>CM060905.1:1085596709-1090596709 GCA_030737815.1 Allium fistulosum
GACACAACATACCCTAGAAATAAAACGCTATGCGTCATGAACACGCATTTCTTTGTTGCAGCATAAAATTGTTCTTGTCGCAATACCATCAGCACTTCTCTAAGATGATTCAAATGTTCCTCTGGACTCCCACTATAAATCAAAATATCATCGAAATATACCACTACAAACTTCCCAATGAATGGTCGAAAAATCTGATTCATCACCCTCATGAAAGTATTCGGTGCATTTGATAAGCCAAATGGCATAACCAACCATTCGTATAGACCCTCCCTGGTTTTAAAAGCAGTCTTCCACTCATCACCCAGTCTGATACGAATTTGATGATATCCGCTCTTCAAATCAATCTTCGAAAACATAGTAGCTCCGCTTATTTGATCTAGCAAATCATCCAACCTCGGCATTGGAAATCTATATCTCACGGTAATTTTATTCAATGCTCGACTGTTAGTGCACATCCTCCACGTTCCATCCTTTTTTAGTACCAATAAAGCTGGTACAGCACAAGGACTTAAACTCTCCTGCACACGCCCCTGTTCAAGCAATTCTTCCACTTGCCTTCGCAACTCTTCATGCTCCTTCGGACTCATTCGATAATGTGGTCTGTGTGGCAACACAGCCCCTGGAACAAGATCTATCTGATGTTGAAAATCCCTCAACGGTGGCAACTCCGTTGGTAACTCCTCTGGAAATACATCGTCAAATTCGTTTAGTACTGGTTTTACTTCTTCTGGTATTTCAACCACTTCCTGACTCTCCCGTCCGATCAATAAAAATACTTCCGGCTCCTCCTCTACTTCCGTAACAAACTCCTTCAAAGATAACAAAGTTTTGAGCTCTTCAATCTCCTCCAACTTGTTTTCCTCCTGTTGTCGCTTCTTTGGAACTAGAGTAATCTTTGTGCCTTCAAACATGAAACTGTAACTGTTGGTACGCCCATCATGTTGTACTGCCCTATCATACTGCCACGGTCTCCCCAGCAACAAATGACAAACGTCCATATCTACCACATCGCACCAGATTTCGTCTTTATATTTCTTCCCAATTGAAAAATTCACACGAGCCCTTCGTCCAACCTTCACCTCCCCGCCTTTCCTCAACCAAGCTAGCTTGTACGGTTTCAGATGTTTCTCAGTCTTCAACGCCAACTTCCTGACAGCTTCTGAAGAAATTATATTATCACAGCTTCCAGCATCAATAACAAATTTGCAAACCTTTCCCAGAATGGTACATGTAGACTGAAAAATATTGCTCCTTAACCAACTACAATCCTCCTCTTGCTTTGGTGTTAAACAGGACCTCTTCATCATTAGATTATAACCTTCGTCTCCCGACACTTCTTCTTCCTCCTCATCAGGTGGTGAATTGGAACATTCAGCTTCTTCATCCTCATTCTCAACCTCTGCTATCATAGCTCTCTTCTTCGGCTTTGGACATTCGCTACTTTTGTAACCAAATTCCTGACAATTGTAACATTTGAAACCGTTGTTAACCTTTGTCTTCTCAGCCTCCTTCACTACTGGTCTACTGATAGGTTTAGAAACATTAGAACTCCCACCAACACCCTTCACTTGATTGTTAGAATTAGTAAACACACCACTTCCTCGTCGTCCCTGTTTCTCCCAAGCCAACGCTTTCTGATGTGCTTCCGCTACAGATCTTGGATCGAACATATTAACCATATCCTGAATCTGCATTCGCAATCCCCCAATGAATCTAGATGTCAGCTGCTCTTCTGTTTCCATAATATCATTCCTTGCAATAAGTTGATAAAATTCGTCAGCATAGTCATTCACGGTTTTCGTCCCTTGTCTCAAGTTTTGCAAACGTTGATACATCAAAGATTGATAATTGTAAGGTAAGAATGTTGCTTTCATCAATTTCTTCACCTTCTCCCAAGATTCAACTTTTGACTTTCCCATCCGTTCACGAGTAAGTTTGGTTTGCTGCCACCACGCCAAAGCTCTACCCCTCAGCCTCGTAGCAACCAACTTCACTCTTCGATGTTCTGGAACTTCTTTGAAGTCAAAAATCTCTTCAACATTAGCCATCCAATCTAGAAACTCCTCTGCTTGCATACCACCTTTGAATTCAGGAATTTCAGTCTTCATTCCCGACTCCCACTTGTGATCATACTCAGAGTAATTTTTCCCTTGTCCTCGACCTTGTCCTCGAACACTACCACCATCATACTCCTCTTCAAAATCAGATGTATATCGTTGTCTATCTCGTCCACCCACATCTCTACTACCTTCACGTCTACCACCATCATCCCTTCTATCTACATTCCTCCGTTCACGATCATTCACGTTCCTCCCATGCCCTTGATCATTTTCAACACTTCTGTCTCGATTGGAATGTGGCGAGACTCTACTACCCCCATGATTAGATTCAGGTGAAATCCTTCTCCGATTTTGATTCATCTCTAACATCATCTTCTCTAATCGTCCAATCCCTTCGTTAAGCTTTTCACTAAAGTTTTCATTGATTCTTTGCTCCATCTCATCAGCCTCTTCTCTTCGATACAGAGCTTCAACGTTTTGATGTCGATTGGCTCTCCTTGGCGGCATACTTGAAACTTTACAAACTCTTCAAATTCAAACACAATTCGAACTTTGATCCAAAATGGAATGGATCGAAAACTTCCACTTTGTTGCAATTTGCGATGAACACGATGAACACAACCTCTCCAAATGATAAGATCCGATCTCTAAACTTCAATACAAAGTCGAACAACTTCACTTGCTCACGGCTCAACACTTCAAGCTTCAAAATGATTAGGCTCCAAGTCTCGATCTAGCTATGATTGGCTAGAACAGGCTCTGATACCAAAACTGACGCAGCGGATTAAACAAAACAATCTTCAATCGGTGAAAGTAGTAATCGATGGATTGGAAGATACTGAAATGCCCAAATTCGTTGATCCGAAGATACCGAATTCTAGCTATCCTGAACTCGTTGATCGCGCACGATACCGGGTTCAAAGATCTTCAATTCTTCAAGCGTTGATCAAGCGCACTTGATTCCGCGAATCGGCTTCTACAATCGTTGAATCGAGCGCACTCGATTAACCGAAAGAGGAGATAGGAGATTACACTCAACTACCAATTTAGATGAAAGCACACAGCAATCAAAAGAGAATTTTATTCAAAAATCAACAACCTCTTACAAATGAGAGACTCGGCCTATTTATAGGCGTTTTACAACTCACACGAAAAAACAACAAAATTATATCAACTCCTAGGTCGTGAACGACCTACGACCTAGAATGGTGCGACTTATAAAACCCAGCGACTTAGTATAGGTCGTTAACGACCTAACAGTTCACATTACAATACAATCGCATATTACAACCAACGTACAAAACAACATAACGACTTACAATACTTAGGTCGTACACGACTTATAACCTGCGACCTAAAATACAATACAACAAACAATCACACGACACAACTAAGTCGGTAACGACTTAGACATACACCACAGCAGCATCTTCAACGACTTAAAGAGTCAACGGTTTAGATTAACTCGTCATAAGAATCTACGGCATCCAGAGCTTCAGCGACTTAAAACTTGCGGCATACCAAATCAACGTGTTAAGGGGATCAAAGGCAGAGATTAACTCGGCAGACGCATCAACGGCATCCAGTGCTTCGCGACTTAAAAGATAAGCGGTTCCAGAAAAAACTTCGCGACCTAAGCCTAATCTCGCTAGGTCGTATGCGACCTAAAAGCATGTTAGGTCGTTCCAGCGACCTATCTCCTTGTTTTAACTCACCATCCCCAAACCTGTTAGGTCGTAGTTCTTTCCCTGGTGCTATGTTAGGTCGTTCACCAGGTTGCACTGCAAAGTTAGGTCGTTCGCGACCTATCAATTCCTTAGGTCGTAGACGATCTAAGACTTCAGCTTTCCACCGTTCTTCACAAGATGTTAACTCCTTAGCTTTAGGTCGGATTCGACTTATCAACATGTTATGACCTACGAGTTTGCTAGGTCGGTCACGACCTAGTACTTGGCCTGCATCAGGTTTCAACACAAAATAGTTGTGTTCAAGTATGATTTATCATTTAAAAATGGTTTGTGAAGAATAAAGGGGTAGAGAAGGAAAGATCAAGTTTTTATAGTAAAAACTTAAGTCTCTGGAAATTTCGAATATCTTAAATTATTGATTCGATTGTATAACTTGAATTAACAGCCAAAGATAGGATTTTTAAAACTAATATGGTGATTTTTAGTTGTGTATGTCACGAGCAGTTCACAGTAGAACAAAATATGCTTTTTAACCATTTTCTAATGATCGATCCAATATTGGATATTGAAATTTTGCACGAAGCAGGTTTGATCAACGATGATTTCAGGAAAATTGTCAAATAATTTTTCTATTGCACGAATTGAAGGGACGAGACAAATTTAGGGTTTAAGCTTGAGTTTTGACGTGGTCTGGAAACAAGGTGATTATGTCACCACGGGTCGATCGAGCGTTACGAGGTTTTAGGGAACGATGGAGGAGGTGTAGACAAAGCATCGACCGGAGTTTCAGGTCCTCCGGTGGTCTAGGCGGTGAGTTCGAGGCGTTGCCAGGTTTCGAGAGAAAGTTGCTCTCGAGTTTCCAGGTTTCGAATTTTTTCTCGAATTCGAATTCGAGATGTAGGCGAAGTTCAGGTGGTTGCGAATCGATCTGGGGAGAATTGTCGACGTGCTCGACGTCGTAGCGATGGCCAGAGTTCGCCAGAGGCGATGTGCACGTGCACGAATTTTGGGGGTGTCAGCCTGGGTGTTTGCCTGGGGAGAACGAGTGAAGTTCTCATGTCGTACTCGAGAAAATCGAGTCATTTACTCGAAGCAGGGACAGGGAAAACTCGGGTCAAATTCATGTTCCAGGCTTCAAACCTGAGACTGTTTTGTTCTGGGAATTTTAAAACCAAATTTAAATTTTAAACCAAAGTTTTAAAAACTGAGTTCAAAATTAAAATATAATTCAAGTTGAATTGAGAATTTAGTTTGAACATAAATAAGTTTTAAATTCAAATTGTTTTAATAACTTAAAAGCAATTTAATATATTAAAGAAATTTGAGTTTGAAATAGATTTGAGATTTTAAATGAAAAATTTAAGCAAGTTGAAACTAAAAGTTTAAATCTGGAATTAATTCTAAATTTGATTTCAAGGTTTTGAAATTTAATTAAGTTTTATAACTTAAGTGTTGAAAATAAGTTTAAAAAAATGAAATTTAAAAGAAAATTTGAAACAATGTTTCAAACATATTGTGAATAATAATTAAATTATAAATATGATTGAACTTTACTTTAAGTAATGAAGTTTAATGATTTCTAATTCATTAACGAATGAATTTTTAATAGTGAATCGATTTATAATCAAAAAATGATTAATATAAGAAATTTTCTTTAAAAGGTGATTAAAGAAATTTAATAGTTAATGAAATCATTAACTAAGATTATTTGAACAATTAATTAATGTGATAAATTTTAACAATAAATTTAGATTAATTTAATAATAATCAATTGTGGAACTATTAAGTATAATTACTTAATGACAGTAATTGTGAAATTAAATATTCAATATAATTAATTGAGTTAATCGAAATTGTTCAAATTAAATTTCTTAAGTTTAATTCAGAAAAATCACTTGATAACTTTGAAAAGTATAATTACTTAGAGAAGTAATTAATAGATAATTACTGAAGGTAATTAATTGAATGAGTATTTAAAATCTGAGTATAATTATTTGTGAATAATTAAAGGATTAATTAATAATGGTGATTAATTAAGATTAATTTAAAAATCAAAGATTAATTGATTCATTGATTAAAAATGATTAGTTAATAATTACAGGTTAACTAATAAATTTGAAAGGGAATTTATTTCAAATAATTTGTAATTAAATCATGATAATTAACCCGGATTAATAATTGATACATCTGATTTAAATTAATCAGTTGATTAATAAATTCACTTGTGAATGTTTGGACCTGACTGAATGATTGAATTGTTTACTATTCTGATCTGTAATGCTTTGTGATACCTTCTGATTTGTGTGTGGTCTATACTGTAGTTATTTATCTGGGATGAATGTAAATTATTATCTGTGATTTATATATATCTGTGATCTGTGATCTGTAAATGAACGATAAGCGTTATGGTATACCGCTTATCAACTATATTTTTGTATTCTGATCTGTGATGATCGAATGATGTTGCACTACTGTGTGAAACCCATGGACTACACCATACACACACAAATATAGATTTCACGTGGAAATCAGTTAAGTCGCAGATTTTTGACAATTTTAAAGATTGAATTCTTGAATCCACATAGTTTTGGAAATTGGAATTAAGAGCTTTGTAAATGAGTTTCAAATGTAAAAGTTATTTTAAATAACTTAATAAAACTTGAAATTTGATAAATTGATTTAAATTTGAATTCAATACTTGAAATTGAATTCAGTGATTTGGAAAACTAATTGTTCTCAACTAATAAAAGCTCTTATATAAGAAATGAATTTCCAATTTGAATTAAAGGAATTTCAAATTTGAATTGAAGATGGTTTTCCAAGTTACGAATAAATCTTTGGAAATGATTTTGAAAACTATAAGTTAAATCTTTGTTTTCAAGACTTAATGAGTTAATCCAATTGAAATGGAAAATAATTTGGAAAATCTGTGAATGAATCTTTTGTTTAAAAGATTAAAGTGTGTAAATTGTTTAAACCGTTGAAGGTTGTTAAAATGAATCATTTTGTTTAAAGATTTGAAAATGGTAATTTGTTAAACCATTTGAAAAGAAAGTTGGGTTTAAGTTGTGACTTAACTGAAATTCCGTTATCCATATGTTTTTAAATATCGCGCTCATTATTCGGTTTAGCCGGGAGAGGACCTTTGTGTCACATAACCCATTCGGAATAATGATACGTCGTATATGGATCGCAATTGAAGACCGGTGTTGAAGACCTGGTATTTGCGAGAACGATAGGATAACTTATCGATTGTCTCTGCACTGAGTCGCGTCGGTATAGAGATTTCCTAAGTGATGGGAAATCCGATCGGGATTGTGAATACCCGGATTGCAAGGGCTTCTTCGGAAGTGCCTTCGGTTCTGTTCGAACCCGGAACAAACTTGTATGGTTACATGTCTGACATTACACTTTGAGATATATAGCTGATTTCTTTCAAATACATTTCTGTTTGGTGGTGGAGAATTTATTCTCTTAGCTTAACACCCTTCTCTGAGACGTACGAGCTCAGAGGTTATGTAGTTGAAGGTAATCAGCGATATACTCCCAATTTGGTAATGTGGCATTGTAACAACCCGGAAATTCGTATATTTTAATTATCGACAAAATAACGATTTAATCTAGTTGACAATTGATATTGAGTTTTAAATTGATTTTTTAAATTCTTTAATAAAATTGTTATACGTGGTTAGAGATTTTAAATCAATCTGAAATTCATTTTCTTTTGATTTGTATAATCCTCTATTAAACATTGTAAGTAGAGTAAATAAGAATTGTAAAATGTTGTTTGGGAATTTGAATCAAATTGATATTCTTTTAAACAATTTTCAAAGGAGTGAAATGGGCTTTGTATTGTGAATCTAGCCCATGTTTGTATTTCTTTGTTGCCGCTCTCTTTTGTCAAGGAGATATCGGTTCCCCCCTTTCATTTTTCGTGAAAACCCTAGATCTAAACGAAAGAAATGGTGGCTCTGTCTTCTCGTTCATCCCTCCTTTCGAAAATTAGGGCTTCTTCAATCGTTCGCTTCTGGAACTCGAAGGCGCCAACGTCAATGATTCCTTCAACTTGCTCGTGGCTGCTTCAACGTGCTCGTGCTCGATTGGGCTTTGGCGTAACTTCGTTCCTCTTCCTCATCGCTACGCTTCGTCTTTCATTCGTGGCTAAGGTGAGTGTTCCCAGCACTCACATCTAATTTAATCTAGTTATTTGTGAATTTGGCCTTAGTTCTCTCGGCTTCGATTTTGAACTGTTAATTGCTTTATCTCGACTGCTTGATAGTGTTTTCTTAGTCGTCATGGTTTTGTGAATTTGCTGTTTTTTTTAGTTGACTTCGGTCACTATGATCTTTGGATTGACATTTAAATTTGCTTGATCCTTCGGTTACTATCTCTCAACCTGATACTCAATCACTGTCACTCAGTTGCATACACATTCATCATGTAGTTCACTGAGTATATGCACAATTTCATACATTGCGTCATTTGTTTTGCTCTAAAGTGACATTGTTTTTCTAAAGCTCGTACTTGAGTCTGTTGAGAACAGTTCGACTTCGTCTTGGTCTTTGAGTTGCTTCACAGTCTGGTTGTCTGCTGTTGTTCATTCTACTGGTACCATTTGTCCACTTTGGGTTGAAACTGCATCATCTTTGTAGTGTTTGCAACATGATGCTTGTAGTGGTGCATACTGTCGCTCCACTGTTTTGTCTAGTATTTGAATTTAAAGTTTTCTTATTAAACTTGGTTCGTGCACTTGGTTTCTTTGTAGTCTCTGGCATCGTTACTCGAGACAGTGTGCATACTTGTTTTACGTAGCACTTGGGGTAGCCTTTGGGGTTCACTGACCACTCATGTACATTAGTTCTGTTTCACTGGTCATTACGTGTTATATATATATGATGTATTTCCTTTTCTTGGATTTTGGCAGTTTCTATTTTAGTTGTACTTGGGTATACACTGCATATTCATGTGCCATTTTCACTTGCATCTGTTCATCCCTGAGCACTTGCTGACCTGCTGCATACTTGTAGCTTGTAGTTGATTCTGGTGTAGTTGCACATTTGAGCTTCTGTTCATCACTGGTCACTGATTAGTTGCTTTTGAGTTCCCTGTATTACTTTGTTCACTCGACCTTCACTTCCATACTTGTTGGTATTGTTTGAGTTCCCTGGGTCACTTTGTTCACTGGTCGAGTTCTTTACTTGATGTTACTTGATCTGTTTCACCGTTATATCCTGATTCATTTGCCATGTGCAGTTTGTTATATACCATCACTTGTGTACACAATTCGTATTCTCTTAGTTGAAGTTTTTCGTTGCTGCACTGCCTTGTTCTCGAATCTGATACATTGCATTGATGCCTTGTATCATTTGCATTTTGTCATTTTGCTTCACTGATGACCTTATTTTCTAATGATGCTTATCTGCGTCTTTTCTATTGAGTTTTGTAGTGCCATATCTTTGGTGCTCTCGCCTTCAGTTTGCTATTTCCCTGTGCCTTGCTTTGCGAAATGTTGAACTTGTTTCACTTGCTGCCTCGATTTGGTTCACTGACCTATTCATGTTGTTGCTTGATTATGGTCTCTGATTTCATGAAGTGCTTGCTGTAATTGTGGAAATTGCGTGTCCAGTTTCATTTAGTTAATCCTGTTTTAAAGTCCACTTCATATATATTATGTACTATCATTGATATCTGCATTTGAACAGGGTCTTGTACTTGTTCACTATAGCTGCACTTGAGTTGTTTACTTGATCCACTGTCACTTTGCCATTTCTTTGCTCTATTAGAACATTTGCTCTGTTCAAACATGTATAGTTGCTGTTGCTTGAGACTGTCATCCACTTGCATTGCTAAGTAGTCTTTTATGTTTGTTGTACATATGAAATTGATTTATATGTATATTAAACATTCCTTCTCAGTGACATTCCACTTGCATTCTTATGCTTAAATGATTTAGTCGTTGTTGTGGCCTTATTTGGGTACACATACTCGTTATCTCTGGATGGCATCCCTTTGATGTAGATTCATGTTGCCATCTCAGTTTGCTTTCACCACTTTGTACTGTGGTTTCTCTGACCAATCTGGGTTGGATATTTTGATTTTCGACATATTAGTTGCTGTTAATACTTGGAGTTGTGGTGACTTTATATTCTATTGTGGCGAGGCAGTACACGCGTGCGTGTACTGCAGCCACACAGAATTGACAGATTTTAATTGATATTTCTTTCGTTCTTAATTCATTGACCTGATAGTGGATTATTATTGCTTCTGTGTATTAATAACTGAGTTTGAATTAGACTGACCCGGGTATTATTTTCTTTTGAATTTAATACTCGGGTCAGACCGAGTATTTACAGGTCGTAGATTTTTAGCTTTGGGTTGCTGCTAGAGCTATGAAGACTTTTTATATCATTTGAAGTGGTCTTCGTCGTGTTGTAGTAGTCAGTGTGTCTGTTTTAAGATGATAATGTATTCATGTATGTTAGTCGATAATGTACGTGTATATATAACTTCTTGTCGACAGTTGTAGTTGTATCATTTGTATTGTGTCAAATGTATTGTAACTGATATCAGTTATTGTATATATGAGACTTTTCGTTCCATCTGTATTCCGCATTTATGTTATCTGTGTTATTTTTATATCTATTGTCCTAAACTATTATAGCCACTGTGTGGTAGCTTTGAGTTTGCATCGGTATGTCGGATTTCCTCCTGAAATAAAAATGCATGTTACTCTATTTGACATATCGGTGCTCGCACAAAGCAATTACACGGATGGTCGCTCCTCAACAGCCTTATTCTCCGCGCTAGTTGATAGCACTACTCCGTAGTGTTCTTGGCTAGCGTGGGTATAGAGGTGGGGCGTCACAGCTTGGTATCAGAGCGTGGGGTTTAGGACAATTATAAAACATAACTTAGATGGAGCATGTGTTACAACTATTTGTCGATGTTTTATCTCTCATCTTTACATATGACTATTTTTGACTGTTAGGTATGCATTCCTAACGCTTATGCTTGTGTTTTCGACTTTGAATTGATTTAGCCGATGTTGATTTTGTTTTAATTTGGCAAATTAAAGCCATTTTGACTTTTGGACTTTGTTCCACTTTTGTTCTATGCTATGAGTGTCATTGTGTACCTGTTACACTGTGATGAAAAATAGCTAGACCAGTTGCAAATTGAGTGATTTTGATTTCTCATTCACATCTAGTTTGAATTTCAGCGATTTTGAACTTGATATTTTATGTTTTCCTCATCTGGATTTCCCTTCGACTTCGGTCACTTTGTTTTTGAGAAATTACTAATTTCTTGATTTTCAAGACTCTGATTTTGTTTGCCGTTGGTTTCTTTGATAATGATGATTGATTCATTTTGTACTCGACTGCGGCTATTAATTGTTGGCTTCGACATTGACTTGATTCTTACTTTTGTTGAAGTCATTTATGCATTTCTGCTCGTTTTGCTTTGTTTTTCCAGTTGATAATCGATTCTTCTTTTCTAATTAGTTGTTATCACCTTTGTCGATTTTGATAACTTCTATTTCTGGAATTTTTGGTATTCCTACTTTAATGAATTTGGAATCGAATTCTTTGGATTCTATTCACATCTTCGTATGTGAATTCTTGTGATTGATTGTTTCTACAATCATTTTTGTGATTTGTCACTTTAAAAATATAAAGGTTTTCTATACTAGTAGTAAATATCAAAATCCTTTTCTCCAAACGATTTCAAAACTATTTTACTACAAAGCTCTTTTTCTTAAACCGTTTTCCGATCTATTAGTATATACAAGCCTTTATTTCACTCGTATGAGAAATTGAATTAAACGGCCTAGTAAAACAAGTGGTATGAAACGCTTGCGTTCACATTGTCGATTAGCTCTTGGACTTGTTCGATTGAACCTTTTTGTGACAATTTCCTAGTGAAGATTTACAGCTTGTTCGTAAATATTTAAGTTAAGCAAGTGGTTATGGGACATGAAGCTAAATTCATATATTTACTAGCTTGGTGTAATTGACACTTCTCGTTGATCATGACGATCATTTTATAATTTAGACTAGCAATTGTGCGATGTCTTTTTGTTTGCGAGGTTAGACTAGACACCACTTGTGTGATTCCATTCACACATACCTTTTTGCTTTTTGGTTAGTCTAGACCTTAATTTGTGTGATTCCACTCACACATATCTTTTTGTTTGCGAGGTTAGACTAGACACCACTTGTGTGATTCCATTCACACATACCTTTTTGCTTTTTGGTTAGTCTAGACCTTAATTTGTGTGATTCCACTCACACATATCCTTTTGTTTGCGAGGTTAGACTAGACACCACTTGTGTGATTCCATTCACACATACCTTTTTGCTTTTTGGTTAGTCTAGACCTTAATTTGTGTGATTCCACTCACACATATCTTTTTGTTTGCGAGGTTAGACTAGACACCACTTGTGTGATTCCATTCACACATACCTTTTTGCTTTTTGGTTAGTCTGGACCTTAATTTGTGTGATTCCACTCACACATATCTTTTTCTCTGCGAGGTTAGGCTAGACACCACTTGTGTGATTCCACTCACACATACCTTTTTGCTTTTTGGTTAGCCTAGACCTCAATCTGTGTGATTCCGACTCACACATGTGGGATAGCGACCCACGGTCTTCGGACCATTCCTGTGTGAAAATTTAATGGATGGCTTCCATGAGATAGCTTCTCGTCTTGTGATACCGGTCGGTGAGTTTTCATGCTCCCATTTTGTGATAGGCCTTCCCCTTTTTCCTTTTTATGATTTAGACTAGCAAATGTGCGATGTCTCTTTCTCTGCGAGGTTAACCTAGACCTCAATCTGTGTGATTCCGACTCACACATGTGGGATAGCGACCCACGGTCTTCGGACCATTCCTGTGTGAAACTTTAATGGTTAGCCACCATGAGATAGCGTCTCGTCTTGTGATACCGGTGTTTTGGAGTTTCCATACTCCCATCTTGTGATAGGCCTCCCCCCCTTCTTGTGATTTCTGGATTTCTTGTGATGATTTCTAGAATTTTGTGCTTCACCAATTTTCGTGATTTCTATTGATATGTTTATCAATTTTTGTGCATTGGTGAATTCATGTATTATTGACTTGTTATGAATACAAGTTTAGGGTATGATATCCCTTTCTATCTTTGGGAAGATTCTTGTGACATTTTCTTATGAATGAAAATTCATTGGTATTATACTTTGATGCCAGTTATTTTGATGAAATTTTTGTCGTGTTAACTTCAGTAACCGTCAATTTTAAAATGGATTTACAAGCGGTTCTTCCGCAATGCTGAATTTGTTGTCCGTTTTACTGTACTTTGAGAAGTGCAACTTCCTTATCTAAGTTGCTACTGATATTGCTAATTTAATCACGTGTTTTCAAAATTCTTTATTTTTAAAAGTTGTTTCAAAAATATAAATTAAAATTGTTTTCAAAATTTTTTACAGTTTACATTTTCAAAAGAACGAGGAAGCGATTTAAACGTTTCAGAAAAATCGAGGACTATGACCCCTTTCTTTTACTGATTCGCTTAATTCCGGACTTGTCCGTTTGAGAATGTGAAATGTTATTTTTAAAACACACAATTTTGCACTTTCAAGGAAACGATAAAGAGATTTAAACGATTTAGCAAAAGTAAGGAGTATGGAACCATACTTTTACTACTTCGGTTAATTCCGGACTCGTTAATTGAATATTTACGACTTCTGATTGTCGCTTTTGATAATCAGATGTTTGTGTTTCTGATTATCGTTTTTGATAATCAGATATTTGTGAAATTTGATTATCGTTTGAGATAATTAAATATTTTTCGATTTGATTAATCGAATGTTTGTGTTTCTGATTATCGTTTTTGATAATCAGATATTTATGAAATTTGATTATCGTTTGAGATAATTAAATATTTTTCGATTTGATTAATCGAATATTTGTAATTTTTGATTATCGTTTTTGATAATCAGATATTTGTGTTTCTGATTATCGTTTTTGATAATCAGATATTTGTGAAATTTGATTATCGTTTGAGATAATTAAATATTTTTCGATTTGATTAATCGAATGTTTGTGTTTTTTATTATCGTTTTTGATAATAAGATATTTGTGAAATTTGATTATCATTTTTGATAGTTAAACCTATTTGCGATTTGAAAATTCGATTATCGTTTGTGATGATTGAATATTTGCGATTTTGAGATTTGAGCTTCGTCTTTTTCTCTGGCGATTCAGGTGAGTAATTTGATTTACTCACATTCAATTCATGCAGTACGTGAATTCTGCTCTGTTTTTCCTTTTCTTTTAAATGCTGGAACTCGATTGATTCTCCCTTTTGATAGTCGTTTGATTTTGATTCCTTGATCCCCACGATTGTTGATTCTTTTGACTTGAAGCAGTCGAACCTTTTTGATTCTATATCTGATACTTCCATAATTCCAATACTTCCCCTGCTGACATTTGCTTTGCTTATGCTTTCGACATTGCCATGCTCTTATGGTTGTTACCTTTTATCCATTTATTCCTTATGATTGCGAGGACGCAATTTCTTTAAGGAGGGGAGTCTGTAACAACCCGGAATTTCGTATATTTTAATTATCGACAAAATAACGATTTAATCTAGTTGACAATTGATATTGAGTTTTAAATTGATTTTTTAAATTCTTTAATAAAATTGTTATACGTGGTTAGAGATTTTAAATCAATCTGAAATTCATTTTCTTTTGATTTGTATAATCCTCTATTAAACATTGTAAGTAGAGTAAATAAGAATTGTAAAATGTTGTTTGGGAATTTGAATCAAATTGATATTCTTTTAAACAATTTTCAAAGGAGTGAAATGGGCTTTGTATTGTGAATCTAGCCCATGTTTGTATTTCTTTGTTGCCGCTCTCTTTTGTCAAGGAGATATCGGTTCCCCCCTTTCATTTTTCGTGAAAACCCTAGATCTAAACGAAAGAAATGGTGGCTCTGTCTTCTCGTTCATCCCTCCTTTCGAAAATTAGGGCTTCTTCAATCGTTCGCTTCTGGAACTCGAAGGCCCCAACGTCAATGATTCCTTCAACTTGCTCGTGGTTGCTTCGACGTGCTCGTGCTCGATTGGGCTTTGGCGTAACTTCGTTCCTCTTCCTCATCGCTACGCTTCGTCTTTCATTCGTGGCTAAGGTGAGTGTTCCCAGCACTCACATCTAATTTAATCTAGTTATTTGTGAATCTGGCCTTAGTTCTCTCGGCTTCGATTTTGAACTGTTAATTGCTTTATCTCGACTGCTTGATAGTGTTTTCTTAGTCGTCATGGTTTTGTGAATTTGCTGTTTTTTTTAGTTGACTTCGGTCACTATGATCTTTGGATTGACATTTAAATTTGCTTGATCCTTCGGTTACTATCTCTCAACCTGATACTCAATCACTGTCACTCAGTTGCATACACATTCATCATGTAGTTCACTGAGTATATGCACAATTTCATACATTGCGTCATTTGTTTTGCTCTAAAGTGACATTGTTTTTCTGAAGCTCGTACTTGAGTCTGTTGAGAACAGTTCGACTTCGTCTTGGTCTTTGAGTTGCTTCACAGTCTGGTTGTCTGCTGTTGTTCATTCTACTGGTACCATTTGTCCACTTTGGGTTGAAACTGCATCATCTTTGTAGTGTTTGCAACATAATGCTTGTAGTGGTGCATACTGTTGCTCCACTGTTTTGTCTAGTATTTGAATTTAAAGTTTTCTTATTAAACTTGGTTAGTGCACTTGGTTTCTTTGTAGTCTCTGGCATCGTTACTCGAGACAGTGTGCATACTTGTTTTACGTAGCACTTGGGGTAGCCTTTGGGGTTCACTGACCACTCATGTACATTAGTTCTGTTTCACTGGTCATTACGTGTTATATATATGATGTATTTCCTTTTCTTGGATTTTGGCAGTTTCTATTTTAGTTGTACTTGGGTATACACTGCATATTCATGTGTCATTTTCACTTGCATCTGTTCATCCCTGAGCACTTGCTGACCTGCTGCATACTTGTAGCTTGTAGTTGATTCTGGTGTAGTTGCACATTTGAGCTTCTGTTCATCACTGGTCACTGATTAGTTGCTTTTGAGTTCCCTGTATTACTTTGTTCACTCGACCTTCACTTCCATAATTTTTGGTATTGTTTGAGTTCCCTGGGTCACTTTGTTCACTGGTCGAGTTCTTTACTTGATGTTACTTGATCTGTTTCACCGTTATACCCTGATTCATTTGCCATGTGCAGTTTGTTATATACCATCACTTGTGTACACATTTCGTATTCTCTTAGTTGAAGTTTTTCGCTGTTGCACTGCCTTGTTCTCGAATCTGATACATTGCATTGATGCCTTGTATCATTTGCATTTTGTCATTTTGCTTCACTGATGACCTTATTTTCTAATGATGCTTATCTGCGTCTTTTCTATTGAGTGTTGTAGTGCCATATCTTTGGTGCTCTCGCCTTCAGTTTGCTATTTCCCTGTGCCTTGCTTTGCGACATGTTGAACTTGTTTCACTTGCTGCCTCGATTTGGTTCACTGACCTATTCATGTTGTTGCTTGATTATGGTCTCTGATTTCATGAAGTGCTTGCTGTAATTGTGGGAATTGCGTGTCCAGTTTCATTTAGTTAATCCTTTTTTAAAGTCCACTTCATATATATTATATACTGTCATTGATATCTGCATTTGAACAGGGTCTTGTACTTGTTCACTATAGCTGCACTTGAGTTATATACTTGATCCACTGTCACTTTGCCATTTCTTTGCTCTATTAGAACATTTGCTCTGTTCGAACATGTATAGTTGCTGTTGCTTGAGACTGTCATCCACTTGCATTGCTGAGTAGTCTTTTATGTTTGTTGTACATATGAAATTGATTTATATGTATACTAAACATTCCTTCTCAGTGACATTCCACTTGCATTCTTATGCTTAAATGATTTAGTCGTTGCTGTGGCCTTATTTGGGTACACATACTCGTTATCTCTGGATGGCATCCCTTTGATGTAGATTCATGTTGCCATCTCAGTTTGCTTTCACCACTTTGTACTGTGGTTTCTCTGACCAATCTGGGTTGGATATTTTGATTTTCGACTTATTAGTTGCTGTTAATACTTGGAGTTGTGGTGACTTTATATTCTGTTGTGGCGAGGCAGTGCACGCGTGTGTGTACTGCAGCCACACAGAATTGACAGATTTTAATTGATATTTCTTTCGTTCTTAATTCATTGACCTGATAGTGGATTATTATTGCTTCTGTTTATTAATAACTGAGTTTGAATTAGACTGACCCGTGTATTATTTTCTTTTGAATTTAATACTCGGGTCAGACCGAGTATTTACAGGTCGTAGATTTTTAGCTTTGGGTTGCTGCTAGAGCTATGAAGACTTTTTATATCATTTGAAGTGTTCTTCGTCGTGTTGTAGTAGTCAGTGTGTCTGTTTTAAGATGATAATGTATTCATGTATGTTAGTCGATAATGTATGTGTATATATAACTTCTTAAGTCGACAGTTGTAGTTGTATCATTTGTATTGTGTCAAATGTATTGTAACTGATATCAGTTATTGTATATATGAGACTTTTCGTTCCATCTGTATTCCGCATTTATGTTATCTGTGTTATTTTTATATCTATTGTCCTAAACTATTATAGCCACTGTGTGGTAGCTTTGAGTTTGCATCGGTATGTCGGATTTCCTCCTGAAATAAAAATGCATGTTACTCTATCTGACATATCGGTGCTCGCACAAAGCAATTACATGGATGGTCGCTCCTCAACAGCCTTATTCTCCGCGCTAGTTGACAGCACTACTCCGTAGTGTTCTTGGCTAGCGTGGGTATAGAGGTGGGGCGTCACAGGCATGCTGAGTGTTGCTGTGTGTTGATCATTTGTTGATAAAAGCATGGCTTTGTGAAAAAGCGTAGCTTTGAGGACGAGACCTCTTCGGACCTCACAACCCGGAAATGGTAAAAACAGGAATGATGCGGCAAGGTTATGAGGGTCGTGCCCTTTAGGGTATGTCATTTCCTTTTAGAAAAAGGTGGTATCAGGTATGGAGCCCTGGTATTTAACCTATGTGGTTGCTCCAATCTCATTTACTCCGTGTGATTGTTGCTTTGTGATCGAAGGCCCTCGAATAAAGGTCCCAAAGGACCAGGGGGTGGCATATTCGTGTAGTAGTTACCTAGTTACAGAGGTAACCCGGCCTTGTGTTGGCAGAGATCTGGTTAGGTTCTCGGGACGTCCATCCAGAGGCGTACCCATTGACAATGGGAAGTTCCTTAGCCCGGCCATTTGTTGGAAATCCAATTTCCAATACGAACCCTGTACGGTTTTAGTTGTAGAACCTGCCATTTACTTATGGTGGTCACCACTGTTTAGATGGTAGCTATAGTAGGCATACGATACTGGTCGTATGTTGGCTAAGATTAATATTATACTTTCGAAAGGTTTTCCTACACTATGCACTAGTAATAATATCGGATGATTTTGCGTAGTAAGCATGTTTGACTATCATAAAAAGAAATCTCCTCCAATTCTGCGTTTGCATTGTGTGTGTGGCGGGAGGTCTTATGGTAGTTTCATTTTCCAAAAGCATTTCGGGTTTCAATGTTTAAAGTTCTTTTGTGTTTGTTTTAAACATAAACTGTTTTTGTTACTCACACCAGTCCCATGACTGACTCGGAGTTTATTGTTCCTTTCCTAAACTCTGGGTGCTCACAATTTCCACACGGGCAGTCTAGAGTTGGGTTTTTTAGATAATCAGGTTCAGTTGACATTGGAGCTAGTTCAGTTTTGGAGATCACGATTGACATTGCTTACCTTTGTCTTACGTGATGATGGTTCGAGCTTGATATTGGAGTGGTTGGACTCAGCCTCTCTAACGGATCATTTGGATTTATCACTTCTGATATTTCCGTTGTATCATTATTTATCTCTAATATTGTTGTATCATATTGATATCATTGTTGTATATCATACTGGATATGGTATTCATTGGAATTGTATATGATATCATCTATTTTTTTATTCCGCTGTGTTGTTATGCTTAATGGTGTTATAAGCTCCGATGAGCCAGATTCGGCGTTTGAATCTGCGGCATTTTGAGTACAAGTAGAAGTACGGATGCCGATTTTCGAAGGCCGAGTTCAGGATCGCTACAAAAATAGAAGTTTTTATTAAATAGTGAAGTTTAATTAATAATTGAAGTTTCATTAATAAAGAATTTTATTAAGTAAAAAGGATTTTTACTAATAAAAGAGGTTTTTAATTAATAAAGCAAGATTAATTAAAAAGGGGATTAGAAGTCATTTATATGACTTTATCAGGCTTGTGTGTTTCGATTGTGCTTTGTGTGTTACTTGCTTATAGATAGTATACGGGACTTAGTTTCCCTTATGCAATTCTTCTTATTGTTATTGATATTGGCAAAAATATACTCTGGAAATATCTAGGAGAAACACAGGAATTATATGGTACGGTTATCTTCGGTGATGCTATACTATACATATAAACTCATTTTGCTCCTCTAGGACATTGATAAGGAAATTCGTCCGTTTAAACGGTTTGGATGCGATCTTTGCACTTATGTATGTCTACTTATTTCCTACAAAACTGGAGTTGAGATTACCGAAAACTATTGATTCGTTTTGGAGCGACCGTTAAGCAGGAAGAGTGTACTTATATGAGATGACTCGAAATCAAAACCACTCCAAAAGCATATACGTGTTCTAAGCTTTGGAAGAGGTTCACGATTGGTTCAAGATGTTGGAATCTTTGTGGAGATTCAAGATCTGTATGAGATGCTCAAATACATGTAGTTGCTCGTGATCTTTTTTAGACGTGGGAATCCACGTGTGATTCCGAGACCTGTTGAGGTATGGGAATTCATGTGTGGTTCCCAAATCTGTTCTAGTTGGGGACTCATGTAGAAGATCTGTTCAAGTGGTGACTCGTGTGCAAGAATATCGGATGTAATACCAGCGGATATGACTAAAACTAGAGGTAGGATGCGTAGCCAAAGGGTTAGCAACCCATGAGGGAGCATGTGACTCCATTCTAAAATTACTTACAAATATGCATGTGGAGCGATGCATTTGGCTAGTTTGGCCAGCTATGTATTTCCTACGGTACATTCACTGGGGATGTATAATGTTTTGGAAGGATATCTCTGATCCTTGTGTAATAGGTCGAAGTCAGCTTTGATCCGAGAAGACCTATGTAGAAATCTTACACAATTTGCAAATGGGCCTTAGCGGTTGTGATTGTATGCCTATTATTGTTGTGATGTATACTCACATGCATCACAGCTATGCAATTATTTATATTTCATACCTTCGATATTATTATAATATCACTGGATTTTATAATAGAAATGGTTTGGCTGTCATAAGGTAAAAGCCCGTCCGTGTTTATTGGGGGCGTGGTCTTATAAGATAGCTTTTCATTTAAAGGGTTTTATAAATATAGCAATCCATATGATTTTAGTTTCTCACGCTGGTTTACCAGACTGATCCAGGTGTTATTCTCTTATAATGCTTGTGTCAACTCGAGTATATTTCTAGACTTAGTTGTGGTTCATTGGAGCTTTTGGAGAGGAGCTGGATGATTTCCTACCATATTTTATTTCGGCTACATTACTTGATTTGTATCTATTAGCATTTGTGAGGAGATGCTGTTATAACTGTTTAGGCACATGGATGCTTGGCACATGAATACCGTGGATGTATTAGTGTCGATATTCAAGGGTCGAAAATGCAGACCGTTACATGTGGTATAAGAGCTGAAGGTTAAGCGAGAATCTTGGCTAGGGTGGTATAACTCATTAAGAGATAAGGTAATGGAATGCCTTATTATGAGTTGAGTGTAGTATATATATGAGAGTGCATATTTGTTATTGTTATAAAAGTATTTTGTATTGTGTTGATTGTTCTGTTTAGTGGCTTTTGGAGTTTGATCAATATGTGTTGTTAGCGTTATTGACAGGGATCTCTGGACACTTAAATAAGCCAAACCGACACAGTTTTGTTTTTGAAATTGGTAGATGAAATTACCTAGGATTATATTTTATATATTAAAGAATAATTTTTAAAATTTTATATAGTTATTTATGCCGTGTTTGTTTGTTGGGAAATGATAATATTTTATTATTATCATTTATCACTTGAAGAGTTGTGTTCGAGTAGTTTATGAGCAATTTTACCTTTTTACTACATGGGTTGGGTAGAAAGTAACTTATGGAAACATTAAAGCGAACACCTTATTAATTAAGTTTCACAGTTTGACTACAAGGCGTTCAGTGACAATGTTAGGTTAAAAAATTTAATCTAAGTGGGGGATGCTACTATAGTATCTATGTTACAAAGTTGTTTTAGTAAAATAGAGTTTGATTTTAATCTCGGGAGTATGATTTGATACAAAAGATGCATATATTATTGTTTTAAATGATTGAAATGGAAACCCACTATTTAGTTCTTAAGTTTTCTGTTAAGATATTTTATGGACTCATGTATCCTATGCATTAGGGTAATTCGGTTTGTGCATCTCATTATGATATGTTGTTTAGTAGTTTTCATTCATTGAAATGAAATGGAAATTTTAACCATTGTGGATAGTCAAAACTTTGGAATTTGTATAAGAACTTGAAGCTAAGTGTTGTAAAAATATAAAAATATAGTTTTGTAACTCTATATGGAAAGGTAGTAAGTTATAAGTTTTAAAATGTTGAACATACTTGTTAAGTAAAATGATTTGGATGATTTTGTATATACTCTTAGGATGTAGTGAGTATTATACCAATATGAACTTAAGTTATATAATGTTTAATAACGTAAAGTTTTGTGAAATGATTCGTAAATGAAATTAGTATTAAGTAAGAAATACTATAAGTGATAATGAATGTGAATTAGAATGAAAAGTAAATTGGTATAATGAAGAAACCAATTAAATAAAGTACATAAGTTGTACGTATATCATTTTATTTGCATGATAGTTCTTGATCCATGATTTGAGTACATGATTTCGAGGTGATTTACATCGGTTTGAATTAGGATTTTTCACTAGATTCTTGACGACAAACACTTGATATGATCTTGAAGTTTCCTATCATAACATATGGATATGTTAGGAGAGCAGAGGTTTCTAATCAAGGAACCAATGAACCGGATCAAAGTCCGCACAAGAGATATCAAGTGCGATTTACTAGTTCGGAAGTGGAACTTGTGTGACCAAGCTAGTGAATTGTTTAGGGTATTTGTGTGCTTGTGGGGAGTTTGGGAACTGACTCTTTGAATTTTTTAGGGTAGCATGAGTGATCGACTGAGTAATACCTGAGGCTGTTGAGCATAGGGTACGCTTAGTGGATTGTTTATCGTCCTTCTACGATAAGATGATTTCTAAACTAGGACAAACCATGAGCCTGTTTGCTAGTGATTGTAGTACCGCGTAGTATTGTTATGTGATTGTTTCTTTCAATGCTAGTGATTGCAATACCGATAGATATTGATGTGTGATTGTTGCTTTTGTTGATTGTGTTAGTATTTTGAGGACGAATTATTCTAAGGGGAGAATGTAACGACCAGGATTTTTGAATATTTTATATTTAAATATCGAAGTTATTTAAATAATTAAATGGTGGATTAATGTGAATAAAAATGATTTCAAAAGCTTATTTAAATTCTATTTAAATAATAATGATAATAGTAAACTTTTAATTTATTATTAGAAGTGATTAAAAAAATTTAATAGTAATTTTTTTAATCAACGCGTGAAATTATAATTCCGAGGTGCTGTCTCGGATTTTGCGAAACTAGTGTTATTGGATCCGGAATGTTGAGTAGTTAACACCGACGAGTTTCATAACAATTGGATGTGCTGTGTGGTCGTGCATGCTTAGAAAATATAGCTTTTAATTTAGAAGATTTAAATATAATATGTGTTTTCTTATAAATATCCACACTTAGATATTTCCTTTATCGCTTTTAATTATCTTCCTCCCTCTTCTTTTGTCTGTCTCCTGTAAACACAAAGTTCCAACTGCCATATTCAATCAATTGTTTAGATAGATGTAGTCAATGAAATTAGATGATTCTGAATCCATTGGCTTCGTATGAGAGTGGGCTTCGATTCCATATGCATCGTTTTAAGTGCGTTAATGGTTAGTTGTGTTGGATGTCCTATTGCCGAAACTAGGTTTAGGATTGATTGTCAATTTATATAGCACTTGGTTGAGTCGATGGTGCTGTTGGGTTACACATTCAAAGATGAACTTGTGAAAGAAAAATGGTTAGGTGCAGTTGCTTATATCGATTTGCGACATTCACTGTAGCATAGGGAAGCTATAGGTCACAATTTACTTTGGGCCACCGAGGGTCAAATCAAAGGTGTATGCGAGTTCAGGAGTTGATAAGCGGTAGTTTGGCGTTCTTTGGTGAAGGTTTCAAAATTCGACCTTGGACGGTCAATTTTGGGCATGATGGTTGGATTTTGGGATCGACGATTGAGTGAGGTGTGTTAGGGGTCCACGTGTCGAGTTCAAGAAGTGGAGTTGTTTGTCGCTAACCATTCGTCAAACGGTGGAGCATAGCTCCGTGTCACTGGCTAGAAGTGCACGAGTGAATGGGTTTGTACACTGTCTTGTTCATGTCCAGGCATTTGAATTTGGAGAGGATGGAAAAGAGATTAGGGGAGGAATTAAATTATAAAGCTAATTAGGTTAATTGAATTTGTTTAACTAATTATTTAATTAATCCCAAAATTTTATATAACTCGTAACCTTTGCATACGACGTCCAATAGAGGCGCCGTTTTCATCGTTGCACTCGTAGCGGAATTCTCTACTTCTAGGATTGATTTGGGCTATGGTGAGTTTACTTAACAGTTTGTTTGATTATTGTTGTGTATATAATTGTTGTTGTATTAAAATATAAATCATATAACGAACAATGGAAGTTACTACTTTTGGACCCCGCCTCATTTTGTAAAACAAGTGACAACATTATTATGTAGTATAATCTCTCTTGAAATCATCTGTAACATGTATTGTAGCCTAGACTGCTTGTTTACATGTTTGGTATTGCTATTTGATTAATTTGGAAATTATGCTTTGAATGTTTGAAGCGATATAGTCGTTATAAACGTGCTTTGAAATCCTTGATATTTAACACATGTTAAATTGGATAAATTGTGATATATTGTAAAAATATATATGCATATATATTTGGCTACACATGTTTTGCTGTGTTTGACATAGAGGAATTGGCTTGGACATTTGTGGAAATTGGAATGGAAATTGTGGTAGTTAGAAGTGAAAGGGTCACTATGGATGCACTTTGAAATCGCTGTGATCGACGATTTTAAAGGTAACATTGGAAGGCATCCTACAGCTTCTTTGTATTTTTAATAAGTACCATGAGTTTACTTGTTACCGAAAAATATCAAGGTTTAGATATATTACGGATAATCAATTGTGGGCCGAGATTAAATTTTAAAGCCCGTAAAACTCTTAACAATTTCTTAAAAGAATTTCACCCCGATAAAATCCCAACAGCAATTAGCTAGTAGAGTTTAATCGTCTAATGACGATAATTAATTGATGCGAAATCCCGGGTTGTTACAGACTCCCCTCCTTATAAAAATTGCGTCCTCGCAATTTTCATAATTAAAGTCGTCAATAATAATTATTTTTCTAACATAAACTGGTTAAGCTAGAAAAATAAGGGTCAAAAACACAAACGCCAAAGAAATCTTTTAATTTCATAAAAGAAATTCACAAATTCTCAACCAAATCTAATTATCAAATAGATAATCAGAAAACAGCAAAACTGAATAAATACAATTATCAGCAATATTCAATTATCAATTAGATAATCAGGATACAGAAATCACAAACAGCAATATCTAATTATCAACACGATAATTAGAAAACAACAAAATCTAATTATCAACAAAGATAATTAGAAAACACAAATCACAATTCGCAAAATTGCAATTATCTAGTTATCAACCAGATAATTTAAAAACGACAATTATTTAATTACCAAAAAACGATAATCAGAATTCTCAAATCAACAAATATCTAATTATCAAAAACGATAATCAGGAATCATCAAATATCTAATTATCAAAAACGAGGATCCGAAATCTCAAATCAACAAATATCGAATTATCAAAAACGATAATCAGAAATTTCAAATCAACAAATATCTAATTATCAAAAACGATAATCAGAAATCGCATATCAACAAATATCTAATTATCAAAAACGATAATCAGAAATCATTAAATATCTAATTATCAAAAAACGATAATCAGAAATCTCAAATCAACAAATATCAAATTATCAAAAACGATAATCAGAAATCATCAAATATCTAATTATCAAAAATGATAATCAGAAAACTCAAATCAACAAATATCTAATTATCAAAAATGATAATCAAGAATCATCAAATATCTAATTATCAAAAACGAGAATCAGAAATCTCAAATTAACAAATATCGAATTATCAAAAACGATAATCAGAAATCTCAAATCAACAAATATCTAATTATCAAAAACGATAATCAGAAATCATAAAATATCTAATTATCAAAAAACGATAATCAGAAATCTCAAATCAACAAATATCTAATTATCACAAACGATAATCAAAAATCAAATCAACAAATATCTAATTATCAAAAACAATAATCAGAAAAATCAAATCAACAAATATCTAATTATCAAAAATGATAATCTGAAAACACAAATCAACAAATATCTAATTATCACAAATGATAATTAAATCTCATAACAACAAATATCTAATTATCGATACGATAATTAAATCTCATAACAGCAAATATCTAATTACCGATACGATAATTAAATCTCATAACATCAAATATCTAATTACCGATACGATAATTAAATCTCATAACAGCAATTATCTAATTACCGATACGATAATTAAATCTCATAACAGCAAATATCTAATTATCGATACGATAATTAAATCTCATAACAGCAAATATCTAATTACCTGTAGATAATTAGAAACAACAAATATCTAGAAATCAATTAAGATAATCTAGAAAATCAACATAAAAGGTGGATCGATCCCATCGTATGGCGAGTGTAAGCTACGCCGCACGTGCATCAACATATGGCCGAAGCCTACCAAGTACTGTCATCATAATTTTGGCGCCCAACAAATGACCCGAAGGTCTAGTAGTGGTATTTGACCCGAAGGTCCATCATATGACCCGAAGGTCCAACATATGACCCGAAGGTCCATCATAGTGGCTCGAAAGCACACAAAATCATCAAAATCATCAAATATTTCAATTAACGAGTCCGGAATTAACCAAAATAGCAAACGCACATGTCCCATACCACGAGTTTTACTAAATCGTTTAATTCTCTTCATCGTTTCCTTGAAAGTGCAAAATTGTGTATTTTAAATAAATAACATTTTACGTTCTGAAACGGACAAGTCCGGAATTAAGCGAAATAGTAAAAGTGAGGGTTCATTGTCCTCAATTTTGCTGAATCGTTTAAATCGCTTCATCATTCTTTTGAAAGCGCAAACTGTAGAAATTTTGAAAACAATTTTATTTTAAAACCGATTTTTCAAATACGTGATTAAAGTAGCAACATCAGTAGCAATTTCGAAAAGGAAATTGCACTTCCCAAAACATCGTAAAAAAACGAATTTAAAAATCAGCATTGCGGGCTAACCGCTTGAAAATCCACTTTTAAAATTTGACGGTTACTGAAGTCAAAGCGACAGTAATTTTTATACGTCAAAATCTCATCAAAATAATTCACATCAAAATATAATACCAGTGAATTTTCATTCATTAAAAAATGTCAACAAAACACCGTGCTTCAAAAATTTAGCACCGATGTAAAAATCCCGTTATAAGAATAACGGCTACAAAATACGTTTAAACCAAACACCGGTTCAACGTATAATTAATGTAGTAACGTGCAACTTAAATTTTGCACGTACACTACAAAATAAACAAAGAAATCACTCGATTATATCTTCAATGAAGATAATTCAAAATAGCAAAAATCTCAACAAAAATCACATAACTACAATCGCTTCGAATCCTCAAATCGGATTCAAAATTTTCAAAGAAACAAAATAAACCCAGCTATGTAAACAACAAATGAAATTTATTTCAATTTCATATTTTGATTTTTAAATCAAAAAGGTTATCAGTTGTACTCAGCGAAGACAATGTCACTGCTTCCGCTGCGCACTCTGATAAACAGTCACAAATTAATCAATCAACAAAACACGGTTTCCCTTTTATTTAAAAATAAAGATATTTAAAGATTTCATCATAATTTCAAAACTTTAGTTTTGACTCAAGGCATAAATAAAACATCGACAAATAGTTGTAACACATGTTCCATCTAAGTTATGTTTTATATTATGTCCATAAACCCCTTGCTCTGATACCAACTGTGACGCCCCACCTCTATGCTCCCAATAACAAAGAGTATTAAAAGAAATACTGTCTTTTATTACGAAGAATAAGGCTGGATAGGAGCGGCCATCCGTAGTTAAGCCTTACACTAGTATTGGTTACCTCGATAGGAATGGTATATTTATTTTCATCTCTGTTTATTAGTCTCATCGACATACCCAATTCCAGTATAAAACGAACTACGATGGTTCATAATAGTTTAGGACAATATATATAAAATAATAACACAGATAAGCTAAATGCGGAACACAGCTAATATCAAATCTCATATATATATAACTGAAGGCAGTTACAATACACGTGGTACAATACATATGATACAACTACAACTGTCGACTCTGGAAGTTACATATACAAGTACATTATCGAATAATATACATGAATACATATCATCCTATACTATGACAACGACTACTCCAAAAGATATGAAAAGTCTTCATAGCTCAAGCAGCAACCCAAAGCAAGATATCAACAACCTGAAATAACTCGGTCTGACCCGAGTATTAAATTAAAAAGAAAATAATACACGGGTCAGTCTAATTCAAACTCAGTTATTAATGCACAGAAGCAATAATAATCAAATATCAAATAGACGACAGTCACAATAAATCTCGTATATCCAATTCTTCAATAAGAGAATCGGATAACGGTAGATATAACACGAAACAGTGTTAAACAACAGATCAGTAAATTCAAATCATCAACAAGGATAAGTAAAAAGATTATCAATGAAGATAATTTAGAAACAACAGAATTGCTTAAACGGCAATTAACAACAAGTGGTCAAAGTGAAACCCAAGCCAAGAAAACAGCGTAAACAACAAAAATCTAATTATCGATATGATAATTAGAAAGCATATAATCTAACTATCTAAAAGATAATTAGATATCAACAAAATCATCAGACTAAACCAAATCAAAATACACTTCAAAATATATTGAATTTGGCAACATGAAACAATTCCGACAATTGAAATCATCAATTTAAAACATCCATTCTGAATTTGGCTGCAGTACACGCTCGCGTGCACTTCCTCGCCAAAATTCAGGGGTACACATGAATGTTATGACCAAAAACACAAAGGCAGCAGATACATGGTACAAGTGCAATAATCAAACTGCAAATGAATACAGTGCATCAATGCAATGCAACCCAACAAGGGCAAATTGCAACAAAAGAACTGCAGCAACCACAAGAATACAAGGGCAAACTGCAACTAAAACTGCAGCCACCACAAGATCACAATGGCAAGATTGCAACAACAACTCAGATGCAAGCACACTCAAAGCGCAGTGCACATCAAACCAGAGAATACAAACTATTGCACAAAAGCACCAATACCAACAGAAGCATAAATAAACACAACCATACGGCGAAACTCAGATCAACTAAGACTAGACAGTCCGTACATGTTAACCAGACAGCAAGTAAGGTCGACAAGTACTTCATGTACGAATGCACATCTGGATGCATGAATAACACTCAGTGGCAAAATATACAAAGTCAACATGTATGCAACATTGAATTGAATTGGACAGTATAACTCAATCAATGCCGAAGCCATTGAATAGCAGGTCAAAGCCAAAAATCTATACAGAACAGTTCAACATGACAGCATGAACAACTACAAGCATCAGAAGAAGCTGCGGGTCAAAAATCCAATACCAAAACAAGAGCATATATATATTTACAAAACTGTAACCAGTGACATGATCAAGTGTCAGTGAAACACAATGAACAGAACAAATGTCAACAGGCAAAATGAAGACAACTATAGTCTTACATTTCAACCAAGACAAAAGTACAAAGCACTCCTAGTTCAGTTACAAGTTGAGATGCATGCAGACAATGTCAACAACCCAATACAAACTATATGAAGTCAAAGCATCATCGACAAAGTGAAACTACACTTATACAAAGTCAATGCAATAGTGGACAGTACAAGTTCAACTACAACCATGCATATTTATATACACACGGAGCAATGCAACAGTCAATGGAAAGCTACAGAGCTCAATGCAATCAAGACAATCCAGACTGAACAACAAAATGCACAAGAACAAAGTATGCAGTGACAATACAGTGAAATTCAACAATATATGCATACATACATACAAATGTATGTAGGCACATTTATGCAGACAACAGTTTCTTTTTAGCAAAGACAAAATGCATCAGGAACAAAGTATGCAGTGACAATGCAAGTGCATATGAACTCAGGTGGACAGTACGACCAAGAAACAAATATATGAAACGCAATAATGACATATAGAATATGTGCACAAGCACGTATCAGTTCATATGCAAACAGTTCAAGTCGAACATTTTTTACATAGCAGTTTTAAAGACAGAGCTTTTACAAAGATCAGACAAGCTACGTGAATTCCAACAGCAAGTGCACACCAATAATGCAAACAAAACAATATCTCAGAGCAATATCCAAATGACAGTGAATTTCAAAAATAGCCGAAGTCAAAATGGAATCAAATCCAATGCCAGAGAATTCAAAGCAGCAATTTCCCAGAGGCCAAAATCAAAACCGAGAAGAGGCCGTGGGTCAAAGATCCAAGCAATAATTTATCAAAACAAAGTCAAGTTTGAACGCCACAAAATCAAAGCCGTAATGACCAAGGAAGCCAAATTCAACACCAGGTCAACCAAGCAAAATATATACGAAATTGACAAAGTCAGGAATCATCTCAACATTAAGACAAAATCGAATGGCCACGATAAATCAAGTGACGAATTCAAACAACGGAAATCAAGGATCTCGAATCATAAATAAATAGGTACAACATAATGCATCAGTGAAATAATCAACAACAAAACAAAATCGAACTACCGAGCATAGAGTGGAATTAGATGTGAGTGTCACTCACCTTTGTTCGAATGAGCACGAATTTTGAGGGTCGCAGTTCCCCTTTCCCCCCTTCCAGATCGCCTAAGCACGCCCCCAATCTAAGCGGCGACTTCTCAAAGCCCTAAATTCAGAGCTAAAAAGAACAACGAAAGAAAGCCGCCATTTTTATTTCTTTGTCTATTTTTGCTAGGGCTTGCGAAAATGAAAATGAAGGAAGGAACGGGTCTCTGCTCTGATAATTAACACAGCACCAAGCAAAAGAAACGTGGGCCGAGATTAAATTTTAAAGCCCGTAAAACTCTTAACAATTTCTTAAAAGAATTTCACCCCGATAAAATCCCAACAGCAATTAGCTAGCAGAGTTTAATCGTCTAATGACGATAATTAATTGATGCGAAATCCCGGGTTGTTACAGACTCCCCTCCTTATAAAAATTGCGTCCTCGCAATTTTCATAATTAAAGTCGTCGATAACAATTATTTTTCTAACATAAACTGGTTAAGCTAGAAAAATAAGGGTCAAAAACACAAACACCAAAGAAATCTTTTAATTTCATAAAAGAAATTCACAAATTCTCAACCAAATCTAATTATCAAATAGATAATCAGAAAATAGCAAAACTGAATAAATACAATTATCAAAAATATTCAATTATCAATTAGATAATCAGGATACAGAAATCACAAACAGCAATATCTAATTATCAACACGATAATTAGAAAACAGCAAAATCTAATTATCAACAAAGATAATTAGAAAACACAAATCACAATTCACAAAACTACAATTATCTAGTTATCAACCAGATAATTTAAAAACGACAATTATCTAATTACCAAAAAATGATAATCAGAATTCTCAAATCAACAAATATCTGATTATCAAAAACGATAATCAGGAATCATCAAATATCTAATTATCAAAAACGAGAATCAGAAATCTCAAATTAACAAATATCGAATTATCAAAAATGATAATCAGAAATCTCAAATCAACAAATATCTAATTATCAAAAACGATAATCAAAAATCTCAAATCAATAAATATCTAATTATCAAAAACGATAATCAGAAATCATCAAATATCTAATTATCAAAAAATGATAATCAGAAATCTCAAATCAACAAATATCTAATTATCAAAAATGATAATCAGAAATCATCAAATATCTAATTATCAAAAACGATAATTAGAAAACTCAAATTAACAAATATCTAATTATCAAAAACGATAATCAAGAATCATCAAATATCTAATTATCAAAAACGAGAATCAGAAATCTCAAATTAACAAATATCGAATTATCAAAAACGATAATTAGAAATCTCAAATCAACAAATATCTAATTATCAAAAACGATAATCAAACATCTCAAATCAACAAATATCTAATTATCAAAAACGATAATCAGAAATCATCAAATATCTAATTATCAAAAAACGATAATCAGAAATCTCAAATCAACAAATATCAAATTATCACAAATGATAATCAGAAATCAAATCAACAAATATCTAATTATCAAAAATGATAATCAGAAATCAAATAAACAATTATCTAATTATCAAAAACGATAATCAGAAAACTCAAATCAACAAATATCTAATTATCAAAAACGATAATCAGAAAACTCAAATCAACAAATATCTAATTATCACAAATTATAATTAAATCTCATAACAGCAAATATCTAATTATCGATACGATAATTAAATCTCATAACAGCAAATATCTAATTACCGATACGATAATTAAATCTCATAACAGCAAATATCTAATTACCGATACGATAATTAAATCTCATAACAGCAAATATCTAATTACCTGCAGATAATTAGAAACAACAAATATCTAGAAATCAATTAAGATAATCTAGAAAATCAACATAAAAGGTGGATCGATCCCATCATATGGCGAGTCTAAGCTACACCGCACGTGCATCAACATATGGCCGAAGCCTACCAAGTACTGTCATTATAATTTTAGCGCCCAACAAATGACCCGAAGGTCCCACATATGACCCGAAGGTCTAGTAGTGGTATTTGACCCGAAGGTCCATCATATGACCCGAAGGTCCAACATATGACACTAAGGTCCATCATAGTGGCTCGAAAGCACACAAAATCATCAAATATTTCAATTAACAAGTCCGGAATTAACCAAAATAGCAAACGCACATGTCCCATACCACGAGTTTTACTAAATCGTTTAATTCTCTTCATCGTTTCCTTGAAAGTGCAAAATTGTGTATTTTAAATAAATAACATTTTACGTTCTGAAACGGACAAGTCCGGAATTAAGCGAAATAGTAAAAGTGAGGGTTCATAGTCCTCAATTTTGCTGAATCGTTTAAATCGCTTCCTCATTCTTTTGAAAGCGCAAACTGTAGAAATTTTGAAAATAATTTTATTTTAAAACCGATTTTTCGAATACGTGATTAAAGTAGCAACATCAGTAGCAATTTCGAAAAGGAAATTGCACTTCTCAAAACATCGTAAAAAAACGAATTTCAAAATCAGCATTGCGGGCTAACCGCTTGAAAATCCACTTTTAAAATTTGACGGTTACTAAAGTCAAAGCGACAGTAATTTTTATACGTCAAAATCTCATCAAAATAATTCACATCAAAATATAATACCAGTGAATTTTCATTCATTAAAAAATGTCAACAAAACACCGTGCTTCAAAAATTTAGCACCGATGTAAAAATCCCGTTATAAGAATAACGGCAACAAAATACGTTTAAACCAAACACCGGTTCAACGTATAATTAATGTAGTAACGTGCAACTTAAATTTTGCACGTACACTACAAAATAAACAAAGAAATCACTCGATTATATCTTCAATGAAGATAATTCAAAACAGCAAAAATCTCAACAAAAATCACATAACTGCAATCGCTTCGAATCCTCAAATCGGATTCGAAATTTTCAAAGAAACAAAATAAACCCAGCTATGTAAACAACAAATGAAATTTATTTCAATTTCATATTTTGATTTTTAAATCAAAAAGGTTATCAGCTGTACTCAGCGAAGACAGTGTCACTGCTTTCACTGCGCACTCTGATAAACAGTCACAAATTAATCAATCAACAAAACACAATTTCCCTTTTTTTTTAAATAAAGATATTTAAAGATTTCATCATAATTTCAAAACTTTAGTTTTGACTCAAGGCACAAATAAAACATCGACAAATAGTTGTAACACATGTTCCATCTAAGTTATGTTTTATATTATGTCCATAAACCCCTTGCTCTGATACCAACTGTGACGCCCCACCTCTATGCTCACAATAACAAAGAGTATTAAAAGAAATATTGTCTGTTATTACGAAGAATAAGGCTGGATAGGAGCGGCCATCCGTAGGTAGGCCTTACACTAGTATTGGTTACCTCGATAGGAATGGTATATTTATTTTCATCTCTGTTTATTACTCCCATCGACATACCCAATTCCAGTATAAAACGAACTACGATGGTTCATAATAGTTTAGGACAATATATATAAAATAATAACACAGATAAGCTAAATGCGGAACACAGCTAATATCAAATATCATATATATATAACTGAAGGCAGTTACAATACATGTGGTACAATACATATGATAAAACTACAACTGTCGACTCTGGAAGTTACATATACAAGTACATTATCGAATAATATACATTGAAAACGTGTACGTGCTAATATAGTACACACGGATCGTGTAATATGGACTAACAATATATGCAGAATGTTATTTACAATTGCTATACAAGTAAATATTCAATAAACTAACTATATAGCAATTCACAGATATAGAATAGTAAATGCAGTAAACAGTAAAAATCACACCAGGGATTTTTATACTGGTTTGGACCTCCCGTCCTACGTCCAGTCCCAGACTTCTATCTGGATTTTCACTACCAACTACCTCGCTTCACCCGGAGGAACAGGTTTACAACACCCGAGCAGCCGAACGGGATTTCGTGCCTCTTACAACACCGAGGACTTCAACAAAAACAAATACAATTGTTGTTGACAACTTGTGCTCTTGATAACACGGATTTGTCACTTGTAGTACACCCTTCCTATAATCTTATCCTCAAAATATGTGAATGATGTTTGTGAAGATTGAAGGAAGTATATTACTTATTGAATCAAAAGATATGAAATAATTTCAATGATTCAATAAGCAATTGAAATATTTGAGAGCTTTTAGAATGCAAGAGTATTTAGAAAGTAAGATCAGAAATTAGAGCAAGAATCTCTACTTTGAATCAATGATTTATACGTGTTTATATAGAGAATAAATGGTTGTAACTCTTTGTGAAGAGTAGCCATTAATAGATATGATCATTGATGAAAGGTAAGAGATGCAACCATTGGTGAAAGAAGTGTCTTTTGAGAAAGGTTGCTCTCTGTTTAAAAACGGTCGACAGGTCAAAAATGGCCAGTAGACAGGATTTCAAATATATAGACGTTATGTGCATGTGTGCACGTTTATTGTGCATTTTACACAGAAACGGTCGACCGCCTGGTTTAATACCAGTCGACCGGACCCTGTCAAATTGCACAATGAATGTGCAATGCCATTCAAACGTATATATATATTGATTATATTAAGGTGCATGATTATTTGAGGATAGATTTTAACAAGTTTATCACTATTACAACATTAAATAATCAACCTATAATCTAGAGTACCATATGTAGCTCTTTTGTGCCTCTTTATAGCCATGATGTCTTCGTTTTGTCGATCGCCTTTATTTCTTTGTCAGAAATCAAAACTTCATAGAATCTGTGACTCAACATTCTCCCCCTTTTTGATTGATGACAACATATATCTGAAGTTCTGAATCTCCCCCTGAATATGTGATCTCCCCCTGAGATTTTGTCTGTATTCTTTATATATATATATATATATTCCTACAAATAATTGTTAGCACTTTCTCCCCCTTTGTCATCGACAAAAAGAAGTAATAGATAATGGGATAATATAGGAATGTATCAACCAGAATATCCATTTTCCTCTTTTCTTAAGTGGTACCTGCAAAAAATATAATTAAGACCATGGTACCCCCTTTTTATGGGGTCCTAAGAGTTAGATCTTAGGAATCCAAACCCATACGGGTCTGGTATCCCCTTTATATATATAATTAGTATTAAAATGTACAGTATTCATGAAATTCTGAATATATTTGTTCCTAATCAAATTGTTATTTGTTTTAGGAACCCATATTTTGATAGTCTTGACATTTTTCTTTTGAAATTTCACAGCTGGCTTTGGTTTGGAATATAATAAACTAAGATTTTTCTTAACTTCAGTCTTTTGTACTTTCTTCTTTCTTTTATTATCAAGATGTTTCTTGATTTCTTGTTTCTTATATCCAAAACCTTGTTTTTTTGATGCAGATTGTGAATTTTCAATGATTTTTGTCAAATTTTCTCGACCTTTGTTAAAGTTAGAAACATTTTGAGTAATGTCATCAAACTTTGTTTGTAAACTAGCTTTTTCTAGGTCTAGAATTTTGACTTTTGCCTTAAGCTCATGATTTTCAGTAGTGAGAGCATTATTTTTCTCTTTTTGAGCTTCTATTTCTTGACTAAAAAGAGATAGTTGAGAGTCAACATTAGATGATGATTCTTGAGTTTTTTCAAGTTCTTCTTCTAATATTTTCTTCTCATCTTTTAACATATCTCGTTCAAACTCTGCTCTACTTAAATCTGCTTTGACTACTTTTAATTGACGTTTTATGTCTTTATATTTGACTATCAATTCAGCATTAATATTAAGTAATTCATCAAATGTAGGAATTTGTACCTCATCTTCTGTTGCAATAAAACAAACATTAGCTTGTTCATTTTCCGAATCACTTTCACTTTCTGATGAAGATGAGTCTGAATCATCCCATGTTACTGAGAAGGCTCGTTTCTTTGACTTGTCCTTCTTATATTTGAATTTGTCATTTTCTGACTTCTTCTTTTGTTCTGGACAATCCTTCTGCATGTGCCTCTTTTTGTGGCAGTTGAAACATTCTATAGCGGATGAAGCTGGTTTATTTGATCCAGGTTTCCTTTTGTTGTAACGACTGGCTTTTCGATATTTTAGGAATTTTTTGAATCCTTTTGCAATGAATGCCAGATCTTCATCTTCAGAATCTGATTCATTTTCATCTTTCTCAGCATGAAATGCTACATTTTTCTTTTCTTCTTTCTGTTCTTTTCTAGCCTGCAAATTTGCTTCATAGGACATTAAATTTCCTATCAATTCATCTGGCTTCATGACGGAAAGGTCATTAGCTTCTTCAATTGCTAATACTTTTCCTTCCCATTCACTAGTCAGAGAATGTAGGACTGTTGAAACAACATCAAAATCTGAATATTTTTGCCCTAATCCGATAAGTGCATGATGAATAGTTTGAAACCTTGAATACATATCATTGATTGTCTCATTTGGTTTCATTTTGAAATTTTGAAACTGACTTTTCAGCATGGCTATTTTGGCTTGTTTAACCTTGTTAGTACCTTCATGAGTGGTTTTCAGTGTTTGCCAAATTTGATATGCAGTAGTGCAGATACTAACACGGTTATATTCATTTTGGTCTAATGCACAAAACAACATATTTAGTGCCTATGCATTTACGGCTGCTGCCGTTTTCTCAGCCGCTGTCCATTCTGAATATTCAGTTGTTGGATTCACTATTTCTTTTTGGGTAGCATTCCAAGCATCATAGCTATTTGATTGCATAAAAAATGACATACGTGTTGCCCAATAGCTATAGTTGAGACCATTAAAGAATGGAGGTCTTTGTGTTGATTGACCTTCCGTGTAAGTGTTAGTGCTAGTGCTTGCGTTATTTGCCATATTACAAGAATATATCAAATAACGGTGTTACGGTTATATGATGACCGTGCTCTGATACCAAATGAAAAACGTGTACGTGCTAATATAGTACACACGGATCGTGTAATATGGACTAACAATATATGCGGAATGTTATTTACAATTGCTATACAAGTAAATATTCAATAAACTAACTATATAGCAATTCACAGATATAGAATAGTAAATGCAGTAAACAGTAAAAATCACACCAGGGATTTTTATACTGGTTCGGACCTCCCGTCCTACGTCCAGTCCCAGACTTCTATCTGGATTTTCATTACCAACTACCTCGCTTCTCCCGGAGGAACAGGTTTACAACACCCGAGCAGCCGAACGGGATTTTGTGCCTCTTACAACACCGAGGACTTCAACAAAAACAAATACAATTGTTGTTGACAACTTGTGCTCTTGATAACACGGATTTGTCACTTGTAGTACACCCTTCCTATAATCTTATCCTCAAAATATGTGAATGATGTTTGTGAAGATTGAAGGAAGTATATTACTTATTGAATCAAAAAATATGAAATAATTTCAATGATTCAATAAGCAATTAGACGTGTTTATATAGAGAATAAATGGTTGTAACTCTTTGTGAAGAGTAGCCATTAATAGATATGATCATTGATGAAAGGTAAGAGATGCAACCATTGGTGAAAGAAGTGTCTTTTGAGAAAGGTTACTCTCTGTTTAAAAATGGTCGACGGGTCAAAAATGGCCAGTAGACAGGATTTCAAATATATAGACGTTATGTGCATGTGTGCACGTTTATTGTACATTTTACACAGAAACGGTCGACCGCCTGGTTTAATACCGGTTGACCGGTCCCTGTCAAATTGCACAATGAACGTGCAATGCAAATTAAACATATATATATATTGATTATATTGAGGTGCATGATTATTTGAGGATAGATTTTAACAAGTTTATCACTATTACAACATTAAATAATCAACCTATAATCTAGAGTACCATATGTAGCTCTTTTGTGCCTCTTTATAGCCATGATGTCTTCGTTTTGTCGATCGCCTTTATTTCTTTGTCAGAAATCAAAACTTCATAGAATTTGTGACTTAACATACATGAATACATATCATCCTATACTATGACAACAACTACTCCAAAAGATATGAAAAGTTTTCATAGCTCAAGCAGCAACCCAAAGCAAGATATCAACAACCTGAAATAACTCGGTCTGACCCGAGTATTAAATTCAAAAGAAAATAATACACGGGTCAGTCTAATTCAAACTCAGTTATTAATGCACAGAAGCAATAATAATCAAATATCAAATAGACGACAGTCACAATAAATCTCATATATCCAATTCTTCAATAAGAGAATCGGATAATGGTAGATATAACACGAAACAGTGTTAAACCACAAATCAGCAAATTCAAATCATCAACAAGGATAAGTAAAAAGATTATCAATGAAGATAATTTATAAACAACAGAATTGCCTAAACGACAATTAACAGCAAGTGGTCAAAGTGAAACCCAAGCCAACAAAATAGCATAAACAACAAAAATCTAATTATCGATATGATAATTAGAAAGCACATAATCTAACTATCTAAAAGATAATTAGATATCAACAAAATCATCAGATTAAACCAAATCAAAATACACTTTAAAATATATTGAATTTGGCAACACGAAACAATTTCGACAATTGAAATCATCAATTTAAAACATCCATTCTGAATTTGGCTGCAGTACACTCTCGCGTGCACTGCCTCGCCAAAATTCAGGGGTACACAAGAATGTTATGACCAAAAACACAAAGGCATCAGATACATGGTACAAGTGCAATAATCAAACTGCAAATGAATACAGTGCATCAATGCAATGCAACCCAACAAGGGCAAAATTGCAACAAAAGAACTGCAGCCACCACAAGAATACAAGGGCAAACTGCAACTAAAACTGCAGCCACCACAAGATACAAGGGCAATATTGCAACAACAACTCAGATGCAAACACACTCAAGGCGCAGTGCACATCAAACCAGAGAATACAAACTATGGCACAAAAGCACCAATACCAACAGAAGCATAAATGAACACAACCATACGGCGAAACTCAGATCAACTAAGACTAGACAGTCCATACATGTCAACCAGACAGCAAGTAAGGTCGACAAGTACTTCATGTACGAATGCACATCTGGATGCATGAATAACACTCAGTGGAAAAATATACGAAGTCAACATGTATGCAACATTGAATTGAATTGGACAGTATAACTCAATCAATGCCAAAGCCATTGAACAGCAGGTCAAAGCAAAAAATCTATACAGAACAGTTCAACATGACAGCATGAACAACTACAAGCATCAGAAGAAGCCGCGGGTCAAAAATCCAATACCAAAACAAGAGCATATATATATTTACAAAACTGTAACCAGTGACACGATCAAGTGTCAGTGAAACAAAATGAATAGAACAAATGTCAATAGGCAAAATGAAGACAACTACAGTCTTACATTTCAACCAAGACACAAGTACAAAGCACTCCTAGTTTAGTTACAAGTTGAGATGCATGCAGACAATGTCAACAACCCAATACAAACTATATGAAGTCAAAGCATCATTGACAAAGTGAAACTACACTTATACAAAGTCAATGCAATAGTGGACAGTACAAGTTCAACTACAACCATGCATATTTATATACACACGGAGCAATGCAACAGTCAATATAAAGCTACAGAGCTCAATGCAATCAAGACAATCCAGACTGAACAACAAAATGCACAAGAACAAAGTATGCAGTGACAATACAGTGAAAATTCAACAATATATGCATACATACATACAAATGTATGTAGGCACATATATGAAGACAACAGTTTCTTTTTAGCAAAGACAAAATGCATCAGGAACAAAGTATGCAGTGACAATGCAAGTGCATATGAACTCAGGTGGACAGTACGACCAAGAAACAAATATATGAAACGCAATAATGACACATAGAATATGTGCACAAGCACGTACCAGTTCATATGCAATCAGTTCAAGTCGAACATTTTTACGTAGCAGTTTTAAAGACAGAGCTTTTACAAAGATCAGACAAGCTACGTGAATTCCAACAGCAAGTGCACACAAATAATGCAAACAAAACAATATCTCAGAGCAATATCCAAATGACAGTGAATTTCAAAAATAGCCGAAGTCAAAATGGAATCAAATCCAATGCCAGAGAATTCAAAGCAGCAATTTCCCAGAGGCCAAAATCAAAACCGAGAAGAGGCCGTGGGTCAAAGATCCAAGCAGTAATTTATCAAAACAAAGTCAAGTTTGAACGCCACAAAATCAAAGCCGTAATGACCAAGGAAGCCAAATTCAACACCGGGTCAACCAAGCAAAATATATACGAAATTGACAAAGTCAGGAATCATCTCAACATTAAGACAAAATCGAATGGCCACGATAAATCAAGTGACGAATTCAAACAACGGAAATCAAGGATCTCGAATCATAAATAAACAGGTACAACATAATGCATCAGTGAAATAATCAACAACAAAACAAAATCGAACTGCCGAGCATAGAGTGGAATTAGATGTGAGTGTCACTCACCTTTGTTCGAATGAGCACAAATTTTGAGGGTCGCAGTTCCCCTTTCCCCCCTTCCAGATCGCCTAAGCACGGCCCCCAATCTAAGCGGCGACTTCTCAAAGCCCTAAATTCAGAGCTAAAAAGAACAACGAAAGAAAGCCGCCATTTTTATTTCTTTGTCTATTTTTGCAAGGGCTTGCGAAAATGAAAATGAAGGAAGGAACGGGTCTCTACTCTGATAATTAACACAGCACCAAGCAAAAGAAACATGGGCCGAGATTAAATTTTAAAGTCCGTAAAACTCTTAACAATTTCTTAAAATAATTTCACCCCGATAAAATCCCAACAGCAATTAGCTAGCAGAGTTTAATCATGTAATTACGATAATTAATTGATGCGAAATCTCGGGTTGTTACAACTATACTTTTGAAAAGAGAATTGGAACTTTAAAAGAGAGTTTTAGAGATAACGATTAAGTGAAGTGTTTTGGGTTTATTGTAAACAATATTTTAGTAACATTTGTTTTAAAACCCTTGAATAATATTTTAAAGAGGTAATGTATTGTTAAACAATTTTGGAAAATACTTAGATCTTTAATAATGTAATTTTAAAGAGAATAACAAGTATGAATTGATTTTGGGTTTGTTGTGACAATGAGTAAATAATATTCATCTTTAACCCATTTTGATTATAATGTAAATAGATCTTTGAAAAGAATGTTTTAACGTTAATTATAAGTGAAATGGTTTTGGGTTTGTAGTGACAATGTTTGAGTAACATTTGTCTTAAGCTCTTTAAAATTGATTTGTGAATATACCTATATGGTCAAGATAAGTATATGAATACTTTTGAGAAGTATTGGAACGTATAGAAAAGAATATGGAAGTTTTTGTTAAATAGTGAGGTTTAATTAATAAGTAAAGTTTTGTTAATAAAGAAGTTTATTGAGTAAAAATGAGTTTTACTAATAAAAGAGGTTTTTAATTGATAAAGGAAGTTTAATTAAAAAAGGGATTAGAAGTCGCTTATATGACTGATCGTGCTTGTATGTTTCGATCGTGCTTTGTGTTTTACTTGCTTATGGATAGTATATGGGATTTAGTTTCCGTTATGCGATTGTTCTCATTGTTATTGATATTGACCAAAATATACTTTGGAAATATCTAGGAGAAACATGAGAATTATATGGTACAGTTATTTTTGGTGATGCTATACTGTACATACAAACTCGTTTTTCTCTTCTAGGACAATGATAAGGAAATCCATTCGATTAAACGATTAGGAGATAATCTCTGCTCTTATGTATGTCTATTTATTTCCCACAGAACCGAAGTTGAGATTATCGAAAAATATCGATTTGTTTTGGAGCGACTGATAAGCAGGAAGAGTGTACTTATATGAGATGACTTGAAACCGAAACCACTCCAAAACCATATACGTGTTCTATGCTTTGAAGAGGTTCATGAATTGTTTGAGTTGTTGGAATCTATCTGGAGATTCAAGATCTGTTTGAGTTGCTCGAACACATGTAGTTGTTCATGATCTATTTTGAGATGTGGGAATCCATGTGTGATTCCGAGACTTGTTAAGGCATGGGAATCCATGTGTGGTTTTGAGATCTGTTCGTGTTAGGGACTCGTATGGAGGATCTGGTTGAGTGATGACTCATATGATGGAATGCCAGACGTAGCCTTATCGGTGGATATAACTAAAACTAGAGGTAGGATGCATAGCCATAGAGTTAGCAACCCCAAGGGTGCATGCAACTCCATCCTAGAGTTATTTACAAATATGCATGCGGGAGAAGTTTGGCCTGCTATGTATTTCCTATGGTATATTCACTAGGGATGTATGCTGCTTCGGAAGGGTATCTTTGATCCTTGTGCAGTAGATCTGAGTCGACTTTGATCCGAGGAGATCTACGTGGAAATCCTATTTAATTAGCGAACGCGCCTTAGTGGTTGTGATTGTATACCTATTATTGTTGTGATTTACACTCACATGCATCATAGTTATGTGATTATTTATATTTCATACCTTAGATATTATTATAATATCACTGGATTTTATAATAGAAATGACTTAGTTATCGTAAGGTAAAAGCCCGTTCGTGTTTATTAGCGGCGTGGTCTTACAAGATACCTTTACAATTGACGGGTTTATAAATATAGAAATCCATATGATTTGAGTTTCTCATGCTTGTTTTCCAGACTGATCTAGGTGTTATTTTCTTATAATGCTTGGGCCAGCTCGTGTATCTTTCCAGATTTAGCTATGGTTCAATAGAGCTCCTTGAGAGGAGCTGGATGATTTCCTACCGTATTTTATTTCCGCTGCATTACTTGATTTGTATCTATCAGCATTTGTGAGGACAAGTTGTTATAACTGTCCAAGCTGATGATAGGTTAGTTTACTCTGATTGATGTATTATATATTAAAGTTTAAAGTTTTCTTTTTGGTAAAGACCTTTCTAGATATTTTATTTTATCGTTCCGAATGTGAGATTCTGATATTGTGCTCTTCTTTCTTATTTTGTTTCTTTTCCCTTTACCCCTAACGGTCTATCTTTTCAGCACTTGGATGCTCGACATATGAATACCATGGATGTATTAGTGTCGACATTCGAGGGTCGAAAAAGCCAACCGTTACAGGACCTATCCAGAAGTGCTAGTGAATGGTCTTCCCTATTGTCCGACCAAGTGAATCATTTATTGCTTAGTTGCAACTTAATCAATTTACTGCTAACAATAAACTAATCAAACTCCTACATAGTGGTAACCTTTTCTAAGGCAGCATTCCCTTAGAAACCTAATGACATCAAAGTTCCTACCTATTACTCATGGACCAGGAGTGAGTGTTCTAAACTCTAAACACTAACTCCAAAGGACCATTCGATCAATATTGGTGTTTGGTCCATAAACATTAGTATTATTGAGAAATGTGCTATCACTAGGGCTACTAAAGATAAGATATTGAATGAACTTTGAAAATAAATTGTAAAAGCTACATTCTTTCCAATCCACCATCAAACCTCCCAAACTTCCCATAGTTGGGAGGTGAACCCAGTGACTAAAATGAAATCCCTCTAAGCTCTTATAAAATCTATAATCAAGATGTTTTATTTTTGTTTCTTGTAATAAAGCAATATCAATGTTATTATCTTTAAAACAACCTAAGTTTACAGCATTTTCCTAAATCATGTATACCCTTAACTTTCCAACTAATATATCCTATGATCCAAGCAATTTAACTCACTTTAATTTCATACTCCTTATATATTCGTCGTCTATTATATAAATATTTCTCATACACTTTGGAAAACTAATATTTCTATCGCACTTTGAAAAGAATATTGCGTTTTCTTTTAAAATACAACTTTGTGAAAATTCCTGATTTATAAATATAAATTTTAGAAAGATACATTTACATGTCCACTTTTCAAAGTTAAATCGAACTACTTTAGATAAAATTTAAAATTAAAAAAGTGTATCGTTAAGGACATTTATCTCAATTGGTTAGAAGTATGGAGATTTTGACAAAGGTTCTAGTGGTCACGGGTTCGAGCCCTTGAGATATCATATTGAGCGCTCTGATTGAATAAAGCCTCGCTCTTGTTGTAGAAAAAATAGAAAAAAAAGCGTGTCATGATTTTTATCAAAAGGAAATGTTTGTTAAAATTAGCAGAGAATTTTACGATTTTCAAAGTTACTAGTTTTTATGGAAAAATAAGATTGGAAATCAAATATATTAATTTAAAAACTGAATTGAGAAATTCATTAGTATTTTCACTTGATATTTGATTGGAGTTAGAAGAATTACACAGTCTATAATGTTTAAATTGATTTGGGTGAACTAGCTAGAATAGCCAATATGCCGATGCACTAAGGAATTGCTAGTATTGAACATGGTAGAACTGTGAAGCATTAGAATATTTAGGGTGTGGTGGCCTTTTCAATCGACGATCAAGTTAGAAGGGTAGGGTACCAAATTGATTTTTTCAATATAATAAAGAGTAAACATCACTTCGTATCATGTTTTCCAATAAATGTTTGAGTTGTCGGAGCTTAGCGCAAGATGTGGTTTGGCTAAGGCTTGATTAATTTTAAAGTAAAGGTGGTACAGTACAAGATTGGCATGTATCGAAAAATGTTAAAGAGGTAAGAAGTTTTCTTGGTTTGGCTATCTACTACAAAAAGTTTATTGAAGACTTTGCAATGATTTATGCACCATTGATACATCTTACCAAGAATAATTTAGTTTTCTTGTGGAACTCAGAATGCGAGCATTCTTTTATTAAGTTAAAGAAGTCGTTGACTAGTGTACTTGTTTTAGTATCCCCTGATGGTTCGAATGCATTTGTGGTATATATCGATGCTTGCTGTACAGGATGGGATGTTGATCTGATGCAGGAGGGTAGAGTTGTTTGTTATGCTTGTTGGGAGTTGAAAGTACTTGAGAAAAATTATCCAACTCATGATCTTGAGTTGGCAGCTACTGTTTTGCTCTTAAATCTTGGAGGTGTTATCTTTTAAGGGAATGATTTGAGTTTCTTACAGATCATAAGTCCCTAAAGTATTTGTTCTTTGAAAAAGTTTTGAATTGAAGCAGCAAAGGTGGATGAAGTTCTTGGCATCATATGATTTCAGTATTCTATATACTCTAGGCAAATGCGATGTTGTAGTTGATGCCTTAAGTAAGGGACTCGCGATGCTAGGTTCAATGTTTTGGAGTGAAATCACTTGGAGCTAAAATATGGAAATAAATAAAAATTTGCTAGGCTTCATAGAGAGAGGATCGTACTATTGGCTAGAGAGAGGAGTAGGTCCAAATTATTTTGTTGTAGCTTCATAGAGAAGAGATGTTGACTAAACAATAAAATATTTGGATTTAGAATTCATATAAAGGATATTTAGCCAAAGTTATGTTCATTTGATATTGGAAGTTCAGAAGATATAATTAAAGCAGAGTTATACTCGAAAGCCGGATAGTAGAAGAGACACCGGTGGTTTTGGAATTTAAGTTGATTGGGTCCAGTTGATTGAACAATTGAAGAATAATTTAGGAGGTGTTGGAAATTTATTTAATAGGTCAACAAGTTAAATATTTTGAATAGCGAACATTCGTTTCTTTTAATACCGTATCAATGGGGAAATGGTCAGTGATGAAGGCGAATAAAGTTCAAATGATTTGTTGTTTTGACATCGCCGGTGAAGGTAGACGATTTTGGTTGGTTTGTGGATGGATATATTTATTCCAACATTTCGCATAACATTACACCACACATGTTTTCTTTTGGCCTAGGAAATTTTAGGTAACCAAGCAAGTAGTTTTTCATCTTATTGCATATGTTCTGTGATGATATTTACGAAGTATTGAAACTTGAGTTGTCATCACAACTTCAAGTACATTGTTTAGGTATGATGTGACCTAAGTTCACAACATATTTAGCGAGCTAGTACATTATCCATTTCAAATGTTCCTAATTTTTGTTTTGGGTGTAATGATACTTAAGCTATTGAGTATTAGCTCTATCGGACTAATTTGGCAAGATGTCATCCCATATCGAGTTGTATTAACCATAATATGGTTGGAGAAAAAGGGGAAAAGTTATGTGTGAAAAAAGAGAAAAAATGCCATTAGTTGTTTTGTATAATGGAATATTAAAATTTGGAAATTTAGATTGTAAAAGACATGCTGGATGAAGTCAGAGTTAAGATTACATGAGGAATGGTTAATTCAAGGGTTTGAATTTCCTTTAAGTGAAAGATATTATAGTTAATGTAGAGGAGATTTCAATGAAAAATGAGATTTGAAGATTTTGTTATGATTTTGAGAAAGAAATATTGAGATTTTTCTCAATTATCACTTAGATTAAAGGGAGGCTATCTATTCAAGGAAACTATTGTGAAGCATCGACTTTAGGTACAAAGTTTGTGTTGCATAGCAGGTGCATGTTAGTGATGTATCACTTAGTCGGTTACCTTTAGTGCTAAAACAACTTTAGGTTAGAATTTCACTTTACTTTTGGACTTTACTTAGATTTTGGATTTTGGTTGATGTGTTTGAATAGGTGAATATAGTAGGATACCTTACATGAATGCTTGAATGTTTACTTGCTTGTATGTTGTAGATCTTAGGATAAAATTCTAGCAGATTAGAAACATGGTACCTTGGTTTATGAATGTTGAATGGTTAAGGAAGCAATATCATAAGTGAAATGATGAATCTTAATTTGAATTGAAATTAGAAGAGAACTTATGCTATTTTCACCATTTTAAGAGATCACCAGATTTTGTTGTTCTTAGGTGAAAATGAGAAATAGTAAGAAATTCAAGTTATTTGATACAGGCGAGATCCACTTTTGCATTTTTTTACCCTAGTATTAAGAAGATGGAGTGATCGGTACTACTAGGACGATTTAAGGCATTGTGTAGGTGCATCGTGGGTTGCATGAGGCAGGACAGTTAAAGCGCTCAGCGGGTCTATAGCAGTGAAGGTGCAAAAAGTTATAGTGGGATACAACGGAAAATAGCGGAGGTGCAAAAAGCTTTATTAGAAATAAAATTATATCTCCAAAGTTAATTTATTCTTGTTCTCACATCATTTATGTAGAAAAAAGAAATATGATTTTAATCTTATATAGCAAAACGAACAATATCAGGATTTATTCAGTCCTGACTTAGTTACTCAAATAGGTTTCTAACTTATGTCGATCACTTAGGCCTTAAACTTATGTCTTTACCCTAAGTTTGTTGGTTTAGTTTAAAAGAAAACTAGTTAAATTAACCTTTTTGTATTAATGTTGCCAGAGGCTAAAAACCATTGAACTAGCGGGTATGGTGAAATATAGTGGAGCTTTTAGTGGATCTACTGTTTAATAATGTTAAATTCAAAAAAGTGTTGCAGTTGAAGAGCACTATGCGCTTTAGCGGGGATTTAGCGAGGCTTTAGCAGGACTTTAACCGCATAGGCATGAGGCTACGTTTTCCTTTGGGGCATAATCATGCTCAGGTTACTAGTTGTGATGCATATTAGCATCACTGGTTAGGTAGCATGGATTGCAGATGTTTACCTGTGCATGTACTTTTGTAGTGGTTTGGATCGAGTATATATGCTAGTGGTAAAGTCGATAAGTTAAGGCTAGAAGAACCTCTAATTAAAAGTATTGGAAAGTGAACGACAGAATCAGATTTTTCATTTCAACTCTTTACTAGAGAATTTTTTATTTGCTATTATTAGTGTAACGACCCGGTATTTTGGACCATTCGCATCCATTATAAGTGTATAGGTAGACACTCATGCCGGAGTTGAATTGCTCAAAATACCGCGTTGTAAATAAAATTTGGCAAAACTCAGCATATACAGTAAATAAAATAATTACAGATCACAGACACAGAGTAATATAACAATAATGCAGCGGAAACAAAGGATAGTAGTTCATGAAGCTACTATATATATATAACATAGTTAAACAAGATACAACAAAGGTCTCGAATACAATAGATGTCTCAATACAATAATCAAATACCAGATCTGAATACATCACTGGAATCAACGGAATAACTGAAAGCAGGATCGATAGATAGCTGGATCTCCAAGCGAAGCTCCAACTCCAAAGGTGAGTCTCAAATGCTGTATCACTCAGTCTGACCCGAGCGTAAAGCAAAACACAAAACTCTCGAGTCAGGATTAACATTCTTATATAAATAAATCCAACTCAAGTGAAATATCAACTAAAATACAAGTAACTTAAAGGATGTTTGGGATAACCATCCCCTAAGGATCCGTTAAACTATTTACTATGTAGTAATATACGCTATATACAGTAGTGTCTAAATAAGTAAAGTATAATCATATCGGAAAATAGCGTCAAGAGGATGGAGAACCTTAACGCGGTCGGATCTTAAAATCATAATCGTAGTAAAGCTCGGTATGGTAGGTGACACGGCACAACTAGGCAATGCCAGGGTAGATATACCAATTACGCACACGGACTGATGGATACGCATAGCAGCCACTACCGTTCCACCTCGAACAACATTCCCAAATCGGAGGATGGCCATCTAGTCAAATCACAAGTAAGAGTATAATATCGAAGAAATGCATCCGAGAAGAGGTGCTACCTCACTGGTCCGAGATCGCTCCTGTTTTAGCCACCTTATGCCAACTCACGGGAGTTGGGTCCACGTAACATACCTTAAGAACGCCGCCACCATCCTACTTCATTCTGGAATCTCCACCGCGTACACGGTTGTCAAAGTGGTTTTCGGTATCGACAGAGAGTATGTCCATATCCGATCCCGGTCTCTTTGCCAACCAATCGTTATTATAGCACCGTGGTCGTTTCAAAATAGTTTATACTTTAAACCAAAATCATTTTCATTTCCAAAACCCAATTTAATACTATATCATTTCACTTCAAATATCCACTTTCAAAATCATATTACTTTCCAAAGTTATAATGCTTTCGAAATCATAGTCTGGAAATCACAGTATTTTGGCAATCATAACACTTTCCTTTTTAAACAGTTTGGATAATAAAATTTCGTTATAAAATAAATTAGTTTCCTCAAATTTCACAAATCGATTCAAATTAACTCGAATTCCAAAAATTTAATTTAATCAAATCTCAAATCATTAGTTTCAACTCGATTTAGCTTCTAAATAAACCATTTCAATTTATCGATTTCAAATACATATCTGAACCATAAAATAAGTCATTTCAATTTTAATATATTTCAAAGCTTTAAATATTCATCATTTCAAAAACTAAATTCGATAAATTTATATACATATCAGATTCCCTTTACAATTATTTAGGTTTGAAATATTAACTTAATCATTTCCATAACATTTGAATACAATTTAAATTTACAATTCAAATAGACCAAATATCTCATTTAAATATTTATACGTTTGAAATATCCATTTAAGTCACCTTTTCAAATTTCAAGTTGTAAATCACTTCTTTAAATTTCAAATTCAATACATTTTATATCAAACTTATTTAAGTATAATTCTTAAATAAATATAATTTCAATAAATTTCAAATCATTATAAATTCTATATTTGAAATTATAGATATTAAATAAATACTTAAACATATTATTTATCAACTTTATTAAATCAACTTTAATAAATCTTCAAAATCAATATTTATCAAAACCATATATTTCTTTTCAAAACCATAGAAATCATTTTCAAAACGTTTATATATAGACCAACGGTGCCTGTATATAATTTTCTATCCAATGGTCAAGTGATACGGATATTTATCATTTCAATCCGCAATTTAAAACATATTCGGGTATATATCTTTTCAACCCTCAATCCCAAATTCAATTCAATTGAAAATCGCTTGGGTTTATCATTTCAACCCATAACGATTTCTCCTATTCTACAAGATCGTTCGGGTATGTATCATTTCAACCCATAGTGATTCTATACTAATAGGGAACTTGCAGAGTGATAACAGATATGATAATAATATAACAACAGTAACAGGCATATAACATCAGTATAAATAACAGATAATGGTGTCGGATGTCATAGGTGAACATATACAGGTAATGACATATATAACAATGTAAATAACTAACATCAGCATATTTCAATTGACATTTCAATTGAAATCAAATTTAATAACTATAAGAATATTAATCGTGAGTGATTGCTCACCTTTCGAGGCTAGATAGATTTGACAATGGAATGAGTTACAACCCAAGCACGAATTCCAAAACGAAGCTAGATTGGCACGATTTGACGGACATGCTGATAAATGGGAAATCGATAAGAACAAGATATATTGCATATATTATAAAATTTCTAGAATCTACATATAACTTAAACACTACTCAAAATAAATCTATATATATATATACATATATAATTTAAACCAATATACAGACAAACCAAATAAAAGAAAATCTTTATATTTAAAATTCAAAACTAATGTTTATAAGAATATTAATATGAACTTGCTTTGCTAAAATAAATATACTGGCTCAAAGCAGATCATATAAGGTCGTGTAATTTTTCAGTTTTAAACATATATATACTATTATATAAATTGGTATATAAGCTGCAGAGAGAAAATATCTATATAACAGTACAAAACTAAACTCGTAAACAAATATAGACTATATATATTCATATAATGCAGGCAACTACCCAAACTCACATGCCAAATATACAACAGAACATTCATATGCAGACAACTAATTTTTATATGCATATCTCAACTCACAAATACATATATGTACTCAGACCACCAAATATGCAGACTTGATATAAAACTCTATATAACTGACATGAATCTTGCATATAACAACGTATTAAAACTGTAAAACAAAAGATAAAATAGGCAATACCTTTCATATAGTATATGCTATATCTTACATAACTCAACTGTTGTTTATATACTTGAAATATGTATATAATAAATAGTGTAACCATTAAATATATAAATTATATTAACTAACCCGATGCCTAAACTTGTCTAGTATAACTAATATATATAGTCTAAAGCCAGTTAATAGACTCAATACTAGTATAAATATATAAACTAACATTTTGTATATTTCATATGATAAACTAACACACACACACATATGTATATATATTAGAAATAAGTATGCATACGTAAACATATAAACGCTTAATAGAATAGGACAAAACATAGACTCTGTAATATCAGTGCTTATGTATACAACACTATACATCCTATATATTGTACTGTTTAAGATGGTAGCATTCCTTTGTAAACAACAGTCTGAACAACATCACCCTTTTAACATGTATTTACATAAACTTATGAATATAACCCATAATACAATGTACAGTCAAAACATACTTTACAGACATAAACATATGTACACAATCCATATACAACAGATAAAATAAATATTCAAAACCAATATAAAAATCGATATAACTTAGTTTATAAAATAGATATATACCCATATAATTAACATATAATATGACAAACGACTTCTATAACTTAGATGTACTAACCTATTTAACTTGATAATTATATTCAATACAAGCTGTCATCCATAAAATCTCCACTGACCAACTATATGTGTATATATATACTTTCGAACATAACAAATACATGCCATAACAGACATGCCAAAAACAAATATATATATATATATAACACCTATATATAGTACATATAAGACATACCCTGAAAACCATGCGAGCTCGGCTGTGTTGCTTGGCTACACAAAGGCAAGGGGAGGATAGGTGGTGACGTCTTCGGTTGGATGGGTGAGAGGCTAGAAAGTAGGAGGTAGACGCGGAGGCTATGGGCGAAGTGGGGCTCGATCTGGGGTTTCGGTGGAGGCTGACGTGCTGGTGGTTACGATTGGGTAGGGGTGGTGCGTGGCACGGATGGAGACGTGTGCTGTGAGATGCAGGCGAATGATGGGTTCGTGTGGCGACGTGTGAGAACAGAGGAGAGGTGGAGACGTGAGGCGGAGTGGAGCTGGGAACATGAGGCGGGCCGCTGCTTGGAAGAGAGGGGAAAAGGTATTAGATCCAGAGGAATTAGAGAATGGAAGGAGGAAGATTTGTAGGCTACGGGACTTTCTTTCATTTGCTTTCTCTGGATGAATGAGAGGAGAAGATCTGGAGAGAGGAACGTAAATCTCACAAATAAAAATGAATGCCAGTAGAGAAGGGAGGCTAGAATAAAGGGAAAGGAAGAGGACAGCTCACAAATGAAAAATGAATGCACGAAAAATAAATGAATAAAACGTACACTGAAGATGCGAATAAAATTCAAAAGAAATGGTAGGGTAGGAATAGAAATAGGTTGAATTGTTCAGAGGCTTAAATGTAGGAGCACGCTAAAAATTTAAACTGAAGGAAGGAGTAAAGTCAGAAATTTTGGTACCGTTACGGTGGACAGTTTATTCGTTCCGACACGTACCGGATCTCAAATTGCAGAGTTGAATATACCGTGGAGATCAGCACGACGAGACGATCAAAACGGTACACAGATATCAGTGATACGGTCATCCGATCAAAAGTCAATAACCGGTACCAGAAATGCTGCTATTCAGCCAGAATTAAGATAAACGGAGCAATAGATGTCCAAATTTGACGAAACGAAAGATGACGTCTCACTCAGAAGATGATTTACAATTTTCCATGTAAAAATATTCAGGTTTGGAAAACATTTTATTATCACCAATTTTTAACTGATTAAATTAAAGTAAATTTACACGCGAAATAAATTTTCATATTTTCGAACTAAAATTTACCAGTTGCTATGTTTAATTAGACGTATTCCAAATATCAAATTTATATTTCAAAATATTATTGTTTAAAATTTCACAAAAATTCAATTAATTAAATAAATAAAACAACTGAAATTTACGGGTCGTTACACTCTCCCCCACTCAAAGCTTTTCGTCCCCGAAAAGGAAGGAGGTAGGAGAGTAGAAGCAACCAAAAGAAAATAGATTAAAAGACAAGATAAGACAATTAATTTAAACCATATAATTTCAAATTAAACTAATTAATATTTAACAATTTGATTTAATCCACTGAGTTCACTTAAGTTAAATCAATTCATCTATTTCTGAATTCATTACCTTATGTCTAGTCATCCTCAATTAACAATTTCTAAGCCATCAATTTTAAAATTTCATATATTTTAAACCATATAAATTAATTTAAACCATATAAACTACAATTCAAATTAATTTATATTTAATAATTGAATTTAAATTCAAGGTATTTCCATAAGTTGATCTAATTCCAATTTATTAATTCTTGCAAAACAAATTTTATTTGTCTCATCTATTATTCAATTGAATTATTTTTCTATTTCTCTCTACTAACATCTTTATAATAAAATTTAAGTATATAACATTTATTATAACCTCTCAAATTTTACTTATAAATTCATTTTATATTGTATATTATCCAATTACATTTTAAACTTCTGAAAATTTTAGGTAAGTTATGTTGAGATGAAATTGAGTATTATACAGTTATTCCCAGTTAACTATTTATCCAAGAATTTTGACTTCAATTTATAATTGAAATCATCTTTAATCCAAAATTTAAGAATTTAAATCTCCGATTTACTTCAAACAATTTAGAGATATATATAATATCTTATATCAACTCAAATTAAATTTTAAAATCAGATACCTGTATATATATATACATCAAATTATACTGAAGAAATTCAATTTGAATATATATATATATATATATATATATATTTTTCAAAACAAAACCGTAGCAAAGCTACAAAATGGTTTCTCCTCTTCGAAACTCGAAAATGAATGTCGATGATGCGGCCGTCATCACCGAAATTATTTTCCAGCGACAAAGAGAAGAGCACTGATTTAAACCTCTAAAATTCTTTAAAAACCATTTTATTCGAAAATACTTTAAATAATATACATTTTAGGACTTTAAAACAAAGTTTGAAATCACCAGAAATTTAATTCTTAAATCTTCAATTTAAATTCATTTCAATTTCAAATAAATTTATAAACAATAGTCCATTTGCAATAGTCAATGACTTACAAAACAAATATTATCATTTTCAACAACCAAATTATTTAACTTTTAATTCCAGAAATTTTTTCTTATATATATATTTAAAATATAATCATACAAATTTATTTCATTTATCAAATTTAAAAATTATATTGTGTCAGTTTGCTCTGTTCAAGTGTTTTGGAAATCCTATCGATAGCGTTGATCAGACGAATCGATCGAAAATCCAAACCAACATCAACAACTCAAACAACACACTATAAACATAAACTATTTTTATATTAATTACAAATACACTCCCTCACACGATGATTTCAGAATTGGATTCCAACACATGGATAGAGATCCAAATATAGAAGGGCTCTAATCAAAGAGAATTCTAATCTAAAAATAGATAGGCTCAAAACGAAGGTTAGATGATTGTATTTCAAACAGGAAGATGGATAAAGTTGTATAAATCGCGGACAACCTTAACCGGGTCAGCCGTGACTTCATAGATAAGATCGATGTAGAATTCTGAAGCCAATCGACATTCGATTACCAGAGGTAGAATTCGGGTATAGCTTAAGACAGCAGCATCGTAAACCGAGGATACAGAAATCTCCGGTGAATTAATACCGATTGTAAAGGAGTTTCACCCCAGTACAAATTATTCGAAGATTGGCGAGACCGCCGATTTATTATGGAGATCATTCGAAGTGGAGTTATGGGATACTCCAGAATCAAAAGACACGAATGGGGAGACACGAATGGGGAGACACGAATGGGGAGACACGAATGGACTTTGGAACCGTAGTGATCGTTCCAAAATCCAAAGGAACCGAGTCAAAGAGGAAGGAATTCAAGCTCGAACGAAAGTGATTCTGTAATCGAATTTACTACATATGCTGAGTTTTGCCTAAAACCAGAGCTCTGATACCACATGTAACGACCCGGTATTTTGGACCATTCGCATCCATTATAAGTGTATAGGTAGACACTCATGCCGGAGTTGAATTGCTCAAAATACCGCGTTGTAAATAAAATTTGGCAAAACTCAGCATATACAGTAAATAAAATAATTACAGATCACAGACACAGAGTAATATAACAATAATGCAGCGGAAACAAAGGATAGTAGTTCATGAAGCTACTATATATATATAACATAGTTAAACAAGATACAACAAAGGTCTCGAATACAATAGATGTCTCAATACAATAATCAAATACCAGATCTGAATACATCACTGGAATCAACGGAATAACTGAAAGCAGGATCGATAGATAGCTGGATCTCCAAGCGAAGCTCCAACTCCAAAGGTGAGTCTCAAATGCTGTATCACTCAGTCTGACCCAAGCGTAAAGCAAAACACAAAACACTCGAGTCAGGATTAACATTCTTATATAAATAAATCCAACTCAAGTGAAATATCAACTAAAATACAAGTAACTTAAAGGATGTTTGGGATAACCATCCCCTAAGGATCCGTTAAACTATTTACTATGTAGTAATATACGCTATATACAGTAGTGTCTAAATAAGTAAAGTATAATCATATCGGAAAATAGCGTCAAGGGGATGGAGAACCTTAACGCGGTCGGATCTTAAAATCATAATCGTAGTAAAGCTCGGTATGGTAGGTGACACGGCACAACTAGGCAATGCCAGGGTAGATATACCAATTACGCACACGGACTGATGGATACGCATAGCAGCCACTACCGTTCCACCTCGAACAACATTCCTAAATCGGAGGATGGCCATCTAGTCAAATCACAAGTAAGAGTATAATATCGAAGAAATGCGTCCGAGAAGAGGTGCTACCTCACTGGTCCGAGATCGCTCCTGTTTTAGCCACCTTATGCCAACTCACGGGAGTTGGGTCCACGTAACATACCTTAAGAACGCCGCCACCATCCTACTTCATTCTGGAATCTCCACCGCGTACACGGTTGTCAAAGTGGTTTTCGGTATCGACAGAGAGTATGTCCATATCCGATCCCGGTCTCTTTGCCAACCAATCATTATTATAGCACCGTGGTCGTTTCAAAATAGTTTATACTTTAAACCAAAATCATTTTCATTTCCAAAACCCAATTTAATACTATATCATTTCACTTCAAATATCCACTTTCAAAATCATATTACTTTCCAAAGTTATAATGCTTTCGAAATCATAGTCTGGAAATCACAGTATTCTGGCAATCATAACACTTTCCTTTTTAAACAGTTTGGATAATAAAATTTCGTTATAAAATAAATTAGTTTCCTCAAATTTCACAAATCGATTCAAATTAACTCGAATTCCAAAAATTTAATTTAATCAAATCTCAAATCATTAGTTTCAACTCGATTCAGCTTCTAAATAAACCATTTTAATTTATCGATTTCAAATACATATCTGAACCATAAAATAAGTCATTTCAATTTTAATATATTTCAAAGCTTTAAATATTCATCATTTCAAAAACTAAATTCGATAAATTTATATACATATCAGATTCCCTTTACAATTATTTAGGTTTGAAATATTAACTTAATCATTTCCATAACATTTGAATACAATTTAAATTTACAATTCAAATAGACCAAATATCTCATTTAAATATTTATACGTTTGAAATATCCATTTAAGTCACCTTTTCAAATTTCAAGTTGTAAATCACTTCTTTAAATTTCAAATTCAATACATTTTATATCAAACTTATTTAAGTATAATTCTTAAATAAATATAATTTCAATAAATTTCAAATCATTATAAATTCTATATTTGAAATTATAGATATTAAATAAATACTTAAACATATTATTTATCAACTTTATTAAATCAACTTTAATAAATCTTCAAAATCAATATTTATCAAAACCATATATTTCTTTTCAAAACCATAGAAATCATTTTCAAAACGTTTATATATAGACCAACGGTGCCTGTATATAATTTTCTATCCTATGGTCAAGTGATACGGATATTTATCATTTCAATCCGCAATTTAAAACATATTCGGGTATATATCTTTTCAACCCGAAATCCCAAATTCAATTCAATTGAAAATCGCTTGGGTTTATCATTTTAACCCATAACGATTTCTCCTATTCTACAAGATCGTTCGGGTATGTATCATTTCAACCCATAGTGATTCTATACTAACAGGGAACTTGCAGAGTGATAACAGATATGATAATAATATAACAACAGTAACAGGCATATAACATCAGTATAAATAACAGATAATGGTGTCGGATGTCATAGGTGAACATATACAGGTAATGACATATATAACAATGTAAATAACTAACATCAGCATATTTCAATTGACATTTCAATTGAAATCAAATTTAATAACTATAAGAATATTAATCGTGAGTGATTGCTCACCTTTCGAGGCTAGATAGATTTGACAATGGAATGAGTTACAACCCAAGCACGAATTCCAAAACGAAGCTAGATTGGCACGATTTGACAGACATGCTGATAAATGGGAAATCGATAAGAACAAGATATATTGCATATATTATAAAATTTCTAGAATCTACATATAACTTAAACACTACTCAAAATAAATCTATATATATATATACATATATAATTTAAACCAATATACAGACAAACCAAATAAAAGAAAATCTTTATATTTAAAATTCAAAACTAATGTTTATAAGAATATTAATATGAACTTGCTTTGCTAAAATAAATATACTGGCTCAAAGCAGATCATATAAGGTCGTGTAATTTTTCAGTTTTAAACATATATATACTATTATATAAATTGGTATATAAGCTGCAGAGAGAAAATATCTATATAACAGTACAAAACTAAACTCGTAAACAAATATAGACTATATATATTCATATAATGCAGGCAACTACCCAAACTCACATGCCAAATATACAACAGAACATTCATATGCAGACAACTAATTTTTATATGCATATCTCAACTCACAAATACATATATGTACTCAGACCACCAAATATGCAGACTTGATATAAAACTCTATATAACTGACATGAATCTTGCATATAACAACTTATTAAAACTGTAAAACAAAAGATAAAATAGGCAATACCTTTCATATAGTACATGCTATATCTTACATAACTCAACTGTTGTTTATATACTTGAAATATGTATATAATAAATAGTGTAACCATTAAATATATAAATTATATTAACTAACCCGATGCCTAATCTTGTCTAGTATAACTAATATATATAGTCTAAAGCCAGTTAATAGACTCAATACTAGTATAAATATATAAACTAACATTTTGTATATTTCATATGATAAACTAACACACACACACATATGTATATATATTAGAAATAAGTATGCATACGTAAACATATAAACGCTTAATAGAATAGGACAAAACATAGACTCTGTAATATCAGTGCTTATGTATACAACACTATACATCCTATATATTGTACTGTTTAAGATGGTAGCATTCCTTTGTAAACAACAGTCTGAACAACATCACCCTTTTAACATGTATTTACATAAACTTATGAATATAACCCATAATACAATGTACAGTCAAAACATACTTTACAGACATAAACATATGTACACAATCCATATACAACAGATAAAATAAATATTCAAAACCAATATAAAAATCGATATAACTTAGTTTATAAAATAGATATATACCCATATAATTAACATATAATATGACAAACGACTTCTATAACTTAGATGTACTAACCTATTTAACTTGATAATTATATTAAATACAAGCTGTCATCCATAAAATCTCCACTGACCAACTATATGTGTATATATATACTTTCGAACATAACAAATACATGCCATAACAGACATGCCAAAAACAAATATATATATATATATAACACCTATATATAGTACATATAAGACATACCCTGAAAACCATGCGAGCTCGGCTGTGTTGCTTGGCTACACAAAGGCAAGGGGAGGATAGGTGGTGACGTCTTCGGTTGGATGGGTGAGAGGCTGGAAAGTAGGAGGTAGACGCGGAGGCTATGGGCGAAGTGGGGCTCGATCTGGGGTTTCGGTGGAGGCTGACGTGCTGGTGGTTACGACTGGGTAGGGGTGGTGCGTGGCACGGATGGAGACGTGTGCTGTGAGATGCAGGCGAATGATGGGTTCGTGTGGCGACGTGTGAGAACAGAGGAGAGGTGGAGACGTGAGGCGGAGTGGAGCTGGGAACATGAGGCGGGCCGCTGCTTGGAAGAGAGGGGAAAAGGTATTGGATCCAGAGGAATTAGAGAATGGAAGGAGGAAGATTTGTAGGCTACGGGACTTTCTTTCATTTGCTTTCTCTGGATGAATGAGAGGAGAAGATCTGGAGAGAGGAACGTAAATCTCACAAATAAAAATGAATGCCAGTAGAGAAGGGAGGCTAGAATAAAGGGAAAGGAAGAGGACAGCTCACAAATGAAAAATGAATGCACGGAAAATAAATGAATAAAACGTACACTGAAGATGCGAATAAAATTCAAAAGAAACGGTAGGGTAGGAATAGAAATAGGTTGAATTGTTCAGAGGCTTAAATGTAGGAGCACGCTAAAAATTTAAACTGAAGGAAGGAGTAAAGTCAGAAATTTTGGTACCGTTACGGTGGACAGTTTATTCGTTCCGACACGTACCGGATCTCAAATTGCAGAGTTGAATATACCGTGGAGATCAGCACGACGAGACGATCAAAACGGTACACAGATATCAGTGATACGGTCATCCGATCAAAAGTCGATAACCGGTACTAGAAATGCTGCTATTCAGCCAGAATTAAGATAAACGGAGCAATAGATGTCCAAATTTGACGAAACGAAAGATGACGTCTCACTCAGAAGATGATTTACAATTTTCCATGTAAAAATATTCAGGTTTGGAAAACATTTTATTATCACCTATTTTTAACTGATTAAATTGAAGTAAATTTACACGTGAAATAAATTTTCATATTTTCGGACGAAAATTTACCAGTTGCTATGTTTAATTAGACGTATTCCAAATATCAAATTTATATTTCAAAATATTATTGTTTAAAATTTCACAAAAATTCAATTAATTAAATAAATAAAACAACTGAAATTTACGGGTCGTTACACTCTCCCCCACTCAAAGCTTTTCGTCCCCGAAAAGGAAGGAGGTAGGAGAGTAGAAGCAACCAAAAGAAAATAGATTAAAAGACAAGATAAGACAATTAATTTAAACCATATAATTTCAAATTAAACTAATTAATATTTAACAATTTAATTTAATCCACTGAGTTCACTTAAGTTAAATCAATTCATCTATTTCTGAATTCATTACCTTATGTCTAGTCATCCTCAATTAACAATTTCTAAGCCATCAATTTTAAAATTTCATATATTTTAAACCATATAAATTAATTTAAACCATATAAACTACAATTCAAATTAATTTATATTTAATAATTGAATTTAAATTCAAGGTATTTCCATAAGTTGATCTAATTCCAATTTATTAATTCTTGCAAAACAAATTTTATTTGTCTCATCTATTATTCAATTGAATTATTTTTCTATTTCTCTCTACTAACATCTTTATAATAAAATTTAAGTATATAACATTTATTATAACCTCTCAAATTTTACTTATAAATTCATTTTATATTGTATATTATCCAATTACATTTTAAACTTCTGAAAATTTTAGGTAAGTTATGTTGAGATGAAATTGAGTATTATACAGTTATTCCCAGTTAACTATTTATCCAAGAATTTTGACTTCAATTTATAATTGAAATCATCTTTAATCCAAAATTTAAGAATTTAAATCTCCGATTTACTTCAAACAATTTAGAGATATATATAATATCTTATATCAACTCAAATTAAATTTTAAAATCAGATACCTGTATATATATATACATCAAATTACACTGAAGAAATTCAAATTGAATATATATATATATATATTTTTCAAAACAAAACCGTAGCAAAGCTACAAAATGGTTTCTCCTCTTCGAAACTCGAAAATGAATGTCGATGATGCGGCCGTCATCACCGAAATTATTTTCCAGCGACAAAGAGAAAAGCACTGATTTAAACCTCTAAAATTCTTTAAAAACCATTTTATTCGAAAATATTTTAAATAATATACATTTTAGGACTTTAAAACAAAGTTTGAAATCACCAGAAATTTAATTCTTAAATCTTCAATTTAAATTCATTTCAATTTCAAATAAATTTATAAACAATAGTCCTTTTGCAATAGTCAATGACTTACAAAACAAATATTATCATTTTCAACAACCAAATTATTTAACTTTTAATTCCAGAAAATTTTTCTTATATATATATTTAAAATATAATCATACAAATTTATTTCATTTATCAAATTTAAAAATTATATTGTGTCAGTTTGCTCTGTTCAAGTGTTTTGGAAATCCTATCGATAGCGTTGATCAGACGAATCGATCGAAAATCCAAACCAACATCAACAACTCAAACAACACACTATAAACATAAACTATTTTTATATTAATTACAAATACACTCCCTCACACGATGATTTCAGAATTGGATTCCAACACATGGATAGAGATCCAAATATAGAAGGGCTCTAATCAAAGAGAATTCTAATCTAAAAATAGATAGGCTCAAAACGAAGGTTAGATGATTGTATTTCAAACAGGAAGATGGATAAAGTTGTATAAATCGCGGACAACCTTAACCGGGTCAGCCGTGACTTCATAGATAAGATCGATGTAGAATTCTGAAGCCAATCGACATTCGATTACCAGAGGTAGAATTCGGGTATAGCTTAAGACAGCAGCATCGTAAACCGAGGATACATAAATCTCCGGTGAATCAATACCGATTGTAAAGGAGTTTCACCCCAGTACAAATTATTCGAAGATTGGCGAGACTGCCGATTTATTATGGAGATCATTCGAAGTGGAGTTATGGGATACTCCAGAATCAAAAGACACGAATGGGGAGACACGAATGGGGATACACGAATGGGGAGACACGAATGGACTTTGGAACCGTAGTGATCGTTCCAAAATCCAAAGGAACCGAGTCAAAGAGGAAGGAATTCAAGCTCGAACGAAAGTGATTCTGTAATCGAATTTACTACATATGCTGAGTTTTGCCTAAAACCAGAGCTCTGATACCACATGTAACGACCCGGTATTTTGGACCATTCGCATCCATTATAAGTGTATAGGTAGACACTCATGCCGGAGTTGAATTGCTCAAAATACCGCGTTGTAAATAAAATTTGGCAAAACTCAGCATATACAGTAAATAAAATAATTACAGATCACAGACACAGAGTAATATAACAATAATGCAGCGGAAACAAAGGATAGTAGTTCATGAAGCTACTATATATATATAACATAGTTAAACAAGATACAACAAAGGTCTCGAATACAATAGATGTCTCAATACAATAATCAAATACCATATCTGAATACATCACTGGAATCAACGGAATAACTGAAAGCAGGATCGATAGATAGCTGGATCTCCAAGCGAAGCTCCAACTCCAAAGGTGAGTCTCAAATGCTGTATCACTCAGTCTGACCCGAGCGTAAAGCAAAACACAAAACACTCGAGTCAGGATTAACATTCTTATATAAATAAATCCAACTCAAGTGAAATATCAACTAAAATACAAGTAACTTAAAGGATGTTTGGGATAACCATCCCCTAAGGATCCGTTAAACTATTTACTATGTAGTAATATACGCTATATACAGTAGTGTCTAAATAAGTAAAGTATAATCATATCGGAAAATAGCGTCAAGGGGATGGAGAACCTTAACGCGGTCGGATCTTAAAATCATAATCGTAGTAAAGCTCGGTATGGTAGGTGACACGGCACAACTAGGCAATGCCAGGGTAGATATACCAATTACGCACACGGACTGATGGATACGCATAGCAGCCACTACCGTTCCACCTCGAACAACATTCCCAAATCGGAGGATGGCCATCTAGTCAAATCACAAGTAAGAGTATAATATCGAAGAAATGCGTCCGAGAAGAGGTGCTACCTCACTGGTCCGAGATCGCTCCTGTTTTAGCCACCTTATGCCAACTCACGGGAGTTGGGTCCACGTAACATACCTTAAGAACGCCGCCACCATCCTACTACATTCTGGAATCTCCACCGCGTACACGGTTGTCAAAGTGGTTTTCGGTATCGACAGAGAGTATGTCCATATCCGATCCCGGTCTCTTTGCCAACCAATCGTTATTATAGCACCGTGGTCGTTTCAAAATAGTTTATACTTTAAACCAAAATCATTTTCATTTCCAAAACCCAATTTAATACTATATCATTTCACTTCAAATATCCACTTTCAAAATCATATTACTTTCCAAAGTTATAATGCTTTCGAAATCATAGTCTGGAAATCACAGTATTTTGGCAATCATAACACTTTCCTTTTTAAACAGTTTGGATAATAAAATTTCGTTATAAAATAAATTAGTTTCCTCAAATTTCACAAATCGATTCAAATTAACTCGAATTCCAAAAATTTAATTTAATCAAATCTCAAATCATTAGTTTCAACTCGATTCAGCTTCTAAATAAACCATTTCAATTTATCGATTTCAAATACATATCTGAACCATAAAATAAGTCATTTCAATTTTAATATATTTCAAAGCTTTAAATATTCATCATTTCAAAAACTAAATTCGATAAATTTATATACATATCAGATTCCCTTTACAATTATTTAGGTTTGAAATATTAACTTAATCATTTCCATAACATTTGAATACAATTTAAATTTACAATTCAAATAGACCAAATATCTCATTTAAATATTTATACGTTTGAAATATCCATTTAAGTCACCTTTTCAAATTTCAAGTTGTAAATCACTTCTTTAAATTTCAAATTCAATACATTTTATATCAAACTTATTTAAGTATAATTCTTAAATAAATATAATTTCAATAAATTTCAAATCATTATAAATTCTATATTTGAAATTATAGATATTAAATAAATACTTAAACATATTATTTATCAACTTTATTAAATCAACTTTAATAAATCTTCAAAATCAATATTTATCAAAACCATATATTTCTTTTCAAAACCATAGAAATCATTTTCAAAACGTTTATATATAGACCAACGGTGCCTGTATATAATTTTCTATCCTATGGTCAAGTGATACGGATATTTATCATTTCAATCCGCAATTTAAAACATATTCGGGTATATATCTTTTCAACCCTCAATCCCAAATTCAATTCAATTGAAAATCGCTTGGGTTTATCATTTCAACCCATAACGATTTCTCCTATTCTACAAGATCGTTCGGGTATGTATCATTTCAACCCATAGTGATTCTATACTAACAGGGAACTTGCAGAGTGATAACAGATATGATAATAATATAACAACAGTAACAGGCATATAACATCAGTATAAATAACAGATAATGGTGTCGGATGTCATAGGTGAACATATACAGGTAATGACATATATAACAATGTAAATAACTAACATCAGCATATTTCAATTGACATTTCAATTGAAATCAAATTTAATAACTATAAGAATATTAATCGTGAGTGATTGCTCACCTTTCGAGGCTAGATAGATTTGACAATGGAATGAGTTACAACCCAAGCACGAATTCCAAAACGAAGCTAGATTGGCACGATTTGACGGACATGCTGATAAATGGGAAATCGATAAGAACAAGATATATTGCATATATTATAAAATTTCTAGAATCTACATATAACTTAAACACTACTCAAAATAAATCTATATATATATATACATATATAATTTAAACCAATATACAGACAAACCAAATAAAAGAAAATCTTTATATTTAAAATTCAAAACTAATGTTTATAAGAATATTAATATGAACTTGCTTTGCTAAAATAAATATACTGGCTCAAAGCAGATCATATAAGGTCGTGTAATTTTTCAGTTTTAAACATATATATACTATTATATAAATTGGTATATAAGCTGCAGAGAGAAAATATCTATATAACAGTACAAAACTAAACTCGTAAACAAATATAGACTATATATATTCATATAATGCAGGCAACTACCCAAACTCACATGCCAAATATACAACAGAACATTCATATGCAGACAACTAATTTTTATATGCATATCTCAACTCACAAATACATATATGTACTCAGACCACCAAATATGCAGACTTGATATAAAACTCTATATAACTGACATGAATCTTGCATATAACAACGTATTAAAACTGTAAAACAAAAGATAAAATAGGCAATACCTTTCATATAGTATATGCTATATCTTACATAACTCAACTGTTGTTTATATACTTGAAATATGTATATAATAAATAGTGTAACCATTAAATATATAAATTATATTAACTAACCCGATGCCTAAACTTGTCTAGTATAACTAATATATATAGTCTAAAGCCAGTTAATAGACTCAATACTAGTATAAATATATAAACTAACATTTTGTATATTTCATATGATAAACTAACACACACACACATATGTATATATATTAGAAATAAGTATGCATACGTAAACATATAAACGCTTAATAGAATAGGACAAAACATAGACTCTGTAATATCAGTGCTTATGTATACAACACTATACATCCTATATATTGTACTGTTTAAGATGGTAGCATTCCTTTGTAAACAACAGTCTGAACAACATCACCCTTTTAACATGTATTTACATAAACTTATGAATATAACCCATAATACAATGTACAGTCAAAACATACTTTACAGACATAAACATATGTACACAATCCATATACAACAGATAAAATAAATATTCAAAACCAATATAAAAATCGATATAACTTAGTTTATAAAATAGATATATACCCATATAATTAACATATAATATGACAAACGACTTCTATAACTTAGATGTACTAACCTATTTAACTTGATAATTATATTCAATACAAGCTGTCATCCATAAAATCTCCACTGACCAACTATATGTGTATATATATACTTTCGAACATAACAAATACATGCCATAACAGACATGCCAAAAACAAAAATATATATATATATATATAACACCTATATATAGTACATATAAGACATACCCTGAAAACCATGCGAGCTCGGCTGTGTTGCTTGGCTACACAAAGGCAAGGGGAGGATAGGTGGTGACGTCTTCGGTTGGATGGGTGAGAGGCTGGAAAGTAGGAGGTAGACGCGGAGGCTATGGGCGAAGTGGGGCTCGATCTGGGGTTTCGGTGGAGGCTGACGTGCTGGTGGTTACGACTGGGTAGGGGTGGTGCGTGGCACGGATGGAGACGTGTGCTGTGAGATGCAGGCGAATGATGGGTTCGTGTGGCGACGTGTGAGAACAGAGGAGAGGTGGAGACGTGAGGCGGAGTGGAGCTGGGAACATGAGGCGGGCCGCTGCTTGGAAGAGAGGGGAAAAGGTATTGGATCCAGAGGAATTAGAGAATGGAAGGAGGAAGATTTGTAGGCTACGGGACTTTCTTTCATTTGCTTTCTCTGGATGAATGAGAGGAGAAGATCTGGAGAGAGGAACGTAAATCTCACAAATAAAAATGAATGCCAGTAGAGAAGGGAGGCTAGAATAAAGGGAAAGGAAGAGGACAGCTCACAAATGAAAAATGAATGCACGGAAAATAAATGAATAAAACGTACACTGAAGATGCGAATAAAATTCAAAAGAAACGGTAGGGTAGGAATAGAAATAGGTTGAATTGTTCAGAGGCTTAAATGTAGGAGCACGCTAAAAATTTAAACTGAAGGAAGGAGTAAAGTCAGAAATTTTGGTACCGTTACGGTGGACAGTTTATTCGTTCCGACACGTATCGGATCTCAAATTGCAGAGTTGAATATACCGTGGAGATCAGCACGACGAGACGATCAAAACGGTACACAGATATCAGTGATACGGTCATCCGATCAAAAGTCGATAACCGGTACCAGAAATGCTGCTATTCAGCCAGAATTAAGATAAACGGAGCAATAGATGTCCAAATTTGACGAAACGAAAGATGACGTCTCACTCAGAAGATGATTTACAATTTTCCATGTAAAAATATTCAGGTTTGGAAAACATTTTATTATCACCTATTTTTAACTGATTAAATTGAAGTAAATTTACACGCGAAATAAATTTTCATATTTTCGGACGAAAATTTACCAGTTGCTATGTTTAATTAGACGTATTCCAAATATCAAATTTATATTTCAAAATATTATTGTTTAAAATTTCACAAAAATTCAATTAATTAAATAAATAAAACAACTGAAATTTACGGGTCGTTACAATTAGCATGATTAGTTTATTTAGGTTTTGATGAATTGTTGCTATAGAATATTGCTATTGAATTAGGAAATCAAATGATGTGGTATGCTTTGTTGTATAACATATGTTTGAGATGTGACTTGACTAATTATACACCTGCTGCAAACATATAAAAATTATCATTATAGTTTAGGATGTTTTTCCCTCATGCCTATATGCCATGATCTTGCATTCATATACTAGTTGCATTAGTATTATGCATTATTCACATGCCATATTTATGATATATGTGTGTTTGATGGATGTATGTAATTTACTTGTGTCTATTTGACAATTGCTTTGTATTTTTTTTTAATTTATTTTGCAATTTCTATGTATTATTACTTGGACTCGGATTATAGCTGGTATCAATATGGATCTCTTATCTTATATAGCTAGAAATGCTAGGGAATATATATGCTTGAAATGATTGTTTGGATTGCTTTCTGCGTGGTGTAGTTTGAGTGTATCTACCGCACATACATATGATTGTTATTCTACGGTTGAGTCAACAAGTTGGAATTTCTATTTCATGGAATTTCAAAGATGTCATTCTTTTAATGGGGGAGAATGTAACACCATTTTTTTAATAAAAAAGTAAACAGTTGACAAGGTAATTATGTTAATTTTACATAAAGCTAAAAACTGAAATTTTATAAATTAAGGGATTTGGGGAAATGACTTTTCATTGTGTTAAATAGATTTTTCTAGTCCAAAATCATATATTAATCTTTAGAAACGGATACTGGATGAAGGAGATACGAATTATTTACTGTAGCAAGTGTAACGGAGTGAAAAGGTTAAGGCCTAGGTAAGGGTTGAGGGAATTTTGAGTTTTGTTCCTTAAGGGATATTTCTAACCCTAATTCACCTCATCCTCTGGATCTTTTCATTCTATAGCCATCGCTTCTTATAATTTTCATTTTCTTCTTCTACTTCCTCAACCCAAAAAACAAATCTCCAAACAAAAAAATTATATCAAATTCCTTCAATAAAAAATAGGAGAATTAAATTAAAAAGAAGAGAAGAGTCAAATCAAAAAAATTGCAAGCTAAATAGAGGAGAAGAATGCCAAATCATATCGGAGCAGAGAAGGAGATTTCTTCAAAATGGCGTATAATGTGAGTAGATGTATCTATGAAATGAATATGTGGCTATATATGCATTAAATTACATTTATACATATAATTAGGTTTTAAAATATAATTTAAAATTAAATTGATGTTTTTAATTGATAACTCATATAACTTGGATATTTTGGAAGAACTTATTTCAATATTGTAATATATTTGATACAAAACTAAGGGAGGGTAGATTGAATAAAATTTACCCTTAAAGTCATTTAGGTCTGATTTATGTAATAAATTTGAATTGATAAAGGTGAATATATGTATAAATCCCTTAAAAATCACCTAGATCTGATTTTGTCAACTTTGAAAAAAATTGAATATACGTTGATGATTCATTGAATAATTATATAGAACAATGGTATAAGCCATGTAAAAAGTTATAGATAAATAAGATTTAAATTGTATATAGATACTTGCCTAAAAGATGAATTATACTAATTCAAAAGTTGTACTTAAGACCGGAAAGAAGACATAAAAGACAAACAACAATAAAAAGAGGAAATAACAAAATACAGTTAGTTCATCGACCGCCAACGAGGTTGTTTACCCAATGCTTTGGTGGCAAGTTATCATCGGGGCTGTGTGCTCTCATGCAGTGGATGTAAACTCAAAGCTTGTGTAACTTAAGTGGTTTACCATGGAGAATGTTTTCTCAAAGTATAGTTGGGCAGTTTGCTATCGAGACTGTAAACTCGGGTTATTGCTTGGTCTACTTGGTTTTTGGATGTTCTACCTTCTGATAGTTTGTGGATTATTATTGGATTTGATACATTAAGGATTTTTCCCCTACAGTGTGTGACTAATTCCTAATATGTAGTACACGCACACAAATGAACACCCTTAGGCTATGTAGATTATAAATCATAATTTATTTGTGTATTGACACCATACCACTAGTGATATTACTTACACACCTGATGTGTTCGATCCCCTCTATTTTTTTCGTCTTAATACTAATTATAGGATGACAAGGTAGTAGATGGTATAGTAAGAATAAAATTCATAGATGAGGTAATCGTGTGTCTTGAAGCTATATTTTTTATTGTCATTCTCTATCTATCTTAATCCACTTAAGACATATGTATATTTCTATTTGGAAACACTATTTGGACATTTCTTGTATGGACTACTGTTGTTTCTGAGACATTAATGAATTTGGGATATTTTAGTATTTATATTTTATTCATTTCTCAATAAGATTTAAAAGTATTGAATGTTTTAAAAATTATATTTCTTTTTGTATCATATAAACCATAAAAAACCTAAGGATTCATATTTCATCGCACGACACAAGTTCAAGTTCCTTTTTTGGGCTTTGGATCGGTGTGTTTGGTGGTATGGTTGTTACAGCATGTATTGCAAAATGGAACATATATATGACATGACAATATATAATAAAACGAGCATGTGTGTAACTATATACACATACATACATAAATATTGAGATTTATATCTATTGTACACACATATATATTACACTTGCATATACGTTAAATAATGAACATGCATATCAGAAATATAAATACCTAAGTATATACATGTGTTTAGATATACCATAATATGTATATGGTTTGTATACACATATTAGTAATACATACATACATACACATATAGTTTAGACAAACACACACAAAAAGATATATATGTATATGTATGTATATGTAATATATATTGCCACATAATTACAAAATTAAGTTTGTGTATGTATGTGTGTGTGTGTGTATATATGTTTGTGTGTGTGTTTGTGTGTATATATATTACTTGAAATCAAATAAAAAATCAAGTTTCAAACATATTTGGTTGAATAATCAAATATTAGAGCATATTTTAGTTTGAAATCAAGCTTGACTTAACCAAATGTTTCAATTTATATGCTTTACTAATTCAAATAACATAACGATATAAAATGACGGTCTTACTTTAACATCAAATTCATTATCTTTAATAAACCAAATTGATGAAACACACACACACACACAGATATATATATATATATATACACATACATATTTTCACGTCTAGCATAATCAATATACAATAATAATCAATTTTTCTCAAATGTGTGTATGAAATTGATTTCATATTCTTTAAATGACAAGCATAAACAATTTTGACTCAAATATAATAAGTGACAATAAAATATTTACATACATACTAATTTGGTTCAAGGTTAAAAATTGTGAATAAATGGTATGAAATAGAATTAAAGTTGAATAGATCCTACCCTTTGAAATACCTTGATTTGTGAATTGTCTCCTAGATTGCTTGAGTTACCGCCTGATATTGCTAAAACCGAATGAACCACATTTATTTTATTTTGTTTGATGTTATTTGGGTAAAAAATTCCTATGAATGATAGGGAGGAAAGCATGGATGAGGGAAGAAAGAGAAAAGAAATTTTGAAAAGAAAATTAATGAGACAATAATGTTTGAAGGAAAGAATAGGAATCTTTACGCGTCTTTCTTAAAAACTTCATCATGAAATTTGCAATCAATTTCCAATTTATCAGGCCCTCATATCTCTAATGTGTGGTCGTCCATGTATTGTCCTTGCATGGTTTAATTTTTCAAAAGTCTTGTTAAGTAATTAATTGTATTCAAAGCCCTATTTAGACACATACTGATATCATATATCAATACGAGCATATATAACTTCTATATGTGCGTCCAAATAATTTCCGGTAACACCCAAAACACTAAATAAAGTAATAATCAACATTTCTTAAATATCAAATAATTTAATTAATATATAACACTTTATAAACCAATTAAATCGTGTGATTTTTCAAAGAATTCACAAATGCGATTATGTGAGTCAGAGGTGTGAATTCAGTTAGTGATTGATATTGAAAAATTCAAATGTTAATGTTCATACATCACCTTAATCAGTGATTTGATAATTTGGCTAAATTCATTACTTATAGATCTTTTCGTTAAAATCATAGTTTATATTAACTTAAGCGGTACCAATAGTGACAATAATTTACACACGTTCTCTTCGTCAAAACTATATCACTTTAGGATATATGGAATTTTTAATTTGTCAAACTATCATTATTATCCACATTCAACTCAATTGGTCCAAAAAAAAGTTTTTGATTCAATAGTAACATTTAGTATTAATCGTTCTACTTCGTCTAGAGAGTGAGAATTTGGGTTGAATACATTTGACCATGATACTAACCATATACATTCGAGTTGACGAATTCTCTATTGAATAGTGCTTCTCTTCCAATGCTTCAAATCAGAATGAACTATAATCACTCGATGGTTTGTCGTGCCATGATTTAACTATAACTAAACAGGAGTGTTCACATTCAAGTTCCACATTACTCTCAAGTTGATGGAACAGTGTAACATCATCACATTAAGATTTCATGTTTGTCTTAGTTGTTAACAACTAATAAGAAACTCTTGGATGAGTCATTCCATAGTTATCCAATAACTACAAACACATAACCCCTTGGTTCCTCCAGAATCCATTAGTAATACACCGCATAACATTTGAAGTGTGTTACACACTCTAGTCTCAATGGATGAATCAATATCCTTTTCTCAAAACATCTTGACTAGGAATAATTAAAAAAAATTATTTTATTTTGTGATTAATTACTCATGATTGCAAGTATTCATAACTACAGTAACATAATATTTTATTAAATGATTTCTTACTCTATACTTTAAATTAATTACTTAACTAATTATATCAGAATATAATAAAGTACGTAAAGAAAAACAAACATCGTTACTACGAACAAGATTGACTACAAAGTTAGATATAAGCAACAAATTACATGATTGGCCATTGGGTATACCACTAACTCCTTCAATCACAACCCAGGATGGGGTAAAATATAATCATAACATGTGTAGGATATTATGATCAACATATGATGATTTCACCATATTACCACCCGTCAGTTATAAATCCCGACTTATCTAATTTTACATACATGTGTAAATGGTTGGTATGAAAATTCGTAAGTATATATTGAAAAAAAGATTAAAAGACAAAATAATTCTATGTGAAATTATTTCGTTGGAATTAGACGAATTAATATGATCATATATTGAAATTGCATTAAAATAAACGATACACGGTTTAGATGTGTTAGATCAGAAATGATCTGTATCCACGATCGATACTCTTTATTGATGGTTGATATTTGTTCAAATATAACATATGCTTTTGAGAAAAAAAGATTTGACCCCCTTGTTCTTTCTTGACATAGGACATATATAGTGATGTAAATGTGGTCCTTTCTTTGTGTCTGAGATGGTCTTTCAATGATGCAGAACACTTCCTTCCAGCTACATGTATCAAACTTTACAAACAACCTTTATGTTGGAGTTAGTGCCTAAATTTATAGGTAGAAAATTTGATAATGGGATATTAGGCCATATCTATAAGAAGAGGGTTTCACTGTACAATGGAGCGAGTAAGAGAGCTTCACCTTCAAGGTAATTATTTTCTATATGTAACGAGTTTTAAGATCCTTCCACCATAAGCTAAATTAGGCCATGCAAAGTTATTCCTTAGAGTTATGACTTATCGTTTGTTGGTTACATGTCATGGGCTTTCATTGGTTAGTTGTCTTAGTTCAATTATACTTTAGTAGTGTACATAAATTGGTTCTTATTTTTGTACGGGTTGAGGTCATCTTAGTTAAACTATTGTATTTCAAAATACAATCCATCTCTTGTCCTTAATTTTCCATATGGAGGAATATGTGAAATTATTATAAGCGAGACTCGATTATTGTTTAAAGTTTAAATTGATTTACGCGTCACCATCTTCACATCTCTTTGTTTGTTGATCTCTAAGCATCATTCAATGTTATCATGTTTGGATCTTTCTATCATTGATTTATGATCAATGGACAATAACTTTTCAACAAATTTATATAAACTTTAATTACTCTTTCAATTCCACTTTTATCTTTCTACCCAAATCATCTGATTCCAGCAATGAAACTTCTTCTTTCTACTAAGATCACATTTTTTTCTATATGTTGACTATAAGTTTTTGTTTGGATATTGACTAGCAATCATGAAATCGCCTTTGATCTTATAGTTATATGTTGAATCGTGATTGTACTCATCGTACTTATGAATTTTATCCACTAATTCCATTATTATTTGACATTGCTAGTATTACTGTGAATACTATGTTAGAGGTGATGATATATTATTTCTAGAAAGGAGAAGAAAGGAGTCGATTGGAGAAGCAGAGAAGGCACATCGGAGAAGAGAAGAAGAGATGGAGGAAGGGGTAGAAGACGAAAAGTTTATAGCTTCAGCTATAGGCTTCTAGTCGACTGGTAGGGGCCGCCAATCGATTGGAACCCCTTTTGGTCAATGGGTAGCCTTACTAATCGATTGTATTTTTGGCCATTTGGGACCCGAGCCAATACTATGCTCGGAGTCAACTAGAAATTTTTTCCAATGAATTTGACCAGTCGAGTGGTCTAGATATCTAGTCAATTGATAAGGCGAATTCTAAAGCTAATGAAGTTCGAAATCCAAGGGCAATTTCATCTTTTTCCATATGTTTTGGAGTTTCCACTATAGATTTTTGCAAAGATTTGATCCAAAGACAAGGAACAGAATATAGCAGTAAAAATAAACCTATTTAGGGTTAATTGTTAGTAATCCAGCCATTAGAAAGAAAGGGTTCTTTTTGTATCTTCTTCTCTTTGGTTTGCCTCCATTATCAATCTTGTAAATCTTTTATTTTTTAAAGCAATAAAATATTCTCTCCCCAAAGTGGATGTTCACTATCTCATGATAGTACAACCACTATAAATTTGGGGTCTTTACTTTTTTGTTTATGGCGTCTATAATTTGTGATTTGGGATATTATTTTATGTTCTTTCTTTGTCACTATATTCACGATTTGATTTACCAATTCTATGGTGCTTGGGGTAGATTTTTCTTTGGAATTTTCTCCAACCATCTTGTATTAGAGCATTGTGGTTGTTGATAAAAGGTGTTAGCAGGTATGAAAAGAGATGAAGGTACCTTAATTATAGCAAAGCCCTATGTTAAAGGATCTTATGTAGCATGAGGATCTTAGTTGGCAATAGAAAAGTGAAACTTGGGTATTGAATATGAAAAGTGGCAATGGAAGATGAAGGACATTCTAAGGAGGAGTAGGGTTTATCATGTAGTATTTAATATTGAAAAATTGCCGTGATATTTCAGCTACGGAGAAGGAGGAAGAATGAGTTTTTACTATACAATGAGAGAATGTTATTTGTGAAACTATCAGTGAAATCATAACTAAAGGAATTTGGGTCAAGCTTGAGAATCTCAATTTGAAGAAGTCATTCACAAACTATATGATTTTGCTAAAGAAAATTTTCATTATGAAGATGAGATAGTTAAGGCACATCCGAATTCTCTTTGATGATCCTCTAATAAAGATGAAGACTGTGGATTTGAAGGTAGATGAAGAATATAATGGGAGGATGCTTTTGTGTTCCCTTTTGGAGCGTTACATAGGTTTCGCTAACAGGCTGGTATATGGTAGAGATGCTTTGATAGTGGAAGATGCAATGAAAAGTCTTCTGTCTGAAGACTTTAGCAATCAGATAAAGGAGATGATTAAACGTAGAGTAGTGGGGAGTAGTCCAGATCCATTTGCTGAGAGAGGAAGAGAGAAGAAGAAGAGTTGAAATCCTAGAAGACATTCCAAATCTAGGAAGCCCGAAAATGGTTGGAGAGGAAAGTCTAGAAATGAAAAATGCCAATATTGTAAGCAGGCTTTTAAATCTCCCCGAGATGGCCGAGATGAAAAATCCGAGATATCAGCCAAAATCCGAGATTTGGCAGCCTATTTAGTTATAAGTGTTTTAAATATCGCCCGAGATAGCCGAGATATTTTCCCGAGATATTGGCCAAAATCCGAGATTTAAAACACTGATTGTAAGAAACCAGGCCATTGGAAGAGAGGTTGCCTGAACTTGAAGAGGAAACCTTAGGGAGATGGATCTTCATCGATTGCTATGGAGAAGACTATATCTGACGATGTGTTGCCTGTAGTAGAATCAAATATTTCATACTATAGGGTGCTTTATTTAGGGGTGTTGTTTCACATGACATCAAATAGTGATTATTTAAGCTCTTTCGTTAGGAAGGAGGAAAGTGTAATCCTTAGGGGAAATGATGCTAGCTGTAGAGCCATGAGAGAAGGTATAGTGAGGATTCAAATGTTTGATGGAGTGATTCACACTTTGACATGTGTCTACTATATTCCAATAATAGGCCATTGGTTTCTTTGGGCCAGTTGGCATAATGGGATGTTGGGTGACTATTGAGAAGGATAGTTTGAAGATTTCGTGGGCAGTGCTAGTTCTAAAGAAGGTTGATATGTTCCAAAATCTATATCTACCAAAATAAACCACCATACCTAGGGAGTCTTCTGTTGGAGTTGAAACTTCTTGTGCTTTGGATGTCACCAGGCTTTGGCATCTCAGATTGGCTTATATTTAAGATAAGGGCTTAGAGTTGCTTCACGGATGAAAGACAATCAAAGAAGAAAGCTTCGACAAGTTAGATTTCTACCAGGAGTGTGTGTCGGGAAAGAAGACGAAGGTATCTTTTGGTGTTGGGCTTCATAATTTAGAGAGGGTGTTTAGTTTTGTGCATACAGATGTTTAGGGACTAGTAGCTACCGCTTCCATTGGGGGAGTGAATTCCTTTACAATTGATTTTTCTTAGAAAGTTTATGTATCTATGATGAATGCCAAATCAGAAAGCTTTGAGACATTTAAGACTTGGAAGGCGCTAGTTGAAAACCGATCTGGTTGTAAATTGAAGGTGCTTAGATACGATAATGGCAGTGAATTCATATCTAGGGAGTTCCTCGATTTCATTAAGTAGCATGGTATTCAGAGACATTTCACCATGCCTAGAGATCTGTAGTTAAACGAGGTTGCTGAAAAGGTGAATCTGTGATGACCACCTTACACATGTAGTACCAATATAGCATGTTTAGTGCATTATAATGGTACTCGGCTGATGTTAGACAATTATTATGGGTGAAATAATTAAAACTCTAACTGCAACCTATTGTATATCTCACAGCGTGTAACGACCCGCCTTTTTGACCATCTAAAGTCGACACCGAACACTACCACTATGTTCCAATGTCGCGCATCCAATCGACAAAAAGGCAGATTGTTACGGTAAATAAAAAAAAGAATAGAGAACAGAGAAAAACAGAATCTTCAAAAATACAAAGTATATCAGAGTTAAAAAAACTTTATCAGTTGGACAGTTATAAAATCCTAACCTTACAAATGCCGATAGGTATACTATATAATACAGCATAAAATAGAATACAATGATAGGTGAATCTTCAGCTCCCCTCCCTGATTTCCATAACACCTAAGGCAACCTGGAAAAATACTCAGTCTGACCCGAGCATTATAAATAAATAACACCCTGATCAATCTGGAAATACTAGCGCGAGATAACGCGAATACGGGGAAACATGTATAAAAATTTGGTGAGACCACGCCGCTAATGCAGAACGGGTTTTTACTTCACAAGAATAACATCCATATAGGCAAGAGCAGAAATGAATATCAGGAAACAAAACCAAATATGATTGAGCAAAAATAATATCAACCAGACTTAAAAGAATGGAAATAAACAGAGTAAAATCCAAACTGGACAGAATGGATAGAACAAGGGAAACAGTCCAACATGATAGAATGGACTAAATAAGGTAACAGTCCAAACTCGATAGAATGAGCTAAATAAAGTAACAGTCCAAACTCGATAGAATGGACTAAATAAACACTTAAATGCCGTAATGAGGAGTTGGCTCTACTCATGGAAAATTAAAGCTAACACAGATTCAGGGTTTTCGAATCAAATAAGGAAAGGAAATTTTTCAACAAATGACTAGGGGGGTGCACCCTCCCCCCCACCGAAAGTATACCTCTAGAAATATACTTAGAACACCGATGGCTCTCGGACACGTCCAAGCCGGACCCCACCAACGGTTACCGAGTATCCGAGTATTTCACATCTCAATGCGCAACACCGGATCCAATCTAGAGTGGATGTGAAAATACCCTAATGGGAGTAACCCCACATAGCTTGGCTTCCACTCGCTCTTTGGGGTTAGCCATTTCCGACAAAGGATAACAAAGCTCAAATGAGAAACACATCGTCCTAGAGTGATGAAAATAAAGTGGCTGAAGTAACCGGTAGTTGAGATACCAACTATCGAGGACATAAACTAATCGTATATGGAAATTAAGTCTTATATACTTATCACCACTCACACGATTATTCTTAACTTTCGAAATAGCGACAAGTCTACTTCTTCGATGTTTAATGCTAATTATACAAATAAATCGTTTCCATATAAGTGATTCGCTTTACAAAAATAAATCATTTGCATAAACGAATCAAACTTTTTCTTTTTAAAAACGTACTGAACTTTTTGGCTTGATTTCTGTATTGGTAAAACACTTTTAGAACTAGTTCCATATTGTTAAAACGTTAAGAGAATAATTTTTCCAAGTGCGCGACCCCGAAGGCCTAAACCAACATCAGACCGAACACCCAGAAGATTATCCAACTTATCATCCCAATAATCAAGTTCCAATTTCTTTTTATACTTTGAAAAGAAGATTAATTATCCCGAAAGATAATTAATTGCATTTAAAATCCCTTTAAATAAATAATTCATTTTTCATAATAAAATAGATAATTATTTCCAAACACTTTTATAACATTAGTATATTAACTTTAAAATCTTTATTAAATCAGTCTATTAACTTTAAATTAGTTTATTATATTAGTTAACTTACTTTAATCACCTTTATTAAATGAATTAATTAAAAAGATTTATTAAATTCAAATAGTCATTAATTAAATGAATAATTAATCTCAAACATCATTAATTAAAATGATAAGTAATTCTAAACTCCATTGATTAAAACAATTAATCAAGTTCAAAATAATCATAAATTAATCGGATTAATTAAAGTGAATATTAGGCTCAGGTCCCTAATAAGTTTCAAAATACGCAAAAACCCCAGTAAAAAAAAGTATGTAAATTAGGTCCTTAGAATTAAGTTACTAAATAATTGCATATAGTTATGCAATTATTCACTGAATAATTGCAGACATTTATGTAATTATATCCAAAAGTTGAATAAATTTATGCAATTTTGTTGGTGAATAATTGCGGAATTTTACGCAATTTTTTCAGTGAATAATTGTGGAAATGTCTGCAATTTTTTGATATAATTGCATAAATGTCTGCAATTATTCACTGGATAATTGCATAAGTGTATGCCATTATTCAGTAACTTAATTCTAGGGACCTAATTTACAAACTTTGTTTTACCGGGGTTTTTGTGTATTTTGAAACTTATTAGGGACCTGTGCCAAACTGTCCCTTAAATAAATCAAAACTTCATTAGTCAAACTGATAAAATAAAACATCATTTATTAAAATGATTTATTTAATTATAAAACATCATTAATTAAAATGATTTTACTAAATTCCAGAAATCATTAGCTAAAATAATTAATCAAATTTAAAAATAATCATTAATTAGAATGATTAATTAAATTCAAAAATCATTATTTAAAATGACTTATTACTTTTAAATATCATTAATTAAAGTGATTATTAATTTCAATTATCATTAATTGAAATAATTAATTAATTTCGATAAATTAACTAAACTCCATTATCATTAATTAATCAATCAATTAATTAATTAAACTCAAATAATCATTAGTTAAAACGATTAATCAAGTATAAAATATCATTAGCAAAAATGATTAATTCAATCTAAATATAAACCAATCTTAATCATCATTTGTAAAATTGGTTAATTAATCTCAAATTAATTAATTTAAAAGATTAATTAGTTTAAATTATCATTAATCAAAATGATTAATAAATTTTCAATATTGTTTTTAGCGGAAACATAAGCTCAAGTTCATAAGATAGGGTTTTGGGTTGAAATTTAATAAATGACGATATAGCAAAAATCGCTTTAACGACATTTAAACTATAAAAGGGAATATCAGCAATTAATTACAATAAACTATCAATAACAACATATGGGTGTAAATAAATAATTTGTGGTCGAGAAACCCCCTTTGGGTCTCTCTAAAGATTTTCCCTGCAAACCATGGTTATGAATAATAAATAGATGATCATATGGGCTTATAACGATCAATTTAATATGTCATTCATTTTCCAAACGAAAATTCAACCAAACAAGCAATAAAACAATTTTAACTAACATCCAAACAATCAATAAACGATTTTAACATCTATAATATGATATAATAAAATTAAATGTGAGTTAAACTCACATTGATTTTCGTTTCCGCCGAAACAGACCGATTTCAGACTAAAACCGAAGGGCCGTTCGATTTTAGCCAAAATTCTCACTTGCTCCAAATCCAACCAAACCAACTTCATCGCGAAGCTCTCACGACACGAGTCCAATGCAACAAACGGCATTCGAATCCAACCTCATATGAGCGAGATATACAATTTATAAGTTATCAATAATTTAAATAGAAATCAAAATAACTTCAAACTATTTACAATTATACCCCTGCCACTATTCTTCTTCCCCAAATAAAAAATGCACATCCGACACCCCTATTCATGCGTGCACGCACCACATACATGGCCATTTGCTCGACAAAATCTAAAATCGAAGCTGCCAACAACTTTCTCTCATCGATCTCCACCTGCCCAACTCGTCGAAATCAACTCCGGCTTCACCAGTGAAAACACGATCTGCTCGAGCCTCCCCTTTGTCGTACAATGTCATGCGTCCCTAGACATGACCGAACACCCCCAAATTCGAACCCAAACTGCCATTCCTCACGACAAACGCGATGCCACAGACCCCATTCACCAACGTTGACCATAGCTCGAGAAACACCAAACTCTAGCTACTGCTCCACCTCGTCTTTTCCTCCAAAACGTGGAGAGGATCTCTAGATTTTGAATTTAGAAAGGATCGACCATTTTTTCCATTTACTGGAATAGAGCATGCTAAGAACAGAGAAGAGGGAAGAAGGAATATGGCTAAGTATATTTTAAAGTGTGTGTTTTATAACAAAATAAAATATAAAATAAAATAAAATGAACAAAATGATTATGCGTACTTTTTCCCAAACAAAAGTACTTCCCGGGCCGCTAAAATGTTTTCAGCCACCAAGATGTCAATGACATCAAATCGTCATTTAAAAATTGAATTTTTGATTTGACTTTCTATTAGTTTATTCAATAATATCCGGCTCCAAATACTCCCAAAATCTCGAACTCCGATTGGGACATGCTCATTGGCGTTCCTAGCTAAATACCCCTATCCCAAACACAATGGAACTTGTTTCGAGACCTAATTCGATCATATGCAGAAGATAGGTTTTTAAACCCTGTTATTATATTAAATTTTCGATATTAATTTCAACGCATTTCGAACTCGCACGACCAAATGATACGTCTGATCGTTACGAAGTTGAAATCCTATAATAATTCACTATTACGGATCCGATGAAACTGGTTTTGTCGAAATCCGAGACTGGCCCCAAAAGACTAATTTCATAGATTTAAATATTTAATTATTGATATTTAAATCCGATTTATTTATATTTATATATAAATTTACAAATTGGATTTACCAATATTATTTATTGGTTAAATAGAGTTAAATAAAATTATTAAATCCATTTAATTGACATTTAATTCACAATTCAAATATTTAAATATTCCTTATATTTGAATTATAAATTATTAAATTCCAAAATTCAATTATTTTAAATATTTAAAATTAATTCAACATTTAAAATCTAATAACCAAAATTTTGGGTCGTTACACAACGCTTCGAGTAAAATACAATATTAACATAGATATACAATAGGAGAGATAGATTAGTATAACTGAATAAACCAAAACATATATCAAAGTGAAAGGTTTACAGTAGTCATACAAAGAAAATAGAGTAGAGTTTATATGTCATCAAAATTAACTCAAATGAAATCTGCCTCTATATAAAGTAATGCACCGATAAAGCTCCATAGTGTTGCATAGCGGAATAAGCAACAAACTATAGTATTAAATATATAATAGCATTGACAAGCACCATTGTCCAAGCGGTTAAGTGATTCGGCTTTGGTGTGAGAGGTCACAAGTTCGAAACTTGCATAGCGTGATTCGAACGTTTATTAACATGTGATATGTTGTCCCAGTGACATGTTGTATATAAAGTACCATTTCAAATATATATATATATATAATAGCATCAGCCTCCCGCTCCTCCTCTAAACAACTTCATGGACTAACCTCAAACCTACCATCTAGTCTACTCATTTAAGAGTACATAAGATAATAAGAAGCAAAACATAATACCTCAACTTAGAAGATAGTTTAATGCGAGCGATAAATAATCTTAAGATGCTATAAAAGTCAATACAATAAAACAGAGACGTCGAATATGGAGAATCATACCTAACATGTTCTTGCATCGGACAAGTTAGCACATAATGCTGTATATGTTACACTATTCTCTACTTATATGGGTAGACTACACTAAGTATGATATGGGTGTTAGGGTACCTAATTCAGGAATACCTACATTACAAGACATCTATCCATCACACCACAGTCACACTAATCATAGCAAACACGTAGTAAACATACAACGATGACCATCGTCAATGTCTTGTATCGTTATGACTATCACTAAAGCCTTGCATCACCATGCATCACCATGACCATCATCAAGATTTCATGTCACCATGACTTTCCCAAAATATCGCGTCACCATGATCATTGACACGTTTTAATAAGAAGAATTTTGCATCACTAAATTGAATCTCATGTCACCACGATCATTGATACACCATCATCAAGATTTCATGTCATTAAGAAGGCTTTATGAAGATTTCTATGGCATTGACATGCCTTACTAAGAAGAATTTAGTTCTCTAATAGAACTCAGAGTCTGATCATGCTTTTATTAAGCTAAAAAAATTGTTGACTAGTACACTTGTTTTAGTACTCCTTGTTGGTTCAGATGCATTTGTTATATACCTATGCTTGCAACAAGGGTAGGGTGTTGTTTTGATGATGGAGGGCAGAGTTGTTTATGCTGCTAGTCAGTAGTTGAAAGTACACAAGAAAATTTATCCAACTCATGATCTTGAGTTGGCTGTTGTTATTTTTCTCTTAATCTTGGAGGAATTATCTCCTAGGGAATGATTTGAGTTGTTTACAGATCATAAGTCCCTAAAGTATTTGTTCTTCCATAAAGATTTGAATTGAGGCAGCAGAGGTGGATGGATTTCTTGGCATAGTGCGATTTCAGTATTCCGTATATTCTAGGCAAAGACAATGTTGTCTTTGATGCCTTGAGTAGGAGACATGTGATGCTAGGTTCAATATTTTTGGAGTGGAATAAATTGAAACTTAAATATGGAAATAAATAAAAATCTTCTAAGCTTGTTGACTTATTACTTTGGCATATGACTATAGAAGAGAGTCTGAAGTTAGATAGAAGAGTCCTAAATAGGCGAAGACATTGATCGTACTATTGGCTAGAGAGAGGAGTAATCCAAATTATTTCGTTTTAACTTCATAGAGAAGAGACATTAATTAAACAACAAAATATTTGGATTAGAATTTGTATAAAGGAGATTCAACCAAAGTTTTCATATGATATTAGAAGTTTTGAAGATACTGATGAAGTAGAGTTATACTCAGAAAGCTGAATAGTAGGAGCGACACTACTGGTTTTGTAATCACAATTAATTGGGTCTAGTTGGAAATTTATCTAAAAAAGCCTAGAGTTGGGTTCATAAGTTAAAGATTTTTGAATAGTTGACATTCGTTTCTTTTCATACCATATCAGTGCGGAAATGATTAGTGATGAAGGTGAATAAAGTTTAAATGATTTGTTTTTCTGACATCGTCGGTGAAGGTAGACGATATAGGTTGGTTTGTGGAATGGTGTCATTGGTCCGACGTTTTAGATAATGTTACACCACACATGTTTATTTTTGGCTTAGGAAATTATAGGTAACCAAGCCAGTATTTTGTCATCTTATGGCATATGTTCTATGTGACATTTATGAAGTACTGAAATTTGAGTTGTCATTGCAATTGCAGGTACATTGTTTGGATTTGATATGACCTGAGTTCCACATCATGTTCACTAAGCAAGTATATACATATCAGATGTTCCTATGCATTGTTTTGGGTTAACGATATTTAAGTTATTGTGTATTATTTATATTGGACTAATATAGCAAAACATTATCCAATATTGAGTTGCCCCAACCATAGTATAGTTTGAGAAAATGGGAGAGAAGTTATGTGTGAAAAAAGAGAAAAAAATGCCATCAGTTGTTTTGTATAAACAAAGGGAAAGTTGGAATTTTAGATGGCAAAGATATCGTGGGTGAAGTTGGAGTTAAGATTACTCAAGGAATTGTTAATTTAAGTTATTTGATACTAGGTTGTAGGATCGATTTCACCCTAGAGGGGAGGGTGAATAGGGTGATACTAATAATAATAAAAATTAAAGCTGATATATATATAATAATAGCAGAATAATAAAAGCAGAAATAGAACCACACAGATTTACCCACCTTCAGCAAAACCTGCCTACCTGCTGCCCCTAAGGTTTCAACTAGAGATTAACTAATCAGACGCTTACACACGTAAACTTGCGACACCCGCTAACGACTAACCTAACTCTACGCTCAAAACCCTACCACAACTCAGCCATTGAGTTGCGAATTCTCAAACTATGCCTCGTAGTTTGTACCTAGTCACACGACTAGAAAGTTACACAGTTTAAAAGGAAATTACAAATGAAATAATAACAAAAACAAAAAAACCCTAATTAAATAATTTGAAGCCCTATAATTAAAAGCATCGGCCCACTAAATAATTAAATGAAGAGAAAGTCTTCATTTCTATTCTTCGGCCTAAATAGAATATGTGTTTCCCTTTTCTTATTTTTGTGTTGCCTTCTTTTTCTTCGTTCTGGAAATTAGGGTTTTGGACTTGAAGTTGCCGCCTTGAAGTTGATCGAATTTAATGCTTCACTCTTGTATGAATTGAAGCTCGAATCGTCTGTTGCTTTCGTTCTTTCGCGACCGCTTCTCGATCGAGTATGATTCGTGCTTTGAACTGGTACGTGTTTTCCCTGTTGCGATTTATACTTATACTCAACTTGATTCGAGTTCTGGATGATGCTTGCTCTTTGATTTATTTGAACTCGAATGATTCACTGCCGATGATGATGATTGGTATTTTATAGGGATCGAACACCGTATATTTTCGTTCGTATAAATATGTTTGAATTCTTCATAATTCTTGCTTGGCCGTTCGATTTTGCTTAAATGATGATGCTTGCGCTGACTTGTTCAATAGTTGAATATTTCTTTGATTTCGTGATAATTGACTGGTTCCATCTCGTACGTATACTCCTTTGATTTTGGCACTTGAATTTGCTGGCTTTTTCATCGTATACGAATTAATCCATGAATTCGAATTTCTCCGTTCTTTTTGCATTTTACTTTGGCATTTAAAATTGTGATAAATTTTTGTTCGTTTTGAAAATCACTACAACGTCATTTGAACTGTGACTTGCTGTAACCATATAAACATGTATATACATACATATATGTATGTATATATGTGTATGATTTTTATGCCTATCCACTTGGTTGGCTTGATGCCTCTGCTATGTTGAGTTTTGTGATTTGGTGCACTTGTCGTTATGAGCCTGGCCAGTGATTATTCATGTAGTCTTGTCTGGTCTTCATGTGCAGTTTGGTCATGATACACTTTATGACGAGTTGCCTTGTTGCATTGAGTCCAATATTGTCAGTTGTTTGGTTGAGTTCGAGTGTCATTGAACTTCTGTCTATTTCATTGAGCATGTTCACTCGAGTTTGTTCACTTGCTTCATTCAGTTCATATTGTCTTGACCATTGGCTTGTTCAATTCACTGACTTATCGGTACTTCCATGTACTTGTGCCATTTGTATTGTGTCTTGTTCAGTTGCATTTATCTGGACATGTTGTTTTGGTGAGACTCGAGCTCTGTTGCATAAGTAATTGTAGTCTGGTTCATCACTACATATTGTTGTTATGGTCTTGTAGTCTGGTTCAGTTCGGTTTTGATTGCACTGGCTTGTGAACTGTTCTTGAACTTGTGCACTGTTGGTTGTTCAGTGATTGTGGTCGAGTTTGGTTGCAGTATTATTATCTGGTTTGGTCTGGTCCTCTTGTTCATGTAGACATGTTTGTCCGGTGTGTATTGTTTGCTTCGACTGCTTCCTTTTTAAATGCTTTCAGGTTGACTTTGTGCCCACTGCTCTATTGCATCATGTACTTCATGTTGTTTGGATTTGTGATGGTTTGTTGGGTTTTTTCTTTGTTTTCCTTGACCACCATATATACTTGAAGTCTTGGTTTCACCACTATGATCATTGCTGTGAGTTATAATGCGTTGGCTCTATTGACTTGTTCATTGTGATATAACTTACTGCCTGATTGTGTATATTTGAGTTTGTCTGGTGTGGTTCCTTTGTGTAGCCTTTATCTCATGCTTGTGCACTTGTTTGTACAGTACTTGTGCTTCACTTTGCTATATGTGGTGTTTTGGGTTCAAGTGTTGTTTTGACTTGAGTCTGGACTGGTTCATCTTTGTTGAACTTGTCCTATTTGGTTGCTGTATTTGGTTGATTTTGCTTTTGCATTTGAGTCTAGCTCCATTTGTATTCATGTTGCTTTGCACATTGCTTGTGTATTTTCATTGAACTGGGTTGGTAGTCTTGGTCATGTAGCCCTTGTGTGTTGCTTGATTGCTTGAATATTGATTCTGTGCATACGAACTTTTACATGTCTGGTTTTGGTTGATTTGGTCGATACTTGTATGCACTTGAGTTGAATCCAGCCTTTGGCTTGGGTTTGACCTTGTGCTCACCTGTCCCTGCGATTTTAACACTCAAGTGTTTATCGATGTGCATGGTCTTGTGGCATGTATAGTGATACACTGTGCATGCCACAAGTTGTTCGTGTAGATGAATTCAAAAGAAATATGATGACGAACAACCCAAATAACTGAAGAAAATAGCATTTTCAAAACATACACTTTAATTTGCACTGCAAAATATTTTCTTTTTCAATTTTACTGCATCAATGTTTATTTTGCAGATAGCTCAAATGCTGGATTCAAGCTGTAACAAAGTTGAAGATAAAAATACGAGTGATGAGTGAATATGTAGTGAGGTCAAAATTGTAAATTAAAATTTGTGATGTAATTGAAATTGTAATGTAATTGAAAATGTTTATATGTAGTGAGAGCTCAAATTTGTACTATTTGAATTTGTAATAAAATATTTGTTTCATCTCCTTTTTTTCTTTTTCTTTCTTTTAATGGCAGAGCTCTTTCCTTCTCCTTCCCTTCCAGCCCATCCTTTGCCTTCCGATGTCCCTCCAGTGCCTGACCCTGATCCCCCTCCCTTACTCTCTGTCCATCCTTTTGCCTCTTCCTCTTCAAGCATTCCTATCTCCTCTCCTCCTTTGAATGTTCAGACTAACCCTCCCATTAGCAACACAACTCAACAACCATGGACTTCTCTATTCAAGAACAAACCGCGCAATGCGGGGAAGTACATGCCTGTTAACTTCATTAATGAATTTGAGGGGGATGCATTGGTGCTTCCTGACTCTGTTCTAGAAGCTGGGCAAAGTATATGGCAAGATTATGTGGTTGGATTTTTCCTAGACGAACCCCTATCATTTACTGCTGTGGTGCAACACCTTAAGAGAGTGTGGAAATTGAAGGGCAGTATTAAGGTTAAATCAGATGGAGTAGTCTTTATGTTCCTATTTTCTAGTGATGATGATCAGAGAAGAATCATCCAGGCTGATCCAATAATCATGAGGAATAAATTCTTTATTGTTAAACAATGGGACCCCACAGTAAGCAATATATGTGGCTCTGTCACTTCAGTTCCTATTTGGATACATATCTACAACATACCACTAGCAGCGTGGTCCCCTCTAGGCATCAATTGGCTTGCTGGAAGAATAGGGTGTGTTAAATGTTTGGATGAAAGTACAGAAAAAATGGACAGGTTGACCTATGCTAAAGCATTGGTGGAAGTGACACCCATCTCCGAATTAGTTGATAGCTTTCAAGTACTGTGTAAGGATGGAACTAAACAAACTATTTTTGTGGAATATCAGTGGAGGCCACAAGCTTGTACAGCTTGTAAGGTGTTTGGGCATGATAACTCTAGTTGCAAAAATAGTGTAAAATTAGATGAAGCAATAAAGAATGATACAAAAACTTTGTCAAAACAAGCTCCAAATAAAGGACCCCTGGTGAAGGATCAAAATGTCAATATAATACATAATAAGTCATCTAGAGTTTGAAAAAAAGTTGAGCATGGGAGCAAAAGAAAGAGTGTTGTATTGAAGACTAAGGAGGATGGTGGGAGTGGTAAGGATGGAAGTGACAGAGAAAATGAAACTAGGAAAGTAGGAATTGAAACTTATAATAACAGGGACAATGTAGTGGATTTAGTTGAAGAAGGAGAAGTTGTTGAGGAAGTAGAGAATAATATGGGCAATAAATTTCAAGTGCTGCAAAATCTAACTGAGGAATATGGAGAACTGGGAATTGGATGTAATGGAAATAAAGTTTATAATGAACAGTTATATGGTGCAACTGGTTTGACCATTGAGGAAGCAATAACGGCTGATGAAAGTTTTGGTGAAGATAAGGAGAAGAATTTAGTAGTGCAAATAGATAAAGCAGATCGAGAAGCTAATTCTCAACTTGCTTATAACTACGGGATGCTAGTTCGGGAATTGGTTGGGGTAAGAAAGGCAAAAGAGTGTGAACTGACAAACTCTTTGTCCAAATCTTCACATTCCATCAATATGCCCAATCATCGTGACCAATCTGAAATGTCACATGCACACAATGTCAGTGTGCATGTTACAGGAGTATCCATATCCCCTATCTGTCAATCCTTTCCTCCTTATTCTCATATTCCTCCCCCTCCTGGTTATATTCCTCCTCAAGATCACCCTCAATCCAATCTGTCTAAAACTCCTAACCCTCAACATAAGAATCACAGTAGTATTAAGAGGAAAAAAGAAAGTTTCCTGTCAGATTTTGACAAAGGCAAGGATGTTGACTTTGTAGAAACATTACCTGAAAAGGATACAACCCCAAATTCAGGCCTTAGAAGGTCTACGAGATTAATGACTAATCAACCATTAGTTTAATCCATGTTACAAAAAATAGGGTTTTGGAATATAAGAGGTGCACATTTGGAAATTAAACTTGTGCAAGCTAAACAAATTATTTCTGATAATAATATTAGAATCTTTGGCATTCTGGAGACCAAACTTAACCTTGATCTTACCCTTAAAGCTGCTAATCTTATTAATCCTCAATTGAGTGTGCATCATAATTTGGTTGAGGCTCCTTATGGCAGAATTATGGTCCTTTCTGATCCTACTTTCTACACTCTCACTCCAATTATATCCCACAAACAATTCATTCATTTACATGCCTTGCATTTGCCTACCTCAACTTCATTCTATCTGACCTTTATTTATGGGGAAAACCATGTTGCAGCAAGACAAGATACGCTGAACTATTTACCACATCTTAGGCAGGAAACACACCCTTGGTTTGTGTTAGGAGATTTTAATTGTATGTTAGCTGCTGATGATCGTTATGGTGGCAATCCCCTTTCTATTTCTGACATTGCTCCTCTCAACCATGCTATCTCTTCCTCCAATTTACATGAAGCTGCCTATGTTGGTCCAAAATACACCTGGAACAACAAAAGTAGATCTGGAGTGAGAACCATGAGTAGACTTGACTTAACTTTTCTCAACACCAAAACTCTTACACAATTCCCTAATTCTCTGATTCACATCCTCCCTCCTCTTCTCTCTGACCATTCTCCTGTTTTCTTAGCCACTGAATGCAATGCCATTAAAAGGAACTCCAGTTAAAAAAATTTAACTTGTAGATCAAAGCTCCTGAATTTATGCTTTTAGTTGTTAATGTTTGGAATCATCCTAAATTTGGTAACAAAATGTCTATTTTGCAGCAAAAATTGAAAGCAACCAAGGAAGTTTTAAAGAATTGGGCAAAGAATAAGTATGGTGATGGTAACAAGAGCTCCAATCATCTCCAGTTTCAACTGTCTACTATTCAATTGAGTATGCTTGAAGATCCAGGTAATTGCAGTCTATCTGAGCAAGAACATGTTCTAACTCAGCTTTTAACTGAAACTATAGCCTCTGAGCTAAGCATGAAGAAACAAAAATTGAGGAAGGAGTGGGATTTGTATGGTGATAGAAATTCTAAACTATATCATAGTACCCTAAAAATTAAAAATGCAAAAAGAAATATTCACCAGATACAAGATGAGGAAGGAAGGACTTTAAGCAAGCCAGATGAAATTGACAAAGCGTTCATTGATCATTATATCAAACTTTACTCTCCTAATGAAGCATGGAATCCTAACCCTAATGAGCTTATGTCTACTCCTTTGCCTGTCCTGTCTGAGTCTGATATCCAATTTTTGTCTTCAAAAGTAACTGATGAAGAAATATACAATGCTATGTTTGGTATGAAGAGGGATTCTTGTGGTGGTCCTAATGGTTTTAATGCTGTCTTCTTTAATCATTGTTGGGATGTCATTGCTAATGACTTCAAGGCAGCCATGCATAACTTTTTTGAGCACAATAAATTGCCTATTCCCATAAATGCTACCAACTTATGTTTGGTGCCAAAAGGTAAGCATGCAGCTACTCTTAATGCATTTCGACCTATTACTTGCTGTAACATAATATACAAGTGCATATCTAAAGTTATTGCTGCTAGGCTTAGACATGTGCTTCCATCTGTGATTTCTGAGAACCAAGCTGCTTTTTTGAATAATAGAAGTATCCTTGATAATGTGCTGGTTGCTCATGAACTTCTTAATGGTTATGGTAGAGCTCATGTTTCTCCAAGAGCAATGATGAAGCTTGATATAAGAAGAGCCTATGATACAGTAAGCTCGGAAGCTCTGACTGGTATAATGGGATTAATGGGGTTTCCTTCCCACTTTGTCAGTTGGATATATACATGCATTTCAACGATCTCCTTCTCTTTATGTTACAATGGTGGCACTGTTGGATATTTTAGAAGTCAGAGAGGAATAATACAGGGAGACCCAATGTCTTCTTATTTGTTTATAATTGTGATGGAATTCTTTACCCAGCTTATTAACAGTCAAGTCAGGAACAACAATTTCAAGTTGCATCCCAAATGTAGGAATCCTCTCATTACCTCACTTCTTTTTGCTAATGATGTTATTTTGTTTATTAAGCCTACTACTTCTTCTATGGAATGTGTCAAAGGCATCCTTCATAATTTTGAGAAGTGCACTGGTCTTCAAGTCAACAGAAGCAAGTCATTCCTTATGGTGGCAGGTCTCAATGACACTGAAATTCAGAGCATTCACAATGAAAGTCAACTTCCTAATCTTCCTGAGGGTACCATGCATCTGGGTATCCCTTTGTGCTCTAGGAAAATTGGAGCATCTGCTTGTTTGCCTTTGTTTGAAAGACTAACTGAAGCTATGAATAGATGGGAAAGCAATAAGCTAACTCAGGCTGGCAGAACCACAATCATAAAATCTATTATACATGCAATGACTGTTTATTGGTGCAGGTGCTTTATATTACCTTTTGCTCTTTTAGCTAGCATCAGGAAAGCTATGAATCATTTTCTTTGGACTAGGGATATGTGTTCTACAAAACTCATTCCTATTGCTTTTGCGAAATTGGAGAAACCTCTAAAATATGGTGGATTGGGAATAAAATGTATGAACACTTGGAATCAAGTTGCATTCTCTAAGCACTTTGACAATCTGATTAATGAAATACCAAATTTGTGTGTTAAATGGGCTAGGCATCATCACCTTGGCAATAAGAACTTCTGGAAAATTGAACCCTCTCCTCTGTGTGGATGGGTTTGGAGATCTATCCTTAAACTCAAGGGCATTTTACTTCCTCATGTCCAGCTTGTGCTTGGTCCTGACAGTAAAGCTAAATTCTGGTTTGAACCATGGGTGGGAAAAGGAATTATATTGCATGATTTGCTCTCCTATGAGCAGAGGAATCAATCTGGCATCCCTGATAATGCCAAGGTTGTTGATTATTTATATAATGGTGAAATTTTTTTTCCTTACTCCTCCAACCCTATCATCAATCAGCTGTGGGCAGTTGTGCAAAGCAAGAAGTATCCTTCTAGTGTTGATGGGTATGTTTGGACTGCTAATCTTGAGTGCCACTCCATCTCAAGAATTTATAAAGCATTGATAAGAGATGAGAATAGCCCGATCTTTAGATGGCATGCTAGAGTCTGGAACACAAACACATCTCAAAAACTGAACTTCCTTTTATGGAAAGTCCTAAGAAATGCTCTCATGACCAAGGATAAATTGTGTAGGAGAGGTTTTGTTGTGGACATGATGTGTAACTTCTGCAATAATCATATTGAAGATGGCTCTCACCTTTATTTTGATTGTTTGGTTACTAAAAGAATCTGGAAAGCTATTCTATTGTTTGGAGGATTTCCTGAGCCAATATTGATTGGTAGTGCTGAATGGAATAGAGTCTTAAGAAGAACAAGATGGAAGGAAGCCTCTTCTTATAGGCTGTTATTGATTCTGAAAGTATTTGTGGATGTGATATGGGCTGAGAGATATGCTAGAGTTTTTGAGAATAAAATGAAACTAGAAAGTGCCTTGATAAACATCATTATATCAAGAGTCAAGGAAAAGTCTTCCATGAATGTTGCTTTTGGAATTCTGGTATAGGGTTTTTAGCCTTTCCTTGTTCTGTCTTGTTTGTTTTGTTTGAGTCTTTCTTTCTTTTTTATTCTTAGTCTACCCTGTTGCTTTTGTGAGCACTAGCTTGTTAGTGCTCTCTTTTGTTTTTGTTTTTGTTTATGTGTGGTTAATAAATATGGTAAGGGTCCATTCAACCCTGCTTGCCTTTCAAAATAAAATATTTGTTTAAATAAAATATTTGTTTGAATTTGAATTCTATGTTATTTATTTTATCCAACAAATATTTATTTAATTATGTGAAAAATATAATAGTACAATAACAAATACATTTAAATGAATATATATATATATATATGTTTATTATCATCAAACAAAAATCATATACTAGCATATTCTACAATCTCCCCCTTTTGATGATAACAAACATATATTAAGATTTTGACTTTATTAAATGTATTTGGTCATTGATGAAATCTATTTGCTCCCTCTATTTGAATGATCCCTCTCTACAAAAAAGTCCCCCCTTTATTTATGCATGAAATAAATAAAAATATGCAAATGAACCTAGATGGGAATATATGAATAAAAAATAAAACATTTGAACTTTATTTGCCAAAATCTTAACTTTTCTCTCCCTCTTTTGTTATCAGCAAAAGAGTAACAGTGTTAGAAAAATAGAGATAAAGTAATAGACATTAATATAACATTAATACCCAATGAGTATAAATATTAAATTTCAATAGAAAATCAAACAAAAATCATAAATACTCTGTTAGGCGTATATTCCACTTTAGAGTGATAGGGGAGATGTCGACATATAAAACCATATAGTTGTGTCTATTAGTGGTATATTTATATCAGGAATATGAATACTTACTAACCATGCATAACCGTTAGGACTTTTAAATGAGATTGGAAGTATTCCCAATTTTTTATTTTTAAAAAAAATGAATTTCAAGCATCTTATAACCACGCATAACCGTGAGGACTTTTAAATGGGATTAGAATCAACTCATCTATTTAATAATCTATTTTGATATGTGTTCCATACATGCATAACCGTGAGGACTTTTAGTTGAGCATGAAAGCACATAAACAAATATTCCAAGTAATTCACCCATGCATAACCGTGAGGACTTTTAAATGAGAGTGAATACTTTGGATGTTTTTATTGCTAAAAAAAATAAAATAAAAACGAATAATTTCCCATTTAAAATACCACATTTTGACATACTATATTGGATTTTAATAAGTGATGGTCGTTAGAAATATGATAGAAATAGGGATGGTCATGGAATTTTTACTAACAAAAGTTATTATAAATATTGTTTAAATTTTTAAAGAAATTTACTAAATATACTGTCTCAAGTCATAATATATGATTAATATCAACACTCATCACTATTTCAACACTATTTATCTTTTCGATAATCAGTAGTGAGTCATATTAGTTAATGTAGTCATTTAAGATCAAATCCAAAAATAATTATAAAATCAAAATTTTAAAATGTCTAATCTGAAATGAAGTCAACAAACTATTTTCTTAAAGGGGTTTTATGAAAATAATGTCTGCCAATCGAAAATCAGTTGAAATGAAAAATATGCAGATATTTTCTTTGAAATTGATGCAACTAATGAATGTCCTAACATAAAACTCATTCTACCAGTAATTTTTCTATCAACTAGGTTACCAGTGCAATCTGCATCTGAATTTCCCTTTGACTCAAGGTTATCATTAGATAGATATCAAGGACCAAATCGTGGAGTGTGCAACAAATACCTTAAAATCCTTTTTACAGCTTTTAAATGAAATTCTTTTGGATTTGAATTGAAACCGTGCAAATAAACAAACAGTGAACATAATGTCAGGTCTATAATCTGTAAAATAAACAAATATATCCACATGTATCTAAAGTAATCATCAATCAATACAAAACAACATTTCTTACTCCCTAAACTTGTAATATCGTTAGTCTAAACAAATTTATATGAACTAGTTTAAAGATGAAAAGATAATTAGTCAACATTTTTGCACAAATCAGAATCAAAATCAAAATCAATATTTATTTCCATATCACATAACTGGCTGAATTAAATTAGATTATGGTGCAGATTTTCACATTTAATATATCGTTCAAGATAAATGTACCGTTACCTATTTTACCTTTGCCGATAATTTTTCATTGTTGCTTATTGTGATTCTACTACCTTTGTATCTAGGCTAAGGAACTTTGATTCGTCGCCCGTCGTGTGCCTAGAACAGCCAGAATCCTGGTAAAACTATTGTTGTTCCTTAGCCTGCCACCATATCTACACGAGGAAAGATTTTTGTGACCTATTTGTTTTTATAGGTCCATGACTGTTAGTGACAAATTATTTTGAAAAATAAGTTTGTGTAGACCCAAGACAATTTATATTTGTTCCTTTTGGCACCCATATTTGTTTGACTTTAAGGGATTTTATATTCGTGCCTTTTGGAACCCAAATTGGTATGGTTTTGACATGTTTGGATCTATACCAGCAATTATTGTGACTGTGTCCAGTTTTTCCAAAAATCATGCACTTGAAATTGACTTGATTAATTTCGCTTCTAACACGTTCAGATTGATTATACCCATGTCCTTGTCTAACAGTATTGACAGTTTGTTTCCCTATTAGCATATTTAGTGATTTTTCTCCTCTGGAGAATTTTCCTAAGGTTGTAGACAATTGTTGGACTTGTGTTTTGAGTGATTCATTTTCATTCAATAACAGAGTTTTAATAGAATTTTCTCTCCTAGTGTTTTCACTTTCTTTCAAAATCAGAATTTCATTTTCATGTGATTTAATTTTAATTTTTGATTTTTTAATTTCTTCTTCAAATGATGGACACTTATCACACTTAGGGCTCTTATTTCGATAGTTTTTAACAAATTGATCAAGCTGCTTATTTAGTTCTATCAAACTCTCTCTTTGTGATTCAATTTTAGCGTACTTCTCCCTATGTCGTTCAAAATAGCCATTTACCTCGTGAAAATATATAAGTAATTCTGAAAGAGTAAGTTTTGATACCTCACTTGGCTCGTCATCATCGCTATCAGTTGTATCACCTCGAAGACACATATTTTCTTTTTCACTCTCACTGCTAGTGCTTTTATTATCATCATCTTTTTTATTCCAAGTGGCTGCAAAACTTCTCCTTTTCAATTATCTTTCCTTGGCCGGGTCGATTTTGAGGACAATTGGGCTTGATGTGACTAGGTTTATTACACTTGTGACATATGATCTCCTGCTCTTCTGAGTTGTCTAGTACTTTGACTATTCTGCTTTTCAATGACTGATTTAGAGCTGGATTTCTGTATTTGTGGTTCCACCTTTTGAATCTCTTTATTAATAGTGCCAGTTTGGTTGCTCCATCATCGTCGTCGTCATCACTTTCCGTTGTTCCTTTAAGAGCTATTGATTTCTTTTGCGAATCACCTCCTTCGCGTTCTTCTTGAATTTGATTTCTAGCTCATAAGTGGTGAGATTTCCGATGAGTTCTTCAACTTTGATTTGTTTCAGATCCTTTGATTCTTGAATGGAAGTAACTTTTGCTTCAAAATTTCGTGGAAGGACTCTGTGGATTTTTCGGACTATTTCTAGCTCTGTGTATGGATTTCCAAGTGATTTTGATTTGTATACTAGATTAGAAAGTCTTCCATACATTTCTTTGACACTTTCATCCTTTGCCATTGTGAAGTTTTCGTATTCGCTACTAAGCATGGCAAGGCGAGATTCTATGACTTGTGAGGTTCCTTCATGAGTCACTTCAAGTATGTGCCAAATTTCCTGCGCAGTTAGACAATGTGAGACATGATTAAGTACAATTTGATCTAAAGAATAAATAATAGAATTCATAGCTTTAGCGTTAGCATTTTGCAGTTTATTTTCAAGATTTGTCCATTGATCCATCGATTTTTCAATTTCTTGATTATCTACCACTATAGTTGGTGTCCTATATCCTATCTCAACAATATTCCATACATCTATGGTTTTCAAAAAAAAATTCATTCTATTTTTCCAGTAAGCATATTCACCATTGAACATGGGTGGTCTATGACTGACCCTCAGCAAAAGCATTATTAAAAGAAGCCATTTAAAAAATCAAATTTTTAAAACAAAAATTGGTTTTTGAAAAATCAAATTTTTAAAACAAAAAATGTTTTTTGTTCCTAGCTCCAATACCACTTGTAGGATCGATTTCACCCTAGGGGGTGAATAGGGTGATACTGATAATAATAAAAATTAAAGCGGAAATATATATAATAATAGCAGAATAATAAAAGCAGAAATAGAACAACACAGATTTACCTAGCTTCGGCAAAACCTGCCTACGTGCTGCCCCCAAGGTTTCTACTAGAAATTAAATAGTCAGACGCTTACACACGTAAACTTGTGACACCCGCTAATGACTAACCTAACTCTACACTCAAAACCCTGCCACAACTCAGCCACTGAGTTGAGAATTCTCAAACTACACCTCGTAGTTTGTACCTAGTCACACGACTAGAAAGTTACACAGTTTAAAAGGAAATTACAAATTAAATACTAACTAAAACAAAACAAAACCCTAATTAAATAATTTGAATACCTAGAATTAAAAGCATCGGCCCACTAAATAATTAAATGAAGAGAAAGTCTTCCTTTCCATTCTTCGGCCTAAATAGAATATGTGTTTCCCTTTTCTTATTTTTGTGCCACCATCTTTTTCTTCGTTCTGGAAATTAGGGTTTTGGAATTGAAGTTGCCACCTTGAAGTTGATCGAATTTAATGCTGCACGCTTGTACGAATTGAGGCTCGAATCGTCTGTTGCTTTCGTTCCTTCATGATCGCTTCTCGATCGAGTATGATTTGTGCTTTGAATTGGTACGTGTTTTCCCTTTTTCGATTTATACTTATACTCGACTTGATTCGAGTTCTAGATGATGCTTGCTCTCTGATTTATTTGAACTCGAATGATTCACTACCGATGATGATAATTAGGATTTTATAGGGATCGAACACCGTATATTTTCGTTCGTATAAATATGTTTGAATTCTTCATAATTCTTACTTGGCCGTTCGATTTTGCTTAAATGGTGATGATTGCACTGACTTGTTCAATGGTTGAATATTTTTCTGATTTCGTGATAATTGATTGGTTTCGTCTCGTACGTATACTCCTTTGATTTTGGCACTTGAATTTGCTGGGTTTTTCATCGTATACGAATTAATCCATGAATTCGAATTTCTCTATTCTTTTTGCATTTGACTTTGGCATTTAAAATTGTGAAATTTTTTTGTTCATTTTGAAAATCACTGCAACGTCATTTGAACTGTGACTTGCTGTAACTATATAAACATGTATATACATACATATATGTATGTATATATGTGCATGATTTTTATGCCTATCCACTTGGTTGGATTGATGTCTCTACTGTGTTGAGTTTTGTGATTTGGTGCACTTGTCGTTGTGAGCATGGCCAGTGATTATTCATGTAGTCTTGTCCGGTCTACATGTGCAGTTTGGTCTTGATACACTTTATAATGAGTTGCCTTGTTGCATTGAGTCCAATATTGTCAGTTGTTTGGTTGAGTTCGAGTGTCATTGAACTTCTGTCTATTTCATTGAGCATGTTCACTCGAGTTTGTTCACTTGCTTCATTCAGTTCATATTGTCTTGACCATTGGCTTGTTCAATTCACTGACTTATTGGTATTTCCATGTACTTGTGCCATTTCTATTGTGTCTTGTTCCAGTTGCATTTATTTGGACATGTTATTTTGGTGAGACTCGAGCTTTGTTGCATAAGTAATTGTAGTCTGGTTCATCACTGCATATTGTTGATGTGGTCTTGTAGTCTGGTTCAGTTCGGTTTTGATTGCACTGGCTTGTGAACTGTTCCTGAACTTGTGCACTGTTGGTTGTCCAATGATTGTGGTTGAGTTTGGTTGTAGTATTATTGTCTGGTTTGGTCTGGTCCTCTTGTTCATGTAGACATGTTTGTCTGGTGTGTATTGTTTGCTTTGACTGCTTCCTTTTGAAATGCTTTCAGGTTGACTTTGTGTCCATTGCTTTATTGCATCGTGTACTTCACATTGTCTGGATTTGTGATGGTTTTTGTAACGACCCGACTTCCTATGCCCAGAAAGTCGCATCATTATGAAGAAAGAAAGGGGTAGAAAATAGAAAAGAAGAGAAGAAAGAAAGAAACAACAACAACGATCTCACAGCGGAACGAATAAATTATATTAATAACATAAACTATTACATAGTTTACAACAATTTACAGAGTTACACAGCATATACATCACTTACTAGACAGTTATAAACATCTGTCTAGACATTACAACTCAATACACTACAGAGATACAGACACAGCGGAACTACTATATATATCTACAACGCTGAAGCCTCCTACTCCATTGCTCCTCCACAATTCGTCAAGCTAAACCTGAATCCCTTGGCTACTCGTAAAAATTTGAGTACCCAAGAGTTTATAAAACAGAAATAAACACTTGGGTCAGACATGGGTCTGGTGTGAGTAACAGGTTAAACTTGCTTAACTTCAAAACCTTTAGAAAGAAAAGGTATCACGTAAGACTCCCCACAAATAAACATGGGTAAGTTTTTACCTTACGCTAACCAAAACATTTGATAGGAAATCTGATTTTATTATAATAGGGTCTAGGGTTTTCAAGTAAAATATAGAAATAGCTGAAATGCTTACATCTCACATTCCAACATAGTTGGGCACAACTAATACGTACGGCACTTATTGGAGTTTGGATTCCATACAATGGCAGGGCTACTGGGGTACCGCCCGTCACAGTACGTGGCCTAGATCACCGTACCGAGGAGTACGCCCGCTCCCCTGCAACACAAAGCCGGAACCATCCCTTACTGGATAATTCCGAACAAGATAACCCCGTAGTTGGCGTGACCAACCACACACTAAGCCGAATAAAAAGAAAAGGGACCTCTAGACAGGGATCTATCTTGCTCTCAGTGGGTGCTACCCACGAAGCCTTGCTGCACCTCCCCTGTTTTAGCCATTCCCGGTTGATGAGGCTTGAGGTTACGATTACCTTTAATCAGAACATATCACTTAGAATGCTCATCATCCGCCTGACGATGTGCTGAAAGCATTCAATCCATACAAGTTCGTTCCGGGTTCGAATGAAACCGAAGGCATTATCTCGTTACACTCGTTTTGGAATCACCCTCAGAGTTAACGACAATAACCCTTGCACTCTGAATCTTCATCTTCACTTGAGATTCACGACCTATCGTAAATTTGGATCGATGTGGTATTCGGGTCTCCAGACCTGGAATCCCGGTATACGGAAACCCGATCCCGGTCTCATCGAAATCCAAAACGTATCTTTTAAGGGCCAAGTTGTTTTAAGGTTAAAACAATTCAATTCTTATCTATATACACAAAGATAGATAATTCAATAGATAATCTACATTATCATCCCAAACAGATAATTCACATTATCATTATAATTCAACCAAACATCCATATCATATATCAATCATATCTCATCAGAGATATCAAACAATGAAATACATTCAATCTCATTCATCCATCCTTAAGCAATGATTTATATCATCTAATTAATTTAAAGTGAATTAAACTAATTACTTCATTCTATAAATCCTGCTTACTTAATTATTAATTAAACCAATTAATTAATCATTACTCTAAGTATCCATCTTAATTAATCATTCCTGATTAATAATCCTTTAATTACTTTAAGTAATTAATACTTAATTAATTTCACAAATTAATTATCTTAAACCATTCAGTAATTAATCTTTAATTACTTCATTAATTAATTAATTATACTTAATTATCTTAATCCTTAATTAATTACAATTAATTTAATTACTTTAATCACTTATTATTTATTAATTAATCTTAATTAATCAATCCTTAATTACATCATTAATTATATTAATTAATTAATTATCCTTAATTACTTCTTTAATTAGTTACTCTATTTAAATTAATTACATTTAATAATTAATCTTTAATTAAACCACATTTATTAATCACCTTTGATTAATCACATTTAGTAATCAACTTCCCTTAATTACTCCATTTCATAAATTAATTACTCATTAATTAATTAGCTTTTAATTAATCCTTTGATTAATTATTCAAAGTAATTAAACTCAAATTACTTTTATTATTAAACCATCTTTAGTTAATTACATCCACTAATTAACTTTAATTACTTTCCTAAGTAATTACACTTTACTAATTACATTTAAGTAATTATGCTTATCAATCACCAAGTGATTATCCTAAATTAATTTAATTAATAAATTAAACTTATCAAATTTATTTAATTAATTACCTTAAGTAATTTAATTTCTTTAATTACTTCCATTAAGTAATTTATACTTAACTAATTTCACAAATGATTATCATTTATTAAATTAATCTATTTGATTATCAAAATTAATCATATTAATTAATTATCTAATAATCCTCAATTAATAATCCCTCATTAATTATTAACCATTCTTTAATTACTTCCTTTAAGTAATTAATCTTTAATCAACTATTTTTAATTACAAATTAATAAATCCTTAATTACAAATTAATTAATTTCTAATTACTAAATTAATTGCCAAATTAATCTTTAATCACTTGATTAATTAATTCTTAATCATTTATTAATAATCCTTACTTATTTAATTAAATGATCCTTAATCCCAAATTAATTAACCCCTAATTAATTAACTTATAATTTCTAATTATTTAATTAAACACCAAATCATTAATTAAATAAATTATTAAATTATTCTTTAATTACTTTATTAATTTAATAAATCCTAAACCATTAAACCTTTATTAATCTCTAAATTAAAGTATTAATCCTTTATAACAATTTTAATTATTATTAACAAAAGACTTTAAAACATTTTTACTTTCAAATCTTTCTTTTAATTTATTTTAAATTAAAGATTTAAAATAAATTACAAATTTAACTTTAACCAAATTTAAATCAAATTTACAATTCCCTTTTTAAAATCAAATGTTAAAGAAACACTTAACATTTAAAATATTTTTAAACCAATTTATTTAAATTCAAAACCTTTTTAAAATATACTTTTAACAATTTAAATTTGTTAAAACATTATAAATTTTATAAACTTATTTATTTCAAACTAGGATATAAATTTAAATTTGAATCCATACCTCTTAATTTGATTTAAAACTTTGTTTTAAATCCTGCTTTACATTTTAAAACTCATTTTAAAATTTTAAAATACTGTCAGGTTTAAAACATAACATTAAAAGTTACCCGAGCCTACCTCCATTTACTTCGAGTAAACCACTAACTTGCTTCGACCTACTCACGCGATTTACCCTAAAAAAACTCGAGTTCCACTCCTTCCTCTAACTTAACAACTAACCAAACCCAAATGCACAGTTGACACTGTGCACATGCACGATAGAACAGATCGACGCCGACCAACTACGATGACTTCCCCATGTCGACGATCAACCACCTACCCAAACTCGATCACCAGATCTTCGGCAATCACTCGAATTCGAAATCGAGCTTCCATCCAATCCTGGAACAAAAAGTCATGAACACCCACAAAGCTTGAAAATGCCTCGTCAACACATCTCCGACCACCAGAACGCCTGCGCTTCCAACCACAGCTTCGTCAACACCCCAGATATCATTTCCCAATGACCGGTATCACTCGATCACTTAGAGGCCTCACGAAAAATCAAACATCCCAGCACTGCAAAACTAGGTTTACATACATTCTCGATCAATTCCCATCGCCACAGTCGTCAATACGGCCACCCACTATTTTTCCCGTCCTCACCCATCATTCAACTATCTCCAGTGAAGACCACGACCTCGTCGAACACTTAGGTCATCAGAATTTCGACAAAACCCATTCCACGTTCATCTTCCTAATGCTCTAGATTTACTCAATTAAAAATCGTGATTTTTCTTTCAAAAATCATTATTTTATATAAGGAATCAATTTATAAACCTGGATTAATAAATAAAGATATTCGAATTTTCACTTATTTGAACATGCACTGTTGTTTTTTTTTTCAGTTTCTAGAGACATTCATATTTATTTTAACTTAATTAAATTTTTAAACTCTAATCTATGATTAACCATCAATTATTGTTTATAATTTAAATCATAACAATGCCTAGGTCCAGAGATACAAAATTTAAATCAAATCTTGAACTTGAAACTGGGACAGAGCAAATAACAGACATGCACACCAACATTCCTATCAACATTCATAACATATGCAACTTATTCACAAACATTCATTAATACTAATTATATGCAAACCAAAATGTGTATAAGGTTATGGGTTTGCTCACTTTAAACAAAGAAAACTTGAGAAGTTTTCAAAACTGGAAGCTATACAGGGTTGATATCAGACATGCATACAAAAATATCAACATATATATATACAATTCATATTAAACAACATGCAGGCATATTAAATCGTAGATTCAAGAATTTATAGCATGCAAACAGATATCATATACTTAAGTTTAAAAATGAAAGTTACTCACATATAAAACAGATGAACAGAGCTTCCAGATTTTGAAAAGCTTTTGTCATTTTTAAAACTTTGTGTTGCCTTTGAATGCTTTTAAACTGAGATGTCTTTTTGATCTTTAAAACTTTTTAAACTTGAATGCTGGCTTTGGAAACTTGCATGCATGCTATTTGTTTTGTTGTGATGTTGCTTTAGATTCCAGTTTACTTGCTTTCAGATTTGAATAAGAAATTGCAGGCTTTGAAGAATGGTTACAGATTGAAGAGATGAGTTACAGGCCGTTGGTTTTTGAAATGAATTACAGGGATTTGATAATTTTCTGGTTTGAGAGGTGAATTGAGATACATATTTTTGTTTTGAGATTATGTTTTGGGGAATTTGATTACAGATTGTGGTTTGAGAGGAGAATTTATCTTCAGCTATATTTTGTTTACAGCTGAATGTTTTCTTAGTTTTCAAAAAGAATAAAAGGAAATGTAGATAAGAAGTAGATGCATATATAAGTGAAAATGATTTATTCAAATAAAAGAAAAACAAAAATCTAAAACTTGACATTTGTCATTTACTTAACTTCATTAACTAACACTTGTTACTAATAAGCCTTTAGAAAATTACACTTGTCTTTTAAGTAACACTTATTTATTTTAAATGTAAATAAAATGTCTTTTCTTAATTTATTAATTACTTATCTATATATAATTTGTATTTTAAACTTATATAGATATACTCTTAAATCATATTTATTTAGAAATTAATAAGAAAATAAAATAAACCTTATTACTAATCTTATTTAAAACCATATTTGTTATTTGTTTAAATAGCTTTGAAAAGCTAATATTAAATAAATCCAAATCTCCAAACTATCAATATATATATATTAGAAATTTTAAACAAGATTTCATTTATTTATTTAATTTCAAACCAAAGTCAATCTATTTACAATATATACTCACATATATATATATATATTGTAAACAGAAATCATTTTATTAGTTTTTAAAAGATAATTCCCTAATTAAATATTCATTTAATCAGGTTATTAAATCAATTCAAACTTTAATTATCAAAGATTATCAATCAATTTAATTATTTAAACAGATTATTAAATTGATATTGCCCCAAATTTCCGGGATATCACATTCCTCCCCCCTTAAAATAATTTCGTCCCCGAAATTTAAAACAAAGGTAATTTAATAATCTATTTAAATCACAAGCATATATTATCATCCATATGCTAACAATCATAGCAACCAATCATCCAAACAAACAATTCTAACTATCCAGCGAAAAATTCTGAATAGAATTTCCTCGAGTTTCCCCAAGTATATATATACCGGGATACTCGCTCTGCAAACAATCCAAACAACCAATACTACTAAGCTATAGAGCTCCTACTCATCTAGATCTACAAAACTAAACAGAATATCAGACTACAGACGAGTCTGACTCAACAACCAATTCCTCCAGAACTGCTGGTTCCAAAACCAGAGATAGATTAAACACGTACTCCCTCAGAGATACGTAAAATACATTGAATTCTAGTTATCCAAACTGACAATTCAACCTTGTAGATCAAAGTACTTATCCAAATTAGATCACAGAAAAGATCCAAAATAACTCGGAGCTAACTTCCCAGACTTACCCAATCTTATAGCTCCCTTTAACCGGAGAAAAACTTCACAACAACGAAGTCTCCAACTTCGAATTTCAAATTCCTTCGTCTCTTATCCACAAAATCTTCAGATGATCTCGGGCTACCTACAATTCCTTCCTGATCAGCTCAACCTTCGCCGATGCTTCTAGAAACAAATAGGACAAAAAATAACTCAACCAATGATCCTCTCAAGATCTACCCAATCCAAAACACAACTCTACTACCATCAGTAGACTGAACTAACTTCTCCTATCTGGAAAAGACAAACAGGAGCACTCGCCAAACTGCTTTCGCTACACCACTCTGATCTGGAGTAGAATGAAAATGCTGATGAAGAACACGAGCAAAGACTGGACAACTCATCCTAGAAAATCTCAGATAACTCAAAAGAATACTCAAACTATCGCAAGTCACTTTTGCGATCACCCCAGCCAAAATGCAAAGAAACTGTTCTCTCTTTACCAATCAGAACAGCTTACACTTAACTATCCAATCCATCGAAGAAATGGATCCACTCCGCTGCTTCTGAACTTCACCTCTAGGAAAATGCTCAGCCAGAAAACTTCTTGCCAATAAACAGAACACTCCGAGCTGCAACGCTGCCACCGATGCCAAAGATTTCCTAACCAAAGCTCTTCGAGAAACTCGGACTTCAAACCAAACAGAATCACCATGCTGAACTCAGCCACAACACCGTAACAGACACACTTCATTAACTTGTTCCAAAGAAAACATCTTCGGGAACATCCATAGTCACTGCATCTCATCACACAGCTACAATTTCCTGAGATACCATCACTCGCTTCTGCCTAACCGACAGATCTAACTCTACTCATCCAAACTACAAAGATAAACTCCGAACCTTAACAGGTTTTCTTTAGAGATTGTGAAATCCTTACAATTGCAAAGTTCACTCGAGATGGTATTAGGTTACAGTCTCGACAAATATACTTCCAACCTCAACACTCAAACTCCTAATCTTAGATGATAAATTATTATCATCTCAACCAATCATTACAAATACCATATACATTTAAAATGATACTTTTTATATATAGAAAATATATCTAGGTAAAATTATTTCACCTTCCCCTTTTTAAAACAATATTGTGTCCGTTGGCCTGGTCCAAGTGTTTAGAGATCCCTATCAATAACGTTAGCTACTCGTATTGACCAGAATCCATATACCACTCAACCGATCAATTAACACAATATAAAACCATTTTATATATAACTAACAAATACGCGCTCTCGTATATATATATACACTCGGACTCAAACAGGTTGCTACAGATCCTGTCTCTAATGAACAATCCTTCCGAACCTAGGTATTCACTCAACCTAGTGTTCTGATATTCACTTAACCAATAGCTTAGGTACTCGCTCAACCTATCGCTCTGATACCAACTGTAACGACCCGACTTCCTATGCCCAGAAAGTCGCATCATTATGAAGAAAGAAAGGGGTAGAAAATAGAAAAGAAGAGAAGAAAGAAAGAAACAACAACAACGATCTCACAGCGGAACGAATAAATTATATTAATAACATAAACTATTACATAGTTTACAACAATTTACAGAGTTACACAGCATATACATCACTTACTAGACAGTTATAAACATCTGTCTAGACATTACAACTCAATACACTACAGAGATACAGACACAGCGGAACTACTATATATATCTACAACGCTGAAGCCTCCTACTCCATTGCTCCTCCACAATTCGTCAAGCTAAACCTGAATCCCTTGGCTACTCGTAAAAATTTGAGTACCCAAGAGTTTATAAAACAGAAATAAACACTTGGGTCAGACATGGGTCTGGTGTGAGTAACAGGTTAAACTTTCTTAACTTCAAAACCTTTAGAAAGAAAAGGTATCACGTAAGACTCCCCACAAATAAACATGGGTAAGTTTTTACCTTACGCTAACCAAAACATTTGATAGGAAATCTGATTTTATTATAATAGGGTCTAGGGTTTTCAAGTAAAATATAGAAATAGCTGAAATGCTTACATCTCACATTCCAACATAGTTGGGCACAACTAATACGTACGGCACTTATTGGAGTTTGGATTCCATACAATGGCAGGGCTACTGGGGTACCGCCCGTCACAGTACGTGGCCTAGATCACCGTACCGAGGAGTACGCCCGCTCCCCTGCAACACAAAGCCGGAACCATCCCTTACTGGATAATTCCGAACAAGATAACCCCGTAGTTGGCGCGACCAACCACACACTAAGCCGAATAAAAAGAAAAGGGACCTCTAGACAGGGATCTATCTTGCTCTCAATGGGTGCTACCCACGAAGCCTTGCTGCACCTCCCCTGTTTTAGCCATTCCCGGTTGATGAGGCTTGAGGTTACGATTACCTTTAATCAGAACATATCACTTAGAATGCTCATCGTCCGCCTGACGATGTGCTGAAAGCATTCAATCCATACAAGTTCGTTCCGGGTTCGAACGAAACCGAAGGCATTATCTCGTTACACTCGTTTTGGAACCACCCTCAGAGTTAACGACAATAACCCTTGCACTCTGAATCTTCATCTTCACTTGAGATTCACGACCTATCGTAAATTTGGATCGATGTGGTATTCGGGTCTCCAGACCTGGAATCCCGGTATACGGAAACCCGATCCCGGTCTCATCGAAATCCAAAACGTATCTTTTAAGGGCCAAGTTGTTTTAAGGTTAAAACAATTCAATTCTTATCTATATACACAAAGATAGATAATTCAATAGATATTCTACATTATCATCCCAAACAGATAATTCACATTATCATTATAATTCAACCAAACATCCATATCATATATCAATCATATCTCATCAGAGATATCAAACAATGAAATACATTCAATCTCATTCATCCATCCTTAAGCAATGATTTATATCATCTAATTAATTTAAAGTGAATTAAACTAATTACTTCATTCTATAAATCCTGCTTACTTAATTATTAATTAAACCAATTAATTAATCATTACTCTAAGTATCCATCTTAATTAATCATTCCTGATTAATAATCCTTTAATTACTTTAAGTAATTAATACTTAATTAATTTCACAAATTACTTTCACAAATGTTTTTAAAAGAAATTTACTCACCAGTCATAAAGAAACAGAGAACAGAGCTTCCATTTTGATTTTTGAAAAAGCTTGTAACTTTTAAACTTGATATGCTTTTGCTTTTAAAACTTGAATTGCTTGTTAATGGAACTGGAATGCTCTTTGTTTAAATTTCATGTTTGCTTGCTAGATTATCTCAGGTTTGGAGAAGAGATGGACTGCTTGATTTCCAGGAAGAAAATGTTTGCAGGCTAGTTCATCTCAGGTTGAAGATGAATGCAGGCTAATTTATTTGAATATGTTTCTGGTTTTAGAAAATGTTGGTTATCAGATTTGTTGTTGAGAATAAGACCGAGTTTCTTTTGTTTTTGAAAAGAGGAATAGAAAAAGAATGAAGAGAAAGAAATAGGTTTATATAAGTTGAAATGATTAAAAATAAAAGAAAAATTAGTAAAATAAATTAAAGGTTAATTACTTATTTGTAATTAAGAATAATTAATTAATAGAGCAATTAGTGGGTAGTTGATGAACTAAGAGATGAATCATTAACTAGAGGTTAATTAATGGAAATAATTAAAGGAATTTATTACTTAAGGTAATTAATTAAATAATTTTGATAAGTTTTAAATTAATTAATTAAGTTTAATTAATTTAAGATAATCACTTGGTAATTTGATAAGAATAATTACTTAAATGTAATTAATGAAGTGTAATTACTTAGTGTATGTAATAAATGGATAATTACTAAATGTAATTAATTAAAAAGATTAATTACTTTATGGAAGTAATTAATGAAAGGTAATTAAGGATTAATTACATAGATAATTAATTAATGTGATTAATTAAAGTTAATTAATAAATAAGATTAATTAAGACTAATTAATTAATGTGATTAATTAAATGGAATGCAATTACTTAGTAAAGTAATTAATGGTAATTACTGGATGTAATTAATGGAAGATTGAAATGACCCTCCTATTTCCACCCTAATTTCATAAGGATTTTTTTTTTACTTAGAGATGATATATAGATATATCATTCATTACAAATATGTTTTCCAAGGTCATTTTCTTTTTCCAATTAACAAAATATATCCAGGATCAAAATAACTTACCAATATAAATATATCAGTGTATATCTAATAACATACACATACATATGAAGATGTATGTGTTCTTCTTATTTAAGTTCAGAGTATATACTTTATTTATTTTTTTGTACAAGAACATTCTGTTTGATTTAGTTTTTAGCAATTCAGATTTAATTATTGTATCTTGATTTTTGGCCATAAAATCCACTGGAAACATGTACTTTAGTCTGTCATTATAATTAAGAAATGATCAAGTAATAATCAGTAGCAAACAAGCTTTTAATATAGATGGTTGTGTTAAAGTCTGGATAGTATCAAATTCAGTATAAAAGAAAGTGGATCCTAAGTGAACACCAGCAACATCTAGGCGTAATGGAAACGCGCCTAACTTATACACAAGAGGTCACTGGTTCGAGTACTATGCAGGTCGGTTCAACACAATTTTTGTTTTTCTTCTCTTTTTTTTTTTGGTTTGAAATCTGATATCTACCTATCTCTTTACATATATATTTAATGTTTGCCTATAACCTAACATACAAAACAATTCTTCTTACTTTACTATTTTTGAATCCCATTCCTATAGCTGTTCTAGGAATTATAATTATATTTTTGCTCAAATATCAACATGTACATAGATATACATGTACATGTCAATATCTCTGCTTATTTTCCAGAAAACTGGGTGAAACAATTGCTAATGGTACTAAGCTTTGAAATGCACTTTTATTTTCAGAATACAATCTATCATGATCAACCCATACTTCATTCATTTGGAGCTGGTTAACTCATGAATCCTGTATCTACCACATTAGTTCAAAGCAATGGAGATACCTTTCTTTACATTCTGTCTGAAGCTTTTAGAAAAACATTTTACTTTTCTCAATACAATTCAGAAATGAATTCAAACTTATTTACAAAGCATTTCAGTAAAAAGAAGATAAAATCCTTTAAGTTTACTTCTTGCTAAATCCAGAATTTGTTCTAAACTCAGTGCTCTGGTATGTCACAAGATTAGCTAATACATATATATATATATATAAATTATGCAAAACAGTAGCTCAACTATATATGCATATTTCTCTTCCAAACATCCATATCAATAATTAAAGCCATTTTCTTGTTTCCCACTCAGATTCTTTTTCCTTTGAGATTTTAAACCTTAATGCATAACAATATATTTAACAAGATACAACTAGTTCATCTAACCATAAAATATTCCATACATGACTGGAAATCTTAGAAACATAATATTTTTCCTGAATACATGCATATATAATCAATTTAAGCTCTTATTGAAACTAGCTAGCATGTTCATTCACTCTTCCATAATAGCCATTACTTCATTTTACTTAGTGCCTGGGTTACCTGAAAGAGCATAAGTGGCTGCCTCATTTTAAAATGAGACACCCCAGATGCCATGAGCAAACAAGGGTCAGATCTATGATCTGGTATGAGTAACATCAATTCATTCATGATATTAAGCAATAGAGAATATAAGGGTACTAACTTGTTATTTAAGCAAATTTCTGCAATCAATTACTTTAACATAGTATAATTAAGTTGATTCAGGTATGATATATTCATTTATCATTCTTTCACTTGCATACATAATCATGCAAACATAATTATCTATCTGCAACAATTTCATTCACTGGAATCATCTTGGTTCCATACCATTCAACCTAAGAAATATCCATATTCCTATTTCTTCATATACAGGTTGTATTATTCAATTTAAATCCCTGCCTCATCTGCTATTAAGGAATCACTGGGACACATTGCAATGAACTAATTCACATCATTGCACAAAGATCTCAGGGCTTAAACAAACCATGTGCCAACTTGCATACTTCAAATATGACAAGCATTCCAGCAGTCTTCTTGGCCTCCCCTTCCCTAGTTTATTTACTAGTGTATTGTCTTAAATTCTATCATCAAATATGCTAAGTGAACATATCACTGCAAACATGGAAACATCCATAATCTTTCCTAGCATAATTCTCCTCAGAAATAAGCAGACAGTTATTTCCTAATGGGGTTAATATGTCTAGATCTTAGTAAAATATAAGAACATTTTCAACTGTAAAAAGAGACATGGTATGTTATATTGATCTGCAAGCCTTTATGATTGATTCAGATTCAAGATCTGGTTCAATCATAATTTTAGCTTGTGGGTTTCTTTTTTTTTTGATTTGATTAAGGGCTCAGCACTTAGAAAATTTCTATTGCACCCTTAACATTTTTTCTTTTCAAGCCTCAGCACTTATACCAAGTATAATGCAGCTCCAATCATTTTCATAAGGTTTCCATGCCATAGATCTATAACAGTTGAGAGTATTCTCTATATAAATTTTTAAGATCCTAGACTTTAACATTCATGAGTAGAAATAAAACAGTGATGATACACATTCAAAGACAAATGTCTCAACAAAACAGAGATCACCAAAACATCCATATCAAATCATATCAGATTTAAAATAAGACATCAAAAGCATTGATGAAATCATATACATCCAAACCAGAAATATATATAAATGGCAATAAAAAGTGGCTGCCTCAACTCAGGTCTTAATGCCATGAACTCAGTGAGATTACTCACCTAAATATTTCCTCTTAATAATCCAGAAAATTCTTGTTTGAGTATTTTCTCCTTCCTTCCAATATTTTTCTTCTTTTCTTTTTTTTTTGTGCAGCCCGGGGTAAAGACAATCCTACTGTCTATTTATATACATTTTTCCTCTAGGGTTTTGTTGAAACAGAATTCCATTTCTGTCCTGGCTAGCATCATGCATTTTTCATTCATAATACCCCGGCCATATTAACCAATTTAAAAGCTGCATTTTCTTCCTTTTACTTTACAGAAAATGGCCACTCACCTAGTCATGTTAAAAGTGTGACTATCTTATTTTATATTTTAATAATTTCTGAAAATTCCCTTTGCTATTTTTGCCTATACAAGCTTATTAACTTGTATCACATTTCATGTCATTTTAATGTCATAGTTTTACTTGCTTATATATATATATATACTTTTCAGTACTTAAAAATATATATATTTGTACACATGTCTTATCTAGGCTTATTTAATTTCTCTTTAATTTCTGAAGCATATACACCTATATGTATACAGGTTAATATACATAATTTTCTCTTCTGGGTTTTAAATAAAATTTGTTTACTGATTTAAAGTAAAACCTACTTTTCTTATTTTCTAAGATGATCCATATAATTCTAGAAATCAAATATCCATGTTGCCAAAAATCATGTTTGTATTGCTTTTCAATTCTTGTTTTAAATCCAAGAAATCTGGAGTTCTTCCTTGTGCCATTTCAGTGTGCACGTGCACACATATACTTGCACACTATTTATTCCAGAAATTTCACCATATTTAAATCTAAATATTTCAAAAATTAAATCATTTTTCAAAAATGATTTTTCACAAAATTTTGGGGTATTACATTCACCCCTCCTTTTAGGAATTGTGTCCTCACAATTGTTCTATCATTTATAACAAGCATCATTCTCTTTTCTGAAAACTTATCAAACATATGCATAAGCAAACAAATTCAACCATATCAACCATGCATAACAAAATTTTCCAGAAAAAAAAATTACCTTTTAATTTGCAAAAAGCTTAGGATAATCCATTCTAATCTTATCCTCTAACTCCCATGTGCAGTCATCAGGGTCATTACTCCACTGAATCTTAACTAGTTTCAAAGTTTTGCTCCTTAATTTCTTTTCTTCCTTGGCTACAATCCCCACTGGTTCTTTTTCATAAACCAAGTCAGGATTTATTTGAATTTTGGTAGGCTCTTCCAAAATGTCTTCTTTATCATGTACCCATTTTCTAAGTTGGGACACATGAAAAACATTATGCATTGCTTTCATTTCCTTTGGTAGTTCTAATTTGTAAGCCAATGAACCAATTCTTTCCAGAATTTTATAGGGTCCAACATACCTTGGTGTGAGCTTACTTTGCTTGCCAAATCTCATGACTTTCTTCATAGGTGAAATCTTGATGAAAACAAAGTCTCCCACTTCATATTCCACTTGCTTTCTCTTCCTATCTGCAAATTTCTTTTGCCTATCTTGAGCTGCTGCTATTCTTTTCCTTATTAACCCAATTTTCTCTGTAGTTTCTTTAACATATTCAGGTCCAAGAACAGCCCTTTCTCCAGTCTCTACCCAGCATATAGGTGATAAACATGGCTTGCCATATAAGGCTTCAAATGGTGCCATCCCTATGGTGCTTTGGTAACTGTTATTGTATGTGAATTCAGCTAGATGGAGGTGGTCTTCCCAGTTGCCTCCAAAGTCCAGTGTACATGCTCTCAACAAATCCTCTAAGACTTTGTTCACCACCTCAGTTTGACCATCTGATTGTGGATGGTAGGCAGTGCTTAAGCACAATTCACTCCCCATAGCCTCTTGAAAACTTTTCCAAAACCTTGAGGTGAAGATGGTATCCCTATCACTCACAATGGTTTTGGGTATGCCATGCAACCTTACTACCTCTTTCATGAATATTTGAGCCAATTTTGGAGCATTTCTTTCTGTTTTAACTGGGATAAAATGTGCTACCTTAGTTAGCCTATCCACTATTACCCATATACTTGTGTTTCCCTTCTTAGATCTAGGCAGACCATCTATGAAATCCATAGATATGTCCTCCCACTTCCACTGTGGTATACTAAGGGGTTGCAATAGTCCTGATGGCCTTTGTGTCTCTGCCTTGACTTGTTGGCAAGTCATGCACTTTGCAACATATCTGGCCACATCTGACTTCATCCCCTTCCACCAAAGATTTCTTTTCAAATTTTGATACATCTTGGTGCTACCTGGGTGTATGGAGTACTTACTCCTATGGTACTCATTTAATATTTCCTCTTTCAGTTCTATATTTTCTGGAACACATATCCTATTTTTATTCCTCAAATATCCATTTTTATCAACTTGATAATTTATTACTTCCTCCCCTTTTGATATGAGCATTTTCTTTTCCACCATGTTTAGGTCTTGTTCCTGCATTTGCCCAATCCTAAGAAGTAAATCTGATTGCAGAGATATCATACTTAACTTCCCTTTACCTTCACCTTCTTCAATGGGCATCATTTGTTCCTCACTGTTTTCCTCAATTTCCAAATCAGTAAGTATAGACAAATCCCTAAACTCTTCCATCATCAACATGGCTACTTTGGCATGTTGTCTACTCAAGGCATCTGCAACTTTATTTGCCTTGCCTGGTGTATACAGTATATCTAGATCATAGGCAGCTAGGAACTCTACCCATCTATGTTGCCTCATGTTCAAATCTTTTTGTGAGAATAAATATTTCAGTGCCTTATGATCAGTATACAAAATGAATTTGGCACCTAACAAATAATGTCTCCAAAGTTTCAAAGCATACACAACTGCTGCTAGTTCAAGATCATGGGTTGCATACCTGGTTTCATGTGGCTTTAATTGCCTAGATGCATAGGCTACCACCTGGTCTTGCTGCATCAACACAGCCCCTAACCCAGAGCCACTTGCATCAGTGTACACAACCAAATTTTCATTTCCTTCTGGCACTCTCAATACTGGTGCATTAATCAGGGCTTCTTTTGTTTTGATAAAAGCTTGCTCACATTTTTCTATCCATACAAAGGCTTGGTTCTTTCTAGTTAAATTGGTAAGTGGTGATGATATTTTTGAGAAATCTTTTATGAATCTCCTATAATATCCTACCATCCCCATAAATGATCTAATCTCACTGATGGTGCTAGGCCTTTTCCATGCTTGGATTGCCACTACCTTGTTAGGGTTTACTGATATTCCTTTGGCAGAGATAACATGCCCAAGGAAATGCAATTCTTCTTTCCAAAAGGCACATTTTGAAAATTTTGCCTTTAAATCATTTTCCCTTAGTCTTGACAAAACTAAATGCAAATGATTTTTATGCTCTTCCACTGTCTTGGAATAAATCAAAATGTCATCAATAAAAATCAGTATAAATTTGTCTAAATAATCTCTAAATATTCTATTCATCAAATCAACAAAATATGAAGGAGCATTTGTCAAACCAAATGGCATAACCAAAAATTCATATAAGCCATATCTGGTGTTAAATGCAGTATACTTAACACTTGAGTCTTCAACCTTCATTTGATGGAATCCTGATGCTAAGTCTAGCCTAGAAAATATTTTAGCTTCACTGAGTTGGTCAAAGAGATCATCTATTCTAGGCAATGGGTATTTATTCTTGATGGTTACTTTATTTAGTTCCCTGTAATCTATGCACATTCTCAAGGTACCATCATGTTTTCTTACAAACACTACTGGAGAACCCCAGCAGGAATTACTTGGCCTTATAAATCCCTTGCCATCTAATTCTTCCAACTGATTTTTCAATTCTTTTAGTTCACTTGGCCCCATTCTATAAGGTTTCTTGATTATTGGACTTGCTCCTGGAATGAGATTAATTTGGAACTCAACTGGTCTGTGGTGTGGAACACCCTTAACTTCCCCAAACACATCCAAGTATTCATTAACTATGGGAATTCCTTCAATGGTTAGTTCACTCAGATCTTTTTCTAAGTCAACTAAATGATACAATTTCCCTTCCTTAGCTACTTCACATAGAACTGTGATTCTCTGGCCTCTAGAATTTTGCAATGATATGGTGGATGAGTCTAAATTAATTATGGCTTTAAATTGCCTTAACCAATCTACCCCCAATATAACTCCTATATTTGGGTAATTTAAAACATATAAATTGGAAATAAAAATATTTCCTCCTATGTTTAACTCCACATCCACACAATTCATGTTCAAAACACTAGAACTCCCTAAGGGACTTTGTACAAGCAATGGGGTTTCAACCAATATGCAGTTTAATTTTAACACTTTAACTAATTCATAGGAAATCAAAGAGTGTGTTGCTCCAGTATCATATACTACTGGTATGGGTATGGCACAAATGAGTAATGTACCTTCCACTTGGCCATGATTTTCAGCATCCATTTTCACTGCAGATTTGCCTTTTCCTTCCAAAGTTGCCAATTTCCCTTGCTGTTTATTCTCAGGACAGTTCCTCTTCATATGCCCCTCTTTCCCACATAGGTAGCATTTGAAGGCTCCTCCTTTTAACTCCGGGCACCTTGGTTTGATGTGTCCTTCTTTTCCACAATGATGGCAAACCAATTTCTTCTTAGTATCATTGGCTTTTGTGTCTTTACTCTTCCTGTTGTCTGCCTCCTCCTTCTTTTTATCATAAGGGTGATATCTTCCCTTATCCTTCTTGTTGTTGCTCTTAAAATTCCTATATTTCTCTCTTTCTTTGTCATGTTGTTCCAGTTTCAAAGCCAGATCAATTACTTGATCAAATGTTCTATCTGCATATGGTAGCATAGCTCTGCTAAGTCCTGGGTTCAGTCCTTTTATATACCTATCATTTTTGGATGCTTCATCTGCCACTAGCATTGCTCCATAGTTGGATAGCCCCTCAAACTTTTGAGTGTATTCAGTGACATTCAAAGTTCCCTGCCTAAGTTTGATAAATTCTTCAAGCAAAATGGTCTTGGCTGATGCTGGTACAAATCTTGCCTCCAACATTTCCTTGAACTGATTCCAAGTGATTTCATTTTCATTTCTTCCAGCTATGATCACCTCCCACCAGCTTAAAGCTACCCCTTTCAGTTGTCTAGAAGCTACTTGCCTCTTCCTTTGGTCATCCAACTGCATGTCATTGAAAATCCTATCAAGTGTTCTCAACCATGCTTGAATTTCCATCACACTCTCAGTTCCTTCAAAACTCTTGCCTCCCAAATTGGAATAAGTCTTCAGTAGTTTTGCAAGCTCTTCATGTGGGTTCTCAGGCCTATGCCCAATTCCATCTCTTAAAACCCTCACAAATTCTTGCATATCAAGCATTTGAGGTGCACTGGGTCCTGCATTGTGATGAGATCCTCTTCCTACCATGGTCTGCTAACTAAATTCTGGGTAAATGGTATTAGTATATTATGAGTACTTCTATAATTTCTAATTTCTTATCTAAATTATTTCATCCAAAACAAACAGACCTAATACATTTCTATAATACTTAACAATCAATGCAACCAAGTGCTCTAATACCAACTGAAATGACCCTCCTATTTCCACCCTAATTTCATAAGGATTTTTTTTTTTACTTAGAGATGATATATAGATATATCATTCATTACAAATATGTTTTCCAAGGTCATTTTCTTTTTACAATTAACAAAATATATCCAGGATCAAAATAACTTACCAATATAAATATATCAGTGTATATCTAATAACATACACATACATATGAAGATGTATGTGTTCTTCTTATTTAAGTTCAGAGTATATACTTTATTTATTTTTTTGTACAAGAACATTCTGTTTGATTTAGATTTTTAGCAATTCAGATTTAATTATTGTATCTTGATTTTTGGCCATAAAATCCACTGGAAACATGTACTTTAGTCTGTCATTATAATTAAGAAATGATCAAGTAATAATCAGTAGCAAACAAGCTTTTAATATAGATGGTTGTGTTAAAGTCTGGATAGTATCAAATTCAGTATAAAAGAAAGTGGATCCTAAGTGAACACAAGCAACATCTAGGCGTAATGGAAACGCGCCTAACTTATACACAAGAGGTCACTGGTTCGAGTACTATGCAGGTCGGTTCAACACAATTTTTGTTTTTCTTCTCTTTTTTTTTTTGGTTTGAAATCTGATATCTACCTATCTCTTTACATATATATTTAATGTTTGCCTATAACCTAACATACAAAACAATTCTTCTTACTTTACTATTTTTGAATCCCATTCCTATAGCTGTTCTAGGAATTATAATTATATTTTTGCTCAAATATCAACATGTACACAGATATACATGTACATGTCAATATCTCTGCTTATTTTCCAGAAAACTGGGTGAAACAATTGCTAATGGTACTAAGCTTTGAAATGCACTTTTATTTTCAGAATACAATCTATCATGATCAACCCATACTTCATTCATTTGGAGCTGGTTAACTCATGAATCCTGTATCTACCACATTAGTTCAAAGCAATGGAGATACCTTTCTTTACATTCTGTCTGAAGCTTTTAGAAAAACATTTTACTTTTCTCAATACAATTCAGAAATGAATTCAAACTTATTTACAAAGCATTTCAGTAAAAAGAAGATAAAATCCTTTAAGTTTACTTCTTGCTAAATCCAGAATTTGTTCTAAACTCAGTGCTCTGTTATGTCACAAGATTAGCTAATACATATATATATATAAATTATGCAAAACAGTAGCTCAACTATATATGCATATTTCTCTTCCAAACATCCATATCAATAATTAAAGCCATTTTCTTGTTTCCCACTCAGATTCTTTTTCCTTTGAGATTTTAAACCTTAATGCATAACAATATATTTAACAAGATACAACTAGTTCATCTAACCATAAAATATTCCATACATGACTGGAAATCTTAGAAACATAATATTTTTCCTGAATACATGCATATATAATCAATTTAAGCTCTTATTGAAACTAGCTAGCATGTTCATTCACTCTTCCATAATAGCCATTACTTCATTTTACTTAGTGCCTGGGTTACCTGAAAGAGCATAAGTGGCTGCCTCATTTTAAAATGAGACACCCCAGATGCCATGAGCAAACAAGGGTCAGATCTATGATCTGGTATGAGTAACATCAATTCATTCATGATATTAAGCAATAGAGAATATAAGGGTACTAACTTGTTATTTAAGCAAATTTCTGCAATCAATTACTTTAACATAGTATAATTAAGTTGATTCAGGTATGATATATTCATTTATCATTCTTTCACTTGCATACATAATCATGCAAACATAATTATCTATCTGCAACAATTTCATTCACTGGAATCATCTTGGTTCCATACCATTCAACCTAAGAAATATCCATATTCCTATTTCTTCATATACAGGTTGTATTATTCAATTTAAATCCCTGCCTCATCTGCTATTAAGGAATCATTGGGACACATTGCAATGAACTAATTCACATCATTGCACAAAGATCTCAGGGCTTAAACAAACCATGTGCCAACTTGCATACTTCAAATATGACAAGCATTCCAGCAGTCTTCTTGGCCTCCCCTTCCCTAGTTTATTTACTAGTGTATTGTCTTAAATTCTATCATCAAATATGCTAAGTGAACATATCACTGCAAACATGGAAACATCCATAATCTTTCCTAGCATAATTCTCCTCAGAAATAAGCAGACAGTTATTTCCTAATGGGGTTAATATGTCTAGATCTTAGTAAAATATAAGAACATTTTCAACTGTAAAAAGAGACATGGTATGTTATATTGATCTGCAAGCCTTTATGATTGATTTAGATTCAAGATCTGGTTCAATCATAATTTTAGCTTGTGGGTTTCTTTTTTTTTTTGATTTGATTAAGGGCTCAGCACTTAGAAAATTTCTATTGCACCCTTAACATTTTTTCTTTTCAAGCCTCAGCACTTATACCAAGTATAATGCAGCTCCAATCATTTTCATAAGGTTTCCATGCCATAGATCTATAACAGTTGAGAGTATTCTCTATATAAATTTTTAAGATCCTAGACTTTAACATTCATGAGTAGAAATAAAACAGTGATGATACACATTCAAAGACAAATGTCTCAACAAAACAGAGATCACCAAAACATCCATATCAAATCATATCAGATTTAAAATAAGACATCAAAAGCATTGATGAAATCATATACATCCAAACCAGAAATATATATAAATGGCAATAAAAAGTGGCTGCCTCAACTCAGGTCTTAATGCCATGAACTCAGTGAGATTACTCACCTAAATATTTCCTCTTAATAATCCAGAAAATTCTTGTTTGAGTATTTTCTCCTTCCTTCCAATATTTTTCTTCTTTTCTTTTTTTTTGTGCAGCCCGGGGTAAAGACAATCCTACTGTCTATTTATATACATTTTTCCTCTAGGGTTTTGTTGAAACAGAATTCCATTTCTGTCCTGGCTAGCATCATGCATTTTTCATTCATAATACCCCGGCCATATTAACCAATTTAAAAGCTGCATTTTCTTCCTTTTACTTTACAGAAAATGGCCACTCACCTAGTCATGTTAAAAGTGTGACTATCTTATTTTATATTTTAATTATTTCTGAAAATTCCCTTTGCTATTTTTGCCTATACAAGCTTATTAACTTGTATCACATTTCATGTCATTTTAATGTCATAGTTTTACTTGCTTATATATATATATATACTTTTCAGTACTTAAAAATATATATATTTGTACACATGTCTTATCTAGGCTTATTTAATTTCTCTTTAATTTCTGAAGCATATACACCTATATGTATACAGGTTAATATACATAATTTTCTCTTCTGGGTTTTAAATAAAATTTGTTTACTGATTTAAAGTAAAACCTACTTTTCTTATTTTCTAAGATGATCCATATAATTCCAGAAATCAAATATCCATGTTGCCAAAAATCATGTTTGTATTGCTTTTCAATTCTTGTTTTAAATCCAAGAAATCTGGAGTTCTTCCTTGTGCCATTTCAGTGTGCACGTGCACACATATACTTGCACACTATTTATTCCAGAAATTTCACCATATTTAAATCTAAATATTTCAAAAATTAAATCATTTTTCAAAAATGATTTTTCACAAAATTTTGGGGTATTACAAAGATGATTTAAGAATGAAAGTAATTTGAGTTTAATTACTTTTTGTAATTAATCAAGGGATTAATTAAAGATAATTAATTAAGGAATAATTAATTTATATAATTAAGTAATTAAGGGAAGTTAATTATTGAATGAGATTAATCAAAGGTAATTTATAAATGTGACTAATTAAAGATTAATTATTAAATGTAATTAATTTAAATGGAGTAATTAATTAAAGAAGTAATTAAGAAATCATTAATTAAATATAGTTAATGATGTAATTAAAAGTTGATTAATTAAGACTAATTAATCAATAATAAGTAATTAAAAAGTAATTAATTAATGTAATTAATTAAGGATTAAAGTGATTAATTATAGTTAATTAGTTTATGAAGTAATTAAAGGTTAATTACTATAATGGTTAAGAATAATTAATTTGTGAAATTAATTAAAGACTAATTACTTGAATGTAATTAAAAGATAATTAATCAAGGATGATTAATTGAAATGAATAATTAGAGGATAATTAATTAATTGATTTATAATTAATTAATGGTTAAGTAAGTAGGATTTATAGAATGAAGTAATTAATTTAATTCAATTTAAATTAATTAGAGATGATATAAATCATTACTTATGGATGGATGATAATATTGAATGCTTTGCATTGATTGATATCTCTGATGAGATATATGCTGTATGATATGGATGTTAGTTGAATTGTATGGATTATCTGATAATGTTGATTATCTGTGAATTATCTTTCTATGTGTATAAAAGATAATGAATTGAATTGTTTTAACTTTAAAACAACTTGGCCTTAAAAGATACGCTTTGGATTTCGATGAGACCGGGATCGGGTTTCCGTATACCGGATTTCCAGGTCTGGAGACCCGAATACCACATCGATCCAAATTAACGATAGGTCGTGAATCAAGTGAAGATGAAGATTCAGAGTGCAAGGGTTATTGTCGTTAACTCTGAGGGTGATTCCAAAACGAGTGTAACGAGATAATGCCTTCGGTTTCGTTCGAACCCGGAACGAACTTGTATGGATTGAATGCTTTCAGCACATCGTCAGGAGGACGATGAGCATTCTAAGATAGATGTGTTCTTTTTAAAGGTAATCGTGACCTCAAGCCTCACAAACCGGAAATGGCTAAAACAGGGGAGGTGCAGCAAGGTTAGTGGGTAGCACCCAAGTAGGACAAGGTTACCTCTGTCTAGATGTCCCTTTCTATTTTCGACTTAGTGGTGCGGTTGCTGATCCCAACCGTGAGGTATCTTGTGCGGGAATTATCCAGTAAGGGATGTTCCGACCTTGTGTTGCAGGGGATTGGGAGTGATCCTCGGTACGGTGATCTAGGCCACGTACTGTGATGGGCGGTACCCCAGTAGCCCTGCCATTGTATGGAATCCAATCTCCAATAAGTGATAACGAATTTGATTGTATAACCCACTTTGTTGGCTAGTATGCTGGAATTTAATAATGTAACAATTTCAGCTATTTCTTATTTACTTGGAAACCCTAGACCTATTATAATATAACCGGATTTCCTATCAATGTTTTGGTTAGCGTAAGGTAAAAACTTTTCCATGTTTATGTGTGGGAAGTCTTATGTGATACCTTTGTTTTCAAAAGGTTTTGAAGTTAAGCAAGTTTAACCCGTTTACTCACACCAGACCCATGTCTGACCCAAGTGTTTATTTTCTGTTTTATAAACTCTTGGGTACTCAAATTTTTACGAGTAGCCAAGGGATTCAGGTTAGCTTTGACGAATCTATGGAGGAGATATGGAGCAGGAGGCTTCAGCATTCGTAGATATATAGTGTTCCGCTGTGTTGGTTTCTCTGAGTCTTTTGTTTGAGTTATATCTTGAGTTGTATAATAGACAGAAATTTATAACTGTCTATTTTGTGATGTATAAGTTGTGTACTCTGATTATGTAAAGACTATGTAATAGTTATGTGATATATTATATTTTGTTCCGTTTCCGCTGTGAGTATTTGTGTTTGTTTCTTTTCTCTTCTTCTCTTTTCTACTTCTCACCCCTTTCTTTCTTACTGTCGATGCGATTTTTCGGGAGTGGAAAGCCGGGTCGTCACAAGTTTCCTGAGGATTATTTGTGTAGCGAAAGTCGAGGGGCTGGTGCCCACAGAGGCATTTGGGTTATTCTGTGACGACAATGTAACTCGATGTCACTGCGATCTACTGCTAATTATTAATTAATTAACTTTAATTATCTAATTAATAATTCTTAATTACAAATTAATTAAACTCTTAATTAATTAATTATAATCTTTAACTATTTTATTTATTATTACTTTTACATGTTAAAAATTCCTTATCTCTTAAAAAAGGATTTTTAAAAGAGCTTAAACCAAATTCCTTTTTAATTTCAAACATTTAAATCTAACTACCATTTAAAACTTATTTAAAACATTTAAATTTATAAAACTTATTTATTTCAAATCTTTAAGATTCAAAACCAAACTTGAATCTATATATTTAAACTTAATTTTAAATTCTTGTTTAAATATTACTCCACAATTTAAATTCTGTTTAAAATTTAAACTTACAGGTTTCTTAAAAACCTGGCAACAACTAAAAATACTCGAGACCCCTCAAAATTTCTTCGAGTCGCCTCTCTAAATACTTCGAACATCACTCGAAATAACTCGAGAAAAACCCGAGCATTTCTCTGCTAACAACCATACATCACCAGATACATACTCGATCGCGTGCACGTGCACGATCACCAGCGTCCACTCCGACCATCGCCGAGTATCCCCACAAGACAACGATCGACCACCAACCAAACCACGATCATCCAAACTTCAATCCATTCGCGAAATCGAAATAGAGTTCAATTTCGAAAACCTGGAACAAAAAGACCCAACCATCACCAAAGCCTGTCAACACTTCCCCCACGTCACTCCGTCCATCAGAGATCTTCCACCACCGGCCACAGCCTCGCCTACGACCAATCTTTCAACCCTCAAAACCCCTTTGCACTCGATCGACAAGATATACCGCAGTGACCAAATTACCAAGACACGCTAAAACTAGGGTTCTAGCAAAGAATCCACTACTGCTACTTCCTCCATGAATTAAACACCTTCCAGACAATATTTCTACCATCACCGATCATTAATCAATCACCAATGACGATCATAACTTCCCAGACCACTGAGATCATCAGATATTACCTAAAACTCATATTTTGCTTAAACCAAAACTGCACCTTTATTAACAAACTAAAAATTTTGATTTTAATGTTAAAAATCATATTATAACTTACCTATTCAATTTATAAACCTGAATTTATAAATTACAAAGTTTGAATTTTAACTTTTATATACCATGCACTGTTATTTTGGTTACAGAGACACTCAGACTAAAAGTTTGACTTAAATTAAACTTTTTAAACATTAGTATATAATAAATCAAACAATTCTTGTTTATGAATTAAGTCCTAAATAAAACTGGATCAAGAGATGAGGAATTTCAAATAGAAATTTAAGCCTGGCAAACAAAACAAGAACAGAGCAACCAATACATCCATTCATCACAGCAGATTCCACTTATACATACATGCAATACATATTTGTCACAGAGATTTAACATGCAACTTATTTATAAATTTAAACTTTAGAAATAGTGATGTTACTCACCTGTTAAAGAAGAACAGAGCCTTATTTGAAAGCCTGGAATTTGATTTTTCTCTGAATTTGAAAACTTGAAAACTAGAAATTGAATCAGATCTTCTTGGTCTTTGAATCTGAAATTACTGCTTGATTGTTGAGATGATTCTTGAGTTATTACAGGTTGAAAACTGGTTGTATTTAAATTTAAACTGAGTTGCTTGCTTAAATCTGAGAAAATCTTGTTTGATTTGCTTTTGAAATTGGCATCTTGCTTCAGGTTTGAAACTTTGATTTGCACTTCAGTTTTAAAGATGATTCAAATAGCTGTAGTTTGATTTGGTTAGAGGAAATTATTGGTTTCAGATTTTCGTTTAGATGTTGGCTGAAGATTACTTAAGTTATGAAAAGAATTGGAAAATATGAGGTTAAGAGACACTTGTTTTATTATTATTTTTATATATATAACATTTGTCACTTGGTTTATTTAATAGCTTACACATGTTATTTAGATGTCTTAAGAGACTTACACATGTATTTAAAGTGTTTTAATTTTTTTATTTAAATTGTTTAAAAATCTATACATTTTAAATTATTCTTATTCATGTGTAATTTTAAAAGAAAGAGTATTTATTTTATTTTTCTCCACAGAAAGTCGTATCATCATGAAGAAAGAAAGGGATAGAAGAAGAAAGGATAGAAAAGAAGAAACAACAACACAAAAGAATCTCACAGCGGAAACGAATGAAATATAATATATCACATAGAATATTACATAGTATCATATACATCGGAGTACACAACTTATACATCACAGAATAGACAGTTATAAACTTCTGTCTATTATACAACACAAGTACATCAGTACAATACAGACTAATACAAACACAGCGGAATCATCATATATCTACACGGTGAAGCCTCCTGCTCCAAATCCTCTCCAGAATTCGTCAAAGCTAACCTGAATCCCTCGACTACTCAATACAATATTGAGTACCCAAGAGTTTATAAAACAGAAATAAACACTTGGGTCAGACATGGGTCTGGTGTGAGTAACATGTTAAACTTGCTTAACTTCAAAACCTTTAGAAAGAAAAGGTATCACGTAAGACTCCACACAAATAAACATGGGTAAGTTTTTACCTTACGCTAACCAAAACATTTGATAGGAAATCCAGTTATATTATAATAGGGTCTAGGGTTTTCAAATAAATATGAAATAGCTGAAATTGTTACATTATTAAATTCCAGCATACTAGCCACAAAGTGGGTTATACAATCAAAACCGTAAGGGCACGTAGGAAGAATGGGTTTCCATACAATGGCAGGGCTACTGGGGTACCGCCCGTCACAGTACGTGGCCTAGATCACCGTACCGAGGAGTACGCCCGCTCCCCTGCAACACAAAGCCGGAACCATCCCTTACTGGATAATTCCGAACAAGATAACCCCGTAGTTGGCGCGACCAACCACACACTAAGCCGAATGAAAAGAAAAGGGACCTCTAGACAGGGATCTATCTTGCTCTCAGTGGGTGCTACCCACGAAGCCTTGCTGCACCTCCCCTATTTTAGCCATTCCCGGTTGATGAGGCTTGAGGTTACGATTACCTTTAATCAGAACATATCACTTAGAATGCTCATCGTCCGCCTGACGATGTGCTGAAAGCATTCAATCCATACAAGTTCGTTCCGGGTTCGAACGAAACCGAAGGCATTATCTCGTTACACTCGTTTTGGAATCACCCTCAGAGTTAACGACAATAACCCTTGCACTCTGAATCTTCATCTTCACTTGAGATTCACGACCTATCGTTAATTTGGATCGATGTGGTATTCGGGTCTCCAGACCTGGAATACCGGTATACGGAAACCCGATCCCGGTCTCATCGAAATCCAAAACGTATCTTTTAAGGGCCAAGTTGTTTTAAGGTTAAACAATTCAACTTATCTATATTCATACAGATAGATAATTCACAAATCACAATTGATAATCACATTATCAAATAAACAAATGATCTATAACCAAATAGGTAATCCATATCAACATCACAATAGTTAATCTATATTACCATCATAATGCAACCAAGCATTCATACTACACAACATTTCTTATCTCATTTCTGAGATTACATCCATTCAAGACAATCAATGTCATCCATTCTTATATAAGCAATGATTTACTTAATCACAACATAATTAATTTAAAATGAATTAAATTAACTATCTCTATCTTTAATTAATTTAAAGTGAATTAAATTAATTACTTCATCTCTTAATTAATTTAAAATAAATTAAATTAATTACTTCATTATAAATCTTACTTATATAATCATTAATTAAATAAATTAATTAATCATTCTCTAATTATCCACTTTAATTAATCACCTTGATTAATTATATTTTAATTACATTTAAGTAATTATCTTTAATTAATTTCACAAATTAATTATTCTTAATCAAATACAGTAATTGACCTTTAATTACTTCATTAATTAATTAATTATAATCAATTACTTTAATCCTTAATTAATTACAATTAATTAGTTGTCATTTGATTAATTAATCTTAATTAATCAACTCTTAATCACATCATTAATTATAAACTAATGATCCCTAATTACACCTTTAATTATTTATTAATTACATTAAGTAATTAACCTTTAATTAAACCATAATTTATTAATCACCTTTGATTAAACTTAACCAGTAATTAACTCTAATTAATTATCTTCCTTAATTAATTACTTTTAATTAATTACCTTAAGAAATAATTAATTACCTTATTAATTATCCTTAATCCTTTAATTAAATAAATTATTTAATTAATAACACTAGGTAATTAGCCTTAATCACTTCTTATTTAATTACTTTCATAAAATAATTATCCTCTAATTACTTTATTAAATATTTTATCTTTACTAAATTACATCCAATAATTATTTCTTAATTACTTCATCAAGTAATTATACTTAATTAATTATAAGTAATTATCTCTAATAATGACTAGTTAATTACTTAGTTAATTATTTAACTAATTATTTAAATTTAATTAAATAATTTCCTAACTTTTTATACTTAAACAATTACAACATTTAAATTTTAACCTATAAAATCTTTGAAACTTTTCAAAGTTATTAAATAAATTTTAATACAAAGATCATTTGAAAATCTATTTTCCTATTCTTCTTTTAAACTTATTTATTTAAATTATTTTAAACTTGTTAAAACAATTATTCTAGAAAACAATTTTGTTTAGTAGTTAAAATCTTGGTTTAACTTTATTTTAAAACTCAGAAAACACTACAATATAAATTTCTTTTGTTTTAAAAACTTTAAAACACTTCCTGGAAAATTCTAAAAACTAGCTAATCCCAAACCCGAGAAAACTCGTAGAAATCTCGAAGCGAACGCGAGACGAATCCATTTCTTCCCTGCTTTGCGTAAATCTCGAGTATACTCGAATGAAACCCGAGAACAAGCTTCTTCCCCAACCCAACTTCCAGACTCCCAGATATGTTAACGTGCACGTTAACGTGCACACCCACGCCAGTCGACGGCGAACTCCACTCCGGCCTCCAACAAGTCACGTTCGACCTCGACAACCCATCGCGCAACCCAGAAACCCAAACTTCGATCGAACATCGATTTTCATCCTCAAACCCAACTGCTTGAAAACCCATCACCAGAAAAATCAACGTCCACGGCAACCCAAAGCTTCGAGGAGACCCACGACTTCCACCGTAGCTACGTCACAACCTCCAGAACTTACGACAATGATCGCGATCGCCTCTGGTGGCGTTATGATGCCGCGAAACTCAATTAAACATCAACGAGTATACCAGGGTATTAAACCCTATCTCTTCGAACCCAAGGCTATTTTATCATCTAGAAAATTTCACACAATTTTACCATCGACCAGCATCACATTATCTATCTTCAGACTCAAATTCGAAGCTTACCTCCATGTTGATTGTCGGGAATTGACGATTTTATATTTTCCGTTCATCTCGGAATTTCTCATTATATCCAATACTAAAAATCATGGCATTCATACCAAAAATCCTCATTTTCCATTTCGAAACTGATTGTATAATCAAAACTCGAAATTTAATCATTCGATTTTATGACTAAATGTTAATCAACATTATGATATCTTAATTTAAAAATAACTGTTTAATATAAATGCTTGAGATTATTTTTAAATTTTGAATCTAGTTGATGCTAACATTTTTCATTTATACATCAGATCCTAAAAGAGACTATGGAAAGAGGAATTTAAATTTGTTCTATTTTTATTTTAAACCTGTTAACATATAACAGAGAACTGAGTATATACCAGACATGCAAGCAATTTTACACATACATACATATATATATTCAGACAATATTTCATTCATATCACCATCTTACTTTAGAAATTAATCACAAGATCAAGTTATATAATAGATCCAGGTCTTAAAATGAAAGTTTTGTTCATCAGGTAATATTGAACAGAGAACAGTATATATAAAATCAAACATCTCACCTACATACCTATGCAAATCCAGATAAATTCTAACTGAAGAATTCAATATAATCCAATATCATCACATGCAATTTAGTTAAACCAGATTAAACTGTTTTTAAAAGTAAAATTTACTCACCAGTTATATCAGAGAACAGAGAATATATTCTGTTTCCAGGCTTGTTTTCCAGACTGCTATGTTTGATTTTGAACTTGCTTTGTAGAATTTTAAATTTGCTGTTGATTTCCTTATTTGATTGCATGTCTTCAGATTTAAATTGAAGATTTGAAGCTGTTATTAAATTTTGCCTTTGATCTCCTTTTGATTTGCAGTTGAATTTCCAGATTTACTTCTTCTTTTGCTTTGAGTTTTAGATTTCAGGTTTTCATTTTTATTTTTGATTCTAGAATTCGAATTATTTTTAGTGGAGAAAGAAGTGAAGATAGTTTTAGAGCTGAAGAAAATAAATGTCAGATCTCTTTCTATGTTTTGAAAAATTTTTAAACTTAATTACCAAAGAGAAAATAAAAATGAAGCCACTTGTCCTCTTTAATTAGCTTACACATATGTTTACAATTTACAAATGTCTTCCAACTATCCTTATATGTTTACAAGTGTAAATTCCCTTTTATTTTGATTTATTTAAATCCTACATGTGTATTTATAAAATATCTATATGTATATAAAAATGTATTTATCCTTTTATAATTTATGCTTTAATCAAATATTTATAACATATTTATAAATACTTGAGAAATTGAGTTTAACTCTATATATATATATTTTTACAAACCTATTTTGACTTATATTTGAATTTTAAAAATGAAAGAATCTTAAAACCAATTAACTTCTTATTTTAAATCTTATTTAAAAATTAAACTAAAATATATCTTTATAATAAATAAGAAATTATCTTTGTTATTTAAATCTCAATTATCATTTCCAAAAGTATTAAGTCAAATTACAAATTTCCAAATTACAAATTATATAAATATTAAAGTTTGAAAATACTTTATTAAATTCAAATTCAATATTCTTTTCATTCCAATATATGCAAATATATATATATTCTAAATGAAAAGTACTTTTAACATTAGCTTGATAATTATCCTATTGAATTTAATACATAACTTCAAATAACAATATATATATATATACATATATATTATAATTTGAAAACTTATCCTTTTATTAAATTAAAGACTCCCTATTTATAATATATATACCTATATATATACATTATAAATATAAATACTTATATTAGTTTTAGAAAGATAAAACTTCCCAATTTAAAATTGTTAGAAAAGATATAAATAAATATTTCCAATATTAAAATTTTATTAGCCTTTTAAAATAAATAAACTTGTCAATCTATAAAATAAATCAACAAATCAATTTAATTATTAATAAAGATTATTAAATTGATATTGCCAAATTTCCGGGATATCACATTCCTCCCCCTTAAAATAATTTCGTCCCCGAAATTTAAAAGCAAAGATAATTTAATAACCCAGCAAAATTTTAGACAGCAACCATACATATCAATCATACACTATTAATCATAGCAACCATTTATTTCTAACAACCAAATCTAACTTATTCTGATACAAATTCAGAATAGGTCTTCCTAATATTATCTAGAGTTTCCCCGAGTATAAATCACCGGGAGACTCGCTCTACAGAAGCTAAATAAACTACCCACCATAATCCAGAGCTCATCTCTTCTTTAGATTCACCAATCTGAACAAAATATCAGATCATACCCAAGTCCAACTCAACTTCCAAATCCATCTGAACTGCAGATTCTACAATCAGTAATAGATCATACATGTACTCCCTCAGAGATACGTGAAATAGAATGGATTCCAGATATCCAAACTGGCCATTCAACCCTGTAGACAAAGAATTACTCCTCTCAAGAACACAAGAAAATTCCAAAATATTTTGGAGCTAGCTTTTAAAATACTTTAAGTAATTAATTCCAAAAACAACAGTGCGATTATTAATTGAGGATTATTAGATAATTAATTAATATGATTAATTTTGATAATCAAATAGATTAATTAATAAATGATAATCATTTGTGAAATTAGTTAAGTATAAATTACTTAATGGAAGTAATTAAAGAAATTAAATTACTTAAGGTAATTAATTAAATAAATTTGATAAGTTTAATTTATTAATTAAATTAATTTAGGATAATCACTTGGTGATTGATAAGCATAATTACTTAAATGTAATTAGTAAAGTGTAATTACTTAGGAAAGTAATTAAAGTTAATTAGTGGATGTAATTAACTAAAGATGGTTTAATAATAAAAGTAATTTGAGTTTAATTACTTTGAATAATTAATCAAAGGATTAATTAAAAGCTAATTAATTAATGAGTAATTAATTTATGAAATGGAGTAATTAAGGGAAGTTAATTACTAAATGTGATTAATCAAAGGTGATTAATAAATGTGGTTTAATTAAAGATTAATTATTAAATGTAATTAATTTAAATAGAGTAACTAATTAAAGAAGTAATTAAGGATAATTAATTAATTAATATAATTAATGATGTAATTAAGGATTGATTAATTAAGATTAATTAATAAATAATAAGTGATTAAAGTAATTAAATTAATTGTAATTAATTAAGGATTAAGATAATTAAGTATAATTAATTAATTAATGAAGTAATTAAATATTAATTACTGAATGGTTTAAGATAATTAATTTGTGAAATTAATTAAGTATTAATTACTTAAAGTAATTAAAGGATTATTAATCAGGAATGATTAATTAAGATGGATACTTAGAGTAATGATTAATTAATTGGTTTAATTAATAATTAAGTAAGCAGGATTTATAGAATGAAGTAATTAGTTTAATTCACTTTAAATTAATTAGATGATATAAATCATTGCTTAAGGATGGATGAATGAGATTGAATGTATTTCATTGTTTGATATCTCTGATGAGATATGATTGATATATGATATGGATGTTTGGTTGAATTATAATGATAATGTGAATTATCTGTTTGGGATGATAATGTAGATTATCTATTGAATTATCTATCTTTGTGTATATAGATAAGAATTGAATTGTTTTAACCTTAAAACAACTTGGCCCTTAAAAGATACGTTTTGGATTTCGATGAGACCGGGATCGGGTTTCCGTATACCGGGATTCCAGGTCTGGAGACCCGAATACCACATCGATCCAAATTTACGATAGGTCGTGAATCTCAAGTGAAGATGAAGATTCAGAGTGCAAGGGTTATTGTCGTTAACTCTGAGGGTGATTCCAAAACGAGTGTAACGAGATAATGCCTTCGGTTTCGTTCGAACCCGGAACGAACTTGTATGGATTGAATGCTTTCAGCACATCGTCAGGCGGACGATGAGCATTCTAAGTGATATGTTCTGATTAAAGGTAATCGTAACCTCAAGCCTCATCAACCGGGAATGGCTAAAACAGGGGAGGTGCAGCAAGGCTTCGTGGGTAGCACCCACTGAGAGCAAGATAGATCCCTGTCTAGAGGTCCCTTTTCTTTTTATTCGGCTTAGTGTGTGGTTGGTCGCGCCAACTACGGGGTTATCTTGTTCGGAATTATCCAGTAAGGGATGGTTCCGGCTTTGTGTTGCAGGGGAGCGGGCGTACTCCTCGGTACGGTGATCTAGGCCACGTACTGTGACGGGCGGTACCCCAGTAGCCCTGCCATTGTATGGAATCCAAACTCCAATAAGTGCCGTACGTATTAGTTGTGCCCAACTATGTTGGAATGTGAGATGTAAGCATTTCAGCTATTTCTATATTTTACTTGAAAACCCTAGACCCTATTATAATAAAATCAGATTTCCTATCAAATGTTTTGGTTAGCGTAAGGTAAAAACTTACCCATGTTTATTTGTGGGGAGTCTTACGTGATACCTTTTCTTTCTAAAGGTTTTGAAGTTAAGCAAGTTTAACCTGTTACTCACACCAGACCCATGTCTGACCCAAGTGTTTATTTCTGTTTTATAAACTCTTGGGTACTCAAATTTTTACGAGTAGCCAAGGGATTCAGGTTTAGCTTGACGAATTGTGGAGGAGCAATGGAGTAGGAGGCTTCAGCGTTGTAGATATATATAGTAGTTCCGCTGTGTCTGTATCTCTGTAGTGTATTGAGTTGTAATGTCTAGACAGATGTTTATAACTGTCTAGTAAGTGATGTATATGCTGTGTAACTCTGTAAATTGTTGTAAACTATGTAATAGTTTATGTTATTAATATAATTTATTCGTTCCGCTGTGAGATCGTTGTTGTTGTTTCTTTCTTTCTTCTCTTCTTTTCTATTTTCTACCCCTTTCTTTCTTCATAATGATGCGACTTTCTGGGCATAGGAAGTCGGGTCGTTACAGTTTTTTGGGTCTGTTCTTTGTTTTCCTTGACCACCATATATACTTGAAGTCTTGTTGTCGTCACTGTGATCATCGCTGTGAGTTATAATGCCTTGGCTCTATTGACTTGTTCATTGTGATATAACTTACTGCCAGATTGTGTACATTTGAGTTTGTCTGCTGTGGTTCCTTTGTGTAGCCTTCATCTCATGCTTGTGCACTTGTTTGTACAGTCCTTGTGCTTCACTTTGCTACATGTGGTGGTCTGGGTTCAAGTGTTGTTTTGACTTGAGTCTGGTTCATCTTTGTTGACCTTGTCTGGTCTGGTTGTTGTATTTGGTTGATTTTGCTTTTGCATTTGAGTCTAGCTCCATTTGCATTCATGTTGCTTTGCACATTGCTTGTGTATTTTCATTGAACTGGGTTGGTAGTCTTGGTCATGCAGCCCTTGTGTGTTGCTTGATTGCTTGCATATTGAGTCTGTGCATATGAACTTGTACATGTCTGGTTTTGGTTGATTTGGTCGAGACTCATATGCACTTAAGTTGAATCCAACCTTTGGCTTGGGTTTGACCCTACGCTCACCTATCCCTACGATTTTAACACTCAAGTGTATATTGGTGTGCCCGGCCTTGTGGCATGTACAGTGATACACTGTGCATTCGCAAGTTGTTCGTGTAGATGAATTCAAAAGAAATATGATGACGAACAACCCAAATAACCGAGGCAAATAACATTTTCAAAACACACACTTTAATTTGCACTGCAAATTATTTTCTTTTTCAATTTTACTGCGTCATTGTTTATTTTGTAGATAACTCAGATGCTGGATTCAAGCTGTAATAAAGTTGAAGATAAAAATACGAGTGATGAGTGAATATGTAATGAGGTCAAAATTGTAAATTAAAATTTGTGATGTAATTGAAATTGTAATGTAATGGAAAATGTATATATGTAGTGAGAGCTTAAATTTGTACTATTTTAATTTTTAATAAAATATTTGTTTGAATAAAATATTTGTTTGAATTTGAATTCTGTGTTATTCATTTTATCTAACAAATATTTATTTAATTATGTGAAAAATAAAATAGTACAATAACAAATACACTTAAACGAATATACATACATACATATATATATATATATATATATATGTTTATTATCATCAAACAAAAACCATATACTAGCATATTCTACATAGGTGAGATACCATCCACTTTTTTGGTTTCTTACCCTAGTATCCAAAAAATGAAGTGTATTCTACTGGGATGATTTAAGACATTGTGTAGGCCCATTGAGAGTTGCATGAGGCTACGTTTTCCGTTGGGGTATATTTGTGCTAAGGTTAATAATTATGGTGGATGTCAGCATCAGTTTATTTGGTTGGGTAGCATGGATTATAGAGGTTTTCCTAAGCACATACATTTGTAGTGGTTTGGATTGAGTATATATAGCAGTAGTAAAGTTGATAAGTTAAGACTGGAAAAACGATCCAGTTGGCTGTACTTAGAAAGTTGAGGAGAGAATCCAATCTTCACTTTGACTCTATACTAGAGGATTTTTCCATTTGCTTGTTTGTTAGAATGATTAGTTTATATAGGTATGGATGAATGGTTGCTGTAGATTATTTCTATTGAATTAAAAATTGGGTGGTGAGGTTTGCTTTTTTGTGTGGCTTATTTTGAGATGTGACTTGACTCATTATATATCATGTTGCATACATATAAATTAACAATTTACTTTATGCCTATATGCAACGATCTTGCCTTCATATAGGAGTTGCATTAGTATTATGCATTATTCACATGTCATATTCATGAAATGTGTTGGTTTAATGAATGATGAATGCTATTTACCTACATTGATCTGGCTATTGCTATGTATCACTTATTTGCACCTATTTTGCAATTGCTATGTGTTGTTACCTGAATTTAGATTCTAGATGGTATCTGTATAGATATCATATCTTATATCGATAGAAATGTTAAGGGATGTATATGTTTGACATGAAATATTTGGATTGCTCTGTGTGTGGTGTGGTTTGAGTGCATGTATTACAAAAACGCATGGTTACTATTGTAGGTTGATTCTACAATTTGCATTTCCCGACTCTTGGAAATTCGGGGGCGAAATTCTTTTAAGGGGTAGAATATAACATCCTATGTTTGGATAAAGGTAAATAATTAGTTGGAAAGGAGCATTTTGGTAATTTTACATAAAACTAAAAAACTGAATTTTACAAACGAAGGAATTTTGAGAATCTGACTTTTCCATTACATAAAGCAGATTTTTCTACCCAAATTCATATATAAAACATCAAAAACAAATACCAGACTAAGGAGATATGGATTGTTAAATAGAGTGCACGTTACAGAGCAAAACGGGTCAAGGCCATTGTAAGGGCTGAGGGGATTTTCGATTTTGTGCCTATATAAGGGATGTTTCTAAACCTAATTCGGCTCATCCACTAATTCTTTTCATTTTATAGTCGTCGCTTTGTCTAGTCTCCATTTTCTTTTTCTTCTTCCGCAAACTCTAAAAACAAATCTCTAAATAAAAAATTAAATCAAATTCATCCAAAACAAAATAAGAGAATCAAATGAAAAGTCAAAAAGGAATCAAATCAAATTACAAGTTAAATAGAGGAGAAGAATGCCAAATCAAATCGGAGCAGAGAAGGACATTTCTTCAAAATAGCATATAATGTAAGTGGGTTTATCTACGAAGTGATTATGTAATCATACATGTATTAAATTATATTTATACATCTATTTTGGTTTTAAAATATAATTTAAAATTAAATCTATGTTTTTAATTGATAATTCATATTAATGGGATAATTTGGAAAACCTTATTATACTGTTTTTGATAATACAATTGATATGAACTTGAAGGAGGGTTGATTGAATAAAATTCACCTTTAAAGTTATTTATTTCTAATTTATGCAACAGATTTGAATTGATAAAAGTGATTCTATGTAGATATTCCTTAAAAATCACCCAGATATGAATTTATCGACTTTGAATAAAATTGAGTATACATAGATGAATCATTGAACCAAACGTAAAAAGTTAGAGATAAATAAGATTGAAAATGTATATAGATACTTGACTAAAAGATGAATTTATGCGAATTTAAAAGTTGTACCTAAGTGAAGAAAGACGAAATGATAGATAAATGACACAAAAAGAGAACATGACAAAATATAGCTCATTTAGGCATGTGAAACCATGAACCAAACGTCTGAATCTATGTTCATACATTTGAATCTAGTCAGAATTTAACATTTTTCTTTTGGAATTTATTTTATTTAAACATAGACGTTTGGCTCCATATTTTAGATGCTTGAGACGGATTTTCAAATGTCTGAATTGTGTTTTCAAACGCCTAAATCGATTATATTCAGCTTTGTTTTTCTTTCTATTTTATTTCTTCCTTTTGAATTTAAGTACAACTTTTGAATTTGAGTAATTTATCTTTTAAACAAGTATCTATATATAATTTCAATCTTATTCATTTCTAAACTTTTTATGTAATTTATTCCATTAATTATGTATAACCATTCAATGATTTATCCATGTATATTCAAATTTATTTGAAGTTCATAGAATCAGGTCAAGATGATTTTTAAAGGATATATTCATAGATTTGCTTTTTTCCATCTAAATCAGTTTAAATCTACCACATAAAATCATATCTACAAAGTATAAGAGGTAATTCTACCCAACTTACCCTAACTCCAAGTTTCAATAATTATATTATCGAATCATTTGCCTATGGTCTTTGTGACGCCCCACCTCTATGCTCACGCTAGCCAAGAACACAACTGGGTAATGCTGTCGACTAGCATGAAGAATAAGGCTGTTGAGGAGCGACCATCTGTATAGTTGCTTTGGGCGAGTACCGATATGTCAGATAGTATAACATGCATTTTATTTCAAGAGAGAATCCGGCATATCAAGTACAAACTCGAAGCTACCACACGGTGGCTATGAAGCCTTCAGAAACAAATATAGAAATAAACATAACACAAATCAGTCACAGACATTCATATCACAAAGGCGGAAACAGATATGAATATATAACACAAAAAGGTATACATCAGAGTAGTGGTCAAATAAGATCCACAATATCACAAAAGAATAGATACAAGTGCTAGACAAAAGAATAAGTATACATCATGGAGTCTATATCTCGGATGTATAACAACAAAAACTACAAATGTAATGTAGTTAGGCAATAGTCAGAGGATGATTCCCGATAAGGAGTCAAGTAGAAACACCTGTAACATCTCGGTCTGACCCGAGTATTATTTAATAAGAAAAAAATAAACGGATCAGTCTAGCTATAAATATCAGGTAAAAGAATGAGATATAAGCAGAGATATAATAAGAACGTATGATAACAATAATGTCATACTAGAACAAATATGATTTAAACAACATCAAAATCACACAATATCTCAAAAATCTCAAAGCACCAAAAAGAATATCATATTCTTTATTTTATTCACCAAACTACAAATATTGACATACATATCGTTGCCAATCACATAAAGAGGTGAAACACAAATTCTAGAAATCATCAATTAGAAATCCAAAAATCAAAAGGGGGAGGCCTATCACAAACGGGAGCATGAAAACTCACCAACACGTGTATCACAAATGGAACGCTATTCCATGGTCGCTAACCATAAATTTTGAGCCGAAGCTCCACAAACGGTCCGAAGACCACGGGTCGCAACCCCGCCAAATTGAACCGAAGTTCCACAAAACGGGGTTTAGTCTCCCTCGCAGACAAATAGACATCGCGCATTGCTAGTCTAAATCACAAAATGATCATCATCGATCCATAAAAAGTGTGAATTACACTAAGCCAGTAAATATAAGAGTTTAGCTTCATGTCCCATAACCACTAGCTTAACTTAAATATTTACGAACAAATTGTAGATTTCCACTCGAAAATTGTCACAAGGTTTTCAATCGAACAAGTCCATAAATTAACCGACGAAGTAAACGCAAGCATTTTATACCACTTGTTTTGCTAAGCTGTTTAATTAGATTTTCTCATACAAATGAGGTAAAGGTTTGTATATACTAATAGATTAACGGTTTTATAAACGAACTTTGTATTAAAATAGAGTTGAAATCATCTTTGTAAAGAGTTTGAATATTTACTATTAGTATAGAAACCTTTGTATTTTAAAGTGACAAAGCACAGAAATGATTGTAGAAACAATCAACCATCAAAAATTCACATTCGAAGATGTGAATCAATTCCAACGAAATCGATACCGAATCCATCAAAAATGGATAAACACAAAAATCCCAAAAAAGAAGTCATCAGAGAAGATAATAAATGACAACGACAAATCGGAAATCATGAATCGATAAAAAAATTGGAAATCAAAAACAAAATACTCAATTTTGCTAAGGCAATCAGGTCAGTCGACTGGACCAGGTGGTTAATCGACTGACACAGGGATACGATTTTTGTATCCCCAGAGTCAGTCGACTGACCCAGATGGTCAGTTTACTGATACAGACCCAGGCAATTTCTTGGGTCTGGTTCAGTCGACTGAACCTGCTCTGAAGCATTTTTCATGTTCTGCTTCAGTCGACTGAACCAGCTTCAGGAGCAAATTCAGTCTAACCCCCTTTGGGGCAAGTTCGATACACAGACGGAAGCGACGAATTGAGCAACTTCGACTGAGGATTTACGCCAATCGACAACCCAGCCATGTATGGCCCTCCGAAACGCTCCACTAACGTGTTCGAACATCAAAGGTTGGATTTTTACCAAATTGGATTCCAAAAACCCAAAAATTTAACAATTCACCAATTCGATCCAAATCGAAAGCAAATGTATAGTTTTAGGAATTCATACCCAACCACAACGATATCTATAGAAATAGATGTGAGTTCAACAACTCACCTTTAAACCCGGAAACGATGAAGGAGAAGCTTGAATGCAAAGGAAGATCAACTTCTCTTCAACCTCAACTCAAGAAGCTAGAATCTAAGCTCAAAAGAAGAACATTTCCTAAGTTAGGTTTAGGAAATTTCTAAAATTAAAGAGAGAATGAGTTGGAGAAGAAGAAGGAGATTCTTACCAAAGCTTCTCTTTGAATTTGGAGCAAGAATTTGGTTTTGCAATTGAAAACTAGGGCTTGAAGTTTCTAATTTCTCATTCCTCTCCCCATTTTCAGTTTTGCTTAAGTGTTTGAGAAAATAGAAATGAAGTGAAGAGGAAAGGTGGAATGAACTAGGGTATAGAGAGAGTTGGGGTGAAATCCAAACCCAAAGCCCAATAGAAAATAGCAAAATTCGACTTACTCCAAATATATCGATGTTTATACTTAAAAGAGTCGCAAACGCCATTTTGGACTCAATGGAAGTGGTCTCGAGTCCCAATTCGACTGTTTGCAAAAAGTAGCTTTTCGGACCTTAATCCGATTAACGATTCTATATTTAAATAAAATATTTAAATATTCAAAACTTTAAAATATGCGGGTTTTTACAGTCTTGCAATTATCTCAGTCCATATTGATCTTCGATTAAAATTATCAACTCAAATTAAAAATCATATTTTTAATCCTTACTAGATATATAAATGAAATTTAAGTACTTATTTACATCATACTCATGTCGTAACAACTGTAATAACCCATAGTGCACCTACACAATGTCTTAAATAATCCCAGTAGTGTACCAATCACTTCGTCTTCTTGATATTAGGGTAAGACAACACAAAAGTGGATGGTGTTTCACCTGGTTCCAATTAACTTGAATTTCTTACTATTCCTCATTTTCACCTAGGAACATCAAAATCCGATGAAAATAGCAAACTTCTTTTCTAATTTGGATTCAATTTAAGTTCTATCATTTCATTATTGCTTCTCTAACCCTTCAACAATCGTGATACCTAGGTATTACATATCTAGTCTGCAAGAATTTTAACCTAAGTTCTATAGCATACAAGCAAGTAAACATTCAAGCATTTAAGTAAGTGATCCTACTCTATTCACCTCTTCAAACATAGTAACCAAATTCCTAAAATTAAGCGAAGTCCTAAATTTAAGTGAAATTCTAACATAAAATTGTTTTAGCACTAAAAGTAATCGACTAGGAGATACATCGATCACGTGCACTTATTATGCAACAAAAACTTTGTACCGTTAAGTTGATGCTTCACAATAGTTTCCTTTAATCGATAGTCATCCTTCAATCAAAGGAATAACTAAGAAGAATTTAAAAGTCCTTTCTCAAAATCATAACAAAATCTTCAAATCTCATTTTCTATAATAATTACCTTGCATTCTTAATGCACGTAAACTACAGTGCCTTTCACTTAGCGAATTCAATTATTGAATTAACCATTCCTTGTGTAATCTTAACTCCGAGTTCATCCCAAATATAAATGCAAGATAAAATTCCAAATTTTGCCGTTCTTATATACAAAACAACTAACGACTTTTTTCCACACATAACGTCTCCAACTATACTATGATTGAGACAACTTAATATGGGATAGCGACTTTCCATATTAGTCCAATAGACATATTACTCAATAACATACTACCGTTGTTCCCAAAAAAATAACAAGGAACATTTGAAAGGATAATGTGCTATATTAGTGAACATGATGTAGAACTCATGTCACATCAAACTGAAATATTATACTTGAGATTGCGACGACAACTTAAGTTTTAGTACTTCATAAATATCGCTGTATAACATATGCAGTAAGACGACAAACTACTTGCTCATCGCCTATAATTATGAAGCCAAAAATAAACATGTGTAGTGTAACGTTACATGAAACGTCAGACCAATGACACCCATCCACAAACTAGCCTAAATTGTCTATCTTCATCGACGATGTCAAAATAAGAAACCGGTTAAACTTTGTCTGCTTTCATCATTGACCATTTCCACACTGATACGATACGAAAAGAAGCAAATGTCAACTACTAAAAAAAATTAACCTATGGACCCAACTCTAGCCTCTTGTAAATAAATTTCTAACCTCCTCCTAAATTATCCTTCAACCAATCGGTCAATGAGACTCAATCAACTGAAATTCCAAAACCACTAGTGTCTCTTCTACTATTTGGTTTTTTGAGTATAATACTTCAACTATATCCTTAAATTTTCCAATATCATATGAACATAACTTTGGCTAAATCTACTTTGTATGAGTTTTGATCCAAGTATTTTATTGTTTAGTAAACGTCTCTTATATATGACGCTACAACAAAATAATTTGGACCTACTTATCTCTCTAGCCAATACTTACAATCCCTACTTTCACCTATTTGGGAACCTTCTATCCAACTTCCGACTCTCTTTTATTATCATATGACAAAGCGATAAGTCAACAAGCCTAGTAGATTTTTGTTTATTTCCATATTTTAACTTCATGTTCCTCTACTCCAAAAAAAATTGAACCTAGCATCATGTGTCTCTTGCTCAAGAAGTTGTTGACTAGTGCACTTTTTATCATATGCTTTCAAATACCGACTAGCATAACAAACAACTCTACCCTCCTTCATTAAAACATCTCCCTGTCATATACCACAAGCATTAGTATATACAGCAAACACTTTCGAACCGTCAGGGAGTACTAAAATAACTGCACTAGTCAACAACTTCTTTAGCTTAACAAAAGCATGCTCCCACTCCGAGTTTCACAAGAAAACTAAATTTTGCTTCGTAAGGTGTGTCAATGGCACAAAAATATTTGTGAAGTCTTTAATAAACTTCTCGTAACAGCCAACCAAAGTAAGGAAACTCCTTAGCTCTGTAGCATTTTTGGTACATGTCAATCTTGTACCATAGTAATTTTAGTTTAAAATTAAATAAGCCTTAGCCAAATCACATCTTGTGTTGAGCTTCGACAACTCAAACCATATTAGTGTAAAATGACCCAAATTGGTATTTACTCTTTAATTTGGAAAAATTCATGATTGAAAAGGCCACCAAATCTCTATAATAATTTTTCTTTAACCTCAAATATTCAAATGCTTCACAATTCTATAATGTTCAACACTAGAAAGTCATTATGCTAGCATATTGACTATTCTAGCTAGTTTACATTAATTAGTTCACACTTCATAGGACATGTAATTCTTCTAACTCCAATCAAATTTCAAGTGAAAATATCAATAACTTTCTTGATTTAGTTTTTAATCAAAATCTTTGATTTTCAATCTCATGTTTACTGAAAACTAGTAAAATCTAAAAACCGTAAAATTCCCTGCTAATTTTAACAAATGTCTCCTTTTGATGAAAATCATGACACACTTTTTTTCAATTTAAATTTTATCCAAAATGTTCAGTTTAACTTAGAGAAGCGGACATGTAAACATATCTTTCTAATTTTTTTTTCTATAAATCTTGAATTTTCACAAAGCTGTATTTTAAAAGAAAAAGCAATATTTTTTCTGAAATGTGATATAAATATTTATAAAATAAAATACATTAAAAAAGGTGGGCTTTGTATGCTTTTCAATTTACCTATCAAATGATACATAACCAAGGCATAGTACACATCAAAAGATAAGTGCAATATTGTGCCTTACACTAAACGTTTTACAAAAATAAAAGCTTTAACATAGTTATAGAATACTATTTTTTGTTAAGCTTTCCTGTGAAGACCCAAAATTATTGAGATAAGAATAATTTAAATAAAGTCAGAAAAAGGAGAATTTTCAAGGAAGAAAGAAATAATACAGCCTGAAAATAAATAGTGAGAATAAGTTAAAAATATAATGAAGGGAATAGTTGTTTTCAGTAAAACAAAAATGAAAAAAAAAACACTATGGTAATTAAATATATGAATACATTTGTACATCAAGAGAAAATAAATAGCTTGAAGCATTAACAAGGAATCAATTCATAAAAGGATATACATGAATACATTACAGTTTAGCATAAAGAAAATAAACAATGCAAGAAAGTCACATGAGAATAAGGTGTGTGTATGAAACATGCAAATAGCATGCAAATCAGAAAAGAAAAGAAAAGTTAAAGCAACTGAAAATACCCGAATTGGAAATCAGAAAGAAAATGGCATTTCTAGCCATGACATCATATGTAAAATTCTCTCAACTGTATGGGGATAAGATGGGTTTTTCACTCTACTAAAACCCTAAACAATGTTTTAAAAATTAAAGGGGAAGCAGCAGTCTCACTGCAGAAAAACAGAAAATATTAAGAAAAGAAAGGAGAGCAATCCAAAGCCATTGTTCAAGTTAAAGAATTCTCAGGGAAAAGAGGCAGGAAGGTGAGTGATTAATCAATCTATGAGGCTTAAGGCATTAAGACCCAAGTTAAGGGCAGCCATATTATTTTATAAAAACCATATTATGTTTGTGCTTGATCTATTTTTCAGTATAAATGAATGCTGAAAATGGTAGGTGTTTTGATAAATCCTTGGTTGATGCTTTGGTTTGCTCTGTTTGATTGTTTGATAAGAAAAATACCATGATCACTGAAATAGATCCAGCACCTTAAAACACCAGTTTATAAATATGGTTAGTAAGATAAATACATTTTATTGTGAAGTAGGGTATTACTGAAAAATGAACTAGGCAGTGTGAATAAAGGAGGTTCATGCTCATGTCTGGATTGTTTTAAACTTAAGGTGAACAATGCAATAAATCATTTATGTGCTGATTTGTTCAGATCTTAAGCTAAAATGTTTTATGGGTTTTTCTCAAAAACCTTACCCTATGTTCACAGTAGAATCGAGTATAAGAATTTCTATATGATTTTACAGGATTTGTTTAAGTGATCATGATATTCCTGAATATAGAAGATATGCAGTGTTAAAACAAATTTTGAATAAAACAACTGGAAAATGAGATGTGGTATTCTTTTCATGAATGTTTACTATGGTTAGCTGAAATTCCTGAGTGAGTTAACCCTCTCTGATTTAAAAAAGAAGAAGAAAAGAATATAGCAGCATTTCAAGAGTTAATAAATTTTTCTGAAAGAAAATGAGAATGGTCTCTAGATTAAAAAAAAACTAATCTAGAAGTAAAGCCTTGATCTATCCATCAAAAGGGGGATGATGGGTATGTGCATGACTTGTTTAAGTCCTATAGGCCTTTGTGCAAGGGTTAACAGAATTGAGTCCCTTGCAATGCACACATGGTGTTCAATGGCAAAGAGTTAAGACCAAATTAAATTTTTAAATTGAGATTGAGAGCTGAGCTATGGAAATTAAAATGAGTTAATTCCATAGGAGTATGTGTACATGTATACTGTATTGGATGGATGAATGGATGCTTGTGTGCATATGTGTTAGTAGGGGCTTATACATGTTCATATACCCAGTTTACATTATGAATCCAAATAAGCATCAAGCACATAAATTCTCTGCACAATAATTTAAATGTCAAGTTATTATATTTTGATTTCACTCATACCAGAATTTTATTCTGACCCTATTTGTTGCCTTGCAATAATTGGGGTGTCTCATTTTTATGGAGGCAGTCCAAAATATTGCTGCAGGAAAAGATGTATAAGTGGCTTGCTTGCATGGATATTTGAAGATCTTCATGAATTAAGGAAAAATAAATGCTTAAGGAAGTAGCAGTATAATCTGTAATAGATAATCTAGGCAAACTTCCTTTTATTTTGTGTATTCTCAGCAATGATGCTTATTTAGTTCACTTGAAAAGAACATGTAAAAAACTTAAGTATTCTGTGGGGTTTGTGAGTTACTGATTTAAGCAACTTATTTATATGATTTCTGGTGGAAAAGTGATGAAGGAAGTATGCCATATAAAATGATATGTGGACATACATCCCTTGGCAAGGTTTAAGTGATTTTAAATTATAAAGATAAGGCTGTTATTGAAAAGTATGCTATGAATTTTGTTAAGTGGATAGGTTGAATCTGGTCCTGGCTAACCAGTAAGGCTTGACCATGACTTATAATTGATATAAGTCCATGCAAAGGCTGGAAGGCATAGCCTGTAATCTGGTTTTGGGCATTTGATTTTTCCCCAGCAAAAAACTTGTATTGCTTGGTGTAATAAGCTCATATGTATGCTAGATACTTGTAGGCATCACTGCAAATTAGACTTATCTAATTCTTGTTATCTGGATACTTAATTCAAATCTGGTAATATTGAGTCATAGTCAAAACCAGTAGTAATTTGTAGAGGCATGTGGTCTTGTTTGTAATGAGCATCTCCACCATTCAATAGAATAATGACCACTAACATTTGTTATCTTTCCTAGAAAATCATCAGTTGTTTTCATTATAAGTTCATCGGGAAGTCTTGCATTTTGTCAGGTCATTTTGCCTTTAGGCACACTGTCCTACACATGTTCTTAGTCTCCATTTAGCATGATAGTTTGAGTTAGCACTCTAGTCTGACTGTATTGTTTTCCTCTGCTTAGCCTTTAAATCAGTTTGTAATTTCAATGTTCACCTGATTATTGCAACTTAATAAATTAAAGCATGGGTATTTCATCTGATATAAAAATTGTTTGAAGTTGAAATGAGTAACACAAGCTAAACTAATAAGCATGAGTTAGGTTGAACACTTTTTACTTAATATAGAACAATAAGTATCATATTACAAAATCCCAGGATTAAATTGTATGGCTTATAGATTCAGGGATCAATTAATAGGTGAGATAGGATAAGAAAATAAGAGAACTAGTGGTATCTAATCCTAAGGTTAATCAGGCTTGAGTTCTAAAAAAAAATAGTAATATAATATATAGGAATGGCTATGTGACACCAAATCTCTTAAATATGAGAAATAAGGTAGGAATGAGTTGCTTTGCTATTTTAATCACTCTGATAAGCAAAGAACCATTTATATATCTTCACATATATAAATGATAGGATTTATTTTAAATACTGATATATTTATATTAGTAAAATTCAGGATCTTGGAAAAAAAAAATTAAATTAAGGATAGTGATCCATTGACATGTATATATATGTATATACAGGGTGAAAAAAAAAACTCAACAGAAAATTCACTAAAAATAAATCATAAAGAAGTGGGTCACTTCAGTTGGTATCAGAGCTATGTTGTTAAAACATAGCATAAATATATAGTAATGATAGAAATAAATATTCACAGTAGAAATAAATTGCAGAAAATAATTGAATTAGAAATATGACTAATTAGCTATGCAATTGAATAGTGAATCATGGTAGGAAGACCACCAAGTCATGGAGCAGGATCCTCCAATACAACACCAATGGTCAATTTGCAAGATTTGGTGAGGGCATTTAGAGAAGGAGCAGTGCATAGAGAAGAAAATCCTCATGAGGAATTATCTAAGCTATTGAAGACATTTTCAAATTTAGGAGGCAAGGATTTTGAAGGCACTGAGGGAGTTATGGGAGTGCAGACATGGTTGAGAACTTTGGATAGGATATTTGCAGATATGCAAATAAATGATCAAAGGAAGAGGCAAATTGCTTCCAGAAGACTCAAGGGAGCAGCACTTGATTGGTGGGAGGTCATTATCACAGGAAGGCCAGAAAATGAGATAACATGGGATCAATTCAAGGAGATGCTTGAGGCAAGATTTGTCCCAGCAACAGCCAAGGCAACACTGCTGGAGGAATTTATAAGGCTGAGGCAAGGGCCAATGAGTGTAACTGAATACACACAAAAATTTGAGAGCTTATCCAAGTATGGAACCATGCTCATAGGGAATGAAGAATTAAAGAATTCCAGATTTATTCAAGGACTTAATGCTAATTTAAGTAGAGCAATGCTACCCTACAAAGACAAAACCTTTGATCAAGTCATAGATCTTACTCTCTCTTTTGAACAACATGATAATGCCAGAGAAAAATTCAGGAGCATGAGGGCTAACAACAACAATAAAAAAGGGAAAAATAGAACTCACCCTTATGACAAGAGAAATTCAAATCAGAAGGTTGAAGGAGCAACCAGTGGAGAAGTCAAGAAGAAGATTATTTGCTACAATTGTGGTAAAGAAGGACACATGAGTAATAGGTGTCAGGCAGCTAAGAAAACCCCATTCAGTTGCTACAACTGTGGGAAAGAGGGTCATATTAAAAAGAATTGCCCAGAATTCAAAAAGGGAACAAAGGTAGGAGCACTTGAGGGAAAAGCAACTGCAGTGGGAAGTTCTGGACAATTGGAAGGTATACTTCTAATTAAAGATCACCCCATCTCAGTTATATATGACACTGGAGCAACACATTCACTAATATCCCAAGACATAGTGAATAAATTAACTCTCACATGCTATTTAGTTGATAATCCCTTGTCTATTCAAAGTCCCCTGGGTAGCTCTTGTTTGCTAGGATTGAAATGTTTGGGAGTAGAATTAAACATAGGAGGAAATGTGTTTAAATCTGATTTGTTTGTATTAAAATACCCTGGAATAGGAATTATTTTAGGGGTAGATTGGTTGAGCAAATTCAAAGCAATTTTGAATTTGGAAAATTTTACTATTTCTCTGAAAACAGAAAATGGTAAAAATATTATAGTCATGAGTGAAATTGCTAAAATCAATTACCTTAACCAAATTTGTAGCATGACTGAGAAAGAATTAACACTTGAAGACATAAAAATTATAAATGAATACCCAGATGTCTTTGGTGAAGTCATAGGTGTTCCAGAAAATAGGCAAGTAGAATTTCAAATAAGGCTAATCCCAGAAGCAAGCCCAATCATCAAGAAGCCTACTAGGATGGGTCCTAAAGAATTAGTGGAATTAAAACATCAGTTCGAAGAACTGGAGCAGAAAGGCTTCATAAGGCCTAGTAGTTCAAACTGGGGTTCTCCAGTTGTATTTGTGAAAAAGCATGATGGTACTTTGAGAATGTGCATAGATTATAGGGAATTAAACAAAGTCACCATTAAAAATAAATATCCACTTCCCAGAATTGATGATTTGTTTGATCAATTAAATGGAGCAAGGATTTTCTCAAGGCTAGACTTAGCCTCTGGATTTCACCAAATGAAGGTTGAAGAGGAAAGTATTAAATACACAGCATTCAACACAAGGTATGGGCTATATGAATATTTAGTAATGCCTTTTGGATTGACAAATGCACCATCATATTTTGTAGATTTAATGAATAGAACATTTAGAGATTTTCTAGATAAATTTGTGGTTGTCTTTATTGATGACATATTAGTGTATTCAAAATCAGAAGAAGAACATGCAAAACACTTGCATCTGGTTTTGTCTAGACTGAGGGCACATGATTTAAAAGCCAAATTTTCTAAGTGCACATTTTGGCAGAAGGAAGTAAAATTTTTGGGGCACATAGTATCACAACAAGGGGTTAGTGTAGACCCAAATAAGGTGATGGCAGTGCAATCTTGGAGCAGACCCAAATCAGTAACTGAGGTGAGGTCATTTTTGGGAATGGCAGGCTATTATAGGAGATTTATAAAAGATTTTGCAAGGATAGCTATCCCATTGACCAAGCTAACTAAAAAGGAGCAACCCTATGTGTGGACAGAGAAGTGTGAATAAGCTTTCATATCACTAAAGAAGGCACTGGTAGAAGCTCCAGTTTTACAAGTGCCAGAAGGCAATGAAGAATTAGTAGTTTACACAGATGCTAGTGGATCTGGATTGGGGGCAGTGCTTATGCAACATGGTAGAGTCATAGCTTATGCATCAAGGCAACTCAAGCCAAATGAAACTAGGTATGCTACACATGACTTAGAACTAGCTGCTGTGGTGTATGCATTGAAACTATGGAGACATTATTTATTGGGTGCTAAGTTTGAATTGTTTACTGATCACAAGTCACTTAAATATTTGTTTTCCCAAAAAGACTTGAACATGAGGCAACATAGGTGGGTAGAATTTCTAGCTGCCTATGATCTTGATATATTGTATACCCCTGGAAAAGCTAATAAAGTAGCAGATGCATTAAGTAGACATCAAGCTAAATTGGCAAGCTTAATGATGGCAGAGTTCAAGGATTTGACAATTCTTAGTGAGGTGGAAGTGAAAGAAGAAACTAGTGTATCAGATAAGACACACAGTAAGATGATTGAATATGGTAAATTAAGCCTCATATCCGTAAATTCAACACTGGTTGATAAAATAGGACAAATGCAGAATCAAGATATAAATTTGAAGGAGAAAAAGAACATGATATCCCAAGGCATGACAGTGGAAAACTATGAGGTAGATGGTAAAGGATACTTAAGGAAAAAGGGGAAACTCTGCATACCAAATGTAGAGGAACTAAAGCAAGAAGTTATGGATGAGCATCACAAAACAAAGTATACTATCCATCCTGGTGGTACAAAAATGTACCATGATCTCAAGAGAAATTATTGGTGGCCAGGAATGAAAGGGGCAGTAGCAAAATATGTGGCAAATTGCTTAACATGCCAACAAGTAAAGGCAGACTATCAAAGACCCTCAGGCCTATTGCAACCTTTGGAAGTGCCTACCTGGAAATGGGAGAGTATATCAATGGATTTTGTGGATGGTTTGCCAAGAACAAGAAGGGGAAATGATAGTATTTGGGTGGTGGTTGATAGACTCACAAAAACAGCACACTTCATCCCAATAAGTTCAAACAGAAATGCTCACAAGCTAGCTCAATTGTTTGTAAAGGAGATAATAAGATTGCATGGCATCCCCAAGACTATCATTAGTGATAGAGATACTTTGTTTACTTCAAGGTTTTGGAGTAGCTTTCAAGAAGCTATGGGGACAGAATTAAGCTTAAGCACATCCTACCATCCACAAACTGATGGGCAAACTGAGATTGTTAATAAAGTTTTAGAGGATTTGTTGAGAGCATGCATACTTGATTTTGGAGGCAACTGGGAAGATCATATTTATTTAGCTGAGTTTGCTTATAATAATAGCTACCAGTCCACTATAGGAATGGCTCCATTTGAGGCTTTATATGGGAAGCCTTGTTTATCTCCTGCATGTTGGATGGAGGCTGGTGAAAGGGTGTTGCTTGGACCAGACCAGGTAAAAGAAACTTCTGCAAGAATTGAATTAGTGAGGCAAAGAATGAGAGTGGCTCAAGAGAGACAGAAAGCTTATGCAGATAAAAAGAGAAGGCCAGTAGAGTTTGAGGTGGGAGACTATGTGTTTCTCAAAGTTTCACCAATGAGGAAAATATTGAGATTTGGAAAAGCAGGGAAACTGTCACCAAGGTATGTAGGACCATATGAAATTGTTCAAAGAATAGGGACTTTAGCTTATAGGTTGAAGTTACCAGAGGAATTGAGCAAAATACATGATGTATTTCATGTATCTCAATTAAGAAAGTGGGTGCATGATAAGAAAACTATTCTTGAATCCCCTACACATGTTGAAATTCAAGAAAACCTGGTTTATACAAAGGAACCAGTGGGCATAGTGGCTAGAGAAGAGAAGAAATTAAGAAACAAAATAATTAAATTGGTAAAAATTCAGTGGAGTCTAGATGAGAATGATTGTACATGGGAGGCTGAAGATAGAATGAGGGATAAATATCCTAATCTATTTTCTGCTTAAAAGGTATGTTTAAAACTATGATGAAACCTAAATTTTTTTTTATGTGTGTTTGATTGATTTAGAATGAATGAGTTTCTGAAAATTCATTCAATTGAAATTATGCTTTGTATACATTTGGATGGAAATGTATGAGAGAATAATTGTGGGACACAATTCCTTTTAGGAGGAGAGTATGTGAAGACCCAAAATTATTGAGATAAGAATAATTTAAATAAAGTCAGAAAAAGGAGAATTTTCAAGGAAGAAAGAAATAATACAGCCTGAAAATAAATAGTGAGAATAAGTTAAAAATATAATGAAGGGAATAGTTGTTTTCAGTAAAACAAAAATGAAAAAAAACACTATGGTAATTAAATATATGAATACATTTGTACATCAAGAGAAAATAAATAGCTTGAAGCATTAACAAGGAATCAATTCATAAAAGGATATACATGAATACATTACAGTTTAGCATAAAGAAAATAAACAATGCAAGAAAGTCACATGAGAATAAGGTGTGTGTATGAAACATGCAAATAGCATGCAAATCAGAAAAGAAAAGAAAAGTTAAAGCAACTGAAAATACCCGAATTGGAAATCAGAAAGAAAATGGCATTTCTAGCCATGACATCATATGTAAAATTCTCTCAACTGTATGGGGATAAGATGGGTTTTTCACTCTACTAAAACCCTAAACAATGTTTTAAAAATTAAAGGGGAAGCAGCAGTCTCACTGCAGAAAAACAGAAAATATTAAGAAAAGAAAGGAGAGCAATCCAAAGCCATTGTTCAAGTTAAAGAATTCTCAGGGAAAAGAGGCAGGAAGGTGAGTGATTAATCAATCTATGAGGCTTAAGGCATTAAGACCCAAGTTAAGGGCAGCCATATTATTTTATAAAAACCATATTATGTTTGTGCTTGATCTATTTTTCAGTATAAATGAATGCTGAAAATGGTAGGTGTTTTGATAAATCCTTGGTTGATGCTTTGGTTTGCTCTGTTTGATTGTTTGATAAGAAAAATACCATGATCACTGAAATAGATCCAGCACCTTAAAACACCAGTTTATAAATATGGTTAGTAAGATAAATACATTTTATTGTGAAGTAGGGTATTACTGAAAAATGAACTAGGCAGTGTGAATAAAGGAGGTTCATGCTCATGTCTGGATTGTTTTAAACTTAAGGTGAACAATGCAATAAATCATTTATGTGCTGATTTGTTCAGATCTTAAGCTAAAATGTTTTATGGGTTTTTCTCAAAAACCTTACCCTATGTTCACAGTAGAATCGAGTATAAGAATTTCTATATGATTTTACAGGATTTGTTTAAGTGATCATGATATTCCTGAATATAGAAGATATGCAGTGTTAAAACAAATTTTGAATAAAACAACTGGAAAATGAGATGTGGTATTCTTTTCATGAATGTTTACTATGGTTAGCTGAAATTCCTGAGTGAGTTAACCCTCTCTGATTTAAAAAAAAAGAAGAAAAGAATATAGCAGCATTTCAAGAGTTAATAAATTTTTCTGAAAGAAAATGAGAATGGTCTCTAGATTAAAAAAAACTAATCTAGGAGTAAAGCCTTGATCTATCCATCATAAGGGGGATGATGGGTATGTGCATGACTTGTTTAAGTCCTATAGGCCTTTGTGCAAGGGTTAACAGAATTGAGTCCCTTGCAATGCACACATGGTGTTCAATGGCAAAGAGTTAAGACCAAATTAAATTTTTAAATTGAGATTGAGAGCTGAGCTATGGAAATTAAAATGAGTTAATTCCATAGGAGTATGTGTACATGTATACTGTATTGGATGGATGAATGGATGCTTGTGTGCATATGTGTTAGTAGGGGCTTATACATGTTCATATACCCAGTTTACATTATGAATCCAAATAAGCATCAAGCACATAAATTCTCTGCACAATAATTTAAATGTCAAGTTATTATATTTTGATTTCACTCATACCAGAATTTTATTCTGACCCTATTTGTTGCCTTGCAATAATTGGGGTGTCTCATTTTTATGGAGGCAGTCCAAAATATTGCTGCAGGAAAAGATGTATAAGTGGCTTGCTTGCATGGATATTTGAAGATCTTCATGAATTAAGGAAAAATAAATGCTTAAGGAAGTAGCAGTATAATCTGTAATAGATAATCTAGGCAAACTTCCTTTTATTTTGTGTATTCTCAGCAATGATGCTTATTTAGTTCACTTGAAAAGAACATGTAAAAAACTTAAGTATTCTGTGGGGTTTGTGAGTTACTGATTTAAGCAACTTATTTATATGATTTCTGGTGGAAAAGTGATGAAGGAAGTATGCCATATAAAATGATATGTGGACATACATCCCTTGGCAAGGTTTAAGTGATTTTAAATTATAAAGATAAGGCTGTTATTGAAAAGTATGCTATGAATTTTGTTAAGTGGATAGGTTGAATCTGGTCCTGGCTAACCAGTAAGGCTTGACCATGACTTATAATTGATATAAGTCCATGCAAAGGCTGGAAGGCATAGCCTGTAATCTGGTTTTGGGCATTTGATTTTTCCCCAGCAAAAAACTTGTATTGCTTGGTGTAATAAGCTCATATGTATGCTAGATACTTGTAGGCATCACTGCAAATTAGACTTATCTAATTCTTGTTATCTGGATACTTAATTCAAATCTGGTAATATTGAGTCATAGTCAAAACCAGTAGTAATTTGTAGAGGCATGTGGTCTTGTTTGTAATGAGCATCTCCACCATTCAATAGAATAATGACCACTAACATTTGTTATCTTTCCTAGAAAATCATCAGTTGTTTTCATTATAAGTTCACCGGGAAGTCTTGCATTTTGTCAGGTCATTTTGCCTTTAGGCACACTGTCCTACACATGTTCTTAGTCTCCATTTAGCATGATAGTTTGAGTTAGCACTCTAGTCTGACTGTATTGTTTTCCTCTGCTTAGCCTTTAAATCAGTTTGTAATTTCAATGTTCACCTGATTATTGCAACTTAATAAATTAAAGCATGGGTATTTCATCTGATATAAAAATTGTTTGAAGTTGAAATGAGTAACACAAGCTAAACTAATAAGCATGAGTTAGGTTGAACACTTTTTACTTAATATAGAACAATAAGTATCATATTACAAAATCCCAGGATTAAATTGTATGGCTTATAGATTCAGGGATCAATTAATAGGTGAGATAGGATAAGAAAATAAGAGAACTAGTGGTATCTAATCCTAAGGTTAATCAGGCTTGAGTTCTAAAAAAAATAGTAATATAATATATAGGAATGGCTATGTGACACCAAATCTCTTAAATATGAGAAATAAGGTAGGAATGAGTTGCTTTGCTATTTTAATCACTCTGATAAGCAAAGAACCATTTATATATCTTCACATATATAAATGATAGGATTTATTTTAAATACTGATATATTTATATTAGTAAAATTCAGGATCTTGGAAAAAAAAATTAAATTAAGGATAGTGATCCATTGACATGTATATATATGTATATACAGGGTGAAAAAAAAAACTCAACAGAAAATTCACTAAAAATAAATCATAAAGAAGTGGGTCACTTCATTTCCCATGTTTGAAGCTTCAACTAAAGGGTTACCAGTTCAAAATTCAACTTCTATATTTTTTCTAAAAATCTCAATCACTATAATTTTTAACTTTTTGGGAAAACATTTGAAATAGTTTATATGTTGAATTAGAGTAGAAGAAAACAATATAACTTACACAAGCCCAACTACTTCATATAACAGTGCTTCAAGTGCATATTAGTTCCTCTTTTTCTAAAATTGGCTATCTTATGCATATGCTCTAATATAATGTCCAACTCTAATATGAACACTTCAATTGCACAACTTTAATTTTGATGAGTCTTTCCCTATGTCTCCATTGTGCCTTATTAACATCACACTATGTTTTACGGTCTAATATTGTGAATTTGTTCTCAACTTCAAATTAGTATAAGGACCCTATATTAGTAACTCTTTAAGGAATAAATCATAATATATGCAATGAACTTATTTTTCACCCCAAACCATTGTAATCTTAATATTTATTTTTTAACTCGTAGTTCTTTTCTTATATAAGGGACAAGCCAACATCTATCTTTATAAGTCAAAATATATAGGTTGTAGTTTATGAATATATAAATAATAGAAAATTACAAATATATTCTCTCATACGCCCTAATTTGGTAGGAATCGCTTAACTTCAGCTTTGGTATAAGCTGTAACAACACGCACCTCCAGATACACCGGTCCAAAGCCTAAAAGAGGCATTTGAACTCGCATCATATTAAGAAGTACAAATCGTTAGGTTTTTTATTATTTATATTATATAGAGACAAATAAAATTTTAACATTCTATACTTCCAAATCTCATAGCGGATGGAATAAAATATATACCAAAATATCTCGAACTCATTATTATCTCAAAAAAATGGTAGTCCATACAAGAAATGTCCAAATGGTGTCTCCAAATAGAAACATACATAAGTCTAAAGTGAAATAAGACAAATAGAGAATGACAATAATAAATATAGCTCCAGGGCGCACGGTCACCTCTCCCATGCATCTTATTCTCATCGTACCATCGTACCATCTTATTCTCATCCTTAATAAGTATAAAGAGGGAAATTAGAGCGGATCGGACTAGGTCTGGTGAGTGAGTAATATCGCTAGCAGTATATGTCAACGAGCAATTAAATTATCATTTATAATCTACACAGGTTAAAGGTGTTCATTTGGGTACGTGTACCACATATAATGAAATAGTTAATTTACACCCTATACGGTAACAATCCTAAATACGCCTAAATCCAATATTAATCTACGAAGGTTCCTACCCGAAGGTGGAAAATGTAGAAACCGAGTAAACCTAGGAATACGTCGTGTATACGATTTCGGTAGTAAACCACCTAACTATATATTGAGTAATTATTCTCGGTGGAAAACTGCTTAATCTGCACATACTTCGAGTATACTTCTAAGTCTGAGCACACACATCGAGAACACAGTCCAGATGATAACCTTCCACTTAAGCATTGCATAAACAACCTCGTTGGTACCTGTATCCTATGTTGTATATCATTCAACCTGCAACCAAATGGATAATCTATAATTCGACTCCTCCGTATGTGCATTTACTTATCCGCTCACACTAGCCAAGGACACTACTAGGTAATGCCGTCAACTAGCATGAAGAATAAGGCTGTTGAAGAGCGAACCTCTGATTTTTCTTCAATGGGGTATTAATATACTCGGCCCCATATTTAGAGAGAGATTCAAAAGATGCGACATAATCTACCACAGAAGATTCACCTTGAACAAGGTCAATAAAGCGTCGGGCTAAAGTTACTTTTTCAGCTTCCGGCACAAACTTCAATTCGAACCTTTCCTGGAATTGCTCCCAAGTAAGATCTGCTTCAATAATTTCCGAAATCAAAAGCTCATACCAATCTAATGCTCTTTCTTGGAGCATGCTAGAAGCCACTTGGACTCGAAGTGAATTAATAAGATCCATGCGGGAAAAGATGCGATCGCATGATCTAAGCCAAGCTTGGATTTCTATAACACTTTCGGATCCCTTGAATGGCCTTCCACCCAAAGCGGTATAATCTCTGCACAAGCGTGCAAACCCGGATTTAGGGTGAGTAGGCACTGGAACGGGTCTGGCAGCTTGGGCATTGTTCACAAGATCTAAAAGTTGTTGAGCAGACATAAATACTCCATCCGTAGGAGTAGCACTGGATTGACCGGCGCTAGGACGGCCAGATCTAACCATTTCTCTTCTTTAAGAAACAAAGAAGAGGAAAAAGGTTATTCACAGAATGAATATCAAACAAACTTGATTGATAAAACAAGGCATCATAAAAAGAAATAGGATAGAACGGTATGAAGACTCGAATTAAATACTATGGCACGATTCCTAAGAAAGACTTAGGACAATGATCCTTGCTAGATTATTTTACATTGTTTCGAAGTTTGGCTCCGATACCATGCTATGACGCCCCACCTCTATACTCATACTAGCCAAGGACACTACTAGGTAATGCCATCAACTAGCACGAAGAATAAGGCTGTTGAAGAGCGACCATCTGTGTAATTGCTTTGTGCGAGTACCGATATGTCAAATAGTATGACTTACATTTCATTTCAAAAGGAAATCTGACATATCAAATACAAACTCAAAGCTACCACACAGTGGCTGTGAGGACTTCAGAAACAAATATAGAAATAAACATAACACAAATCAGTCATAGATATTCATATCACAAAGGCGGAAACAGATATGAATATAACACATAGAAGTGTACATCAAAGTAGTGGTCAAACTATATCCACTATATCGCAAAAGAATAGATACAAGTGCTAGGCAAAAGAATAAGCATACATCAAGGAGTCTCAATCTCAAATGTATACTAACAAAAACTACTAAGCTAAAGTAGTTAGCCAAAAGTCAGGTGAAGGACCCTGATAAGAAGTCAAGTAGGAACACCTGAAATACCTCGGTCCGACCCGAGTATTATTTAAGAGGAAAATAATTACGGATCAGTCTAGCTATAAATATCAGATAAAATGGGATAGGATAAGAGATATGACTAAAAACGTATGATAACAAAAATGCCATACTGTGACAAGTATACATCAAATTACAACAAAAATCATACAATATCTCAAATCATCTCAAACACCAAAAATAATGTCATATTCTTTAAATTATTCACCAAAACACAAATATTCACAAAACATATCAATGTAAATCGCAAAAATCGGTGAAACACAAATTCTAGACATCATCAACTAGAAATCCAGAAATCACAAAAGAGAAGGCCTATCACAAACGGGAGCATGAAAATCACCAACACGTGTATCACAAACGGAATGCTATCCCATGGTCGCTAACCATAAAGCCAGTGCAACGGCGTAGTGCAATAACGGTACGCCCGAGGAACCAGAAACTCAAATATTTCGGAACAACGACGTAGTGCAATAATGGTACGCCTGATGAACCCGAAACTCAAATAATTCGGAACAACGACGTAGTGAAATAACGGTACGCCCGATGAAACCGAAACTCAAATAATTTGGAACAACGACGTAGTGCAATAATGGTATGCCCGATGAACCCGAAACTCAATAAAGCCCGTAGGTCGCTAGCCTATAAAAATGAGACGAAGCTCAATAGAACTGGGTATAGTCCCCCACGCGGACAAAGAGACATCGCACATCGCTAGTCTAAATCATAAAACGATCATCATCGATCATCAAGAAGTGTCGATTACACTAAGCTAGTAAATAAATGAGTTTAGCTTCATGTCCTATAACCTCTGGCTTAACTTAAATATTTACGAACAAATTGTAGATTTTCACTCGAAAATTGTCACAAGATTTCAATCGAACAAGTCTAAGAATTAACCGACAAAGTAAACGCAAGCGTTTCATACCACTTGTTTTGCTAAGTCGTTTAATTGGATTTCTCGTGCGAATGAGGTAAAGGTTTGTATATACTAATAGATTGGAAAATGGTTTTATAAACAAGATTTATATTAAAAATAGAGTTGGAATCATCTTAGTGAAAGAGTTGAATATTTACTACTAGTATAGAAAACCTTTATATTTTAAAGTGACAAATCACAGAAATGATTGTAGAAACAATCAATCACCAAAATCCACATTCGATGACATGAATTAAAACCATAAAAATCGATACCGAATCCATCAAAATGGATATTCCCAGAAATCCTGAAAAAGAAGTCATCAAAGTCAATAAATGATAACAACAATTCAGAATCATCAAAAATCGATTAAATTTGAAAACCCAAGCAAAATAGACAAATTGGGCTGAGACTGTTGATACGCTAAGATTTTGATCAATGACAATGTTCTTCAACAAAAAGGAAGAGATATGTGCAAAGCTAAAGGAAGAACGATGAAGACCAATGATAAACATAAGTATGATTTCTATATAGGTCTTAGTTTAGATTTATTGTTAAAATCTATCCTCAAGAGGCTTGCACAAACACTAGAACACATTTTATAAACTTCATTTTTTAATAAACATTCACTGTGCACAATTTAGTAGTTCAGTCGACTGAACAGGGATGACCAATCGACTGAACCTGTGACACATACACAAATATGCACAGTTCCAGTCGACTGAATTTCCTGCTCAGTCGACTGAACTTGTTCCTGAAAATTTTACTTCATATTTTCAATCGACTGAAATCCCTGCTCAGTCGACTGAATTTGTAACTGCGAATTTTTTCTGAAAGGACACCTTCTTCCTCCCAAGAGTTGCAACCATTCTCCAATGGAAAAGGAAGCATCTCTTGCCTGCACCTCTAGCAAACAAATGCATCTCTTCTCCACATATAAATACATGGTTTTAACATTTGCAAATTACCAATTCTAATTGCTTTAATCTTTCTATTTTCTTGAACATACTTTCAGATTTCTTAAGTTTTCAAAAGAAATCACAAACCACTTCAATTGCTTGAATCTTTGTTTTAACTATAACACCTTTTGATTCATAGCAATTCACATTTCCTAAATCTTCACAAACACTTTGTATACTCTCGAGGATAAGATTATAGGAAAGTTGTACTCAATTTGACTCATTAGTGTTATCAAGAAAACAACAAGTCAGAAATACTTTTAGTATCTAGTTGAAGTCCTCTTCGGTAGTTGAGGCAAGAAATCCCGTTCGGTTGTTCGGGTAAGTTGTAAACCTATTCCTCCGGGTTAAGTGAGGGCTGTTGGTTAGTTGAATTCCTGAGAGGAGCTTAGGGACTGGACGTAGGACAAGAGGTCCGAACCAGTATAAAGTCTTGGTCTCTACTTTACTTACTGCTCATTACTATCTACCTAGACAATTTCACTATTCCATATTATACGATCCTACCGCATAGACTCTTTCAATTGGTATCAGAGCAAGGCCGTCCTATAACCATAACACCGTTATTTGACATATTGATAATATGGAAAACAACACAAGCACAACATCTACCTATAACTCTACATTTGCGGAAGGACAATCTACTCAAAGACCCCCTCTATTCAATGGACTAAACTATAATTATTGGGCTACAAGGATGAGGATTTATATGCAAGCAACAAGCTTTGAAGCCTGGAATGCAACACAAGCAGAACTCGTTGTACCCACAACGGAATATTCTACATGGACGCAAGCTCAAAAGAATGAAGTTAGTGCAAATGCCAAAGCTATGAATATGCTATTTTGTGCTTTGGACAGAAATGAATTCAATCGTGTTAGCATTTGTACTACTGCACATCAGATATGGAGTACACTTAAAACCATACATGAAGGCACAAACAAGGTTAAACAAACAAAGATCTCCATGCTAAAGAACCAGTTCCAAAACATTAGAATGCGACAGAATGAATCCATCAATGACATGTACTCGAGGTTTCAAGACATTCATCATGCCTTAATAGGACTAGGAGAAAAATACACGGATTTTGATATTGTATCTAAAGTTCTAAATTCACTCACTGATGAATGGGAGAGAAAAGTCTTAGCAATCGAAGAAGCAAATGATCTATCTACAATGAAACCAGAAGAATTAATTGGAAATCTTATGTCGTATGAAGTAAATATGCAAGCTAAGAAAGATCAAGCACAAGAAAGAAAAAATGTAGCTTTTCATGCGGAAAATGAAGAATCAGAGTCTGAAGATGAGGATTTAGCATTTATAGCCAAAAATTTCAAGAAATTCTTAAGATATAGAAAAGAAAATAAAAACGGATTCAAAAAGAATTTCTTGAACAAACCTTCATCCTCGAATATAGAATGCTTCAACTGTCACAAGAAAGGTCACATGCAAAAAGATTGTCCAGAGCAAAAGAAGGAGAATCAGAACAAAAACAAGAAAGAAAAATTCAAAAAGAAGGCATTCTCTGTAACATGGGATGATTCAGATTCATCTTCATCTGAAAGTGAAAATGATAGCGACAATGAACAAGCGAATGTATGCTTTATGGCTCAAGAATCTGAGGTTAGTAATTTAACTTTCGACGATTTAAATGATGTAAATACTGAACTATTGAGTACAATAAAAAATCTTAAAAAGAAACTTAAGGAAACTCGTGAAAATCAGAACAAAGCTGAGTTTGAAAGGGATATGTTAAAATATGAAAAGAAAATTCTAGAAGAAGAACTTGAAAAAGTTCAAGAATCTCTTTCAAATTCGGAAACTCAATTATCTCTTTTAAGTCAAGAAATTGAAAATCAAAAGACAAAAAATGATATAATTGTTTCTGAAAATCATGAGTTAAAAACTCAGAATAAACAAGTTGAGCTAGAAAATAACAGTCTTCAAGTTAGACTAGATAACATCACTAAAAATGTTTCTAACTTTAACAAAGGAAGAGAAAATTTATCTAAGATTTTAGAAAATTCTCAATCTTCCTCGAATAAACATGGATTAGGATATAAAAAGGAACCAAAAATTCCTAAAAAGATAAATACAAATTTTAAGAGGAATATTGATTCAAAACAACAATTGTTATTAAGAAAACCTATTAGAACAAAAGAAGAAACTAATATAGTTAAAATTTGGGTTCCAAAGACTAACAATATTTTGATTAGGAATAAATATATCAAAGCATTTATGGATAGTGTTCATAATAATAAAAATTATATTTATAAAAAGGATACTGAACCAAATTGGGTTTGGTTTCCTAAGTTCTAACTTTTAGGACCCTATTGAAAGGTGGGTACCAATAATTTTGTATTTATTTTCAGGTCCCACTCAAAAAGAAGAAATGGATACTAGACAGTGGTTGCTCAAAACACATGACCGGCGACAAAGATATGATTACAAACATCACATACTTTGATGGTGGCTCGGTTACCTTCGGAGACAATTCAAAAGGCTATATCATTGGCAAAGGAGATGTGAGCAATTACGGTATATCAAATTTACCTTTTATTACAAATGTTTCATTAGTTAAAAATCTAAAACATAATCTACTAAGCATAAGTCAACTTTGTGACAAAGGTTTTAAAATAACTTTTTCGGAAAAAAAATGTAGTATTTTTGATCAAAACCAAAATCTTGTTTTTGAGGGAAATAGAGATAGGAGTATTTATGTTTTAAATATGAAAATTAATCATAATACAAATATGTGTTTACTAGCCAAAGATAATGATCCTTGGTTGTGGCACAAAAGATTTTGTCATATTAATTTCAAAACTATTAGAAAACTTTCTAAAAATGAATTAGTAAGAGGTTTACCTAAGATAAACTTTAAGATAAAAAATCTTTGTGATGATTGTCAAATAGGAAAATTAACAAAATCATCTTTCAAATCTGAGAAAAATATTTCAACTTTACAACCACTAGAATTACTTCATATGGATCTTTTCGGACCAACACAAGTTCAATCCATTAATCATAATCGATATGTATTTGTAATAGTTGATGATTTTTCAAGATATACATGGACCATTTTTATGTAAAATAAAAGTGATACATTTGAGCACTTTAAAATATTTGTCAAAAGAATTCAAAACACTAAAGATTTGAAAATTAAGAATATACGAAGTGATCATGGTGGCGAATTCGAAAATGAAGCTTTTGAATCCTTCTGTAAAAAGAAAGGAATAAATCATAAATTTTCATTTCCTAGAACTCCTCAACAAAATGGAGTAGTGGAAAGAAAGAATAGAACATTACAAGAATGTGCAAGAACATTATTAAATGGAAGCCTTCTACCAAAACATTTTTGGGCAGAAGCCGTAGCTACTGCATGTTATGTATTAAATCGTATTTCTATTCGACCATTAACTAAAAATACTTCATATGAACTTTTTAAGAATAGAAAGCCAAATATCTCTTATTTTAAAATATTTGGATCAAAATGTTTTATTTTAAATACAAAAGACCAACTAGGAAAATTCGATCCAAAAGCTGATGAAGGAATTTTTGTAGGATACTCAGAACGAAGTAAGGCATATCGAGTTTTTAATAAACGAACAAATATAATCGAAGAAACTTTACATGTATCTTTTGATGAAAACTTTAATAAAAACTTGAGTATAAAAGATGATGATGAATTTATAATAAATACAAACAATACAAATCTTGAAAATATAAATAATACCGAACTTAGATCTCCACCTAGAATCTTACAAGATCACCCTGTACAAAACATAATCGGTGAAATTGATTCTCAAGTTAAAACTAGAAGTCAGCTAAACCAAATGGGACATGTTGCTTTTATTTCTACACTAGAACCTAAAAATCCTAAAGAAGCATCAACAGATGACTACTGGATTGTTGCTATGCAAGAAGAATTAAATCAATTCGAACGTAACGATGTTTGGGATTTAGTTCCTCGTCCTAATAATCAATCTGTTATAGGAACAAAATGGGTTTACAAAAATAAAGTAGACGAATAAGGAAATATAACTAGGAATAAAGCTAGACTAGTAGCACAAGGATATAATCAAGAAGAAGGTATCGACTTTGAAGAAACATTTTCTCTCGTTGCAAGACTTGAAGCAATACGTATTCTATTAGCCTTCGCTTGTTTTCACAATTTTAAACTTTATCAAATGGATGTTAAAAGTGCTTTTCTAAATGGTTTTATAAAAGAAAATGTGTACGTAGAACAACCTCCTTTATTCATACACGAAAAATATGCGGATCATGTATATAAATTAAAGAAAGCCCTATATGGTCTTAAACAAGCACCTCGTGCTTGGTATGAGAGACTTAAAAGCTATTTACTAGATTCGGGATTTCAAATCGGAAAAGTAGATCAAACTCTATTCATTAAAAACACTACTAATGACATTCTAATAATTCAAATATATGTAGATGACATTATATTTGGTTCAACTAATGAAAACTTATGTAAAGAATTTTCAAATATAATGACTAAGGAGTTTGAAATGTCACACATGGGAGAATTATCTTATTTTCTCGGGTTACAAATTAAACAATTAACAAATGGAATTTTCTTAAATCAAGAAAAATATTGTGCTAATCTAATTAAACGTTTTGGAATGGAAAACACTTCTGGAAAGCCTACTCCTATGAGTACCACAACTCATCTCGATCGAGATGAAAATGGCAAAAGTATAGATCAAAAATTGTTTAGAAGTATGATAGGTTCCTTACTTTACTTAACCGCTAGTAGACCAGACATAATGATGAGTGTATGTTTATGTGCACAATTTCAATCTAATCCTAAAGAATCACATTTAAGAGCGGTAAAACGAATTATACGATATCTTAACAATACTAAAGATTTTGGTCTTTTCTATCCAAAAGAGTGTCCATTTGAGTTAGTATCATTCAGTGATGCTGATTTTGGTGGATCTCGAACAGATAGAAAAAGTACAAGTGGTACGTGCCATTTCATTGGAAAATCACTTTTATCTTGGTTTAGTAAGAAATAAAATTGTGTCTCGCTTTCAACCTGTGAAGCAGAGTATATATCAGCCGCTTTAGCTTGTACTCAAGTTATCTACATGCAACAAACACTTAAGGATTTTAATATAAATTTAACAAACTCTACAATATATTGTGATAATACAAGTACAATAAATTTATCTAAAAATCCGGTTAATCACTCTCGTACAAAACATATAGATATTCGTCACCACTTTCTACGTGACAATATCGAAAAAGGAATCATAAATTTAGAACATATTTCTACCGAAAATCAGATTGCCGATATATTTACTAAACCTTTATTAGAAAACTCATTTATAAAATTGCGACGAGAATTAGGAATAATTTCTTTTAAAGATATTTTATAGCAAATATTATAAAAATATAAACTCAATCGACTAAACAACTCTGCCCAGTCGACTGAATAACAAAAACAAAATTATTCAATATATATATTTCTATTCAGCTACCTAATACATAATAGATTAAAGGATGTCTCTAATCCATCCATTTCTAACCAATGCTTTTAATCCAATAAAACAATGATTGGTTCTAAAACCTTATTAATTTTCCACCACATTTTTTTAGCATTTTTATACTATAAATATACTTTTATACATATAATTATTTTCAAAAGAATTACAAAGTTTGAAAATTCTATATAAAAATGTCTTACGACAGCTCAAACTCTCATATCAACATCACCTCCTCAGTCGAAAACACTCCTACATCACCAAAACTTCCAACGCCAACACCAAAGCATGAACCAGTGCATAAATGGGAAAACTATCGCACTGGCTACACATCAGAATCAAAGAAGGCAAAACGTGGACTTTTTACCTCCCCTGATACAAAAAGAAAGATTGACGAGATTCATCACTTTCAACAACAACAAATTAATCTCCAACGAGAATTATATTTTGAACAGAAAGTAACGGCAAGACGACTAAGCTTTCTTGAGAAAATTGGTTTACATTTTTGTAGCTCAAAGAAAAATGAGGTGAGCGAGCCCCTACCTCGACCAAGTAGTGTGTTCGATCCATCTTCATCTTACCGTACACCAGCTGATCCCTTGAATCCTTTGATGTCCCCAAAGACTCCTTAGTATACTCCAAATTCATGGGAAATAAGTTATATGGAGAATGAAGGGAAAAAGACGCAAAAGGAAAATAGTTCATCTCCAAAGAAATAATTACTTTTGAAGACAATTCATGTTGTTATATATCTATACAATTGTAATTGCTTCTTTCAATAAAACTTTTTGCTTTCGAAATTCAGAAATAACACTGAAAATTAAGCTTAAAACAAATTTTCCATAGCTTAGTCGACTGACACCCTCTGCCCAGTCGACTAAACTTTCAACAGAAACTTTCAGACAACATTTCAGTCGACTAAAAATCCTGTTCAGTCGACTGAATTCAACACAGAAAATTTTCGGCCTCCAATTCAGTCGACTGAACAGACTTTTCAGTCGACTAAATGCCAATTCCCAGGCAACTTTTCCCCTTTTATCCACAGGTTTTCACCCTCTCCATTCACTTTTTACATTGCAAAAGTTCTCTCTTCCCCATTGTTTTTTAAAACCCTAGCCTCCAATCCTCAAATTACTCTCAAATCTCTCACAAATGGCACCAAAAAGATCAAGAGCTTCCTCTTCTTCATCCTCCAAGCCAATTGATGCTCAAATTGCACAATGGCTCTATGATGGAGTAGCTGTAACAAGGTGGAACAAAATGAAGAACTCTCGCATTTTCGAACACTCCTTCATTGATTTCAAAAGCCTCCAGACATACAACATTCAAGCATTTACGGATCAGGTAGGTTTAACTTCTCTCTTGGATTTAAAAAGAAATGACCATGCAATAAATCATGTCATGTCAAATTATTTTATGCAAACCTCAACCTTGGACACCAAACTCCAAGAAATCCAAATGATAGTGTTTGGAGTATGGTGTGCGGGAAGAAAGTTTGGTTCTCCTTAGATCGAATTGCACACATCTTAGGATCACCTAATGTAGGGAGAAAGCTTGAAGAGATAGAATTCAATCCACAAATTCGAGATAACATAAACCATCAATTTTTGGATGATAATATCAACATTAGAGATTTTAAATCCACTTCCCTATGACCTAGAGCTAGAATCGTTCACAAAGCTCTTATGAGAACAATTACTCCATGAACGGGCTCATATGAAATTGTTTACCCCATCAATTATCGAGCTCTATACGCTATTTGGGGCAACATTCAAGTCAATTGGGTCCATCTCATTCTAGATGAATTTCTCACTTTTAACAATGGCAAAATGCGAACAATATATTTTGGAGAATATATCATGCGACTTCTCCTCAATGTCTATACGCCATTACCCGACTCCGAAAACACAATGGTTCATCAAATTAATCACCGCACTATAAGCCTTATGCAACTCCCGGCTAGACCGCCTCGCATCATATCTCTTGCCGAATGGGAAGCTAGGCATCAAGGACCACAACAACCTCCACAAGCTCCACATGAAGAACCTTCCGATCAAGAAGATGAAATTCGTATCATTGAGCCAAGTTATACTACCAATCAATCATTGGGGATTTTGTCAAGGAATCAACAAATTCTTGATAATCGTCTCAAGAAGGTAGATCACAAGCTTGATAAAATTAAAGGTTTCTTCAACAAGTTATGGAATGCCATCTCATGCTCAAGCTCCACTACCGCTTCAACATCACGTGGAAAACGTCCGGCACCAACTTTCACTTGGACATCATCCGAAGAACATACAAGCAGCAGTACAAGCGGAACAAGTGGTGGCCAAGGAGGAAGAGCTTATAGACCACCCACAGGTGGACCTATTATTCGAGAACCTAAAGGAGATCGTGAAGGATCTTATGATTGGGACAGGGAACCTTGAACATTTCCTGATGGTTTGATTTCCGGAACTTTTTTAATTTCCAACAATTTCTGCAAAGGCTTGTATAAATAGCCTTCTTTTATTTGTGATACTCTACAGTTTGTATTATTCGCTCTGTGGTTATATTTTGCATATGGTTGCTCTGTCACTTGCAAATTATATACTTCTATACATTAATACTTCCTTTTTGTCGATGACAAAGGGGGAGAAATCTATGTAGCTAACTTTGTTTTGTAGGAAAGATAGTGCATATATTCAGGGGGAGGAAAGATAATTACATCTCTACAAACATAGGTATTGTCATCAATTAAAAAGGGGGAGAATGTTGATACGCTAAGATTTTGATCAATGACAATGTGCTTCAACAAAAAGGAAGAGATATGTGCAAAGCTAAAGGAAGAACGATGAAGACCAATGATAAACATAAGTATGATTTCTATATAGGTCTTAGTTTAGATTTATTGTTAAAATCTATCCTCAAGAGGCTTGCACAAACACTAGAACACATTTTATAAACTTCATTTTTTAATAAATATTCACTGTGCATAATTTAGTAGTTCAGTCGACTGAACAGGGATGACCAGTCGACTAAACCTGTGACACATACACAAATATGCACAGTTCCAGTCGACTGAATTTCCTGCTCAGTCGACTGAACTTGTTCCTGAAAATTTTACTTCATATTTTCAGTCGACTGAAATCCTTGCTCAGTCGACTGAATTTGTAACTGCGAATTTTTTCTGAAAGGACACCTTCTTCCTCCCAAGAGTTGCAACCATTCTCCAATGGAAATGGAAGCATCTCTTGCCTGCACCTCTAGCAAACAAATGCATCTCTTCTCCACATATAAATACATGGTTTTAACATTTGCAAATTACCAATTCTAATTGCTTTAATCTTTCTATTTTCTTGAACATACTTTCAGATTTCTTAAGTTTTCAAAAGCAATCACAAACCACTTCAATTGCTTGAATCTCTGTTTTAACTATAACACCTTTTGATTCATAGCAATTCACATTTCCTAAATCTTCACAAACACTTTGTATACTCTCGAGGATAAGATTATAGGAAAGTTGTACTCAATTTGACTCATTAGTGTTATCAAGAACACAACAAGTCAGAAATACTTTTAGTATCTAGTTAAAGTCCTCTTCGGTAGTTGAGGCAAGAAATCCTGTTCGGTTGTTCGGGTAAGTTGTAAACCTATTCCTTTGGGTTAAGTGAGGGCTGTTGGTTAGTTGAATTCCTAAGAGGAGCTTAGGGACTGGACGTAGGACAAGAGGTCCGAACCAGTATAAAGTCTTGGTCTCTACTTTACTTACTGCTTATTACTATCTACCTAGACCATTTCACTATTCCATATTATACGATCCTACCGCATAGACTCTTTCAGAGACAAGCATGTCAGTCGACTGAACCAGATGGTCAGTCGACTGACACAATGCTTGGAAACTTTCGGTTTCCAGGTCAGTCGACTGAACCATCAGGTCAGTCGACTGATACAGGGACAGAATGTTTTATGCCCCCTTGTTCAGTCGACTGAACCTGCTCCCAGAGCAGAATCAGCCTAGCCCCAAAATGGGGTAAAATTCTACCGAAAACGATCGATCGAGCAACGTCGACTAGGGATTTATGCCAAGCGACACCCAGCCTTATAGGCTTATCGATACACCCCGGTAAACATGTTCAAACATCCATAAAAGGATTTTTGCAAAATTGGACTTCAAAAACCAAAAATAGGAAAATTCACCAAATCAATCCAAATCAAAAACAAATGAACATGAATAGATGTTAGGAATTCATACCTAACAACAACGAAAGCTATAGATGTAGATGTGAGTTCAAAAACTCACCTTTTCAACCCAAAACAACAAATGAGAAGCTTTGAAATCAAAAGAAAGATCAACCACACTTCAACTTAAACTCTACAAGCTCCAATCTAAGATCACAACGAATATTTCCTAAGTTAGGTCAAAGGAAATTTCTGAAATTGGAGAGAGATTGAGATGGAGAAGAAGAGGATGCTTACCTAAGCTTTTCTTTGATTTTGGAGCTAGAACTTGAATTTGCAAAGGAAACTAGGGCTTAGGATTTTAGTTTCCAATCTATTCCCCCATTTTTACTAAAGTTTGAAGTGTTAGGAAAATAATAGAATGAATGAAGAGGAGAGGGGGTGGAGTTAGGATATAAGATGAGTTGGGTTAGTGGGCTGAAACCCAAACCCAAGCCCAAAGCCCTAAGTGAAAATATCAAAATTTCACTCAACCCCAAACAAATCGATGTTTATACTCAAATAGGTCGCAAACACCATTTTGGACTCAATGGAAGTGGTCTCGAGTCCTAATTCGACTGTTTGCAAAAAGTGACATTTCGGACTTAAATCCGACTAACGATGCTATATTTAAATAAAACATTTAAATATACAATCGTGAAATATGCGGGTTGTTAAAGACGTCTCCGCTTCACTTCTCTGTAGTCACCAAATATGTGACCAGTGCTAGGTATAGTAACAATAAGAGCATCTAATTTTGATATAATTGCATGCCGCATTGAGTGTCATGTTATACAAAGTCATGAAGTGTGAACCTAGGTACATCATGTAACGACTTGCTTTTTCGACTCTCAAAAGTAAACACTTGTACTTCCACAATATTCATGTGTCGAGCATCCAAGTGGCAGAAAGAAAGATTTTTAGGGGAAAAAGAAAGAAAAAATATATGCATTTCCAAGATTATGGCAGCTAGGATGAAATATGTTCTTCCTGAAATTATCTCCCCCAATCAAAGTGCTGTTCTTCAATATAGGGACATCACTGATAACATACTTCTTTCATCGGAATTATTGAAAGGTTATGATAGGTCAAATATTTCAAAAAGGTGAGTTTTAAAGCTTGACATTCAAAAAGCTTATGATACTCTCCAATGGAAGTCAATTATATATATTCTTCTCAAGATGAATTTCCCAATTCCTTTGCTTTCTTGGATATATACTTGTGTTTCCTCTGTTAAGTACTCATTAAGCTTCAATGGTAATTTATTTGGTTACTTTCAAGCAACAAGGGGTATTAGGCAAGGAGACCCCATGTCTCCTTACCTATTTATTTGTGTCATGGAATTATTCACAGCCCTCACTTCTAAATATTTGTCATTAAAGCTTCTTGAATATCACCCTTTATGCAAACAACCTGAAATTTCTACATTGCAGTTTGTTGACGATCTCTTACTTTTCACAAAACCAACCTTTAAATCTATAAATGGTGTTCTTCATATTCTTGAACATTTCAAAGATCTTACTGGTCTAACAATTAACAGGAATAAATCCAAAATTAGGATTGCAGGCATCTCTGAGTCTGAAAAAGGTGCAATCTATGGTTTACCTGGTCATAATCCTATTCTTCATAATGAGGAATACCTAGGTGCTCCTATGTTTTCTTCTAAAGTCAAGACAAGCCAGTGTCTCAAACTTTATGAAAAAATTATTACAAGAATTTCATCATGGCCTGCTCTAAATGCTCAATGGCAGGTAGACTTGTGATAGTCAAATCCATAGCCACTTCCATGTGCCTTTACTATGCTCGAATCTTCATTTTACCAGCCAAACTTATTTCAATGATCAACTCGGCTCTTAACCACTTTCTATGGCATGGTAATCCTTTTTCCAAAAAGCTTGTTCCTATAGCTTTCAAAAAGATCTGCTGCACTTATAAACTTGGTGGTCTTGGTATAATGAATATTAGGCAAAGGAATAAAGCTGCTACCTCTAAGCGTATAGATAAAATTTATAAATTTGATAATAACTTATGGGCTTCATGGGTAAGGAAGAATTTAATCAAAGATAAACATTTTTGGACTATGGATAGTCCTATGGATTGTAGCTGGTCTTGTAGGAATTTACTACGTTCTAGAAAGGATTTTATTCATATTTTTCAGGCTGGTCTTCTTCATATGAATGGAATTTCCTTTTGGTTCGACCCATGGTCTGATCAGGGTATAATATTAGCTGATTTGATTAACTACAATATCAGAATCATGTTTGGCATTTCTAAACATGCTACTGTAAATTCTATTTGGTCTGAAGGTTCATTAATGCTGCCTGCATCTAGTTCAACCTCTGTTCGTGCATGTTGGAGCAAGATTCAAGCTAAATCTTACTCCTCTAATGATTTTCATGCTCTCTGGTGTCATAAGCCTCATAAAATTGCTTTAGTTTGTGCCAGTTTGCTTGACTCATCTCAACTTTCTGTTTTTTCTTGGCATTCTAGAGTGTGGAATGCGGGTTCTATTCCTTGGGAGAATTTACTACTCTGGAAGATTGTTAAAAATAGTTTGCATATGCTTGATAAATTGAAGGAGAAGGGTATTGCTTTTGAAGATAATTGTTTACTCTGTCTTAATAACAAGGAATCTATCCCACGTTTATTTTTTGAATGTGATGTTACCATTTTTATTTGGAGAAGCATTATGAAGTAGCTTAATTTTCAGAACCCTTTAAGTAAGTCTTCTCTGGAATGGTACAATATTTTCAAAGCTACAAGTGGAAGTCGCATAAAAGCTCTTTGCTACTGCGTGTTTTGAAGAGGACATTAAGTACAATTTGGATGGAGCGGAACAGTAGGGTGTTTGGAGGTGTTTCTACTTCTAAACATGTATTGGTCCACTCTATCCTCTTTTCTTTTGGTCGGTAATTGTATTTCATGTTGTATTTTTTTCTTTGTTTCTGATCTGATGGTATGCCATGGATCAATGTAATTCTTTTTGCTAATATATGGTAGGGGCCCACTTAACCCCGTTGGCTTTGCTAAAAAAAGAAAGAAAAAATAGAACAAAATCTCACATAGTGAAAAGTAATATATATTATACAATAGATCTTTATGAAGAAAAAGCTATAATAAACATACATAAAATCAGAGAACACTAATTTATCATCGGCTTGCATAGTTATAATAACATGCCCTCATAAATACTGATAAATGAAAACAACTGATGCAGCGGAAAAATAAAATATAAGTAAATACGTCTTGGGGGCATCCAGCTCGTCTCTTGAAGCTGCAAAGCATTAAATCTAGATCTGAAAATATGCTCGGTCTAACTCGAGAATTATAAGAAAATAACACTCGTATCAGTCTGATAAACTAGCTGGGAAACACACCTCAATTGGATTTTTAATGTTATAAAACCTTTCAAAATAAAGGTATCTCGTAAGACCACACTGCATATAAACACGGACTGGTTTTTACCTTACGATAATCAAAACATTTTATAGAAAATCCAGTGATATTATAATAATGTCTATGGTTTAAAGTAACTATGGAATCATAGCCGAAATTGTTACATTAATTAAGTTCTAACAAAATATGTATATTATTAAGTCTAAATGGCACTTATTGGAGAATGGGTTTCCATACAATGACAAGGCAAGGGACTACCTTCCATATAGTACATTTTTAGGTAAAATGTACCGAGGTCGAACCTATCGACCCCTACGACTTAGGACCGGACCACCCCTTACTGGATAGTAACCATATATTTCATCACCCCGGTTGCTTTGCAACCTTTTCCTGAGAGCTCTCATGCACAACCAAAACCATAAATAATAATATAAAAGGATGATGATAGTACCCTAATAGGTGCGACCCGCATAGCCCTACGGCACTACTCTGTTTTCGTCATTACCGGTGTGAGGCTTAAGGCTACGTTTACCATTCTTTAGCAATTCCCATTTGGAATGCCAATACTTCCCTCCAGGCAACAATGCAATGCCAGCATTCATCCATACAAGTTATTCAGGATATGAACAAACCGAAGGCACTACTTTTACTACATCCATTTTGGAATCACATCAGGATTAGTAGCAAATAGCCCTTACACTTCAAAGATCTCCATCTTCGATATCATCATCTTCAAGTTGTCTCTAATTCGAGTGCTTATTTCAGTTCAAAGTGGTTCTTGGATAATATATTTGATCCCGGTCTCTCTAAACCAACAATGATAGTTTTAAAAACTAGCTAATATTTTATAGTCTGTTCTTTAACTATCAAATAAACAGAAAATTCAACCAGAGATTTAACTAAGCATGGTTAAGCAAAAAGCAACCACTAAGCCTCTTAAATTAATCCCTTCATTAATTAAAACCCCTGTAACATCCCCTATTTAGAGGCCCAAAGCTAAGAGCTACAGATGTTGCAGTCATCCATAGTATTAACTTCCGGCGACTAAATACGGCTATGTTAATGGTATTCATAATATCAGAAGCAAATGAATATGAAACAAAATAACAGATTCAAAAACAATATTTTTCTGATTACATTTCAAGACACATGTTTCACATTCAAATTACATAATCCATTGCTTTCCCGGGTTTAGATAAAATATTGTTATTACAATATTACGCCAAGAGCGACATATAACGATGTCCCTTTGGTTGACCAAAGTACTATATATACAATACAACGAAATCAATCCAAAATATATAAGCAATTGCTAATTAGCTATTCGTCAGCCACCTGCTCGTCTCCGAAAGCTTTATTCGCCAACCTACTAAAACCTGTAAACCTCAACCCTTAGCCTACTCAAATCAATTTTGAGCACCCAAGAGTTTAAGGAAAATAAACTTCGAGTCGGACATAAAGCCTGGTGTGAATAATACTATACATCTCGGTTATCTGATACTAAGTGAGACCATGCCACTTAGCTGAACAGGTTTCCCCTCACTAAATCTGTAAAGCAATATCATGTATAATAACTGTAAAGCAATATCATGAATAAGCACATTTCAATTATCATATGGACTATCTGTCCATACACTGTAGTTTTGTTTGGCTAACTACTAATCCTTGGCTGACTCGGGCCTACCAAAAAACATAAAAAAGTCTAACAACTATTAGATACTCCCCTTCGGGATGGTCTTTCCTTACTTACTTCTCTGGGTCTATTTGATCCTAATGGTTTTGCGAGCTTATCAATAACCTATCTTTCCTTTGTAGATTCCTTTATGTGTATAACATAATTTTAGTCTCACTTTTGACAAAGCCCTACACACTGGAATTTTGGACTAAATTAGCTAGGGGCTAATAGCCAATGAGTATAGGGCGCGACCCTACACAAGTCCCATCAGGTATTCAAATCTAAGTCATTTTCTTAGGGTTAGCTACCCTTTAAATTTTTCCATGAAAACCTTTTCAAAATGATTTAAACCTTTAAATCATACATATACAAGGAAAATATACTCTTTGCTTTACTCTAAGCTATTTGGCATGTTATATATACTTTAACCAAAATAACGTTGATGACATTATTAAGGATTTTCCTGTCATTCCAAAATAAGTTAAAACCCTCTTTTACTTAAAACACTTAGGCTATATTGCCAAAATCAACTCATTCGAAACCTTTGTTTAAAACCTTTAAACAACCCTTTCGAAACCATTGAAAGTACCACTTTCAAAACCTTTGCAAGTATCTCTTTCAATAGAAGTAAAACCTTAGGCCGAAAGCAAAAACATACCTTTCGAAACCATTTATATTTATCCTTTCAAAAGCATTGGAAAACATCTCCTTTGAAAGTTTTAAAACCTTAGACATCCTCTTTGAAACACTTAAACCTTGCCTTTCGAAACCATTATAAAACCTTTCCTTTTAGATCTTTCGAAACCACTGGGGAACCACCCCTTAGAAGCCTTTCTTTAAAACCCTCCGAAAGCATAAAAACATCAAGCCTTTAGAAAGCATTTGGGTTTAATTTATAACATGTGGAAACACCTTTCGAAACCATTAAAACCCTCTCTTTCGAAACCATTTGGGTTCTACCATTTACAGAGCAAAAGGGTCATTAAAACATTTAAGTCGAAAGCGTCTCTTTCGAAAGCATCCTAAGTAAAGAAGTGATGGTGTACCATCGCTTTGAAAGCATTGGAGAAGCGGCTTGGTTTTAAGAATAAGGTAACCCTTTCGAAACCAATCTGGGTCGAAAGGTAAAAAGGCACCAGGGGCTTCGACCTAGTCAAAAGTAGTTATTTAAAAAATAGGCGCAACCTATTTAAAACCATTCTTTCTAAAATCATTAACCCAGTCAAAAGCAAACCAAGTCGAAAGCTGTTTAGTCGAAAGCAAAGCAGGCGCATTTTCATTTAAAAGCAAAGTGGCGCTTCAACCCCTTCGGAACCCCTTGTTTCGACCAAATACCTTCGGCCTTTGTCCAATTCACTACGTACCAGGTATATGATACCATGTGCATCGGTTTCGATGGAGTCGGAGGCAAAGGTAAGGAGTCGAAACCTGGTGCCGAAAGCATTGAAATAGGAAAAAGCATGTAGATTTGACTTTTTAAACTATTTCTTTGCACCTAACCTGCCTTGTTTGTCAAATTATTATTGGTTGCACAATTTTCTTTTCTAAAAGTACCGCCGATTTTCAGAAATAAAGATTTGAATTATTACAAAATACCCCTTCTCCTTTTTATAAAGAGGGAATTAAGCACAAGGACAAACTTTGAAAAAAAATTAGGCCGAAGGACACCAAGTTTCATTTTTGGGCCGAATGACAAACCTTGGAAGAAAATTAGATTGGAGGACAATGCTAGTTATTATTAACATTATATTCAGTTTTTATGCTATACAAAATGCTAGTTATAACTAGCATTATATTCAGTTTTACACTGTACAAAATGCTAGTTATATTTAGCATTGTCCTTCAGCCTGATTTTTTTTCCAAAGTTTGTCCTTCAGCCTAAAAACTTGTTGTCCTTCAGCCTAAATTTTTTTCAAAGTTTGTCCTTGTGTCTATTTTCCACTTTTATAAATATATAAAACATTTAAGTCCCATACCTTAAATAATTTTATATATCCATTAAAATACTTAGGAAAATTCCACAAAAATTCCAAAAAATAATTTTTAATATGTTTTCTAAGATATATAAATTTCAGACCCTAAGCTAATATAATTTGGCCGTAATTAATTTTAAACCCAAATTAGCATTTTCTTCACTAGAAAATTCATATAAAATTCACATTAATTTAGAAAATTATGAAAATTGAAACCCATTTCTAAATTATCATTTCTGATCCAAATCTAAATTCGCAAGGCAATTGGATGTCATATGATAGGGTTTCATATAAAACATATCACAAAATCTATGTGAATTAGCATAAATCATCAACAACTATATACATATCCATTTATCATTCAAAACATGGAAAAACAATTGCAAATACTTTCGGAATTTATATAACACTGAAACCAATCAAAAATATGAGATGTAGTCATTTTTCACCTTAGCTTTTTGATTAAGGATGTGAGAATTGTTCCCGATTAAATGATTTGATTCTTCCTCTTGAATTTTTCTTCTTCTCTACTCTTCCTAATGGTAGCCGGCCTTAGCTTGTATTTTTGAATTGTGAAAAATGAAGTGAACGTGAATGTTGAGGGGTTAAGGGCTTAGGGTATATGGATATGCCTTGTTCCTATTTTGCCCTTGCATATTTCCTAACCTTTTTATTCTTTTTATTCTATTCTTTAATTCGCTTATTTAACATGGCACAGCTACCCCTTTTTTAATCACAAATCTCAATCCATTAATCATCTTACATTATTTTATTTTATTTAACTAATTAAATATCATAAATAATGTTACTAAAAATATGGGATGTTACAGACTCCCCTCCTTAAAGAATTTCGTCCTCGAAATTACGATAAGGTACACATCAAAACAATCAAAGGTAAAACATACCATCAAAAAATCAGGATAAGTATCTCTCATCCTGTTCTCAGTCTCCCAAGTACAATCTCTATCATTGTCGCTCCATTGGACTTTAACTAATCTAATTATCTTGTTCCCGAGTCTCTTCTCATCTCTAGCGACTATGCGAACTGGCTATCTAACTATAGTCAAATTCGATTCTACGACTAAGTCATCTAGCACAGTCGGTGATATAGTAGTATCCGGATCTCGAATACACTTTCTTAGATGAGAAACATGAAAACATTGTGGATTCCTGCCAAACTGCTCGGTAACTCTACTCAATATGCGAGTTTCCCAATCCTCTCAATAACAGGAAATGGTCCAACGAACCTCGGTGCCAAATTCCCTGATTTTCCAAACAGAATCACACCCTTCATCGGCGACACCTTAATGTAGATGGTCTTCCCATGATCCCCCAAAATCTAGCACACAAGCTCGTAACAAATCTTCCAAGACTTTGTTAACTCTCTCCGTTTGCCCATCAGTCTGCAGATGGTAAGCGGTACTCATCTTGAGCTTGGTACCTAAGGTATCCTATAGACTCTTCCAAAACTCACTAGTGAATAATGAATCTCTATCACTCACTATACTACTAGGAATTCCGTGCAGTCTAACTACATTCTTCATAAATAAATTCGCTAACACAGGTGCCGTTCTGGTTAACTTAATTGGAATGAAATGGGCACTCTTGGTCAACCTGTCCACAATGACCCATATGCTTTCATTTCCTCTATTAGACCTTGGCAACCTATCAATGAAATCCATAGAAATAGAATCCCACTTCCACACTGGAATATCCAATGGCAGAAGCAACCCACTTGGCTTTTGATGTTCGGCTTTTACCCATTGGCAGTTCAGACACGGCTTCACACATAAGCCTACATCCCTCTTTATACCTTCCCAGAAGATACTTCTCTTCATGTCCTTATACATCTTAGTTCCTCCCGGATGAATAGTGAACTTCGAGCAATGACATTCTTCCAAAATTTCCTTCCTAATGTCTCCCACATTCGGAACACACAATCTTCCTTTCTTTCTCAACCACCCATTTTGGTCAAGACTAAAATCCTTCAAGTCATCACTCTTCGTTCCATCATTCAGCTTTTTGATCTGTTCAGCCAACACTAGATCCTCTAGCTGTTTAGAAGCCACCTTTTCGATCATAACTGGTCGAACTTCCAAACATGATAACATAGCAGTTTCTGTACTTGAACTACTCTAAGTTCTCCACTGTACCCTGCAAGTTGCTAACGCTTCCAAATCCTACCACTTAGCTATCATCGCTAAGACCACATTCTGATGTTTTCTGCTAAGTGCATCTGCAACCTTGTTGCCTTTCCCCGGTGTGTACTTAATTCCAAAATCATAAGCAGCTAAGAACTCTAACCACATATGTTGTCTCATGTTCAGCTCCTTTTGAGAGAATAAATACTTCAACAACTTATGATCCGTATACAATTCAAATCTTTCTCCCAAAAGATAATGTCTCCACACCTTCAATGCAAAAATCACCGCAACTAACTCCAAATCATGGGTTGGATATCTGACTTCATGCGGTCTAAGCTGTCGAGAAGCATAGGCAATTACTCTACCCCTCTACATCAACACAGCTTCTAAACCAGTCCCACATGTATCCGTGTACACACCAAATCCTGATTCCCTTCTGGAACAAATTACACAGGTGCATTAGTCAATAAGTGTTTCAGCTTCTGGAATGCCTCCTCACACTTATCGGTCCAAACGAACTTCACATCTTTCCGAGTTAACTTGGTCATTAGTGCCGCCATCCACAAAAAATCCTTAATATACCTCCGATAGTAACCAGCAAATCCCAGAAATCTTCTTATCTCAGTCACCGTTTATGGACTCTTCCAACTATTCATGGCCTCGAACTTAGCTAGATCCACTGATAACCCGTTCTCTGAAACTACATGGCCAAGAAACTTTACTTCTTTCTTCCAGAAATGACATTTCGAGAACTTTGCCTTTAGTTGATGCCGCCTCAGCATTTCAAGCACTACTCTAAGATGAACTTCATGCTCTCTTTCATCCTTAGAGTACAACAAAATATCATCTATGAAAACCAGTACGAACCTATCCAGGTGCTCTTGGAAAATCCGGTTCATCAAATCTACAAAGAAAGCTGACGAATTAGTCAGCCCGAACGGCATCACTAACCAACCGTATGATCCGTATCTGTTTCTAAACGCCGTCAAAAGAATACTATCCTCTGCCACTCTACGCTGATGGAAACCTGTCGCTAAATTCAACTACGAAAATATCTTGGCTCCACTCATCTGATCGAAGAAATCGTCAATCTTAGGCAATGGATATCGATTCTTTATCATTTTTCTCATTTAACTTATGATAATCGATACATAATCTTAACAATCCGTCCGGCTTCTTAGCAAACACTACGGCTGCTCCTCAAGGTGAACTACTAGGTCTGATGTAATTCTTGCCTTCCAAATCCACCAACCGCACCTTGAGCTCCCTCATTTCGATAGGTGTCATCCTACTTGGCGGTCTACTAACCGGTTCTGCTCCAGGCACCAAACCTATTCGAAACTCAATTGCCCGTTTTAGTGGCAATCCTACTACGGGTTCAAAAATATCCGCGAATTCTCTAACCACAAAACTCGATTCAGCTCATCTTCTATTTCCACAACACCCAACAAAGCACTTACCTCACAGCTAGGGTTTTCTACGGTATATACAATCAGCTCCCTACAATTTGGGTGTCTAAGCAATATTTGCCCATCATGGCAAAATATTCTAGCATCGTATTTACTTAACCAATCCATACCCAAAATAATTTCGAATCCTATGAAATCAAACATATGCAAACTGCAAATAGAAGTATGACCTAACAAGTCAAACTTTAGGTGGTTACATCTCATCCCAAGTGTTGCATACCCTCCTATCGGATTTGCAACCCATAAGGAAGTAACTAAGTATAAGGGTCCTAGGTTAAGCTTATCTACCAAACAACGAGATATAAAAGAATGTGATGTACCAGTATCAAACAAAACACTAACTGCCATACCAAGAATCATAAGCGTACCTCCCAACACTGCTTTTCCTTTTTCCCCTAACGTGGGTGTCGAGGTTGCTGGCTCCAATGCATATACTTTGCCCTTTCCATCCTTAGCAGGCTTCTTGCATTGGCTCTTGTAATGACCCATCTGATCGCAGTTGAAGCATTTTACATTCATCTTCCCCTTCACTTTCTTTGCCACTCCAGAACGACATTCATTCACATAATACCCGTTCTTGTCGCACTTAAAATAGACAATTTTTTACTTTCCCTTTTTTACGGCTCCACCCTTCTGGGCTCCTTTCTTAGGAAAGAACTTCCTTTTCTGACTCTGCCCTACCTGGAACTCCTTTGCCTTACTCTTCTCCACCGAAGTAATAATTTCCTCATGTCTTAGAGCCATCTCTACTACAACATCATAAGGATCCCTAATATGAGGTAATGTATCCCTGGCCAATTCAGGTTTCAACCCCATAGTGAACTTCTCGTTTCTCTTAATCACGGTATCCACAGTGGCATGACCATATCTTGCCCACTCCTCAAACCTTGTAGCATACTCTAACATAGTAATCTCTCCTTGCTCTAACTCAACAAACTTTCTGAGCAAGGTAGACTTTGCCATCACATGCATGAATCTCTCCTCGAACCTCCTCTTAAACTCAGCCCATGTCATGGTTCCTTCATCCACTCCACCTGTCACACTATTCCACCAGTATAAAGCTGCATCTTGAAACTACCTCGAAGCGAGCCTTCTTTTCTGCTCATCACTGAGCCCTAAATCTGTGAGGCAACAACCAGTTCCCCGCTTCTATGGCATCTTCAGTCCTAACAAATGGTTTTCCTCCCAACCAAGCATAGTCCGCAACATAATTGTTAACTACTGGAGCTTCCTGAGCTCCTCCCCTAACTACTCCAGCAGCAACCCCCACTTACATCATATTCACGAAAAACAGATACATGGCTCCCATATCAACTTGCAAGGTGAAATACCCCACACCCCATAGTATACCCAAAAAGGGCACACTAAAAGATATGGTGCGTTATAGGTATAGCTAAAGCTTTACAGAGACTAAGATTCACAAAACAAATAAATAAAACAGCAGAAACATTTAAATGGTAACTCATTATTCAGAATAAAACTTCATAAATAAGTCTGAAAAACATCATGTCTCAAAATACCAAATACACATGTCTTATGAAAAATAGATCTCAATCTCATAAAATCATAGTACAATAAAAATAATCATCCCACTCATAAGTACCAGTACATCAAAAACCAAATGAAAAGAAAACTGAAAAGAAGTTGAATACATGAAGAAAAACTCCACAATTGAATCTCCAAGAAATCTGAATCTACCATCCTTACCTCTACTGGCCCGTGGGGGGAAAAAGGGAAATAGAGGAGTGAGTCAGACTATAAGTCTGGTGATTGAAAGTAACTACAAGTATTTTTAAGCAAGATAAAGGTAATAGACTTATCAACAGTTCTAGTATAAAAGGAAATAAAGAAAGATAAAAATAAGGATAAAATATTGTTTAACCGTTTGCTTGATTTGTGATTGTTTGCACTTGTCTTAGATAGCTGCTTTGATTAGGCTGAAATCCTAATCCTATTTTAATTAGGCTGAAATCCTAATTCTACCCGTTGATCAGCCTTCTATCTCTGCTGTGCCACCGTGAGCTAGTCCCATCCTATAGGTCCCACAGCAAAAGACACCTGTTTAGCGCTTGGAATGCAGTAGCGACTTATCTACCCTAATCAATGCCGCACGCTTGGTCATCGCCAGTACACGCTAACTATCGCCCCCTCTTGTAACCTCTTACTTACCTAATCAGCATAAGCATGCCCAGCCTCACCTAATCTGTTGTGAGACCATTAGCCCTAGTTTGAAAGGGTCCTTCCTAGCCTCACCTAAGTGTTTTGTGAGACCATCAGTCCTAGTCTAAAAGGGAATTCTTTTGGTACGGGTCCTAACAAACAAAATCTAGTTGTGCCCCTTTCCCAAATCCCTAGATTTGAGTTTCAGTCTATTGGCCACTTGTTACCTTGTGTCCCAACCTCATCTAACTATTGTAAGACCATCAGTCCTAGTCTGAAAGGGTCCTGCCCAGCCTCACCTAATATGTTGTGAGATCATCAGTCCTAGTCTGAAAGGGAATGCTGTTGGTACAGGCCCTGTTTCTATCTTTGCTTATTAACTTAGTGTAAGTTTTAGAATAAGCCTCTTTTGTTATTTCTACTCTATTTTCTTATTAACTTAATATAAGTCTTAAAATAAGCCTTTTCTGTTATCTCTGCTATATTTGCTTATTAACTTAATTATAATTTTTAAAATAAGCCTTTACTGTCCTTCCTGCTTAATTATAACCTACGTTATAATTGTTGTTCTTCTTTTCTATCTTTTTAGTCATACCCACTAGTTATAAACATGCTTGCAAATATCTTAAATTTGCCTATTTCAGTCTATCTTCTTTTTATTACAGTCTTTCTTATTTTACATCTAATTTTTGTAAATTTAGTGTTTAATTCTATTTAATCCATAATTGCGAATTCTATTCTTTTTAATTTATTCGCGTAAAAAGGAATAAAAAGAAACTTACATTTACAGGCCAAATTCCAACTTAAAACAGATGTAAATAAATGCAAACAACTGTGAATAACTGTAAATAACTGAATAAAATAGCTGAATAAAAATAACTAAACAAAATAGACTGAAAAGAACTTTAAAAACTAGCTGTAAATAACTTATATAAAAACGGTCTCAAAATTGCAGAAAAACTACAACTATTGAGAACTCTATTATTTTAAATTACTTAAAAATCTAAAATAATTACTAAACACTCACCTGTGGTCCTTAGCTCTAGTCCTTGGTCTTCCTTGATCCACTTCTAGAGCGTAGAATATTTTTATCAAAAAGATTTCCTCCTTAGAAAAATTTTCTATTTAGGGTCCAGCCTCTGGCAATGAACCCAAATAGGAGAAAATCTGAATGAGAAAAATAGCTAGGCCTAGGGTCTTATTTATAGTGTAGTTTAAGGATCCCAGACCGTTGGATTTGAATATTAAATCTAGTGCAACCACGTCATGGGCTCAATGAGAACTGTCGGATGGAAGCACGGACGCACATGTATGAAGAAAATAGGAAAAACACGTCATCTTTTAATCTGGACGAATGGTCGTCCAAATACAGGGGTAGGTCGACCTGGGTGTCGACCCATGTATGCTGAGGGTCGACCTAGCAATGGTGAGGGTCAACCCTAGGGTCGACCTGACCTTGTCTACACACACACACACACAGAGATATATATATTCGTTTTCTTCAATTCTTGTTCATTTCGTAACTTCTTTGTTTTAGCTCGGATTTTGACAAACTATATATGGAAATTGACCAGAAAATTACCACGGACACAATGGTGCAACTCCCGTTGCTTAATTCTGATAATTTCAAAATTTTATTTTATTATCTAATTAATCTGTTAATTAATTATTATAGCTTAAATTTCGGGTTGTTACATGAGGTTTCAGCACAAGTATATCTAGCTCGTGCCTGACCTGGGTTCCTTCTAGTATTAGGTCTGGTATTTCCATCTATAGTGGTGCTTCCTCCTCTAACATTATCTCTTCGAGAATTCGAATCTGCATTCGAACCTTTGTGAGATATAGAAAAATAACCTAATAGAGATAGGAGACTAGAGATAAAGCGCATACTTATGTATGGCAAATACAAGTACGATACCATAGCTTTATCCCATACCCCAATCTTATCTCTAATTCCTTAGGATTATGTTTTCAAAAATCATCTTTTTAGTTAAGGTTTTCATAAACCTATGCTCTGATACCAAGTTGTAACATCCCCTATCTAGAGGCCCAAAGTTATGCGCTATAGATGCAGCAGTCATCCATAGTATTAACTTTCGACGACTAAATACGGCTATGTTAATGGTATTCATAATATCAGAAGCAAATGATATGAAACAAAATCATAGATTCAAAAACAATATTTTTCTGATTACATTTCAAGACACATGTTTCACATTCAAATTACATTATCCCATCGCTTTCCCAAGTTCAAATAAAATATATTTATTACAATATTACACCAATAGCGACATATGATGATGCCCCCTTGGTTGACCAGAGTATTATATATATACAATATAGCGGAATCAATCCAAAATACATCAGCAACTGCTAATTAGCTATCCGTCAGCCACCTGCTCATCTCCGGAAGCTTTATTCGCCAACCTACTAAAACCTGTAAACCTCAACCCTCAGCTTACTCAAATCAATTTTGAGCACCCGAGAGTTTAAGGAAAATAAAGTTCGAGTCCAACATAAATCCTGGTGTAAATAATACTATACATCTCGGTTATCTGATATTAAGTGAGACCACACTGCTTAGCGGAACGGGTTTTCCCTCACTAATATTCCTTTTTAAAACATATCTTTTAAACTGGTTAAATCTGTAAAGCAATATCATGTATAAGCACATTTCAATTATCATATGGACTATCTGTCCATACACTGTAGTTTTGTTTGGCTAACTACTAACCCTTGGCTGACTTGGGACTACCAAAAAATATAAAAAAGTCTAACAACTGTTAGATACTCTAATTCAAGACGGTCTATCCTTACTTACTTCTCCAGGTCTATCTGAACCTAATGGTTTTGTGGGCTTACCAATAACTTATCTTTCCTTTTAAGATTCCTTTCTGTTTGTAACATAATTTTAGTCTCACTTCTGACAAAGCCCTACACACTGGAATTTTGGACTAAATTAGCTAGGGGCTAATAGCTAATGAGTATAGGGCGCGACCCTACACAAGTCCCATCTGGTACTCAAATCTGATTCATTTTCTTAGGTTAACTACCCTTTAAATGTTTCCTTGAAATCCTTTTCAAAATGATTTAACCTTTAAATCATATATACATAAAAGGAAAATATACTCTTTGCTTTACTCTAAGCTATTTGCCATGTTATATATACTTTACCCAAAATAATGTTGATGAAATTATTAAGTATTCTCCCATCCTTCCAAAATAAGTTAAAACCCTCTTTAACTTAAAAGACTTAGGCTATATTGCCAAAAGCAACTCATTCGAAACCTTTTTTTAAACCTTTAAACAACCCTTCTGAAACAATTGAAAGTACCCCTTTTGAAACCTTTGTAGGTATCTCTTTCAATAAAAGTAAAACCTTAGGCCGAAAGCCAAAACATACTTTTGAAATCATACCTTTCGAAACCATTTATATTTATCCTTTCAAAAGCATGGGAAAACATCTCCTTTGAAAGTTTTAAAACCTTAGACATCCTCTTTAAAACACTTAAACATTGCCTTTTGAAACCATTGGAAAACCTTTCCCTTTAGACCTTTCGAAACCATTGGTTAACCATCCCTTAGAAACCTTTCTTTAAAACCTTTCGAAAGCATAAAAACATCAAGCCTTTCGAAAGCAATTAGGTTCAATTTATAACATGTGGAAACACCTTTCGAAACCATTAAAACCCTCTCTTTCGAAACCATTTGGGTTCTACCTTTTATAGAGCAAAAGTGTCATTAAAACATTTAAGTCTAAAGCATTTCTTTAAAAGCATTCCTAAGAAAGTGATGGTGTCGAAACCATCCCTTCAAAAGCATTGGAATAGCAGCTTTGTTTTAAGAATAAGGTAACCCTTTCGAAACCAATCTGGGTCAAAAGGTAAAAAGCGGCAGTCAGGGGCTTCGACCTAGTCGAAAGCAGTTATTTAAAAACAAAGGCGCAACCTCACTAAAACCATTCTTTTTGAAGTCATTAACCCAACTGAAAGCAGACCAAGTCGAAAGCTATTCAGTCGAAAGCAAAGCAGGCGCATTTTCATTTAAAAGCAAAGTAGCGCTTTAACCCCTTTGGAACCCCTTGTTTCGACCCAATACCTTCCGCCTTTGTCTAGTTCACTACGTAACAGGTATCTGATACCATGTGCATTGGTTTCGATGGAGTCAGAGGCGGATGTAAGGAGTCAGAACCTGGTGCCGAAAGCATTGAAACATGAAAAACCATGTAGATTTGACTTTTTAAACTATTTCTTTGTACCTAACCTGCCTTGTTTGTCAAATTATGACTGGTTGCTTATTTTTCTTTTCTATAAGTACTGCGGAATTTTAGAAATAAAGATTTGAATTATTTACAAATACCCCTTCTTCTTTTTATAAATATATAAAATATTTTAGTCCCATACCTTAAATAATTTTATATATCCATTAAAGCACTTAGGAAAATTCCACAAAAATTCTAGAAAATCATTTTTAATATGTTTTCTAAGATATATAAATTTCAGACCATAAGCCAATATAATTTGGCCGTAATTAATTTTAAACCCAAATTAGCATTTTCTTCACTAGAAACATATAAAATCCACATTAATTCATAAAATTATGAAAATTGGAACCCATTTCTAAATTTATCATTTCTGATCTAAATCTAAATTTGCACGGCAATTGGATGTCATATGATATGCTTTTCATATCAAAACATATCACAAAATCTATGTGAATTAGCATAAATAATCAATAACTATATACATATCCTTTATCATTCAAAACATGGCAAAACAATTGCAAATACTTTAGGAATTTATCTAAAATCGAAATCAATCAAATACGAGATGTAGCATTATTCACCTTAGCTTTTTGATTAAGGATGTGAGAATTATTCTTCATTAAATGATTTGATTCTTCCTCTTGAATTCTTCTTCTTCTTCTTTACTCTTCCTAATGGTGGTCGGCCTTAGCTTGTATTGTTGAATTATGAAAAATTAAGTGAACGTGAATGTTGAGGGGTTAAGAGTTTATGGTATAAAGATATGCTTTGTCCTTATTTTTCCCTTACATATTTCCTAACCATTTTATTCTTTTTTTTCTATTCTTTATTTCACTTATTTAACATGGCACGTCTACCCCTTATTTAATCACAAATCTCAATCCATTACTCATCTTACATTATTTTATTTTATTTAACTAATTAAATATCCTACATAATATTACTAAAAATATGGGGTGTTACAACCCCACTTTGCACTCGTATCAAAATACTTCTACAAAGACATGTTAACAAAGCCTTCTCTACTCTTTCAATACTTAGAAAAATATCGATATACTTATCTTAACTTTATATGTATATTCATAAACCATTTCACTTTCAAAAACTTGGAAAACCTTACATATACATATATCAGCAATATAAGTATATTCACAAAACGCTATATTTTTCAATACTTGAAAAATGTACTCATATACTTATCTTAATGGTATAAATATATTCACAAATCTTAAGAAAGATTTCATTTCCAAAATCACACTTAATTAGGGTTAAAACAAATGTCATTTAAAATATTGATAACAATAAATTCAAACACTTCCCATCTGGTGAAAGTAAATAGATCGTACAGAAATTAGACCAAATGTACTTACCACCACTTCCCGATTTTAAATAGTACTATCCCTCGATTAGCAATAAGATTGGACAAGATAGAAAACTATCTTTATCTCGATATATATTCTTAATTCTCAAGATAGAGATGAGTTTTCATATCTTTGAATTTGGTGTTAAGTATGAAAAGAATACTTTTCATACCACCGTAAGTTAAAATCGATCATTTATGGAAATCGGGTCTCGTTCCTTTTTATAAAATTTATTTTTATAAAATTCCTATATAAAACTCCTTTCTAGCTACAAACTCCTTTATATGAATCCCAATTATATTAACAAAACTCATTTTTATAAATAATACTCCTTTCTATAAATCTATTTATAAAACTCCTTTTTATAAATCTCCAAATTTATTTCTAACTCTTTTATAGAAACTCCAAATTCATTTACAAAAATCCCTTTTATAAAATACACTTTTTATTTATAAAACTTCTTTTATAAATCTCAAAAATATAATTATAAACTTCTTTTATAAATCTTCTAAATAGGTTTATAAAACTCCTTCTATACTTAACACAAGTCTTTGTTTCCAAGATAAGTCCAAGTACTTCCATAAAACAATCATTTCATACGTTATTATAAATCCACAAATGTGAATTATTATCCAATTCCTCAAAATGGTATCATTTCCCTTTTTTTAAAATATTATTTATAAATCCATTCTTTTTATTTATAAATTTTATTTATAAAAGTATTCCTTTATTTATAAAATAACCTTTATAAATTTATCCCTTTATATAATATCTTATATAAAACCTTTAACAAATATTTACTCCAAGTTATTTCGACCTTCTTTTAAATACAGAATCACTTTAAAATAAAGGATAAACCCCTTTATTTTTCTTTTAAAAATTAACATTATTATAATAACTTTTCTATAAAGATAAATACTTTCCAAAATAATTTTGAAAAATTTACATATATACATATATTAGAAAAGAATAAATAAAGAAGTTGAAGTAAAATAGAGAAGTACAAAAACTATATTTTTGAATAAAATATCACAGAAAATCCAAAAGGTCAGATAAAAATCATTTTTCAAATTGGAAACCATTTCCAAAAACCAAACAGCAGTTAATGGTATTTTTGAAAATACTATAACAAGGCCAATAGTTACTGTAGCACTTAACCAATGCTATTACTACCATTATTACTAAAAATGTTCAATTTTCAACATATGTCGATGTCACATCCAATATGGTCAAACAATCAAATTTTAACATTTATCAATTTATATAACAGGTATATGATAGAAATAAAATTAATAGGTATATATCCAGAATTAAAAATCACGCTGTCAAGAAATCCAGATTTCTCTAAAATTTTACCTGTATTTCATTTTAAACGACATTCGCTTTTTGAAGTAGATATATAACCAAATCAAACAATAAATCATCCAACCACCTTTCGAATCAGTTAAAAGTAATCTAAGACCCCTTCGAAACCACCTTTCAAATCTATTGAAGTAATCTAAGGCTCCTTCAAAACCACCTTTCGATTAGGTTGATGTAATATAAGGTTGTGACTAGGCCTGTCAATGGTACGGGCTTCGGCCCGGGCCCGACCCGAACCCGCCCTATTTATGCGGGTACGGGTTTTGCCTTTTACTACACAAGCCCGACTCAGGCCTGATCCGGGTCGGGTACGGTTTTATCAAAACCCGGTCCGGTTGGCCCGACCTGACTATTAGTTTTTCGTCGTATCAAAACATGAGTGCGTACGTTATTTATTTACCATTTTGTTTGTTTAAATGTAGATGTTTTTGCATACTTTTGTTATGAGATTGACTACATCACTGTCCAATTTATATGTTAACATTGTTTGTATACAAATTTTACCAAAGTTGCAGTTTTAAAATATGGTTTTAACATAAATATTCCGAGTTAGGTATATAGTTATTACCCAGCGGGCTTAAAAAGCCCGACGGGCCGGGCTCGGATATTGGGTTGAAATACCCTGCGGGTTTGGGTCGGGCTCGGGTTGTAATTATTGTAATTGGACTCGGGTCCGGGTTATATAATACCCGGACCGAACCCTGTCCATTGACAGGCCTAGTTGTGACCTACTGGGATCTAAAGGGTTTTAATTGAGTCAGAAGGATCCTTCTCCATCGAAAGGTACCTCTTCAGTACACATTGATACATACACTCCATTATCGAAATCATATATTGTGATGCCCCACCTCTATACTCACACTAGCCAAGGACACTACGGGGTAATGTCGTCGACTAGCATGAAGAATAAGGCTGTTGAGGAGTGACCATCTGTGTAATTGCTTTGTGCGAGTACCGATATATCAGATAATATAACTTACATTCAATATGACATATCAAATACAAACTCAAAGCTACCACACAGTGGCTATGTGGACTTCAGAAACAAATATAGAAATAAACATAACACAAATCAGTCACAGATATTCATATCACAAAGGCGGAAACATATATGAATATAACACATAGAAGTGTACATCAAAGTAGTGGTCATACAAGGTCCACTACACCACAAAAGAATAGGTACAAGTGCTAGACAAAAGAATAAGTATACATCAAGGAGTCTCTATCTCGAATGTATAAAAGCAAAAACTACTAATCTAAAGTAGTTAGCCAAAAATCAGATGATGGTCCCAAATAAGAAGTCAAGTAGAAGCACCTGAAATACCTCGGTCTGACCCGAGTATTATTTAAGAAGAAAATAATAAATGGATCAGTCTAGCTATAAATATCATATAAAATGAGATAGGATAAGAGATATGACAAAAACGTATGATAACAATAATGCCTGTTAGCGCCGAAATTGGTCACTAACAATGCCATACTATGACAAGTATACATCAGATAACAACAAAAATCATACAATATCTCAAATATTCTCAAACACTAAAAAGAATGTCATATTCTTTAAATTATTCACCAAAACACAAATATTGACAAAACATATCAATGTCAATCACAAAAATCGGTGAAACACAAATTCTAGAAATCATCAACTAGAAATCTAGAAATCACAAAAAGGGGAAGGCCTATCACAAACGGGAGCATGAAATCTCACTAACACGTGTATCACAAACGGAACGCTATTCCTCGCGTCGCTAACCCAATAAATGAACCGAACATCGACGCACCTAAAAAGATACGCCCCATGCACAGTCGAACATCGACGCACCTAAAAAGATACGTCCCATGCCTAGTCGAACATCGACGCACCTAAAAAGATACGCCCCATGCATAGACTTATTGAGACGAACATCGACGCACCTAAAAAGATACGCCCCATGCACAGTCGAACATCGACGCACCTAAAAGGATACGCCCCATGCCTAGTCGAACATTGACGCACCTAAAAAGATACGCCCCATGCCTAGTCGAACATCGACGCACCTAAAAAGGTACGCCCCATGCCTAGTCGAACATCGACGCACCTAAAAAGATACGCCCATGCACCGACTTATCAAGCCGATTGCTCCACGAACGGTCCAAAGACAATGGGTCGCTAGCCCATAAAAGTGAGCCGAAGCTCTATAGAATGGGGTACAGTCCCCCACACGGACAAAGAGACATCGCACATCGCTAGTCTAAATCACCAAAGGATCATCATTGATCGATAAGTGTAAATTACACTAAGCTAGTAAATAAATGAGTTTAGCTTCATGTCCTATAACCACTGGCTTAACTTAAATATTTACGAACAAATTGTAGATTTCCACTCGAAAATTGTCACGAGAGTTCAATCGAACAAGTCCAAGAATTAACCGACGAAGTAAACGCAAGCGTTTCATACCACTTGTTTTGCTAAGCCGTTTAATTAGATTTCTCATACGAATGAGGTAAAGGTTTGTATATACTAATAGATTGGAAACGGTTTTAAAAACGAGCTTTGTATTTAAAAGTAGTGTTGAAATCGTTTTTGTGAAAGAGTTTGAGTATTTACTACTAGTATAGAAACCTTTGTATTTAAAAGTGACAAACCACAGAAATGATTGTAGAAACAATCAATCACCAAAAATTCATATACAAGAATGTGAATTAAATCCATAAAAATTGATATCAAATCCATCAAATGGATATTCCCAAAAATCCAAAGAAAGAAGTCATCAAAGTCGATAATAAGTGATAACAACTAACCGAATCGACAAAATCGATTAACATTGGAAATTCATTCAAAAATAGGCAAATAGGAAAAACTGAACAGTTCCAGACGTTTGGTTTAGAATCCAGACGTCTGGATTTGTTTTCTAGAAATTTTCAGAAAACCTCCCAGACGTCTGAAATTTCAAAGCAGACGTCTGAGCCCTAATCAGACGTCTGAACCTATATTTCAAATGTTTTGAATTAGTCTCTGCCATTTTATTTTTTTCTGCCATTTATATTGTTTCCTCCAGGTCTATAACCAGACATCTGGACTTGATAACCAGACGTCTGGTCACCTGGTTGGGCAACAACTTGCCTAGGCCAAGATGGCCAAAACATTTCGGAAGCGATCGGACGAGCAACGGCGACTAGGGATTTATGCCAAGCGACAACCCAGCCTTATAGGCTCTTCGATACACTCCAAATATCATGTCCAAACATCCATAGTAGGATTTTCATAAAATTGGACTTCACAGGCCAAAAATTAGAAAATTCACCAAATCAATTCAAATCAAAAGCAAATGAACATGAATAGATGTTAGGAATTCATACCTAACAACAATGAGAGTTATAGACGTAGATGTGAGTTAAAGAACTCACCTTTAAACCCAAAAACAACGAACGAGAAGCTCTCAAACAAAGGAAAGGCCAATTCCTCTTCAACTTCAACTCAAGAAGCTCCAATCTAAGCTAATAAGCAAATATTTCCTAAGTTAGGTTATAGGAATTTTGTAAATTTAAGAGAGATAGAGATGTAGAAGATGAAGAGGATGCTTACCTAAGCTTCTCCTTAATTTTGGACTTGAATTTGAGTTTCCTAATCAAAACTAGGGTTTAGGAATTTCCATTTCCCTTTCTTTCCCCCATTTTTACTTTAGCTTGAGTGTTAGGAAATAGAATGAGTGAATGGATGAAGAGTAGAGGAGTAAGGGTATTATGATGGGTTAGTGGGCTGAAACCCAAACCCAAAGCCCAAATAGAAAAATAGCAAAATTCTACTCAACTCCAAACATATCGATGTTTATACTCAAAAAAGTTGTAAATGCCATTTTGGACTCAATGGAAGTGGTCTCGAGTCCCAATTCGACTGTTTACAAAAAGTAACATTTCGGACTTTAATCCGATTAACGATGCTATTTTAAATAAAACATTTAAATATACAATCGTAAAATATGCGGGTTGTTACATATATAAGCAATGAATCATAATCTATGTATTCGAAAGTACCATGCATTTGCTTTATTGATAATTTTCACGAATACAAGGGTTTATGTATTACAAGAAAGTGAAATCCCCAATTTGCTTTAAAAATTAAGGTTTACAAACTCAAGAAACGAATAAGTATACCATCAATGAATTTGGATTCCCTAAACAACACCCCTAGGGTCTTATTTATAGGCACAAGTTGTACCCTTTCGCCTCAGCCCTTTCGTCATAGTCGAAATGGTGCCTTGATGACCTTCCACTACTTTTGAAGTCGGAGTTCCTTTTTAACACTGCTTTCGAATATGACTTGGGTGCTTTCGACTCAATCGGAAGGTATAGGAGTGACCTTTATCTTGTTGTTGATGTGTTGGGTAAGAAGGAAAGGATGTTCAAATGTGTTCAAAAGGTACACATCCAACGCTTGTGGAAGGTGATTATGCTTTCTTTTTTTAAGCTTTCGAAACACTTGAATCTTCCATCATTAGTGTAACACCCCTAATTTTTAATAACATTATTCAGGAGATTTAATTAGATAAATTAAATAGAATAATGTAAGAATTAGAATGATAAGAAGATTGAGATTTGAATAAACGATAAGTAGGCGGTGCTTAATTATTTAAATGGGCTTAAGAACGGCTTATAGGCTAATTAATTAACACAAGGGCATATTGGGAAGTCGCCGCATCTTATTACCATACACAAACATTTTCATTTCTCAAAAATCAAACAAACGAAAACCTAAGGGAAGCCGGCCATTACAAGGAAGAAAAAGAGAAAATTTAATCAAGCTAAGGAATTAAAGTAAGGGTATTAATCTCAAATCAAATCTAAAAGATTTTATCATAATCAAGGTGAATAATAATTTGTACCATCTCTATTTTTTTAAACATATGTTTTCAGGTTAGGATTAAATCCATTTTATGATGTTTTGGATGATGATATGCTTGGATTTATAACATGTTTGATTTGAATCAAATTGTTTAAATATGGATTCATACGGTTTTAGGGAAAAACCATTTATTAGTGATTTCGAATGCCATGGGAAAATTTTATGTTATGTAAAATATTATTTTGGAGATGGGTTTCAATTTTTTTAATTTTCCAAGCTATGGAAAATTTGATATGAATTTTCAAAGGAAAATATGTATAATTGGGTTTAAAATTTTAATTCGAGTATTTCATGAGGAATTTGGGTCTGAAATTTTGTATGTTAGATAACATATTAAAAGTGAATTTCTGTAATTTTTGGGGATTTTTCCTAAGTGATTTGCTATGTAAATTAAATTATTTTAAAAGATGGACTTATTTGCAATATTGGTTTTTCTTAATGGAAGGGCTTATTTGTTAATTAATCTTAATTTAGATCTGAAAATAAGCGGTAGTTATTTTGTAAGGGTTTGAAAAGTTTTAAGGCAACCAATCAAAGGATTACAAATAGGCAGGTTAGTTATAAAGTAATTACTAAAGATAGCATTAAATCAGTTTTACCCAGAAAAGTGTGTTCCGCCTCTTTTAGAAGCACCTTTCGACCTTATGCTTCTGCCTTCAATCAAGTCGAAACCTACCAGCTATGCCGAAACCAATACACAAGGTATCAATAGTATGGTACGTGGTGGATAGGAAAAAAAGCAGAAGGCATGGTGTCGAAACCATTGCTTTCGATAGGGGTTGAAACCTTTGTTTTACTTTCAAAAGATAAGCGCCTGCCTTGTTTTAATAAAAGATTTTGAAGGAGTCAAAATACATGCTTTCGAAAGGGTTTGCTAAAATGGCTTTCGAAGGGGGTTGCCTCTTTTCTTTTTGGTTAAGAGTAGCTTTCGAATGAGACCTTGTGTTTTGAACTAATGCTTTCAAAAAAGATGGTTCCGACCTAGTCGAGACCCTGTTGCCGTACTTTTAGCCTTCCGAATGTATTGAAGTCATCAATGCTTTCGAAGGGTAGGCTTTGTTTTGTAAATATGAGCCACTTCCTAAAGCTTTTGAAAGGGGTTTCGAAGCTAACCTTCAAATGTTTTACTTATATGGTTTAAGCTTTTGAAAGGATGGTTCCGATGCCATCAAGTTTTTCCCCAAACACTTTTATATGATAAATAATGGTTTTGAAAGGGTTACTTTCATATGTATTCACTTTTCCCCAAAAGATACTTTAAGGAAAAATCCAAATGTTTCGAAAGGGGTACTTTTTCCGAAGCTATGCTTCTAAGAGTTAATAAGTAATACTTTAATACATTCGAAAGGTTTCGAGAAAAAAAGTTTTAAAGTGTTTCGAAAGGCAAGTGCCTAGTGTTTTTAAAAGATGATTTGAATGATTTCGAAAGGAAGTTTCCAATGGATTTGAAAGTAAAGGTTTAAAGGTTTCGAATGCCTTAGTTTTCAAAAAAAATAACCCAATCTCATTTTAAAGGAAAACCATGGCATAATAAAAGAGTTTTGAGTAAGTACGGAGTTTTTGAAGAAGTTTTTCTTGATTAATAGGTTAAAGGGATTAACCAAGTTTTATATAAAATAATTTCAAGGATATTAAACCACTGGTGTTGGTATTATTATGTTATTATGTTTACTTCTTCTTCATATATGTATATTTACATTGTGATGGACCCATAACTGTATTTTGGGGAAAGGGGCAGAATAACCAGCTAGGTTGACCCAGCAGTGAATATAATTTGAATTAACTCCTGAATGAGTAGAAATGGATCCATGAGGTCAAATAGACCAGAATGTAGGATGCCTAAATAGTGAAGTTGTCAGATAGACAGGTTCTTAGTAAACCCATGAAAACTATGTTTAGGAAAAGTTATTCGCAGGTGCCAATAGGTTCATAGTAAACCCATGAAAACTATGATTAGAATGAGTTATTGGCAGGGGTCAATAGGTTTGTAGTGAACCCATGAAAACTATATCCGGATTGAGTTATTGACAAATGTCAATAGGTTCCTAATCAACCCATGAAAACTAGGATAAGAGGGAAGTTATCGGGGATACCAATAGGTTCAGGGAGAACCCATGAAACGATAATGTTATTAGCATGGGCCAATAGATTCTTAGTGATCCCACGAAAACTATGAAACTGGACAGGGAGTCCACCATCTTTAAACAGGTTATTAGTTAACCCATGAAAACTAATAGGTTAATAGTGACCCTAGAAACTATAACTAAGACGGGTAGTCAGAATAAATGGGATGGGAAATCCAGAATTGATTTACTTATTTGCATATCATCATAATATTTTGATTTGCTATGTTTTAACCATTGTGGATGCAGGAGCACAGTATATGGTTTTATAGAGTTTTAGGATACTAGTGAGGGGAAAACCCATTTCGCTAAGCGGCATGGTCTCACTAGATATCTAAATGGTTTGAGATGGTAAATTATTATTCATACCTGGCTTTATGTCTGACTTGAAGTTTATGTTTTCCCCCTAAACTCTCGGGTGCTCAATTGATTTTGAGTAGTTTGAGAGTTGAGGTTTTCAGGTACCTCTTTAGATAAATAAGCTTTCGGAGACGTGCAGGAGGCATGATAGCTATTTAGAGTTCTTTTCTATTTTGATTCCGTTGTGTCTTGTTGTAAAGGCAAAGATGATTAATTGCTTTATTAAATACTCTGATCATCCAAGGGGGCATCTTTATATGTTGATCTTGGCGTATGTTGTAATAATTGTATTTTATCTTAACGTGGTTAACGTAATTGGGATTATGTAATGAACTTGAAATGTGATTTGGAATGGAATGAGATGTTTGTTTAAAAAAATTTTAAAATTTTCCATATCCATGTGTTTCTATTATATCAATGTATCTAGCATTACTTTATCTTGTCACCAGAAGTTAATACTATGGACGAGTGCAACATCTGTAGCGCTTAGCTTTTGGCCTCAAGATAGGGGATGTTACAATTAGGTATCGAATCGGTTTGCACTCCACTTACAAGCATTTTTGGAGACTTTCGACACTATCGACAGGGGTATTTTCTTGGCTTCGAATGATTTATAGCATGGTAGAAGGCTTCTTTAACTTCCTCATTGTTGTTAAGATATGGCGCCAACATGATATGTTGCTACTTGAATGAGTGAGAAAAGGCATTTGGATGGTTTTGAAAGGATTTAATGGTTGCGGAAGGATCATTGTGAAAGGTCACTTGAGGAGGCTTAGTTGAGGAAGGTGGATTTCAAAAGTATTCCTATTGATTAATGCGGAAGCCCTATCTTCTGGTACTTAAGGAAGCAATACTTGTCACTTGTGAATTCTCCCTTATATTTGCGGAAGGGTTCAACCGATACGAAAGGCTCATCTACGCTTTTGATAGGGATGCTTTGGAAAAAAATTCCTCCGTGGAAGGTAGACAGTAGCGAAACCAATTGTTTTGAAGGGTTTGACACATATGTGGAAGCCCGTTATTTGATACCTTTGAAAAATACTTTTAACACATACAAAACTCCTTTATGCATGCAGAACCAACTATTTCGGAAGGATCAACGGAAGCGGAGGGGTAGCCTTATCCCCTTTCGACCTCTTCGGAAGCCCATAGTTCATTTAACATTTGCAGAAGTAACCCTTCGACTCTTTCGAAAGTCGTTGCTATCATCATCATTCTTCGTGAAGCCTTCTTTTGTATTCTTTTTAGGCTTCGACAAGGTTAAAGTGATTTTGGATGATAAAATTTACCCCCTAGCGAAGGGATGCTCTTGACTTTTAAGTCAACTGTTTTGACACCCATCATTGTTGCAGCACAAAGTTTTCTCGCCTTTTGATATTCTCGAATGAATCTTGGCCATTTATTTAAATCTGATCGACTGACTTTCCTTGCATTTGATTTGTTATAAATTACGTTTCCTTCTTCCCCTTTTTCATTTACCTGCAATTAAAAATCTTGGAGCAAGGATTAGAAATTTCAATCCCTCGTTAAATTCATAATTTTGGGAGACATAGTTTCAAATTTAAGGTGAATATCCATTGTTCTATATTAAAAATCAATTTTTCATGTTCAATTTTGATTTCAAATTCTTAGGGTTTGAGTTCATGTTACTGTTTGAAATTGATTCAAGTTTGTCATTCGTGTAAGATGATTCTAAATTCAATTTTTTATTCCGATTTTGAAAAATCTATGGCATCTGTTAGGGTTCAAGCTTGAATTGCTAAATTTGGTTTTTTTACTGCTGTTGGCTGCAAATTCAAGCTCGAATCCTATTATGCTTGATTTTAATTTATCTTGGAGGGTATTAAAATTTAAAATTTAACGTCCCTTACTATGAATTGCTTTAAGAAAAATACACTTTCCGTTATCATTGATACCCTTAACCAGCCTTTCGACTTAGTCGAATTCCCAAAATTGAGATAAACATAGCCATTTGCACGCTTTCAAAATACTATCATGCCCTTTCAACTTATTCAAAACCCATAATAATCAATAGGTATATAACCATCATTTTCCTAATACAACATTGTCAAAACATCTTAATGTCCTTTCGTTAGTGTCAAAGTCACTTTGCTTCAAGTCTTTCGACTTAATGGGAGTACGATGGCGTTTCGACAATGTACATTTTTAAATAGAATAAAATCTATGGGTTTCGACGTTGTTGAAAGGTAAGTTTGAATTGATTGGGGAATGTGGTTAGTGGTTTCGATATTGTCAAAAGCTCAATGACTCTAGTTAATTTTGACCCTTTCGAAGGCATGGAACCGAGTGCTATGATAGGTACTTGAATCATTGTAGTAGGCTTCCAACACCTCAGAAAGGTATTGATAGTTGAATAAAGCATAATTTTGGTGAAATAATATATCACCTGGCAGAATCATGGGTTTAAAAAGGACTTTTAAGGGATCCGAAAAGGACATAGTTTCAGAATTAGAATCTTCCCCAAAGAAGGTTGAAACGGTTTCAAGGCATCCTCTTATAAATTCTTAAGATCCTCAATGACTTCGGGATTACAGGAGTTGAAGCTATTCCTCCTATCCATAATGACACCATTCAAAATCCTCCCAGGGGATATTTTTCTTACACCGCCATCCATATTTGGCATGGAGGTTTTATTCCATTCCTCGAGTTCTTGTTGAGATTCCTAAGTTACCTTGGCATAACTCCTATTTAATTATCACCCAACATCTATACATACCTTATCTCCTTGGAGCTCATGGCCTAAGGGTCAGGTATTCCTTCTCTAAGTGCTGAATTTCTTAATTACTTAGTACGCCTCATCAAACTTAGCAATTTGAATAGCCAGGTTTTCCTGGCTAACCCTCTCAAAAAGCTAGTTTCAGAGGGAATAAATAAGTTCAAGGATTGGGAAACGCAATTCTTCTATATCAAATGCTTTCCAAGTATTAATGGAGCCTTTTCTTCTCCTCATAAGTACACCATCACTATTATTTCTATTAACTTATTTACTTTTGCTAAATAATGTCTTCTTATTATGCCCTGCTCCTAAGGATCTCGATGACGAAGGCAAAAGAATTATAAAATTATTGATTGCTGCCTCAAGCCGAATTGGGAATAGGCTTACATTACTGACTCCTAGCAACTTTCAGAAACATTCCCTTCTACCAGAAGGCCAGAGGATTCTTGGGCAGCCTCCTCTTGTCCAACATACCTCAAAAAGAAAACGATTCCTAGCTCTGGGTGACCGCCATAATTTTTCACCTCTGTCTCCAATTTGTCCCGACCAACCGAGTAAACTTAAATGTATTGTTTATAACCTGTTGTCGCATTATTGTTTAGATTGTTTTTGCTAATCTATACTTTTGGTTTTAACAGCTGCTCCTCTGATTGAATTAACTACAGAGGACCCACTCCCTTCATCTTCAGAATCTGATGCTCTAGCTCTGACCCAAGCCATTGCTAGTTCAAGAAGCTGTCACGTACTGAAATTTTCGACTTTCGAAAATTCGACATCGATACTCACTTTATCGACTGCCGAGCAATCGAACGTCGGAAACTCCAATAGTGAGGGTTTTAAAAAGAAGAAAAAGGTAGAAGAAGAAGAAAAGAGGAAAAAGATAGAAGAAGAGAAAATAAAGAGAAGAAGAGGAAGAAGAAACAACATAACACACAGAACAGAAACAGAACAATATCAGAATCTCACATATCGCAGCGGAACAATATATAATAGATAAACACTAGTCTTTAAAAACAAAGAATTATATCAGTTTTTATACATACATCAATCAGAGTCAATATACAACAATGGACAGTTATATAAACTTGTCCTCATACAGAATACACAGCGGAATAAATACTATCAGATACAAATACTACGTCTCGTCATCCAGCTTATCTCCAAAGCTCCAGAATATCCTGATAACATAACTCTTGGCTGCCCGTGTGGAAATGGATGGGCACCCAGAGTTTAGAAGGGAACAATAAACTCCGAGTCAGTCATGGTGACTGGTGTGAGATCGTAAAACAGTTGCTTTTCACAAAGAAAATAAAACAAATTCGCAATGCTTTTGGAAAATGAAACTACCATAAGACCTCCCACCACACACACAATGCAAACGCAGAATTGGAGGAGATTTCTTCTTATGATAGTCAAAGATGCTTACTACGCAAAATCAAATCATTTTTGATATTATTATTAGTGCATAGTGTAGAAAACATTTCGAAAGTATAATATTAATCTTAGCCAACATACGACCAGTATCGTATGCCTACTATAGCTACCATCTAAACAGTGGTGACCACCGTACGTAAATGGCAGGTTCTACAACTAATACCGTACAAGGTTCATATTGGAGTTTGGATTTCCAACAAATGGTCAGGCTAAGGAACTTCCTATCCACGATGGGTACGTCCCTGGAATAGACGACCCGAGAAATAACCTAACATTACGGTTAGATATCTGCCAACACAAGGTCGGGTTACCTCTGCAAAAATAGGTAACTACTGACACGCGTATGTCATCCCCCGATCGTAACCGATCTTCCCGAGGATCCCCGATTTCCAACAAACCACATAGATAATAATGCAGCAACCACATAGGTTAAGTATCTGGGCTCCATACCATGATACCACCTCTATCCAGAAGGAATGACATACACTAAGGGGCGCTACTCCCTAGAACCTTGCTGCATCCTTCCTGTTTCGACCATTTCCGGGGTGTGAGGCTCGACGAAGTCTCGTCCACAAAGCTACGCTTTCTACAAAGCCATGCTTCGGGTCAACAAATGATCAACCTATGATCACAAAGATATAAGATCAAACAAATGATCATATCACAAATGATCAAACACTGATCATTTCACAGCAACACTCAGTATGCCACGTTACCAAATTGGGAGTATATCGCTGATAAATTTCAACTACATAACCTCTGAGCTCGTACGTCTCAGAGAAGGGTGTTAAGCTAAGAGAATAAATTCTCCGCCACCAATAGAAATGTATTTGAAAGAAATCAGCTTTATATCTCAATTTGTAACGTCAGACACACAATCCATACAAGTCTGTTCCGGGATCGAACAGAACCGAAGGCACTTCTCACGAAGCCCTTGCACATCCGGATAATTTTCAATCACGTCCGGACTTCCCGTCACTGAGGGTGATAAAACCTCTAAATCGGAGATCAGCCGATGTAGAGTAACTCGACGGTAATCCTTCCGTTTTCAAAAATATCCGGTCTTCAACACCGGTCTTCGAATGCAATTCATAACGACGTATCACATATTCGGAATGGGTTATACGACCCCATGGTCCTTTCCCGGCTAACCCGAATAGTGAGCGATTATTCAAAAATAAGTGTGGCATTCAAATTCATCCAATTCACAACAAAACATCCATTCAGGGTAATTATTGATAGTCGGTTATTTAACTATCAATAAAGATGCGCAACATCATCAGATTCCAAATAATTTTCCAAATTATTTTATCTTCAAAAATATCTTTACTAGATATAAAATTTCCACACTTAACCGTTTGAAAACAATTTTCAAATCAATTTCCACATTTCATTTTATCTTTGAAGATAAAATCTCAAAACAGTTCATTTCATATTGGAAAAGCATTTCCATACTTATTAAATAATAAGTATTTCACAATCATTTATTTTCAACACTTGGAAAATATTCGATATACTTAAATTATAATTAAGTATATATTTCATCCTTTAAGGAAATCATTCTCTTTCACAAATTTTATTTGAGTCAAAACGAATGTTACGTAAAACATCGTTACGATAACTCAAAATCACTAGTATAGGGATTCGAAATTTATATAGATATATATAAATCCCAATAGTACATAAAACATTTCCTTTCGGAAATCATTTACTATAACAACAGTGTTATAGTCCATCATTTCCTTAAATTCCTCGAAAACGTCTATTTCAACAATAAATGTTGAAATCTATGATTTCGATATTTTAACACGTTTTAAAACATCTTTTAAAACAATTACTTCATTTCATAATATCACTTCTCCAAAACATATCCATTTTATTTAATAATATATTCACTGTCCAAAATCGTGAATACAATTCCTTTAATTAACTTCTACGATTCACTTATCAAAATAAGTGATTTCGGATTTATAAACAACGTTTATAAATCACAATTTTATATTTTATAACAATTTCAAGTTATGAAATATCTTATTTAAACAATTCCATTTGACTCATTTATATAACAAAAATCTAATTCATAAGTTGATACTTATAATTCATTTAGTTTCAAAACCCTTCATCTTATAATGTCACAAATCGTATATCTATTAATACTACTTACTTATAAAATCCGTTTATAAGTTCATTTTAACATTTATAGAACTCCTAAAAATCTCCTTATTTTTATTGATAAAATAACAATTTTATACATCTTCTATAAATATAATCCATTTATAATAAGTCGAAAATTTCAATTTAACCCAATTACAATTTAATCAACTTATTATTTCAAAAACCACATTCTTATTATATCTTCACAAATCTCATAATTTTTATAACACGAAAATTATAACAATTATTTATTTAAAATGAATTAATTCCAAAATTCAATAAAACGTATACTTTCAAATAATCACTTTGAAATCCTTTTAAAAATAATATCGTTATTTTTAACTTCAAAAATGGATCCGATGATGCTACAGCATCAAACAATCAATCACAACAATCAAATATCATATATCATCATATGATAACAGAATATATCACAATATCTGTAAATAATCAATACGGTGAGGAATCCAGTTGGATCCCTCCAACCTGTTTCCCTGCATCCACAGATGTTAGCACAATACCAATTCCGCTCCAGTACGGAATTATCGCGGTATATGGGTTTAATAAATATTATCCGCTTACTAACGGCGCAATAGGGTCTCATCCGCTATACGAGGCGGGAAATCATCAATCCAATATATACATATGACAATATGTATATATTGCTATATATATATATAGATATATCCTACTATATCTAATATCACATCCAATAGCAATCATCAATAACTGCAAAAATTCCACATTCAATTTGAGTGAGAAAATCTCACCGTGATTTTCTCGATAGCAATTCGTAGCGTTTTATTTCGAATGAAATTAAACGGACGTTTAATCTCACTCAAAATTTTCACTGACCCCGATCGTCTCCAATTCAGTTGCATCACGAAGTATTCGACGATACGATTCCAACGCACTTTGTTTCGTCATTTTCTGATAATGTATGAAAGAGTTATAACATTTTGAAGTTAATACAAATCAATATAATTCAATTTACATTTTTCTTTTAGATTTTTAAACCTATTCAATCTGGGCCGTTCTTTTCGAAATCCTAGGATCTGTACCATGACTTTGCCTTCTTCCCCATTGCGTGATACCCCAGTAACAAATCGAACGAGCCAAACCCCTCTGCCGCCGTTTCTACTTCAATTTACGCGACCACCATAGTTGATCGGAATTCGATCAACTCCTGCCAAAACACACTCCCATCCCCCCTCAGCCTCCATGCCAAGCGCGGCAACGTCCGGTGCCACCCCCTCCTCAAAATACGTGCGCGACTGGCCACGGTTCCAGCTCCAATTCCCAACGATCCACTCCGTAGTTGCCGATCATCACCGTTGGATGTGCTCGCCACGAAGAGCCCTATATTTTCCTAGTTGAAAGTTTCATGTAAAAATTTGTGGATGGAAAGAAAATTGAGGAAGAAGGAGGGAGTTTTTCAGCCTTCGTTCAAATGGTGGCGGCCGTGACCTGATTCCCTAGTTTTTTTATTTTCTTTTTATTTTTGTGAAGAGAAGAGCTATTTATAGGAAATCGAACGAACACTATTCATTCCGGAATTTCCGAATTTCGATTTACGCGCGGTCACTATCGTTTCTAGGGTTTACCCCGCGTTCCGGACGCAATGGAACAGGTTTCGGAAGCTAATTCGATCATTTGTGCAAGATATGGAATTAAACGATCAATTTAAATTAAACCGATTTAAATCGATTTCGAGGCGTTTTGGCTTGCCCCGGACAAATGGTGAATCCAAAAATTACAAAATTTGAAACCATGCAATAATTTCAAATTACGGATCCGATGAAACTAGTTTCGTTCAATTCTGAGACTGTTCGAAAATTGGCTATTTTTACAGTCGATAATTAAATATTAAATATTCAATTTTCATAGATTAACTCCAATTTCAATTTTAAAAGTTCTATAACCTTTCTATAACTCCAGTATGATTAAATAAAATGTTACAAATAAATTTTAATCATATTAAACCCAAATTTCAATTATTTCTGAAATTTAACTATTTAATTTATCGATTTAATTGTCAAATTAAATCCAATTATTCGAATTTTAAATTATTCGACTTATTAATTTCACTTATTAATATCTAAAATCAATTAAATATTCGAATTTTAATTATCAAAAATTCTGGGTCGTTACAAACTTCCCCCCTTAAAAGAATTTCGTCCTCGAAATTACAAGTTAGGAAGAAAAAGTCCTTAACTCGTCTACTATTTTCAACATCCAATAGTTTTATCAAATTTATCAAAACAAATCTTCCTACTAAAGATTCATTATTATTCAAGTAACTTTCCAACTTCGGAAATAAGTTTTAAACAACATTGTTTAACTTCAAAATTCAAATTCAAATTTAAACTTTCAAAATTTTCTCAAAAAATTTCTAACGCCCTAAATTTTCAAAAAATTTCGCCAACGTCTCCTTTGCGCGGCTAATACGGCACGACTACAAAACGTCCCTACGGACTCTCAGATTTCAAAAAGAAAAGAAAAATGCCAAGCGGCTAGACAAGAAATCATCAAAATTCATATTGAAATTGAAATACTTACCTTTTGTCGAGCAATTCAAATTTATCTTCGAAATCAAAATTCCAATTCCTTTATACACCTGTATGTCCTACTAGCCATAATATCTAGTTACACATTCAAACCATTTTGCAAAGTCTATTACAAAATTTCGATACTTCTTATATCATCTTTACTTCCCTACTGAAGTTTCATATCTATTATCATTCAATTTTGCATTTCAAATTTCATTTGAATTTAATTCACAATTCCAACCTTATTTGGATTCTATTTAACTTCTGAATATTGAATTTTATCAATTATCTTTCATTCACAACTGCATCATTTTAAATTAGTTTCATTTACTAATTTATCACAAATTGTAATTCACTTTATTCAAATTTGTTTTCAACATTCAGTTTCAATTCCAGTTTTATTCTTTCGTTCATTCCCAAAATTTATTTTCAATTCACTATTTTGGTTTATAACCACTTATATTAAACTGGATTTCAATTCGAATTCAATTTACATTCATGTACTTGCAATTGCAAATTGATTCATTCATTCACAATTTTATTTTCATAATTCAATACTCAATTCCAGAGTCTTTTCAACCTTTTCAAAACCATTTTTGAAAACAGTTCAAATTATCCTTTGAATTTTCTAAAACAAAATCCAAATTTTCAAAACAACTTCCATTTAAAACAATTTGGCAGCAATTCCTCTTTTGGAAACCCGAAAATGAACACCGGTGATGTCGCGATCATCATCGGAATTATTTTCCAGCGACCGAAAAGAGTTTAGAGCTTTTATCTTTCTAAAATACTTTTCAAACCTTTGAAATTCATTTTCAAATCAAAAAGGAATTTAAACTTTCCAGATCTCCAAAATTTTCAAATTCTTTTCAAACATTTCCAAAAACTTCTCTGGAATTCCGTTTCAAATTACAAATCACATTTATAATTTACATTCTTTAAATTTCATTTGTATGTGAATTTTTATTTCTTAACTTTGGAGTTATGTTTTCAATTTCTCATTTAATTTCAATGATAATAGATTAATATTATCACTTCTAACAACCATGCAACCATATACTATAGTATTTCATAGAAAACCATTTCTTTTCTATACAAAAATAGTTTTGGGCAAAATTATCTCATTTACCCTATTTAAAACAATACTGTGTCGAATTGTTCTATATAAGTGTTTAGAGATCCCTATCGATAGAGTTGTACGGACAATACCGACCAGAATCCATATACCACTCAACAAATCAATCATCACAATATAAAACAATTTTATATTCACTAACAAATACGCGCTCATATCTATTATTACACTCAACTCATTCCAGAGTACTACTGACTCTATCTCTAATGAGTAACACCCAACAGAGCAGGGTTGTCGCTTAACCATATGCTCTGATACCACGCTGTCACGTACTGAAATTTTCGACTTTCGAAAATTCAACATCGATACTCACTTTATCGACTGCCGAGCAATCGAACGCCGGAAACTCCAATAGTGAGGGTTTTAAAAAGAAGAAAAAGGTAGAATAAGAAGAAAAGAGGAAAAAGATAGAAGAAGAGAAAATAAAGAGAAGAAGAGGAAGAAGAAACAACAGAACACACAGAACAGAAACAGAACAATATCAGAATCTCACATATCGCAGCGGAACAATATATAATAGATAAACACTAGTCTTTAAAAACAAAGAATTATATCAGTTTTTATACATACATCAATCAGAGTCAATATACAACAATGGACAGTTATATAAACTTGTCCTCATACAGAATACACAGCGGAATAAATACTATCAGATACAAATACTACGTCTCGTCATCCAGCTTATCTCCAAAGCTCCAGAATATCCTGATAACATAACTCTAGGCTGCCCGTGTGGAAATGGATGGGCACCCAGAGTTTAGAAGGGAACAATAAACTCCGAGTCAGTCATGGTGACTGGTGTGAGATCATAAAACAGTTATTTTTCACAAAGAAAATAAAACAAATTCGCAATGCTTTTGGAAAATGAAACTACCATAAGACCTCCCACCACACACACAATGCAAACGCAGAATTGGAGGAGATTTCTTCTTATGATAGTCAAAGATGCTTACTACGCAAAATCAAATCATTTTTGATATTATTATTAGTGCATAGTGTAGAAAACATTTCGAAAGTATAATATTAATCTTAGCCAACATACGACCAGTATCGTATGCCTACTATAGCTACCATCTAAACAGTGGTGACCACCGTACGTAAATGGAAGGTTCTACAACTAATACCGTACAAGGTTCGTATTGGAGTTTGGATTTCCAACAAATGGTCAGGCTAAGGAACTTCCTATCCACGATGGGTACGTCCCTGGAATAGACGACCCGAGAAATAACCTAACATTACGGTTAGATCTCTGCCAACACAAGGCCGGGTTACCTTTGCAAAAATAGGTAACTACTGACACGCGTATGTCATCCCCCGATCGTAACCGATCTTCCCGAGGATCCCTATTTCCAACAAACCACATAGATAATAATGCAGCAACCACATAGGTTAAGTATTTGGGCTCCATACCATGATACCACCTCTATCCAGAAGGAATGACATACACTAAGGGGCGCTACTCCCTAGAACCTTGCTGCATCCTTCCTGTTTCGACCATTTCCGGGGTGTGAGGCTCGACGAAGTCTCGTCCACAAAGCTACGCTTTCTACAAAGCCATGCTTCGGGTCAACAAATGATCAACCTATGATCACAAAGATATAAGATCAAACAAATGATCATATCACAAATGATCAAACACTAATCATTTCACAGCAACACTCAGTATGCCACGTTACCAAATTGGGAGTATATCGCTGATAAATTTCAACTACATAACCTCTGAGCTCGTACGTCTCAGAGAAGGGTGTTAAGCTAAGAGAATAAATTCTCCGCCACCAACAGAAATGTATTTGAAAGAAATCAGCTTTATATCTCAATTTGTAACGTCAGACACACAATCCATACAAGTCTGTTCCGGGATCGAACAGAACCGAAGGCACTTCTCACGAAGCCCTTGCACATCCGGATAATTTTCAATCACGTCCGGACTTCCCGTCACTAAGGGTGATAAAACCTCTAAATCGGAGATCAGCCGATGTAGAGTAACTCGACGGTAATCCTTCCGTTTTCAAAAATATCCGGTCTTCAACACCGGTCTTCGAATGCAATTCATAACGACGTATCACATATTCGGAATGGGTTATACGACCCCATGGTCCTTTCCCGGCTAACCCGAATAGTGAACGATTATTCAAAAATAAGTGTGGCATTCAAATTCATCCAATTCACAACAAAACATCCATTCAGGGTAATTATTGATAGTCGGTTATTTAACTATCAATAAAGATGCGCAACATCATCAGATTCCAAATAATTTTCCAAATAATTTTATCTTCAAAAATATCTTTACTAGATATAAAATTTCCACACTTAACCGTTTGAAAACAATTTTCAAATCAATTTCCACATTTCATTTTATCTTTGAAGATAAAATCTCAAAACAGTTCATTTCATATTGGAAAAGCATTTCCATACTTATTAAATAATAAGTATTTCACAATCATTTATTTTCAACACTTGGAAAATATTCGATATACTTAAATTATAATTAAGTATATATTTCATCCTTTAAGGAAATCATTCTCTTTCACAAATTTTATTTGAGTCAAAACGAATGTTACGTAAAACATCGTTACGACAACTCAAAATCACTAGTATAGGGATTCGAAATTTAGATAGATATATATAAATCCCAATACTACATAAAACATTTCCTTTCGGAAATCATTTACTATAACAACAGTGTTATAGTCCATCATTTCCTTAAATTCCTCGAAAACGTCTATTTCAACAATAAATGTTGAAATCTATGATTTCGATATTTTAAAACGTTTTAAAACATCTTTTAAAACAATTACTTCATTTCATAATATCACTTCTCCTAAACATATCCATTTTATTTAATAATATATTCACTGTCCAAAATCGTGAATATAATTCCTTTAATTAACTTCTACGATTCACTTATCAAAATAAGTGATTTCGGATTTATAAACAACGTTTATAAATCACAATTTTATATTTTATAACAATTTCAAGTTATGAAATATCTTATTTAGACAATTCCATTTGACTCATTTATATAACAAAAATCCAATTCATAAGTTGATACTTATAATTCATTTAGTTTCAAAACCCTTCATCTTATAATGTCACAAATCGTATATCTTTTAATACTACTTAGTTATAAAATCCGTTTATAAGTTCATTTTAACATTTATAGAACTCCTAAAAATCTCCTTATTTTTATTGATAAAATAACAATTTTATACATCTTCTATAAATATAATCCATTTATAATAAGTCGAAAATTTCAATTTAACCCAATTACAATTTAATCAACTTATTATTTCAAAAACCACATTCTTATTATATCTTCACAAATCTCATAATTTTTATAACACGAAAATTATAACAATTATTTATTTAAAATGAATTAATTCCAAAATTCAATAAAACGTATACTTTCAAATAATCACTTTGAAATCCTTTTAAAAATAATATCGTTATTTTTAACTTCAAAAATGGATCTGATGATGCTATAGCATCAAACAATCATTCACAACAATCAAATATCATATATCATCATATGATAACAGAATATATCACAATATCTGTAAATAATCAATACGGTGAGGAATCCAGTTGGATCCCTCCAACCTGTTTCCCTGCATCCACAGATGTTAGCACAATACCAATTCCGCTCCAGTACGGAATTATCGCGGTATATGGGTTTAATAAATATTATCCGCTTACTAACGGCGCAATAGGGTCTCATCCGCTATACGAGGTGGGAAATCATCAATCCAATATATACATATGCCAATATGTATATATTGCTATATATATATATAGATATATCCTACTATATCTAATATCACATCCAATAGCAATCATCAATAACTGCAAAAATTCCACATTCAATTTGAGTGAGAAAATCTCACCGTGATTTTCTCGATAGCAATTCGTAGCGTTTTATTTCGAATGAAATTAAACGGACGTTTAATCTCACTCAAAATTTTCACTGACCCCGATCGTCTCCAATTCAGTTGCATCACGAAGTATTCGACGATACGATTCCAACGCACTTTTTTTCGTCATTTTCTGATAATGTATGAAAGAGTTATAACATTTTGAAGTTAATACAAATCAATATAATTCAATTTACATTTTTCTTTTAGATTTTTAAACCTATTCAATCTGGGCCGTGCTTTTCGAAATCCTAGGATCTGTACCATGACTTTGCCTTCTTCCCCATCGCGTGATACCCCAGTAACAAATCGAACGAGCCAAACCCCTCTGCCGCCGTTTCTACTTTAATTTACGCGACCACCATAGTTGATCGGAATTCGATCAACTCCTGCCAAAACACGCGCCCATCCCACCTCAGCCTCCATGCCAAGCGCGGCAACGTCCGGTGCCACCTCCTCCTCAAAATATGTGCGCGACTGGCCACGGTTCCAGCTCCAATTCCCATCGATCCACTCCGTAGTTGCCGATCATCACCGTTGGATGTGCTCGCCACGAAGAGCCCTATATTTTCCTAGTTGAAAGTTTCGTGTAAAAATTTGTGGATGGAAAGAAAATTGAGGAAGAAGGAGGGAGTTTTTCAGCCTTCGTTCAAATGGTGGCGGCCGTGACCTGATGCCCTAGTTTTTTTATTTTCTTTTTATTTTTGTGAAGAGAAGAGCTATTTATAGGAAATCGAACGAACACTATTCATTCCGGAATTTCCGAATTTCGATTTACGCGCGGTCACTATCGTTTCTAGGGTTTACCCCGCGTTCCGGACGCAATGGAATAGGTTTCGAAAGCTAATTCGATCGTCTGTGCAAGATATGGAATTAAACGATCAATTTAAATTAAACCGATTTAAATCGATTTCGAGGCGTTTTGGCTTGCCCCGGACAAATGGTGAATCCAAAAATTACGAAATTTGAAACCATGCAATAATTTGACATTACGGATCCGATGAAACTAGTTTCGTTCAATTCTGAGACTGTTCGAAAATTGGCTATTTTTACAATCGATAATTAAATATTAAATATTCAATTTTCATAGATTAACTCCAATTTCAATTTTAAAAGTTCTATAACCTTTCTATAACTCCAGTATGATTAAATAAAATGTTACAAATAAATTTTAATCATATTAAACCCAAATTTCAATTATTTCTGAAATTTAACTATTTAATTTATCGATTTAATTGTCAAATTAAATCCAATTATTCGAATTTTAAATTATTCGACTTATTAATTTCACTTATTAATATCTAAAATCAATTAAATATTCGAATTTTAATTATCAAAAATTCTGGGTCGTTACAGAATGATTGCTAAAAGAAAATTAAATGGAGTGACTGCGGTAGGCTAATAAGGTCAAAATTACTAATGTTCAATCTTCTCTCTCCCCTAAGAGGGTGAATTTGTTGTGCCGGCAAAGCTTTAGAGGGTCATACTCTTGATCTCACTTCTTCTATGGTCGATTTACCTTCTGCAATTGTTGATCAATCCAGAACGCTTCCTTTAAAGGACGACTTTATGTCCCAGATAGTTGTTTTCGATTCTCCAAGCGTTACCGAGCAAATGCAGAAGGATTTAGGCACTTCTACTCCTTCCTAGGAGTTAAATCCTTATAGACCCACAACACTAGTGCCTCCTACTGATTTTGAGAATGTTGTACAATCAATTATGAGCTCTCTATCATTTTCTGCTATTCAGCCACCGACCTCTATACCTGATCCGTCGAGTCATTGTCGATCTCTCATTGAACAACAACTTCTGGTATATTCCATACTGCTTGATTTTCTTATTATTATTATTTTTATACTGAATCCTCACTCATGTTTTACTTTCCTTTCAGATCTCCAAAAGCTGGTACTCTCTTTAAGAAAATGTTTCTAAGTCCTCTGCTGAGACGCCAAAGCTCAAATAATAAGTCTCAACCTTAAATAATCAGATCACTTTCTTGACTACTGCTAAGGATAAAGCAGTGAGGGAACGAGAAAGATTGAGTACTTCTTTTGTTAAAGTAGAATCTACAATTTATAAGGAGAGGAAGGCTAGAAAGATCTTAGCCAATGAAGTCTTGGCTTTGAAAATGACTTTAAAAGAGTCCGAGGACAAAAAGGCCAGGATTAATGCTAAACATGTTTCTCTTAAGAAGAAGTGCACTTCTTTCAAAAAGAAGTTGGAGAAGTGAAAAAATTCTTTATCCAAGGCCATCAAAACCATTTATAAGGCTAAATAAAAGGTGTCTCAATTTCTGAGCACTTCTCTGAAAGATATCATCGTAAATTCTTATGAGGATGCACTCATGTTAGCTTACTCCGATAATATAGAGAAGTGCCCAGATTTAAGTTTTCCCTCTCTCGACCCTATACTGGTCAAAAGATTTATGGTCAAAATCAAGGAAATGGAGCAAGGGATCGAGGTTCCTAATAGAGAAGAAATTGATGCCACCAGGCTATTATCTTTTGAAGTCCCTCCCATAGAAGAATATTCTAATTTAGATAAGAAGGAAGATGAAAAGTGCAGCGAAGTTGTGTTTGATGAAGATGAGAACGACGATGAGAACCCTAATGATGACGATAAAGGTTTGGGTGTTGGTGGCAACGAGGGTGATTACGATGATTCTCATAGAGGGGGTGATGGTGACACTTCTAGGGCATCAAATAAAGTTATCCCTGATCCTAACGCCCGCGAAGACGGTCAGACCGAACTCCCTGAATCCTCTGATTCCCAAAGAGAAAATGCCGATTTTGATGCCGGGGAGCAAAAAGGTAAGAAGCGGACACTACAAACTTCAATTCTTATTTCTTAGGTAAGGAGTTCTTTATCAAAATGCCTCTCACTTCCAAGATAACTCTTGCTAATATCTTTCCATTTTAGATAAGGGAAGAAAAACATACACCTTAAAAAACAAAGCTTGAAAGGAAACATGCGGAATTAAATAGCCTGTATAGGGAATTAGAAAAACAATTAAATAATACAATGCACTCTCTGACAAGTATTATAAGCTTAACAAAAGCGCTGCAGCATTAGCGTCCTTTAAAGATCAAGAAGCGACCCCTCGACTGAAAAGGGCATGTCTCCATTATGACAAACTTTTGGAAGAGAACATGGAATTGATGACACACTTCTGGATGATAATCGAAGATAGAGATATCCTAGTAGACTTTCTATATAAACCTTACTGCAGACATCTGACTGTAGATTTTTCATACTTGGGTGATTTTATTGAGGGTCTACTTAGATACCTACACAAGAGATATTAGACGAATTCAGGTCCGATCCTCACCCGGGGCCTTGTTGGAACTTATCGTTGGTCAACTCAATTCCTCGCACATTGCTTCTAGAAAAACTTAAATATTGTAAGGATAAGTTCATTTTCGAGTTGTTTAAGAAGTCAATCTTGTATGAACTAGAAGAAATTTTGTAATCATGTACTTATATTGATCTGTGGTCTTTCTATATTAGTTCTTTTATACATAGTTTTATTTTATTACATCATTACAGAGTAAATATCTCTCAATCAGCACTGTTACTAGGGATTACTTAGGAAAATATGTCAAATTATGAAGAGATTATTTAGAAAAGACCTTGCTCTTGAAATCCTCACGATTGGCCAGATATTGCTTCCTTAGAGATCTACAAAAGCTTTACATGCAACATCCCCCGTCTTCACCTTGATTTTCTAGGCAAAGAAAAGGAGAAGCTCCTTAAGGAAATTCAAACATATCATACAAAATTGATTTGTGGATGTGATAGTCCTCCAGCCGGAGAATGGGATTATAGCAAATGTCCTCCAACTATTACCTTAGAAGGATTTAATGCCACTTTTGAATCGACGATTACTCTTTCGGCTAACTCTTTAAATAAAGTTTAAAATGTCGTTTCTAGACTTTAAGCACGATAGGGCAAAGCCAATACTTGATTATAACAATGATATTGTACACATCGTTTTATTTTCTTTTGAGTTGTAACCCTATTATTGTAATAAAAGAAATTTGTTCTTTGGGTATTAATTTGTTTCTTTTTGTTTGTTTGAATAGGAAATGCAATTAGCAACTATGTTTCTCTCATCAGATCCTATATCTCATTTCACCAATCTTAGGGATAGATTGATTATAGATCTTGAAAAGAGAAACCTATCTGTAGATCCTTTGTCTGTCAAACTTCAGGGTAAAACTCAAGCGCTGGAATGGTGTAGGAGATTTTTTCTCCAAAAGGCAATCACTAGAGACCTAAATTATCAAATCACTAGTATCGAAGTGGATATCAAGAAGAAGGATGAAATAGTTTCTCAATTGAAACGTCAAAATAAATCAAATCCTTCGATCAACTTTGATCATGAGATGTCCAAGATTTTCCAACGGATAAGCGATTTGGAAATAAAACTAAAGGATAGTCAGGCTCAATGTAAATCTTTGGATATTATCGTGGAAGGTGATATTCCAAATATAAATTTACCAATTTCTCCAATCACTTCAACTGTTGGTAAATCAGCAAGGTCTCATTCTTTAGCCATTCAAAAATTCCCTACTATAACTAATCCTCCTCCGGGTTTAGATGAAAAAGAAGTTGGTGAGTGGTGACGAAAAGTCAAGTTTGAAACGATGAAATATTTCGACAATCGGCAAAAAGAAAGATACTCACAACGCATTAAAGAGTATGTAGCCAAAATTCAAAAACTTGAATACGAAAAACATCTTCTTCAAAAGCGTATTGCTGATTTAGATAGGCAGAACAGGACTCTTAAAGGTGCGAACAAAGCTTTCAATCATGCTTTGAAGACTCATATTGAGTCTATTGATGACGCTGATGAAATTAGGAAGAAGGAAAAGAGACTCAAAGAAATTCTTTGTATAGCAATACACCATATTGTTGTTCCTTTGATTGCTAAGAATTTAGATAAGGCTGTACAAGATCTTTAAGGCACACTCTTATATTGTATAATATGCTTTGTAAATAACTTTGCAGACTATGTAAATTATGTAAATATCACCTAGTTTGTAGCCCTCATATATACTTGTTAGGTCATTTCCTTAATATGCCTTTTGATAGCTTTGGCTACGGTTTTCTTTTTTGTTTGTTGAATCATTTAGTCTTCCTTATCAATCTTTTTTTCCTGTAAAGTACAAAGTAGGCAACATTTTTTATCATTAGTTTAAAGTTTATGCAAGAATATGTCTAGTAGTTTTCTCATATTATTGGAGATAATATTAGAATTTCTGATAATAGAATTCCATAATTCTAATTTTGGAATAATGGAAATTAATAGATCATTATCTGAAGATAATAAGTGATGAGAAATCCATAGTTGGGAATGATTGAAGACCGAAAATTCTTGTCCGGCAATAACAGAAGCCCCTATATCCAACTTTGGTAATAATGAGAGAAGTCCAGAATTTCAGCTCTGGTTGTATTAATAGAAGACCGGATATTTAATCACATAAGTAATAGAGGGCCAAAAATTTAGATGTTGTAGAATATGCTAGTATATGATTTTTGTTTGATGATAATAAACATATATATATATATATATTGGTTTAAATGTATTTATTGTTGTACTATTTTATTTTTCACATAATTAAATAAATATTTGTTGAATAAAATAAATAACTCAGAATTCATATTCAAACAAATATTTTATTCAAACAAATATTTTATTACAAATTCAAATAGTACAAATTTGAGCTCTCACTACATTTATAAATTCTCAATTACTATACAATTTCGATTACAACAAAATTTTCAATTTACAATTTTTACCTCACTACATATTCACTCTCACTCGTATTTGATCTTCAACTCTGTTCCAGCCTGAATCCAGCATCTGAACTATCTACAAAGCAAACACTGACACAACAAAATTGAAAAAGAAATAATTTGCAGTGTACAATGAAATGCGTGTTTGAAAATATTGTTTGCCTCAGTTATTTGGGTTGTTCGTCATCATTTATTTTTTAATTCATCATACACGAACAACTTGTGACATGCACAGTGTATCACTGTACATGCCACAAGGCCGTGCACACCGATATACACTTTCTTGTTAAAACTACAAGGACATGTGAGCACAAGGTCAAACCCAAACCTAGGCCGAATTCAACTCAAGTGCAACAAATACAAACACACTGCAAAGCATCAAATAAGTGAATAGAGCAATGAAATGTCAAAACCAAGACCAGACTCATGCAACTAGGTTCACCAGACCACAAAACCAGACCGGTCAACTTGAACATGATAACAAAGGCAACAAGAATCAACTTGAAACACTCCAAATGAAGACATGTACAAAGGATAATGCATGTATGAGCAAGCAGTTCACACACACACATACACACATACATACATACATACATACATACATACATACATACATATTTATATATATAGTGAATGCAAATAGAGCACTGGAAGTTCAATGCAACTACAACAGAGTTCAAGTCAAAACCAAAACAGAAAATGTACAAGTTCAACGTAAGGGTCAGGAGCTTCAAAGTGCAGACTCATGAAGCCTCAAATTGACAACAAAGGCACCAGAAATGTGCATGTTCAAATGAAATGGTCAGGTGCAAATGAATACTCAAAGCTACACACATGACAACAAGCCAGTGGAAACAAATGTACAAAAGCTCCAGACAAAATGAACATATAACAATGGAGCATGCATGTGTAGACATTTACAAATATGCAGTGACAAAGTTTCAGTTACAAGGCAAGTACAGTCTTCACAAATGACTCAACAATACAAAACTTAAGTGAACCAGTTCAACAGACTCAAATCAACACGCAACAGACACTGCATCAAGTTATACTCAGAGAATACTTGTGCACCATACCTGACTTTAAAATGACAAATAGTAACAAGTGTATATGGCGACACACATACAAAGTGTACATGGTGACACACATACAAATTAAACCAGACGGTGATATATATGGTCACAGAACACAATGTCACAAGTATATCATGTATACAAGCATTCAAATGATACCTATCATCACCAACAAAAATGCAAAACATGAAACAGAGGAGACCAAAACTACAATAGAAAAGCAACGCAATGGTCGAGTTATAGACTCCAACCAAGCAATTCAACAACACTTGAATATGTTCAACCAAGTGTATCAACACAGCAGAGTACAAAGAAGCAACAACCAATTGCAAGTCTTAAATGAACATGCAACAAGAAGAATCGAAATGTGCAGTAGTTTTAAACTTGTCAACCAGGGAAATAAATTCGAGATATATATGAAGTCGAAGTAACAAAACAAGGGTGCTGTTCAAATAAAGTCACAGAGGGTCACACGATGAACAAGTTAAAGACGTGGGTATTGAATGAAGTCATAGGAGAAAGAACACAAAGCAGATTTAAATATATCATTTAAGAACAAGTCATAGCCAAAGAATCAAAATATCTCAATAATTAAATACCGAAGTCAAAGGAGCAATGAATGGAACCGAATCAAAGAGATTCTAATTCATCAACTATTGAAAAAGCCAAGAATTCATCACATCGTTCAAGCACAAATCGAACAGCCAAGCTAAACTCACTGAAAAATTCAAAAAGAAATATACGAATGAATATTTAGGGCTTTAATCCCTATAAAAACCCAGTTCGTCATCGGCATATTCTCATTCGAGTTCAAAAGCAAAAATCAGAGAGCAAGCACCAATAAAGAACTCGAATCGAGTTCGAAAGTAAATTGAGTCAAGCATAATCACAAATCAAGAAGAGAAAAATCACATACTAGTATTCGAACTCAACATAGAAGCGACCGTGAGCAATCATCTGCCAAGGAGTCGACTGACGAAGCCAGTCAAAGCATAATAATCACTTCAATCGATCGATAATTAAGCGCCGCCTCAATTTTGAAGGAAACCCTAAATTCAGAAAGAGGAACGATCGGCGTAAGTCATCACAAACAAAAGAAAAGAGGAAGGCTTTCGTTTTACTTTAATTAATTAAGTGGGCCGGTTGTTTATTTTATATTGGGCTTAAGTTTTTAAATTAGGGTTTTGTGTCTAGTTTTATTTTTTATTTGTAATTTCTTTTTAAAATATTGTGTATTTCTAGTCGTGTGACTAGGTACAAACTACGGGGCATAGTTTCAGAATTTGCAACTCAGTGGCTGAGTTGTGGTAGGGTTTTGAGCTTAGAGTTAGTTTAGTCAAGTTAGCGGGTGTCGCGAGTTTACATGTGTTTGCAAGCGTCTGACTACTTAATCTCTAGTAGAAACCTTGGAGGCAACACGTAGGCAGGTTGTTGCCGAAGCTGGGTAAATTTGTGTGTGATCTCTACTGCATTACTTTCTGTTATTGTTTTTATTTCCGCATTAATTTTTATTATTATTAGTATCACCCTATTCAACCCCCACCCCTCTAGGGTGAAAACGATCCTACAAGTGGTATCAGAGCAAGGTTAATAGCATAGATGTCTAACCCTAGTTGCAAATCTAGCGAGTGTTAGTCCAGTATTATTCCCCTTATTTTTAATGGAACAGATTTTTTAAATTGGAAACTAAAAATGGAATTTTATTTAAAATCTGTTAATTTTAAATGTTGGGATATTATTGAAAATGGGTGTGATATAGTAGACAAGAAAAATACTTTGATTAATGCACTTGCTATGCATATATTATATTCTCATATTAATCAAGATAATTTTAACCATATCTCTCATTGTGAAAGTGCACAAGAAATCTGGAATAATTTTGATGCAATATATGGTGCAAAAGTCAGCAACGGTGAGGAATCCTCCATAATCGACTCAGTTAAAGAAACGTGCTTAACATGATTTGCAAAAGACAGCAGTGATGAAGATTCAATAGCCGATGAGATAAGTGATCTTTCATTCAATGATTTAGTTCTCTTGTGCCGATAATTAATTGAAAATAATGAAGCTCTTGAGATGAAAAATAATAAGTTGAAAAGGGAACAATCTAAATTATGTCAGAAGAATAATGATTTGGAAAATGAGCTTAAAAATATTAAGAAAAATAAAAATCCTAATTGCAAAAGGTGTTTGGACTATGAAAAGGAATTTTCCTATTTTCATGAAAACTTTCAAAAGTTAGAAAACGAAATTTTAACTCGGGAGAAAAACAAAACTGAGTTAATTTGTAAAAATAATATTTTGCAAAAAGAATTGGATAGTTAAGAGATCGGAAAGTTCTAAATGTGCGATTTTTGAAAAGAAATTAAATGAGTTCAACGAAAATTTCAAAACCCTTGAAAAAGAAAACGTGATTTTGAGAAAACCTGAAATTATTCGATTAAATCACGAGTTTGAAAAGGAGATTGAAAAAGTCAAGGATTTTGAAAAAATTGAATTTAAAAAACTCCAACTCTTTGAAACTGAGATGCTAGAAATTGAAACTAAAATTAGAGAGCTTTAAAATGAAAATATGGGCTTGAAAATGAATAATTTTTAAAAGAGAGATAGTACTATTAGTTGTTGTTCGAATCTAATAAATGAAAATAAACATTTAAAATCCAAAGTTAATAAACTTGAGTTGATTACTCGGAAATTTTTCACTAAAGAAAAATCATTTAATATGCTCTTAGAAAATCAACTCTTCATGAATAAAAGAAAGGATTTGGATTTGTGAAAGTGTCAAAAGATGAACAAACGACTAATAACACTGTTAAGGGGAAAAGTGTGATACCCAAATGCGTAAAGTGTGGAAATATTGGACATGGCAAGAATAATTGTCGAAATATATACAAACACAAAACCTAAAACAAATATGGATTCCAAAAAGTACAAATATAAATGGTTTGAAATTTAAACAAATTTGGATTCCCAAGGGTATAATTGTAGATGCTAACGGTTTGTTTTATAAACAAATTTGGGTACCAAAGATTTCAATAGATAATAATAGTGGTCCTACATCCTTAGTTAGACCACTTGCCTTCTCCAAAATTTAGACACATAAGTGAGCAAAGGAAGAAATACGATGGAGATGGATTTCGAGTTGTTCTAGGTGATTGATAAACTAAAATTTAAATGTTCCTTAGCCAATAAAGATTAGATGGAGATCATTGCATTTCTGATATCACGCCATCGAAGAAAAGTGAGGTATGATCTCCTAACTCAATTTTGTTCACATATTGTTAATTATGTTTTCATCGACATTGTTGAAGTATTTCTGCCATATCTTGAGATTCTTAACTCCGATTTGTGAAATTCTTGAAGTTTTGGAAAGCTAACCGATAATACTACAACTTTTATGTTTTTAGTTTTTATTGATTCACTTTGGAATGTCATGAAAAACTGCTTTGATGAATTTTTTGAATGTGTGTTTTTGCTCAATATAGATTACTCTACTTGTGCTTGATATAAATGGACGTGCTAAAAAATTTTAAAAAACAATTCAAGTGTTGAGGAGTATACGTTTTTCTTATATACCACTATATATCACCATGAATATCTCAAATATAAGTGGTATCTGATATCATCTCATGTTGAAATCATTTTTGCAATTATTTAATTATTTATATTGATTTTCAACTAGAAGTCATTTTCACAAAACCTCCCTTACAGAAAATTGATTTTCACTTATTTTAATTTTTGAAACTCGGGTTTTCATCATGTTAAAAATATTCTAGTTTATTTCGGTAAGAGATGTACTCTAGAAAAGATAACTATTGACTAATTGAATCTTTTGGAACTCATCAAAATTATTATAGTGCTTGAAAAGTGATGGATAGTGATTAAATTATATTTCATAACAAGAGGAAGTATAATTTTGTAATTTCATGAAAATTAAACAAATTTTATAATATTTTTAGATTAGTTTTTATTCCATGATCATTTCTATTATTTCAACCTTCCTGTCAATCCATACATCATAATATGGTGTGCAGAATTTGGTATTTCAAAATAAGGAAATATTTTTTTTTTGTAAAATAATTATATCCTAAAGTATTCACTCTCATTTAAAAGTCCTCGTGGTTATGCATGGGTGAATTACTTGAATATCTATATATGAGCTTCCATTCTATTTAAAAGTCCTCGCGGTTATGCATGGATGAGACACATATAAGAAAGGGATAAATATCAAGTGTATTCTAATCTCATTTAAAAGTCCTCATGGTTATGCATGGTTAGAAAATACTTGACATTTTTTTTAAAAAAAAAGGGTAACTACTCATTTAAAAGTCCTAATGGTTATGCATGGTTAGTAAGTGCTTCACATTTTTTTTACAATATTTAAAAAGAGAAAATGCACAAATTATTCCTTTATTGAATCTATCAAACTCTTGTCACTATATAAAATTTTCCATAATCCTACCATTTCTCTATAGTGCAGTTTGTTTCTAATTAATAAAATATTATGATTTTTGTTTGATTAATTGGAATTTGAAATTAATATTTCCCTCTTGATTTGATTTTATATTTTTAATCAAAATCGTAGCTATTTCAATTACTACTATTATTTTTGATGATAACAAAAGGGGGAGAGAGGTTAAGATTTTGTTTTTTGAGCGATATCCTTACTAATATTCGAGAGTGATTTTATTCAAAGTTATTTTTAATTAATTTCTCAGTTTTAACTACACGCATCTGTGCAGGGGGAGCTTTTTTGTAAGAGGAGCATTCAAATAGGGAAAGCTAATAGAATTCATCAAAACCAAATACATTTAATAGAGTCAAACTCTTAATATATGTTTGTTAACATCAAAAGAGGGAGATTGTAGAATATTCTAGTATATGATTTTTGTTTGATGACAATAAACATATATATATTCGTTTAAATGTATTTGTTATTGTACTATTTTATTTTTCACATAATTAAATAAATATTTGTTGAATAAAATAAATAACTCAGAATTCATATTTAAACAAATATTTTATTAAAAATTAAAATAGTACAAATTTGAGCTCTCATTACATTTATACATTTTCAATTACTATACAATTTTGGTTACAACACAATATTCAATTTACAATTTTCACCTCACTAAATATTCACTCTCACTCGTATTTGATCTTCAACTCTGTTCCAGCTTGAATCCAGCATTTGAACTATCTGCAAAGCAAACACTAACATAGCAAAATTGAAAAAGAAATAATTTGCAGTGTACAATGAAATGTGTGTTTGAAAATATTGTTTGCCTCAGTTATTTGGGTTGTTCGTCATCATTTATTTTTTAATTCATCATACACAAACAACTTGTGACATGCACAGTGTATCACTATACATGCCACAAGGCCGTGCACACCGATATACACTTTCTTGTTAAACCTACAAGGACAGGTGAGCTCAAGGTCAAACCCAAGCCTAGGTCGGATTCAACTCAAGTGCAACAAATACAAAAACACATGCAAAGCATCAAATAAGTGAACAGAGCAATGAAATGTCAGAACCAAGACCAGACTCATGCAACTAGGTTCACCAGACCACAAAACCAGACTATTCAACTTGAACATGATAACAAACGTAACAAGAATCAACTTGAAACAGACTCCTAATGAAGACATGTACAAAGGATAATGCATGTATGAGCAAGTAGTTCACACATACATATATATAGTGAATGCAACCAGAGCACTTGAAGTTCAATGCACCTACAAAAGAGTTCAAGTCAAAACCAAAATAGAAAACGTACAAGTTCAACATAATGGTCAGGAGCTTTAAAGTGCAGACTCATGAAGCCTCAAATTGACAACAACGAAGGCAATAGAAATGTGCATGTTCAAATGAAATGGTCAGGTGCAAATGAATACTCAAAGCTACACACATGACAACAAGCTAGTGGAACCAAATGTACAAAACCTCTAGACAAAATGAACATATAACAATGGAGCATGCATGTGTAGACATTTACAAATATGCTGTGACAAAGTTCCAGTTACAAAGGCAAGTACAGTCTTCACAAATGATTCAACAATACAAAACTGAAGTGAACCGGTTCAACAGACTCAAATCAACATGCAATAGACACTGCATCAAGTTATACTCAGAAAATACTAGTGCACCATACCTAACTTCAAAATGAAAAACGGTAACAAGTGTATATGGTGACACACATACAAAGTGTACATGGTGACACACATACAAATTGAACCAAACAGTGATATATATGGTCATAGAACACAATGGCACAAGTATATCAAGTATACAAGCATTCAAATGATACCTATCATCACCAACAAAAATGCAAAACATGAAACAGAGGAGACCAGTACTACAATAGCAAAAGCAACACAATGGTCGAGTTATAGTCTCCAACCAAGCAATTCAACAACACTTGAATATGTTCAACCAAGTGTATCAACACAGCAGAGTACAAAGAAGCAACAACCAAGTGCAAGTCTTAAATGAACATGCAACAAGAAGAATCGAAATGTGCAGCAGTTTTAAACTTGTCAAACAGGGAAATAAAGTCGAGATATATATGAAGTCGAAGTAACAAAACAAGAGAGCTATTCAAATAAAGCCATAGAGGGCACACGATGAACAAGTCAAAGCCATGGGTCATGAACGAAGTCATAGGAGAAAGAACGCAAAGCAGATTTAAATATATCAAGTACGAACAAGTCATAGCCAGAGAATCAGAATATCTCAAAAATTAAATACCAAAGTCAAAGGAGCAATGAATGGAACCGACTCAAAGAGATTCAAATTCATCAACTATTGAATAAGTCAAGAATTCATCACATCGTTCAAGCACAAATTAAACGGCCAAGAAAAACCGACTAACAAATTCAAAAAGAAATACACGAACGAAAATTTAGGGCTTTAATCCCTGTAAAAACCTAGTTCATCATCGGCATATTCTCATTCGAGTTCAAAAGCAAAAATCAGAGAGCAAGCACCAATCCAAAACTCGAATTGAGTTTGAAAGCAAATTAAGTCAAGCATAATCACAAATCAAAAGGAGAAAAACCCATACCAGTATTCGAACTCAACATAGAAGCGACCGTGAGCAATCATCGGCCAAGGAGTCAATTGACGAAGCCAATCAAAGCATAATAATCACTTCAATCGATCAATAATTAAGCGGTACCTCAATTTTGAAGGAAACTCTAAATTCAGAAAGAGGAACGATCAGCGGAAGTCATCACAAACAAAAGAAAAGAGGAAGACGTTCTTTTACTTTAATTAATTAAGTGGGCCAGTTGTTTATTTTATATTGGGCTTAAGTTTTTAAATTAGGGTTTTCTGTCCAGTTTTACTTTTTATTTGTAATTTCTTTTTAAAATATTGTGAATTTCTAGTCGTGTGACTAGGTATAAACTACGGGGCGTAGTTTGAGAATTCGCAACTCAATGGCTGAGTTGTGGCAGGGTTTTGAGCTTAGAGTTAGGTTAGTCAAGATAGCGGGTGTCGCGAGTTTACCTGTGTTTGTAAGTGTCTGATTACTTAATTTCGAGTAGAAACCTTAGGGGCAGCACGGAGGCAGGTTGTTGCCGAAGATGGGTAAATTTGTGTGTGATCTCTACTGCATTACTTTCTGTTATTTTTATTTTTGCATTAATTTTTATTATAATTAGTATCACCCTATTCACCCCCTTCTAGGGTAAAAATGATCCTACAGATGTGGCATTAACAATAGAAGTTTAGAAATCTCATTTTGGAATTAATAATAATAGAAGATCCAAAACTCAGATTTGGGTAATAATTTGGTAAGTGAAGTCCAAAAGTTAATAGTTGCAGACCCAAGACCCAGAAAGTATTATCTGTAAATTAGTAGAAGACCAGAAGTCCATAATAGAAGACTTGAAATAACATGAGACCCGAAACCCAGATCCGGGTATTAATGAGTGAAGTCTAGAAATCATCTTCTAGAAATTAGCTAAAGGCCATAAATTCGTATGAAAGTAGTCCAGGAAGTATCGTCTAGAAGTAGTAGAAGACTAGACATTCGTTCTTGGTAATGAGATGGAAAGTTTTGAAAACATTATTTGAATAATGGAAGTTTAGAACTTCTTATCTTAGTCTTCTGTTCTGCACCACTCTTTGGACTTTGATTGTTAAAATCTTTTGCTTTATGTCACCTCTCTGCTTTTTGATTATTTTGACATGTGCCACCCATTAAGCTTTGTATATTGTTGTTGTTTTGTGTGCCACTTCTCAGGTTCGGACGTCTTAGTCCATCATTGTCCGATGAGCTTGGTTAGCTTATCCATAAGTAAGACCCAAGGACTTACCAGACTTCCTTTCAGCCAGGCCTTATAGGTGGGACAGAAGGCTTGTTTGGTGCCTTGAGAAGGCCATAGCATAGCGGGATCAAGGGCTTACTCTATCCTTCCTCCAAGAGGTTCTCCAACTAGGCCTTATAGGCGGGACTGGAGGCTGGTCAGTGCCTTGACCTGGCCATAGCGTGGCGCATTCAAGGGCTTACTTCGTCACACTTCGTGGGGGCGCCTTGATCTGGCCATAACATGGCATAATCAAGGGCTTGCAGATGCTTTAACCTGGCTACAGCGTGGCATGGATAAAGGATTACTCTGAACTCCCTCCAGGAGGTGCTTTGACATGGCCATCTCAGTGCGGACAAAGGCTTATGACCATTTAAGGTAGTTTCCAAGTTTAAGGAGAATCTTACTCCCGACCATATAGACTTTCTTATTCAAATGAGCCTTTATTGAATTTAACTAAGATTGTTTTACAAATCCATTGATCTTTCCCTGTCTGAAAAAGTTGATGATCATCCCTTCAAGAGTTCTGCATTGATCGATTTCGTGTCCGTTTATCATATGATAATGGTAGTAAAATCCACCTAGATTCCTTTCTTATTTAGGCTTTTTCTTCTTAGATGGCCAATAGTTGAGTTCCTCCCTTGTTAGTAAGTAGGTGTTCTCGATTGATGTAGTCAAGTTGCATTCCTTAAAGAGTCTTGAATTGAAGCTCTTCTTTTGAGGCTGATTTCTAGATATTTTGTTGCTTAATTCAGGAGCTTCACCCTCAATGACCTATTTCCTTTTTAAAATATTTCGAAGTTAATATGGAGGTAATGGTTCACTTGTTACCCAATGCCATTTTTCAGTAAATGTATAGTAATCCGTCATCATTGCTTCTCCAAAAATAGTGCCTTTAGTATAGAATTGAATAGTCTTCCTCATTTGATCAAACAAGTTATCACTCCTACGTTTTGCTCCTCCTAAGGCAAAGATGGGTGTAGGGCCAATGTGAAATGGGTTTAAGCTCCAATTATTCGGACCATAAGATTCAGCTTTCTTCTTTTCAATGATTCTCCTAGCCTCTAATCTTAACATTTGTTCTTCATATAGCTTAGAATCTTCAATAGTTTCATGAGAGAATCCAACCAAGTGCGTTCTAAAGATCCTTGCTTGGACATTTTGATTTTGCTAAGCATTGTGGCGTAGGTTCTAAGGTTAGCTTGGAATGGAATAGGGATAGAGGAAGGTAAGGTTGGGAATTCAACAAAGTTGGAGGTTCAAACCCTCCTTCTAGCGCAAAAAATGTTAACAAGAAATCTTGTCAACACCCCAAAGTGAAATTAGAAGTGTGAATGACCCCTTCTATACCACCTTTCGAATCAGTTGAAAGTAATTTAAGACCCCTTTGAAACCACCTTTCAAATCTATTGAAGCAATCTAAGGCTCCTTCAAAACCACCTTTCGATTAGGTTGATGTAATCTAAGGTTGTGACCTAATAAGGTCTAAAGGGTTTTAATTGAGTTGGAAGGAGCCTACTCCATCGAAAGGTACCTCTTTGATATGCATTGATACATACACTCCATTGTCGAATTCATACATAAGCAGTGATTCATAATCTATGTATTTGAAAGTAACATGCATTTGCTTTATTGATAATTTTCACGAATACATGGGTATAAGTATTACAAGAAAGTGAAATCCCTAATTTGATTTAAAAATTAGGGTTTACAAACTCAAGAAACGAATAAGTATCCCATCAATGAATTCAGATCACCTAAAAAACACCCATAGGATCTTATTTATAGGCGCAGGTTGGACCCTTTCGCCTTAGCTCTTTTGACGTAGTCGAAAGGGTGCCTTGATGACCTTTCGCCGCTGTTGAATTCCAAGTGCCTTTCTAACACTGCTTTTGAATGGGACTTGGGTGCTTTCGACTCCATCATATGGTATAGGAACAACCTTTATCTTGTTGTTGATGTGTTGGGTAAGAAGGAAAGGATGTTCAAATGTGTTCGAAAGGTACACATCCAACGCTTGTGGAAGGCGATGATGCTTTCTTTGTTTAAGCTTTCTAAACACTTGAATCTTCCATCATTAGGTATCGAATCGGTTTGCACTCCACTTACAAGCATTTTTGGAGGCTTTCGACATTGTCGAAAGGGGTATTTTGTTGGCTTCGAATGATTTATAGCATGGTAGAAGGCTTTCGAAAGTATTCCTGTTGATTAATCCAGAAGTCTCATCTTCTGGTACTTGAGGAAGCAATATTGGTCACGTGTGAAGTCTCCCTTATACTTGCGGAAGGGTTCAACCGATATGAAAGGCTCATCTACGCTTTTTAAAGGGATGCTTTGGTAAAATGTTCCTCTGTGGAAGGTAGACAGTGGCGAAACCAACTGTTTCGAAGGGTTTGACACATGTGCGGAATCCCGTTATTTGATACCTTCAAAAGGTGATTTTAACATATACGAAACTCCTTTATGCATGCGGAACCAACTGTTTCGGAAGGAGCCACTGAAGTGGAATGGTATCCCCATTCTACCTCTTCGGAAGCCCGTAGTTCATCTAACAATTACAGAAGCATCCCATCGACTCTTTCGAAAGGTCTTTTTATCACCATCGTTCTTCGTGAAGCTTTCTTTTGTATTCTTTTTAGCTTCGACAAGGTTGAAGTGATTTTTGATGATAACAAATTTGATTTGATTTTGGAAAAGTATTGAAAGAAAACTTTATGGTACTCCGCTACCCACTATCCCATACGCGTACAAACCGCAAACAAAAGAAATAAAAATATGATTGTGCATAACAATGCGACAGATCATAAAATAATAATAAAATATACTAGTTATTTTATTTTGTAAAATAACAAAAATACCTTCGTTTGCGAAAAATTATCAAATGATAATTTAAATATTTTCCAAATTGAAAATTTCGGAAAGAATTGAATTAAATAAGTTAAAAATACAAAAATGAAAATCGAGTCGTTATAATAAAAATTGATTTCCTTATTATTTATTAATTTTGAATCAAATCTGAATATTTAACTATATTAGATATTCTTATTTGAAATGTTAAAAATTCTGAGTCGTTACACATCACCAAGTGTGAAACAAGTCAACCGTTTTACATAGCTCCATGCAGTTACATGAATTCCCAAAAGTCATGGAAGGGGTACAAGTTTCCCCAAACTATACTACTTGGCTTGCACTAGGTCTAAGTTCAACCTAGGTTGTCTATAGTAATTCAGACATCTGAGCCTAACAATCATACATCTGACATCTTTTAAGACATATGAAGATCTAGATGACTAACTCCCTATGACAAAATTTCCAGCAGGCAATCAAACATCTGAATTCATCTTCAAACATCCAACTTCGATTTAAGATGCCTGACTGAAAATTCCAAACGTGTGAGCCTAGTCAGAATTCAACACTTTTCTTTTGGTTTTTATTTTATTTAAATACAGATGTATAGACCTTATTATAGACGTCCGAGCACAGATTTTAGACATTTGGTTCGTGCTTTCAGACGCTTGAACCTGCTATATTTTGTTGTGTTCTTGTTTTATTGTCATTTATCTTTTATTTATTCTTTTCAAGCTTTAGTACAAATTTTGAATTTGTATAGTTTAGACATGTATCTATATAAAATTTCCATTTATTTATCTCCAACTTTTTATGTAGTTTATACCATTTATTGTATATAATTATTTAACGATTCATCTACATATATCCAGTTGTATTCAAAGTTGATAGAATCAGATCTAAGTGATTCTGTAACGACTGCCCTACACCTCTGATGCTCATATAACGAATAGTGTTCTGCTAGAGCATCCGATTGATGAAGGATGATTATTAAGGGAAAGAAATGAAGTAAAGAAGAGGAATAAAATAGAAAAGAAGAAAAGAGAAAGAAGGAAAACATCATATAATCATATAACCCGTCGTATATCTCATAGCGCATCAGATAAAATATAATAGTCATCACAGATATAAAATAGTTGAGATAGTAATAACTACATGAACCACAGAATCAGAGTACCTAGGCTCATACAGTTATACAAAATAGTAATAGAGTTTATACAACTGATAAATAAACTCAACTTATAAACTGTCTCTAATAATAGTAAATCAAAATTGTCAAGGATCCACGGTGTCACATATTGGAATATGCAATAATGAATCCAAATATAAGTATGATAAAGAATCACCTCCTATTAGTCCATCTGCAGAACTCCAAACCTGCTTTCTAGTATACTCATTTAAGAGTACCCAAGGTAATAAGAAGCAAGCATAAAACCTCGAGTCAGACAATAGTCTATTATGAGCAATAAACAATCTCAAAACACTATAAAAGTCAGTATAGTATATGGAACGGAGGGTATGGGAAATCATACCTGAACCATCCTTGCATCCAAAGAGTTAACGCATAACATAGGATATATGCTACTCTGTACCATAGTCATCATGGCTGTGCAAAGTGTTAAGTACTAATAGGTGTCTAGATATCTACATCGATGGTATTTACATTGTGTGACATCTCTAGGGTGGTAAGCAATTAAAGCAAACAAAGCATTGTCATCCATCCATGAATTCAATCATTCGATGCGTTGGATATATGATAGCTCAATCGACCACATCGTATGATCTTAGGATTACAACGTCCAGGTTTCTTGGTACTAAAATCCATACTACTCGGCTGGCTAGGAAACTAGAACGCCTATCGTATGCGATCCAGGGTACAACAGATCTACACATCATGCGGTCCAAGGGCCAGCGTATCTTCAAGTGAAGTATCCAGGGACCATCATATTCCCAACGGATATCATCACACTTACCCTTGCTTTACGAGTACAACAACGAAACCCTCGAGTATCAATAATTTCTTGGCACATGTCATCGTTAGAAGAGCTCATCCCGGAACTGTCCATACATCTCCCATTTGAAGTTGTCGCAGTTGGGAACTATTCTAGACAGCCATCATTAGTCATTGAATATCTTCAGGCATCTCATATCCTTCTTCCACAGTCCCTTCAATCTGACTACTCTGCATCTGGAAGTGTAGCTATCCATTATCGAAGCCATCACTTCCCATCATGTAATCATCAGCGTCGAATCGTTAAGTCATCGCCTCAAAGAGTCACATCTTCGCTTCACCATCAAAACCACTCGTCGAAGAGCTGTAACACCAAAATCGAACGTCAAAGGAACGAATGAACCATCGCATCATGCTTCTTGAAGCCTCTTCTAACATCCCCTATTTTGAGGCTTGAAACTAAGCGCTACAGATGCTGCAGTCATCTATGTATTAATTTCCGGCGACAAACTGTCATCATGTTAATGGTATCCATAATATCAGAAGCAAAAGAATATGAAATAATTTTAAACACTATTTCAAAGTAAACTTTCACATTACATTTCAAAGATAATACCCCATATTCATTACATAATCCCAAATGTTGCCCGGGTTCAGATGAAATAAACTTATTACAAAATAATCTAAGTGCGACAAATGAAGATGCCCCCTTGGTTAATTTGAGTTACTAATAGACAGTTATAGCATCTGTCTTTACATACACTTTAACCAGATTACTTCAACACAATGGATTAATAATATAGATAGACTCCTACATAGCTAGTTTTACCTCCTGCAGATCTCTGGAAGCTTTATTCACCAAAACCTACTTAACCTGAAAATCCCTTACTTCTGAGCTACTCTAATCAAATTTTGAGCACCCGAGAGTATAAGGGGAAAACATAAGCTTTGAGTCGAACAAAAAGCTTAGTGTGAATAATAATATGCCATCTCGGTTTTATAGATATTCAGTAAGATCATGCGGTTGAGCGGAATGGGTTTCCCCCTCATAATATCCCTTTTAAAACATATCTTTTGAAAATCAAATTCCTTCAACCAAACTAGTTAAAATAGATATCATAAACAATAATGTGCATGCATGCTACATGAGTTGTGATGACTCGCCTTTTCGACCCTCGAAAACCAACACTATTACATCCATGTTATTCATATGCAGCAAATTCAAGTGCCAAAGAGGCGGATGATAAAAACACAGATTCTCACATCATATTGAACAGCTAAATTTTTTTACGTATAGATAGTACATACAATCACTCTTAAAATGATGTATCACAGTTATGGCAAGTACTAACCCAGCTAGGGAAAGTTATAATTACCTATCCCTACACGGGTGCTAGTATATACTTATACATAATATAGTGGAAATAGAAATGGATAACTATCTACAGAGGAATCTTCTGCTCCATGCTCCAAGCTCCTCCAAAATGCTCCAAGCTAAACCTAACTACTTCGCTGCCCAAAAAAATAGGGCACCCAGAGTTTAGGAGAAAAGAAAACAAACTCTGGGTCAGTCATGGGACTGGTGTGAGAAAATTCAAAAGAACTAATACTTTTGAAATCAAAGGGTATCTCATACAACCATGTCACACATAAAAATTGATGGGTTTTACCTTATGATAACCAAAACATTTGCTATGTAAAATCAGGGATATTATTTTCATTGACATTCCTTGAAAACCCTTTCAAATAACATATTAATCATAACCGAAATTATTACATTAATTAAATTCCAGCATACTAGGTTCTACAATCAAAACAGTAAAGGCACATATTGGAGAATGGATTTCCAACAATGACAAGGTAAGGGACTACCTTTCAATGGTACATCTCTAGAGCAATGAATCGAGGCACAGCTCCGCTGCCCTCTTCCAACACATAACCGGCCTACCTCTACCATAGATAGTACCGAATATCCCATCACCTCGTTGTTCCCGACCTATCCGTGGGATCCCAAAGCATACGCAACAAACCCGAAATATAGAGGTAATCTAGAATGGTGATGATCATATCCTAATGGGTGCGACCCACTTAGCACTACCACATCTACCATGTTTTTACCATTACCGATGTGTGAGGCCTGATGTAACGTTTTACCTTTCACATGACAAATCCCACTTTGAATGCCACATTGTTATTCCCAAGGACACACTTATTGGTTTCCATAAAAGTACAACCCCAGAGTTAATACGCCTCAGGGAAGGGTGTTAAGTATAAGAGAGGTTATTTCCTAACCACCAAACAGATGTACTTTTGTAAACACCAATGTACGTGGTCAAAGAAATGCAATGTCAGACATTCGTCCATACAAGTTATCTAGGAACAGGATAAACCGAATTCGATCCTGGTTTCTCCAAACCAATTATCGATAAAAAGATGTTAAGTATGTGGGTGATTGGTGATCACTATTCGATCAATTAATATCTTTATATCGGATAAAATATCTTTAGAGATATATTTTAAACCATTTCCCTTTTTCAACATATACGAGATTATTAAACCTTTTTTAGATTTTGGAAATACCAAATCATTTCTCTTTAATTACATAGGAAAAACATTATTGGGCAAAAAGGGATCCATAGAAATTATACTAATTATACTCACTACTAATTTATGTATTCAAGCCGTAGTATTCATTGAATAACGATGAAATCACATTTTAAATTCACACGGATAGTATGAGTTCCCTCCTCAGAATTTAATACAGAATTTAAAAAGTATGTTACCTATATTATCAAATATCTTATTATTTTAACATCTTGTTTAACCTTTGGAAAACTCCAAATCTCTTGTCTTCTACCTTAAGAAAATGCAGTCTGAGTAAATCAAATTAGCTATCCCCTTCGTCTAGCCAGTCCAGATAGCTAGGGGGGAGCAGACAACTGGTTTCCCATATTCCGACCTAGAGACTATCTCTTTGTCACAAAGGCGACCAGGTTATTCGATCAACTCTAGATCCTTTAAAATACTTGATTTCTTATTTGAAAAACATTTATAAAGGATTCGGAAAGAAAAACCCAAGTTTAAATCTTATTTCAGAAACTTCCAACTTCCTTTGTTAAATTGCCCATGAATAGTGCTTTTAAGGGCTTCGTATCACAAATCGCATTTAAACCTTTTATATGTCAAATTTTTCCATTTAAAACATTTTAACCAATTTTTAGAATTTATCTCGTATTTTTAAAGATTTAAAAATATCTATTTTTAAGAATTGAAATCCATATTTCACAAACTGCCAAAACACGATGATTTAAAAAACTTGATTTAGGAATATCTCAAAATTTAGAAAAAATGAAATCTTAATTTTTCTCCTTCATTTGGAAACTATAGTTATAAGAGTTCGGAAAATTCTTATTATGAATAATTCCAAGCTATATTCTACCCTACACATTTGTTTAACTTTTATGGCGCGAAATCGCGAACTACCGTTATGTGACACGCTCAATTTTGACTCATTTTTCATATTCTGAAATGAGTTTTAATCTTTATGAAACATTTATAGACCATTTTAAACCAGTTTTATTCATGTTTAAAGAGGTTTAACTATGTCATAACACTTTTATAATTCATAAGAGAAAGTGTTCTCTTTGTGTAAATTCAACTTGTATTTACCGTGAATTATTTCTACAACCAAGCAAACATATTATCGCATCCAAAACATGATGATTAAACATAGAAAACAGGCATAGCAAAAATATTATATCATCGCATGATTTATAAAATAAACCAGTAGAGTTTCTCACTTAATAGCTTTCTCAATCTAACTTTAAGTGCTACAAAATCGACTATAGCTCCGCTATTCCGATACCCGAGCTTATGAATAATGCTCTGAGACTCTTAGAGGGGTTCGGCCTTGGGCTTATAAGGGTGGAGGAGTACTTAAATAGGTTTAGCATAGGTGGCAAAAGAAGAGGAAATTACTAACTCGGCTTCGAACTCGAAGTGGAACATCCCTTTATATATTACAACTTATTTTGGCAAAACATCGACTCTATTTTTGTGATTATCTAAGAGGCTATAGAAGCCATTAATAAAGAGGAAGAAGAAGATGAAGAAAGCTTAGGAAACTAGAGAAGGAAGTGTGAATCAAAGTGAAGAGGTATGCCTTGTATTTACAGGAAAAAGTATAAATCAAAATGTCATGATATTTCCATCAAACATCACATCATCTTTCCACCTCACCACCACCACACCCTCCATGTGCTTCAACCGCACATACCCATCCCCTCCACATCATCTCCATCACTTCCCTTAGCTTTTAAGGCATGTATCAAGTTGACTTAAGGGAGATATGTCATCATTAGCTTAGATTTCCTCCTTTATAAATATCATGATATTTATTTTATTTACCATTAGTAATTAGTAAATTTAAATGTTAATTGAAGGTGTATATATGTGTACATGGATGTATATATGTATATGTGTCCATGAATGTCATATATAATATATAATGTTGCACAACTTCTCTGCATCAAACCGTTACAAATTTAGATTCTGATTTCCGGTTACAATTTTACTTCTCAGTTAATATACATATGTTTGTAAACAAAGTTTAATAATAATATTTCTATTATTATTTAATAATCAAAAGGGGTTCATTTGATTTTAAAATAATTATCAAATCATTTAAACTCAATTTAAATTCAAAAATCAATTATTCAAAAATGATGATATCATTGATGATGCATAATAACATTTTACTTATAAAAATAAAATAAATACCTTATTACATATTCTTGCTTATACAGAGAAACAAGTGTATGTAAAAAAATTGTGCGCAATTTCCGACGGTTATAAAGCTGTATATCGATAAAACAATTTTGGTCATACTATAGATATTGTTTTCATAGCATATATTTTTGTAATTATTTTTCCAAAACAAAATCACCATTATTATTTATCACATAAAACATGAATATTTATATTTAATAAACCTATATTTGAATATTGAAAATTAATTAAATATTATAATTCAAAGTGATAAAATTATGGGTCTTTACATTTTCCCCAGTTAAAAGAATTTCATCCTCGAAATTTAAAATAAGAAGATAACTCAAAAGGGAACATATTAGATACGATGAAATATATACAAAGATATGATAAGTGACTACACTACAGGCGGTTAGTACACTACAGGCGGTTAGTACACTACATCGATACAATATATATATACAGACTATCCATCCATCCTAAACTCAGGATATGCCTCTCTCATTCTATCCTCGGTTTTCCAAGTGCAGTCTTAAGCATCAGTACTACGCTGGACTTTAACTAATCTCACAACCTTTCTCCAAATCCACTTCTCATCACAATCAACGATTCGAATTGGTTTTCTGATAACTGCTAAGTTTGACACTACTTCTAAATCTTCCTAGGCAGTTGTTTCTACAATTAGTTCCAGGTCATGCACATATTTTCATAAGTGGGACACATGAAAGACATTGTGCACACCTGACAACCTTTCTGGTAATTCCATACGATAGCATAGTGGGCCAATCCACTCAAAAATGGGAAAAGGTCCAATATATCAAGGTGCTAATTTTCAGCCCTCCCAAATCTTATTACTCCCCCCATTAGAGAAATTTTTAAAAATACAATATCTCCAACCGAGAATTGTAAATTTCTATGCCTCTGATCGACGTAACTTTTCTGTCTGCTTTGAGCTTTCTTTAGCTTCTTCTTGATCATATCTACTTTCTCCGAGGCTTCTTGAATCATATTAGGACCAAGTATTAACCGATCACCGATTTCAATCCATTATATTGGTAATCTACATAGACGATCATATAAGGCTTCATATGGTGCCATGCCAATACTTGCCTAGTAACTATTATAAGAGAATTCCGTAAAATGAAGTTGATCCTCCCATGAACCTTTAAAGTATAAAATGCAAGTTCTCAAATGATATTCCAATACTCTATTTACTCTCTCTGTTTGCCCATTAGTCTCTGGATGATATGTGGTGCTTAAACTCAGCTTCGTTCCCAAAGCTGTTTGTAATGCCTCACAGAACTGACTGGTAAAAATTGGATCCCGATCACTTACTATGCTGCTTGAAATTCCATGCAAACAGACAATCTCCTTCATGTATATATCTATAAAGCTTGAGGTAGTCCTTGTCAGCTTTACCGAAATAAAGTGTGCGCTTTTGGTCAATCAATCTATGATAACCCAAATGCCTTCATTTCCTTTCCTCGTTCGAGGTAAGCCGTCAATGAAATCCATTGATATCTGGTCCCATTTCTAAGTTGGAATTTTGAGAGGTTGAAGTAGTCCTGCAGTCTTTTGCTGGTCACTTTTGATCTACTGGCAATTGGCACATTTGCTAACATGAATGGAAATGTCCTTCTTCATACCCTTCCACCAAAACGTCTGTTTCACATCTTTGTATATCTTTTTAACCCCTGAGTGAAATTAAGCTTAGAGTAATGGCATTCAGTTATACTTCCTGCCTAAGACTGTCAACATCCGGAACACAAATTCTTCCATTTAATTGTAATATCCCATGGTTATCTGCTTCGAAGCTTTAATTACTTCCTTCTTCAACTCCCTTAATGAAATCCGCTAATATTTGATCTTCTCTCTACTTTTTGGCAATTCTTTCCAGAAGAGTCAGAGTTACTACCAGATAAGCTATAATCGCATGCCTTCTGCTTAGCGCATCTGCTACTAAATTGGCTTTCCCATGTGCATATAAAATATTAAAATCATACGTTGCGAGAAATTCTAGCCAACGTTGTCTAATATTTAAGTCCTTCTAAGTGAAAAGATATTTCAAGGATTTGTGATCTGTGAAGAGATTGAACTTTTGACCCAGTAAAGAATGCCTCTATATTTTTAATGTGAACACAACCGCTAATAATTCTAAGTCATGCATTGCATAATTTCACCCATGAGGCTTTAGCTTTTTGCTTGCATAAGTGATAACTTTCTCATGCTGCATTAATACCGCCCCCACTCCTTCACCACAAGCATCTGTATATACGGTCAAACAGTCGCTTCCATCAGCAATAGTTAGGACTGGAGCGTTGGTCAACCTTTTCTTTAGCTTATTAAATGCTTCCTCACATTTTAATGTCCAGTCAAATTTAATATTATTCTTGGTTAATTTCGTTAGATGGGAGGAAATTTTGGAGAAATCCTGAATAAACCTCCGGTAAAATCCTGCCAATTCTAAGAAGCCGCGGACATTCGTTGGAGTTCGTGGTTGCTTCCAGTCTTATATAGTTGAAATCTTCCCTGGATCCACCGAAACAGCGTCACCTTACACTACATGTCCAAGGAACCTTACCTCTTTCTCATAGAAATGGCATTTGGAGAATTTAGCTTTCAGCACATGTCTCCTTAATATCCTTAATACAATCTCCAGATGTCATTCGTGTTCCTCCTCGGTCTTTGAATAGATAAGAATATCGTCAATAAAAACCATCATGAGTTTGTTGAGCACATCGCTAAACACTCTATTCATGAGATCTACAAAATAAGTGGGCGCATTGCTCAGCCTAAACGGCATAACCAACCATTCGTAAAAACAATCCAAACCTCTGAATGCAGTTAATGACATGCAATATTCTACTATCCTTAGTTGATGGAATCTTATGGCCAAATCCATTTGCGAGAATATTCTAGAACTATAAAATTGATCAAATAAGTCATATATTTGGGGTAGGGAAACTTGTTCTTAATCATCTGCTTTTTCAGGTTTTGATAATCTACACAAAGCCCTAGGGAGCCATTAGACTTTGTAACAAAAACTACTGCTGTGCCCCAACTTGAGCGACTAGATCTAATCAACCCTTCCATTAACAACTCATCGGTTTGATTCCTCAACTCATCCTTCTCTTTTGGAGCCATCCTTCGAATGGGGTGTATAGCAGGCCTTGCACCAGGAATTAAGTCAATAGGAACTTAATTTCTCGATGTGGGGACAAACTTTTCACTTCTTCAAAAATATCATTAAACTCCTTAACAATCGGCATCGTTACTAAACCGTTTTGGGATGAGTCTAATGCATACATGAAATTATCCCTCACTGGACTAGTTCTTCACATAATATTTCAATAAACCTCCTGAAGTTGGTCCATATACTCACCGTCCTCTTAACACAATCAGGAATATCTTTTTACTTAGATAACCAATTCATACCGAGCAAAACTTCAAACCCAATAAAGTCAAGAACAAATAGGTTGCATGAAAAATTATGGAATAGGTGGGTAACTCGAACATCTTAATAAATCATACAAAGATTAGTTGTACCGCCTATGGGATTAGACACATGGATAGGGGTATCTATGGTTTTTTTAATCAGTTTTAATCTGTCAACCAATCTTTTAGCTATAAAACTTTGAAAAGCCCCAGTGTCAAATAATACTTTAACTAAATTCTCATTATAATAGATGTTATTTTCTATAACTCCCTTGTCCTTTACATCTTTAGAGTTTGAAGGCTCGTCCTTGATAGCATAAACCCTAACCTGCTCTCTTTTCTTCATTAGTGGCAAGCATTTTTTCCAGTGTCCATGCTGATGGCAGTCGTGGTAGAGACTTTTCGGAACTATAGGAGAGGTGGAACCATGTTGCTGTTTCTGAACTTTGGGACTCCTACAGAATCTTGAAAGATGACCTTTCTTTCCATAGTTAAAACAATCCACATTCTTAAACCGGTTCTCTTGGGATCCTCCACTGATCTTTCCTTGCCAGGGCTTCTTCCTTTTATTGTTGTTGTTGCCTTGAACTGCTACCAAATTCTTTTTGTCCAAAACTTCATACCGAAAACCCATATCCACCAAATCCACAAAGGTTCTTTTCACATGAGCGTTCATCCTATCATGATACTGCTCCTTCATTTCAATAATAAACATCTCATTTCTTTTAGGGGAGTATCTAGCAGTCTAGGCCCAAAGTGAGATAATTCATTAAACTTGTACAAATACTCTTCCATGGACATTTCTCCTTACTTCAGATCCATAAAACTTCTACAAAGGTGGGACTTTCTAGCAGCAGGCATGTATTGTTCTTCAAAAACTTCTTTAAAACTTGCCCAAGAGAAATTTCCTTTAGCTTCATTAAGAGTAATGGACTCCCACCAAGCTAGAGCCCCATCCTTCAATTTCCAGGAGGCTAAGAACCTTTTTCGATCATCACCGATGTTTAATACTTCAAAGATTTTATCACATGATCAGAGCCAAGCTTAAACTTCAATAATAGATTCTTTGCCTTTAAACGGCTTTCCTCCCAAGTTGGTATAATCTTTGCATAGTGCAGTAAAGTTAACTTGAGGTTGCACAGAAACTACTACTTCTTCAATTACCGCAGCATTTGGAGTTCGACCATTAGTTGTCATTGTGTTGTTATTTCCCCCTCTATGTCCTCTTCAGTTACTCATTTCCTACTATCTGCATAAAGTAAGGAAATAATTTTAGAATCCATAGGCGAGATTATCTTAGGGAATGGGTATAAAATACTCGAACATTTTTATTCGGATAAAAATTACAAATACGCACTCATATTGACTAAACTCATTATAGGGCATTATTAACCGTATCTCTAATGAGTCGACCCCATTAAAGCTTAGTTGTTTGCTTAACCTAAGCTCTGATACCAAGTGTGACGACCCGTATTTTCGACCCTCGAAAATCGACACTAATACATCCATGGTATTCACATGCCGCAAATTCAAGTGCCGGAGAGGCCGATGATCAGGGGTAAAAGAAAATAAAGATAAAAGGTAGAAACATGGATTCTCACATCGCATTGAACAACTTAAAAATCTATATATAGATAGTACATACAATCACTCTCAAAATGATTTATCAGATTTATGGCAAGTACTAACCCAGCTAGGAACAGTTATAACTGCTTATCCGTACATAGGTGCTGGTATATACATATGCATAATACAGCAAAAATAGAAATGGATAACCATCTACAGAGGAATCTTTTGCTCCATGCTCCAAGCTCCTCCAAAATGCTCCGAGCTAAACCTAACTACTTGTTTGCTTGGAAAAAAAAGCACCCAAAGATTAAGGGAAAAGAAAATAAACTCCAGCACAATCACGGAACTAGTGTGACAAAAATCAAAAGAATAGATACTTTTGAAATCAAAGGGTATCTTATAAGACCACGCCGCACATAAAGATAGACAGGTTTTTACCCTATGATAACCAAAACATTTGCTACATAATGCATTCTTCATAAACTCTTTCAAATAACATATTAATCATAGTCGAAATTGTTACATTAATTAAATTCCTGCATATTAGGTTCTAAAATCAAAACTGGAAAGGCATGTATTGGATAATGGATTTCCAATAATGACAAGGTAAGGGACTACCTTTCGACATTACATCTCTAGAAGAATGTACCGAGGCACAGCCCCGCTGCCCATTACCAACGCAGAACCGACCTGCCTCTACCATAAATAGTATCGAATATCCCATCACCTCGATTATTCTTAACCTATCCATGGGATCCCAAAGCATACACAACAACTCCAGAATATAAAGGGTAATCTAGAAAGGTGATGATCATATCCTAATGGGTGCGACCCACTTAGCCCTGCCGCATCTACCTTGTTTTTTCCATTACCGATGTGTGAAGCTTGAGGTAACGTTTTACATTTCACATGAAAAATCCCATTTTGAATGCAACATTATCATTCTCGATGACACACTAATTGGTTTCCATAAAATTACAACCTCTGAGTTCATACACCTCAAGAAAGGGTGTTAAGTATAAGAGGGGTTACCTCCTACACCACCAAACAGACGTACGTTTGTAAAAACCAATGTACGTGGTCATAAAAATGCGATGTCCGACATTCTCCCATACAAGTTATCCATGAACAGGACAAACCGAAGGAACTCCTCCTACTACATCATGTTTAGGAATCGCCCCTAGGATTAGTAGTGAGTAGTCCTTGCAAATCGAAGATTTTCCGAATGAAGGCACCACTGCCACCTTATATATATAATATAGGAATCATGCTAGAGGTTAGTGGCAAGAAGCCCTACACTATGAAGATCTCCATCTTTAAAGTCATTGTCTTCACCAAGTCTTCACTTTCGAATGCGTATATTGGTTCGAAGTGGTTTTCAGATAGGAATCACCCAAATCCGATTCTAGTTTCTCTGAACCAATTATCGATAAAAAAATGTTAGGTATGCGGGTGATTGGTGATCATTATTCAATAAATTAATATTTTATATCCAATAAAATATATTTAGAGATATATTTTAAACCATTTCCCTTTTTCAGCATATACGGGATTATTAAACCTCATTTTGACTTTGGAAATACCAAATAATTTCTCTTTAATTACATAGGAAAATAGCAAAAAGGGGTCCATATAAATTATACTAATTATACTCAATACTAATTTCCGTATTCAACCCATAATGTTCATTGAATAACAGTGAAATCACCTTTTAAATTCACATGGGTAGTATGAGTTCTATCCTCGGAATTTAATATAGAATTTAACTAGAATGTTACCTATATTACCAAACATCTTATTATTTAAAAATCTGGTTTAACCTTTTGGAAACTCCAAATCTCTTGTCTTTTATCTCAAGAAAATGTGGTCCTAGTAAATCAAATAAGCTATCCCTTCGTCGGCCCAGTCGAGATAGTTAGAGGGAGCAAGCAACTAGATTTCCAAACTCCAGGCTATAGACTATCTCTCTGTCACCCATAAGACGGTCAAGTTACTTGATTAACTCTAAACCCTTTAAAATACTTGATTTCTTATTTGAAAAACATTCATAAAGGATTCGAGAAGAAAAATCCAAGTTTAAATCTTATTTCGGAAATTTTCGAATTCATTTGTTAAATTGCCGATGAATAGTGCTTTTAAGGGCTTTGTATCACAAATCCCTTTTAAACCTTTTATTTGTCCAATTTTTCAATTTAAAACTCTTTTAAAATATTCTAACATATTTTTGGAATTTATCTCATATTTTTAAATATTTAAAATATCTATTTTTAAGAGTTGAAATCCATATTTTACGAACTGCCAAAACGCGATGATTTTAAAAACTTGATTTGGGTATATCTTAAATTTTACAAAATGAAATCTTGATTTTTCTCCTTCATTTAGAAACTATAGTTATAAGAGTCTAGAAAATACTTATTGTGAATAATTCTGAGCTATATTCCACCCTACATATTGGTTTAACTTTTACGACGCGAAATCTTGAACTACAGTTACGCGACACGCTCAATTTTGACTCATTTTTCATACCTTTTCAAACTTTGCCGAAATGAGTTTTAATGTTTATAAAACGTTTATAAACTATTTTAAACCATTTTTATTCATTTTTAAAGAGGTTTAACTATGATGTAACACTTTTATAATTCATAAGAGAAAGTCTTCACTTTGTGTAAATTCGACGTGTATTTCAGTGAATTATTTCTACAACCAAGCAAACATATTATTGCATCCAAAATATAATGACCAAACTTAGAAAACAAGTATAGCAAACATATATATCATCATATGATTTATAAAATAAACTAGTAGAGTTTCTCACTTAATAGCTTTCCTCATCTAACTTTAAATGCTATAAAATCGACTATAGCTCCACTATTCCTATATCGGAGCTTATGAATCCTGCTCTAGAACTCTTAAGATGGTTCAGCCTTAGGCTTGTAAGGGTGGAGGAGTGCTTAGACGAGCTTAGCCTAGGTGGAAAAGGAAGAGGAGATTACTAACTCGGCTTCGAACTCGTAGTGATATATCTCATTATATATTACGACTTATTTTGGCAGAACTTCAACTCTATTTTTGAATTTTCCTAAAAGGCCATGGAAGCCATTAATGAAGAGGAAGAAGAAGATGAAGAAAGCTTAGGAAAATAGAGAAGGAAGTATGAATGAAAGTGAAGAGGTATGCCTTGTATTTATAAGCAAAAGTTTGATTCAAAATATCATGATATTTTCACCAAACATCAGATCATATGTCCACCACATCCTCCATGTGCTTCAACCGCACATGCCCATCCCCCTCCACATCATCTCCATCACTTCCCTTATCTTGTAAGGCATGTATCAAGTTGACTTAAGGGAGATATGTCATCAATAGCTTAGATTTCCTCCTTTACAAATATCATGATATTTATTTTATTTACCATTAGTAATTAGTAAATATAAATGTTAATTCTAAGGTGTGTATATATATGTACATATATGTATATATGTGTATAGGTGTGCATGTATGTCACATATAACACATAACGTTGCACAACTTCTCTATGTCAATCTATTACGAATTCAGATTCTAATTTCCGGTCACATTTTTACTTGTCAGTTAATATACATATATTTGTAAACAAAGTTTAACAATAATATTCGTATTATTTTTTAATAATTAAAAGGGCCTCATTTAATTTTAAATAATTATAAAATCATTTAAACTCAATTTAAATTCAAAAATCAATCATTCAAAAAATATGATATCATTGACGATGTCATAGAAACATTACACTTCTAAAAATAAAATAAATAATTTTATGTATTCTTGCTTATATAGAGAAATAAGTGTATGCAAAAAAACATTGCGCAACTTCTGATGGTTAAAAAGATGTTTATCTATATAATGATTTTAGGTCAAACTATCGATATTTTTTTTTAAATATGTTTTTGTAAATATTTTTCCAAAACAAAATCACCATTATTTTTATCACATAAAACATAATTATTTATGTTTAATAAACCTATATTTGAATATTTAAAATTTATTAAATATTCTAATTCAAAGTGATAAAATTACTGGTTGTTACATGAGTAATCATGACTATCCGTCAATGGATTATCTGCCCCAATGTTAAGTTTTCACAAGGTAACTACCAACCTACATGGCTGACTTGGGCTTACCAGATATACAAGATTTTCTAACTGACTGTTGAAAGAAAACTGGACGGTCTGTCCAAATACACTTATCCAAGTGTTTATCAGACCATCTATTAATCTCATTGTTTTGCTAGGCTTAATACGAACCTAAAGGTTTTGCAGGCTAACCTATCTATCTTTATGTATTCTTTTTTGTGCGTACACCTACTTTTTGTCTTACCCTTGAAAAAGCCCTACGCACTGGAATTTTGGACTTATATCACCTAGGGGCTAACAGGCGAAGTATAGGGAGCTACCCTACACTGTTCTCATCTGGTTTTCTAATCTCTGCATCAAATTTATCCTATCACAATCTATCCAAAAGTGATAAAAACAATAATCTCTTTAGTAAAAATCCTAGGCTAAATACTCTTTTCTATTTCCTTGAAAACAAAACCTTTGCAAATGATTCAACCGTTGAAATCATACTTTCTAAAACAAGGAAATTATAGTCATTTACTTTATCCCTTATGCCATGATGTATGCTTTTATAAAATTATATTAATGAATCTTGAAATCACTTGGAAGTTCTATCACTTTGAAACTAGAGGCTATAAAGCCAAAACAATATAAAGCCTTTATATTAATAAACACAACATGGATATAGCTAATGAGGGTCTTCACCCCTCAAAACATAGGCCAAAACAATAAAACTTTATATTTTGATAGAGCTCGGTGTCATTATCGCTATTGGGATCATCGCCTTCTTCAATATAAAATATGTTAAACTATTTAATTTGTAAACATAGGGTATTTAGTCGAAGTCGTCCTCTTCGCAAATCATATTTTAAAACCTTAAGAGATACTTAGCCAAAACAACATAAGCGACATCATTATGGTCGAAGTGATAATAGATGGAAACCTAACCTTCTTCGAAAGCAAGTATTAAGGGTTAAAAGCGACAGCCAGTAAGGACAAAGGAATATTATACGGCAACATAACCGATAAGAAAAGAAGCTTATTTAGAGCTGAAGAGATTACTTTGAGATTATAGGGTCGGCGACGTTATGGGTATGCGGCCTCATACCCTTAAATATATAAATGTGGTACTACAGCAAAGCATGCGGCAAGGTCGACGTCGACGATGAGGATGCCGACTTCGAACCTCATCAACCCTAGCTGATTCACTACATACCAACATAGGTTGATATCATGTGCATCACTATCGGTTGTCATCGAAGTCATAGCAGCGATGAAGATGAATGGCAACGTCATCATTTACTACATGGCATTTTCGTAATTAATAATAAGATTGATTATTTGATAATAAAAGTTAGTTCATTTCCCACCAACCCCATTGTTTGTCAAAATCTTATTGGTTAATAATTACTTTAATAAAAACCTTTTCCAGAAAACTGTCATAAGGCAGATTTATCATTCTCAAAACATATTTGCAAACCATTAACTTATATTAATATTTTAATATAAATATTAAGCTTTTCTAGTCCAATAAATTTATATAAAATCATAAGCTCATGGGAAAAATCCCCAAAAATCATAATAAATCTGATTTACTATATTCTTTAATATTAAAAAAATTTGGGTCAAAAACATTATTTAATTTTTTTTAATAATTAAAACCCCAAATAAACTATTTACCAATATTAGGAAACTCACCGAATATTATCATTATTCAGAAAATTATGAAATTGAAAACACACTTTCAAAATAATATTTCTAACATCGTATTAAATTTTCAAGTCATTTGGGTGTCATATGATAGGTTTTCTAACTCAAATATATCACTTAATTTCATAAATAAATTCTATAAATTCACCAATAAGCACATAATCATTCAAATTATTATAGCATGGCATAATATAAGCAAAAAAATCGAATTTATGCTTAAAAATAATACTTAAAACATGAGATGCATGACTATTATTCATCTTGAATGATTTAAGAAGGTTGAGATTGTATTTTGGTTTGATTCCCCTAAGCTTTCTACTTGTTTTTCTAGCTTTTCTTTCTCTTGAATATTCTAGCAATGGTTGACCTAAGCTTTTAAATTCGTTTGTATAAGTGTAAAATGAATGAGGAAGAAAGAGGTGGAGGTCTATATTAGGAAATGTAACTCTTTTCCTATTTTATCCTTCTCATGAATTCCTTCTCCTTATTAATATTCTAGTTAATTCCAATAGTTCATTAATTAAGGCACGACCCATATTAATTTTCAAATCTCAATATCCTTACCATTTTACATTATTTTATTTAATTTATCCAATTAAATCTCCTAAATAATGTTAAATAAAATTAGGGTTGTTACAGACTCCCTTCATTAAAGAATTTCATCCTCGAAATTACGATAAGGTACATAACAAACGTATAATAAAGGCATAAAACTTACCATCGGAGAAATCAGGATAAGCATCCCTAATCCTGCTCTCTGTTTCCCAAGTATAGTCTCTCTCATCGTCACTCCACTGTACCTTGACTAACTTAACTATCTTGTTCCTTAGCTTCTTCTCATTTCTAGCACAATACGAACTGGTTTCCTAACAATGATCATGTCTGGTTCCACTAATTAATCTTCCAATGCAGTCGGAGTAATAGTAATCCTGGATCTCAAACATAGTTCCTGAGATGAGAAACATGAAAACGTTGTGGACTCCTGCCAACTATTCGGTAACGCTATCATGTAAGTGATTTTCCCTATCCTTTCTATAATAGGAAATGGTCCAACAAGCCTAGGTGCCAATTTCCCCGACTTCCCAAATCTTATTACAACCTTCATCAGTGACACTTTGACGAAGACATAATCTACCGGTGAGAACTCTAAGTCTTTCCGTCTCTTATCCACATAACTTTTCTACCTAGACTGAGCTTACTTCATTCTATCTTGAATCAAGTCAATCTTTTATGTGGCTTCTCTTACTAAATTTGGACCAAAAATCATTCTATCTCCAGTCTCTAGCCAATATACAGGTGATTTACACAGCCTTCCGTATAAAGCTTCAAAAGGTGTCATTCTTATACTACTCCGATAACTATTATTATAGGAAAACTAAACCAAGTGCAAATGGTCTTCCCATGACCCACCAAAATCTAATACACAAGCCCTCAATATATCGTTAAGTACATTATTGCTCTCTGTCTATTCATCCATCCATGGGTAATAACCGGTACTCATCTTAAGCTCGGTACCTAACACTTCCTATAGACTCTTCCAGAATTCACTAGTAAACAAAGGAACTGTTTGCACAAAAAATGGACAAACACCTCAAAGTTGTATGATTTAGTAGATCTTATGTTGTTCTTAGTGATTCGGGTGATTTATGCAAATATATGAAAAACAGGGGCTAAACTGTAAAAAGACACGCAGATTTATAGTGGTTCGGCCAGAATGTGCCTACGTCCACTTTATATGTTATTTCTCTTCTCTTGTTTTGATTACAAGTACAAAGCTTTGATACAAGTAAAAGAAAGTTGTTTGAAAGTTCTCTCTGTGCTTGAGCTCTCAAAAACCTCTCCCATTGCTGTACCCCTACCCCTCTATTTATAGAGTGAGGCTGGGGGTAGGGGTCTAGGATGTGTATAGTTGCTGATGGGCCTGGGCTGATGTGATCTGGCCTGGTACGTCTTGGTTCGGCATTGCTTGGTTCGGAGGTGGTTGGAGTGTAGAGTGGACCGGTAGTTGCTTGGACCGGTGGTGGGATGGTGAGGTTGGTCCGGTGTGGAGATGGTTCGGCATGGGCTGGTCCGGTTATGGAGTTGGCTCGGTGGTTCTGTGGAAGAAGGTTGGTCCGGTGAGGCGTGAAAGAGGAGTGGGTCCGGTGGTGAGCGGAGTGTATGTTGGTTCGGCAGGAGGTGGTTCGGTGGGGAAGCATGGTCCGATATTGCTGTTGGTCCGGTAGGGGTATGGTGGAAGTGAGCATGGTTCGGTAGTGCTGTTGGTCCGGTAGGAGTATGGTGGAGTTGAGCATGGTTCGGTATTGCTGTTGGTCCGGTAGGAGTATGGTGGAGTGGAGCATGGTTCGGTATTGCTGTTGGTCCGGTAGGAGTATGGTGGAGTTGTTGGTTCGGCATCTCTCGGAGACGCGTTGATTCGGTTGTAGGATGCTTTGGCCAAAGATCACATAACACTTGCCCCCAAAGTAGGGCGTGTGTATGCACAGGGCATGCTTTGTTTAAGCCTGGTCGTCTTCGTTCGGTCCTGTGTGCCGAATGGGTTGGTTCGGTAGCCTCTCCTTTGCCTATAAGTATGGGAGCTATGCCACCATGGTTTCCTTACTATCCGAGATTGCCGAATCAAAATTCCTACCTTTTGCCGAATCAGTGGTGTTAGCCGAACCAGGTGTGACTTATTTTACTGCCGGATGAACTTTTATATTATAATACCGAATGAACTCTCATACGACAATACCGAATGAACTTTCATACTATAATACCGAATGGACTTCCATACTATAATACCGAATGGACTTCCATACTATAATACCGAATGAACTCTCATACGACAATACCGAATGAACTTTCATACTATAATACCGAATGGACTTCTGCATTTATTTGTTTACATCCTCCGTTCTAACAGCACGCTTTTCTATGTTGCAGATAATGTCTCGCAAAGTCGAAACTCGATCAGACAAAAAGAAATCCGGGGGCGAAGGAGGTTCCTCCACCGTGCCCCCAGCTCAGCCGAATCCAGAACGTCACGGACCTGTCCCGAGATCACTAGTGGACGGGTACGGCCCTCAGGAACTTCTGAACTCCCCGCCCGATTGCTTTCCTAGCTCCCTCAAGGAGGAACAGCTTGACGTCATTTCCCGATCTTTTGGAATTGATAGGGCGCACTTGCTGCTGCCAGGGAGAGAAGTTATGCCGTATGAACCTCCTGAAGGGTACTTTGCCTATAGCAGATACCACTGCATGTGTGGTGACATTCCTTCTCTTAACGCTTGGATAGCCAGCTTCCTCACATATCTAAAGGTGGCCCCATTCCAGCTTCAACCCAACTCTTATGCTATACTGGTGAGCCTCTTTGTCATTTTCCAGAGGAAGTATGGTCGTGCTCCTTCCAACCGGGAGATCCGGTATCTATATAATCTGAGGGGCTATAAGAAGGGGTCCCCATACATTAGCTTGGAGTCAGCTGTGACCTTCAAGCCGGTTTTGGATCTGTATTCCAAATTCAGCATGTTCAAGAAGGAGTGGTTCTTCGTCAAGGACGACTCTATTTCTATTCGGCGTTTTACTTTTGGATGTAAGTTGATGCTTTATTTATAATTTCCATTCTGATTGCGATGCTTCTTCTCATACGTTTTCATTTTTGCTAGCGACAGGTGGTTTTACGATTGTGGAGACGGACCGCCTGGTTCAGACGGCGGCTGAGATAGAAACTATTCCCGGAAGAGATAGATCAGCTGCCTTCCTGATCAGAAATGCGACCCTTCTGGAGTATAACCTGATCCTTCCACAGTAGTCAGTAGTCAAGTTGAGGGAAACGGCAGAGGAGAGGGCGGCTGCTCAGGCTAAGGGAGGTGTCGTGGCAGAGAGTGGAAAGAGGAAGCCTTTCACAAAACCTCCAGCCGTCGGAGGTAAGAAACTTAAGAGGTCTGACGGCCCTTCCCCCAGCAATTGTCCACTTACTCAGGGGGAGGAAGACGTGGAGGAGGAAAGAGGTGAGGGTGGAGATGGTCGTGAAGGTGATGAAGGTGGCGACGGTATCGGGGCCTTGCTTCATGGGCAAGCGGGTGAGATTCAGGAATGGACGGATGATGCGTTCCACCAGGCTTTCGAGGGGTTGGACGAAGACCCGGCTTTGGCAGAGAAAACCGGGAAAATGGACAGGGCCGGGACTAGTGCAAGCGAGTCTTCTCAGACCATTCCAGCCAAGGTGGCTCCGACGACTCAAGGTGAACTTTTGACTCCTGCAGGCTTCGTTAATGATAGGGACTTAGGAATATTTTATGATCCGCTCCCGTCCTGGAATGAAATCCAGGACTCATTGCAGTATCCTACTTCTCCCCAGGGTTTGTATAACAGACGTGTTTTCTTTCTTCTTTTAATCTACCGCGTTTCTCGAATTATATAGTGATGTAAGTTTGTGACACTTGTTCTTCATATCAGGAGCAGGTAAGACATCCAAGGCCTCGGATCTTCGGCACAGGCTTGAGCAATACAAGCTTTCAAAAACTTCCGCCAAGCCGAAGCCTTCGACCTACCGCTCCGGGGATGTAGTCGGCTACCGTCCTCTTCTCGGGGTTATTGAAGAGGGTATTCAACAGAGAAAGAGGAGTCATCCTTCATCCGAACCTTCACTTGGTCCTCAGCTCCCGGCTCAGCCTCTTCATGATATCACGGGGGAGGATAGCGGGTTTGCACTCTCTCTGCGCCCACCCGGAAACCCTACCGTTAGTCATATCGACCGTCCTGACTTGGCTCGTAATCCATTTGCGGGTCATCCTGACCTGGATCCAAGCTCCTATGATATTACCTTTGACGAGGTCACCGATGAACACCTTCTTCCCCGCAACCCCATGGTACGGGTACTTGATGAGGCTAAGTCCTTAGATCTCGATTTACTCACTACTCGTATAATTACTATGGGAGACGAGGCCAAGGCTAATATTGATCGGGTGGCGGAGGAGACTAAGAAGTTGATGGGGCATCATGCCCGGCTGGTTAAGGCCGGAGAGGAGATTGGGAGTGCCAACATCCGACTACGATTGGTGGTTTCGGATCAGGCCAAACAGCTTGCGGATCAGGCCATTCAGATTTCTCAGCATGAGGCTGCTTCTGGACGACTAAAGAAAACCATGGAAGAGGCCAGCCGGGCCGAACTGCGGAAAATGGAAGCTACTTGCAAAGAACGGATTGACATGGCTATTGCCACGGTGGAAGAGGTTCGGAAAGCGGATCTTGAGCAGGTGGAGGAGTTGTCCGGGAAACTTGAGGCTGCAGAGCTTGCTCAAGCCAAGTTGAGGGAGGAGATGGAGGCAATGCGGGGATCCCTTCTGGTTGACTGCTCGAGATACCGATCGGAGAGAGATGCTGCCGTTGAAAGGTTGTCGGCTTCCAAGGCCCGGATGAGGGAGTTTGAGGAGAATGAGGGGATGATGGAAGAAATGCTTCAGGACATGTACTTCCGAACCTGGAAGCAGGGCAACCTATCCTGGATGGATGATTATCCTAGGGTCATGGCTAAGATCTATCTTCGGGCTCTGGAGGAGGCCAAGGCCGATGCGGATAAATATGGTGGCGTGGCCTTCAGCATGGATGTGGTCACTGCCCAGTTTGCCAAGGGGGAGAAGGTGGCGGTGAAGGAGGGTATGTGGTTGCTTGCTGCTGAGGAGGCAGGGGTGCAAGTAGATGATGACGACCAGGATGGCCAATAAGCATATGTTGGTAAGTCTTCCTTTTTAGTTTCCCCATTAACTTGGTTGATTATCACTAATGAATCTTTTCTTTGACTGGACAGGTGGTCAACAGGACAAGGATAAAACTCCAATGCAGCCGGCCCCTTGATTAGACCTGGAAAAAACTCTTTTTGTGGACTTGACAGGGTTGTATATGTTAGTCTTAAAATAGTAAAGTAGCTTTTAGGTTGTATTATTTTGCTACTTGTAATAAATAGCTCCATTCTTGATGTGTAATTCTTTAACTTAAGCGGATTTTGTCGTTTTCTGAATGTTTGTTGCTATTTGACATGTCGTATGAGAAATATAGCTATGTATATTCTTGTAATTGAATTGTGTTTGATGTCAGGTTCTGGTTCTAAAACATAATTTCATGACTTGCAATATTAGCGTGTGGTGTGAACAAATTATAGTCATGTATTTGTACACAAAAGAAGAAAATACCGCCTTTCATGTTTTAATCGTAGATGGCAGTTTTGAATATCTTGTATGACCGAGCATGGAATGCAGTCGAATGCCCTGCCATCCAATTGTGAGTCCCTACACCCATTGGCGAGTATCTCCTACTCTGTATCCTGTACTTTAGGGATTGTTATAGAGGATAGGGAAAAAGCTTTTTAAGTAAAATTGAAATATGTGAAAAAGTAAAACTTCCAATCACGGAAGGCCTTCGATGTGCTTAAGTTCGTGGCAAACGGGTTTTGTAGTCACTTTCCCTAGCTGTGGGTCTTGGAGACATTTGTCACCCATCTTACGCCTCCGCGGGGAGTTAATTCTTTTTTACCACAGCCGCACTTAAGACACATCGGAGCCGAGATCGCGCACAGTAACTACCCGGGCCATTATGGCCCGTAATCGTGGGTATTATTCGATTTACTGTAGCCAGCTAGCGTGGGTGCCGATCATCAACTGTGAACTGCCCCTTGCTGGCCACACCTTATGTTGGGGCTTATAGTCGGTTCACAGTTGCCGGCGAGCCTAACGCCGTAATGAGCTACCTCGGCTATAGTCGGCCTTCTCGGTGGCTTATAATCGGCTCATTACAGTTGGCTTTCAGGGCCGTCGCGAGCAATGAGTTAACCCGCAGCAGAGGGATGCCGGAGCGAAAGTGTCTCATTGGCGAGGGCATAGATTTGCATAATACCTGTTAGGTCTTGTCCAGGTGAAGTTGCGTTGTGGAGTGCTTTGAATAGAAATGCTATATGCTCAGGATTTTGTTCAACAGAAAAGGATAAAGTTAACAAGCAGCCAAGATACAAAGGGACAAGTTAAAAAAGAGACAAGGTTTTTTAAAGTGGTTCGGCACGAAAAGGCCTACGTCCACTGATTCTCTTTGTTAATTCACTTCATATGGGCAATACAAGTTAAGTAAAGTATCGACGGAGGTGTTGGATGTTCCATGCCCTCTGGAACACCTCTCTGTCCACTGTTGACAAAATATAGGCTCCGTTGTGGAGGTCTTTATGAATTACATATGGTCCATTCCAGATTGGGTCTAGTGCTCCGGGGCGAGGGAAGATTCGCTTGAGGACAAGATCCCCTTCTTGTAAGGTACGATGCTTGACTTTGGAGTTGTATTATGCTGCCACTTTTTGCTTGTGGGCTGCTGTTTTGAGGACTGCATCGTTTCTTCTCTCCTCGATTAGATCCAAAGACGTGTGAAGGAGTTCTTTGTTCTCTTCTGGGTTATAGTGGATCCTACGGTGGGAAGGCACAATGGTTTCAACTGGGAGCATAGCCTCCGATCCGTACGCCAAAGAGAAAGGAGTGTGCCCTGTCGATGTTCTGAAAGATGTGCGATAAGCCCATAGTGTCGTAGGAAGTTCATCCACCCAAGCGCCTTTTGACTTTTCGAGCTTCTTTTTTATTAGAGTTTTCAGAATTTTGTTGACGGCTTCGACTTGTCCGTTTGCTTGGGGATATGCTACGGATGAGAAGCTCTTGTGAATTCCGTGCTCTTGGCACCAGTTGGCGAACTCCTCGCTGTCAAATTGAAGTCCATTGTCTGATATGATTTTGAATGGGACTCCGTACCTGCACAGAACATTTTTGATCAAGAAATTGATAACTTTTGCAGAAGATACTTTATTCAGGGGTTCTGCTTCCACCCATTTGGTGAAATAGTCGACTGCCACTATAGCATATTTGGCTCCGCCTCGGCCCATTGGTAGTTCGCCGATTAAGTCAATTCCCCACACTACAAAGGGCCAAGGGCTGGTCATTTGAGTGATCTCAGTTGTTGGTAGCCGTGGAATCTTAGCAAATTTTTGGCATCTGTCACATTTTTTGACGAAATCTAAGGCGTCCTTGCTTAAGGTGGGCCAGAAATATCCGTATTGGAGTATCTTTTTTGCTAACGTTTGCCCTCCGGTGTGATCTCCGCAGCTTCCCTGATGGATGTTGGATAAGATTTCCTTGGCTTGCCTCCCAGCGACACACCTTAATAACGGGTTAGAGAATCCGCGTCGATAGAGGATGTCTTCTTGTATTGTGTAGCGGGATGCTTTCCTCAAGATTTTCTTGACTTCGTTACGCCCGTTGGGTAGTGTGCCACTCTGTAGGTAGTCTCGGATGGGAGTCATCCAAGTTGCTTCTTCGGTTGCAGCTACCAGATTCACTTGTTCAAAACTTGGGGCCAGTTGCTTTGAAATGGTTACTGCCCCGAAGATGGTGATGTCTTTCATACTTGCTTGCTTCGCCAATTCGTCGGCCTCTTGGTTCTCTTCCCGAGGGATGTGTTTGACTAAGTAGTGGTCCAATCGGCTGAGAAGTAACTTGGTCTTCTTTAGGTATGCTATGAGTCGTTCTTCTCGAGCTTGGAACTCTCCTAGTATTTGATTAACAATAAGTTGAGAATCGCTATGAAGACACAAAGAATTGGCTCCGATTTCGATGGCAATTTCTAGTCCGGCTATCACTGCTTCATATTCTGCATCGTTATTGGTGGCAGCGAACTCCAATCTTATAGCATAGTGCAGTTTGTTTCCCCTGGGAGTGATTATTACCACACCTGCCCCCGAGCCTTGTTCGTTAGATGCACCGTCCACAAAGAGATTCCACTTGATATCTTCTGTTATTTCCAATTGCTCCTTATCCTCGTTGGTAGTGAATTCTGCAATGAAATCAGCCATGGCTTGTCCCTTGATGGAGGTGCGAGGGTGATAGGTGATATCATATTGACTCAGTTCAATGCACCATTTAAGTAGTCGCCCGGAAGTGTCAGGACGATGGAGTACTTGCCTCAGTGGTTGATCGGTCAGAACTTTGATGGAATGGGACTGGAAGTAGTGACGCAGTTTCCGTGATGTGATTAGTAAACAGTATGCTAACTTCTCAAGTTTAGGATATCTAACTTCTGCCCCAGTAAGCCTTTTGCTGACGAAGTAAACTGGCCATTGTGTGCGGTTGTCTTCCCTTACCAAGGCAGCGCTTAGGGCATGAAATGACACAGCAAGGTATAGGTATAATTCTTCGCCTTCGCTTGGAGTTGAGAGTACTGGTGGCTTCTGGAGGTGTTCGATTAAGTTAAGGAAAGCGGTCAGGCATTCGCCGGTCCATTCGAATTTTCCTTTGTCTTTCTTTAGAGCTTCGAAAAAGGGGACGCACTTTTCCGTTGCCTTGGAGATGAATCGGCTCAGGGCGGCCACTTTTCCGTTCAAACTTTGCATTTCCTTCCAAGTGGAAGGTATCTTGATATCCCTTAGCGCTCGGACTTGTTCAGGGTTTGCTTCTATCCTCTGGCATGAACGATGAATCCTAAGAACTTTCCTGATGACACTCCGAATGAGCATTTTAGTGGATTCAATTTCATTCCATATTGTCGAAGTACTTGAAACATCTCGCCTAGGTGGCTTACGTGATCTTTGGCTTTCCTTGACTTTACCAGCATGTCATCCACATATACTTCCATAGTTTGTCCTATTAGCCCTGCAAACATCTTGTTGACGAGGCGCTGGTAGGTGGCTCCTGCATTTTTAAGGCCGAAAGGCATTACCTTATAGCAGTATAAACCCCGGTCGGTGATGAAACTAGTGTGGTCTTGGTCAGGAGCATGCATAGGAATTTGGTTATATCCTGAGTATGCGTCCATAAAAGATAGGAGCTCGTGCCCGGCTGTGCTGTCTACAAGTTGGTCGATTCTGGGAAGTGGGAAACAATCCTTTGGGCAGGCGTCGTTTAGGTTGGAAAAGTCAATGCAGGTTCGCCACTTCCCATTAGCCTTCTTTACCAGCACCGGGTTGGCGATCCTTTCCGGGTAAATAGCTTCTCGTATGAAGTCATTGGCGAGTAGATTCTTTACTTCTTCATCGAGGGCTGCTGATCGTTCTGCCCCCATACTTCTCTTTCTTTGTTTTACGGGCGCCTTGGTAGGATCAATGTTTAATACGTGGCATGCTATGTCGGGGGAGATTCCGGTCATGTCAGCGTGTGACCATGCGAACACATCCAAGTTGTGGTGGAGAAAATCGATGAGTTGTTCCTTCAATTCGGCTTTTAGTTGGGACCCAATTTTCAGTAGTCTACTTGAGTCGTGCTTGTCTACAGATATAAACTCCATAGCCTCTGCAGGCTCGGCGTGGCCTCCTCCTCTTTGTCCCTAGGGTCTAATTCATTGAAAGGGTCGCTGGTATATCGAAGAGGAGGAGCTTTCTTTAGTTGCTATGCTTCTAGACTTTTTGTGCAGAGGGCAATCTCTACACCCTTCCCTTTATCCTTCCTGTGGTTGTTGCGAAGCTCAGTCACATAGCAGTCTCGAGCAACGTCCTGGTCTCCTTCTACTTCCCCTACTCCATTGTCCGTTGGAAATTTCATCTTTAGGCACCATGGGGCTAGGACAATTTGGAAGTCAGACAAGGCTGGTCTTCCTAAGAAGGCGTTGTAGGCCGAATGGTTTTCTATTAGCACGAATGTCTGCTTCCGTACAATGGAGCGGGGATGGCTCCCAATCTCAACAAAGAGGTCCAGTTGCCCGAGGGGCATCTTAGCATTCCCAGTGAAACCGTGTAGTGGTTTATCGCAGGGAGATACATCCTTCATTGATAGCTTCATTTTGTCGAATGCATGCTTGAACAGGATATTTACTGAGCTTCCAGTGTCTACCAGGATTCGGTAAACTTCGGCCGGGCCAAGTCGGGCAGAGATGACCATGGGATCCATGTGAGGGTACACCTTCCTTCTAGGTCACGCTTACCGAATGTGATGTCATCACTTTCTTTCCGCTTCGGGTGGCATTCTTCTATAACCGAATTGACATAGTCTTTATTGTCTCTAAGCGACTTTCCGTATCTTTCCATCTCTTTCCAGCTTCTGTCTGCGATGTGTGGCCCTCCTGAGATGGTATGGACCACTATCTTTTCTTGACTAGAGCTGCTAGCATTGCGGTTTCCACTATCGGCCCCCGGTGAGGGTAGCCTTGGGTTTTCATTGGCAGGAGCTGGGGTCCTGTCCTGACCTTTTACATAACGTTCCAGTTTCTTTCTTCTGATGTGTTCCTCGATCAGATCTCGGAGATGATGGCATTCGTTGGTATCATGCCCGTGAGATTCGTGGAAGCGGCAGAACTTTCCAGACTTCTGTGCGTTATCTGATTCCTTCTTGTATGGTGGGCGTTTGTATCTAACTTCGCCTTGGGTGGCAAGGAAGATATTTTCGGCGGTCTCGTTCAAAGGAGTGTAAGTGTCGAATCTTGGTCCTGGCCGATATAGGCGCTTTTCTCCCTTCTTGCCCCCAGCATTGTCTCTGGAATCATTTCTTCGAACGTCCCTTGCCACAGCAGGGGCGTTGCCATGGATTGTCTTATTTTGCTGTCCTGACTGCCCCTCAACGGCAGCATCCTCAAGCCTCATGTATTTCCCGGCTTCATGGAAGAAATCGGGTAAAGTAGCTGGTTTTTCTTTTGTCAACCTTCTAGCAAATTTAGTGTCCGGATGCACACCACTGTAGAGGGCCATTAGGATAAGCTTCTCATCGGCATCTTGGACTGCGGCTGCTGCGGCGTTGAATCTGGTTAGGTATTGCTGCAACTTCTCTCCAGGTTTCTGTTTGACGCTGGATAAGGAATAAGCGTCCTTAGGTTGCTCCACATGAATGCGGAACTGACTGATAAATTTTTCTTTCAACATCTCCCACGAGCTGATGGATCCCTGGGGTAGATGACAGAACCAGGAGGTAGCAAGATCTGCTAAGAAGAGCGGAAAGCATTTGCACAGTACTCCCTCTATCGCCCCACTCATGAGCATATGCTGCGTGTACCTCTGTAAGTGTACAACATGGTCGGAGGTTCCTTTGTAGGGTTCCATTGTTGGCATCTTCCATTCTCGGGGGGTGATAGCAATTTCGATATTACGGGCGAAAGGGCTGGTTACCCTAGCGCCTATCCCTCGATCTCTCTGCTCCCGTTGGACACACTCTCTGAATAAGCGTGCCATCCTTTCATCAGAACTTGGAGCAGATAGAAATGAGTTTTGTTCTGTTCTGTGGGATTGATTCCGTCCAGATGACCTGTAGGGATGGTATCGTCTATCATTCCTCATATTTTCCAGTGGCTGCCTTTGATCCTCTGGGAGCATGCTAGGGTCAGCTACAGTTGGCCCTTGCCTTGATCTTCCCCTGCCGGGTTCTGATCTAAGCACTTCCTTGGGTCTAACTTCGGGCTGGACTCTAGCTCGGCCCCGTTCACTGGCGTTTCCGTGGTTAGGTAGTATGACAGGCTCAGCTACAGTTGACCTCCGTCCGGTACCTCCCCCGTTGGGTTCGGTGCCAAACGTTTCCTCAGGCCTAACTTCGGGCTGTGCTCGGTCTCAGCTCCTACCATGGCTACTTCTGCCGTTAGCTCCTTCGAAGAAGGAAGATCTTTGTTGTCTCTGAGATCCTCCAAACTTGGACTCGCCCCATGATTCAGTGTTGCGGTTGGATTCTTCAGCGTCCCTTAAGCGTGACATGAGATGGTCCACCAAGGCTTCCTGCTGGGATGTGAAGCGGTTAGTTACTTCAACCACAACTCTGTCCAAATCTGCCCTAGTAATTGCTGCAGGCTGTTCTGTGGCAGGAATGGTTGGGTTAGCCTGTCCTTCATTCGTTACCGCTGCTGGAGGAGGACGATTTACTTGATCCGTGACAGCTGGATCTAGAAGACTGCTGGATGCGATGTTTTTTCCTTTGTTAACATCTTTTCTCTATTTGGGAGGCATGTTTTCCAAATGGCGGACGATGCTGTTAGGAAAATTGTTAAGTGGATGAAGCTGAAGCTTCGAGCCTCTAGTTCTCAGTGAAAGCACCAAAAATGTTTGCACAAAAAATGGACAAACACCTCAAAGTTGTATGATTTAGTAGATCTTATGTTGTTCTTAGTGATACGGGTGATTTATGCAAATATATGAAAAACAGGGGCTAAACTGTAAAAAGACACGCAGATTTATAGTGGTTCGGCCAGAATGTGCCTACGTCCACTTTATATGTTATTTCTCTTCTCTTGTTTTGATTACAAGTACAAAGCTTTGATACAAGTAAAAGAAAGTTGTTTGAAAGTTCTCTCCGTGCTTGAGCTCTCAAAAACCTCTCCCATTGTTGTACCCCTACCCCTCTATTTATAGAGTGAGGCTGGGGGTAGGGGTCTAGGATGTGTATAGTTGCTGATGGGCCTGGGCTGATGTGATCTGGCCTGGTACGTCTTAGTTCGGCATTGCTTGGTTCGGAGGTGGTTGAAGTGTAGAGTGGACCGGTAGTTGCTTGGACCGGTGGTGGGATGGTGAGGTTGGTCCGGTGTGGAGATGGTTCGGCATGGGCTGGTACGGTTATGGAGTTGGCTCGGTGGTTCTGTGAAAGAAGGTTGGTCCGGTGAGGCGTGAAAGAGGAGTGGGTCTGGTGGTGAGCGGAGTGTATGTTGGTTCGGCAGGAGGTGGTTCGGTGGGAAGCATGGTCCGGTATTGCTGTTGGTCCGGTAGGGGTATGGTGGAAGTGAGCATGGTTCGGTAGTGCTGTTGGTTCGGTAGGAGTATGGTGGAGTTGAGCATGGTTCGGTATTGCTGTTGGTCCGGTAGGAGTATGGTGGAGTGGAGCATGGTTCGGTATTGCTGTTGGTCCGGTAGGAGTATGGTGGAGTTGTTGGTTCGGCATCCCTCGTAGACGCGTTGATTCGGTTGTAGGATGCTTTGGCCAAAGATCACATAACAGGAACTCTGTAACTGACTATATTATGAATCCCATGTAGTCTAACTATATTATTTATAAATAACTTAGCAAAAATAGGTGTCGTCCTTGTCGACTTAACGGGTATAAAGTGGGCACTCTTAGTCAGTCTGTCCACTATGACCTAGATACTTTCATTTCATCTATTCGACCTTGGCCACCTGTCTATGAAATCCATAGATAGTGAATCACATTTCCAAACTGGTATATCCAAAGGCTAAAGCAATCCACTTGGCCTTTGATGCTTGGCTTTTACTTGCTGACAATTCAAACCCTACTTTACCCATAAGCCTACATCCATTTTCATATATTTTTAGAAGAAACTTCTCTCCATATCCTCATACATCTTAGTTCCTCTAGGATGAATAATAAACTTTGATCAATGACATTCCATAAGTACTTCTTTCCTTATGTCACCTATATCCGGAACACATAATCGTCCTTTCTTTCTCAACCATCCATTTTGGTCAAGGTAAAAATCCTTCAAATCATCAACCTCAATTCCACCTTCCAGTCTTCTAATTCTTTCAGATAGTAATGGATAATCTTTTTGCTTAGAAGCAGTTCTTTCGATCAATACCGGTCGAACTTCCAAACAAGATAACGTTGCGGTACTCTGACTAGAATTGGCAGTCGATCTTAACCGCACACTATAGTTAGTCAATGCTTCCAAATCTTTCAATTTAGAAAACATAGCTAACACCACATTCTGATGTTTCCAGCTAAGTGCATCTACAACTTTATTTCCTTTCCCTGGTGTGTACTCAATTTCATAATCATAAGCAGCTAAAAACTTCAACCATCTCTGTTGTCTCATATTCAACTCTTTTTAAAAGAATAAGTATCTTAAAGACTTGTGATCCCTATACAACTCGAATCATTCTCCCGAAAGGTAATGTTTTTTCACGCCTTCAAAGAAAAATTTACCGCAGCCAACTCCAAGTCATGGGTTCGATATCTAACTTCATGCGGTCTGATCTATCATGAAGCATAGGCAACTTTCCACCTCTGCATTAACGCAACTCCTAATCCTATTCCACATGCATCGGTGTACACCACTAAATCCTTACTTCCATCTAGAGCTACTAACACAGGCATGTTGGTCAATAAACATTTTTTCTTCTGAAATGCCTCCTCACATTTATCGATCCAAACCTACTTCACATCCTTCCTTGTTAGCTTAGTCATCAATGCTACTATATAAGAGAAATCCTTGATGAATCTCCGATAGTAACCAACTAAGCAAACACTTTACCTCAGTCACTATCTCCGGCCTCTTTCGGTTATTAACTGCTTTTATCTTAGCTGGATCTAGCGATAACCTTTTTCTGAGACTACATGACCAAGAAACTTCACCTCCTTCTTCCAAAAATGACGCTTTGAAAACTTCGCTTTTAACCGATGCTGCCTTAGCAACTCAAGCACTATTCGAAGATGAATCTCATGATCTCTTTCATCCTTAGAATATACCAAAATGTTATCTATGAATACCAATACGAATCTATCTAAATGCTCTCGAAAGATCCAGTTCATTAAATCCACAAAGTAGCAGGCGCATTAGTTGATGCAAATGGCATTACTAACCACTTATACGAACCATATCTTATTCTAAACGCCGTCAATGGGATACTCTCTTCTGCCACCTTTAGTTGATGGATGTTACCAAATCTAATTGAGAAAATATTTTGGCTCCACTCAACTGGTCAAATAAATCATCGATTCTCGGTAAAGGATATCGGTTCTTTGTTGTCTTTTCAATCAACTTACGATAATTGATACACATCCTTAATGATCCACCCGGTTTCTTCATAAACACTATAGCCACTCCCCAAGGAGAACTGCTTGGTCTATTAAAACTTTTCCCTTCTAAGTGCACCTGCTGCACCTTTAACTCCTTCATCTCGGTAGGTGTCATTCTACCAGGCGGTCTACTTACTGTTCGGCTCTAGGTACAAGATCTACTCGAAACTCAATAGCTCGTTTAGACGGTAGTCCTGTAATAGGCTAAAAAACAACTATAAATTCTCTTACAACAAAAACCCGATTCAACTCATCCTCCTCCTCTATTACACCCAGTAAAGCACAAAAATCTAAACTTGGATTCTTTACTGAGTATATAATTCGGCCACTACTATTAGGTTGTCTTAGTGGTATTTTCCTATCGTGGCAAAATATTCTAGCATCATACTTACTTAACTAGTCCATACCCAAAATAATCTCAAAGCCTATGAAATCAAACACACATAAATTGTAGGAAAATATTAATAATCCAAACTCTAAATAGTCACATCTCATTCCAAGAGTTTCATACCCTCCTATTGGATTCACAACCCTTAAGGAAGTAACTAGGTATGAGGATTCTAGGTTAAGCTCGTCTACCAAACAATGAGATATAAAAGAATGTGATGCACTAGTATCAAACAGTACTCTAACAAGTAAGCCATGAATCAAAAGCATACCTCCCATTACATATTTTCCTTTCTCCTTGGCTATTGGTCCCGAGGTAGCCGGTTCCAAAGAAAATACTTTTCCTGTCTTGGCCACTTCCGGACATTTGTTCTTGTAATGTCTCACTTGGTTGTAGTTAAAGCACTTAATATTCTTCTTTCCAACGACTTCCTTTCCTTTACCGGTTCGACACTCATGAGCATAATGCCCCTTCTTATCACACTTGTAACACACCACCTCTGACTTTCCTTTCTTGATAGCTCTACCCTTCTGAGCTCCCTTCTTCTGGTAAAACTTTCTCTTATGATTCTGTCCACCCTGATTCTTTGCTTGCTTGTTATTACTGAACAAAGCATGCATCTCTTCATTTCTCAATGTCATTTCCATGATTACATCACATGGATCCCCTAGATGTGGTAAAGTTGCCCTAGCCTTTTCAAGTCTCAGTCCACGGATGAACTTCTCATTCTTTTTTAAAATTGTATCAACGGTAGCATACCCATATCTTGACAACTCCTCAAACCTGGTGCGTACTCAAGCACCGTCATATCACCTTGCACCAACACAGCAAACTTTCTCAATAGAGTTGACTTAGTGATCTCAAACAAAAATCTTTCTTCAAACCTTCTTTTGAATTTAGCCTAATTCAGAGTCCCCTCTAATACCCCCTCCTTGCTATTTCTTGGACGCCAATCTTCTTTTTTTCTCATCGTTCGAACCAAGATCACCGAAAATCCTTGCACAATGAAGTAGCCAATTCTCCACTTCAATTGCATCCCCCGTTCCAATAAATGGCTTGACTCCAAGCCTTGCATAGTCTCTACTTAGAATAGCATATTTGCCGACAACCCTAACTTCTTGATTACCTACTTCTGCATTTCCTCCAACTAATCCAGCAGTAGCTCCTGCTTGCATCATGTTGACAAAGAACCGATACATTGCTCTCGTATCAACCGGTGGTGTTCCTGCGCCCACATTAGCAGCTGTTTGTCGACCTGGGTTCCTTCTAGTATTGGGATTGACATTTTCATTGGTAGCGGTGCTTCCTCCACCGAGATTCATTCTTCCCTTTCCTACCTCCATATCTTACTTCCTTAAATCTGCATTCAAACCTTAGTAAGATAAGGAAGAACGGTCTAAGAGAGAGGGAGAATAGAGATAAAGCGTATACTTATATATAGCAAATACAAGTACGTTACTATTGCGTTATCCTATACTCCAATTTTATTCTTTGATTTACTTGGATTATGTTTTCGAAAAATCTTCTTAAAGTTCAAAATTCTTTAATTTTACGTAAACCTATTCTTTGATACAAAGTTGTAACATCCCCCATTATGAAGCCGAAAACTAAGCGCTGCAAATGATGTAGTCTTCTATAGTATTAATTTCCAGTGACAAAGTACAATCATGTTAGTGGTATCCATAATATCAGAAGCACAAAAAGAAATAATTTTAAACACAATTTCAAAGAAAACTTTCATATTTCATTACAAAGATAATACTCCATATTCGTTACATAATCCCAAACATTGCGCAGGTTAAGATGAAATATACTTATTATAAAATACTCCAAGAGCAACATATGAAGATACCCTTTTGGTTGATCAGAGTTACTAATAGATAGTTATAGTACCTGTCTTTAGATATACTTCAACAAATAACTTCAACATGGTGAATTAATAATATAGATAGACTCTTACATAACTAGTTTTGCCTTCTGTATGACTCCGGAAGCTTTATTCGGCAAAACCTACTTAACCTGAGAAGCCCTTACTCCCGACCTATTCAAATCAAATTTTGAGCACCTAAGAGTTTAAGGGAAAAACATAATATGCCATCTCGATTTTAAATATATTCAGTGAGACCACGCCGCTAAGAGGAAAGGGATTTCCCCTCACTAATATCCCTTTTAAAACATATCTTTTGCAAACCAAATTCCTGCAAACAAACTGATAGATAATATAACAATAATGTGCATGCATACTACATGTGTAATCATGACTATTCGTTAAATCAGTGGATTATCTGCCTTAATATTTAGTTTTCGCAGGGTGACTACCAACCTACATAGCTGACTCGAGCCTAATAGATATACCAAATTTTCTAACTGACCGTTGAAAGAAAACTGGACGGTCTGTCCAAATATACTTATCCTAGTGTTTATCGGACTATCTATCAATCTCATAGTTTTGCTAGGCTTACTACGAACCTAAAGGTTTTGCATGCCAACCTATCCATCTTTTTGTATTCCTTTCTGTGCTTATACCTACTTTTAGTCTTACCCTTGACAAAGCCTTATGCACCGGAATTTTGGACTTATATTAGCTAGGGGCTAAAAGCTAAAGTATAGGATGCTACCCTACACCAGTCCCATCTGGTTTGCTAATCTCTACATCAAATTTATCCTAGCATGATCTATCCAAAAGTGATCAGAACAACGATCTCTTTAGTAAAAGACATGGTCTAAATACCATTTTCTATTTCCTTGAAAACAAAACATTTGCAAATGATTTAACCCTTGAAATAACTTTCTAAAACAAAGAAATTATAGCCCTTTATTTATCCCAAAATATTTATGCCATGATATATGCTTTTATAAAATTATATTGATGAATCTTGAAATCACTTGGAAGTTATCTCACTTCGAAACCATAGGCTATAAAGGCAAAACAATATAAAGCCTTTATATTGATAAATGCGCCAAGGATATAGCCGATGAGGGTCTTCGTCCTTCAAAACATAGGCCAAAATAATAAATCCTTATATTTTGATAGAGCTCGGCGTCGTCATTGGGGTCATTGCGCTTCTTCAATGTAAAATATGTTAAAGTCTTTGATTTGTAAACATAAGGGTACCTAGTCGAAGTCGTCCTCCGTAATCATATTTTAAAACCTTAAAAGATACTTGGCCAAAACAACATTAGCGACATCATTAGGACCGAAGTGATAATAGGCAACAACCTATCCTTCTTTGAAAACAAGTGTTAAGGGTTAAAAGCAGCAACCAATGAGGCCGAAGTGATAATACACGGTAACATAGCCGAAGATATTACTTTGAAAATATAGGTTCAACGACATTATGGGTATGCGGGCCCATACCCTTACATATATAAATGCGGTACTACAGCAAAGCATGCGGTAAGATCGATGTCGATAATGAGGATGCCGACTTCGAATCTCTTTAACCCTAGGTGATTCACTACATATGAACACAGGTTGATATCATGTGCATCGCTATCGGTTGTCCTTGAAGTCATAGCAGCAATGAAGATGAACGGTGATGTCATCATTGCCGACATGACATTTTCGTAATTAATAATAAAACTGATTATCTGCTAATAAAAGTAAGTTTATTTTCCACCAACCCCTATTGTTTGTCAGCATGATTTAATAAAATAATTAAAACCCAAAATAAATCATTATCCAACCTTAGGATATTTGCAAACCACTAACTTATATTAATATTTTAATAAATATTAAGCTTTTCTGGCTCAATAAATTTATATAAAATCATAAACTCATGGAAATAATCCTAGAAAATAAAAATAAATATGATTTATTATATTCTTTAACATATAAAAATTTCGGGGCAAAAAGCATGATTTAATAAAATAATTAAAACCCAAAATAAATCATTATCCAACATTAGGAAATTCACCAAATATTTTCATTAAATAAGAAAATTATGAAATTTAAAAACCCACTTCCAAAATAATGTTTCTAACATCATATTAAATTTTCAAGTCGTTTGGGTGTCATATGATAGGTTTTCTAACTCAAGCATATCACTTAATTTTATAAATAAATTCTATAAATTCACTAATAAGCATATAATCATTCAAACTATCATAACATGACATAATATAAGCAAACGAATTGGATTTATGCTTACAACCAAAAATAATACTTAAAACATGATATGCATAACTATTATTCATCTTGAATGGTTTAAGAAGGTTGAGATTTATATTTTGGTTTGATTCCCCTAAGCTTTCTACTTGTTTTCTAGCCTTTCTTCCTCTTGAATCCTCTAGCAATGGCCGGCCTAAGATTTTAATTTTGTTTGTATTGTGTAAAATGAATGAGGGAGAAAGGAGGTGGGGGTTTGTATTAGGAAACATAACTCTTTTCCTATTTTAGCCTGCTCATGAATTCCTCCTTCTTATTAATATTCTAATTAATTCCATTGGTTCATTAATTAGGGCATGACCCATATTAATTATCAAATCTCAATCTCCTTACCATTTTACATTATTTCGTTTTATTTAACCAATTAAATCTCATAAATAATGTTAAATAAAATTTGGGTTGTTATACCTCTCCGTCGTCCACGTCAAAATTGGCCAAATCAGCCATCATCAATAGTGGTAGATATTAGTCACTTTAGAATAGTCGTTAACAACCACTTTCGTCACGTAGTTCGTCAAAAATGGCTAACTACAAATCAAATAAAAACGTTCGACATCAGTTCCGAAATCCAAAGAACATCCCTTCATCTTTCATCTTCAGATAAATCGGTATGTATGAAACTCTGTGCACGAAATCCTATCCTACGGGATATTTTTTATATTATATTGCTACAAACGGCGTTTTCAACCAAACTAAGCAAAAAAGCATACATGCAGCCAATAAGCATACAAATATCTGTAATAGCCTACATGCATCCACAACACACATACAATACATCCAAGCAACCAATGTGGGATTAATATCAAGAATAGCCTAAGTCTAGAAATATCGTCAAAATAGTGCGTTAATAGGAAAAACAAGATATTTGGTTTAAAACCATTTTAAAAACATTTTTAATTTTTTTATAAAATAAGATGTAGTTTAAATATGTACAAAAATCACATTTTATAGTAGAAATATATCAAAATGTTGTTTTAATACTATACTAACAATCATAGTACGGTGAGAGAAAATATCACTCACCTCAACAAAAGTTGACTAATCCAATATCAAGTCGTAGAGCTTTCTATCATGAGCGCAATGCAAGAACTCACATCCAAAATGGACCTCGTATGCAAAGATACTAGTTTTATAAGAAATGGAATTAAGTAAACAATTAATTAACTTAAATAATAATAATTTTCCTAATTACATTAATTAAGCTTTCTTCCCAATTCCTATACGTGTACATAATCATCTACACACAACCCACTTGTTCGACACTCTCTCTGCTCGATTTCTCCCACTTTGGTCGACAGGATCACGACCCACTTTGGCAAACTCGTCATGCTACGCAAACTCATCGCCTCGGAACAAAAATGGAGAAGCTCGGCTATCTCCTAAATCGCAACTCGGCAAGCCCCTCAACGACCATGCACAGTTGCGTTTTACTAGGAAGCGTCGGAGTTGTCGAAACTTGGTGAAAAGTTGCAGTTCACGAAGAGGAACCCAACGGTAATCTCCGATTCACTTATCTCCACCTCTACCTCCACCTAATCGAAATCATAGCTATTGTTCAATATACGGCCGCCACCCCTAACATCACTACTCACTTCAATCTTCATATGAATGCGATGCTTTCTTCATCAGGATCTCAACGAACCTGGTTTTGTAAATTATCATTGAGTAAATCGCTCGATTTTGAATTTTGAAGTGGAAAAAGAAGATGCGACCATTTATTTTGGCTATAGGCAATAAAATAGTGATTTGGAAATAGAAAGGAGGGTTTAGTGATTATTTAAATAATATTATATTTTGTTGATTTCTCAAATAAACTGTTGTACGTTTTGAGCTCGTATGGCCACACAATGAGTCTGATTGCAACAAAACATATCGACTACATCACCTTATTTCTTAGGTTCCAATGGTATTAATTTCATTAATATCTGAGACAACGCTTCAGAATGAAAACTTAACGTATTTTGTGATCATTTTTACCATCGGATCATCCAAACTCCAATTATAGCGATGCTTATACTCATTTCAATTTGCAACATTGATCCGGACACAACGGAAGTGGTCTCAAGTCCTGATTCAATCATACACGAAAAATTTGTAACGACCCAAAAATTTCAGTCGTTTTATTTTGAACATTTGATTTATTTTAAATGTTGAGTTTGAAATATTTATTGATTTCGAATATGTAGATTTTGGTTGAATGGGTGAATTTGATTTAAATATAAAATATAGCGATTTATCGTAAAGTGGAAATAGCGAATTTAATATTTGAAATAGTGTAAATAATTGAAAATTTGATTTAAATTGAATCGAGATGGTTTTTAATGTGAATATAAATTCTATTTGAATTAGAATTGAGTTAGTAAGTTTTTAAAATTTGAAATTTTGAGTGATTTCGTTGATTTTGGAAATCGCTCGATTTAATCAACGCGTTAAAATAGCAATCCGGGGCATACCCTCGGATTTCGACGAAACCAGTTCCATTAGATCCGTAATAGTGAGTTATTATAGGATTTCAAATTTTATGTCAATCGGACTTACGGGTTGGGCGTGTGAAGCTGAAATGCATAGAAATTTATTTAAGTAAATTTAATTAAAATAATTCGATCCGAAAACCTATCTTCCAAATACGATGGAATTGGCTCCCGTTATATTTTCCATTGTGTTTAGGATAGAGGCAAAACATTATAAATGCCAGGCGGCATGCTTCGTTTGGAGTTCGTCCGGAAAAGTACATGATAGTAAAAATAATAATATAATATATATATATATATATATACACGTATATATATACACACACACATGCGTATTCACCCAGAAACCCTACTATGCCTCCATTTTATTTCTATGGCCGAAAATGCACCGCATTCCTCTCAAAATTCCTTCCAATCCATCAACTATTAGAAGAAACTTCCAACATGAATGTCGTGGAGCTCGTCGAGTAGTATAGATCCAACGGTGATGATCGACGATGGAGATTGGTGGTGGCTTAATTTTGGCTCCATACTGGCGCCGTTCGAGGGGAGTATACTCGTCATCGGAAAGGAGATAGGGGACCAGCCTTGGGCTGGTGACGCGTGGTGTCATGGCGTTTCGCGTGGAGGTGTCGATCGTTCTCCGATCAACTAGAGGTGGAGCGGCGATTGAAAAATTGGAAGCAACGATGGGTTCATTTGCGTGTGCTTGGACGCGAACGAGAAGATGAAGGAAGAAAGGAAGGGCAACTAAGATTTGCATATCCAAGGATGGACGGCCAAATGTGTTTAAGGTTAAAATAAAAAAAAAAGAAATTTATTTATATAAATTGTATTCAAATCTTTAAAAATGTATATCTTCTTCATACGAGGCCCGATTGACACGAAACAAGCGGCGATGGAATCGTAGCGATGAATACTACATTATGAAATCGATTGAAGTTGATTAGAGCTAGCTAAAATTTTAGGTTAAATCGAACGTCATTCAATTTAATTTAAAATTAGAACGTTTGGCAAAATTGAAAACTCAAGGTGAGTTAAATTCACTCATTTGGTTAATCAGTATATTTTTATAGTAAATAAAATTTATTTCTGCTTATTGGGTTGTTGAAATTGATGATTGTTGAAATTTATCTAGGATGACAATATAGCATCTTGAAATGCTATTAGACTGGTTGAATCGGATCTAGGGTCACAATATAGCATCTCGAATTTCTATTAAACTGTTTATGTTTATTTTTAAGCTTATTTCCAGTATTGAATCATGTATGTGTGGAATTGATAAATGGATTGTTTTAAAATTGCGTTGTTAAATTATAATGTAAACTGAATTGAAATATATTGGTGTGATCTATTTGGCCAAATAAACACCGTTGGATAATAAATGAAAGAGTTTGGTTGTAAATGATATTTGATTAGAAGAATTAATTCTTGTTCTGCTATTTGATTAATTTGGACACTGTTCAAATGCTAATTTATTTATATTGGATAAATTGATGTGGTAACAATTGTCTGTTAAGTGTGGATTTGAGTTACATATGTGACTGTTATGTAAACGCATGTAATTTAACTTTGATAGTTAAAATGAATTGGATGGTAGTTGATAAATACCATTGGGATTTCCGAGCCTCGGTATAACCTTGGAAGGTTACAAATTTTTTGTTTAACTTCAGATTGTATAATTTGAAGTAAAATGTTTTATTAGTAAATATATACAAAGGTTTTGTTTCAAATTTTCATTTACAAATGTTTTGTAAATAATTCCTATAGTAATATTAGTTATTTCACTTAAATGTTTTAAAGTTTTTTCGAGATTTAAAAGTTGAACTACTTATTTATGGTAATATAATTATTTAATAAATGATTATTTAAACATCAATTACTTTATTTGAATTTTTTTTTTAAATTAATTACTTAAGCGTATTTTAAAAGTTGTTTTTGGAAATTATTATAATATATTATTTAATAATTTTGTAAAAGATTCTAAATGATATTATTATTGATATTTAAATTGTTCAAATTCTTCCTTAATCATTATCAAAGCATTATGGTTACGAATGTATTTTGAAATAGTATTTAATGAAAGATTTTGGGAAGTAATGGTATATTTTCATAGCGTAATTCGAGGGTAGAGATTGCCTACAGTTTGGGATGTTTTCATTGTGATAACGACGTAACCATTGTGCAAACTACGATCTATGATTGATTGCATGGCGGAAATTGGGAGGTAGAGATTGCCTAAGTTAAGTTTGGTTTTTCTGGGATAGAGACGCAACCATTGAGTTGCGATCCATGGTCAATATCGAATGGTACTTCCATATCTATTTTAATGAGTTTTCAAGTATTTTTGAAAGAAAGGATTTGTGAATATACATATTCAGATGAAATAAGTATATACCTGTTTTAAAATGAGGAATTCAAATTTATCAAAATTAAATTAAAGGGCCTTAGTGATTTCAGTGGGAAATGTAATCGTTGTTTGAATGTTTGTTATTTGATAGTTAAATAACCGCTATCAAATCTTGGCTCAAATATGTAATCCTTCTTAATTTTGGTGGTAGGAAAGGATTTCCTACTTAAAACCAAAGTGTTTTAACTCTGGAAATATCTAGGGGAAACACGGGAATTATATGGTACAATTACCATCGATGGTGCTATACTGTGTGTATAAACTCGTTGTTCTTCTATGATAAATGATAAGGAGATCCGTCAACTTAAATGGTTAAGGGATGATCCCCGCTCTTATGTATTGTCTGATTATTTCCTAAAGAACCGGTATTGAGCATTCCAAAAAATCGACGATTGGTTTATGGAGCGCCCGGGAAGCGGGAGAGTGTACTCGTAAGAGATGACTTGGAACCGTTACCACTCCAAAACCATATACGGTTCTATGGAGGAGTTTCATGTTATATTGAGATGTTGAAATCCATGCGTGTTTCCAAGACAGTTGGGTATGGGAATCCGTGTGTGATTCCAAGATCTATTTGAGATGTAGGAATCTGTATGCGATTCCAAAGCCATTGTCGTGTGGGAATCCATATGGGATTCCATGATCTATTTTTGGAGCGGTGTGTAAGCTGGAACGCCGGACGTAGCCTCATCAGCGGAAATGAATAAAACCAGAGATAGGAGGCATGACCAGTAGGGTTGGCAAACCCATAGGGTGTAATCGGCTCCTTTTTCTAGCAATACCGATACCTTCAGTTGTTTTTGGCATGCCGGAGCGATGCAGTCGGTCTTAGCAAGACCAGTTATGTTTTTCCTATAATACCCCGGCTAGACGGGTATGATGCTCTGGAAGGATAACTCTGATCCTTGTGCAGGAGGACCGTTCTCGAAGTACTGAGGGCACCTCCGTGGAAATCCTACATAATTAGCGAACGAGCCTTATCGAGTTTTGATTTTATACTAGTATTATTGTGATGTACATAGCACAAGCATCACAGCTACTTGAATATTATTATTTTGACCCTTATACACTATTATAATATCACTAGATTTTCTATAGAAATAGTTTGGTGATCGTAAGGCAAAAACACGACCGTGTTTATGTGCAGCGTGGTCTTACAATATCTTTATTTTGAAAAGGTTTTATAACTTAATAAATCAAATTGAGCGTGTTTTATCACATTGGTTTACCAGACTGATCTGTGTGTTATTATTTTATAATAATGCTCGGGTCAGACCGAGCATATTACAGATATAGATTTGGATTGCTTTGGAGCTCAAGAGATGAGTTGGAGACTGAGACGTATTCTCGTACTTGTTTATTCCGCTGTAGTGTTTGTTTGAAATTATTGGAAATTGTGAGGGTAGGTTGTTATAACTGTCCAGGCTGATAATTATTGATTTATATACTCTGATTTGAGGTATGTATATTACAGTTTTATTTGTGTAAAGAGCTATTGATATTATATATTATTCAGTCCGCTGTGAGATTCTGTATTTGTTTAGTTTCTTCTATTTTCTACCTTCTTTATTTCCCCATACTATCTGTCTTTTCGGCACTCGATTGCTCGACATGTTATACATTGAACGTATTGATGTCGATTTTCGAGGGTCGAAAAGTTGGATCGTCACAAAATCGTATTTTTGGAACCTTCAAATAATTAACTATTCAATATTTACATCAATTATTTAAATATCATATCATTAAAAATAAGGGTCGTTACATTCTTCCCTCCTTAAGGGATTTTGTCCTTGAAATTCCCAAAGTAAGGATAACATCTCCTAACACATAGGCTTTCAAAGCCCCTCATGTTTCAGAAAAATACGATAGTACCTCCTTTGCATAGCTAGGTCCGAGAAAAATATATATACATCTCATATCTAAGGCAACTTGTTTTGTGGACAACCAAGCATATATACCAAAATCTACACTATAGATGTTACGTACATCTTTTATAGCAAGAGCATACCATATAGATACGAATAAAAGCGAGTAAGCATCCAAATAGCCAACACTTTCTTATATGTACATGAATATGTACTCAACAAAGAGGATTAAGCACAAATGTAACATCATGTATTTAAGCATGCTAGATCATATATATGGAAATCATCTCAAATAATATGCTATATCAAGTCATAACTATCCCGCATGCCTAATAACCATATAAGCATAAGTAATCGCATCAAGTGCCAACAATCAAACATCAAACAACCACCTATAAGATCAAACATCAAATGGTAACATCCATGCCTATCCTAGCATGTAGGATACTAAACTATCTAGTATAAGACATCAAATAAGTCATCCGATAAGAAAGGTGACAAAAATGAAATCTCACCAATTGAAGAGCTCTAGATAAGCAGTCCTCACAGTCTCCTCGGTCTCTTATATGCAAATGTCTTCGTTTTCACTCCACAGAACCTTTACTACTCCACCACCTTCATCCTAACCTATTTTGTATACGTCTATCATTATGAATAAGCCTACGAGGTCTCAAAGTTTCTGGTTCAGTTTCGATATCATCTAGTCGATTCGGTGCTAAATTTCCCAACGTCTCTTGTAAGTTCTCCGAAAACCCACTAGTGAACAATGGGTTTTGGCCACTTACAATTCTTTTGGCATACAATGAAATCACACTATCCATTCCACATATAATTCGACTAATTTGGCTGCCATTCTACTAGACTTAACGAATACAAATCTTGCATTCTTCATCAATCTATTGACCATGAACCAAATGCCATCGTACTCTCCTCTATCCTCAACATTCCAAAGATGAAGTCCATCTTTATCTATTCCCTTTTCCACTGGGGGATCTCAAGTGGTTATAACAACCACTTTACTTCTTCCATTCAACATTTATTAGCTGATAATCCATTCATCTCGAAATGAATGCCACAACGTCCTTCCTCATTCCTTCCCAATAAAATGTCTTTCTTGTATCACGGTGGATTTTATCGTCATCGGGATATATAGCCAATCTCGAATGGGAGCAATCTCGTGGTGCCTCATCCCTCAACCTAACGACATTGGGAAAAAACAATATCTCGGTCATGCGGACTCAACCGAGACACTACTCATTTCTCTAACTTAGTCATGATCTTTGCTAGTCTAGTTTCATGCCTCTAATTAGTACCGATCCACTAAATCAAAGTTGGTATGATAGTCAAGTTAGCCATCATCTTTGGCACTAGCTCATATAGAGTTCTAAAGTCATAACCAGTGATAAACTCGAGCAATGCTCACTCTAGGAATATCGCTCCTAAACTAGTATATCCCCTACTCAAAGTATCAACAATTGCATTTCCCTTACAGACGCATAGGAAATGTTAAAGCCATAGGAGACTAAGAATTCTAGCCATCGCTTCTAGCGAAGGTTGAGATCCTTCTCAGAGAAGAGATACTTCAATAATGTGGGATCAATAAACAACTCGAACCTCTATCCTAATAGATAAAGCCTCCAATTCCCCAAAGTGAATACTATCACTGCCAACTCCAATCATGTGTTGGATACTTCTCTTGTGCGGTTTCAGTTGTCGTCTAACATATACAACAACCTTACCTTTTGGCATTACTACCACATCTAGTTAAGTACAACAGACATGTGTGCACTATCAACTCCTCATCACCGCTCGGAATGAGTATCATCGATGCACTCGTCAACCTTTATCGAACTCACAAATGAGTATCTACACCACGCATCCCAAATAAAAGTTATGGTTAAGTAAATCTTGATTTCAAACTAACATATGGTTAAGTCAATCTTGATTTCAAACTAAAATATATAATTTTAGTGTTTAATTATTCAACCAAATATGTTTGAAACTTGAATTTACTAGTTGATTTTAAATAACACACACTGATATATATATATATATGTATGTGTGTGCGCGTGTGTGCGTGTGCGCGTGTGTGTACAAACTTAATTTTGTTATTATGTGGCAATATATATTACATATACATATGTGTACACACACAGATATATATCTATGTGCGTGTCTAAATTGTACACACACATATATATGGTATTATTGATATATGTATACAAATCAGATACATATTATGGTATATCTAAACACATGTATATACTTAGGAAATTATATTTCTAATATGCATGTGAATTATCATATATATGTGTGAGTGTATTGTATATATATGTACAATAGATATAAATCCCAATATTTATGTATGTGTGTGCATATAAGTATACACATGCTCATTTTATTATATATTGCCATATCATACATAAGTTCCATTTGCAATTTACACTATTACCACCCATACCTATAATCACACCGATCCAAAGCTCAAAAGTGGAATTTGAATGTGTCGTGCAATGAAATATAGATCATTCGGTCTTGATGGTTTATATGATATAGAGACAAATATAATTTTTAAACATTCTATACTTTAGATCTTATAGTGGAAGGAATAAAATATAAATGCTAAAATATCCCAAATTTATTAATGTCTCAAAAACAACAGTAGTCTATACAAGAAATGCCCAAAATAGTGTCTCCAAATAGAAATATACATAGGTTTAAAGTGATATAAGATACATAGAGAATTACAATAACAAATATAGCTCTAAGATTCATGATCACCTCATTCATGCATCTTATTCTTACCGTACCATCTATTACCCTATCACCATGTAATAGGTATATAGAGGAAAATAATAGAGGGGATCAGACAAGGTCAAGTGAATGAGCAATATTAGTAGTGGTATGGTGTCGATAGACGTCATTTATAATCTACATAGCCTAAGGGTGTTTATTTGTGTGCGTGTACTGGGTATAAGGAATTAGTCAATTTACATACTATAGGGAAAAATTCTTAATGTGTCTAATCCAATAATAATCCACGAAGGTTTCTACCAGAAGGTGGAACATTTATAAACTGATTAGACCTTGAATAACCTAAGTATACGGTCTCGGTAGTAAACTGCCTAACCATACTTTATGAAAACATTCTCAATGGTAAACCGCTTAAGTTGCACAAGCTCCGAGTATACTTTCAATACATGAGCACATACATCGGCACACAGTCTCGATGATAACTTGCCACCAAAGAATTGATCAAACAACCTCGTTGGCACTCGTATCCTATTCCCTATATCACAAAAACTATAGTAAAATAGGTCGACAAAAATTCGACTCCCTGTAGGTACCTCCACTCATCCATCCTACTAATGAAGGACGTCTCCTCTCCACTCCTCCGTAGTTAGAAAATATGTGATCGGTGCTGGTTATAGTACCAATAAGAGCATCTAACTGTGATATAATTACATATCGCGTTAAGTGTTACATTACATAGCGTCATGAAGTCTGAACCTAGGTACGTCACCAAGTGTGAAACAAGTCCAGTGTGTTACACAACTCCATGAAGTTACCTAAACTCTCGAAAGTCAAGGAAGTGGGAAGAAGTTTCCTCGAACTGTCCTACTTAGTTTACACTCGGTCTAGGTTCAATTTGGGCTGTCCATAACAATTTAGACGTTTGAGCCCAACAACCGGTCATTTGACTTCTTTTTATACATCCAGACTTTCGGTCTAAATGATAGACTCCCTATGCCAAAATTTCCTATAGGCTACTAGACATTTGAATTCATTTTTAGATTTCTAACTTCCATTTCAGATGTCTAACTATGGGTTTCAAATGTCTGAACCAATTCATAACTCATTGCTTTTCTTTCAGTTTTTATTTTAGTTAAATATAGACGTTTGTACCTTATTTCAAATGTCTGAACACATATTTCGGATGTTTAGTTCGTGATTTCAAATGCTTGAACCAACTATATTTTGTTATTTCTCTTTTTATTATCTTTTATTTTTTATTTCTTCTTTCTGGGTTTATGTACAACTTTTGAATTTGTATAATTCATCTTTTAGGCAAGTGTCTATATATACGTTTTCAATCTTAATTATCTCTAACTTTTTACGTACTTTGCACAATTGATTGTACATAATTATTCAACGACTTACGTATATTTAATTTTATTCAAAGTTGAAAAAATCGAACCTAAGTGATTTTTAAGGGATTTATACATGGATTCACTTGTACTAATTCAAATTTACTGCATAAATCAGATCTAAATGACATTAAGGGCGAATTTTATTCAGTCTACCCTCCCTCGGTGTCGTATCAATTTTATTATCAAAAAAAGTGAAATAAGGTTTTCCAAAATATTCAATTTATATGAATTATCAATTAAAAACATCAATTTAATTTTAAATTATATTTTTAAACCTAAATTGATGTACAAATGTAATTTAATGCATATATAACCAGTTAGTCATTTCGTAGATAAATCCACTTACGTTATACGCTATTTCAAATAAATCTCCTTCTCTGCACTGATTTGATTTGGCGTTCTTCTCCTCTATTTAGCTTGCAAATTGTTTTGATTTGATTCCTCTCTTTGTTTTAATTTGATTGTTCTATTTTTTGGAGGAATCTGATTTAATTTTTTTGTTTGGAGGTTAGTTTTAGGGTTGAGGAAGAAGAATAAGAAAATGAAGATTTGAAAAAGCGACGGCTACATAATGAAAAGAATTGGAGGATGAAGTGAATTAGGGGCAGAAATATCCCTTGAGGCAAAAAAACCGAAATTCCCCCATCCCTTACCTGGGGCTTCACCTTTTTTGCCTTGTAACGCATGCTATAGTAAACAATCCATATCTCATCCATCTGGTATCCATTTCTGATGTTTTATATATGAATTTAGGCTAGAAAATTAAATTTGACACAATAGAAAAATCAGTTCCCCAAATTCCTTCATCTATAAAATTTCAATTTTCATCTTTATGTAAAATTACCAAAATTCCATTGTCAATTATATATATAGATTTATTAAAAATATATAGTGTTACATTCTCCCCCATTAGAAAATTTTCGTCCTTGAAATTTCAAGAGAGGAACAAATGCAACTTGTAGACTCAACCATGTGCATGTGCAATACATACAACCAAACAACACCACACATAAAGCAGTCCAAACAATCCATCTCAAACATATATATTCCCTAACATTTCTAGCGATATAAGATACGATATCCATATTGATACCAACTATAGTCTAAATCTAAGAAATAACACATAGCAATTACAAAATAGATTCAAATAAATAGTACATGGCAATAGCCAAATAGATGCAAATAAATAACATTCATCCATCAAACCAACATATGTCATTAATATGACATGTGAATAATGCATAATACTAATGAAACTCTTATACGAATGCAAGATCAAGGCATATAGGCATGGATGCAGAACATCCTAAAATATACTGATAATTTTATATGCATGCTACATGATGTATAATTAGTCGAGCCACATCTCAAATATAAGCCACACAACAAAGCATACCACATTATCCGACATTCTAATTCAATAGCAATAATCTATAGCAACTATTCATCCATACCTGAATAAAATAATCATGCTAACAAACAAGCATATGAAAAATCCTCCAGGTTAGAGTTGAAATTAAAAGATCAAATTCTCTCCTCCACTTTCCCGGTATTCTTAATCGAATCATTCTTCCAATCTTAACTTATTGACTTTATCACTGGCATATATACTCAATCCAAACTACTAAAATAGTACATGCACAGGTAAACCTCTGCAATCAATTTTACCTAACCAGAAAAGCAGATGTCTGTATGCACCACATCTGATAACCTGAGTATAATAATGCCCTAGCGAAAAACGTAGCCTCATGCCTATGCATTTAAACGGTAGAGCAAAGTGTATAGCGCTCTTCAGCCACTACACTTTTTCATTTTAGAGCTATTAAATGGTAGATCCGCTTGAAACCCCGCAATATCCCATCGTACCTGCTAAATCAATGGTTATTTAGCCTTCGCTTTAGCAACATTGATAAAAAAAGGTTAATTTAACTTGTTCTCTTTTAAACTAAATCAACAAAGTTAGGGTAAAGACCTAAAATTTAAGGCCTAAGTGCTTAACTAAGTTATAAACCTATTTTAGTAATCAAGTCAGGACTGAATAAATCATGATATTTTTCTTTTTGTTATATAAGATTAAAATATATTTTTGTTTCCTACACGTGTGAGAACAAGAATAAATTAACATTGGAGATGTAATTTTATTTTCGATAAAGCTTTTTGCACCTCTGCTATATTCCGCTATATTCCTGCTATAACATTTTGCACTCCACTTTTATAGACTAGCTAAGCGCTTTAACTGCATAGCCATGCTACCCTAAATGCACTTAAACAATGCCTTAAATCATCCTACTAGTATATCGATCACTTCTTCTTTTTGATACTAGGGTAAGAAAATGCATAAGTGGACGGTGTCTCACCTATGTCGATAACTTGTATTTCTTATTATTCCTAGTTTCACCTAAGAACAACAAAATATGGTGATCTCTTAAACTGATGAAAATAGCATACTTCTCTTTTAATTTTGATTCAACTTAAGCTGCATCATTTCCTCATGATATTGCTTCTCTAACCCTTCAACATTCATAAACCAAGGTACCTTCTTTCCAGTCTGCAAGAATTTTATCCTAAGATATATAACATACAAGCAAGTAAACATTCAAGCATTCAAGTAAGGTAATCCTGCTCTATTCACCTATTCAAACATAACAACCAAAATCCTAAGTCTAAGTAAAGTCCTAAATTCTAGCGACATTATAACCTAAAGTTGTTTTAGCACTAAAAGTAATCGATTAGGTGATACATCATCACGTGAACCTGCTATGCAACACAAATTTTGTACTCTTAAGTCTATACTTCACAATGATTTCCTTGAATAGATAGTATCCATAATCCAAGAGATGATTGAGACGAATCTTAATATTTCTTTCTTAAAAATCATACCAAAATCTTAAAATCTCATTTCTCATAGAAATCTCATTTGCATTCTCAATGCATGCAAACTATAATATCTTTCACTTAAAGAAAATTTGAACTCTTGAGTTAGTCATTCCTTGTATAATCTTAACTCATACTTCACCCAAGATATCTTTATAGTCTAAAATTCCAAATTTTACCATTCTGTTATACGAAACAACGAATGGCATTTTTTTTTCTTTTTTCACACATAACTTTTTCCCTTTTTCCTCCAACCATACTATGGTTGAGTAAAACCAATATGGGATGACGTCTTGCCACATTAGTTCGATAGACCTAACACTCAATTGCTTAAATATCGTTGTACTTAAAACAACACTTAGGAACATTTGAAATGGATAATGTACTAGCTTACTAAACATGTTGTGGAACTCAAGTCACGTTAAACCTGAACAATGTACTTGCAGTTGCAATGATAACTCAAGTTTCAATACTTCATAAATATCACTGCAGAACATGCGTAACAAGACAAAAATCTACTTGCTTGTTTACCTAAATTTTCCAAATCCAAAAATAAACATGTGTGGTGCAATGTTATACAAAATGTTAGACCAATGATACCCATCCAAAAATGAATCAAAATTGTCTACCTTCATTGACGATGTCAAAACAACAAATCATTTAACTTTATTCGCCTTCATTGCTGACCATTTCCACATTGATATGGTATGAAAAGAAACAAATGCCAACTATTCAAAATCTTTAACTAATGGACCCAATTCTAGGCTACTTATAAGTAAATTTCCAACTACCTCCTAATTATTTTTCAATCGTTTAGTCAATGGGACCCAATTTGTTGAAATTCCAAAACCATTATTGTTTCTTCTACTATCCGACTTTCTGAATATGACTCTAATTTAACTATATCTTCTAATCTTCTAGTATCATGTGAACATAACTTTGGCTAAATATCCTTCGTATGAATTCTAATCTAAACATTTTTTTGTTCAATTAACGTCTCTTCTCTATGACGCTACAACAAAATAATTTGGTCATACTCCTCTCTCTAGCCAACAGTACAATCCTTGTCTTCACCTATTCGGGACTCTTCTATCCAACTTCTGACTCCCTAGTCTCTTTTATAGTAAGCTACCAAAGCGATGAGTCAACAAGCGTAGCAAATTTTTATTTATTTCCATATTTAACTACAAGTGCTTCCACTCTAAAAAGATTGAACTAGCATTATGTGTCCTCTACTCAAGCATCAACTACAACATTGCCTTTTCATAGAGTATACGGAATACTGAAATCATATGATGCCAAGAGCTCCATCCATCTCTATTGCCTTACTTTAAAAAAAATTGTAGAACAAATACTTTAGGGACTTATGATTTGTAAACACTCAAATAATTACCCTAAGAGATAATGCCTTCAAGATTTAAGAGAAAAACATTAGCTGTCAACTCGAGAGATCATGAGTTGAATAATTTTTCTCATGTACATTCAACTGCCAACTAGTATAACGAACAATTTTATCCTACTGCATCAAATCGATACTCCATCTTGTACTACAAGCATCATTATATACCACAAATGCCTTCGAACCATCAGGGGGTACTAAAAGAACTACACTAGTCAACGACTTCTTTAGCGTAATAAAATAATGCTTGCATTCCAAGTTCCATGAGAAAACTAAATTCATCTTAGTAAGGTGTGTTAAGGGTGCAAAAATCTTTATGAAGTCTTCAATAAACTTCTTGTAATAGCAAGCTAAACCAAGAAAAAATCCCTATCTTTGTAGCAATTTTCAATACATGTTAATCATGTACTGCATCAACTTTACTTTGAAATTAAATAAGCCTTAGCTATATCACATCTTGCGCTAAGCTCTGACAAATCAAGCCTTTATTGAGAAAATGACATGAAGTGGTGTTTACTCTTTATTATACAAAAAAATCAATTCGGCACCCTACTCTTTAAAATTGATCGTCGATTGAAAAGGCCACCAAATCTCTATGGTAATTTTTTTTCACCCAGAATATTCCAATGCCTTACGATTCTATAGTGCTAAATACTAGCAAGTCCTTAGCACACTACCATATTGACTATTCTAGCTAATTCATCCAAATCAATTCAAACTTTATAGGCTATGTAATTCTTCTAACTCCAATCAAATTTCAAGTGAAAATATCAGTAACTTTCTCAAATCAGTTTTTAAATCAAAATATTTGATTTCCAATCTTTTTTCATAAAAACTAGTAAGTTTTGAAAATCATAAAATTACCTACTAATTTTAACAAACATTTCCTTTTGTCAAAAATCACAACACGCTTTTTTTCAATTTAAAATTCATCCAAAATAGTTCAATTTATCATAGAAAAGTAGATATGTAAAGGTATCTTTCTAAAATTTTCTTTTATAAATCACGAATTTTCTTAAAGCTGTAAAAGAAAAAGCAATATTTTTTCCAAAGTGTGACATAAATAAATAAATAACTATATATATAATAAAAGACACTCTAAAAGTTGGGTTTTGCAAAATTTTCAATTTACCTTTCAAAAGATACATTTTCAAAGCAAAGCGCACATAGAAAGATAAGTGCAACAATGTGCCTTATAGTAAACATTTTTACAAAAATAAAAGATTTAAAATAGTTATGGAAAATTGTTTTTTATTAAATTTTCCCATGTTTGAAGCTTAAAATAAAGGGTTACTAGTTCAAACTTCAACTTCTATATTTTTTCCAAAAATCTCAACCAATATCGTTTCTAACTTTTTAGGGAAACATTTCAAATACTTTATCAATTGAATTGGAGAAGAGGAAAATAACATAATTTACAGAAGCCCAACTACTTCATATAAAAGTGCTTTAACTACATATGGTTTTAGCTCCACTTCTTCTAAAATTGGTTATCTTAAGCATTTCCTCTAATATAATGTCCAACTCTAATGAATGAACACTTCAACTACACAACTCTAATTTTGAAGAGTCTTTCCCTATGTCTGCATTATGCCTTATCAAGATCACACTAACTTTTATGGTTTAAAACCATGTAATTTTTTCACTATTGATAATTGGTATAAGGACACTCTATTAGCAATTCATTAAGGAATAAATCATAATATATATGTTGGACTTATTTTTCACCCAAACCGTTATAAACTTAATATTTATTTTAACTCATAGTTATTTCCCTAAAGCCAACAATTATCTCTATAAGTCAAAATATATTGGATGTGCCATATATATATTATAGAAAATTACTCTCATATGCGCTGTTAAGTAGGAATTGCTTGACCAAAGCTCTGATACTAGCTGTAATACCTGCACCTCTAAGTCACCGATCCAAAGTCCAAAAGTGGTGTTTGAGCTCTTGTTGTGCCTAGAAGTATGAATAATTAGGTTTTTGATGGTTTATATGATACAGAAACAAATATAATTTTTAAACATTCTATACTTTCAGATCTCGCAATGGAAAGAATATAATATAATATTAAATATCTCAAATTCATCAGTATATAAAAAATAACAACAGTTCATACAAGAAATATCCGAATAGTGTCTCCAAATAGAAATATATATAGGTTTAAAGTGAAATAAGATTTATAGAGAATGAAAATAATAAATATAGCTCCAAGATGCATGGTTACCTCTTCCACGCATCTTATTTGTAATAATCCAAAATTTCAGACACTTCGTATTTAAATATCTGAATTATTTAAATATTTGATTCTTGGATAAAATGTTATTAAAATGATTTAATAAGCTTTATAACCGCCTTTTAAATCATAAGTAATGATGGTAAACTTATTTTGAAAAAATATTTACAAAAATAAATACTTTGAAAAAATATCGATAATGTGACCGAAAATCGTTTTATCATTAAATAGCTTTTTAACCGTCAGAAGTTGTTCATATTTCTTTACATACACTTATTTTCTTAGGAAATTAAGAAAAGGAAATAAAAAAAATTCCACTTATGGAAATAAATTTTTTGGATGATGTCATGGGTAATGTCATCAAAGATATTTAGGAAATGACCTTTAATGCTAATACTTAACTTTTAAGTAAAAAGAGAGAGGTGTAAAGTTAACATATGCAAAGGAGGTTCCCTTGTAACCTTTCATGGAAGTTAAGAGGTGATCAAGATCTCTTGTAAAACCTTATATAAGGAGAGGCATACCATACCTAATAATTCACTAATTCACTAAGCTTGAGATGAAGGATGAGAATTAAAAATGGTGGAAGTGCTTTAGCACTAATCTACTAATTATTCTCTAACTTTTTCAAGTCCTAATCAAATCATCTCCAATCTCTTTTAAACTTTGGGTTTGGGCCTAAGATATCATGGGAGGCAGAGGCAAGAAGTGGGAGAAGGTGAGAGTAAGAGGGGATTCCAAGGCGGGGCCATGAGCATGGAGGAGGAAGGAGAGGTGTTGCTTTAGTTTGGAAGTGCTAAAGGTTGGACCTTTAGGAATTTGGTGATGGTGAGAGGTGGTTGGTTTCTACTATGGCTTTGTGCTTGGGTTGTTGTAACGATCTTCCTTTCTTATACCTAAAGATGATAGTTAATACATCCTCGTTATTCGTGTGCCGATCACCAAAGTGTCTGAAAGACAGGTCATTTGGGGTGAAGAAAGAAAAAGAAAGAACAGAATCGCACATCGTGATGAGAAATATACAACATACACGGTATATTTACAAAAAGAAATCATTTTTATATATACAACCTCAGAGTATACTAACCTATTATCGGCCTGGACAGTTATAATACCTTGTCCTTACAATTTCTGATACATACAGACAAAAATCTAAGCAACAAAAATAGCGGAAGAATATAAGATACATGAATATGTCTTGCAGAATCTAGCTCGTCTCCTGAAAGCTCCAAAGGATCCAGTTAAATCCGAAAAATATGTTCGGACTGACCCGAGCATTATAAGAAAACAACGCCCGGATCAATCTGGTTAAACCAGCGTGAGAAACTCAAATCACAAGGAATTTTATTTATTTAACTTGAAAAACCCTTTAAAGTATCTCGTAAGACCACGCCGCACATAAACACGGAAGGGTTTTTACCTCAGTAATATTATAATATTGTTTAGAATACAAATGCATATTAATCATAGCTGAAATTGTTACATTATTAAATTCCAGCATAATAGATATACAATCAAGTTCGAAGGCTCGTATTGGAAAATCGATTCCAACTATGAAAGGATAAGGGTCTACCAACCGAATCAGTACACTTCTAGATAAAATGTACTAGAGTCTACAACACATTGCACCTCTGCTACTCAGGACCAGCCCTACCCCTTACTGGATAGCGCCGAATATAATCACCCCTACGTTGATAAACAACCATAATGGGCCCATAAACTTACATAAATATCAACTCAAGGTAAGGTATGATCATAACCTAATGGAAGCGACCCATTAGCCCTGTAACATGTCCCTTGTTTAGTCATTTTAATGGTTGATGAGGCTAGAGGCTACGTTTTACTTTTTAAATTGCAATTCCACTTGGAATGCTAACACTGCCCGCTAGGTAGAAATGCAATGCCAGCATTCATCCATACAAGTTTGTTCTGCATTTGAACAAAACCGAAGGCACTACCTCTACTACATCCATTTTGGAATCACTCTGAGGATTAGTAGAAAGCAGCCCTTGCACTTCAAAAGCTCTGTATTTAATCATTTTCAAGATGTCTTTAGTTTGAAATGCTTGAGTTGGATCGAAGTGGTTTTCGAGTAATTTTTACTTATCTGATCCCTATCTCTTCGAAACAACATAGGATATTTTCGGTAAACTCAACCCCGATTCTTTCATAAATAAAAAGACAATAGATAAGAGCAGAGCTAGGCGGTTAAAGCACTTGGTAGGTTTAATGCGGCGGAGGTGCAAAAAGTCATAGTGCGGATACAACGAGGATATAGCGGGATATAGCGGATGACTCTAAAATAGCCTATAAAACTCGTACTTAATGTTTTTACATATATATAAATGGTAATTAAATGAAAAATTAACACTCAATTGAATTATATTTAATACATAAATAATTTTAAATAAAAACATGTGCGAATATACTGTAAATAAATGTAAAACTGTTATATAACATAATTGAATTTAGTAGAATATTAGAGTATTTTCATTTCTAAAAATATACTAAAAATTCAATTAAATAAATTAATTTCATAATTTTTATAATGTATAAATGTCATTTTTAAATTCGTTTCTTTTAAAAAAAGATATAGCGAAAATAGAAGGATATGGCGGGAATAACGGGATATAGCGGAAATAGCGGGGCTTAAAGCGGAAATGCTATATTTGGGGCTATATGGAAAAATCATAGCTGTAGAAATCCGCTATGAGATATAGCAGGGTTATAGTGGGGTAATAGCGTGGCATTAACTGCACAGGAGCAGAGACCACCTTCTAACCATTGAGTGAACAAATTTTCTTATAATTTGACTTAGGAGAACAAAACGAGATTTATATGAACGGTACAACATCATTGAAGATTATTGTGCCATTTAACTCACATGTTTCTCCTAGATATTCTAGAGTTACGGTTTAGACCAAATTTGATAGTCGGTTATTTAACTATCAAATAAACAAACAACCAACAATCCAAAGATTTATTTGCCCATGGCAACCACTAAGCCTTATTTCAAATAAATCTCACTTATTAAATGTCTTTTAAAAATATTCATATACTTATCCCTTTGGTATAGGTATATTCACAAAACATTAAGAAAGATTTTCTTATTTCAAAAACATATCAAAAGAATTAAAATAAATGTTGTTTAAATTAGAGATAAGAATAATCCCAAACTTTATTGCTTCTGTGTTAAGCATGGAACGGAAGTTCCACACCACCATAATTAAGAAGGTCAGTTAAGAGAAATCCAAATCTCAAATTCTTTAATAATTTTTTTTTTCAATAAATCCTTTTAATAAATTTCTTTCATTTATGAAACTCCTTTACTTAAATTCCAAACTGTAGGATCGATTTCACCTTAGAGGGGGGGAGTGAATAGGGTGATACTATTAATTATAAAAATTTAATGCGGAAATATAAATAATTGCAGCACTGATAATAGCAGAATAATAGCAGCACTGATAATAGCAGAATATTAAAAGCAGAAATAGAACAACACAGATTTACCCAGCTTCGACAAAACCCTGCCTACGTGCTGCCCCCAAGGTTTCTACTAGAAATTAAGTAGTCAGACGCTTACACACGTAAACTCGAGACACCCGCTATCGACTAACCTAACTCTACGCTCAAAACTCTGCCACAACACAGCCATTGAGTTGCGAATTCTCGAACTACACCACCGTAGTTCGTCCCCTAGTCACATGACTAGAATTTACAAAAGTTTAAAAGAGAAATAAAAAACAATTTTAAAATACAAAGCCCTAATTTATATTTTAGCCCAAGTTTATACTAAAGGAAACCGGCCTAATAATTAAAGTGATATAAAATATGTTCCCCTTTTCTCTTTTATTTCTTCAGCCCGATTCCTTGTACTTTGTTGCTTTGAAAATGACTGCTTCGTTCCTCTTGAGAAAATTAGGAATTTTGTAAATATAAAGACGCCGACCTTGTTGATCGACCGAGTAGAGGTTTTTGCGTTCCTTGCTTTGTCGATTGATTGTCACTTGAATTGCACACGGCTGCTTCAAAATTGTCGAGCTTGAATGTTAAAATGGTATGTGATTTTGCTTTTCCAATTTGCTTATGCTCGACTTGATTCGAGTTTTAATGATTTATTGCTTCTCTCTTTTGCTTGAACTCGAATGATCGTGCCGATGATGTTAAAGGGTTTTTATAGGGTTTAATTCCCTAAAGTTTCGTTTGAATTAATTCATTTGAATTTGTCGGTTAATTTAACTCGGCTATTCGATTATGCTTGAACGCTGGTGAAGTTTTCTGACTTCTTCAATTCGTATATTTTCGTTCCTTGAATATCACAGCTTGATTTTGACTTGCTCGATTTTACCTTGGTCACTACGGCTTTGAATTATTCAATTTTCTATGCTCGGCCATTTGAATTTTTCTCCGTGACTTCGGCACTTTTACTTTGTGATATGAGAATTCAACTTCATGAATGCATTTGAATGTGACCATGACTACATTCGAATTTTGTTCCTCTTTCTATTACTGCAACTTAATTTGCTTTAGAGAACTGTCTGGATATATGTATACATGTGTGACTGCATATGTGTGTGTGTGTGTATATATGTATGTATGTATGTTTGTTGCATCATGTATATACTGGACTTGATAAACTCTGATTGATTTTGGACTTGACTCCTTTGTGTTGAATTCTCTGGTTTACTTGTACACTTTGTTATTGCTTGATGGTCTCTGGTAGTTGCAGTATCATGTGGTCTGCTTATGCATTCCGTTGCATACATGTTGACTTTGCATATATATCTTGTTGTACTGAATTGTTGAGTTGTATGTATGCATATAAGTTTGGTCTACATGTTGCATTATGGTTTCTCTTACCAGTCTGGGTTCACGTGCACATTGAGTTGGTCTGTGCAATAGTTTGCTTGCCTATTGAACTGTTTCCATGATCCACAACTGTGTTGTGGTTGAGTCTATTCTGGTTCGAGTGAGTTTGAAGCTTTGATGAGTTCATGTGCTTATGCATATGTATTTATTTCATGTATGCTATCATGTGAATCATTTACTGTTGAGGCTGCTGGTCATTGCATCCAATTTACTATGTTGCTTTGTTGCACTTGTTTGATGGTCTCTTGATCGCTGTCACTGCTTGTATATGTAGAGTCTACACTTGATTCTCTATATATTGATGTCACCTCAGTTTTTTTCCATATGCATATGTATTTATTTCCTGTTTCACTGCAACTATATTGTCACTGTATATGTATACATGTTGTTTACTCATGTATATATGTATGCTTGTGATTTTGCTTGAAGTTGTAGCCTTGCTTGCATATAGTCTAGTTGCCTTTGAGCTTCTCTGATTGTGTTCATGGACTGATTTGTTGTTTTGGTTGAGATTGTGTTGTGCGCCTTTGTGCCATGCCACTGACTTTGTTTTCATGTTGCACATGTTTTGAACCAGTGCAAATGAACTTGTATACAGTTGAGCTTGTGTGGCCTTCACTTGATATCTTTACTTGTTTGCCTCCTTAATGTGTTGTTTACCACTATTGCACTGCCCTGATGCCATTGATATTTGAGTCTGCATTTGCTCGTTCGAGCTGTTGTCTTCATTGTTGATTTGGGTCTGGTCTTTACTGTACTGATTTTGGAAACTGATCTTGTTATACTCGACAATTTAGTGATGTATTTGTATTGCACCTGAGTTGAATCCAGCTTTGGCTCGAGTTTGAACTTGTGCTCACCTTTCCCTGCAGTTTTATCAAGTGTATATCGGTGTGCACGGCCTTGTGGCATGTACAGTGATACACTGGGCATGTCATAAGATTTTTGTGTATGATGAATTCAATATAATGATGAACAACCAAAATAACCGAGGCAAATAATATTTTCAAAAACACATTTTATTTTGCAATGCAAAAATATTTCCTTTTCAATTTTACTGCGTCAGTGTGTATTTTGCAGATAACTTAGATGCTGGATACAAATTGGAATATAGTTGAAGAACAATTATGAGTGAACGAGTGATATGTAGTGAGGAGCTGATGTAAATGATAATTGTATAGTGACAAATTGTATTGTAATTTGAAATGTTGTATATATAGTGGGAGCTCAAATTTTGTACTATTCAAAAATTGTAATAAAATATTTGTTTGAATAAAATATCCGTTTGAATTTAAATTCTGTGTTATTTATTTTATTCAGCAAATATTTATTTAATTATGTGAAAATAAAATAGTACAATAACAAATACATTTAAATGAATATATATATATATATGTTTATTATCGTCAAACAAAAATCATATACTAGCATATTCAACAATCTCCCCCTTTTGATGATAACAAACATATATTTAAGATTTTGAATTTATTAAATGTATTTGGTCATTCTATTTGCTCCCCCTATTTGAATGCTCCCCCTACACCAAAGCTCCCCCTTCATATATGCATGAAAATAAATAAAAATATGCAAATAAACGTAGATGTGAATATGCAAATAAAAAATATGACTTGAATTATTTGCCCACCAAAATCTTAACTTCTCTTTCCTCCTTTTGTTATCAGCAAAAGAGTAATACTGTTAGAAAAATGGAGATAAAGTGATAGACATTAATACAACATTAATACCCAATCGAGTATAAATATTAAATTTCAATAAATAATCAAACAAAAATCATAAATACTCTGTTAGGCGCATATTCCACTTTAAAATGATAGGGGTGATGTTGGTGTATAAAACCATATAGTTGTGTCTATTTGTGGTATATTAATATCAGGAATTTGAATATCTACTAACCATGCATAACTGTTAGGACTTTTAAATGAGATTAGTAGTATTCCCAGTTTTTAAAAAAACAAAAAACAAATTTCAAGTATCTTTTAACCAAGCATAACCGTGAGGAATTTTAAATGGGATTAGAATCAACTCGTCTATTTAATAACCAATTTTGATATGTGTTCCATACATGCATAACCGTAAGGACTTTTAAATAAGCATGAAAGCACATATACAAATATTCCAAGTAATTCACCCATGCATAACCGTGAGGACTTTTAAATGAGAGTGAATACTTTGGAAAAATTAAATAAAATAAAAACGAATAATTTCTTGTTTAAAATACCACATATTGACATACAATAGTGGATTTTGATGAGTGATGGTCGTTAGAAATATGATAGAAATAGAGATGATCATGGAATTTTTACCCAACAAAAGTTATTATAAATCTTGTTTAAATTCCTAAAGAAATTTACTAAATCTACTGCCTCAAGTTGTAATATATGATTAATATCGACACTCATCACTTTTTCAATCATGATTTATATTTTTGATAATCAGTAGGGAGTCAGATTAGTTAATGTAGTCATTTAAGATCAAATCCAAAAATAATTATAAAATCAAATTTTCTAAAATGACTAATCTGAAACAAGGTCAACAAAAAACTATTTTCTGGAAGGGGTTTTATAAAAGAAAAATGTCTGCTAATTGAAAATTAGTTGAAATGAAAAATATGCAGATATTTTCTTTGAAAACGATGCAACTACTGAATGTCTCAACATAAATCATGTTCCACTAGTAATTTTTCTATCAACTAGATTACCAGTGTTATATGCATCCGAATTTCCCTTTGACTCAAGATTATCATTTGTTGGATGTTATTGACCAGATCGTGAAGTGTGCAACAAAATACCTTAAAATCATTTTTACGGCTTTTGAATGAATTTTAGTTGAAACCGTGCAAACAAATAGTGAACATAATGACAGATCCAGAATAAACAAATATATCCACATGTATCATGAGTAATCATCAATCAATAAAACACCATCATTAATCCAAACAAATCTATATGAAGTAGTTCAAAGATTCTAGAGGTACATGTAGTGTTCTCGGCATAAAATGATAATTGGCTAACAATTTTCATAAGTCAGAATCATAATCAACGTTCATTATTACATAACTAGCTGAATTAAATCAGATTATGGTGCAGATTATCACATTTAATAAATCGTTTAAGATAAATGTATCGTTACCTATTGTACCTTTACGATAATTTTTTGTTGTTGCCCATTGTGATTCTGCCACCTTTATACTAGGCTAAGGAACTTTGATTTGTCGCCTATCGTGTGCTTGGAACAGCCAGAATCCAGATAAAACTGTTGTTGTTCCTTAGCCTGCCACCACACCTACACGAGAAAAGATTTTTGTGACCTATTTGTTTTTATAGGTCCATGGTTGTTAGTGGCAAATGATTTTGAAAAATATGTTTGAGTAGACCCAAAACAATCTATATTTGTTCCTTTCGGCACCCAGATTTGTTTGACTTTAAGGGATTTTATATTCGTTCCTTTTGGAACCCAAATTGATATGGTTTTCACGTGTTTGGGTTTCACACTTTTCCCTTTAACAGTGTTATTAGTTGTTTGTTCATATTTTGACACTTTTGCAAATCCAAATGCATTCCTTTTATTCTCGAAGAGTTGATTGTCTAAGAGTATATTAAATGATTTATCTTTAGTGAAAAATTTCCGAGTAACCAACTCAAGTTTATTAACTTTGGATTTTAAAAGTTTATTTTCATTTATTAGCTTCGAACAACAACTAATGGTACTATCTCTCTTTTCAAAACTATTAATTTTTAATCGCATATTTTCATTTTGAAGCTCTCTAATTTTATTCTCAATTTCTAGCATATCAATTTCAAAACGTTGGAGTTTTTAAATTCAATTTTTTCAAAATCCTTGATTTTTTCAATCTCCTTTTCAAACTCGTGATTTAATTGAATAATTACAGATTTTCTCAAAATCACGTTTTCATTTTCAAGGGTTTTGAAATTTTCGTTGATCTCATTTAATTTCTTTTGAAAAATCGCACATTTAGAAATTTCTGACTTCTTAAAGCTATCCAACTCTTTTTACAAAATGTTGTTTTTACAAATCAACTCAATTTTGTTTTTCTCTCGCATTAAAATTTCGTTTTCTAACTTTTGAAAGTTTTTATGAAAACAGGAAAATTCTTTTTCATGGTCCAAACACCATTTGCAGTTAGAACTTTTATTTTTCTTAATATTTTTAAGCTCATTTTCCAAATTATTATTTTTCTGATGAAGTTTAGCTTGTTCCCTTTTCAACTTATTATTTTTCATCTCAAGAGCTTTATTATTTTCAATTAATTTTCGGCACAAGAGAACTAAATTGTAACGACCCTAGATTTTAATTTAATTTAAATTGATAATTAAATGAATTTTTGAATAAAAATTGTAAAATTAATTTTAAATGGAAGCGAGTTTCCCCGATCCAAATAGAAAATATATAAAGTCATATGGGTTTGAAATGTATATATTTGATTTGAATTTAAATCTTAAATGAATGGTTTAATAATAAATGATAATAATAAATATTACAATTGATGGTTAATAATAATTTGAATTTATAAATTTAATATAAAATAATAAATATTAAAGTAAAATAAATAATTGAGTTATATATAGAGAGAGATATAAGATAATAAGTATTTGATAGTTAAGTTTTTAAAATAAAAGAAAGATAAAATTTGTAAAAACTAAATGATAAAGTAAATCTTAATATTAATAAATCAATACAAAATAAATAAAATAAACTAAATATACAGTCAAGTATAAACAAAGATTGGATAAGTATGGAATGGAGTAAGTAAACACATAAGTATGCAAAGAAACAAATGAAGACAACATCACTTCAGCCACAAAAGAAGAAACATATATATACATGAAAGCTTGCAAAAGAAGTATATTCAGGTATGTACTCATGAAAATAAAGTCAACCAAAACAATATTTGTACAGCCGAGTTAGAGTAATGCAAAGCCAAAGGAAATGTAAATATCACAGGTATGGAGACATAAAGTACTAGGCAATTAATGCCGTATATCTTTAGCCACCAAACCAGACATCAGTAGACAAAGCAAGAAAAAAATCTCTGATTTCTTTTGTACAAAACAATATCATCACCAGTACAAGATAACACATCTCCTGTAAACTTCACCTTCCATATCTCCATCATTTCTTCATTTCATTTTTCGTTCCATTCCAGCTGAGAATAAACTAAAGTGAATATTATTTCAAAACTTAAACCAACTTCAATTTAAAACTTCAACTGGAACAGCAATGCAATCAACTACAACCTGATAATCAAGATGAAGGCTTCAGTTTGGAATTACATAAGGCCATTCAAATAAAAGCATACTCTATTCTTTCCTACCACGGTGAGCAAACCTCTTAACCCTGATTTTTATCTAGATGTTTGGATTCGTATGAGAAGCTATGTTGTGAATATTTTTGAATGTTGTGCCTGCGTGTATGTGTATATAAGTGTGTGATTGGGTTTATAACTGATGACAGGTATGAATATATCCTGTTCAAACTTACAGGCTGCAAATAAAAAAAAACCAATACTCCACTCTCTGATCCATTATAGGCTTCAAGATTTAAACAAACTTTGTTCATACAATCAGAATCTAACTTTTAAAAATTGTTTTAAGTTAAATTTGAAGATAACTTTTACTGGAAGAAGAAATATGCAGTAAAACTCAAATTAATGTCAAAATTTAGGTATCATAAATTTTTGATTTACTTATATGGCATGATTTACTTTAGGAAATCATGATTTTTAAAAGAGAAACCACGATTTTTAAATTAGTAAATTATGAAAACTTGCTGGTTGAACTTAAATTGGGTTTTAACGAAATTATGATGCTCAGAGGGTTTTTAGATCTCGAGATTTAAGGTGAAGCTCGCTGGAAGATTGAAGACCATCAGAAAAATATTCGATAATTTTATAACGTGTTGTGGATGGCGAACGAGGTTGATTTTGGATTTAACCCTAGTTTTTAGTGAGGGGGGTGAAACTGGTCACCGTGATTTCATCAAGACTTCGGATTACATCGGTCGTGGGGGAACGACTTGTGGGTGATCGAGGAAGCTTCAGCCGGAGTCGCAAAGCTTCTGGTGGCAGCATGTGGTGACGCGAGTTGTTTTGGGTTGGTCATGTTAGTGCCAGGAATGGTTGGTATGGTTCGATTTTGATTCTCTGACAATCTCGAAAATCTGAGTACAAGGGATTGTATGCGTGATCGCTGGTGACATGGGGGTGATCGGAATGATGGTCGGTGGCGCTTCGACCCAGTGTGCACGTGCACGCGTGAGGTTTCGTGCATCTAGGAATGATGTGAATTTGGGGAAGAAGCTGTTGTCTCGGAGTCGTTCTCGAGAATGTTGCGTGATTTACTCGAAGATTTCCCATGTTTGACTCGAAGTAGGTTCTCGCATGGCTCGGGTAAAATTTTCTTCAGATTTTAAAAAACTATTTTTTGCTTGAAAACTTGAAACTAAATTTAAATTTGGAAACAGGGTTTTTAAAAACTGAGTTTGAATCGAAACTATAAATAAGGATTCCAGTTTGAAATAGAATTCAGTTTTGAAGATAAATAAAGTTTTAAATTCAATTTGTTTATTTAAAATAAAAAGAAAAATTAAAGGTATGGAGAATTTGAATTAAAAATAGAATTTGAATTTAAATTTAAAGTGTAATGTTTAAAATACACTTAAATGTAAATGAAATCATTAATAAAGAAATTAATTATCTTGGAGATAATTAAAGTAATAAAATGATTTGAATTAATAAGGTAATTAAAGAATGATTTATTTAATCTATGAATAAATAATTTAGATTAATTTGTAATTAGAAATAATTAATAATGATTAATCTAAGATAATTTCTTAAGAAAGCAATTAAAGAAATGTTATTAGTTAATGAAGATAATTAACTAGAAATTATTAAGTAATCAAATTAATGTGATTAATTTTGATAATTAATTAGATTAATTAATTAAGATAATCAATTGTAAATGGTTAATTACTTAATGAAAGCAATTAAGGGATTAATTAATTATGTAATTGGTTTAAAGGTTAATTAATTAATATGATTTATTAATTAAGGTAATTAATTTGAGGATAATTAATTAATTAAAGGTTAATCAATAAATGATTACAGGTCAATTAATTAAAATGGTTTATCATTAATTAATGATTAATTAATCAAGATTTGTACTTATTCATAAGTAATTAATCTGGTATAAATTAATTATGATCAGATATTAATTGATCCTGCTTGTGAATGTTTGGACTTGACTGAATAATTGAATTGTTTGATATCTCTGAATTGTGATGCTTTGTGACATATTACGATTTGTGTGTGATCTGTAATGTAGTTAATTATCTGGGATATAATTTATTATCTATGATATATATCTGTGATCTGTGAATGAACGATAAGCGTTATCATTATATCGCTTATCAACTATATTTCTGTATTCTGATATGTGATGATTGAATAATGTTGCACTACTGTGTGAAACCCCTGGACTACACCCTTACACACACAAATATGGATTTCACAAGGAAATCGGTTAAGTCACAGATGATTTAAATTCAATGTTTTTGAAATTAAAATTTTAATTTCAATTGATTTTGAAAATGGATTTGGGTTAAATGTTAAAGCTTTTGAAAAGGTGTTTCAAAGATAAAAGTTATTTTAAATAAGTTAATAAAGCTTCCAATTTAAATAATTCAATTTGAATTTGAATTCAATATTTGGAATTGAATTCAATGATTGGAATTTTTATTTAAAGATGTTATAAATGTGTTTATATGAATTTGAACCATTTTAAAGTATTGGTTTGAGAATTTGAAGTTAACCCAAGAACCTTAACTCGTATAAATGAATCAGATTTCCAAAATGAAAACTGTTTGTTTTAAAGGAATAAAAGCTTTCAGATAAGAAATGAAATTCCAGTTTAATTAAAGGAATTTCAAGATTGAATTGAAAAAATGGTTTTCAAAGTTATGAATGAATTCTTTTTAAAAGCTATGAATTGAACCTGTTATCTTTAACAGATTTAAAATGATGATTTGTTTAAACCATTTGAAATGGAATTGTTTTGAAAGCTATAAGTTAAATCTTTGATTTAAAGATTGAATATGTTAATCAAATTAAAATGGAAATTAATTTGGAAAATCTTTGAATGAATCTTTTTTTTAAAAGATTAAAATGTGAAAATTGTTTAAACCGTTGAAGGTGGTTAAAATGAATCTTTATGTTTAAAGATTTGAAATGGTAATTTGTTAAACCATTTGAAAAGAAAATTTGGGTTTAAGTTGTGACTTAATTGAAATCCCAATATCCATATGTTTTTAAATATTGCGCTCATTATTCGGTTTAGTCGGGAGAGGACCTTTGTGTCACATAACCCATTCTGAATAATGATACGTCGTATATGGATAGCATTTGAAGACTGGTGGTGAAGATCGGGTATTTGTGAAAACGATAGGATAACCTATCGATTGTCTCTGCACTGAGTAGCTACGGTATAGAGATTTCCTAAGTGATGGGAAGTCCGATCGGGATTGTGAATACCCAGATTTGCAAGGGCTTCTCGGAAGTGCCTTTGGTTCTGTTCGAACCCGAAACAGACTTGTATGGTTACATATCTGACATTACACTTTGAGATATAAAGCAGATTTCTTTCAAATACATTTCTGTTGGTGGCGGAGAATTTATTCTCTTAGCTTAACACCCTTCTCTGAGACGTACGAGCTCAGAGGTTATGTAGTTGAAGGTTATCAGCGATATACTCCCAATTTGGTAATGTGACATGCTGAGTGTTGCTGTGTGATGATCATTGTTTGATCATTTGTGATATGATCATTTGCATGATCATTTATCTTTGTGATCATTTCTTTGATCATCTGTTGACCCAAAGCATGGCTTTGTGACAAAGCGTAGCTTTATGGACGAGACTTCGTCAAGGCCTCACAACCCGGAAATGGTCGAAACAGGAATGTTGCGGCAAGGTTATGAGGGTCGCGCCCTTTAGGGTATGTCATTTCCTTCTGGAAAGGGGTGGTATCATGGTATGGAGTCCAGATACTTTCCCATGTGGACACACTTTATTTATTATGTGTGATGTTGTTACCGAGCGCTCGGATAAAGGTCCCAAAGGACCGGGGGATGGCATATTCGTGAGTTACCTAGTTACAGGGGTAACCTGGCCTTGTTGGCAGAGAGTAGTTTGTCTCTCGGAGCGTCCAGCCAGAGGCGTTTCCTACGTGGCATAGGAAGTTCCTTAGCCTGACCATTTGTTGGCAAATCCATTTTCCAATACGAACCTTGTACGATATTAGTTGTAGAACCTGCTATTTAAAATAGCAGCTATAGTAGGCATAGTATAATGGTACCTATGCTGGCTAAGATTAATATTGTATTTTTTTGAAATGATTTTGTACACTATGCACTAATAATAATCTCAAAAGAGTTTGTTTGCGTAGTAAGCATATTTGACTATCATAAGAAGAAATCTTCTCCAATTCTGCATTTGCATTGTGTGTGTGGTGGGATGTCTTATGGTAGTTTCATTTTCCAAAAGCATTGCGGTTTCAATGTTTAAAATTCCTTTGTTGTTTGTTTTAAAGAAAACTGTTTTTGTTGCTCACACTAGTCCCATGACTGACTCGGAGTTTATTGTTCCCTTCCTAAACTCTGAGTGCCCATCATTTTCCACACGGGCAGTCTAGAGTTGGGTTTCTCAGATATTCAGGTTTAGTAGATTATCTGGAGCTAGTTCAGTTCTTGGAGTTCATGGACTGACGTTGCTTATCTTTGTGCATCGTTATTGGGAGTTCAAGCTATTTCTGGATTGGCGCTTTGGAGATGGAGATTATCCGCTGCTATTTGTTATATCATATCTCTGATGTATATTGATATTCATTGTATCAGATATTGTATCAGATAGTGTATATCAATGTATTATTCTTTTTCTTTTGCTGTGTTGTTATTTACTTAATTGTGTTATAAGCTCCAGCGACTCGGATTTGAACGGTCGAATCTATGACATTCGAGTACGATGTAAAGTATGGATGTCGATTTTCGAACGCGAAAATCTGTAACGTTACATAAATCATTGAATGGAAAATCACTTATCTCATCGGCTATTGAATCTTCATCACCGCTGCCTTTTGCCAATCCTGTTAAGCACGTTTCTTTAACTGAGTCGATTATGGAGAATTTCTCATCGCTATTGACTTTTGCACCATAAATTGCATCAAAAGTATTCCAGATTTCATGTGCATTTTCACAATGAGAGATTAAGTTAAAATTATCTTGATTAATATGAGAATATAGTATATGCATAGCAAGAGCATTAATCGAAGTATTTTTCTCGTCTATTGTATACACCCATTTTCAATAATATTCCAACATTTAAAATTAACAGATTTTAAATAAAATTCCATTTTTAATTTCCATTTAAAAAAATCTCCTCCATCAAAAGTAGGAGGAATAATACTGGACCAACCCTCAGCAAAAGCATTATTAAAAAAATCCATTTAAAAAATTAAAATTTTAAAATAGTAATTTGTTTTTGAAAAATCAAAATTTTAAAATAAAAATCGACTTTTATTTCTAGCTCTGATACCACTTGTAGGATCGATTTCACCCTAGAGGGGGGGTGAATAGCGTGATATTATTAATTATAAAAATTTAATGCGGAAATATAAAATAATTGCAGCACTAATAATAGTAGAATAATATCAGCACAGGTAATAGCAGAATATTAAAAACAGAAATAGAACAACACAGATTTACCCAGCTTCGGCAAAACCCTGCCTACGTGTTGTCCCCCTAAGATTTCTACTAGAAATTAAGTAGTCAGACGCTTATACACATAAACTTGCGACACCCGCTATCGACTAATCTAACTCTATGCTCAAAACCCTACCACAACTCAGCCACTGAGTTGCGCATTCTTGAACTACACCACCGTAGTTCATCCCCCAGTCACATGACTAGAATTTACAAAAGTTTAAAAGAGAAATAAAAAACAATTTTAAAATACAAAGCCCTAATTTATATTTTAGCCCAAGTTTATACTAAAGGAAACCGGCCCAATAACTAAAGTGATAAAAAAATATGTTCCCCCTTTTCTCTTTTATTTCTTCAGCCCGATTCCTTGTACTTCGTTGCTTTGAAAATGACCGCTCGTTCCTCTTGAGAAAATTAGGGCTTTTGTAAATATGACGACACAAACTTTGTTGATCGATCGAGTAGATGTTTTTGCGTTCCTTGCTTTGTCGATTGATTGTCATTTGAATTACACACGGATGCTTCAAAATTGTCGAGCTTGAATGTTAAAATGGTATGTGATTTTGCTTTTCCAATTTGCTTATGCTCGACTTGGTTCGAGTTTTAATGATTTATTGCTTCTCTGCTTTGCTTGGACTCGAATGATCGATTGCCGATGAAGTTAAAGGGTTTTTATAAGGTTTAATTCCCTAAAGTTTCGCTCGAATTAATTCATTTGATATCGTCGGTTAATTTAACTCGGCCATTCGATTATGCTTGAACGCTGGTGATGTTTTCTGACTTCTTCAATTCGTATATTTTCGATCCTTGAATATCACGGCTTTGATTTTGACTTGCTCGATTTTACCTTGGTCACCACGGCTTTGAATTATTCAATTTCTATGCTCGGCCATTTGAATTTTTCTCTGTGACTTCGGCACTTTGACTTTATGAATTGAGAATTCAACTTCATGAATGCATTTGAATGTGACCTTGACTACATTCGAATTTTGTTCCTCTTTCTACTGCTGCAACTTAATTTTCTTTAGAGAACTGTCTGGATATATGTATACATGTGTGAATGCATATGTGTGTGTGTGGGTGTGTGTGTTTGTTGCATCATGTATATACTGGACTTGATAAACTCTGATTGATTTCGTCCTTGACTCCTTTGTGTTGAATTCTCTGGTTTACGTGTACACTTTGTTGTTGCTTGATGGTCTCTGGTAGTTGCAGTATCATGTGGTCTGCTTATGCACTTTGTTGCATACATGTTGACTTTGTATATATATCTTGTTGTATTGAACTGTTAAGTTGTATGTATGCATATAAGTTTGGTCTACATGTTCCATTATGGTTTTTCTGACCAGTCTAGGTTCACGTGCACTTTGAGTTGGTCTGTGCAGTAGTTTGCTTGCATACTGCTTCCATGATCCACAACTGTGTTGTGGTTGAGTCTATTCAAGTTCGAGTGAGTTTGAAGCTTTGTTGAGTTCATGTGCTTATGCATATGTTTTTATTTCATGTATGCTGTCATGTGAATCATTTACTGTCGAGGCTGGTGGTCATTGCATCCAATTGATTATGTTGCTTTGTTGCACTTGTTTGATGGTCTCTTGATCACTGTCACTGCTTGTATATGTAGGTCTACACTTGATTCTCTGTATATTGATGTCACCTCGGTTTTGTTCCATATGCATATGTATTTATTTCCTGTTTCACTACAACCATTTTGTCATTGTATATGTATACATGTTGTTTACTCATGTATATATGTATGCTTGTGATTTTGCTTGAAGTTGTAGCCTTACCTGCATATAGTCTAGTTGCCTTTGAGCTTCTCTGATTGTGTTCATGGACTGATTTGTTGTTTTGGTTGAGATTGTGTTGTGCGCCTTTGTTCAATGCCACTGACTTTGTTTTCATGTTGCACATGTTTTGAACCAGTGCAAATGAACTTGTATACAGTTGAGCTTGTGTGGCCTTCACTTGATATCTTTACTTGTTTGCCTCCTTAATGTGTTGTTTACCACTGTTGCACTGCCCTGATGCCATTGATATTTGAGTCTGCATTTGCTCGTTCGAGCTGCTGTCTTCATTGTTGATTTGGGTCTGGTCTTTACTGTACTGATTTTGGAAACTGATCTTGTTGTACTCGACAATTTAGTGATGTATTTGTACTACACCTGAGTTGAATCCAGCTTTGGCTCGGGTTTGACCTTGTGCTCACCTATCCCTGCACTTTTATCAAGTGTATATCGGTGTGCACGACCTTGTGGCATGTACAGTGATACACTGTGCATGTCACAAGTTGTTCGTGTATGATGAATTCAATATAATGACGAACAAACCAAATAACTGAGGCAAATAATATTTTCAAAACACATTTTATTTTACACTGCAAAAATATTTCCTTTTAAATTTTACTGCGTCGGTATGTATTTTGCAGATAACTCAGATGCTGGATACAAATTGGAATACAGTTGAAGAACAATTATGAGTGAACGAGTGATATGTAGTGAGGAGCTGATGTAAATGATAACAGTATAGTGACAAATTGTATTGTAATTTGAAATGTTGTATATATAGTGAGAGCTCAAATTTTGTACTATTCAAAAATTATAATAAAATATTTGTTTGAATAAAATATCCGTTTGAATTTAAATTCTGTGTTATTTATTTTATTCAGCAAATATTTATTTAAGTATGTGAAAATAAAATAGTACAATAACAAATACATTTAAATGAATATATATATATTTATTATCATCAAACAAAAATCATATACTAGCATATTGAACACAAACCCAGTTATAAAACACTTCATAAATCTCCAAGCTTATTTACAAAACTCTTTTATAAATATCAAAACCATTTATTAAACTCCTTTTATAAACTTTCCTTATTTAAAACAAAACTCCTTTAATAAATCCTATTTAACAAATTTCCTTTTTAAATAAACAATTAATTACTTAAAATATTTTAAATAAAACAATTTATTACTTCAAACACCTTTTATTTAATTATCTTTTAACCACATTGACTAAATAGTAATTTTAAGCAATCATTAATTAAATTAACATCAAACAATAATAATAAAATAATCAATCAACTTTAAACAATACTAATAAAATAATTAATTAACTTTGAAAAAATATTAACAAACTAATAATTAACTTTAAACAATATTAATATAATAATATATTAACTTTAAACAATGTTATTACAAAAATTAAATAACTTTAAAACATTAATTAAATAATTTTAAAACATTATTAAAACATAATTAAATGGTTTATAAATTTCAAAACATTTTTAATACGATGATTAATTAATTAATTTCTCAAATTTAGACAGTGGCTTAGCAACTAAAATGTTACTTTAATCAAGTCAACATTTACTTGGTTTAACATTCCAGTTATATTACTGGTATTTACATAAGCAGGCATAAATGTAAATAAAATATATAATTAACAATCCATAGTTAATGTGTCATTTATCCCAAATAAAACAACTAGCATAAATTGAACTGTCCAAAATAATATAATAGCAAAATGGGGATTTATTCCTCCTCAATAGATTACCAAATGATTTAATTACTATTCCGCTAAACAGATGTTATTAATGGGGTTGATTATCTAACTACATGATTTACAACGAAATTAACATAGTAACTATTAATTTATCATTAAATTATATTACATTAAATTTTCCAACTTTTATATAGAAGAGTTGTACTTGATAATATGAGCCTAGTGTCGAAGATTACGGGTTAAATAGACTTCGTATGGATGTGTTATGGGATTTCAAAGTTTCAAACGATTATTAACTAATAAATTTCCAATTTGATTTTTAATAAACTCATGGCCCAAGGCCTCAACCAAACCAAACCCGAAAAGCTTCTTTCCCAACAGAACCTTTCATAAAATCCCAAATCGAATTGCACAAGGAACCCAAATGCACGCTGTGCATGGTGCACATGCATCTCCATTTCCGCTACCAAACCTCATATCCAAGACCAACCACATATCTGCCATCTCAAACTTGTCACGATGGTCCCACCTTCACCTCTCCAAGCGCGATCGATCCAATTTTGACCTCTCATCCGAAGTTCGCAATTTGCTCCAGGTTTTGAAAACACACGACCTTCCCTGATTCAACTCGCAACCGTTGCCACCACAAGCCATTATCTACCTTGCCACCACCACCAACTAGACCGCCAGCCTTGCCTCGACCTTTGACCTCCACCCAAACATGAGAATCAAATTTGCAACCAAGCTACTAAATAATTTTACACACAAATTACTTCACAAAATTATAATTCAAGTTGAAATAGCTCACTTTTTGTTATCCCGCCTTTTGGCAAGGCCATGATATTAGTGATTTAACCCAATAGACCTCATAGTCATCAAGGCAGGAAGCTTGGAGAGATGATTATTAGTTTTGAAGATTAGATATATTCAAGACTATGGACGATTATCGAGTAGATTCGGACGGATGACACTTTGGAATTGGCTGAGTATGGAATTGGCGCTTCCCCTTGGTAGGGGATCGGATTAGATCAACTTGAAGCAACTCAGGTAACGACTATAGGAAGCAGGCGACATGGGGGTCCCACTCTATGGATCACCGACCTTCATTCTTGATCCTTAGAGATCAGCGCCGATGCCCCTATAGGGATCGGGGTCGATCCCTCTAGGAGGCCCAGATGGGATCCATTTTTTGTATGTGGATCCGTCTGGGTCTAGAGGTTCTACATGCGGATTTTGAGTGAGATATTTTGTCGGCTTCCTCTATAAATCCAATAGGCAGGCTCAAGGAAAGGGAGCTTCGATCTAGCTCTCTTCTTCTTCTACCCAGGCTATATTCTACCATTTTTATTCTTGGATTTCAATTATTGTAACTGTAATAAGTAGTATAAATTAAGAAAAGGAAGAAAATCTGGAGTGGACGTAGGTCGGAGTATGTCGAACCACTATAATTTTGCATCTCTACTTACTTTCTTACTGTTTTTAATTTTATTTTCTTCATACTTATTTCTCTACATCACTCTATTTGATTTGGAATATTTGATTATTGGTGCTTTCACATTATTTAGATGTTTTTGGCCATTTTTGACGTCAACGTTTTTGGTGCTTTCACTGAGAGAGACTAGCACCCGTTGATTTGGAAAATATTTGGAGCTTGAATTTGGATCAATGGTGAGGTAGTCAGTAAGGAGACCATTGGTAGAAAGGAGTCACCATAGAGGAAGTCGGGAGGCTTCCTCAGGAGCTAGAGCTAACCAACCCTCCATCCACATCATTAGGAACGTAATGGAGACTATGATGGATGCTATGCAGGAGCGGATGATGAGGAGGCAAAAGGAGATGAGCAGAATTTCCTTAGGCAAATTGGATAGGCTGGAGCGGCAGGAGCTTCTAGAAATGTGGATCAAGGAGTTGAAGAAGTAAGATCTATAGAAAATCAGAACCAGGGACATGGAAACGAAGCTAACAGATAGAGAAACGAAGTGGAGAAGTCGGGGGCAGCCCCCGGTCAACATGGAGGGATCGACACTGATCCCCCCATAGGGGTTGGCGTCAATTACTTAGGACTCGGGGGCATGCCCCCAGGTCTTGCTAGATCGGTTCATGGTGGGCAAATGGTTAGTGCTATGCAATTTTGTGTGGATTAGAATGCGGATGCACGTCATGAAGAGTATGTTCCGGAATACCCATGTGGAGTCGGGGAACTGGCTGGGAATATGGATTGAGACCACCTATGGATGAGAATGAAAGGATGGCTGAGCTGATATGTCAAATAATGAGTGGCGGATTGCCTAGTAGGAGTCTGAAGAATGTCAATCGGACTCCGTTCACTCCGAGTATTAAGAATGCTAGGAACCTACCAGATTTAAATACCAACATTGGAGGCATATGATGGAAAGTCGGATCCAACAATGCATATGATGATATATATCCGGCATATGGAAGTGCTACGGGCATCGAAAGAGGTAATCGTAAGGTGTTTCCCATTATACTTGATGGAGTTAGTTGGGCTTTGGTTAAGGCGGTTGGAAAATGGATCAATCAGGACATGGAACGACCTAGTGGATAAGCTCATGAAACAGTTTCGGGTTCACATTTCACAACCCAAGAATGTGATGACATTGACATCACTGAAATAGAGGACCGAAGAGTCCTTATGGAGCTTTTTAACATGATTTAATGTGGCAATAACTTCGGTGGATCAGCCGGATCCATCAATGGTTTTAATGACAACGGTATTAGGAATTGCTCACGAAATAGACTTCAAGATTTCACTAGTATGGGATCCATTGTTGGATCTTAGGGAATTCAATCATGAAGCGGAAAGGTTCTTATGGAAGGGGACGCACGAACTGACGAACAGGAAGTAAACACTATGTGGGGCAAATGATCATCGGGAGAAGGACTCAGGAAGGATAAGGGTAAGCGGAAGCTGGACGATGGATATGATGGACCAAGAAGGTGAAGGAACGAAATCCAAAGTTCTCCTCTTATTCAGATTTTCCAGAAAGCTTGGAATGGATTTATCTAAACTGGTAACGAGGGATCCTACAGAGCGGGAGCACAAGTCTGGAAAATAATGCCTATTCCACGAATTAGATGGGCATACTACGGATGAATGCAGGCACTTAAAGGATATGGTTGAGGAACACATCAGGAATGGCAGGCTACCGTAGTACATGAGGACTCAGGTAGCAGTGGTGGAACAGGAGCGGCCACCGTCTGCATCAAATGGAAATGGCCTTAGTTCGAGGTCATAAATCATCATCTCCTGATCGAGATGGCGTGAACAAAAACAATAAACTCCATAATAAAATGGCTAAGTCACTTACACATGTATGGGACCGAGGATGGAGTCAAGGCATGTTCTGAGATGATGATAAACCATCACGCCTGGAGAGGCAAAGTTTGGTTTTCTTTATTTTTTGGTTTTCTAGCTGTAAGGACTCAAATTTAGTAATTTACTTCAAGTCCACATTAATGCGATGAACAAAACAGGTCGCGGTTGTCTCGACCAGAGAGACGGGGCTGTAATCGCAAGATGCGAGTCCCTTCGTCAGAGAGCGACATAATGGATTCATACATCATGGATTAATTCTTCGACCGGAGAGCCGAGGCCGGAGAAAGGAAGTCAGTATGGAATTGATCGCTTTATGTCCTTGAACGGAGGGTCAAGGATCGGAGTGCAAGAAGTGAGTCACTTTGTCGGAGAGCGACGGGATTGACTCACTTATCGTTGTTTTCCTTTCACCGAGTGGCTGGATGGGGTTTAAAAAGGGTTTGGAGAGAACATGATTAGCCTAGGAAGGCCATGACATCACTTTATGTTCAAGGACACCAAATCAGAGTGCAGGAAGTAATGCTGCTTCGTCGAAGAGTGACAGGATCAGCTTACTTATCATTGCTCTCCCTTCACCAAAGAGTGATAGGATGAGGTTCAACAAGAGCTCGGACAGGCTGTGGTTAGTCTAGGAGGATCAAGACATTGCTATATGCCCCAAAAGGGTTGGAGTGCAGGTAATGAGTTGCTTTGCTGGAGAGCGACATAATCGGCTTACTCATCATTAAGTTTGAATTGAACTTGGAAAGGGTTCAGAAAGACTATTGATCGGTCTGGAATGGCCATGAACTTGGGTAATGATCCAGAGAGATCGAGGATTTAGCTTACCAACTTTCAGGATTTCGAATAGTTATGGATTTTTACATTGATCCAGAGAGGTTGTGGATTTGGCTAATGACCTAATGAGGTCAAGGATTTGGATAATGATCCGGTGAGATCAAGGCTTTGGATTTGGCAAACGATCCAGAGAGATCGAGGATTTGGTTTCTAGCATTGGATGAATATGGATTTGGATAAGGATTTGGAATGGCTTCGGAATTGGCTATTGACTCGAAGTGGTCGCAGATCTCACCAATGATCCAGAGAGATTGAGGATTCAGATTGGCAAAGGGTTGGATTTTGGATTGGAAAACACGGCTATCAAAAGATTATGGATTATGGATTTTGGACTTTTGACAATTCAAAACACACCTTCCTATTGCAAAGCATGTTTTGGGGGGAAAATGTTATCCCGCCTTTTGGCAAGGCTGTGATATCATGGATTTAACCCAATAGATCTCGTCGACATCAAGGTAGGAAGCCCGTAGAGATGATTATTAGGTTTGGAGATTGGATATATTCAAAACTATAGACGATAGTCGAGCGGATTCGAACGGATGACACTCTGGAATTAGCTGACTATGGAATTGGTGTTTCCCCTAGGTAGGGGATCAGATCGGATCAATGTGATGTAGTACGGATCAGATAGAATCAATATGGCTATGGATCACTCGGATTGCCAATTCAACTCAATGATCACTCAATAACTCGACGAACACCAAAGAAACTCAGGAAATGACTATTGAAACATGAAGCAGGCGGCATGGGGGTCCCACTCTAGGGATCGCAACTCCCATTCTTGATTCTTAAGGATCGGTGCCGATCCCTTTAGGAGGCCAAGATAGGCCACATCTTTTGTATGCAGGTCCGTCTGGGTGTCGAGGTTCTACATGTGAATTTTGAGTGAGATATGTCGTTGGCTTCCTCTATAAATATAACATGCATGGCTCAAGGTAAAGGAGCTTCGTTCTAGCTCTCTTCTTCTTCTACCTAAGCTATATTCTACCATTTTTATTCTTGGATTTCATGGATTGTAACTGTAATCAGCGGTATAGATCAAGAAAAAGGAAAAAAAATGGAGTGGACGTATGCCAGAGTACGCCGAACCAATATAAATTTGCGTCTCTACTTACTTTCTTACTTTTTTTAATTTTATTTTCTTCATACTTATTTCTCTACATCGCTCTGTTCGATTTGGTATATTGGATTATTAGCACTTTCACATTATTGGGTGTTGGTGGCCATTTTTTCCGTTAACACTTTTATTTTCCAAAAGCATAAACAAGCTTATAGCTTAGTGTTCTCACCTTGTTCCTAATTGTTGCAAACTCAAGCTACTCTTGCTTTTAAATACAAGCCAAGCTTTGTTTTAAAACCTAAAATATGATATATTTTTTCTTTCTTCTTCCTTTTAATAAATCTTGAGTTGGAGATAATAAAAGAAATGAACTTGGAAAAATAAGAATGTGGAGCATGAAGTATATATATAATTGTAGTGTATAAGTGTGTATATATATAAAGGATTTAAAATGAAAAATAAAGAAATTAAAATATCTCCTTTCATCCTAACATCTTTTCAATGTTTTCCTAAGTACATGACATGTAAGTGTATGTTGGGTAAAAGGGAGTTTTCTAGTACTAGTGTTTCATAATGAATTAAATACTTAAGTACTTAGTGTTTTACAAAATTTGACACTTACTTTACCATTTTAAATTTCATAATAAGTCACATACTTTTATATATGCTTAAGTATACTTATACAATAATGTTACAACCTATTCCGACAACTTTTAGCCGATGAGAAGTCGAAAATTCAGAAAACGAATTCCATTCACATTTTCGATTTTTCTTCACATTAATGATTTTTATAAACAAATTTTTAAAAATATTTCACCATCATTAATTATTGTTTAAAAGAGTTTTATTTTAATTACAAAATCTATTATTTGAATATTAAATTTGCAAATCAAAGCGATGAAATTCCGGATCGTCACACTCTCCCCCCTTAAAAGAATTTCGACCATGAAATTTTACCTTAACCCTAACCCAGACACACTTAACACTATTTGTCAGTCTGTATGATGCACATAGATCATCCATGCACTAAATCTAATTCGATTACTTACTCGAATACGAAGCTTTCCTTCTGAACTAGTATCGCTTACTCGACTTCCTAGTGCGGACTTCGATCAGGCTTCTTAATTAGAAACCTCCATTCTCCTTACATAGCCATATACTATGATAAAAAGCTTTTGGTTCCACATTAAGAACCCTCACCAACTGTTCACCGTCAAAAATCAAGTGACGGATCCTTATTCATAATGGTGTGAAATACCTTAAGTCATGTTCTCAAATCTTGGATCGAGAACTATATGAGAAAGAGAAACAATATTTGTTCAACCTACGTATTCATCTAAAGGTTCTCGCTTACCTAATTACTTTTAACTCTCCCAAAAATATTTATGAAAATATTTCACAAAATTCCAATTTAGGTTCAATATTTTAAAATGACAGTTTTATTCATGAAACCCTTTTGCTAAAATAACTTTAATTTATAAATTTGTATAACAGTCTCCTACATCCTAAGAGTATATACAAAATATAATTTTTTTAATTCTATTCACTTTTAACTTTCGGATGTAAGTCTAAAATAATTTTGGGTCTTAAAACCGAGTCGACCAATAAAACTTCTTTACCTGTTTGGTCCAGAAAGTAGCTAAGAAGAGTAGGATGCTGGCATCCAAACTCCGTCCTAGAATCTAATTTTTTTAGAAGAGGTAAAAATGTTTATTAGCCGACCTAATAACATCAAATAATTTTTAATTTCCTAGATGCTAAAATCAAAAGTCATTATTTAATAAAACAAAGTTTATTAAATCTTCTTAATAAATTTGACCCAATTAATACTTTATTTCCAACTTGCCTTGGATTCGTTCGGATTCAAACTCGTTTCGATCATACAATGACAAAGAGAATAATTTACTAAGTGCCCTAAAACATTTTCCTAGGCAAACAACAAACCGTCACTTAGAAGATTATTTAGATCCTCACAAAATAAGTCGAGATTCATTCCCTGAACCAATCCAAAGAAAACACACCTTCCTTTAATTTTTTTTTTCAAAAGTATTTATACTTAAAAATAAGTGAATATTAGGCTTAGGTCCCTAGAATTAAGTTAGTAAGTAATTGCATATAGTTATGCAATTATTCACGGAATAATTGCAGACGTTTATGTAATTATATCCAAAAGTTGCATAAATTTATGCAATTTTTTCGGTGAATAATTGCGGAAATTTCCGCAATTTTTTTGGTGAATAATTGCAGAATTTTCCGCAAATTTTTGAACAAATTGCGGAAATTTCCATAATTTTTCGGTGAATAATTGTGGAAATGTCTGCAATTTTTTGATATAATTGCATAAATGTCTGCAATTATTCACTGAATAATTGCATAAGTGTATGCCATTATTCGGTAACTTAATTCTAGGGAACTAATTTAAGTCGGCTACTATTACCATTTCCAAGATGTTTATACACTAAAACCCCTTTAAGAAAAACTATTATTTCTTTTCCTATAAAATCACTTGGAATAAAATATCCATATTTCCTTAAAATCCCTTTTTAAAATATTTATATTCATAAATACTTTCAAATAATACTATTTTAAATTTTTCCAAAACCTTGAAAACAAAAATTTTCTCCAAAATCACTGGAATTTAAGTTCTCAAACTCCTTTTATTTATAGAACACATTTTTATAAATCAATTTTTATAAAATCATCTTCTTATATTTATTTCAAAATATTCCAATTTTTATTTTAATAAACAGCTTTTGTTAAAATCAAATTTTAACCCAACATTATATATGAACGCCTTATAGTCAAATTGTGAAACTTAATTCATAAGATGTTCATTTTAATGTTTTCCCAAATTTTCTGTCTACCTAACCTAAACTTTAAAAAAAATATTGCAGATAAATCTATAAACCATAGAAAATGCTCAAGACTGGGCGAGCATGACTAGTCAAACCCTATATGATAATAATTAAATATTATTAACTCCTAACAACAATCACATCATAGATGACTGTATAAATTTTTTGAAATTCTTTCTTTTATATATAAAATATATTCCTAGGTAAATTATTTCATTTACCAATTTTAAAACAATATTGCATCGGTTTGCCTAGTTAAAGAGATTAGAAACCCCTATCGATACAGTTGTACCTTCTGTATCGACCAAAATTCATAATCCACTCAATAGATAAATCAACACAATATAAAACATTTTTATAGCAATAACAAATACGCACTCTATATATAAACACTCAAACTCATTCTGGGATATTATTAATCCTATCTCGAATAAGTTACTCATTCTAGGGCATTACTAACCCTATCTATAATGAGTTTTCCCCACCAGGGCCTAGGTGTTCGCTTAACCTAAGCTCTGATACCATGTTGTAACAATCTTCCATTCTTACACCTAAAAATGACACTTAATACATCCTTGGTATTCGTGCGTTCGATAGTTTAGGTGTCCCAAAGATAGATCATTTGGGTTGAAGAAAGAAAAAGACAGAACAAAATCTCACATCATAACAAGAAATATACAATAAACATAGTATCTTTACAAAAATAAATCATCTTTATATGCACAGCCTCAGAGTATACTAACCTATTATCAGCTTGGACAGTTGTATCAACTTTTCCTTACAATTTTTGACAAATATAGAAAGAAATCAGAGCAACAAAAACAATGGAAGAATATAAGATACATGGATATGTCTTGGAGAATCCAGCATGTCTCCTAAAAGCTCCAAAACATCTAGTTAAATTCAAAAAATATGCTCAGACTGACCCAAGCATTATAGGAAAACAATGCCTGGGTCAATCTGGTTAAACCACCGTGAGAAACTCAAATCACAAGGAATTTTATTTATTTAACTTGAAAAACCCTTTAAAATCAAACGTATCTCATAAGACCATGCCGCACATAAACACGGACGGGTTTTTACCTTACAATAACCAAAAAAAATTCTATAGAAAATCCAGTGATATTATGATAATATCTAGAATACAAATACTTAGTAATCATAGCCGAAATTGTTACATTATTAAATTCTAGCATAATAGATATACAATCAAGTCCGAAGGCTCGTATCGGAAAATGGATTCCAACAATGAAAGGGTAAAGGCCTACCCACCGAATTAGTACACCTTTAGATAAAATGTGCTGGAGGCTACAACATGTTCCACTCAGGATTGGCCCTACCCCTTACTGGATAGCATCGAATATGATCACCCATATGTTGATAAACAACCATAATTGGCCCCGAAGCATACATAAATATCGACTCTAGATAAGGGGGGATAATACCCTAATGGGAGCGACCCACTTAGACCTGTGGCACGTCCCTACTGTAATTATTTTACTGGTAAATGAGGCTAGAGGATATGTTTTAACTTTTAAATAGCAATTCCACTTGGAATGCTAACACTGCCCTCCAAGCGGAAATGCAATGCCAGCATTCATCTATAAAAGTTCATTTTGGGTCTGAACGAAACCGAAGACACTACCTCTACTACATCCATTTTGGAATCACCCTCGGGATTGTAGTAAGTGGCCCTTGCACTTCAAAGGCTCCGTCTGTAATCATTTTCAAGTTGCCTTCAGTTCAAAATGCTTGATTTGGATCAAAGTGATTTTCAGATAATTTATACTTATCTGATCCTAGTCTCTTCGAAACCACATTCGATAGTTTCTGGTAAACTCAACCCCTGTTCTTTTGGAAATAAACAGACAATAGATAAGAGCATAGATCACCTCCTAACCATTAAGTGAATGGATTTCCATATCATTTGTCCTAGAAGAACAAAACAAGATTTATACGCTTGGTACAACATCATCGAAGATGACTGTGCCACATAACTCATGTGTTTCTCCTAGATATTTCCAAAGTCACTGTTTGGTCAAAATTTGATAGTCGGTTATTTAATTATCAAATAAACAAACAACCAACATTCAGAGATTTAATTACCCATAGCAACCACTAAGCCTCATTTTAAGTAAATCTTTTATTTATTAAATCTCTTTACAAAATATTTATTTAAGATATTCATATATTTATCCCACCGGTATAAGTACATTCACAAAACATTATGAATAATTTTCTTACTTCAAACATATCAAAAGGATTAAACAAATGTTTTTTAAATTAGAGATAAGAATAACCCCAAACACTATTCCTTCGGTGTTAAGCATGGAACGCAAGTTCCACACCACCATAATTAAAAAGGTTAGTTAAGAAAAATCCAAATCTCAAATTCTTTTATAAGTTTTCTTCAATAAATCCTCTTAATAAATTACTTTAATTTATGAAATCTCCTTTACTTAAATTTCAAACCCATTTATAAAACATTTTATAAATCTCCAAGCTTATTTATAAAACTCTTTTATAAATATCAAAACCATTTATAAAACTCCTTTTATAAACTTTCCTTATTTAAAACAAAACTCCTTTAATAATTCCTATTTGATAAAGTTCCTTTTAGATAAACAATTAATTATTTAAAATTTCTTAGATAAAATAATTTGTTACTTCAAACACCTTTTATTTAATTGTCTTTAAACCACATTAACAAAATAATAATTTTAAAGAAAAATAAAATAAATTAACTTCAAATAATATTAATAAAATAATTAATCAACTTTAACAAATATTAATAAAATAATTAATTAACATTAAAAAATATTAATAAAATAATTGATTAACTTTAAACAATATTATTATAATAATAAATTAACTCTAAACAATATTATTTTAAAAATTAAATAACTTTAAAACATTAATTAAATAATTTTAAAACAGTATTAAAACATAATTAAATGGTTAATAAACTTCAAAACATTTTTCATACAATGATAAATTAATTAATTTCTCAAATTTAGACAGAGGCTTGGCGACTACAATGGTACTTTAATCAAGTCACCATTTATTTGGTTTAACTTCCAGTTATATTACTAGTATTTACATAAGCAAGCATATATGTAAATAAAATCTATAAGTAATAATCCATAGTTAATGTGTCATTTATCCTAGATAAAACAACTAGCATAAACTCAATTATCCAAAATAATATAATAGCAGAACGGGGATCTATTCCTGCTTAACAGATGTCCAAATAATTTAACTAGCGAAACGGTATTTTATTCCGCTAAACATGTGTCATTAATGGGTAAGATTATCTAACTACATTATTTACAATGAATTTAACATGGTAAGTATTAATCTCTTATTAAATTATTTTATATTAAAATTTCCAACTTTAATATAAAAGAGTTATACTCGATAATACGAGTCTAGTGTCAAAGATCATGGGTTAAACAGACTTCGTATGGATGCGTTATGGGTATTCAAAGTTTAAAACTATTATTAACTAATAAATTTCCAATTTGATGTTTAATAAACTCATGGCCTAAGTCCCATACCAAACCCAACCTGAAAAGCTTCTTCCCCAACACAACCTTTCACAAAATCGCCAAATTGAATTGCACAGGGAACTCAAATGCATGCTATACATGGTGAACATGCACCTCCATCTCCGCCAACGAACCTCCCATCCAAGACCACATACATATCTTCTATCTCAAACTCATCACGATGGTCCCACCTTCACCCTTCCTAGTGTTGTCGATCCAATTCCGACCCCCATTCAAAGTTTGTAATTTGCCCCAAGTTTTGAAAACACATGACCTTCCCTTATTCAACTCGCAACCATTGCCAGCACAAGCCATTATCTCCCCTACCATCACCACCAACAGGACAACCAGCCTCGCCTTGACCTTTGACCTCCGCCATTCCCACTATGATGCCCTCCTCTACCCCATGTTCCACCGCGTTCGAACCCTAAATTTACAAGGGTCGAAACCCTAAATTTGATCGCCGCAGCCCCTAGGGCCCATCGGACCACCAGCGATCGTTACCACCACGACCACAATCCCTTAAACCCCTTCTAGTCATACTTGCACCCCCATCGACCATCGTCATGCCGGAATTCGCCAAATGAACGACAATTGTTCATCTAACCCCATGACCAAATCCAATACCTTAAAATCCTATGAATACTTTCAAAAATCATGATTTCTAGAGATAAATGTGATTGAATACGCCACTCACCATATTATGCTCGCCAAAATTCTTCCTTTTAAGGCCTCTTAGTCAAATCGACATGCGGCTCTCACCACACTTAATGAAAAGTCTCGAAACTTCTTTTAAAAATAACAGACATAAAATGGAACAACTCTTTAGTTGGTCTCTTAGGCTAAAAGTGAACCAATTGGGAGGAATAGATTTTTAAAGTTAAACCGGGCTTGTTTTTCATATACAGGAAGTGGAAAACGGAGAGGAAGATGATGTCTGTGCACATATTAGTGTTTGTATTTGTTTATAGTGAACCATAATTCATATGTTGATTCAAAATCAAAGAACGAAATAATGTATGATTTTCAACCAAACCCGAACACGAAAATCAAAATTTGCAACCAAGCTACTAAATAATTTTTCACACAAATTACTTCACAAAATTATAATTCAAGTTGAAATAGCTCACTTTTATTTTCCAAGAGTATAAAACAAGCTCATAGTTTAGTGTTCTCACCTTGTTCCTGATTATTGCAGACTCAAGCTACTCTTGCTTTTAAATCTAATCTAAGCTTATTTTTGAAAACTAAAATATGTTTTTTTCTTTCTTTTAATAAATATTGAGTTGGAGATAATAAAAAGAAATGAGCTTGAAAAATAAGAAGGTGGAGCATGAAGTGTGTATGTGTATAGAATTGTAGTGTATAACTACACACACACACACATATATATATAAATGATTTAAAATGAAAATAAAGAAATGAAGACAAATCCTTTCATCTTAACATCTTTTCAATGTTTGCCTAAGTACATGACATGTAAGTTTATGTTAGGTTAAAGGGAGTTTCCAAGTACTAATGTTTCATAATGACTTAAATACTTAACTACTTAGTGTTTTACAAAATATGACACTTACTTTACCATTTTAAATTTATTTTAAACTTCACAATAAGTCACATCCTTTTATATATGCTTAAGTATATTTATACAATAGTGTTACAACATTTTTCGATAACTTTTAGCCGACGAAAAGTCAAAAATTCAGAAAATGAATTCCGATCACATTTTCGATTTTTCTTCGAACTACTGATTTTTGTAAAAAAAAAATTGAAAATTATTTCACCATCATTATTTATTGTTTAAAAGAGTTTTATTTTAATTACAAAATCTATTATTTGAATATTTAAATTAATTAAATATTCACAAATCAAAGCGATGAAATTTCGGGTTGTTACTGTTTTTCATTGATTTAAGTGAGTTATCTCACCATCTTATAAGTATATATTGTGTATGTATATGTTGTATGCAAAGTATAATAGTTAAAGTGACATTTACTAAGTAAAGTTATAAATTTGGACCCTTCTTGCTTTTATAAGCAAATGATAGTTTATATTGTATAACATCACTTCTATTACCCTCTTTAACATATGGAGTGGCCTTTACTTGATGTTTAAATGGTTTTTTAACTTGTATGTTAAATCTAAATAAGTTTGAAAGTGTTTGAAGCGAGAATAATCGTTATAACTGCACTTCTGAATCCCTTGTTTTTGGGAATTTTTATAAATAAATGGAAAGATATTCTTAGGGATTTCTTTCCATGTTTTTCAAGTACGCTAATGTTAGTACTTACTATAAAAATTTCAAGTCTTAAATCAATTGTAAAAGTGGTTAAAACTAGTCACAAAGATCGTGCTATTCAATGTTGTTTTTAACAAAGACTTTTAACGGCATTTGTAAATGTTGTAGTTTGTCGCTTATGAATTTAAGTGTATTAAAATGATATTTAAATTTGGTATTTTTCTATAATCTTTTTAGAGATGTTTTCTAACCTATTTTGAATTATTCTAAAGTTGGTTTGAAGTTAAAATATATTTTTAATAATTATATATAAATTTTGGAAAAGTAAATAATAGGTTTAACACTAAAACCTGATGAGGTAGACTTCTCTATTTCTGAGAGTTAAGATTGATATTGAGCAGGGATAGAGTAATAGAGTTCTAACCTACAAGGCTTCCCTCCTAAACGAGGAATAGTTAAGTTGGAATGTCGAAAACGTATTAATCTTGTTGTTCACATAAAAAGTAATTAACTTTGCTTAACGCTGAAAACCAATGAAGCAAGCTTCTCTATTTCTGAGAGTTAAGATTGATGTCGAGTAGGGATAGAGAAATAGAACTCTAACATAATGGGCTTCCCTCTTGAATGAGGAATGGTTAAGTCGAAAATTTCAAAAATGGGTTAATCATGTTGTTTGTTACCTATTGATGGAAATCATTACTACTATACTTAACACTAAAAGTCGACGAGTATGCTTGTCTATTTGTGAGATTCAAGAATAAAGTGTCTAGGCAAGGCTTTGATGCAACCAGTGCCCTAACTTACCTGGCTTCACTCTTGAACGAGGAATGGTTAAGTTGAAATGTCAGAAACGATATAAATATACAAACATTGATTTGTATAAGCAATTGTTTTAACTAGATAACCGATTAGTCAACTATCAAACTTAACTAGATATTATCTTAGATCTTTAAAAGGTTTTTTTAAAGATAATACAAGTATGAAATGGTTTTGGCTTTGTTGTAACAATGTGTTAATAACATTCGTCTTTAACCCTTTCTTATTATACTTATGAATGTAAATAGATCTATAAAAAGAATATTTTAAAGATAAGCATAATTGAAATGGTTTTGGGTTGTCAGTGACAATGTTTAAGTAACATTAGTCCTAAACCTTTCTGAATGGATTTGTGAAAGTACTTAGAGCCTTAAAATGGATATTTTAAGGGATATTATAAGTATGGAATCTTTTGGAAAAAAATGTAGAAAAAGTAAAGGTTTAAAGTAAGAAATCTTGTTAATGATTTGTGAATATACTTTTACCATTTGAATTAAGTATATGAATACTTTTTGAAGTATAAAAAGGGTAAAGGTTTTAAGTAAGAAATCTTGTTAAAGATTTTTAAATTTCCTAATGGTAGTACTTACTATAAAAATTTCAAGTATTAAATCATTTGTTAAAGTGGTTAAAACTAGTCACAAAGATTGTGCTTTTCAATGTTGTTTTTAACAAGGATAGCATTTTTAAATGTTGTATTAAGTCGCTTATGTTTTTAAGTGCTTAAAAATGATATTTAAATTTGGTATTATTCTCTATTCTTTTGAGAGATGTTTTCTAACCTGTTTTGAATTATTCAAAAGTTGGTTTGAAGTTTAAATATATTTTTAATGATTATATATAAATTTCGAAAAAAGTAAATAAGAGGTTTAACACTAAAAGCCGACGAGGTAGACTTCTCTATTTTTGAGAATTAAGATTGATGTCGAGTAGGGATAGAGCAATAGAGCTCTAACCTACCGAGCTTTCCTCTTGAACGAGGAATAATTAAGTTGGAATGTCGAAAACGTGTTAATCTTGTTGTTTACTTACTTATTTAAAAGGTATTCAACTTTGCTTAACGCTAAAAGCAGATGAAGTAGGCTTCTCTATTTCTAAGAGTTAAGATTGATGTCAAGTAGGGACAGAGCAATAGAGCTCTAACCTACAGGGTTTCACTCTTGAACAGGGAATGGTTAAGTCTAGAATGTCGAAAACGGGTTAATCATGTTGCTTATTACTTGTTTATGGAAATCATTAATACTATACTTAACACTAAAAGGCGACGAGTATGCTTGTCTATTTGTGAGATTCAAGAATGAAGTTGTTTGAACCTTTGGCATTGGTTTTGATGACAACAAACATATGACATTATATAAAATATAAATACTAATTTTTTATCAAGATATATATAATATATGGCGTAGGATATTAGACATATGTTGATTAAGATGACTATATAGTATCAAGAGCAAATTCAAGAGGCTAATATAGAGATTCAAGAGTTGGCGATTAAAGACTCATGAGCTTGAAGATTCAAGATATCAAGATAAGTTATAAAGTCATAGATTATTTTGTCAAAAACCTAATATCTTCTCTTTGATCTCTCTTCATTTTCCATAAAAGTGGTCTCTAAAATATATTCTTTGATTTTAAATGACTTCCCAATATCCTAGTTTTCAAATATGATTTTTAAAGAATCCCAGTTTTCAAAATAGTTTCCAAATGATTTTTAAACTTCTTTTTATTAACAAGTTTATTATATTTTGAGTAATTAAGTTTTAAGCATTTTGTATTTTAATATACATTTAATTTATTATATTTAAATATACTTTTTAATTTTTAATTTTTTAAATAGTATGGTATTCAAAAGTATATTTTTGACATTAATTAATACTTTGATTTTAACATATATCACTTATACTTTATATATATATATATTATTTTTGTATATATTATTTAAATCCTTTATATTAAAATATTTCAAAATAATTTTATAAAGTTTTCTTAAGTTTTATTATGGTTAAAATATGTATAAACTATGCTTAAATGATTTTACAAAGTATCAAAATATTTTACAGAAACCTAATATCTTAAAAACAAATTAAAGTTAAATGTTTTTCAAAATTACAAAGGGATGTCGACATACCCTTATAGCAAATGTCAACATATAGTCCGATATTTTCATAATTTAAATTTGAATGGAAGTGTTTTTCGTCGTATCTCTTCACGAATGGACATGACTTTTATTTCTCTATAAATAGGGGTTCTCTCAACGAATTTTGGTTAACTACTTTCTCATATTTTCTCTCATCTTTCACACTCATGATTTTTAAAAGAAATTCTACTCAAAATCTTCTCAAATTCAGTCAGAATCAAATTCAAACTCTATTGATTTGATTCTCTATTGTATACTCTCTAATCTCTCTCATTCTCTCGCTAAAATCAAGATCAAAGTGCTATTCAAGAGGTTATATGATTATTTATACTCAATGTTTGCACCAAAAATGGTCACAAACCCCAAGTGTTGTGAAAGCACCAGTGTATGAATACAAATCAGCAATATTCAAACACAAATATCAAATCTAAGCAAGCAACAAACAACAATCCAGAAATAATGAACAGTGACACGCAATTTATAGTGGTTCGGCTATCTCCGGACTACGTCCACTTCAAGGATTTTTATCTTTTATTGATGTTCTTCGCTGATTACAGATGATTACAGCAAATACAATGAATGGATCTGAATATAACAGCAATGGAAAGGAGTAGAGTTGAATCCGGCAGAGTCTGGACGTTGAATCGCTGAAAAGATCCTTTTTTCTGTTGATTCTGGGGCTCTATTTATAGGCGTAGGAGGCTCAGATCTCGCCTAAACTCCGGGAGACTTCTTCTGCCACGTGAGTGGGCCCACGCGACCGGTCCCACCAAGTTTCAACTCAATCCGTGATCGATTCGAATCAACTTCGTATCGATCAGGAAATGCTCCAATCGAGCTGAAACTTGGCAGGATTGCTCTTTACCTTGTGTGGAAGCTACTGTGAAAATTTCATTACATTTGGCCTTGTGGCTTGGGAGATATGATCGATACGAGTTGAAGTTTCTCGGTTGGCTGTTCGCTTCGAGTCCCTCATTTCGAATCCATGCCTTCGAATCGATGGTTGCACGTGATAACGCGGCAACGTGGCGCGCACTCCTCGCATCGATCCGCCCTTTGCTCCGAGACGACCGTGTTGACTCCATGAATTTCGCCTTGCTCGTATCGAAGAATAACACGTCACCCAGGCTCGTTGACCTGATGTATACGAGCAAGCCTCTGCTCATGGATTCGAGCATGGTCCCATGATGGATACGAAGCAGCGACTCTCTGATGGATGCGAAGTTGTTGTCAGGTGACTGTTACGAAGCGGACTACTCACTGATGGATTCGAACAGGGAGCCATGCCAATTGACTCGAATAAGTCTCTCTGGCCAAAGGTTGATCGACACGAAGTCCATCGATACGAAGTGCGGCCTACCGATGGATACGAACGGATGGATTCGAATGAGAGGTTTCTCTGATCGTTAAGATATTGATGGATACGAAATGAGGCCCATTGATGGATTCGAGCTTCATGACCGCGGACTGACTCGTATCTGATCGATTCGAAGATTCTCTGATGGATACGAATCTGAATGGATTCGAACAGGTCGACACGTTGGTTTTCTGATGGATATGAACAACACCTTGTATCCAACTTGTATCGATCATATCTCATTCATACGAACTCCGATTATCCTGGAATCTGAAACGCTGGCTCCCATGGCTTTGCTTGTCATGTCTTGTCAATTGCGGCCCGATCCGGACTTGGACAAAATTCATCGATATCCATGGTTACCCTGCAACGCATAGCTGAAAATTCATGACTAGTTATTATCGGTTTGTAGTCAGTTTTGGGTATCTCAGCTTTGCCAAAAAGTGGGATAACACTTTGCCCCCCCAAAACATGCCTTTTGGTAAAAGGTGTGTTTTGATTAGTCTCAAATTGAATGTAGTGAGTTCATGTTTTATTTAGAGCTTATAGCATTTTCAATCAATTCCATGGCTGTTCGAAGCCGAATCGTTATCAATTTCTGCCAGTGGAAGTTTAAGAATGAAATTCTACAGTCTTTCCGGACTGTTGACGATCGCTCCGGACCCTTCCGAAGCCCATTCTAGACTTAGCGGTTGAATAGAAAGATCCTATTGCACTCCGGCGTTGCTTTCTATTCCTTGCACTCTGGCCCCAGTTAGGACGTGAAGCGATGTCTTGGTCGTTCTGGGCCGATCGTAGCCTCTCCGGGCTCCTGCTGGATCCCATCCTGTCACTCTCCGGTGAAGGGGAAACAACGTTAAGTGGGTCGATCCTGTCGCTCTCCGGCGAAGCGACCCACTTCTTGCACTCCGGTTCAGTGTATCTGAACATTAAGCGATGTCTTAACCTGAATCGTCGGCCGATCATAGCCTATCCGGGCTCTTATCGAATCCTAATCGAATCACTCTTCGGTGAATAGGAAACGATGCTTAAGTGAGTCGATCCTGTCGCTCTCTGGCAAAGCAACTCACTTCTTGCACTCCGGACCCCGCCTCTCTGGGTAGGATCATAAAGCGATCATTTTTATATCAGTACGTAATATTCGTCCTTTAACTCTCCGGTCAAAGGCTTATTCAGGAAATTCAAGTTTATTTATTAAATTCAGACCCTAGATGTTCAATCTCAAACATCAGGGAAAAACTAAACAACGCCTCTCCGGGCTGAACGGTCTATACCATCTCAGAGCATGCCTAGGGGTCTCTCTGGTTCCCATACATGAGTGAGTGGAATAGCCGTTTTATTTTGAAAGCAAATCTAAGAAAGGTGATTGACCAGAGTTCATATCTTGAACTTGGCCCTTGCCATCATGATCAGTTGATGACGAGTCGTGATCCCGATCCTGGATCGTTCCTGTTACGTGGAGGCGGTGGCTGTTCAGGCCTTACCGCTGCTGTCGGTTCTCTGACATATTGTGGCAATCTACCACTCCTAGCATGTTCTTCCACCTCATCCTTTAGGTGGCGGCATTCATCGGTCGTGTGCCCATCGAGCTCATGGAATAGGCAATATTTTCCAGTTCTGCGTTCCCGCTCTGTGGGATCTCTTCTCGGCGGCTTTCGATAAGGGAGCTGCCCCCGAGTTTCAGTGTAAATCCGTTCCAAGCTTGCCGTCAAACCGGTGTATTGCCTGAATCTGGGTTCCCGGAATTTCTTCCGTTTATCAGGACCGTCTTGTGCATCGTCCTGCTTTCTCTTTCCTTTGTCTGCTCCAGACTGTCCTTCTGCGGTTCCTTCGCTTCGTGTAGTGTTTATTTCCTGCCTCTCGGCTCGTGATTCCTCTAGTCGAATGAATTTTTCAGCTTCATGATAAAACTCTCCTAGATCTTGCGGTGGGTCTCTGGTCAGAGAATCTTTGAATTCGGTGCCTTCTTCAATTCCTGCTACTACCGCCATCAAAATCATTGATGGATCCGGGCGATCTACAGAAGCCACCGTTGCATTGAATCGCAATAGAAAATCTTTTATGGACTCTCTTGTCCTTTGCTTTATCGAGGCTAAAGTCATCACACTCTTGGGTCGCGTCACATGGACCCTAAACTGTCTCATGAAGCATTCCACTAGCTCACCCCATGTCCTGGTTGATCCAGTCTCTAGTTTTCTGAACCAAAGCGCAGCCAAATCTGATAAAAACAAAGGGAAGCATCGTGCCATCACTTCCTCGGATGCCCCCAGCACTTCCATATGCCTGATGTATCTGGTAACGTGCATGGTCGGGTCTGACTTTCCGTCATACGGATTCAGCATCGGCAGTTTGAACTTTGGAGGGTTCTTTGCATTCCTGATATTTGGAGTGAACGGACTCCGACTGACTTCCTCCAATCCTCCGCTAGACAATCCTCCTCTCATGAGTCGTCGCACTAATCCAGCCATCTTTTCATCTCCATCCTGGGGTTGCCCTCTTGGTCTTGAAGGGTATTCTGGTATGTATTCTTCGTGTGGCCCGTTAGCATCAGCATTGGCCCTAGCTTGTTGAGCTCCGTTTGTCGGCCTTCCAGCATCGGATCCCGAGGGTTTGCCCCCGAGTCCTTGTCGATTGTCCTCTGGATCTGCATTCTGTCCTTCGTCAGGTTCCGCAACCCTAGCTCCTTGTTCCACATTCATAGCTGCTGTAGTTGGTCCTAGGCTCTGCATCCCTGCAGCTCTCATATGTTCAAAGAAATTCTGTAGCATCTCTTGTTGACTTTTCATCATTCTTTCGTGCATCAGATTGGTCATGGTCTCCATTTCGTCTCTAGTGATGTGGATCGAAGCTGGTTCTTCCCCAGCACTAGAGGATGCCTCTTGACTTCCTCCTTGATGGCTTCTCTCGGCTCTTTGTCTTCTACTTGTTTGTCGAGTCATTGTCTTCAAATCTTCGAGTTTTCAAATCTGAACTTCGAATCTGGTGTAGCGGGTGCTAGTTTGTCTCAGTGAAAGCACCAAAGTGTTTGCACCAAAAATGGTCACAAACCCCAAGTGTTGTGAAAGCACCAGTGTATGAATACAAATCAGCAATATTCAAACACAAATATCAGATCTAAGCAAGCAACAAACAACAATCCAGAAATAATGAACAGTGACACGCAATTTATAGTGGTTCGGCTATCTCCGGCCTACGTCCACTTCAAGGATTTTTATCTTTTATTGATGTTCTTCGCTGATTACAGATGATTACAGCAAATACAATGAATGGATCTGAATATAACAGCAATGGAAAGGAGTAGAGTTGAATCCGGCAGAGTCTGGACGTTGAATCGCTGAAAAGATCCTTTTTTCTGTTGATTCTGGGGCTCTATTTATAGGCGTAGGAGGCTCAGATCTCGCCTAAACTCCGGGAGACTTCTTCTGCCACGTAAGTGGGCCCACGCGACCGGTCCCACCAAGTTTCAACTCAATCCGTGATAGATTCGAATCAACTTCGTATCGATCAGGAAATGCTCCAATCGAGCTGAAACTTGGCAGGATTGCTCTTTACCTTGTGTGGAAGCTACTGTGAAAATTTCATTACATTTGGCCTTGTGGCTTGGGAGATATGATCGATACGAGTTGAAGTTTCTCGGTTGGCTGTTCGCTTCGAGTCCCTCATTTCGAATCCATGCCTTCGAATCGATGGTTGCACGTGATAACGCGGCAACGTGGCGCGCACTCTTCGCATCGATCCGCCCTTTGCTCCGAGACGACCGTGTCGACTCCATGAATTTCGCCTTGCTCGTATCGAAGAATAACACGTCACCCAGGCTCGTTGACCTGATGGATACGAGCAAGCCTCTGCTCATGGATTCGAGCATGGTCCCATGATGGATACGAAGCAGCGACTCTCTGATGGATGCGAAGTTGTTGTCAGGTGACTGTTACGAAGCGGACTACTCACTGATGGATTCGAACAGGGAGCCATGCCGATGGACTCGAATAAGTCTCTCTGGCCAAAGGTTGATCGACACGAAGTCCATCGATACGAAGTGCGGCCTACCGATGGATACGAACGGATGGATTCGAATGAGAGGTTGCTCTGATCGTTAAGATATTGATGGATACGAAATGAGGCCCATTGATGGATTCGAGCTTCATGACCGCGGACTGACTCGTATCTGATCGATTCGAAGATTCTCTGATGGATACGAATCTGAATGGATTCGAACAGGTCGACACGTTGGTTTTCTGATGGATATGAACAACACCTTGTATCCAACTTGTATCGATCATATCTCATTCATACGAACTCCGATTATCCTGGAATCTGAAACGCTGGCTCCCATGGCTTTGCTTGTCATGTCTTGTCAATTGCGGCCCGATCCGGACTCGGACAAAATTCATCGATATCCATGGTTACCCTGCAACGCATAGCTGAAAATTCATGACTAGTTATTATCGGTTTTTAGTCAGTTTTGGGTATCTCAGCTTTGCCAAAAAGTGGGATACACTCAAGAACAAGAAATTGATTCTGTAAACTCTATCAAATCATATTCAAATACTCTTAGGTGAGCTTAGTGTCCCTTAAATCCAAGCAGGTGTGCTTGTGTCCCGTCTAAATCAAGTGGGTGTGCTTGGTGTCCCGTTTGAATCCAAGTGGGTCTACTAGTATCTCGTCCTAATCCAGTGACTGTACCTAGAGCTTGAAAAATGTAGAGAGTGTGCCTCATAGCCATGAAATCGAGATTGTATAAACTTTGATATTTGAAAAGAAATATGCACAAGAAATTTTATGGGACTGGATGTAGGGTAACTCTGAACCAGTATAAAATTCTTGATGTGATCTCGCCAACTCTTTACTTTTTTACTTTTACTGCATTTATACCTATCTATGTTTGCATCTGCGATTGTCAATTTGCATTGTTTGAACTATAATCTTAAAAGAATTCAAAAGGATTCAAACTTCTTGAACACTATTCACCCCCCTCCCCTCTAGCGTCAAAATTAGCCTTAAGATCCTTACTTCTGTAAACTAACATTTGGTACTAAAGCATTGGTTTTCAAAACTTCGTAATTTGATTTTTGAAAAGTTTAATGGCAAAAGTTAATTATATTTTTAACACCATTTTGAAAAGCAATTTTTCAAAATCAACATGGCATTATTTTACAAATTTGCATCCATTCATTATGAAAAGCCACTTGATCTTTTGAAAAGGTATAAATTGCAAGAATAGATGTGTTACATGGCAATAAACAGACACTTGATGATCAAACATTACAAATCAAAAAATGATAATTTGATATTGGATAGTGGATGCTCAAGGCACATAACTGGAAATCCAGAGATCTTGAAGGATATTCTTTACAAAGATGTTGGATCGTTCAATTTTGGAAACAACTGTAAAGGTCATGTGATTAGCATCGACAATATCGATAATTCTAAAACTCCTACTATTCCAAATGTTTTGTTAGTTAGGAATTTAAAACATAACCTGCTAAGTATTAATCAATTATGTGATAAGGACTTTAAAATTAAATTTGAAAAGGACAAATTTCATATTGAAGAAAACGAGTCAAACATTGTCTTCGAAGGCATTAGAAAAAGAAATATCAAAATACCAAGTATGAAAGTGTCAATTTATAACTATGTCTTTTGGCTTAATCAAGTAACCCTTAGATTTAGCACAAATGATTTGGTCATTTGAATTTTAAACACCTATCTAAAATTGCAAAATATAATCTAGTTAGAGGTCTTCCTAAAATGAGTTTGGATGTTAACAATCTATGAGATGTGTGTCAATTAGGAAAGCTTATAGAAAGTTCTTTTAAGTCAAAAGGTATGATTTCTACTCGTCAACCCCTTGAACTTCTTTATTTAGATCTTTTCGATCCATCACAAATACAATCTTTAAATCATAATAGATATGTCTTTGTAATCGCAGATGATTTTTCTAGGCTTACATGAATGATTTTTCTAAAACTTAAAAGTGATGCTTTTGAAATGTTTAAAACCCTTGTTAAAAGAATTCAAAATTAAATGTCTATTAAAATTTAAAAAATTCGGAGTGATCATGGTAGAGTTTTCGAAAATGAAAATTTTGAAAATTTTTGTAATAAGAAAGGTATTACACATAATTTTTCATTTCTACGAACACCTCAACAAAATGGAGTAGTAAAACGTAAAAGTAAAACGATTCAATAGTGCGCTAGAACTATGCTAAATGATAGTAATTTACCTAAAAACTTTTGGGCTGAAGCAGTTGCTACAGCAAGTTATATATTAAATAGAATTTTAATAAGGCCTTTGACTAAGAAAACTCCATACGAATTATTTTATAATAAAAAGCCTAAAGTAATATATTTTAAAGTTTTTTGCTGTAAATGCTTTGTATCGAATACTAAAGAAAATTTAGATAAATTTAATGCCAAAGCAGACAAAGGTATTTTTATTGGATATTCAAACAGAAATAAAGCTTATAGAGTTTTCAATACCAGAACTAACACAATTGAAGAGACATTACATGTTTCATTTGATGAAAATGTTTAAATTGATAATAACAATTGCGATGAAGAAGAAAATGGAAATAATGGAGTCACAAATAACGAAACAAATAATGATAATAATATTGAAAATGTATATCCAAATAAGAGAGCCAAAATATTAAAAGATCATCCTATAGAAAATACCTTAGGAAATATAGAATCAGTAGTAAGAACAAGCAATCAATTGAACAAAATGAGTAACATAGCACTTATCTTAGCTAATGGACCTAAGAATCCAAAAGAAGCATCATTTTATGATTCATGGATTCTTTCTATGCAAGAAGAACTGGAATAATTCACTAGAAATAATGTTTGGGAACTTGTTCCTAGACCGGATAATAAACCTATAATTGGAACAAAATGGGTATATAGAAATAAATTAAATGAACAAGGAGAAGTCGTTAGAATTAAAGCCCACTTAGTAGCTCAAGGACATAGTCAAGAAGAATGCATAGATTTTGATGAAACTTTAGCACCCATAGCCAGATTAGAAGCAATAAGAATCTTACATGCCTTTGCAATCATAACAGTTTTAAATTATTTCAAATGAATGTTAAAAGTGTTTTTCTAAATGGTTTTATTGAAGAAGATGTTTATGTAGAACAACCCCCTCTATTTGAAGATGAAATTTTTTCAAATCATGTTTATAAATTGTTTGTACCAAAAATGGGCACAACACTCTTCGGAAGTCTTTGAAGAGATAAGCGTGAAGAATGAGAATTAAAACTGTGGATTATCTAACAAAAACTCCAAATAACAGAAATGTAAAGTGCAAAGACAAGTGATTTAGAGTGGTTCGGCTTTTTAGCCTACGTCCACTATGAAGTTTGATGATTTTATTGCTCGACACTCGAAGATTACAATTTCGTATGTTGTATTACAACTGATTTTCTGAGCTAAGTCTGAATCTAAGGAAGCAGTGGTGATTCAGAGTAAATCTGGCAGAGTCTAGGCGCTCTTTAGCTCTTAGAATTATCTGACCCCTTTTCTGAATGACCAGGGGCTCTATTTATAGGCGTAGGAGGCTGATATTTCGCCTAAACTGAAGGGAGACCAGTTCTGGCACGTGAGGGGGCCCACATGCCCGCTTTCTAGAGACCCGGGCCAACTTTGGGATCGATTCGAACTCAACTTCGAATCGATCAAGATTTGCTCCGATTGAGCTAAAATTTGGCATGAACATTCCTCAGGTCATATGTAAGCTCCTCTGAAAATTTCATAGCATTTGGACTTGTAGATCCCGAGATATGATCGATGCAAGTTGGTCCATATCGATTCGAACACAACTTCGAATCGATCAAGATTTGCTCAGATTGAGCTGAAATTTGGCATGGACATTCCTTTGGTTGCCAGTAAGCTACTGTGAAAATTTCATAGTATTTGGACTTATAGATCTCGAGTTATGATCGATTCAAATTAGTGTTTCTTGGCAGGCTGGTTCATTCGAATCGATACTATCGAATCGATCACTTCGAATCGATCATGGCACCTGACTTTGTGATGACATGGAGCGGAACTTTAGCTTTGATCCGCTTTCTTCTCCTATTTGATCGAGTCGTTCTGGAGACTCTGCCACCTTGACTCGATGGATTCGAAGCAAGGCATACTGATGGATTCGAAGCAAGGCATACTGATGGATTCGAAGCAAGGTTTCCATGATGGATACGAAGCATGGCATTTCCCTTCAACTTGCATCCATCATAACTTGAGCATATGAACTCGGATTGACTTGAAACTTGGAACGTTGGCTCTCTTTACTTTTCTAGTCATGTCTTATCAATTATAGCTCAATCTGGGCTTGGACAAAATTCATCGATATCCAGGGTAGACCTATGTGCACTAGATGTCCATAACGAGCGACTCTAGGTTTCTGATCAATTCCTTGGTATCTCGGCCTTGCCAAAAGGCGGGATAACATTTTCCCCCCAAAGTACGTCTTGTGTGAACATGACGTGCTTTGAAATGTTGCATCCTTCATTCTGAAAAGGTTCTATCTGATTCGTTGAGTAGTTGCTATCTTTTCGTCAAAAGATGTAACCTTCGATCAATTTCCAGTAGTTGATCTGTTGACTGCCAATGATTATGTAGTGCATTGTTGTAACTGAGTGTCGAGTGCTAGTGATTTTTTGTTCAATGTACGTATGTTAACTGGCTCCTGTTAACGTTTGCACATTCACGAGTCGTTGTCAAGTTCTTTAGTTTTTGTTTGGATTGAGTTTCGTATCGATCCTCTCCTGGATCGAAATGAAATTCAAGTTGTAACAACGTTTGATGGTTGTCTTTGAATGCTCCTTCATAACGATCCTCTCCTGAATCGATGTGAAGGGTTGGAATGTATGCTTCGTATCGGTGGATACGTAATATTGGATCTCGGATCGATGGATACAAAAGTAATCTTTGTATCGATAGAGTCAAACGATCCAGACATAATCATGCAGTGATGCTTCACGGAGGATATGCCATTCCTTATTCGTTTATTCAATAAGAATCCCCGATTGTGGATAATCTTTGATAGGAGTCGTCCATGACTCTTCTCCTAGATCCATCTCTAAGATCTAGTTGATCTTCTTATGTCAATGCTTGGAATAATAAGCATTTCAAATGGGATAAAGTCTTTTTTCCGTGCATCCCCGGAACTGGCTAGCTTGGCCAGTGACTTAGTTTTTTCATTTTGTCCTCCGAGGATGTGTGTAATGGTGTAATAGTCGAAGCCGGCTAGTAGTTTTGGACCCGGTTGAGATAAGGAGCAAGACGTTGCCCCCTAGTCAGATAATCTTCCCTGACTTGGCGTACTACTAACTAGTAATCACATAAGACATGTAAAGCTTCCACTCGTAGTTTTCTTACAAGTTTGAGCGCCAAGGTTTCATACTTAGCTCCGTTATTTATTGCAGGGAAGTTGAGTTTCAGGGTGTAGCAGATCGTTCGTTCTTCAGGAGTCAGTGACGCAACTTTGATGTTAGAAAACTGATTATTGGAAGTTTTGTCGGTGTACGTTCACCATCGGTTGGACGGTTCTCCACTGTTCTTCGGATAGTCATCTGATGTGGTGGATTCAGATATGAAGTATGCTAATGTTTGACCATGGAGAGCTCTCCGAGGGAGATAAGTGATATCAAATTGGCTTAGCTTGATACTCCATTTGAGTAACTTTTCAAACATCTAAGGTTTCTATTGGAACTATCAAAACGGTTGGTCGATGCAGACGTTAACGGGGTGAGCTTGCCAATAGCCAGCCTTCGCCATATACTAGTCTTTGGATTCGTTTATCTTCACATAGCATTGCGATGCTTATGACGTGTGTTGACACGGCCTAATTGATGTATAAATCTTCACGATCTAAAGGTTTGGGTAAAACGGAAGGTCTCTTTAAGCGATCCATCAATGCTGATTGGTTGTCCTTAGTACATGGGTGTCTCTAACCGTCGGAATTTTCTAGAAATTAGTCTTGATTCCATGAGAATTGATGATGAAAACAAAGAATCTTTCTGATGTACTGGTGAAAGAGCATTTCAAAGGATCGTGCTTCACCCTGCATTTTTTAGAGAGCACCGAATACCTTTGTCAAGTCATCGATATGGTCGTTTGATAGTTGTGATCTCACGAGCATATTAACCACATCTACTTTCATCGATCGGCAGATATGATTTTTGAATGATCTGTTAATCGTTCTTTGGTAAGTAACATAAGCGTTCTCAAGTTTGAATCCATGGATTTCAGCATAGCACTATAGGCCCAGGTCAATAATGAAACAGTTGTATTCCTGGTTTAGGACATGCTTCAGTATTTGAGTGTATCTAGAGTTGCATCCATGGATGTGAGTAATTCATGTCTGATGGTCAGTTCCATCAGTTGGTTGATCATTGGAAGTGGAAAGCTGTGCTTTGTCATACCCTATGCAAATCTGAGTAGTTGACGTATGTCCTCCACTCTCTGTTCGTTTTTCTTATAAGTAAAGGATTGGATACTCATTTTGGATAGAATGATGATCAATCGCCCATGAGTTCGGGTATTGATCTGATGATTCTATCTCTAGGCATTCTTTCAGTCATAACCTAGAGTTGTTATGAATATCAGGCATGGGTCATAGGCTCAAATTGTCATAGTCAAATTTCGGATAATTACTCTTTTGCTCCCAGTCTCGGGTTGGCGGATGCATTACGCGGATGGTCTAATTGCATCCGTAGCGAGTTTATACTCCTCCCGTAGACTTTAGGTCGGAGTTGGTGAATGAATGGTCGGATCACATTCATTCATTTGTCTACACTCGTAGTCGTACTCTGGGGATCAGAGTAAGTTGATGGGCCATTAGTCACACCTATTTGATGTTTATATCCCTGTCCACACTCTAGGGACTAAGAATTTTAGCAGAAAATGGTCAAACCGCATTTTCCTCAACTAATTCCTCTGGCACTAGTCAATGGCATAAGTCGAAGTGTAGTCGGCCACATTGCAACAACTTTAATTTGATGTTTCCTCTACTGAATTGCAGGAAGGAGTTGATTGGCGGATGGTTGGGTCACATCCATCCATGTTTGCATGCACAACCCGCCAAATCATTGGCTAGAGTTAGGGGATGAACGATCGTGTCACATTCATTTGCGGTAGGATGGGTAATCATATCCATTTAGAATAAGAGGTTCAGTTAGGTCCGTTTTGCGAATCTGCATCTCCCTGTCGAATCAAGGAATAAATTTTGTCTCGTTGGGTTGGAGTGCATCCCTATAAGATTATTCTAGAGGTCCCATGTCGGGGATAAGAGTTTGATGCATGAATGGTCATGTCGTGCCTGCTTAGTGCTAGATGGTCGGATCACATCTGATTTTTTATGATAAGTGTGCCCCCAGGCCAGGGGAAGAATTGGAAAGCAGATAGTCGAACCATGTCCGCTTTTTGTACTACAGGACTTGCCGAGGAATCACAGTTAATAGAAGGGGAGTCGAATCGCATCCCTTCTTGTATTTATATTCCAAACCATGCTTTAAGGACTGGAGTTGGTTGATGTTTATACTCCAGTTCGTACTCTGGGAATCTAGAGTTTGTTGACTAGACGGTCTATTACGTCTATTATGAGTTTCCTTTTTTGTGTTCGCACTCTGGGAACAAGTGATGTAACTTGGTTGAGATACGGTTGAAGTCGTTAGGCGGACGGATCTACCCTCCTCGAAGCCGCATTTGTTTGATGCTTATACTCCAGCTCACGCTCTGGGAGTTTGGAGTCAGTTATTTATATTCCGGTTCACACTCTGGGATCTCGGAGTTGTTTATACTCCAGCTCGCGCTCTCGGAGTCTGGAGTTTGTTGATGTTTATACTCCAGTTCGCACTCTGGGATCTCGGAGTTAGTTAATGTTTATACTCCAGCCCGTGCTCTCGGAGTCTGGAGTTTGTTGATGTATGTTTAGACTCCGTCTCGCACTCTGGGAGTACGGAGTTGAGGAATGTTTATACTCCGTCTCGCACTCTGGGAGTACGGAGTTGATTAATGTTTATACTCCGCCACGCACTCTGGGAGTACGGAGTCAAGGAATGTTTATACTCCGTCTCACACTCTGGGAGTACGGAGTTAAGGAATGTTTATAATCCGTCTCGCACTCTGGGAGTACGGAGTTTAAGGAATGTTTATACTCCACCTCGCACTCTGGGAGTAGGGAGTTAAGGAATGTTTATACTCCGCCTCGCACTCTGGGAGTACGGAGTTAAGGAATGTTTATACTCCGTCTCGCACTTTGGGAGTACGGAGTTTAAGGAATGTTTATACTCCGCCTCGCACTCTGGGAGTACGGAGTGAAGGAATGTTTATACTCCGCCTCGCACTCTGGGAGTACGGAGTGAAGGAATGTTTATACTCTGCCTCGCACTCTGGGAGTACGGAGTCAAGGAATGTTTATACTCCGCCTCGCACTCTGGGAGTACGGAGTTGATTAATGTTTATACTCCGCCTTGCACTCTGGGAGTACGGAGTCAAGGAATGTTTATACTCCGCCTCGCACTCTGGGAGTACGGAGTTAAGGAATGTTTATACTCCGCCTCGCACTCTGGGAGTACGGAGTCAAGGAATGTTTATACTCCGCCTCGCACTCTGGGAGTACGGAGTTGGTTAATGTTTATACTCCGCCACGCACTCTGGGAGTACGGAGTTAAGGAATGTTTATACTCCGCCTCGCACTCTGGGAGTACGGAGTCAAGGAATGTTTATACTCCGCCTCGCACTCTGGGAGTACGAAGTTAAGGAATGTTTATACTCCGCCTCGCACTCTGGGAGTACGGAGTTAAGGAATGTTTATACTCCATCTCGCATTCTGGGAGTACGGAGTTAAGGAATGTTTATACTCCGTCTCGCACTTTGGGAGTACGGAGTGAAGGAATGTTTATACTCCGCCTCGCACTCTGGGAGTACGGAGTCAAGGAATGTTTATACTCCGCCTCGCACTCTAGGAGTACGGAGTGAATTGAGGGGTTGTCGTGTATCAACCCATTTCTAGCCTTGATGTGATGGCTTGTCCCTGAGCTCGGCGTTTCACTTAGCGAGTGATCGGTGGGATCTCGATTAACTTCCACTTATAGGCCCTTCAACGAAGGATGAGATTTAGAGTATAGACGGTTGGATCACGTCCATGTTCGTTTGAATTCCACTTTTTCTAATCCTAAGGAGTAAGATTAGTGTTCTGGCAAGCTTTGTGCTCGAGCATAGGAAAGGATGGTCGAACTACATCCACTTTGAGTTGTATATTTTCCCTTAAGTCGGGTGCAAGAAATGGAGAGCAGATAGTCGAGTCACATCAAATTTATACTTTGCATTCTTTCGATCGAGCTAAGGAAGAGAGTTGAAATGACAGCTCATGATGGTTAGTGAGTAGACAATCAGTCGTTGATGACTTTAAATTGAGGGTTGGACCTTTAAACATGTGTTCCCTCAAATAATCCCAAATGTCTAATGTAGGATTGGATGCATGGATGGTGACATCACGTCCACCCTTGATGTGATTCCGATTTCATCGGGCATCAGAAGAAGCATAAGTATTTTGGCAAGCTTCAAGTACGAGATGGAGAAGGCATTGTTGGGACATATAACTCCAAGTCTTTCTTACATCTCCTAATTAAATTGCATAGGCGGATGAGTGGATGGCCGGTTGCATCCACTTTGTACTAAAGTCCTGACCTTGTCGGTCTCTTTCGCTTTGATGCCTTGCCCCCAGTCAGGGGCATATAGTAGCCGATGAGTGGTCGAATCATGCTCATCACGATGATACCTCAATGATTTGATCATGGTCCGCGGAGGTTGTTTTGCACCCAATCTTAAGTACTCGGTTACCTGCATCATTTGCAAGTAGTTTAATTCAAGTAGGTTATATTTCGCAACGTAAATGAAATTGAATTAGAAATAGTTCAAAAGAGATCAGATCAAATCTCATTGATAAGTGAGGCAGCGTCGTATGCTCGCTATTGCATTTCATTCCAGCCCTTCTCAGTTGGAAGTCTAACGCAAATGGTTCAATTTGATCAAAGTCCTTGATCGATAAGGGTCGGATGTTCCCGGTCCTTCGTTTTATGGGGCTTGCTCATATCATCGGAGTTATCCTTCCAGGAGAAGCCTTATGGCGTTGGCGTTCACGGTAGCCATTTAGAGAAGAGGAGTTTTCCGATCTAGAGTATGGAGTAGGTCCCCTCCTTATCTTGCTATGTTGATCCTTCATCTGATTCATCAACTCAAAAATGGCCTAGACATGTTTGTGTAATTGTCGGCGGCGATCCACCAGTTCTCTTATTAAAGTCTAATCGTGATCGACGGTCTTCTCTGAGGAATGAGGGAAGACATCTGCGTTTGATGGCACTCGTCACCCTTGGTAGTGTCGGGGGTCGTATTTCCATAGTAAACCGACATAGTTAACATGTTGAATTTTCATTGGAAGTTCTGCACGTAGGATGGTTTCAACGGATAGGTCTTGATTGGGAAAAATTCTCCAATCGACATTATGATCAAGTCCATTTTATTGCCAAGGGGTCTTGTAACACTGGTGAATGATGTATGCATGATTGCCCAACGTTTGAGTGGTTGGTAATGCCGATTGGACGGCGAGTTGGTTAAAATGGGCTAATAGATTGGTGTTTATCCCAAACTTTCATTCAGATAGGAGACCTATATAGGGTATTAAGGAAGTCCTCTTGAGGTTGTATGTCATGCTTTTAGTCATGTGGACGTGGAATGATTAAGATGCGGGCATTTGAAGATGGTTCAGAAGTGACTAGCTATGTTTTGAGTTGGCAGAGTTGACATTGTAGGGCAGTCGTCATATTAGCCATCGTACCTTAGTTGTCAATTCAAGAGTTTAAAAGCTGGTCCATTGAAGGAAGTAGCATTCCACCGATTCCTTGATAGCAACTCAACATTTGCTGTTGTGATCTCTTATGTCTTGTTCAGTCATGGAACAATTAGAAGCACGGATGGAATGTTCCTTCACTAAATTGGTGATTGAATTCACTATGCGGGTGCCCTGCGCTGCGGCTAGGACATAGTCAAGGACATAGTCAAGAAGAATGCATAGATTTTGATGAAACTTTAGCACCCATAGCCAGATTAGAAGCAATAAGAATCTTACATGCCTTTGCAATCATAACAGTTTTAAATTATTTCAAATGAATGTTAAAAGTTTTTTTCTAAATGGTTTTATTGAAGAAGATATTTATGTAGAACAACCCCCTCTATTTGAAGATGAAAATTTTTCAAATCATGTTTATAAATTGTTTGTACCAAAAATGGGCACAACACTCTTCGGAAGTCTTTGAAGAGATAAGCGTGAAGAATGAGAATTAAAACTGTGGATTATCTAACAAAAACTCCAAATAACAGAAATGTAAAGTGCAAAGACAAGTGATTTAGAGTGGTTCGACTTTTTAGCCTACGTCCACTATGAAGTTTGATGATTTTATTGCTCGACACTCGAAGATTACAATTTCGTATGTTGTATTATAACTGATTTTCTGAGCTAAGTCTGAATCTAAGGAAGCAGTGGTGATTCAGAGTAAATCTGGCAGAGTCTAGGCGCTCTTTAGCTCTTAGAATTATTCGACCCCTTTTCTGAATGACCAGGGGCTCTATTTATAGGCGTAGGAGGCTGATATTTCGCCTAAACTGAAGGGAGACCAGTTCTGGCACGTGAGGGGGCCCACATGCCCGCTTTCTGGAGACCCGGGCCCACTTTGGGATCGATTCGAACTCAACTTCGAATCGATCAAGATTTGCTCCGATTGAGCTAAAATTTGGCATGAACATTCCTCAGGTCATATGTAAGCTCCTCTGAAAATTTCATAGCATTTGGACTTGTAGATCCCGAGATATGATTGATGCAAGTTGGTCCATATCGATTCGAACTCAACTTCGAATCGATCAAGATTTGCTTCGATTGAGCTGAAATTTGGCATGGACATTCCTTAGGTTGCCAGTAAGCTACTGTGAAAATTTCATAGTATTTGGACTTATAGATCTCGAGTTATGATCGATTCAAATTGGTGTTTCTTGGCAGGCTGGTTCATTCGAATCGATACGATCGAATCGATCACTTCGAATCGATCATGGCACCTGACTTTGTGATGACGTGGAGCGGAACTTTAGCTTTGATCCGCTTTCTTCTCCTATTTGATCGAGTCGTCCTGGAGACTCTGCCACCTTGACTCGATGGATTCGAAGCAAGGCATACTGATGGATTCGAAGCAAGGCATACTGATGGATTCGAAGCAAGGCATACTGATGGATTCGAAGCAAGGCATACTGATGGATTCGAAGGAAGGCATACTGATGGATTCGAAGCAAGGTTTCCATGATGGATACGAAGCATGGCCTTTCCCTTCAACTTGCATCCATCATAACTTGAGCATATGAACTCGAATTGACTTGAAACTTGGAACGTTGGCTCTCTTTGCTTTTCTAGTCATGTCTTATCAATTATAGCTCAATCTGGTCTTGGACAAAATTCATCGATATCCAGGGTAGACCTATGTGCACTAGATGTCCATAACGAGCGACTCTAGGTTTCTGATCAATTCCTTGGTATCTCGGCCTTGCCAAAAGGCGGGATAACATAAATTAAAGAAAGCTCTATATGGTTTAAAACAAGCTCGTAGAGCATGGTATGATAGACTTAAATCATATTTATTACAATCTAATTTTGAAATTGAGAAAGTAGATAGTACACTATTTATTAAAAGAAATAACAATAATATCCAACTAATATAAACATATGTAGATGATATTATTTTTGGATCAACAAATGAATAACTAAACAAATAATTTTTTGATATCATGACAAACCAATTTGAGATGAGTCATATGGGAGAATTAACATTTTTTTAGGATTATAAATAAGACATTTAAATACTGAAATTTTCATAAGTCAAGAAAAATATGCCAAAGAATTAGTTAACAAGTTTGATATGTCTAATATCAAAGGTAAACCAACTCCTTTTACAACCAATGAAAAATTAAATAAAGATGATAACTCAAAGGATGTAGATCAAAAACTTTATAGAGGTGTGATAGGATTTTTACTCTATATCACTGTTAGTAGACCTGATATAATGCATAGTGTTTGTCTCTGTGAAAGATATCAATCTCAACCTAAGGAAACTCATCTTAAATCTGTAAAATAAATATTAAGATATGTATATAACACACTAGACTATGGACTTTTCTACCCAAAAGAAGATTCTTTTGATTTAATTTCATATAGTGATGTTGATTATGCTGGTTGCAAATCAGACCGAAAAAGTACAAGTGGAACTTGTCACTTTTTAGGACACTCTCTAGTTTCCTGGTTTAGCAAAAAGCAAAATTCTGTATCTATGTCCACAACAGAAGCAGAATATATTTCAGAAGCATTAGCATGTTCTTAGTTTATTTATATGCAACAAACATTAAATGATTTTAGTTTAAATTTTACTAAGACGACAATATACTACGACAGTACTAGTGCAATTAAGTTATCTAAAAATCCAACTCTTCATGCTACAACTAAACATATAGATATATGACATCACTTTCTAAGAGATAATGTAAATAAAGGAATAATTTCACTCGAATATATAAATACTAAAAATCAAATAGTTGATATATTAACAAAGCCATTAAATCAAACATCGTTTATTAAGCTAAAAAGAGTTTTAGGAATATGTTCTTTCTCAGAAATATAAAAATAATAGCATTTAAATTAGATATTAAAAGGAAAAACAAATCATCAAAATTACACAAGATATGTCAACATATCTACATCTTATATGTTGACGTATGCAGTTATTTTTAGAATTCAAATTTCCCTCCTTAATTCAAAACTTGAAATAGCTATATATAACCACTTTGTTTCGAAAATAAACCAATTTAATTGTCTTCTTCTTTTTGGAAATCGACAATAAAAATAAATTAATGGATCCTACTAATTAGAAATGTCCAAGACATGAATCCACATTGTTTCCCTTCAATTCTCCCACACCAAGCCCTCTCCAAACCTCTACATTGGCCAAAGTGACTAAGATTGAGAGTGATCTGAGGCATACTCTCAATATGCTTTCTGAAATGGAAGCTATTCAATTGAGAATGATGAAGGAACAAGAAAAACAAGGCCAAATTCTGCGAAATTTTTAGAAATATCTATTGGATGATCCAACAATTCCAATCGTGATTGAAGAGGATGAACCTAAACCTATGGATGAAGAAGAGGAAAAGAGGAAGAAGAAGAAGAAGAGGAAGAGAGAGAGAGGATGATGATGAAGTCAAATGCATTGGTAAAGTGTGCTTCGATCGAGATGGAAATTTCGTCCAACAAAATGGGAATTTCTATCTTCATTATTCTTTATGTCCCATCCACAAGTCCCTCATTATCAGGAGAAAACCTTAGGACTTAGGATTAGTAGCTATAGTTTGATTTTTTAGGATTTGGATTTGGTCTCGTGTGCTTTTAATTTGGTTTGCATATAGATTTGTATGTATTGATGGTTTGATTAATAATATTGGTTTTTCTTATTTATCAACATATCACTCTTATATATCATGTAGTACTTTAGTTAGGGAGAGTTTTAGTTATGTTTTTTGATGACAAAGGAGGAGAAATTTATAAAATATCCTGTAACAACCCGCATATCTATCGATTCTATATTTAAATATTTTATTTAAATATTTTATCGTTAGTCGGATGTTAGTCCGAAAAGCTACTTTTTGCATACGGTCAAATTAGGACTCGAGACCACCCCCATTGAGTTCAAAATGACGTTTGCGATCTTTTTGAGTGTAAACTTCGATATGTTTGGAGATAGTGAAATTTTCAACACTTTTTCCCGCCTTTGACTTTGGTTTGGACTGCACCTTCTTAACTCAGCCCACCCCCTCTTCTCTTCATCACTTCAAGCTTCTTCAAAAATGGTGGAGGGAAAGAGAAATTAAAACTCCCAAACACAAATTCCATTGCAAATCCGAGATTCAACATCAAATTCACGTGTAGACCATTGATTCAAGCTTGTTGGTGTTCTTGCTTTGCTCTCAAATCTCCATCTTCATCAAATTCCGTGAAAAGGTGAGATTTTTGATCTCACATCTTGCCTATATCTATCTTGGACTGTTGGGAATGATCCCCTATTGAATTTGCATCAACATTTGCATTTGGTTTGGATTGGATTGGCGAAAAACTTCAATTTTCAGCGTTTTGGTGATTTTCCTGGCCTTAAGTCGTTTCTGGCCTTCGCTGAGTCGTCCACGAGTTAGGCCTAAGTCGTGAGTCGTTCACGAGTTAAGGGCTTAGGTCGCGCGCGTGTATTTCTGTTCGTCTGGCCTGAGTCGTTCTCGAGTTAAAGTGTTAAGTCGTTCCAGGCGTTGAGTCGTTCTGGGTGTGCTAAGTCGTTCACGAGTTAAAGGCTGAGTCGTTCGCGAGTTACTGGCTTGAGTCGTTCAGGAGCTAAAGGCTTGAGTCGTTCAGGAGCTAAAGGCATGAGTCGTTCAGGAGTTAAAGGCCTTAAGTCGTAGGTCGTTTTGCAGTTAGCTCGCTCGCCCTGGCTTAAGTCGTTAAGTCGTTAAAGGCTTAAGTCGTTAAGTCGTTCAAGACTTAGGTCGTATGACCTTATCCCTTAAGTCGTAAGTCGCTTGCCTCCCTTAAGTCGTAAGTCTCTTGCCTCCCTTAAGTCCTAGGTCGTATGACTCTTAAGTCCTAGGTCGTTGGCTTTAAATCGTTAAGTCGTAGGTCGCTGCTTCTCTTAAGTCGCTTTCCTCCCTTAAGTCGTAAGTCGTTCGCGAGTTAGTACTTGGTCGTTTGACCTGTTCTTCTGCTAGCTCGCGTGGCATTCTCCACTTAGGTCGTATGACCTTATCCCCTAAGTCGTAAGTCGTTCGCGAGTTTGTACTTAGTCATTTTACCTGTTCTTCAGCTAGGTTGCACGGCAGTCTTCCCTTAGGTCGTATGACCTACTTCTCCTTAGGTCGTTGGACCAGCTCGCCTTCACTAAGTCGTACCGTGACGGGGCGCTGCCCCGCACCCCGCCGTGGGCGCTGCCCCCTGGACCCCCGCGACCTGACCGGGCAGGTCGAACCCCGTATTACTCTGCGAAGGCAACCTTATCTGAAAAGCATTCATCAGAACTTCCACTTTGATGCATTTTAAGCTGATTTCCTTGGATTTTATTCACGTCTCCGAATGTGAATTTTTGTGATAGATTGTTCCAACAATCGTTTTATGACTTGTCACTTTAAAGATATATGAAGGTTTCAATACTAATAGTAAATATCAAAACTCTTTCATCAAAGCGATTTCAACACTATTTTAAATATCTAAAGTTCGTTTTCTCAAACCGATTTTCAATCTACTAGTATATACAAGCCTTTACTTCACTCGAATGAGAAATCGACTTAAACGACTTAGTAAAACAAGTGGTATGAAACGCTTGCGTTCACTTCGTCGGTTAGCTCTTGGACTTGTTCGATTGAACCCTTTTCGTGACAGTTTCCTAGTGAAGATTTACAGCTTGTTCGTAAATATTTAAGTTAAGCAAGTGGTCGAACCCCGTATTACTCTGCGTAGGCAATCTCTTCTGAAAAACGTTTATCAGAATTTCTACTTTGATGGTTTTGGGATTGACTTCTTTGGACTTTACTCACGTCTTCGTACGTGAATTGATTTGTTCTACCATCGTTTTATGACTTGTCACTTTAAAGATATATGAAGGTTTCAATACTAATAGTAAATATCAAAACTCTTTCATCAAAGCGATTTCAACACTATTTTAAGTATCAAAAGTTCGTTTCTCAAACCGATTTTCAATCTACTAGTATATACAAGCCTTTACTTCACTCGAATGAGAAATCGACTTAAACGACTTAGTAAAACGAGTGGTATGAAACGCTTGCGTTCACTTCGTCGGTTAGCTCTTGGACTTGTTCGATTGAACCCTTTTTGTGACAATTTCCTAGTGAAGATTTACAGCTTGTTCGTAAATATTTAAGTTAAGCAAGTGGTTATGGGACATGAAGCTAAACTCATATATTTACTAGCTTGGTGTGATTGACACTTCCTTATGATCATGACGATCATTTTTGTGATTTAGACTAGCGATTGAGCGATGTCTCTTTGTCTACGTGGGAGACTATACCCCGATCATGTGATGTTTCGCCATCACATTTCCTATGGTCTTCGGGCCATTCATGTGTGAAAATTTAATGGATAGCTTCCATGAGATATCATCTCGTCATGTGTTTACGCGTAGGTGAGTTTTCATGCTCCCATTCATGTGTTAGGCCTCCCCCCTTTATGTGTTTTCTGGATTTCTGATGATGATTTCTGGAATTTTGTGCTTCACCAATTTTCATGATTTTCATTGATATGATATCAGTTTTTGTGCATTGGTGAATTCATGTGTTATTGACTTGTTATGAATACAAGTTTAGGGTATGAAACCCTACCTTATCTTTGAGAAGATTCTTGTGATATTGATTAATCTTTTGTTGATTATCATTTACATACTTATAGTAGTATGTCGCTATGGTTATTACATGTTCATGTCATGCCTTTTACTGTATACCATATCATCTGATATTTATAGTTAGACTGATCCGTTTATTATTTTCTTATAAATAATACTCGGGTCAGACCGAGATGTTACAGGTGCTTCTGCTTGACTTCTCTTCAGGATTATTCTGACTTTTGGCTAACTACTTAGATTAGTAGTTTTTGGATGTACACCTTTGAGATATAGACTCTATGTTGTGTACTTATTCTTTTGTATAGCACGTGATGCTATTCTTTTGTATTATCGTGGATTTTTCTGACCACTACTCTGATGAACACTTTCATGTGTTATATATTTATTCATATCTTCTTCCGCCTTTGTGATATGGATGTCTGTGACTGATTTATGTTATGATTATTTCTATGTTTGTTTTCCGAAGATAATATATAGCCACCGTGTGATAGCTTTGTGTTTGTATCGGCATGTCGGATTTCCTCCTTAAAAGATATGCATTCTATTCTATCTGACGTATCGGTGCTCGCACAAAGAAGTTACATGGATGGTCGCTCCTCCACAGCCTTATTCTCCGTGCTAATTGACAGCACTACATCGTAGTGTTCTTGGTTAGCGTGGGTATAGAGGTGGGGCGTTACATATCCAAGCATAGATTAAGGAGGAGTTTAGTAACTTAGGGGGAGTTACATCATATTTTATATATATGTTTGTCATCATCAAAAGGGGGAGATTGTTAGTACCTTAGGCATTGGTTTTGTTGACAACAACCATATGAAAATTATATAAAATATAGATAATAAGGTTTTTATCAACATATATATATATATAGTATATACTGCAAGATATTAGACAGGTGTTGATTAAGAAGACTGTATAGTATCCAAAGCATATTCGAGAGGCTGATATAGAGATTTAAGAGTCAAAGATTAAAGACTCATGATTTTAAAGATTCAAGATAAGCTATAGTGTCATAGATTATTTTGTTAAAATCATAGTAGCACCACTTTGATCTCTCTTCATTTTCCAAAAAAATGGTTTTTAAAATCTATTTTCTGATTTTAAATGACTTTCAAATACCTGGTTTTCAAAATTGATTTTTAAAGAATCCCTGTATTCAAAATAGTTCTCAAATAATTTTTAAAATTCCTTTTATTAACAAGTTTATTATATTTTGAGTAATTATGTTTTTAAACATTTTGTATTTTAATATAATTTTTATTTATTACATTTAGATATAGATTTTAGTTTTATATTTTCTAAATAGTATGGTATTCAAAAGTATATTTTTGACATTCATTAATACTTTGATTTTAACATATATTCACTTATACTTTATATATATTATTTAAATCCTTTATATTAAAATATTTCAAAATAATTTTATAAAGTTTTCTTAAGCTTTATTATGGTTAAAATGTGTATAAACTATGCTTAAATGATTTTACAAAGTATCAAAATATTTTACAAAACTTAATACTTTAAAAACAAATTAAAAATAAATGTTTTCCAAAATTACAAAAGGTATGTCGACATACCCATATAGCATATGTGGACATATAGTCCGATATTTTCAAAATTAAAATTTTAAATGGAAATGTCTTTTCGTCGTATCTCTTCGCGAATGGACATGATTGTTGTTTCTCTATAAATAAGGGTTCTCTCAACAAATTTTGCTAACTAATTTCTCATATTTTCTCTCTACTTTCACTCTCTTGATTTCTAAAAGAAATTATACTCAAAATATTCTCAAATTCAATCAGAATCAAATTCAAACTCCTGTGATTTGATTCTTTATTGTATACTTTCTGATCTCTCTAATCTCTCTCACTCAAATCAAGATCAACGTGTTATTCAAGAGTTTATAGAATTATTTGTACTCAAGATCAAGAAATTGATTTTGTAAACTCTATCAAATCATACTCAAATACTCTTGCGTGTGCTTGGTGTCCTGAAATCCAAGTGGGTGTGCTTATGTCTGCCTAAATCAAGTGGATGTGCTGGATGTCCCATGAATCCAAGTGGGTGTGCTAGTGTCTCATCCAAATTCAGTGAGTGTACCTAGAGTTCGGAAAATCTGAGGGGTGTCTCATAGCCTTGAAATCGAGATTGTATAAACTTTGATGTTTGAAAAGAAATCTATATAAGAAATTGTACGGGATTGGATGTAGGGTAACTCTGAACCAGTATAAAATTCCTGGTGTGATCTCTCCAACCTTTTACTTTTTAATTTTACTGCATTTATATCTCTATGTTTGCATCTGTGATTGTCAATTTGCATTTTTTAAACTATAATTTAGAATACTTCTAAAATATTCATAAAAGTTATTTAAACACTATTCACCCCCCCTCTAGCGTTAAATTAGCCTTAAGATCCTTACTTCCGCAAACTAACAGAAGTGTCTAGGCAAGGCTTTGATGCAGCCAGTGCTCTAACTTACCTGGCTTCACTCTTGAATAAGGAATGGTTAAGTTGAAATGTCAGAAATGAGTTAAGTATACGAACACTGATTTGTATAGGCAATTATTTTAATTGAATAATATATTAGTCAACTGTCGAACTTAACTAGATATTATCTTAGATCTTAAGAATGTTTTAAAGATAATACAAGTATGAAATGGTTTTGGGTTTGTTGTGACAATGTGTTAATAACATTCGTCTTTAACATTTTTTATTATACTTATAAATGTAAATAGATCTTTAAAAAGAATATTTTAAAGATAATCATAAGCGAAATGGTTTTGGGTTGTAGTTACAATGTTTAAGTAACATTAGTCTTAAACTTTTTTGAATGGATTTGTGAAAGTATTTAGAGCCTTAAAACAAATATTTAAACGGATGTTATAAGTACGGAATCTTTTGGAAAAAAGATAGAAAAAGCATAGTTTTAAAGTATGAAATCTTGTCAATGATTTGTGAATATACTTGTACCATTTGAAATAAGTATATGAATACTTTTTGAAGTATAAAAAGAGTAAAGGTTTTAAGTAAGAAATCTTGTTAAAGATTTGTGAATGTACTTATACCATTTGAGGGAAGTATATGAATACTTTTTGAAGTATTGAAAGAGTACAAATGAATAGTAGAAATTGATAAACGATGTTTTATTAGATAAAATAAGTTTTACAAAATGAAAGTGGTTTTAATTAATAAAATATTAATTAAACAAAAAAGGGATTAGAAGTTACTTATGTGACTTGATCGTGCTTTGTATGACTTGATCGTGCCTTATATGTTTACTCATTTATGGAAAACATTTAGTCGTATACCTAGCATTAAAAGCCGACGAAGTAGGCTTGTCTATCTATGGGAATTAAAACTGATGTTCATGTAGGGACGGAGCAATAGAGCTCTAACCTACTGGCTTCACTTTTGATCGAGGGATGGTGTGAGATGAAAATCTCGAAAACTTGATAATTGTATGGGACTTGGTTTCCATATGCGATCACTCTCATTATCATTGAAAGACCAAATTCGTCGATTCAATCTTGAAGATACCGGGATTGGTAAGTGTTTTACTTACCGAAAACCCCTTCAAGGCTGAGATACGTGTTCTATCTCTTGCAAGTGGATCTATTTGAGATGTGAGAATCTATGTGGAGATTCGAGATCTGTTTAAGGTGCTCAAACACATGTAGTTGTTCATGATCTATTTAGGATGTGGAAATAAATGTGTGATTTTAAGATCTGTTGAGATATGGAAATCCATGTGTGGTTTCAAGATCTGTTCGAAATGTGAGAATCCAATTGGGGATTCATGTTCTGTTCTAGTGATGAAGACTCGTGGGAAGGATGCTGAACGTGACCTCAACATCGGAAATGGCTAACGACAGAGTAGACTATACAATCTACGGCTTGGCTGACCTACAACAGAGTATTATCAACTGCATATCTAGAGTATGCTTATCAATGTTGCGCAAGGGAGTTGATGATATTTGGTACCACATGGTTCATGTTTATGTTCGGGCATGGGCCTTTGTGTTTTCCTTACGGTATATTTTATCTAAAGATATAGGATGCTCAGAAGGTAACTTCTGATTCTTGTGCATGGAGTTCGAATTTGGCTTCTTCGGATAGATCTCCGTGGAAAATCCATTATGCGAACGTTCCTTAACGGATTTGATTTTACCCCTTAATATGTTGTTGAATGTGACCAATGTAAATATTCTAGCTATGTTATAATATTTATATTCTACACCTAGACATTATCTATTATATCACCTTATGTACCTATTAGAGGTGGCACTACACCAGAAATGCCATTTAGGAACGGTTTTGGACCGTTCCAAAGTTGTTTTAGAACGGTCAAAAACTGTTCCTAAATGAAGAGTGGCAAAAATTTTGGAACGGTCCAAAAATGTTCCAAAATTTATTCATAACGTCCCGAATTCACCATTTAAAAACGGCTAAAAACCGTTCCAAAATTATAGTCAAGCACGGCTCAAAACCGTTCCAAAATCATAATGGTATTTTTTCCATGCTCTTTTTAGCACGGTTGTAGACTGTTCCAAATGTTTTTACCACGATGTCCGAAAACCAGATACTATATTTATCGTAAAATAACCAAATACAAAATTCTAATTTGATCAAGACATAGAAAAAATACATAATAACCACAAACATCATATCCAAACAAGTATAACTACACAATATTCATCATATAATACTCAAAATGCACACCCAAAAAGGACCGATATATAAAAAATATCAAGTAAAAGTAATGTTGTAAAAACTATTATACTTTTAACCTCTATTATTGGTATCAGCATAGTTAAATACATTTAACCTCTTTCTTAGTACATGTAAAATATTATATTTTTCACCTTAATACATGTAAATGAATTAACTGCCATTTAAAGACAATACATGTAAAAGTAATGTTTCAAAAACTGATTTCATATAACTATCCTGATCCTGATCCTGATCCGCAGTCCTCTAATGTAACTTCAGCATCCCATCAACCTGAACAAGAAATTGCAGAGAACGAGCACAATGACACAAATACTGAAAAGACTGCACATAAATAGAGACTAAACAACAAAGTGGAGACCGCCACTCCCCATTAAGCATTACAGACTAAAATAAGTGGTTCAGTAAAACATGAAGTAAAACATTAAAATTACATCCATTTAAAGGAATTTACGTAAAATAAGTGATGCATAGGTCTGAAACAATGAGAAACATGTCTGAGAGATGATGTCTACTGAATGTTACAATAATCAGAGGCGGATTGTATAGGTAGTCGATGTAGTGTAGTGAATATACATGTTAATAGGTGTTTAATGGAGAATTATCAAAGAATAGTCCAAAAAAATTAGGTTTGAAGTGGCTAACGATGCTTCAGAGTGGAGTTATAATCACCTGTCCACCTAGTTGTGTAACATATGAGCTTAAACAGAGGTGATGCAGCTTATAATGCATGTCCTAGTCTAAATAGTTGAAGTTGAAGTTGAAATTGGGTGTGACTAGTGTAGCAGTACCACCCATGACCATAGGCAGTTAATCTACATTTAAAAACTAAATACTTAAGTTGAAACAATTTTTTTTTAAATGAAAATTGATTTGCTGAGGCATATTTCAGTTTGAAGTCACAGTAAAAACTGTAATCTAGATATAAATCCTTATCAAAAATGCACCTGAACTTATTTCTTTCTGTAATTGCCATGATTCCTTGTTCAAAGTCCCCCCAAAAGCATCGAATAAGGGCATAAACAGGCAGAAATTAGAGTTCCTTTCGCTGTGATGTAGGCTGTGATAACTGCAAAATCAATCAAAATGATACTATTATTAGAATTTGTAATTAGGTGGATAAAAATACGACTATTATGAAACTAAACTTAAATTACAGGGTATCTGTTTTAGCTAAGACATATTATTGAAGAAAAAAGCTAATGATTCCTTGACTATTAGTAGTATTATGCAACTTCCTAATCAAAAAAATGACACTTCACCTCTAATGTCATAAATAACCGCACAAGCTCATATGATAATGATATATCTATCATTGTGTAAGACCATAAATAATAAAAATAAATTGTAAGGAAAAACTTATTATTTTTATATAACCTGGCATTTTGATTCTCAATACATATCCTATATCTTGCATAATGCTTTTGGGTTGAGCATTATTTGCACAGTTGCCTACGAATACAGTTCAGTAGAGAAAAGAAATGACTTGTGAACTTATATTAGCAATCACACAACCCAAATCAATCTTCTGTGGATCTTATTAGGGGACTTCAATGCCATATTAGCATTTCATGAAAGAATTAAAAGAGGCATTTCAAACTCCTTTGGTGAAACCGAGTTTATGAATTGCATCATCAATTCAATGGTCAAATCAATAGAGTTTTCTTAAATAGACATTAGGGAGAAAATTTTCGGGAATTTGGCATGCATTTTGGCAACCATGCATTAAGCGATCATACTTGGATTATGGTTAAATTCACTTCATGTCCTCTAAATAAACTAGAATTACTTTCAGATTCAATAATTCTTGGTGGTTACAGCCAGATTACAAATACTTAGTGGAATAGACCCTCCAAATTAATGTTCAGGGGAACCCTCTATTCATTTTAATCAGCAAATTAAAAGCAGTGAACCAAGCTCATAAATATTGGCAATACATAAAAAGAAAACAGCAAACAACTATATGAATGAATAAGTAATAAAGCTAATCTTATATATAATCAGTTGATACGTGACCCTCTTGACTCTGAACTGGCTAATCTATATGGATAGAAAAAAGAATACCTCTCATGTATTATGAAGAAGGTGGCTGCTAAAAAATTTCAAAGAATGGAAATAAATTGGCTAACCAAAGGTGATAGTATCTCTCAAATCTTCCACAGCAAAATGGCAATTCCCAAAAATATTTATAGAAATAAATTCATTCTTGATGCTAATGGACAATTAATATTAGCATCGGACAGCATTGCTATTGAGGCCATAAATATTTTCTCATAACTATTCAATTCAGAGAGCATCAAATGTCAATTCAGAAAGTATATAATTCAGAAGAAGAAACATCCCTAACTAAAGAAAGCCAGAAATAGAAAGAATACCGGAGTTTGGATTGGAAATGAAAATAAGCGCAGCAAAATTCAATTGATCCAACTTAAGTCACCATCAAGAACATAAATAGAGTTGACATGCCTCCAAGTTAATGCATTGACAAATAAATTAAATCCAACTTAAGGTTGTGTGTTTGTGTAAAGCGATCAGTAAATAAAATCCAACTTACTTGGCAAAGGTCTTCATTTAGAGCAGTCTCAATCATGCATCTAAAGATAGTGAATGGCACTTTTCGGGTGACACACATAACCACTGATTCCAACTTCTGCAAAGGTTGTTGCGAGAGGATGATTTTGTTTGCTTGTTTTCTCATCCGGTAGAAGTATATTGTCCACCACCAACTTCTCATGTGTTGATGGTACAGATTTCCCATGAATAATGAATGATGTTGAATCTTTACAAACAGTAGTCGTTGCAATGACATCTAGATCAAGGTTTAGAATTTCACATTTTTGTTGATTGGTTGTGCCAACCGAATTCAGTTGAGCAGCAACGTCATTGATCTGGTTTCTCCCAACACTTTCATGACGTGTACTACTCCCTCCTTCATTGAAAGTAACATCCGGTATGTGATTTCCTTGAGTCAACTCCTTGACCAAGCTGACCAACGTCATCAATGTGCCATCCATATTTTCCAATTTATTCTCCATATGTTCCATCTTACTTTTTAGTTCTCCCGTGTCTCCTTTAGCCTTTTTGAGTTGTTTACGTGCAATAGCAAAAGCCTTAATTTGGGTTCTTGATATCTTGGTCCCAATACTTCGAGTCCGACCCTTTTTGTCCTTGCCAAACACTTTTGATATGATGTCTTCATCCAATGACAACTCTTCTTCATCACTATCATTAATTGTTTCCTTTGCTTTTGCAATTTTATCCTGAAATACGATAAAGACTTGATATATCTAAAATATCTAAGTTATCATTTGTTTAACTTACGAAGTATAAAGAAGTGTTATCTGGCATGGTCCCATCCTTTTTTGTATGAGCTTTTTCCCATACTTGACGACGTGTGATTACTTTTGTCGGATTTGCGTTGGCCTGCAACAAAACTAACCATTATATCTGAAGTTCATGCAACAATGGCAAGGATTAACTTCCTCATGAAAACATTGTTAGATTTGCATATATACAATTTAATCAAGGCTAGGAGTTATAGATTTATTGGTAAAATTGAGGTAACGCATGATTTATTGGTAGTTCAATTAGTAATGCAATACAAAGAATTTGCATGCAAACATTAGAGTTCTATTGAGATATGAGATGTATATGCATACTGATATATAAAGTCAATAAAAAAACAATCAAAATCAATAAAAAAAATTTGAAATTATACCATTTTATGTTCTAATACGGCATGACTCGTACGTCCAATATGATGACAATATTTGTACATTGATCTATTTCTTTTTCCTATCTCCATTCTTTCGCTTGCACTGTGTTTTGCTTCATTTTTTAAGAACATATCCCAATCTTCTTGGCTGATTGTTCTTGGACAGTTTTTTGACCTATCTTCATCGTTATCAAATTTATCATAATGATTTGTTCTCAATTCGCTCTTATATTTTCTAAATGACTCGGCCATTTTTTTCATAAAATGGTCCTTTGCATTTGACTCTATTTGAAAAAATGTCTGCGAAAATTAAGAGTTAAAAATGAAGTAATGTAACAAAATACATATGTTATAGAGAAAATTAAAAATGGTACAAATCGATTTAACTTACTAGCAATTCATTCCAAACGTCATCCTTATACTTTTGGGGTACTTTATCCCAACGTTCATATGATATCGGCACATGTATTCGTATTAATTTACCAACTCGACTTCCTATTCTTCTAGCATTTTCTGAAATAGGAACACCATATGAATTTACCACAACTGGCTCGGATTGTGTAGAGGATGTTTGCGCAATCGAACGGGGTGAAGCTTCTTCCGGTGTTGACATTGTTATCTGCAAATGATAAAAAGAAAAAAAAACAAGTGAAACTTTTATTATTTTACACTATTTTTAAGTTTTAGAATGAAGATGGGTTAAAATCAATGAACGATTTAAAGGTGATACAGCTATGAATACAAGCCAGAGATAACCTCCTCTGATCGCGAAAAAATTATTTTACAAGTAGGTGTATATATTATTTCAAACAATCTCTTTGCTACTATATTATTCAATTTGATAACAGCACATAATTACCCGGGTTGTTAGGTTCTATTTCAAACAATCTCTTCACTACAATCTCACCAAGTTCCATATCATAATGTTGTCACTGCCTGTATTGCTCTAGCAGGCTTTGATTACTCATTAGCTAACTCAAAATATTTTGTTCATCTGTCGATATATTGTATTTAGAATTCATGTAGTTTTTTAAATAAGCTGACATACCAGACTGCATTTAATAGTAAATGTTGGTGGCCAATCTCTGAATGAAATACAGGAAACATAAAGTTAAAATTAAATATAAGGTTTAAGAAACATAAAGTATATGCAGTTAAAATTAAACATAAAGTATATGCATCAAGAAATTCCGAGATTTAAAAAATAAAGTATAAGGTTACTTCTGTGGTTTATGCTGATAAGTGTGTTTATTTTTAGGCAGGACGAGGATATGTTTCTTAATCAAGGCTCACATCGAACAAAGAGTTCAAAAAAATAAGGACTATTAAATTAACAAAAGGACGATAGAGTCTTAGTACAATTTTTCAATGTGTCAACATTACTACATGTCTGGAGCCAGAACACATCCAAATTTAAGTTGCGTACACAAATCCAGATGCCAAATGTGAATTAGATAATTCAGAAAAATAGCGAAGAAGATAAAACTAAACCTGCCTACTATGAATGCTTTTTGTTTTATCTAATAACCCTTGCTGCTTGTATTTGTTCATAATGCAAAGACTCAAACTTGTTTGTAAAATTACAGATTAAAATGAAAATATACATGTTCAATCATATATCTATTATAATTGCATCAAATTTGATGTTTGACTATGAGATAAAATGATAATTATATCCAAGTACAAAGAAAAATGCATAGATCTTTTAGTTAAAACTTAGTAAATACGTATTTAAATAAAATGTAATATTAAGAGCTAGTATATGTCATTACTTCTATCACTTGCGTAAAAAATTAAGACACAAATGCTAAATAGCTGTTACGTATGCTCCTCTGCAATGTCTAAACAAGCATACTGCCATATATAGAATATACAATAACGATGCTTCATACACTTCATCGAAATGTATATTTTATTGCTAGCTAACGTGAGCTAGCTGCTAACTTCATGTTTGGGTGGCAGGGCATAAATACGTCTATTTGGTTGAAATCAAACAATCATCTCCCAATCACTCGGTGTACGATTGAATGATTGATTAGTGTTTTTGTGAACAGTATGAAGTAGCTTCATCATTCATATTTAACTGATATTCAATAATACTGTAAGTAATTGCATTGCCTAACATTAACCAAATATACAGCTTATGATAAAGGGAAAGAAATCAATTGCTGACCTGATTAGAAACTAAAGTGAAGAGAAACAAGTACCTAGATTGATGGCGACTGTGATTATCAATTGAGGGGGTTAGCCCAATTTCTGGAATCAAGGAAGTGAGTTGTGGCAGCGGTAGCCTTTTCGACTTGCAGCGGCGGCGATTCTTGAGTTTCGATGGGGGTTCGAGGAAGTGAGTTGAGAGGTTGCGGACGACTTGAGATCAAAGAAGAAAATTGGGGACGTACGTGAGATCGAAGAAGAAATTTGGAGACGTACTTGAGTCGAGTTGTGGCATTGTAAGTGGTTTTAGGTTATTACGGAGGAAATAGAAATGGGGTAAATGAAAATTTGGAGGGGAAAGTAAAGTTTCGTGCTAATTTGGTGGGAGTCTTCGCGCCAAGAACGTGTTGAGGCAGCTTGGGAAGATTCGAGCAAGCAATAATATTGTAATGGTCCATGACCGTTCCTAAGTATAGCGGAATGGCTACAAGCCATGCCAAAATTGGAACGGTCCAGAACTGTTCTAAAATTTCCACATAGCGATGTTCCAAAATAGTTGTTATGGTGTAGTGTGGTCCTTTTGAGAGGATAATCGTTATGGCATTCCATGCGGTCTCAAAAGTACTATTATATGTTGATCGCATATTTCTTGAGTTTCTCGTACCAGACTTGACGATTGGTTTTTGTTTTTCCTAAGTTCCTCGCATACTCTTTCGAGTAGTTTGAGAAAGGCAGGTTTTCGTTGATATTCCATGGAGCTCGAAATGAAGAACTGTATATTTCACCTATTCTCGAAATAAAGAGCTGTATGTTTCACTTATCGTAGTATTCATATTTCCGTTGCATTACTATATTGTACATATCAGAATTTGTGAGGACGTGTTGTTATAACTGTCCAGGCTGATGATGGTACTTAGGTTTTGTAACTCCGAAATTTCTATGTCGGAGTAACCATTTGTACTTTTCTTTTGATATTATATATTATCGTTTCGCTAGTGAGATTCTGATCTTTTGTTCTCTTCTTTCTTGTTCTATTTCTATTTTTTTATTTTACCCTAACTTTTCGTATTTCCGGCACTTAGATGCTCAGCACATGAATACCGTGGATGTATTATATCGACATTCGGGGGTCGAAAAGTCGGGACGTTACAGCTGGTATCGGAGTTGAAGATTAAGCGAGAACCTTGGCTTTGGTGGCTATGACTCGTTAAGAGATAGGGTAATGGAATGCCCTAGCATGTGTCGAGTGTATTATACATATGAGAACGTATTTGTAATTGCTATAAACGTATACCTTAAAGGTAATTATAACTGCAAAAATTAAAGATCTTATATATGGTAACTTATATAAGTGAATTGTCAAAGTATAGTTCAATTAATCTAGGGATTAATGATGTTCGTTCATTACCCCTCATTAATTAGTTTAGTTATGCTCAGCCAGTTTATGAGCATTAACTATAATTTGTTGATTGTTGATTTATGCTCGACCAGTTAATGGGCACTTTTACCTTTCACTGCGTGGGTCGGGTTAACAATATTTCTAGGTGTATTCAAATGAACACCTTGTGAATTAAATTTCACGGTTTAACTATATGGCGTTCGGTGGCAATGTTGGGTTAAAAGTTGAATTTAGAAAAAGATGCTTATTTTAATCATAGAAAGATAAGATATTTTGTAAAATAAACATTTGTGAAAAGATTTTATATAAGAAGGTAATTTTATATAAGTATGGTTTATGAAACATGATTTATAAACAGGAAGGGTTTAACTGATATTTTGAGAACTTAAATCCCGGTGTCTTTGAAAATGTTTTTTAAGATTAGTAATAATAGTACTATTGGAAAGTAGTATTTGGGAAATTAGCTTAAGAAGTTGACATCAAGGTACTTAGTAATATTCATGAAGTATTTGATACCGTTTGGAAATAATATTGGTTAAGTCCAAAAGGCATAAATTGGATGTGTGCTGAACTCACTCCCGTCGCTTGAAAATAATTCTGGGGATGACTTCAACATCATCGGCGTTCATTTTCGGATTTCTAAGTGGGAAATGCTACATGATTGTTTTACTAAAACGTATTTCTATTTGATTTTGAAGTATGATTTATTATACAAAAGATATATGTATATATTATTATTTCAGAATGATTTGAAGTAAAACCCAGTGTTTAGTTCTTAAAAAAAAATTGGAAGGAAATTAGGCATGAAAATTCTTGTGAAGAAAATTTTTATATGTAGGGTACCCGAGTGGTAGTGGCATAGCCCAGAATAAATGTTGGAACTTTTCAGGTTTTTCCCTCTTTGGGTAAAGTGTGTTTAACAAATTATTGAAATTTGTTAAGTTATTTTACGGACACATGTGGCCTATGCATTAGGATTATATGGTATGTATATCATGTTATGATATGTTGTTTGGTAGATTTCATTTGTTAAAATGAAGTGGGATTTTCGACGATTGCAGTCGGAAACATCTGAATCATATAGAACTTGTAGCTAAGTATTTTGTGAAAATATAACAGTTGAGTTTATATAACGCTTGAATTGAGAAGTTAGTAAGTTAAAACAAGTTTTGAATTGATTGAACGTCCTTGTTAAGTAAAATGAACTTGATGTTTTGTATTTACTCTTAGGATGTCAAGTGGTATTATATGAATATGAACTTAAGTTATAAAATGTTGAAAACTTGAAGTTATGTTTTATGAAATGTTTCGTAAATGATTTTAGTATTGAATGAGATATAATGTCTATATAAAATGGATAAAAGATACCGGTGTATTTAAGAAACTAATAGGATAAATACGTAACTTGTTCGTAGATTGTTTTATTTGCATGATTATTCTTAATACAGTATTCAAGTACATGATTTCGAGGTGGTTTACACCGATCCAAACAAAGATTTCTCACTAGATTCTTGATGGCGAACCCTTGATACAGATTCTTGGCAAGATCCTAAAGTTTTCTATCATAGTTTATGGCCATGTAAAGAGAACGACGGTTTTTAATCAAGGAACCTGATCTGAGTCCGTACTAGAGAGGTCAAGTGATCTATACTAGTTGAGAGGTGAAATATATGTGATCAAGCAAGTGATCGGAATTGATATAGCATGTGGATGGCCATTGTACATCGTACAGGTTTTAGTATTTTCATACTATGTTTGATTTTCTTATGGAGAGTTTAGGTGATGACTCTTCGATTTTCTATGAGGTAGCATGAATAGTCTACTAAGTAATAACCAAAGGCTGTTGAGCATACAGTACGCATAGTAGGTCGTTTATCATCCTTGTTCGATGAGAAGGTTTTGAACTTGGGAAAACCATGAGTTTTGTTTGCAAATTGATTTTGAATACTACTAATTATTGCTATTTGATTATTTTTTTCGGGGCTCGTGTTGGAATTTCGAGGACGAAATATTCTAAGTGGAGGAGAACGTAATGACCCGAAATTTCGGACACTTCATATTTAAATATCCGAATTATTTAAATATTTGATTCTTGGATTAAATGTTATTAAAATGATATAATAAGCTTTATAACCTCCTTTTAAATCATAAGTAATGATGGTAAACTTATTTTGGAAAAATGTTTACAAAAATATATACATTGAAAAAATATCGATAATTTGACCAAAAATCGTTTTATCGATAAACAGCTTTTTAACTGTCAGAAGTTGTTCAGATTTTTTTTACATACACTAATTTTCTTAGGAAATTACTAAAATAAAATAATAACTTTTTGGAATTTATGGAAATAAACTTTTTGGATGATTTCATAGGTGATGGTATCAAAGATATTTAGAAAATGACCTTTTATGGTAATACTTAACTTTTAAGTAAAGAGAGAGAGGTGTAAAGTTAACATGTGAAAAGGAGGCTCCTTTGTAACCTTTCATGGAAGGTAGAGGTCATTATGACCTCTTGTACCCTATAGAAGGAGAGGCATACCATACACAACAATTCACTAATTCACTAAGCTTGAGATGAGTATGAGAATTAAAAAAAAGTGGAAGTGCTTAAGCATTAGTCTTAATCAAATCATCTCCAATCTCTTTTAAATTTTGGCTTTGGGCCTAAGACGTCGTGGAAGGCATGATTAGGAAGTAAGAAGTAGGAGAAGGTAAGAGGAAGAGGGGGTTCCAAGGAGGGGCCGTGAGCATGGAGGAGGAAGGGGAGGGTTGCCCTGGTTTGGAAGTGCTAAAGGTTAAACCTTTAGAAGTTTGGTGATGGTGGGAGGTGGTTCTTTGCTCTTATGGCTTTGTGCTTAGGTTTTTCATTGATCTAAGTGAGTTATCTCGCTATCTTATATAAGTATATATTGTGTGCATATATGTTGTGTGCAAAGTATAATAGTTAAAGTGACATTAACTAGGTAAAGTTATAAACTTTGGCCCCCCTTTCTTTTGAAAGAAAACAACAAGTTTATATTATATAACAACACTTCTATTACCCACTTTAACATGTGGCGTGGCCTTGAATTGATGTACAAATGGTTGTTTAAATTGAGTGTTAAATCGAAGTGAGTATGAAAGTATTTGAAGCGAGAATAGTCGTTATAAGTGCACTTCTGAATCCCTTGTTTTTAGGAATTTTTACAAATAAATGGAAATATAATCTTAGGGCTTTCTTTCTATGTTTTTCAAGTATCCTAATGTTTGTACTTACTATAAAAATTTCAAGTCTTAAATCATTTGTTAAAGTGGTTAAAACTAGTCACAAAGATCATGCTTTTCAATGTTGTTTTTAACAAGGAGTTTTAACAGCATTTATAAATGTTGTAGTTAGTCGCTTATGATTTTAAGTGTATAAAAATGGTATTTAAATTTGGTATTTTTTTAATCTTTTTAGAGATGTTTTCTAACCTATTTTGAATTATTATAAAGTTGGTTTTAAGTTTAAACATATTATTAATAATTATACATAAATTTTGGAAAAGTAAATTAGAGGTTTAACACTAAAAGCCGATGAGGTAGACTTCTCTATTTCTAAGAGTTATGATTGATGTTGAGTAGAGACAGAGTAATAGAGTTCTGACCTACCAGGCTTCCCTCTTGAACGAGGAATAGTTAAGTTGGAATGTCGAAAACGTGTTAATCTTGTTGTTCACTTAAAAAGCAATTAACTTTGCTTAACGCTAAAAACCGACAAAGTAGGCTTCTCTATTTCTGAGAGTTAAGATTGATGTCGAGTAGGGACAAAGAAATAGAGCTCTAACCTAATGGGCTTCCCTCTTGAATGCGGAATGGTTAAGTCGGAAATGTCGAAAACAAGTTAACCATGTTGTTTGTTACCTGTTTATGGAAATCATTAATACTATACTTAACACAAAAAACTGACGAGTATGCTTGTCTATTTGTGAGATTCAAGAATAAAGTGTCCAGGCAAGGCTTTGATGCAACCAGTGCCCTAAATTACCTAGATTTTCTCTTGAACGAGGAATGATTAATTTGAAATGTCGGAAACGATTTATATATACGAACATTGATTTGCATAAGCAATTGTTTTAACTAAATAATCAATTAGTCGAGTATCAAACTTAACTAGATATTATCTAAGATCTTTAAAAAGAATGTTTTAAAGATAATATGAGTATGAAATGGTTTTGGGTTTGTTGTAACAATGTGTTAATAACATTCATCTTTACCCTTTTTTATTATACTTATGCATGTAAATAGATCTATAAAAAGAATATTTTAAAGATAAGCATAATTGAAATGGTTTTGGGCTGTTAGTGATAATATTTAAGTAATATCGGTCTTAAACCTTTTTGAATGGATTTGTGAAAGTACTTAGAGCCTTAAAATGGATATTTTAAAGGATATTAAAAGCATGGAATCTTTTGGAAAAAAGATAGAAAAAGCAAAGGTTTGAAGTAAGAAATCTTGTTAATGATTTGTGAATATACTTATACCATTTGAAATAAGTATACGAATACTTTTTGAAGTATAAAAAGAGTACGGGTTTTAAGTAAGAAATTTTGTTAAAGATTTGTAAATATACTTATACCATTGAGATAAGTATATGAATACTTTTTAAAGTATTGAAAGAGTACAAATAAATAGTAGAAATTGATAAACAATGTTTTATTAGATAAAAGAAGTTTTATTAAATAAAAGAGGTTTTAATTAATGAAAGATTAATTAAACAAAAAGGGGATTAGAAGTCGCTTATGTGACTTGATCGTGCTTTGTATGACTTGATCGTGCCTTATATGTTTACTCGTTTATGGAAACATTTAGTCATATACTTAGCACTAAAAGCCGATGAAGTAGGCTTGTCTATATGTCAAAATTAAGACTGATGTTCGTGTTGGGACAAGGCAATAGAGCTCTAACCTACCGGCTTCACTTTTGATTGAGGGATGGTGCGAGATGGAAATATCGAAAATGTGAAAGGTATACAAGACTTGGTTTCCATACGCGATCGCTCTCATTATCATTGAACGATCAAGTTCATCGATTCAGTCTTGAGGAGAATGGGATCGGTAAGTGTTTTACTTATCGAAAACCACTTCAAGGCTGAGATACGTGTTCTATTTCTTTGAAGTGGATCGGTTTGAGATGCGAGAATCTATATTTAGATCCGAGATCTGTTTAAAATTCTTGAACATATGTAGTTGTTCGTGATTTATTCCGGATATGGAAATCAATGTGTGATTCTGAGATCTGTTGAGATATGGGAATCCATGTGTGGTTTCAAGATCTATTCCAGATTTGAGAATCCAATTGGGGATTCGTGTTCTGTTCGAGTGATGAAGACTCGTGCGAAGGATGCCGACGTGACCTCAACATCGAAAATGGCTAGAGACAGAGTAGGCTACACAATCTGTGGTTTGGCTGACCTACAACAGCGTATTATCAACTCCATATCTAGAGTATGCTTATCGATGTTGCATGCGGGAGTTGATGATATTTGGTACCACATGGTTCATGTTTATGTTCGTGCATGGGCCTTTGTATTTTTTTATGGTATATTTTACCTAATGATATACGACGCTCGAAAGGTAACTTCTGATCCTTGTGCATGGAGTTTGGATTCGACATTTCCAAGATATCTCGATGGAAAATCCATTATGCGAATGTTCCTTATCGGATTTGATTTTACCTCCTAATATGTTGTTGAATGTAACCAATGTAACCATTCCAACTATGTTATAGTTCTTATATTCTACACCCTAGACATTATCTATTATATCACCTTATGTACCTATTTGGTGGTTCTTTTGTGGGGATAACCGTTATGGCATTCCATGAGGTCTAAAAAGTATTGTTATATGTTGATCGCATATTACTTGAGTTCCTCATACCAGACTTATGTCTGACACTTTATTTTTTTTTCCCTAAATTCCTTACATGCTCTTTTGAGTAGTCTAAGAAAGGTAGGTTTTCGTTGATATTCCTTTGAGCTCAAGAAGATGAGCTGGATGTCTCACCTACCGTAGTACTCTTATTTTTGCTGCATTATTATATTGTAGATTCAGCATTTGTGAGAATAGGTTGTTATAATTGTCCAGGCTGATGATGGTACTTAGGTTTTGTAACTCTAAAATTTAAGTATTGGAGTAACCCTTTGTACTGTTCTTTTGATATTATATATTACCATTCCGCTAGTGAGGTTATGATATCGTGTTCTCTTCTTTCTTGTCCTATTTCTTTTTCTTTTACCGTAACTTTTCATCTTTTTGGCACTTGGATGCTCGGCATACGAATACTGGTTGTATTAGCGTCGACATTCGGGAGTTGAAAAGTTGGGACTTACATTATTCTCACCGTACCATATACTACCCTCTAATCCTATAAGAGGTATAAAGAGGATAAGACAATGTATGGTGAGAGAGTAATATCACTAGTGGTATGATGTCAATAGCCAATTAAATTATCGTTTATAATCGACATAGCATAAGGGTGTTCATCTGTGTGTGCGCTACAATTAAGGATTTAGTCAATTTACACACTATTGAGTGACAATACTTAATATGCCTAAATCCAATAATAATCTGTGAATTTTACCATTCGAAGGTGGAACATCTAGAAACTGAGTAGACCTAGGAATACCCTAAGTATACGATGCCATTAGTAAACCGCCTAATTATACATTGAGAAAACATTCTCAATGGTAAACCGCTTAATTTGCACATGCTTCCAATAATAAAGTGCACACAACACTGAGCACATAGTCTTGATGTTAACTTGCCATCAAAGCATAGCATAAACAACCTCGTTGGTTCCTGTATCTAATGCCTTGTATCATTCGACCAGCAACAAAAAAGGGTCGACAACAATTCAATTTCCCTATATGTGCATCCGCTTATCCGCTTGCCTATCTACTATTGGTGGATACCTCCGCTCCTTGCCTCCGTGGTCAGCGAATATGTGACTGGAGCCAGCTACAGTAACAATAAGAGCATCTAATTGTGATATAATCAAGCACCGTGTAAGTGTCACATTATACGATGTCATGAAGTCTGAATCTAAGTACATCAGCAAGTGTGAAACAAGTCCAGCATGTTAGATTTCTCCATGCAGTTACATGAACTCTTAAAAGTCCAGGTAGTGGGAATATGTTTCCCCAAACAATCCTACTTGGCATGCACCAAGTCTGGATTCAACTTGGGATGTCTAAAGTAATTCAAACGTCTGAGTCAAACAATTAGAAGTTTGAACTTTTGGTCCAGACGACTGGCTCCCCATGCCAAACTTTCCTACCTGCAAGTAGACATCTGAATTCATTTTTCATACGTTTGACTTCCATTTCAGACATTTGATTATAAATTTCAAACATCCAAACCTAGTTAGAATTCAACGCTTTTCTTTAAATTTTTATTTTATTTAAATACAGACATTTGTGCCTTATTCTAGAACATTTTAGAAGTTTGGTTCATTGTTTCAAACACTTGAACCAGCTATATTTTGTTCTTTTCTCGTTTTGTTATCGTTTATCTTTTATTTCTTCTTCCCAAGTTTAAGTACAACTTTTGAATTCGTATAGTTCATATTTTAGATAAGTATTTATATAAAATTTCAATCTTATTTATCTCCAACTTTTTATGTAGTTTATATAGTTGATTGAATATAATTATTCAATGATTCATCTATGTTTATTCAATTTTGATAAAATCAGATCTATGTGATTTTTATGGGATGCATATATAGATTCACTTTTATCAACTCAAATATATTATATAAAGTAGATCTAAAAAACTTTATGGGCGAATTTTATTCAGTCGACCCTCCTATGGTGTTGTATCAATTGCAGTACCAAAAATAGTGAAATGGGGTTATCTAAATTATCCAATTCATATGAATTAACAATTAAAAATATTGAGTTAATTTTAAATCATATTTTAAAACCTATATATATATATATATGAATGTAATTGTACACAAATATAACCATATAATCATTTCATAATAAACACTTTGCGTATACGATGCTTTAAAGAAATCACATTCTCTACTTTGATTTGAATTGGAGCTCTTCTCCTCGATTTAGCTTGCAATTGTTTTGATTTGATTCCTCTCTTCTTTTTAATTTGATTCTCTTAATTAGTTTTAGAGGAATTTGATTAAAAAAAATTATATTTGGAGATTTATATTTAGAGTTTGAGGAAGAAGAAGAAAACTGGAGACTAGAAGAAGCGCAACTACAAAATAAAAAGAAGTGGAGGAAACCCAAAATCCCCTCAGCCCTTACCTAGGCCTTGACCTACTTTGCTCTGTAGTGCATGCTACATTAAACAACTCATATATCCTTCATCCATTATTCATTTCTGACATTTTATGTACGAATTTGAGCAAGAAAATTTTACTTGATGGAAGGAATAGTCAGATGTTCTAAATTCCTTTATTTGTAAAATTTTAGTTTTTCAACTTTATGTAAAATTACCAAAACGCCCATTTTCAACTAATTATTTATTTTTATTAAAAATACGGCGTGTTACATACCCCTACGTAGTAATATGACAATTCACATGTCAAAAGTAGCAAAGTAAAACTCTCAATTAATTGCACAGTTATGCCACATTTATGACCTCTTATTTGTACCCATAAATAGGAATATGATTTTTCACCTAACTAATCTGTAGAAAACAAAACTCTCAATCAAATACACCCTTGTCACATTTATGATCTATTAGTTCATATTTCATAAATAACAATTAGACCTTTCTGTTACTTAACTTTTTCGTAAGTAAAAAGATAAACTGATCAAGGCTTCTAAGCCTGGCCTAGTCTGGTCCAGGCCAGCTCAAATCCAGGCCACTCCACCACAAAATAGACAAGGGTAGGGACAAACCGACTAGACTTCCTCAACTGCTATCCCAAACCCAAGCTGGACCTATGCCTTTCTGTCTATGCAATAACACATCAGGCCAACAATCGGCTGACACACCCCGAAGCAGCTTCAACAGCTAACTCATTAAGCAAATCCAAACATAGGCATAAACTAGATCAGCCCACACCGACCTGTCTCACTTACAATAGGCTCTCTCATGTCAGGCCCACATTCAGCATGGCCCTAGATCAGTTTACCCACTTAAGCATCTCTCCCAGCTATGTGCCGACTAGCACAGCTCAAGACCGACTCAAGCATGACCCATTATTGGCTTGGCTTTAGTATAACCACCTACATCTGGTCCCCTTGATTGTCATCCCATATCCTATCCGACACCTTCCCGACAGCCTCATCCTCAATAACACTCCAAGACTACAACCGACCAATTTAACTCGATGCAGACTTGGTAGCTAGCCCATCTTCGGCCAGGCTATCGGGTCTTAGGTTGCCTGTCTCAACACCTCACGCCCAGCTCAGCAAGTCCTCTACAGCTTGGTCCTAAGAAACTTCATGTTTTCATCATGTCTTTGACTATCCACCATCAGCAAGCCTTGCGATGTTAGCATGCAAAAGTAAATAGGAAGAGATAAGAATTATGAGTATTTTACACTATCAAGAGCTCTTCATCAGAGTCAAGTGATTTATCATTGTTGTTATTCTTTTGTAATTCCTTGTAGTTGTAAGGGAGATATATTTTGTAAGAGAACTTCATTGTGGATGTAGAAAAGCTTGCCGAAACACTCTATATTTAGTGTCATTTATTTTAATTGCTCTTTTTCCCCTCATTTTCCATTTTTAAGCCTAAAGTGACTAGCACATAACTTTTTCTCTTCACAATGCATTAGTCAACCTTTTGGTGCTAAAAAGGGGATCTCCCCCAAAGCTCTCAGCTTTCTTCACATTTCCCTCCTTTGAAAACTCTTTTCACACTTTTGCACCTTATCTAACATTGGTGGTAGCGACGAAGATTTCTGTTCCACCGCTTCCTACGGTTACTGAATAGATTCCCTCGAGGGTTTGGACCATAATGCTAATTTGGCTTCGCATCGTGTGCAGCTATGATGCATGCCCATTCACCCCTTCACATTACTACTACTATCAACCAAGTTATAGTAATTATGCATATATTCTGCATAATGATCACACAAACCACCCGAGAAAGGGCACGCTCTTTTTTTTGCCTAGGAATGCTCCATCCTCAAAGAACACCTGAGTCGGCCAACGCAGAGCCGACGGCAAGGAAACCAGTCTAGCTATCATAACTACCTCTCGCGCATCTCCCTAGAAAATCCTAGATCCACTCAGCACTCTATTTTATGTCTGAACCAGCCTCCCTCACAAGCATCAGGCAACAAGGCCAGGGAAAGTTAACCTATAGGGCTAGGGCTAACCCACGACTAGCCTACTCCATTAATAGGTTAAGAAATAGCTCCCTCATTCGTCTTCGTCCTCATCCTAGCCCGGCCTCTCCCACAAGTTCCTCTAGCAGCCTTCAACATTGTACGTAGGCAACTAGATGCCCATTTGCATATCTGAAGATGGTCGGGCTTGACAGCTAGCGTTCTTCTCAAAGATCGCTTATAAGCTCAACCCATCAACACAGATAAGTTCTCACTTCTAATAATAAATTCTCTTATCTACTAAGTTCTTATGAACGACGACACTCATCGCCCATCTCATCATAGTATAACACACTTATACAAGAGTGCTTGAATCGGCCGTACGCTTTGATTCGTGATGGGACTTGTAGTTACCTTACGACTAGCAGTGTGTCACCTAGAGGAAACTTCGAGCCCTCATGCACTCCAGTTTGAGCCGGGCTTGTCCACCACTCTGCATATGACCGCTTGCCACCTAAGAGAACCCATGAGCTAAACACACACTCAACCTTAAGCCACTGCCGCCCGCTACTCTGCACCTAACCGGCATATGGTTCACAAAACGACTGGGCTCAACCCATCTCATTAACATACATTGCTATTTGATCTATCTTAAAAAGAAATATTTCTGCAGATAATGTAAGAACTATGCTAGCTATTCGAAATACGCTACTCTACAAGTCACACATTGACGAACAAGAAAAGATAGAGCAACAAAATTCTTAGATAAGATCCACAACAAAAGATACGTTTCATTTAGTCCAAGAGTGCAGGGGCACAATGTCCCTCCTCCTTCCCACTAGGCGTACAAAGATATTTTATCACTAGCTAGTTGAAACGAAGAAAAAGAAGACGAAGAGACGCATGCCATGGAATGCTCTAGAAGATCTAGCTTCAAATGTGCAGTTGAAGCTTGTTGATCCGCACTCTTATTATCGCCCAGACCACATTTTGTTGTGGAAATAGGGGTGTACCGTTATCCTTGAAGATTTACACATCGAATCTCACAAGTGCTCTCGAAAAGCTACTAGTTGATGATGGAAAAGAGCCAACCGAGACTTTAGCTGTGACATCAGAGGCAAAGATGATAACCCATGCTCCTTCGAACAAGACATTTAAGCATCCAAGCGGACTTAGATTTGGTGCTGCCAGAGAAAGACGACGAGGAAATCCACTAGTATCAATCGAACCATTAACACGTCGGCGATGGTTGATCGATGTTAAAAAGATGACCAAGGAGCACGAGCCTATGCCAAGCAACGATGCAGGATCCATTTCAAAAGAATGTTCCAAACACCAGTCCAAAGACAAAAATCAACAAGGATAGTTTGGCACCAAGAAACCCTTCCCATTCCTTATAACAAAATGCATGTTGGAGAAAACGTTCAAGAGCACTTGAAGAAAAAGGAAAAGATGAAGTTAAATGCTTTTTACTAGTAGAAAACCGTGGAAAGTTTGGAAGTTCTTGAGGAATTTACATGTTAGAAACTTTATGATTCAAGGGTGAAGGGGGAGAGGGTGTTTAAATATCTAATCCTTCAATCACAACCATCTTAATCAAAAAGGGGAAAAGATCTCGACCGTTTAAATGCAATCAAGTGTTATGTCACACTATGCATGTGGGAGAAATGACATATCTCTGCCATATCTTGAAAAATGAATTATCTTAGCTAATAGCATAATGCCACATATGACGCATATTAAATGCATATCAGAGTAGCAAATCAGTAAGGTTTTCATGATTTGAAAAGCCCGTGCCCGTGCATGGGTACGGACTTCGTAGGAAAAATGTTACTGAATATTTTTTCATAAGTAAAAAAGATAAACCGATCATGGCTTCTTAGCCTGGCCCAATCCGGGCCAGACCAGCTCGAATCCAGGCCACTACATCGCAAAACAACCAAGGCAAAGGACAAACTGGCTAGATTTCCTCAACCATCGGTCCAAACCCAAGTTGGACATATGCATGCCCGTCTATTCAACAACACATCTGGCTAACAACTGGTCGGCACACCATGAAGCAACTTCAATAGCCAACTCATTAAGCAAAGCCAGGCATATGCATAAACTAGCTTAGTCCACACCGGCCTGTCTCACTTATGATCAGCTCTCTCATGTTTGCCTACATTCAACTTGGCTTCAGATCAACCCGCCCAATTAAGCATCTCTCCCAGCTATGTGCAAACCGGCGCAGCTCAAGACTGGCTCAAGCGTGACCCAACATTGGCTTGGCTTTAGTACAACCACCTATATCCGACCCTAAGCGGTCCGCACTTTTCATCTCAGATCCTTTCCAGCACCTCCTCCTCAGCCTCGTCCTTAACAACATTCCACGCCTACGACTGGCAGGCTCAACTCAATGCAACCTTAGCAGCCAGCCCATCTTCGACCCGGCTTCATCATAGACCCCTTTAACCAGACTTAGGCAGCCTGTCTCGTCGTCTCACGCCCAACTCGGCACGTCCTCCATAGCTTTTTCCTTAACAACCTCCTATTTTCTTCATGCCTTCGACTATACACCGGCCAGCTCAGCAAGCCTTGCCACATCACCATACAAAAGTAAATGGCAAAGAGCATGACTAGGTGTGCTCTCTTCTGACAATAGTCATATTGTACTCCTATAGCATGCCACCATAGTACATATACATTAAATGTGCATAGTAAAGGCAAGACATGCACCTTATACGATTCCCTTGTTGGCATTCATCTTAGCTGCACATTCCTTTCTCTTTTCCAATTGTCTACCATTAGCCCGTTCAACCAGCTCAACGGCTAGGCGTGCTTTCAGCATGATTCAAAGCACAATCTCAATCATCCATCATATATCTCAGCTACTATAAATATCTCATGCATTGCCACTTCAAAGGGGTTGGAAGAGATAAGAATAATTAATATTTTACACTATCCACAACTCTTCATTAGTCTCAAGTGCATCATTTTTCTTTTATTCTCTTATAATTCCCTACAACTGTAAGAGATATATATATATATATATATATATATATATATATAATATAAGAGAACTTCATAGTGTACTTAGGCAAGCTTGCCAAACCATTCTATATTTGGTGTCATTTACATTAGTTGCTCATTTTCTTCCTCATTTTCCATTTTAAGCCTAGTGATTAGTAAGTAACATTTTCTCTACACCTCTGTTCTAGAAATCCTTCTAGGCACCCGTCTAGGCGTCAAGCTAGCCTTACCGTCAGGTTTTTGCCTAGTATGCCTAGATGAGACTTACTACATTATCTAAGTATATAAATAGGTTTATAGACACCATATATGCACCAATTTAGGCTTGATGCCTCTTATAAGCATCAAAATGTTTGTTTCAAGCGATATTTTCTATGGTTGCTTCTACATCCATCCAAATGCATGGTATTCCATTGTAGATTAGTTAATACCAAACAAAATGCTATAATTTTATCCAAAATTTATGAGTTTATCAAAAATGCCTAGATTTGATTAATCCTCGTTTGATCCCCGCCTAGACAATTAATCCTGACTCCATCCTTACCGCCTAGCATCTGCCTAGCGATTTTTACAACCTTGCTCTACACAACGCATCAGTCTAATTCTAAGATTGACTAAAAATCAAATCAACACTTTCCTAGCCTTCATAGCCCCTTTAAGATCCATATAATGAATTTCTTTGGATTTTACTCATTTCATCCGCTATGCAATGGACCCGGTTCCTTCAGTGTTGGAATAAATGCTATTAAAACCACGTAACAATGATATAATAAAGGTTTTAATTTATTAGCTATATCATGTTAATGTCGATATGCGAGAACGGTGTGTGTACAACATTCTGTTGTTAGTTTCGTATCGAAATGGGAGATGTTATACATATTGTTTACCATCTTCCCTTAGTTAGCTACCAAGATCTGATACTAACTTTAGCAATTTTATTATAAGAAGAAGACATCTATTAAATATCAAGTGAATAAGAGAGATATAAAGTTTCAAAGTGGGAGAGAGAACCTTATTACAAACTCTTTTTTACTATTTTCTTACATAGAAAATGAGACTCTAACCCTGGGTCTGTCAATGGGTTGAGATCAGTCTTACAATTCAAACCTGAGTATGTTTACTAAAATCATAACATGAGCTCTGCTCAAGTCCAACCTATGTCCACTAGGTTTTTCAAATCCATTTCCAGAGCCAGGTCCGTCGGGCTTTTTATGCCTATTGGATAAAAACTGTATATTCAACCTGAAATATCGATACCATAACCATCATTTTAGCTTGTAACTTTTCATAAATAGTACATAAACAAGGTTTACAAACAAATTTGATAGTAATAAAACCAAATTCCAAACAAAAGTACGTAGAAAATTCTACATTTAGATAAACGGATTGTGTACAAATAATATAAACATTCATATTTCGGTTAATGGTATAATGAACATAATTTAATTGAACTGAACCCAAATTGGATTGAATAGTGGTAAAACCCTGCCCATCTAAGGGCCCAGTTACTCAAATCTAACCCTATACCCATACTAATCAGATGAGTTCGGTTTTGCCTCTGGATCAAAACTAATACCATCGATAAGTCTGTCCACCCTTATTTAAATTTGTCCAACTGTCAAATGAACGATAAGAGACATAATTTGATCCAATAGCTTCTCAATGTAACTTTAATATAAAATATCCACTCTAATATAAAATATCTTAAGGTCTGTTTGGTTTCATTTCATGTTTTGTGTTTTGTGTTTTTAATATTCATAACAAAATATAATGATAACGAAAGAGAAATATAAAATTTTAGACCATTAAACGACGATGGAAGGGATCGACGGACCACAGAAGAGATGAGTAGTTTTCCATTCTTTTGTTGTTTCTCAAAACACGAAAAACAGAATAAATTCGTTTTTTATTTTATATGTTGGCTTTATTTTTCATATTGGTTGTTTTCAAAAAATACATGCATCGTGTCCACGTTTTTTGGACGAAAACACAAAACTGAAAATGACAAATAAAACGGGACATTATATATTTTAATTGTATAATTCTCTCGTAAACTTTCTTTTTTTGATAACACATCTAAATATTTTTGCAGATACTAACTTATTTTAACCTACTCCATAACAATATAAATAATTGTAGCCCAACTAATTGAAGTAAAAAGTAATTATACCAAAATCTGTGCTTAATTTTCAACATCAAAACGTTGGAAAATGATACATGACTAAAGCCAGGATAGATGCACAAATTTTTAAGCACAGAATATTGTAATTTATAAAGTGGTCAGAGACTCCAAATTTGGACAGCTCATTGGGCATTTGCTTTTAACATAACATGTGGATGCAAACAAGAAATTTAGAAAGTAATGATATATAATTAAGCACTATAATTAAAAAAATACAATCAAACTGAATCACCTTTAATTACAATAACACAGCATGTGGCCCTGTATGATGTTCAAGGTAAGGACATAAGCCTATATTGACTCACTGAGTTAATCATGCACGTACGACTTTGCATATTAAATTTTCGACCTTGAATAAATTAAAGATTAATTTATAAAATATTTCAAAGCAAGGAAAAATTAATATATATTCGTTCCCTAATTATGAGAAGCTAATCAACTTCCACTTCTCGTTGCTCGAGTACGCCACCGTATATCTTTCTAAACTCGGTTTTTTTTAGTGCTAATATTCATTGGTGCTAGAATGAATAACAATATTCACACACTGTTAGTTGGAACTTGAAACAATAACAGATTGTCGTAGCAAATATTATCTTTAATACACCGATTGATTCAAAGATAAATGTGGTTATCTTTGACGACTGTAGTATTGTAATATTTGTTCGAGAACACATGAGAAACATGAAAAGCAGCGTATGCTTTGCCTTTTTTTCTTTTCTTTTCTTTTCTTGTGCTTTGGCATAAAACTTTCCTTAATGGAGTCCAACTATAATTAGTCTAACTCATCCATTAAGAAACTTAAAAGCTAAATATATGCTAAAGATTTGCAATTATCCATTCATGACTTCTTTCTCGTCATCACTTATATAAGAAGATGGTGACTAGCTACCATAATTTATGAAGAAGACCACTAAAATTGTATTGCACTGAGCTTCTTTGACCTCAACAGTACAAATTATCACGGAGGAAAGGAGGAAGAAAACAATGGTTCATGTATGGAAGTAGTTAAGGCTCCCTCTTGGGCTATAATATATATACTTGTATTCTGTGTATTATAGCCAAGAGGGAGCTCGAAATAAAGGCAAGTCATCTATAGGCAAAGGGAAGGTTACGCCTTTCTTCCAAGTTTCTTATTTTCGTCCACTCAGTTTTTATGTGTGTATTTTATGTGTGTATGCGTGTATATTGTATGTATGTTTATCATTATGCTGAATCGTCTAGTGAAGTTTGTCCTGCTATGATGGGTTTAGAAATATATGTCGTCAGTTAGAGGCTTGTAGTTTGTTACGCCAACTCCTTGTTGGAGCATGATAGTTACTGTGTGGAATGTGTGCTACTGTGTTGATTGTATTTACATTTCTGTTTGGATTTGTCAAGTTCATACATGTTGGTCTATGTTGAACGTATGCTAGTTTTTTGTATATATTGTTCTGTTGGATATTGGATAGATTTATCTAAGTATGTCACTTATTGGCATTGGCGGCCCAACCATTTCATTATTCAAGCCGCATTGGATTTTAGTTGGCCTCCAACACAAACAATAGTATCTATTAATGTTTTTGCAAGCTAAAATAATGTTAAACAAAATCAATTATCACACACAAAATCAACAGAAGGACAATAGTTGATTTCAGAAAATGTCCACTTCTAGTTTCTTGTATACAATGCTACAACTTTTCAAGAAGTCCAAAAGAATACTTCTTGCATTTTTTGAAACAAAATCTTCGATTGAAGTGTCATGATCAAGTTTCTTCAAAAACAAATTTTCAATTAAGATCATGGCTAATACATTCAATCTCTCTTATGACATGGTTGTTCGAAAATAACTTCTAGTTTAACTTTAACTTAGAAAAACTTCTTTCCATGAAAGCAACCATATGATCGATATAGTTAGCAAAATTCGATAAGCAATCCATGCACACTGAAAACCTCCATCATCCACATAACATCTTATGACGTCAAGAATGTCAATGAATTTAGTTATTTCGTTAGATAACATACTTTGCAAAGCTTTTAAATTTTGAAATAAATCTTATCCAAATAAATCAAATTGTTGGTTTTATTTCAAATAATGCGACGATCCCCTCTTTTAACTCTCAAAAGACGACACTAGTTATACATCCACGATATTCATATGTCGGACATTCGAGTACTGAAAGGACAGTTTATTGGGATAAAAGAAACGAAAAGACAGAACATAATCTCACGTCGTGCCGAGTAATATATAATGTTCAAATGATCTTTATAAAAGAAAATTTTAATATACATACAACTATCAGAGTCTAACATATCATCGGTTTGGATAGTTATACTTGCATGTCCTTCCAAATGCTAATAAATACTAACAAGTAATGCAGCGTGAAATAAAAGTATGAAAAACGTTTTGGAGGTATTCAGCTCGTCTCTTGAAGTTCCAAGCGCGCATCGCTAAATCTGGGAAAAGTACTCGGGTTTGACCCGGTTATTATAAGAAAATAACAACCGGATTAATCTGATAAAGCAGCGTGAGAAACTCAAATCTTTTGGATTTCTTTTATGTTATAAATGTCTTTCAACAATAAACGTATCTCGTTAGATCACGCCGCACATTAACATGTACGGGTTTTTACCTTACATTAACCAACTTCAAATAGAAAATCCAGTGATATTATAATAATGTCTAAGGTTTAAAATAAATTAAGAATTAAAGTCGAAATTGTTACATTAATTACATTAAACAACATATTAGTATACAACTAAGTCCGTAAAGGCCCGTATTGAAAAATGGATTCAATACAATAACAAGGCTATTGAGATATTACACAGTACACCTCTTGAAAATGTGTTGAAAGCCTTAGCCAACTCCCTATAAAACAGAATCGGCCTATCCCTTTCTGGATAGTATGAATATGTCATTATCCTGCTTGCTGCATGCAACCGTACCAGCGTTTAGCATACATATATGCATAGATATCAATCTAGACCTGGTAGTGATGACCATACCCTAATGGGTGCAACTCACACAGCCCTAAAACATATTCCATGATTTAGCCATTACCGAATGTGAGGTTTGAGGCTACATTTTTATCTTGTTAGCAATTCTTACTTGGAATATTAACACTACCATCCAGACAACAATATAATACCAGCATTCATTCATACAAGTTGTTCATGATGTTAACAAACCGAATAAACAACCTCAGTTGCCTAACTGGAACATAATTATAATTCTCATATTACGAAGATCATTAGCATACAGATGGCAAGGATACTTCAGCAAGTGAATTCAAAACGTTTTTGGACTCTTTTATGGACCCCATTTTTATCAGGTTGATATTTTAGTATTCTGTTTATTGCATTTTTAATTTTATATAAAAGTGACGTGTGTAATGACTTATCAATATAGTGTAGTTTAACTTTACCTATCCCCTAATTTCGCAAATTAAATGAGTAAGTTGCACAGGCACCTGCCATTTATCATTGTTTAGGAAACCGGATCGGACTGTGGTTGAACCGCAAGAAACCGTGACGCTATAAATCAATGGTGAGGCAACACCCTTGTATTATTTGAAATTTTTGAAATTGAATATGCTAATTTTGAGTTTTAGCATTTTGTGAGCTAGTTTTGTATTGTACTAGAGATGTATCTGTATATATGTATCTGTATATATGTATATATATGTTTATCTACTATTCTGTGATGTGATGTGCGTTTGGTTGTTGTATTTTGTTCTGATAGATCTGTTAGTCATCTATAGTTTTGTGTTAAGCATTTATTGTATATGTCGATCCATTTGAGATGAAAAAAAAAACTAAAGCATCAATCGACGTATTCAATAGATGTTTAAAACGAAACTATAGATGGTCGCTCCTAATCAGTCATATTCTACGCATTAGCAGCTCTTTGTCAATGTGGGTCTCAACGTGGGACGGCACAAAACCGTAAGCTGATCCGGTCCCAAGCTAAGTCAGACCGTCATCGTGTCGGAACTGGCGGTTGAACTAGTGAACCGCGATTGAATCATGGGTAGAACCGTGAGCCACGTTTATCTCTTCCTCTTTTTTACCCTCAGCTCATAATCCCGTAACTCATTTTTACTCCAAAAAATGAAAAACCCTAGCATGCATAGCTGCATCTACAACCGCCGTTGCAGTGGCCGCCTCCGCAGCTACCTTCGCAGTTGCCTCCGATCCTAAGCTCCGCAAAGAATCTATGGTGGCCGACCCGCAAGCTCTTTTGTACATTTATATATTTTTGGAGCTATTTGTTTTTCCTGATATACTCATTTAATTTTTGTATTGGATGAAATTGATGAACCAAGTTGCAGCAAGCTTCCTTAGGTTCGATTTTGAATAGATAATCGAGCTTCCTTATTTTCAATTTGAGTAGCTAACTGGAAAATTAAATAATCCACTAATACAGATGCAGTAGGAAGTAGGAACAAATTTATTGATTAAACAGCTTGTGTCAAAGTGTTATTACGCTATGGTTTTATTTTGATGTATAATTATTTGGTATTTATGTCAATGGCTTGACCTAGAACTATAGGCAAAATGTTCTCTTTCAAATTGTTGATTAGATAGGCAAGGTGTTTGTTTTTATGTTTCACTGGATTATTTGATTGCTGATTGAATACCATAGTAAAATAGATCCACTTGCATCAGTAAGAGCTCATACATGCTGCAAGTATGATAATTATAGTTAAAATAATCATCATTCATAAGTATATTTTTTCAAAACAGTACTTTGTTGTTTTGTAAATGTGCTGTTATAATATGATATGTGCTTTTAATAATGGTGAATTATAGCAATTCTATGTTATAGTAATGGTGTGCTTGTGGAAATGATATGTTATTCTTTTCATGATATAAGTTAATATCATACATTAAACAATTTGAGTCTATAATTTACATTTTAAATATATAAATTGTTGAAAAATAAAAATGTACAGTCCGATCGGTTCGACCTTGAGAACCTTGAACCTTGAGACGTCACGGTTCGGTTCTCACAACATTGATATTTATAAAGAAATATATACATCTCCATAGTACGTTACATGCATGCTCTTACCATCTTATATGTTGTTTACTGGAATGTGTACTGGCGTCGTAAACTTGTTAATTGATCACATAACAGGTTAATAATTGTTTACATCGGTTCCCAAATACTTGAGTGAGAAATTATTGATACGTTGGATTTGATGAAAGACAATGTTTAGTATTGTTGACCACATTATTGATTCGCCTAAAATAAACGAGCTTATATATCAACATTTTGAAATTTTTGTGGTGATCAATACTTCCATTTCCCATTTCCATCTTTGCAATGATGTTGTTAAGGATAATTATAAGGATTCCCCGAGATCTATTCTTCCTACGTATCATGAGCTTAAACTGCAAGGACTTGACATATGGATATTTGGATGAATTAAAGCTTAACAATACGATGTTCTTAGAATTTTGTTTGTTCTTCATGCAATTTCTACAATTCTACTTTTGTGTGGATGTTAAATCTATTGTTTCTTTCCAGGAATAATGCAGTTATGCACAAATTTAGTCTGGGTAACGATAGCACTCAAAGCTTTACTGAAGATGAGAAAAATGAAAAATAAATCATGGAACAGTGATATGTTCTGTTATTTTGATTTGATGGAATTACCTTATATGTCAAAATCTTCAGTACCACAACCTAAGTATGTAACTTGAAAATATCCTTATCCTTGAAGATGGCTATAATGCTTTCAAAAGTTGACCTTGCCCTTCATTACTCCTTCAGCTGAACCCTTACTAACTCAAATGCATCTTCTCTCTCTCTCTCTCTCATCAATCCTCTACTTGCTGCGTCAAATCTTTTCTTCTAAGATGGTGTCAATTCCAAGTGGAAGCAAGATGAAGGCATGCATGATACATTCGACAAAAGAACTAGTTATGAAGAAATTTGAGACCCTACAACCAAGGCTTTAGCTCGAAAATGAATCGATACACAATATTGAACATTTATATAAACATGTTTTCATTGTTGTAAACATTTTTTTTAATGTGAATGCTTAGTTTTTGATTGTGTTACAAATTTAGCGTTGAATTGTCCGAGATGTACTTTATAATTCTTCTTATCAGAACTCATTTCCTGTGAATGAGACATTTGGAGCAAAATCCATTATTCAGGTCAATCTGTTATGCAAAATTTTAATTAATTTGCACTAACATCAAACCGTTGTGGAATAGTTAAATTTATGTGCGGAAGCAACCAAAAGAATCTTGTTTGTCGATTAATTATCAACCATCAATTCAATAAACAATAATCACCAAATAAAAAAAATAAAAGAATACAAATATTTAACGTGGTTCAGTTAAATTGCCTACGTCCACGGACCCAACAACAATTTTTTTATTTTACTGAAAAAAATGAGTACAAAAGAGAGATTAACATTATAGGTAGTAAAGTGGGGAGACTAATCTATAATTACAAAATGAATAATCAATTTTTCTAAAGACATGTTTGCGCCAAAACCACTAATTTGCTTTGCCGTAGAAATTAGGGTTTAGTGAATAAGAAGATAATGGTGGACACTCTCTCACACACACCAATATGAAGATGAACTTTCTTCATTTAAATAGACTTAATGAAAGAGTTCTTTGGAGATTAAGAAAACGTTAATTGCCCAATTATCTTGAAATCTTTTCAAATATCCATGATTTGAAATCTATGCAAATGGATAATGGTATTCTTAGTTTCCATAATTTTCCTTGCTTGCACAATCTCCATCAGCAATCTTTTTTTATTCATATAACAAATTCTTCGACTAATTAATTGATTAACTAATTAATTAGCTTTCTTTCTTCAAAAGCAATCGTACATAACTTTCCTCTTTTTCTTTCCACGAATAACCTAATTGATTGATAGGATCAATTAGCTAAATTCTTTTCCTCTTTGACAAATATTTGAATCATCCAAATTTAACACTCCACTCTGATTCAAATATAACAATTTATCTTCATCGTCATATCTCAACAAATTGTCGGGTCTACACCATATGGCGCTAAACTCAAGATAAATAGGTTTGGGCATTGTTACCCAAACAAAACTTCCAAATCTTTCCCAAGCATAAGAAAGATGGTATACAATCAACAAACAAAATGCGTTCGAGCAAATACCAAAATTCTTCAATATATCCGATGTAGGAGACGAATATCTAGATACTTGTTAGAACCTCCATTCTATGGTTTCAATGACAACAACTATACAATCACGTATACAAGATATATCTTATCATATAATAGGTATATATTAGAAGAAGATTACGGTGCACAATAAAATCATGGTTCAAGGACAATTAAAGAAAGATGGATCATACTATTTAAAAGTAATGTCATATTATTATATTATAGTCATAGATATATGTTGTACAACTCCTTGAGTGATCATAACACTTTCATATCGATAAATCTTGATAATAAACTACCATGATGTTATAATTTAAACAGCGACAGACGTCTGTCCTTCTGCTACAGACGTTTGTGACATATTTCTGTTTGTTGTTTACAGACATCTCACATACGTCTGTGACATAATTGCAGACATCTGCGACATGTTTCGGCCTATAAGCGTAAAACTACAAATGTCGTATTTTAAACAGACGCTTCTCTTTGCTTTAAACAAACCTCTTCCTTCTTCAACAGTTGCAATCAATAATCAAAGAGCAATCTTTCAAGAAGTCATAACTTTTCAAATACAACTCTTTGAATCTATAAATACTTCAATCGATTGAGATTTTAATTTAACTTGATTTGCTACTCTCTAACTTCTATATTCATATTCTCTTGTTCTATCATTGACTTAATATTCTCAATCATATTCAACCAAAATCTATATATTTTGGTTAAATTATTTCTTATAAACCCAAGCAATTCACACTCACTATCACTCAAAGAAGATTATAGAAAGAATTGTACTAGCAGTCAATATCCATCACTACAACAAAAATACTCTATTACAACGCCTTTTTTACAACGGGCATTGGCTGCCCGTTGTAATAGTAGGCTATTACAACGGTCCATTCAGGCCCGTTGTAATAGATGCCATATACAACGTCTTTTTTACAATGGGCAATGACTGCCCGTTGTAATAGAATGCTATTACAACGGTCCTTTCATGCCCGTTGTAATAGATGTCAATTTGAAATGTTGCATGTGAGAATTAACCTTCTTTTTAGGTTTACAAATAAAACAACTAGAAAATGAAATTTTTATAAATCAAGAAAATATCGTAGAGAATTATTAAAACGATTTGGAATGGATAGTACTTCAAGTAAACCAACTACAATGAGCATGAGTTTATATTTAGATAAAGATGAAAATGAAAAGGATTTCGATCAAAAATTATACCAAGTATGATAGGATTTCTGCTATACTTAATGGCTAGTAGACCAGATATTATGATGAGCATTTGTCTATGTGCAAGATTTCAAGCATAACCTAAGGAGTCACATCATCGAGCGCTTAAAAGAATTTTATGGTACTTAACCAACACCAAAGATTATGGACTTTTCTACCCGAAAGGCGGCTCTTTCGAGCTTATATCATATAGCGATGCAGATTTTGGCGGTTGCAATACGGATAGAAAAAGTATAGGTGGCACATGTCATTTTATTGGTCAATCTCTGGTTTTATGGTTTAGTAAAAAGCAAAATTGTGTTTCTCTCTCGACATGTGAAGCCGAATATATCTTAGCAGCCTTAGCTTGTGCACAAGTAATTTATATGCCATAAACACTTCAAGATTTTGGTAAAATTATAACTAATTTTCCTATTTACTATAATAATACCGGTGCTATAAATTTATCTAAGAATCCAATTAATCATTCTCATACAAAACATATTGATAATATTCACCATTTTAAAGGGATAATGTAGAAAAAGAAATCAGTTCTCTTGAATTTGTTAACGTTGAAAAATCAAATTGCCGATATTTTCACTAAATTGTTGTATGAATCAACTTTTATAAAGCTATGACAAGAACTTGGTATATGTTCATTTAATAAATTAATTAATTAGTACATGTCACATTTATAATTATAAAAAATTTAACACTATTTTTCTATATAAGATTTTAACTAGAATTATTTTTAGTCAATCTTTTAACAACCATAACAAAAACCATTAACAAGTTTATCGTTAAAACAGTTCTATCCATACAAAGCTTCTACTATAAATAGACCATTCATTCTATTTATACATAAACACTTGGTTAAAGAAAAATAAAATAGAAATATTATTTATAAACTTAGAAAAACTAACCATGTCTTCTGATCACGACTCCACTTACTCAATTACCGACTTTAGCTCACCTTCATCAAATAGCACCTACATATCACCAACAAAACCACATCTCCGTCAAATCGATTGGCTCCACTAAATAATATCGCATCACCTACATATCACACCAGCTACTCTCCGAAGGAAAAAAAGCTAAACGGGCGATTGATCTTAAATCAACATCTCTCAATACTAAAGTGGATGCAATATATCGCTATCATTAAGAAATGATGGAAGATCAACGAGAAATGTATTACGAGCAATGATGTCAAAGATATCATTTTAACTTTCTCGAAAAATGTGTTCTAGTAATTAACGGTCATTCATCAACAAAAATTTGTTTACATAAGAAATCTCCTCTTTTAATATATACTCCTGTGAAAACTTGCAACATTATTCCAAGAAACTTATGAAAGGCAGGGCCATCAAACCAAGGGTGGACTAACACTCCAGCTCGCCCAAGTTGGTCTCCACTTAAGCCTCAAGATAAACAAACTAACGCAAACTCTTGGGATCAACCTGATTTCAAAAATTCACCATCTTCGAAAGATAAAGTATTATACACACACACATCGATATAAATATGTAAATAATATCATACATATTTATGTATGTTGCTTGATTATGATATTTGTTTATTATGCTATTTCTATGAAAACATGCAATTAAAAATCAAAATTATAGACAATATAATTAAAAATAGAAATCTGCCTTTCTCAGACATCCGAGGAAACTGTAGGATCGATTTTACCCTAGAGGGAGGTGAATAGGGTGATACTAATAATTATAAAAGTTTATTGCAGAAGTATAAAATAATTTTAGCACAGATCACAGCAGCATAGATAATAGCAGAATATTAAAAGAAGAAAACAGACACACAGATTTACCCAACTTCGACAAAACCCTACCTACGTAGTGCCCCCAAGGTTTCTACTAGAAATTAAGTAGTTAGACGCTTACACATGTAAAATCACGACACCCGCTATCGACTAACCTAACTCTACACTCAAAACCCTGCCACTGAGTTGTGAATTCTCGAACTACACCACGGTAGTTCGTCCCCTAGTCACACGACTAGAAATTACAACTGTTTAAAAATAAAATACAAATTAAAACACAATTAAACACACAAAACCCTAATTAAAAATATAAGCCCAAAAGCCTTTTTTAATCCGGCCTAAAATATGTTAAGTGATAAGAAAAGTTATCCCCTTTATTCTCTTATACTATCGGCCGGTATCTTTTCTTTGCTAAAAATGGCTGCTTTCTTCTTTTCTCCTCTTTCACAAAATTAGGCTTTCAGTTGTAGATTGAATGATGCTTTGTTTGATTTCTTTGATTGATTTCTTTGCTACTTCAAAATTGTCCAGTGCCTTCACCTAGTTGAACAATTGGTACGTGATGTTCCTTTTGATTTTGATTAAGCTCGACTTTTTGATTCGAGTTTATTGATTTATCGTTCTCGTTTTGCTTGAACTCGAATGCAATTTAGCCTATGATGTTACCGGGTTTAAATAGGGTTCAATGCACTAAATTTCATTCGTATAATTTATACGAATTTCGTCTGATAATTATATGCTTGGTCGTTTGATATTGCTTGGATGTATATGATTTGTTTAGACTTATTCAATTCGTATATTGTTGCTTGATTTACACGGCTTTGATTTTTGACTTGGTTCGTTCTTTTTTCCTTGGTCATCACGGCTTTGATTTTGCCGGTGACTTTGGTTATCACGGCTTTAATTGCTCTATTCGACTCCTTGGCCACCACAACTCTGACTTTGGTTTGAAACTGCTGTTGACATTATTTTCAATTCTGCCTTGACTTGTTTTTCTGACATTTAATCTTGACTTTGGTTCCTTTCTATGTGCTTGTTAACTGTGATAATTTTTTAATTTCGGCACTGACTTATTCAATTTGAGACTCCTACGACATTTGATCATCTTTTCTGGTTTTTGTAAAACCTGCTGCTGACTTCGGTTACTTTGATTATGTGATGATATTTAAAACACCCCTGTCTTTGTTGCTATTACATTTGACTTCGGTCATTTTTGAATATACCTGCTTGATTTTGTCTCGGCCCGTACTTGTGCATTGCATACATGTGTGTTCATATATGTATGAGTTAGCTTTGGGTTTCACTGTTTTATTTGGTTCACCTGAACTTTGAACTGATCCATTGTGTTGTTGAACTTCATGTGTACATCACTTCTAACATGTACATATGTACACTTGTACACGTCTTCATTCGTATACTTGAATCTGGTATCTGCATTTCATGTGTGGTATTTCCAGTCAGGTAGTCCGGTTGCGTCGACTATGTATGATGCCTGTGTATTTGGTTGCACTGTATATTCCAGTGTGCTTCAATATTCATTGATCTCTGACTTTGTCTTGATGTTGTAATTCCCTGTATTGATAATTTTGGAATTTTTCTTCAAGGGTATATCACTTGTTGTTGGTGCATACATGACCGGTTTGCTTTGTGTTAATTGCTTCAAACCAGTTCATGTTGTACTTTTGGTGTTGAGCCTGATCTTTGTGTTTTACTTGAATATTTGAGTCTGGGTTTTATTTGCATTGAGTTGTTGAGCCACTGCATTTGTGTCTGCTGCACCGTTCTTTGAGTCACGTGGTTCATGTGCAGTTTGTAATTTGTCGAGCACTATTTATATACATACATACATACATACATATATATATATATTGTGTGTGTGTGTATATATGTGGTTTTGGTCGAGTTTGGTGCTTGATTGTTGGTTCATATACATTTGTTTCACTGTTGGATATCATAATGCAGTCTTCATTGTGTTCATTAGTCTTCACTGTGCATTACCCTTTATTGTTGAGCCTGTACTGTTCATTCGAGCATGAGTCACTATTATCTTGTTGCAGTCTGATTCTTCAATTGTACTTTGTTTTTGTGCTTTGAGCATTGTTGCAATCTGATATGTTAGCTTGAGTTGCTTGTGTTGGTTCGGTTTGGTTACAGTACTAGTTCTTGTTACATGTGTAGTTCATGTGTACTTAGTTGGTTCATTGAGCTAGCTATGGTATTTGTTTTTTTGATGCAGTCTTGGTCGACACTGAATATTGATGTTGTTGCCATTCATTTGTGTACTTGATTAACTTGTTGCCAGTTGCCATTTTGGTCGTTTTGACCATTTTATTGTACTTGTGTTTTTGGACTGCACTTGTGTTGAATCCGCTTATAGCTCAGGTTTGACCTTGTGCTCGTATCGTGATTTCACTTTAGTTGAACCCGGATTTTAATTGGGTTTGACCTTGTGCTCACTTGTCCATGTAATTTTATCAAGTGTATATTGGTGTGCATGGCCTTATGGCATGTACAGTGATACACTGTGCATGTCACAAGCTGTTCATGTATGATGAATTCAAATTTAAATGATGACGAACAACCCAAATAACTGAGGCAAATAATAGTTTCAAAATACATTTTATTTTACACTGTAAAAATATTTTCTTTTCAATTTTACTGCGTCAGTGTTTATTTTTGCAGATAACTCAGATGCTGGATTCATTCTGGAATGGAGTTGAAGATCAAATACGAGTGAACAAGTGATATGTAGTGAGGTGCTAATGTAAGTGATAAATTGTGATATAATCAAACTTGTATTGTAATCAAAGATTGTATATATATAGTGAGAGCTCAAATTTGTACTATTCAAAATTGTATTAAAATATTTATTTGAATAAAATATCCGTTTGAATTTAAATTCTGTGTTATTTATTTTATTCAACAAATATTTATTAATTATGTGAAAAATAAAATAGTACAATAACAAATACATTTAAATGAATATATGTGTTTATTATCATCAAACAAAAATCATATACTAACATATTCAACAATCTCCCCTTTTTGATGATAACAAACATATATTTAAGATTTTGAATTTAGTAAATGTATTTGATCATTCAATTTGCTCCCCCTATTTGAATGCTTCCTCTCTACACAATGCTTCCCCTTCATATATGCATGAAAATAAATAAAAATATGCAAATGAGCCTAGATGAAAATAGAAAATAGAAAATAAAATATTTGACCTTTATTTATCAAAATCTTAACTTTTCTCTCCCCCTTTTGTTATCAGCAAAAGAGTAATAGTGTTATAAAAATAGAGATAAAGTGATAGACATTAATACAACATTAATACTCAATCAGGTATAAATATTAAATTTCAATAAAAAATCAAACAAAAATCATAAATACTCTTTTTGACGCATATTCCACTTTAGAATGATATGGATGGTGTCATCATATAAAACCATATAGTTGTGTCTATTTGTGGTATATTTATATTAGGAATTTGAATATCTGCTAACCATGCATAACCGTTAGGACTTTTAAATGAGATTAGTAGCATTCCAAATTTTTATTAAAAAATGAATTCAAGTATCTTCTAACCACGCATAACCGTGAGGACTTTTAAATGGGATTAGAATCAACTTGTCTATTTAATCAATCAATTTTGATATGCGTTCTATACATGCATAACCGTGAGGACTTTTAAATGAGCATGAAAGCACATAATCAAAAATTCCAAGTAATTCACCCATGCATAACCGTGAGGACTTTTAAATGAGAGTGAATACTTTGGATGTTTTTATTTGTTAAAAATATAATGAAATGAAAAACGAACGATTTTCTGTTTAAATAACACATATTGACATACTATATTGGATTTTGATGAGTGATGGTCGATAGAAATATGATAGAATTAGAAATGGTCATGGAATTTTTACCAACAAAAAGTTTTTATAACTCTTGTTTAAATTTCTAAAGAAATTTACTAATTATACTGTCTCAGGTTATAATATATGGTCAATATCAACAGTCGTCACTTTTTCAATCACTATTTATCTTTTCGATAATCGGTAAGGAATCAGATTAGTTAATGTAGTCATTTAAAATCAAATCCAAAAATAATTATAAAATCAAATTTTCCAAAATGACTAATCTGAAACTAGGTCAACAAAAAATGATTTCTAGAAGGGGTTTTATAAGAAAAATTTCTGCTATTTGAAATGAAAAATATGCAGATATTTTCTTTGAAAACGATGCAACTATTGAATATCTCAATACAAATCACGTTCCACTAGTAATTTTTCTATCAACTAGATTACCAGTGTAATCTGCATCTGCATTTCTTGTTGACTCAAATTTATCATTAGTTGAATGTCGTAGACCGGACTATGAAGTTGCAACAATTCCTTGAAATCCTTTTTACAACATTTAAATGAAATTCTTTTGGATTTTAATTGAAGTCGTGCCAATAATCAAAAACCGTTAATATAGAGTCAGCCAAATGTATTATCATCAACCAATAAAACACCATCATTAATCCCAAGCAGATCTATATGAAGTAGTTCAAAGACTCTAGAGATTTTTAAAGTATTCTTGGCATAAAAATGTAATTGGCCAACAATTTTGAATAAGTCAGAATCAAAATCAGCATTCATTTCTTTCTCAATAACTAGCTGAATTAAATTATATTATGGTGCAGATTATCACATTTAATAAATCGTTTAAGATAAATATACCGTTACCTATTTACCTTTGCTGATAATTTTTCGTTGTTGTCCATTGTGATTCTGCCACCTTTATACCAGGCTAAGGAACTTGATTTGTCGCTCGTTGTGTGATTGGAACAGCCAGAATCCAGATAACAATGTTATTGTGCCTTAGCCTACCACCACACCTACACGATGAAAGTTTTTTGTGACCTATTTGTTTTTATAGGTCCATGGTTGTTAGTGGCAAATGATTTTGAAAAAAATGTTTTAGTAGACCCGAAACTATTTATATATGTTCCTTTTGGCACCCAAATTTGTTTGACTTTGAGGGATTCTATATTCGTGCCTTTTGGAACCCAAAATGGAATTGTTTTTACGTGTTTGGGTCTATACCAACAAATATTCTGTTTGTGTCCAATTTTTCCACATATTATGCACTTTGAATTGACTTGATTAATTTTGCTTTTAACAGGTTTAGTTGATTATACCCAAGTCCTTGTCTACCTGTATTAGCAGTTTGTTTTCCTATTAGCATATTTAGTGATCTTTCACTTTTGGAAAATTTTTCTAAAGTTGTAGACAATTTTTAGAACTTTTGTTTTGAGAGATTCATTTTCGTTTAATAATTATGTGCACTTTTTAATAGAATTTTCTCTCCTTGTTTTTTCACTTTCTTTCAAAATCAGAATTTCATTTTCAAGCAATTTAATTTTAATTTCTTCTTCGAATGTTGGACACTTATCACACTTAGGGCTTTTGCTTTGATAGTTTTTAACCAATTGATCAAGCTGTTTATTTAAATCTATCAAAGTATCTTTTTGTGATTCAAGTTTAGCGTATCTCTCCCTAAGTCGTTCAAAACAGCCATTTACTTCATGGAAATATATAAGTAATTCAGAGTGAGTATGTTTTGATACCTTGCTTGGCTCATCATCATCGCTATCAGTTATATCACCTCAAAGGCACAAATCTGCATTTTCACTCTCACTACTAGTGCTTTTATCATCATCACTTTTATTCCACGTGGCTGCAAAACTTCTTCTTTTCGATTTCTTTTCTTGGTCGTGTCGATTCTAAGGACAATTTAGCTTGATGTGGCCAGGTTTATTACACTTGTGGCAGATGATCTCTTGCTCGTCTGAGTTGTCTAGTGCTTTGGCTATTCTGCTTTTCAATTTTTGATTTAGAGCTAGACTTCCATATTTGCGATTCCACTTTTTGAATCCTTTTATTAGTAGTGCCAGCTCAGCTGCTCCATCATCATCATCATCATCACTTTCTGTTGTTTCTTTAAGAGATATCGATTTCTTTTGAGTGTCACCTCCTTCACGCTCTTTCTTGAATTTCATTTCTAGCTCATAAGTGGTGAGATTTCCGATGAACTCTTCAACTTTGATTTGTTTCAAATCCTTTGATTCTTGAATAGCTGTGACTTTTGCTTCAAAACTCCATGGAAGGACTCTGAGGATTTTTCGGACTATTTCCAACTTTGTGTATGATTTTCCGAGTGCTTTTGATTTGTATACGATATTGGAAAGTCGTCCGTACATCTCATTGACATTTTCTTCCTTGGCCATTGTGAAATTCTCGTATTCGCTACTTAGTATGGCAAGGCGAGATTCTTTGACTTGAGATGTTCCTTCGTGAGTCACTTCGAGTGTGTGCCAGATTTCCTACGCAGTTAGACAATGTGAGACACGATTAAGTTCAATTTGATCTAATGAACAGATAATAGAATTCATAGCTTTAGCATTAGCATTATGTAGTCTATTTTCTAGATCTGTCCATTCATCCATCAGTTTGTCTATTTCCTGACTATTTACAACTATAGTTGGTGCTCTATAACCTGTCTCAACAATATTCCAGGCATCAATGGTTTTCAGAAAGATTTTCATTCTATTTTTTCAGTAAGCATATTCACCATTGAGCATTGGTGGTCTAACTATGGACTGACCCTCAGCAAAAGCATTATTAAAAGAAGCCATTTTAAAAATTCATATTTTTAAAACAAAAATTGGTTTTTGAAAAGTCAAATTTTTTAAAACAAAAATGGCTTTTGTTCCTAGCTCTGATACCACTTGTAGGATCAATTTCACCCTAAAGGGGGGGTGAATAGGGTGATACTAATAATTATAAAAGTTTATTGCGGAAGTATAAAATAATTTCAGCACAGATTATAGCAGAATAATAGCAGCACAAATAATAGCAGAATATGAAAAGCAGAAAACAAACACACAGATTTACCCAACTTCGGCAAAACCCTGCCTACGTGCTGCCCCCAAGGTTTCTACTAGAAATTAAGTAGTCAAACACTTACACACGTAAACTCGCGACACCCGCTATCGACTAACCTAACTCTATGCTCAAAACCCTGCCACAACTCAGCCACTGAGTTGCGAATTCTCGAACTACACCACCGTAGTTCGTCTCCTAGTCACACGACTAGAAATTACAACTATTTAAAAATAAAATACAAATTAAAACACAATTAAACACACAAAACCCTAATTAAAAATATAAGCCCAAAATTCTTTTTTAATCTGGCCCAAAATATGTTAAGTGATAAGAAAAGTTATCCCCTTTATTCTCTTATACTATCAGCCGGTATCTTTTCTTTGCTAAAAATGGCTGCTTTCTTCTTTACTCCTCTTTCACAAAATTAGGGTTCATTATATTCTTTGAAGTCGTCGCTTTCAGTTGTAGGTTGAATGATGCTTCGTTTGCTTTCTTTGATTGATTTCTCGGCTGCTTCAAAATTGTCGAGCTCCTTCACCTAGTTGAACAATTGGTACGTGATGTTCCTTTTGATTTTGATTAAGCTTGACTTTTTGATTCGAGTTTATTGATTTATCGTTCTCATTTTGCTTGAACTCGAATGCAATTTGGCCTATGATGTTACCGGGTTTAAATAGGGTTCAATGCCCTAAATTTCGTTCGTATAATTTATACGAATTCGTTTGATAATTATATGCTTGGCCATTTGATATTGCTTGGATGTATATGATTTGTTTAGACTTATTCAATTCGTATATTGTTGCTTGATTTACATGGCTTTGATTTCTGACTTGGTTCGTTCTTTTTGCCTTGGTCATCACAGCTTTGATTTTGCTGGTGACTTTGGTTATCACGGCTTTGAATTGCTCTGTTCGACTCTTTGGCCACCCCGGCTCTGACTTTGGTTTGAAACTGTTGTTGACATTATTTTCAATTCTGCCTTGACTTGATTTTCTGACATTTAATCTTGACTTTGGTTCCTTTCTTTGTGCTTGTTGACTGTGATAATTTTTTAACTTCGGCACTGACTTATTTAATTTGAGACTCCTGCGACATTTGATCATCTTTTCTGGTTTTGTAAAACCTGCTGCTGACTTCGGTTACTTTGATTATGTGATGATATTTAAAACACCCATATCTTTGTTGCTATTATATTTGACTTCGGTCATTTTTGAATATACCTGCTTGATTTTGTCTCGGCATGTACTTGTGCATTGCATACATGTGTGTTCATATATGTATGTGTTAGCTTTGGGTTTCACTGTTTTATTTGGTTCACCTAAACTTTGAACTGATCCATTGTGTTGTTGAACTTCATGTGTACATCACTGCTAACATGTACATATGTACACTTGTACAAGTCTTCATTTGTATACTTGAATCTGGTGTCTGCATTTTCATGTGTGATATTTCCAGTCAGTTAGTCCGGTTGCCTCGACTATGTATGATGCCTGTGTATTTGTTGCACTGTATATTCCAGTGTGCTTCAATATTCATTGATCTCTGACTTTTTCTTGATGTTGTAATTCCCTGTATTAATAATTTTGGAATTTTTCTTCAAGTGTATATCACATGTTGTTGGTGCATACATGACTGGTTTGCTTTGTGTTAATTGCTTCAAACCAGTTCATGTTGTACTTTTGGTGTTGAGCCCGATCTCTGTGTTTCACTTGAATATTTGAGTCTGGGTTTTGTTTGCATTGAGTTGTTGAGCCAGTGCATTTGTGTCTGCTGCACCGTTCTTCGAGTCATGTAGTTCATGTGCAGTTTGTAATTTGTCGAGCACCATTTATACACACACACACACACACAAATATATATATATATATATTGTGTGTGTATGTGGTTTTGGTCGAGTCTGATGCTTGATTGTTGGTTCATATACATTTGTTTCACTGTTGGATATTATCATGCAGTCTTCATTTTGTTCGTTAGTCTTCACCGTGCATTACCCTTTGTTGTTGAGCCTGTACTGTTCATTTGAGCATGAGTCACTATTATCTTGTTGCAGTCTGATTCTTTAATTGTACTTTCTTTTTGTGCTTTGAGCATTGTTGCAATCTGATATGCTAGCTTGAGTTGCTTGTGCTGGTTCGGTTTGGTTATAGTACTTATTCTTGTTACATGTGTAGTTCATGTGTACTTAGTTAGTTCATTGAGCTAGCTCTGGTATTTTTTTTTTGATGCAGTCTTGGTCGACACTGAATTTTGATATTGTTGCCATTCATTTGTGTACTTGGTTAACTTGTTGCCAGTTGCCATTTTGGTCGTTTTGACCATTTTATTGTACTTGTGTTTTTGGATTGCACCTGTGTTGAATCCAGCTTATAGCTCGGGTTTGACCTTGTGCTCGTATCGTGATTTCACTTGAGTTGAACCCGACTTTTAATTGGGTTTGACCTTGTGCTCACCTGTCCCTGTAATTTTATCAAGTGTATATTGGTGTGCACGGCCTTGTGGCATGTACAGTGATACATTGTGCATGTCACAAGCTGTTCGTGTATGATGAATTCAAATTTAAATGATGACGAACAACCCAAATTATTGAGGCAAATAATATTTTCAAAATACATTTTATTTTACACTGCAAAAATATTTTCTTTTCAATTTTACTACGTCAGTGTTTATTTTTGCAGATAACTCAGATGCTGGATTCATTCTGGAATGGAGTTGAAGATCAAATACGAGTGAACGAGTGATATGTAGTGAGGTGCTAATGTAAGTGATAAATTGTGATGTAATCAAAATTGTATTGTAATCAAAGATTGTATATATATAGTGAGAGCTCAAATTTGTACTATTAAAAATTGTAATAAAATATTTGTTTGAATAAAATATCCGTTTGAATTTAAATTCTGTGTTATTTATTTTATTCAGCAAATATTTATTAATTATGTGAAAAATAAAATAGTACATTAACAAATACATTTAAATGAATATATATATATATATATATGTATGTTTATTATCATCAAACAAAAATCATATACTAGCTTATTCAACAGAAACATGATAAATGTCTGTCAAAATTATTGGGAATAATTTCCTAAGTAATCTCAAACGTCTATCACCATTCCTCAAACATCTGAGACGGGTTTTGTCTTCTACATATAGCACTTCATATATATTCTTATCCTCCTTCTCTTCATTCTTTTACCCAAATCAATTTACTTCGTAACATTAAATCAAAAACCCCAGCTTCCTCAAAATCCTATTTCGTCAAAAGTGGCACCCAAAGGAAAAAATGAATCAGTAAGAGATCAAAGAAAGGCCAATCTTCTTCTCCTTAAACCAATCTTGTCACCGATGCACACGTTTAAGAATGGCTTCACAATAGTCCAATTGCTAATAAAAGTTTCGAAGATCTGAAGCAAAATAAACTTCATTTCGATCCCTTCTACGGACTATGCTAATTTAGAGAATACGGTCTTCAAGAACTCACCATCGCCTCCTGATGTCGTGAACCAATTAACTTCGATGAAAATGAGGTACAAATCGATCAATTGACCATCTTTCTTTTTTACGCAAACTTATGTAGTAGTGATATTTGGACACCTGAAAATGAATATGGATGGTTATGGGCTAGTGTGTACGGACGTGTTTTGAAAATCAAGATGGATGGATGATCGTCTTTATTTTTTACCATTAATCAGTCAGGTACCTTCAAGGACTCCTTTTCCCCTTCACATCCGTTGATGTCAATGGTTCATCCTTAATAGCGTACACCTTGGGCTGCTATACCTTCTTCATGAGTGGGCAGTCATTCACCATATGGCTGGGTTGATGGCAATTAAAACAGAGAGTTTTCTAGACCATTGGAGAGATGGGTCCACTTTGCTGCTTTGGAGCTTCACGATTTGGACAGTACCCAGCAATATGTGCTTTTTGCTTGTAAATATAACAACCACTATCCTTAGTCTTGCTTTCTTAACCTTCTCCATGTTTCCCTTTTTCTTTCTTCTTCCAATTTAGATTAAACTTTCTCTTGTTAGAACCGTTTCCACTGGAATTTCCACCAGGTGCTACTGGAGTAGGCTTCTTATTTTCCAAGGCCTCATACCTTAGAGCCATATTAACTAAATCCATAAAAGTACTCTTACCATGAGCAGTCATTATCTCATGGTACTCTTCTCTCATACCCAAAACAAACATCTCATTTTTCTTTAACGGGGGTTGATCAATTCCGGTCCAAAACAAGATAGCTCACTGAACTTTGTCTCATATTTTGCTATAGATAGATCCCCCTGCTTCAAATCCATAAAGTTCCTGTACATCCTGGTCTTTCCTGCTATTGGCAAGAATTGGTCCATAAAAACATCTTTAAATCGGGCCCACGTAAACTCTTCTTTCGTAATATTTGCAGTAAGGGAGTTCGACTAAGCTGATGCTCCCTCTTGTAGTTGTCATGCTTCTAAGAACCTTTTCTGTTCATCTGATAAGTTGAGGCCCTTAAAAATCTTTTAAGATCGCAACCAATCTTGCACTTCCACAATATGTTCAGTTCCTTTTAATGGTTTCCCTCCTAGATTGGTGTAATCCTTGCATAAGGTCGTGAAATTCACTCTTGGCTGCTCCGACGCTGCCTCCTCGACGATTCGAACTCCTCCTCGATTTGGGGTTTGACCATTTGTAGTCTTAGTGCTACTCGCTCCCCTACCTCGTCTGCCTCTATTACTCATGTCTTACTACCTAGACATAGTAAGATAATCTTTAGAATACTTGAACATGATAAATCTGGAAAGAAGGGTACTAATCAAGTCTATCAAGCTGATCTACCTGTCAGAGATATATATGTATAGGTATACGAATAAAATTACAAATACGACCTCTCGAAGTGGACCCCAACCCAAAACCTAGGTGTTCGCTTAACCTAAGCTCTGATACCAATTGTAACGAACCGCCTTTCTTACTTCGTAAGACTAGCCATTAAGGGTAAAAGAAGAAGAAAGATATGAAGAAACTATATAATCGTAGAATCTCATAATGCAACAATAGATAACATAAAGTTATACATAGTCATTTACATAATCATACATCAGAATCATTACATTACAACCTTCAACTGGACAGTTATAACAACCTACCCATACAAATTACATATATCGTATATAAACACAGCAGAATAAGATAATAACTAGCTAACGGTGATGCCACCTGCTCCAGCTCCTCCAAAATGCAATCGTAAGAAACCTAGATTACTTGGCTACTCATAAAAATTTGAGTATCCAAGAGTGCAGGAAAAGAAAAGAAAACTCCGGGTCAGACATGGGTCTGGTGTGAGTAAACTCAAAACAACTTAATTATTACTTTTAAAACCCCTTTAAAATCAAAGGCATCTCGTAAGACCATGCCGCACAAAATATGGACGGGTTTTTACCTTACGATTGCCAAAACACTTCAAATAGAAATCCAGTGATACTAGGATAATATCTAGGGTTTTCAAAATAGAACATAGCCGAAATGCTTGCATCTCACATTTCAACATATTGGGTACAACTAAATGGCACTTATTGGGAGATGGACTCCATTCAATGACTGGGCTACTGGTGTACCGCCCATCATGGTGCATCTCTAAATAAAATAACACCGAGGACTCGCCGGAATCCCTGCCAAAGCAAGACCGGTCTACCCTTGGTGGATAGTACCGAATATGATCACCCTCACTTGGGATCAGCAACCATAGCGAATTATACATGAGTTGTTAGTAGGGACTATGTATAGGGGTGATCTTACCCTAATGGGAGCGACCCACTTAGTCTTGTTGCATATCTCCTGTTTCATTCATTCTAGGTTGATGAGGCCTGAAGCTACGTTTACCTTTACTATAGCACTACCACTTGGAATGCTAACTTTGCCTTCCAGATGTTGACACAATGTCAGCACTCATTCATACAAGTCATTCAGGAGATGAATGAACTGAAGGCACTACTTTCACTACACCCATTTTGGAATCACCCACAGGGTTGGTAGCAAATAGCACTTGCACTTCAAAGCCTTCATCTTGGACCTTGACTTCACTATTTCCAATTCGAACGCTTACGTTGGCTCGAAGTGGTTTTCGGATAATAACTGCTATCCGATCTTAGTCTCTCCAAACCAACATTCGATAATTTAAAGGGTCAAGTTGTTTATAGTGCACCATTGCACTATCAGGGGGTAAAGATTTACATATGGAAATACGTTCCATATGCTTAGATTATCATGACCCCGCTTATAACTCCGTTGAATTCATCACGTTCCCAAAGTGCGATATTTTTGATAAGTACAAGTCGACTTACTTTCAATAAAAATGTGTCCACGTTTTATTACAACTACTTAATTCATTTGGCTACTTAATAGCATGGACAATAGATCCTCTGGTTTCAAATAATTTACTTTAGTAAGAAAGTTAGTTTAAAATGAATAACTAGTAGAGTTTTAAGATACTTCCTATAAATAATAAAGTTTAATTAAATCATAAGTTAAAAACTTAATTAGACTTTAATAAATCTTAATTAAATCAAAATTAATCAAATTTAAACCTTAATTAATTAAAAATTTATTTATACTTAAACTTTAATTAAATAACATTCATTTAAAATTAAACTCTAATTAAGTAATAATTAAGTGAATAATTAATCTTTACTTAAATAATAATTAATTAAATAATTAACTATCATTAAATAATTAATTAAAATAAATAAACTTGATTAAATAAAAATTAATTTCCTTTTATCTTAATTAATCATTATTTAAAACCTCCTTAATTAAAAATAATTAACTTGGTTAATTATTTCTTAAACTCTAATTACTTAACCTGATTACTTAATTAATTAAATAAATAATAATTACCCTAATTAATAAATTAAATAAATAAATTTTTAAATAATAAAACTTAAAATTTTGACTTAATTACTTTGTTTGAAAAGATTTTTCAAAAACAATCCAAAAGAAAATGCTTTAAAACTTGAAATCGTAAATTTTCCCGAACTGCATCCACAACGACTATCGCTACAACCGCAGTTCGCTAGAATTGATTTCTAGGTAGAAATCTCACATTAACTTTAGCTACAACATATTTGAAAACTTAATAAATAAGTTTGAAAAAAACTTAAAACAAAGGATATAAACTTGGAAAACGTTTTCAAAAGCCAAAACTAGAAAACAGAAATTTCTTTTTTCCATCGGATCTCAAGTCCTTTGTGACATTTAAAGTGTTAGTTTCATAATCATTCCATTAAATACTTGGTTTTTGTTTCGCATACATTACTACCATCATATCATAAACCAACATCACATATCCATATTCAAACATATCAACATATTATCCAAATCACAAATCTACACCAAACTACCAACTTGCAATCATATATCATCCAACAACATGCTATTTCAATACAACAAACACTATATTTTTACAGCATATAGTTCATCAAAATCAAGTTGTTTTCTTTTTCAAAAATAAGAGTTTTACTCACCGAAACTTTACTAACTCAAGGCGAACTTCAACTAAAACTTTGAAATAACCTAAGATCTTGCAAACTTAAAGACTTTGGATGCTTGAACACCCAAAAATGGGCTCGGCCAGGGTTAGTTGGGCTCAGCCATGTTGGTTAGTGGAGGGTGGTTGCTTGTAGTTTGAAAAAAAAAGTTTTATAGAATATGTAGGAGTGATTTAGTGAACTAAAGAGAAGAGTTTAAGTGGAAAGAAGTGATTTTTCCTTAGTTTATTTATGAAGAGAAGCCATGGAACTTTGTTTAAGCCCTTAGAAAATTTGAGAATGAAGAAGTGGATTGTAAAATGAGAAATATGAAAGGGAATGTGTATTCATAAGCTTAGAAAATTATTTTATGTAAAGTACTTTGAATTAAATACACACACATGCATGCACCTTCATACCCTCCCCCATGATCCACCCTCTCCTTGTACTCCTCCCCCCCTCATGCAACTATTCAAGCTGGGTTCTCGTGTCCTTTGTGTTGAGAAAATTATTTTTATATGTTAATATGTATATACACACACATTTTATTAATAAAATCTTCTTTTATCTTATATATTTATATACTTTAAGGTAGAAAATATATACATGCATATATAAATGTGTTCTTTTTCCTAAATTAGTTTGTAATGTGTATATATGTGTTTACAATAGTGCTATGACATTTTATATAACTTTTAACAAATGAAAAATCAAGATTTCGGAAAATAATTTTCGGTCACATTTTCTATTTTTTTCTAAACATATATATTGATAAACAAAATTTGAAAGCGATTTTATCATCATTAGTAAATATTTAAAATAGGTTTATTTTTTAATAAAAATCCTTTTATTTATTATTTAAAATATATTTAAATATTGGTTTATTTAGCGATAAAAATTTGGGTCGTTATAAAAACCCTAGTGTACTCATTTTTATACTTTGCTTTTTATACTCTGTTATATTTCTATATTTAGCTCATATATTAGCATACACTGCATACTAATACACAAGTCATATTAGATACGATCCACTAGACTTACAATACTAAACTTCGAGAGGTCAGTGGAGATTTAGCAGCACACTTCACCTTCTCCATTCCATATTAAGTGAGGACATACTCAATATTATCTACTCTAATCTCCTTCACAAGAATTTTGCTAGACTTTCCTAATTCCACACAAAAAGACTCACCAACAAACTCCACATCATTCAATACATAAGATGAAGAATCATCATCACAAATATGCTCACAAATAAGGCCAACTGAACCAAAAAGTCTTGCGCGCAACTAAGCTTCACCTAGAGTCTGAACCTTTGCAATCTTTTCATCAACCATGGTATCATCGAAAATACCAATATCTCTCTGAATATGGAAAAAATCTAATAACTCCAAATGTGTTTTGCAATCTTCTGTCCTTCCAATGTCATCACTTGATAGAGGCTCCACCTTTAACAAAGACCTCTCATCAGATATCGCATGCTTGCTAGTCACAATTCTCCTAGTTGTTTTACACCACAACCTATACCTCTTCACTCCTTCTCTATAGCCTAACAAAATGTGCTTGCTTTCTCTAGGCTTCAACTTATCATGTCTCTCGATTTCTAAATAAGTTGAACAACCAAACACTTTAAGGCATGAATAATCAATAGACTCTCTTTTCCATATTTCTTCTGGAATCTTCATATCTATGGCAATAAAAGATGTATGGTTGATGAGACATACTGCCAAAGATATCGTTTCTGGCCAAAATCCCTCTTCTAGACTAGTAGTCGTTCTCAAGCTCATAGCTCTCTCCCATAATACCTGACACATGCTCTCCGCCGCTCCATAACAATATGACTCAATAGAAATAGAAAAATCTCTAACTACATACTCGAACGCACAATAGTTAGTGAATTCTTATGACATAAATTCAACACAATTTCCAACTTTGAGTACCTTCAAACGCTTCCTCGGCTGCTTCTCCATCAAGGTCTTCCACTTACAAAACTGGACAAATATTTCATCTTTGGCCTTTAAGTACTAGACCCAGACCTTATGTGAGAAATCATCCACAATTAAGATGAAGTAACTGGCTCCACCTAAAGATGCAACCGGGGTGGGTCCCCATACATAAGAATGAACAAACTCTAGAAACTCTATAGCCACTACAAGAAAACTGATTTTTTGTAGCGCCCAAAAACCGCCACTACGTATTTTTAGTGGCGTTCCGATAATCGTTACGAGAAAACATGCCACTAAAAATCCTCGAGTATTAGTTGCACTTTTTTAAACGCCACCAAATTTGTTTTTTTGATAGCGTTTTTATAACGCCATAGAATTCCTTTTTTGTAGCGCCTATTTACCGCCACCGAAAAGGTTTTCTCCTCCATGATACTTTTTTATGGCGTTATCTAAATTTTTTGTAGCGCTTGTTTAACGCCACCGAAAGGGTTTTCTCCTCCACGTTACCTTTTCATCACGTTATATACATTTTTTGTAGCGCTTAATAAACGCCAGCATAAGTGTACTTGAGTTTTTAATCACTCTTTTGTAGTGACATTTTAACGCTACCAAAATAAATAATATCCAGTAGCGTTTGTTTCCCTCCACCTGCTACTCCAGATTTACCCCTGATCTAGCATCCAATTATATAATAACAGAATACGCAAGCACATACACTTTTGAACACAATATATTAAACAACTACAAAATACGTATACGCATTGAAGATCCACAAGATACATAGACATTCATACATCCACATACATAGGTGTCGACAAAAAGCTACCCGTACACATACACAACCAAACTACCATAAGTGTTATAACCAAACTACCATAAGTGTCATAACCATACATATACATCTGAAATAAACGTCTGAAATAACCAAAGTACCGAGCAAAACCTGAACCACCATAAAAACCCGAACTACCTTTCATTGCTGATGTCTTCAAAACCTGAACTACCTGTCAACAAAGAACAGAACAAAAGAGTGAGAAAACAAAACCTGAACTTAAAACTGCATCACAAACATTCCACCACAATCCATACATAACTCCTCACCATCAATTATTTTCCCTCCCCTGAACCTGAACCACCAATCACAATCATTCAATCATAATTCGAATATAACACCCCTACTTATGTACTTTTATCATTTTACCAAAAATCTATCTGCACTTTAGCTGCTAGCATTCCTAATGTATATATAAAAAAAATTATATACCTTTCATTTTGACTTAATAATGATTTTTTCCATTGGCCAAGCTATGGGAACGCCAAAGCAATCATCCATGCACGTCAGACCCGATGTTGGTCTCCATATCTCTGCATTTGGAACTATCACCAGTTCAATCCAAACTTTTACAGCATTACGTCCCAATGGACGACAATGGACCATCGTTATCAGATCAGTTGATGCAATACTTCCTTCAGCCACTACATCTGCTCCACTCAAATCGATCAACTGGCATTTGGCATCCTTTTGCATGGTTGCAATCGGCTGAAAGAAAAGAGATTATTATGCACAATGTATACATGCACATTAAATAAACTTTCATACACAGTTAACTTCTTCAAATTTGAAAATTAATACTTACATTTTGCGATTTATTCATGACCATATGTGCGGATTTCATGGGAGAATTCACAACATTTTCAGTATCATCACGACTCTCATCTAGTTTTTCTTTATCAGCTTCTACTTTTGATCTTGGCCATGCTACTTTCCTACCAACTGCATCTCCAATGCACGACATATCAGATGTGGGTCGCCACAAATAAGCATCTTTATTTACTACTTTGTCCACCCAAATCACAACAGCAGACGGACCGAGTGGAATACCATTAACAGTATATTTTGGATCAGTGGCGTGGATTCTTTCTTCAGCAACTACACCTTCACCCTCAGTCCAACCGTAAATCTTGCAAGTGTCTTCGATGATGCTGGTACTCTAAAAATGAGAAGTGAAATTCAAGGCTTTAGTATGCTATACAAAAACAACGAATATGTGTTAAATTTTTATTCAGATGGGGTGTGTGCTCGCTGCATTTTAGACATCAATAAGCTCGTAGCATATTACACTAATATACTTAAAGTGAAAAAAATTACCGTACTGGCTGCACTACAGTTCAACCGTGTTCGCAGCGGGACCTTGATGCAAACTGATGGCCAAGCAACTACCTTATTCTTAGCGTCTGCTAAGGCTGCCATTTCAGGTGTAGGCCTCCATAAATAAGTATCTGCTTTATCCACTGAATCTATAACAACGCTCCCAGCATTTTGTCCAAGACTAATGCCATTGACAACGTCATCTGGGTCCATGGACAACAGCCTCCCATGGGCAACAACTCCAGAGGTTCCATCCCAATTCAACAGCAAACATACTTCATCGTCGCTCTACAATTAATCAACCGAAAATTAAATCAATTATTGGATTAAAAAATTAAAATATAAATTTCATTTATTGAGTAATATAAATATTATTTTTACCGAATCAGGTGAGTTCCTAATTCTCGAACTTTCTTTACCCTGCAGCGAAGCACGAATATAAATTAATATTTTACGAATTTATAAATTAATTTCCAAAAATTTACCTTCTGGTCCATCAGAGTCTGTATCATTCCCTTCAATTCTGCTATTTCCTCTCGACACCGAGACACTTGTTTATCTTTGGACTGGGCCAAAGCTAGCTTGGTTAAAGTGTAACCCCTACACAATGCCCTTAACTGTCCCGGTTTATCTTATCGCAGTACATGTACAAGAGCATCTTTTCCAATATCAGTCAGTGTCGAGCCGGATTGGGATAGGCTACCATATTTTTTGATCTCCTCCTATATAAATAAATACACATAGATAATGTACAATGGTAAAAATATCATAGTTTCAAAAAAAATATACCAATAAAATTAAAAACAATTTTACAATAGTATTCGCAGCTTCCATGTTCACTGGTTCACCATTTTTTTTAATGTGAGATCTAATCCACACATCAGCTCTACTTATGGACGATGGATCTACACTTTCTTTTTTCTAAAAATAGAATAACATTAAATTAATAAACTGACAGGTATAAAATAATGTTAAATAATGCTATAGTTAATTAACTTACCATGTCTTCGGTCTTTCTAGCCATTCCCCTACGACCGGTTGTATGCGGAAGTTGTGTGTACCTAAGGGCTGAATATTTCTCACTTTTTTGCTGAAAATATTGAAAGATGCTAGAATTTAACAACCAAAATCATAAAAAGAAAAACTATCTAATATTTATAATGTAGGGTAAATATGTATGGTGAGGATTGCAATTTATTTGAAAATCAATTCATCTAGGTCTTCCAACATCCAATGTGACATGTTTCTTCTTTCCAAAAGAACATTCCCCACAAGAGCTAGGCTTTGATTGACAAACATCATCAATTAAGCAACTTTGGTGATGTCATGATTTTTCATACCAATACTAGAAGAATTTTCCATTGATAACTAATATAGAACAAGACAGATAGTTACATACCAATCTGTTGTGTAAAATTTTAATTAATTTGCACTAATGCTAAACCGTTGTGGAATAGTTAGGTTTATGCGTGGAAGCAACCAAAAGAATGTAACTTGTCGATTAATTATCAATCACCAATTCAACAATAATCACAAAAAAAAAGATAAAAAGGAGAGTGAAGAACACAAAGATTTAACATGGTTCGACTAAATTGCCTACATCCACGAACCCAACAACTATTTTTTATTTCATTGAAGAAAGAGAGTACAAAAGAGAGATTATAACATTATAGGTAGTAAAGTGAAGAGACTAACTTATAATTACAAATTGAATTATCAATTTCTCCAAAGACTTGTTTGTGCTCAAAACCCCTAATTTGATTTGGCTGCAAAAGTTAGGATTTACTGACGAAGAGGATAATGGTGGATGCTCTCACACACACGTACACCAATATGAAGATAAACTTCATTCATTTAAATAGACTTAATGAAAGAGTTACATAGATATTAAGAAAAAGTTAATTGTCTAATTATCTTGAAATGTTCCCAAATATCCATGATTTGATTTCCATGCAAATGGATAATGGTGATCTTAGTTTCTATAATCTTCCTTACTTGAAACAATCTTCATCACCAATCTTTTCTTTCTTCACACAATAAATCCTTTGGCTAATTAATTGATTAGCTAATTAATTTGTTTCCTTTCTTCAAAAGCAATCACACATAACTTTACTCCTTTTCTTTTCACCTATAATCTAATTAATTCATAAGGTCAATTAGCGAATTTCGTTTCTTCTTTAGCAAATATTTGAATCAACCAAATTTAATAGCATTACTGTTCTTTTTTTGCAGCGGTGGGCATAAATCGCACTTACATACGAAAATGGACCGTACTGAACTACTAAAATAATCCGGTAAACCGCATCGTATTTTCTAATCAAGCCAAATATATAAAACCGAACCGATTCGGTTTAATATGGTGCGGTAGCGGTTTGAATGATTGAACCAACCACATCAAACCAGACCGGGCCGCTTGGTAAAATTCAAATATTTTGATGAGATTTTGTATTTACTCTACTTAAAATCACTAAATATTAAGTATATGAGTGTTTGGACTTCAGACGATTAGGTAATGAACCATTTAGTATTTGATATGTATAAAAATACACACCATACATAATATCTATGAACGAATGTGTCTTTTATTTGAATTTGTTTGAGTTTTTTATTAATATTTTTACTATTTATTCAATAAATTATTTTCAAACAAATATGATATGGGTTTAATCCAAACCGAATCGAAACCGGACCATAGTATCACTAACACGGATCAAAATCAGACTGTTATAAAATTTTTACTACGGTTATTAATTTTAATTAACCATATAATGTGGTGCGGAGATGGTTTGGACTCCAAACCGAATCAAACAGACCCAATCCTACATTTTTATCTAGTATAAAAAAGATAAATCATAATAAATCCAGTTCTCATTTTCATTAACTCAAATAGTACACGATAGTATCATGTCTTTAGAAACAAATAGCACACTAATATAGAAAACATTATTAAACTCAATTTTTGAAACTTTATTTACTTTTTGAAATGATAAATATAATTCTTAGTTGATTTATTTAGTTTAATAAAAGGCCAATCTTTACTAATGATAAATAAGTTGCGTAAGAACATCTATTTTAATATATAGCAGCCAACTGAGCATCAATTGAACAATAAGAAGAACCACATCAGACGATCAGTAAGAAAAATATGGTTGAGAGTTCGAAAATGACTCTGTTTGAACTGATTTTGAGCACGGTAAAAGTGCCAATTTGATAGTGGTTTGAACTGAACGTCTGGATGTCTAAAACAATCAATAATATGCATCAGAACTAACCTTTTAACATTAAAGATTACATAAGTAATAAAGCACATCAACACCAGACGTGTAACAGTTGAAAATAACAAAGCCGAACAAGTCAAAACTGAGCGTTGGGGGATCATAAAGCGAGAGATGTAACCACGAATATTAGTAGGGGATTAAGATCTAATTCATAAGGAACAACAAATTTGACAAAGAGCAAGTCGGTACTATCATGAGCAACAAAGAGGGTGGAAAAGGCAATTTGTACATTGAAATGGTTCCCAAAGATAGGCTAAATCTATTAACGTCATTGAATTTCTTTTTACACGTAGTTGCTAAAATAATCGAACGCACTATATGTTTTATTTCGCACCCCATTTTATTTCATACTTACCCTTACATACTTATTTTTTGAAAATTGGTAAATGGGCCAGGCTTAGAATGTAGTAAAAGAATACAAACGAGTAAACACAATAACCCGATAACAAACACCACAATACACTCTAACCCTAAACAAGTTAGGGCAAACCCACGCCTCCACCTTCTCGAAAAAAAAGACTAAAAATGGCGGAACGCCGTGTGAGATCCAGCAACGAAATCAATAATAACTCGCTAAAGCTAATTTAAAGGCTTAAGGAGGCTTTCAGTATTTCCATTCAGATCCTTTCATCCCGTGTTGCTCTGAAATGGAGTGAAAATCATTCATTTGGGTGGTTTTCACTTCATTTTCGACTCGCGAGTACGAGCTTGTACTTGAAGCTTTATTACTCCTTAGATCTGGAATCTGCTTGGCAAAACTTGATGGATTGCAGATAACTTTGGAGGCTTTGGCGGTGCAAACTTCATATTTGTTGCCGTTATGCTTCAAATTAGTTGAATTCGCAAGCTCAGCCATCCAGCTGCTTTCGCCCCTCTCCCAATTAGATAAGTGAAAGATTTGCTTGTTGATATTGCTCCTATAGTGGCTAGAGCCTAATCTTTGTTCATTGACAGCCCAATGAAGCTTTCTTTCATGCTCTTGAAGACAACTATACACGTAGTAACCTCCATAACTGTCAGGTAAATATACATTAGGCTTAGAGTTTGAAATATTTAAATTAATACCCATATTATTAAATTGAGCCTTGATACTTCCCTTGCAGTTAACTATTGACTTGTTATTGTTCTAGAGGAAGTCACTTGAGCAGTTACTTATATGATCTCTGTAGCACTCTTCAGATAAGTATCTGTTGTTAAGCGTATTGTTGTATCCTGAATGTGGAACTCTTAAATCATAGTTGATATTAACTTTCGATTGCCAATTTTTGTCCATATGCAGATGATTTTCCATCAGATCATTAATATCGTGCGTGCGGTAACTTCCGCCCCTATCAGGTTAAAAGAGCGATTATTTGAGTTCAAATATTGTTTATTATTAGATAGAAATAGATTGTCTTTAAAAATACTTCTCTTTATATTACAAGAGCATTCCTATAGTGATGGTAGAAGTGGCCGCCCCCAGTATTGTCTGATTTGAGAGTGGAATCATCATTATTCAAAGGCTTTTTCATCCAATGACTGCCATTGTGGTGAAGAGGACTCACATTGGGAAAATCAATAGCGAATTTCCCACTCTGTAAGAAAGATTCTAAACTCTCATCATATTTATCCATGCGCCAACAGCTTTGATATGATTTTTCTGAATATGTGTTTTGATTTCTATGTTTATTGAGAAGGATCTGGCTATCTGATTCAATTTTCTTCCTAAGTTGAATGCTTTATGTTTCTATTTGTGAATGCAGTCTTTGATTTCTTTCTTTCCAAATATGATAGATTGTTGCAGTAAGCATAATACTTGCTTTTTTGAATACCTTTGATTTTTCCTTGAAGTTTTGCTGAATGTAGTTAGTGCTTTCTCTGATGTTCTGAACAACCTAATTTTGGTTAATTTTGAGCTTAGTTTTGGCAATAAACCAAATATGCTTTGAATAAGTACAGTCGAAAAATAAGTGATTGATACACTCTGTTTCATTTCTGCAAAGAAGACATATTTTGTCCCCTTTTTTATTCCATTTCAAGCATCTATCCCTAGTAGGAAGTCTGTTAATAATTGCAAAAAAAGCATAGTGAGACATTTTTGGACAATTTGATTTACTCCATATAACATTGTGCCAATCCACTTCAGTTTCATGTCCTTTTATAAATTCCGGAGTCTTTTTGAAAAAAATAGTCCTTTTGTAGATGTTTTCCATTCCCACTTATCTTTTTGAAGATTTGGGTCTATTGAAATTTGCTTAATGGCTGTTTTAAAAATAGAAGTAGCTCGATGTCTATGCATTCCACCTATTATTTTGAATGATGCAACTAACTTTTCCAGCGATTTCACCAAACAAATATAAGCTATTTCATCCCACAAGACTAACTAATGTTTTAACATGAATCCAAGGGTCAAACCATAAACTAGTCTGATTTCCATTATTAAATTTCCTTTCCAAAAGTTTAATACCAGTGTCTTTGCTGCTGAGAATATTTTTCCAAACAAAAGAGTGATGATTTTCAATACCGGTGGTCCAAAAATTCTTGTTTTTGAGATACTTTGCTTTCATCCATTTTGCCCATAATGAATTTCCATTTACAAATTTCTAGAAGAATTTGAGTTTACACACTTCTCTCAAGTCATTGATGTTTCTCAGACCTAAACCTCCAAAATTCTTAGATTTTCATACCTTGTCCCAAGCAATTTTGTGATTCTTTCCTTTCCAAATGAAATTTGCATAAATTTTTTTCAATTTTGTGAATTGCTTTAATTGGGATATTGTGGGCTGGTTCCAATACATGATGATTGCAATGATGATAGTATGAATTAGCTCAATTCTACCAGCTAATGACAGAAATTTGCTGGCCCACCCTTCAAATATATTTTGGATAATGTTCAATAATCTTGTGCAGTCCCTGTCATGAATTTGATTGACATTGAGAGGAAGTCCTAAATATTTAACTGGCAGACTTCCCTTCTTGAACTTTAAAATATTTAAAATAACCATTTTTCTGGAGCATCCTTTGCTAAAATAGATTTTTCTTTTGAATTCATTGACTTTTAGTCCTGCATGCTGTTCCAACTTGTCAAAAATATTTGCACTAGATTTTGCACTTTGTGTGACTGCATTCAAAAAGATAAGAAAATCATCAGCATATAACAAATGAGTAATATATGGTTTGATTCTATTAATGGGTTTAATATTTACTTTTATAAGTTCAATTTTCATAAGAATTGAGAAATATTCCATAGAAATAATAAATAGGTAAGGAGAAAGTGGGTCTCCTTCCCTAATTCCCCTATCGCTATGTATGAACCCATTAGGAGAGCCATTGACCAAAATAGAGTAAGAAACATCGTTAATACATTCAAGTATAAGAGCACAAAACTCATTGCAAAATCCCATTTGTTTCATCATAAAAATAATGAAATGTCTATTTATTTTGTCAAATGCTTTATGTAAATCAATTTTGACACACATGAGATTTTTGTTATTATTATTAATATTCCTAATTAATTCATATGCAAGCAAAGTGTTTTCAACAATTAATCTGCCGGGGATGAAAGCACTTTGGTTTTCAGAAATAAGATATTTAAAAAAATATTTTTATCCTATTACATAAAATAATAGAAATGATTTTGTAAATCAAATTGCAGTAGGCAATTGGCCTGTAGTCTTCTAAACTGTTGGGAATTTGAATTTTTGGGACCAAAGTAATAAAAGTATGATTTAATTTTTTTACTAATTTATCAGTCCTAAAAAATTCAGAAATAGAATCAAATAAAAATAATTTGATTTCCTCCTAATGAGTTTTATAAAATTTGGCATCAAAGCCATCAGGTCCAGGGCTTTTATCATTATTAGAATTAAAAATGATATTTTTAATTTCGTCAAGTCTAATAGGGGCCAGAAGAATATCATGGCTGTTTTCATTAACTTTAAACTTCGGCTCAATATTAGGGAAAGTATTAGAATAAGGATTGGTATTATAAAGATTAGTAAAATAATTGATAGCTTCCTTCCTAACACATGACAAATCATTAATAACATTACCCTTAACATCAATAATTTTTCCAATATCATTCTTGTATTTCCTACTAGACATCTTAGCATAAAAAAATTTGCTAGCTTCATCACCATGAATCAACCAGTCTATTTTAGCTTTCTACCTTAAATTGATAGACTGCACATGAAGTGACTTGACCAGTTTATTTTGGGCTAGAAAAAAATTGTTGACCTTATTAATGTCTAAGCAATTCTTGTCTGATTCATTCTGTCTAAGCTCACATTCATCTCTGATGTTTTTAATTTCATTATTAGTTCTGCTTTTATTCCAAATTTTCAAATTTGCTTTAGTAATTTGAAGAAGTTTATTGAATTTTTGTTGGGTAGTGCCTAGAACCTTTGTGGATAAGCAATTTTTGATAATGTCTTTATAATTATCCTCATACACCCAACCATTGACAAAACTAAAAGGAATGTTTTTCCTAATATTATTATTGTAAGTAAGATAGATTTGAATTGGAGTGTGATCACTAGTAGCTTGGGAAAGAGAATAGCATTTGAAATCTTTAAAATAATTTGTAAAAACATGATTTATTAGAATTCTGTCTAATTTACAATGGATATTTCTAAATTTTCTAGACTTCCAAGTATAAGTATTTCCAAAAATAGTTGGTTCATATAGACCGGTTTTGAGAAGAAAATTATTTAACATTTCAAGTTTTTTAAAAGGAATAGGATTCCCACCCTTTTTACAAAACCATGCATGACAGTATTAAAATCACCAATTACAATCCATGGATGACTCATATTAGAGTTAATTTGTTCAACGCTATTCCAAAGAGATAGTTTTTCAGTTTCACTATTAGAAGCATAGACAAAAGTAATTTCTAATTGAAAACCACCTTTGTTTACACACTTACAGTGAATAAACTGAAAATTCATAAAATATTGAAAGATATCCCAAATATTAGGATCCCAAATAACCATAATTCTACCATTATCCTCCATCTGATTATTAATAATGATCTTCCAATTATGTAAATTTTTTATTTGTAAATCAGCAATTTTAGAATTGTCTAACTTGTGTTCAAGCAGTCCTACAATACTGGGTTTTAAAGACATAAGAAGATTAGATAAGTCTAATTTTCTTTCTGGAGAGTTAAGCCCACTAACATTCCATGAAATTATTGACATAATGAAAAAAAAATTATTTTTAATAAAGGATACACAAAAGGATAAAAAGGAGAAGTAGCTATGCACTGTGGCTGCTCTCTTCCACTGGAGTCTCCAGCCTCTTTCCTATTTTCTTATATGTTGTTTTGCTAATTGCTTTGAGCTGCTCTTCCCATTTTGAGTTTTTAGTGATGTAATTTCTTTTGAAATCACTGTCATCAGTATCTTCTGTGCTTTCTTCAGAGACTATGTCTTTAATGCTTTACATTTTGCCTCTTCTTTTTTCCTTTTTATCTTTCTTGTTTTTCCTTGATATTGAAGAGGAATTTTCCACTAAATTGATTGCCTTTTGTAGATTGATTTCTGAACTTCGATTTGTGGTATGAGAGGAGAGATGAGTTGCAACATGACTAATATTGGGATTTTCTGATGGTTCTTTACTGAGAATAACATTAATGTATGAACCATCATCTATATTCATGCTTGCTGATTCAGAAATATTTTCACTGATTTGAGTTACTGCATTATTCCAATTTGGATTTGTTTCAAGATGAATGTCTGAGATATTCTCTGAAGTTTCAGTATTTTTTCCACCCAAACTCTGTGTCTTACTGCATTCTTGAATTTCCATTTCTTGAGTAGATTCTTGAAAAATAATTGGTTCATTGATACTGTTATTCTTTTCATTCAAAGATAAGATAGCCAGATCCATTATTTGCTTCTAATATTTTGGTTGACAATGCATCTCCTTTCTCCTTTGTGAAACTGCTATGATCAACAGATTTTTCTTGATTGTTTTGTTTCTCTTTCCAAACCATTTTGGTGCACTACCAATTTTGGAATAATTAGAGGCACTAAATTGAGGGCAAATAAATAATTTGCCCTTAATGATAATTGATTAGAGGCAAATGTTGTGTCAGCCCCTGTTAATTACAATAAGAAACCAATATAACCGCCTTTGCTAGTAATCAAGGCAGAAACAAAATCAACCCCCATTACCACTCAATTTGGGCAAAACTAAATGCCTCTACTGTCTGAAAAAATTTCAGCTCTTCCGCCAATATTTGAGACGGACGAGCTCTTTATCGTTATCCTTCCCATTATGTCGTAATTTGCTTTCTGCTTCCCTCCAAGTTCATCAAAACTCGCCATTAATCCAATCCGAAGATCTACAAGCATCAAGGTATTTCTTTCATTTATGATAAAGGTTTAATCTTTTATTCTGATTTTTAGCTAAACCCTAATTACTACTGGACTGTAATAAGAGACTTACTTAAATTGAATTTGACGCATGATTGATACCATAAAGTTGAAACGCTATTTTGTTTTTTTATTGATTCACTGATTATGCAGTGTTTTTCTCATTTATATACTTTCATTTTTTAATGTAAGTGTTTACCATAATATTCATATTCTTATCGGACAATGATGGTTCCATTTCTTTCGAACTATACATATTTGCTTCTTCTTCCATGGGACCACATGACTTCACTTATTGTCGTCAGTATATTTTTTTGCAAACAGTGATCAACTGCACTCATAAATTGTATTACTATTCTATCTACTTTTTAATTAGTCTGTTAATGAATTCTAAATCTATGCACATAAGTTGTTTGCATAAATGTCAATACTATTACAACTTAGTTTATTTTTACTAGTAACACCTATTGTATGTGATACAAAAATTATATGTTATAAAGAGAAAATTAGAATATTGTATGTGCTTTCATATATGAATAAAACAAAATATGTTATATATGTTGGTGTGGTTCAGTTGTTGTCTGTTTTACAGTCTAATTTATATTTAAGATTTAGATTTAGTTGTTGGCGTGGTTCACTAAATTTGATTTTAAACTACAAGACTTTTAGTTCATCAAGTGGTTGACCTCATTTGTAGTAATATAGTGAAATAAAGCATGATGCAATATGTATGAGTATTCTCTGTACCACCAAGTAAACAGTTAAATTATTCAGAAAAGCATAAACTTGCTTTGCTCCTAACTTAGTTTTCTTTACTTGTAACAGGTCATGAGTCACTTGCAGACTTGGTTATAAGAGGATTTTAAGGTGAAGTTCTCAATTACTTAAGTTTAATGTTTGCTTATTGTATCATAAAATGTTGGATAAAGATATTTATTATTCATAGCTTTTTAATGCCCATTGACAGTGATAGAACTGACTAATACTCTTTCACATGGGTTCTTTTTCTTTTTCAAGTGAAGTATGTAGCATGTGGCCCTATGTAATATTTAAAATTTCAATCAACCAAAAGTGGGTTTACAGGTTTTGTTGTTTTCTGCTGGGACAATAAATTGTAGAGAGATTCTATGAATACCCTACACTTAATTATATGAACACCCTTGTAACTGCATGTTCCAATTTCTAAGCAATTGCAAACAAGTGTGTGTATATGGCAGTTGAGATTAATGCTTATAATATGGTAGACATGTCAACTGCTGAAGAAACATAAAATGTTTTACTGTTATCAAGTTCTTTAGGGGAAGGAAACATCTTTATACCCACCACGAAGAATCATGCTCTGTTGTTCATAACAAACTGTAGTTTTTTAACGTCTAAGTAGAAATATTTCAATCTAGATGATCCTTGCTTCCTGAAAATCTTCACTCTAGCATATGCTTACCTCTCAAAACTGGTTGATAGCTAATGTAGGACATAATAAATCACTTTACCTAAAAAATTTAAGTATAGTAATTATATTAATTTTTCGCCAAAAGAGAAACTAGTTTGTGGTTTCACTAGTAGTTTGTCTTTTAACACGTGATGCTGCAGACATAAACATAGATGCCCCCACCAGTGTAGTTGTATTTAGTATTAAATCATTGTTTGATGCATCCATCCACAAAGGTTAATAAATTGAATCACTTTCCCTTGATCAATTCTTATCAAGCGAAATCAGAATGATTTGCTTCATCACCGACATACATACATCTATATATGTTATCGAAGTGCACTACTACAGAATAACAAATTAAATATATAATTAGAAAAATGTTTTAAAATATGGTTAATAATTGAAAAAATTGAGATGTTGGTTGTTTTTAGCAGAAAAGCTATAATAGCTGTTCTCTTTAATAGTTTGTGGCTTTAATATATGATTGAATGTACACAAGGTCATGTCCGTGTCAATTCAAATACAAGCACAATTGTCCATTGTCAAAAATTCCTGAAAATCAAACCTTAGTCTGAAAAAAAAATTATGTAATAATTCCAAACTAACATTGAGTACACAAAACACAAGCAAGATTAGTGAACTTGAAAAATGACTTGATTATCGTTATTAGCTCATAAATTATATGAAATTAAAACTTGGTAGAATCATGCGTATTAAAAATTACCTTTGAAAATGGTAGCATCAATTGGAGAAACGAACGCAAACTTGTAACTTTGTATATATACTGATTATCATCATTATTATATAAATCTTTGGAAAATATATGAAATAGAAAATTTTACAAACTAAATTACAACTTATTGAAATAATAACTCAACTACAACTAAAATAATAACAAACGATCACATTATATCATGACACATGCAATTTAAAAATATTATTAGTTGAAAACTTGAATTTATACTTGTGTACTCAGGTGCTAACCATTGTGATGAGAAACTTGAAAGGTGTAGATAATTATAATCTTGAGGAGGCATAAAATACTTGTAATAAAATAAATTCAACAGCGGTGAAATAAGTATTACATTGTATTTGTATTGATTTCCCGGCCTTTATCGAAAACTTTAATACAGTGTTATTTGTAATTCAGCAGCTTCCACTGCTTTGTTATTTGTAATTCAACAGCTTCCATTACTCTGTTATTTGTAATTTATGAAAGGAAGTACATTTATAAAAAAATATGGAACATTACAGCTACAAAAATTACTTGAAACAAATCATATTAACCACGGTAATATAATTTGTTTACAAATTTTTTGATGGTCTGTATTATTTTTAGGATAAAATGAAGGAAAAGCTTACAGAATGTATAATTGACTATTAATCAACAACCAAAACTGCATATAAATTTGATGGTATATGAATGCATCTCATTAAGTAAACTATACATTGAAAAATCACTAATAGCCATTGTACTATATTAAATTAATCAAATCAAGCATGACTTATAAAGGAAATTCTATAAATCGTCACCTGTGGTAGTAGACAGATTATTCTAACCTTTTTATGAATATTTTATACAAATGCTTAATACTGGAAGTAGCATCTTAAAAAAATAGATATCAAAATAATGAATTTTTTTCATAGAAGCATTGACGATCATTTATGTTTTCCTTTTCATCTACAAAAGCACTTTAATTGTTTATATCCATTATAAAGAGTTTTTATCAATCATACATAGCGTGATATATAATGAATAATAGTCAACAAACTAATGACAACACACATGGTTATAGGATTGGCAATTTCTTTTAAAGTTTACTTTTATTGACAAACTCCCTCACTAATTTTGCTATGATCAACAATAAACCAATGAAGCTTTTGTAATAGAAAAGGTAAAAAATTGGAATAATCTACATTAAAAAATATACATGATACTTAATATCTACGTTGAATAAGAAAAAAAAGGAGTTTTGGATGAGGAATTGAAACCGTTCATAGCTTAGAAAAATTACAAATAATTTTATTAAAAGGATTAAATATATCTAAACATGTCTCAAATGGTACAATATACCATGTTATAATAAATTGGAAAAAAATTCTCATAGATGAGAGTTAGAAATCAAATTAGGCAATGGCATGTGAAACTTTGAGAGAAACAATATTTACCGAGAGCAATAACTTTAATGTGACCTAGTATATCTACAAAAAAATTAGATACTTAACATGATTACTGAAAGCTGACATTCGTGATTACGCACTTTAATGCCCCCCTTTCCTTCATCAGAGGAATAAGTCAAGTTGATAATTAAAAGAACTACAAAACATATCAATGAAATGATTGTCTATCAAACAATAAGAAAAAAAATTAGTATAAACATGTGATAGAAAAAACTGTATAATAAACAACAAAATTATTTACTGTATTGAAAAACTAGTAAACCAATATTGAAAATACTATGATTCCATAAAGGAATACGGCACATTAAAAATATCCTTTCAAAGCAATGACGTGGAGAGAAAAAAACAGAACTTGTTTTCTTACTAACATCCATCTCTTCCTTCTCACCCTTCCCTTAGAAGCCTGATTTGTTGTGACAAAAATCAATCGTATAACAATCAGGTTTGGTAAACGTAAATGCAATCAACAGCTGTAAAATTTGTAAGAATAGGTAAATAGATATTTTTAACATCGAGGGAATAGTGTTATTATCTGTAATAATTACATTGACCACAGGACTCAGTGAAGGTTAGAGGTAAGCTTCCCCTCAATTATGTCAAGACTGAAGATATTTATGTAAAATGTGATAAATCGGTGCAGTAACAAAATTAGAAGAAATGTACCAAACACGTTTCAAGAGGGGTTTAAAAATTTAACATTCGTCAAATGTAATGAAATAACCAGTAGCTACATAAACCTGACCAGTTATCTACCCTAATTAGAGAAAGATGAAATTATCTTACCTCGTAGAAAACTTTAGTGCTTCTTTGGATAGTAGCTGTGTTTTTGAGCGACTGATGAAATATGTGTAGGTGAATGGCGATAAGGCTATCAAAATATTTGTATGTGTTATTTTATGCACATGAAAATTTCGGTAACCAATGTAAATGATCATTATAGGAAAGTGATTTTATTGCTTTGTTACTCTTAATTTTGAAGTTCTTACATTTTACATAGTTTGATAGTTGCATAAAGTCTTATAGGCGTGTCAAACGTTATTCTCATCAAATTGATAAATATAAAATTATCACTAACAATGCATATTGCTTGATTTGCTATATAGTCTATAGCTAGAACCATGGATAAAAGTTGGGTAGACTTGGATCGTAGTTCAGATGAATATAGACATAAACTAGATTTATTTTTGAATGACGCTTTCACGAAATCAATAAGAAAAGATAAAATAATATGTCCTTGTAAGAAGTGTTGCAATCGATATTTTCATGATAGGATAACTGTTGGAGGCCATCTTCTTTGGCACGGAATGGATCTCTTATATAGGACAGCTCGGTGGACACATCATGGTGAATTGTACACAGCTAAGAATGAACAGGATCCATGTTTTAATCATATTGATAATATGGAAACAAATATTAGTAGCAACGAAGACGGTGGTGAACTGCTTGATTTTCTCAATGAAACATTTGTGCAACCCGTGACCGAACAAAGTGGTGGTTCTTCAAGCCAACCTCATACTTTTGAAGGTCAAGCTCCTGAAGCAAAACGATTTTACAAGTTGTTAGATGAAGCTAATAAAGAATTATATCATGGTAGTAAATACAAGAAATTAGATGCAATTGTGAAATTATACCATATAAAGTGCTTAGGAAATGTGAGTGATGCAACATTTTCTATGTTTTTGGAAGCATTTAAACACATGTTGCCAGATAATAATTGTATGCCAAAATCAGCCGCGCAAGCTAAAAAAATAATTAATGATTTGGGTCTTACATATGAAAAGATAGATGCTTGCCCGAATGATTGCATGCTATTTTGGAAACATACATCACACATGACTACATGCTCTTGCTGTGGTATTTCAAGGTATAAACAAAATGAAATCGATGATGATGGTAGTAGAAAAGTTCCAGCTAAGATACTTCATTATTTTCCTATAATTCCTCGATTGAAGAGGTTATATATGTCAAAGTATATTATAGAGCATATGACATGGCATTCAACAGGCTCTACCGATGGAGTTATGAGGCATCCAGCAGACTCACCAGCTTGGAAACACTTAGATTCTATGTACCTTGATTTTGCAATGGAAATTCGCAATGTGCATTTAGGAATAGCCAGTTATGGATTCAATCCTTTTTCTAACATGAACCGTAAACATAGCACTTGGCCAGTTATAATTACTGTATATAATCTTCCTCCATGGATGTTCTTAAAACAACCTTTTTTATTTATGTCTTTGTTAATTCCATGGCCTCATGAGCCTGGAAACGACATTGATGTGTATATGCAACCACTGATTGATGAGTTAAAAGAGTTATGGGAGGTTGGTGTTAACACTTATAATGTTTTTTCCAATCAAACATTCAATATGAGGGCAGCTGTTTTGTGGACTATAAATGATTTACCTGTATACGCAAATTTATCGGGATGGAGTACATCCGGAAAGCTTGCATGTCTGCATTGCAATCACCGAACATATTCAGTACGCTTACCCAACAGCAAGAAACAAGGCTTTTTAGGTAGTCACAGATTCTTACCTATTAAACATAGGTTTCGATATGATGCATGCTCATTCAACGGGAATCATGAGAATGGTCTTCCACCTAAGACATTGACTGGATTGGAGTGTTTAAGACAATTATCCAATTTGAGATTCACGTTTGGTAAATCGCCAACAACTGGACCTACTATTGGACGAAAAAAATGTAATAGTTCAAATGTCCTTAGAGAGCTTAAGGTTGTTGGACCATGGAAGAAGAAAAGCATATTTTTTACTTTACCATATTGGCAACACCTGTTGATGCATCATAATATTGATATGATGCATCTTGAAAAAATGTCAGTGAAAATATTTTAGGAACATTACTTGGCACTTCAAAAAAAGGAAAAGATGGACTTGAAGCTCGAGCTAATCTTGAAAGTTTAAGTATAAGAAAAGCACTTTAACCTATTCGTGAAGGGAATCGGACTTATATACCTCCATCGATTTTCTTTATGACAAGTGAAGAAAAAATGTTGTTTTGTAAAGTGTTTTCGAATATGCGCGTTCCTAATGGATTTTCAACCAATATTTCTCGATGTGTAGATGTGAAAGAGAAAAGGATGCATGGTTTAAAAAGTCATGATCATCGTGTAATTATACAACACTTGCTTCCTCTTGCAATTCATCGAGTGTTGCCTAGACCGATCACACTTGTATTGCTTGAAATATGTTCAATATTTCAAAAATTATGCAGTAAAAAGCAATATGTTGCATCAATTGAGAAACTAAAATATAGGGCAATATTAGCCTTATGTATGATGGAGAAGATGTTTCCACCATTATTCTTTACCATATCTGTTCACTTGATAATCCATTTAGCTAATGAAGCAGCAATTGCAAGACCAGTTCAATATCGTTGGATGTATCCAATTGAAAGGCAAGCCGTATTTATTTATTATTAATTAAAAGTTATATATATTATTTTAGTAAATTTCATTGGAGCTAGTTTTATTTATAGGTACTTGCAAACATTAAAAAGATACGTCCGCAACAAGAGTTATCCAGAAGGATGTATTGCAGTAGGATATCTTGCAGAAGAATGTGTATCTTTTTGTTCAATGTATTTGACAGGTGTTGAGAATCGCTATAATCGACGTGGTCGTAATGCTGATACTTCTTTGCCTCGTGATATTGTGGGAGGCTTGCCAATATTTTTGAACTCTGGTCATTATTTGAGTAAATGCAGAGAGACTGATTTAGAATTTTTTTTTGGAACAATGCCACTCTTATATCTTATTCAACTGCAGTGAAGTGACACCTTACTTAGAGTAAGATTATTTTCTAAACATCAAGAATTGCATTCTAACTATGTGAATTAAAAAGAAATTAATTTATTTGATGATTTTTATTTGGACTAAATAATTTAACTTGTGTTTCAATAGTAAAAGGTTGGAAGAGCTACGAAAAATTCATCGACGAAAAACCATTCGGGAAGTGGAGTGTTTAAGAAATAAAGAATTTCCTACTTGGTTTAGAATTCATGTAAGTTCATTTCTTTTATATGCCTGATTATTAATATGCATTGATTCTTACTTAATTGCAAAAAAAAAATTATACTTGTTTAAACTTTTTAGGTAAATAACCTTCGTGAAGCCGGTGACTTTCAATATCTGAAGATTTAATTCGATTAGCAAACGGTCCAAGTAGGACTGTGAAGCATTATAAGAAATATGTTATTAATGGCTATAGGTTTCGAACCAAATTAATCGATGAAAGATACAAAAATCAAAATTGTGGTGTCTTTGTGAATGCCGAAACTTCAAGTTATTCTAGTGTAAGAGACCGCAATCCTATTACTGGAAATGTTGACTATTATGGTGTTTTGAAGAATGTTTATGAGCTGGATTATAGATATCCTGGAGAAAGTGATGAACAAGCTTGTAAAGTAGTTTTGTTTGAGTGTGACTGGGTAAATAATTCTGGAAAGAAAAATGACCAATATGGATTCAGTTTAGTGAATTTCAATCGAGTAGCACAAAATGGTGATAACTTTATATTGGCTTCACAAGCAATTCAAGTTTTTTATGTTGCTGATCCTAAAGAGGAAGATTGGAGTGTTGTGGTTAAAACGAAGCCAAGAGATTATTATGATGTAATGGATGACAATGATGCATTCGAAATAGACGATTATTATTTAACACCTAATCTTGATGATCCTAATTTAGACAATCAAGAATTACAAATAAGGACTGATGTTTGTGGTCTATATGTTAACAAAATATTGCCATTGCCTGATGGAAATGATGCAATACCTGAAGAGGACGAGCTTAGTGAAGATGATGATGCTGGTAGTGGTGATGAAATTTAGTACAAGAATTCTAAGTAAAATTATGTAAAATTTCTAGTTTTCTATTTGAAATATGTTAAATTTTCTAGAGTTCTATTTGAGATTATGATAAAATTTCTTTTTTTTCTCCATTTGAGTATGGTCAACTTTATGTTATTACTTTGTCTCATTTGTATATTTTCCATGTTTTTAGTTCTTCTGCTCAAGTTATTAATAGTTCTCTATATGAAACCCAATAATGCATCAAATTTAGTGTTAAGAACATTTGTAGGGGCTAATAATATGATTTATATATGGACAAGTTATTTTCTATCATATGTCAGTTTTGATTTTTACATGATATTAGTTGTTTAAAGCATATGATCCATTTTTTGTACTTTGAATTGGTGGATGTGATTTGTGTTGTATTTGGTAATTGTTTAGATGAACAACTCTAATTCAGATTCAAGCGATCAGAATCATTCAGATGACATATTTGAAAATGGTGACTTTCAAAACAATGGTATGTGCTTCATGTATTATTATATTGAGTTTATATAGTAATCTATTTCGATTTTTATATTAATATCAACAGTGAGAAGCATTCGATCCTTGTTCTTTTATATCTCTACCTATTTTATCTCACTTTCTAGGATATACAATAGTGTAGTGTCCTACAACCTGACTTTTATATTATGTCAAGCTTCTGAGAACTAAAAAGAAAAAAATAGACTATTGAATGTAGTTTAACTAGAAGATACATGAAGTGTTCTTCATTGCTATATCAACTGTTATTTTTAGGATCATTGAGAAGAAACGGGCATGGCTATAACAAACTCAGACGGGGTAAGTTGGGCAAAGAGAGCATAGAATTCACAAAAGATGGATTATGCATTGTTCCAAAGGATGCTAGGTTAGTGAGGTACCTAGGTAGCTTGGCCAGAAATTACAATCTACTTCCTTTATTACCTAAGGACTGGAGATCGCACGATGATGCAGAAATGGAGAAAATATGGAAAAACATATCGGTATGTTAAATTTTTTTAATTAAAGCAGATGCTAAAATATAATGTTAGCCTTCGATTTTAGTAATTGGCATTGAATTTTGATACTTGCTTTCGTTTTGCAATGGCTTTCTCTCGACCACTTCCTCAACCACCTTTTAACTGCCTCAACCACCATTTTTCTGGTTGTCTATTGTATCTTCGGGTAAGTTTTTCTTGTGCATCAGCGCCTTCATCTCCTGTCTTGTCTGTGCGCTATTTGGCATTATCTTCAACCCACTACAACAGCTTACTTGTACATCAGCCTATGTACAGATCCTTTCAGCATCGTTGCATTTGTAGGAAACCATTGTTGGGTCCATTATTATTTACTAGTAACATTTTAAGTCACATGTGTCTTGATAATTAAGCTACTTCAGGAATAGAAAACTATTTTTTTTAGCTAGTTGCTGCTTGATAATCATGAAAAACAGCATGTAGTTTGACAAACAGCATGTATTTAATCATTTTTTACCTGGAATTGAAGTTCACTTTTATCAATATACTAATTTTGAAACTCGGACTTACAAAGTTGTTTGACTTAGTTTTTATTATCTAAAACCGGAAACAAGGAAGTTTAATTACCATTTAAATAGAATAATTTTTATGATGAGAGACCCGAAGATTCTATATTAGCTAAAAGGTAATAACATCTTTGCACACAACATAGTTACTTTATAGTACAAGATTTGAAATGTTTTATTCTCAACAGGATGCTGAATAAATTGTTGGTATCTCTTCCTACACCATTATCATGAACACAGATAATGACACAATAAGGAAGGTATTACATTTCATATTCTGATACACCAGCAAGGTAGCAACTGCACATCTTAATTTCCACTGTGATAACAGTGGTTTCCAAATTTTCTTTCTTTAACGCTGCAATTTCTCTTCTGATCCGATGGACTATGGAAAAGAAGGCCACCTTAAAAAACAAAAATACTTCAAACAAGCAAACTAATGGTTATCTACATTGTTTTTTTAAGTAAAAATGTATTTGTTGCCTATATTTACCTCATGTGCCTAGAGACCACCTCAAGTAGTTTATAGATTGTTGCCTCTACCTCATTGAGTATTTTATTATGTGTTGTCATATATTAACGGCTTAATACGATACTAATTTTCCCTGACTTGGGATGAGTTAACACATTATAATCACTGAAGTTCTATTTAGTCGATTTGTTTGCCAAATTGGCTCGCACATGTTAAACATCTATGTATCCTCACATCTTCTTCTATTTTGCAATTTGTATATCTTCCCTCTAAAACTCTATTTATAAGTTATACATTCGTTTTTCATTTTAAGGATACTAACTGGCGCGCTGAAGATATCCCTCATATCCCTACAATTAAATATACATTGCTAAAAAGATTGTCCAAAAGGAGAAGGAATAATAGAGCCGACTTAAAAAAAAATATTACACTCCACATATGGGCTCACCATCACGTTTCATATGTGGAGATGATCGTGTGGATAATGAACAATGGAGGAAAATGGTTAACTATTGGGACAATGATACTAAAAATAAAGTAAGTCTTCATATGTTTCTAGTTCTTTCTTTATAATCTTGTGTATATTGTTATTTATCCATTGTTTCTTTGTGTTATCAATTAATATTTTACTATTAAGGTCAAAGTTGAAAGAAATATTGCGAATCGTAAGAAGTTGAAGACGAGTCACACGGGCGGGTCAATGAGCTTCGTGAGACACATAGCTAATTTTTAAGTTCTCATACTTTCATTTTTTTTATTGGTTTCAGTTTTCTTGTAAATATTATTTATTGCTTTTATGTTGTGCACCTTTTACTAAATAACTCTAAACCACCAATAATATATAGTTGAACTTGAAAAAGGCTATGCAGTAGGATCGTATAATTTGGAATAGTGGAATGGTTTAGGTAGATAGCAATAAGCAGTAAGTAAAGTAGACACCAAGACTTTATACTGGTTCGGACCTCTTGTCCTACGTCCAGTCCCTAAGCTCCTCTTAGGAATTCTACTAACCAACAACCCTCACTTAACCCGGAGGAATAGGTTTACAACTTACCCGAACAACCGAACGGGATTTCTTGCCTCAACTACCGAAGAGGACTTCAACTAGATACAAAGAGTATTTCTGACTTGTTGTGTTCTTGATAACACTAATGAGTCTAATTGAGTACAATTTTCCTATAATCTTATCCTCGAGAGTATGCAAAGTGTTTGTGAAGATTTAGGAAATGTGAATTGCTATGAATCAAAAAGGTGTTATAGATAAAACAGAGATTCAAGCAATTGAAGTGGTTTGTGATTGCTTTTGAAAACTTAAGAAATTTGAAAGTATGTTCAAAAAAAATAGAGAGATTAAAGCAATTAGAATTGGTGATTTGCAAATGATAGAAACATGTATTTATAGGTATAGAAGAGGTGTATCTATTTGCAAAAGATTCAGGCAAGAGATGCATCCATTACCATTGGAGAATGGTTGCAACTCTTGGGAAGAAGAAGGTGTCTTTTCAGTGAAAATTCGCAGGTTCAAATTCAGTTGACTGAGAAGGGATTTCAGTCGACTGAAAATATGAAGTAAAATTTTCAAGAACAAATTCAGTCGACTGAGCAGGAACTTCAGTCGACTGGAACTGTGCATGTTTGTGTATGTGTCACAGGTTCAGTCGACTGGTCATCCCTGTTCAGTCGACTGAACTACTAAATTGTGCACAATGAATGTTTATTAAAAAATGAAGTTTATAAAATGTGTTCTAGTGTTTTTGCAAGCCACTTGAGGATAGATTTTAACAATAAATCTAAACTAAGACCTATATAAAAATCATACTTATGTTTATCATTGGTCTTCATCGTTCTTCCTTTAGCTTTGCACATATCTCTTCTTTTTGTTGAAGCACATTGTCATTGATCAAAATCTTAGCGTATCAACAGAACTAATAACTACATAATTATGCACAGTTGAAAAAAAATTGAATCTAATCTATATCTATATAATTGTATATATATTTATTTTGCATGCAAACATTGAAAAATTTCTAAGTTGTTTATATATTTTTGCTAGGAAATTTATGTGATAGCTTATCAGATTCTTTCTACTTGAATCAAATTGTGAAAACTGATCGGTTTTTTAATGAAACTAAATAGTAAAAAAGTTTAGAGGTGCACACTTTAATTCAACAGCAAATAAGTTGGATGAGAAATATCACATATATAATAGATTCTTCTAAAACATCTTCATTATTTATGTTTGTTTTAAATGGTAAATTAATCTATGTTTTTTTCCTTGAGTCAAACATATTCAACTTGGTTAATGTAATTTTGTTTTTCTAATAGAAAGAAAAGCATGGTCGCGAACTCGATCCTATTGAAGCGTATGAACTGGTGCATAGAAGAAAGGACCAAAATAGAAGTTGAGTAGATGTTGCATCAGAGCAAGTGGCGGTAAAATAATTTCTCATTGAAACTTATATTATTTTAAATGATATTCATATAGAAAGCAAGTATATTTTCTTGTTTTATAAAAAAATATATAGTAAAAGATGGTTAAAAATACTGAAACTTATGTTACTCTAATAATTTTTTTAAAAAGTTATGAAACTTACTATATACAAAATGATGCTCGTATAGAAGCTTGATATAAAGTTTGTTTTTTACTAAATGATATTCAATATAAAGTTACTAAGTATTATTGAATGATGCATAGTATAAAACTTTCCAATGATTTTTTGTGTTGAAACTTAGTTTAATATTGAATGATTTTTCTTGATGTTCATGTATTTTTTAAAACTTAGTTTATACTGAACTTAATTATATCGAATGATATTCATTTGGAGTGGAATTAATTGCAGACCAAAATATCTCGTGAATTAACCCAACTGGTAGCTATCCATGGTGAAGAGACACCTGAACTAAGGCTGCAAGCATATGTAGCAACGATGGGGTTCAAGACTCGTAATAGGGTTCGTTGTTATGGAGACTTGGTGACTCCAAGCATGGTGCCTTGGGTACAACAGACTCAACCTATGTCATTGGTTCGTAAATCACGCAAAGGACGAGAGTATGCATCTTTGGAGTCTACATGTTTAGATCTGAAAGAATTATGTGAAAAGCAAAGTAAGGAGATAGAAGAGTTAAAACAAACGGTTTTATCTTCACAAAGACGATCATCAAATTTCATGTCAGAACAATCAATATCTCAACACCGTTCTATTTCAGAACATCAGTTACAACAGTCTCCTACCCAAAACCAACCAAACACTCATCAATCATCCAGTGTCCAACATCAACCACTCCCACAACAACATTTTACTTCTCAACATACTGGAACCTCTCAACAGTATATGCCACATCCACAATTTGGACCTTATCAATTTTCATCCTCAGCCGGCCAATTCTTCTACCCTCCGTCATATCGCCCTCCTTTCTACCCGCCAATGTCATATCCTCTTGGAGAGTTTACATCAATGCTAAATGGGACCAATTTTACGCAACAAGTTGTACCCCCAAGAGATAATCAAACTGATGAGCGAGTTGGTATGTATGGTTTCTTGTTATTTCTCAAATATTCAAATAGTGACATAATTTCAGTAATTTTTCTCTAAAATTTCCGAACAATAAATCCTTTTTGCTCATGCTCATTTTCCTTTAGTGGCTATACGTAAACCCACTCTTATACAGATGGTATATTTAATGTGATATATTTGTACTTGAGAACCATGTCATCCTGACTAAAATATTGCGATATCGACGTGCGTGGATCGTCAAACATGTAGCATGTAATTTCTTATATACATTAAGTGAAATAATATAATACGAAGATGCAAGTTAATGGGAAAAGGTTTTAACATTTCATTATCAAATTAGTATACATCATATATACTTCAATGTTCATATAATTAATGAGTTCAGTAGTCAAAAGAATTTTTTTTACTTTCAATCTGTCAAATTAAATTCACAGCCAATGAAACAATCCCAAGAGGTACTTTGTTTTATTACACTTGCATATAAATTCTAGGGTGTTTTTAAAAGATTTCTCTATTCGTGCTGCTTTGAATACTAAGGCGTTTGATATGAGTGTTAATGGTGAGCTGCTGCTGGCCTACTACTGCTTTAATCTCAGTTATTTTCACTGAAATTTTTTAAAATACAACTTTTGAATAAAATTTAAGTATTAAACTATGTCTGTTCAATTTACTTAATTGCACGTTGCTTTAATTTTGGATTGGTTTCTCTATTCTCACTCACACGTTTTCTAATACGTGCTAAATTGCTATCTTTGTTCCCGATATACCATTTAAGGGTAATTAATGTTTAATTCAATATAATTGTTAAAGTAAAATCTACATTGGTTGTTTGTTAGTGACAAATAAAATCCACCGGGATTTCTTTGCAAGCAAAGCCGGTTTTTCTTTCTAATCAAAAGAAAATAGTAAACCTAAAATCGCAATGCAATGATGAATATTTAATCTGCTAATCTAATAAAATTTATTTACCTCTAATGTTAATTGGAAATTTTTGACCAATACCTGGATCTTGGGTACTGTTTTTCCTGACCTGAAGTCTAACGCATACCTCTCACCTCTCAGTGAGCTACAAAATTAAAAATAGCATTAGCATTTTAAGGAAATTTTTAGATAAATTACAATAGAGTTTACTTAATAAAAATTTACTCTGTTATGATTTTAGGATAAATTATAATAGATTTTACTTCAATATTGTTATTCATAAGCAACTATAGCCATTTAATTACATGCCTGATGCATCACCTACTCGCGTGAATGTGGAATTTGGATGTTTAATATCTGCCCACACAATTGAATTACAAAAGTTAAAAATTGGCCAAAAATGATACGATGTTAATACCTGACACAGTTGCACATAATGAAGTGTGTTTGTCGAACGGATGTCATGTGTAGGCTACAGTGTTTACTTTGCCGTGGTATTTATTTTTAAAGAGTGCATTGGTTCAACTATGTAACGACCCGATATTTTCAACCATTCGCATCCGCACATGTCGGACTTGAATTGCTCAAAATACCGTGTTGTAAATAAAATTTGGCAAATCTCAGAATATAGAGTAAATAAATAATCACAAATCACAAACACAGAGTAAGAAGTGCAGCGGAAGTAAAAGAAATAGTAGTTCATGAAGCTACTATGTAAATATATCAGAGATAAATAAGATACAATAGAAGAAATAAAGTACAACAGAAATCTCAATATGATAACCAAGTACAAGCTGAATAGAACAACAGAATTGAGATAGATAAGACTAGATAAGCAGATAATCTCCAGCAATTCCAATCTCCAGAAAGTGGAATCCAAATCTGTGAATACTCAGGCTGACCCGAGCGTAAATAAAAATACAAACACTCGAGTCAGGACATACATACTTATACAATATAAACCAACTCAAGTGAACTATAATAAAGGTACAAGTAACTTAAAGAATGCTTGGGATCGCCCATTCCTTAAGGATCCGTTAAACTATCTACTATGTAGTAATATTCGATACTATAATAATGTCTAATCATAAAATAAACATACTTTTAAATAACGTTAAGGCATTACATTTTCCACCTTAACACGTAATATGCCAATAGTCTACACAGTACCTGCATACCTCGGAAGGCTATGAGAAGATACTCCATAGGTACGACACAAATAGAAACTCGTAGTAAAGCTCGATATGGTAGGTGACACGGCACACAAGGCAATGCCAGGGTAGATTACCAATTACGCACACGGACTGATGGAAACGCATAGCAGCCACTACCGCTCCACCCCGAACAACACTCCCAAATTAAGAGTGCGCACCAAATCAATCACAAGTAATAGAATGGTATCGAAGAAGTGTGTCCGATAAGAGGTGATACCTCACTGGTCCGAGATCGCTCTTGTTTTAGCCACCTTATGCCAACTCACGGGAGTTGGGTCCACGTATATACCTTAGGATCGTCGTCACCATCCTACTTCATTCTGGAAACTCCACCGCGTACATAGTTGTTAAAGTGGTTTTCGGTATCGACAGAGAGTATGTCTATATCTGATCCCGGTCTCTTTAACAACCAATCGTTATTATAACCCGTGGTTATAATTTTAAAATAATAATTTATACTTCAAAATAGAATATCATTTCAAATCCAAATCTTTATCAAAATAAAGATTAAATCAATTCCAAACCATTTCAATATATTTAAAATATCATATCATTTCAAAACTTCATTTCAAATCATTTCAATATATCAAAATATCATATCTTTCCAAAACTTCATTTCAAATCATTTTAATATATCAAAATATCATATCTTTCCAAAACTTCATTTCAAATCATTTTAATATATCAAAATATCATATCCTTTCAAAACTTCATTTCAAATCATCATTTGAGTTCAAATCCAAATATTCAACTTTAATTACCTTTTTAAATTCAAAGATATCATTCATTTATTATCATTTCAAGTCACCCTTTTAAATAGTTTATATTTCAATCAAAATAATTCATTTAAACCATTTAAAAGTATAATTATTATACTTTCAAATCAAGTATTAAATTTTCAAAGTTTCAATTCAATTCAATCATTTATTTCAATTAAATTTCCATAGACCATTTCAAATCTTATAAATTTCAAATATAGATTTAATCCACAAAATAACTATTCAAATTATAAAATAAATTCCAAAGCTTTATTATCCTATATTTCATAAGTCCAATATCTTTTAAATAGATTCAAATTACAAGTAAACCAAATATTTTTCATACTAATATAAACTTCAATTATTCATTCCAAGATTTAATATCATTTCAAATTCATTTCAAAATATCAAACTATCATTTATTAAATTTAAATTTAAATACCATTTAACCATATTTCAAAATTGTTGTATTTCCCAAATCAACTATTCCATTTAAATCATTTAAAGTCAATTCATTATATTTAATAATTAAATATTTAATTTCCAAAATTTAATCTTTTTCAAAGATCATTTATTCATTGGAATTTATTAAACAAAGAAAATTCAACTTTCGCAGCACTTAGAAAATGCTACGAAATGTTATGTTTAAAAACAGTTCACTAACAAAAGACGTCATTTAAAATGCTGTAATATCTTAATTTAGTTTCAATTAAAAATTTAGTTAAATTTAACAACTATAGCACTAACAAAGTGCTATAATAACTCTTAGTTCAAATTTGCTATTTGGTTCATTTAAAACAACTACAACATTTTCCAATGCTGTAATATCTTTACATCACATTTCAAAAATGCTGTCAAATCAAATTCAGAGTTTTATTTACAATTTCACACATAATTAACTTTTAATATAAATCATTTTACTTATAAAATCATATATTTTCATATTTAAAACAATCATTTAAATACCTTTATTTCTATGATTTTATAAAGTCAACTTTCCATACAAAAATCAAATTAAATAACAATTAAATTTTCATTTCTTTAATTAAATTCTTAACTTAACAACTAAGTTTAAATTTCCAAAATATAACTTATTTCCATTTATTTTACTTAATTAAAATTTCACTTTTAACAAAATTCACAATTTCCCAATTTAAGTTATATTTCAAAAAATTCAACTTAAACATTCATTTATTTCATATTTTAATTTATACAAAATCATTAACACTTTTAAAAATTATTATTACTTAATAAAAATCATTAAATTCATATTAAATCAAAATTTGTCATATATTCTTACTTTACATAAATTCCATTTATAAACAAAATCATAAATTCCAAAATTAACTTATATTTCAAATTCTACTTCACCATTTACTTAATTCACTTATTTAATTTGTAGAAAATCACTAATATTTTATAGAAATCATTTGAATAAAATTTAAATCAAAATATCATAATATTTACATTTTAAAAATATTTTAAAAATTCCAGAAAAATATATAAACCACGAGTCTGTATATAATTTTCTAGCCTAGGTCAAGTGATACAGATATATATCATTTCAATCCGTTATTTACAAAGAAAAACCGGGTTCTATCATTTCAAACCCGCAATCCCAAGTTAAATAAAATAAATAAAAATCGTTCAGGCCTATTATTTTATCCCATAACGATTTTTCCCTATTCTAAAGTCCGTTCGGGTATGTATCAGTTCAACCTATAGTGATTTCTATACTAACAGGGAACTTGCAGTGTGATAAACATATATGAATGAACAGAATAACATCATATATAAGTAATTGATGATATAACAGGTGTAATAACAGGGGCGAGCATTATATGATCATAATATAACAGTTATAACAGGATGATATAATTTACAGATTCAAATGGTGTTAGTTTACTAGTTATATAAGTACACATCGTCTGGTGAGAATTACTCACCTGTATTTGCTGGAGATTACAACCAAAGCACACAACACAGAAACTACAAAGGCACGACAACACGAATATGATTTGAGTGAGAGAGCCAAAGGTGAATCTCCTTGGATACATTTGAACAAAACAATAAAACAATATATAAGTTTCAAACAATTTATTACCAAACAACACTAGAAATCAAAGCCCAAAACAACATTAAATGGTTTGCACTTGTTCTAAACTTCACATGGATCAGTTAGTGAAGGAATAAGCTCAGCTAAGGCAGGGACTAAGGGGTGGATTTGGGTTCAAACATGGTCGGCCTACTTGGGTTAAAAGTGAATAGATATATGGGTGCAAAAGACAACAAGTACAAGGCAAATATCACCATCTCAAGGCTCCTATAGGGCTCGGCCAGAAGCTATATGGTCAGGTCCAGATGATCAAGTGGTGGTGGATGATGTGGCAGAGGGTGGAGGTCAGGTCAGAGGTGGTGGTGGTGGTGGAAGTGGCAGCTAGAGGGAGATGAAGGTGGTAGATGCAAAACTAGGCTAGGCTTGAATGCTAGGTGATGGATTTGTGCATTTTGGTGATGAGGCTTGCCTTGGGGTTGCTCGACCTGATGGGGTGGTGGACTGGAGGGGGTGATGATCAGAGAATGAGGTGGTGGAGGTCGGCCAAGGGCTGGAGTTGGAGCAGCCTATCAAATCAAGTGAGAACAAATGCAAAACAGTCAATAGAAAATAAAAAAAAACAAGGTAAAAGAGAGGAGAAAGTTTACCAATCTTTGGTCAAAAAAAAAGAAGAGGATGCCGTGAATTTTTTTTATGATGAGAAATGATTTTAGATTCACGTGAAAATGAGGAAGTGGCTGAAATGAGAATGAAACATACGGCAAAAATTAAATGATGTAAGTTAAGAAATGAAAAGGTGGAAGGTAAAGAGGCTTAGGAAGATAAAGAGTTTAAAATTTTCAAATTTCCAACCATTTATATTTAATTTATACATACATAAAAATAGCTGATAATATAGATAAATAATCTGAGAAATAAAATAAATAAACAAAATAAATCAATTTTAAATTAATCAAATTAAATGAAGAAAATAGCAATATATATATATATAACTAGACTAAATAAATTGAAACAAATTCAAATAAACTTTGGAAAAATTATATTATCACTTTAAAAAATATTAAAAGACAAAAATATACATAAAATAACATATTAACACAATTTAAAATAAAATATGACAACTGAAATATAATTTATAAAAATTAAAACAAACAATATTGCTAAATAAATCAGTTTACACACAATATTGAAAAATCTATAACTTTTACAATTTAAATCCGTTTTCAACGAAACGAAAATCAGTATTCATGTTATTAAATCTATTTTCATAATAAAAGATAAAATTTAAGAATTTAAATATTTAAATTTAAAATTTAAAAGTCAAAGTTTGACCAGTTTGACCACAAATATACTTTTGAGGAAAATATTCAATTTATACAAGTTTGGAATTATATTTCATATGATAATCAAAATTTATATTTAAAATGAAATGTTTGAAATAAAGCAAGTTTAAAAATAACTTCAAAATAAAATAAAGTCAAATTTAAAATATATGCAAAAATCTAGGGTTGTTACAAACTATTTGTTTTTTTGAAAAAATACGAATCACAATACTAGAAGATGACAAATCAGTACATATCATGGCAGTAGATGATACAAAGACTTAAAATGAGTTTCATGTACGTAATGATATTGGTCAAATTTTACGTATCAGCATTCATATTCTCTGCTATATTCAATAGATTAGGCATGAAAGTCAGTGCTTTATTTTATATTAACAAAGCTAGATTTGGATCCAGATTAGATGCACAACTATATGTTTAAAAAACTTCATATTGATCGTAAAAATAATGTCATCGTATCCGGAAAACATAGAACTAAAATCTATTCTGGTACTTGTATAAGATCAAACATGTGAAGAATGAAACAAATACCTTGTCATTATATGGGAATTTAAACTACTCACATGAATGAGCAACGAGTTATTACATTAAGAAATTTAAGTCTAATATCATGTGGTCCAAAATTTTATGCACTAATCACTTCAACTACAAATGGAAACTAGATTATGTGGTCCAGAATTTTATGACTGACAATCATATTAGTTCAGTGGTTGAATTTTTGCTGTTAAAGTCTAAACTATAATCGATTAAAGTTTCAGAAATAAGACACAAAAAAATTCGTATTCATTGAACTGTGAAGTTACCCAAAATCTTGAGTTTTTTGTATCATTCTGATGATTGGAAAACAAACTGAAAGCTTTGAGGTTTGATTCAAATTCAAAAACATGGAAATACTTTTATGGTCCTTGTGGATAAAGAAAAAATTAATAGAAAATGATCTTAATCGTTTTAAGAATCTCAGTGTAATAAAATGCTCGTGATTGCTCCCTAATTGTGAGTTGGTTTGAATAAGATTCAGAAGTATTTTTTCTGGACATAACTTGATGTTGGAGTATTATTTTGAATTTTACTTAGCATGTGGTTAATAATCCCATGATATTTACATGAAATTTTATTTTTCTCATACTTAGCAGCTTCGAAAGGAACGAACAAAAAGGAGGAACAACTAATTAATGATGAAATCAATGATGAAACTAATACAATTAATTATCTTGTTTATTTTCCATTTATTTCTAATAAACCTAACATAAGGTTGATAAATCATTTTGAACTTTTGCAGAAAACATTGTTTGATTGTTCTCAGCAAGGAATGCTGTAAGGTGGTATGAGCAGTTGCTACAACTAAAAAAAGGGGATCATCCAAAACATGATGAAGTTTCATTTTACATCTTTGTGCAAGAGAGTTTAGCATGTTTTTGAAGCTAGAGAGTCTTGCATTGTTATTTAATCTACCATTTTCAGTACATGCGTATGTGTATACTTGGCTGACACTAGAACTATGTACTTGGAAATTGTTGAGTTTCCCTGCTGTAGTAGTAATAAAAAGTATGTTTTTTATGCTTAAAAGCTTGGCTGTACTGTTTTCTTGTTTATATGGAGCAAAAAAATGTACAAGTTCTATTAAAATGTGTACGTTTTCAGATGAGCTGGCCAATATTTGTCCAATAGAGGCACTTTTACATGCCTCAAGTTTGTATTAAATTATTTTTTCCTAGGCAAGAACAGGGACATATATATCAGCCCTTATTGTTTTCAGATTATTAACCACAACAGTAAGTGCCCCTATTGTATTCACATTCTTACCTGTACGCATCAGCAATTGGGGCATTTATAATTGTGAATCCGCCTCTTATATTTATCAGGGACGTCTTTTTCAGAGGCTGTTATTTTACTTCCTCCCTTTCTTTTAGAGGCAGTTTTGTGTAGTATTTTGTCCCTATTTATTTTTTTAAAGGCAAATGTGTGTGCCTCTAATTCTCTAAAATTTAGTAGTGGTGACACAATTGTCTATGGTGTGTCCAAAACAGTAACATGATTTGCATCTAGGGGGATCCATTCATATTCTATGCTTTGCATTAAATTTTCTCCATCATGCATTGAAATAAAAGCTTCAATTGGTAAATCAGCATTTGCTTTAATTTCCACCAGAATTCTAGCAAAAGAGAGTCTTATTTCTTTGGTTGTATGTTCATCCAATTTAAGAGGAATACCCACAATGCTAGCTATAACACTCAATATTTCTTTATCACATAATCTAAGATTCAATTCAGGTAATCTAATTCATATTGGCATAGTAGAAAGCAAATCTCTATCAAGATTGATTTTATTATTCCATTTCTTTATAATAATGAGTTTTCCATTTATAAAATGAGGACCCCAATTAATAGCTTTCTCACAATCTATGACATTTGTAAATCTGATAATGAAAAATCCATTATTACGAGTAAAGATATCAAAATTACCAGTGGGAATGCACGATTTTGCAATAACTGCCTTAAAATAATGATAAGCGGGTCTATTGCCAAAAACATGGGCAATAATTGAATGACACCACTTGTTTCCTGCCCTTCTGCTGGCCTCTGCATTCACATCTACGATTTTCTTATCATTGATTGAGAGAGGAGTGGCATATTTGAGATCAAACTCAAAGTTTGATCCCCCTTTCTTGATCATATCAGCCCATGAAGAGGCTTTGTTCAAGTTAGTATTGAATTGAGAATCAGATTTATCAGATAGCTGATTGTTTCTTGAATTTCTGACTTGTGTATCTGTATACGAAATAGAATGAAAGGGTTTTCAACATATTTTGTTGAGTTTCTTGAATTCTCTGTGATTCTTGAATTGAGAAATCCTTGATTAGCATTTCTGAAATATTGTTTTGAATGATTTGCATTTCCCTTATTCAGGCTCAGTTGGTTTGAACCGATTCCAGATCGATGCTTTTTATTCTCAGTTCTATTTTTCCTGTTCTGGACAATCTGAAATCCCTCTTCATCAAATTCAGGATTAACTTTGAAGTGATTGGTTGTGAATGCAGAATTGGATCTGGTGGAGGAGGAGAAAAGGATGGAGAAGACCCCTTAATCTGATCAAGGCTAAAGATTGGATTGTCTTGAAGATTGATGAATTCAGCCATGGTTGAATAGCTTAGAGCTTATCTTGACGAAGGGTGTAAATAATATTTAACAAAATAGTTCTATATTTACATACTTTAATTCATTCATTTAGTTCCTTTCGACCAACCCAATGATAGATTTTATAAATTCTTAATGTATGTTGCGTCATATTTTGAACAATTCCTAGTTTATGATGCATTATGTATTGCTTGAACTCTAGTGCATGGCGCACAAGGTATTGAGTAAATTTCAGTGCATAGAGTTTTAGGTTTTGATCAAATTTTAGTGCATGGTACACTTGATTTTGATCCAATTATAGAGAAAGACAAACTAAGGTTCAAGAGAATCTGTAGTGCACTTATTTTTTTTGAGTGTGCTACTATTAACATACAGTTTTTTCTTCTAACCACCAAAACTAAAGGCCACCTTAAACAATTTCATTTCATTCTTTTTAACACCAATTACTATTTTCTTCACGTGAACTGGCACCTAAAATTCAAAACGGTATTTCTCTTTTCCTTTCAAAACGAACATCGCCGGTGGTGAAATTATGAAGAAGTCAAGTCATTTATTAACAAGTAAGAGGTTCATCGTCTCTCAACAACCTACGCAGTCGTTGAGTAAACATTCCTTTGTTTTTTTAACCATAGATTTTCAAATCCCGGTTTAAAAAATAAAAAAAACTCTTAAACAATATATCTATAATTGATTTATTGAAGAAAAATATACTTTATCACATGAAAAAGAAACTAATCTTTTTGCGATGATCACAATTAGGATACTAAATCTTTACATTTCATCATCTATTAGGCAAAAAGAGACTTTTTTTAAGATTTAGAGTTTGGAATTTTTTAGAAGTACATAAAAAAAAATATTGTCTAATAAAATTTTAATAGTGATCGGAAGAAAAAACAAGATGATAGTAGTAGCACATATTTTTTTTTCTAATTTTTTGTTACTGTAAAAAAATAATAATGTTTATCGTAAAATTGACAACAATCAAGTTGCTTGATTAATCCGCCGATCATTATTTCCATAGCCATAAATATAAAAGTGTTGATTATTCTTTTTATTCATCTTAAACTAAACAAAGAATTAAAAAAAATACATATTTAATTCTATAGAGGGTGTATTATTGTAATTAAACTTTTATTATGTTTAGTAGGATGTATAAAAAGATAATGGAGTATTAATAGAACTAGCATAGAGGATCAGCGTAATAATATAATCCATATATAAAGTAGCTAAGCACCAATACATAATGTTTAGCTATCCGATAAAACTCAAGAAAGCTAGTTGATTAAAAGCACTCACGACTTTGTCCATCATAAGCCAAGCAAAGATATAACTGCAATGTCAATTTACTCAAACTGCTACCGAAGTATTTGAAAGGACAAATAATAGAATTATAATACAATAAAAGAAATATTCAGACTAAGTAATAAGTAACAATAAGTCAGAAAAAGTAAGTAACATTATTAGCATTCGTATGTCGACTGGTTCAACAAACACACATCTTAACAAAGCTTGGTCACAAGACTTTAGCCACACGATTGCTTCTCATCCTACGGCTCTTGCTCTTGCATATCATTACTTCGGATTGTTGTTTACTATTGGGCTGTTATTGTTTTAAGCCCAACTTCCTGTTTATTATATATTCAGACTGCTTTTGTAATTACACATATATTGTATCATTGTTACATTTTCTATAAAAATCAATAAAACAAAGTTTGCATTATTTTACATTTCTCTTTTCAATTCAAACTCTAATATGGTATCGGAGCAGAAATCAAAGGCTTAACAACCATTCGATCGATCTCTCAATTCTTATCCTTCTTCTTGAAACCGATTGTATTCAAGAAACACCATCCACTTTTTTCTGTATCATTTGGTGTTCTTTTTCCCATCAGATTCTGTTTCATCATTTGGGGTTCATTCAGTCTCAATCAAGAAATCAAGTGCCATCCGAAAAGAACAAATTCCTGGTTGCAACAAAGATTTCTTGAAAGAAACTATTGTGTGGAAATCATTCATCCAGTACAAGTATTCCCTTCTCTTCTCAAGAAATCAGAAGTTTGCCTGTGCCATCCTTAAATTTTAAAGAGATCATCTTTAAAATTGGTTGCATCTGACCTATACCCTTACTGGTGGTTCATCACATTTCTTGAAAAGAGAAGTCTCATACCTGCAGGCGCAAACACTTTCCACTATATCATCTCCCAACTTTCTTCATCAATTCATCATGACAGACGACAGCAATTCAGAAGTTGGCAATACTGGTAACACTGCTCCTCCAGATTTGATAGCAGAAGCAAACAATCTGATCAAGACTATCATCAGCCCTCAAAGCCAGTTGATTACAGTTCAGCTAGATGAAGACAATTATCTTCTTTGGCGAGTGCAAGTTGAGACAGCCATAGAAGGCTATGGCTTGGAGGGTCACATTCTTGGTACATTGACCATCCCTCCTAAATTTGTCACTGATGCACAAAACAAGGTAGTTAACAACAATGAATACACAAAATATCATAGGCAAGATAGGTTGATAAGTTCTTAGCTCATGGCATCTATCACCCCCAAGCTTCTACCTCAAGTAATGAGTTGCAAAACTGCAAATGAAATTTGGCTTACTACTGAAAGAGTGTTCAACACACAATCAGGTGCAAAACTAATGCATTACAAAAGAGAGCTTCAAAGCATTAGAAAACAAGAAGAGCCTATGAGAGATTATATAGCCAAGATTAAGAAGCTATATAATCTTCTTGAAGCTGCAGGACGTAAAGTACCTAAAGATGAACAAGTCTTGACTGTCTTAAATGGATTAAGTACAGACTATGAATCTGTCATAGCAGTTCTCACGACTCAAAGAACTATTCCTGATATGCAATTTGTTGAGTCTACTCTTCTTGCACATGAGGCAAGGATTGATCACAAAAGAGCAACTGATTCTGAAATATCAATAAACTACACTACAAAAAATAAGAATTTCAATCAAAACAAGGGTGATCAACACAATCAGAGATGAGGCTTTGCCAACAGATCTTGAGGCAGGGGGAGATGGAATAATAACACCAGACCCAAGTGTCAAATTTCTGAAAGAATGGGTCATACTGCTGCAAAATGCTACTTCATATTTAACCAAAATTACATGCCTGGACAGAATTCTAACAATCAAAGGAACAACAACAATGGCAGTGCTAACCTTGTTCAAGCTCAAGGTGATTCTGGCTCAAATAATATCAAAAGCTGCCAGCTAAGTGAAGGCATCAAGCCAGATCAGGTCCAAGATGCTGCATGGTACCCAGATACTGGTGCTACTAATCACATAACCAGCAGCTTGGAAAATCTTAATGCAGGCAACAGGGAGTATAAAGGTAAACAATTAATCTCTTTGGGTAATGGTGACTGTATAAACATTACACATATAGGGGATGCTCACATTAAAGGAAAAAGAATGATGTATTTAAATAATCTTCTAAGAGTACCCAAAATAAAAAAGAATCTCATTAGTGTGTCTCAGTTTGCTAGAGACAACAATGTGTTCTTTGAATTTTATCCCAAATATTGCTTAATCAAAGATATGCTAACTAGGGAAATTATATTGCAGGGTGAAGCTGATAAAGGCTTATACAAGTTTAATTCTGTAAACTGTAAAAGGCCTGTAGCCGAAAATTCTTGTAATGTCACAATGTTGAGCAAAACTGATGGATAGATTGATGTAAAATCTTGGCAAAATAAATCAGCCTTTGAAGTTAAAGAGTGCAATAATTCTATGATATCTGAAAATAGCACAAACACATTTGAGTTGTGGCACAACAAATTAGGACACCCTAATGAGAAGATAGTTAGGAAAATACTCTTAGAAAATAAAATTTCCTTTAATGAATATGCATCACCTTTTGTGTGTACTTATTGTCAACTTGGCAAAAGTCATAAGCTGCCATTTGCAAACTCTGAAACTGAGTATAAGCAACCTCTTGATCTGATTGGTTCAGATCTGTGGGGACCAGCACCCTATAACTCTGACTATGGGTACAAATATTATATTTCTTTTGTTGATTCCTACTCTAGGCATACATGGATTTATTTTCTTAAAGCTAAGTCTGATACATATAATGCTGTTGTACAATTCATAACTATGGCTGAAAAGCAAACAAATTGTCAGCTGAAAACTTTTCAGACTGATGGTGGCAGTGAATATAAACCACTTGATGATTTCTTTAAAAGAAAAGGTATAATTCATAGAACTACTTGTCTATATACTTCAGAACAAAATGGGTTAGCAGAAAGAAAACACAGACACATTGTAGAGTCTGGTTTATCACTTCTTGCACATGCTTCAATACCACTTAAGTTCTGGCCTGAAGCATTTAGTACAGCTGTTTATCTAATTAACAGGCTTCCAACTAAAGTATTGAATTACATGTGTCCTATAGAAAAATTATTTAAAACTAAACCAGACTACAAAATGTTAAAAAACTTTGGTTGTTTATGTTTTCCATGTCTTAGACCTTACAATAGGAACAAGTTAAACTTCAGATCAAAGTCTTGTACCTTTCTTGGATATTGTACAAACCAAAAAGGGTACAAGTGCCTGGATGAAAGTGGAAGAATTATCACAAGTAGACATGTGGTGTTTAATGAATTTGTGTTTCCTTTTAGTAAGTCAGATATAAAGACTACTGCAAAGGTCTACAATCCAAGTAGATCAATCCCACATTTACCTCTGTATACTGACATCCAAAAGGATGTTGATCATGATGCCAACAAGGGTGCTTCAGATCCACAACTCACTATACCATCTAGGCCAGGTTGTGAACTGCAAAGCCCTCCAAGTCAGCACAACCCTGCAACAACATCAAACAACTACAGTCAGAATAAGGATCAAGACTTAGCTGAAGAAATTAGCAGTTATGATGACAACATACAACAAAGTAATCAAGCTGAATCACTACCTATGAGGAGTCAACCCATTGAAGGTCACCCCATGATTACAAGAGCCAAAAGTGGCATCTTCAAGCCAAATGCTTACACTATAACATCCTCTTTTGACAAAGAACCTGAAAACTTCATTCAAGCTGCTAGTGAAAAAAATTGGAAAGCAGCCATGGATGAAGAGTTCAATGCTCTTATTAAAAACAATACTTGGAATTTGGTCACACCTCCAGGTAATAAAAATATTATTAACTGTAAGTGGACCTACAGATTAAAGAAAAATCCTAATGGTACAATAAGTAAGCACAAGGCTAGGCTTGTAGCAAAGGGGTATACACAGGAGTATGGCTTTGATTTTGGTGAAACTTTTTCACCTATGGTAAAACCCTCTACCATTAGACTTGTACTTACTATTGCTTTGTATAAAAATTGGCACTTGAGACAATTAGATGTGAATAATGCTTTTTTAAATGGTGTCTTGCAAGAAGACATCTATATGCAGCAGCCACAAGGTTATATACAAGATAAAAATCTTGTATGTAAACTCAACAAGGCCATATATGGTCTTAAGCAAGCACCTAGAGTGTGGTTTGACAAACTGAAAACCACACTAACAAATAAGGGGTTTCAATTCACCAAATCTGATAACTCACTTTTCATCAAAGTTACAAATGAATCATCTATATATATACTAATATATGTAGATGATCTGATTATAACAGGTGATAACATTGATGAAATAAATGAGTTAGTTAAATATCTTCATAAGCAATTCTCTATCAAAGACTTAGGTGAACTAAATTACTTCTTAGGTATTGAGGTTTTAAAATTGTCCTCTGCAGATATATTTCTCAGTCAAAAGAAATATATCTTAGATATTTTAAACAAAACCAAAATGGACAATGCAAAATCTCAACCAACACCTATGATCAGTAACCAAAGATACTCCAAATATCAAGGTGAATCTATTTTAAATGCCAAACAATATAGGAGTATCATTGGTGCACTGCAATATGTTACTATTACTAGGCCTGATATTGTCTTTAGTATTAACAAATTGTCTCAGTTTATGTAGAATCCTCTGGACAACCATTGGAAAGGGATTAAGAGGGTACTCAGATATCTTAAAGGCACTATCAATTTTGGTCTTCATATTAAAAGGGGCAACGATCTAAACTTAGTGGGTTATAGTGATGCAGACTGGGCTAGAGATTTAGATGATAGAAAGTCTATTACTGGTTACTGTATATATCTTGGTGATAATTTAATTTCATGGAGCTCAAAGAAACAATCTACTATTTCAAAATCCAGCAGTGAAGCAGAATATAGAAGTGTAGCAAGTGCTACAGCTGAAATTATGTGGTTTCAATCACTGTTATCTGAACTGAAGATCAGAAATAATGGCAAAGCAACATTATGGTGCGATAATCAAAGTACAATCTACATGTCAGTTAATCCAATTCAGCATTCCCGAACTAAACACATAGAGATTGATCTACATTTTGTTCGGGAACAAGTAGCTAAAGGAAAGCTACAAGTATGTCATGTTCCTACATATTATCAAAAAGCAGATATCCTTACCAAAGTTTTATCAAGTTCAAGTTTTCACAGGCTAAGAGAGGATTTAAAGGTCAAAGAAATCAAACCAGAGAAGATACAAAAGTCATAGCTGAATTCAGATCTGCCTTTTTCAAGCAAAATACCAAGCTCTTCCTCAAATCCAACTCTTCTACATCCCAATCTTTAGTCTATGGTGTTCTGGAGTTCAAATCCAAAGAAGATTTCATCTTGCTGCAGAATCGCACTTATCGCCATGACTTGAGACCTAACTCTAGTTTGAATTGAGGGGAAGTATTAGCATTCGTATGTCGACTGGTTCAACAAACACACATCTTAACAAAGCTTGGTCACAAGACTTTAGCCACACGATTGCTTCTCATCCTACGGCTCTTGCTCTTGCATATCATTACTTCGGATTGCTGTTTACTATTGGGCTGTTATTGTTTTAAGCCCAACTTCCTGTTTATTATATATTTAGACTGCTTTTGTAATTACACATATATTGTATCATTGTTACATTTTTTGTAAAAATCAATAAAACAAAGTTTGCATTATTTTACATTTCTCTTTTCAATTCAAACTCTAATAAACATTGTTGCGATGCGTGTTATCTGAGATACTATTCTCTAGCTTGCGTTTCAACGTCAACTTCCCTGCTTTCCCACAGGAAACTGTGGGCCTGTTAGCTTTTCTATCCTTTCCTTTATAAAATGGATACTTATCCTTTTATTTCCTAGGCCACATTACTACTAAATGCAGCACTAAGCCGAGAGCATGATCAGTGATTTTGCACAGCACCACATATGCTGAAGTGAATGCCTCCATAAGAAAGGGAAAGAGCCGATGGCTTCCCTTCTTGTTTCAACTTTAGAGTTTCTGCATGGGATGATGACATTTGTTACAGTGGTATGATGAAGCTTGAGTACTTAATAGTTAATCTTAAGGCCTCCTCTCCTCATAACTGTTTGCATTTGAATCTCTAACAATAAGAATGACTTGTTCAGTGGTCTACGATTTGCCTTATCCACAAAATAATCTCCATGCCTATCTCCAAAGTTATATACCCACCTAGTACCATATCCTTTATGGCTTTTACTACAAAATAAACGAAATTATCATTTTGTAAAACATATATGGACCATTTTATAAGATAAATGAATATATCTTTTATAATATTTTTATAAAAACTGTTATAAAAAGAGAAAAATCCCAAAAATTGGCAGTTCGGTATATTTTTATTCAGTTGACAAAATGGTAAATGAATAAATCCCAAAATGATAAAATCTTGAAGCCTCCTCTTCTTGAAGTCAGCTAGCTTACCCGGCTTGATATTAATTCATTTTTAAGATAATTGGTGCATATATGTATCTATTTCACCATATTATCAAAAATAAAAATAAAAATGTAAAATGCTTATAAGTGCATGAGGTTTGGAATTATTGTTTATAATCTTATGAATATCCATAAAAAGATGCATACATGCCACATGGTTGTATTCCCAATGCTGATTCGTTGCCTGTAATTATGAAGCCACAAGCATAAGCAGCTAGCTTTTCATTTGAAAACTCATTGAATGGGTAATTGAGAATGACAGTAATGTACCTATATTTCCTTACTGCGATTGGGTTTGGCATGGTCGTACATAAATGTGCTAAGATGCCAATCTCTTTTCAGCTCTCAATTTTAGAATGGTTTCAGAATGCGTATGTTAATTATATCCTCTGTTCTACTTCATCTTCTAGCCCGGTCATCTAATGCAACTTCTTACTAATAGTTTTACTTAAGAATATTAATCATATAGAATGTAATATATGTGGTGAGTGAGCACTCTAGAAAGCTTACAAAAAATAACGTCTGCACATAGCGTTCGTCTAGAATACAATTTTGCTACTTTCTGGTTACTGCCCTCTACAGTTAAATTAAGTTAATTGTAACTGCATATTAGCTATATCAGAAACAATAAAGAAGAAAAACTGTTGCATAGATCAAATACCTTATAGTGCTTCTTGAAGACTGGAAATACAACGTTAGTGTATACGGGCTGCATATACAAGTGTGTTTTCTTTATCTGTATTATAGAGTTCGGGTAAAAAGTATTGTCTACCCGACTTGGCCCAGTAGCCCATTTAACTGTTTTATCCCTTTATATACAAACCGATACCGATTGTACTCTGTACATTCATGATCAAAAGCTTTCAATAAAATACATTCTACTATTTCAAATTCTCCTTTATGGTATTGGAGCCTCTGCACAGCGACATCATAGGCTGATCATCTTCTTTACTGACTGAACTCCATGAGAGAGTTATCATCAGCTGGAGTTTGTTTCAGATCAGTAATTCTCTTCAATTTAAATATCATCATCAGAGAATTTATACCCTTATCCCTCGACAGCGATCAAGAATCAGTTTCTTGATCAGTTTTCTTGCAGTGTGTCTTGCCCAAAGATTCAAATCGTGATCAACTGAATCGTGGCTGCATCTCAGCCATCAGAGAAGATCTGCATCATCTTCTCATCATTGATCATGTATCTCTGCTCTCAGCTGCACACTGAAACACAGTGTGATACTCAATTTCAGTGTGCCTCGCCAAGATAGTTGCAACCTCTCCCTAATCATGTGCCCACCATGTCAGAAGGAGGAGACAACGATTCAACTGCCACATCTGTCACCGAAACCACCGGCCTTCCTCTGATAAAGCCCAAGAGTCATCGCAACAATGTTCAACTTGACGAAAACAACTTCTTGCTTTGGAATATCAAGTTGAAACTGCAATAAATGGCTATGGGCTAGAAGATTTTATCAAAGGAACCATTGCAATTCCACCTACAATGACTGTAGACAAAGAAGGCAAAATGATAAGCAATCAAGATTATGTAAGATACAAGAGACAAGATAGCCTACTATCAGCATGGCTTTTATCATCTATCAGTGTTAATCTACCGCATCAAATTGTTGGATGTGAATCATCATATGAAATCTGGAAAACCGCAGAGTAGATTTTCAATTCTCAATCTGCTGCCCGTATCATGCATTATAAGAGAGAATTGCAAAATTTAAAAAAGGAAAACATGTCAATGAGGGAGTACTTGACCAAGATTAAATCATTCTGTGATCTTTTGGAAACTGCAGATCATAAAATCTCTGAAACTGAGCAAATCTTGACCATAATGAATGGTCTTGGGGAAGAATATGAAAATCTGTCATTGCAGTTATCTCTTCCAGAGAGACATTGTCTAGTATGCAGTTTGTTCGCTCCTCCCTTCTTGCTCATGAAGGGAGAGTTGAAGAAAGAAAGTCAAGTACATCAGATTATTCAATTAACTATGCTTCAAGTTCAAGAACCAAGAATCAAGAAAAGACTCAAAACAATAGAGGTGGTTTTAATCAAAGAGGTAAAGGGAGAAGTGGAAGGTGGAACAGCAATAACAGAGTTAAGTGTCAAATATGTGAAAATTTTGGCCATATTGCAAGCAAATGCTATTTCAGGTATAGTACTGACAACAACAACATTCAACAAAGTCAAGGCATGCAAAGAAATTTTAATCCAAATGCAAATATTGCTCAACTAAAGAAATCATCAAGAAGTCAGACTGAGGGTACGCAAAGTGCTCAAATGAATTCAGAGACACCTACCAGACCTGAAGACATTCATTGTGAAGAATGGTACCCAGATTCAGGTGCCACCAATCACCTGACTAACAACATTCAGAAGTTGAACCTTGACAATAAGGAATATTCAGGTACACAGTCTATTCATATGGGTAATGGTGAAGCTATAAGTATAACTTATGTTGGAAATGACAGTATCAAAGGTAAAAGACAACTTTACTTGAATAACTTGTTGACTGTCCCTCAAATTAAAAAGAATCTTATTAGTGTTTCACAATTTTCCAATGACAACAATGTATACTTTGAGTTTCACCCAAAATTTTGCATTGTTAGGGACTTATCAAATCAGGATATATTGTTACAGGGTAGGTTCACAAGGGGCTTTACAAATTCAATCTTGGGAATACAACAAAATTTATTCATAAAAGATCATGGTGCAACAATTTAGAAACTAATGGTACTAGCAACAAGAGTGTATTTGATCTATGGCATTGTAAACTGGGACATCCCAGTGTTAAAATTGTAAAACATGTTCTGAAAAATAATAATATTTCTTTTGAGAATATTTCTGTTCCTTATATATGTACAAGTTGTCAACTTGGCAAAAGCCACAAATTATCTTTTACAGATTCTGTTACTGTTTAAAATAAACCACTTGAGCTTATAGCTACAGATCTCTGGGGACCCTCTCCAGTAAATTCAGACTACGGATTCAGGTACTACATTTCATTTGCCGATTCTTATTCTAGACATACTTGGATATACTTTCTCCAAGCTAAATCAAAGGTATGCAAAGCAGTTATTCAATTCATTAGTCAAGATGAAAAAACAATGTAATAGTGAGGTTAAGATTATTCAGTTAGATGGAGGAAGTGAATTTAAACCTCTGAAAGAATACTTTCAAAATAAAGGAATTATACACAGAATTACTTGTCCACACACCTCTGTATAGAATGGCTTAGTGGAAAGAAAACATAGGCATATAGTTAAAACTGGGTTAACACTTTTAGCTCAAGGCTCTTTACCAATGAAATCTGGCCTAATGCATTTACTACATCAGTTTATCTAATTAACAAACTACCAATTAAGGTTCTTGGTTACAAAAGCCCAATTGAAGTATTATTCGACATAAAACCAAATTATTCAGACCTAAGAACCTTTGGTTGCCTGTGTTTTTCATGTCTCAGGCCATATAATACCCACAAGTTAAGTCTAAGATCTTCTCCTTGCACATTTATAGGGTATGCCAGTAATTAGAATGGGTATAAATTTCTTAGCAATAATGGTAGAATCTACATTTCAAGACATGTTGTATTTAATGAAAACATTTTTCCTTTTGCAGACAATGGAATAAAAAACACTCAGAAAATATACAACACAAAGGTGTCAATACCACCAATACTTGAAGTTACCGACTGGAGCAGTGTGCAAAAGGATGATGAGACATCAGGACCACAACAAACTTTGTCTTCCATTAGATCAGGTCATAGTACATATGAGTCAAGTGATCATCTCAACATCTCACCACATAACTGTTCCAATCTTGAGGAAAGCTCAGAACATGATGAAAGCAATTCACCATGTTCTGAACACTCAAGTGCCAGTGAAAACAATCAACCCAACATTTCTGCAAGAATAGAACATCATATGATTACAAGGGCTAAAAGTGGAATCTTTAAACCTAAAATATATGCAGCTCATTTATATCAAAAAGAACCTACTACTTATGAAGAATCAGTCAAGTATGATCATTGGATACTAGCCATGGATGAGGAGTATAATGCCCTCACAAAGAACAAAACATGAAGCTTAGTACATCCACCCAGTCACAAAAATGTTATTGGAAGTAAATGGACATACAAAGTAAAGAGAAATCCTAATAGCAGCATAGCAAAATACAAAGCAAGACTTGTTGCAAAGGGGTATACACAACAATTTGGATTTGACTTTAATGAGACTTTTTCTCCTGTAGTAAAACCAGCTACCATACGAATCATTCTGACCATAGCACTACACAACAAGTGGAAAATCAATCAACTAAATGTAAACAATGCTTTTCTTAATGGTGAGCTACAAGAGGAGGTCTATATGCAACAACTGAAAGGCTATATTCAAGGCAACAATGCAAATCTAGTGTGTAAACTTCACAAGGCTATCTATGGACTCAAGCAGGCCCCAGGGGTATGGCATGAAAAATTTCAGACAACCTTGATCAACTTAGGGTATAAGTCAACCAAGTCAGATAATTCTCTATACATGAAAACAAATCATGGACAAACTGTCTATCTACTAGTATATGTGGATGACATACTAATCACAGGCAGTGATGATAATGAAATCAGCAAAACTATTCAGCATTTAAATCAAACTTTCTCTATCAAAGAACTTGGTGACTTAAGCTACTTCTTGGGTATAGAAGTCATAAAGAAGAGTGCTACAGAACTTGTTTTAAGTCAAAAGAAATATATTTTAGAGATTCTTGCCATAGCAAAAATGGATCTAGCCAAACCACTGCCCACTCCTATGACCAGTAATCTACATCTTTCTAAAGACAAAGGAGAACTTATTTCTAATGATCGATAATATAGAAGTATAGTAGGTGCTCTACAGTATGTTACTTTCGCAAGGCCGGAAGTATGTTACAGTGTCAATAGATTATGTCAATTTATGCAACAACCAAAAGACGAGCACTGGAAGGCAGTAAAGAGAGTATTGCGCTATCTTAGAGGAACAATTAATCATGGAATATCATTACGTACATGCAAAGAGTTAAATATACAAGCTTACACTGATGCCGACTGGGCTACCGACCCAGACGACAGAAGATCCACCTATGGTTTTTGCATTTATCTTGGTGACAATCCAATTTTGTGGTGCTTAAAGAAGCAAGCAACGGTCTCACGCTCCAGTACCGAAGCTGAGTACTGATCGGTTGCTAGTACAACTGCAGAATTAATTTGGATCGAACAATTATTATGCAAAATCGGAATTAAGCTAACAAAAAAGTCAATAATTTGGTGTGATAACCTGAGTACAGTGGCTCTCTCTGCTAATCCAGTCCTCCATTCACGAACAAAGCACATCGAGATCGATTTGCACTTTGTTCGTGAACAAATCAGTAAAGGAAAGCTCGATGTTTGTAATGTCCCTGCTGAATACTAGCGCGCTTACATTTTAACAAAGGCGCTCTCAACTAAGAACTTCTCAAGACTCAAAATGGACTTAAAAGTAGTGGATAACAGCACTGGTGATGAAGCGAAAGAAACCTAGGCTAGGGTAGACAAAGCAAGTTAGATCTATGAGATCTAACTTGACTTTGTATCTCAGATCTGAAGATTTTTTGACAAAAATTTCAATGGCGGCGCAAGTGAGAAGAGAGGGTGAAAACCCTAGATAAATTTGAGGGGGAGTAATAGTGTTTACGGGCTGCATATACAAGTGTGTTTTATTTACCTGTATTATAGAGTTCGGGTACAAAGTATTGTCTACCCGACTTGGCCCAGTAGCCCATTTATCTTTTTTATCCCTTTATATACAAACCGATTGTACTCTGTACATTCATGATTAAAAGCTTTCAATAAAATACATTTTGCTATTTCAAATTCTCCTTTAATTTCAATGATAAATCTTGCATGCCTTGTAACCAGTGTTATCCACTGTAGAATTAAACAAGGCAATTTGATTTGAGTTTGAAATTCAAAATACAAAAAGCAAGTAAATCAAGAACAAATTTTGTTATGAGTTAAGAAATTATAAGACTTGATATCCTTTCTTCCATTTAACCTTTGGGATTGTAGGTGGCATTTTTTGGCTGGCGTGGCATTCCCTTTCATATTTTTTTTATCCAGAAAGCTGAAATCAAAGTTTAAATTGAGCGTTATAAAGCTGAAATCTATTGCTGGCAAAGTAAAATAAGGAAATATCTATATTTTTTTAGTAAACTTATGATTTCTTACCTGCCCACAAAACTTTTGGAAGAAGACGTCAGAGAATTATGTGTAGCTAAAGTTGTAAAATGGAACACAACTGCAATAATCATTAACAAAAATTATATAATTGCTTCTGCAAACAAAGGTCTTGGGTATTATTCTCCCATAGCTAAGTCAAAAATATAACATCTTAATATATCGACAAGTTGACATAATTTTCATAGCAATAGCCTGTAATAAATGATAGATAATGTAGTTAAACTATCCTCTAATATAGGACGTACTTCAACTACATTTTAATGAATGAATATCTCCATTCCACTGCCAATTAGCATTAGGGATCGTTGCATGGGTGAATGATATAGTCCCACATCGTCAAAAACAAAAAAGTTTTTCATATTCATACACTCCTTCCCATTGGCTCTTCGGGTGGGTAATTTGTGCGAGAGAAAGGACCTATATGGCCATGGTTTAAACACACGCACTGCCTGGTAGGCCATGTAAGAGTCCTGAAACTCGGCCTTCGAAAATCGGCACCCGTACCTCACTTGTACTTGAATGCCATAGATTCAAACGCCGAATCTGGCTCCCCGGAGCTTATAACACAGTAAGTATAACAACACAGCAGAATAAAGAAATCAATGATATCATATACAACTCCAATGAATACAATATCCAGAATGATATACAACAATGATATCAATAATACACAGCAATATCAGAGATACGATACAATGCTACAGCGGAAATAACAACAATGGAAGAGATCACTCCAAATGATCTACAAAAGAGAATGACTCCAACAACTCCAATATCAAGCTCGAACCACCATCACGATGCACAAAGATAAGCAAGTGCAGTCATCCACTCCGATGAAGTGAACTAGCTCCAGATAATCTACTAAACCTGACTATCTGAAAAAGAAGCCCAACTCTAGACTGCCCATGTGAAAAATTATGGGCACCCAGAGTTTAGGAAGGGAACAATAAACTCTGAGTCAGTCATGGGACTGGTGTGAGTAACAAAAACAGTTTATCTTTAAAACAAACCACAAAAGAATTTTAAACATTGAAATCTGCAATGCTTTTGGAAAATGAAACTACCATAAGGCCTCCCGCCACACACACAATGCAAACGCAGAATTGGAGGAGATTTCTCCTTATGATAGTCAAACATGCTTCCTACGCAAGAAAACTCATTTTGATATTATTACTAGTGCATAGTGCAGAAAACATTTCGAAAGTATAATATTAATCTTAGCCAGCATACAACCATTATTGTATGCCTACTATAGCTACTATGTTCAATAGCAGGTTACCGCCACATTCCATAGCAGGTTATACAACTAAAACCGTACAAGGCTCGTATTGTTTCTTTGGATTTTCCAACAAATGGTCAGGCTAAGGAACTTCCTATGCCACATGGGAACGCCTCTGGAGGGACGCCCCGAGAACCACCTGGCTCTCTGCCAACACAAGGCCGGTTACCCCCTTCTCGGGTAGTAAACCTGAGATATTCCACCACCAGTCCTTTGGGACCTTTATCCGAGCGCTCGATAACCAACACATCACACAGTAATAAATATAGTGTGTCCACATGAGTAAGTATCAGTGCTCCATACCATAATACTACCCTTTTCCAGAAGGAATGGACATACGCTAGGGGAGCTACCCTTGAAACCTTGCCGCATCTTTCCTGTTTCGACCATTTCCGGTCTGTGAGGCTAGACGAGGTCTCGTCCACAAAGCTACGCTTTTTCACAAAGCCATGCTTTAATCAGCAACACACAGCAGCACTCAGCATGCCACACTACCAAATTGGGAGTATATCACCGATAACCTTCAACTACATAACCTCTGAGCTCGTACGTCTCAGAGAAGGGTGTTAAGCTAAGAGAATAAATCTCCACCACCAAACAGAAATGCATTTGAAAGAAATCAGCTTTATATCTCAAAGTGTAGTGTTAGACATACAACCATACAAGTCTGTTCCGGGTTCGAACAGAACCGAAGGCACTTCCGAAGAAGCCCTTGCAAATCCGGATAATTTCTAATCACGTTCGGACTTCCCATCACAAAGGGTGCTAAAATCTCTATACCGGGGATCAGCCGATGCAGAGACAATCGATGGTAATCCTTTTGTTTTTGAAAGTATCCGGTTTTCACCACCGGTCTTCAAATGCTATCCATATACGTCGTATCATTATTCGGAATGGGTTATATGACACAAAGGTCCTCTCCCGGCTAAACCGAATAGTGAGCGTAATATTTTAAAAACATATGGATATGGGATTTCAGTTAAGTCACAACTTATTACCCAAAACTTCTCTTTCAAATGGTTTAAACAAATTACCATTTTTATCTTTTTACACAAAAAGATTCATTTCACAAAGTTCACCCAGTTTCACAAAGATCTATTCATAGATTTTCAAATCGATTTCCATTTCAATTGGATTAACTCGTTAAATCTTTAAATCAAAGATTTAATTGATAGCTTTCAAAACAATTCCATTTCGAATGGTTTAAACAAATCACCACTTTAAATCTGTTAAAAATAAACAGATTCAATTCACAAAGTTCACCTGGTTTCACAGAGATTTATTCATAACTCGGAAAACCATTTTTTTCCAAACTTGAAATTCTATTGACACCAATTGGAAATTCATTCCTTATATGAAAGCTTCTGTTATTTGAAAACAAATAGTTTTCATTTCGGAAAATCTGATTCATTTATACGAGTTAAAGTCCTTGGGTTAAATTCAAATTCTCGAAACCATACTTTTAAAATGGTTTAAATTCATATAAACACATTTATAACATCTTAACCATAATTTCCAGACATGGAATTCAATTCCAAAATTTGAATTCAAATTCAAACTAAGTTATTTAAATTGGAAATTTTACCAAGTTATTCAAAATAACTTTTATTTTAAAAACTCCTTTTCAAAAGCTTTAACATTTAATCCAAATCCATTTCCAAAATCAATTGAAATTAAAATTTCCATTTCAAAAATATTAAATTTAAATCATCTGTGACTTAACCGATTTCTACGTGAAATCCATATTTGTGTGTGTATGGTGTAGTCCAGGGGTTTCACACAGTAGTGCAACATCATTCAATCATCATAGATCAGAATACAGAAATATAGTTGATAAGCGGTATAACTATAACGCTTATCTTTTATTCACAGATCATAGATATATAAATTACAGATAATATATTACATTCATCCCAGATAAATGAACTACAGTACAGATCACACATAAATCAGAATATATCACACACGATCATAGATCAGGGAGTATCAAATAATTCGACATTCAATAGAATCCAAACATCCATAAGTAAGATCCATTAATTGTCTGATTTATTCAAAACAGATTTATTACTTATGAATTTCAAATCCTGGTTAATTAACATTAATAAATTACAATCATTTTGATTAATTATTCTTTAGTCATTCATTAACTAACCATCAAATTCTTAATTAATTGATCTTAAATGAATTAACCTCTAATCATTGAATAATTAATCCCTAATTATTCTTTAATTTATTACATTAATAAATTAACCCTTAATTAATTATTCTTTAAACACTTGATTTATCAACCTTAAATCATTAAATAATTATCCTTAGTCACTTTCATTAAGCAATTATCTTTACGTGATTGATTACCCTTTAATTACTTTTAATTACTTAATTAATTCAAAGATAAATCATTTATCTTAATTAGTCACTTTATTATCATTAAAATCTTTAATTAATAAAATTCATAATTAATCATCATTAACACATAATTTATTCAAAAGATTACGGTTAATTAAAACAACATTTCATTTTAATTAATTACATTATCTATTTAATTTAAATTAAGAATTAATTAATAAATAATGTCACAAAAATAAATAAATTAAACTTAATTACTTTTAAAATAATTTATTCTTAAACTTCAAACTAATCCCATGTTTTAAAACTTGTTTTGAAATTTAAGACTTGAGTTCTTCTACAGGACTTTGCCTTGAAAAACTTGCAGGGTTGATAATCTTCTACAACACAGCTCCTACCTCACCCTGATGGACACTCCATTTCTCAAGTCAATTCCTAGGCAAAACCCGTGTTTGCTTCGGGTCCCCACCATCTTCATTCACTTCGAGACATTCCCTGGTTTGCGCGAGAATCACCCGAGTGACACACGAACCCAATTCTTCCCAGTTCGACGTGCACACGGTGCACCTGAAGCATCGTCGCCGACCTCTGGCGATTGTCGCGACCATTCCCAAAGTCCACTCGAGCCTACTCAAACCTAAATGCGAACCTAAATTGCACTGACATCCACAAAATCAAAATCGAGCAATTATCTCGACGTCAGAAAAACAGCATTCGCCGGAAACCCCCTCATTCCCTTCGCCTTCGTCCACAAGAACACCGGCAGCTCCGGCCATCAACTCATCGTCCTCCCCTCTACCATTTCCCAACACCACGGCACACTCGGTCACCATAGACGGCGTACGAATCGAAATACCCAACCTTGATAAAGCTAGGGTTCCAGACTACAAACGCGCACCGCCGCTTCCACGTTCAACTTCATACCATTGCTCCATTTTTCCCACAACCCCCGTACGCTCCACTACCATCTCAGAAAACTCCAACCTCTCCCATCAACGTGTTCTCCAGAATTCCTCAAAATAAAGAAGTTCAAACTAACCAAAACTGCTCTTGAATTCTTGATCTAAAAATTATAATTCTTGTTTTAAAAATCAAGTTAAGGTATAAGAATTTAGATTGTATACCTGAATTCCTAAATTAAAAGGTTTGGATTTTAATTTATTTCAAGTTTTTCTCAAGCATTTTGGTTTCCAGAGTCATTAACAGGTTAGTTTAACTCAAATAAATTTTTAAAACTTAGATCAAAATCAAACAATCAACTTTTGTTTATATTCTAAGTGCTAACAGTGATTGGAACAAAAGATAAGAATTTGTTTTGCAAATCTGGTCTGGGAAAACAAAACAGAGATATCCTAAATTTGTACAGGCATGCATATATTCACACATTCACAACATAAACATTTCCAGATATATATGCAACTAATTCAAAGACTTAAGTTTTTTTTTTAAAAAATGAATGTTACTCACTTTGTTTTAGAAGAAAGAACAGAGCTTCTTTCATGTTGAAACAGGCTTGTAAACTGCAAGCTGAAACCCTTTCTTGATTCTCTGGATTGAGTTGATTTAATTGTTGTTCAAGTTGAAGTTTTGTTTTAAAGTGAGTTGTGGTTTACTTCAGATTTCTTATCTTTGAATGAACGAAACTGAGATGAAGTTGATATATAAAAAAAATGAGTTACAGGGTGTTATTATTTTGTACAGGGTAATATAATTTATAATTTGTTTGTACAACAATACAGGGATATTTTTCTTTTTATGGTGGCTGCATTAATTAACATGTACCAACTTATACTTATCTTTTTACCTTCGTTTGTACATAGCTGAGTAGAATGTTGTCTTCATTTACAAGTTAGTACATAAATATATTCATTTGTTAACTAGCAGATTATTTTTTCTACTTGCTAGTTATGGTGGACAAACTAAAATGAGGACTTAACGTATAGGAGCTCACAGGGTAAAATGTATGTACAGGGTGATTATATATTTATTTATTTATTTATTTATTTTGTACAAAGGTCGGAGAATATTTCTTTATTGGCTGATAATGAAGTGTTGGTGGCTGAAATGTTGTTTTGGTGGCTAAAGAGATTTGCATTTATTTCTTTGTCTTCTTTTATTTCTATGTGTATATATTTATCTTACTTGTCCTTGTTCATACTTATTCAATTTTGTATGAATACTTGAGTGTACTTTACTATCTTCTTTTGCAGGCTTTTCTATAAATTTTCGTTTCTTCATTTTGCAAGTGTACATTTTTAAACTTAATTTGCTTGTACATGAATATATATTTGCTGTTGTCTTATACTTTGTAATTTAAACAAATTTCTTTAGTTACATGTTGTTAAAATTTTAGCTAATGTATTACTTTATATTTTTAAAATTTATCTTATATATAATTTTTTTCTTAAGTCTTATTATCTTATAATATAAGTGAACTTCTATTTAATTTTCTTTTATTATTTTTTTATTTCTATTCCTAACATAACCCATACATTTTAAATTTAAAATTGTTTGTTTTTATACTTGTGTCCAAAGCCTATAGATATTTTATCTAATTTATCTAAGATTTAAACTCAATTCAATATATATATATATATATATAAATTCAAATTTACTCATGTAGGCACAACTATATAGATTCACATATATATACAATTTCTAAATTTAAAATGATTTAATATATTTTTATTTGGATTCGGGGAAACTCGCATCAATTTATCATTTAATTTTACAATTTTAATTCAAAAATTCAATTAATTATCAATTTAAATTAAATTAAAATCCAGGGTCGTTACTGTTATCCCAACTTTTAGCAAAGCTGAGATACCCAAAACTGACTGAAATTCAGTTATAACTAGCCATGAATGTCAACTATGCGTTGCAGGATAACCATGGATATCGATGAATTTTGTCCGAGTCCAGATCATGCTGCAATTGACAAGATATGACGAGCAAAGCCATGAAAGCCAGTGCTCCAAGTTTCAGGTAAATCGGAGTTCATATGAACGAGATATGATCGATACAAGTTACATAAAACGTGTTGTTCGTATCCATCGGGTTCGTATCCATCATAATAGCCATACGTTCGTATCCATTAACATCGCATCGATCCATCTCATATCCGCCAGGCAACCTCATTTCGTCTCGATCACCTACCATCTACCTCGTATCCATCGGCTGGAGAGCCTGTTGTCTTTAGTTCGTATCCATCAGGTGGCCATACCTGAATAATTGTTCGAATCCATTGAGCTAAGGCTGATACTGCTTGTTCGTATCCATCCACACTGGTCGATACGGACAAGGATCGGATTGATGGATTCGAACGAGGCCGCCTCTATCGATATGAATTAGAGCATCTCCATCAAGTCAATATATACAATGGTCATCGAGGCAAACAAGGCAAAGTTTGTGGAAATGAATCGGTCAATACGCCGCTGAAATGGGATCGATCCAGGAAACTCGGGACCGGAAGTGAATCAACCCAGGAAACGTGCGCCACGTTATCTCATGCGCACGTGCTTCTGATCTATATGAAGGAATGGATGTGAAGCATGGATTCGAACAAGACAGCGCATACGAAAATACAATCTCGTATCGACCATATCTCACGAACCATTGATCCAAATGCAATGAAATTTTCACAGTAGCTTGCGTGCAAGGTAAAGAAGGTCCCTGCCAAGTTTCAGCTCGATTGGATCATTTTTTGATGGATACGAAATGGTTTCGTATCGATCACGGATCGAGTCGAAACTTGGTGGGGTCGGTCGCGTGGGCCCCCTCACGTGCCAGAAGAAGTCTCCCGAAGTTTGGGCCTGATCTCAGCCTCCTACGCCTATAAATAGCCCCCTGAAGCCTGCAGAAAGGGGGATCTTTTCGCCATTCAACGTCCAGACTCTGCCGGATTCAATTCTACGCTTCAATACAATCATTATACTCGAAATTCTTCATTGTAACTGTTGTAATCATCTTTAACCAACGAGGATAATCAATAAAAGATAAAACTTTGAAGTGGACGTAGGCCAGAGATAGCCGAACCACTATAAATTATGTGTCGCTGTTCTTTATTTTTGGACTGCCGTTTATTGCTTGCTTAGATCTGAGATTTGTGTTGAATATTGCTGATTTGTATTCATACACTGGTGATTTCACAATACTTGGGGTTTGTGACCATTTTTGGCACAAACACTTTGGTGCTTTCACTGAGAACTAAACTCAGGACCCGCTACATCAGATTCAGAGTTCAGATTTAAAAGCTTGAAGGGATCAGATTTGGGAGATAATGACTCGACAAACGAGACAAAGAGCTGAGAGAAGCCAACAAGGAGGAAGTCAAGAGGCATCCTCTGGTGCTGGCGAAGAACCGGCTTCGATCTACATCACCAGAAACGAAATGGAGACCATGACCAATCTGATGCACGAAAGAATAATGAAGCGCCAACAAGAGATGCTGCAGAATTTCTTTGAATAGATGAGAGCTGCAGGGATACAGAATCTAGGACCAGCTACAGCGACTATGAATGTGGAACAAGGAGCTAGGTTTGCGGAACCCAATGAAGGTCAGAATGCAGATCCAGAAGGCAATCAACAAGGACTTGGGGGCAGATCCTCAGGATCCGACGCTGGAAGGCCTACAGATGGAGCTCAACAAGCTGGAGCCAACGCTGATGCTAACGGGCCACACGAAGAGTACGTACCAGAATACCCTTCAAGGCCAAGAGGGCAACCCCAGGATGGAGATGAAAAGATGGCTGGATTAGTGCGACGACTCATGAGAGGAGGATTGTCTAGCGGAGGATTGGAAGAAGTCAATCGGAGTCTGTTCACCCCAAATATCAGGAATGCAAGGAACCCTCCAAAGTTCAAACTACCAACGCTGGATCCGTATGACGGGAAGTCGGATCCGACCATGCATATTACCAGATACATTAGACACATGGAAGTACTGGGAGCATCCGAGGAAGTGATGGCACGATGTTTCCCTTTATTTTTGTCAGACTTGGCTGCACTTTGGTTCAGGCAATTAAAGACTGGATCGATCAGGACATGGGGCGAGCTTGTAGATTGCTTCATGGAACAATTTAGGGTCCATGTGACAAGACCCAAGAGTGTGATGACTGTGGCTTCGATAAAGCAAAGGACCGGAGAGTCCATAAAAGGTTTCCTGCTGCGATTTAATGCGACGGTGGCTTCGGTAGATCGCCCGGATCCATCAATGATTTTGATGGCGGCAGTGGCAGGGGTTGGAGAATGCACCAAATTCAAAGATTCATTGACAAGAGATCCACCACAAGATCTTGGAGAGTTTTACCATGAAGTTGAGAAATTCATTCGATTAGAAGAATCACGAGTCGAAAGGCAGGAAGTAAATGCTGCACAAGGTGAAGGAACCGCCAGGGAACAGTCTAGGGCAGACAAAGGAAAGAGAAAGCAGGATGACGCACATGATGGTCCTGATAAACGGAAGAAATTCCGAGAGCCTAGATTCAGGCAATACACAGATTTGACGGCAAGCCTAGAAAGGATTTACACTGAAACTCGGGGGCAACTCCCCTATCGAAAACCATCTAGGAGAGATCCCACGGAGCGGGAACGCAGGACTGGAAAATACTGCCTATTCCATGAGCTGGATGGGCACACTACCGATGAATGCCGCCACCTAAGGGATGAGGTGGAAGAACATGCCAGGAGTGGTAGATTGCCACAATATACCAGAGAACGGGCAGCGACAATAAGACCTGAACAACCACCGCCTCCACATAACAGGAATGATCCTGGATCGGGATCACGACTCGTCATCAACTGATTGTGATGGCAAGGGCCAAGTTCAAGATTTGGACTTTGGTCGATTAGTTTTCTTAGATTTGATTTCCAAAATAAAACGGCTATCCCACTTACTCATGTACGGGAACCGGAGAGATCCCTAGGCATGCTCTAAGATGGAAATAGACCGCTCCGCCCGGAGAGGCATTGTCTTGTTTTTCCTGGTGTTTGAGATTGAACATCTAGGACTTGAATTTAATAAAGAAACCTTTATTGAAACAAACCTTTGACTGGAGAGTTAAAGGATAAACATTAAATATCAATATAAAGATGATCGCTTTATGATCCTACCCCGAGAGGCGGGGTCCGGAGTGCAAGAAGTGGGTTGCTTCGCCGGAGAGCAACAGGATTGACTCACTTAAGCATCGTTTCCTATTCACCGGAGAGTGATTGGATCGGGATTCGATAAGAGCCCGGAGAGGCTGTGATCGGCCGACGAGTCAGGTCATGACATCGCTTAAGGTTCAGATACACTGAACCGGAGTGCAAGAAGTGGGTCGCTTCGCCGGAGAGCGACAGGATCGACCCACTTAACGTTGTTTCCCCTTCACCGGAGAGTGACAGGATGGGATCCAGTATGAGCCCGGAGAGGCTATGATCGGTCCAGAACGACCAAGACATCGCTTTACGCCCTAACTAAGGCCATAGTGCAAGGAATAAAAAGCAACGCCGGAGTGCAATAGGATCTTTCTATTCGATCGCTAAGTCTAGAATGGGCTTGGCAAGGGTCCGAAGTGACCACCGATAGTATGGGGAGACTGTAGAATTTCATTCTTAACTTCCACTGGTAGAAATTGATAACAATTTGGCTTCGAACAGCCATGGCCTTGATTGAAAGTGCTATAAGCTCTAAATAAAACATGAACTCACTACATTCAATTTGAGACTGATCAAAACACACCTTTTACAAAAAGGCATGTTTTGGGGGGCAAAGTGTTATCCCAACTTTTAGCAAAGCTGAGATACCCAAAACTGACTGAAAATCAGTTATAACTAGCCATGAATGTCAACTATGCGTTGCAGGATAACCATGGATATCGATGAATTTTGTCCGAGTCCGGATCGTGCTGCAATTGACAAGATATGACGAGCAAAGCCATAAAAGCCAGTGCTCTAAGTTTCAGGTAAATCAGAGTTCGTATGAACGAGATATGATCGATACAAGTTACATAAAACGTGCTGTTCGTATCCACCGGGTTCGTATCCATCATAATGGCCATACGTTCGTATCCATTAACATCGCATCGATCCATCTCGTATCTGCCAAGCGACCTCATTTCGTCTCGATCACCTACCATCTACCTCCTATCCATCGGCTGAAGAGCCTGTTGTCTCTAGTTCGTATCCATCAGGTGGCCATACCTGAATAATTGTTCGAATCCATCGAGCTAAGGCTGATACTGCTTGTTCGTATCCATCCACACTGGTCGATACGGACAAGGATCGGATTGATGGATTTGAACGAGGCTGCCTCTATCGATATGAATTAGAGCATCTCCATCAAGTCAATATATACAACGGTCATCGAGGAAAACGAGGCGAAGTTTGTGGAAACGAATCGGTCAATACGCCGCTGAAATGGGATCAATCCAGGAAACTCGGGACCGGAAGTGAATCAACCCAGGAAACGCGCGCCACGTTATCTCATGCGCACGTGCTTCTGATCGATACGAAGGAATGGATGCGAAGCATGGATTCGAACAAGACAACGCATACGAAAATACAATCTCGTATCGACCATATCTCACGAACCATTGATCCAAATGCAATGAAATTTTCACAGTAGCTTGCGTGCAAGGTAAAGAAGGTCCCTGCCAAGTTTCAGCTCGATTGGATCATTTTTTGATGGATATGAAATGGTTTCGTATCGATCACGGATCGAGTCGAAACTTGGTGGGGTCGGTCGCGTGGGCCCCCTCACGTGCCAGAGAAGTCTCCCGAAGTTTGGGCCTGATCTCAGCCTCCTACGCCTATAAATAGCCCCCTGAAGCCTGCAGAAAGGGGGATCTTTTCGCCATTCAACGTCCAGACTCTGCCGGATTCAATTCTACGCTTCAATACAATCATTATACTCGAAATTCTTCATTGTAACTGCTGTAATCATCTTTAACCAACGAGGATAATCAATAAAAGATAAAACTTTGAAGTGGACGTAGGCCAGAGATAGCCGAACCACTATAAATTGTGTGTCGCTGTTCTTTATTTTTGGACTGCCGTTTATTGCTTGCTTAGATCTGAGATTTGTGTTGAATATTGCTGATTTGTATTCATACACTGGTGCTTTCACAATACTTGGGGTTTGTGACCATTTTTGGCGCAAACAGTTACAACCTTCCCCCCTTAAGAAATTTCGTCCTCGAAATTTGCCAGGGAGACACAAAGATAGATGAAGAATATTTCATCAAATCAAACTGAGCATCTATTCTGCATTTGGCTTACCAAATCAGAATATCAATAATAGGTACGAGAACGAATCTTTTGAATTTTTCACAGGATACTCGGGTTATCCAAATCTTCGAAATATGCAGTGGCATTGGTTAGTTCGAATGGATAACTAACCATTCGTAGAATATACTGGGACTCAAATTGTATAGATATATAGATACAATTTCAAACTTTTAGTTTAAAAACTAAAGTATACCTATCAACCATAGCAACCACAGCAACCAATACATCCAAACAACAATTTCTGACTCAGTTGGAGTTTATGTCCCATATTAATATATCGAATCTCCTTCCTGGATCTACCAGGAATTATCAAAGAATTGAAAAGAAATGTTGAAAAAAAGAGATTGATAGAGAAAGATTGTTTCCTTGTTGTTATAGGGTATTGACCATTTAAAGTCGTATTCCCTTGTCCCCTGTCTCATCCTCTTCTTGCACTCATACTCACTATCAGTGAATAGTAAGAGAATTTACTGAGGCGTACAGACAGATATCTTAGGGATAATCATTCTAGGGTATACGTAAGCCTATCTCTAATGAGCTACTTAATGTGTTATACTCCATAGCTAAAGTTCAACCTTAGCTCTAATACCACTTGTAAGAGTCTTGAAACTCGGCCTTCGAAAATCGGCACCCGTACCTCACTTGTACTAGAATGCCGTAGATTCAAACGCCGAATCTGGCTCCACGGAGCTTAAAACACAGTAAGTATAACAACACAGCGGAATAAAGAAATCAATTATATTATATACAACTCCAATGAATACAATATCCAAAATGATATACAACAATGATATCAAAAATACACAGCAATATCAGAGATATGATACAATGCTACAGCGGAAATAACAACAATGGAAGAGATCACTCCAAATGATCTACAAAATAGAATGACTCCAACAACTCCAACATCAAGCTCGAACCACCATCACGATGCACAAAGATAAGCAAGTGCAGTCATCCACTCCGATGAAGTGAACTAGCTCCAGATAATCTACTAAACCTGACTATCTGAAAAAGAAGCCCAACTCTAGACTGCCCGTGTGGAAAATTATGGGCACCCAGAGTTTAGGAAGGGAACAATAAACTCCGAGTCAGTCATGGCCTGGTGTGAGTAACAAAAACAGTTTTTCTTTAAAACAAACCATAAAAGAATTTTAAACATTGAAATCCGCAATGCTTTTGGAAAATGAAACTACCATAAGGACTCCCGCCACACACACAATGCAAACGCAGAATTGGAGGAGATTTCTCCTTATGATAGTCAAACATGCTTCCTACGCAAGAAAACTCTTTTTGATATTATTACTAGTGCATAGTGCAGAAAACATTTCGAAAGTATAATATTAATCTTAACCAGCATACAACCATTATTGTATGCCTACTATAGCTACTATGTTCAATAGCAGGTTACCGCCACATTCCATAGCAGGTCATACAACTAAAACCGTACAAGGCTCGTATTGTTTCTTTGGATTTTCCAACAAATGGTCAGGCTAAGGAACTTCCTATGCCACATGGGAACGCCTCTGGAGGGACGCCCCGAGAACCACCTGGCTCTCTGCCAACACAAGGCCGGTTACCCCCTTCCCGGGTAGTAAACCTGAGATATTCCACCCCTGGTCCTTTGGGACCTTTATCCGAGCGCTCGATAACCAACACATCACACAGTAATAAATATAGTGTGTCCACATGAGTAAGTATCAGGGCTCCATACCATAATACTACCCTTTTCCAGAAGGAATGGACATACCCTAGGGGAGCTACCCCTGAAACCTTGCCGCATCTTTCCTGTTTCGACCATTTCCGGTCTGTGAGGCTCGATGAGGTCTCGTCCACAAAGCTACGCTTTTTCACAAAGCCATGCTTTGATCAGCAACACACATCAGCACTTAGCATGCCACACTACCAAATTGGGAGTATATCACTGATAACCTTCAACTACATAACCTCTGAGCTCGTACGTCTCAGAGAAGGGTGTTAAGCTAAGAGAATAAATCTCCGCCACCAAACAGAAATGCATTTGAAAGAAATCAGCTTTATATCTCAAAGTGTAGTGTCAGACATACAACCATACAAGTCTGTTCCTGGTTCGAACAGAACCGAAGGCACTTCCGAAGAAGCCCTTGCAAATCCGGATAAGTTCTAATCACGTCCGGACTTTCCATCACAAAGGGTGCTAAAATCTCTATACCGGGGATCAGCCGATGCAGAGACAATCGATGGTAATCCTTTCGTTTTTGAAAGTATCCGGTCTTCACCACCGGTCTTCAAATGCTATACATATACGTCGTATCATTATTTGGAATGGGTTATATGACACAAAGGTCCTCTCCCGGCTAAACCGAATAGTGAGCGTAATATTTTAAAAACATATGGATATGGGATTTCAGTTAAGTCACAACTTATTACCCAAAACTTCTCTTTCAAATGGTTTAAACAAATTACCATTTTTATCTTTTTACACAAAAAGATTCATTTCACAAAGTTCACCCAGTTTCACAAAGATCTATTCATAGATTTTCAAATCGATTTCCATTTCAATTGGATTAACTCGTTAAATCTTTAAATCAAAGATTTAATTGACAGCTTTCAAAACAATTCCATTTCGAATGGTTTAAACAAATCACCACTTTAAATCTGTTAAAAATAAACAGATTCAATTCACAAAGTTCACCCGGTTTCACAAAGATTTATTCATAACTCGTAAAACCATATTTTTTTTCCAAACTTGAAATTCTATTGACACCAATTGGAAATTCATTCCTTATATGAAAGCTTCTGTTATTTGAAAACAAATAGTTTTCATTTCGGAAAATCTGATTCATTTATACGAGTTAAAGTCCTTGGGTTAAATTCAAATTCTCGAAACCATACTTTTAAAATGGTTTAAATTCATATAAACACATTTATAACATCTTAACCATAATTTCTAGACATGGAATTCAATTCCAAAATTTGAATTCAAATTCAAATTAAGTTATTTAAATTGGAAATTTTATCAAGTTATTCAAAATAACTTTTATTTTAAAAACTCCTTTTCAAAAGCTTTAACATTTAATCCAAATCCATTTCCAAAATCAATTGAAATTAAAATTTCCATTTCAAAAATATTAAATTTAAATCATTTGTGACTTAACCGATTTCCACGTGAAATCCATATTTGTGTGTGTATGGTGTAGTCCAGGGGTTTCATACAGTAGTGCAACATCATTCAATCATCACAGATCAGAATACAGAAATATAGTTGATAAGCGGTATAACTATAACGCTTATCTTTTATTCACAGATCACAGATATATAAATTACAGATAATATATTACATTCATCCCAGATAAATGAACTACAGTACAGATCACAATCAAATCAGAATATATCACACAGGATCACAGATCAGGGAGTATCAAATAATTCGACATTCAATAGAATCCAAACATCCATAAGTAAGATCCATTAATTGTATGATTTATTCAAAACATATTTATTACTTATGAATTTCAAATCCTGGTTAATTAACATTAATAAATTACAATCATTTTGATTAATTATTCTTTAGTCATTCATTAACTAACCATCAAATTCTTAATTAATTGATCTTAAATGAATTTACCTCTAATCATTGAATAATTAATCCCTAATTATTCTTTAATTTATTACATTAATAAATTAACCCTTAATTAATTATTCTTTAAACACTTGATTTATCAACCTTAAATCATTAAATAATTATCCTTAGTCACTTTCATTAAGCAATTATCTTTACGTGATTGATTACCCTTTAATTACTTTTAATTACTTAATTAATTCAAAGATAAATCATTTATCTTAATTAGTCACTTTATTATCATTAAAATCTTTAATTAATAAAATTCATAATTAATCATCATTAACACATAATTTATTCAAAAGATTACGGTTAATTAAAACAACATTTCATTTTAATTAATTACATTATCTATTTAATTTAAATTAAGAATTAATTAATAAATAATGTCACAAAAATAAATAAATTAAACTTAATTACTTTTAAAATAATTTAATCTTAAACTTCAAACTAATCCCATGTTTTAAAACTTGTTTTGAAATTTAAGACTTGAGTTCTTCTACAGGACTTTGCCTTGAGAAACTTGCAGGGTTGATAATCTTCTACAACACAGCTCCTACCTCACCCTGATGGACACTCCATTTCTCAAGTCAATTCCTAGGCAAAACCCGTGTTTGCTTCGGGTCCCCACCATCTTCATTCACTTCGAGACATTCCCTGGTTTGCGCGAGAATCACCCGAGTGACACACGAACCCAATTCTTCCCAGTTCGACGTGCACACGGTGCACCTGAAGCATCGTCGCCGACTTCTGGCGATTGTCGCGACCATTCCCAAAGTCCACTCGAGCCTACTCAAATCTAAATGCGAACCTAAATTGCACTGACATCCACAAAATCAAAATCGAGCAATTATCTCGACGTCAGAAAAACAGCACTCGCCGGAAACCCCCTCATTCCCTTCGCCTCCGTCCACAAGAACACCAGCAGCTCCGGCCATCAACTCATCGTCCTCCCCTCTACCATTTCCCAACACCACGGCACACTCGGTCACCATAGACGGCGTACGAATCGAAATACCCAACCTTGATAAAGCTAGGGTTCCAGACTACAAACGCGCACCGCCGCTTCCACGTTCAACTTCATACCATTGCTCCATTTTTCCCGCAACCCCCGTACGCTCCACTACCATCTCAGAAACCTCCAACCTCTCTCATCAACGTGTTCGCCAGAATTCCACAAAACAAAGAAGTTCGAACTAACCAAAACTGCTCTTGAATTCTTGATCTAAAAATTATAATTCTTGTTTTAAAAATCAAGTTAAGGTATAAGAATTTAGTTTGTATACCTGAATTCCTAAATTAAAAGGTTTGGATTTTAACTTATTTCAAGTTTTTCTCAAGCATTTTGGTTTCCAGAGTCATTAACAGGTTAGTTTAACTCAAATAAATTTTTAAAACTTAGATCAAAATCAAATAATCAACTTTTGTTTATATTCCAAGTGCTAACAGTGATTGGAACAAAAGATAAGAATTTGTTTTGCAAATCTGGTCTGGGAAAACAAAACAGAGATATTTGTACAGTCATGCATATATTCACACATTCACAACATAAACATTTCCAGATATATATGCAACTAATTCAAAGACTTAAGTTTTTTTAAAAAAAATGAATGTTACTCACTTTGTTTTAGAAGAAAGAACAGAGCTTCTTTCATGTTGAAACAGGCTTGTAAACTGCAAGCTGAAACCCTTTCTTGATTCTCTGGCTTGAGTTGATTTAATTGTTGTTCAAGTTGAAGTGTTGTTTTAAAGTGAGTTGTGGTTTACTTCAGATTTCTTATCTTTGAATGAACGAAACTGAGATGTAGTTGATATATAAAAAAATGAGTTACAAGGTGTTATTATTTTGTACAGGGTAATATAATTTATAATTTGTTTGTACAACAATACATGGATATTTTTCTTTCTATGGTGGCTGCATTAATTAACATGTACCAACTTATACTTATCTTTTTACCTTCGTTTGTACAAAGATGAATAGAATGTTGTCTTCATTTACAAGTTAGGACATAAATATATTCATTTGTTAACTAGCAGATTTTTTTTTCTACTTGCTAGTTATGGTGGACAAACTAAAATGAGGACTTGACGTATAGGAGCTCACAGGGTAAAATGTATGTACAGGGTGATTATATATATATATTTATTTATTTATTAATTTTGTACAAAGGTCGGAGAATATTTCTTTGTTGGCTGATAATGAAGTGTTGGTGGCTGAATGTTGTTTTGGTGGCTAAAGAGATTTGCATTTATTTCTTTGTCTTCTTTTATTTCCATGTGTATATATTTATCTTACTTGTCCTTTTTCATACTTATTCAATTTTGTATGAATACTTGAGTGTACTTTACTATCTTCTTTTGCAGGCTTTTCTATATATTTTCGTTTCTTCATTTTGCAAGTGTACATTTTTAAACTTAATTTGCTTGTACATGAATATATATTTGCTGTTGTCTTATACTTTTAATTTAAACAAATTTCTTTAGTTACATGTTGTTAAAATTTTAGCTAATGTATTACTTTATATTTTTAAAATTTATCTTATATATAATTTTTTTCTTAAGTCTTATTATCTTATAATATAAGTGAACTTCTATTTAATTTTATTTTTTTATTTCTATTCCTAACATAACCCATACATTTTAAATTTTAAATTGTTTATTTTTATACTTGTGTCCAAAGCCTATAGATATTTTATCTAATTTATCTAAGATTTAAACTCAATTCAATATATATATATATATATATATATATATATAAATTCAAATTTACTCATGTAGGCACAACTATATAGATTCACATATATATACAATTTCTAAATTTAAAAGGGTTTAATATATTTTTATTTGGATTTGGGGAAACTCGCATCAATTTATCATTTAATTTTACAATTTTAATTCAAAAATTCAATTAATTATCAATTTAAATTTAATTAAAATCCGGGGCCGTTACAGGCCGGGTCTGGGTCTAATGTGTTACTATTTTTTTGCTAGAAAAAACAAAACCTGTTTTATACAGTAGTTTTTTCAAACAAGCGCAAACAATGATGAACAGACACGACTATTACAAATAATGCGAATGCTGGTGATAGGCGGATGCGACTGTTGGCTCAAAATGGAAACGACTGTTAGGTATTGATGACGGATGAACGGAAACGGTGAATTTATTTAATTTGAAAAGTGATTTAATTAATTTAATAATAATTTATTTAATTAATGTGAAAATAGCCATTTTGGCCACTATCTCGGATTTCAACGAAACTAGTTTCATTGGATCCGTAACAGTGAATTATTATAAGATTTCAAGTTTCATAGCGATCGGACTTGTGATTTGATCGTGCGGGCTCGAAACGCGTAGAAATCAATTTAATTGAATTCAATTGAAATAAGCTGATTTTAAAAGCTAACTTTTTAATACGATGGAATTAGGACTTGAAACCTATTCCATTGGATTTAAAAATATCGAAAACATCTATTTTGATATATTGGATGACTTACTTTCGTTTTGGAGATGGAACGGGCTTTTCGGGTCATTATGGTCAATTCAAATCAATTCATGTGTTATTCATTCTTATCGGGCTTTGTTCATATAAATAGCTTTGTTTCTCAAACTCTGTCTTTCTGTTTCTACTTTACGTACAATTCTATCTGCCTAGCTCCTTCTTCTAATGGCAGAAACTAAATCCAATTACAAACCCTTAATTCAATGTCAAAATCAATTTCAAAAATCAAACTCCTCAAAACATATCGAATTATATATCATTGGAAAGCTCCCGACGAGCGGAACTCAAATCTGCTGTTAGTTTTTGCAATCAGATTTTGGTTCATCCGGAATTGGCCAAAGCATTCTCAGCCATCTGTTTGGAGTTTGATCAACGACGATGGATAGTCGATTCGATGATATAGTGTTGTGGAGAGTGATATGGGGAGTGCATCGATGGTGTTCGTTTGGGAAATCGATGGTTGGATATGGCGAAACAATTCGATTAGGGTTTTATTCTGATAGTGGCGCCTGCTTGTGATGTGACCTAAGTTGATCGCGCGCGTCTCTGGAGCAACGGTAGGTCGTGGGAGAGGGGTCGGGGTGCCATTCGAGCTTCGTAGGCGGGGGTTGGATGGCCGTAGGTGATCGAGTCGAGGTAGTTCGTGGCCGCTACAGCTTAAAGTCACGATGGTGTATTCTGGGTTCATTTGGGTTTCGATTCAAGCACGTGAGAGACGATGACGTGGTAGTTTGTGATGGTGATTCTCTTTTTTTTTTCCTTATTTTATTCAAATTTTAATCGCTCTAATCTCAATAATTTTTGCATACGAGGTTGGATTTACGCGTGGTTTGCTCCGCTACGATCGTATTGAAATGTCCGACATTTTGGAACAGGTTTGGACGAATTCTAAGACTGTTTAAATTTGGACCTTATTTTGGATTTCAAATCGATTTGAAATCAAATGTGAGTGTTTTAACCCACTCACAACTACTAATTATCTTATGTTAGTTAAATTGAATTTATGATGTGATTAGAAATTGATTGGTTGATGTTTGGCATATTTAAATTCTCATTCCAATTAAATCTGATTTTTATTTAATTTATTCTTTAATATAAAATTTTAAATTGCCAGTAATACCTGTTATTGATAATCTGTCACTTATTATTGTTTATTGGTTGGTTTGAATGATGATTGTGATGAATGGTTAATTGTTGATATTGGATGACTGGATGTTATATTTATATATTGGTATAACACTGCAAGTTCCCTTAGTTTATTGCTAGAAAATCCTTATGAGTTGAAATGATACATACCCGAACGATATGATAGATTAGGGAGAAATCATTATGGATTGAAATGATAGACTCGAGCGATTTCATGGATTTGAAGTTAAATTCGGGATTGCGGGTTGAAATGATATATACCCATAAATTAAAAATTATTATGGATTGAAATGATATATATCCGTATCACTTGACCATAGGGTAGAAAATTATATATGGACATCGGATTGGTTTAATTAAATGATTTTTAAATTATTAAATTTTGAATGCAGTTAAATGATATTTTGAAATAGAATTTGATTTATATAAACTAAATTATTTTCGAAAATCCAAGCGCTAAATGTTGAAATTGGAATTGATTTAATGAATTGCTTAAAGAATTAAAATGGAAATTTCAAAGTTAAATTTTGAAGCATAAACGAAATTTATCGAAATCGAGTTATTGAAATATTAGAATATTTAAACTTTGAAATCTACTAAATTTGAAATATTTTAATTTATAGTTCGAACAAGGATTTGAAATCGAAATTGATCGAATGGTTTTAAATGAGAATCTGAATTAAAGGACAAAATTGAGTTTGTTGACTTGAAATCTGGATATGGTCCAGATTTGTTGAAATGGAAGAAATGGTTTAAATTTGATATTAATTTCAGATTTATTATTTTAATATAAACTGTTTAGAAATTTATTATTTTAAATTCAAATTTATTTAGATTTTCAAACCATTTTATATTAAACTATATTAAACCCATTTAACTATTTTAAACCATTTAAACTATTAAATCTATTTAAATTATTTTTAAACTATTTTTAATCTAGTTTAAACTATTAAAATCATTTAAAACTATTTTAAAGTATTTTAAACTATTTTAAAGTAATTTAAAGTATTTTAAACAGTTTTAACTATTTAAAACTATTTTATTCTATTTTAAACTATTAAAACCATTTAAAACTATTTTATTCTATTTTAAACTATTAAAACCATTTAAAACTATTTTAATCTATTTTAAACTATTTTAAAGTAATTTAAACTATTTTAAAGTATTTTAAACTGTTTTAACTATTTAAAACCATTTTGTTCTATTTTAAACTATTTTAAACCATTAAAACTATTTTAAAGTATTTAAACTATTTTTAACTATTTAAACTATTTATAACTATCTAAACTATTTTCTGAATTTCAGACTGTGTAAGGTTGAATTGTTTATATTTAAATCCTTGATTTAAAAGCAAATATTAAATGATGTTATAACCTAAGGTTGGAATTTGAAATGATATTTCCTAGTGAATGACATATTTGAGTAAATATGATGATTTTGAAATGAGAGTTTAACCTATTTTTTGAATATGATTTCGAAAGTGAATATGATCTCGGAAGTGAATATGATTTCGAAAGTGATATGATTTGAATTGAATATGATATTATGATATCAATTATGAATTGATTTTTGAAGTGTAAAAGAACCATCCTGTAACGACCCGCCTTTTTGGACAGTTTAAATCGACAAATCAAACACACATGCCGATTCCAAACCATTCAAAAGGGCGGATGGTTAATGGGGTAAATAAGAAAAGAAGAGAAAGGGACAATAAACAATCACAGAATCTCGCAGCGGAAAGATAAAATATAATAATCAAATAAATAGTTCATGAAGCTGTTTAATATACTTTTGATTAACATTTATACAACATTTATCAGAGTTATACATATACAACCGAACAAATAAAATAATGCAGCAGACAATATGATGCAAGGATGATAATAGTAATAGTATACCAAATCTTCGTCTTCGTCCTCCAGAATAGATCTTCAATAAGCTGAAAAACTCAGGACTGACCAGAGCGTAATGAAAAGACAAAACACTCGAGTCAGGACTAAAACATCCTTATGTAAGTTAATAAATCGTAAATAAATATGAATGCAACGGCGTTAGAGATGTTTACGGGGTTTGACATCTCCTATCCAGTGTCAACGTGAGTGCAATAACTTAAGAGATGTTACGGGATTTCCATCTCTCAAGGATCCGTTAAACTATCTACTATATAATAGAATACGCTATATACAATAATGTCTATCATAAAGTAAAATATCAAACTAGCGTTAAGCCATGGCCCATTCCACCCTTAACACATTTTTATTCCCAAGAGCATATACAAGACCGTAGTTTCCCCAAAACCGGAAGTCACCAGAGGGCAATCCATATACTAAAGGTACAAACCAAAATCGTAGTGGTCGCGAATAGGATAATCAGTATGACAGGGTACATGAGGCAATACCAACTAGGATACTAGTAGTTGCGTGATCCGGACTGATGTTGGGCATAGCAGCTACTACCCCAACACCACGAAACAACACTCCCAAAATCGAGGGGTGCACCCAAATCGAATCACAAAAGTAATAGATATGGTAACGAAGAAGTGTGTCCGCTAGAGGTGGCGAACCTCAATGGCCCGGCGCGGCTCCTGTTTTAGTCATGTCAGGGGTCATCCAATATCGTTCTCTTTCTTCAGTCAACGCGTTCACCAAACCATCCACTTCGTTCTGGATCAACACTCCGTGTATACTAGTTATTAAAGTGGTTTTCGGTATCGACAGAGAGTATGTCCATATCCGATCCCGGTCTCTTTAATAACTACGAATTATTACACCGGTGGCTCATTTACATTTCAAATCGATTCATAATTGATATCAAAATATTATATTCGCTTCAAAATCAAATCCATTTCAAATATCATCATATCTATTCAAAATGTAAGATTCCGATTCAAAATTCATTTTTTGCCTCAATATCTCATTTCGATTTCAAAATCATTTTTCGCCTCAATATCTCATTTCGGTTTCAAAATCATTTTTCGCCTCAATATCTCATTTCGATTTCAAAATCATTTTTCGCCTCAATATCTCATTTCGATTTCAAAATCATTTCGAATTTCAATTTAGGTTGCAACTTCATTTAACCCAATTCGTATTTAAATTCAAAATTTAAATATAAACATTTAACCTTATTGACCAGCTTGGAATTTCAGAAAATAGTTTTAAGTAGTATAAAAGTAGTTTTAAATAATTAAAATAGTTGACATACTTAAAATCTTTAAATGGATTTCAAATAGATAAATTAGTTTAAAAAAATTTAAATTGGGTTAAGTAGATTTAAAATAGATTAAAATAGTTTAAGTATTTAAAGATGGTTTGTATAACAGAGAAATTTGGAAACAAAACTGAAGCATCTTCAAAACCAAACCATTTCAATTATAACTTCCCAATTCAAATCAATTTCCATTTCCATTCTACCGATTCAATTTCGATTTCAATTCAAATGAATGTCAACTTTGACTTCAAATTAATTCAATTCTACATTCACCTTCAATTAATTCAATTTCAATTTATATCGATTTGGAGCTTGATTTTTCAAAATATCAATTTATAACACTTAACAAAAATTTTCCTTCAATATTCACTTTTTAAATCCAAATTCAAATATGATTCAATTTCAAGCTCAATTTCGAAATATCATTTTTATATCACTTTTACTTAGTAATACTCAAAGCTCGAAATAATGTTCAATCTTTAAAGCAAATAAATTTTCGAAATTCAATCATATCCCAATTTTAAATTTCAAAGTCTCAACTTAAATTATTAAACAATTTCTTTTAACCAAAATTTATTTCAACATTCCAAACTCAATTTGCGATAAATTCGATTTCTATAAATTGATTTTATTTATAACTTTTAAATCAAACATTTAAATGAATTTCAAATCAACGATTTTTAAAAATTTTAATTTAACCAATCCGGTGTCCGTATATAATTTTCTATCCTATGGCCAAGGGATTATTTATTTCAATTAAATGTCAGGGATGAATATATATCACTAAAACCAAATCACAGTGTCATATATATATATAACAGGATATATATAAGCAAATAAACATCCAAACATTTAAATATCAACCGATAGCATCCATCGAAATACATCATCCAATAGACAATACAATTCACGGCAATTTCATAGTTATCAATGTCAGGTAATTTAGTTGCAATTAAATTTTTAATTTCAATTTGACTGTCAATTTAATTTCCAACGGTGAATTCAAATGACAATTAAATTTTTATCAAACAACGACAAATAAAATTCATATCACTTCAAAATATCAAATTTAACTACCATAAAGATATTTAATACGTTGTGAATGTTATAAAACACTCACCTTGATATCCTGTTGTCACCGAGACGTTCCGGTTTGGAACTAAACCGGACAACTCCCGATTTAGCCCAAATTTCAACTATCTCCAAATTCGTCCAAACCAGTTTCATTTCGAAGCTCTCGTCTTTACGATCGCAACACAAAAATTCTCGTTCCAATCGGACCTCGTATGTGAAAGTTATTAAATTTATAAGTTACTGATACAATTCAAATAAAAAAAATTAAATAACTTTGACATAATTACGATATTACCCCAAGACCTTCTTCTACCCAAATATAAGCCTGTACACGAAACAAGTACAAACCCACCATGCCGTGCACTCATCTCCAGTGATACGGAGCTACGGGCGATGAAAATCGAAACCGATCGCGCCGACAAGCTTCTCCTCTCAATCTCCTTCTCCCGGACCCCTCACATCGAAGCTCGCACCTACCCATCAAAACGCGTGCGAACCACACTCCTCTTGGCCAAAGCCAGGTCGCACGACACAAATTGCTACCGAGCTTCACCAAAACGCACGCCCAAATGCCATTCGACGAGGAGAATTCAAATACGAGCTTTATTTCTTGAATCGATAAATGAAAACGAAGAGAAGCTTAACCCTAGCTTCAAACTCTCTCGCATCTTCACAGTCGCACTCCCAGACCCACTGCCGCACCTTACAAACTACCACCAGATCGAAGCAAACGATGAAATTTGATTTTTAAAATCGGTTTCGTGATTTTTAATCGAGTATTGGAAGAGAAAGAAATCTTTGAAGTTTTGATTTATTATTTTCTTACTGCCTGAAGCTAGCGTGCAGACTTAAAAGGGAGGAGACATGATTCTTGCGTGTGGGAGGCTTACTACAGTGATTTGAAATGAAATAAAAGAAGCTGATGTGAAAAGTTGACTAGACAATATATTAATTTAAATTTCAAAATATCCCAATTTAACTTACATTCACTTTGGAAACCAATTTGAATCGTATTAAATCAAATTTCAGTTATTCACTCTATTTTCATATATTAAACTTCAATATCGAATTAATCATATCAAATTCGGAATTTAATTATTCAAACATTTGTAATAATAAATTTAAACAAATTTGATTATTCTTAAATCACTATCTTTTGAAATATTCAAACGAACTTATAAAATTAACTTTTGAAACAAATTCCAATTATAGAACAACCATTTCCATTATACGGTTATTCAATTCCCATTATTCAATTATTCAATAAATTCCAAATATTAAATTTAAACAATTTAATTGTTCAATATTTGACGGATTTCAATATTGGATTTTTAAATAAATTTCGTTATCAGCCGATTACTTTATTACATCAAAAGAATTCCACATTATTATTTAACTTTAGTTATAGATAATGCACTCAACTAATATATAAAATTTCATTTCAATTGTAATTGGTTCCCAAATTCAATTCGACTAACTAAATGAATAGGTAACTTAAATAATTATCAGCATTAACTTTTAATCGCACTTATAATTTTATTATTTACAAGCAAGTGTCACAATTCCCTATATAATACAACCTCATTCCATTACCATTGACTATATATTATTTCAATTGATTTGGGATTTCATTCAATTCATAAATAATTAACTTAGATAAAATTTGCTGCAATTCATTCTAGTTATTATTACCATACATAAATTTCAAATTTTTTAATTCTTCCAACATTAAACCATGAAATCTTATTAAATTAACATTTTTAATTATCGAAATTTTACGGGTCGTTACACTCTCTCCCACTCAAAACTTTTTGTCCTCGAAAAGGAAAAGAAGGGAAAAGGAACTAAGTAAAGAATTTAACATTTGATGTATTTTATTCAAATTTATCAACTTATAAAACAATGAAATTCCATTTATAAAGTCATAACTACGCTTCCACTAAGTTACTCCGAACGGCTTTCTAAATTTAAAATTAGTTATCAAAACAAGTTATAAATTTTAAAACTTGAAAAATTTTCTAACACCCGGATTTACGAAAAATTTCGGCAGAGTCTCCTTTGCGCGGCTCGATCGGTACAACTACAAAATGCCTCTACGGGCCCCAAACCAACAAAAGAAAATCAAAAGCCAAGTGGCTCATCAAAAATCACCAAATCCAATGACAAAATAAACATGTACCTTTTGTCGGGCAATCCAATTTTTCTTGATTTTAAATACCTGCATCTCATTTACTAATGATATCCAATTATATAATTTAAAATCAATTTATAATTTGCATTTCAATTTTCAATATTAGCTTTACTTAAACCTGTACGAAGTACATATACCATCTGTACGCAATATCAAATCTGATCACTCATTTGATCACACAATTTCGCTTCCAAACTAGTATCGTTCACGCGACTCTCTAGTGCGGACTCGGATTTGGTTCCTTGACCGGAAACTGTTATTCTCCTTGCATAGCCATATACTATGATAGAGAATTCCAGAATCAAATCAAAAATCCATATCCAGGGTTCGCCGTTAAGAATCGAGTGAAAAATCCTAACTTGGATCGATATAAATTATCTCGAAATTCTGTGCTCGAATTCAGATCAAATTGTTATGCGAATAAAATAATATACGTACAACTTACGTATTAACTTTCAATAGATTCCTATACAATGTATCTATATTAAATTATTTTATTGACTTTCATTTTATTTACAATTAATTATTCACAATCCATTATTCAGTTAGTATATCCATTTCTTTACATAGCATATTCTTTAACATTATCTTTTCTTAAACATCATATCATAGAATTTGCCTACTCAAGTTCATTTTAAACATTCTATATAATTTAATTAAATTCAATTTCATTTTCCAATTGATTCTTAGCTATACGAAATTCCTTTGTTCACATGTACTTCATTTTCATAATTTCAGTTAATAATGTACTTCATTTTCATAATTTCAGTTAATAACAGATTTATTTGTGGAACATTTTATTAACCAACACTTTAGTTTATTAACCATCCTATAAAAGTCATATATAAGAAGTTGGACTCTATCTAAGTTTATAATTACCTCAAAAGCTACAAATTTCAATTTCACATTTTCTTTGCAAATTTATATTCAATTCTATAACAAATTTACAAAGATATTATTTAGTTCATTTGTCTGCTTCCTTAAATTCTACTTACTTATTCCATTTAGCCATTCATCATTTCATATTATACTTAAGTATATAACATTTTTTATCACAACCAAATTTCCATTTATATACATTTTAATTACTTTTAAGTTTTGCTTACTTGTACATTTCAATTACTTTTAGGTTTTGCTTATTTGTATATTTCAATTACTTTTAGGTTTTGCTTACTTGTATAATATCTCATTACATCTCTAAATCATTCTTTTAACTATTTAACGTTTGGTAAGTCATATTATATGTTATTAGAATGCAATGTGGTATTATACAAATTTAGAATTCATTTTACTAAAGTAGAATGTTCACAATTTTTTTTCTTGTTTTAAATTTTCTTTACTTTTCAATACTTTTTAATTTTAAGAGTTACACTTCAACTCTAAAGTTTCTCAAAACCTTTAGCTTAGAGTTTTTAATCCTCTTATTATATAAGTTCTGATTATTCACATTTCATTCAGATAATTTGAAAAATATTAATTAACAGAACTTAGAAATTTAAATGCCCGATTCATTTTAAATCATTTGAAATAAAATAAAATCATTTGAAATGTATATATATCAAATCATACTTTCTAAGTTTAAACCAAAATGCATTTTTCAAAACAGTTTTGAAGCAAAGCAAAGCTTCGCATAAGTCTCCTTCACTTTGAGACTCGAAAATGAACGTCGATGATGCTGCGCAGTCATCATCGAAATTATTTTTTAGCGACATAAGAGAGGAGTACTGAATTCATTTCTTCTTAAAAATCCTTTCAAAAATATTTCCCATAAATATTTTTCAACTAATATCACTACATATTTTTCTTCAAAGTTTTGAGAACCATTTTCAAAATCTCCGGGTCTTAAACTCAATATTTCTCAATTTAAATCTATCTTGATTTATAAGTCACATTTATAAATTATTCTTACAAAGTTTTACTTTCTTAAAACATTCTATAAATTGTTTTATCATTATTTATTTTGTAATAAACCTTATTTATCAAAACACAATATCCCATTAATGATGACAATCAATATTATCATTCCTAACAACCAAACAACTTGATAAATCATAATAATTTCTGAAAATTATTTCTTTATATACAAAATATAATTAGGGCAAAATTATTTCATTTACCCAATTTCAAAACAATACTATGTCGAATTGTTCTGTTTAAGTGTTTAGAGATCCCTATCAATGACGTTAATTACTCGTATTGACCAGAATCCATAAGCCACTCAACAAATCAACAGACACAATATAAAACATTCTATATCACTAACAAATACGCTCTCTCATATATATACACTCAGCGACTCATCATAGGGTATAACTACCCTATTTATAAAGAGTCAGACCCCACAAAGCTAAGGTTATCGTTAAACCAAAGCTCTGATACCAACTGTAACGACCCGCCTTTTTGGACAGTTTAAATCGACAAATCAAACACACATGCCGATTCCAAACCATTCAAAAGGGTGGATGGTTAATGGGGTAAATAAGAAAAGAAGAGAAAGGGACAATAAACAATCACAGAATCTCGCAACGGAAAGATAAAATATAATAATCAAATAAACAGTTCATGAAACTATTTAATATACTTTTGATTATCATTTATACAACATTTATCAGAGTTATACATATACAATCGAATAAATAAAATAATGCAGCAGACAACATGATGCAAGGATGATAATAGTAATAGTATACCAAATCTTCGTCTTCGTCCTCCAGAATAGATCTTCAATAAGCTGAAAAACTCAGGACTGACCCGAGCGTAATGAAAAGACAAAACACTCGAGTCAGGACTAAAACATCCTTATGTAAGTTAATCAATCGTAAATAAATATGAATGCAACGGCGTTAGAGATGTTTACGGGGTTTGACATCTCCTATCCAGTGTCAACGTGAGTGCAATAACTTAAGAGATGTTACAGGATTTCCATCTCTCAAGGATCCGTTAAACTATCTACTATATAATAGAATACGCTATATACAATAATGTCTATCATAAAGTAAAATATCAAACTAGCGTTAAGCCATGGCCCATTCCACCCTTAACACATTTTTATTCCCAAGAGCATATACAAGACCGTAGTTTCCCCAAAACCGGAAGTCACCAGAGGGCAATCCATACACTAAAGGTACAAACCAAAATCGTAGTGGTCGCGAATAGGATAATCAGTATGACAAGGTACATGAGGCAATACCAACTAGGATACTAGTAGTTGCGTGATCCGGACTGATGTTGGGCATAGCAGCTACTACCCCAACACTCCCAAAATCGAGGGGTGCACCCAAATCGAATCACAAAAGTAATAGATATGGTAACGAAGAAGTGTGTCCGCTAGAGGTGGCGAACCTCAATGGCTCGGTGCGGCTCCTGTTCTAGTCATGTCAGGGGTCATCCAATATCGTTCTCTTTCTTCAGTCAACGCGTTCACCAAACCATCCACTTCGTTCTGGATCAACACTCCGCGTATACTAGTTATTAAAGTGGTTTTCGGTATCGACAGAGAGTATGTCCATATCCGATCCCGGTCTCTTTAATAACTACGTATTATTACACCGGTGGCTCTTTTACATTTCAAATCGATTCATAATTGATATCAAAATATCATATTCGCTTTAAAATCAAATCCATTTCAAATATCATCATATCTATTCAAAATGTAAGATTCCGATTCAAAATTCATTTTTCGCCTCAATATCTCATTTCGATTTCAAAATCATTTTTCGCCTCAATATCTCATTTCGATTTCAAAATCATTTTTTGCCTCAATATCTCATTTCGATTTCAAAATCATTTCGAATTTCAATTTAGGTTGCAACTTCATTTAACCCAATTCGTATTTAAATTCAAAATTTAAATATAATCATTTAACCTTATTGACTAGCTTGGAATTTTAGAAAATAGTTTTAAGTAGTATAAAAGTAGTTTTAAATAATTAAAATAGTTGACATACTTAAAATCTTTAAATGGATTTCAAATAGATAAATTAGTTTAAAAAAATTTAAATTGGGTTAAGTAGATTTAAAATAGATTAAAATAGTTTAAGTATTTAAAGATGGTTTGTATAACAGAGAAATTTGGAAACAAAACTGAAGCATCTTCAAAACCAAACAATTTCAATTATAACTTCCCAATTCAAATCAATTTCCATTTCCATTCTACCGATTCAATTTCGATTTCAATTCAAATGAATGTCAACTTTGACTTCAAATTAATTCAATTCTATATTCACCTTCAATTAATTCAATTTCAATTTATATCGATTTGGAGCTTGATTTTTCAAAATATCAATTTATAACACTTAACAAAATTTATCCTTCAATATTCACTTTTTAAATCCAAATTCAAATATGATTCAATTTCAAGCTCAATTTCGAAATATCATTTTTATATCACTTTTACTTAGTAATACTCAAAGCTCGAAATAATGTTCAATCTTTAAAGCAAATAAATTTTCGAAATTCAATCATATCCCAATTTTAAATTTCAAAGTCTCAACTTAAATTATTAAACAATTTCTTTTAACCAAAATTTATTTCAACATTCCAAACTCAATTTGCGATAAATTCGATTTCTATAAATTGATTTTATTTATAACTTTTAAATCAAACATTTAAATGAATTTCAAATCAATGATTTTTAAAATTTTTAATTTAACCAATCCGGTGTCCGTATATAATTTTCTATCCTATGGCCAAGGGATTATTTATTTCAATTAAATGTCAGGGATGAATATATATCACTAAAACCAAATCACAGTGTCATATGTATGTATAACAGGATATATATAAGCAAATAAACATCCAAACATTTAAATATCAACCGATAGCATCCATCGAAATACATCATCCAATAGACAATACAATTCACGGCAATTTCATAGTTATCAATGTCAGGTAATTTAGTCACAATTAAATTTTTAATTTCAATTTGACTGTCAATTTAATTTCCAACGGTGAATTCAAATGACAATCTATATGACAATTAAATTTTTATCAAACAATGACAAATAAAATTCATATCACTTCATAATATCAAATTTAACTACCATAAAGATATTTAGTACGTTGTGAATGTTATAAAACACTCACCTTGATATCCTGTTGTCACCGAGACGTTCCGGTTTGGAACTAAACCGGACAACTCCCGATTTAGCCCAAATTTCAACTATCTCCAAATTCATCCAAACCAGTTTCATTTCGAAGCTCTCGTCTTTACGATTGCAACGCAAAAATTCTCGTTCCAATCGGACCTCGTATGTGAAAGTTATTAAATTTATAAGTTACTGATACAATTCAAATAAAAAAAATTAAATAACTTTAACATAATTACGATATTACCCCGAGACCTTCTTCTTCCCAAATAAAAGCCTGTACACGAAACAAGTACAAACCCACCATGCCGTGCACTCATCTCCAGTGATACGGAGCTACGGGCGATGAAAATCAAAACCGATCGCGCCGACAAGCTTCTCCTCTCAATCTCCATCTCCCGGACCCCTCACATCGAAGCTCGCACCTACCCATCAAAACACATGCGAACCACACTCCTCTCGGCCAAAGCCAGGTCGCACGACACAAATTGCTACCGAGCTTCACCAAAACGCACGCCCAAATGCCATTCGACGAGGAGAATTCAAATACGAGCTTTATTTCTTGAATCGATGAATGAAAACGAAGAGAAGCTTAACCCTAGCTTCAAACTCGCTCGCGTCTTCACTGTCGCACTCCCAGACCCACGGCCACACCTTACAAACTACCACCAGATCGAAGCAAACGATGAAATTTGATTTTTAAAATCGGTTTCGTGATTTTTAATCGAGTATTGGAAGAGAAAGAAATCTTTGAAGTTTTGATTTATTATTTTCTTACTGCCTGAAGCTAGCGTGCAAACTTAAAAGGGAGGAGACATGATTCTTGCGTGTGGGAGGCTTACTACAGTGATTTGAAATGAAATAAAAGAAGCTGATGTGAAAAGTTGACTAGACAATATATTAATTTAAATTTCAAGATATCCCAATTTAACTTACATTCACTTTGGAAACCAATTTGAATCGTATTAAATCAAATTTCAGTTATTCACTCTATTTTCATATATTAAACTTCAATATCGAATTAATCATATCAAATTCGGAATTTAATTATTCAAACATTTGTAATAATAAATTTAAACAAATTTGATTATTCTTAAATCACTATCTTTTGAAATATTCAAACGAACTTATAAAATTAACTTTTGAAACAAATTCCAATTATAGAACAACCATTTCCATTATACGGTTATTTAATTCCCATTATTCAATTATTCAATAAATTCCAAATATTAAATTTGAACAATTTAATTGTTCAATATTTGACGGATTTCAATATTGGATTTTTAAATAAATTTCGTTATCAGCCGATTACTTTATTACATCAAATGAATTCCACATTATTATTTAACTTCAGTTAGAGATAATGCACTCAACTAATATATAAAATTTCATTTCAATTGTAATTGGTTCCCAAATTCAATTCGACTAACTAAATGAATAGGTAACTTAAATAATTATTACCATTAACTTTTAATCGCACTTATAATTTTATTATTTACAAGCAAGTGTCACAATTCCCTATATAATACAACCTCATTCCATTACCATTGACTATATATTATTTCAATTGATTTGGGATTTCATTCAATTCATAAAAAATTAACTTAGATAAAATTTGCTGCAATTCATTCTAGTTATTATTACCATACATAAATTTCAAAATTTTTAATTCTTCCAACATTAAACCATGAAATCTTATTAAATTAACATTTTTAATTATCGAAATTTTACGGGTCGTTACACATCCGGTGTGAAATAAGCGTTTGGTTGTTAAAGAGACTGGGATCGGATATTGTCATACTCTCTGCCAATACCGAAAACCACTTTAAAAACTTTGTACATGGTGGAGATTCCAGAATGAAGTAGGATGGTTTGGCGAACGATTCCGTATGAGGTATTTACATAGCCCTGACTCCCGTGAGTTAGCTTGATGTGGCTAAAACAGGAGCTATACCGGGCCAAGTGAGGTCGCACCTCCGATCGGGCACATTTCTTCGATACCATATTATGACTTTGTGATTGATTTGGTGGCCACCCCTCGATTTTGATTATGGGAGTGTGTTCGGAGGTGGGCAGTAGTAGCTGCTATGTGTTACCACCAGTCCAGGAGTGCAAATGGAAGAATCCTGCCCTGGCATTGCCTCATGTGCCTTGTTACATGCCTTATTGCGCCTTCTACGAGTTTGGTTGTGTCGTACCTATGGAATGCTCCTTGATAGCCCACCAGTTTACGGTGGAGTTTACAGTATTGTATAGATTACGGCATTATATAAAATGTGTTAAGAGGGATATGGGTAATGCCTTAACGCTATTTTAATACTTTACTTTACTGTAGACACTATTATAATAGCGTATTGTATTATGTATGTAGATAGTTAAACGGATCCTTAGGAGATGGAATCCCGAACATCTCTTAAGTTATTGCATGCCCGTTAGACACTGGATAGGAGATGTCAAACCATGTAAACATCTCCGATGCTGTTACACTCATATTTATTTACTGTTAATTTAACTTACATAAGATCTTTTAGTTCTGACTCGAGTGTTTTGTCTTTTTATTACGCTCGGGTCAGTCTGAGCTTTTCAGTGTATCGAAGACTACTTTTCTGGAGGACGAAGACAGAGATTTGTATACTATTATTATTTTTTATTTTTATTCCATTGCATCATGTTGTTCCGCTGCATTTATTTATTTTTTCCTGTTGTATGTAACTCTGATCTGTATTGTAAAGGTGTAATCAGATATTATTTGTAAAACAGCTTCATGAACTGTTTATTTGATTATTATATTTTGTCATTCCGTTGTGAGATTCTGTGTTTGTTTTTCTTTCTTTCTCTGCTTTTTCTTATTTACCCCATAACAATCCTCCCTTTTGAATGGTTTGAGTCTGACGTGTGTGGTTTATCGTCAATTTAAACCGTCCAAAAAGGTGGTTCGTTACATTTGGTATCAGAGCCAGGTTTAGCGATAACCTTAGCTTTGTGGGGTCTGACTCATTAGAATAGAGTAGTAATACCCTAGAATGAGTCTGTCTGAGTGTGTGTATATATATGAGAGTGCGTACTTGTTAGTGTTATAAAATGTTTTGTATTGTGTTAATTTGTTCTGTTTAGTATTTATAAATTCTGATCGGTACATAGGACGCTATGGCATCGATAGGGATTTCTAAACACTTAATAGGGCAGACTGACACGATATTGTTTTAAAATATAGGTAAATGAAATAATTTTACCTAGTAGTATATTTTATATAAAAAAAATAATTTTATAAATGAATATGGTTATATGTGATATGTTTGGTTGTTTGTTAAGAAGTGAAATTTATAAATATTAGTTGAAAAAAATGGGATTGTAAATAAAATGTATATAAATTATAAATTTGAGAACTTAAGTTCCGGGGTTGAATTTGTTTTCAAAAGATTTTGGAATATAATATTAGTATTATTTGGAAGTATTTTCTGATATAAATATTTTAATATGATTTGAAAGAAATGTTTTAAAGGAATTTTAAAAGGAAAAAGTTCCATACTCCCCTCTCTGTCGCTGGAATATAATTTCAGTGATGAGTACACGCATCATCGACATTCATTTTCGAGTTTCAAAATTAGGAAGACTGATGTAGTAGTTTTACTACACATCTGTTTCGATGGATAAATCTTAATTTTGATTTCCTGAATATGATTTGATCTATAAAGGATATATATATATATATATGTATGTATATATATGTATATATGTATAGATATTATTTTCAAAATGACTGAAATGGACCCGGAATTTAGTTCTTAATACTTTTTGATAATTAGTAGTTTTTAGTTATTGTAATGAATGAAATCTTAACTATTTTAATAATTGGAACTTCTAAAATGTGTAATTAGAAATTAGATGCTAAGTGATTAATGAAATATATAAGAAATTTGAAATTTGTAAATTGTAAATCAAAAAGTTATGAAAAATAAGAAAATGTAACCATTGAACATTTTGTTAACTAAAATGAATAAGATAAACTTGTGTAACATTCAATTGCGTTCTTAAAACACACACACACACACACACACACATATATATATATATATATATATAACTTACCAAAATGTTAAAAGTTGTAATGTTATATAGAAGTATGTAATAGAATATTATACAAGTAAAACTTTAGTAATGAAGATGTTCAATGGAATTACTTCTATAAATAAGAATTCTAATGTTATAAATTGTTATAAACTTAAGTTAATAATTAGAAATGTTACTAATTAAATTTATAGAAAGAGTGAATACTTTAAGTAAATGATTATGAACTTAAGTTAATGTTGCAGCTATTTTTAATTAAAATGAATAGTAAAAGTGAATACTATAGTAATTGAATGATTATAACTTTAGAAATGTTGAAATGATTCAAAAAATGGATTTAATATTCCATGACACTATAAAAGGAAAGATGAATGTAAATTAAGAAGCTAAGGAACTTAAGTGTGAATTTATGCATTAATAAATACTAATATTCAATGGAAATCAAGTATATAATTTAATAATGAATGTGAATTAAACGGAAATAAAATGCATGCAATACTTCAATAATGAATTCACTGATGATCTAATAATTGAATGGGAAGGTAACGTAGGTAAGTAAATGAATGTAAATTAATGGAAATTTCATTATATGAATAAAGGGAAATGAATTTTTGTAAGTAATGAAAATTAATTAAAGAGAATAATCATTGTATGAAAAGAAGAAGAAAAAAATGAATAGTGAATGATGTGAAAGGGGATTAATAAGTGTAAAACTTAAAACGATATTTGAAATTATTGTTTGTTTGGCTTATGAGATGTTTGGGAACGGATACTTCTAACTGTATAAAGATGTATAAATAATCTATTAAGTTTTATCTAAGACTGTTGAGTGTATGATATACTTAGTAGTTTATTTATCATTTTATACGATTAAAAGTTGTTGAACCCGAACAAACCATTTGTTTCAGTTGTTATGGATGGTTGGTTGGTTACCTTGATTTCATGTGATGATTGTATAGTTTTGTTGCAAGTGACTATTGTTATGTTGTGTTGATTTGTTTGTTATTGATTGAAACAACTTAAATATTCCTCTTTTATATAATTATTAACTTCTTTGGATTTTATAAGTGAAATACAGGTTTATGGAAGCAATAGCTACTGCTTTTGGTTTCATAAATAAGCGTTGTTTGCCCGACAAATAGGTACGTTTTCGGATTACGGTTTTATAGCAATATTATATTGTTTTACCATGGTTTGGGATATTTTATTTTGAAATATGATAGATATATGTTTATTATTGATATTATTATTTCTCCTGGACCTCTCCATACAAAGGAGACTCTGCCGAAGTTTTCCGTGAATTTTGGACTTAGAAAATTTTTGTGAAAGTAGAAATGTTTTTCAAACTTTATTGAACTTTAATATGAAAGGATTTAATTATTTTTAATTGATTTATTTTATTTAAATTATTTAATTATGTAAATTAATTGTTTATAAATTGAATACTTTGAAAAAGATATATTAATTCCTTTTTTCCCTTTTCGAGGACGAAAAGTTTTGAGTGGGGGAGAGTGTAACGACCCGCATTTTTCTGATAATTAAAATATTGAATTTAATAAGATGTTGTAATTTAATATTGGAAGAAATTAAAATTTGCGATTTATTAATGAGAAAAATAACTAGAATGAAGTATAATAATGTTGATTTAAGGTAATCGATGATTATTTTAATGTAATTTCAATTAATTGAAATGATTGTAAATATAAAATTGGTTATAAGTTGTAAATGAGTAAATAAACCAAATGTTGTATTAAATGGTGAAATTGTATGTAATTAATTGAAATTGATTAAAATAGAATAATTAATCAGTATGTGAATTTATTAGTTTTGTTTTTTTTTGGCATGGCCGACGGGGTTGGATGGTCCCCGACCATTTTATTGCAGCACTGATAGGAACAGAACACGTACAACAAAGAGCATAGCTCAAGAAAAACGAAGGCAAACACAGCGCCACAAGAACAAGAGGAAAAAAAGGCACAGGAACAGATAAAAATAAAAACACAAAAAGACTAAAACCTACAGAAAGATTCTAAAATCCCTGGATCAATGCTGAAGGATTGCATCCTCATGGATTGCTTCAACTCGTGAGTCATCCAATTTTTGAGCTCAACATCAGATTTAACTTTGCTTACATCAAAAACTCTAGAATTTCTCTCTTTCCAAACAATATTAATGAAACTTTTCAACACCACAGTAAACAGTCTCATGCCATTCCTCTTGATCCCTGACCTTGCGTATGCATTCTCCCATTCACCACGATTGTCAGTAGTGGCCGAATAAGAATTTAGCTTTTTCAGAACCACAGACCAGAGCTGGTTTATGTACTTACATTCAAAAAACAGGTGCTCGACTGACTCCGGTTGCTCATTGCAGAAAGAACAGTATATATGAACTACCATTCCCATGCAAGCAAGTTTGGTTTTAGTATGTATTGCACGATTAAGGACCTTCCACAGAAGCAGGTTTTCTCTGTAACTACTGTCCAAACACCAAGTTCTCTTCCACCATTTCCACTTAGGCTGCTCTCCATTTTTCATCAAGTATTCATAACCATTTCCAATACTGAACTTTCCCATTTTATTTCCCCACACTATTCCAGCAGCTGAAGAAGGCAGAGGAGTAAACCTTCTTATGATGTTCCATATGTTCTGTATTCTAGGGTTGGAAGACGAGTATCGTATTGTACTATAATTGGTGAGAACGTCCCTGACTATAGCCGCACTATGAATTCCAGTCTGTTGAATTTCATTGTATGTAAGATGACGACTGAGAATGTACCCTTTATCAAGCCACGGTTCGTCCCAGAAACTAACACGATAAGATGGGCAGGAATTCATTTGTATAAGGGGAAGAAATAACTCCTTAATTTTGAACAAACTTTGCCATGTCCAGCTCATATTCTGTGGTTTAGACATCTTCCACAAACTCTTTCCTTTTGTTACATTTTTTTTGACCAGTTGGCCCAGAGACTGTCAGTATCATTATAAAATGTGTCTAAATGCTTTGCAAAAGCAGCCCTATTCCATTGCTTCATATTGAATATACCAAGTCCCCCCTTAGACATTGGCCTCTCAAGTTTGCTAAAATTTATAGGAGCAATGTATTTACCTATAGTCTTGCCTGCCCATAGGAATTTCATGAAAGCAGATTTGATCATATTAATCAGCTTATATGGTAGAATGAATGTTCTAGCCCAATATACTTGCATTGAAAAAATAACCGACTTTATCAAAGTTAATCTACCCGCTTGGGTTAGAGTTCTAGTGGTCCAACAGTTCAATCTTGCTGTGATCTTCTCAAAAAGAGGAAGACATTGGTTAATTGTTATCTTGGAAGTTGAGAGCGGCAACCCCAAGTATGACACAGTGTTCGGGTTTGTAGACATACCTGTTATATGAGTTATTTGAGCAGACAGGTTGTCACTCACACCTGATGTAATAATATCAGATTTGCGAAGATTGACCTTAAGTCCAGTCATAGTATAAAACTGGTCAAGAGCAGTCATTATATTCGTGATTGTGTTATAGTCTGGGGTACAAAACACGACTAGATCATCAGCGAACATTAAGGTAGTGATTTGAGGATCCATGCAAGCTGGATGAAGTTTGAACTTATTATTGGTAACTAATTTGTCTATCATTCTCGTAAGAAGTTCCATCACCATAATGAAGATGTAAGCTGATAACGGATCACCCTGTCTTATTCCTCTCTTACTAGCAAAGAATCCAGCAGAGATGCCATTAACGTTGACTGAATAGGTTGGGGTGGAGATACATTCGTATATCCAAGAAATAAAGTGAGGAGGGAAGTTCATGTAGCCCATAATACGAACAACACTGTTCCATTGCAGCATATCAAAAGCTTTCATTATATCTAGTTTCAACATGGCTTTTGGGGGAACTTTCTTGCGTTTGTATCCCTTAAGAAGCTCATGAGAGAGCAGGACATGATCAAGGATATTCCTGCCAGGTAGGAAGGCAGCTTGATTCTTTGAGACAATATTAGGTAGAACTTGCCTTAGCCTCGTCGCTATAACCTTCGAGATACATTTGTACAGGGTATTACAGCACGATATTGGGCGGTAATCATTAACACTGTGAGCATTCTTATGTTTGGGAACAAGAGCTATATTGGTATAATTATAGGACCTGAAGATTTTACTCTTTTTGAAGAATAACATTATAGAATTGCACACATCAGTCGAGACAGTCGCCCAACATGAAGTGTAGAAAAGCGCATTCAGCCCATCAGGTCCACCACACGATTCAGTTTTCAGAGAGAACATAGCTTGTTTTATTTCTTCTGGGGTAACAGCAGCACTAAGGATGTCAATATCATTTGTAGAAATTCTAGGAAGGATATCATCAGGGATTTGATCAATAAAAGGAATGAAGTTATCAAAGTTTCTATACATGTCAGTGAAATGCTTAACAAAAGCTTCTTGAACTTCCCCAGGGGTAGAACAAAGAACATCGCTTCTATCGTAAACTGTCGTTATGTTTTCTCTTCTTTGCTTGTTCTTGAGACTAGCATGAAAATAGTCACTATTTCTGTCTCCTTTTTCCTTCCATTTAATTCTCGACTTCTGCCTTATCATCTCACTTTCTTTTGTTAACGCTTCATGGTATTGCTTAGACAAAGTACTTTCAGCCTCTGAGAGAAACGCATCATTAACATTATTCATCATGTCAGCTTGAACTTCAGATAGTTTGTTTTTTATTGTAGTACTCATAGCTTCTCCCTTGCCAAATCTTTTATAGGCCCACCTTTTCAGAACTTCCCTCACTTCCTTTATTTTTTCCTGCAAGATAAAAAGATGATTACCATTAATTTCTTTGTTCCATGCAGTTTTAATAATAGATTGAAAATCCGGTTCAAGAACCCATGAATTAAAAAATTTAAAATTTGATTTTCCTCTCATGTTCGCTCCATGAAGATGGAGTATTTGGGGAGAGTGGTCAGAAAGTAGAGGAGGGGGGAGAAGGCTGTAAATTAAAGGCCATTTAGACAGAGCTGTTTGGTTGGAGAAAGTGTGATCAATTCTAGAAAATGTCCTGCATCCATGACTTCTTTTATTGTTCCACGAGTATTGCATTCCAACTGATTTGACAGGGACAAGCTCAGCATCAATGAGGGTGTTAGCTAGAGGTTGTATTTCGTTGATGGAGAGGGGATTACCTCCAACTCTATCGGAGAGGGAATAGCAAGAGTTGAAGTCACCAAGAATTAGCCATGGGTGAGTGGACTGTCTCAGAGATGACATGACATTAAATAAGGGACTTCTGGAAGCTGCAGTATTATGAGCATATACAAAGGAGATATAAAAAGTTGAGTTATCAGCAAGATCAAGCACATGACAGTGAATTAATTGGGATGTGGATAGGACAGGAGAAAGTGTAACATGTAGGGGATTATATAGAATCATTATTCTACCATACACAGCCTCATTCAGGTTGTGATGGTAGTTCCAGTTGGGATTTATATACTGAGCTGCCTTGATCGTCATCTGAAGATTTAACTTAGTTTCTAGCAAAGCTATGATAGATAATTGATGTGTTGTGATAAGCTGTTTACATTCATCAAGTTTGATTGCTTGATGAGCACCTCGAACATTCCATGCACCTATGCGTGTCATCATTGAGTAACACGAGCATTGAGCAGTTCTATTTTCATTCGCCTAGTTACTGCCTGCGACGAGGACAAATAGTTAGGGATAGTAGCTGATAGGGGGGTACTTTCCTTATTGGATGTTTCATCTGACTTAGGAGGGGTTGCGTGATTTGGTTTAGGAGGAGAAGAAATCTGAGGTGGCAAGGGGGGAGGAGGTTTGAATGCCTGAGGCGGGTCAATTCTGGAGTAAATATTAGATGTTGGATGATTGAGAGATTTGACTTTTACTTGGGAAGGATAGATAGAAGTTTGGGTATTGGGTTGATAGTCTGTGCATGTCGTATCTTCCTTGTGCATGTCAATTTGCTTTGTTGCTTTGTTTCTTTGTCTCATTTTCAAGTTTCTGTTTTTTCCATTTTTGCCTCCACTATTATTGGGTTCTACTTGTAATTTTCCTTCACCTTTATTTCCATCTTCAATATGTTCTGCTTCACTTTCTTCTGGTAGTTGTGTTTTATTAACTTTATCTTGCTTTTGCATTTTTTGGTTTACTTTCCCGTGTGTGTCCACAGAGTTACACTTTTCTTTTTCTTTAATCTGTCTTTCTGCATTCACTTGTACATCCACTTCTTCATATGATATATTATCTTGAGTTTCTTCTATTTGGTTCTCTTGACACTGAACATTCATGTTTCCATCCTCATCTAGGTTAAGCAGTGCTTCAAATTGATTAGTGGTTATGAGATTTCCTATCCTGTCATCATCTTCATCTCTCCCATCACTTTTGTTGTTATTATCCTTGATCACTTCTTCAGCAGTTACCTGATTTTTATTAGTAGCACTTTCAGTCGCACCTACAGTAGGTACCTCACTGTCAACTATTTCAATTCCCTTATTTCCATTTTTATGGGCTTCTATATTACACTTTTCTTGTTGTATTTCAGTATCAATTCTGATACTAACCTTTTCTTTCTCATGTTCTACATTTCTTCCTATGACTTGTTCCCTTTTTCTATCTTTTGCCGTATTTTCTTTTCTCCTATCTTTTACACGTTGCCATTGTCTGATAACACGCTTCTGAAGAGGCTTTACATTCCTATTTTCTTGGACTTTGTCTGTTGTTTCTCTTTGATTTTCTTTAATATCATCTTCCCTTTTTTCCTTTTCACTTTCTTTATGCCTTTTTTCCATCCTGTCACAACATTCAGTTTTATGCCCAAAATTTTTGCACGTTACACATACATCTGGCCTCCACAAATACTGCACATAAATTTTTTGAATTCCTCCTTCCACCAGCTTGACCAGAAACTCATCCACTAGTTCCTTGTCCGGTTTAACCTCAATCAAGCATTTGGCATAGCTCAACCGCTCCTGCTTTTCCGTCATCTCATCCATGCATAACATTTTTCCCAAATGACTACTCAACCAGTTAATTCCCAGTGGCGACCAAGCATATAACGGAAGGTTATACAAATGTACCCACACTGGAACAGAGGAGACTGTACCAGAGACATTACTAATTGCTGCATCATATGGCTTGACAATGAATAACTTATTATTCATGATAATGGGATCACTCAGTAGAATCTTGTTCCTGTCTTCAGAACAAGAGAAGTTAAATAAGAAGATAGTACCATCAGATTTAACAGTGATGGATCCTCTCAATTTCCAGATGGATTTTAGCTTTTGAATAACAGCTGTGTATGATAACGGCTTGTCAAGGAAGAATCCTACTAATGTTTCATTCCAGATCCGCGCTCCAGCTTCCAGAACTTCATGGGTCGGCACTAGAACCTCTTTTTCATACTCAGGAAAAAAGTCAACGGGGATATACTTACCAGCATTTTTAGGTTTATGCTTAAAAAGTGAAGACCAAGGCCTTTCACCTAGAGAGGAGGAAGATGATGGCACTGAGAATTGTGGAGGGGGAGGGGAAATATCTGAAGGTCGTATGGGAAGTGAGACTGGAGGGTCATGAGAGGGTGGACGTAAGACTGAAGGATCAGGGAGGGCAGAAGGATCTACCATGGAATGAATGGGTTCAATGATGGTCGTATTAGGAGGTAATGGCGAAAGGATAGCTGAAGAAGAAAGAAGAACAGAGTTGTCATTGGTTGGAAGCGTACATTCATCAGAGTTAGGATGAACGTGAGAGTTGACTTGAGAAGAGAGGGGAGGTACGATAGAGATGACAGAGCCGGTAAGGGGAAGGACATTGGGAAGTATGGAGTCGGACATGAGAGGACATGAGAGGACGAAAAGAAATGTTTTTTGACATGGAAAAAAAGTTTTAAAAGATTATAAGTTTATGTGTAATCAAGAATGACAGAAATTGTTAACTTTTAAATTTAAAATTTGAAAAGTGATTTAATTAATTTAATAATAATTTAATTAATGTGAAATAGCCATTTTGGCCACTATCTCGGATTTCGACGAAACTAGTTTCATCGGATCCATAACGGTGAATTATTATATGATTTCAACTTTCGTAGCGATCAGACTTGTCGTTTGATCGTGCGGGTTCGAAACGCGTAGAAATCAATTTAATTAAATTCAATTTAAATAAGCTGATTTTAAAGCTAACTTCTTCATACTATGGAATTAGGACTTGAAACCTATTCCATTGGATTTAAAAATATTAAAAACATCTATTTTGATATATTGGGTGCCTTACTTTCATTTCAGAGACGGAATGGGCTTTCCAATTCGTTATTGTCAATTCAAATCAATTCGTGTGTTATTCATTCTTATCGGGCTTTGTTCATATAAATAGGTTTGTTTCTCAATCCCTAGCAGTCTTTCTATTTCTACTATATGTACAATTCTATCTGCCAAGGTCCTTCTTCTAATGGCAGAAACCAAATTCAATTACAAACCCTCAATTCAATGTCCAAATCAATTTCAAAAATCAAACTCCTCAAAACATATAGAATTATATATTGCTGGAAAGCTCTCGATGAGCGCAACTCAAATTTGCTGTTAGTTTTTGAAATTGGATTTTGGTTTGTTTGGAATTGGCCAAAGCATTCTCGGCTATCCGTTTGGGGTTTGATCAACGACGATGGATCGTCGATTTGAGGATACGATGTTGTGGAGAGTGATATGGGGAGTGCATCGGTGGTGTTCCTTTGTGCAATCGATGGTTGGATGTGGCAAAACAATTAGATTAGGGTACGATGGCAGCTGCTTGTGACGTTGACCTGAGTTGATTGTGCGCGTCTCTGGAGCAGCGGCAGGTCATGGGAGAGGGGTCGCGGTGCCATTCGAGCGTCGCAGGCAGGGGTTGGATCGCCGTAGGTGATCGAGTGGAGGTAGTTTGTGGCAGCTCCAGCTTAGAGTCGCGATGGTGTATTCTGGGTTCATTAGGGTTTCGATTCGAGCACGTGAGAGATGATGACGTGGCAGTTTGTGATGGTGATTCTCTTTTTTTTTCTTATTTTATTTAAATTTCAAATTTTATTCGTTCTAATCTCAATAACTTTTGCACACGAGGTCGGATTTACGTGCGGTTTGCTCCGCTGCGATCGTATTGAAATGTAGGACATTTTGGAACTTGTTTGGATGAATTCTGAGACTGTTCAAATTTGGGCCTTATTTTGGATTTCAAATCGATTTGAAATCAAATGTGAGTGTTTTAACCCACTCACAACTACTAAATTATCTTATCTTAGTTAAATTGAATTTATGATGTGGTTAGAAATTGATTGGTTGATATTTGGCATATTTAAATTGTCATTCCAGTTGAATCTGACTTTTATTTAATTTATTCGCCATTAGTTTAATATAAAATTTTAAATTGCTAGTTAATACATGTTATTGATAATCGGTCACTTGTTATTGTTTATTGGTTGGTTTGAATGATGATTGTGATGGATGGTTAATTGTTGATATTAGATGACTGGATGTTATATTTATATATTTTTATCACACTGCAAGTTCCCTTAGTTTATTGCTAGAAAATCTCTATGGGTTGAAATGATACATACCTGAACGATCTGATAGATTAGGGAGAAATCGTTACGGGTTGAAATGATAGACTCAAGCAATTTCATGGATTTGAGGTTAAATTCGGGATTTCGGGTTGAAATGATATATACCCGTAAATTAAAAAATTGAAATGATATATATCTGTATCACTTGACCATAGGGTAGAAAATTATATATGGACACTGGATTGGTTAAGTTAAATGATTTTTAAATCATTAAATTTCGAATTCAGTTAAATGGTATTTTGAAATAGAATTTGATTTATATAAACTGAATTATTTTCGAAAATCCAAGCATTAAATGTTGAAATTGGAATTGATTTAATGAATTGCTTAAAGAATTAAAATGGAAATTTCAAAGTTGAATTTTGAAGCATAAATGAAATTTACCGAAATTGAGTTATTGAAATATTTGAATATTTAAACTTTGAAATCTACTAAATTTGAAATAGTTTAAATTTATAGTTCGAACATGGATTTAAAATCAAAATTGATCGAATGGTTTTAAATGAGAATCTGAATTGAAAGACAAAATTGAGTTTGTTGACTTGAAATCTGGATATGGTCCAGATTTGTTGAAATGGAAGAAATGGTTTAAATTTGATATTAATTTCAAATTAATTATTTTAATATAAACTGTTTAGAAATATATTATTTTAAATTCAGATTTATTTAGATTTTCAAACCATTTATATTAAACTATATTAAACCTATTTAACTATTTTAAACTATTAAATCTATTTTAAGCCATTTAAAGTATTTTTAATCTATTTTAAACTATTAAAACCATTTAAAACTATTTTAAAGTATTTTAAACTAATTTAAAGTATTTTAAAGTATTTTAAACAGTTTTAACTATTTAAAACTATTTTATTCTATTTTAATCTATTTTAAACTGGTAAACCCATTTAAAACTATTTTAAAGTAATTCAAACTATTTTAAAGTATTTTAAACTGTTTTAACTATTTTATTCTATTTTAAACTACTAAAACTATTTTAAAGTATTTAAACTATTTTTAACTATTTAAACTATTTTTAAACTATTTATAACTATCTAAACTATTTTCAGAATTTCAAACTATGTAAGGTTGAATTGTTTATATTTAAATCCTTGATTTAAAAGTGAATATGGTTAAATGATGTTATAACCTAAAGTTGGAATTTGAAATGATATTTTCTAGTGAATGACATATTTGAGTAAATATGATGATTTTGAAACGAGAGTTTAACCTATTTTGTGAATATGATTTCGTAAGTGAATATGATTTCGGAAGTGAATATGATTTCGAAAGTGATATGATTTGAATTGAATATGATATTTTGATATCAATTATGAAATGATTTTTAAAATGTAAAAGAACCATCCGGTGTGAAATAAGCGTTTGGTTGTTAAAGAGACCGGGATCGGATATTGTCATACTCTCTGCCAGTACCAAAAACCACTTTAACAATTGTGTATGTGGTGGAGATTCCAGAATGAAGTAGGATGGTTTAGCGAACGATTCCGTATGCAGTATTTACGTAGCCCTGGCTCCCATGAGTCAGCTTGATGTGGCTAAAACAAGAGCTATACCGAGCCAAGTGAGGTCGCACCTCCAATCGGGCACATTTCTTCGATACCATATTATGACTTTGTGATTGATTTGGCGGCCACCCCTCGATTTTGAATATGGGAGTGTGTTTCGAGGTAGGCGGTAGTAGCTGTTATGCGTTACCACTAGTCTGCGAGTGCAAATGGTAGAATCCTACCCTGGCATTGCTTCGCGTGCCTTGTCACATGCCTTATCGCGCCTTCTACGAGTTTGGTTTGTGTCGTACCTATGGAGTGCTCCCTGACAGTCTATGTGGATCGTATATGTATATGATATATAACAAGTGGATGAATAATAGTATGAATTGCATAGAATAATAATGCAGGTAAAATTAAAAATAATCACACCAGGAATTTTATACTGTTTCGGACCTCCCGTCCTACGTCCAGTCCTGAAGCTCCTCTTCGGAATTTCACTAACCAATTGCCCTCACTTCGCTCGGAGGAACAAGCTTATACAAGAATAGTTCTTTGACAACTGTGTGTTCTATGCAACACTGATTTTGACTATAAGTACAACTTCTTCCTATAATCTCCTTGAGTAATATGTAGTTTAGGCTTTGATTTAAGGAAGAGATGATAGTGTATTTTTGAGTGCTTTTGTAAATCACAGAGATATTAGAAAGTAGGGAAAGTTCAGAAATTGGCAAGTTGAATTTCTAACTTTCAATTTCAAGTTTATTTATAGATGGTGAAGAGTTTTGTTTGAAGAGTAGTGCCTTTTGATTTATTCTATTTCAGTCTACTCACAATGTTTAAGAAGAACAGTCATGATCAAAATAAGGAGATGCAACCCTTTGTTTTGAAAAAGATGCCTTTTGGGAGAAAATGGCCGTTGCCCAGCTCAAATGTCCGGATGTTTGTGCCAGGCGTCTGGTTTGGTAAGATTTTTAAAACAGTACGTGTTACCAAACATCTGAGCTTATAAGCCAGACGTCTGGTTTGCTACATAACTTATAACCAGAACGTGCTGCCAGACGTTTGATAGTAGGAGTCAGACGTCTGACACATGTACACTATGTTTTCTTTGTTTTATTAGTAGTGTGTATAAGCAAGTGTTTGTAAAGATTACTCAAGGAGATTGTACATATCATCTATTTACAAACTTAACAGAATGTACTAGTATAATCACCCTTGTGTTGGTCTTTAAGTCTTGGATGCACAAGTCAACCTGCATATAAATGATATATATATATATATATATACCTATGTATATTAACTCCAACAGCTTGTATAGTTGTTGTCATCGAAATTAAGGATGTAACATTCTCCCCCTTGTTGATGATGACAACTATACAATTTATTTCAGAGGCTCCCCCTTTCTTCCGTAATATATTCTCTCCCTCTTTGTCATTATCGAAAAAGAGTGGATGATATAGTGAAATCATAATACTACATTAGCATAATAAAAGAGCATAATAAAGTCAATGTTCAAAACAAAACAAATTATCATAAGTAAACAAGCAGGAATGAAAAATTAGTAAATAGATCATTGAGAAGAGAAATAACCCCAAATATTAGATGCAGTTTCATCGTAGCCGTGATATTTCCAGTTCGTTTGATCATGGTATTCTTCATTTTCTTGGATAGAAAGTCCTTGAAAAGATTGACAATGTTTGCGATATTCGGTTTCTTGTAGAAAATCTTCACTTTCCTCGGTATCTAAAGTGATTGGAGCCTTTCCAGGAGCATGGGTCTGTGAAGGTTCTCCCACTGTTTGAGATCTGAAAGGATGTGTATGAGGTACCAGAGGAGGTGTAGGAGATGGTGATGATAAAGAGCTTGAAGATGACCGTCCTCGAACTTTCCGCATAACTTTTCCCAGAGTTGAAACGACTTTTTCTAAAGTCTTCTCTACCTTAGTCATCCGTGTAGAAAAAAATCGTTCTAGACGGGAAACTTTCTTATCCAAGACTCTTTGATTCAAAGAAAGAATACGTTGGTTTTGAAGCGTGATATCCCTAATGCTTTCACCTTGTCCTATGGCAATCCTAGCCTCTTGAATTTCGGGGTCCGAGTGATATCCTATCGATTCAGAAGGCATTGAACTAGGAGTAGGTTGTATTGGGGTTGATTGTTGTGGTTGAGATTGATGTTGTCGTTGCTGTTGATATTGAGAAAACGGTGTAATAGTCGGAGGAGTTTCAGGAAGATGCATTAAGGATAGGAAACGAATTCCACTTTCCTTGACCAGAAGCTCTTCCTATTGTGATAGGAAAGATGATATGTTGTGTGCTCGGAGAATTCGCATAATATAAGGTGCGTAAACAATTGTTTGACGAACCGGTGTCCAGAAGCTTTTAATTTGGTCAAAAATATATTTAGACCAATTTACTTTTGTATGACCAAAAATTGCATATAAGGCCTTATGGTCATGATCATATACTTGTTCATGACTACCTAATCTAGGGAGTATGGTATTGACCAACATTCGATTAAGTAGTCTAGCTTGTGGACGGAAATAAGTTGGAGATAATTTCCTCATATCGTCTTCCCAAATGAGATGTGTTATAGCATCTCGTGGTTGATATCTCATATCAGGTATGTCTTGTAGCCTTATCCCTGTAAATGAGCATTGCAAAATTTGTCCAAGCATTTCGACATTGAACTTAATAATTTCCCCATAAACACTCGACCAAACCCAATTTTCGGGATCATGGGGGTTCCAAATATGAAGTGAGCACAAATTGATGAAGAATAAGAAGATAGCCAATTGGTCAATTTGACCTGAGTTAGAGTCATAATTGATCAAATGGTGAATTTCAGCATTGCTTACCAAATCATCAATTTCACATTTATAGAATCTTCGTAGTGGGTAAAATGGACCATAGTTGATCTTTTTCTTCTCCAAATCTTTAAGTTTCTACTTGTCATCTCTCTCTACCATCCAATCTTCAATAATTTCATCAGTTACAAAATGTTGAGATGATTGAGAGCTTTGACCAGTCTTCTTACGTTTGGGAAATGGTGTTTTAGGCTTGGGTGCCATGGATTTGATGATTTTTGAGAAAGAGGACACTGATTTTGGGTTTAGGGTTTTTGAGCTGCAGTTTTACGGTGAAAAAATGAAGTGAAGAGGGAAAAGGATAATTTATAGATGAGGGTAAAAAGGTTGCTTCGTAGTACGGTCAGACGTTTGAAAGTGTAAACAGACGTCTGGTCGTTTAGGTAAATTTGAGGCAGAGACATGTATCAGACGTCTTAGAGCAATATCAGACGTCTTAGCCGAGTAAGGTTGGTTTCCAGAGAAATGAACCAGACGTCTGGAAGCAAAAACAGACGTCCGAGCTGAAATGATATTTTTTTAGACCGTTGTTCTAGACGTCTGGCATTGATAACAGACGGCTGTGTTGATATATGGGCTTGTTTTGAGTAAAAAAAATTGATAACTTAAAAAGATCATAAATATTATTTAATAGCCGGATACAAGTTATTGTTTTAATGTTATTACAAGTTGGAATAATTTATTGTACAGATATGAAATACAAATGAAAAAAGAGCAAAGTTATTTCTTTTCGCATGAATTTGGTTTTGCTTGGGTATTTTCTTTCGATGCTCGTATTGGTGACCAAGAAGGAGGTATTGGACTAAATTGTCCTTCAGATGTTCCTTCTTCCCATAGTCTTCGTGGAGTTATGTGACGAGCACGCGAAGGAGTTTCTATTAGACGAGGAGAGCGTGCATGAACACAATCCTTAGTAGGAGAATGTCCATAGATGGCAAGAATGCATTTTTCCAGAAAGTTTGAATGTGGTCCCTGCCATCTTTGTTCGTAATACATTTCTCGTTGTACATCCATCATTTCTTTTTGATAATGATGGATTTCATCGGCTTTTTCCAAAAGAGAAGATGAGGGAAGATTAATATTATGTTTGGCTTTCTTCCCTTTTGGAGAGTAGCCTGTATGATATGATGGTGAGGGCATAATGTGGAGATATGGAGATGATTTTGGAGTTGTTTTGGCAGGAGATGTGTATGTACTACCAGATGAGGGGGATGAAAAATCGATGGTAGAGTAAGTGGAATTGTGATCAGATGACATGTTTTAAAACTTTTGATATTGATTAATATATTGAAGAAGAAGTTTGTACTGTGATTTTGTTTGAAAATTATATGTATATATAAGAGTAGGAATTTGCTATTTTAATCATTCCATTTGTTTTAGTTTGTTAAAATTCTTGTGGTGTTTAGAGAAAGTGTCTGAGCCATAGATTATGAGAGGTATAAAATAAATTCTTAAAATTTTATTCATGTTTCTAAACAGTTAGTTCATGGATTAAAACTGGTTAACCAATGAAATGAAAATTTAGTATTAGTTGTTAAAATCATTAAGAGAACTATTCCTAAATCATGTCGTAGTTTAACAAACGTCTGTTCATTTAGTGGTTTTGTGAATATATCTGCTATTTGATTCTCAGTATTTACATATTCTAATGTAATAATTCCTTTATCTACATTGTCGCGTAAAAAGTGATGTCGTATATCTATATGTTTAGTACGTGAGGGATTTACAGGGTTTTTCGATAAATTTATTGCATTTATATTATCGCAATATATTGGTGATTTATTGATAATTTTTCCGAAATCTTTAAGCGTTTGTTGCATGTATATCACTTCAGCACATGCTAATGCCGCTGAAATATATTGGGCTTCGCAAGTGGATAAAGAGACACAGTTTTGTTTTTTGCTAAACCATGAAACCAAAGATTGTCCGATAAAATGACACGTTCTGCTAGTACTCTTATGATCTGTTTTACATCCACGAAAATCTGCATCACTATATGAAACAAGTTCAAATGATGATCCCTTAGGATAAAACAAACCGTAATTTTTAGTATTAGATAGATATCGTAAGATACGTTTAATAGCTCTTTGGTGAGACTCTTTTGGTTTTGCTTGAAATCGGGCATAAAGACATACGCTCATCATAATGTCGGGTCGACTAGCCGTCAAATATAGTAAGGAACCAATCATACTACGATATAATTTTTCATCAAAATCTTTTCCATTGTCATCTTTTTCTAAGTGGACACTAGTACTCATTGGTGTTGGTTTGCTCGAAGTTTTATCCATTCCAAAACGACATAATAGATCATTACAATATTTTTCTTGATGAATAAAAATACCATTTTGAAGTTGTTTTATTTGTAAACCTAGAAAGAAATTTAATTCACCCATATGCGACATTTCAAATTCATTTTTCATAATATTTGAAAATTGAGTGCAAATATTTTCGATAGTTGAACCAAAAATAATATCGTCTATGTAAATTTGTACAACTAAGATTTCATTATTTTCTCGTTTAATAAATAAAGTCGTATCTATTTTACCTATTTTAAACCCAGATTAATTAAATGATTTTTAAGACGTTCGTACCAGGCATGGGGGGACTTGCTTTAAACTATGTAGGGCTTTGTGTAATTTAAAAACATGATCGGGATATTTTTCGTGAACAAATAATGGAGGTTGTTCAACAAAAACGTTTTCTTTAATAAAGCCATTTAAAAAAGCACTTTTTACGTCCATTTGAAATAATTTAAAATTGTGATGAGTTGCAAAAGCAAGCAATGTACGTATGGCTTCGAGTCTTGCTACTGGAGCAAAAGTTTCGTCATAGTCGATACCTTCTTCTTGATTATAACCCTGAGCGACTAAACGTGCTTTATTCCTAACTATATTTCCGTTTTCATCTGCTTTGTTTTTAAATACCCATTTTGTTCCAATAATTGATTGATTTTCTGGTCTTGGTACTAATTCCCAAACATTATTACGTTCAAATTGATTTAATTCTTCTTGCATGGCTATAATCCAAAAATCATCGTTTGAAGCTTCTTTATAATTCTTTGGTTCAAAATTTGACACAAATGCAATATGACTTATTTGGTTAAGTTGATTTCTAGTTACTTTGGAATTAATATCTCCAATGATATTATCTTTTGGATGATCATTTAGAATTCTAAGGGGTGACACTAGAGTATTATTTTGTGTATTTGTCTGATTATTAGATGAGTTTGTTGTATTTGTTATAGGAATAATTTCTTCATCGTCATTAGTATGATTGTTAAGGAAATTTTCATCAAATGAAACATGTAAACTTTCTTCAATTGTGTTAGTACGTTTATTAAAAATTCTATATGCCTTGCTACGATCTGAATATCCAACAAAGATTCCTTCATCGGCCTTTGAGTTGAATTTTCCTAAATTATCTTTTGTATTTAATATAAAACATTTTGATCTGAAAGTTTTAAAGTACGATACTTTAGGTTTTCTTCCAAAAAATATTTCGAAGCAAGTATGTTTAGTCATAGGTCGTCTAGTTACTAGATTTAAAATATAACAAGCCATAACAATGGCTTCAGCCCAAAAATGTTTTGGTAATCCACTACTATTTAATAGTGTCCGTGCACATTCTTGTAACGTATGATTTTTTCTTTCTACTACACCATTTTTTTGAGGTGTGTGGGGAAAAGAGAAATTATGACTTATGCCCTTTTTATTACAAAAATTTGTAAAAAAATAATTTTCAAATTCTCCACCCTGATCACTTCGAATATTCTTAATTTTCAAATCCATTTGAGTTTTAATTCATTTAGCAAAAAATTTAAACATACCAAAAGTGTCACTTTTATGTTTTAAAAATAAGGTCCATGTATATCTTGAAAAATCATCAACTATTACGAAAACATATTTGTTGTGATTTATAGATTGTACTTGAGTTGGACCAAATAAATCTAAATGTAATAATTCTAACGGTTGTTTTGTAGAAATATTATTTTTAAATTTAAAGGAGGTTTTCTTTAGTTTACCGTTTTACAAGCGTCACATAAATTTTCTACTTTATAATTTATTTTAGGTGATCCTCTAACTAGCTGATTTTTTGCTAATTTATTAATATATTTAAAGTTAATATGACAGAATTGTTTATGCCACAACATTGGATCGTCATGTTTAGCGGTTAAGAATAAATTTGAATTTCGATTTATATTCATATTTAAGACATAAATATTTTTGTTTCTAAAACCCTCAAAGATAAGTTGTTTTTTATTGTCGAAAATATTACATCTATCTTTTTCGAAATTAATTTGAAACCCTTTATCGCATAATTGACTAATGCTAAGTAGGTTGTGTTTTAAATTTTCTACTACTAACAAAACATTTGTAATAATAGGAGAGTTAGAAATATCATAGTCGATGACTTCTCCGTTCCACCATCGATATATGTTATATTTGATAGCATTTTTACATTTCCGGTCATATGCTTGGAGCAGACACTATCAAGTATCCATTTCTCCTTATTTTTTATTTTAGGTACCTACAAGATAAAAATGATTTAATTGGTATCCATACTCTTTGCTAGGGTCCTAGATGTTAAGAGGAGTAGGTAGCCACACCCAAGAAGGTTTGATTCCTTTATGAATATAATTTTTATTACAGACTACGTTATCTAGGAAATTATTAATATGTTTTTGTCTAATCAATTTATTATTTGTCTTAGGAATCCAAATTTTTATATTTTTGGTATTCGTATTAGTCTTAGGTGATCCTTTAGTCTTTTGATAAATAAACTATTTTCTTAATATTATTCCCTCTTTGTTTAGGAATTTTTTTAAATCCTATTCCATTTATATTTCCTGTAGGTTTTAAAGTTTTGATAAGATTTTCCAAATCTTGTTTTCCTTTATTAAATTTTGAAACATTATTTGTAATTTTATCTAATTTTTCTTTTAATTCAAAATTTTCAATGTTTCTATATTACTTTTTAAGTTGATATTTTCTTTTAACAAGATATCCTTTTCTAGTTTAACTTTTCCAAAATCGATAGATATAGTCTCATATTCAGCCAAACTACTTTTAACTTTTTCTTGAGATAATTCTAGTTCCTCCTCTAAAATAATTTTTTCATCTTTTAACATTCCTATTTCTAGTTCTAATCGATTTATTTTGGCTATGTGTTCTTTATTTAATTTTTTAATTTCTCTAAATTTATCATCTACTTCCATGCTAAGCTCTAATAATTCATCATAGCTAAGTTCAGGACATACCTCATCAGTTTGTGCCATAAAGCATACATTAGCTTGTTCTCCGTCACTATCGCTGTCACTATCTGATGATGATGAAGAATCCGAGTCATCCCATGTTACTTTGAAAGCTTTCTTCTTTTTGAAAAATTTGTTCTTCTTTTTATCATTGTTGAGCTTGGGACAATCTTTCTTCATATGTCCAAATTGATCACATTCATAGCATTTGATTGACGTTTGATTTGTTGAACTTGATTTTCCTCCTTTCTGAAATCTGGTCATTTTCCTAAACTTCTTAAAAAAAATTTAGTTTTTGGCTATAAATACGATTTCTTCTTCGTCTATATTAGAGTCTTCATTTGTTGCTGGAAATGCTATGTTTTTCTTTTTTGAATTTTGTTCTTTTCTTGCCTGCAGATTAGCTTCATAGGACATTAAATTTCCTATCAATTCTTCAACTAAGAGTGTTGAGAGGTCATTAGCTTCTTCGATAGCTAATACTTTTCTTTCCCACTCAGGAGTTAAAGAATTGAGTATTCTAGATACTAAGTCAAAATTTGTGAATTTAACTCCTAGTGTCATTAAATCGTGTTGAATAGTTTGGAATCTAGAGTACATGTCCACTATAGATTCATTCTGTTTCATTTTAAATGAAGAAAATTGATTTTGCAAAATGGAGATCTTAGTTTGTTTAACTTTGTTAGTGCCTTCGTGTGTAACTTGTAAGGTACGCCAAATATCATATGCAGTGTTACATAACATGACACGTGAAAATTCATTCTTATCTAATGAACAAAATAAAACATTCATAGCTTTGGCATTATTAGAAGCTGTGGTTTTTTGTGTATCATTCCATGTATTCATAGCAGTAGTAGGTGCTTCATATTTATTTTGAGTGGCTGACCAAATTTCTAATCCATTAGCTTCCATAAAAATTCTCATACGTGTTGACCAATATGCATAATTAGAACCATTAAATAGTGGGGGACGTGCCGTGGATTGTCCTTCTTGAAAAATACTTGCCATATTAAAGTGAGTCAAATACGTGTTACTGTACTTTGATCAAACCTTGCTTTGAGATACTAAATGACAGTCTATGTGGATCGTATATGTATATGATATATGACAAGTGGATGAATAATAGTATGAATTGCACAGAATAATAATGCAGGTAAAAATTAAAAATAATCACACCAGGAATTTTATACTGGTTCGGACCTCTCGCCCTACGTCCAGGCCCGAAGCTCCTCTTCGGAATTTCACTAAACAATTGCCCTCACTTCGCCTGGAGGAACAGGCTTATACAAGAATAGTTCTTTGACAACTGTGTGTTCTATGCAACACTGATTTTGACTATAAGTACAACTTCTTCCTATAATCTCCTTGAGTAATATGTAGTTTAGGCTTTGATTTAAGGAAGAGATGATAGTGTATTTTTGAATGCTTTTGTAAATCACAGAGATATTAGAAAGTAGGGAAAGTTCAGAAAATGGCAAGTTGAATTTCTAACTTTCAATTCAAGTTTATTTATAGATGGTGAAGAGTTTTGTTTGAAGAGTAGTGACTTTTGATTTATTCTATTTCAGTTTAAGAGTCACAATGTTTAAGAAGAACGGTCATGATCAAAATAAGGAGATGCAAGCCTTTGTTTTGAAGAAGATGACTTTTAGGAGAAAATGGTTGTTGCCCAGCTCAGACGTCTGGACGTTTGTGCCAGACGTCTGGTTTGGTAAGATTTTTAAAACAGTACGTGTTACCAAACATCTGAGCTTATAAGCCAAACGTCTGGTTTGTTACAGAACTTATAACCAGAACGTGCTGCCAGACGTCTGATGGTAGGAGTTAGACGTCTGACACATGTACACTCTGTTTTCTTTATTTTATTAGTAGTGTGTATAAGCAAGTGTTTGTAAAGATTACTCAAGGAGATTGTACATATCATCTATTTACAAACTTAACAGAATGTACTAGTATAATCACCCTTGTGTTGGTCTTCAAGTCTTGGATGCACAAGTCTACCTGCATATAAATGATATATATATAACTATGTATATTAACTCCAACAGCTTGTATAGTTGTTGTCATCGAAATTAAGGATGTAATACTCCCTGATAGCCCACCAGTTGACATTGGAGTTTACAATATTGTAAAGACTACGACATTATATAAAATGTGTTAAGGGGGATATGGGTAATGCCTTAACGCTATTTTAATACTTTACTTTACTGTAGACACTATTATAATAGCATATTTTATTATGTATGTTGATGGCTTAACGGATCCTTAGGAGATGGAATCCCGAACATTTCTTAAGTTATTGCACACACGTTAGACACTGGATAGGAGATGTCAAACACGGTAAACATCTCTGACGCCGTTACACTCATATTTATTTACTGTTGATTTAACTTACATAAGATCTTTTAGTTCTGACTTGAGTGTTTTGTCTTTTCATTACGCTTGGGTCAGTCTGAGCTTTTCAGTGTATCGAAGACTGCTTTTCTGGAGGACGAAGACATGGATTTGTATACTATTATTATTTATTATATTTATTCCATTGCATCATGTTGTTCCGCTGCATTTATATATTTATTCATGTTGTATGTAACTCTGATCTGTATTATAAAGGTGTAATCAAATATTATTTGTAAAATAGCTTCACGAACTGTTTTTTTGATTATTATATTTTGTCATTCCGCTGTGAAATTCTATATTTGTTTTTCTTTCTTTCTCTGCTTTTTCTTATTTACCCCATGACAATCCTCCCTTTTGAATGGTTTGAGTCTGATTTGTGTGGTTTATCGTCGATTTAAACCGTCCAAAATGGTGGGGTGTTACAAGAAGAGTAGGAAATAGAACTACATGCGCTTGATCTCCAAAAGTGGTATATAGGCCATCTTTTTCTATGCAATAGCCCGTGGTTTCCTTATGGCCGGGGTGTATAGAAATTGGCACAATCAAAAAAATCATTGACACTTTTTTCCCTTTTATTCTTTGTTTATAAGTTTGTTGGTGAAAGCAAAGAATGGAGCAGAGAGTTTGGAATGGGTCATATCCATAGGATAGATCGGTATATCTCTTGCATTAAAATCTTTTACAGTTGTTTTAATAATTGATGTATCGAACAATGTATAATATCTGATGTACTAGATATGTGTAATATTTAACTATTGATATGAGATTGTATATATATGTTGATGTTGAAATTCTTTTATGAGGTTTCCCTTCTTATTTCCATTGTTTTAGACCCTTTTTTTAGTTTTTATCTATCCATGATCCACTGCTTTTAATATCTACAATTAGTTGTAAGCTTATTTTGATGTCGTTTGATTTAAGATGTTAAAAATAGTGGATCATCATACTTGGTATCAGAGCTTAGGTTTAGCGACTTCTTGAGCCTGGGAAGATTTGGCTATTAGAGTATGATGATTTACACCTTAGGCTGGATTAGAATATAGAGTGAGAGAGCATTTTGGTTCAATTGTATGCTTTATATGTATGGGTTGTTTGCTAACCACCATTACCTCACCGTATGATGTGTTTATTTATAATGACCTTTATGTGGAAAATAAATAAATTAGGACTAGGGAAAGATGAACGCTTTTAAGGGCGGTTAAATGTTGGTTATAACCCAATGGACACCCACTCGATGTTAAATTATAATGGATACCTGACTTTAATAAGATGGAATCACCTTTTATTTTTAAAGTGAATAATATTTGAAAATTTTATAAAATATACACATCTTATTTTAAAAATATTTTATTAAAAGTGGGAAAAAATTTATTTAAGAAAAGATAAGTTTTGTTGATAAAATTTTATTTGAAAATATTTTTTTAAAGGATGATTAGTTTAAAATATTCAAAAAAATGTTTTGATAAGAACATGTTAGTTGAAGTTGTTTTTAATTTGGGAATATTCCCTGAAAAAAGAGGGTATTTTGTAACCTCACTTTGACTTAAAATACTTCAAAATAATATTTTGTTGTGGATATTTTGAACAGAAATATTTTTGTTAAAGAATATTTTAAAATATACACTGTAAGGTTTGAGGAGTATTTATTTAGTAAGATGTTTTAAGAAGGAGAAAACTATTTTGATAATAGCATATAATTTAAAATGGTTTTGTCATAAATATCTTGTTGGAGAATATTAAGTAAGGACCCTTATTTTAAAGAATAGAATATTTTGCTGAAACACTTTTTACAATGAATATTATATGGTTTGGATAAAATTTATTATAAAGATACTTTCTGGTAGTTTATTTCCACAAAAAGATTTTTTTTTAAGGAATTGATTTCTCGAAAGGAGTATTTGAAAATAATATGTTAGAAATAATTTTATTTAACAAAGTATTGGTGGAAATATTTGACAAATAGTTGACGGAAGTATTTTTATTTGAAACGTATCTTTTTGAATAAAGTATTTGATAAAGTATTTATTTGAAAACAAAGTTTTATCAAAGGAGTATATTTGATTTTAGAAAATCATCTGTTTAGAAATTGATTTCGGTTGTAACTATTTCACTTAATTGGTACTCTTTGATAAATGTGTTTTAAAAAGAAAAATATTTTAGAGTAAAGAGCTTTACTTGGAAAGACTTAATTTGAAGATTGTTTTATTGGGAATATATTTGGAAGTATATTACAAGAAAAGATGTATTATAAACTATTTAGTTTTACAATACATTAAGAAAATATTTTACTAAGATGAGGATGATTTGACTTTGAAAAGTAAATGGTTGAAAAAGTAAAATATTCAATTGAATAACAAAATTTAGAGGTATTTGTTAGACAGGTATTTTGTTAAAAATATATTTTATTTGGAAATTTTAATTATAATTATAAAAATAGTCATTGTCACATGGGGTGTAAGATGACGAGGTATGATGAATTTTAAGTTCACCTAACACCATTATGACGATATTTCCTTTATGACTATTATTAGATATTTTCCTTAATGAGCTATAGGGACATTTAGTTTTTTTCCTTCCATGAAGAGAGTTGGGATATGATGCAGGGACTATCCATTCCGACATTTGGGATAATAACCTTGTTGGTAGAATTGTTTGTTAAATTATCGACAATTAAGAAAATTTAGTTGCTTATTTACTAATGTATGCTTATTAATTTATGCTATGCTTGTTTGAAAATTTCTTATGATTGTATAATTCTGTTGATAATCCATTTTACTATGATTACTTTTAATTATTACTCGTTGATTGTTTATTTAGTTAATCTATGTCATACTTGTTTGAATTATTTTCTCTTAATTGCGTTATGTGGTTGATTGTTTGTTATCATATGGTTATTTAATTATTTGCCTATTAGTTTGATTGCTATGTATGATCAATGTAGAATCAGTAGTATCCAATCAATGTTAACTTTTGATGGGATGTACATTGGAGAACAGGTGGATTAATAAGGGGTGTATATAGTTTAGTCATGGTGGGATAACATAGTTTCCTAAGCTAAAGAAGACTGGATATTAAGATTGACTAAGAAATTGAATATGTTTCTTGAATATGAGAATAGTAATTAGATAATTCTGATGACTAAAGATTAGATGAGTACCCCTAAGGAATCAGAATGCCGATTAGGGAGGTTCATATAGGTTTATCAAAATATTTGTTTCAAAATCTGCATTTTTCAAATAATTACCAGCTTCCATAAATATTTTTGGATAGAGAGTTATTATTTATAAATTTTTATGAAATGATGTTTTCTTAAAAATTATTTTGAATTTGACTTGAAAAGGTGGAAATATTTTGAGTAATTGTTTTATAAAATGGTGGTGATATTTTAGGAGGAAAAAGGATTGGTTTAAACATCGATGGAAGCTTTAACTTGAAAATAAAAATGTTTTGCTTTGAAGATATATTGGGACACTCCTCGCTAATGGATCCCTCTTTGGTATTTTGGATTGGTTATCCTTGTCATCATAAGAAGAAATTACTTTAAGAGGATTTGGGAATCATATTTTTGGACGTGGTCTATATATTTGAAGAGATGAGATCCGATATTGATGTTTCTGACTTGATAACTCAATAAAGGGAGTTGCGATGATGATCCATAAAAACAAGTTCTATGACGGGAACTTGCCAAGTGAAGCTAGGATCCGTTCTACTATAGATATGAAGTATGTCGAAGTATCATTGAAATTCGAAGATTTTGATGTGCACTCGTAAAGCAGGGTTATGTAAGGATGCTCACCTGGGCTAGACGTGCCCTGATCTTCCGATGGGAGATTCGTCTTACCCTGGACTGCCAAATGGGTGTTCTAGTTTCTAGCCCTTTAAGTGGCACGGATGTGATCAAAGAAACCGAATGACGATGAATACTCATATATCCTAAAGTACAATACTCTAATGATGGTGGGTGTTCATTGAACTTATGATGGTGGTCATTTGGAAGAGACCTTGCAATGTGGGACTGAGGATTGAGGATTGATGCAGTTGCAGTATGAGTAGATGACCATATTATTTTAAGGACTCTGCCATGACTAGACATATTATTTTGAGGATATAGTCATGATTAGGCACATGTTATTTTGATGATATGATTATAAGTGGGTGCACAAGATATTCTAGACGGTGAAAAAATGGAATGTACACTGATTATTATGAAGATGAGATTATGAGGAAGTTCATCGATGATCTTAAGGATGCACATATTATGATTTACGTCTAGTCAACATAGGAATTAACTCACACATGTTATTGGTTGATAGTTTAGTATAGTGATAGTACCATATTATTTCGAGTATGTGTGTTTATTTTAATAAGCTATGCTGACTGTTGATTTATGTTTATGCATTTATATGTACATGCTTGTTTTGATCATCCTATCTTTTGTTGTATCTGTTATGGTTGAATTATGGATATGCATGATATGGGTTAATCTGTGATTGAAATTGTTTCACCCTTTGTTGATATAGTATAATTTTTACATATCATAGTTTGGATTGTATGACTGAGGAAGTGCATGTGTTATTATAGTATATATGTGGAAAATTGAATTCATTATTGTGAATGAATTGTATTGTATCATGACTGATGGCGTTATGTGGTCGATATACACTATTTTTATAAGTTGTTAATTTGTGATTGATATGTTTTCCTACATTTAGTAATTAAGTCCATTATGAGACTTTATTAATTTGGTTGAAAGTTGTAATTGGGGAATTGCAAGGACATAATTCTTTTAAGGGTAAAAGATTGTAATGACCCGAAAATTTAACGCTGTTAACATTAAACTAATTAAAAATGATTTATAATTAAAAAGATGAATTGGGTATCGTATTTAAAACCGTTGCAATGGTCTTTCCGAGCTGATCGGTTTGATATATAATTTTAATTAGGTTTGAAGTTTGCGAAATAGAGGCGATATAGTGTTTAAATAGCGTATGTAGCTGTTTCGGGCCAAATTGGATACACAACTCATAACCCAGCCTAATGACTATAATGAGGCTAAGAAAACCTAGTCGTCACCTCCATTTTCATTTTCCTGTCTAATTCCCAAAATTTCTCTAATCACTTGCTAATGGTAGATGATTATCTCTAATTACAAATTATTTTAAAAACCAAAGTATCCAAACCCTATCGAATTATGTATCATCGTGATGCTCTCGACGAATGGAGTCAACAGGTGGTGTTCATTGTTTAAAAAAGTGCTCGGAGTGGCAGAAAATCATGGTCAAATATAAAATCAACGAGTTGGCTAGGGAAATTTGGGCATTTCCAATTCGGCTATCAATTTACAAAATTGAAGCGATAGAATTATGGAGGGAAACTAATGGTGGTGGTCTCATGGTATGAAGCATTGTAGATCGGTTGGAGTGCACAAATTAGGGTTTGAAATGCTCTAACATTAAGTGGCGGTGATGGCTTACTGGAGCATACCAAGGTGAAGGCGACAATGCTAGGAGGCAGCAGACGGTGAGCTTTATCAAAATCAAGTGATCGACGATGCCAATTTTGGCCAAGGCGGTAGCTGGAGCATGGTCAAGGTCGACCGGAATAGGGCACAAGGTGTCTTTAGGTGCAAATGGTAGGAGAGGTAAAATTATAAATATGTCAAGTTATTTTAATTAATTTCAATTTAGACCCTATAACTTCTAACCTTCATATCTCGCACGACGAACTCCGATGCAGAACGATTTCTTCCATTGGACTCATAATGGAATTATGGACAATTCGGCAATGGATTTGCTGAGTTTAGGGGTTGTTAGCAACAGCATGTTGGTATAGTTCACTTAATTTAATTAATTGAATTTTAAATTTTAAATTTTAAATTATATAACTATTGATAAAAATTCATATTTGATGATATATGTTGTGATCTATGGATGACTGTTTGGTTATACTGATATTTTGGATGTTATATTCCTTGATTGAATTATTATTGTTGATTGTAGTATTTTTGGAAGTTTAATGAAAATAAATATTTTATTTGGATTGGAAAATAATTAATTGGGATAAATTGGATAATAATAAAAATTTGGATAAATAAATAATAAATTAGATTATTTATAGATTTGGATGGTTTTTGTAAATAATGATGATTTATAAAATTAGAGTATGGAATTTAGTAAGGTTATTATTTATGAATTTTTGGGGAAATTCACAAATAGTAGCTATAATTATATTTCAAATTAATATTTAGGAACTTTAATATTTATAAAGTAGAATAAGACTCTAAAATAATAATAATAATGTGAATTTCTTTAATATAGTACTGTTTTGTATATATGACGAATGATTGATTTTATAATAATTAAGGTAAGAAATATTATTATTAGTGTCTAACCTATAAAATAAAAAGGTATTTTCCGAAAAATACAAATAATAATAAACAAATGTTTTCCAAAAGTGTTTTTGGATAACATAATTACTATTTTGAGATGGATAAAAATTAAAAGGAGTTTCGATGAATTGAAATAAAATAATTGCTATTTTTTGGAATAAGCAATAAAATAATAGTAATATAGTTTAAAAAGCGATTTGTTAAAGAACTGCTATTTTTACTTGAAATTGAGATGTTTTGAAGTATTTCAAGAAATGGAACTATAGTAAAGGATTTAAAGAGTATATTATCGTTTAAAAAGAAGTATTATTATTTTTGATGCAATAAGTAAAAAGGTTACTTTATAATGGGGGAATTAATTTAAAGGACAAAAAATTGTATATTTTTTGCCTCAAGGACACAACCTCAATATTTTTACCATAAGGACAAACATTCTCCTAAAAATTATTCATAAGGACAAACATTTTCCAAAATTATTCATAAGGACAACAAAACTGCTACCAAGCTAAAAACTGATACCTAAAAACTGCTACCAATAACTACAAACTAATACCTAAAAACTGCTATCAATGACTAAAAACTGATACCTAAATAAAGTTGTCCTTCAGGATAAAATATCGAAGGTCTGTCCTTGAGGTTAAAACGTTGAGAAATTTTGTCCTTGACAATAATTTCCTGCTTTATAATTAACAATAATAAAATGATTTTATACACCATACAAGCCCAGCCCAAAGGCAAAGCAAGCAAGATCTTCGCTTATGGCTACATCACTGGAGATGGTCAACGGGGCAACAAAATGTCTTAGATGATTTTAATAATATTGATCTAAAAGTGTAACAGGGCAACACATAAAAGGAATAACTTGTAGTATAATGGTTTAAGACCTCATTTAAAACCTCGACAACCAAAGTTCAAGCGCTAACACCTACAATTTTTCCCCTTATCTTTCTTTGCACCATTTTCTCTACGAGGCAAATTTTATTTATACACCAAAAATCACCGAACGTACACCATTATTTGCTAACAAAATCTATTACTAAATTACCCATCTTTTTAATTGTATTTGTAGTCATTTTCTTATAATCCACTAAATTAAAACACTAAAGTTAATTATATTTAATTAAACCTGTACAATTTTATGAAGAAGTTAATGAATTTTTTAACACGAAACCTAAAATATAAGTTAAGATAACTTTTACAACTAATTACCTTAATTTAAAAGTATTTTTTTCTAGGTTAGAGTTGATTTTGTATAAATAAAGATTTGTCAAAAAAATTAAAGAAGTTACAATATGCAAAAATTAAAGTTCATCTTGTTGAATTTTAGCTTAATTTAATGCCAGGAATATCTAGATTTTTTGTAGGTGAGTTTTAAATTTTAAAGAGGGAAGATAATGTAGATGAACATAAGAGTAATCTTGTAAAAGAGATTGTGTATGTAAAGTAATTTTCGGCGTATACTAATTTATTATACCTTATGGTGTATGTTAACGTATTGTTGATATATGAATAGAATTAGCTTCTCTATAATTTTTCTAGGGCAACCAATATGGTAGGGCCGGCACTGACTTTAGAGAATAATAGATGTAAGTATATTATTGGGATGGTTGTTGAATATGTGATTAATTGTTGATCGTAATTATCACATATATTTAATGTTTGATGATGGTATCGCATTTTGATGAGTGTACAATATTTTACCACTTTCACTAATAGATGATGGGTAGTTTACTATGGTGAATTTGATGATTGATGTTGTGTTACTATTATGAGGTGATTAGTACACAAATGATGATTTATAATTACATTGGTGATGCATTACTATAACCGATAGTTAGTATGAATGTAAGTATATTTTATTGTTGTTATTTTCTTAATTAATTGGGGTTAACATAGCGTGTTGCTGATGTTGACTGGCTAAGTATGTTATCATTATTGTTTCTCTATATGATGGTTTGTTGTGATGGATGAGTAAGAATATTATTTTCTGCTTCTACTGTTTGCATGGGTTGCATTGGTTGCATTGGTTATGATGATAGCGATGGTTACATGGATGCTATGGTTGTTATGTTCTAACTAGTGTTTGGATGCAGGAGAATAGCAGGAAATAGAATTACATGGTTTTGATCACCAAAAAGGGGTACATAGATAGTCTTTTTCTATGCAATAGTCACAGATTCCTTCCTTTTGGTTAGGGTGTATAGAAATTGGCGCAGTCCCAAAAATAGTTGACACGTTTTTTCCTTTTATTTTGTATATATATGTATGCCTATTTGTAAGTTTGCATGTGAAAGCAAAAAATGTAGTAAATGGTCTGGAATGGGTCATATTCATAGGATAGATCAGTATTTCTCTTATAACAATTTTTCTACAGTTGTTATTCTAATTATTGAAGTATAGAAAAAAGTATAACATCCGATGTACTGGATTTGTATAATATTTAGTTATTGATATGAGATTATATATATATATATATATTGATGTTTAAATTCCATTGTGAGGTATTCCTTCGTATATCCATTATTTTAGACTTTTTTTCTAAATTTTTATCTATCCACAGTCCACTACCTTTAATATCTGAAATTAGTTATAAATGTATTTTGACTGTCACTTATAATTGATTTTAGATGTTAAAAATAGTGAGTTGTCACAAGTTAAATGCTTCTATTTATTTGACAATTAATACATGCTTTTATCTTTTAGAAAAAATATATTATTGTAATCCTTTCAATGAAAAGATAAATGATTTTATCATTTCAATAAAGGATAATAATTTTATATGTTCACAAAAATATAAATAATTTTATCTTTTTACAAAATATAAATACTTCAACTTTTTGACAAAAGATAAACACTTTTATTTTTCGACAAAAAAACAAACTTATAAATTTTCGACAAACTAAATATTTTATGTTTTCAATAAACGATAAATATTTTTACATTTTCATGTAAAATGATAATTTTTTTATCTTTTAAATGCTATTATTTACATGTGTAAAACTCTATAATAACAACTTAGTAAATTATGTTTCAATTGGAAATTATAACCAGAAAGCATTCACACTATAAGATAATAATAATTAAGGTTATCATTTTAGAAGAAAAGATGAAATATAAAACATTTTCAAAGAAAATAAATGAATTTTTTTTACAAACTTACGCTTTCATCAACAATCTTACTTACATTGTATTCTGAAAAATTACAATCATAAGTAATTCAATAACCATACAAGCTAATCCAAAAACATATGCATACTAATAATAAAATCTATATTTAGAACTTATGGAGACTCAAATACTTATACAAGAACATGCATTTTTCCCCTTCTCAGACTCTCTTAGCATAGATGATATACTAATTGCTTGTTTGATATCACTGACAGCAATAACCTAATGAATATATAACAAAAAATTTAGTCTCTACTATGGAAAACTAGGTTATAAGTTGCTGTAAAAATTATTTAAAAATATATTAAATATATCGCTTCAAATACTTAATCATGAATAATAAATAATGATTATCATTTTTGAAATCTACTGCAAGACAAGATCATTTTTAATATTAAATAGTAAAATAACCAATCACAATAGTTAGTTACCTAGGGTTCTCAACCCAGAATGATGATGAAGCACGTTTTGACAGCTAATCTTGATGGAGTTTTTGAGAATGAAATTTAATCTGGAATCTACATTGAAAATTGAAACTAACACTTAAAATTTCAATAAATCTTTGATTAATGAAACAGTATTTGATATTGGGATTGTGCATCAATCAACGCTAAAATAGAAATCGTGAAAACAAGGAATAGATATTGGAGAGGGTTAGTTTGGAAATTTGAAATTTGAGTTTTGTCCTTGAAACATAGTACAATGTTTAATGGAGTACTTAATTAGCACCAAATTTGAAATTTTGCCGTGGGAAGTAAAACATTTTGAACCATTATCCTGCAAATAAAGTCAGGTTCGTAGAGAGGTACTGAAACCTAATTTCCAAGTTTGATATCGTGTCCAAAACACTGCATGCCTCTTAAAGCAACTCCAATAGTTAAAGGGATGAATATCAATCCTAGAATATTTAACCCTGAATATTAATAGGTTTGGCCAACAGTCAGACGTCTTCTTAATATGCACCTAAGTGTAGCCAATTATTTAATAGGCATGTCAGCCTTATATGCTTATTAAGTAAGCGCCCGAGGCAATGCGCCTAAAAAGGAGTACCCAGCCATCCCTCTAATTTTCTCACTCTTTTATTTTCTTGTTTTAACAAGAAAAAACACCAAAATGTCGTTGCATGCTACTGAAATCGCAAGACATACCGTTATAAGGTAGAAACCGAGGAGCAAGCTAGTCTGATTCACGTTGCCTCTACTCCTGATATGATGATTTTAACTTATGGATCTTGCAAAAGCATCCAGATGGATACACACATCGCATATGGACTGCATTGGATACAATTGAGGTATAATTTATATTTAATTCTACATATTTTACTTATAACTATATTCATAAACCTACGAAACAAAAAATATAAAATAACTATTAGTACATCAATGTTAGGTTAATTGTATATTAATTAATAAATAATATATATTATTGTTAATTATATAGTCCAAGTATAATTATCGTTTATTATACCGTTCAAGTATATCGATATCAAGTTAGTTGTATATTAATTATGAACTATTGTTTATTATATAGACCAAGTATATCGGTTGTCGAGGTTATTGGTACAAGTGCATTGGATAGTTTTACGATACACTCCCTCGGGCTTTAGTAGATGGGCTACATAATGATCCATTTTCCAATTTCCTACATATTAGACCTGCCCGGTCTTTTGAACGTCCACTCATTGTGGCCCTAGTTGAGAGGTAATGGCCTACTATACACATGTTCCATTTTCTTGATTTTGAGCTAGGCTTACTTGAACCGATATTTATATGATGACTAACATAAAGATACGAGGGATAGATATGATTCCTTCAATTGGTTTTAGTGATGTTTCCACGACATACCCTCAGTGGTACATTACACCGCATATGGACAGTGCTGTTATGGTGATATGGTCATTAAGGCCTTTCTACTATATTTATTTCGTTCGACATTCTTTTTGAACCAAAAGGAGACTATTAGATTATGCTACCTTGCAACGATGGTCGATCTAGATCAGCTCCATACTATAGACTAGGGACGTGATGGATCAAGGCCGTTTGATAATGGGTAAATTGGGTAAATTTCAAAAAATATTCCCTATATAGTTTTTTATTAGGTTTATGAAGTCTAAATTTATTATTAGAACTAATCCAGTACATTAAAAAAAGATTTTATTTAACTTTTCTGATTTGTTTAAATAATGTATTTGACCAAATTTTCATTTGGTATGTTTGTGACAATATCTAAATATACTCAAGTGTATATAGTGTAAGTGCAACTTTCATGTTGTGTACATAGTAATGTGTATGTGTATAGTGTTAGGATTTACATCGTAACTGATACATTTACTCTTTATATACGCACAAGTTGTCCAAAACATTGTTTGCAAACATATGTATGTATGTATGTATATGTATAATTCCAAAGTTTTATTTATTAAATCCCTTAATAAATCTAAGTTGATTTTCACCAAATCAACAAATCTGAAACTAAAATTTGTTTCCAAAACATCAAGTTATTTGGTTTGGTAAGACAATAAAAATATATCTAGATCTACAAATTCAAATATATATATATATATATTACATTTTAATAATTTAAAAATAAAATAAAATAAAGGTACTTTGTAAGTATGATGTACATATTTTTTTCTTTTGCCATAAACACAACCTTCCATTTTTTTCCTTTATTCAATTGATATATTTTACTTTGAGACAAAATTAATAATTAAAAATTAAATGTGAATATAATTTTTAAATTAACATCTTAACCTTAAATGAAAAATTATTTTTTTACTCAAAAAGAAAAACTTTGCTGAACAAAACTAAATAGTTAATTTATGTGGGTTAATACATCAAAATAGCTCTCCTTTAATTATATATATATATATACATATACATATATTTTTTATTAAACCGTTTATTATGAAATTGTTTTCAACTTACTTTTAATATGTATATGTATAAGTACATATGTATATGTATTTTGAAACCTAAAGCTAACTATGAAACAAGGAAAATTAACATTGATATTTGACTAAATAAGCTTATAATAAAACGATAAACTAGCTATCAGAGTAGATCTAAAGAAACATCAACAATAATATAAGTTTACAATAAGAATTAGCAATCAAAATTAATATTATTAATTTTAAACCAATCTAAAACAACGAACTCATAAAAAAATTCAGATCTAAATATGTGTAAATTAAAGGTGGACAACAAATACATGTACATATTCGTTAAATTAATTAAATGGCTATATTTATATCGTCATGATGAAAATATATATAATAGAATAGATTAACCTTATTGATTTTGCACTTGAATGTGCCTTAATTAAAAGAGTTGCTCCTAAATCTAAAATTTCAACTCCTAGCTTAGCAAGAGAAGGAGAACCACCTTTTTTGTTTAAATATTATTAATTCAAAAAGCTATCTTTCGCATATGATCAAATTAGGCCCCGAAACACGTTCCATTATGTTCGGAATGTGGGTAAAACATTATAAACACCAGGCGGCACGTCTTGTTTGGAGTTCGTTCGGAAAAAGCAGTTAAAATTGAGAATAATAATAAAATAATATATAAAACGTATATATACACACGTTTCTACAGTGAACCCTAGGTTCTTTCTACGCAGCCGCCACTTATCTTTTTAATGGCCGAAAAGCAATTCACTTCCCCCTCGTTTTTCTCGTGATCCACGCAATATTATGAAAAGGCCTCAACTAGACAAAGAAAGCGCTCGACGAGTGGAGCACATCTACCGGTGGAGATCACCGTTGGTGAACGGAGTTGGCAGCAGTTCGACGAGGAGGGTCAGCCGTTCATTTGCATTTGCAGGGAAAAGGCGCGACCGAGTTGCTCGAGGCTTCAGGCGAAGGTGAAGGTGGGGCATAGCTTCAATGTGGCGGTGCTTGATCGATGCCTCGATGGACGTGGTGGTCGCGGCTATCAAGGAACGATGGCGTGTTTTGGGTTCGGTAGCCTGGTAGTGAGCGGGAGGGAAGAAGAGAGGGACGCAGCCTTGATTTGCAATTTCAAAATCAAATGGCCGAGATTTCGTCTGGGTATTTTATATATAAAAAGGAAATAAATTTTTATAATTTATATTCAAAATGTTTAAAAACTCATATCTCATCCATACAAGGTCGAAATCGGGTGAAACTGGTGGCGTTGGAACCACAGCAACGAGATCTACGCTGAAGTGCAGATCTGGTGGTGTTTGGACCTCGTGAAAATTTTAGGTTAAATCGAACGTGCTCGATTTAATTCAAAATTGGAATGTTTGGCAACGTAAACTCAAGGTGAGTTAATCTCACTCAACTTTGGACTGTCAGTATTAATTTTAAACAGTTAAAATTAATAATTGATTGATTGGTTAAATTGATGCAATTTTTATCAATTGGATGTGTAATTATATATAGTAGTATATATATTGGAGTGATTGATATTCCCGCATTTATATAGCGGATGAGATCCTATGCGCCCCGCATAATAGCGGATGATCCTATATACCGCGATATTCCACCTCGAAGTGGAATTGGTATTTTTATGTTTTGCTAACATCTGTGGATGTAGGGAAACAGGTTAGAGGGATCCAACTGGATTCCTCAAAAATATTGAATTTAATTGCATATATAGTGATATATGTTTTATTGAATAAATTGTGACAGGTTATCGTATGATCTGAATTGGTTGAATGTTATGGCAGTTAACTTGGGTTTTGGTGTTTTTAAGTACCAATTAAAAATACGTTTTGAATTGGTAAAGGATTGTAAACAGGGAATTTTTGGAAATTATAAACGAGGTCTATAATATAAAGTGAGGTAAAAATATCAGTGGATATTTGAGATTTTAAATTCACAATGGGAATTTATAAGGAGATGGTAAATCGTTTTAAAAATAAATGGTGGTTTATTTTGAGGAATTGTGAGAAAGAAATTTACGGAGTTGGTACGTAAATTTAAACTGGGAATAAATCAAGAAGGATTTATAAATGATTAGACGGGCTATATTGGAGTGGAAAGTGTATTTTCCTAAAAGATAAGTATATTTTCAAAGAGAGATTTTTGAGAGTAAATCGGAAGTTTTAAGGATGTTTTAAAAGAATGTTTTTAGAAAATTTTATATTTAATTGTTTTAAAAGTATTAAAGTAAATAGTAATTAAGTTAATTATAGCAGTTAATTATTTTTAAAGGTTAAATTAGTATTATGATTTAAAGGATAATTATTAAATATTTATATTTTATACATAATAGTTTTATTTTAAAAAGTAGTTTTTGGATAAAGTCTTACAAGGAGAATTATTATAGAATTTCATAAGTATTATTTTGAATAAAGAATTTGGGTAGCTTATTTTAAATATTTTAAGTGTATAGTTTGGATAAAGTGATTTAATTTATTTAAAATCTGAATTTAATAAGACTTGGTGTTTTCAGTGAAAATAAAATATTTGGCTGAATGATTGTTTATTTGATAGTTAAATAACCGACTATCAAATCTAGACCCAAATATAACTATGAAAATATCTAGGAGAAGTACATTAATTATATGGTACAGTTACCGTTCGAGGTGCTATACTGTACGTATAAACTCGTTCGTTCTTCTAGGACGTTTATAAGGAAATCCGTCCACCAACGGTTAGGAGGTGATCTCCGATCTTATTTTTGTCTGTTTATTTCCTAAAGAACCAGGGTTGAGTTTACTGGAAAATAGCGAACGTTGTTTCGAAGAGACCGGGATCGGATTTGTGAATCCGAAAACCACTTTGATCCAACGAGTACGTTTTCGTAATGAAGACAAGAGATTGGAGTCGAAGATGGAGCAGTGAAGTGCAAGGGCTAATCGCTACTAATCCTGAGGGTGATTCCAAATGGATGTAGTAGGAGTAGTGCCTTCGATTTCGTTCGGACCGAGAACGGACTTGTATGGATGAATGCTATCAGTACATTGTCATTGGAGGACAATGAGCATTCTAAGTGAATAATTCTAAAAAGGTAACGCTTAGCCTCGAGCCTCATCAACCGGGAATGACTGAAAATCAGGGGATATGCAGCAAGGCTAAGTGGGTAGCTTCCAATTAGGGTAAGATTTTCCCTGTCTAGAGTCCTTTTATTTCGGCTGTGTGGCGGCTGTTGATCCCAACCGCGGGGTGATCTTATTCGGGCTATCCAGTAAGGGGAAGTCTGGTCTTGTGTTGTAGGGGATCGGGAGTGATCCTCGGTATACTGATCTAGACCAGGTACCGTGACAGGTGGTACCCCAGTGCCTAGTCATTCAGTTGGAAATCCATTTTGCATATGTGCCTTTACGGTTTTGATTGTAGAGCCTAGTATGCTGGAATTTAGTTAATGTAACAATTTCGGCTATTTGATTTAAGTATTTGTACTTAGACACTACTATAATATCATAGGATTTTGATATAAAATGTTTTGGTTATCGTAAGGTAAAAACCCGACATGTTTATTTATGGCGTGGTCTTACGAGATACCTTTGGTTTCAAAGGGTTTAGAAAACTTTAATAATTCAATTCAATGTGTTTTCTCATGCTGGTTTTCCAGACTAACTCGGGTGTTATTTTATTATAATGCTCGGGTCAGACCGAGTGTTTCAGGTTTAGGTTAGGATGCTATGGAGCTCAGGAGAGGAGTTGGAGACCGAGACGTATTCTCGTACTTGTTTATTTCTGCTGCAGTGTTTTGTTTGAAATTGCCAACAGTTGTGAGGATAGGATGTTATAACTGTCCAAGCTGGTAATTATTGATTTGTATACTCTGATGTGACTTGTGTATATTACCGTTTTGATTTGTGTAAAGAGCTATTGATATTGTATATTGTTCTGTCCACGGTGAGATTCTGTTTTTGTTTGGTTTTCTTCTTCTACCTACTTTCTTTTCCCTCAACAATCTATCTTTCCGGCACTCATTCGTCCGGCATGTTATACGATGGGCGTATTTATGTCGATTTTTGAGGGTCGTGAAGGGCGGGCCATCACAATACTTGCCCTCCAAAGTACGTCTTGTGCTGAACAGGACATGCTTTCAATTGAAGCAAGTTAGAGTTGTCGATAAGAAATCCATCCAATTTTCTGAATAGTTGCTATCCTTCCGTCGAATTATTTTCCCAAAGTATCATATCTCTCTTTGATCGTTATGACGCTTGGTCGATTTTTAATAGTATAAATTCAGGATTATATTCCGTCAGTTGATATCTATGTCTGGTTCTACGAATCTAGTAATCTTTGGCTATCTGATCCAGTCTCGACCTTGAAAGCTTCAGGTTTGAATTCAATTTCTGTCAATTTCAGAAATTAAACTTTCAGAATATACACGTGCACGTTCAGGTACATGTTCTTGTTGTTGGCTCCCGGACGCGTTTGCATGCTCACAGGTCGTCACCAATTTTCGATGAAATATAAGCAATTCCGTTGCATTTTATATTTGCTTACTTTATATATTTTTTAGGTACATGTTTGCATGTACATAGGGTTCGTAACCGATCCCTTCTTTCCCTCTCTCTTTCTTTTATGTTTATAGGGATCGACATTCCTCTAGTCGATCCCCCCTTTTCTTTTCTCTTTTTTTATATAATAGGTATCAGAATTCTCCTTTAGACGATCCCTTTTTCCCCCAACTTATTTCTTCTTTTTTAAAAATATATTTATAGGGATCAGAGTGGATCACCAAGTTGAGGGATCGTATATGTATGGGATTTAGTCTATTTGGCTTCGTGGAGATGCTAAGGCAGGTCGATCCCTCTAGCCTCATATATAAACTAAGATTTCATTCTCTATCCTTCACCTATGCACTTTACTTTCATTTTCCTCTATTTTCTTCAACACCGAACCCTTCTTCCCTTATCTTAGAGCCAAACCCTTCGCCCTCTCTTCCTTCCTCAACTTCGAATCAAAATCTAATGTGACCCTTCATACTTTCATCAACCCGATCCCTTTTCCCCTTCAGTTTTGATCATCTCTAAACTATCTGCCATTGCTGTTGACTTCTCAACGTCTCACTATCGATTTATATACATAGGTAGGATTTTAGTTTGCATATGATTTCAATTTGTGATGAGGTAATGGGATCGGTCGTGTCATGGGTCGAATAAAGTGAAGAGGGTGAGAATGGTGGCGATGTTGGGTTCAGTGAGGTGGTAGAAAAAGAGAAAGAAGGGAGTGGAACTTGAAAGAAGTAGGGGATCGGTCATTTGTTGTGTGCGCAGCATGGAGGGAACATCGCGATAGAGTATGGAGGAGAGGGATCGGTACTTCGTGTTGCCTGATGGGTCAGAGTAAAGATTTGAGGGAAACATGAACACGACTAAGTATAGGGGTTGGTTGCATTGGTGGACGAGGGATCGGTTGTTTCTGGAGGAAGGAGGGATCAATTGTATTGGTTTAGGCATAGGGATCAGTGGCGGAGTATTTGAGGAGGGATCGGTTATAGTCTTTTCGAGAGGGATCGGTTGTGGGCTTCATGAGAGGGATCAGTTGTATTAAGATAAAAGGATCAGTTATGGGACTTAGCCGATTCTAAGGCTGGAATTGAACTTGAACACTTGAGCAAACCGATCCATATTCACTTGCATGAATAATTAGAACCAATCCCGTCACAGTGAACTTGAACATATGACGATAACGAACAACAGGACTTCCATATCCAATATCGAACTCGAAATTGAACGACTAAACATCTGGGACTTAGAATATGAACTAAAACTTAATATATGGACTTCACACTTCGATATATGAATGGTCGATCCCAAAGCTTATACAATCGACCAATCTAAACACCAGTTGAGACGGTCAGCGATAACGGTCATTCTTGTAGGAATCCAAAGTCTCGTCACCAACGTTTTCTTTTAATTTTGAACTATTTATCTTTGCACGGCACAACACTGCACCATAATAGTTTACACTTAGCACGGGGGGACAGGTAGAATTTTCTAATCTTGATTATCTACTGAATTTACTTGATATGGGCTCTAGACGTTCAGAGCGTTTAGCCGCAATGCCTTCGGGACAACCTTTACAGCACAGCAATCCCGGAGGCGAGTCAAGTTCTGCAACTGTATCTGGTAGAATTTCCCTCGAACATCAAACTGAGTAACCAGAGATTCTAGCCTGTTGGTCGACTATTTCTCGAATGTTCCTGTCCTTTCGGTGGAAGAGATAAATCTTGCCCCTGACACTATAGAGGGTGCTGTATTTCTGGATAACCCGACGGATTCCCAGGCCTCTAGAATTGGTGATGCCGCTCTCCGTAGACTATGCTTTAAACATAGGATTCCATTTGGAGATGTCCTAGTTCCTTCAGTGAATTACATGGCACATTTGCCCCTGGAGGGGTATACGACATGCAATAAATTCATGTGCTGGGCCAAATGTGTGCCGCCTTTTAATTCTTTTTATCTGATAGATGCTAAATTACCTAGGAATAGTTCTTGCTAAGCTGCATCCAAACATATATGCTTTTCTTCATGGCACTTTCTTGCTATTTATGAATGTTATATTCCGCACGCCATCTCCTGAGGACATCAGGTTTGTCTACAATTTCAAATGATGGACAGGGAGCCTTTCTTATACTTTCCTCGAGCCTTTGCCCAAATGTCAAGTTCTGACCGGTGCTAGGAACAAGCTTAGCATCTTTAAACACAAATGGTTCTACGTTCGTTGTCTGTCTGGCTTCGCGAGGCGATGGTTGGAAGGACGTAAATGTTGCCTTCACTTTATTCTCAAATTCTTTAGCCCGAACCGTATCCAGAACTAACAAATACTTTGAAAATCTACAGGTCCATACATGACCTGAAGGCAATAGTTTTTCAAGGGTGGTTTCTGCAATCCATGTCACCCCGGTTGTAGATAGTTTTTCAAAAGCGGTTTCTATAATTCGCGCCACCGTAGTTGAGGACAGGGTCATCCTATAATCGATGAGTGGTTATCTCTTTTGGACTGTTGGAAGAAGGTCGCAGTATTGGTCTTCCAGAAAGCATTGCACCACCAAGGAATACTGTGAAACAAGATGGCGACACTAATAGCCCTGTCGTACCCCTAGTCGAGGAGGCTCAGGACGATGCTGAATAGGGTTAAATTAGAGGCGATGAAGCCAACAAGCCTGGCGATGCTAATGCAGGTCAGAGCAATGCACTTGTGGTTAAACCATCACAAAGCGCACAATCTCATGTATTAACAAGAAAAGGAAAAAAGCTTGCTTATAAACTCAGTAGGAGAAAAACTGCCAAAGAGCCCAAGTTCATCATCACCTCTGTTGAAGAAGAGACTTCCTCTCAATATTTAGAAAGTTCAATGGAAGGGTTCTCGAGGCTCCCGATCCCTAACGATATCATGACCAATGACTTCCCCAACATCAGTATTGGGTGGTTCAATTCTCCTACCAGGACTGGTGATGACGTTCCTCCCACTGGCAAAGGGGAAAACACTCCTATGAGCAAGCTTACAGTAACTGGTCCGTCGGGTGGGGGGGCGCTAGGACACTCACAATCACGCGCACTTCACTGCATGATTTTCATATATCTTTTATTTGATGGTCACTTATATGATCTTATTTGATTCTCAGGTGCTATGTCTTATTCCCGTGCCTTCGATCACTTGAGGGGCTCCTTAACACAGTATGGATCTAATCACGGTCTAGGCTCGGGCAGGCGTCGAGAAAGAGATGACAACCGGGAAAGAAATCATAGTTCAAGGGAGTCTTTATCTTCTAAACACAAGTCCCAAGCTCAATCACAATCTCAATCGTATCATCAGGAAGTTCAGGCTAATCTTCATGTACATAGCGGCTATCAGACCTCTTCCCATGCTCTCCAAACTGCTATGCCGCCCGAGCATTATCCTGGTTCATTAAGTTCTCGATAGCCTCACGATCGTAGGTCGAGTAAATACCCAATTGCTACTTCTGATCTAGCTTTGGCAACTATGGCTCCTAGGCCTATACGGTGGAAAGATTGACCGAACTTAAGGCAATTTCCCAAAAATCTGCTTTGATGGGCTAAAGTTTCTTCCTTCTATCCATACAATTCCAGGAGTGCAAAAGCGAGTTCACTTGCATGTGTCAATGATGTTTTTGTGCAGCATGAAGTATTCCAGAATTAGCCAAGAAAATCTCTGAGTTATCCATTGAGAGGCAACATGAAATCGATTGCCTTAAGTTGGAGGCAATCCATGATAAAGACATAATTAAACACCAAGATGATGAGATCATAGAGTTGATAGCGAAGCTAGCCGCGACAAAGAAGAGTTCCAAAGAAACATCTGAGATGGTTAGTCATTTGGAAATGGCTCACAAAAAGGAGCTGGACGCTGCCTTCGACCGCAACGGTGTGCTTGCTCTGGAGAAGGACACACTACAAAAGGAGAAAAGCACTCTAATCCGCCGCATTAAGGAACTCGAAGAACTCCTTAAGAAAGAGAAGGAAGAAAAACTCGAAGCCCAGGAGAGTTTCAAAGATATTGTGAAGAGGTCGTCGAAACATGGAAGCTAAAAATTAAACTTGACGAGCAACTTGCTCAAATTGAAGTCCTCAAGGAAGAGGCAAGGGAAGCTGGTTGTAATGAAGTTAGAGAGCAGATTGAGGCCCAGTTGGAGGATGCCAAAGAAGCTGGTCGAAATGAGATTAAGGACATGTTTGATCCTTTAATTGTTGAATATAATGCTAAAGTCCTAATCCATCGTGATTTGAGTTTTCTTAGAGAGGGCTATCTCGAATCACTCGCCGAGGCTTGGGAATATATTGTTGAAATGAAGAAGAAAGCCCTTGGTGAAGCTGATTTGGGTGAGGAGAAACTAGTACGGGAGATCCTTCATGGGGATGAACCTTTAGCCTTGCCGCTGTAAGGCTCCGATATTTTGATATTGTGGCACCCTCTGCCGAAGGGAAAAACATCGCTGAAGGTTCGGAGCCCGATCCCAAAGGTCCCCTTTAACTTTAAACAGCCGGAGCATCAGTTTCACTTGGCTCGGGATAGGATCTAAGCTATGATCCGGACAGACCCGGGTATCAATCAAAGGTGTCGACTCCTATTCTAGAAGGGAGCACTCCGGTGTCAACTTAAAGTCAGCCGGATACAGGTATCTCACTTTACTCTCCATTATTCGAGAGTTTTCGTTCCTCATGCCCAATATTTATGAGCTTATTTTCTTGTTCCCATGAATCTGCAGGTCTTTCGGGTCCCAGTCAAACTCCAAGAAGTGGTGCTGCTGCGGAGCAACAACCAACATTTACTAAAATTCTGGTGACTACCGACATTCCAGGGCCCGATGCACAAGTTATTGGAGCACTTGATGATGAAAAAGCTGATGATCAGCCGTTGCCAGATGAATCAGATGACGTTGCGATCACTGATGCATCCAAACACATTGATGAGCTCAGCTTGAAGGATCACATCAAGAGAGAGGAGTCATTGAAGAAAAAAGCTAAAGCTGAACCTGTTAATGAGGACGTCGATGATCGGAACCTTGTCCCATTACAAGTCATTCCACCTTGCTGGTCGATTTCTTAAAGAACTCCCTTTAAACTCTAAAAGCTCTCCTATGAAGGGTGGTAAAGGATCGGAGAGAAGGACTGGCGGAAGCTCGAGTGGTGCCACTCCTAAGAAATCCAGAAGAGAGAAAGGGCAAAAAAGGTAGTCATTACTTCGGCTTAGTTTGCATATAGCTTGTATAGCTGTTTTTCTTTTTGTTGGTCGTGATTGTGCGGGTACGGCCCCCGCATTTGGATAAACTTGTACTATGATTTTCAAGTTAATGTGCAAATAAAAGTTTCTTATTTTCTGTCGAACTCTTATGTGAATCTATTTGAGTAGTCAAGCTATTACTTTTTCATTCAGTTTACTTGTAATATGTTGCTCGTTGATTTGGATAATCATCCGTTAATTTTCACTTAAGGCCTCTATGTGGTCGTGGACTTAAGTTGTATCAAACTCTGGGCTCGAACCCTAGTGTTACGCCATTGGATTCAGCGGTTAGAGGAGTTAGATAATGGATGGTCGAACTCCATCCCTAGTGAGTTTATACTCCTCCTGTTGGTTTCAAGTCGGAGTTTATGGAGTAGCGAGCGGTCGAACCGCACTCATCTATTTGTTTATACTCATATCCACACTCCAGGGATAATTTAGTTGGCGGGCGGTCGAATCACGCCCAATTCATGTTTATACTCCAGTCCATACTCTGGGAACTTAGAGTTATTTCGAAAAATAGTCAGACTGTACGTTCCTTAATTGATTGATTTGCCCCTATGTCCGGAGTTTAACTTAGTGAGCGGTCGGTCGTATCATGATCGCTTTTGATTCTTGTCTATCCTGTGCAGTTAATGCCCCGTTATTACCCCACTATAACCCTGCTATATCTCATAGTGGATTTTTACCGCTATGATTTTTCCATATAGCCCCAAATATAGCCTTTCCACTTTAAGCCCCGCTATTTCCGCTATATCCCGTTATTCCGCTATATCTTCTTTAAAAGAAATGAATTAAAAATGACATTTGTACATTATAAAAATTATGAAATTAATTTATTTAACTGAATTTTAATATATTTTTAGAAATGAAATACTCTAATATTCTACTAAATTCAATTTGTTATATAACAGTTTTACGTTTATTTACAGTATATTTGTCACATGTTTTTATTTAAAATTATTTATGTATTAATTATAATTCAATTAAATGTTAATTTTTATTTAATTACCATTTATATATTTGTAAAATCACTAGGTACGAGTTTTATATCCTATTTTAGAGTCATCTGATATATCCCGCTATATCCTTGTTGTATTCCCTCTATGACTTTTTGCACCTCCACCGTATTGAATCTGTCGAGCGCTTTAACTGCACAGTGTCTGTACCATCGCTTAGTAGGTTTAGTTTGGATTTCGGATGGTAAATTTACATATGTTCGTCGTTAGGTATTCCATCCATCGAGTTGTGAACGAGAATCATCAAATGAATGGTCAGACCATGCTCATTTTGTTTAGTTCAATCGTGAACTTATGTAATCGTCTAGCTTCAAACTCTGGGAACCTGCTCGGACATGTCGATATTAGTTAGTCGGGTATCGTAACTAATATGTAATGCTACAACTAATCACAAATATGAAGGAAATTTCAAACTTTATTTGCCAATTGGAAAGGAATGACATAATTTGTCTTATTACATATCTGGAAAATCAAATGCTAAAGCAAATTCGAAAATTGAATACAACTGAATGAAAAAGAATAAACTAAGTGAAATAGCGTCGTAAATGCTCGCTATTCCACGCCCTTTGGAGTGTGGCGCCATCAACAATCGCCAGCTTGAAAGTTCCCTCTCTAAGCCTTTGTTCAATGACATATGGTCCTTCCTAAGTAGGATTCATGTGTGACGGGGCAGGAAAAACCCGTTTCAAGACAAGATCGCTGACTTCAAAGGTTCTAGATCGAACTTTAGTGTTGTAGTATCGGGGGCTCGGTGTCAATGTGCAGCTGCCCTCAAATCAGCTTCTTTGCACTTCTCATCTAGAAAGTCTAGAGGCTCTAAGAAGTATCTCTATTCGTTCTGGGATCGTAGTAGGTACTCGATGAGAAGGGACTTCGAGTTCAACAGGAATGACGGCTTCAGAGTCGTAAGGAAGGGTGAATGGAGTATTACCAGTCGCGGACTTGTGAGTGGTTATGTAAGCCCATATTGTAGTTGGGAGTTCATCCACCCACTTACATCTAGCCTTTTCCAAACGCTTCTTCATAATGGACTTTATGATTTTGTTCATGGCTTAAACTTGTCCATTTGCTTGAGGGTGAAAGACTGCCGCAAATCTCTTTTTATATGATGCCACGGCAAAAGTCTTTGAATTTAGCACTGTCGAGTTGAGTCCCATTATTAGTTACAATGGTTTGTGGTAGGCCAAAACGATAGATGATGTTCCAAACAATGAAGTTGGATCATGGCTAATGGTTCCACTTCGGCCCATTTGGTGAAGTAATCAACTGCTACGATGGCGTATTTCGCACCACCTTTTGAGGTCGGTAAGGAACCGATAATATCTATGCCCCATACGGAAAACGGCCATGGACTGACCATTTGTGTGATTTCCATCGGTGGGGCTCTCGGAACTTTTGCATACATCTGGCACATGTCACATTGCTTAGTGTAATCAGCAGCATCTCGATTGATAGTCAACCAACCCATAATCGGGTATTTTCTTTGCTAGGGTTTGCCTATTGGTGTGATCTCCACATTCCCCTTCATAAACTTCATTTAGGACTTGTTTTATTTCATCACGAGTGATACACCAAAGCATGGGAACGGAAAAACCTTTTCTATACATGACTCCTTCCTGAATGATATATCATGAAGCATTGCGAAGAATTTGTCATCTTTCATTCCTCCGTTAGGGAAGGACTCCCTATAGAAAATAATCTTTAATCGAAGTCATCCACGACTCCTTCTCAGGCCTTGTCCCTAGTACCCAGTCGATTTCCATCTGGTTTATGTTTAGAGCATCTAGCACTTCGACTAGGACCAAGCTCATTTGTTATGCATCCCCGGTGTTAGAAAACTTTGCCAATGAGTCGGCCTCTTTGTTTTGATCCTAGGGAATCTGTGTGATGTCATAATACTCAAAAATCCGTCAATAGCTCTTGGACTTGGATAAGGTACGAAGCGATTCGTTGTCCTTTAGCCTAGTAATCTCCCCCGACTTGGTATACCACCAACTGGGAAATGCAAAAGATTTCAAGAGACTTTATCCCCAGTTCTCTAGCAAGTTTGAGTCCAGCAATTAGAGCTTCATACTCAGCTTCGTTGTTCGTTGTAGGGAAGTCAAGCTTTAAAGCGTAGCAAATTAATCGATCCTCTAGAGTTACTAGCATGATTCCGACTGTAGAACAACGATCATTGGATGCTCCATCCATATATATTTTCCACCAAATGGTAGGGGTTGCACTGCTCTTTGGGAGATTACCCTGTGTAGTGAATTCTGCTATAAAGTCTGCCAGTGCCTGTCCCTGGATGGCCCTCCATGAGAGATACGTGATGGTGAATTGACTAAGTTAGATATTCCACTTTAGTAACCTTCCAGATGTCTCAGGTCGCTGTAAGACCTATTGTAACGGTTGATCAGTGTAAACGTTGATGGGATGAGCCTGAAAATAGTGGCGGAGCTTTCGCAAAGCAATCAACAAGCAATATGCCAATTTCTCTATCTTCGTGTAGCTCCTTTTGGTCCCTGTTAATTGCTTGCTAATATAATAAAGTGGAAATTAGCCACAAGGGCCTCTTTAGCAAGTGCAATTAGTTTCTAGGACACACAACTGAAATAATTACTTTTAAGGACAAAATGAAAAATAATTAGTTTCTAAGGCCTAAAAACCTATGAAATTATGTCCTTAAAAGTAATTGGACTGCTGACTTTGTCCTCAAAAGTAATTATTCTGCTAATTTTGGCCTTGAAATTAATTTCTGTGGATGTGTGTCCTAGAAACTAATTGGACTGCAAAGTTTGTCCTTCTAGTGAAATGCCCCTATAATAAACCGGTCTCTAGATTCAATTCTCCTCGCGAAACAGAGTGACACTTATAGCGTATAACGACACGGCCAAGTAGATATACAATTCTTCATGATCCACCGGCTTAGACAAGATGGGAGGCCTCTCTAAGTGGTTCACCAAAGCTTGGAATGCGTCTTCACAATCCAGTTTCCATTCAAAGTTCCTTTACCCTCTTCTAATCAAGTCGTAGAAAGAAATGCATTTATCGGTGGCTTTGGAAATAAATCGACTTAGGACGACAACCTTGCCATTTAAGCTCTGTACTTGTTTTATGGTCTTCGGCACCTAGAACTTCCCTGATGCGACATCGACGATGAAACCCAAGAACTTTCTGAATGTGACACCAAAAGAACATTTTAGAGGATTGCTCTTCATTTTGTAATATCGGAGGATATCAACATTTCTCCTGTGGTCGCTTGATCAGCGTGACTTCACGAGCATATCATCCACATATACATCCATCATCTTTCCAATCTGATCTTTAAACATTCGGTTGACTCGGCGCTAATAAGTTGCTCAAGCATTCTTCAATCCAAATGGCATTACCACATAGCAATACAATCCAACGTCGATAATAAAGCTGGTGTGCTCCTGGTCGGGAATGTGCATCGAGATTTGATTATATCCGGAGTACGCATCCATGAAAGATAGCAATTCATGTCCTGTATTTGATTCCACCATCTGGTCAATCTGTGGAAAGGGAAAACTGTCTTTTTGACATGCCTTGTTTAAGTCCGGGTAATCAACGCATGTCCGCCATTTTCCATTTGTCTTTCTCACAAGTACAGGATTGGATACCCATTTAGGGTAGAGGGCTTCGTGAATAAACCCTTTGTCTTTGAGTCTATCCACCTACTCCTTAAGGGCAGCAAATCTCTTTGGATCCATGCCACACCTTTTATATTTCACCGGAACATGCCTCAGGTCGATATTTAATGCGTGGCTCGCAGTGGCAGGCGAGATCCCATACGGCGCCCGAAGGAAGGCCAGTATATTAATTGGGCGAAAATTTCTTGCTATGGCTAGTCAAACAGCATGAGAACCTAGGTGATGAGAGCAAATCTTAAGGAAGTTGAGATCTTAGTAATTTATGTTTATTCTCAGCTTTCCATATTATTTGAGATGCATAGCATAGAACAGACAAGTAGAATGCATGAGAATCGTAGGACTAAGGGCCATCCCTTATTCGCTCCAAGAGAAGGCATTCCGTCTTTTCTTGTCAAAATGAGTCCAAGCGAACACATTAAGATTTTCTTGAAGAAAACCGGTAAGTTCTTTCATCGTTGGGGAGCTGAGCTGTGATCCGATCTTTAGGACCCGTCACGGGTCATTGTGGCTAACCATGATGTCAATCGTTAGTTCATCCGGTGCAGCCTTGGTCTCTTTGGGCTCCTCCTCGTCATCCCTCTGACCTATATCTTTATAGAACCGACTGTGGTGCCCGAGCCAAGGCCCATGCATTGGTTGTCAATCTTCGGTGGCTTGGATGCGGAGAGACATATCCACACCCTTATCTTTCTCCTTCCGTTGAGCATCTCTCAATTCGGCCACATAGCAGGAACGTAATGTCGCCTGATCATTATGAACAACTTCAACACCATTATCGGTTGGGAACTTCAAAGTCAAACATCATAGCGCAAGAGCTTCCTAGAATTCAGTTATGGTTGGTCGGCTTAGAGGAGCATTGTATGGAAAGTCAACATCTAAGACGACAAATGGCAACATCTGCACTCTCCTGCAGTAATCTTCTCCCAATTCTACGGGCAATTCACTATAAGAAAAATTTCTATTAGTTGCATTTATTGGTAGAGTTTATTGCTATATGCAACCATTAACCATTTTATAATATGAAAATTAAGAAATAAACATAGCCAAATGTTTCCAGTCGATAGCGCACTAAAATTTTTTACTGAAATTTTACATGCCGCTCATTTTCTTTTACCACTTGTCGTTTTTTCCTCCTCTCAAAAGATCATTGAAAACTCCCAATTAAAGTACTCTTCGATCTGACTTGATGCCTTTCCTTTCTCTTCAACTTTTATCAATCATCAATCAAATCCCTCATCTTCATCTTCTAAAATTGCTTGTCTTCGGCTTTATTCCAAATTAACTTCGGCACGACGATGAGGCAATTTGGGGGATTCATGTTAGGCCTCAAGTTTGAACAACACAAATGGAGCAAGTGAGGCATGAAGAAGGAGGTCAGCCAACAAATTGTTTAAGGGCAAAGGAACAAGGAGGAAATTCATCGAACACGTTGATGCAGACCCTTCCTATCATCACTAGAAGCAAACCAAAGGAGGAGCTGGGCGGCTTAGATTATCAAAGCACATGCACATGTGCACATGTACACAATTATGCAATTGTGACCCATTCAATGTTCAACTGATTTGATCAATTCAAAGATGAACAAGCCATGTATTCAGTTAATATGCATTCATGATCATGTATAAATAGGAGTATGTAACAATTGTACAGTGTGTGAAGATTAATAAAGGAATTTTATTCATTTATTTGAAGAATTTCTGTTATACAATATCTTCTCTCAAATATACAAATAATTCTTTATACTCTCTCTATTCTTTCATATTTATACATCTCATAAAACAAAGGCAGCCTACAACTTCATTCTTTCCAGTCTTCATTAATCCAAGAACCCAAAGCTTCAGCTATTATATGTCCTTCCTGTAGACATTAAGTATATCATCATGGTGAATACAAGGTTGAAGAAAGATGGTCATAACAAATTGGTATTAGAGCCGGCAAGGCCAGGCGATCAACCCGAGCTAACTGATGAGGAAAATTGAACTGATCAAGATGATGATGCGGTTGAAAGCAGCAGGCAAGAACAGATCAGCCTAAAAAACTCCATGGCCATTAGAGAGTTGCAAGAAACTTTATTAAATCTTCAAGAAACCACCCAGCATTTGAATGTCAAAATTGACAGCATTAGTGAAGCACTTGCGGCCATTACTAGAGAATTAAAGGAACTCAAAAATCAAAGGGAAATTGGGAACAAGAGAGGAGAAACCAGTAATCATACACCACCAAGAATTGCAACTACAACAGTGCCCCCTTACATTCCACCACCCCAAAGACAATTCCAGAGGCCAAATCAAGAAACTGCAGTTCAAGAGATACCTCACACAGATTTTAGATCATCCACTAGAAACAATCACAGTCCCCACAATGAGTCATCAACAAGACTGCATTCAAAACACATGAGGGACACTATGAGTTCCTTGTTATGCCATTTGGCCTATCTAATGCGCCATCAACCTTTCAAGAATTGATGAATGATGTTTTTAAACCGTATTTGAGAAAATTTCTTTTAGTATTATTTGATGATATACTAATATATAGCCAGACCTGGTCTGAGCATATGCACCATATAGGTCTAACTTTACAGGTCGTGGAAAACAACCACTTGGTGATCAAATTATCAAAATGCTCGTTTGCTAAAGAACAAATTACTTATCTGGGCTATATCATATCTAAAGCCGGCATTGCTGTGGATCCAAAGAATATCAAATCAATCAAAGAATGGCTAGAGCCAAGGCATATTAAAGGACTGAGAGGGTTCCTAGGCATCACTGGATACTACGGAAAATTCATAAGAAATTATGGAGTGATTGCTAGACCACTCACCAACTTATTAAAGAAGAATGCTTTTCATTGGGATGAAAAATCCACTGAGGCCTTTAACAAACTTAAAGACTGTCTAATGAAACCTCCTATACTATGCATGCCATATTTTAACAAAGAGTTTATTATTGAATGTGATGCCAGTGATGTGGGAATTGGAGCTGTATTAACTCAAGAAGAAAGGCCTATTGCTTACCTCAGCCAAGCCTTAAATGGAAAGAACTTACTGCTGTCTACATATGAAAAGGAGTTGTTAGCATTGTTATTAGCAACAAAGAAGTGGTCTCGGTATCTGATAGGAAGGAAGTTTGTTATAAAACTAATCACCAGAGTCTCAGACATCTGTTGTCACAAAGGTTAACAACAGGAATCCAAGGAAAGTGGCTTGCAAAGCTCCATGGGTTCGACTACAAAGTTGAATATAGAAAGGGAAAGGAAAATACTATGGCTGGTGCTCTTTCTAGATTGCCAAAAGAACAAGATAACTGCATCATACAATGCCAGGATGTGACTACTGTGGAAGGTAGTTGGATGCAAGAGTTAAGAAAATATTGTGAGCAATCAGAATATATGAAGGACTTGAAACAAAAATTAGAAGATGGCAGACTTAATACATCCAAGTATCATTTGGTGGATGGGTTACTATATTATAAGAAAAGGATACTGGATGATCATAATTGCAAGGATAATACAGATCGTACTCCATGAATATCATGCAGCACCTCTAGGTGGCCATGCTGGTATCAAAAAGACTAGGCACAAATTAAAACAACTCTTTTTCTGGAAGGGAATGAGATCAGACATTGAAAAATATATAAGAGAATGTGATATATGCAAAAGGAATAAACATGAGAATATCTTAACCCTTGGTTTATTACAACCTCTGCCAATACCAGAAAATCCATGGATTTTATAATAGGACTGCCCAAAAGCCATAGATTTACAGCAATATACATAGTGGTAGATAGGTTGTCAAAGTATGCGCACTTCTTTGGACTTTAGCATCCCTATACTGCTAAGAAGTTGCAAAAATATTTGTTGATGTTGTGTTTAAACTGCATGGTATGCCACAGAGTATAGTGAGTGATAGAGACTCAATATTCACAAGCACCTTTTGGAAAGAATTGATGAAACTATAGGGGTGTACATTAAAGATGAGCTCATCCTACCATCCACAATCAGATGGTCAAACTGAGGCTCTTAACAAGATATTAGAGAGCTACTTTCATTGCTTTGTTTGTCACAAGCCTCAAGACTGGTCGAATTAGCTTACATTAGCCGAATATTGGTACAACACCAGTTGGAAAAGCTCCATCAATGTCACACCATATCAAGCTTTCTATGGGATACCCCCTCTAACCTTACTGTCTTATGTACCCAGAACTGCGAGAGTGACTCATGTTGTACAAGAGTTGTATTCAAGTGATATTGTACTTTAGTTTTTAAAACATAGCCTACAACTCACTCAAGAAAGAATGAAAAAGCATAGTGATGCCAAGAGGACAGAGAGGCAGTATGATGAAGGAGATTGGGTGTATCTTAAGTTACAACCCTATAGGAAAATCACATTAAGTAATTTAAAAAACTACCAAGTTACCATCCAAGTACTACGGAACATATAAGATTATACAGAAAATTAGGGAAGTAGCTTATAAGTTGGAATTTCCTGTTGGGGCAAAAATTCACCCAGTATTCCACATTTCACAATTAAAGAAAAGGGTAGGCCATGACATTGTTATACAGCATGATGCTCCAACCTTTACCGAAGAGATTGTCGATGAGACTGAGTCAATACTAGATAGAAGAATTTTTACCAAAAATAATCGCACAGTTACCCAGGTTTTGGTGAAATGGAAGCAAAGGGATGTGGAAGATTCGACATGGGAGGATTATTGGGATTTGGTGAAGAAGTATCCTGCCTTTGATCTTGAGACAAGGTCAGTTTTTGAAGAGGGAGGGGGTGTTAGGCCTCAAGTTCGAACAACACAAATGGAGCATGTGAGGCATGAAGAAGGAGGTCAGCCAACAAATTGTTTGAGGGCAAAGGAACAAGGAAGAAATTCATCGAACACGTTGATGCAGACCCTTCCTATCATCACCAGAAGTGAACCAAAGGAGGAGCTGGGCGGCTTAGATCATCAGAAAAGCCTGCTGGACTTCACTAAGGCGGGGGACATTTTAGTTGCTGTTAGAAAGTGTTAATTTGGGTGTGCACGTGCACATGTGCACGTGTACACAATTGTGCAATTGTGACCCATTCAATGTTCAACTGATTTGATTAATTCGAAGATGAACAGGTCATGTATTCAGTTAATATGCATTCATGATCATGTATAAATAGGAGTGTGCAACAATTGTACAGTGTGTGAAGATTAATAAAGGAATTTTATTCATTTATTTGAAGAATTTCTGTTATACAATATCTTTTGTCAAATATGCAAACAATTCTTTACACTCTCTATATTCTTTCATATTTATACATCTCATAAAACAAAGGCAGCCTGCAACTTCATTCTTTCCAGTCTTCATTGACCCAAGAACCCAAAGCTTCAGCTGTTATATGTCCTTCCAGTAGCCATTAAGTACATCATCATGGTGAATACAAGGTTGAAGAAAGATGGTCATAAAAATTCATGATGTAGTTTGCTGGCAGTGATGGAGGTATACTATATACTAATTCATGATTTAGGGGATTCGTGATGTAATTTGCTGGCAGTGATGAGGTGATTTGAGGGATTCACGATGTAGTTTGCTGGCAGTGACGAGGCGAATTAGGGGATTCCCGATGCACTTCATGGAGGTATATTGTATACATATTTCCTCTGTATAGTGTTAAAATCGAACGCCTCAATCTGTAAAATTTGCAGTTACTATATCGCTATATAATTATGACCAGTATATAGTGCAAAATCATGCACGCCCTTAGTTGATTTCTTAGTCCAATCCTAACTGCAATTTGCCTTACGTGTTGAGAATATAGTCACGTATTATACTTGTATAATCACTATTTGTGTTGGGAAATAGTCTAACTTGGTTTAATAATATATGTTGTTTGTTTATACATAATAAAATTAAATGCGATTTACATGTGTAGTCTTGAAATTTGTGGCCTAAAAACTTTGAACATACATATCAACGTTCATATTATTCCTTTATTCACCAATATAACTTGGTTGTTATGTATAAAAAATTCCTTCTCCAATACAAATGAAGTGCTAAATTTGTATTGGATTATATCTTTGTTTATGATTATGCATTTCGGCATTTATATTGGATTCAGACTTACATATTTTCTATGGTGCTTACATCATTTTGCATCTCAAAGCTTGCTGATGTACTACTTGTTCATAAACGAGTACAACTTGTTCATATATCTAATATGAGAATGTCTACTCCTAAACTATCTTCTATTATTGCTGCATAATGCATAAATGTGCAACTCACATGGCTTCTAATAAGTGATAAAAGAAAGAACTCCTTTCTTTTTTTATTACCTTCCTCCTCACATAATGTATCCTCAGTGCACGGCAAGCCTTATATTTCCATTGTTTCAGGTTGTTGTAATGCATAATGCATCGTCCCACATCTACTTTTTTGTGAACTTGTTTTTTATTTGCATGATGACATTAAATACAAGCCAGGATTTATTAATGCTGACCTGAACTAAAGGAAGGCGTACAAGGTAAGAAAGCATTCATGATTGTGATATAGATTTCTAAATGTTCTGGATGGTTTCAGTGTACAAATTATGGATCTTTCTTTTTCTTTTTTCTTCTTTTGGATTTGGGTTGCCTCAGGAAGCTGTCGTGTGCTTCCAACATACTTAGCAGCTGCATCCAGATAATGCAAAGAAATTCGGTAAGATTATTGTCATCTTCTACATCTTTTACTCTACTTATAATGAATTGTTTTTCAGCATTGAAATTTACAAATGCAATTTTGTACTAATAGTTAGTAAAAAAAAGGAAAATGCAATGTGTACATGAGAGAAGTGTCTATCCATCGGTAATCATCACGTTAAATGATGTAAGGTAAAACTAAAAGGTCTGTTGAATTTTAGGATTCATTTGATTTTATTATTATGATGCAAGATAATCATCACGTATTTTTAATTTTGCACTTTTAAAAATTTGATTTAAAGAAAAAGAGGAATGGTGGAACGTTTAAGTTATTTACTTAATACTCTTTGAGTATTTTACTCAAAAATCCAAATCCTTGGTAAATTAAATTGTAAAGAAGAGCGTGTCTCTATTTCATAATTTTGCTAGTTGTTGCTCCTTATAAATAAAAAACGATAGATAGAGACATGGTGAAGAAGTTGAAACAAACAAGCTCTATGGATGTGCTGCATGAAGCACAAAGTTAAGTGTCATATCATTCTTATTAGACTCATATTTATAAAATAGTGCACTTAGTCATATATACAAAATATGAACAACCGTGTCATAACTCCAAATAATAGTGTCAAAAAAGTTCAACAACCATGCATATAAATGGAACTTAGTCTTTTACAAATATAGCAAAATAGTTTAATAGTTTATGTCATGATTTCCTAATATATATCTTTAACAGGGAACAAAAATGACAATCTTTATTTCGAGGTCTTGTTTTTATCTTCTTCCTTTTCATATCATTCTTTGGTGCTCTGTTGACAAAACCTTGTGTGGATAAACAAGTTCCTTTGTGCGCTAAGAATTTCCAACATTTGATATTCATATAGACAGTAAAGAATTTGTAGTTCCCAAAAATTAGTTTTCAGCACAACGGGTAAATTAAAATTAATTTAGTTGGTTTGTTTTATTAATTTATCAACAAATATGCATAGTAAGCTTATAATATCCCAATAAACATGTTTATAGTTGATATTTTTTCATCTCCGGGTTATGTAAGAACACTGCTGCCTAATAATTTTCCTGTATATAATTTGCTTGTTCTATTTGTTTTATAGGTTCACATTACTCAAGGCAATTATGATGGAAAAGCCATGATTGTTTCATGGGTAACATTTACAGATCCAGGAAATAGTGAAGTGGTATATGGAACATCTCCAAATAGTTACGATCATTGTGCCAAAGGAAAAACTACTAACTGTACATATTATGATTATGCTTCTGGATACATTCATCATTTCCTTCTAGATAAACTCGAGGTAATAACATCATTACATTTCCATATTATATACTTTGGTTTTTTAAGTTCGGGTTCACAAGTATGTTGTCATTTTCCATTAGTAGTTCAATGAAATGTTTTATGTAAAATACTGCAAGTAAATGTATGATTTTTTGTCCAATCCTAAACATGTGAATTAGATAAATCGTATCACATCATAATATGATGCATCAAACAGAAATTTTTTTAGTGTAAAAAAAACCCAGGAATCAAAATTAGGCTCTCCTGCTCTAGGAACAAGAATACAAGAAATACCATTTGAATGCCCTATGCCTAAAACATCCTCATAAGGTCTGAAAACCTTTTCAATCTTTAAACCCTTTACCATATGATGTGTCATGTACTTCTTATAATTTTGATTCTTCGGTGTATCTTTCCATATTTGAACATATGAGTTATTTGCTATTGCAAGCAATCCCTTTTGACTGAAATCTTAACTCTGGGCAAAAGTGTCTTTATAAGTATGTATGGATACATCAGGTTTATGTGGTTCCCATAATCTGAGTTTCCTATTTGCACCGGAGGTAGCCATTAAGTGGCCATCAGAGTGGAAGGGAAGGGATTAAACGGGGCTTGCATGACAGGGCATCATCATGAGGTAATTACAGCTGGTTGGTGCCACATTGTGACTACTCCTTTTGAGTGACCAAGCGAAATTACTGAATTTTAAGGGTTTGTTTGCATAATTTTTATACGTCCAAGACCAGTGCTTTTGGTTCGAGCCATCAGACCTGTGCTTATGTGTTGGTAATGGAGTTTGCATTTTTTGTTGATGGATGCAAGAGGAAGTGCTTCCCTAAGTATTGAATTTTTAGTGGCATATCGTGATCCTTAAGAGTTAATACAATGCATTTCTATGCCATATCTGTTGTAGATATAAGTGTACTTCTTCTGAGCAACTGTAAACATTTGTTCATTTTGTAAGAACACTATGTCGTGCCCTGTTTCCCTAAATGTAACTCCTTAGTTCCATAGTCATCATATCCACCACTGCTAGGGGACCCTTGCATCCTCCCAACATCAAATAGTGACCATTCATATTGTAATAGTGTGTATGGCCCCAAATCTTTTAGGACAAAATCAAAGGCCTTCCTAGAACTACTTAAATCTACTTCTTTGACTATATTTTCTTGCTTGACCATCCATGTTTTCTCCAAATTATCAGCCTCTAAGTAACCTTCATCGTAAGGAAAAATCCACTCTTATGCCTTTGTGGCAGCTTTGGCAGACAGATTATATAGTTTTTCCCGATTAGTGAGCTGACCTCTCAGCTTCTTATCATGTAAAACCTCTAAAACAGAAATTTCAATTTGATTTTATGAATCTCCTTAGTGAGCGTTTTTGATCATTTTAATATTTATTAACTAACTTATAAGGAAGAATGATTCCTAGTTGTTATTTTCATTATGATCATTTTAGTATTTATTGATTTACTTCGTGGTTCTTTTTCTTAGTGTAAGAAATAGTTTGACTATACTATACAGTAAGTGTATAATACCTTGGTTCAAATTATCAAATTAGAAAATTCTAGTAAATGAGTTGTAATTTCTATTTCCAGGCCTATCGCATTCTAATAAAACAAAGTAGTCAATAAATTACTCCAAATTGCTTATATTTGACTAAATAGCATTCTACAGATCTAGTCCTTTGTCTCATTTTCAAGTTAACTCATATTTTACTTTTGATTTATAACATAAATTATAATTACGTATCTCATAGGTTATATAAATTTACAGGACTGAAGCAGTGCCCTGATAGGGGAACTGCCGAGGTAACCATGCAAAATAGGTGACCATTAATAGCTTAGACGCATGTGAAGAAGTGTTGTTGAAGCAGAGGCAAAATTAAGAATGTGGAGGTGAAAGAGAGCCCAGATGCAGTAGTTAGCTAAAGCCTAGATGCAGTAGTTGGATGCTTGTTTTCTTACCTTTTACTTATTATCCACTCCTAAAAGCAGTAAGACTCATCTGAGTTGCTACATTTTTACTTGATGAATTATGAATATGAAAGTCATAAATTGTTTTTACTCAAAAGCTTGAACTAGCAGGCCATAAGTTCAATGACATCAATTTAGCATAACTTTGGACCTGCATTGAAAAACTTTAAAGCAAAAAAAACAACCTTATATTAATCCCCCACTTATCTAAAACCTTAAATCTGATATGGGTGTGGTTGCATGCAATTCTTATATCACACATTAAACTTCTAATGACAGTCTATATCTTGAATCCATGCAAATCCGAGCAATGGATATTCAATATGTAACGGTGGTTCAAATGTAATACCTAAAGTATTGACAAAACTATCCATTGCTTCATTCGGATTAGCATCATACAAACTAAATGGTTCGATTTGGGCAAAAAATAAGCCATATGAACTGCAACAAGCTAGCTCGTTATTGGAAGCAGCAGATGATTGGCTTCACATATTAAATGTTGATCATCCTGATTTTCAGTTCTTTTTTTCATGTGACAGTACACCTTGGAGGTAATCAATGCTGGTAAGTTTAGCTTGCTTTTATTAGGGCTAATTTTGTATCTTACATCTTATTTAATCTAAACATACCGTGCATGTACATTTTTAGATTAATTTGTTACAAATTGTAGATAACAAACCACTTAATGTGGTGTATTTTAAGGAAAAAAGAGAGCATGAAACGCAGAGTTATAGATTATTATTTGTTCTCCATCCATTAATAATATCAAGTAATAGATAAATTTTTTAGGATTGAAGTTCACTGGTTTTGCACATAACCTGAAACCCATGTCGACTTATCTTACACATTTAAGAAACAAAGATGCGGCTGAACTGAAAGTGTAATCGTATTATTTTCAAATGATAGTGATGCAAAGATGCGGCCGAACTAAAAGATGCGGCTGAATTGAAAGTCTAATGATTTGTGAATTGGAATGACGTAGTTATAAATGGATGTTAGGTATAGTTGAAACCCACACAATGTACTCTTAGATTGGTATTAGGGTCAAAATTTGATAAGATGGGCAACATACATTATCACATAAGAGTGTAAGTGTAGATGGTGGAGGAGTCAGGAAAAGAATAGGCTGCAATGGATAAGCATAAAGTAGTCAAGTGATATATTGATTAATCAAATAAATGAGATAGCATTGTCTTTGAGAGCTATCGGATAATGATTAGTATTTAAAAAGAAAATTTGTAATTACATGGATTTTATTATACAGCTGATGGGTAAATGTTAAAGATTGAATATCGAATATTTTAATTATTGATGGACCTAGAAACAGAAATATAATTTGCACAGACAAACTGTATTTAATGCATAATTTCATTGTCCTCATTGTTAAAGGAGATTTACCAGAAATCATTAGTTATAATTAGTAACTATACAATTATATTTCCCATTTGATGACTCTATTAATATGATGTTAATTAATATCATAGTTAATTGACATATTTGAATGAATCACATATTCATCTGGACTGCCAACTGATATTGAACTTCCAAGACATACAGTGTTACTTTGTTCATAACTCATCTTCATGAAGAGTTATGAACATTGAAAAATCTATATTTGTGTATGAATAAAATTAAGAAAACTATACTAAAGCTAATTTATATATTGCATCTCCAACAAAAGAACACTAACGTTCATCATCGGGAACAAAAACAATGTCCAAATTGCTGCAAATAGGGATAAGATTCAAAAGATAACAGTAGGTAAGATGTATAGTAACTATAGGTGTAAGGATCAAAGAATCAAGTTAAAGACAGCTATAACTAACATGAAAAGTACAAAAATCCATATAAAGTAATTAGAAAAACTGAGGTTTTTTTTATCATGTTAAATCTTCCATCCAGATTCAAAATAAAATTAGATTATACTAAAAATTACATCACATTTGACAATACAATATAATGCAACAATCATTTTGCTTTTCCTAAAAAGAAATTATCAATATTTCTATTGATAACACAAAGTATACAACGCTTTCATCCCCTGGGTTAAATAAATTATTTTACTAATCCCATAATGTTCACCGAATCAAATAGCTGTTTGTTAAAAAATCAATCGTTCACATAAATATTATCAAAACCTTTTCCTGATATCCACATATATTTTGGGTATAAACATTTCTTTTTGGAGAAGAACTTTGTAACATTCATGTTCCAATCAAAAAACATGAACTATGAAATTACCAATAAATGATAAATATTTATATAGGATAGTAATAGAGACATTATTGCAAATACATCAGGACAAGCTTATTTCTATTGTTAGACAAATAATACACCAAGAAATCATAGTTGAGTCTAGGCTGGAGCGACTAAATTTGTGATAAAGTGATTATCGTTTTCATCAACCCACCATTGCTTCGATGGATAAATTATGATAGACAAGACACGGTTGAACCCAGTATATTGAATTTACATTATTAGTAGTATAGATGTGTTGCTGGTTTCATAAATTTAGTTCTTATAGTTTACACATCTAGCTAGTTTTTACACTGCCCTGCTTATGTAACCAAGTACCGAATTCTTGGGATACACATCTAGCTAGTTATATAATTTAGTTATTATATTGTTACTTAACTTCTTGTTTAATCAAGAAAGAATTAGATCTTGGGATGCATGTTATCATCTGAACATCACATATACGGCTGAATTCAATTAGATTATCAACCCTTGTTTTTGGTCAATCTTGACTAGATACTAGATGTAATCTGACTCGGTCCGTATGACATAAGCATTAATTACCATAATATAAGTTGCATTGCATCTTGAATGCAATTCATTATCCAACTTTGAACTATTTCTATTCTATTATTTCAAATATCACAATAAAATCGGTGAATGTTTGATTATCTTTCTAGCTCAGACTTTGAAACGCAAAGTCAATATAATGTTTTATGCTTTGTACGAGTTGGCAACACTTCTTTCAAGTTGCAAATATATAACATTATAATAATTTTTTAACCGTGTTTGTTTTTTAGTTTGAGAGACATTGGCATCAACCTTTTTTTGCAAGGTAAAGGCTTAGGTTGACTAGCCTTTATATATATTAAAAGAGAATAAACAGTATGTATAGTAGGAAGACCATAGGAACAAAAGGCCTAGCCAAAAAGGCCATGGACAAAAAGGCCCAACTAAAGGGAAAATAAAAATATAAAAGATGCTTTAAGACAGTAAGACTTTGAACTTGAAATAGGACTATCCAATCCCAGCTTAATAATTTGGATAATAGAGTGAAGTAAGGCATTGAATCTTCTCAAGTCACGAAGGATCTGACAGTGAATAATTTGGAGCAAGGCTGACTCGGGTCTAGACTTGTTTGAGAAGGCACGGGCATTCCTCTCAGTCCATATGGCATGGATAAATCGCTTGAGAATGAAAAGTAGAGTATACGATTTAGGAGACTTCCATCTGGTATGCAAGAAAATAGAGTAGGTAAAAGGCTTGTATTGTAGGTGTTGTTATGCAGTTTTTATGTAAAGTTCGTTAATATTATTTTGTTCTCGCTGCTACATTATACGATATTTATATTTGGAACTAACTCATTATCTACTTTTCGTAATGCAGGTAATAGGTATACATACTTTATTTGATTGAGTACTATAATGGGATACCAAATAAACAATATCAAGTCAACAATTTGAGTAAGTAAATGCATTTTACATCACTCCCTTGTTTCTCCGAATGTATATATTGATCTAACTGTGCGCCTTAATAAATAACATTGAATTTTATTATTTTAAGAAGCAAAAATCGATAATAGAGGGGTAGTTCGTGAATGGCATTGTGCGGATGTGAAAAATGGTACATTTGGCATTTGCCATGTTGGCTATAAAACTGACAAGATGCATTCCTTTAATCATTTGATGTAAACTAATCAAATATGGACTTGATTAATGCAATAACAAATTTAAATACACGAACAATATATCAAGCAACGTTCATTTGTTCTCTATTTTCGATGAAAAGAGTTTGTTTTAGCAATTTATTTAGATTTGCAAAAATTTTGATGCTTTGGTTAACAGACTAAAGGATTTAGCAGATTTTGGATCACATGGACTTCATTTGCTGTAAGTTTAAGTTACTTTATGCTATATATTGTATTGTTATTGTTGAAAATTGGCAATTAGGATTCGCATCCCAAAACATCTAGATTTAAAATCTAAAATTTAATCGTTTTGTCACTGACATTCCATGTTATTATTAATCTAGCTTGTTAAATGACATTAAAACCAATTATTATATTGCTTTATGTTCCTTTGTCATCGCTGTAGAAGTAAATAATATTATTAGAATGGCCAATGTGCATGGAAACATGTATATGAGCAAAGCATTGGCGACGTGCATGATTGAAGTAGAGGATTGAAGTGACACGTGCAGGTCTATATACAGAGGATACTTACATGAGGTGAGAATAGTGAATGGTGGTAATTCGCTGCATAGAAAAATAGCATGGACATGCACATAGAAAAAAGGTTGAATGCTGCTACATGGGATGCCTTTGCAAGAAACCAACTGGATGAGTCGAAGTTCCTGCAAAGGGAAGGGATGCAAAGCATCGAGTAGGAGAATACCGAGGATTGTAGTGGCACATGCAGCAACTCAAGCTGATCTACAAAATGAGTTCGTGTATAGATACCATGTTCTGACAAATCTCTCAGGACTTCCACTAAAATAGCAATGAATGCATAACCTGTTTTGGCCATGCAGGCGTTACAGTAGGTTAAAACTGGTAACAATTCAAACTACAATAAACAAGAGAATGAGCAAGTAAGTTAAGCACTAATGCCATTTTCCGTCATTACTTCATCGTGTTGATTGATGTGTTGCTTGTGTTTGGATTTCCCATGATTACCATGCTATTGCTCTTGCTATTGTTAATATCAAGTATGGTCAATAAGGATGCTAATGCTCTTGCTAATGTTAATGTCAATAGTAATGCTCTTGCTATTCTTATATATTATACTTAATTATGCATGTAATTCATACATTATCAGCACACGTAAATTATCAGGACATGTATGTAATTCTAACTATTGATCGTTATACTTGTCTACAGGTAATCAACATTTACGAAGCGAAGAACAGTTGCATCAAAGAATTGTCAGTAATTAAGCCATGAAAAAGACTTTAACTGTTATATATTATAATATTTTGTTAGTACTAGTTGTGTAGACTTGTTTGTAAACGGATATTATACTTGATTATGCGATTAACGTGTTTTTTCAATTATTTGAATATGATGATTACCGATGTTGGTTTGAAAATGATAATTATGTGATTGATTGTTGGTTTTAATATGGCTTATATATAAGTGATTGTCGGAAATGATACAAGCCATTAACAGTAAATAGTTGCGTTTAAAATGTGATGTACATCAATTAAGAAGTTTTAGCAGCGTTTCAAAAGTGCACGGGAACAAATACAATTTCCAAAAAAAATATTATAGTAGAGAAAAAATACAACAAAAAATATATAGTAGGACAGATAATTATAGTAGCATAAAAAACGCTACAGAAAAAAGGATGCAAGTAAAAACGCTACTAAAAATGTAATTTTGGTTGCATTTTGAAAACGCTGCAAAAAAAACTTTTGTAAGGTTTAAGAAACGCTAGAATATGTTTGTTTTTGGTAGCGTTTACTACAACGCAACTAAAACTTTCAAACTTTTAGTTGCATGTCGTGTCGCAGCGTTTACCGAAACGCTACTAAAAGTTTTGGTAGCGTTTTTTCAACGCTACGAAATGACTTTTCCGGTGTAGTGGTTTGACATACCCTACAGCTTTGACTGCATCACCCTTAAAGCCATGAATGCGGGCATTAGACGGTTTCAATTCCTTGGCTTCCATCCTCATCTGATCATAAGCCTTTTTAAAAATTATATTTACGGAACTTCCACAGTCAATCAAGATCCTCCTCACTAAAGCGGGGCTGATCATGGCCGAAATGACCATTGGATCGATCGTCGATGCCTCCACCTTGCTTGCATTTCTATTTTTGAATACAATGTTGTTTGCCATTATACGTTGTTGTTTTGCCAGAGCCCCATCTTCTATACTCGAACAACACTCAAAATTCATATGCTTGATTGCGCTAGCATAGCGCTCCATCTCGTGACAGCTCTTATTAGCTGGATGCGGTCCTCCGATTATTATATTAGTCACTAACCTTCCACCAGCTCGCGTAGGCTCCTCAGGCCTGTGCGGTGCTTGTCCTCGATTGGGGTCGGATGTCCCCTTTCCGTTGTCCTGTAGGGCTTTAACAAATTTTTGTAGTTTTCTTTTTCAAATCAGTTTCTTGATAACATCCTGGAGATGCCTACATTCATTCATGGAACCGACAATATTTTCCAGTCTGCTTTCGCCTCTCCATCGACTCTTTCGGAGGTGGCTTCCTATAGTGCATGGTATTGCAGGTAGACAAGTAGACGTTCTCTAGGGATGTATTCAGTGGTGTGTAGGTATCATACATTGGAATCCTAGGCTTTCCTCTCTCGGAATCCCTCTTTTGTTCGAGGTCCCGATCGCCGCCTTTCTTTTGTTGGTTCGATTTATTTTGGACATTTACTTGAAATTTTCCGTAACTCTCCCAAGATTATTTCACTGCAATGTTACTCTACACTCCCTCTTCACTCAGTCCCACAACATTCTTCTTCCTAGAGCATCTAGCTTCCTCTTTCCTCAAATATTGAGTTGCTTTTGTGTAGAAACGCTCCAAAGTTGCAGGTGGTTTGCCAGCTAGCCAATCACCAAAGTTAGATTATGGGTCAATCCCTCTTGTTACTGCCATCAATATTGAATGGTCATTCAGATTACTGACATCTGTGACGGTGGTATGAAATCTCTTCAAATAATCTTTCAGTTATTCTCCCGGAGCCTGGATCACGCTTGATAGGGACATTACATCCTTGGCGCGATTTGCATGCATACGGAACTACTCCACAATTTTTGTTGTTAAATCGTCCATCTAGAGACTGACCGTGGGGGTAATCTCATAAACCACATCATTGTTATGTCAGAGAGAGTAATAAGAAAACATCTGCATTTTGTTGCATCATCAACTCGTGTAGAATCCATCATCCATTCATATCTCATGATGTGTTGCCTGGGGTCAGTTTTTCCCTCATAGGCAGGCATCGACGGCATGTTGAACATCCTTGGATACTCTGTGTGTAGGATATTGTTGGTGAATGGGGTATGGCTTCTTGAGATCCCCCAATCATCATTGGTCAAGCCTTGTCTTTCCCTTACTAGCTGTCTAACCATAGCTGACAAGTCCAGCGTTTGGATAGTTGAAGCCAAGCCGTAGTTATGCTCCACATCACGTGAATGGTCTGGTCGATGACTGCAGGCTGTTCCATGCCTTCTTGGCTCAACATCCTCTCGATGTATATCACGTACGTTCACTTCGTCATCATTCTAGGGAGGTTTTCGTCTGCATCCACCTGAACTCCAGCATCTAAATCAATCGTAGCAGCTCCGGTTTGTGCTCCAATATGAAGAGGCATGCTTCCTTCTCTAAAGGAGGGATTGGGCCCGATCGGAATTGCCTGTTGATGTCCATAATCTTATGTGTGATATCCGTCAGTTATGTGATACCTGCATCTGTGATAGCCATCTGATGAACTAGAACTCTTTGATATAGAATAAGGGGTTGGCTCTCTCCTAGTTTTCCCACATTGTTGCTCCCTGAGTTGATTCGTTAGATCGATATTGGCTTGAATCTGCTGGTTCAACTGTCGGAAGATATCCACTAGCTCTCTCATCAGATTTTGGAAATTAGCTCTTGTAATGGAATCAGTTGGATTCTGGACATCAACTGGATTGGCAGCATTCAAACCTACAAGTAGATTGCTCGAGCCTCCTTGCTGGATGCTAGCATTCTCGTTTTCTTCTACGTTTTGAGAGGTAGATCTGGTGGTCCTAACTGTTACACTAAAATTCAACATTCCGTCTAGGACGAAAGGTCTCTTAATAAAAGTTAAAGGAAAGAAGTTAAATTCAAACTTTTCAAAAGAGTCGAAATGATGTAGTCAACAGTGTATAGCAGCCCCAGGCCTTTCGAAGGAGTCAAAAGGTTTCATCTCTCATCATTTAAAGTGTTTGTATCTTCCGAAGGGGATAATGAAGACAAAGCAAGTGTGAGCAAGTACTTAATGACCTTTTCGAAAGAATAATTAGCCTTTCAAACCGGTTAAAGCACATCCAGGGCACCTTCCGACAATAACGAAAGGTTTATGAAGAAAGCAGCACTCACAAGCCAAGCCAATAAAGAATGAAAGACAACCTTTTGACATCATTGAAGAAAAAGAACCTTCCGATAACGTCGAAAAGTTCACAATAAACAACAGAAGAACAACCTTCTGACAACGTCGAAAGGTTCACAATAAACAACATAAGAACAACCTTCCGACAACGTTGAAAGGTTCATAGTAAACAAGAGAAGATCAACCTTCCTACAAGGTCGAAAGGTTCATAATAAACAAAAAAAAAGAAGACAAACCCTTCGGTAAAGGAGAAAGGATCATGGAGACATATGAGTAACAAACCTTCCGACAAAGGTGGAAGGTTCATAATAGCAGATGAAAAAGCAAACCTTCCAATGAAGATGAAGGGTTTAAGGCGGCATATAAAAGGGAGACCTTTCGACCCAGTCGGGAGCATGAAGTCGAAAGGAGGGCCGCCTGTATCTATAAATAAGACCCAAGGGTGTCCAGCTGGGGGATCCGATTTTTTCCATTCTAGTCTTGTATCTACTTAATTAGAGCACTGTAACCCTAATTGAATGTTGATTTGGGGAAATTAATGAAGAGAGCTTTTCCTTGGATAAAAAGGGAAGACTTAAACTTGGTTAATTACATTTTCTGTTTACTTGAAACTTTGTTGGATTAACTCTTACTTTCAGGTTAAACCCCTACGGAAGGTTCTTATCGACAGGATCAACAATACTTCATTCATAAGTAACCATTTCAACCTTTTGAAGATTCCAACCCTCCAATTGGAACCTTTTGACCAAGTCGAGGACCAAATCAGTTCGACAGTCATTAAACCTTCCGAAATCATTAAGTCAAAGGACTAAACCTTTCGACGAGATTGATAATGCATCTAGTTCAAATACTAACTTCAACCTTTCGGAGTGATTAACTTAGAGCCCCAAGCCTTCCGACTAGGTCGATGGCTCTTTTATTTTAACAATCTCAATAACCTTTCGACATTATAATTCCAGCCATCAAACCTTTCGACAAGGTCAAAGTTGAAGGAGATCATTCACAAACCTTTCGACTAGATTGAACCCAACTTCATACAAGCTAACAAACCTTTCAACAAGGTCGAAAGTTACCGCCTATTCAACAAGAAATTTGGAAACCAGCTTAAACCTTAAGGTTGCTTCCACCCTTAAAAGGATAAACTCAGAGGGATCCAAAGATCGCATACAAGTTTAACTAGGACGGAAAGAATCAAACTCAAGCAAGTATCTAACCTTTCGACGACGTCGAAAGGTCTGATTCGAAAGATATTTACAAGCGAATCACAAAGGCAATCCTTAAGGCTGTCAATCCCTTTATTGAAACTGGACTAACCACATTAGCTAGAATAATTTTAGGGTGTTGACCATAAATTTGGTTATAATTTTTGGCGCTAGAAGGAGGGCTTGAACCTCCGACCTTATTGAGTTCCCTACCTACTCTTCTACTTGGATAAATTTCTTAAAGCTTATCAACTCCTCTTTTTGAACAAGAAAGGATCTATTTTGGATAAAAGACTCACAATTCTTCTAACTGCATTTAAAGGATAAGGAATAGGTTCAATGTTCGAAACAAGAGAAAGTTTTTGCAAAGGAAAATCGATTCAAGGATCCACAGAACCTTTGGAAGTAAGGTCTAATTGTCAAGTGGATTATAACTCACACTTACTTGAAGAGCAACCCTCCGGCTTCAAGCTCTACAAGTCATTAAGAGGAAAAGACAAGTTATGCCCTATGACCCTTTAAAATGGAGTATCAACCCGTTCCATTTGGGATCAATCCCAATCTTTGCTCTCGAAAAGGAGAATTCGAGGAAAGAAGACCAATTTCTACAAATGAGAAGGACCATTCAGTCATATTCCCATGGGACTATCTTTGAAAAGGAAATGATAAAGGATTATGACAGTTTTGCATATAAATGGAGTAAGATTATAAATGAGGCACACCATTAAAGGGAAAACCATGAACATATTGGAAAATCCATAACCGGAGAATTGAGGATACTAAAGAAATTACCAAGTGGAAATATAGAGATTACCAAGAAGTTTCCGACCAAAACCTTAAGATTGAAAGAAAGGCCTATGAAAGAAGATCAATGAACAATGAAAAGGAAACTTACTCCTCAAGAAGAAGTATTTGAACAAGGTCACAAAAGAATTAGACGCCAGGCAAAGAAGGCTCAAAATTCAAGACTTCTTAAAGAATATAATCTTACTACCTCGATCGAAGACATATATATCCGAACCAAAGAAGAACTGAATTATTGGCCTTCTCAGAAAAAGAAGTCGGGATTTGAAATGAAACTTAAGGGATTATATTGCAACTTTCATCTAATAAATGAACATGATACAAATCAATGCAAGGTGCTTGAAAAGATGGTCCTACACTTCCTGAGATAAGGAAAACTTAAACAGTTTGTAAAGGATTGAACAAGTCATGGAATAAATTTTCTATTCTCAAAATAAGAGAAGTCTACATGGTCGGGAGTAAAATTCTCTTTAAACTTGGACTACCTAAAATGGTAGTCTACCAGTAATGGTAGAAAGCCCTTGGTCAAGCCAAGATGGCCAGGTCAAGGCACCTCCTGGAGGGAGGGCGTAAGCATTTAGCCTTGCCAAAGTCAGAAATGGCCAGGTTAAAGCAGCATAAGCCCTTATCCGCGTCACGCTATGGCCAGGATAAGGCACCTCCTAAAGGGAGGACGGGTAATCCCTTGGTCCCGCCACGCTATGGCCTGGCCAAGGTACCGACAAGCCCTTAGCCGCGTCATGCTATGGCTAGGTTAAGGCGCCTCTTGGAGGGAGGTCGGGTAAGTCCTCTAGCCCTACTTGAGAATAAGCTAGCTAAGCGCACCGGAAACCTGGATGAAATGTCCGGCGGACTAAGAAAAGTTCGTGCCTGAAATTGGTAATTGCCAAAAATCGGCACCGACTAAAATGGCAACTGCTTAAATAAGCACAAGAATTGGACGAAAGAGTCCCTGCCTGAAATAGGCCAAAACAAATAAAGAAACTCGGGCCCGAGAAAGAAAAAGCATGCAAAATATCACCAAAGCCTAAAGATGGTGCATTCAACAAGAGAATCAGGAAGAAGTCTCTGACTTCTTCCCGTGAACATCTACCAGATTGGTTTTCTACTCTTCTATTACTTATCATCAGAAATGGTATTCTGGTCCTCTATTACTTATTTCCAGATTGGTATTCCGGTCTTCTACTACTTATCGCCAGATTTGTTTTCTGTTCTTTTATTACTTATCGCCAGATTGATTTTCTGGTCTTCTATTACTTATTGCCAGATTGGTTTTCTGGTTTTCTAATACTTATTGCCAAAAACGGTCTTCTGGTCTTCCATTATTAATACTAGATTAGCATATATGGATTTCTAACCTTACATTATCCATTACCGGAGATGGTACTCTGGGCCACTATTACTTATTATCGAGAAGGGTATTCTGATATTCTGACATCCTCTTACTGAAGTTGGCATTCCAATCTTCCCTCACTTATTATTAGAGGATTATGAAAGGTGACTTTCAACTTATCTTCCATCAACTAATACCCAAATCTGGGTTCGATGACACCTCATAAAACTCTGCCATTAACTCCTGAATCTGGGTGTCAAGACTGTTGTTTATTTAAACCCTAATCTGGGTACAAGGATTTCGGATTACTATTTGTCTCAAATGCTCGAATCTGGGACAAGAAATATTATTAAAATGATGGATGAGAGAGTTACTACTTCAAAATCTCAAACATTGACTCCTGAATCAGGTTCTTTATTGAACAAAAGTTGTATTCTAATATTGATGACCTTATGACAAGGTGGAATCTACTTGCAACAAGTTTTATGCATTCAAAACAAATGAAAGGAGTTGAATCCTTGACCATTTCTCACCATTGTTATAAGATAAGATCTTAATATTTTGAATATATTACTTTTCGTGCAAAGGACATACATAGATAAATATGTCAATGTAAAAGCTAACAATTAAAAGCATTGTTTACTACCTGTTCCGTAGGAAAGTCGGAATGGCAAGAAATAGCAAAGGATTCAGCAAGCACAAAAGTTGTCAAATGGGTAACTCAGAGGCGTATTAAAGGTTACATTACAAAGGATCACACATTAGGTGATATTTACAAAATTATCGTAATTTACGAAGTCATTTACAAACAACACAACCGTGTATGAGATAAATTTACATGACCCAAATATATTGACTATAAATCTTGAAATGCTTTATTAAGGGTCTCCGCTACCGAAGGATCAACAACATGATTAATTGCGACATGAAGAACTTTCTTAAGTTTCTTCTCCTTTTCCCTAATTGTGTTTTCATCATTGATTGCTTCAATGTTGGTTTTTAGGGCACGGTTAACGGCCCTATTCGCTGCCTTAAGGGTTCTGTTTTCCCTTTCCAACTCTGTAGCATGCTTGTTGAGCAAGTAGATGTCGTATTCCAACTTCTGATTCTTGGCAGCATAATCGTTAATAGTCTAGGAATACTTGACTTTTCGTTGCTCATTAAAATACTAAGTGATTTCAAATATCACTCTCCGACACCAATTCCCCACCACATTGTCGTCCAAGCCTGAGGGAGGACTGAACATGGTGGGAAATTTAATCTTTGAAATTTTATCGCCTAAAATGAATTCTAGAGAGGCACATTGTGCCTGACTATCTTTCAATTTTAACTCCAAGTCACTTATTCACCGGATGAGCTTAGACATCTTCTCATCAAATTCAATTGTAGGATTTGACTTTACTTGTCATTGAGCAAAGTAATCGCCTTGTCTTTCTTTTTAATTTCGGCCTCAAGATGGTCGATGTAATCTTTGTAATTTTTGTCGAGGGTTTTCTGGGTGAGATATCTTTTATACCATTGTACGGATCCAACATTACCATCAAAATGTTTCAATAATACTTCATCTTGAACCACAATTTCTCCACTCTCTGTCAATAATCATTCCCTTATGGTATCAACACGGGATATTAAGCTTTGAGCAAGAGAAGTTGTAGACGACTGTGGCTCATATTAAAGAAAGGTAATAAATAAAAACTAGAATGAGATAGGAAAAATAATATATCTATATTTCTGTAGTAATGGATTACAACTCAAAATAGAAGCAAAGTCGAGGGATACAACAGTTATCACATCTAAAGTTGAGAGAAAACATTCTTAACTTTGCCTAAGGTATTTGTTGAAAGCATGACCATTGAGTCAAAAGGTAAAGTGACTTCTTCAAGGGTTATAATTGGCGGACATTTACTATAATCTCATTTTCCGGCTGGTGGGCTATCATGAACATAAATTAATTTGGAATGGAATGTCTTGATTTCTTTTAAGAATAATTCCTTTTCTTCGCCGAGGAAGTCGAAGCAGAGATGGGGGTATTCCAAGTATATTTTTGCAAATCCCGCAGAAAGCAATATCTTGCTAACTTCGAAGTCCTTAAAATTGGTCCATTTTTAGAGTAAACTCTTCTTAGGTTAATGTACTGACTTAAGTGGTCTCTCGGGACAACCCAACCTAAAGAACTGGTATTCTAAAATAGCATAGTAAAAATAAGCTAAGCATAGAAAGCATAACAAAAACATATATTCAAAAATCAATTACTTGTTACATATATACAGTCATTCGTTTGGTTCATACAGAATAGATTTAGAAAAGAATTCATAAACAAATTTGTTCTTATAATACTTAAGCTTTTTCAGCAGGGAGATCTTGAGGAATTGGTTTGACCCGCGTAAGTTCTAGCAAGCTTTAGGATGCGGGTCAGAACCAAATTCATCTAAATATCTTTTATGGAAACATCTAAGTAGACCCCCACTGAATTCACCTAAGTATGAAAATTCTATGATAGAATGTCTACAATATACTTTATACAAAATATTGACTAAAATGTCTCTCTCTTCCATCATCATCCAGAATAGAGTTATTAATTCTCTATTTTTCTTTAAGAGGGCGTCATACCAGTGACATGCTTTCTTTAATAAAGGAGCTGCCCTCTAATATTTAAAAGATGCTAGAACGGAAGTGCTCCTGTCCAGACTATGATATGTCTGAGATAGAGCATTGTGTTCCTTTATTATTTTGTCTAACTCCCTATGTAACTTATTAATTTCCGCCTGTTTGCTTTCAAGTTTTGTTCTATAGGGAAGATTTGACTTCTTCTTTATCTAAGATAAATGATTTACCACTAATTATTATCTTCGAGGTATAAGACATTTAAACAGGGAATTCCATACCTGAGAAACCAGAATTGAAGGTTGAGGAGCTTGTTCTTTCTCTAGAGGACCCTCAGAATGGACGGGAGCAATTTCCTCCTCCAGAGGAGCATTTGGTCCAGGGGATGTTGGAGGCATATCTTTATGAGGCGATGGCTCTTTTTTAGGGGATTTGGTGAACCACCACCATCTTTTTCTTGAGCACCAGAGTGACCCCCCTTGTCTCCGTCATGGCCTTGACCTCCGAATGGGTTATCATTGTTATCATCATCATCATCGGTATCCAAATTCATATAATCATCATCCTCCTTCTCATTAGGGTATTTACTTTCATCGTCCTCCTCTTCAGAGTCAGATTTAATATCAAAGGAGGGAATATCAAAAGAAAGAGCTTTCTTGAAATCAACTGTCCCCTCTTCACCTTCGGGCTCGGAACCCTGCCTAACTCACTCAATTTTGTCTATAACTCTTTTGGATATAGTTGGATGAAGTGAAGGAAAACCAAAATCAGGACATTTATCACGATTGTCTACATAGGCAAGCATGAGGGCATCTTCATAATAGTTCAGCATCATGGACCCCAGGGTGGAGTCAACAAAATCAGAAACATGTTTTTGAAAGTCAGAGAGGGTTTCAATATCTAGCTTGAGTGAAGCTCTGGACTTCTTGAATTTATCTTTCAGGAGAGTGTTCTTGGAAATCAGACGAGCTTTTTCCTCCTTTGAATCCTTCAAAGCCAACTCCCTTGCAAATTTTTGTCAGAGGTGAGATGATGAGCTCGCCCCTCTCATTCTAGATCACCCTCGGCCCTAACGAGGGAAGCTTGATTTTCTCAAGTTCAGAGGAAGGAGTATTCTGGGTAGCCGTCAACGAGGCTAGCTGACTCTTCAACTCGGCATTTTCCTCCTGAAGCTTGGAGGATCAAACAGAAAGTTTGGAGACATGCTCATTAAGGGAAACCCAGTTCCTGGAAATCTGCAACAAGAGAAGAAACATAGGTTAACAATTAGAAAGACCCAGTGATAATAGAATTAATTAGATAAGAGTTTACCAAGAGTTGTTGCCCCACGAGAGAGCGATGATTTTCTGCCAAGTCTGGGCTAAAAGATGGCAGAGAAAAGGAGGTAAATGATTCTGACTAAAGAATGAACTTAACAAGATCGTCGAAATTAGTTGGCAAAGAAGTGGAAGATGACGATTCTGGAAGAGTATGAGACTTAGAAGGAGTCTCAAAAAGAGCAACCTGCATCTGTGCCAATGCAGCTGGAGAGATAGACATTGAAATAGGCAGAAGGAGAGAAGGTGTAGGAGGAGTTGGCTCCACTATATCTTTGAAGCTTCGACAATTGGAAATTCTGAAGATTTCTCTGGAGATATGCACTCTTCTTCCTCCTCAATATTGATAATCTTTTCTATTTTAGCTAAAGGGGCCTCCTCAGGAGGCACTGCTAGTCTTCTTTTTAAAGATCTCTTGGAGCTAGCAAAAGCCTCCAAAACTAGTGTGATATCCATAGACGATGAAGGAGGAGCAACTTCCCTTAAAGGCACGACGGCCTTGGAGAGAGCTAGAGCGAATTCAAGCAGATATAAAATCAATTAGAGCAATTCAAGAATTCTATAAAAACAGATAACACTAAGCTAACGGGATACCTGATACGTCGGAACGAATAGACGACAATGAGGTAAAATGTTCGGCATCGCCTGGAAAATAGAAGCAGTTTCCTCAAGAGTTATGCATGATGGCAGGTGGAGTTCCAAGATCCTTTGACCAGTTGGTACTTCCTTAAGTTTGAAAGGGTTAGGAGCGTCAACCTGCTCCTAAGATGCTATGGAGCTGCGGTTAAAGAGTTAATAATTCTTTGGTCTGCATCATTGAGTTTTTGGAGGGTTCACATGAAAAAGATCAGAGATTAGTTAACAGAAAGCATAGAGAAACGCAAAGACGGTGTTGAAATAGACTTACGGGGAAAGGCAAAGGCCCTGCGAGCATCTGCGAAGCACTTAACAAAGAAGAATTGGTTCTCCCAATCCTTAAACTTGTTAATACCATCCAATATCAATTTCTTATATACATTCACCCTGAAGATCTGCTTGTTATACTTACTTGACCTTGCCAATTTGGTCAAGGAGGTTAAAATTTCAGGGCTAAGCAAAGGAAGTCCGGATTCTAGCGCCAGCATCTCGAGGGATAGAAGATGGGTATACACATTAGGAGAGAGTTGTATCGGAGCAACTCCAATATAAGACAAGAAAGAGCGCAAGAATGAAGGGAATGGAAGAAAGCCACCATGCCATATATGGATGGCGGTGAATGCAAAGTACCCTTCTGGAGGGTTGTCAATGGTATCGGTGGATTTGGGAGGAATGGCTTCAACTTCGATGATGCCAAACTCCTTCAAAATAGCGTCTACTTCACTCTGTGATTCAATGAAAGAGTGCTTGGTAGTAGCTTCAATTTTTGGAGAACTCATTGTTCTGCCAGATGAAAATGTTCTAATTAAAAAACCTTTAACCAATTATAAATTTAAATAGCAATCAAAAATATAAAAGTAAATAAATTTGCCGAAATAGATTAAGCATGAAAATATGCACAAAGCTCCAAAATGATGTAAATTTTCAATCTAAAACCTAACGGTTTAGGCTTTCGACAAAGTCGAAAGGTTTACAGCTTGAGTCTTCGACAAAGTCGAAAGGAATATAACAAAAGCTTTCAACGATGTCGAAGGGCTAATAGAGTGGACTTTCGACAATGTCGGAAAGCATAATGACCTCAGTTTTGACCACTATGTGCTAACAAAATTTAGGAGCAAACGAAAATGTAACTTTCTTAAAGCTATCGACAAGGTCGAAAGGAAAAAGTGAAATATTTACCTATTCACTACCTTTCGACATTGCCGAAGGTTCTATGAAAACTTGGGCCTATTGCAAGTTTAACCTAAAGTTAAATGGAAAGCCCTTTTGATATGAAAAAAATTAGAAATCTGAAATTTCTCAAATTGGAAAACATGATCATTGTTAATATTTTAAAAAGGTCTGGTAAAGGTATTAAAATATGACTTTAAGATTGGAGAATTTCAACCTTATCGAAGGCAGGTAGACGAAAGGTTCAAACTCTACATTCTTGTCGGAAGCTCTTGGTCGGAAGGTTTCGCTATGGTGTTACCTAACCTTTCGATCACAATGAAAAGGTGACGTCAAAATACCTTCCGACTTCGTCGAAAGGTACAAAAAGGGGTAAACCTGATTTTTTCCAACTTGACTTCTTTCAAAGGGGTAGGAAAGTCATTTTGCATTACCTAATTGTATGCTAGTGGGGTCCAGGTTACCATATCAAGTTTAAGAAAACCCGAACCAAATAATAAATGCAATTTCAAATTCTTCTTGAGAAATAAGTAAAACAAACCCACTAACAAAACTGCTTTCATCTGGAATCGATCTAATTTGATTCTAAAAAAATTTAATTAAAAACTTATTAGGTCAAAAACTACGAGTTAAAAGCTGGAAACAAAAATTAAGGACTTTAAGTTAAAAGTTAAACCCGATTTGGGGATTTCCTTTATTAAACACCATTCGACTTCAAATCTAAAACCACAAATGGACCTTGTTAGAAACCGATTTAAAAGGAAAATTTGGTGGAGAACCCATCTGAAATTGAATCTCAATTTTGGATATAAAAACTGGAAATTCAACTAAAAACCGATAAGAGTGAAGTTTGGACTAAGATTTACAAGTCAAATTCAAGAGATTACCTTATTGTTTTGAAACGAGATCTAAGAAATTTTGGAGAACTCTTTTACTCATGCACAATGATTTTGATTCCAGGTAAAAGAGGAAGAAAGAGAAGAAGCGTATTATATAAGGAAAGTGCCCAAATTCTCAACCGCTAGATCAAGGTTTAAATGGACGTTCCAATCAGCACGGGAAGGCCAAGAGGCGGAAAAAATTTGTAGCTGTCGACAAAGATGACTTGGAAAGTCAAGAGCATCCCTTCGAATGGGGGAGGCAAATGTTACACTAAAAATCAACCTTCCGTCTAAGACAAAAGGTCCCCTAATAAAGATTAAAGGAAAGAAGTTCAGTTCAAACCTTTCGAAAGAGTCGAAGAGATGTAGTCAATAGTGTGTAGCAGCCCTAAGCCTTTCAAATGAGTCAAAAGGTTTCATCCCTCAGCATTCAAAGTGTTTGTATCTTCCGAAGGGGATGAAGAAGACAAAGCAAGTGTGAGCAAGAACTTAATGAACTTTTCGAAACCATAATAAGCCTTTCAAACTGGTTGAAGCACATTCAAGGTACCTTTCGACAATAACGAATGGTTTATGAAGAAACCACCACTCACAAGCCAACAAAGGATGAAAGACAATCTTTTGAGATCATTGAAGAAGAGAAACCTTCCGAAAACATCGAAAGGTTCACAATAAACAACAGAAGAACAACCTTCTGACAACGTCGAAAGGTTCACAGTAAACAAGAGAAGAGCAACCTTCCGATAAGGTCGAAAGGTTCATAATAAACAGCATAAAAGAAGACAAACCCTTCGGTAAAGTCGAAAGGAACATGGAGACATAAGAGTAACTTTTGACAAAGGTGGAAGGTTCATAATAGCAGATGAAAAGGCAAACCTTTCGATGAAGACGAAGGGTTTAAGGCGGTGTTTCCTGGAGATTTGACCAGGCAACTAGTACTCGGCTCCCAGTGGAACTCAGCATCAGAAAGTGTTCGGCATCAAGGAATACTCGGCGTAGTACTCGGCATCCAGTAGCACTCGGCATCTAGGAGTACTCGGCGAAGTACTCAGCATCAATAATACTCGGCGTCAGGTAGTACTCGGCGTAGTATTCGGCATCGATTAGTGGTCGGCATCAGATAGCACTCGGCATCAGGTAGTGCTCGGCTTCAGATAGCACTTGGCATCAGGTAATGCTCGGCATCAGCTAGAACTCGGCATCAACTAGTACTCGGCGCCCAGTAGAACTCGGCGACAGTAGAACTCGGCATCAGATGGTATTTGGCGCCCAGTAGAACTCGGCGACAGTAGAACTCGGCGATGGAAGTACTCGGCATCCGGAAGACGTTCGGTGTGCATAACTACTCAACGTGACAGTATCGATCGGCCTGAATGCATCGTTCGGTCAGAGAGCATTGTTCGGTCAAGAGCTTCGGACAGAGACACGTTCAGCTTCAACTGACAACCATCCTGCACTTCCCACACATCGAATATACCGTTCGGCATAGAGAGGACTGTTCGGCATCATAGTGTTCGGCATACCTGGTTCGGCATGCAACGACCACTACACCTGGGCTAGAGTGTTCGGCTACCAAGCTCACTTGGGAAGTCCAGCCCATCTTTGTCTATAAATAGAGGGGCAGGGTCACAGTGAAGAGGGATCGTTTTTGGAGAACACTGGGGAGACTCTGCCATTTTTGAGACTCATCTTCTCTACTTAACAACTTCATTCAAGCATTTGATCTACGAATTGTATTTGTAATCAATTATTAAGAAGATCAATAAAGTTTAATCTCAAAGTGGACGTAGGCAATTACGCTGAACCACTATATATTTGGTGTTCTTACTTTCTGCATTTAAATTAGCATTGTCTTCTCTGTTTAATTTACCTTCATCACTTATTTCTCTACACAATCTTTTTCTATGAGGTTAGTGACCAATTTTGGTGCTAACACTTTGGTGCTTTCACTGAGAATTGAATTCTCAGACCTCGAGGATCTGCTTTGAAGCTACTGGATTGAACAAATCCCCCAAAGAAGATCCGACTCATTGATAGGACATCCGTTGATTCTACTCAGAGTTCATACCAATAACTCTACAATGGCGAGACCACGTACCAGGTCAGCTTCTCATAATGCGGATGCCCATGAGACTGCTGGCGCGCAACAAGCAGGACCTAGCAATCAACCAACAATTCCGGATGTAGGAATTGCCGCTCAGGACCAGGCTCCGGTTGTCACCAGGATAGAGTTCAACGATTTGATGAGAGAACTCAGAGAAAGCAGGAGACAACTAGGAGAGCAGATGCAAGCTAACACCAACCTGATGGCACAACTCACTCAACAGCAGCAACAGAATGCTGGGGGCAATCCCGCTCCCTATTCCTCATCCGACAGCTCAACTTCTTCTGACGAACCTCCCAGGCGTAGACGCCGTAAGACTGAAGCTGCGCGGACAGGTGCTGCTGTTCAAACGGCTGGAAACCGCGACCAAGTCGGAACTGAAACTTAGGAACTGGAGTACAGGTGGAAGCTGGAGGCCCAGACCATCAAAACGCTAATGATGTCGAACCTCAAGACGCACGATTGGCAGATCGCCAGGAGAGGAGGCATCAACATGGACAGTCGCGTAGAACAGACTTCAACCTTCCGCCTTTCATACAGACACCAGATCTGACCGCCATGGTCAGGCAATTGATGAAAGAGAATCAGGGCTTATCAAACGATGATTGGGGAGTATCAAGAAGTCATACTCCGTTCATAGATGTTGTGTTGCAGGCGGCGTACCCCAGGAAGTTTAGTATGCCTACTATCCCGGCGTATGAGGGAAAGACTGACCCCAGACAGCATGTCATGAGGTACGAATGGATGATGGATTCAGCTAGAGCAAATGACGCCACCAAGTGTAGATGCTTTCCAATTACTCCTTCTGGGATCGCTACTATGTGGTTTACCCGACTTCCTCCGCGGTCTGTATCCAATTTCCAGGAGTTGGCAAAGAAGTTTATTGAGCAGTTCAGGATACACACTACTCGTCCAAAGGACGTAATGTCTCTGTCAAGTGTAATCCAAAGTCCCAGGGAGTCATTGAAGGAATATTTATAGAGATTCCATGTTGCGGCAACTGAAGTCAGTAATCCCAATGATCATGCAATTCTAATGGCTGTAATGAGAGGTGTGGATCCGGAGTCTGAATTTGGAGATTGGTTGGCAGGGAAACCTCCGACCACACTAGAGTGTTTCTACTCAAAGGCAAACCAGTTCATAAGGAGAGAGGAATCCAGGTGGGTAAGACGAGATAAGGCACCAGGACCTGTCCAAGAGTCTATGAAAAGCAACGTTGCTGTGAAGCAGTCTGGAGACAGCTCGGGAAAGGTCCAAGTCAATGTCCAGAACAAGCCTGGGCAGTCTAAGGAGTCCGGAGGAAGAAATCAAGGGAATAAGAGAGAAGCAGGGAAGTGGAAATCGAGAATTCCAAGCTACAACGAGTATACTCCGCTGAATGCGCCTCTTGAGAACATTTACCTATCTACCTGCAATACTTTTCAGTACAGAAAGCCACGTCCAAAAGAATCAACTAAAGAGCAAAAGCGAACTGGGAAATATTGTCGCTTCCATGAGACTTATGGGCACAATACGGAAGAGTGCAGACACCTGCACAACGCTATCGAGAAGTTGATTAGGCAAAAGAAGTTGCAAGAATTTGTGAAGGATCCACAGGAAGGAGGACAGGGAGCGTCCAACCCAGGTCGTGCACCGGCCCCGCGTCACCCCGAGGAGCCTGCCCGAACCGTGGGAAGACTAGTCATAAATACTATTATCGGCGGACCTCACCCCGCGGATAAGAATTGGCAAGAGATGGAGCGGTATGCAAGCTCCCTGAAACATGCAGATTTTGAGTGTTGTTCAAACGTGGAGGATGGGACTCCTACCAAGCAGCAGCGCGTAATGACAGACGACATAGTGTTCAGAAACAGGGATGCTGATCAAGTAGAGGCTCCAACCATCGACTCGATGGTCATATCTGCGACAATCAGACCGGCATATGTGAAGAGAATTCTGATTGATTGTGGAAGTTCTGTCAACATCATCTTCAAGAAGGCTTATGACCAAATGAAAATGGAAACAAAGGACTTGAAACCGTCCAAGGCTCGTATCCATGGCTTTAACGGCACTGCGACCGATGCAGTGGGGTATGTTGAGTTACCAGTTTAACTGGGACAAGGCGAGCGTCGGAGGGTGCGAATTCTACCCTTCGTAGTTTTGGATGTGGACTCTCCATATAATGTTTTCTTGGGCCGGCCGGCCCTCGCTGAGTTTAGGGCAGCATTGGCCCCGTGGTGTTTAACTTTGAAGTTCCCAACTGACAAGGGAGTAGGTATCGTTCATGGCGACCAAGCAGCTGGTCGTTTCTGTTATGTGGCTGAGCTCCGAGAGGCCCACCGGAGGGAGAAAGGGAAGGTTGCGGACAATCCCGTCCGCATCCATAATTCGGATAATTGACAAGTAGTGCCCGAGCCCTGGCTCGGGCATAACTCTCGGATCTTCAGAGACATAGATCCGAGAGACGACGATGAGAAACCAAGGGAAGAAAAGGCGGCGCCGGCTGAACTAACGGTTGACATTTCAGTCAGCCAAAGTGACCCTTCGCGAATACTGAAGATCTGATCACAGCTTGGCCCCGCAATGACTGAAGACCTTAGTGACTTCCTCCGGGCGAATCTTGATGTTTTTGCCTAGACGCATTCTGATATGTGTGGGATCTCTCCCGCCATCACGAGTCATATGTTGAACATAGACCCGAAATACGTCCCGGTTAAACAAAAGAGGAGAGGAATGGACCCGGAGAGGTTCGCTGCTCTCAGAGAGGAGGTGGACAAACTCAAAGCCAATGGGTTCGTCCACGACACCCTCTACCCTGAATGGGTATCGAACCCCGTACTGGTGAAGAAGGCCAATGGGAAATGGAGAACTTGCGTAGACTATTCTGATTTGAACAAAGCGTGCCCCAAGGACAGTTTCCCATTACCAAGGATCGATCAGTTGGTCGACTCCACCGCAAGACATGAGCTGTTATCATTCATGGATGCATACTCGGGGTACAACCAAATCCCGATGCATATTCCGGACCAAGAACACACCAGCTTCGTTACAGATGTCGCGCTATATTGCTATGTAGTAATGCCCTTCGGACTGAAGAACGCAGGAGCGACTTATCAGCGTTTGGTGAATCGAATGTTCAAGGACCAGCTTGATAGGACGATGGAAGTCTATGTGGATGACATGCTCGTGAAGTCACGACAGTCAAACGACCACATTCGAGACTTGGCTGAAATGTTCGACATACTCAGGTATTACGGGATGAAGATCAACCCTCTGAAGTGTTCCTTCGGTGTTGCGTCGGGGAAGTTTCTGGGATTCATCGTCAATGCTAGGGGAATTGAAGCTAACCCCAAAAAGATCCAAGCTATTCGAGATGTGCAAGTACCCAGGACTATAAAACAGGTACAGAGCTTGAATGGAAAAGTAGCTGCGCTAAGTCGATTCATATCAAGGGCAACTGACAAGTGCATCCCATTCTTTGATATAATAAAGAAAGGGAAAAGGAACTTCGAATGGACGTCTAGTTGTGAGGAAGCATTCCGGAATCTGGTGAGGCATCTGGAGAGTCCACCAGTGCTGTCAAAACCAGTAAACCACGAGATGTTGTACGTATACTTGGCTGTATCCCCACATGCAATAAGTGCGGCTTTAGTTCGCGAGGAGGACCGAATTCAAAAGCTGGTGTATTATGTTAGCAAGCGTTTAACGGGGGCAGAAAGAAATTACCCTAAAATCGAGAAATTGGCCTATTGCTTGGTGATTGCATCACGTAAGCTACGCCCATATTTTCAAGCGCACTCAATCAGTGTTTATACCGATCAACCCCTGCGGCAGGTACTCCAACGACCAGAAACTTCTGGAAGATTGCTAAAATGGAACATCGAGTTGAGCCCGTTTGATATCGCCTACTTGCCACGGAGAGCCATACAAGGGCAAGCGTTAGCAGATTTTATCGCTGAGTTTACCATGCCCACAGAACCAGATAATCACGACGCCATTCCCCCCGTTCGATGGAAATTATACACTGATGGGGCATCCAACGACCGTTGCTCCGGCGTGGGTGTAGTTCTTATAACTCCGGAAAACCAATCAATCTGTTATGCCTTGAAGCTTGATTTCCCAACTACAAATAGCGAAGCAGAATATGAAGCATTGATTGCCGGCTTGAAGCTCATCGGAGAACTCGGGATCAAATCAGTTGAGATTTTTTATGACTCACAGTTGGTGGTTTACCAAGTGCGGGGAGATTACCAAGCCAAGGGACAGAAGCTCGCTCCGTACCTTGTTCAGGTCCAAGAACTACTGTCGAATCTCGAGCATTATGACATTTCGCATGTCCCGCGGGAACAGAATAAAGAAGCCGACTTGTTGGCTAAGTTTGCAAGCACAGGCGATGCACAGCAAATGGGATTGTATCCCGTTGAGGCCTTGCACGCCCTGAGCATAAACGAGATGAAAGTTGACCGTATATTGGAAACAGGAATCGAGAAGGAATCGTGGATAACCCCATTCAAACTGTACCTGACGACCGGGACTTTACCAAAGAAAAGGAGCGAAAGACGGCAGGTCCTTCAAAAGGCCGCACGATACGTGATACAGGATGGATTAATGTATCGAAAAGGTTTCTCAGTCCCATTATTACGGTGCATCGCTCATGACGAAACAAAGAGGGTCTTAAGAGAGGTTCACGAAGGAGAATGTGGCGACCATACTGGGGGGCAAGCGCTGGCAAAGAAGGTCCTCCGCTATGGATATTACTGGCCAACCGTAAATCGGGACGCTGCGGACTACGCAAGAAAATGTGACAAGTGTCAAAGATATGCGAAAATCCTGAGGACTCCATCAACGGAACTCACACAAATGGTTAGTCCCTGGCCATTTGCAATCTGGGGAATCGACATAATCGGCTCTTTGCCTATATCTAAAGGTGGTGCGAAGTACGCGATAGTTGCAGTCGACTATTTCACAAAATGGGCTGAGGCAGAGCCTTTGGCCACAATCACCTCTAAGAAAGTCATTAACTTCGTTGTACGAAACATTATATGCCGCTCTGGCCTTCCCCAAACTATCATTACAGACAACGGGACGCAATTTGAAAGCAGAGAGTTCAGAGAGTTCTGTTTAAAGTATGGCATCGAGAAGAAGTTCTCCGCCGTTGCACACCCAAAGGCTAACGGACAAGTTGAGGCCGTTAACAAAATAATCAAGTCCAAACTAAAGAAGCGTCTGGAGAAGGTTGGAGGCAAGTGGGTAGATGAGCTCCCAATAGCACTATGGGCTTATAGAACTACCCACAAGTCTGCGACCGGCCATACTCCATTCGCCTTGGCATACGGCTCGGAAGCCGTTATACCCGTGGAACTTGAAGTTCCATCACACCGAGTGACGTACTATGATCCCAAGACGAACCAGGACCTCTTGTTGGAATCACTGGACTGCATCGATGAAAAGCATGAAGAGGCCCAATTAAGGGCGGCAGCACATAGGCACCGAGTCAAGTGTTACTACGACGGCAGAGTCCGCCCAAGAACTTTTGATATAGGTGATCTCGTTCTGAAACGAGTTTTCCCGGTTCCATCGCGTATGAATCCCAACTGGGAAGGTCCATACGTCATTGAACGGAAGCTTGGAGAAGGAACATTCAAGTTAGCGACCGTTGATGGCACAACACTCCCCCGGGCATGGAACAGTGAGCATTTGCGGCATTATTACATTTAGCATGTTTTCCTTTCTTGTTTTAGGCACTGTTATTTCCTATGTGTTTTCGTTCAGTTTTAGCTTAGCTTCCTTTTAACTATGTAATCAAGCAATCTAGTTGTTTTTCATTAATAAAGGCTTGAAGCCGTATTTTCCACAAATCACTAATGTTTCTATATCTCATGATCGGATGACGAATTACATTATCCTATACGATATACAGACTCGTATAAACGATTCCAAATCTCCGAATCCCCAGAGCGCGGATCGAAGTACTCTAAGTCCCCAAAGCACGGACTAGAGTATAAACGATTCCAAATCTCCGAATCCCCAGAGCGCGGATCGGAGTACTCTAAGTCCCCGGAGCGCGGACTAGAGTATAAACGATTCCAAATCTTCGAATCCCCAGAGCGCGGATCGGAGTACTCTAAGTCCCCGGAGCGCGGACTAGAGTATAAACGATTCCAAATCTCCGAATCCCCAAAGCGCGGATCGGAGTACTCTAAGTCCCCGGAGCGCGGACTAGAGTATAAACGATTCCAAATCTCCGAATCCCCAGAGCGCGGATCGGAGTACTCTAAGTCCCCGGAGCGCGGACTGGAGTATAAACGACTTCAAATCTCCGAATCCCCGGAGCGTGGATCGGAGTACTCTAAGTCCCCGGAGCGTAGACTAGAGTATAAAAGATTCCAAATCTCCGAATCCCCAGAGCGTGGATCGGAATACTCTAAGTCCCCGGAGCGCGGACTAGGGTATAAACGATTTCAAATCTCCGAATCCCCAGAGCGCCGATTCAGAAAAAAGTCCAAGTACTCGAGAAATGTGGAACAAGAAGTAAGCCACGTCTGGAAATGTTTGAACAACACAAGAGTAGACTGGGAGATAATGCAACTCGTAACAAGTGGAGTCATGACTACAGTTAGTCAACAAACTAAAGAAAAGCAATAGAATCATTCAAACGAAAAAGAAACTAAACTTCATTCAGTAGTTCAAAATGGGGTTACACAGTTACTCCTACAAAACTCAGAGTTAAGAACCTATCTATACAAACTACAAGCTACAAAAGATAAAAGCAACTACAAGACTTAAGCAAGAAGCTCGTTGAACGAGTGTATCGATTATTTCTTCGGTTTCTTCTTCTTGTCTTCCTTTGTTTTTTCCGACGACTCCTCTCCTTCACGCTTTTTCTTGGATTTCTTGCTTGCTAAAGAAGTGGAGTCAAGAGTAGGAGACGGAACATCTAGTGGTTTTGATCTGCCCGGGAGAATGATTTTCAAAGGTCTGTTCCGCGGGTCGGTAAGTTCCAGTATTTCAGGTTCAACTTTGACCTCGACCTTTTTCTTCTCCTCTTCGGCGAGGCGGTCCTTCATGCTCATCTTTGAAGTATACTCAAAGGCGCCAGTGATTTCGATTTCCTCACTCCCTTCGGCAGGAGATGAAGTGTCAAGCTTATCATCATCTAGCGCCCCAATCACTTGAGCATCGGGACCAGGAATTACTCCCGCATGAACAACGTCGCTTGTTTTCTCTGCTTCCTCCTTGGCATCATCGCTCCTCGGAGTTGGCTCGGGGTCAGAGCAGCCTGCATGAAAAAATAAAGAATGAACATTAGAACGAATAAATGCTGGAAAACAACAAGATCTTTTGACTTCTAGGAAAGAAGAGTTTCCTACCGGGTTCTGGTTGGCTATCGGTTGCGCGTGGGGTTTCACCCTCCAGAATAGGAGATAGCACGTGAACGCCAAGCCCGGGATCTTCAGGATCATAGCCGACATGCTGCTCGAACGGGTCAAGTGTCGGCTGACCGGCCGGTTGAGCAGCAGGAGGAGCATCAATATGAGGAGCCGAAGTCTCAGCCCCAGACGGGCCAGCTTCATCACTTTTCTCTTTTGGAAGGGGAGAGCCTTTGTTATAAAGCGCCAAAGCTGCGGACAGATCCGTTGGCTCATTCCCCCTAAGAAACTCCTTCACCAAGGCATCCTCATCGACCTCTTTAGAGCCCGACTCGATTTTCCTGATCTTTACTAAGGTTTCCCAGGCCTCAGCTAGGGATTCGAGATAGCCATCGCCCAATAATGTTAAGTCACGATGCATAAGGACGCGGGCTCCATACTCGGCAATCAACGGGTCAAACATGCATTTGACCTCTTCCCTGCCAGCCTCTACGGCCGCCTCGAGGCGAGAGTCAATCTCTTCCGCAGCTTTTCTTTTGCCCTCCTCACAGGCTTCGTCCTTCATTTTCTCAACCCCAACAAGTTCATCATCGAGTTTCGTTTTCAGGAGACGAGTGGCGACAATTTCATCACAATATCGTTGTGATTCTTCTTGAGCAGCTACCTTGTCCTCCTTTTCCTTGGAGAGTAATTCTTTCAGCTATCTGACTTGAGTGGCGAGCACGTCCCTTTCTTTTTGAACGGAATCTTTTTCTAGGGCGAGAGCACCGCTGCGCTGGACTGCTTCATCAAGCTCTTTCTTGTGATCCATCTCTAAACGAGTAACTTCTTCAGCAGTATCTTTTGCGCTTTGCCCGGCGGCTTCCAGCTTCGACTTGTACGAAGCAAGCTCTTTGTCTTGGTGCTTGATGATGTTTTTGTCGCAGCCAGCCTCCAATTTCAGGCGATCAATCTCATATTGGCGCTCAACAGACACCTCCGAGATCTTTTCAACCAAGTGTACAAACGCATCATGTTGAACATAGACGTCGTTATTGCAGGCAATAGCACTCTGCTTCACGTGCCCGGGAATATGGTGAATAGCCGGGAGAACTTCAAACCGTCGAAGCAAATTTTCGGAAACTTGGCCTTAAGATCGACCATCTTTTCCACGACAGTTGGATCAACCGCGGGAGTAGGGGGAGGAGGCTTTGGAAGTTCCACTCTTTTTCGTTGCTCCCAAACTTGCCTTGTACTCGATGAACCGGAGTGTTGTTCTCGAGGAGCATCAGATTAGTAGCCCTTCTGGGAAGACTTCTCTTTATCCGGCTCAGTTGGAGGAAGAGGATCACGGGACTGTGAAGATTGAGAATATGCCTTCTTACGGTGAGACGACTCGCGGGGACGATTGTCTCTATCTTCATAATCATCTCTGTCCCTGCGTCTGCCCGAACCAGAGTCCCGTCTAGAATAATGAAATATGGAAGAGCCATGAAGGCGATCAAATCCATGAGAGCGTCCCATGTCACCTGCAAAGAATGGAGATAACAACGAGTTAAGAAAAATCCGGGAAATAAGAAAGAACTTGAAGTGTATGATGGAATGCGTATGTGCGTGTGTGTCCTAGTGTTCCCCCCTACAGACCAGTTCTTTTATCTTTACTAATCGGAGTATTGTCTCCCTGGACTGGGAGTTGAACTCCCGCGTTGCCTTTAGCGGGCGAAGAAAACTTGAGGGCTTCAGGATCGTCAAACCCGTAATTAAGTATATCATCGGGAATAGACAAGTTCGACAGGCCCCTCAGGGAACTTTCCAGGTGCTGTGAGGAAGCCTCTTTCTCGGGCAGGATAGGCAAAACTTTTGAAGTACCACCAACTTTCTCTTTCCGGGTTTTGTGTTTTAACCTTTTCTTTCCCTTCGAAGGGGAGGATGATGTGTCAATGTCGTGAACTTCGACAGCCGGATCCCAAGCAGGACCCACATTCTCATCTTGGGTCTCAGGAGCATCATCCTCTTTGTGCTCGCCTTCTTCGTGCGCATCGGGAGTTCGGCGTGATGACGACCCATCCAGTTTTTTCCCTTTACCGGATGCCGGCTTGGGAATAGAGACGCCCTCCGAAAGGCTAATCCGGCGACTAGGGGCAAGCAAGCCAAACCTCGACAATGACTCGTTTGAAATGATGGTCCGAATGTCTCGTTCCTCGGCAGGAAGAGCTCTAATGGCTTCAACGGCCTCATAATATCCTCGGCCCTCCGGACGCGGGTTGATATCTAAAAAATATGAAACAATGAGTTAGAAAAAGCATGACTCCGATTAATCGCGAAAGATGATTCAGTGAAGAGACTTACTGCCTTCAACCCATCTCCTCGCAAAACCAGGAGGCCAACGCACGTAGAACCATTCCTGTTTATACAGGGCGAATTTACTACATGCCCCTATCAAGATCTGGCATTTGTGGTAGGGCTCAAGGAACATGAAGGAAGGGCTGTCTTTCCGCCTCTTGACCTTATAGATGTATCTGATGTCGCCAGGAGTTGGAGGTCTGGAGAAGACGGCCATGAAGAGTAGGTAGGTCCCATAAAGAAACGCGTGACCATTCGGGTGCAGCTGCGACGGGGCAATGTCGATATACTGTAACACATCCCGAAGAAATAGGTTAAACGAAGGCACGCTGCCCATCCAACACATGAACTTGTTGCAAGTGGTGTATCCGACTGGGGGTAGGTGAGGGCGATCATGTCGCGAAGGGACTAGCACATCAGCGAAAGGAATCCCGTGGATGGAGCATATCCATTGGAGTGCGGCTTCATTGATCTTCGAATCCTGTGAATCGATCGGATTGTCTAGTAGAATCGTTGCCTCCAGGGCATCGGGTGCTAAGTTATGAGCCGGGGAAGTCGACGGATTAGAAGTATCAGCGGCTTCTCGCCTTGATGACGGCCCAAGCCTGTCGGATATAGTGGCGGAGCTAGACTTTCTTGACATCCTCAATAAATAACGAACCTGGCTAAGTGCCTGAGAAAACTATACTTGAAAAACGTCGAGCGTTAGAATTAACAACACGAATTTTCCCCCCACGTGATGTGTGAACTAGTGCGAGCAATCGTGTACAAGCAATAAAAATCTATAGATTTCAAAGATATAAAAATGGGCTTCGAATCATCGCCTTCGAAGACCGTCATCGCTGACCGTCTCAAAAAGCCCGCCTTGTGATGATTACAGTTTCAAGTTCGGGAAACGAATGTTAATCTAAGCTCAGATTTATGTCTACTGAAGCTATGGGGTTAATGATCCGGATCAGTTTCATGTGATAGTGTGCCTAGGTCCAGGTCCTTGTTTTTGCTATATGAATAGGCAAGGTTAATAAGTGTTCGGCCTAAGCATCGTTCGGCATGTTAATTGTTCAACATGTATACTGTTTGGCAATCGTATTGTTCGGTCTAAGTTCTGTTCGGCAATCGTATTGTTCGGTCTAAGTTCTGTTCGGCAATTGTGTTGTTCGGTCTAAGTTCTGTTCGGCATTTGGAGTGTTCGGCCTAAGCATGGTTCGGCATGTCAGTTGCTCAATATTTATGTTGTTCGGCCTTGATACAGTTCGGCATTTAAGTATGTTCGGCTTGGGTTCGATTCGGCTAAGTTATTGTTCGGCATTTGTGTTTGGCTTTGGTTTGTTCGACTAAGTTGTTGTTCGGCATTCCTTAGTTTGTTCGGATGAAATACTGTTCGGCAGCCCTTCATTCCACCATTCGGCGCATGACAACATACGCCGAACTAGAGCTGTGCCATCCAACACCCTTACCACCTCCAATGTTTTCATTTTCCTTTTTAACTTCGGTTCGGCGCGAAGAAGCTAAATCCAATAGCCATATGTGCAAACACTCCAAATCATTCCTCCTCACCTCGCATTATCGTTCGACAATAAGGACAACCTACTCGAAAGCTTTCTACATGACACACTTGGCCATCTCGTTTGAAACCTATTCGAGTTGTACAAGGAACAGTACCTAGTTTGCAGATTGGAGCTTAGGAAGGAATGGTCAAGTTTTGAATCTGATCGGCTAGTGAGAATTGCAAATCTTTGAAGAGTGGCAGAAGTGAAAAGGTAAAGGAGAGGAGACGGGAAGGACCTGGTTTTATAGGGGGAAGATAGAAGTTGAAAAGGCTATGCCCGGTGGAACCGGTCAAAGTCGTAGCGTTCGGCTTCAAAGCGAAGTGTCACTCGGCACGTGAGGATTGTTCGGCTTCGGACGTATCGTTCGGCGTTCATGCCACGCTCGTCACACACCTCCATCACAGATATTCTCGAAGAGGCATCACCAAGGGAAGTTAAACGAGATTCAAAGCGCATCACGTTCAGTCACGTAATACACTTTGGGGGGCAAGTTTTTCCTGGAGATTTGACCAGGCAACTAGTACTCGGCTCCCAGTGGAACTCAGCATCAGAAAGTGTTCGGCATCACGGAATACTCGGCGTAGTACTCGGCATCCAGTAGCACTCGGCATCTAGGAGTACTCGGCGAAGTACTCGGCATCAATAATACTCGGCGTCAGGTAGTACTCGGCGTAGTATTCGGCATCGATTAGTGGTCGGCATCAGATAGCACTCGGCATCAGGTAGTGCTCGGCTTCAGATAGCACTTGGCATCAGGTAATGCTCGGCATCAGCTGGAACTCGGCATCAACTAGTACTCGGCGCCCAGTAGAACTCGGCGACAGTAGAACTCGGCATCAGATGGTATTTAGCGCCCAGTAGAACTCGGCGACAGTAGAACTCGGCGACGGAAGTACTCGGCATCCGGAAGACGTTCGGTGTGCATAACTACTCAACGTGACAGTATCGATCGGCCTGAATGCATCGTTCGGTCAGAGAGCATTGTTCGGTCAAGAGCTTCGGACAGAGACACGTTCGGCTTCAACTGACAACCATCCTGCACTTCCCATACATCGAATATACCGTTCGGCATAGAGAGGACTGTTCGGCATCATAGTGTTCGGCATACCTGGTTCGGCATGCAGCAACCACTACACCTGGGCTAGAGTGTTCGGCTACCAAGCCCACTTGGGAAGTCCAGCCCATCTTTGTCTATAAATAGAGGGGCAGGGTCACAATGAAGAGGGATCTTTTTTAGAGAACACTGGGGAGACTCTGCCATTTTTGAGACTCATCTTCTCTACTTAACAACTTCATTCAAGCATTTGATCTACGAATTGTATTTGTAATCAATTATTAAGAAGATCAATAAAGTTTAATCTCAAAGTGGACGTAGGCAATTACGCTGAACCACTATATATTTGGTGTTCTTACTTTCTGCATTCAAATTAGCATTGTCTTCTCTGTTTAATTTACCTTCATCACTTATTTCTCTACACAATCTTTTTCTACGAGGTTAGTGACCAATTTTGGTGCTAACAGGCGGCATATAAAAGGGTGACCTTCTGACCCAGTCGGGAGCATGAAGTTGAAAGGAAGGCCGCCTACATCTATAAATAAGACCCAAGAGGGTCCAGTTGGGGGATCCGATATCTTCCACTCTAGTCTTGTATCTACTTAATTAGAACATTGTAACCCTAATTGAATGTTGATTTGGGGAAATTAAAAAAGGGAGCTTTTCCTTGGATAAAGAGGGAAGACTTAAACTTGGTTAATTACTTTTTCTGTTTACTTGAAACTTTGTTGGATTAACTCTTATTTTCATGTTAAACCCCTGCGAAAGGTTCTTATCGACAGGATCAACAATACTTCAGTCATAAGTAACCATTTCAACCTTTTAAAGATTCCAAACCTCCAATCGGAACCTATTGACCAAGTCGAGGACCAAATCAGTTCAACAGTCGTTAAACCTTCTGAAATCATTGAATTAAAGGACTAAACCTTTTGACGAGATTGATAATGCATCTAGTCAAAATACTAACTTCAACCTTCTGGAGTGATTAACTTAGAGCCCCAAACCTTCCGACTAGGTCGACGGCTCTTTTATTATAACAATCCCAATAACCTTTTGATATTATAATCCCAGCTATCAGACCTTTCGACAAGGTCAAAGTTGAAGGAGATCATTCACAAACCTTTCGACTAAATTGAACCACACTTCATACAAGCAAACAAACCTTTCGACGAGGTCGAAAGCTACCGCTTATTCAACAAGGAATTTGGTAACCAGCTTAAACCTTAAGGTCGCTTCCACCCTTAAAAGGATAAACTCAGAGGGATCTAATTTAGCCCAAAAAGGAGACCACATACAAGTTTAACTAGGACGAAAAGAATCAAACTCAAGCAACTATCTAACCTTTCGACGACATCGAAAGGTCTGATTCGAAAGATATTTACAAGCGAATCACAAAGGCAATCCTTAAGGCTGTTAATCCCTTTATTCAAACCGGACTAACCACATTAGCTAGAATAATTTTGGGGTGTTGACCATAAATTTGGTTAAGACTAACCATTGTTGAAAGTTTTTCCTTGGACTTTTGTAAATCTGAATAGAATGGATAAATTACTTGAAGATAATTCTGGATCTCTTCCAGGGATTTAGGGAATCCAATAGTAGCAAAGGGATCCAAATAGAGCTGAGAATCTTCTCTTTTAGTGAAAGCACCAAAATGTTTGCACCAAAATTTGGCACAAATGCCCAATAGAGATTTTTAGAGAAATAAATAAAGAATATAAAATGAAAAAAGAGGAAACAGGTAATTAAATAATAGAAAATCAAAGCAACAACAAGAATACAACGATTTATAGTAGTTCGGCGTTGTTTGCCTACGTCCACTTTGAAGAGATAGCTTTATTAATAACTTTGTCAACTGAGTACAATAGGGATCGGATGAAAATCCTTCGTTACAATATAGTACAAAGCAACAAGCAGTGTAAAGGTCCCGAAAATGAACAATCAAGCCTATGTTTATAGAGGAAGACGGCGAAATATCTCCCTAAAAATTCGGCAAAAGGATCTCCAAAACCATATGGGCCCACAGGAGGGATCACATGGCTTAAATCCTAAGAAATAGGGATCAGTGTCGATTCCTATTTTGGAGGAGTTTGGGGGTGCGATCCCTATAGGAGCTTATAATATGCTTTGCCTCCAAGTTTCATGCCAATTGGGTTAGTAGAACTTGAGTTATTGCTCGATCATTGTTGCAACATGTTATGCATCATGATTATGGTCGACCCTATGGAGGGCAGAGAGTCGATCCCCCTTGCTCGGTCCTTTTGAGGTGCGGTTCCTATGTTAGGCTCCTTAGGGTCCCCACATCTTGTTTCCAAAGTTTCATATGTATTGGACTTATGGATTTCAAGATATTGATTGTTTTCCATTGATTTGCACTTGTTTGGCTGAAATTGGCCGATCCCTAAGATTGAGAGGGATTATAGCCGATCTGTTTTCTATATTGAATTATATTCCATACTTAGAACATTCTGTATAGCATATCTCTTGATTCTGTTCGACCATGGCTTCATATTACCATTTGTACTTGACTTCCAAATCCCACAATTATCGCTCTGGACTTACTGGCCTTGATGACAGTTGAGTCTAACTTGTCTAATCAGTTCGGATATAGCCGGGTCAAAATATCGGATAACATATATGATGAGATTGAGTTGTATATGGCATTCGTTTGTATCAAAGTATGTACGATACTTTATTGTGTAGACCTACTTTGTGATATATATGTTGTGATATTATATTTTTTTGTTATGTTCTAGGATTATGTATTCTCTGATAATATTGTGTATTATTCTATTTTGTTAAACCCACGTGTTTATTTCTTTGTGCTGATTCAGAGTATGTATATTTTGTATATTATATAGGCTTAGAATATGTACCGGTGTTAACCTAAGAGAATATTCTTGTGCAGTCGCTCCTAACATCTTTTGTATTACCAGACAGTATTACTCTGTAATACTCTTTGATGACATAGGCATAGAGGTAGGGTGCTACACCCATAAACTCAGTATTGCTCCCACTAACTTTAAGATATTTTGGTTGTTGTGTGAAAATAGTTTGTCCTAAACCATTTTTAGAATTTTTGTTCCAACATACATGTGCACAAAACTCAAATCATATCAAGTGATAATTTTTCAAGTACAATGTGAATTAATGTAAGCATGTCAAATAATGAATTTATTACGCTAATTTCAATAATTGAAATATACGATGTTATTCTATCATGGTAGCCCACTATATTCCAACTACATTGCTCATCTTCTCGAAGACACTTTTGTAGCCGATGGACCATATCCATTTGGCTACCACTATTAAAATCATATTTGGATAATGTACTTAGAAGCCATTTTAGATTTATGCATCATTCCATATACCAAAGTTAATACTCTTAATGACTTATTAACAATTAAGGAAATTCTTTTCTCGACATTGATTTGAAACTCATAGTTTCTTTTTAATGTGTGATGTTCTTATTAGACAGTCAAATGAGTGATGTCTGTTTCGGCTTGGTTAATTTCATTTAATCCTTGCAGTTTCCGGAGTATACATCATTACGGTTGTGCGATTCAAAGGTGTAAATTCAGTCGACGATAATATCAAACAATTCAAATATTAATGTTCACATGTCACCTTAGTTAGTGGTGTGGCATTTTAGCTGAATTTATCGTTGACACGTCTTTTCGTTAAAATCCAAATTTACTATTATAAGCGGTACTCGGTAGAAACCATTATTTAAACCAATTCTCTTTGTCAATACTTTTCAGATTAGGAATTACGGAATTTGTTTTGGTCAAAACTCCAACATCGTCCACATTCAACTTGACTAGTCCAATCACAAAATCCTTGGTTCAATAATAACAATAATTATTAACCATACCGTTCTAGTAGAGAATTTGACTTTGAGTTGACTATAGTTGATCGTGATACTAACCCCTTATAACCGAGGGGACGAATTTTCTATTAAATAGTGTTTCAATCCCAATGCTTCAACTCAGAACCAACTATAGTCATTTGATGAACGTCATGCCACAACTTAACTATAATCAAAGTGGAGTGTCCATGTTGAAGTTCAATAGAATTCTCAAGTCGAGAGAAATGTGTAATATCGTCACATCGAGATTCTCTGCTTGACCTATGTTATATTAACCAGAAGAAAAATCTTAGGCAAGTCATTCCATAATTATCCAAGAACTAACAGTATGTAACCCTTTGGTGCCTCCAGCAGCAATGAGTAATACACTACCCAATATGTGGAGAGCATTGCATAATATAGTCTTAAAGGATGAATTAATATCTTTCTCAAAACATCTTGACTATGATATTTAAAATAATATGTTATCTTTAAGGTGATAAATTTCTCATGATTACAACACATTGTAATTACTATCACATAACATATCATTTAAGGGTTTTCTATAAATTAAATAATTAATTAACATATCACAAGTATATAATTGAAAGAAAAACAACCTTATTATGAATAAGATTGGTTATCACGTTAGATATATATAACAAACTACATAATTGCCATAGGGCATATCCCTAACTCTATCAATCCCCCACCCGCACTTAGGGCCAATAGTGGAACCTTATTCCAAATCCTTCGATTGGTTTATCAAAACTAATCAGGCTAGCCCCATAGTGAACGAGTATGCTATATTGTTTTAATTATCTGCTTTGTCATTTCTCCAATGCTGATAAATTACCTTTATCATGTGGAACATTTCGGAGTATGTTTTTCGACTTTCAGTGAGCTTTAGCTTCTTTTATGAACTATATCGCAGCATTGTTATCATATAACAATGTCACAAAATTCTCAACATTTGGAATCACCCTTAGCTCAGTTATAATTTTATGCATTTATTTATACTTCTTTTATTGCATTACTATTGAAGGTGATGTACTTACCATTTGGTCAAATCAGTCAATACTTATTGTTTGGAACATTTCCAACTTAAAGTACTTAACTTAAGATTGAAGTTGAATTATGGTTGTCACTATACTCAATATCACTTACGAGTATCGAGTCAATGTACTCCTTCATGAGGAGTATATTATTTTTATAAACAATTATATAGTATTTCGTAAATAATCGAGAACACTCTAGATTATCATTTTGTGATGTTAATTCTAATTTGATACTTTTCATATGTATCAAATACATCTGTGAAATGCGATATTATAGATAATACAACATGTAAGATAATTTTTTGTTACTAATGCATAAGAAATTCATCTTACATACTCCATATTAAAAATATTAATACTATGTTTTTATGTATTATTTTAGGACAATCCCAACATCCTTCTATACTGATTATAAAAGATGCCAATTTCAAATCAAATATTGAGAATTAAACAACCAAACTAAAACAATTCTAATATGAATACATCATTAACAATCATAAGTTTGTTGTTTACTTATAGTTTTTAATTTTAGTACCTTTATAGCGCTTTCTTACAAACATAAGCCTCCTATGCATTTTGACTGAAATTCAAGTAGTTTAATTTTTCTATCAAAATATTTACTCAACTCTGATGCTTGTTGATCGATACTTTTGAATTAGTTCTTGGTATATCCAATATCCCACAAACTAATAATCACTCCCACTAACTTCGAGACACTGGCTACTAAGCGCAAATAACATATTCAAAATCATTATTCAGAATTTCTGTTTCAACATACATATACTAAAAATCAAAATCATATCAAGAGATAATTTTGCGAGTAAAATCCAAATTAACTTAAGTATGTTGAATAAATAATCTGTTATGCTAATTTTAACGATTAAAATTTGTGATGTTATTCTATCAACATAGCTTACCATATTCCAACTGCATCAGTCTTCTTCTCAGAGACACTTTTGATACCAATGGATCATATTCCTTTGGGTACAATTATCTAAATCATATTTTGATAATACGATTGGAATCCATTTCAGATTTGCGCATCATGTCATATGGTAGAGTCAATATCTTAATGTCTTACTAACAATACATGAAATTCTTTTCTTGACATCGATAAGAAAATCATAGCCTCTCTTTAATGTACGAGAGGTCTTATTTTACTGTCTAACTAGTTGTGTCTGTTTAGGCTTGGTCAATTCCATTTCATTCTTTGTAATCAGTTTTATCTTTGGATTTTATCCAAATCCATTTTCTACCAATAATTTCTAAAATAAATTCCTTCATCATGAAGTTGGTGCTTCTTGAAACAACAACTATCTCTCAGTGCAATAGAATATGTATTCATAAATTTTATTAGTTTCATATATAGGTATAAAATTGATTTGGTTTTTAAGTTTATGAAACATATGTTCGTAACAAAAATTGATCGATCAATATTGATCGATCCCAAACTCATTTGTGGTAGTCCACACAAGATCCGTCATAAACAAGTATTACATAAAGTCTCTTGACTTACACAACTTGTTAACTCTTTAACCTAGAATATATAGGGCTGTGTCATCAACTCTTATCTTGTATGATTTTGTAGACTTTGTTTTTTAGATAACATTAAATTTGACCTTATATACTTACTCCTAAGTACATGTCCTTACAGAAAAGTTAACTAAACTTTACTTATCATTAATCGTATTTTATCCAATCAAAGTCTAATTACACCTTATCGATATCATTATGTATCTTAGAGATGAGTGAATTTTGAGATTGAATCTTATTTGATTTTAGGTACATTTAGAAATTTTCCAATACATTCACCTATTCGATCAAATCGAATATTTATTTTCTTTGCATATTATGTTTTCTACTTTCATTTTAAATTCAGTAAACTTATTACAACTACACAACTTATGTATCAAGTACACATGTTCATCTTTATGACAATTCATCTATGAATTTAACTAAGAAAGTGGATCTGATTGGTATCATTATACTAATGACCGCATACACTTATATGTATCATTTGAAGAGTTCATCAACTCTTATGTCTCTCTTGTTGAATGGGTGTTTTCCCTTCAATTATATGAGATATAATATACCATTACCATATGATTCATAATCATATGGTTAAATAATTATTTCTCCTAACTGTGGCTTAGTCCGTGATTCCAAAATAATTGTAGAACTTTCAAATACTTTTGTATTTTCTAATGCATCAGATTTTATTATAAATACTAATATTATAGATTTATTTTAAAATAAATATTCATAATATTCATATCAAAATAAAACTATTTCTATTTTCAGTCAATATTGAAAACAATTATTATTTCATAAATAATATTTGGTATGTTTACGAAACAATCTTCATAACTTGATGCATAAGCATCATACAGTATGCTACTATCATTACTATAATAGCATATGAAATACAATGCTCCATTCAACTACTTATTGCAGGATTTTATTTCATTTACTATAACTAGTTTACAGTCGTGAGTTTCAGATCAATTATCTTGAACGTGAAAAAATAAAATTATAAAAATCAATTATCTAAATGAAAATACATTTGGAATAGAAATCACATTTCTCATTCCATAATAACACTACAAGAAAAGTAGGTTTTAGTTGCACTATATGGTAGCATTTGTACCAAAATGCAATAATAGATATTTGTCCTCCTTTCTTTTGCCAAATGAAATGCAACCAAAAAAGAATTTAATTCTTAGCAAACTATGGCCCTTAATGTTTTCAGTTCCTGCACTTTTTTCATTTCCACACTGTCTATTTTATGTTTCCCTCTTCACACTTCTTCTTCCGTAACCCTAGTTCTCATCTGCAGCCACGTCCACCTATACCTCCTTCTCCACTTCACTCTTCTACCTCCTATCAGCTTCCACCTTGTGGCTTCTTTTGGCCATCTCAGTTTTCGTCCTATCTACGTCCACATCGTCGCCATCATTCTCCTTCCCGACCAGATCTGAATATTCCTTTACCTTATGTCAAGAACAAGTTCCCTTTCATTTCCAATTCCTCATCTTCATCTTCTCCGCTCAATATTATGCAGTGACCTCACTGAAGTAAGGGAAAAGAATATTATGCAGTGAAGATACCGTTGGCAGTGGAAAAGGAATATTATGCGGTGACCTCACCGAAGGAAGGAAAAGAAGAAGCACTGATGAAATCTGATGATAAAGGAGAAGAAATGGTGATTTTACAAGAGGAAAAGAAAGTATTAAAAGAGGTTATTACATAGTAGGAAAATTTGACGGTTACTGAATCCCAGTTGAATTGTGATTATCGTTACCACGGTTCATTGCCTAAGAATTCTGTTATGGTAAGTTTTGATTTTATTATCAATATTATCATTACTATTTCTTGTAATTGTGGGATTAAATAATAGATTGAAATGGCAGGGAAAGGAATGGAATAGAGGAGATTCGCTGAAGTGCGAAAGTGGAATTGTTCGAGAGATAATTTTTAATTTATTTTTCAATCCAATGAGAGATGAGGGTGCTTCTACTTGTAAATGTTTTTATTCTTTCTTTCTTTTTAACTTTGCACAGAATCTTATTCTTTATTTATTGTTGAACGAAATTAACTAGAAGTAGTTTAGTCAGTTCAGTGAATGACTACATTTTGCAATTTCTTGACCTATAAAACAATTTTAAATGAAATGTAAATGATTTTTTAGTGATTTAAAAGAACTGTAAATGAAATTAAAAGACGTATTTGTTGTGTTATTAAAAGAATTATAAGAGAATCCTTGATTATTTCATGCACATATACTTCAATTCATGATATTACCTCCCTCTTATACAATGTGGTAATCCATCCATTGTTCCATTTAAAATAAAATCATGTACAACACTCTATAATACGGTAAATTTCTATTGATTATGTGTTAACAAGAGAATATTCAAGCGTTGCTAGCTTCCATGTCAATATATGATAAATTCTTAGCCACAAACTATAATGATAATAGATTTCTAGATGTATTAGTTTTCAAATAAAATGAATTTTTTTATATGTACTTAGGATTGATTACATGTGTGATATTGTGTGTGTATATTTATATAATTTTGAACTATAACACTTTTATCTATCCCTTTAACTTTTTTTTAATAAACATTAACTATTTTCGTGACTTGGACAATTATCTAAAGAATAATAGGACGATTTGAATTTCGAACGCGGTATTTTTCATTTTTTAAATTAGGTAGTTTTTGTTTGTTAGATTGTAATTTTTGACTATGCAATGTTGTAATTTTACAAAACTTGGAAATACAAGTAATAAATAATTTTATTTGAAAACCGCAGCCCAGTATGTAGAAATCCTCGTGGCCTTATCCGGGGGTATGGACTAATGCACTGAGGCAATGCTGTTGTAGCAATGCTAAAGAATTTGGATTTATTGAGGTTATTTTCATTTGATTCAATATTTGTATTTATGCTATAACTATCAGCATTGTTGCCTATTTGATTTAACATATTAAAAAGAATGCCACACTTGAGATGAAAAGGTTAGAAAGTTAATTTTATCTTTTAACAGCGAAAATTATTATTGTATATATATATATATATATATCTAATCATTACATTTTGTTAGGATGTAGTTAATTTATTAATCCAGTTGATTCTACAATTTTATATGGAATCAATATGTACAGTTCAAATATGTGCTAACCCATTGGAGGAATCAAGTTTTTTACTTTAGTTTGCAATTATAATTATAACACTAAATATGTTTACTTTAAAACCAGTTGAATCAACTATAAATGTCGCACCTTGTTAATGCAAGTGAATATAAACTTAAACTTGATAAACCTTGCATGTAAATTTGTCCATATGATTTTCATTTGCTTTTGTATTTTTATTTTTTTTTCTTTGCTGCCAACTCCTCTAACCAAAATGATTTCGCTAATGAACTCACATGAACCATGGTAATGTTATGATTAAATGGGAAAAAGCTCTTCACCGCCACCATTTCATCTGAGTACCATACACTTGCCTATGCAATATTTGATTTGAATTCACAATATAAAACTATGGTAACCATTTTAACTTTAAATACCTTAATTACAATGCTTATTTTGGTGTTTTCTTATTATAATTACCATCAAATCACCCATAAAGGTTTTCTAAAAAAATATAGGAATGCATGGAATTTACATGACTTGCTTTAAAACTTTTAATAGTTTATATTCTATGCTTTAATGAAAATAAATGATTTCTTTTACCTTGTATACACATTATAGATCTAGGACTATCAAAAGTTAAACGACACTCTAATTTCTTATTGTATGAGGGGAACACTTCCTTGGATGATGCATGAGCTTCTTAATGGAGATACTTGTCTTGTAGTATTGTAGTAAATAAGGTATGTTCTTTTGCATTTCCATTTCATATTCAATTATTATTATTTATGCATGCCTGGATGGTGAACTTGGTGCATGGGTTCGATGAACAGAGAACCAGGCACCTCATTTTTCAACTTGGAACCATGAAGAGTAGGAAAGGAAAGAAAGAAAAAATACATAGATTTAGTTAAGTTTTAGTTAGTGATGTATAGTGAACTAAAATAGTACACACTATACACAAGGCAAACCTTATACCTAACATGGAATTTCGGCTGGAGCAAATTTTGAGGTATTCTATATGGTTTAGCATTTCATTATGAAAGTTTAGTACATTGGCAAAGATTTAGGTGACGTGTTTGTTGAATTTTGGCGACACTATATGGAGAAATTGAAGTGGTCGAAAGTAGCTTGGTGACGGAGAAAATGGTTCACAAATCGGAGCTCAGAGGAGGAAAATATGGTGATGAAGGGGAGTGATGTGGCCAGCATCAGGCGACAGACATCTATCATATAGTGACAGATGTCTGTGACAACTGGGTTTGGAACTCGAGAGTATGGACAGACGTCTATCATTTTATGGCAGACGTCTGTGGCTTCAGGAAATTATTCCCGAGACCTGACTTCTGCCTATTTTTGACCAGTTTTTCGGTGTGAAGATTTGTGATATTCACAGGGCAGTACTGGAACTTTTCCTAGGTTTTCTATTCTCATATATAAGCTATCTTCTGGATACAGATATGTGTGCGACTAAAGCAGAGATTAAAGGGTTTAATCAAGGGTTTTAGCCTCCATTAATTAGGGTTTATCTAAACCTGATTCTCTTCAATTCTCTTCTCCACAAATCAATTCTATTAGAATTTTTATCATTGTAATCAATCTCTTGTACTCTTCTCATTGGTATTAATAAAAGCTCTCTCTCAAGGTGAATGTAGACTAACACAACGTTAGTGGAACCACTATAAATCGGTGTGTGATTTATTTTTCGTTATTTCTTCTATATTACATTGCTTGTTTGGAGATTGTGATTGGTCTTGGATTGAATTGAGATTAGGATTAAGATATTGATTGGTTGGTTTTACACTTCTTACCACGATCCCGTTTTCCGCTATGCTTTGGGGTTTTGATTTGAGTGGTCTCGAGTTAGAATTTTCCCACAACATTGGTATAAGAGCTTTGGTGTTTGTAGGTGGTTGTAGAAATGCCGGAATCAGATAATACCTTAGGTAGTTCCTCAATGGTAATCCAAGTGGTTAGCGCCTTATAGACGTGGATCGTATGCAGCTTTGGGATCATAATTGGTTATAGACAAGTGGAACGGCGATAATGATTTTGAAAGTGGCAATGGAAGATGAAAGCGGTTCTAAGGAGGAATCAGGTACATCGGGTAGTGTTTGACACACATTAGTTGCCGGTAGACATCTCGGATGTTGAGAGAGAGGAAATGGAAGAGTGGGCATTCACTACACTTCAACTTGCTATGGGAGAGAATGTTATCTCCGAAATTAGTGGTGAGACTACCGCTAAGGGGATTTGGGACAAGTTGGAAGAGTTGTATATGAAGAAGTCACTAACTAATCATTTGATCTTGCTGCGAACGTTCTTCACCTATAAGATGAAGGAAGGTACTTCGCTTAAGGCAAACTTGAATACTTTTGATGATTTGCTAATGAAGATGAAGGCGGTAGATTTGAAGATCGAGGAAGAGAAAAAGGCGATGATATTATTGTGTACGTTGCCCAACCGTTACTTATCAAATAGTTTGATCTATAGCCCGGATACTTTGACTCTATGTGATGTCAAAATGGGTCTTCTTAGCGAGAAGTTACGGGGTCAAATGAAGGAGTTAGGTGATGGAAGTAGTGGTGATAGTAGTGGTCATGGTTTATTTGTGGAGAAGGAGAGATATGTGAAGAAGGAGAACCGTGGGTGTTCTAAATCAAGGAACCTCAATTGGAGAGGAAAGTCAAAGGAAAGAAAGGGCAAGTGCTATATTTGTAAGAAGCCTAGTCATTAGAAGAATGAGTGTCTGGATAAGGAGAAGGCAAAGAAGGAAGTAGCATCTTCATCAGTGCGGTGGAGAGTGGAGTTGGTGAGGGAGATGTAGATGTGTTTTCGGCAATAGCATCGGATGTTTCAAGTAGCGAATGGGTGCTCGACTCGAGGGCGTCTTATCATATGACGCCGAATAGGAATTGCTCTTCTTCTTATATCGACAAAGAAGGTAATTCAATTGTTATGGGTAATGGTGCTATTTGTAATTCGAAAGGCATAGGTTCCATGCAAATTCAGATCTTTGATGGAGTGGTTCGTACTCTCACTAATGTACGCTATGTTCCGGGACTTCGGAAGTCTCTTATCTCTTTGGGGCAGTTGGATTCTTTAGGTTGTAAGATCACTATTGAGAATGATAGTTTGTAGGTTTCGAAGGGTGCGCTTGTTGTGATGAAGGGTGCTAGGACTCATGGTATTTATTTGCTTCAGGGTGTGACTATAGAAGGTGAAACTTGTGTGGGAGTTGATGGTTCTTGTGGCTTGGATGCGACTAGGTTGTGGCATTTGAGGTTAGATCATGTCTCGGAGAGGTGTTTGGATAATCTTCGGAAGAGGGAGATGGTCGATGGAGAGAATTTCAACAAACTATAGTTTTGCGAGGAATGTATCATGGGGAAGCAAACTAAAGTTTCATTCGGTGAGGGAAAGCATGATTCGAGAAGGGTTCTTGAGTATGATCACAAGGATGTTTAGGGACTCACACCGATAGCTTCTTTGGGAGGAGCAAGGTATTATATTTCTTTTATTGACGACTTTTCTCAAAAGGTATGGGTGTATGTAATGAAGACCAAGTCGAAAGCATTTGCAAAGTACAAAGTATGGAAAGCTCTTGTTGAGAATGAAAGTGGCAAGTCTTTGAAGGTTCTAAGGTCCGACATTGGAGGAGAGTATGTTTCCGGAGAATTCTTGGAGTGTAACAACCCATAATTTTAATAAATATTTTTAAAATAATTTTTATTTTGAAACTTTGATTTTTAAATAATTTTAAATTGAAGTTTGGAATTTTTCCTATGTATTTTGGATTTTTGTTTCATTTTTATTTTATTTTTCCAAATACAATTAAATATTGATTTTCTGGAAATATTATATTTTGTCAAACCTTTATTGTTTATTGAAAAATTTTAAAGTTGAATTTTTAAATTTTAATCTTTTCTTTGAAACGGTAATTGGTTCTGATATCCGCTCTGTTTTTCGTTTCGTCGAATTCCGTTTTAAACTTTTTAGAATTTGATGAATTCAGCATTTTACACGCAGAATTTTATCTGCATTTTTATTCTTCATTTTCTATTCTATTTGATATCTTTTATTTTGTTTTGGGTTTTGAATTAAATTGTGTGAATTTTTGTTGTGTTTGGAATTTTCCTATATTAGTTGTATTTTGTTTACAAATTTTAATTCTAGTTTTAGTATAATAAACTATTCTCTTTATTTACTTTTTATTTTTCCTAAGAATAATTGTTTATTTTCATTTCACTTTATTTTGTTTGTCTTTATTTTTATTTACTGATTTTATTTTGTTTATTTTGTATAAATATAAAGTGGAAATTCTAAGAGACAAAAAAGCTTTAAAACTTGTGACTTTTCATTGTCTAGACTCTTCATTTCTTTGGCCTTTCATTTTCTCTATTGTAGCCGTACATTTCATTGCTTATTCATGTGAAACTTTCTCATTCAATTTCATTTGTCACGGTCAAAGCATTTCTGAAAATATTTTTAGGTAATGGCTTCTTCCATTTTTCTACTTTTCTTCTTCTTTTTCTATTGTTTTTGCCTTGAATCACCTACAAGTTGCTCGGCCATACCCTCCACCACCGCCACCGACCACCACATCACCTTCCTCCTCATCATCCATGGCTTCAAACATCACCACCCCCTCTGACCAGATCAGGCCGTGACTTCCCTTGGACCAATCACCTCAAAAACTTTGCTAAACCCAAAAACAATGCATAGCCGAGCCCATAGTTCACCATCCCCTTCATTTTAGCCACGGCCACACCCTTATCCACCACCACCAGCGCGTGCTCCACCTTTGTACATCACTATCAGTCCATCACCTGACCTGTAGCAGCCCCTGGTCGAGCCACTTGACCTTTGGCCGAGCCTAGATGCAACCAAACCCTCCTCTTTTGGCCTTGCCTTTTGACCTTCCACCTTGTAACTCCCAAACCTTCCACATTCTTGACTTAGCCATGCATTTGTGGTCCAAACCAGAACCATTTCCACATGAAAACATGTCATGGCCGAGCCAAATAACATGTATGGCCGAGCAAACATAGTGTAGTGGTCAAGCAAAATTGATTGAAAAGCTTGGTGATGTCTTTTGTAAATTCTATTTCAATTTGTTTCAATATATTTTGGTATTGTATTTATATTTTGCTTTGTTTGTTGCTATATACAAGATTAATATCTTGGTTATCTCTCTCCACTCGAATCAAGTCATGCTATCGTGCTTTCTGGATTTTTGTTTGTGTGTTTTATTTGCTAACTCCAGCGTAAAGAGGTGAGTATTCACACATGACATTTATACTTATATAATTTGTGAAGTGGCAATAAGTGAATGTGTAGAAATTATTATATCATGTTATACCTGCCTGTGATGTAAATTATATGATGTTAAACCCTGTTATAAACTTGTCACATCATTTGCTATGTTATATTCTGTTATATTGTTTATTTTATACTGTTTCTCACACTACAAATTCCCTGTAGAATAGAATCACTATGGGTTGAAATGATATATACCCGAACGGACTTTAGAATAGGAAAAAATCATTATGGGCTGAAATGATAGGCTCGAGTGATTTTTATTTATTTTTATTAACTTGGGATTGCGGGTTTGAAATGATAGAACCCGGATTTTCTTTGTAAATTACGGATTGAAATGATATATTATCCGTATCACTTGACTTAGGTTAGAAAATATTATACAGACCCGTGGTTATTTTATATATTTTTCTGGAAAATTTTACGTATTTTAAAATGTAAAAATATGATAATTTGTTTAAATTGAATTTAAAATGATTTAATAAAGTGATAATGATTTTTCTATGTATTAAAAATGTTAAATAAATGAATGGAAAATTTGTGATTTAAAACATAACTTAATTTGGAAATTTGTGATTTGATTTTTAATGGAAGTTTAAGTTAATTAAATAAAAGTGGAAATTAAGTTTTAATTTGAAATGGAAATATAAAATTAAGTGTAAAGGTAAATTGTGAAAAATGAAAAGAATAAGAAAATAGTACACTTGAATTTAATAAGTGAATTAGTGAAAAATTTGATCTTATTGTAAAAAATTTCTTTATAAAAATCGTAAGTTAAAAGGTATTTAAATGTACATTTTTAAAGTGGAAAAATATGATTTTTTATAAGTTAAAATGGTTGAAATTGAAGTTTAATTGTTTCTGGAATTTTATTATTAAATCTGGAAATTGAATTAGTAGCACTTCAGAAATGCTATCATTTCTGAATTTAACTTAAAATCTGAAGTACATGATACTGCAGCACTTTGTAAGTGCTGTGGTTGATGCAAATGAACTAAAGGCTAAATTAACTAAGGGCTACTGCAGCACTTGGTAAGTGCTGTGGTTGCTGAATTAAAACTAAAACCTAAAACTAATAAAAGAGCTACAGTGGCACTTGATAAGTGCTGCAGTTGGCTGAAATAAGATTTTTAGTTATAACTGAACTACTACAGCAGTTTTGTAAATGCTATCTTTGCTGAATTGAATTGTTTTCAAATGTAACTAACCGCAGTATGTCTAAGTGCTGCGGAAGCTGAAATTTAAATGTTTAAAGTATTTAAATGAGCTCAGAAAAGGTTAAATTTTGGGAATTTAATATTTGATTTGAAGGTATAATGACTTCATCCTTTAATGGTTTAAATGAACGATTTTAATTCGAAATTATAAACCATTTTGAAATCTATAACCACGGGTACACCTCTCTGTATGCCATTTTGTTTCCTTGTGATTTATTTGGATGCACACCTTTAATTTGAGAGTGTGGCTAGAGGTGGACGATTACCTCAGCTCTGCGCTACCCTAGTCACATTTACACTGTTATTTGCATTGTTTACTTTAATATGGATATTTCTATGATAACGTTTATAACCGCTTAATTGATGGTTTACGGATCCTTAAAGGATGGGCGATCCCAAGCATCCTTTAAGTTATTGTGCATTGCTATTACAGTTCACTTGAGTTGGTTTACATTGTATAAGTATGTGTGTCCTGACTCGAATGTTTGTGTTTTACTTTACGCTCGGGTCAGCCTGAGAAGCACAGCTTTGGATTCACCTTTTGGAGCTAGAGATTTGTTGGAGCTTATTTGTCTATTGGTTGGTCGACTTCTATTCCAGTTATTTCCTATTCAGTATTGTCTCTGTATTATTGACTTATGTATCCTGACTTCTATTGTATCTGTTTTGACTATGAGATTTTGTATATGTTTTGAGAGTATGTATATAGTAGCTTCATGAACTACTATGGTATTTTATTTCCACTGCGAGTTATTCTGATATTCTATGTCTGTGATTCTGTATTTGATTTTATTTGCTCCAATTTTTATTGACAATCCACTGTTTTGAAGTATTCAAGTCCGACATGTGTGGATTTATTGTCGATTTGAATGGTCCAAAATAGTGGGATGTTACATTTGGTATCAGAGCTTTGGTTTTAGGCAAACCTTAGCCTACGGAGCAAAAACTCATTAGAGATAGGGTAGAAATACCCTAGAATGAGTGAAATCAATCTCAGAATCATTTCTTTGTGAGAGAACGTATTTTTGAAGTATAAAATGATTTTCAAATGATTTTAAAGAATTTTCAAAGATTATTTGATATAAATTTCCTTGCTTTGAAAGTACAATTTTTCTAAACTTCATTCTTTTCGTATCCACCTTGTTTGTAATTTCTTTGATTAGGATCCTCTTAAATTTTGAACTTCTATCTTGTTTGATCCGGATTCTTTGTTGATAGGAAGCTTTTTGAATATGGCCAAATCGGAAGAGCAGAAAGCAGCTCGTAGAGCAAGAAGAGCCCTGGTCCGTAAGGAACGGGAAGAAGTGATCGAGAAGTGGGAAAAGCTGTGGAAGGAAAGGGCAGGACCTGGTCCTTATGACCATGTCGTTTGTTATCGGTGTTATGAGAAGGGACACTATGCAGCCATGTGTAGGAAGAGAGATAGGGAGAAATGGAGGGAGGGCAAGCGTTTTCGGTCCAAGATTTTCTGTTTTAAATGCCAGGAGAGGGGACACTTTCCGAGTCGCTGCCAGGAGGTGAAGAAAGTGAAATCTGCACCCACTGCATCAATCGGCCTATCAACCATTTGCTACCACTGTAGGAGGGCTGGGCATATAGCAAGGGATTGTCCTGAGAGGAAGAGCGGGAAGAAAGCTGTGTACCCGCAGTTCGTTAAGGAAGATGCGAGTGTAGTGCACTTATGCCAGAAGTGTAGAAGTTGGGGGCACGTTGAGGGGGAGAGTTCTAGACCTGTTGAAGTACCACCTGGAAGAATTAATACTGATGCTTTGTTTATGTAGGAGTGGTAATCTGTGGATCTGTTTGTTATCAGTAGTTTGTTAGGTTGCTTTATGTGAACTCTGTGTATTTTTTCTTAGTTGAAGTTGTCAAACTAAAGATATTTATGCTCCTGTTTTCGTATGATATGAATTTGAGTCTTTTCCAAATTTTGAATGGGAATTCTTTTGTATTAATATAGGTTATATATCTCTAATTTTAGTTTGAATTCTTATCGATTAGGATTCCTTTGAACTTTGAAATGCTCCCACTTGTTCTGAAATCCATTCCTGTCTTCCCTATCTGTATTCTTTTAATTTTGGAGCATTGCATAACCCCACATTGAATGACCTCTAGAAAGATCGGCGATTCCGCCAATCTTTGAATGATTTGTAAAGGGGTGAACTCCCGTACAATTGGCATGGATTGACTGGAGATTTCTGTATCCTCGGTTTACGATGCTATCTACCTTCTTCTATACCGGGATTCTATCTCTGGCGATCGAAGATCGATTTGCCTTAGATTTTCGCATCGATTATATTCCTGAAGTCAGGGTTGAACCTGTTAAGGTCGCCCGCGATTTATATGGGCTTATCCATCTTACTTGGAAATTTAATTATCTCATCTTCGTTCGAGCTTATCTTCGAATCAGAAATTCTATTTGATTAGGGTACCATTAAAATTTGAATCTCTGTTTTGTTTTGAAATCCATCCTTGAATCATCCCTTGAAAATTTTTGTGGTTGATTGTATTTTGGAAATTGTGCATTCATCGAAGTTATTATTTTTATAAGGATGACCACATTTTTATATAAAGGTGAAATGTTTTCGATAAGGATTATATACCATTTTAAAATGAGAATTTGAAGTTTCGAAAGGATTTGAAATTTTGAAAGTTATATAAGAAAATTGATTTATATAAAATGATTTATAATTGAAGGTTTTGAATGTGAATTTGAGTGATTGAACTCCGGCATTTTGAAAAATACGATTTGAAAGTATTTTTACGAATAAGAAATGTTCCAAATGATTTTAATGAGTTTCAAATGATTTCGAAGAAATTTCAAAAGAAGTTTTCAAGAAAATAGAAGTCTAGAACCCACTTATGTCGCTGGAAAATAATTTCGGTGATGGATGCATGCATTATCGACATTGATTTTCAAGTTTCTGAGTGGGGGAGAGGCCACTTCGGTAGCTTTGCTATGCGATTGATTTGTGAAACCAATTTTGATTTCAAATTCCAAAGTATGATTTGATATTCGAAAGATATATGTATATATTTGAACAGTTCAAATGAGCCGGTGTTCAGTCCTTGAGTTTCGAATTTGATTGATATAACCTTATCTTTTGGAATTGATGTATTGATTTATTGGTGATTTCCAACTCTTAGATTGAAAATATGATTCTTTCGACTATTTTGAAGGTTCGAGCACTTCCAAATCGAGGTTAACTTTTCAAAGCTAAGTAATTTTGAAAGGTATAAAGTATATAAGTTTGGTATGTATGTTTAAAGTATGTAGTAATATGATTTAAATAAGTTTGAAACTGTCTTGTTAAGTAAATGAATAAGGCTATTTTGAACTTTTCTAATATGAAATTTAGATTTGAAATGTTTCGGAAAAATTTGGTCTCAAAATATTTTGGAATTTTTTTTTATGTTTTAACTTAGTAACATCTTTATAAAACTATATATATTTAACAAGTTGGAATAGATACATAAGTTGTACGTATGCTATTTTATTCGCATAATTAATTTGATCCAAGTTTGTGTACACAAGTCGAGGTGAATTACACCATTTCATGTTAGGATTTTTCATTTGATTCTTGATGATGAATATTTGATATGGATTTTGGGCTTGATTCTAGAATTCTCTATCATAGTATATGGCTATGCAAGGAGACTGATGGCTCCTAGTCGAGAAACCATATCGAAGTCGGCATTAGGGAAGTCGAATGGGCAATACTAGTTCGAAAGCAAACTTGTGTGATCGAGCGAGCGATCAAATGTGATGTTGCGAAATGATGACATATGTACATCTTATATTCTAATATCATTGATAAACTTGACGCTGAAATTGGAAGTTGTTGGGTTGGATATCTTTGTAATTTAATTGGAATTTTTGTCTTTTATGCAAAACTACTAGTAATTTAGAACCCTTTTTTTTACCATTTCTTTTATTTTTCTTAAACAAACTATTTTATTCTATTTTATATACAAAACTATTTTACAAACTATAATATTTACAAAACAATTTTTACAAACTATTTTATACACAAAACTATTCCAAATTCAAAACCTTTTATAAAGCAAAGATGTCCAATCCCATATGGCTCTTCATGCAGCGAAATTTATTTTGAAAATTGTGATCCTTATATAAGATGGACTTTATGTAAGTATAAGATGATTTTGAAAACCATTGATTTTAGAAATGAATTGGTTGACTTAAATTATATTGATTTAGAAACTTGGATTATTTTCTAAATTTATTATTTTGGAAACTTTGAAACTGAAGATATTTGATTTGGAAGAATAATTTGGTGAAAACGTATATGATTTTGAAAATTGTATTGATATTGAAACAAATTGAAATTTGAGAACCTTGTGTTACTAAATACTTGATTTGGGAGTTACCGAACTTATATAAAATTGGTTTGTATAGGTATGAAATTGATTCGAAAACTATTGACTTTGGAAGGTATTCGATTTGAAAATGAAATCTTATATATAATGGATTTTATATAAGTATGATATTTGACATTGATTTGAAAAGGTACTATATGATACATATTTTCGAAGTAGAGATATGGAAAGTGCCTTCTGCTTGATATCCGCTTTGTGGCCACATTGTGGATTCATTCTATCGACATTATTTCTCTTATTTGGGTTTTCCGGACATGATACTCGAGTGTCCATCGAATTCCATGGCGATCTCAATGGTCTTACGAGCGCGACTGCATAGCGTAATTCGTAGGGGCTGCGAGAGCCTAGAGTACAGATGTTTCTTGTGGGATCCAGGCGTAACCATTGTGTATCTGCGATCTATTGGGTTGCCTGGTAGCGTAATCCACAGGGGCTGCGAGAGCCTAGGGTATGGATGTTTCCTAGGCGATCTAGGCGTAACCATTGTGTTTCCTGGAGATTTGACCAGGCAACTAGTGCTCGGCATCTCAGACTGTCCGGCATCCAGCAGTGTTCGGCGACGCACTTGGCATCTAGGAGTGTTCGGCGAAGTACACAGCATCCATAGTGTCCGGCATCCAGCAGTGTTCGGCGTCAACTGGCACTCGGCGACAACCAATGCTCAGCGCTAGCGTTCGGCATCATTAGAACTCGGTGACAGGAGTACTCGGCATCCCAAGGTACTCGGCGTAGTACTCGGCAACAGGAGTACTCGGCATCCCAAGGTACTCGGCGTAGTACTCGGCAACAGGAGTACTCGGCATCCCAAGGTACTCGGCGTAGTACTCGGCAATAGGAGTACTCGGCATCCCATGGTGTTCGGCGTAGTACTCGACATCCAGAAGACATTCAGTATGCACAACTACTCAAGATAATGGTATCATTTGGCCTGCATACACCGTTCGTTCAAGAGCTTGAGATGGAGGCACGTTCGGCCTCAACAGACAACCATCCTACACTTCCCACGACACCAACACACCGTTCGACATAGAAGGAATGGTTCGACGTAGCGGCGTTCGGCAAAACTTGCTCGGCATACGGCGACCACTGTACTCGGGCTGGAGTGTTCGGCCATCAGCCCACTTGGGAAGTCCAGCCCATCTTTGTCTATAAATAGAGGGGCAGGGTCACAGTGGAATGGATCCTTTTTTGGAGAGAAAACACCGGGGAGACTCTGCCATTTTCAAGACTCATCTTCTCTACTCAACAACTTCACTTAAGCATTTGATTCACGAATTGTATTTGTAATCAACCATAAAGGAAATCAATAAAGTTGAACGAAGTGGACGTAGGCAATTACGCTGAACCACTATAAATTTGGTGTTCTTACTTTCTGCATTTAAATTAGCATTGTCTTCTCTGTTTAATTTACTTTCATCACTTATATCTCTACACAATCTTTCTGAACGAGGTTAGTGACCAATTTTGGTGCTAACACTTTGGTGCTTTCACTGAGAATTGAATTCTCAGACCTCAAGGATCTGCTTTGAAGCTACTGGATTGAACAAATCCCCCAAAGAAGATCTGACTCACTGATAGGACATCCGTTGATTCTACTTAGAGTTCATACCAATAACCCTACAATGGCAAGACCACGTACTAGGTCAGCTTCTCACAATGCGGATGCCCACGAGACTGCTAGCGTGCAACAAGCAGGGCCTAGCAATCAACCAGCAATTCCAAATACAGGAGTTGCCACTCAGGACCAAACTCCAGTTATCACCAGAATAGAGTTCAACGACTTGATGAGAGAGCTCAGGGAAAGTAGGAGACAACTAGGAGAGCAGATGCAAGCCAATGCCAACCTGATGGCACAACTTACTCAACAGCAGCAACAGAATGCTGGGGGCAATCTCGCTGCTTACTCCTCATCTGACAGCTCTACTTTCTCTGATGAACCTCCCAGGCACAGACGCCGTAAGACTGATGCTGCGCGAGCAGATGCTGCTGTTCGAACAGCTGGAGACCGCGACCAAGCAAGAGCTGGAAGCTTCAGGACCGGGATACAGATGGAAGATAGAGGCCCAGATCATCAAAATGCTAACGATGTCGAACCTCAAGACGCACGATTGGCAGATCGCCAGGAGAGGAGGCATCAGCATGGACAGGCGCGTAGAACAGACTCCAACCTTCCGCCTTCCATACAGACACCAGATCTGACAGCCATGATCAGGCAGTTGATGAAGGAAAATCAGGGGTTATCGAATGATGATTGGGGAGTGTCAAGAAGTCATACTCCGTTCACGGATGTTGTGTTGCAGGCGGCGTATCCCAGGAAGTTTAGTATGCCTACTATTCCCGCATATGAAGGAAAGACTGACCCTAGACAACATGTCATGAGGTACGAATGGATGATGGATTCAGCCAGAGCGAATGATGCCACCAAGTGTAGGTGCTTTCCGATTACTCTATCTAGGATCGCTACTATGTGGTTCACCCGACTTCCTCCGCGATCCGTATCAAATTTCGAGGAGTTGGCAAAGAAGTTTATTGAGCAGTTCAGGATACACACTACGCGCCCAAAGGACGTGATGTCTCTGTCAAGTGTAATCCAAAATCCTGGGGAATCGTTGAAGGAATATTTGCAAAGATTCCACGTAGCAGCGACTGAAGTCAGTAATCCCAATGGCCATGCAATTCTGATGGCTATAATGAGAGGTGTGGATCCAGACTCTGAGTTTGGAGACTGGCTGGCAGGAAAACCTCCAGCTACACTAGAGCGTTTCTACTCTAAGGCACACCAGTTCATAAGAAGAGAGGAAGCTAGGTGGGTACGACGAGATAAGGCGCCAGGGCCTGTCCAAGAGTCAATAAAGAGCAACATCGCTGTGAAGCAATCTGGAGACAGCTCGGGAAAGGTCCAAGTCAATGTCCAGAACAAGCCTGGGCAACCCAAGGAGTCCGGAGGAAGGAGTCAAGGGAAAAGAAAAGAAGCAGGAAAGTGGAAGTCGAGAATTCCAAGCTACAGCGAGTACACTCCGCTAAACGCCCCACTTGAAAACATTTACCTATCCACCTGCAATACTTTTCAGTACAGAAAACCACGTCCAAAAGAATCAACCGAAGAACAGAAGCGGACCGGGAAATATTGTCGCTTCCATGAGACTTATGGACACAATACGGAAGAATGTAGACACTTGCACGACGCTATCGAGAAGTTGATCAGGCAGAAGAAATTGCAAGAATTTGTGAAGGATCCACAAGAAGGAGGACAGGGAACGTCCAACCCAGGTCGTGCACCAGCTCCACGTCATCCCGAGGAGCCTGCCCGGACCGTTGGTAGACTGGTCATAAATACAATTATCGGCGGGCCTCACCCCGCGGATAAGAATTGGCAGGAGATGGAGCGATATACAAGTTCCTTGAAGCATGCAGATTTTGAGTGTTGTTCGAACGTGGAGGACGGAGCCCCTGCTAAGCAGCAGCGCGTAATGACAGACGATATTGTGTTCAGAAGTAGAGACGCTGATCAGGTAGAGGCTCCGACCATCGACCCCATGGTCATATCTGCAATGATCGGACCAGCATATGTAAAAAGAATTCTGATTGATTCTGGAAGTTCAGTCAACATCATCTTCAAGAAGGCCTACGATCAAATGAAGCTAGAAACAAAAGACTTGAAACCATCCAAAGCTCGTATTCACGGCTTTAACGGCGCTGCAACTGATGCAGTGGGATATGTCGAGTTACCAGTTGAACTGGGACAAGGCGAGCGTTGGAGAGTGCGAATTCTACCCTTTGTAGTTTTGGATGTGGACTCTTCGTATAACGTTTTCTTGGGTCGGCCGGCCCTGGCAGAGTTTAGGGCAGCGTTAGCCCCGTGGTGTTTAACTTTGAAGTTCCCGACTGACAAAGGAGTAGGCATTGTTCACGGCGACCAAGCAGCTGGTCATTCCTGTTATGTGGCCGAGCTCCGAGAGGCCCACCGGAGGGAGAAGGGAAAGGTTGCGGACAATCCCGTCCGCATCCTCAATGCGGATAATTGACAAGTAGTGCCCGAGCCCTGGCTCGGGCATAGTTCTCGGATCTACGGAGATATAGATCTGAGAAACGACGATGAGAAACCCAGGGAAGAGAAGGAGGCACCGGCTGAATTAACAATTGACATTTCAGTTAGCCGTGACGACCCTTCGCGAATACTGAAGATCGGATCACAGCTAGGCCCCGCAATGACTGAAGACCTTAGCGACTTCCTCCGGGCGAACCTTGATGTTTTTGCCTGGACGCATTCTGATATGTGTGGGATTTCTCCCGCCATCACGAGTCATATGTTGAACATAGACCCGAAATACATCCCAGTCAAGCAAAAAAGGAGAGGAATGGATCCGGAGAGATCCGCCGCTCTTGGAGAGGAGGTGGACAAACTCAAAGCAAATGGGTTCGTCCGCGACGCCCTCTACCCTGAATGGGTATCCAACCCCGTGCTAGTAAAGAAGGTGAATGGGAAATGGAGGACTTGCGTAGATTATTCCGACTTGAACAAAGCATGCCCTAAGGACAGTTTCCCGTTGCCTAGGATCGATCAGTTGGTCGATTCCACCGCAGGACACGAGTCACTGTCATTCATGGATGCGTACTCAGGATACAACCAAATCCCAATGCATATTCCGGACCAAGAACACACCAGCTTCGTTACAAACGTCGGACTGTATTGCTATGTAGTGATGCCCTTTGGATTGAAGAATGCTGGAGCAACTTACCAACGTCTGGTGAATCGAATGTTCAAGGACCAGCTGGGTAAAACCATGGAAGTCTATGTGGATGACATGCTCGTGAAGTCACGACGGTCAAACGACCACATTCAAGACTTGGCTGAAATGTTCGACATACTCAGGTTTTATAGCATGAAGATCAACCCGTTGAAGTGTTCTTTCGGCGTTGCATCAGGGAAGTTTTTGGGATTCATCGTCAACGCTAGGGGAATCGAGGCCAACCCAGAAAAGATCCAAGCTATTCGAGATGTACAAGCGCCCAGGACTATAAAGCAGGTACAGAGCTTGAACGGAAAAGTAGCTGCGCTGAGTCGATTTATATCCAAGGCAACTGACAAGTGCATCCCGTTCTTTGATATAATAAAGAAAGGAAAGAGAAATTTTGAATGGACGTCTAGCTGTGAGGAAGCATTCCGGAATCTGGTGAGGCATCTGGAGAGCCCACCAATGCTATCAAAACCAGTTGACCATGAGATGTTGTACGTATACTTGGTTGTATCCCCACATGCGATAAGTGCGGCTTTGGTACGAGAGGAGGATCGAGTCCAAAAGCCGGTGTATTATGTTAGCAAACGTTTAACAGGGGCCGAGAGGAATTACCCTAAAATATAGAAATTGGCTTATTGCTTGGTGATTGCATCACGAAAGCTTCGCCCATACTTTCAAGCACATTCAATCGGTGTTTATTCCGATCAACCCCTGAGGCAGGTACTCCAACGGCCGGAAACTTCTGGAAGATTGCTAAGATGGAACATCGAGTTGAGCCAATTCGATATCGCGTACTTACCACGGAGAGCCATCCGAGGGCAAGCGTTAGCAGACTTCATCGTTGAATTTACCATATCCATCAAACCGGACGATCACGACATCATTCCCCCCGTTCGATGGAAATTATACACTGACGGTGCATCAAACGACTGTTGCTCCGGCGCGGGCGTAGTTCTTGTAACTCCGGAAAACCGATCGATCTGTTATGCCCTGAAGCTCGATTTCCCGGCTACAAATAACGAAGCCGAATATGAAGCACTGATCGCTGGCTTGAAGCTCATCAGGGAACTCGAGATCGAATCAGTCGAAATCTTTTGTGACTCGCAGTTGGTGGTTTACCAAGTACGGGGAGACTACCAAGCAAAGGGACGAAAGCTTGCTCCGTACCTCATTCAGGTCCAAGAACTACTATCAAATCTTGAGCGTTATGACATCTCACATATCCCGCGCGAACAGAACAAAGAAGCCGACTTATTGGCTAAGTTCGCGAGTACCGACGATGCGCAACAAATGGGATTGTATCCCGTCGAAGTCTTGCGTGCCCCGAGCATAGACGAAATGAAAGTCGATCGCGTGTTGGGAACAGAAATCGAGAAGGAATCGTGGATAACCCCATTCAAACTGTACCTGACGACCGGGGCTTTACCAGGAAAAAGAAGCGAAAGACGGCAGGTCCTTCGAAAGGCCGCGCGATACATAATGCAGGATGGATCAATGTATCGAAAAGGATTCTCAGTCCCGTTATTACGATGCATCGCTCATGATGAAACAAAGCGAGTCTTGAGAGAGGTTCACGAAGGGGAATGTGGCGACCATACTGGGGGGCAAACGCTAGCAAAGAAGATCCTCCGCTATGGATATTACTGGCCCACCGTAAACCGGGATGCCGCGGACTACGCAAGAAAATGCGACAAGTGTCAAAGATATGCGAAAATCCCGAGGGCTCCATCAATGGAACTCACACAAATGATCAGTCCCTGGCCATTTGCGATCTGGGGAATCGACATAATCGGCTCTTTGCCTCTATCCAAAGGTGGTGCGAAATACGCAATAGTTGCAGTCGACTATTTCACGAAATGGCCTGAGGCAGAACCTTTGGCCACTATCACCTCTAAGAAGGTCATTAACTTCGTTGTACGAAACATTCTATGCCGCTTTGGCCTTCCACGCACCATCATTACATACAACGGAACGCAATTTGAAAGTAGAGAGTTCAAAGAGTTCTGTTTAAAGTACGACATCGAGAAAAAGTTCGCCGCCGTTGCACACCCAAAAGCTAACGGACAAGTCGAGGCCGTTAACAAAATAATCAAGTCCATACTGAAGAAGCGTCTGGAGAAGGTTGGAGGCAAGTGGGTAGATGAACTCCCGACAGCATTATGGGCGTATAGAACTACCCACAAGTCCGCGACCGACCACACTCCGTTCGCCTTGGCATACGGCTCTGAAGCCGTTATACCCGTGGAACTTGAAGTTCCATCGCACTGAGTGACATACTATGATCCCAAGACAAACCAAAACCTCTTGCTGGAATCACTGGACTGCATCGACGAAAAGCGTGAAGAAGCTGAATTAAGGGCGGCGGCGCACAGACATCGAGTCAAGCGTTACTACGACGGCAGAGCCCGCCCAAGAATCTTTGATATGGGTGATCTCGTTCTGAAACGAGTCTTCCCGGTACCATCACGCATGAATCCCAGCTGGGAAGGTCCATACGCCATTGAACGGAAGCTTGGAGAAGGAACATTCAAGCTAGCGACCGTTGATGGCGCGACACTCCCTCGAGCATGGAACAGTGAACATTTGCGGCACTATTACATTTAGCATGTTTTCCTTTCTTGTTGTAGGCACTGTTATTTCCTGCATGTTTCCATTCAATAATGACTTAGTTTCTTTTTAAAGTTGTAATCAAGCAATTTAGTTGATTTTCATTAATAAAGGCTTGAAGCCATATTTTCTATGAAGTTTCTATATCTCTTAATTGGATGATAAATTACATTATCATGCACGACATACAGACTCGTACGAACGATTCCAAATCTCCGAAGCCCCAGAGCGCGGATCGGAGTACTCTAAGTCCCAGAGCGCGGACTAGAGTATAAACGATTTCAAATCTCCGAATCCCCAGAGCGCGGATCGGAGTACTCTAAGTCCCCAGAGCGCGGACTAGAGTATAAACGATTCCAAATCTCCGAATCCCCAGAGCGCGGATCGGAGTACTCTAAGTCCCCAGCGCGCGGACTAGAGTATAAACGATTCCAAATCTCCGAATCCCCAGAGCGCGGATCGGAGTACTCTAAGTCCCCAGAGCGCGGACTACAGTATAAACGATTTCAAATCTCTGAATCCCCAGAGCGCGGATCGAAGTACTCTAAGTCCCCAGAGCGCGGACTAGAGTATAAACGATTCCAAATCTCCGAATCCCCAGAGCGCGGATCGGAGTACTCTAAGTCCCCAGAGCGCGGACTAGAGTATAAACGATTCCAAATCTCTGAATCCCCAGAGCGCGGATCGGAGTACTCTAAGTCCCCAGAGCGCGGACTAGAGTATAAACGATTTCAAATCTCCGAATCCCCAGAGCGCGGATCGGAGTACTCTATGTCCCCAGAGCGCAGACTAGAGTATAAACGATTCCAAATCTCCGAATCCCCGGAGCGCGGAGCGGAGTACTCTAATTCCCCGGAGCGCGGACTAGAGTATAAACGATTTCAAATCTCTGAATCCCCAGAGCGTGGATCAGAGTACTCTAAGTCCCCAGAGCGCGGACTAGAGTATAAACGATTCCAAATCTCCGAATCCCCAGAGCGCGGATCGGAGTACTCTAAGTCCCCAGAGCGTGGACTAGAGTATAAACGATTTCAAATCTCCGAATCCCCAGAGTGCGGATCGGAGTACTCTAAGTCCCCGGAGCGCGGACTAGAGTATAAACGATTTCAAATCTCCGAATCCCCAGAGTGCGGAGCGGAGTACTCTAATTCCCCGGAGCGCGGACTAGAGTATAAACTGTTTCAAGCCTCCAAGTCCCCGGAGCACAGAGTCAGCAATTAGTCCAAGTACTCGAAAGATGTGGGACGAGAGGTACGCCATGTCCAAAAATGTTTGAACAGCACAAGAATGGACCGGGAGATAATGCAACTCATAAGAACTTGAGTTATGGCTACAATTAGTCAGCAAACTAAGGAAAGACAAGAGAATCACCCAAGCGAAAAAGAAGCTAAAAACTTTATTCAATAAGTCCAAAATGGGGATACATGATCACTCCTACAAAATTCAGACCTCTCTATACAAACTACAAGTTGTGGAAGATAAAAGAAATTACAAGACTTAAGCAAAAAACTCGTTGAACGAGTGTATCGATTATTTCTTCGACTTCTTCTTCTTGTCTTCCTTCGTTGTTTCCGACGACTCCTCTCCCTCACGCTTTTTCTTGGACTTTTTGCTTGCTAGAGAAATGGAGTCGGGAGTAGGAGACGGAACATCTAGTGGTTTGGACCTGCCTGGGAGAATGATTTTCAAAGGTCTGTTCCATGGGTCAGTGAGTTCCAGTATTTCAGACTCAACTTTGACTTTGACTTTTTTCTTCTCCTCGTCGGCGAGACGGTCCTTCATGCTCATCTCTGAAGTATGCTCAGAGGCCCCAGTGATTTCAATTTCATCGCTTCCTTCGGCATGAGACGAAGTATCAAGTTTGTCATCATCTAGCGCCCCGATCACTTGAGCGTCTGGACCGGGATTTACTCCTACGTGAGCAACGTCGCTTGTTTTCTCTGCTTCCTCCTTGGCGTCATCGCTCCTCGGAGTTGGCTCGGCGTCAGAGCAACCTGCACGAAAACATAATGAATGAGCATTAGAACGAATAGCCACTGCTGAAAAATGACGGGATCTCTTCAACTTCTAGAGAAAGAAGAATTTCCTACCAGGGTCCGGTTGGCTATCGGTGGCGCGAGGGGTTTCACCCTCCAGGATAGGTGACAGCACATGAACACCAAACCCGGGATCTTCGGGATCATAACTAGCATGCTGCTCGAATGGATCAAGTGTTGGCCGACCGGCCGATTGAGAAGCATAAGGAGCGGCAATGTGAGGAGTAGTAGTATCGGCCCCAAACGGGCCAGCTTCGTCATTCTTCTCTTTCGGAGGGGAAGAGCCTTTGCTATAAAGTGCCAATGCTGCGGATAAGTCCGATGGCTCATTCCCCCTTAGGAACTCCTTCACCAAGGCATCCTCATCGACCTCGTTGGAGCCCGACTCGGCCTTCCTGATCCTTATCAGAGTTTCCCACGCCTCAGCCAGGGATTCGAGGTAGCCGTCACCCAGAAATGTTAAGTCGCGGTGCATAAGGACGCGGGCTCCATACTCGGCGATCAACGGGTCAAACATACTTTTGACCTCTTCCCTGCCGGCTTCTGCGGCCGCCTCGAGGCGAGAATCAAGCTCTTCCACAGCCATTCTTTTGCCCTCCTCACGGGCCTCGTCCTTCATTTTCTCGACCCCGGCGAGTTCGTCATCGAGCTTTGTCTTCAGGAGTCGGGTAGCAACAATCTCATCATAGTATCGCTGTGATTCTTCTTGAGCAGCTACTTTGTCTTCCTTCTCCTTGGAAAGTAATTCCTTCAGCTCTTTGACTTGAGTAGCGAGTGCGTCCCTTTCCTTTTGGACAGAGTCTTTTTCTAGGGCGAGGGCACCGCTGCGCTGGACTGCTTCGTCAAGCTCTTTTTTGTGAGCCGCCTCTAAATGAGTAATTGCCTCGGCAATATTTTTTGCGCTTTGTTCAGCGGCTTCTAGCTTTGACTTATACGAAGCAAGCTCTTCGTCTTGGAGTTTGATGATTTTCTTATCGCTGCCAGCCTCCAGATTCAGACGGTCAATCTCGTGTTGACGCTCAACAGATACTTCCGAGACCTTCTCCACCAAGTGCACAAACGCGTCATGTTGAACATAGACGTCGTTATTGCAGGCAATGGCACTCTGCTTCACATGCCCGAGAATATGATGAATGGCCAGGAGGAACTTCAGACCATCGAAGCAAATTTTTGGAAACTTGGCCTTAAGATCGACCATCTTTTCCGCAACAGTTGGGTCCACCGCATGAGTAGGAGGAGGAGGCTTTGAAAACTCCGTTCTTTTACGTTGCTCTCGAACTTGCCTTGTACTCGATGAACTGGAATGTTGTTCTCGAGGAGCATCAGACTGGTAACCCTTCTGTAAGGATTTCTCTCTATCCGGCTCAGTTGGAGGAGGAAGATCACGGGACTGGGAAGATTGAGAATGTGCTTTCTTGCGGTGAGACGACTCTCGGGGAAGATTATCCCTATCTTCACACTCGCCTCGGTCCCTGCGTCTGCTTGAACCGTAATCCCGTCCAGAGTGATGGAATATAGAAGACCCCTGAAGGCGATCAAGTCCGTGAGAGCGGCCCATATCACCTGCAAAGAATGGAGATAACAACGAGTTAAGGAGAATTCACGAGTTAAAAAGACTTGAAGTATATTATGGAATGCGCATGTGCGTGTGTGTCCTAGTGTTCCCCCCGACGGACCCGTTCGTTTATCTTTGCTAATCGGAGTGTTGTCTCCTTGAGCTGGGAGTTGAACTCCTACATTGCCTTTAGCGGGCGAAGAGAATTTGAGAGCTTCAGGATCATCGAACCCGTAATTAAATAAATCATCGGGGATGGACAGGTTGGACAGACCCCTCAGAGAACTTTCCAGATGCTGTGAGGAAGCCTCTTTCTCAGGCGGAATAAGTGTGACTTTTGAAGTGCCACCAACTTTCTCCTTCTGAACTTTATGTTTTAACTTCTTCTTTCCCTTCGAAGGGGAGGACGATGTCTCAATGTCGTGAACTTCGACTGCCGGATTCTGAGCGGGACCCGCATTCTCACCCTGAGTTTCAGGGGCATCATCCTCTTTGCGCTCGCCTTCTTCGTGCGTGTCGGGAGCGCGGCGCGACGACGATCCGGCAAGTTTTTTCCCTTTACCGGACGGAGGTTTGGGAATGGTAACACCCTCTGGAAGGCTGATCCGACGACCAGGGGCTAGCAAGCCAAACCCCGACAGCGATTCATTTGAAATGATAGTCCGGATGTCTCGATCCTCAGCAGGAAGAGCTCTAATGGCTTCAACAGCCTCAGAATATCCTCGGCCTTCCGGACGCGGGTTGATACCTGAAAAGATGAAATGAAGAGTTAGGAAAAGCATGACTCCGATCAAATACGAATAGTGACTCAGCAGAGAGACTTACTGCCCTCAACCCATCTCCTAGCGAAACCAGAAGGGCAGCGCACATAGAACGTCCATTCCTGTTTGTACAGGGCGAATTTACTACATGCCCCTGTCAAGATCTGGCATTTGTGGTATGGCTCGAGGAACATAAAGGAAGGACTGTCTTTCCGTCTCTTGAACATATAAATGTATCTGATATCACCGGCGGTTGGAGGTCTGGAGAAGACAGCCATGAAAAGTAAGTAAGTCCCATATAGAAATGCATGGCCATTCGGGTGCAGCTGCGACGGAGCTATGTCTATATACTGCAGTACATCCCGGAGAAATAAATTGAATGGAGGCACGCTGCCCATCCAACACATGAACTTGTTGCAGGTAGTATACCCGACTGGGGGCAAATGAGGGCGATCGTGTCTCGAAGGAACTAACACGTCGGCAGAAGGAATCCCGTGAATGGAGCATATCCGTCGCAGGGCAGCTTCGTTGATCTTCGAGGCTTGTGAATCGATCGGATTGTCTAGTAAGATTGTTACCTCCAGAGCATCAGGTGCCAAGTTACGAGCAGGAGAAGTCGACAGATTAGAAGTATCAGCGGCTCCTTGCCTTGATGACGGCCCAGGCCTGTCGGATATGGTGGCAGAGCTAGATTTTCTCGACATCCCCAATAAATAACGAACTTGGCTAAATGCTTGAGAAAACTATACTTAAAAAACTTTGAACGTTAGAATTAGCAACACGAGTTTTCCCCCCACGTGGTGTGTGAACTAGTGCAAGCAATTGTGTACAAGCGATAAGAATCTAAAGATTTTAAAGATATAAAAATTAGCTTCGAATCGTCGCCTTCGAAGACCGTCATCGCTGACCGTCTCAAAAGGCTCGCCTTGAGGTGAGTACAGTTCCAGATGCAGGAAACATATGATTTATAAAGTGACCGGCCTAAGTGTAGTCTGACATTTATACTGTTCGACATTTGAATGTTGTTCGGCATTGAAATTGTTCGACCTAAGTTCTATTCGGCATGTATGTGTTTGTTCGGCATTTGAATGTTGTTCGGCATTGAAATTGTTCGACCTAAGTTCTGTTCGGCATGCATGTGTTTGTTCGGCATTCAAATGTTGTTCGACATTGAAATTGTTCGACCTAAGTTCTGTTCGGCAATCGTATCGTTCGGCCAAGATACTGTTCGGCATCTAAGAATGTTCGGCTTGGGTTTTGATCGGCTAAGTTATTGTTCGGCATTTTAGTAAGTGTTCGGTTTTAGTTCGTTCGGCTAAGTTGTTGTTCGGCGTTCTAGCGAGTGTTCGGCCACATTCAGACGAAATACTATTTGGCAGCCTCTATCGTTCGGCGCATGACAACATACGCCGAACCATAGCTATGCCATCCAACACCCTTACAACCTCCAACGTTTTCCTTTTCCTTCATTTTTGACTTTGGTTCGACACGATGGAGCTAAGTACAATAGCCACATGTGCAAACACCTCGAATCCTTCCTCCTCGCCTCGCATTATCGTTCGGCAATGAGGACAACCTACTCGAAAACTTCCTACAGGACACACTTGACTCATTTGAAACTTATTCAAGTTATACGAGGAGCGGTACCTAGATTGCAGTTAGGAGCTTAGGAAGGAATGTTCAAGTTGTAAATCTGTTCGACTAGAGAAGGTTAGAAATCTTGGAAGAATGACAGAAACGAAAAGGTAAAGGAGAAGGGACGGGAAGGACCTGGTTATATAGAGGGAGGTAGAAGTTGAAAAGGCTATACCCGGTAGAACCGGTCAATACCAGAGTGATCGGCATCGAAACGAAGTACCATTCAGCACATGAGCATTGTCCGGCTTCGAACGTACCGTTCGGCATCAAAACCACGTTCGTCACGCACCTCCGTCACAGGCCTCCTCAAGAAAGCATCATCAAGGAAAATTGGACCAGATTCAAAGCGCATCACGTTCGGCCACGCGATACACTTTGGGGGGCAAGTGTTTCCTGGAGATTTGACCAGGCAACTAGTGCTCGGCATCTCAGAGTGTCCGGCATCCAGCAGTGTTCGGCGACGCACTTGGCATCTAGGAGTGTTCGGCGAAGTACACAGCATCCATAGTGTCCGGCATCCAGCAGTGTTCGGCGAAGTACACAGCATCCATAGTGTCCGGCATCCAGCAGTGTTCGGCGTCAACTGGCACTCGGCGACAACCAATGCTCAGCGCTAGCGTTCGGCATCATTAGAACTCGGTGACAGGAGTACTCGACATCCCAAGGTACTCGGCATAGTACTCGGCAACAGGAGTACCCGGCATCCCAAGGTACTCGGCGTAGTACTCGGCAACAGGAGTACTCGGCATCCCAAGGTACTCGGCGTAGTACTCGGCAATAGGAGTACTCGGCATCCCATGGTGTTCGGCGTAGTACTCGGCATCCAGAAGACATTCAGTATGCACAACTACTCAAGATAACGGTATCGTTCGGCCTGCATACACCGTTCGTTCATGAGCTTGAGATGGAGGCACGTTCGGCCTCAACAGACAACCATCCTACACTTCCCACGACACCAACACACCGTTCGGCATAGAAGGAATGGTTCGGTGTAGCGGCGTTCGGCAAACCTTGCTCGGCATACGGCGACCACTGTACTCGGGCTGGAGTGTTCGGCCATCAGCCCACTTGGGAAGTCCAGCCCATCTTTGTCTATAAATAGAGGGGCAGGGTCATAGTGGAATGGATCCTTTTTTGGAGAGAAAACACCAGGGAGACTCTGCCATTTTCAAGACTCATCTTCTCTACTCAACAACTTCACTCAAGCATTTGATTCACGAATTGTATTTGTAATCAACCATAAAGGAAATCAATAAAGTTGAACGAAGTGGACGTAGGCAATTACGCTGAACCACTATAAATTTGGTGTTCTTACTTTCTGCATTTAAATTAGCATTGTCTTCTCTGTTTAATTTACTTTCATCACTTATATCTCTACACAATCTTTCTGAACGAGGTTAGTGACCAATTTTGGTGCTAACACATTGTGTATCTGCGGTACTACCAGTCTTCATGGCGTAATCGCAGGGCTGGGGGGGCCTACGGGTACAGATGTTTCCTGAGGGATCCAAGCGTAACCATTGTGTATCCGCGATCCATGATCGACATGTTTTGGTTGTTTTGTTTGGATTGTACTTTCCATATCTGTTTTTTTTAAAAGAAAGCTTTTCCAGTATTTTCACTGGGTGTTGAAACAAGTCTACTAAGTACTTGGAGAATTCTAGCTTCGCGCCTGATCAACGCATGGCCAGAGTCTGTAGGAACGAGGATAAACTTGTTAAGACATCGAGTTATAAAAGTATTTTGATAAAGTATTATATAAAGAATATTTCGATCGGTTATTTTCCTTTCTAAAATTTTTTAAAGTGTTTTAAATATTGTTTACCTCTTTAACTAACAATTTGAATTAAATGACTTTTATGGATATAATAGAATGGATTTAACCAAATTATTAAATATTAAAGGATTCTAGTTGAAATTTATTTAGTTTTAAATTAATGGTTCATCCTTGTCTTTCAACCCATTTTTCCTACTAGCTATCCCTATTTCTCCATTTTTCCTGCTAGCTATCCCTATTTCTCCATTTTTCCTGCTAGCTATTCCTATTCTCCTACCTTCTTCCTTTTCGGGGACGAAAAGCTTTGAGTGGGGGAGAGTGTAACAACCCATAATTTTAATAAATATTTTTAAATTAATTTTTATTTTGAAACTTTGATTTTTAAATAATTTTAAATTGAAGTTTGGAATTTTTCCTATGTATTTTGGATTTTTGTTTCATTTTTATTTTATTTTTCCAAATACAATTAAATATTGATTTTATGGAAATATTATATTTTATCAAACCTTTATTGTTTATTGAAAATTTTGAAAGTTGAATTGTTAAATTTTAATCTTTTCTTTGAAACAGTAATTGGTTCTGATATCCGCTCTATTTTTCGTTTCGTCGAATTCCGTTTTAAACTTTTTAGAAATTGATGAATTCAACATTTTACACACAGAATTTTATCTGCATTTTTATTCTTCATTTTCTATTCTATTTGCTATCTTTTATTTTATTTTTGGGTTTTGAATTAAATTGTGTGAATTTTTGTTGTGTTTGGAATTTTTCTATATTAGTTGTATTTTGTTTACAAATTTTAATTCTAGTTTCAATTTAATAAACTATTCTCTTTATTTACTTTTTATTTTTCCTAAGAATAATTGTTTATTTTCATTTCACTTTATTTTGTTTGTCTTTATTTTTATTTACTGATCTTATTTTGTTTATTTTGTATAAATATAAAGTGGAAATTCTAAGAGACAAAAAAGCTTTAAAACTTATGACTTTTCATTGTCTAGACTCTTTATTTCTTTGGCCTTTCATTTTCTTTATTGTAGCCGTACATTTCATTGCTTATTCACGTGAAACTTTCTCATTCACTTTCATTTCTCATGGCCAAAGCATTTCTAAAAATATTTTTAGGTAATGGCTTCTTCCAATTTTCTACGTTTCTTCTTCTTTTTCCATTGTTTTTGCCTTGAATCACCTACAAGTTGCTCGGCCATACCCTCCACCATCTCCACCGACCACCACATCACCTTCGTCCTCATCATCCACGGCTTCAAACATCACCACCCGCTATGACCAGATCAGGTCGTGACCACCCTTGGACCAATCACCTCAAAAACTTTGCTAAACCCAAAAACAATGCATAGCCGAGCCCATAGTTCACCATCCCCTTCATTTTAGCCACGGCCAAACCCTCAGCCACCACCACCAGTGCGTGCTCCACCTCTGAACATCACCATCAGTCCATCACCTGACCTGTAGCAACCCCTGGTCGAGCCACTTGACCTTTGGCCGAGCCTAGATGCAACCAAACCCTCCTATTTTGGCCTTGCCTTTTGACCTTCCACCTTGTAACTCCCAAACCTTCCACATTCTTGACTTAGCCATGCATTTGTGGTCCAAACCAGAACCATTTCCACATGAAAACATGTCATGGCTGAGCCAAATAACATGTATGGCCGAGCAAACATAGTGTAGTGGTCAAGCAAAATTGATTGAAAAGATTGGTGATGTCTTTTGTAAATTCTATTTCAATTTGTTTCAATATATTTTGGTATTGTATTTATATTTTGCTTTGTTTTGTTGCTGAATACAAGATTAATATCTTGGTTATCTCTCTCCACTCGAATCAAGTCGTGCTATCGTGCTTTCTGGATTTTTGTTTGTGTGTTTTATTTGCTAACTCCAGCGTAAAGAGGTGAGTATTCACACATAACATTTATACTTATATAATTTGTGAAGTGACAATAAGTGAATGTGTTGGAACTATTATATCATGTTATACCTGCCTGTGATGTAAATTATATGATGTTAAACCCTGTTATAAACTTGTCACATCATCTGCTATGTTATATTCTGTTATATTGTTTATTTTATACTGTTTCTCACATTGCAAGTTCCCTGTAGAATAGAATCACTATGGGTTGAAATAATATATACCCGAACGGACTTTAGAATAGGGAAAATTCATTATGGGCTGAAATGATAGGCTCGAGTGATTTTTATTTATTTTTATTAACTTAGGATTGCGGGTTTGAAATGATAAAACCCGAATTTTCTTTGTAAATTATGGATTGAAATGATATATTATCCGTATCACTTGACTTAGGTTAGAAAATATTATACATACCCGTGGTTATTTTATATATATTTTTGGAAAATTTTAAGTATTTTAAAATGTAAAAATATGATAATTTGATTTAAATTGAATTTAAAATGATTTAATAAAGTGATAATGATTTTTCTATGTATTAAAAATGTTAAATTAATGAATGGAAAATTTGTGATTTAAAACATAACTTAATTTGGAAATTTGTGATTTGATTTTTAATGGAAGTTTAAGTTAATTAAATAAAAGTGGAAATTAAGTTTTAATTTGAAATGGAAATATAAAATTAAGTGTAAAGGTAAATTGTTAAAAATGAAAAGAATAAGAAAATAGTACACTTGAATTTAATAAGTGAATTAGTGAAAAATTTGATCTTATTGTAAAAATTTCTTTATAAAAATCATAAGTTAAAAGGTATTTAAATGTACATTTTTGAAGTGGAAAAATATGATTTTTATAAGTTAAAATGGTTGAAATTGAAGTTTAATTGTTTTTGGAATTTTATTATTAAATCTGGAAATTGAATTAGTAGCACTTCAGAAATGCTATCATTTCTGAATTTAACTTAAAATCTGAAGTAAATGATACTGCAGCACTTTGTAAGTGTTGTGGTTGATGCAAATGAACTAAAGGTTAAATTAACTAAGGGCTACTGCAGCACTTGGTAAGTGCTGTGGTTGCTGAATTAAAACTAAAACCTGAAACTAATAAAAGAGCTACAGTGGCACTTGATAAGTGCTGCAGTTGGCTGAAATAAGATTTTTAGTTATAACTGAACTACTACAGCAGTTTTGTAAATGCTATCTTTGCTGAATTGAATTGTTTTCAAATGTAACTAACCGCAGTATGTCTAAGTGCTGCGGAAGCTGAAACTTAAATGTTTAAAGTATTTAAATGAGCTCAGAAAAGGTTAAATTTTGGGAATTTAATATTTGATTTGAAGGTATAATGACTTCATCCTTTAATGGTTTAAATGAACGATTTTAATTCAAAATTATAAACCATTTTGAAATTTATAACCACGGGTACACCTCTCTGTATGCCATTTTGTTTCCTTGTGATTTATTTGGATGCACACCTTTAATTTGAGAGTGTGGCTAGAGGTGGACGATTACCGCAGCTCTGCGCTACCCTAGTCACATTTACACTGTTATTTGCATTGTTTACTTTAATATGGATATTTCTATGATAAAGTTTATAACCGCTTAATTGATGGTTTATGGATCCTTAAAGGATGGGCGATCCCAAGCATCCTTTAAGTTATTGTGCATTGCTATTACAGTTCACTTGAGTTGGTTTACATTGTATAAGTATGTGTGTCCTGACTCGAGTGTTTGTGTTTTACTTTACACTCGGGTCAGCCTGAGAAGCATTGCTTTGGATTCACCTTCTGGAGCTAGAGATTTGTTGGAGCTTATTTGTCTATCGGTTGATCGACTTCTATTCCAGTTATTTCCTATTCAGTATTGTCTCTGTATTATTGACTTATGTATCCTGACTTCTATTGTCTCTGTTTTGACTATGAGATTTTGTATATGTTTTGAGAGTATGTATATAGTAGCTTCACGAACTACTATGGTATTTTATTTCCGCTGCGAGTTATTCTGATATTCTGTGTCTATGATTCTGTATTTGATTTTATTTGCTCCAATTTTTATTGACAATCCACTGTTTTGAAGTATTCAAGTCCGACATGTGTGGATTTATTGTCGATTTGAATGGTCCAAAATAGTGGGATGTTTCATGAAGTTTTGCAAGCATCATGGTATTCGAAGGCATTTTACTACACCGGGAAATCTGGAGTCGAATGGTGTTGTGGAGAGGATGAATCGTACTCTACTTGGGAAAGCTCGATGCTTGAGATTGACATCGGGTTTGTCTAAGGGATTTTAGGCTGAAGCTTTGTCAACTGCAGTGCATATTATTAATCGAATTCCATGCTCGGCTATTGGTAACAAAATTTCGGAGGAAGTGTGAAAGGGAAAGAACATTGACTTGAGTTATCTTTGTGTATTCAGTAGTCCGGTTTATGTGCATGATTCGAGAAATGATAAGCTTAAAACTAGAGCTTTCAAGGGGATTTTGCTTGGTTATACGGATGGAGTAAAAGGTTATCGGATTTGGAATTCGGAAACGAAGAATGTTGTGAATTCTCGTCATGTTACTTTTGATATGTCGGCTTTGTTCAAGGAGAAGGCTCATCGGATGTTTTGGATTTGGCTCATGGTGAATCAAAGGAGAAGGAAGTTATTCCCATATTTTGTCTAAGGAGCAGAGAGAGTAGAGTAGTTGGAGATGCTTACGAGAAGGTAGTGATTGATGTGACATCACATAGTCCACAGGGTGCCTCTAGTAGTGTTGGTGATGCGCATGATTCTAGAGAGGATTCGGTTCAAGGTGGAGCCGAAAAGAGTTTGGGTGATAGTATTGCTACTCGGATTGGTTGTCGTGCTATAAGGCCACCCGAAAGATATGGTGATTAGAACTATCTTAGCTTTTGTGATAATTTGGACTATGCTCTTCACGTAGTCCAAGATGAGCCTATGGACCTTGATGACATCATGGAGTCGAGTGATAGCTCGAAGTGGATTTGTGCCATGGAGGAAGAGATGCAATCATTGTTGAAGAATCAAACTTGGGATTTGGTTCCACGTCCTAAAGGAAACCGTGCTATTGGGTGCAAATGGATAAACGAGGTGAAAGACGATGGGAGATACAAATCTAGGCTAGTGGCTAAGGGGTTTGCACAAAGGAAGGGAAAGGAGTATGATGAGATATTCACACGGTTGTGCGCCATACTTCAATCCGGATATTACTTGCCATAGTTGCTATTCACGACTTGGAGTTGGAGCAACTTGATGTGAAAATCACCTTCTTGCATGGTGACTTAGATGAAGACATCTACATGGAGCAACCGGAAGGTTTTGTTGTGGATGGTAAGTCAAATCTGGTTTGCAAGTTAAAGAAATCACTATATGGTTTAAAGTAATCACCTAGACAATGGTACAAGAGATTTTACCATTTTATGCTTGAAAATGGTTTTGTTAGAAGCATCAAGGATGCTTGTGTATATTTCAAGAAGTTGAAAAAGGATTGTTGGGTGTATTTACTCTTGTATATGGACGACATGATCATTGCTTCTAAGTATAAGAATGAAATCAACAAGTTAAAACTGAATTTGAAATCGGAGTTCGAAATGAAGGATCTTAGAGAAGCAAGAAGGATATTGGGCATGGAAATAGAAAGGGATCGAAAGGGTTTTGAGTTAAAATCGACTCAAAAGGAGTATATAGAGAAAGTGCTTTGCCGGTTTAGCATGGAGAATGCAAAGGCGTCAAATACACCTTTACCTTTGCATATGAAGCTTTCGAGTAAGGAATCACCTATCTTGGAGAAAGACAAGGCTTATATGGCAAAGGTGCCATATGCTAGTGCGGTTGGAAGTCTAATGTATGCTATTGTGTGTACAAGGCCCGATATTTCAAATGTTGTCGGGATGGTTAGTCGGTTTATGGCTAATCAGGGAATATCACATTAGGAAGTTGTGAAGCTTACATTGAGATATCTTAAAAGCACATCATCTCGTGGTCTTGTTTTTGGCGATAGTGATGGGAAGAATTGCAAGTTGGCTGGTTATTGTGATTTGGACTATGCCGGTGATAGGGATCGAAGAAAATCAACTTTCGGGTATGTCTTCACACTTGGTGGCATGGCCATAAGTTGGAGATCGAGATGCAGACCGTAGTTGCTTTATCCACCACAAAGGCGGAGTTGATAGCGCGGTGGAGGCAGCAAAGGAGGCACTTTACTTGAGGCGATTGTTATGTGATTTAGGATACGAGCATGATAGTGTCGATGTTCGATGTGATAGCCGGAGTGCTATTCACTTGGCGGATAATTTGGCGTTTAGCTCAAGGACTAAGCATATTGAAGTGAGAGAGTCATTTCTAGTAGCCATGGATGAAGATAAGCAAGTATATCTTCGGAAAGTGCACACAAAGGATAACGCGGTGGATATGTTCACTAAGGCATCGCCGATTGGGAAGTTTGAGCATTGCTCGAATTTGATTCGCTTAGAGAAGTGCTAGGTGACATAGGGTGGCACGGTTGAGGGAGGAGCTTTTCCTGAGCTCATTGATGGAGTGCTATGGGTGGTGGCTTTGCCGGAGCTCATTGGGAAAACATTCACATTTGGTTGAAGGTAGAAGTGGTGATAGTTGGTGCTGTCGGTTGTTGATGATGGTATGATACCATTGGAGTTGGAGATATATATAGTGTCGTGGTGGAGTGTTGAATTTTGGCGACACTATATGGAGAAATTGAAGTGGTCGGAAGTAGCTTGGTGACGGAGAAAACGGTTTGCAAATCGGAGCTCGAAGGAGGAAGATATGGCGATGATGGGGAGTGCTGTGGCCAGCATCAGGCGACAGACGTCTGTCATATAGTGATAGACGTTTGTGACTATAGGGTTTGCAATCCGAGAGTATGGACAGACATCTGTCACTTTATGATAGACATCTGTGGCTTTAGGAAATTTTTCCCGAGACCTATGACAGACGTCTTCCACTTGTGATAGACGTCTGTGACGACTTCTGCCTATTTTTGACCGGGTTTTTTGGTGTGAAGGTTTGTGATATTCGCAGGGCAATTCTGGAACTTTCCTAGGTTTTCTATTCTCCTATATAAGTTATCTTCTGGATTCAGATATGTGTGCGACTGAAGCAGAGATTAAAGGGTTTAATCAAGGGTTTTAGCCTCCACTAATTAGGGTTTATCTAAACCAAATTCTCTTCAATTCTCTTCTCCACAAATCAATTTTATTAGAATTTTGATCATTGTAACCAATCTCTTGTACTTTTCTCATTCGTATTAATAAAAGCTCTCTCTAAGTGGATGTACACTAACACAACGTTACTGGAACCACTATAAATCAGTGTGCGATTTACTTTTCGTTATTGCTTTTATATTATATTGCTTGTTTGGAGATTGGGATTGGTCCTGGGTTGAACTGAGATTGGGATTAAGATATTGATTGGTTGATTTTACACTTCTTACCATGATCTCGTTTTCCGCTATACTTTGGGGTTTTGATTTGAGTGGTCTCGAGTTTCGGCATTCCTGGATTCCGTACTCGTTCGCTTCATCGTGTTTAGTCGACATCAACGGTCGAAGTCTCCCATGCCGGCGTCCCGATTGAACATCCCTTCATCGCCTCCTAATGGGCATATAATCTGGTCTTGGCAACACATTGTAACAAAAGGAATCCCCTTTGTTACGTGTCACCAATCCCATATATATACCACGATTATTCCAAATATCCTGCAATGTGGGACTTTAATCCGTTCAATCCATGCACCTACTCCATTTACAATGCGAGCCACACCTAACAATATTTGGATTTCTTGATGATTGCACAACATTTCCATGATATATTTGGATTTTGGTGACATATTTTATATATTTTATTTGTACTAGTGATCCCTGACAAAACCCACATATTAAAGTCTCATCGTGCGTCGTATGTAATAGAACTTCCATCTGTAAAAAAACCCAATCTGAAGCAGACTCGAAATCAGCCTTAATTGTAGAAGAAACACAATCAGAGATAGAGTCAAAAGATAGATCTTTAACTACTACATAAGTGTCAGATGAAAGGAAGGTATACTTATGTCTATACACTATAGTTATATACATTGTACTTGCTTTCCATATCTATATTTACTTTTTAGAGTTTCATGGAGGATCGCATTTGTAGAGTATAACTATGCAAAAGGAAAAGGGTTCAAGACAGCAGGAGGCCACTATACTCAGGTTTAGGTTGCAAGCGATGGCTATTTGAAATGTGGTCTTGTATATCGAATCAACGCATAGATAATTCATATGAGAGGTTTAGGTGGCAGCCAAAGGATTGTGAAATGCCCAAGTTTGATGGCCCTAAGTTTTTGGAAAGGTACTACCGATCAATCATATTAGTTTGAGATGTTGACGACTACTTCAACTACCCGATAAGAGGAATATAAATTATATATATGTCAAAAAGTAATTGTGTTGGACTTGGGATTTAGCTCATATTAGTTTGTTAGCTAATAATTTATAATTTTAATGATCTGAATAGGGAATGATGTGAATAGGGATGTTTTGGGACTATCTATGGTCGATATGTTGTGTAACATACTAATTCTCAACAAAAATTGAATGTCATCAAGTTTTGAATCATCTAAGTCTTTGTACACGTAAATCTCATATGTTCTTTATCCCTTGTGTTTATTTATCAGAACCACTTTAGCCTATGTAAGTCTCTTCCTCTATTATAATGCCCGAGTTTAATGCCTATATAAATTTTCTTCCTCTGCTATAATGCTTGGCCCCTGTGCTGTTTTTCATATGTAATACATGTAAAGTCAGTTTCACCCAGGTAGTAATTTCAATTGGAAGATGTTAGGGCCCACCTAGAAGCAAGTTTTGCAAATGAGGCTGAGATTGCCTTCCCTACAGTAGCAGAGGGCATAAGATCTTTTCATGTCTTATGCATGGGTTTGATATGTGGTAATAGACAAGGCAGCTTCAAGCTATTGTGGTGGCAATTCTTCCTCCATTATCCGTTGGTGCTACTAGGTGCATTCTTGTAGGTGATCCTCAATAGTTACTAGCAATGGTTATCAGTATAGCTGCTAGTGCATTGCTCTATAATCGAAGCCATTTTGACAGATTTCAGCAAGTTGAATTACCTACTATGGTACTATCTGTTCAACATCGAATGCATCCTCAAATCTAGGATTTTCCTTCAAGATGTTTGTTTACCAGCATTGGTTAACTAATAATGAAAGTGTTACTAATCTACCGGTCCCATAAGAAGCTGAGGAAGGTAGCTAGGCTTCAAATGAAGGGTGTTGTAGTTCCATTGGCAGAGAGGGGTTGCTTTGGTTGTCACTGATGTTGCCTTGGATATTGTTCTCTCTTAATCTTAGTATCCTGTAAGTTTTTCTACTTTCATCATATTATTTATGTTGCGTAAACCATACTGTTGCTATATAAATATGTACAGAGTATGCTAGCCAACACCACAACAATTTTATCGGGTGTGCTTTATATTATCAGCTTTTTACGCCATTTGGTTAGTATTTCTTGATATCTTAGTATGTATATTGATTCAACCTGTAAGTATGTATCCAAAATCTGAAGTTAAAGTTATTTCCTTGCATTATAATCTAGATACTTAAACACTTATTATGCACATTACATGGGACATATAATATTATCAATCATCATAATATTAATTTTCATAAGAGGTACCCTGAAGTTAGTGTTTTTTAAGATTATGGTAAAAGTGAAAATATTTTTTAACCATTACTTGTTGGTATTAATAGAGAAATTGCTTATTTTACCACTATCTAGGGAGGCACGATAACATAAATTCCAAGTACTTCTGATTCTTTTAATTTCATTTTGGCATAACCAATAGGTTGGTTTCTTAGTTGCCGCATTCCATTAACCATGAGATTTATTTTACTACTTCCTTGCAATAGATTAAAGTATTTATAATATTTATTAGCAATGCTCATCATTTATATTGTTTTATTTACGGTTGTTCATTATAATAGTAATATAACTAAGTTAACTGAGTTATAAATAATAATAGTAATGGTAATAGTAATAGTAATAATATAACTAAGTAAACTGAGTTTTATAAATAATAATAATAAATTAACTAAGTTTTGTTAAAATTAAACAAGTTTTATAAAATGAACTAAGTTTAAGTTAACTTTTGTTAAAATTAAACCAGTTTTATAAAATTAACTAAGTTTAAGTTAACTAAATTTTATAAATAACAATAATATATAACTAATTTAACAAAGTTTAATAAATGATAACGATGATGATGATGAATTAACTAAGTTTATAAAAATTAACTAAGTTTATAATAATAATATAATTAACTAAGTTTTAATGATAATAATATCATTAATAATAATAATAAATTAACTGAGTTTTAATAATAATAGTAATAAATTAACTAAGTTAACTGAGTTTTATAAATAATAATAATAATAACAACAACAACAACAATAACAATAACAATAATAATTAACTAAGTTAATAAAATTAACTAAGTTTTGTTAAAATTAAACAAGTTTTATAAAATCAACTAAGTTTAAGTTAACTAAATTTTATAAATAATAATAATATAACTAATTTAACAAAATTTTATACATAATAATAGTGATGATGATGAATTAACTAAGTTTATAAAAATTAACTGAGTTTATAATAATAATTAACAACAACAACAATAATAATAATAAAATTAAGTTAACTAAGTTTTAACAATAATAATAATAATAAATTAACTAAGTTAACTGAGTTTTATAAATAATTCTAATAATAATAATAATAAATTAACTAAGTTTTGTTAAAATTAAACAAGTTTTATATAATCAACTAAGTTTAAGTTAAACTAAATTTTATAAATAATAATAATAATATAACTAATTTAAAAAGTTTTATAAATATAATGATGATGATGATGAATTAACTGAGTTTATAAAAATTAACTAATTTTATACTGATAATAATAATAATATAATTAAGTTAACTGAGTTTTAATAATAATACTAATAATAATAATAAATTAACAAAGTTAACCAAATAGATAAAAATTAACTACAGTTTATTAAAATTAAACAAGTTTTATAAAATTAACTAAGTTTAAGTTAATTTTAGTTAAATTAGTGACATTTGTATTAAATTTAGGTAGTATCAGATTTGGGTAATTGTTTCAATTTGATTCATATACATGCAAAATAATCAGTTTACTGGCATGATAAATGTCCTTGCAGACCACCCTCTTTCAAATTTGTAAGTGTAACATTTTGGTTTTGCTTCTCATTTCATACAATATGTTAAATAATATCATTTATGGTTTATAATAATGTTCTAATTTATTGCTAGGAGTGTTGCAAAGAACCATTTTGCTCGATGGATTCCAAATCAATTGCAGGGAATAAGTAATCTTGAGTATGAATTTGGTCTTTTTAAAGGTTCCATGATAAATATGTATCAATTATGTTGCTTTATTTTGCAAGTGATATTCATATCAATATTTTACATATGTAGGTTTTTTAATTAGCAGCTGTTTCAGCCATAGATTAGCTACAAGTTAACAACTGAAAGTCTGAAATACATGAGTTTCACGCTTCTTTTATGTAAACGTGGTAATTTTGTAAGAGGATGAAGAGTCTGATCTCTCTCTTTAAGCGCACAATGATTTGTGATTGATTATGGATTTTATGTAAACGTGATTACTTTATTTAAAATATTTTGTATCGAGGTGTTTGTGTATCGTATTTCATTATGTGATTAACGTGTTTTTCGATTTTTTGAATGTGATAATTATATGAGTGATTCCTAATTTCATACCGAAATATGTTAATTATTACTATATATATATATATATATGTGTGTGTGTGTTGTGAACAAAATGAAGTGGAAACTGAATGAGCCACCTTAGCGAGGGCAACCTGCACAGAAAATCAATAATTTTTAGTAGCGTCTATTAAACGCTATCAAAATGTATATGGCGGCAAACAAAAAACACTACTAAAATATTTTGTTGTAGTGGACAATACTTTTTGTTAGCGTTTTCCAAACGCTATAATAAAGATTTTTACGAGCATTCACAGTGGCGTTTACTAAAATGCAACAGAAAATCTTGAAATTTTAGTTGTAAGTTTTTTAACGGCGTTCACTAAAATACTACCATAAGTTATGGTAGTGTTTTTTGCACTTCACCAAAAATACTTTTTGGTGCAGTGTAAGTAACTTATTAATATTTTAAACAATTTTCATTTTTTATGTTCTTTATAAAGGAGAAGACATAATTCATTCTCTTCATCCCAGATGTGCTTATTTACTTCTGCTCTCAAACATTCGCTTTTCTTTCAAATGGTCAAACTATTTAAAAGAAAACTATACTACAGGACCGCATCAATTTTTTTAAAAGTGCATTTGGATATTCTTAACATTTTAAGAGTGCCAAATAAGTTGCACTTAAGTAAGCCGATCGAAACCGATAATTCCGTGATCAAATTCCTAGCGGTTTTAGTGCTTGGTCATTTTCTGTTACAAAATTTTATCACACTAAATCTATTGTATACACGATTTTGCACTATTGTTTATTTGTTCATTTCGAAAAAATTAATTTCATCGACATTTCGTATATCACAAATGTAACTATTCACCATACAACTTTTGTACATGATTTAATATGGATCAAACATCCATATTCTTAAATTGCTTTAGACTACAAAACTCAAATAAGACAATATACAGTCTCGAGCAAATAAATACTTACATGACCAACGCACGGATGTGTTAGCGCCAAAATTGGTCACTAACCCCAAAATCCAGATGAAAGCACCAAAGACCAATCACAGCTCAGAGATAGAATGTATGTAGAGAGTAATAATGTGAAGAACAGTTAAAACTGAAATGAAAGCAGTAAAGAACAACAGATTTTATAGTGGTTCAGCTAACTCCGGCCTACGTCCACTCCAGAAGTTTGCTTTTTTATTGCTGTAATAATCGATTACAGTTACAAAATGGCAGAGTTGCCTTAGCCTTAGAAAAGAGAAAGTAAGAGAGCAGAAAGAAGATCCCCTTTTACTGTGCCCCTGCCTCTCTATTTATAGACAAAGATGGGTTGGACTTCCCTGGTGGGCCTGGCAGCAGAGTACCTCAGCCCAAATGGAGTGGTCTCCATATGCCGAACCATAGATGCCGAACGTTGAATGCCGAACAATGTGTGAATGCCGAACGATCTCCTCATGTCGAACGTTGGGAGGTGCGAGGTACCGAGGTATGGAGGTGCGGAGTATGGAGGTACCAAGATATGGAGGTGCGAGGTATGGAGGTGAGGTATGCCGAACGATCCATCCAATGCCGAACGTCTCCTTGATGCCGAAGGATCCATCCAATGCCGAACGTCTCCTTGATGCCGAACGATCCATCCAATGCCGAACGTCTCCAGATGCCAAACGTTGGTTAATGCCGAGCACTCCATCCAACGCCGAACGTCTCCAGATGCCGAACGTTGGTTAATGCCGAGCGCTCCATCCAATGTCGAACGTCTCCAGATGCCGAACGTTGGTTAATGCCGAGCGCTCCATTTAATGCCGAACGACGAACTCTCTATGCCGAACGCTCGCCTAGTGCCGAACAAGATTTATGCCGAACACTCCTTCTAATGCCGAGCACTCATTCAGTGCCGAACGATCCCTCTATGTCGAACGACGATCCCTCTATGTCGAACAGCCTTCAACGCCGAACCATCCCATTATACTCTAGTCTCGATAGTTGTGAAGTTGTTTAAGTTAAATCCGTCTGTCCGCGGCCTTGCCAAAAGGCGGGTTAACACTTGCCCCCCAAAACATGCCTTGCTTTGAAAGGTGTGTTTTGAATAGCCTCAAGTCCAGTATCCAAAGTCCATGTTTCATCCATATCCAATAACCAATAGAGGACTTTAGGACCTCTTCGGGTCGATATCCAAATCCATAACCTCTCCGGGCTCTTGCCACGCGCAATCCACACCTGATGACCGTGGTCCAGTGTCCCTGGACGTTGAGATAACCTCTCCGGGTTCTTGCCAAGCGCAATCCACACTTGACGACCGTGGCCCAGTGTCCCTGGGCATTGAGCTAACCTCTCCGGGTTCTTGCCAAGCGCAATCCACACTTGACGACCGTGGCCCAGTGTCCCTGGACGCAAGTAATGCCATGGCTTAAGTCCTAAGCCGAATCCTGGTCGCTCCGGACCCTTGTCGAGCATAGTCCATACTCGACGACCTTTAAGCCAAAATCCAGAGAAAATCCAACCAAAATCCAATCCGAAAAACAAACATTCAAACCAGAATCCAAACCAGAAAACGAGAAAAACTGGGAGTTCAAACCAAACTCCAAAACCAAACCAGAAAAAGCAAATGTCCAAGTCAAAGGAAAAAATAGATTTCACAAACCCGGGCGTTTCGGTAAGCCATCATCTCAGAGCATGCCTGAGGGTTATCTCCGACCCCGTACATGAGTAAGTGATTTAACCGTTTGCCCGGAGTTTGTTACTTATTCCAAACCATCAAGATTAGTTGATGAATAATCGGTCACCATTCCTGGGCCTCACGCCCTCGTCGTTCAAGGTAGGCGGAGGCTGTTCATGTTCCACCGCCGCATTCCGAGTTCCGACATACTGTCGCAACTGACCATTCCTTATATGCTCCTCGATTATATCCTTTAGATGTCGGCAGCTGTTAGTATCATGCCCGTCCAGGTCATGAAAGTGACAGTGCCTTCCTGATGCCCTTTCACGTTCTGTGGGTTCCCTCCTTGATGGCCTTCGATAGGGAAGACGATCTCGAGTATCTAAGAAAATCTGCTCCAACGTTGCGTTCAATCCTGTGTAAGTGGAGAACTTTGGTTCTCCCCAGCGCTTCCTTTTCCCTTTATCCTTGTCCCCACCTGAGCTTTCGCCGAGTAATCTTCCATCCTTAGTCATGTTTACTTCCTGTGACCTCATGTCCAAGCATGCATCCTCTTGTCGAAGAAATCTTTCAGCTTCATGAAAGAATTCCCCAATATCCAACGGTGGGTCCCGTACCAACGATACTTTGAACTCCGAATTATCTCTGACTCCTGATACCGCAGCCATCAGAACCATTGATGGATCTGGCCGATCCACCGAAGCAACAGCTGCATTAAATCGAGTTAAGAATGTCCTGAGCGATTCATCTGCCCCCTGTTTGACTGATGTTAGTGTCATCACGTTCTTTGGCCTTTTTATGTGAACTCGAAATTGACTTAAGAACTTGTCCACTAGTTTTGTCCATGTTCCAATGGATCCATCCTCCAGCTGTCTAAACCACATAGCAGCAATTTCAGTCAAGTACAGGGGGAAACATCGGGCCATAACCTCCTCCGTTGCCCCCAGCACTTCCATATGCCTAGTGTACCTCATCAAGTGGTCGGTGGGATCCGTCTTCCCGTTGTATACTTCCAGAGTGGGTAGTTTGAAATCGGACGGATTCCTAGCTGTCCTGATGTTCCGGGTAAACGGACTTTTGTTAACTCCCTCTGAATCCCTATTTGTCAGACCTCCACGAATAGTCCGCCTGATAATGTCAGCCAATCTAGTGTTTCCAACTAATCCAGACTGCCCCCCAAGTCCTCGAGGAAATTCTGGCACATATTCTTCATCACGTACTCCCGGTGGCGTGCCTCCGAGTCTAGGTCCATCTAGATTGTTAACTGTTTGTTGATTGGGAGCTGCCCCCTCCTGATTCACTCCATTTGTCCGTTGGTTGAGTTCCTCTGGTCCAGCTCCATGATCTTGAGCACCTGCAGTTCCTGGTTGTCCAAATTGCCTAAGAAGAGCCTGCATCATCTCCTCTTGCCGTTTCATCATCTGCTCTTGCATAGAATTCATCATCACTTGCATCTCGTCCCGAGTTATGTAGATGGATGCATGACCCTCTCCAGCTCCAGAAGATGCCGCTTGACTTCCTTCCTGATTGCTCCTTTCCACTGCTTGCCTCTTCGTTGGTGGTCTTGCCATTGCTTTCTAAGATCCAAGTTCCTAACTCCAAAATTCCTGGGTTCAATTCTCGGTGAAAGCACCAAAGTGTTAGCGCCAAAATTGGTCACTAACCCCAAAATCCAGATGAAAGCACCAAAGACCAATCACAGCTCAGAGATAGAATGTATGTAGAGAGTAATAATGTGAAGAACAGTTAAAACTGAAATGAAAGCAGTAAAGAACAACAGATTTTATAGTGGTTCAGCTAACTCCGGCCTACGTCCACTCCAGAAGTTTGCTTTTTTATTGCTGTAATAATCGATTACAGTTACAAAATGGAAGAGTTGCCTTAGCCTTAGAAAAGAGAAAGTAAGAGAGCAGAAAGAAGATCCCCTTTTACTGTGCCCCTGCCTCTCTATTTATAGACAAAGATGGGTTGGACTTCCCTGGTGGGCCTGGCAGCAGAGTACCTCAGCCCAAATGGAGTGGTCTCCATATGCCGAACCATAGATGCCGAATGTTGAATGCCGAACAATGTGTGAATGCCGAACGATCTCCTCATGTCGAACGTTGGGAGGTGCGAGGTACCGAGGTATGGAGGTGCGGAGTATGGAGGTACCAAGATATGGAGGTGCGAGGTATGGAGGTGAGGTATGCCGAACGATCCATCCAATGCCGAACGTCTCCTTGATGCCAAAGGATCCATCCAATGCCGAACGTCTCCTTGATGCCGAACGATCCATCCAATGCCGAACGTCTCCAGATGCCAAACGTTGGTTAATGCCGAGCACTCCATCCAACGCCGAACGTCTCCAGATGCCGAACGTTGGTTAATGCCGAGCGCTCCATCCAATGTCGAACGTCTCCAGATGCCGAACGTTGGTTAATGCCGAGCGCTCCATTTAATGCCGAACGACGAACTCTCTATGCCGAACGCTCGCCTAGTGCCGAACAAGATTTATGCCGAACACTCCTTCTAATGTCGAGCACTCATTCAGTGCCGAACGATCCCTCTATGTCGAACGACGATCCCTCTATGCCGAACAGCCTTCAACGCCGAACCATCCCATTATACTCTAGTCTCGATAGTTGTGAAGTTGTTTAAGTTAAATCCGTCTGTCCGCGGCCTTGCCAAAAGGCGGGTTAACAGGATGCTTTTCGTAGTTGTATAATTTCGCCACTTACATGGGTCTTAACACGCCAAAAGATATTGGTAAGTATATATTATATTTCTTTTTCAATCTTAATTCAGTTCAACTATACAATTTAACTAATAAACATTTTGTCAATAATACTAGTTGTACAAATTTATCGAAGTAGATTATTTCGACTTATATAGTATACATTCTTACAATATTAGGAAGGTTAAATATTACCATTTTATTTTTCTAATAAGGCTCTCACTGGATTTTTTTTATGTTTCTCAAAACCCCGAGAATAATATTGTAACAACCCATAATTTTGTGAACATTTTTAATGAAATTTTTATTTGAAATTTTGACTTTTAAATCATTTAAAAGTGAATTTTTCCAATGTCAGTTTTGAATTTGTTGTAATTTATTTTCCAAATGCAATAAATAAACAATTATTGAAAAAAAAATATTTTGGTCAAAATTTGAATTTTCAGTTCAAATTTTTAAAAAAAAATTGAATTCTTAAATTTTAATCTTTTTCTTTGAAGAAGAATATATTTATGATATTTGTTTTGCTTTTCGTTTCGTTAAATTCTGAGTTATACTTTTTAAATTAGATAAATTACAGCGTTTACACGCAGTTATTTTCTGTATTTCAATTTCTATTTTTCTATGTTATTCTTGTTTATTTATTTATTTATTTTTATCTAAACTTTATTTATTGGATTTTACTTGTGTGTATATTTGTTTTCATAAATGGCTTAGAAGAAATCAAGGAGACATTCGTTACATTTTTGTTTTTTTTTGCTTGCCTTTTATTTACCTACCCTCTTTATTACTTACCCTAGCCATTCATCATTTATAGCCGTGAATTGCTCTTATTAATCATGTACAAACATCTCAAAATATCCTCTTTTCAATTGCATTTAAGAATTTTATATATATGTGTGTATATATATGTGGGTTTCTTTCTCCTTATTTGTTGCCTTTTATTTCCTAGCCTTTTTGTTTTCCTATCATTTACTCCTCTTTAGTCGTTCAAATCTTTTCTTGCCATCCCACCACTTCATAATTCACGTACACATTTACTTCACATTTCATTTCTTGAAAGAAATGTATGCAAATATATGGCTTGGAGAAATTTAAGAGGCATACGTTTCATTATTTAAACACTGTCTTTTTCATTTGCATTTAGGAATAAATGATATATTGATTTGGGTTTGGATTTAAATGATTTCTATATTTTATTTATTTATTTATTTTCCTATGTTTATAAAGTGTTTTGGATATTTTTAAGTATTTTAAAAATATAAATTTATGAAATTTGATTTAAATAGATTTTGAAATGTTTTAAAATAAAGAAATTATGATTTTTCTATGAGTTAAAATTGTAATTAATGAATGGTTAAATTGGATTATTGAAATATAACTTAACTTTGGAATTTGGAATTTTGGTTAAAAATGATATTTACCTTATATGAATAAAAATGGAACTTTAATTATATTTGGAAAATAGTAAATATGATAATTTGATTTAAATTTGAATTTAAGTGATTTATTAAAGTATTATTGATTTTTCTATGAATTTAAGTGGTTAAATAAATGAATGTTTAAATTGTAATTTTAAAATATAACTTGGTTGGGAAATGTAAATTTGGTTTTAATTAAAGGTTTAAATTAATTAAATAAAATTGGAAATTTAGTTAAATTTGTGAAATGGTAATTTAAATTTGAAGTGTTAAGTTTATTTGTTGAAAGTGAAGAAAAGGAAATTATACATTTGAACTAATAAGTGGAATTATTGAAATTTGGATTTATTTATAAGAAATTGGTTTTATAAAAATCAATATGTTTAATGATATGTTAATGAACATTTTTAATGTTAAATTATGATTTTTAAAATGTTTAAAGAGTTTAAAATGAAGTTATTTATTTGCTGGAAATACACTGAAATCTGGAATTCACTTTTAATAGCATTCAGAAATGCTATGGTTTCTGAATTGAACTAAAACTAGGTAGAAAGGGCTATTATAGCATTTCTGTAATGTTGTAGTTGTTGTAGTTGAACTTATAGGCTAAATTGAACTCGGGTCTATTACAGCATTTTCTGGAAATGCTGTAGTGGTCTACAGTCTTTGCTGAAATCATATAAAACCTTTGTTTTGAAATCTGAGCTATCGCGGCATTTTTAGAAATGCTGTCTTTGCTGTTTTGAACTAAAATTTAACTAAAACTGAGTTTTTAACAGCAGTTTTAAATGCTGTCTTTGCTGAATTAAAAGTTTCAAATATAACTTATAACAGTTTTTTTTAAATGCTGTGAAAGGCTGAAATTTTAATAATTATGGTTTTTGACTTAGTAAACGAACTCAGAATGGTTTGAAACTTTGGAAATTGAATACTTGAATTGAAAGAATAATAATTACACTTTTAAATGGTTTAAATGAAGTAATTTAATTGAAATATGAATCAATTAAAAGGTGGTTTGAATTGAAAAATGAATGAATGTTGTAACGTCCCGAAAATTTTCGACTTTCGAAAATTCAACATCGATACTCACTTTATCGACTGCCGAGCCATCGAATGCCGGAAACCCGAAAAGTTATGGTTTTAAGAAAGAAGAACAAGGTAGAAGAAGAAGATAGAAGAAAAAGAAAGAAAAACAACAACAGAACAAGAGCAGAAACAGAAACAGAAACAATATCAGAATCTCACATATCGCAGCGGAACAATATATAATAGATAAATGAATAATCTTTAAAACAAAGAATTTTATCAGTTTATACATACATCAGTCATCAAAGTCAAGATACAACAATGGACAGTTATATAACTTGTTCTCATACAGAATACACAGCGGAATAAATAATATCAGATACAAACACTACGTCTCGTCATCCAGCTTATCTCCAAAGCTCCAGAATATCCAGAATATCCTGATAATATAACTCTAGGCTGCCCGTGTGGAAATTGGTGGGCACCCAGAGTTTAGAAGGGAACAATAAACTCCGAGTCAGTCATGGTGACTGGTGTGAGATCGTAAAACAGTTTATCTTTAAAATAAACAACAGAATAATTTTAAAGTCAATTCGAAATGCTTTTGGAAAATGAAACTACCATAAGACCTCCCACCACACACCCAATGCAAACGCAGAATTGGAGGAGATTTCTTCTTATGATAGTCAAAGATGCTTACTACGCAAAATCAAATCCTTTTTTATATTATTTTTAGTGCATAGTGTAGAAATCATTTCGAAAGTATAATATTAATCTTAGCCAACATACGACCAGTATCGTATGCCTACTATAGCTACTATGTTCAATAGCAGGTTACCGCCACATTCCATAGCAGGTAATACAACTAAAACCGTACACGTCACGTATTGTTTCTTTGGATTTCCAACAAATGGTCAGGCTAAGGAACTTCCTATCCACGATGGGTACGTCCCTGGAATAGACGACCCGAGAACCTAACCGGATCTCTGCCAACACAAGGCCGGGTTACCTCTGCAAAAATAGGTAACTACTGACACGCGTATGCCATCCCCCGATCGTCACCGATCTTCCCGAGGATCCCCGATTCCAACAAACCACATAGAAAAAATAATGCAGTAACCACAGAGGTTAAGTATCTGGGCTCCATACCATGATACCACCTTTATCCAGAAGGAATGACATACACTAAGGGGTGCTACTCCCTAGAACCTTGCCGCATTCGTCCTGTTTCGACCATTTCCGGGGTGTGAGGCTCGACGAAGTCTCGTCCACAAAGCTACGCTTTCTCAAAAAGCCCTGCTTCGGGTCAAACAAAATGATCAACCTATGATCACAAAGATATAAGATCAAACAAATGATCATATCACAAATGATCACACACTGATCATTTCACAGCAACACTCAGTATGCCACGTTACCAAATTGGGATATATCGCTGATAAATTTCAACTACATAACCTCTGAGCTCGTACGTCTCAGAGAAGGGTGTTAAGCTAAGAGAATAAATTCTCCGCCACCAACAGATATGTATTTGAAAGAAATCAGCTTTATATCTCAAAGTGTAATGTCAGACACACAATCCATACAAGTCTGTTCCGGGATCGAACAGAACCGAAGGCACTTCTCACGAAGCCCTTGCATTTCCGGATAATTTTCAATCACGTCGGGACTTCCCGTCACTAAGGGTGATAAAACCTCTAAATCGAAGATCAGTCGATGTAGAGTAACTCGACGGTAATCCTTCCGTTTTCAAAAACATCCGGTCTTCAACACCGGTCTTCGAATGCAATTCATAACGACGTATCACATATTCGGAATGGGTTATACGACCCCATGGTCCTTTCCCGGCTAACCCGAATAGTGAGCGTTAATTCAAAAATAAGTGTGGCATTCAAATTCATCCAATTCACAACAAATACCTATCTAAAGGCAATTATTGATAGTCGGTTATTTAACTATCAATAAAGACGCGCAACATCATCAGATTCCAAATAATTTTCCCAAATTATTTATCTTCCAAAATATCTTTACTAGATATAAAATTTTCCACACTTAATTATTTGAAAACAAATTTCAAATATTTACTTTCACATTTCAATTTATCTTTAAAAGATAAAATCTCAAAACAGTTCATTTCATATTGGAAAAGCATTTCCATACTTATTAAAAAATAAGTATTTCACAATCATTTATTTTCAACACTTGGAAAATATTCGATATACTTAAATCAAAATTAAGTATACATTCATTCTTTAAGGAAATCATAAATTTTAACATCTATTTGAGTCAAAACGAATGTTACGTAAAACATCGTTACGACGACTCGAAATCACTAGTATAGGGATTCGAAATTTTAAGGTAGATATATAAAAATCCCAATACTACATAAAAATATTTCCTTTCGGAAATCATTTACTATAACAACAGTGTTATAGTCCACCATTTCCTTCTTTCTCGAAAACGTCTATTTCAACAATAAATGTTGAAATCTATGATTTCGATATTTCTCACATTTTAAAACATCTTTAAAATGTTTAACTTTTTTTCAAATATCACTTTCCCAAAACCATATCTATTCTACTTAACGATATATTCACTGTCCAAAATCGTGAATATAATTTACTTAACCCAATTTCAATCATTTCTACACATTTTTATTTCAATAAAAATTCGCTATCCAAAATCGCGAATATATCTTCTTAAATAATCTTCTATATTTAATTTATCAAATTCAATCGATTTTGAATTTATAAACACGGTTATAAATTCTATTTCTATTTTAATAACAACCTCGACTTATAAATCTTCTTTTTATCAACTTCTATATTTTACTTATCGAAATAAGTGATTTCATATTTATAAAAAGCATTTATAAACTCCAATTTTATTTATAAGAACTTCAATATCAAATCAATTTCAATATTGATTTCTAAATTTATTTTCAACTTTAAATAAAGTTTCCATGCTGATTTCTCAAAAATTTCATTTCCAAAATATTAAATCAATTTCAGATTGATTCCCAATTTTATTTATCCCTACTAAAATAAATTCCTTATTTTCCTTCAAATTATTCAATATCCTGTTTTTTAAAAGGATTCTTTAAATTTAAATCATTTTACATTGATTTCCCGAATCGTTTCAATTTACCAATTAAATTTCTAATTGGATTTCCAACTTATCTCCTTTTAAATAATTTCCTTTTTAAGAAGATAAATTTCAATTGTTTCTTTCAATCTATTTAAAAATCCAGATTTTAAATTAATTTTCCTCAATTTAAAATCACTATTATACGAAATTCATTTGTTTAACATTTTCACTTTATTCTGGAAATAAATTCGATAAGATTTTAAAAATTAACTTTTTATACTTTAAAAATTCCTTTCTTCAAAATTTTCTCAATTTCAAAAATTGATTCACTTAGAAATCTTCTACTTGGATTTCAAAAATGCAATTTCGTTTATCTTTGGAATCCAATGATGTCAAACATCCATTCAGCTAAATTTTAGCTTTTCAAACAATTCCCAGATATCAATTCAACAACATCAATAATCATTCACAGATTATCACATCACAGTAGAAATAAATTCAGTCAACGTGAGGGGTCCAGTTGGATCCCTCCAACCTGTTTCCCTGCATCCAAAGATGTTAGCACAATACCAATTCCGCTCCAGTACGGAATTATCGTGGTATATAGGTTTTTATAAATCCGCTTACTAACGGCGCAATAGGGTCTCATCCGCTATACGAGGCGGGAAAATCAATCAGTCCAATATATACATATGCCAATATGTATATATTGCTATATATAGATATATCCTATCATATCTAATAGCACATTCAAACAAATAAATCAATAACTGCAATTCAATCAAATCAATAATAACTGCAATTCATTTTGAGTGAGAAAAATCTCACCTGAGCTTTTTATTTTGCCATCCATTTCCATTTCGACTTGTTCCCTTTACGATTTCAAACTGTATAAACATTTATACGATTTATTAATATTCGAACCAATCATCAAACAATAAATTTCCCATTCAATAAATTTAATTTGCCAGTGATTTAATTTTTTAACCAATTTCTTTTTATAATTTCTATATTAAATCTAACAAATGATTTTATTAATTTAATTTTAAACTAAAAATCCCCTTTTCTATTTAAACCTTATATATATATTGAAAAATACATGCTGGTATAAATCTTACTGTGAATTTAGTATTATTTCTTTTATCGTCATTATGATTATTTGTATATCCAAATTGACATTTTTATATTTCAAACAAAATTCCTTTTTCCTTTATATCCCTCATTTAATTTCCGGTATGTATATAGATTAAAAATCTGCATATATCTTTTACTGCTAAAAAAATCCAAAATTTTAAACTTTACTGCTTTAAACTAATTTTTCTACTTTCTGTATATATATATATATGAATAAATTTCAAAATTTACCTTACTGACCATCGTGAACGAGGAGCACGACGACGACCAAAAAAAATCACACATGCGAGCCACTTCCCCAAATTATACAGACTGGCCTCGAATCCCACCTCCTGCTTCAAAGTCGCGACCCACCAACATTGCCGACCTTCACGAATACGCCTCCATCACCGCAACCACGAGCTCACGAAATCGCTCGAACAATTTCCCTCAAACGACAGTCGATGCCTTAGATTGAACCCCTTCCAATCGCGACTGGCATCGTGAGCCGAGCCCAGGCGAGCCATCATTGTTGTGGTCGCCATCTGCTTGCCCTCGAGAACCCCTTCCACTACTTTTCCGACCCTGCCAACGCCCTCCACGCGCGCCCCATCGCGAGCTCCAGGCTTCGATCACGACTCACCCACTCGAGCAGCGACCAGATGCCCGTGACTTGGTCGCGACTCCCAAAACGTCGAACCCCAGCAACCTACGCCTTCTAGTTGCGAGCGAAACTCGCGACTTCGTATAAATGATTGAACTGCAGAAAACGGAGGAGGAGACGCGAATTTGAACTTGAACAACAGCCATCGTTTTATTTATTTTGAACTGGTAATTCGCGATTTGAATTGGGGATAGGTTGATTTTGAAAGTAATAAGGGATGCGGCCATTATCTGTTTTGAAATTTTCTTTTGAAATGAAGACGAGCAGATTTTTGGTTTGAACGAAATGATTTCATTTCGTGTATTTTGACAGAGAAAGGAGGGGAGACAAAAGAACGTGGTTAAGCAGAGAGTAGGTCGACGCGAATCAGAGAATAGGGTGGCTGATTATTTTAGTGTATAATTTATTTTTAAATTAAATCGATAAATTATTGTCCAGACGTTTTTATCTCGTACGATCACACGACAACTCCAATCACTACAAAAATTGAAATCCGATAATAATACAATATTACGGATCCAATGGAACCAGTTTCGTCGAATTCCGAGACAGTTTGAAAAATGACTATTTTTAAATATCGGTTCAAACAATAAAATTCAAAACTGAGTAAAACAGTTTAAATTTCAATTCTGAAGCTGCTGTTATCCTCAGTGTTATCAATATAAATTTTACAAGCATCTGAAATATTTTTAAACGGCCTAAATTTGAAGATTCAAATTTGTATTCACTTTCAATGGATAAAATTTTATAATTTAAATCGTCAGTTTCAAAGTTATATTCGGGATACAAATTAAATCATCGTTCAAATATTTAAAATTAATTAAATATTCTCAATTTAATTTGTTCGAAATTCAGGGTCGTTACAGATTTCCCCCCTTAAAAGAATTTCGTCCTCGAAATTACAAGTTAGGGAAAAAAAATGGTCCTTAACTCGTCTACTATTTTTCACAATCTAATAGTTTTATCAATTTATCAAAACAAATCCTTCTATTAAAGATTCGTTATCATTTAATCTCGTTTTCCAACTTCAATTATAAGTTTCAACAGCATTATTTACTTCAAAATTCAAATTCGAGTTTAAATTCAAATTTTAAACTTCAAAATTTTCTCAAAAATTTCTAACACCTTAAATTTCCGAAAAATTTCGCCAGCGTCTCCTTTGCGCGGCTAATACGGTACGACTACAAAACGTCCCTACGGACTCTCAGATTTCAAAAAGAAAAAGAAAAAGCCAAGCGGCTAGAGAAATAAGTCATCAAATCTCATATTCGAATTGAAATACTTACCTTTTGTCGAGCAATTCAAATTATCTTCGAAATCAAAATTCCAATTCCTTTTATACACCTGTATGTCCTACTAGCCATAATATCTAGTTACACATTCAAACTATTTTGTAAATTCTATTACAAAATTTTCAATATAGACTGCTTATACCTTCTTTACTTCACTGTTGAAGTTACACATATTCATTTATTCAATTTTACATTTCAAATTCATTTGAATTTAATTCACAATTTCAATCTAATTTGGATTCGGTTTATCTCCTGAATATTGAATTTTATCAGCTTTCATTCATAACTGATTATTTTTAGATTAGTTTCAATTACTAATTCAAATTGATATCAATTCAATTTATTTGCTTACAAATTTGAAATGAGTTTCAACATTTAATTTCACTTTCATTAAATTGATTCGCTTGTATTTGCATTCATTTAACTTCATTCTTTAAGTTAAATTTATTCTATCAAAATTTAAATTGTACAAGTTATATCTTTATATAGCATTCCAGAGTCTTTCCAACTTTTTTTCAAAAATCATTTTGAAAACAATTCAAATTTACCTTTTGAATTTCTAAAACAAAACCCAAAAATTTTTTTTTCAAACACTTTCCATTTAAAACAGTTTGGCAGCAATTCCTCTCTCGGAAACCCGAAAATGAATTCTAATGATGTGGCCATCATCATCAGGATTATTTTCCAGCGACCTAAAAGAGTTTAGAGCTTTCAACTCTCCAAATACTTTTCAAAACCTTTGAAATTCATTTTCAAATTCAAAAAGATTTAAACTTCCAAATTTCCAAAATTTTCAAATTCTTTTCAAAACATTTCCAAAAACTTCTCTGGAATTCTGTTTCAAATTACAAATCACTTTTATAATTTATATTCTTAAATTTCATTTGTATATGGATTTATTTCTTAACTTTGGAGTAACGATTTCAGTTTCTTATTCAGTTTCAATAGTAATGATAACATTTCAATATCATCACTTTCCTAACAACCAAGCATCCATATACTATTATATTTCATAGAAAATTATTTCTTTTTCTATACAAAAATAGTTTTGGGTAAAATTATTTCATTTACCCTATTCAAAACAATACTGTGCCGAATTGTTCTATTCGAGTGTTTAGAGATCCCTATCAATGATCGTTAATTACTCGTATTGACCAGAATCCATATACCACTCAATAAACCAACCATCACAATATAAAACAATTTTTATATTCACTAACAAATACGCACTCGTATCTATTATTACACTCAAACTCATTCTAGAGTACTACTGACTCTATCTCTAATGAGTAACACCCAACAGAGCAGGGTTGTCGCTTAACCATATGCTCCGATACCAAATGTAACGTCCCGAAAATTTTCGACTTTCGAAAATTCAACATCGATACTCACTTTATCGACTGCCGAGCCATCGAATGCCGGAAACCCGAAAAGTTATGGTTTTAAGAAAGAAGAACAAGGTAGAAGAAGAAGATAGAAGAAAAAGAAAGAAAAACAACAACAGAACAAGAGCAGAAACAGAAACAGAAACAATATCAGAATCTCACATATCGCAGCGGAACAATATATAATAGATAAATGAATAATCTTTAAAACAAAGAATTTTATCAGTTTATACATACATCAGTCATCAAAGTCAAGATACAACAATGGACAGTTATATAACTTGTTCTCATACAGAATACACAGCGGAATAAATAATATCAGATACAAACACTACGTCTCGTCATCCAGCTTATCTCCAAAGCTCCAGAATATCCAGAATATCCTGATAATATAACTCTAGGCTGCCCGTGTGGAAATTGGTGGGCACCCAGAGTTTAGAAGGGAACAATAAACTCCGAGTCAGTCATGGTGACTGGTGTGAGATCGTAAAACAGTTTATCTTTAAAATAAACAACAGAATAATTTTAAAGTCAATTCGAAATGCTTTTGGAAAATGAAACTACCATAAGACCTCCCACCACACACCCAATGCAAACGCAGAATTGGAGGAGATTTCTTCTTATGATAGTCAAAGATGCTTACTACGCAAAATCAAATCCTTTTTGATATTATTTTTAGTGCATAGTGTAGAAATCATTTCGAAAGTATAATATTAATCTTAGCCAACATACGACCAGTATCGTATGCCTACTATAGCTACTATGTTCAATAGCAGGTTACCGCCACATTCCATAGCAGGTAATACAACTAAAACCGTACACGTCACGTATTGTTTCTTTGGATTTCCAACAAATGGTCAGGCTAAGGAACTTCCTATCCACGATGGGTACGTCCCTGGAATAGACGACCCGAGAACCTAACCGGATCTCTGCCAACACAAGGCCGGGTTACCTCTGCAAAAATAGGTAACTACTGACACGCGTATGCCATCCCCCGATCGTCACCGATCTTCCCGAGGATCCCCGATTCCAACAAACCACATAGAAAAAATAATGCAGTAACCACAGAGGTTAAGTATCTGGGCTCCATACCATGATACCACCTTTATCCAGAAGGAATGACATACACTAAGGGGCGCTACTCCCTAGAACCTTGCCGCATTCGTCCTGTTTCGACCATTTCCGGGGTGTGAGGCTCGACGAAGTCTCGTCCACAAAGCTACGCTTTCTCAAAAAGCCCTGCTTCGGGTCAAACAAAATGATCAACCTATGATCACAAAGATATAAGATCAAACAAATGATCATATCACAAATGATCACACACTGATCATTTCACAGCAACACTCAGTATGCCACGTTACCAAATTGGGATATATCGCTGATAAATTTCAACTACATAACCTCTGAGCTCGTACGTCTCAGAGAAGGGTGTTAAGCTAAGAGAATAAATTCTCCGCCACCAACAGATATGTATTTGAAAGAAATCAGCTTTATATCTCAAAGTGTAATGTCAGACACACAATCCATACAAGTCTGTTCCGGGATCGAACAGAACCGAAGGCACTTCTCACGAAGCCCTTGCATTTCCGGATAATTTTCAATCACGACGGGACTTCCCATCACTAAGGGTGATAAAACCTCTAAATCGAAGATCAGTCGATGTAGAGTAACTCGACGGTAATCCTTCCGTTTTCAAAAACATCCGGTCTTCAACACCGGTCTTCGAATGCAATTCATAACGACGTATCACATATTCGGAATGGGTTATACGACCCCATGGTCCTTTCTCGGCTAACCCGAATAGTGAGCGTTAATTCAAAAATAAGTGTGGCATTCAAATTCATCCAATTCACAACAAATACCTATCTAAAGGCAATTATTGATAGTCGGTTATTTAACTATCAATAAAGACGCGCAACATCATCAGATTCCAAATAATTTTCCCAAATTATTTATCTTCCAAAATATCTTTACTAGATATAAAATTTTCCACACTTAATTATTTGAAAACAAATTTCAAATATTTACTTTCACATTTCAATTTATCTTTAAAAGATAAAATCTCAAAACAGTTCATTTCATATTGGAAAAGCATTTCCATACTTATTAAAAAATAAGTATTTCACAATCATTTATTTTCAACACTTGGAAAATATTCGATATACTTAAATCAAAATTAAGTATACATTCATTCTTTAAGGAAATCATAAATTTTAACATCTATTTGAGTCAAAACGAATGTTACGTAAAACATCGTTACGACGACTCGAAATCACTAGTATAGGGATTCGAAATTTTAAGGTAGATATATAAAAATCCCAATACTACATAAAAATATTTCCTTTCGGAAATCATTTACTATAACAACAGTGTTATAGTCCACCATTTCCTTCTTTCTCGAAAACGTCTATTTCAACAATAAATGTTGAAATCTATGATTTCGATATTTCTCACATTTTAAAACATCTTTAAAATGTTTAACTTCTTTTCAAATATCACTTTCCCAAAACCATATCTATTCTACTTAACGATATATTCACTGTCCAAAATCGTGAATATAATTTACTTAACCCAATTTCAATCATTTCTACACATTTTTATTTCAATAAAAATTCGCTATCCAAAATCGCGAATATATCTTCTTAAATAATCTTCTATATTTAATTTATCAAATTCAATCGATTTTGAATTTATAAACACGGTTTTAAATTCTATTTCTATTTTAATAACAACCTCGACTTATAAATCTTCTTTTTATCAACTTCTATATTTTACTTATCGAAATAAGTGATTTCATATTTATAAAAAGCATTTATAAACTCCAATTTTATTTATAAGAACTTCAATATCAAATCAATTTCAATATTGATTTCTAAATTTATTTTCAACTTTAAATAAAGTTTCCATGCTGATTTCTCAAAAATTTCATTTCCAAAATATTAAATCAATTTCAGATTGATTCCCAATTTTATTTATCCCTACTAAAATAAATTCCTTATTTTCCTTCAAATTATTCAATATCCTGTTTTTTAAAAGGATTCTTTAAATTTAAATCATTTTACATTGATTTCCCGAATCGTTTCAATTTACCAATTAAATTTCTAATTGGATTTCCAACTTATCTCCTTTTAAATAATTTCCTTTTTAAGAAGATAAATTTCAATTGTTTCTTTCAATCTATTTAAAAATCCAGATTTTAAATTAATTTTCCTCAATTTAAAATCACTATTATACGAAATTCATTTGTTTAACATTTTCACTTTATTCTGGAAATAAATTCGATAAGATTTTAAAAATTAACTTTTTATACTTTAAAAATTCCTTTCTTCAAAATTTTCTCAATTTCAAAAATTGATTCACTTAGAAATCTTCTACTTGGATTTCAAAAATGCAATTTCGTTTATCTTTGGAATCCAATGATGTCAAACATCCATTCAGCTAAATTTTAGCTTTTCAAACAATTCCCAGATATCAATTCAACAACATCAATAATCATTCACAGATTATCACATCACAGTAGAAATAAATTCAGTCAACGTGAGGGGTCCAGTTGGATCCCTCCAACCTGTTTCCCTGCATCCAAAGATGTTAGCACAATACCAATTCCGCTCCAGTACGGAATTATCGCGGTATATAGGTTTTTATAAATCCGCTTACTAACGGCGCAATAGGGTCTCATCCGCTATACGAGGCGGGAAAATCAATCAGTCCAATATATACATATGCCAATATGTATATATTGCTATATATAGATATATCCTATCATATCTAATAGCACATTCAAACAAATAAATCAATAACTGCAATTCAATCAAATCAATAATAACTGCAATTCATTTTGAGTGAGAAAAATCTCACCTGAGCTTTTTATTTTGCCATCCATTTCCATTTCGACTTGTTCCCTTTACGATTTCAAACTGTATAAACATTTATACGATTTATTAATATTCGAACCAATCATCAAACAATAAATTTCCCATTCAATAAATTTAATTTGCCAGTGATTTAATTTTTTAACCAATTTCTTTTTATAATTTCTATATTAAATCTAACAAATGATTTTATTAATTTAATTTTAAACTAAAAATCCCCTTTTCTATTTAAACCTTATATATATATTGAAAAATACATGCTGGTATAAATCTTACTGTGAATTTAGTATTATTTCTTTTATCGTCATTATGATTATTTGTATATCCAAATTGACATTTTTATATTTCAAACAAAATTCCTTTTTCCTTTATATCCCTCATTTAATTTCCGGTATGTATATAGATTAAAAATCTGCATATATCTTTTACTGCTAAAAAAATCCAAAATTTTAAACTTTACTGCTTTAAACTAATTTTTCTACTTTCTGTATATATATATATATGAATAAATTTCAAAATTTACCTTACTGACCATCGTGAACGAGGAGCACGACGACGACCAAAAAAAATCACACATGCGAGCCACTTCCCCAAATTATACAGACTGGCCTCGAATCCCACCTCCTGCTTCAAAGTCGCGACCCACCAACATTGCCGACCTTCACGAATACGCCTCCATCACCGCAACCACGAGCTCACGAAATCGCTCGAACAATTTCCCTCAAACGACAGTCGATGCCTTAGATTGAACCCCTTCCAGTCGCGACTGGCATCGTGAGCCGAGCCCAGGCGAGCCATCATTGCCGTGGTCGCCATCTGCTTGCCCTCGAGAACCCCTTCCACTACTTTTCCGACCCTGCCAACGCCCTCCACGCGCGCCCCATCGCGAGCTCCAGGCTTCGATCACGACTCACCCACTCGAGCAGCGACCAGATGCCCGTGACTTGGTCGCGACTCCCAAAACGTCGAACCCCAGCAACCTACGCCTTCTAGTTGCGAGCGAAACTCGCGACTTCGTATAAATGATTGAACTGCAGAAAACGGAGGAGGAGACGCGAATTTGAACTTGAACAACAGCCATCGTTTTATTTATTTTGAACTGGTAATTCGCGATTTGAATTGGGGATAGGTTGATTTTGAAAGTAATAAGGGATGCGGCCATTATCTGTTTTGAAATTTTCTTTTGAAATGAAGACGAGCAGATTTTTGGTTTGAACGAAATGATTTCATTTCGTGTATTTTGACAGAGAAAGGAGGGGAGACAAAAGAACGTGGTTAAGCAGAGAGTAGGTCGACGCGAATCAGAGAATAGGGTGGCTGATTATTTTAGTGTATAATTTATTTTTAAATTAAATCGATAAATTATTGTCCAGACGTTTTTATCTCGTACGATCACACGACAACTCCAATCACTACAAAAATTGAAATCCGATAATAATACAATATTACGGATCCAATGGAACCAGTTTCGTCGAATTCCGAGACAGTTTGAAAAATGACTATTTTTAAATATCGGTTCAAACAATAAAATTCAAAACTGAGTAAAACAGTTTAAATTTCAATTCTGAAGCTGCTGTTATCCTCAGTGTTATCAATATAAATTTTACAAGCATCTGAAATATTTTTAAACGGCCTAAATTTGAAGATTCAAATTTGTATTCACTTTCAATAGATAAAATTTTATAATTTAAATCGTCAGTTTCAAAGTTATATTCGGGATACAAATTAAATCATCGTTCAAATATTTAAAATTAATTAAATATTCTCAATTTAATTTGTTCGAAATTCAGGGTCGTTACAAATGTTATCTTTGAATTTAGAGGGGTGTTTAAGATAAGATATTTTGATATATTAAAATGATTTGAAATGAAGCTTTGGAAAGATAAGATATTTTGATATATTAAAATGATTTGAAATGAAACTTTGAAAAGATATGATATTTTGATATATTAAAATGATTTGAAATGAAGTTTTGGAAAGATATGATATTTTGATATATTAAATGGTTTGGAAATGATTTGATCTTTATTTTGATAAAGATTTGGATTTGAAATGATATTCTATTTTGAAGTATAAACTGTTTTTAAATTATAACCACGGGGTATATTAATGATTGGTTGTTAAAGTGACCGGGATCGGATATGGACATACTCTCTGTCGATACCGAAAACCAATTTGACAACTGTGTACGCTGTGGAGTTTCCAGAATGAAGTAGGATGGTGGCGACGATCCTAAGAAATATATGTGTACCCAACTCCCGTGAGTTGGCATAAGGTGGCTAAAACAGGAGCGATCGACGGGCCAAGGAGGTAGCACCTCTGATCGGACACACTTCTTCGATACCATTCTATTACTTGTGATTGTTTTGGTACGCACCCTTGATTTGGGAGTGTTGTTCGAGGTGGGCGGTAGTGGCTGCTATGCGTCACCACTAGTTCAGATGCGTAATCGGTATATCTACCCTGGCATTGCCTTGTGTGTCGTGTCACCTACCATATCGAGCTTTACTACGATTTGTGATTTCTCCCATAGCCTATGGAGTATCGAGGGTAGCCCCCATTTTGGGAGTATGCTAATACTGGATAGACTACTGGGACTATTACGTGTTAAGGTGGAAAATGTAAAGCCTTAATGCTATTTAAAAGTATGTTTATTTTATATTAGACATTATTATAATAGAGAATATTACTACATAGTAGATAGTTTAACGGATCCTTAAAGAATGGGCGATCCCAAGCATTCTTTAAGTTACTTGTATCTTCATTACAGTTCACTTGAGTTGGTTTACATTGTATAAGTATGTATGTCCTGACTCGAGTGTTTTGTGTTTTGCTTTACGCTCGGGTCAGACTGAGTGATACAGCATTAGAGACTCACCTTTGGAGCTGGAGTTTTGCTTGAAGAACCAGATATCTATTCACCTTGTTATCCAATTGATTCTAGTTGTATTCTGAGTTGTACCTAATTATCATACTGTTACACCTATTGTATCTTGGTATTCCTATTGTATCTTAATTAACTCTGATGTATTTATATAGTAGCTTCATGAACTACTATCTCTTTTATTTCCGGTGCATTATATTACTCTATGTCTGTGATCTGTGATTATTTATTTACTGTATATGATGAGTTTGCCAAATTTTTATTTACAACGTGATATTTTGAGCAATTCAAGTCCGACATGTGCGGATGCGAATGGTTGAAAATATCGGGACGTTACATGTGGTATCAGAGCTCTGGTTTTAGGCAAACTCGGCATATGGAGTAAATTTAATTACATAATCACTTTCGTTCGAACTTGAATTCCTTCTTCTTCGATTCGGTTTCCTTTGAATTTTGGAACGTTCCCTTCGGTTCCAAAGTCCATTCTTGTCCCTTCCTATTCGTGTCTTCTTGATTCTGGAGTGTCCCATAACTCCACTCTGAATAATCTTTCTAATGAATTGGCGGTCCCGCCAATATTCTAATGACTTGTAAAGGGGTGGAACTTCTTCACAAAAAGCATTGATTCACCGGAGACCTCTGTATCCTTGGTTTACGATGCTACTATCTCTTGCTATGCCTGAATTCTATCTCTTGAGATTGAATGTAGATTTACCCCAGAAAATCCACATCGACCTTATTCTTCAAGTCACGGTTGACCCGGTTAAGGTTGCCCGTGATCTATATACGCTTATCCATAATCCCTATTCTGTTATCTAATCATCTTGTCTTTTGTCTCTAACTTATCTTCAAATCAGAATTCTCTTTGACTTGAGTCCATCAAAATTTGAATCCTTATCCTTATTTTGAAAAATTAATCTGGTATTTGAAAATTTTATATTTTGAAGATGTTTTATATATTGTGTTGTTTGAGTTGTTGATGTTGATTTGGGTTTCCGATCGGTTCATCTGATCAACGCTATCGATAGGATCTCCAAAACACTTGAACAGAGAAAACTGACACAATATGGGTTTTAAATTTAGTAGATGGATAAATTTTGTATAATTATAATATGTATAAGGTTAATTTTCTGAATTTTGATAATTAATGGAATTGGGTGTTAAGAAATAACATTTAACTTTGCATGTATTTTATAATCATTGGCTTTAGGTTCATATCTAAATAATTAAACATGGTTATAAATTAATTTGGAAATTTAAATGGATTTAAATCAAGAATGTGAGAATTTAATTTCCGATGATTTCGAACTTTGTTTTGAAAGTTTTAAAAGGATTTATTAGTTAAAAGTATTTCTGGTAGAAATTGTTTCAAAGGATTTTTAATTTGTAAATCAGTGCTCTTCTCTTTGTCGCTAGAAAATAATTTCGGTAATGACTGCAGCATCATCGACGTTCATTTTCCAGTTTCGAAGTGAAGAGACCATTCGGTAGCCTTGCTACAGTTTTATGTTGGAAAATTTAATTGAGTTGAATTTCTAAAATATGACTTAATTTATAATATATATATATATATATATTGGTATATGATTTTAAATTTTATTTGATATATATTGTGAATATATATTTATTTACCAAGAATTGTCTAAAGTTAATCGGAAATTTAATTCTTAAATTTTATCTTAAAGGATAATTTCAATTATAAAAGGAAACCAAAATTTGAATAAATATTGAAGCTTGGATAATTGAGTTAAGAAACTTTTATTTGTGAAATATTCTCTTGCATTCCAATATAACTTACCTAAATTATTAAAAAGTTAAATATGTAATTGGAGAACACATAATATAAAGGAGATTTTATAAATAAAATTTGAGTGGTGATAATAAATGTTACACACTTAAATTTTAGTTATAAAGGATCAATAGAGGTAAATAGAGAAAAAGGGTTAATTGAATAATTTACAATATAATGATATTTAAAAGAAATTATAAATAAATTGAAATAGTTATAATAAGTGAAATAAACTTAATATATATAGGATTTGATATATTAAGTGGAATAAATTTAAGAATAATTTGGAATAAAGAAGAATGAAACTTATTGAATAAAAATTTGAGTATAATAAATGATTTCAAATTCACGATTTTAGAAATTGTTAATTGGATGATAAGATAATGAAATTGTAAATAGATAAGATTTAATTAAGTTAGGAAAAATCAAATAGATGAATCAATTATTGATTTAAGTTGAAACCTTCATGGTTTTAAAATTTATCATCTTATTTTGTTTTCCAATCTCTTATCCTTCGGTTGTTCCTATTCTCCTGCATCCTAAACGGGAAATTGAATTCCAAATTGATCTTATCTCCTAAAGTTCGATCTATAGTTCTTCCTCCCAAAATACCTTTACCAGTCTGTTTTGGAAAACTTTTCAAGAATCTTCTTCGTGCTTGTGTCCTTGATCACAGAGGATCTTGGGAAGATCAACTCCATCTTGTTGAATTTACCTATAACGACTGTTACCAGGTATAATTTCAATCTTCTTTTTTATATTGTCTTAATTCTATCTCATTCTATCTGTTGTCTCTATTTTCCATGCTTGTTCCTTTTCGGGGACGAAACGTTTTGAGTGGGGGAGAATGTAACAACCCATAATTTTGTGAACATTTTTAATGAAATTTTTATTTGAAATTTTTACTTTTAAATCATTTAAAAGTGAATTTTTCCAATGTCAGTTTTGAATTTGTTGTAATTTATTTTCCAAATGCAATAAATAAACAATTATTGAAAAAAAAATATTTTGGTCAAAATTTGAATTTTCAGTTCAAATTTTTAAAAAAATTTGAATTCTTAAATTTTAATCTTTTTCTTTGAAGCAGAATATATTTATGATATCTGTTTTGCTTTCTCTTCGTTAAATTCTGAGTTATACTTTTTAAATTAGATAAATTACAGTGTTTTACACGCAGTTATTTTCTGTATTTCAATTTCAATTTTTCTATGTTCATTTCTATATTTTTATTTTCTATGTTATTCTTATTTATTTTTTTATCTAAACTTTATTTATTGGATTTTACTTGTTTGTATATTTTTTTTCATAAATGGCTTGGAAGAAATCAAGGAGACATGTGTTACATTTGTAACAACCCTGTATTTTACAAATATTTTTTTTATTGATTTTCCAGATTCAAAGGCTTTATTTATGAAAAATAATAAATTTTGTTATTTTAAGTATAAACTTTGATTTTGATGTGGATTAGAATTCCAAATATGACTGAATAGAATAATTTTCCAAAAGGTGAATTTTGGTTAAAATAATCACTTTGACTTTTAAATTTAAATTTTAAATATTTGAAATTATAAATTTTATCTTTTTTATGAAAATAGATTTAATAACATGAATACTACTTTTCGTTTCGTTGAAAACGGAGTTAAAATGTAAAAGTTATGTACATTTCAATTTTGTGTATAAACTCTTTATTTAACAATTTTGTCTATTTTAAATTGTATAAATTACTTTTTCTTTGTTATATTTTATTTTAATATGTGTCAATGTGTTAATTTATGTATATTTTCATCTCTAAATATTTTCAAAAATAATAATAAAATTTTTCCAAAATTTACTATTATGATTTCCTATTTTTAAAGGCTGTTCCCTATTTTCTGCTATTTTCTTCATTAAAAATTATATGTAAATTAAATTTTAAATATTTATTTTGTGAATATATTTTTATTTTATGTTATTATTTATGTTTAGAAATATATTACTTGCTCACATGAATTTTTATAAAATTTATTCTATTCAATTTCAAATTTTCTAGACTAGTTTACTATTTTTAGCTATTTTCTTAATTTAACTTTATATGATTGATAAATATTTATATAAACTATTATATTTTGATAAGATGTCGAAATTTTATCTGGGATTATTATTTTTTTCCAGAAATATAAAGTTATAAAAATAAAATAAAGTAATATGAAAGGCCCTAAACCTTCTATCTTCCTATGGGCTTTTATAGTCCACCTTCTTTACGTTTTAACCTAACTTATCATCAATTAGACATTACTATTCCTCATTCTTTTTGTTTCAGCCGACTTCCCCATATTATTCACGAATTTTCAAGCTCCAAAACCCTAAAAAAAAGTCATGGCCTCCATCATGAAAAAAATTAGGTAAATCCCTCTTTTCTTTCTACTTTTTTTTCTTACTTTTTCTATGCAATTTTGCCTTGCTTTCTCCCTTGTTTAGATCGGCCTCTCCCCCTTGTTCCATGGCCACCACCTCCTTCCATCTCTTCCAGACCACCACCACCATCTACCCCACCAGATCTGACCATGGCTGAACCCACTTGATGGCCAAACCCCTCAAACTACAACCTAGATGCCTAGATCCATGCTTATTTCACCTCTACATGCTCATCCACTTCAACCACCACCCAAACCACCACTGTCACGTCCCGAAACTTTCGACTTTCGAAAATTCAACATCGATACTCACTTTATCGACTGCCGAGAAATCGAACGCCGAAAACTTCAAAAGTGAGGGTTTTAGAAAAAGAAATAGAAGAAAAGATAGAAGAAAAAGAGAAGAAGAAGAAAAGAAAGAAGAATAACAGAACAACAACAGAGAACAGAAACAGAACAATATCAGAATCTTACACATCGCAGCGGAATAATATACAATAGATAATTACTAGTCTTTTAAAACAAAGAACTATATCAGTTTATATATACATCAATCATCAGAGTCAATATACAACAATGGACAGTTATATAAACTTGTCCTCATACAGAATACACAGCGGAATAAATAATATCAGATACAAATACTACGTCTCGTCATCCAGCTTATCTCCAAAGCTCCAGAATATCCAGAATATCCTGATAATATAACTCTAGGCTGCCCGTGTGGAAATTTGTGGGCACCCAGAGTTTAGAAGGGAACAATAAACTCCGAGTCAGTCATGGTGACTGGTGTGAGATCGTAAAACAGTTATTCTTTAAAATAAACAACAGGAAAATTTTAAAGTCAATTCGAAATGCTTTTGGAAAATGAAACTACCATAAGACCTCCCACCACACACACAATGCAAACGCAGAATTGGAGGAGATTTCTTCTTATGATAGTCAAAGATGCTTACTACGCAAAATCCAATCATTTTTGATATTATTATTAGTGCATAGTGTAGAAATCATTTCGAAAGTATAATATAAATCTTAGCCAGCATAGACATTTCGAACTATGCCTACTATAGCTACCATCCAAACAGTGGGGCGCCACCATAAGTGAATGATAGGTTCTACAACTAAATCCGTACAAGTCACGTATTGTTTCTTTGGATTTCCAACAAATGGTCAGGCTAAGGAACTTCCTATCCACGATGGGTACGTCCCTGGAATAGACGACCCGAGAAATAACCTAACATTACGGTTAGATCTCTGCCAACACAAGGCCGGGTTACCTCTGCAAAAATAGGTAACTACTGACACGCGTATGCCATCCCCCGATCGTCACCGATCTTCCCGAGGATCCCCGATTCGCAACAAACCACATAGATAATAATAATGCAGTAACCACAGAGGTTAAGTATCTGGGCTCCATACCATGATACCACCTTTATCCAGAAGGAATGACATACACTAAGGGGCGCTACTCCCTAGAACCTTGCCGCATTCGTCCTGTTTCGACCATTTCCGGGGTGTGAGGCTCGACGAAGTCTCGTCCACAAAGCTACGCTTTCTCAAAAAGCCCTGCTTCGGGTCAAACAAAATGATCAACCTATGATCACAAAGATATAAGATCAAACAAATGATCATATCGCAAATGATCAAACACTGATCATTTCACAGCAACACTCAGTATGCCACGTTACCAAATTGGGATATATCGCTGATAAATTTCAACTACATAACCTCTGAGCTCGTACGTCTCAGAGAAGGGTGTTAAGCTAAGAGAATAAATTCTCCGCCACCAACAGAAATGTATTTGAAAGAAATCAGCTTTATATCTCAAATTGTAACGTCAGACACACAATCCATACAAGTCTGTTCCGGGATCGAACAGAACCGAAGGCACTTCTCACGAAGCCCTTGCATATCCGGATAATTTTCAATCACGTCAGGACTTCCCGTCACTAAGGGTGATAAAACCTCTAAATCGAAGATCAGTCGATGTAGAGTAACTCGACGGTAATCCTTCCGTTTTCAAAAATATCCGGTCTTCAACACCGGTCTTCGAATGCGATTCATAACGACGTATCACATATTCGGAATGGGTTATACGACCCCATGGTCCTTTCCCGGCTAACCCGAATAGTGAGCGTTTATTCAAAAATAAGTGTGGCATTCAAATTCATCCAATCACAACAAATACCTATCTAAAGGTAAATATTGATAGTCGGTTATTTAACTATCAATAAAGATGCGCAACATCATCAGATTCCAAATAATTTTCCCAAATTATTTATCTTCAAAAATATCTTTACTAGATATAAAATTTCCACACTTAAAAATAAATCAATGTTTATTTTTCTAAACAGTTTCCCTTTCCTTTATAAATTCCATAGAGAATTTATATCTTTCAAAATATCTACTGATATACGATTTTCAAATCGTTTTCAATATTCGATTTCGATTTATCTTTAAGAAGATAAATATCAAAAACGTTCATTTCATATTGGAAAACATTCCATACTTATTTAAAAATAAGTATGTCACAAAACATTTATTTTCAACACTTGAAAAATATTCGATATACTTAAATCAAATTAAGTATATATTTCATTCTTTAAGGAAATCTATTTTCTATAACAACATCCATTTGAGTCAAAACGAATGTTACGTAAAACATCGTTACGACGACTCAAAAATCACTAGTATAGGGATTCGAAATTAAAATAGATATGGAAATCCCAATACTAGATAAAAACATTTCCTTTCGGAAATCATTTACTATAACAATAGTGTTATAGTCCACCATTTCCTTAAATTTCTCGAAAACGTCTATTTCAACAATAAATGTTGAAATCTATGATTTCGATAGTTCACACGTTTTAAAACATCTTTTAAAACAATTTACTTCATTTCAAACATCACTTTTCCAAAACCATATCCATTTTACTTAACAATATAGTCACTGTCCAAAATCGTGAATATACTTCACTAATTACATTTCACTATTTTCTACACGTTTTATTTCAATAATAATTCGCTATCCAAAATCGCGAACATATCTTCTTTGATAATCTCCTATATTTAATTTATCAAATTCAATCGATTTCGAATTTATAAAACAACGTTTATAAATTCTGTTTCTATTTATAAAGCTTCAATTTATAAATCTCATTTTATTCACAATTCGATTCGTACCTCAAACTTTATACCAACAATCCATATTATAAGTTAATAACTTATAATTCCTTTATTTTCAAAAATCGTTCTTTTAGAACTTTACAACTGTAAAATTTATTCCTTTATAAATCATTTTAACATCGTTTCTATTTTAAATTTACATTCCCTAGATTCATTTTCCAAATATTCACTTTTAAATCTAAAATCGAATTTCAACTTTATTTCTAATTCTACTTCAATTCCAAATCAATTACAAATTGATTTCTAAATTTATTTTCACTACTAAAATAAATTCTTTATTCTTTTCAAATTATTCAATATCCTGTTTTTAAATGGATTCTTCAAATTTATAATCACTATTTTACGAAATCCATTTATTTAACATTTTCACTTGATTCTGGAATAAATTCGATAAGGTTATAAAAATTAACTTTTTATACTTTAAAATTCCTTTCTTCGGATTTATTCAATTCTAAAAATTTATTTACTTAAAAATTTCTATTTTGATTTCAAAAATCCAATTTCATATATTTTTGGAATCCAATGATATCAAACATCCATTCAGCTAAATTTTTAGCTTTCAATCAATTTCCAGACATCGATATGATCAATAACATCAATATAATCATTCACAGATTTATACCACAGTATAAATAAAATCAATCAATGTGAGGGGTCCAGTTGGATCCCTCCAACCTGTTTCCCTGCATCCAAAGACGTTAGCACAATACCAATTCCGCTCCAGTACGGAATTATCGCGGTATATGGGTTTTTATAAATCCGCTTACTAACGGCGCAATAGGGTCTCATCCGCTATACGAGGCGGGAAATCAACAATCCAATATATACATATGCCAATATGTATATACTGCTATATATATAATAGATATATCCTACTATATCTAATATCACAAATCAATAGCAATCAATCAGTCAATAAATAACTGCAATATTAAATTTTTCCTTCGAGTGAGAAAATCTCACCTTAGCTTTATATTTTGTAATCCAATCCAATCCAGTTTGTTTCCCGATTTTATAGACCTTGTATAAACAATTACACAATTCGTTAATATTCGAACAAATCGAATAATAAATTTTTCATTTGATAATTTCGATTCGCCAATCACTTTATTTTGATACCAAATCAATAAATAACTTTATTTAACTCAAAATTTTATATTTAAAAATAAATCTCCTTTATATATATTTTCCTCTAGTAATCTGAATAGTTTTAGATAATCAATTGAACAATACATTTGTACTTTACTTTTAAACTTATTTCTCCTAAACAAAATAATTTAACCCTTGATTTATTTCAAGCTAATTATTAAATTTCTCTCTTAAAAAAAAAATTTTATTTAACTAAACCAATTAAATTTAAGACCAACTTCTTTTTAAATAAATTTGTTTAACTAAAAATTAACTTTTCTTCTTTTAATAAATTAACTAAAATTTTACTTTCGAAACTAAATCTGAGATGTGAACCCTTGGTAATTTAAATTATCGATGATATATTAATTCTTTTAACAACTCAAAATAAATTAAAAGAAAGAAAATATACCTAAATCACGATCTGTCATCGAGTAGCATGCGACCCCCTGCCGAAATTATCGCCGCCGTCTTCTCTACATCGTCTTCACATAGTCGAATACCAGGTCGACCAACCTCTCGCGACTCGATCGCGATCCAAAAGGAGAAAATCGCCTATCCCACCGGAATCAACAACCACCGTGGTGCCATCGCAGCACCCCCTCGATGTCGCGACTTCACCAAATCGCGTTCGCCAGCCCGCAGTCGACGCCGCGCACTCCTCCTTCATCGTGAAACTACGACCATGGCCGCGTCTCCCCCATCGCGACAACATCACGTGACTCGGTTTGATTAGAATAGGAAGGGAATTGGATTCGTTTCTTCAATTTGAACGAACGAGGGAAATGAGGGCTTCGGCCATCAAATTTTATTTTTATTTTTCTTTGAACTGGGGACGAGCAAATGGAAGGGAATGGAGTAATTCGCGTGGATTTGAATTGAAATGAGATGGCGCCTTTGAATGATTAAAGGGGGGAGAACGCGATTCTGACTTGTATCAGAGAAGCAAGAAGCGGCTCGTTCTCGTTCTGCCATTGTTCTTTGATTTACTTTATTTTGTATTTGCTTTTGAACGAACGAAAAATGAATTTGAGAAGGGAGAGCCGAGATACTTACAGTTGACGAGGTATGGTTATCACGATGAATTTCGTGATTGCAGGCGTGAATTTAGGCGTGAGTTAGGGGAGATGATGTTGACAAAATAAAATATTAAATTCAAATTGAAACCGATATAATTTCAATGCGTTTACACGCCGTATGCTCACACCTCAACTCAAAAAAATACGAAATTGGAAATCCGGTAATAATTCAATATTACGGACCCAATGGAACTGGTTTCGTCGAATTCCGAGACTGTTTGAAAATTGACTATTTTATAAATATCGGTTCGAGTGATTATTTTCAAAACTGAACAAAACAGTTCGAAATTAAATTCTGAAGCTTCTATCATCTTCAGTATTACCAATACGAATTTTAAAAGCTTTCGAAATATTTTTCTTCAGCTTAAAATTGAATATTCAAATTTTTATTCAACTTACAATAGATTAAATTTTATGATTTAATCACTAAATTCAAAGTTATATCTGGAATTCAAATTAAATCATCGTTCAAATATTTAAAATTAATTAAATATCCTCAATTTAATTCGTTCAAAATTCTGGGTCGTTACAAACTTCCCCCCTTAAAAGAATTTCGTCCTCGAAATTACAAGTTAAGAAAAAGGTCCTTAACTCGTCTACTATTTTCCAAAATCCAAATAGTTTTATCAACTTATCAAAACAAATCTTTCTACTAGAGATTCGTTATCATTCAACTACATTTCAACTTCAACTTTAAGTTTCAAAACAACATTGTTTAACTTCAAAATTCAAATTCGAGTTTAAATTCAAATTTTCAAACTTTCAAATTTTCTCAAAAATTTTCTAACGCCCTAAATTTTCGAAAAATTTCGCCAGCGTCTCCTTTGCGCGGCTAATACGGTACGACTACAAAACGTCCCTACGGACTCTCAGATTTCAAAAAGAAAAAGAAAAAGCCAAGCGGCTAGAGAGAAATCATCAAAAACTCATATTAAAACTCAAATACGTACCTTTTGTCGAGCAATTCAAATTCTCTTCTAAATTAAAATCCCAATTCCTTTACACCTGTATATCTACTAGCCATTATATCTAGTTACACATTCAAACATTTTGCAAATTTCACTACAAAAATTTCAATACAAACTGCTTATACCATTTTTAGTTCACTATTGAAGTTACATTCGTTTTTAAACAAAATGAATTCATATCCATTCAAATTTTTTTTTTCATTTCGAATTTCATTTGAATTACATTTCACATTTCAATTTCTCATTCGAATTCAATTCACTATTTTGGTTTATAACCACTTATCTTAAACTGAATTTCCAATAACATATGAATTTTTAATCCACCTTTAAATTTTCATTATTCAATTTCGTTCAATTTTGCATTTTCAAATTCATTTCTCAACTATTTTAGATTAGTTTCAGTTACTAATTCATCACAAATCCAATTTATTCGTAATTTTATCCATTTTCAATTCGAATTCTCATTTCAATCGTATTTCAAATACTTTATAAGTCTTCGACTTATTTACAATTTCGATTTATAAAATCATTGATACATTCATCTTACTAATTTCATTCCATTAAAATTCTATTTTCAATTATCTTTTTGAATTTTATTCCAAGTTATAAATTCATTTACAATTTGAATTTCATTCAAATCAGATCTCAATATTTTATAAGTTATCAATTTCATAATATTTCATAAATATTTTCATATATAGTATTCCAGAGTCTTACCATCATTTCAAAGCCAATTTGAAAACAATTCAAATTATCCTTTTGAATTTCCAAACAAAACCCAAATTTCAAACAACTTCTATTCAAAACAATTTGGCAGCAATTCCTCTTTTGGAAACCCGAAAATGAACACCGGTGATGTCGCGATCATCATCGGAATTATTTTCCAGCGACCGAAAAGAGTTTAGAGCTTTTCATTTCTCCAAAATACTTTTCAAAACCTTCGAAATTCATTTTCAAATCAAAAAAATGATTTAAACTTTCCAAATCTCCAAAATTTTCAAATCCTTTCAAAACATTTCCAAATACTTCTCTGGAATTCCATTTTAAATTACAAATTACATTTATAATTTATATTCTTTAATTTCATTCGTCTGTGAATTTTATTTCTTAACTTTGGAGTTTATAATTCCAATTTCTTATTTAATTTCAATAGTAATGATAACATCTCAATATCATCACTTTCCTAACATCCATGCAACCATATACTGCAACAATTCATAGAAAAACATTTCTTTTCTATACAAAAATAGTTTTGGGCAAAATTATCTCATTTACCCTATTTAAAACAATACTGTGCCGAATTGTTCTATTCGAGTGTTTAGAGATCCCTATCAATGATCGTTAATTACTCGTATTGACCAGAATCCATATACCACTCAATAAATCAATCATCACAATATAAAACAATTTTATATTCAAATAACAAATACGCGCTCATATCTATTATTACACTCAACTCATTCTAGAGTACTGCTGACTCTATCTCTAATGAGTAACACCCAACAGAGCAGGGTTGTCGCTTAACCATATGCTCTGATACCACTTGTCACGTCCCGAAACTTTCGACTTTCGAAAATTCAACATCGATACTCACTTTATCGACTGCCGAGAAATCGAACGCCGAAAACTTCAAAAGTGAGGGTTTTAGAAAAAGAAATAGAAGAAAAGATAGAAGAAAAAGAGAAGAAGAAGAAAAGAAAGAAGAATAACAGAACAACAACAGAGAACAGAAACAGAACAATATCAGAATCTTACACATCGCAGCGGAATAATATACAATAGATAATTACTAGTCTTTTAAAACAAAGAACTATATCAGTTTATATATACATCAATCATCAGAGTCAATATACAACAATGGACAGTTATATAAACTTGTCCTCATACAGAATACACAGCGGAATAAATAATATCAGATACAAATACTACGTCTCGTCATCCAGCTTATCTCCAAAGCTCCAGAATATCCAGAATATCCTGATAATATAACTCTAGGATGCCCGTGTGGAAATTTGTGGGCACCCAGAGTTTAGAAGGGAACAATAAACTCCGAGTCAGTCATGGTGACTGGTGTGAGATCGTAAAACAGTTATTCTTTAAAATAAACAACAGGAAAATTTTAAAGTCAATTCGAAATGCTTTTGGAAAATGAAACTACCATAAGACCTCCCACCACACACACAATGCAAACGCAGAATTGGAGGAGATTTCTTCTTATGATAGTCAAAGATGCTTACTACGCAAAATCCAATCATTTTTGATATTATTATTAGTGCATAGTGTAGAAATCATTTCGAAAGTATAATATAAATCTTAGCCAGCATAGACATTTCGAACTATGCCTACTATAGCTACCATCCAAACAGTGGGGCGCCACCATAAGTGAATGATAGGTTCTACAACTAAATCCGTACAAGTCACGTATTGTTTCTTTGGATTTCCAACAAATGGTCAGGCTAAGGAACTTCCTATCCACGATGGGTACGTCCCTGGAATAGACGACCCGAGAAATAACCTAACATTACGGTTAGATCTCTGCCAACACAAGGCCGGGTTACCTCTGCAAAAATAGGTAACTACTGACACGCGTATGCCATCCCCCGATCGTCACCGATCTTCCCGAGGATCCCCGATTCGCAACAAACCACATAGATAATAATAATGCAGTAACCACAGAGGTTAAGTATCTGGGCTCCATACCATGATACCACCTTTATCCAGAAGGAATGACATACACTAAGGGGCGCTACTCCCTAGAACCTTGCCGCATTCGTCCTGTTTCGACCATTTCCGGGGTGTGAGGCTCGACGAAGTCTCGTCCACAAAGCTACGCTTTCTCAAAAAGCCCTGCTTCGGGTCAAACAAAATGATCAACCTATGATCACAAAGATATAAGATCAAACAAATGATCATATCGCAAATGATCAAACACTGATCATTTCACAGCAACACTCAGTATGCCACGTTACCAAATTGGGATATATCGCTGATAAATTTCAACTACATAACCTCTGAGCTCGTACGTCTCAGAGAAGGGTGTTAAGCTAAGAGAATAAATTCTCCGCCACCAACAGAAATGTATTTGAAAGAAATCAGCTTTATATCTCAAATTGTAACGTCAGACACACAATCCATACAAGTCTGTTCCGGGATCGAACAGAACCGAAGGCACTTCTCACGAAGCCCTTGCATATCCGGATAATTTTCAATCACGTCAGGACTTCCCGTCACTAAGGGTGATAAAACCTCTAAATCGAAGATCAGTCGATGTAGAGTAACTCGACGGTAATCCTTCCGTTTTCAAAAATATCCGGTCTTCAACACCGGTCTTCGAATGCGATTCATAACGACGTATCACATATTCGGAATGGGTTATACGACCCCATGGTCCTTTCCCGGCTAACCCGAATAGTGAGCGTTTATTCAAAAATAAGTGTGGCATTCAAATTCATCCAATCACAACAAATACCTATCTAAAGGTAAATATTGATAGTCGGTTATTTAACTATCAATAAAGATGCGCAACATCATCAGATTCCAAATAATTTTCCCAAATTATTTATCTTCAAAAATATCTTTACTAGATATAAAATTTCCACACTTAAAAATAAATCAATGTTTATTTTTCTAAACAGTTTCCCTTTCCTTTATAAATTCCATAGAGAATTTATATCTTTCAAAATATCTACTGATATACGATTTTCAAATCGTTTTCAATATTCGATTTCGATTTATCTTTAAGAAGATAAATCTCAAAAACGTTCATTTCATATTGGAAAACATTCCATACTTATTTAAAAATAAGTATGTCACAAAACATTTATTTTCAACACTTGAAAAATATTCGATATACTTAAATCAAATTAAGTATATATTTCATTCTTTAAGGAAATCTATTTTCTATAACAACATCCATTTGAGTCAAAACGAATGTTACGTAAAACATCGTTACGACGACTCAAAAATCACTAGTATAGGGATTCGAAATTAAAATAGATATGGAAATCCCAATACTAGATAAAAACATTTCCTTTCGGAAATCATTTACTATAACAATAGTGTTATAGTCCACCATTTCCTTAAATTTCTCGAAAACGTCTATTTCAACAATAAATGTTGAAATCTATGATTTCGATAGTTCACACGTTTTAAAACATCTTTTAAAACAATTTACTTCATTTCAAACATCACTTTTCCAAAACCATATCCATTTTACTTAACAATATAGTCACTGTCCAAAATCGTGAATATACTTCACTAATTACATTTCACTATTTTCTACACGTTTTATTTCAATAATAATTCGCTATCCAAAATCGCGAACATATCTTCTTTGATAATCTCCTATATTTAATTTATCAAATTCAATCGATTTCGAATTTATAAAACAACGTTTATAAATTCTGTTTCTATTTATAAAGCTTCAATTTATAAATCTCATTTTATTCACAATTCGATTCGTACCTCAAACTTTATACCAACAATCCAGATTATAAGTTAATAACTTATAATTCCTTTATTTTCAAAAATCGTTCTTTTAGAACTTTACAACTGTAAAATTTATTCCTTTATAAATCATTTTAACATCGTTTCTATTTTAAATTTACATTCCCTAGATTCATTTTCCAAATATTCACTTTTAAATCTAAAATCGAATTTCAACTTTATTTCTAATTCTACTTCAATTCCAAATCAATTACAAATTGATTTCTAAATTTATTTTCACTACTAAAATAAATTCTTTATTCTTTTCAAATTATTCAATATCCTGTTTTTAAATGGATTCTTCAAATTTATAATCACTATTTTACGAAATCCATTTATTTAACATTTTCACTTGATTCTGGAATAAATTCGATAAGGTTATAAAAATTAACTTTTTATACTTTAAAATTCCTTTCTTCGGATTTATTCAATTCTAAAAATTTATTTACTTAAAAATTTCTATTTTGATTTCAAAAATCCAATTTCATATATTTTTGGAATCCAATGATATCAAACATCCATTCAGCTAAATTTTTAGCTTTCAATCAATTTCCAGACATCGATATGATCAATAACATCAATATAATCATTCACAGATTTATACCACAGTATAAATAAAATCAATCAATGTGAGGGGTCCAGTTGGATCCCTCCAACCTGTTTCCCTGCATCCAAAGACGTTAGCACAATACCAATTCCGCTCCAGTACGGAATTATCGCGGTATATGGGTTTTTATAAATCCGCTTACTAACGGCGCAATAGGGTCTCATCCGCTATACGAGGCGGGAAATCAACAATCCAATATATACATATGCCAATATGTATATACTGCTATATATATAATAGATATATCCTACTATATCTAATATCACAAATCAATAGCAATCAATCAGTCAATAAATAACTGCAATATTAAATTTTTCCTTCGAGTGAGAAAATCTCACCTTAGCTTTATATTTTGTAATCCAATCCAATCCAGTTTGTTTCCCGATTTTATAGACCTTGTATAAACAATTACACAATTCGTTAATATTCGAACAAATCGAATAATAAATTTTTCATTTGATAATTTCGATTCGCCAATCACTTTATTTTGATACCAAATCAATAAATAACTTTATTTAACTCAAAATTTTATATTTAAAAATAAATCTCCTTTATATATATTTTCCTCTAGTAATCTGAATAGTTTTAGATAATCAATTGAACAATACATTTGTACTTTACTTTTAAACTTATTTCTCCTAAACAAAATAATTTAACCCTTGATTTATTTCAAGCTAATTATTAAATTTCTCTCTTAAAAAAAAAATTTTATTTAACTAAACCAATTAAATTTAAGACCAACTTCTTTTTAAATAAATTTGTTTAACTAAAAATTAACTTTTCTTCTTTTAATAAATTAACTAAAATTTTACTTTCGAAACTAAATCTGAGATGTGAACCCTTGGTAATTTAAATTATCGATGATATATTAATTCTTTTAACAACTCAAAATAAATTAAAAGAAAGAAAATATACCTAAATCACGATCTGTCATCGAGTAGCATGCGACCCCCTGCCGAAATTATCGCCGCCGTCTTCTCTACATCGTCTTCACATAGTCGAATACCAGGTCGACCAACCTCTCGCGACTCGATCGCGATCCAAAAGGAGAAAATCGCCTATCCCACCGGAATCAACAACCACCGTGGTGCCATCGCAGCACCCCCTCGATGTCGCGACTTCACCAAATCGCGTTCGCCAGCCCGCAGTCGACGCCGCGCACTCCTCCTTCATCGTGAAACTACGACCATGGCCGCGTCTCCCCCATCGCGACAACATCACGTGACTCGGTTTGATTAGAATAGGAAGGGAATTGGATTCGTTTCTTCAATTTGAACGAACGAGGGAAATGAGGGCTTCGGCCATCAAATTTTATTTTTATTTTTCTTTGAACTGGGGACGAGCAAATGGAAGGGAATGGAGTAATTCGCGTGGATTTGAATTGAAATGAGATGGCGCCTTTGAATGATTAAAGGGGGGAGAACGCGATTCTGACTTGTATCAGAGAAGCAAGAAGCGGCTCGTTCTCGTTCTGCCATTGTTCTTTGATTTACTTTATTTTGTATTTGCTTTTGAACGAACGAAAAATGAATTTGAGAAGGGAGAGCCGAGATACTTACAGTTGACGAGGTATGGTTATCACGATGAATTTCGTGATTGCAGGCGTGAATTTAGGCGTGAGTTAGGGGAGATGATGTTGACAAAATAAAATATTAAATTCAAATTGAAACCGATATAATTTCAATGCGTTTACACGCCGTATGCTCACACCTCAACTCAAAAAAATACGAAATTGGAAATCCGGTAATAATTCAATATTACGGACCCAATGGAACTGGTTTCGTCGAATTCCGAGACTGTTTGAAAATTGACTATTTTATAAATATCGGTTCGAGTGATTATTTTCAAAACTGAACAAAACAGTTCGAAATTAAATTCTGAAGCTTCTATCATCTTCAGTATTACCAATACGAATTTTAAAAGCTTTCGAAATATTTTTCTTCAGCTTAAAATTGAATATTCAAATTTTTATTCAACTTACAATAGATTAAATTTTATGATTTAATCACTAAATTCAAAGTTATATCTGGAATTCAAATTAAATCATCGTTCAAATATTTAAAATTAATTAAATATCCTCAATTTAATTCGTTCAAAATTCTGGGTCGTTACAACCACCATAGCCGCCACCACTCCCTTGACCTGACCTCGACACACCCCTCCCCACCTCTGTCCAATCATGACACACCACAGGCCGAGCCCAATCCCTATGGCCGAGCCCTTGTTTTGACCAAAAACCACCTAGTTGCCTTCAAAACCACATCACCTCCTCATGTACAAACTCCACCTTGTCTTGCCTTGAACCCGAGCTATGTTAGCCCAAACCTGACCCAAAACTTGACCACATCTGAACCACATCAGACCCCAAAGCCATACCAAACAATAGAGAAGGCAAAGCAAAAGACTGCGTAGTCGTATCTCCTTTTATTTCAATGTTATTGCATTTTAAAGTCGTATTGAATTTTGCTGTTTTGATTGTTTGTTTTGGGTTGTACACAAGAGTTGTAGATTGGATTCGCTCTCCACTCAAGTCCGTAGTCTTGTCATCGTGCTTTTGTTTCCATTGTGTCATTGGTTTTGATATCTCCAGCACAAACAAGTGAGTAAATCTCACCAGACTAATATGTACTTATACAGTGATAAACTGACATCACTTGAATCTGTAAATGCATATCATCCTGTTATAACTGCTATATTATAATCATATGTTGTTCACCCATGCTTATTTATCGGTTGTACCATATGTTACTGTTTATTATGTTATTTTGTTTATTCATATCAGTTTGCCACACTGCAAGTTCCCTGTAGATTAGTAATCACTATGGGTTGAAATTATACATACCCGAACGGACTTTAGAATAGGGAAAGATCGTTATGGGCTGAAATGATAAGCCTGAGCGACTTTTTTTTAATTTTATTTAACTTGGGATTGCGGGTTTGAAATGATAAAACCCGGTTTTTCTTTGTAAGCTGCGGATTGAAATGATAGACATCCGTATCACTTGACCTAGGCTAGAAAATTATATACAGACCCGTGGTTTATATACTTTTCTAAAATTTATAAAATATTTTTAAAAAATATAAATATTATGATATTTTGATTCAAATTTAAGTAAAAATGATTTTTTTGAAATATTAGTGATTTTCTATAAATTAAATAATGAATTAAGTACATGGTAAAGGAGAATTTGAATTATAAGTAAATTTTGGAATTTATGCTTTATTTTAAAAAGGAAATTTTATGAAGTAAGAAAAATATAATATTTTGATTTAAAAATGTAATTTAAATGATTTTATAAAATTATAATGATTTTTGAATAAGTTAAAATGTTAAATAAAATGAATGTTTAAGTAAATTTTGAAATATAGCTTAAAATTGGAAATTTTGAATTTTTGTTAAAAGTGAAGTTTTATTTAAGTAAAATAAAGGGGAATAAGCTATATTTTGGGAATTTAAACTTATTGGTTATGTTAATAATTTAATTAAAGAAATGGAAATTTAATAATTGAATTTAAATAAGTAAATTGTCATTTAATTTGATTTTGTATGGAAATTTGACTTTATAAAATCATAAGAATAAATGGTATTTAAATGATTGTTTTTAATTGTGAAATTATATGATTTTATAAGTTAAATGATTTATATTAAAAGTTAATTGTTTGTGAAATTGTAATTTAACTCTGAATTTGATTTGACTGTATTTTTGAAATGTAATTGTTTAAATGAACTAAAGGGGTTAATTTGAACTAAAAGTTATTATAGTACTTTGTAAGTGCTATAGTTGATAAAGATAACTGAAGTTTAGTCGAAAATAAAAGAAATCTAATAACGCACTTAAGCGTTGTCTTTTGTTAAATAACTGTTTTAAACTATAACTTTACGTAGCATTTTATAAGTGCTACGGAAACTATATTTTGTTGTTTTAATATATTTTAATGAAAATTAATCTTTGGAAAATGATACAACTTTGGAAATTAAATGTTAAATTTCTAAAGATAATGAAGAGACATTTAAATGGTTTTAAATGGAAGAATTTGATTTTTAATGTGAGTTTAAAATGGTATTTAAATTCAATAAAATGAATGGATTAAATGGTATTTTAAATGAATTAAAATGAATGATGTTTTGAATAATATTTTGATACTTTGAAATGGATTTGAAATGATATTTGATTTCTGATTTATCTAATTTATTTGATAAATGAATATTTGAACTATATATTATTTGAGTTTATTTAAATGATATTGGATTTATGAAATGTGGGATATTTAAACTTTGAAATATACTAAAGATTGAATATTGTATTTTATGGATTAAATCTATATTTGAAATTGATAAGATTTGAAATGGTTGATGATAAACTGAAATTAAATTGAAACTTTGGAAATTGAATACTTGATTTGAGAATATAATAATTACATTTTTAAATGGTTTAAATGAATTATTTTGATTGAAATATAAACTATTTAAAAGGGTGAGTTGAAATGATAATAAATGAATGATATCTTTAAATTTAAAAAGTATTTAAAGTTGAATATTTAGATTTGAACTCAAATGATATTTGGTATATTAAAATGATTTGAAATGAAGTTTTGGAAAGATATGATATTTTGATATATTGAAATGATTTGAAATGAAGTTTTGAAATGATATGATATTTTAAATATATTGAAATGGTTTGGAATTGATTTAATCTTTATTTTGATAAAGATTTGGATTTTGAAATGATATTCTATTTTGAAGTATAAAGTGTTTTTAAATTATAACCACGGGTTATAATAACGATTGGTTGTTAAAGAGACCAGGATCAGATATGGACATACTCTCTGTCGATACCGAAAACCACTTTGACAACTGTGTACGCGGTGGAGTTTCCAGAATGAAGTAGGATGGTGGCGACGATCCTAAGGTATATACGTGGACCCAACTCCCGTGAGTTGGCATAAGGTGGCTAAAACATGAGCGATCTCGGACCAGTGAGGTAGCACCTCTTATCGGACGCACTTCTTCGATTCCATTCTATTACTTTTTGATTTTTGGTGGCCACCCTTCGATTTGGGAGTGTTGTTCGAGGTGGACGGTAGTGGCTGCTATCCGCTCCATCAGTCCGTGTGCGTAATTGGTATATCTACCCTGGCATTGCCTTGTGTGCCGTGTCACCTACCATATCGAACCCACTACGATTATGATTTTAAGATCCGACCGCGTTAAGGTTCTCCATCCCCTTAACGCTATTTTCTATATGATTATACTTTACTGATTAGACACTACTGTATATAGCGTATATTACTACATAGTAAATAGTTTAACGGATCCTTAAAGAATGGGCGATCCCAAGCATTCTTTAAGTTACTTGTACCTTTATTACAGTTCACTTGAGTTGGTTTACATTATATAAGTATATATTGTCCTGACTCGAGTGTTTTGTGTTTTGCTTTACGCTCGGGTCAGCCTGAGTTATTCACATATTTGGATTTCCACACTCTTGGAGATTTGAATCGCTGGAGATTATCTGCTTGTCTTGTCCTATCTATTTCAGTTTCGTTGTTCTACTCAGCTTGTACTTGGTTATTGTATTTAGACTTCTGTTGTACTCTATTTCTTCTGTTATATCTTATGTAACTCTGTTATATTTATATAGTAGCTTCATGAACTACTATTTCTTTTACTTCCGCTGCATTATTTTACTCTGTGTCTGTGATCTGTGATTATATTTATCTAATGTATATTCTGAGATTTGCCAAATTTTATTTACAACACGGTATTTTGAGCAATTCAATTCCAGCATGAGTGTCTACCTATACACTTATAATGGATGCGAATGGTTGAAAATATCGGGTCGTTACAGTTGGTATCAGAGCTTTGGCTTTGAGGCAAAACTCAGCATATGGAGTAGATTTATTTACAGAATCACTTTCGTTCGAGTTTGAATCTTTTCCTCTTGATTCGAATTTCCTTTGAATTTTTGGAACGTTCCCTGCGGTTCCAAAATTCATTCTTGTCCCTCACTATTCATCTTCTTTTGATTTTGGAGTGTCACATAACTCCACTTCGAATGATCTTTATAGTGAATTGGCTGTCTCGCCAATATTCTAATTTTCTGGTAAAGGGGGAAACTCCTTTACAAATTAGCATTGATTCACTAGAGATTTATATTTATCCTTGGTTTAGATGCTAATATCTTTTATTTTTCCAAACTCTATCTCTTGAGATCGAAGGTAGATTTACCCCAGAAAATCCACATTTGATCTTATTCATTAAGTCACGGTTGACCCGGTTAAGGTTGTCCGCGATTTATCTAAGCTTACCCATCTCTCTACTCTGTTTAACCATCTTGTCTTTTGTTTCTAAACTATTTCCAAACATTTTGAATTGTACTTGTAAATCTATGTTTTGTTTTATACATTGTGTTGTTTGAGTTTTTGATGTTGATTTGGGCTTCCGATCGATTCGTCTGATCAACGCTATCGATAGGATTTCTAAAACACTTTGACAGAACAAACTGACACAATATTATTTTAAAAAAATTTGGTTAATAAAATAAATTTTGATATAAGTAAATATTATGGAACTTAATAAATTGATTTTAAATTGATAATTTGAAGTGATAATACTTGATTTATCATTTATTGTTCTACAAATGAATTTATAAATAGTTGTTTATAAATTTATTTGGGAACTGAAATGAATTTAAAACAAGAAATTTAAGAATTTAATTTCTGATGGTTCAAACCTTGTGTTTAAAGTTTTAAAAGGACATATTATTTAAAGTATTTTGAATAGAAATTTGTTTCCAAAGAATTTTAAAGCTTTAAAATTTTAGTGCTCTTCTCTTTGTCGTTGGAAAATAATTTCGGTGATGACCGCGGCATCATCGACTTTCATTTTCGAGTTTCGAAGTGAAGAGACCGCTTTGTAGGCTTGCTACAGTGTTGTTTTGAGAATTTAATTGATTTCATTTATATATAGATATATGATTTAAAATTGATTTGACATATTATGTACATATATTTATTTATCTCTAACTGGTTTAAAGGAAATCGGAAATTAATTCTTACATTTTTTCTTCTTCTTAAAGAATAATTTCAATTATAAAAAGAAAAATCAAAAATTTGGATAAATGATTCAAACTTGAGATAATTGAATTGGAAAGTTTTATTTGTATAGCACACAACTTCATTTCCAATATAACTTACCTAAATTACACAGAAGTTGAATATGGAATTGGATAATATACAATATAAAAAGGATTTTTATAAATAAAATTTGAGTGGTTATAATACATGTTATACACTTAAATTTTAGTTATAAAAGATTAACAGAGGCAAATGGTGAAAAAGGAATTTAAAGAGATTTTATTTAAATAACTTAATAATCAAATTTGATTTACTATGGTACCTTAAGTCTAACCTAGGAATTTTAATAAAGGTTATTTCCTAAAATGAATATGTTGTATAATAAATAATGTATCTTTGAATAGATAAAATAAAATACATTTGAATTAGACATTTTGTAATAAAGTTTATTTAACTTGAATTCATAGTTTAATTGATGTCTAAATGAATAAATGTGTAAAGAAATTTGATTGTTATATTTTCTATGATAAACATTTTATTTATGAAATTGATATGTCTTGAAAAATGAATAATTATGATTTAAATAGTTAAAATGTATTTTAACATCACTAAAAATTGATAATTGAGAATTTGGTTTTCAAATGGAATTTTAAGTGTAACTTATTAAAGGAATATCTATTTATGAAATGGGTATTTTAAATAAAGAGTTAGGTTATGTGTTAAATTAAGAGTTAAGTAAAATAGTGAACTTTTGACTTAATAAATGAAGTATAGTTTAATTTGGATATTCCATTCATAAAGGTTTGTTTTAATAAGTCATAAGTTAAAAGATATCCAAATGAATATTTCTGAAACTGAACTGATTTGAAATACTAATATATCTACTGTAGCATTTTATAAGTGCTACTATTTTGAAAATATAATGTTTTGGAAAATTTTATAATTGAATGAACTTAGAAATGTTACAACTTTAAAATGAATTAAAATGGTTTAAATAAAGATTATTTTTAAAAGATGTTATGATCTTCTAAGTATTATGTTTTTTTTAAAGAATAACATTTCCAAAGTGTTATGATTTTAGTAGTATGATTTCCAAATGATAAACATCCCTAAATTATTATGATTTCAAAGCATTATGGTTTCAAATTTATTATCTTATTTTGTTTTTCAAACTACCTTTTGGTTGTCCTTATTTCTCTTATCTTGTTACAGAATGGGAAGGCTATTGCTTATACCAGTCCATTTAGAAATCTTTTTGTAATCTTTGATAATCTTTATTACTCATCTGGATCTGAACACTGTTTTTCCATTCATAGACCATCGGTCAAGTGAAAGGGGTGATTCAGACTCTAGAGGATCTTTTTCGTGCTTATATTCTTGATTTGATCACCTCAATCTTGTCAAACTTACCTATAACAATAGTTATCAGGTGTAATTCCAATCTTCTTATCATCTTGTCTTAATTCTATTTCATTCTATCTTTTTCTGTGCTTTCCCGTACCTCGTTCCTTTTTGGGGACGAAAAGTTTTGAGTGGGGGAGAGTGTAACAACCCTGTATTTTACAAATATTTTTTTTATTGATTTTCTAGATTCAAAGGCTTTATTTATGAAAAAGAATAAATTTTGTTATTTTAAGTATAAACTTTGATTTTGATGTGGATTAGAATTCCAAATATGACTGAATAGAATAATTTTCCAAAAGGTGAATTTTGGTTAAAATAATCAAACTTTGACTTTTAAATTTAAATTTTAAATATTTGAAATTATAAATTTTATCTTTTTTATGAAAATAGATTTAATAACATGAATACTACTTTTCGTTTCGTTGAAAACGGAGTTAAAATGTAAAAGTTATGTACATTTCAATTTTGTGTATAAACTCTTTATTTAACAATTTTGTCTATTTTAAATTGTATAAATTACTTTTTCTTTGTTATATTTTATTTTAATATGTGTCAATGTGTTAATTTATGTATATTTTCATCTCTAAATATTTTCAAAAATAATAATAGAATTTTTCCAAAATTTACTATTATGATTTCCTATTTTTAAAGGTTGTTCCCTATTTTCTACTATTTTCTTCATTAAAAATTATATGTAAATTAAATTTTAAATATTTATTTTGTGAATATATTTTTATTTTATGTTATTATTTATGTTTAGAAATATATTACAAGCTCATATGAATTTTTCTAAAATTTATTCTATTCAATTTCAAATTTTCTAGACTAGTTTACTATTTTTAGCTATTTTCTTAATTTAACTTTATATGATTGATAAATATTTATATAAACTATTATATTTTGATAAGATTTCGAAATTTTATCTGGGATTTTTTTTTTCCAGAAATATAAAGTTATAAAAATAAAATAAAGTAATATGAAAGGCCTTAAACCTTCTATCTTCCTATGGGCTTTTATAGTCCACCTTCTTTACGTTTTAACCTAACTTATCATCAATTAGACATTACTATTCCTCATTCTTTTTGTTTCAGCCGACTTCCCCATATTATTCACGAATTTTCAAGCTCCAAAACCCTAAAAAAATCATGGCCTCCATCTTGAAAAAAATTAGGTAAATCCCTCTTTTCTTTCTACTTTTTTTTTCTTACTTTTTCTATGCAATTTTGCCTTGCTTTCTCCCTTGTTTAGATCGGCCTCTCCCCCTTGTTCCACGGCACCACCTCCTTCCATCTCTTCCAGACCACCACCACCATCTACCCCACCAGATCTTACCATGGCCGAACCCCCTTGATGGCCAAACCCCTCAAACTACAACCTAGATGCCTAGATCCATGCTTATTTCACCTCTACATGCTCATCCACTTCAACCACCACCCAAAACCACCACCATAGCCGCCACCACTCCCCTGACCTGACCTCGACACACCCCTCCCCACCTCTGTCTAGTCATGACACACCACAGGCCGAGCCCAATGCCCATGGCCGAGCCTTTGTTTTGACCAAAAACCACCTAGTTGCCTTCAAAACCACATCACCTCCTCATGTACAAACTCCACCTTGTCTTGCCTTGAACCCGAGCTATGTTAGCCCAAACCTGACCCAAAACTTGACCACATCTAAACCACATCAGACCCCAAAGCCATACCAAACAATAGAGAAAGCAAAGCAAAAGACTGTGTAGTCGTATCTCCTTTTATTTCAATGTTATTGCATTTTAAAGTCGTATTGTATTTTGCTGTTTTGATTGTTTGTTTTGGGTTGTACACAAGAGTTGTAGATTGGATTCGCTCTCCACTCAAGTCCGTAGTCTTGTTATCATGATTATGTTTCCATTGTGTCATTGGTTTTGATATCTCCAGCACAAACAAGTGAGTAAATCTCACCAGACTAATATGTACTTATATAGTGATAAACTGACATCACTTGAATCTGTAAATGCATATCATCCTGTTATAACTGCTATATTATAATCATATGTTGTTCACCCATGCTTATTTATCGGTTGTACCATATGTTACTGTTTATTATGTTATTCTGTTTATTCATATCAGTTTGTCACACTGCAAGTTCCCTGTAGATTAGTAATCACTATGGGTTGAAATAATACATACCCGAACGGACTTTAGAATAGGGAAAGATCGTTATGGGCTGAAATGATAAGCCTGAGCGACTTTTTTTATTTTATTTAACTTGGGATTGCGGGTTTGAAATGATAAAACCCGGTTTTTCTTTGTAAGCTGCGGATTGAAATGATAGACATCCGTATCACTTGACCTAGGCTAGAAAATTATATACAGACCCGTGGTTTATATACTTTTCTAAAATTTATAAAATATTTTAAAAAATATAAATATTATGATATTTTGATTCAAATTTAAGTAAAAATGATTTTTTTTGAAATATTAGTGATTTTCTATAAATTAAATAAATGAATTAAGTACATGGTAAAGGAGAATTTGAACTATAAGTAAATTTTGGAATTTATGCTTTGTTTTAAAAAGGAAATTTTATGAAGTAAGAAAAATATAATATTTTGATTTAAAAATGTAATTTAAATGATTTTATAAAATTATAATGATTTTTGAATAAGTTAAAATGTTAAATAAAATGAATGTTTAAGTAAATTTTGAAATATAGCTTAAAATTGGAAATTTTGAATTTTTGTTAAAAGTGAAGTTTTATTTAAGTAAAATAAAGGGGTATAAGCTATATTTTGGGAATTTAAATTTATTGGTTAAGTTAAGAATTTAATTAAAGAAATGGAAATTTAATAATTGAATTTAAATAAGTACATTGTTATTTAATTTGATTTTGTATGGAAATTTGACTTTATAAAATCATAAGAATAAATGGTATTTAAATGATTGTTTTTAATTATGAAATTATATGATTTTATAAGTTAAATGATTTAAATTAAAAGTTAATTGTTTGTGAAATTGTAATTTAACTCTGAATTTGATTTGACTGTATTTTTGAAATGTAATTGTTTAAATGAACTAAAGGGGTCAATTTGAACTAAAAGCTATTATAGTACTTTGTAAGTGCTATAGTTGATAAAGATAACTAAAGTTTAGTCGAAAATAAAAGAAATCTATTACCGCACTTAAGCGCTGTCTTTTGTTAAATAACTGTTTTAAACTATAACTTTACGTAGCATTTTATAAGTGCTACGGAAACTATATTTTGTTGTTTTAATATATTTTAATGAAAATTAATCTTTGGAAAATGATACAACTTTGGAAATTAAATGTTAAATTTCTAAAGATAATGAAGAGACATTTAAATGGTTTTAAATGGAAGAATTTGATTTTTAATGTGAGTTTAAAATGGTATTTAAATTCAATAAAATGAATGGATTAAATGGTATTTTAAATGAATTAAAATGAATGATGTTTTGAATAATATTTTGATACTTTGAAATGGATTTGAAATGATATTTGATTTCTAATTTATCTAATTTATTTGATAAATGAATATTTGAACTATATATTATTTGAGTTTATTTAAATGATATTGGATTTATGAAATGTGGGATATTTAAGCTTTGAAATATACTAAAGATTGAATATTGTATTTTATGGATTAAATCTATATTTGAAATTGATAAGATTTGAAATGGTTGATGATAAACTGAAATTAAATTGAAACTTTGGAAATTGAATACTTGATTTGAGAATATAATAATTACATTTTTTAAATGGTTTAAATGAATTATTTTGAATGAAATATAAACTATTTAAAAGGGTGACTTGAAATGATAATAAATGAATGATATCTTTAAATTTAAAAAGTATTTAAAGTTGAATATTTAGATTTGAACTCAAATGATATTTGGTATATTAAAATGATTTGAAATGAAGTTTTGGAAAGATATGATATTTTGATATATTGAAATGATTTGAAATGAAGTTTTGAAATGATATGATATTTTAAATATATTGAAATGGTTTGGAATTGATTTAATCTTTATTTTGATAAAGATTTGGATTTTGGAATGATATTCTATTTTGAAGTATAAACTGTTTTTTAAATTATAACCACGGGTATAATAACGATTGGTTGTTAAAGAGACCGAGATCGGATATGGACATACTCTTTGTCGATACCGAAAACCACTTTGACAACAGTCTACGCGGTGGAGTTTCCAGAATGAAGTAGGATGGTAGCGACGATCCTAAGGTATATACGTGGACCCTACTCCCGTGAGTTGGCATAAGGTGGCTAAAACAGGAGCGATCTCGGACCAGTGAGATAGCACCTCTTATCGGACGCACTTCTTCGATTCCATTCTTTTACTTTTTGATTTTTGGTGGCCACCCTTCGATTTGGGAGTGTTGTTCGAGGTGGACGGTAGTGGCTGCTATCCGCTCCATTAGTCTGTGTGCGTAATTGGTATATCTACCCTGGCATTGCCTTGTGTGCCGTGTCACCTACCATATCGAACCCACTACGATTATGATTTTAAGATCCGACCGCATTAAGGTTCTCCATCCCCTTAACGCTATTTTCTATATGATTATACTTTACTGATTAGACACTACTGTATATAGCGTATATTACTACATAGTAAATAGTTTAACGGATCCTTAAAGAATGGGCGATCCCAAGCATTCTTTAAGTTACTTGTACCTTTATTACAGTTCACTTGAGTTGGTTTACATTATATAAGTATATATTGTCCTGACTCGAGTGTTTTGTGTTTTGCTTTACGCTCGGGTCAGCCTGAGTTATTCACAGATTTGGATTTCCACACTCTTGGAGATTTGAATCGCTGGAGATTATCTGCTTGTCTTATCCTATCTATTTCAGTTCCGTTGTTCTACTCAGCTTGTACTTGGTTATTGTATTTAGACTTCTGTTGTACTCTATTTCTTCTGTTATATCTTATGTAACTCTGTTATAATTATATAGTAGCTTCATGAACTACTATTTCTTTTACTTCCGTTGCATTATTTTACTCTGTGTCTGTGATCTGTGATTATATTTATCTACTGTATATTCTGAGATTTGCCAAATTTTATTTACAACGCGGTATTTTGAGCAATTCAATTCCGGCATGAGTGTCTACCTATACACTTATAATGGATGCGAATGGTTGAAAATATCGGGTCGTTACAACATTTTTGTTTTTTTTTGCTTGCCTTTTATTTACCTACCCTCTTTATTACTTACCCTAGCCATTCATCATTTATAGCTGTGAATTGGTCTTATTAATCACGTACAAACATCTCAAAATATCCTCTTTTCAATTGCATTTAAGAATTTTATATATGTGTGTGTGTGTATATGTGGGTTTCTTTCTCCTTATTTGTTGCCTTTTATTTCCTAGCCTTTTTGTTTTCCTATCATTTACTCCTCTTTAGTCGTTCAAATCTTTTCTTGCCATCCCACCACTTCATAATTCACGTACACATTTACTTCACATTTCATTTCTAGAAAGAAATGTATGCAAATATATGGCTTGGAGAAATTTAAGAGGCATACGTTTCATTATTTAAACACTGTCTTTTTCATTTGCATTTAGGAATAAATGATATATTGATTTGGGTTTGGATTTAAATGATTTCTATATTTTATTTATTTATTTATTTTCCTATGTTTATTTCCCTAACTTTTATATATATTTTTTTGTATAAACTTTGAATATATTCATTTGATTTTTGATTGGTTTTCTTTTTAATAATAGCTTAGAAATTGCAAGAGATATAGGTTACTTGTTGTTTATTTGTTGCCTTTTTCTTTTCCCTTGCCTCTCCATTTGCATAGCCAATTACTTCCCACATTCATTAACCATGAATTCTTCTCATAATTCACGTACGTATTGTTCCTCAAACTCCTCTTTTCGTTGCATGCAAACAAAGGAAATTTTTTTAATAAATACATCAAGTTATTTGTTGCCTTTTTATTTCCCAAACCTTTAAAACTCCTACCTTAAATTGCCTTGCCTCTTTATTGATTTAGCCGTTTACCATTTGCTTAGCCATGTATTACTCCCATCAAATTTCGCACAAAATATTTCCCAACATTTCCTTCCTCATTTGACTCTTCTGATTTAAAGATCTTTGCATACGTTTCTTTTATTAAATAGGAATTAAATCCCCTTTATTATTTTCTTACCATTTATTCTCATAGACGTTTTTTCCATAACCCTAGCCGCTTATTACTCTTACAAATCACGTACAAATATTCTCATCTCACATCTCATTCTCATTTTATTTCCTAAGAGAAAAAAATTTATAGATCTAAATATCCATGGCTACTTCTTCCTCTTCTTTTTTTTTCTTTCTTCTTTTTCTTTCTTTATTTCCTTCATGAATAGGCTCGGCCTCTACCTCCTATTGCTAACCCCATCACCACCTCCATCACCACTTGCATAAGATAGAGCAAGGTTATGCCATCTTATCTCAATCATTTTCATTGTTTATTTCATCTAATCTTTTGTATTAAATATACTTATGTATTTTGTATTTGTTTGTGTACATAAGTTGAAATCTTAGCTCTCTTATCACTCAAGTTTGGATCGTGCTTTGTCGTGCCTCTTGTGTTTTCCGGAGTTTGATCTTTGTGTTTGAATTGTTGTCTTCAGCTTTAAAAAGGTGAGTAAATCTCACCAGACATTTATACTTATACAAATGTGAATTGACACCATTTGAATGTGTAGAACTATTATGTGATGTTATAACTACCTGTGATCATTTATATATGATGTTAAATTGTTAATTTACCTGTCATCTTATCTGTTACTATTATATGATGCTATTCTGTTCATTTATATCTGTTTATCACACTGCAAGTTCCATGTAGATTAGATTCACTATGGGTTGAAATGATACATACCCGAACGGACTTTAGAATAGGGAACAATCGTTATGGGCTGAAATGATAGGCCTGAACGATTTTTATTTATTTTATTTAACTTGGGATTGCGGGTTTGAAATGATAGAACGCGGATTTTTCTTTTTAAACTGCGGATTGAAATGATACATATCCGTATCACTTGACCTAGGTTAGAAAACTATATACAGGCCCGTGGTTATTTTATAAAGTGTTTTGGATATTTTTAAGTATTTTAAAAATATAAATTTATGAAATTTGATTTAAATAGATTTTGAAATGTTTTAAAATAAAGAAATTATGATTTTTCTATGAGTTAAAATTGTAATTAATGAATGGTTAAATTAGATTATTGAAATATAACTTAAGTTTGGAATTTGGAATTTTGGTTAAAAATGATATTTAACTTATATGAATACAAATGGAACTTTAATTATATTTGGAAAATGGTAAATATGATAATTTGATTTAAATTTAAATTTAAGTGATTTATTAAAGTATTATTGATTTTCCTATGAATTTAAGTGGTTAAATAAATGAATGTTTAAATTGTAATTTTAAAATATAACTTGATTGGGAAATGTAAATTTGGTTTTAATTAAAGGATTAAATTAATTAAATAAAATTGGAAATTTAGTTTAATTTGTGAAATGGTAATTTAAATTTGAAGTGTTAAGTTTATTTGTTGAAAGCGAAGAAAAGGAAATTATACACTTGAACTAATAAGTGGAATTATTGAAATTTGGATTTATTTATAAGAAATTGGTTTTATAAAAATCAATATGTTTAATGATATGTTAATGACCATTTTTAATGTTAAATTATGATTTTTAAAATGTTTAAAGAGTTTAAAATGAAGTTATTTATTTGTTGGAAATACACTAAATTCTGGAATTCACTTTTAATAGCATTCAGAAATGCTATGGTTTCTGAATTGAACTAAAACTAGGTAGAAAGGGCTATTATAGCATTTCTGTAATGCTGTAGTTGCTGTAGTTGAACTTATAGGCTAAATTGAACTCGGGTCTATTACAGCATTTTCTGGAAATGCTGTAGTGGTCTACAGTCTTTGCTGAAATCATATAAAACCTTTGTTTTGAAATCTGAGCTATCGCGGCATAATTAGAAATGCTGTCTTTGCTGTTTTGAACTAAAATTTAACTAAAACTGAGTTTTTAACAACAGTTTTAAATGCTGTCTTTGCTGAATTAAAAGTTTCAAATATAACTTATAACAGTTTTTTTTAAATGCTGTGAAAGACTGAAATTTTAATAATTATGGTTTTTGACTTAGTAAACGAACTCAGAATGGTTTGAAACTTTGGAAATTGACTACTTGAATTGAAAGAATAATAATTACACTTTTAAATGGTTTAAATGAAGTAATTTAATTGAAATATGAATCAATTAAAAGGTGGTTTGAATTGAAAAATGAATGAATGTTATCTTCGAATTTAGAGGGGTGTTTAAGATAAGATATTTTGATATATTAAAATGATTTGAAATGAAGCTTTGGAAAGATAAGATATTTTGATATATTAAAATGATTTGAAATGAAGCTTTGAAAAGATATGATATTTTGATATATTGAAATGATTTGAAATGAAGTTTTGGAAAGATATGATATTTTGATATGTTAAATGGTTTGGAAATGATTTGATCTTTATTTTGATAAAGATTTGGATTTGAAATGATATTCTATTTTGAAGTATAAACTGTTTTTAAATTATAACCACGGGTTATATTAACGATTGGTTGTTAAAGAGACCAGGATCGGATATGGACATACTCTCTGTCGATACCGAAAACCACTTTGATAACTGTGTACGCGGTGGAGTTTTCAGAATGAAGTAGGATGGTGGCGACGATCCTAAGGTATATACGTGGACCCAACTCCCGTGAGTTGGCATAAGGTGGCTAAAACAGGAGCGATCGACGGGCCAAGGAGGTAGCACCTCTGATCGGACACACTTTTTCGATACCATTCTATTACTTGTGATTGTTTTGGTGCGCACCCTTGATTTGGGAGTGTTGTTCGAGGTGGGCGGTAGTGGCTGCTATGCGTCACCACCAGTCCGGATGCGTAATCGGTATATCTACCCTGGCATTGCCTTGTGTGCCGTGTCACCTACCATATCGAGCTTTACTACGATTTGTGATTTCTCCCGTAGCCTGTGGAGTATCGAGGGTAGCCCCCATTTTGGGAGTATGGTAATACTGGATAGACTACTGGGACTATTACGTGTTAAGGTGGAAAATGTAAAGCCTTAATGCTATTTAAAAGTATGTTTATTTTATATTAGACATTATTATAATAGCGAATATTACTACATAGTAGATAGTTTAACGGATCCTTAAATAATGGGCGATCCCAAGCATTCTTTAAGTTACTTGTATCTTCATTACAGTTCACTTGAGTTGGTTTACATTGTATAAGTATGTATGTCCTGACTCGAGTGTTTTGTGTTTTGCTTTACGCTCGGGTCAGACTGAGTGATACAGCATTAGAGACTCACCTTTGGAGCTGGAGTTTTGCTTGAAGAACCAGATATTTATTCACCTTGTTATCCAGTTGATTCTAGTTGTATTCTTAGTTGTACCTAATTATCATACTGTTACACCTATTGTATCTTGGTATTCCTATTGTATCTTAATTAACTCTGATGTATTTATATAGTAGCTTCATGAACTACTATCTCTTTTATTTCCGCTGCATTATATTACTCTATGTCTATGATCAGTGATTATTTATTTACTGTATATGATGAGTTTGCCAAATTTTTATTTACAACGCGATATTTTGAGCAATTCAAGTCCGACATGTGCGGATGCGAATGGTTGAAAATATCGGGACGTTACAAACATAGAAATTTTTTGATTCCTCCAGTGGATGTTAGGACTCGCTTGCCTTGTTATTCTAACCTTGAGTTTGCTCAACAAATCATAGACCTGCAAGTGATGTATAACTCTTTATCGGTTATATCATATACAACTCCTAACCCGCGGTCATTATTCTAATCCCAATCTCAATCTTGACTTTCTCAATCGAGCGAAAAATATTATTCGTTCATACCCATCATTTCGCGACGGCCTAAGTATAATACACGTGACTTGAGTTTGCTCAACAAATACATGCATACCTCATGTATTTAATATGTTGATGGTACTATACATAACATCCATAACTTGAGTTTGCTCAACAATTAAAGAATATGCAAGTAGGCTATTAATATATATATGGCAGTGGACAACATATATTTTAGGGATTCATAATCTTTAATATATGTACATTGAATGATATTGATATAAAGAATAAAGTATTTCTTATGAAACAAAGTCATGATTCAAGTGTCAGACACATTTGAAATCACGGTATATGTACCATACATATGTATTTATTCTAAAACCTAAGTTTGAAAATTAAATTCATGTTTTGTAATGTTTGTTGGTTTTGTATGTAAATTCGTTAGGTTATTGTTTTCATTTGTTTAAAATTTGATTCAATTAAAAATTTCATAAGTGGACTTTTGTGTAAAAATATAAACCAACTTTTAATTCTTCCTAATGTTAAAGCTAGATTTCTATATGTTAGCTTTAAATTTTAAAACATATAAAAAAATTTATATGTATGTATGAATGTATGTATACGTATATGTACATGTACATGTAGATGTATGTATGTATTTATGTATGTATCTTTGTGTGTGTGTATCTTATTTTATATATAGAACATTATTTACAATTATTTATCCATGTGTGCATGTGTGTTATTTGAACTTAATGTCTAAAAAGATACTTTTGTATATCATCATAAGTTTAATTTTAAATCATTCCTTAGTCAAGACTACATTTAAAATTGTTAGTTTCTAGAATTAATAACATATAAAATAGTCAAATTTATTTTTAACATATACGTGTGTGTGTATATATGAATATAATATACACAATTGTTATTTTGTATAATTCAAAAAAAACTTTGGACAACAAAGGCGTATACAAATGGACAAATGTGTCTGTTGCAGTATAAATATCAACATCAATATATGGTTACATTAGCCATGTGCACTACATATATGCTGCATGTGTAATACACACATGTGAGTGTATTTATAGACTTAAATTTGTATGATTAATTAAATTAAATTTTATTTAAAACAAATTTAGATTGAATCTAAAATTCATTCGACTTCATAGGTCCAATAAAGATCCAAAATGGAATTTTATTTTTTAAATACACCTACTTAACCCGGTTTCTTCAATGGTATCAAAGTCTACTAGTCTATGTTGAAATGACCCATCTTTTCGAACCCCAAAAGTCAACACCAATACATCCACGGTATTAACATGCCGAACAACTAAGTGCTGGAAAGATAGATTGTTAGGGGAAAGAAAGGAGATAGAAGATAGATGAACTAGGGACAAACATGGAATCTCACAACACAACGGAATAACATATATTAATCAACATAATATTTACAAAGTTATTTACAAAATGATACATCAGAGTCATACTAATACAATTTCTAACTTAGGACAGTTATAACAGCTTGTCCTTATACATAGATATAGAGTACATAATATACAACGGAAACAAGATGATAACTATCTATCGATGAAGCCTCCTGCTCCAAGCTCCCCCAAAATGCATCCATAGAAACCTGAATTACTTGGCTGCTCATAAAAATTTGAGCACCTAAGATTTTTAAGGAAAGAAAATAAAACTTCAGGTCAGACATGGGTCTAGTGTGAGTAAACTCAAAGCAACTGAATTACTAAGTTAAAAACTCTTTTGAAATCAAAGGTATCTCGTAAGATCACGCCGCATATAAACACGGACGGGTTTTTACCTTACGATAACCCAAACAATTTTATAGAAATTCAGTGATATTATAATAATGTCTAAGGGTTCAAAGTAAATTATTAAAATAGCTGGAATGCTTACATCTCACGTTCCAACATATTTAGTATACAACTAAAACTGTAAAGCTCGTATTGGAGAATGGATTCAACTAATGACTGGGCTACTGGAGTACCGCCCATCACAGTACACGTCTAGAAAATGTACCGAGATCGAACATATCGGTCCCTGCTAACACAAGACCAGCCTACCCCTTACTGGATAGTAATGAATATGTCATCACCCCGGTCGCTTTGCAACCCATTCCATCGAGATCTCATGCACAACCAATCCATAAATATGTAGATGTATTGTATCTAGAAGGGTGACAACATACCCTAATGGGTGCGACCCACATAGCATTGCTGCATCTCCCATGTTTTAGTCATTCCCAGTTGATGAGGCTTGAGGCTACGTTTTACCTTTTTGAATAGCAGTCCCTCTTGGAATGCTAACACTTCCCTCCCGGCAGTAATGTAGTGCCAACATTCATCCATACAAGTTGTCCGGGATAAGGACAAACCGAAGGCACTACTTCTACTATATCCATTTTGGAATCATCTTCAGGATTAGTAGCAAGCAGCCCTTGTACTTCAATGGCTCCGTCTTCGATCCCATGCTTCAAGATGTCTTCATTCCAAAACGCTTGAGTTGGATCGAAGTGGTTTTCGGATAACATATCTGATCCCGGTCTCTTTGAAACAACTTTCGATATTTTCCGGTAATCTCAACCCCAGTTCTTTAGGAAATAAACAGACAAATGACAAGAGCGGAGTTCACCTCCTAACCCTTTATGGACAGATTTTCGTATCATTCGTCCTAAAAGAACAAACGAGTTTATACGTACAGTATAGCACCTTTGACGTTAATTGTACCATATAATTCTCATGTTTCTCCTAGATATTTCCAAAGTTACGTTTTAGTCCATATTTGATAGTTAGTAATTTAACTATCAAATTAAACAAAACAATCAAACATTGATTCAATTCCATATGGAATCCTCTAAGAATTTATCAATTAATCCTTAATTAATAAAATTACTTCATAAAACCGGATCAAAATATCTTCCAAAACACTTTTCCCAAACCCCTAACGTTCCCTTTAAACTTGGAAACAATTCATATTATTTACAAAAACATTCTGGAAATTCCCTCTTTAAAATTCCATATTAAATGGCCAATAATTCCCTTTTAAAAACATCACCTAAAATTAAACCCATTTACTTCACATTCCAAACCTCTTTATAAATTTCCAAACTAGATTTAAACTTCCTTTGAAATCTCTAAAATGATTTATAAATCTCTTTCTAATTTAAAACTCTTTATAAAACTTCTTTATAAAACCTTTATAAAGTTCCCTTTATAAAATATCATTTACAAATTATCTTTTATAAAACACTTTAAGTAAACCTTCAGTAAAATCCCTTTATAAACAAGTTATTACTTATAAATAACTTTACAACATAATAACACAACTTGGAAATCATTTATAAACTTTAAACCCTAAATTTATTTAAGAATTGAAGTTAATTCAAAAACATACTTTATAAATTCAAAAAGAGGCTTAGCAATCCCAGTGGTACTAATTTAAATTACCATTCAATTTCAATTCCAATTCACTTAACTGTCATTTACATAAGCAACATGTATGTAAATACAACTCATATCCAAATCAGGGAATAACATGTCAATCTGAACTAACTATCATATACATGTCCAAATAACATAATAGCAAGAGGGTGATTCGTCTTGCTAAACAGATGTCCAGACAATTCAATCAATTCATAGCGGAATGGGGATTTATTCTGCTAATACATGTCCACAAAATCAAATCACTTACACTATAGCAGAATGGTGTTTTGTTCTGCTAACAAATTCCATTTAGTCTTCCTAATCATATAGGCTTACTTAAGGTCCAAACAAGAGATCTTTGGATTTGGAATCAGTTCACTTTATAAAAAGAGATTGATTTAAAACACATTCGGTTCAGTTTTAAAATCACCTTTGAAAAGATTTAAATAGATTTAATCAGCTTAAACCCTAATTAAATCTTAATTTAGCCTTATTAATCAAGCTTAAGTCATAACTAAATTCTAATTAGGCTTAATGAACTTGATTAAGTGCTAATTAACTTACTAATGCAACTTGGTTAAGGTTAAACCAAATTGTTTAAAAGTTAAACCCTAATTAATTAAATATAAATTAAATAATCCATTAATTACATAATAATTAATTAACCATTAATCTTAATTAAATAATTATTATTCAATTAATTACTTCTTAACCATATAAAACATTAACTAAAACTTTATTAATTAATTAACAGTCATTAACTTAACTTAAGTGATGATTTACCTTTAATCACCTTTTTAATTACCAATCAAGTGTTAATTACCTTTTAATTAACTAATTAAATAAATAAATATATATATATTACAACTTAATTACTTTTTAATATTACTAATTAAGTTTGAAAAACTTTGTAAACAAATTTCAAAATAAAACAAATTTGAAATATAAATTCAAACCTTTGTTGAACTGCATCTATAGCGACTGTCACTATGAGTGCAGTTCGCTCTAACGCACCTTTAAGTGAAGCCATTGTACTAAAACCATACTATTTCATGGTTGAAACATACCTTAGTAAATTTTCACACTTTAAAACCAATTACGCAAATTTTAACCAAAATCTAAACTTTAAACTCTTGAAACGAGTTTGATTTCAAATCCGTCGCGACTACATATAAAGTTTCAACTTTGTTTTCAACCCATCATGACTATAGTCAAGTTCATCATCAACCCTTTATATTCACACATCACATTCATACAATAAATTGTATACATATACCAATATATATACAATTACTAACTTTGCAATAACATAGCCATTCGAGTGCTAACACTAACCCATAAATTAGCACTTATCATTACATTTCAAACATGCCAAAATCCAACATACATATAACATACATATAGCTAAGGATCAACACAACATATAAAGGAAAGTTCCTTCTAAAAGATTAGGAATTTACTCACCGAAAGCTATCCAAACACTCACTAAATTAGTATGACATAGCACTTCCATTCCTAAGCAACAAGATTGAGTCTTGAACCCTAAATGCACTAGGTAGGCTCAGCCTTGAAGGGAAGAGGAAGCGAGACTTGTTTTGGTAAGGTGGAGCGATTTTGGATAAACATCGAATTCTTAATAATTAACCCGAAAATATGTCATTTTGCAACCGATTTTTGGGCTACCTAATCATGGAATTTAAAAAAGCACTCAAAGAGAAAGTTATTGAAATTTCCTTTCCCTATCATTTTAGAAAAAGAATCACTCATTTTTTATTTGATTTGAAGAAGTTATGGTGCAAAGAAGATGGACCATTTTCATAATTTAAATTCTGAGCTTAAAATTGCTCTGTAAAGAATTGGTGTTTTGACATAGCTACGTTAAAAATTTGAAAAAGTGGTCAACTAGAATGTTGTAGCCATTAAAATTTCACACGGTTTCAGAAATAGAAAATCTCCATTTGATTTCGAAATAAGGAAGAAAAGCTTGGTGGAAAGAGGAGGAAAAATGGAGAAACATATGGGCTATTTATAAGAAAGATTTCACACCTCATCATTTTGTCAAGTCACATCACTCTCTTCTTCCCCTCATATGTCACATTACCTCCCCTATCTAGTCATATTACCTAAGTAATGATGGTTAATGATGATAACCCTAAGATGTGATAAGAGACAAATATATATATATATATATAAGTTTATTATCTTTAAATTTATGAATTATCACGTCACTCTCTTTATATATATATATATATATATATATATATATATATGTATGTATGTATATGTATGCATGTATAAGTTTATTACCATGCACTCTACCCTACTTGACTGCTAGCCAGGCTCGAATGACAATGTAAGCCCAAAGATCATCTCCAATATAGAGGCTTAAATTGTTTTTGGCCTTGGGCTAATTTTCATATTCAGTTTGAAAACTTAAAAGATAATTTAAATGTAAATTTTAAGATATAAAAGTGAAATTTTATAAAAGTTGTAAAATGCATTCAAATTTTTCAAAATTATTTTAAGAAATTAAATAACTAATTTTGGAATTTTAAAATCTAAAATTTAATTAATATAATTGATTAACTTAAATAAAATAATCAATTAAAGGTTGATTGATTAAAACATATATATTGAAGTGTGTGTGTATAATTATAATTGCTGTAGTTATGTATTTATCTTAAAATTATTTATGATAAATTATATTAAAATTTTAAATTAATTAAAATTTTAATTAAATTGTTTAATTAAATATATTTAATTAAATGTTAATTAATTAAAATGTGTACATATATTGATATATTATGCATAAACAAATTATAAATTTTATAGTTGATTAGCTATCTTAAATAGATAAGATGACTAGTATAAATTTATATAAAAACAAATTAAATATAGTTTTATTAATAAAAATTAAAATTTAGTTAACGTTTAATTAATATTAAGAGTAGGATATAAGTTAAATTAAAATTATAAAAGGCTACAAATAAATTGAATTTGTATAATATGAATGCATAATATAAGTGGAACTATAAGAAACCCAAATGATTTCAAGTAATCAACATATGTAGCTTACTTGTGTTTGTGTATATAAAAGCTATAAAAGTATATCAATTAATTAAGAATTAGTTTCCAAATCAGATGGTTTTTCTTTAACATTAATATCCAAATCAATAAAATTGGATAACCTAGGCATGTACAAATTCATTGTATAATATTTTGGATCTAAGCTATATATACAAGATGAACAAATAAACAAAAGAGATGATGCATATGTGGATCTAAACTGTGTTAATATCATGTATTTTATAATAAAATAAGGTTAGAAAATTACCTTAAGATGAAGCCAAAATCTCGCCTTAAATAAAGAATGAAACTCCTAAATTTGATTGAATCATCTCCAGAAATTGAAATGATCTGGAGTACCACTTTTGTATTTATTTTATTATATTTGTTTTGATTTTTTTAGGAACTTTTTTCATGAAGCCATGGATTTTTGGCCATTAAAGAAGAGAGAAAGGAAGCATAAGAAAATGAATTGTCGAGAGAATTAATGAATGAAAGAAAAAATGTTGCTTTAAAAGAATCATTGAAACCTTTTCAATTCGTTCCTTAAAAGATTTTCCTCTTTAATTCCTCATTGAATGTCAATCAAATCACGTACCCATTATATATGACAACCAAGAATGTGCCTAAGTAATCTTCAAAATTTCCAAACCCACTTAGTGGTTAATTGATTAAATCAAATTTAAGTGTTTATCGATATCGTATATTGATACATACATATATAACTTTTATACATGCATTTTATTAAATACTGATGGTTTTCATACAAATAAAATAAAATATGATAACTAATATTTCATAAATATTAGTTATTTTATAATGATTATAAATTAATTAAATCATGTGGTTTTTGAAGTATTCATAATTACGGTTGTGCGATTGAAAGATGTGAATTCAATCAGCGATTAATATCGAATAATTCAAATATTAACGTTCACACATCACCTTAGCTAGTGATCTGACATTTTGGCTGAATTTATCATTTACACATTTTTTCGATAAAATCTAATTTTACTATTATAAGTGGTACCTGATAGTAATGATTATTTACACAAATTCTCTTCGTCAACATTATATCACATTGGAACTTGTGTTATTGTTTTTGGTTAGAATTCCAACATCATAGACATTCAACTTAACCAGTCTAAATACAAAATCCTTGGTTCTATAATAACAATTATTATTAACTACACCGCTTTGGCCATAGACTTTGACTTTGAGTTGGCTATAGTTGACCATAATACTAACCCCATATAACTAAGAAGACAAATACTTTATTGAATAGCGTTTCACTAACAATGCTTCAACTCTAACCCCAACTATAATCGTTTGATGGATGTTCTGCCATGATTTAACTATAATCAAAGTCGAGTATCCACAATGAAGTTCAATATTATGCTCAAGTCAAAAGAGCCATGTAATATCGTCACTTTAAGATTCTCTTTTTGACCTTAGTCTTATTAGCTAACATAAAACTCTCGAGTGAGTCGTTCTATAGTTATCTAATAACTATAAGTACGTAATCCCTTGGTGCCTCTAGCAGCCTTGAGTAATACACTGTCTAAAATTTAGAAAGCGCTACTTACTCTACTCTTAATGGATAAATCGATATCATTTCTCGAAACACCTTGGCTGGGAATATTTAAGATAATATATTATTTTTAACATGATAGATTTCTAATGATTACAACATGTTGTAATTAATATCACATAACATATCATTTAAGGATTTTTTTGATATACATAAATTAAATAATTAATTAACATATCATAATATGACAAATATATAATAGAAAGAAAAACCTTTTATTATGAACAAGTTTGGTATCCAATTAGATATATGTAGAAAATTACATGATTTCTCCTAGGCATACCCCTAACTCTATCATTCATGTTATATGACTATTCTAATTAGGTGAACTCCAATCATGTAGGTCCTCATTTGGCATTTGGTAGAGTTCAGACCCCCCCCCCATTTTCTTTTGGTCCCACGTTATTCTAGTACTTGCAGCAGCTCAGGGAGATTGGTCTCAACTCTAGTTTTAGTGTATACGACATCACCGGTCTCTTATCGAGTAGCCCACAGTCTATCTTCTAAATTATGATATTGCTAGTATTCCTTCAATTGGCTTGTACCCTCCTTTTGAGGTAATGTGACGCCCCACCTCTATACCCGCGCTAGCCAAGAACACTATGGTGTAGTGCTGTCAACTAGCACGGAGAATAAGGCTGTTGAGGAGCGACCATCCGTGTAATTGCTTTGTGCGAGCACCGATATGTCAGATAGAGTAACATGCATTTTTATTTCAGGAGGAAATCCAACATACCGATGCAAACTCAAAGCTACTACACAGTGGCTATAATAGTTTAGGACAATAGATATAAAAATAACACAGATAACATAATTGCGGAACACAAATGGAATATAAAGTCTCATATATATAATAACTGATATCAGTTACAATACATTTGACACAATAAATATGATACAACTACAATTGTCGACTCTGGAAGTTATATATACAAGTACATTATCGACTAATATACATGAATACATATCAACCTATACTATGACACGACTACTCCAAAAGAAGTGAAAAGTCTTCATAGCTCAAACAGCAACTCAAAGCAGGAAATCTACAACCTGAAATAACTCGGGTCTGACCCGAGTATTACATTCAAAAGAAAATAATACACGGGTCAGTCTAATTCAAACTCAGTTATTAGTGCATAGAAGCAATAATAATCAAATAATCAGATAAACGACAGTCACGGAAATCTCGTATATCCAACCTCTCGATAAGAGAATCGGATAACGGCAAATATAACACTAAACAGTGTTAAACAACAAATCAGTAAATCCAAATAAAAATACAACTTAAAAATATTGAATTAACCAGCGAAACAATTCAACAAATCGAAACATCAATTAAAAACTGTCAAATCTGATAGGGCTGCAGTACACGCACGCGTGTACTGCCTCGCCACTACAGTATGAAATGCATAAAAGATCAACGGAAATTCACAAACGAGCACAAGGTCAAATCCAAATCAAATTCAACACAAGTGCATCTAGTCAATCAAATGCAACTACAAAAGATCAAGCTACAAGTATCATGTACAAGTCTGGATAACAAGAATGCCCAGACTCAACAAATATCACAAGTGAATCAGTTCAAAGCTGCAAATACAAGAGCAGTGACAACATACAATGATGACCAGGGTGGTACAAGTTCGACATGGCCTGGTTCAATGCAAATGGCAACAGAGATGAACACAAAGTCAAAGCACGGAGCAACCCAGTGTCAACAACAATACAACAACTTCAGAGACTAAGTGAATGTACAGGGAAATCAAAGCGGTGCATCAAGACTACAACGTCAATGTAAAACAAACAAGACCAACTACAAACAAGCCAGAGGAAATTCAAGGTTGCAGACATATGAAATCAAGATACATGAATAATGAAGACCACATACTTGAAACAGTGGTAACTATACAAAGTGCATGCAACAAAAGGATCTAGACTAAAATGATCAAAGTGCACTGGAACTAAATGCACAATATCAACATGGATGCAAAACAAATGCAAACAGGTCAAGCATATATGGATATGCAGTGACAAAGTGGATCAAAACAAATACAAAATGAAGTAGTGCAATGCAGACAATTCAACAACAGTGCAACAAGTAAGGCCTCACAAAATCAAGGCAGAGGTGCAGACTACAAATATGAGTCAAGCAAATGTATACAGTTCAGACATCAATCTACCTGGCAACAAAGATGAATCAATTACAAATGCAACAAGTTGATACATATGCACAGTTACAGTTCAACATCAAAGTGCAACCAGATGATGACAGCACAACTTCAAACATGATCGAAGGTCAAAGTCAGGTGAGGTCAAGATAAAACAAAATCAAGTCAGCAGTATCATCGAACAAGTGCAACCAGCAATATGAACATGTAACAGTGAAACCAAAGTCAGATGGTCAGAAAGTAAACAGACTCAACAGATATCACAAGAGATACAAGTGAAGCTACAACATAAGCATCAACAAGCATAGGAAAATGTGTAGTGAAAATCACAAAGGCTACAGCATCAATGTAAACTTAGGAAAAGCATATGAACATGATACTGAGACCAGAATGAATGTAAGAGAACATTATCACAACAGATCAACAGGGAAGAACTCAGAGATGATCAGAAACAAAGTTCACAGGAAACAGTAAAAGATGTCAAAGCCACATATTTTAGTTAAGAGAATCAAAGTCAGAAATGTGGTGAAAGAATATAATGTCAAAAAAATCAAATTTAAAATTGTTTAAAACAGTCAAAAATTGAAAAAAATCAAAACTTTATAATTATAGGAAAGTTTCAGAATTCAGAGGATCGACTGTATTAATTCGAAAATCAACATCAGAATTCAATCAAGAATAAACAGCATAGCATATGCAAAAATAACATACTGGACACGAATGAGATGTGAGTAAATCAAATTACTCACCTGAATCGCCAGGGACAACAGAGCAAAGCCCTAAATCCAGTCTCAACGCAAAGATAATCGCAAGCCAGAGCTACAGAGAATCGACGAAGCCAAAGCTCCAATTCGCCAGTAAAACAAACAAGAGCAATTCCCTAATTCAGTCAAGCTACAATCGAAAAGGATCGGGCCAGATTCGGAAGCAAAATCATAGAATCGCCAAAGCCCTAAAGTTGAACGATGAAGAAGGGACGACCGCCATTATTTTATTTATCTCGTTTAGGGTTATCGAACAGAAAAATGAAAGGGGTCGGGTTCTTGAACGAATGCAAATGAAAGAAGGGGGATCGGGTTTGTCTTGGTTAGTTATCACGGCAACCAAAAAGACTTAACCATTTTTCAAAAGAAAATTTCAAATTGATTTTAAATTTCAATAGCAATTTAATCATCTAATTTCGATAATCAATTGATGCAAAATACTGGGCTGTTACAGACTTCCCTCCTTAAAGAAATTGCGTCCTCGCAATCATAAAGAATAAATGGACAAAAGGTAACAACCATAAGAGCATGGCAATGACGAATGCATAAGCAAAGCAAATGTCAACAGGGAAGTATTGAAATCATGGAAGTATCAGATATAAAATCAAAAGGTTCGACTGCTTCAAATCAAAAGAATCAACATCGTGGGGATCAAGGAATCAAAATCAGACGACTATATAAACAACCCCAAACATCAACATCGACTAACAAAAGCAAGAACAATCGAGTTCCAGCAATTAAAAGAAAGGAATCAGAGCAGAGATCACATACTGAGCACGAATTGAATGTGAGTAAACCAAATTACTCACCTGAATCGCCAGAGAAAAAGATGAAGCTCAAATCTCAAAATCGCAAATATTCAATCATCAAAAACGATAATCGAATTTTCAAATCGCAAATATTTAATTATCTCAAACGGTAATCAAATCAACAAATATTTAATTATCAAAACGACAATTAGAATCTCAAATATCTAATTATCACAAGCGATAACCAGAAACAACACGATTTTCAAAAACGATAATCAGAAATCACAAATATCCGATTATCAAATCGAAAAATATTTAATTATCTCAAACGATAATTAAATCGAAAAATATTTAATTATCACAAATGATAATCAAATTTCACAAATATCTGATTATCAAAAACGATAATCAGAAACACAAATATCCGATTATCAAAAACGATAATCAGAAATCACAAATGTTCGATTAATCAGATCGAAAAATATTTAATTATCTCAAACGATAATTAAATTGAAAAATATTTAATTATCACAAATGATAATCAAATTTCACAAATATCTGATTATCAAAAACGATAATCAGAAACACAAATATCCGATTATCAAAAACGATAATCAGAAATCACAAATATCCGATTATCAAAAACGATAATCAGAAATCACAAATATTCGATTAATCAAATCGAAAAATATTTAATTATCTCAAACGATAATTAAATCGAAAAATATTTAATTATCACAAATGATAATCAAATTTCAAAAATATCTGATTATCAAAAACGATAATCAGAAATCACAAATATCTGATTATCAAATCGAAAAATATTTAATTATCTCAAACGATAATTAAATCTAAAAATATTTAATTATCACAAATGATAATCAAATTTCACAAATATCTGATTATCAAAAACGATAATCAGAAACACAAATATCCGATTATCAAAAACGATAATCAGAAATCACAAATGTTCGATTAATCAGATCGAAAAATATTTAATTATCTCAAACGATAATTAAATTGAAAAATATTTAATTATCACAAATGATAATCAAATTTCACAAATATCTGATTATCAAAAACGATAATCAGAAACACAAATATCCGATTATCAAAAACGATAATCAGAAATCACAAATATCCGATTATCAAAAACGATAATCAGAAATCACAAATATTCGATTAATCAAATAGAAAAATATTTAATTATCTCAAACGATAATTAAATCGAAAAATATTTAATTATCACAAATGATAATCAAATTTCACAAATATCTGATTATCAAAAACGATAATCAGAAACACAAATATTTAATTATCACAAAAGATAATTAAATTTCACAAATATCTGATTATCAAAAACGATAATCAGAAACACAAACATATGATTATCAAAAACGATAATCAGAAACACAAACATCTGATTATCAAAAACGATAATCAGAAGTCATAAATATTCAATTAACGAGTCCGGAATTAACCGAAGTAGTAAAAGTATGGTTCCATACTCCGTACTTTTGCTAAATCGTTTAAATCTCTTTATCGTTTCCTTGAAAGTGCAAAATTGTGTATTCTTAAAATAACATTTCACATTCTCAAACGGACAAGTCCGGAATTAAGCGAATCAGCAAAAGAAAGGGGTCATAGTCCTCGATTTTGCTGAAACGTTTAAATCGCTTCCTCGTTCTTTTGAAAATGTATACTGTAAAAATTTTGAAAACAATTTTTAATTTATATTTTTGAAACAACTTTTTAAAAAAATAAAGAATTTTGAAAACACGTGATTAAATTAGCAATATCAGTAGTAACTTTGATAAGGAAGTTGCACTTCCCAAAATACCGTAAAACGGACAACAAAATCAGCATTGCGGGGGAACCGCATGTAAATCCATTTCAAAATTGACGGTTACTGAAGTTAACACGTCAAAATATCATCAAAATAACTGGCATCAAAATATAATACCAATGAATTTTCATTCATCAAAAATGTCACAAGAATCTTCTCAAAGATAGAAAGGGATATCATACCCTAAACTTGTATTCATAACAAGTCAATAACACATGAATTCACCAATGCACAAAAACTGATATCATATCAATGAAAATCATGAAAATTGGTGAAGCACAAATTCCAGAAATCACACAAGAAATCCAGAAAACACATAAATAGGGGGGAGGCCTAACACATTAATAGGAGCATGAAAACTCACTTACGCGTATAACACATGACGAGAAGCTATCTCATGGAAGCTATCCATTAAATTTTCACACAGGAATGGCCCGAAGACAGTGGGTCGCTATCCCACATATGTGATGGCGAAACATCACAAAAAAGCGGGGTATAGTCTCCCTCGCAGACAAAGAGGCATCGCACAATTGCTAGCCTAAATCAAATCACAAAAATGATCGTCATGATCATCAAGAAGTGTCAATCACACCAAGCTAGTAAATATATGAGTTTAGCTTCATGTCCCATAACCACTAGCTTAACTTAAATATTTACGAACAAGTTGTAGGTCTTCACTAGAAAATTGTCACAAAAAGGTTTCAATCGAACAAGCCCAAGAGTTAACCGACGAAGTGAACGCAAGCGTTTCATACCACTTGTTTTACTAAGCCGTTTAATTCAATTTCTCATACGAGTGAAATAAAGGTTTGTATATACTAATAGATTGGAAAACGGTTTAAGAAAAAGAGCTTTGTAGTAAAATAGTTTTGAAACTGTTTGGAGAAAAAGATTTTAATATTTACTACTAATATAGAAAACCTTTATATTTTCAAAGTGAAAAATCACAAAAATGATTGTAGAAACAATCAATCACAAGAATTCACATACAAAGGTGTGAATAGAATCCAAAGAGATCGATACTGATTCCATCAAAACGTATGTTCACAAAAATCCTGAAGAAAATGTCATTAAAGTTACTAATAAATGATAGCAACCAATCGGGGGAAATGATCACGAATCGATTAAATTTGGAAACCAAGTCAATTCACTAAAATTTCACATTCGAAGACGTGAATAAAATCCAAAGAATTCGATTCCAAATTCATTAAAGTAGAAATACCAAAAAATTCCGAAAGTAGAAGTTATCAAAGTCGAGAAAAGTGATAACAACTAATTGGAAAAGAAGAATCGATTATCAATTGGAAAAACAAAGCAAAACGAGCAGAAATGCATAAATGACTTCAACAAAAGTAAGAATCAAGTCAGTGCCGAAGTCAACAATTAATGGTCACTGTCAAGTACAAAATGAATCAACATCATCATCAAAGAATCCAACAGCAAACAATGTCAGAGTCTTGGAAATCAAGAAATTAGCAATTTCACAAAAACAAAGTGACCGAAGTCGAATGGAAATCAAGCCGAGGAAAACACAAAATATCAAGTTCAAAATCGCTGAGACTCAAACTAGATATGAATGAAAAATCAAAATCACTCAATTTGCAACCGGTCAAGCTATTTTTCATCACAGTGTAACAGGTACACAATGACACCCATAGCATAGCACAAAAGTGGAACAAAGTCCAGAGGTCAAAATAGCTTTAATTGTCCAAATTCGAACAAAATCAACATCGGCTAAATCAATTCAAAGCCGAAAACACAAGAACAAAAATCATCATCATCAAAAACCCAACTTGAGTTCGCAAAGCAAACGGAGGCAGAAGCCAAAAATACTTTCACGAAATCAAAATCAAACATAGGCAAAGATGAGAGATAAAACATCGACAAATAGTTGTAACATATGCTCCATCTAAGTTATGTTTTATAATTGTCCTAAACCCCAGGCTCTGATACCAAGCTGTGGCGCCCCACCTCTATACCCGTGCTAGCCAAGAACACTACGGTGTAGTGCTGTTAACTAGCACGGAGAATAAGGCTGTTGAGGAGCGACCATCCGTGTAATTGCTTTGTGCGAGCACCGATATGTCAGATAGAGTAACATGCATTTTTATTTCAGGAGGAAATCCGACATACCGATGCAAACTCAAAGCTACTACACAGTGGCTATAATAGTTTAGGACAATAGATATAAAAATAACACAGATAACATAATTGCAGAACACAGATGGAACAAAAAGTCTCATATATATAATAACTGATATCAGTTACAATACATTTGACACAATACATATGATACAACTACAACTGTCGACTCTGGAAGTTATATATACAAGTACATTATCGACTAATATACATGAATACATATCAACCTATACTATGACACGACTACTCCAAAAGAAGTGAAAAGTCTTCATAGCTCAAACAGCAACTCAAAGCAGGAAATCTACAACCTGAAATAACTCGGGTCTGACCCGAGTATTACATTCAAAAGAAAATAATACACGGGTCAGTCTAATTCAAACTCAGCTATTAGTGTATAGAAGCAATAATAATCAAATAATCAGATAAACGACAGTCACGGAAATCTCGTATATCCAACCTCTCGATAAGAGAATCGAATAACGGCAAATATAACACTAAACAGTTTTAAACAACAAATCAGTAAATCCAAATAAAAATACAACTTAAAAATATCGAATTAACCAGCGAAACAATTCAACAAATCGAAACATCAATTAAAAACTGTCAAATCTGATAGGGCTGCAGTACACGCACGCGTGTACTGCCTCACCACTACAGTATGAAATGCATAAAAGATCAACGGAAATTCACAAACGAGCACAAGGTCAAATCCAAATCAGATTCAACACAAGTGCATCCAGTCAATCAAATGCAACTACAAAAGATCAAAGCTACAAGTATCATGTACAAGTCTGGATAACAAGAATGCCCAGACTCAACAAATATCACAAGTGAATCAGTTCAAAGCTGCAAATACAAGAGCAGTGACAACATACAATGATGACCAGGGTGGTACAAGTTCGACATGGCCTGGTTCAATGCAAATGGCAACAAAGATGAACACAAAGTCAAAGCACGGAGCAACCCAGTGTCAACAACAATACAACAACTTCAGAGACTAAGTGAATGTACAGGGAAATCAAAGCGGTGCATCAAGACTACAACGTCAATGTAAAACAAACAAGACCAACTACAAACAAGCCAGAGGAAATTCAAGGTTGCAGACATATGAAATCAAGATACATGAATAATGAAGACCACATACTTGAAACAGTGGTAACTATACAAAGTGCATGCAACAAAAGGATCTAGACTAAAATGATCAAAGTGCACTGGAACTAAATGCACAATATCAACATGGATGCAAAACAAATGCAAATAGGTCAAGCATATATGGATATGCAGTGACAAAGTGGATCAAAACAAATACAAAATGAAGTAGTGCAATGCAGACAATTCAACAACAGTGCAACAAGTAAGGCCTCACAAAATCAAGGCAGAGGTGCAGACTACAAATATGAGTCAAGCAAATGTATACAGTTCAGACATCAATCTACCTAGCAACAATGATGAATCAATTACAAATGCAACAAGTTGATACATATGCACAGTTACAGTTCAACATCAAAGTGCAACCAGATGATGACAGCACAACTTCAAACATGATCGAAGGTCAAAGTCAGGTGAGGTCAAGATAAAACAAAATCAAGTCAGCAGTATCATCGAACAAGTGCAACCAGCAATATGAACATGTAACAGTGAAACCAAAGTCAGATGGTCAGAAAGTAAACAGACTCAACAGATATCACAAGAGATACAAGTGAAGCTACAACATAAGCATCAACAAGCATAGGAAAATGTGCAGTGAAAATCACAAAGGCTACAGCATCAATGTAAACTTAGGCAAAGCATATGAACATGATACTGAGACCAGAATGAATGTAAGAGAACATTATCACAACAGATCAACAGGGAAGAACTCAGAGATGATCAGAAACAAAGTTCACAGGAAACAGTAAAAGATGTCAAAGCCACATATTTTAGTTAAGAGAATCAAAGTCAGAAATGTGGTGAAAGAATATAATTTCAAAAAATCAAATTTAAAATTGTTTAAAACAGTCAAAAATTGAAAAAAAATCAAAACTTTGTAATTATAGGAAAGTTTTAGAATTCAGAGGATCGACTGTATTAATTCGAAAATCAACATCGGAATTCAATCAAGAATAAATAGCATAGCATATGCAAAAATAACATACTGGACATGAATGAGATGTGAGTAAATCGAACTACTCACCTGAATCGCCAGGGACAACAGAGCAAAGCCCTAAATCCAGTCTCAACGCAAAGATAATCGCAAGCCAGAGCTACAGAGAATCGACGAAGCCAAAGCTCCAATTCGCCAGTAAAACGAACAAGAGCAATTCCCTAATTCAGTCAAGCTACAATTGAAAAGGATCGGGCCAGATTCGCAAGCAAAATCATATAATCGCCAAAGCCCTAAAGTTGAACGATGAAGAAGGGACGACCGCCATTATTTTATTTATCTCGTTTAGGGTTATCGAACAGAAAAATGAAAGGGGTCGGGTTCTTGAACGAATGCAAATGAAAGAAGGGGGATCGGGTTTGTCTTGGTTAGTTATCACGGCAACCAAAAAGACCTAACCATTTTTCAAAAGAAAATTTCAAATTGATTTTAAATTTCAATAGCAATTTTAATCATCTAATTTCGATAATCAATTGATGCAAAATATTGGGTTGTTACAGGTAATTTAATAAATTAGTAGTTCAATGTAGAGTTTGAGTCAAATGTCGTACTCAAACATTATGTATAATTACTGCATGTACAAAGGTTAGATGAGCATAGAAGATATATTGCCGTGCTTTAGCATATATCACCCTCTCATTCTCAAATGTTGAGTCAGCCACGTGCGGTCAAGAGGCAGCTTTTTCTAGTACCGACTGATGTAAAGAAAGCTTGGTTGGCGGTAATTAAAGCGGGTGATGGTGGTCCTTTTCATTTTGATGATGTACAGGATGATAAAGATGATTGGGATGATTATGAGGGATCCGATGAGGGATCGAGATGCAATGATGGTGCGGTTAACTTAGGATGAGTGTTTATTTATGTAATTGAGTCTTTATAGACATGTATATTTTTTTATTATTGATGTTGAATTCACATTATGTTGATTATATGGATATTGGTTATGTTTTTGATTATGAGATAGATTATTTATTAATATGATGTGCAATGATATTATTTATATGGATATTAGTTATATTATTGATTATATTATATGGTCTTTATTGGAATGTGTTATAATGATACAGTTTATCTTGGAGATGAGATTTATCCAAAATAGAGCACCATTATGAAGACCTGCCCAAATCCAATCACACCAAAGAAGGTAAAGTTTGGTGATACACTAAAGGAATAAAGAAAAGATGTAGAAAGGGCATTTTGAGTCCTTCAATCTAGATTTGCAATGATTAGCTATTTGTATAGACTATGGGACCGATCCAAGATAACTAGAATCAAGTTTATGATAGAGTTAGGGGAATGCCATGGGGGCAATTATGTAATTTGTTACATATATCTAACTCAACAACCAATCTTGTTCAAAATAAAAGGTGTTTTCTTTTTGTATATACTTGTTTTAATGTGTTACAAATAATTGATTATTCAATTTAAGTATATTTAACAGAAAATCCATATATGGAATTTTTTGTATGATTGTAGTTACAATGTGTTGTAACTATGAGTAATTTATCATAATTTAATAAACATACCATTTTAAATATTCCTAATCAAGAAGTATCGAGACTGGATATCGACACATCTGTTGAGACTAGAGTACGTAATGCTCTCCAAATGTTGGACAATGTATTACTCATAATTGCAGGCACCAAGGGGTTACATACTGATAGTTATTGGATAACTATAGAATGACTCACTTAATAATTTTCTATGGGTTAATATAACCAAGGGCGGACATAGAATATCGATGCGACAATATTACACAATTCTCTCAACTTGAGAATACTATCGAGTTTCAATGTGGAAACTCTGCTTTGATTATAGTTAAATCATGGCATGGCATTTATCAAACGACTATAGTTGGGTCGAGTAGAATCATTGGAAGTAAAACACTATTCAAGAGAGAATTTGTCTCCTCGGTTATATAGGGTCAATATCACGGGACAACTTAAGTCAACTCAAAGTCAAAATATTTGGCCAGAGCAGTACAGTTAATAATAATTGTTATTATTAAACCATGGATTTTATGTTTGCACTTATAAAATTGAATTGGACAATATTGGATTTTTGACCAAAATCAAGTTCTATAAACCCCAATGTGATATGGTTTTGACGAAGAGAATTGGTGTAAATAATTATCACTACCGGGTAACGCTTAAATAAGTAAAATTAGATTTTACCGACAAAAATGTGTAAGCGATAAATTCAGCCAAAATTTCACACTACTAGTTAAGGTAATGTGTGAACATTAATGTTTGAATTGTTCAACATTAATTGCTGACTGAATTTACACCTTTGAGCCACACAACCATATTTGTGAATTATTCAAAAAACCACGTGATTTAATTAACTTATAAAATAGTGTTAGTTAATTAAATTAATTAATAATTGAAAATTATTAATTATTATTTCATTTATTTGATGTTTGGGAATTATTTAGAATTATGAATGTATATATAAAAGTTATATTTGCACGCATTGATATATAATATCTATGTATTTTTAAATAAGTTTAAATAAAAGATAATTGCATGAAAAGATTTATTGAAATTTTATTCCATTCGATGGTAAATAATTTCAGCCATACCATATGAATAGAGAGGAATAGATAGATAGAAAATTAAGGAAATTGACTAAGGAAGTTTTAATTAAAAGAATGGAAAAGGTTTCATTCTTTCAATTAAAAATAAATCCACTAATTCATTTCCTATAGACGTTCATTGTTTATTCTCTATTTTTTTCTCTCCGCCTAACTTTCCATGGCAAAAAATCAAATCAGTATTTCCAAAAATAATTCAACTCCAATACTAAATGCAAACATCAAATAAAATAAACATAACTGGTTCATCCTTCTCTTATAAAGCTAGGTGGTGATCTACTTGAGATTTGAGAAGAAATCTCAAATCCAGGTATTTCTCCTAGCTTCGTCTAAAATGTGAACTCCTATTTTATTTATATATTATTTCATTACGATTATTGTTACATCTATATTTTCCAAATACTTGCAAAGGAGAATCGATGAAAGGACGTGACCTAAAAGAACTGCTCTCACGATAAAAGTCGGACCATGATGGGGAAGCAAAGAAGAAGAAAAAATCCAGACGGTACTACATCATTCCTTCGAGCATGGCTTTGACGCTGTAATATTACTCCAGTATCCTAAATCGACATAAGGTATGGGGACTGCAACGAAATCCAAATATTTACTTCAATAAACAGAACTACGGCCAGCCTTCAAGAACCGAATATGAAAGCTGTGACGCGGTCCCAAAAGTAACTCTAAATAAGTTGAAGCTGCGACACAATCTTTACGTAACAACTAGATGCAGAGATTGTGCTACAACTTCAAAAAATAATACTAAAGATATAGAACCATTGCACCATCCTTAAAGCAATCTTATGCAATAGGGATGCACCGCAATCTTAAACTAACATTTAAGTTGTGGGATTGTGCCGCAAACTTGCATTGACACTAAAGTAATCAGGATGTGCCGCCATCTTGATTTGACGAACACCGCAATTCTAAAGAATACTACCCATAAATGCAATGACTCAAAGGATGAGGCAATAGCATAAAAGTTCTTAGTCATGACATCACTCTCAAATTCCTTAAACACAACATAAATACGAAGGTGGTGGCGCGATCTTCTACTGATAATATCAGCTCAGAATAGGTTCAGGCAATATGACCAAACTTTAAAATTGCAGCGTAGTCTCAATTTTAAAGTCATCGGCTTGGCCTCGATTATCATTAACATTTTGCATTGTTGTTATTTGGATGGAACAGTGCAATACAGTTTTAGGAGGATTGAAGCAGTTCAAATGTTGTGTAATATCATCACCCTATGTAATTATGGAGGCATACTTCTCAATGGAACATTCACGATAGTGAAACCCTAGAGTGCTAATAACTATATCGCTTTTCTAAATTGGAGGCAATTCCTCGTTGCAGCTTCTCCTACACATGTGTGTAGTTTATCAACATTTTGTTGTATGCAATCATTATGGTATGTTCAAAATTGGGCTTTCCCGCTTCAATTTCAAGCTTCCCCCCAAGTTCAAGATTCATCAACTCAAATCACGGTTTTCCACCTAAGGCCACATTAGCGATCCGTGCATGGTAAATCAACAAGACAGATAATTGACACATGGCATAATCCAGTGGCATGAATCAAAATAGCGAAAGATGGATGTTAGTGATCCATGTGAATCTCTGTGTACTATAAATGAATATGGAACTGTAGCAGAAAGGGATTTCCTTTCTGGACCTTTCTTGTGTTTGACACTGAAATCAAAATTGTACTCTGCCATTTTTTCATCTGTACTAGGAATGATAAAGAGAAGATAAGGACATTTTCTCGTGGACGTATGATTCATTAACATATGAACCATGTAAATTTTCTATGTCATTTATTGCTTTTAGAACTTTACTTTACTTTTCCTGTTTTTAGTGTTAAAATTAGAATGTATTTATTAACAAATTGGATAGAGACTTTTAATAAGATTTTGAATATTTCTCTTAATAATTGTGTGAGCATTATAATAACATAATTACTCTCTGAAATGAAAATTTTAAAATCACTTAATTTTGTTGATTCCTAGCCACGAAAGCATTCAGCATCGTGGTTTCTTCAATAAAAATACTTGGGTGTTTTTAGGACCAAAAATCTCATCAACATTTTTAGCGCTAGAAGGAGGGGCTGATTTCCCTCTCCAGCAAAGTTGACTCACGTTTCCTTTAGATACCACTATAACACCATGAATCCCACTGAATCCAACACTCCACCTTACTGGGTTCAGAATTATGGATCTTAAGGCCAAATAAACACTAGGGAGGGATGACTAATGTTTTCTAACTTTTGTAAATTTTGTTTAAATTCCTTTCAAGTTTAATGTTAAATCATAGATTTTCAACATAGAATTGTATCAATGATCAATCAATGATGCAAATACAAATAAATTAAAAGTAATAAAGTAAAGTAGAGAGTTAGAGAGATGCCACTAAGGATTTTATACTGGTTCAGATTTCTCCTACATCCGGTCTCGTACAATTGCTTATATAGATTCCTTTTCAAATGTCAATCATTAAACAGGCAGAAGGCAAACCCAATTACAATCTCGATTCTGAGGCTACGAGACACACCCTCCTAATTTTCTACGCTCAAGGTACACTTACTTGATTTGGACGGGTTACAAGCATACCCACTCGGATTTCCAGGCTACTAAGCGCACTCAATTGATTTAAAGGCTACAATCACACCCAATCAAATACAACTGGAGTTTGATGGTTTTTCCATAGATAATTTCTTGAACTTTGGATATAATGGATCCTATAGCCTCTAAGTAGCACTTTGATCTTGGATTGAAAGAGAGAGATGATTGGAAACTGATAGTAAATAGTAGTGAATCAAATCAAAGAAGTTTGAATCGGTTCTATATAATTTTGAGTAGAAATAAGAGTAGTTTTCAAGAAATATTTAGAGAGAGTAAAAGGAGAGCAGATAAGAAAGTAGTTAATAAAAAATTCATTTGAAACCACCTATATATAGTGAATCAACAGATGTGTCCATTTACAAAGAGTTACGAAGAATAGACACTTCATTTCAAAATTTGAAAAACCAATTAGCGGCATATATGTTGACATACTCATTAGGTATATGTCTACATACCCATGTATATTTTCAAAACTCTTTATTTTAAAATGAAAATCTTATGTTTTATAAAATATTTCGATACTTTGTAAAATACTTTAAACATAGTTATAAACATTTTAAACTTTGAAAAACTTTTATAAAATATTTCTAAATATATTTTAAAAATATATTTTGTTTTTTAAAAAAAGGATAAGAAAATGGGAAATATAGATCAAAGATTACTACCAGGAAATTTAACAAAATTCTATGACTCTTTATACTATACTAGTCTTGAGATCTTTATATCTTGGTCTTTGTACTCATAGTCTTCATGTTCGTTCTTTGATTCTTTATACTGTACAATCTTCGATTCAACACCTATATAATATTCTACACTATATCCTATATAACTTGGCAAAACATTAGTACCCATATTTATATGAGTGAATTATTGTTATTAAGGTTGTTATCATCAAAATCAATAACTGAATCTCCCTCTTTTGATGACGACAACCTTTAATATCATGTATATAAAATATGATATAACTCCCCCTAAGTTAGATAACTTCGCCTAAATATATGCATACATATATTTTATATTATTTCCCCTTTATCATTAACAAAAATGGGTGAAAACTAAATACTCCCCTTGAATCAAATACTTAGAGACTATAGATTCAAAATCAATAACTAAGTTAAAATGATATGATAATGATGTTGATATAATGATTATATGATATGCAATTCACTATTTAATATTAAGCATTATGATATATAATAATGGAGACTTATAAAGTAAATTTTATTTATCTAATTCAAGCTATACATAAACAAATCCAATTCATGTGTACACACCAATCCAAACCAAATCAAACCAAAACACATAAATCCAAATATTAATCCTTAGTGTAAGACAATCCAAACTAATCAAATCCAATCCAAATATACACATTAAATCAATCAAATCAAATCCGTAGAGTATGTAAATATGTATACACTCACACATACATATTAAATCCAACATAATAACTGGACGTTTCGTGCAACTTCAACCCAACCGTCAGACCCAAATACTAGATCTTCTATGATGGCATTCCAATCTTCATTATCCTTATTTATAGTGCACTATGTGTTGTTGGTTGGTTCATCTTTGATTAAGGAAGAAATCATCCATCGAAGGGAATCGAAATGCTTTTCAAGCTCCTTAATCATTGGCATTTTACTTAAATCTAAATGCCTTTGATTTCTTAAGATAAAAAAGAGAATATCTTTGAATGATTAAAGATTTTGGTCAAGATTTTCAAATAATTTTTGATGTGGAGAAGACATATCTGTAAAAATATGTTTGAGAATGAAAAGAGAGTAGAAAATAAAATGATGAGTGAGTTTTCTGGAAGAAATAGGCTTTTATAGGATTGTAAAGTCGTTTGGAATGATGAATGGGTGGTAGTTATTTCTAGAAATTTCAAAAAAAAAATTATCTGGCCATTATATGTCGACATATATGTTACATGTATGTCGACATACATACCTAAATTTTCAAAAACAAGTGCAACGACCCGCAAATTTATCACTTTAATAAATTTTATTTATTATTAAAATATTCAAATATAATATTTTTTAACATATATTATGATGTCTTGAATAATAAATGATGATGGTAATCTTATTTTGAATAAGTATTTAGAAAAATATATGCTTTGGGAAAATATCGATAAAATGACCGAAAATCGTTTTATCAATAAACAGCTCTATAATTATCAGAAGTCATGCACGGTGCTGAATTCATACACTTATATATCCATATAAACAAGAATATGAAATAAAATTATTTATTTTATTTTTGGAAATAAAATGTAGTTATGACATCATCAATAATGGCATCATATTTAATAATTGATCTATGAATTTAAATAGAGATTTAATGATTTAATAATTATTATAATTATTCCAATAATTTTTTATAAATGATAATAATTCATTTTAATTAGTTATGAAGTGATATTAAATCATTTGTAATAGTTTGTAAAGATATATTTGATTTGAAATTAGAAGTAGAATTTGTGTCGCTTTATCGATATAACAGCACTTTTGTAAACAATTGTTTAATATTAATTTATACATGTGTTATAAATCAAATGTGATCATTTTAATTTTTTAGAAATGATAAGAAATTAGTTGTTAAATTTGTTTACATTTATATGTAAATTAATTTACAAGTAAAAATTGACCGAGAATCGGCTTCCCTATTTTTAACGATTTAATGAAGGGAAGTTGTTCAAAGTTGTTGCAACCTTGTTTATATGTCTTGTGCACATATATAACATACACATGCACACCCTAATATATACATGAACACATATATACACTTATATATACATATACATATACATATATATATATATATTATAAAAGATCTAAGATATTTTCACACTTAAAAAGCAAACTTCACTTCACTCTTACACACATTAACTCACACACATGTCTACACACACGGCAGGGGTGTTCGGCCGTGCATAGTGATGAAGGAGGAGGATGTGGTGGTGATGAAATTGTGATGTATATGCACATAATATCATGATATTTTAGTTCACAAAGTTGCCTATAAATACCACCCTCCATCTTCACTTCATTTGTTCATAAATTCCTAAGCTTCTTCATTTTCTTATACTCCTCTTTAATGGCATCCTCTCTTAGTAAAATTATGAAGAAAAATTAGCAAAAAGAAAATAAATTTATATAACTATATATACATTTTCAATCCACTTAAAAACAAGATCAAATCCACTCCTTCCCTCACTCAAAACCCACGGCCACCACCTCCTACCCACCAATGGACCAAGGCTCGATTCCGTAGGCTTTGATTCGATTGTACCGAAGCGATAGCAAATTTTCATAAACCAATGAAGGTGGGAAACTCTATTTAGATTATGATATTTTTGATGATATATATGTTTGGCTATGCTTGGTTTTGATGATTTTGAACCATGTTTGGATATGATAATATGTTTGTTTGGATGTGTAAACAATTCACGTTTAATATAAGTCAAATACCACAAAGGAAATCACTTTTCTTTAATAAATGAAATGGTGTATATGAGATTTTTAAACCTATTTAAATAGTTTAAAATGATTTAGAAATGTTTTATTAACATTTAAAAGTGTTTTGACAAAGTTAGGAAAGAATATGAGAATTGAGTCAAAAATAGGCGCGTCGCGTGACGGTAGTTCGCGATTTCGCGCCATAGAAAGTTGAACCCATTTATACGATGGATTCGGAGTCGAAAACCTTTGGAAGAAGAATTTTTCAAACTCTTATAATCATAGTTTTCAAACAAAAGAAAAAAACTGAGATTTCGTTTAGTAGATTTTGAAATATGAGCAAAACAAGTTTTCAAAATAAACGCGCTTTGGCAGTTCAGAAACCATAGCAATAAATTCTTTAAAATTGATACATTTAATTCTTTGAAAATATGGAATAAATTTTATAAATATTATAAAATGTTTTGAAAAAGATTTAAGTTATAAAAAATGGATTTTTAAATGATAGAAAGTTGTTTTGATCAAATAAGCCATAAAAGCACTATTCGCGGCACTTTTAATAACTATGAAATATGGCTTTAAACTTAAGTATTCTTTCCCAAATATTTTATAAAAAATTTCAAATAATTAAACATTTAAAGATTATTTTAAGGTTTATAATTTATTTAAATTTTTTAAATAAATGATTTAAAGAAAAGCTGTTATAATTAAGTGATTTAATCTTGGCTCTAAAAGCCAATGAGTAGACTGGATTTTTATATTCGTGAGATCTGAATGTGAGGTGCTTAAACTAAGGAGATGTTTAGGAGCAACCAGTGCCTTGGCTCACTTGGCCTTTTTCTTAGGCGAGGAATAGATAAGGTCGAAATGTCGGAAACAAGGCAAGTATAAAAGATTCAAATTTAATTTAATATAACTTGAATTGTATGGAAATAATCTTTTTATACTTGGTATTAAATTCCGAGGAGGGAACCCGTAATATCTGTGTGAATTTAAAAGGCGATTTCACTATTATTCGACAGATAGTAAAGGTTGAATACATAAATTGATGTTGAGTAGAATTAATATAATTTCGATCGACCTTTTTTACTTTATAAGTTTTTACAATGTGGTTTATGATAAATGATTTTGATTTGGTATTTTCAATGTTAAAACGAGGTTTAATGATTATGTATATACTAGAAAAGAATATGATTTAAATACTTATATCTCTAAAAGAGATATTTTATTTGATAAAAGATATTAATGAATGAAATGATAATTACCTTCAAACTTAACATCTTTTTATCGATGATTGGTTCGAAGAAACCGGGGTCGGTGATCCCTATCCAAAAACCACTTCGAACTAATGTGCGTTCGAAAGTGAAGATATGGAATGATAATAAATGGAATAAAGGGCTGCTTATCACTGACCCTCGGAGGAAATTTCCCATATCATATATATGTGGCAGTGGTATCTTCATTTGATCTTCGATGCAAGGGCAGCTCGCTACTAATCCTAGGAGTGATTCCTGACAGGATGTAGTAGGAGAGTTCCTTTGGTTTTTCCTATTCCTGGACAACTTGTATGGATGAATGTCTGACATCGCATTTCAAAAATGCACGTATTTACAAACGTACATCCGTTTGGTGGTGTATGGGGTAACTCTTCTATACTTGACACTCTTCTTTGAGACATACAAGCTCAGAGGTTGTAAATTTGTGGAAATCAAGTGTGTCATGGAATTGGCAATGTGGCATTCAAAGTGGAATGTGCTATGTAAAAGGTAATCGTTACCTCTAGCCTCATCACCCGTGAATAACAAAAATAGGGTAGATGTGGCAGGGCTATGTAGGTGACACCCATTAGGATATGGTCATCACCTTTCTAGATCACCCTCTATATATCGGATATGTTTTGTATGCTATGAGAGCTCTCGGATAGGTTGGGAACGGTCGGGTGATATCATATTCGATACAATCTACGGTAAAGGTAGGTCGGTTCATCGTTGGTAGAGGACCATTTGTTGGCACCTCGGTGCATTTTTCTAGAGATGCATGTCTGAAGGTAGTCCCTTACCTTGCCATTGTATGGAATCCAATCTCCAATAAGTTCCTTCGGACTTGATTGTAGAGCCTAGTATGCTGGAATTTAATAACGTAATAATTTCGGCTAAGATTATGTATATTTACTTGAAAAGTGCTTTCAAAAGAATGTCATTAAAAATAATACTACCAGATTTTGCATAGTAAAATTTTTAATTATCATAAGGTAAAAATCCATTCCATGTTTATGTCCGGCGTGATCCTATGAGATACCCTTTGGTTTCAAGTATCCATATTTTAAGTTTCTCACACCAGTCTCATGACTGATACGGAGTTTATTTTCTTTTCCCTTAAACTCTAGGTGCCATATTTCTCTAGGCAGCCAAGTAGTCAGGTTCAACTTGAAGCATTGTGATGGAGCTTGAAGTCTGGAGTTTAAGATGTTGTTGTAGATAGTTCTCCATTTCCATTCCCACTGTATCAATTTACTGATTGTATTTAGCATTTATAAGGACAAAGATTTATAGCTGTCTAGGCTGATTATAAGATAGACTCTGATAAATGTATTTTAAATTTCCTCTTTAAAGATATATATATTAAAATAATATATGTTATTCCATTCGTGTAAGATTCTGTTCTGTCTTTATTTTCATCTTTCCCTTAATGATCGAGTTTTCCAGCACTTGTACTTGTGGCACGTGAATACCGAGGATGTATTAGTGTCAATATCTGAGGCTTGAAAATCCCGTTCGCCACAGCAAGTGTATTTGTTATAGTTTTTGTTTTTATCTTATGCCATTATATTTTTATAACTTCTAGAGACTAATAGACAACATAGAACAGTAATAAATATATTTCATTACTTAGGATTTGAAGGATACATGGATTTCAACGATTGTTAAAAGAAAATGCATAAAAATGACATGAACTTAAACAAAAGCACACAATATAAAGCTAGATATCATAAGAAATGACTAGATAGGCTTAGAAGGATGTAGATGATGATGATGAAAAGCCGCCAAGTTTGCGAATGATCTTTCCAAAGTATTTGTCCACTTTATTTGAAAGAGAGGTGAAGTTTTTACTAAATGATCTCTTAAGCTTCTTTTGGTTTTTAAAATTCTTTTCTTGGTTCCTTAGGATCTCTTTGGTGGAGGGATGGGATAGTTTGTCAAAACTTTCCTAAGAAGTGTCCACTTCTTCTTCCTCCTCTTCTTCTTCTATTTCCATTCATCTCTTTCTCTTCTTCTTGTTGAATTACTTGTTCTTCTTTCCATGCTAATTTTTGTTCCATTTCGGGAAGTGTCTCATATGGTTTGAAAAATTGGTAGAATGTTCATAAGTGAGATATTGGCTTTGTCGAAAACTTTTCGAGGAATAGATGTTTCTCCTCTTATCAACACCAAAATATATGAAAATTCTAGTAAGGTACACACCATGGAAGAGTGTGTTCTCATGTCTAGAAATGTTCCCTTGAACAAAATCATCTAAAATGACTTGTGCCCAGTTGATGTTGTAATGACCATAAATAGTGAAAATAGCTTTAAAAAAAATTTGAGTAGGGTTATTGTAATTACCCGTCCTCGGAGTTATACTTTGTTGTAAAATGAGACTTATAAGTCTCGATTTTGGTCGAAGATTCTTGTATTTTAATTCAAATTCATCATCACTTTCAAAAATATCGTGAATAACTTTACAATTTTGTTCATCAATTTGAAAAATGGAGATATCAATTCCACTAGATTTACAACCAAGAATATTACCCAAAAGTTCACAATTTAAAACGATTTGAGTATCATTCACTACTCCAAACTTAACCTTTTTCTTTTTGATAAAATTTTCATTTAAATTCGCATAATACATTTATATCAAATCCGGATAACAAACAAAATCATTTTGAGAAGATTTAATTAAACCAAGAATTTCATTTTCAAAACAAAGATTATGTAAACAATAAGAGGAAAAATCTTCGAAATTAGCAAATCTTCCAAGAGAAGCTTTTCCAGAAGTAGTATACTCCATATAGGCTTCAATGACATCTATCTTACTGATGGGAACACCTTTTATTTTCTTAGAGAGCCTTATGGTTTTAGGATTTTGAGGAGATAAGAGAACGAAGAGATATTTGAATTTTGAAATAAAATGAGTGAATGAATGGGTAGAAATAGATTAAATTAATAAAGAGTGAAAAAGTCATGTTCTTTGGTCAAAAAAGTGCCTTTTCAAAACATGGAAGTAAGTGCAAAAGGAGAGGGTTTGAAATTTGAATTGAAATTTCAAATTTCTATTTTCTGGCATATATGTCGACATTTGACATGGGGGTATGTCGACATATAGCCTAAATTTTTCAGAAATAGAACTAGGCAAATATGTTCACACACACACACACTCTTATATTCATCCAATATTATTGTCAATCTATATGTTATTCCTAAAAAACAAAAACAATAAAAATTATTAAATAAATTGTAACGACCTGGTATTTTCAACCATTCGCATCCATTATAAGTGTATAGGTAGACACTCATGCCGGAATTGAATTGCTCAAAATACCGCGTTGTAAATAAAATTTGGCAAATCTCAGAATATACAGTAAATAAATATAATCACAGATCATAGACACAGAGTAAAATAATGCAGCGGAAGTAAAAGAAATAGTAGTTCATGAAGCTACTATGTAAATATACCAGAGTTACATAAGATACAACATAAGAAATAAAGTACAGCAGAAGTCTCAATACAATAACCAAGTACAGGCTGAATAGAACAACGGAACCGAAGTTGATAGAACAAGACTAGCAGATAATCTCCAGCGATTCAAATCTCCAGAAGGTGGAAATCCAAATCTGTGAATACTCAGGCTGACCCGAGCGTAAAGCAAAACACAAAACACTCGAGTCAGGACAATATATACTTATATAATGTAAATCAACTCAAGTGAACTATAATAAAGGTACAAGTAACTTAGAAGATGCTTGGGACCGCCCATCCTCTAAGGATCCGTTAAAATATCTACTATGTAGTAATATTCGCTATTATAATAATGTCTAATAAGTAAAGTATAATCATATAGAATATAGCGTTAAGGGGATGGAGAACCTTAACGCGGTTGGATCTTAAAATCATAATCGTAGTGGGTTTCGATATGGTAGGTGACACGGCACACAAGGCAATGCCAGGGTAGATATACCAATTACGCACACGGACCGATGGATACGCATAGCAGCCACTACCGTTCCACCTCGAACAACACTCCCAAATCAAGGGTGGCCACCAAAAATCACAAAGTAATAGAATGGTATCGAAGAAGTGTGTCTGATACGAGGTGCTACCTCACTGGCCCGAGATCGCTCCTGTTTTAGTCACCTTATGCCAACTCACGGGAGTTGGGTCCACGTATATACCTTAGGATCGTCGCCACCATCCTACTTCATTATGGAAACTCCACCGCGTACACAGTTGTCAAAGTGGTTTTCGGTATCGACAGAGAGTATGTCCATATCCGATCCCGGTCTCTTTAACAACCAATCGTTATTATAACCTGTGGTTATAACTTTTAAAACAATACTTTACTTCAAAATAAAATATCATTTCAAAACCATATATTTATCAAAATAAAGATTAAATCAATTCCAAACCATTTCCATATATTTAAAAATATCATATCATTTCAAAACTTCATTTCAAATCATTTTAATATTCCAAATACCATTTGAGTTCAAATCTAAATATTCAACTTTAAATACCTTTTAAATTTAAAGGTATACTTCATTTATTATCATTTCAAGTCACCCTTTAAATAGTTTATGTTCCAATCAAATAATTCATTTAAACCTTTTAAAAATGTAATTATTATATTTTCAAATCAAGTATTCAATTTCCAAAGTTTCAACCATTCTAAGTTCGTTTACTAAGTCAAAAACCCTAATTATTAAAATTTCAGCATTTCACTGCATTTAAAAACAACTGCTATAGGTTATATTTGAAAACATTTTTAATTCAGCAAAGACAGCACTTAAAACTGCTGTTAAAACTCAGTTTTAGTTGAATTATAGTTGAAAACAGAAAAGACAGCATTTCAGAAGTGCTGCGGTAGTTCAGATTTCAAAACAAGGGTTAAATTTGGTTTCAGCAAAGACTGCAGACCATTATAGCATTTCCAGAGAATGCTATAATAGACCTGAGTTCAATATTAGCCTATAAGTTCAATTACAGCAACTACAGCATTTTAGAAATGCTGTAATAGCTCTTTTTACACAATTTTAGTTCAAAACAGAATCTATAACATTTCTGAATGCTATTAAAAGTTAATTTCAGGTGTTAGTGTATTTCCAGCAATTAAATAACTTTAATTTAAAACACATAAACATTTTAAAAATCATATTTTAACATTTAAAATGTTCATTTACATATCGTTTAACATATATCTTTTCATAATAAATTTCTTATAATAAAATCCAATTTTCAACAATTTACTTAATAAATTTAAGTGTAAAAGTTTCCAATTCTTCACATTTCAACAAATAACTTAACACTTCAAATTTAAATTACCATTTCACAAATTTAACTAAATTTCCAATTTTATTTAATTAACTTAACCCTTTAATTAAAACCAAATTTCACATTTCCTAGCCAAGTTATATTTTAAAAGATCACTTTTAAACATTCACTTATTTAACCACTTAAATTCATAGAAAAATCAATAATACTTTAATAAATCACTTAAATTCAAATTTAATCAAATTATCATATTTACCATTTCCAAATAAAATTTAATATCCATTTTATTTATATAACTTAAATATCATTTTTAACCAAAATTCCAAATTTCCAACTTAAGTTATATTTCAAAAATCCAGTTAAACCATTCATTAATTACATTTTTAACACATGGAAAAAAATCATAATTTCTTTATTTTAAAACATTTCAAAATCTATTTAAATCAAATTTCATAAATTTATAATTTTTTAAAATACTTAAAAATATCCAAAACACTTTATAAAATAACCACGGGCCTGTATATAATTTTCTAACCTAGGTCAAGTGATACGGATATGTATCATTTCAATCCGCAGTTAAAAAAAAAGAAAAATTCGGGTTCTATCATTTCAAACACGCAATCCCAAGTTAAAATAAATTAAATAAAAATCGTTCAGGCCTATCATTTCAGCCCATAACAATTTTTCTCTATTCTAAAGTCTGTTCGGGTATGTATCATTTCAACCCATAGTGATTCTAGTCTACAGGGAACTTGCAATGGTGATAACTGATATAAATAACAGAATAACATTAAATAATAGTAACATATGATATAACAGGTGTATAAACATCATATGATCATAATATAGTCAAGTATAACATGATAATATATTTCTACAGATTCACAGGGTGTCAATTTACTAGTTATATAGGTACATATTGTCTGGTGAGAATAACTCACCTGTTCAAAGCTGGAGATTACGACCAAATACACAAAACAGAGATCCACACAGCACGAAAACATGACTACGATTTGAATGAGGGAGAGCCAATGTTATTTGTCTTGTCACATATCAAACAAAACACAATATACAACATGAATTTCAAACCAAACTATTATAAACAAAGCTAGAAGTATAAGCACAATACATAGCTAAACTTTTGCACTTGCATTCAACCATTTATGCTTCAGCTATGGGCTGGAAAGGTACTGCAATGGGATGGTTTTGAATCAGGTTTGGTCAGGTTAAGGTCATATAGGTTGGCCATAACAATATATGAAGGAGATGAAGGCATATGTGTGCATCAACACACAACTACAAGCAACAACATGGATTCCAAGGCCTAAATGTCTTCGACCAAGGGACTATTGGGCATGGCCTAATCTAGAAAGGTCCACTACAGATGTGGCAAGGTCTAAAGCTCAGGTTTGTGGTGGTGGTGGTGGTGGATTGGTCGGCCAAAACATGATGGTGGAGTAGTGGCAATAAGGTAGCTCAGCTATGGTGTTTTAAATGGAGTTTTTTTGTTCATTTTTAGGTGGATCTTCAACATAGGATGGCTCGGCTCAGGAATGGCAGTGGAGAGGAGGGTATGGTGGCTGGAATAGGTGGTGGTGGAGGCAGCAAAGTGGCTGGAGATGGCAGGCCGAACATAAAGTAGATGAAGGCAAGTGCAAAAATCACAACAAAACAATGAAAAAGTGAAAACGAAAAGGAGATTTTACCAAAACTTTTGTATAGGAATGGAGGCCATGATTTTTGTGAGAATTTTCTCAGTTGTTTTCACGTGAATAAGAGAGAGGTACAGCTGAAGCAAGTATAAGGAACGGCCAAAATAACTGATGTATTGTTTGAAAAAGAAACGGTAAAAGAAACGGTAGAATTCAAAAGGACTAAGCACACAAAAGGTATCAAACTCTTCATATATCTTTAATCCCTTTTTATAACTTTATATTTCTGGAAAAATTAATAATCCCAGATAAAATTTCGAAATTTTATCAAAATATAATAAATTATATAAATATTTATCAATTATATAAAGTTAAATTAAGAAAATAGCTAAAATAGTAAACTAGTCTAGAAAATTTGGAATTGAATAGAATAAATTTTTAGAAAATTCACATGAGCTTGTAATATATTTTTAAACATAAACAATAACATAAAATAAAAATATATTCACAAAATAAACATTTAAAATTTTATTTACATATAATTTCTAATGAAGAAAATAGCAGAAAATAGGAAAACAGCCTTTAAAAATAGGAAATCATCATAGTAAATTTTGGAAATATTCTATTATTATTTTTGAAAATATTTAGAGATGAAAATATACATAAATTAACATATTGAAACATATTAAAATAAAATATAACAAAGAAAAAGTAATCTATACAATTTAAAATAGACAAAATTGTTAAATAAACAATTTATACTCAAAATTGAAATGTACATAACTTTTACATTTTAACTCCGTTTTCAACGAAACGAAAAGCAGTATTCATGTTAATACATCTATTTTCATAATAAAAGATAAAATCTATAATTTCAAATATTTAAAATTTAAACTTAAAAGTCAAAGTTTGACTATTGACCAAAATTCACATTTTCTGAAAATATTAAATTTAGTCATATTTGGAATTCTAATCCACATCAAAATCAAAGTTTATACTTAAAATAACAAAATTTATTCTTTTTCATAAATAAAGCTTTTAAATCTGGAAATATCAATTTAAAAATAATTGAAAAATACAGGGTTGTTACACTCTCCCCTACTCAAAACTTTTCGTCCCCGAAAAGGAACGAGGTACGGGAAAGCACAGAAAAAGATAGAATGAAATAGAATTAAGACAAGATGATAAGAAGTTTGGAATTACACCTGATAACTATTTTTATAGGTAAGTTTGACAAGATGGAGGTGATCAAATCAAGAATATAAGCACGAAAAAGATCCTCTAGAGTCTGAATCACCCCTTTCACTTGACCGACGGTCTATGAATGGAAAAATAGTGTTCAGATCCAGATGAGTAACAAAGATTATCAAAGATTACAGAAAGATTTCTAAACGGACTGGTATAAGCAATAGCCTTCCCATTCTGTGACAAGATAAGAGAAATGAGGACAACCAAAAGTTAGTTTGGAAAACAAAATAAGATAATAAACTTGAAACCATAATGCTTTGAAATCATAACAATTTTAGGGATGTTTATCATTTGGAAATCACACTACTAAAATCATAACACTTTAGACATGTTATTCTTTAAAAAAAACATAATACTTAGAAAATCATAACACCCTAAAAAAAATCTTCATTTAAACCATTTTAATCCAAGATCAAACAATATTCATTTTACAGTTGTAACATTTCTAAGTTCATTCAATTATAAAAATTTCCAAAACATTGTCTTTTCAAAATAGCAGCACTTATAAAATGCTAAGTAGATATATTAATATTTCAAATCAGTTTAATTCTAGAAATATTTATTTGGATATCATTTAACTTATGACTTATTAAAACAAACTTTTATGAATGGAATATCCAAATTAAACTATACTTCGTTTATTAAGTCAAAAGCTCACTATTTTACTTAGCTCTAAATTTAACACATACCCTAACACTTTATTTAAAATACCCATTTCATAAATAGATATTCCTTTAATAAGTTACACTTAAAATTTCCATTTGAAAACCAAATTCCCAATTATCAATTTTTAGTGATGTTAAAATACATTTTAACTATTTAAATCATAATTATTCATTTTTTTAAGACATATCTATTTCATAAATAAAATATTTATCATAGCAAATATAACAATCAAATTTCTTTACACATTTATTCATTTAGACATCAATTAAACTATGAATTCAAGTTAAATAAACTTTATTACAAAAGTCCAATTCAAATGTATTTTATTTTATCTATTCAAAGATACATTATTTATTATACAACATATTCATTTCAGGAAATAACCTTTATTAAAATTCCTAGGTTAGACTTAAGGTTCCATATTAAATCAAATTTGATTATTAAGTTATTTAAATAAATTCTCTTTAAATTCCTTTTTCATTATTTACCTCTGTTAATCTTTTATAACTAAAATTTAAGTGTATAACATTTATTATAACCACTTAAATTTTATTTATAAAATCCTTTCTATATTGTATATTATCCAATTTCATATTGAACTTCTGTGTAATTTAGGTAAGTTATATTGGAAATGAAATTGTGAATTATACAAATAAAACTTTCCAACTCAGTCATTTCAAGTTTGAATCATCTATTCAAAATTTTGATTTTCTTTTTATACTTGAAGTTATTATTTAAGATAGAATTTAAGAATAAAATTTCTGATTCCTCTCAAACCATTTAGAGATAAATAAATGTATGTACAAAATTTGTCAAATCAAATTTAATCATATATCTATATATATTATAAATCAAATCATATTTTAGAAATTAAAATCAATCAAATTTCCCAAAACAAAGCTATAGCAAAACTACATAATGGTTTCTTCACTTCGAAACTCGAAAATGAAAGTCGATGATGCCGCGGTCATCACCGAAATTATTTTCCAGCGACAAAGAGAAGAGCACTAAAAAATTTTAAAATTTTAAAATTCTTTGGAAACAAATTTCTATTCCAAAATAATTTAAATAATATATCCTTTTAAAACTTTGAACACAAGGTTTGAAACCATCGAAAATTAAATTCTCAAATTTCTTGATTTAAATTCATTTCAGTTCCCAAATCAAATTTATAAACAACTATTTATAAATTCATTTACAGAATGATAAATCAAGTATTATCATTTCAAATAATCAATTTAAATCAATTTATTAAGTTCCATAAATTTACTTATATAACAAAATTTATTCCATTAACCAAATTTAAAAATAATATTGTGTCAGTTTGTTCTGTCAAAGTGTTTTAGAAATCCCATCGATAGCGTTGATCAGACGAATCGATCGGAAGCCCAAATCAACATCAACAACTCAAACAACACAATATATAAAACAAAACATAGATTTACAAGTACAATATAAAAATGTTTGGAGATAGTTTGGAAACAAAAGACAAGATGATTACATAACAAAATAGGGAGATGGGTAAGCTTAAATAAATCGCGGGCAACCTTAACCGGGTCAACCGTGACTTAATGAATAAGATCAAATGTGATATTTTTTTCTGGGGTAAATCTACATCCGATCTCAAGAGATAGAGTTTGGAATAACAATAGATATTAGCATCTAAACCAAGGATAAATATAAATCTCTGGTGAATCGATGCTGATTGTAAAGGATTTTCACCCTTTTACAAGAAAATTAGAATATTGGCAAGACCGCCAATTCACTATAAAGATCATTCGAAGTGGAGTTATGGGATACTCCAGAATCAAAAGAAGATGAATGGTGAGGGACAAGAATGGATTTTGGAACCGCAGGGAACGTTCCAAAAATTCAAAGGAAATTCGAATCAAGAGGAAAATATTCAAACTCGAACGAAAGTGATTCTGTAAATAGATCTACTCCATATGCTGAGTTTTGCTACAAAGCCAAAGCTTTGATACCAACTGTAACGACCCGGTATTTTCAACCATTCGCATCCATTATAAGTGTATAGGTAGACACTCATGCCGGAATTGAATTGCTCAAAATACCGCGTTGTAAATAAAATTTGACAAATCTCAGAATATACAGTAAATAAATATAATCACAGATCACAGATACAGAGTAAAATAATGCAGCGGAAGTAAAAGAAATAGTAGTTCATGAAGCTACTATGTAAATATATCAGAGTTACATAAGATACAACATAAGAAATAAAGTACAGCAGAAGTCTCAATTCAATAACCAAGTACAGGCTGAATAGAACAACGGAACCGAAGTTGATAGAACAAGACTAGCAGATAATCTCCAGCGATTCAAATCTCCGGAAGGTGGAAATCCAAATCTGTGAATACTCAGGCTGACCCAAGCGTAAAGCAAAACACAAAACACTCGAGTCAGGACAATATATACTTATATAATGTAAACCAACTCAAGTGAACTATAATAAAGGTACAAGTAACTTAGAAGATGCTTGGGACCGCCCATCCTCTAAGGATCCGTTAAAATATCTACTATGTTGTAATATTCGCTATTATAATAATGTCTAATAAGTAAAGTATAATCATATAGAAAATAGCGTTAAGGGGATGGAGAACCTTAACGCGGTCGGATTTTAAAATCATAATCGTAGTGGGTTCGATATGGTAGGTGACACGGCACACAAGGCAATGCCAGGGTAGATATACCAATTACGCACACGGACTGATGGATACACATAGCAGCCACTACCGTTCCACCTCGAACAACACTCCCAAATCAAGGGTGGCCACCAAAAATCACAAAGTAATAGAATGGTATCGAAGAAGTGTGTCCGATACGAGGTGCTACCTCACTGGCCCGAGATCGCTCCTGTTTTAGTCACCTTATGCCAACTCACGGGAGTTGGGTCCACGTATATACCTTAGGATCGTCGCCACCATCCTACTTCATTATGGAAACTCCACCACGTACACAGTTGTCAAAGTGGTTTTCGGTATCGACAGAGAGTATGTCCATATCTGACCCCGGTCTCTTTAACAACCAATCGTTATTATAACCTGTGGTTATAACTTTTAAAACAATACTTTACTTCAAAATAAAACATCATTTCAAAACCATATATTTATCAAAATAAAGATTAAATCAATTCCAAACCATTTCCATATATTTAAAAATATCATATCATTTCAAAACTTCATTTCAAATCATTTTAATATTCCAAATATCATTTGAGTTCAAATCTAAATATTCAACTTTAAATACCTTTTAAATTTAAAGGTATACTTCATTTATTATCATTTCAAGTCACCCTTTAAATAGTTTATATTCCAATCAAATAATTCATTTAAACCTTTTAAAAGTGTAATTATTATATTTTCAAATCAAGTATTCAATTTCCAAAGTTTCAAACCATTCTGAGTTCGTTTACTAAGTCAAAAACCCTAATTATTAAAATTTCAGCATTTCACAGCATTTAAAAACAACTGCTATAGGTTATATTTGAAAACATTTTTAATTCAGCAAAGACAGCACTTAAAACTGCTGTTAAAACTCAGTTTTAGTTGAATTATAGTTCAAAACAGAAAAGATAGCATTTCAGAAGTGCTGCGGTAGTTCAGATTTCAAAACAAGAGTTAAATTTGGTTTCAGCAAAGACTGCAGACCATTATAGCATTTCCAGAGAATGCTATAATAGACCTGAATTCAATATTAGCCTATAAGTTCAATTACAGCAACTACAGCATTTCAGAAATGCTGTAATAGATCTTTTTACACAATTTTAGTTCAAAACAGAATCTATAGCATTTCTGAATGCTATTAAAAGTTAATTTCAGGTGTTAGTTTATTTCCAGCAATTAAATAACTTTAATTTAAAACACATAAACATTTTAAAAATCATATTTTAACATTTAAAATGTTCATTTACATATCGTTTAACATATATCTTTTCATAATAAAATCCAATTTTCAACAATTTACTTAATAAATTTAAGTGTAAAAGTTTCCAATTCTTCACATTTCAACAAATAACTTAACACTTCAAATTTAAATTACCATTTCACAAATTTAACTAAATTTCCAATTTTATTTAATTAACTTAACCCTTTAATTAAAACCAAATTTCACATTTCCTAGTCAAGTTATATTTTAAAAGATCACTTTTAAACATTCACTCATTTAACCACTTAAATTCATAGAAAAATCAATAATACTTTAATAAATCACTTAAATTCAAATTTAATCAAATTATCATATTTACCATTTCCAAATAAAATTTAATATCCATTTTATTTATATAACTTAAATATCATTTTTAACCAAATTTCCAACTTAAGTTATATTTCAAAAATCCAGTTAAACCATTCATTAATTACATTTTTAACACATGGGAAAAAATCATAATTTCTTTATTTTAAAACATTTCAAAATCTATTTAAATAAAATTTCATAAATTTATAATTTTTTAAAATACTTAAAAATATCCAAAACACTTTATAAAATAACCACGGGCCTGTATATAATTTTCTAACCTAGGTCAAGTGATACGGATATGTATCATTTCAATCCGCAGTTAAAAAAAAGAAAAATCCGGGTTCTATCATTTCAAACCCGCAATCCCAAGTTAAAATAAATTAAATAAAAATCGTTCAGGCCTATCATTTCAGCCCATAGTAATTTTTCCCTATTCTAAAGTCCGTTCGGGTATGTATCATTTCAACCCATAGTGATTCTAGTCTACAGGGAACTTGCAATGGTGATAATTGATATAAATAACAGAATAACATTAAATAACAGTAACATATGATATAACAGGTGTATAAACATCATATGATCATAATATAGTCAAGTATAACATGATAATATATTTCTACAGATTCACAGGGTGTCAATTTACTAGTTATATAGGTACATATTGTCTGGTGAGAATAACTCACCTGTTCAAAGCTGGAGATTACGACCAAATACACAAAACAGAGATCCACAAAGGCATGAAAACATGACTACAATTTGAATGAGGGAGAGCCAATGTTATTTGTCTTGTCACATATCAAACAAAACACAATATACAACATGAATTTCAAACCAAACTATTATAAACAAAGCTAGAGATATAAGCACAATACATAGCTAAACTTTTGCACTTGCATTCAACCACTTATGCTTCAGCTATGGGCTGGAAAGGTACTGCAATGGGATGGTTTTGAATCAGGTTTGGTCAGGTTGAGGTCATATAGGTTGGCCATAACAATATATGAAGGAGATGAAGGCATATGTGTGCATCAACACACAACTACAAGCAACAACATGGATTCCAAGGCCTAAATGTCTTCGACCAAGGGACTATTGGGCATGGCCTGATCTAGAAAGGTCCACTACATATGTGGCAAGGTCTAAAGCTCAGGTTTGTGGTGGTAGTGGTGGTGGATTGGTCGGCCAAAACATGATGGTGGAGTAGTGGCAACAAGGTAGCTCAGCTATGGTGTTTTAAATGGAGTTTTTTTGTTCATTTTTAGGTGGATCTTCAACATAGGATGGCTCGGCTCAGGAATGGCAGTGGAGAGGAGGGTATGGTGGCTGGAATAGGTGGTGGTGGAGGCAGCAAAGTGGCTGGAGATGGCAGGCCGAACATAAAGTAGATGAAGGCAAGTGCAAAAATCACAACAAAACAATGAAAAGGTGAAAAAGAAAAAGAGATTTTACCAAAACTTTTGTATAGGAATGGAGGCCATGATTTTTGTGAGAATTTTCTCAGTTGTTTTCACATGAATAAGAGAGAGGTACAGCTGAAGCAAGTATAAGGAACGGCCAAAAGAACTGATGTATTGATTGAAAAAGAAACGGTGAAAGAAACGGTAGAATTCAAAAGGACTAAGCACACAAAAGGTATCAAACTCTTCATATATCTTTAATCCCTTTTTATAACTTTATATTTCTGGAAAAAAAAATCCCAGATAAAATTTCGAAATTTTATCAAAATATAATAATTTATATAAATATTTATCAATTATATAAAGTTAAATTAAGAAAATAGCTAAAATAGTAAACTAGTCTAGAAAATTTGGAATTGAATAGAATAAATTTTTAGAAAATTCACATGAGCTTGTAATATATTTTTAAACATAAATAATAACATAAATAAAAATATATTCACAAAATAAACATTTAAAATTTAATTTACATATAATTTCTAATGAAGAAAATAGCAGAAAATAGGAAAACAGCCTTAAAAAATAGGAAATCATCATAGTAAATTTTGGAAAAATTCTATTATTATTTTTGAAAATATTTAGAGATGAAAATATACATAAATTAACATATTGACACATATTAAAATAAAATATAACAAAGAAAAAGTAATCTATACAATTTAAAATAGACAAAATTGTTAAATAAACAGTTTATACTCAAAATTGAAATGTACATAACTTTTACATTTTAACTCCGTTTTCAACGAAACGAAAAGCAGTATTCATGTTAATACATCTATTTTCATAATAAAAGATAAAATCTATAATTTCAAATGTTTAAAATTTAAACTTAAAAGTCAAAGTTTGACTATTGACCAAAATTCACATTTTCTGGAAATATTAAATTTAGTCATATTTGGAATTCTAATCCACATCAAAATCAAAGTTTATACTTAAAATAACAAAATTTATTCTTTTTCATAAATAAAGCTTTTAAATCTGGAAATATCAATTTAAAAATAATTGAAAAATACAGGGTTGTTACATAAATGATACCATATTTTCCTTTTTTTGTTGATCGGTTCTGACTAGTATGTTGTTGCCATGAAACACATATTCATATTTTTAGTATCTGGTTCATTGTCGCTAAAGGAATTGTCTGAATCATCCAAAGTTGCTGTATAAGCCCTCTTTTTTTCTAGATGAATCATTTGCTAGTGAGATCTTTGATTTATTTGGATGTGGGCAATTGAAAATGACCGGGTTCATCGTAGTTGAAGCATCTAGTTGCAGTTCTAGTTCCAAACATCTTGTTTGTAGGTTTCCGAAAGTTGTTCATCCTTCTATACTTCAGGAATTTTCTGAAATTTCTGGTCATGAAAGCAATTTCTTCGTCATTATCATTGTCTAAATCCTTATCATTATTTATTGCATTGAAAGCAATGGATTTCTTTTCTGTTGCTTTACTTTCTCTTCTGCCCTACAATTGTCTTCATAAGGCGCTAAATTGCCTATTAACTCTTCAATTTTCAGAGTACTAATATCATTATCCTCTTCAATTGCAAGTGTCTTTTAATCCCACTATAAAAAGAGTGAATTGAGGATTTTTCTAACTTGGTCCTCTTTAGAAAAGTTTTTACCTAATGCAACTAATGAATGCACTATATCTTCAAATCTACAATACATGTCAGAAATCCGCACTTTTAGATTCATTTTAAATAATTGAAACTGATTAGTTAACATAGAAAATTTAGTCTGGCTCACTTTACTAGTGCCCTCATATGTAACTTATAGTGTTCTCCGAATTTCATATGCAGACTTACAACTAGAGAATCTATTAAATTCATTTTTATCTATGAATAAATCAAAATATTCATGGCCTTAGAATTATTTTGTGCAAGTGTCTTTTGGTCATTAGTCCATTATGCAAAATTAGTTTGTGCTTCATTGTACTCATTTTGTGTAACATTCCAAATATCTAAACTATTAGATTGTAAATAAATCTTCACCCTACATGACCAATAAATGTAATTACTGCCATTAAAAAGTGGGCGTCAAGCAGTATATTGTCCTTCAATTAATGTGTTAACAATTGTACTAATAGTGTTGCTAGCCATCAAAAATTAAATTATGGGTTTTTGAAAACCTAGTGCACTGATATCAAGTGTTGGTTGCGAAATTATGGATCTCGAGGCTAAATAAACACTAGAATATGGTGTATAGTATTTTCTAACTTTTGTGAATTTTTTAAATTTCTTTCAATTTTCATGTTAAATCACAGCTTTTTAATACAAAATTGTATCAATGATCAATCACATATGAAAATACAGATAAAATAAAAGCAATAAAGTAAAGTAAACGGTTAGAGAGACGACGCTAGGGATTTTATACTGGTTCTAATTTCTCTTACATCTAGCCATATATAATTGCTTGTATATATATTTCTTTTCAAATGCTAATCTTTAAACAGGTAGAAGGAAAACCCAATTACAATCTCAATTCCGAGGCTACAAGACACACCCTCTTGATTTTCCGGGCTCAAAGTATGCCAATATGATTTGGACGGGCTACAAGTACACCCACTCGGATTTTCGAGCAACCGAGCACACCGAATTGATTGAACGAGTACAATCACACCTAAGCGAATACAACTAGAGTTTGATGGTTTTTCCAAAGACAATTTCTTGAGGTTTGGATACAACTGATCCTATAGACTCTTGAGTAGCACTTTGATCTTAGATTGAGAGAAACATATGATTGAAAATTGATAGTGAATAGTAGTGAATCAAATCAGAGAAGTTTGAATTGATTATGTATAATTTTGAGTATAAATAAGAGTAATTTTCAAGAAATGTTTTGAGAGAGTAAGAGGAGAGAAGATAATAAGAAAGTAGTTAATAAAAATTCGTTTGAAACCCCTATATATAGTGAATCAATAGATCTGTCTATTCTTGAAGAGTTATGATGAATAGACACTTCATTTCAAAATTTGAAAAACTTATTGGTGGCATATAAGTTGATATACTCATAGGGTATATGTCGACATACCCATGTATATTTTGAAAACACTTTATTTTAAAATGTTTTTGAAAATATTATGCTTTGTAAAATATATTGATACTTTGTAAAATAATTTAAACATAGTTTATAAACATTTTAAACTTCAAAAAACTTTTATAAAATATTTTTAAATATATTTTAAAAATCATTTTGTATTTAAAAATAAAGGACAAGAAAAAAGGAAATGGAGATCAAAGATTGTTACCAGGGACTTTAACAAAATTCTATGACTCTATATACTATACTATAGTCTTGATATCTTCGTATCTTAGTCTTTATACTCATGAGTCTTAATGTCCATTCTTCGGGTCTTTATACAGAACAATGTTCGATTCAACACCTGTATAATATCCAGCACTATATACTTTATAACTTGGCAAAACATTAGTATTTATATTTTATATGAATGTATTATTGTTATTAAGGTTGTTATCATCAAAATTAATAACTGAGGCATTAACAGTCCTAACCGAGAGCAACTTCATCTGACCTAAAAAATACCAAAAAACAACTCTGCACCTCCATGACTCAAATTAAGGCAGGCGCCTCTGTAGAGCCCATCTTAGATCTTATCCTAGCTTCTCTTCCAGCCTTCATAAACCAATCAAACTAACGCGTGGATAGACCAGAGAAATTTATGGCTCAATATCCTGCCCTTAAACCAATCTCCCTCAGCCTTTCACAGCTCACCACCATCATTCACCAACTGCAATGACTATGCAGCACGTGAATGACAACACCAATCTCATAGATGAGAATGCTGGTGTTGGTCTAAAACAAACGGATACCAAGCTCAAAAGCAGAATTCAAATCAATCCCCAGATCAAATTAAAGCCTACGAACATTAACCCATTACCACTGAAAAAGCATGTACGAACTGCATCTGATGATGATTATGTTACTTCACTCTATTGAGATGGTTTATCCCAAATAGATCCCAAGGGTATGAGATCCGTCAACTGAAAGCCCACGTAGAGTAGCTGGTGGGACTTTGCCGACACAACAACATAAAGGATGTAAGGGAAGAGGGTTCTTCCCTGTTTAGTGAAACCATTATTAAAGAAAACTTCCGTGATAACTTCAAAGCTTCATCAATCGATAAGTTTAACAAAACAACTAACCCAAATGGTCATATTTGCACTTTTGAGTACTACATTGACATTCTAAGGTGGGAAGGATGGCTATGTGTAAGCTCTTCTCAGTATATCTAACTAGTGCAGCTTCCAGATGGTTCAGGAGGTATGGATTGGGGAAAGTTCATTCTTGGCCACAACTAGCTGCAGATTTCTTAAAACTGTTCAACTCTGGGAGAAAGGCTTCCCCAGATGTGAATACCATGTCTTGCACGAAGCAAGGAGAAAATGAAAGCTTACGCAACTTTATAAAATGCTTCAAATCCAAAGCTCTTTGGATTAGAGTGACTTGTGAGGAAGCTCTATTGATGACAGGGCATGTTGGGATTAGAAAGAACACCACCATATAGGATAAGAACAACAGGAAGCCACGCCATAGCATGAAAGCTTTCTATGAATGGGCCAGTGGCAACACCAGAATGAAAGAAGCTGGGGCCACATAATTACCCTCATCTATGGGAGCTTCTGCTCCCTACAATGAGAGAAAGAGAGGGCAGAAGGATACCATCCACCTGTAGAGCGGTAAAGAGAATTTAACTTCGTTGTTAAGACTCCCCTCACCCACACACCTGGTTAGATATATGAGATGACCAGAACTAAACTGGCCTATAACGTCCCAAACAAAGGGAAGAAGCAGGAGTAGAATAGGAGGGGAGCATATTGCCGCTTCTACGGAGCCAATGGTTAGCATACTGATAACTGCCGACACTTGAGGAATGAAAACGAGAGACTGATTCAAAAGGGCTACCTAGATAGCTACCAAAAAGAAAATAATGGGTCGAAGCTTAAGAATCTCTCTGTAGATCCGAATAAAGAACTAGCAGGAAACCCTTCTAGCCTTATAGCCTCGATCCACGGACGACCACACTTCGTTGGAAAAAGCAAGAAAGTACATAAGCGGTATGTACAAGAGGCTAAAGTAGAATGGAGAACCTTACTCTACGTAAAGCAGAACCTGCTCAGGACATAATCTTCACAGCTGCTAATGTCGATGGAGTGGTTTTTCCACATTAAGACCTACTAATAGTTACGATGTAGATCTCAAACTGCAACATAAAGAAAATCTTTATTGATTTTGGGTGCTCTATTGGCGTCATTTTCAAATCTGCATTTACCAAGATGAAGCTTCCAGTAGAAAAACTAAAGCCAATCCCCGAACCAATTTACAGCTTTAAAAATACTACGATCGTCCCTATTGGATCAACACGTCTTCTTATCACCGCTGGGACTGCTCCTCTTCACAACTCATTCTATGCAAGCTTTATAATCGTTAATCAACCATTGTCGTATAATTCCTTTTTGGGAAGGCTTGCACTAATTAACATGTATAATTTCTTAGAAGGATTTGCTTATGAAGTTCCATACTCCTATTGGAATGATCAATTACAGGGGAAATTTATTAGCTAGAGAATTATACAATGTAAATCTCACTTCTAGCAGTAAAATTGTTCAAAACTAATCCAATTCTCTTCTAATAATTGTGATGGTGGTAATAAAAAAGAAATCAAGCCAGTTTTGAGAACTACGTCGGTAAAAAGTACCAATTATGATATTGAAACATGTCACTCTACGACTACAACATTAGTAAGGAAGAAAAAGAGGGAGTATATGCACATGATCGGCATCGATGAGTATAACTCGGTCTATCCACGGTATTTTTCCAAAGAAGCTCAAAGACATGCTTTCTCTGCTATTTCCTAGCCCGAAGAAAAAGAAGAAAGTGAAATAGATCCAAGATTAGGGGAAATAAGAAGGGAGTTGCAGCCATTGGATGATCTTGAAGATATAAAGATAGATCCTAAAGATCCTTTGAAGGTTCTCAAGATAGGTAAAAACTTCGATGCAGAAACTAGGACAGAATTGATAGACTTCCTCAAGAGATCAGCTAATGTTTTTGATTGGGTACACTCAGACATGGTAGGGATAGACCCAACTATCATCTAACATGGACTCAACATCGATCCAAATGTTCATCTAGTCAAGAAAAAGCGCAGGACTCTAGATCAGGAAAGATTTACTACTATACACGAAGAAGTTAAGAAGCTAAAGGCGAATGGATTCATCAGGGAAGTGTATTGCCCAAAGTTGATCGCCAACCCTATTCTTGTAAAGAAGTTCAATGGGAAATGGAGAACTTGCGTAGACTACACCAACCTCAACAAGGCATGCCCAAAGGATAGCTTTCCTCCACCTAGAATTGATCAATTGGTAGATGCAACTTGTGGACACGAACTGCTCTCTTCCATGGACATATACTCGAGTTATAATTAGATAGCTATGTTTGAGCCAAATCAGGCATATCATTTTTGTGACGGACAAAGGCTTATACTGCTACAAGGTCATGCTGTTTGGACTTAAGAATGCTGGAGCAACCTACCAAAGGTTAGTTAATATGTTCTCAAATAAGATTGGTAAAAACGTTGAAGTATATATGGACGACATGCTCATCAAGTCAAAAGTAGCATTGAGTCATGTGCAAGATTTAGAGGAAACTTTTGCATTCCTAAGGCAATATAACATGAAGTTAAATCCTTTGAAGCGTAATTTTGCCATTCAGTCTGGAAAATTTCTAGGGTGCATAGTAAACGCCCGCGGCATCGAAGCAAACCTGTAGGAGATTGAGGCCATAAGGAAGATGGAAGTTCCAGAGAAGCCAAAAGATATCGTGAATGTAAATGGTAGAGTGGAAGCTCTAAGCAGATTCATTTCCAAAGCAACCAACAAATGTATAGCTTTCTTCGACCAAGTGAAAAAGGGACGGAATTTCAAATGGACCGAGAAGTGCAAAGTAGCATTTCAAAATCTAAAGGATCATCTGATCAGTACTCCTATCCTCTCAAAATCATTAACATGTAAGGACTTATACATATATTTAGCTGTAACCGATAAAGTTGTTAGTGTTGCACAGTGGTTCTAGAAGATGAAGGAACCCAAAGGTCTATATACTTTATAAGAAAGCGCCTGTTTGGGCAGAACTCAACTACTCAATCATCGAAAAGTTAGCCTACAACCTGCTCCTTACAGCAAGAAAATTTCACCCATACTTTCAAGTGCATCCCATCAAAGTCCTTACAGACAAGCCGCTAAAGCAAATATCGCAGAAGCCAGAGCCATCGGGTCGCTTGCTAAAATGGGTAATGAAACTTTGCTAGTATAACATTTCCTACTACCCAAGGAAAGCAATCAAAAGATAAGCAATAATAGATTTCATTGTGGAATGCACACTGCTCACTGAGCCACAATCCAAGGAAGAGATGCCTACTCTATAGTTCTTGCAATTATTCATGGATGGGACATCTAATAAACATGGGGAAGGTGTCGGATATGTTTTGATCACCGCAGATGAGCAGAAATTGTATAGGGATTGCAACTCGGGTTCAAAGCTACCAACAACGTGGTAGAACATAAAGCTTTCCTCGTCGGCTTAAGGATGGCCCAGGTAATGAAAGTAACCCATACTAATATTCATAGTGATTCCCAATTAGTTGTAAATCAAGTATAAGGAAATTACCAAATGGAAGGGCCAACCTTAGCCAAATATTTAGAAGTGTCCAGAAGGTCGCTAGAGTAGTTTGATCAATTTGATATAGAGAAATCCCATACAAGAACAATTCTTCTGGATTCGTTAGCCAAATTTGATAGCAATAAAGTAGCTTAGGAAATGAAAGCTGTTCCAATAGGACATTAAGCCAAACCAAGCATCATTGAGGCCAACCAAATACTGGTCCTGACTAGAGCACAGTAAGCTACGGTCGGAGAAGCTCAGAATCAAGAAACAGTTGAAAATCAAGAGCAGTTCCTAATAACGCATGTCCCCCAACAGACGGGGGAAGGCTCATGGATGACCCTTATCAAACAATTCTTGGTAAACTGATTCTTACCTCCAAACAAGAATGCTCCCAGTTAAACTATGGCTATGAAGCGATGCTCCCAGTTAAAACAAAGGTTCAATCACATAGAAGAATATCATATGTGGAAAAACAAAATAAGGAGTTAAAAGAGGCTACCCTCGATCTAATTCAAGAGAAAAGGGACGAGGCAGCAGTACAATCCATCGCATACCGACAAAGGATAACAAAGAATTACAATGTTAGGCTCAAGCAAAGAAACTTCTGGAAGGGAGATCTACTACTGCAAAGAGTAGTGGCCAACACCAAGGACCCACCAGATGGAGCTCGGGGCCCAAATTAGGAAGGTCCTTCGGTTGTAGCAAAAGTCCTAGTTAATGGGGAATACCGACTCTCAAGACCTAATGGAAATCTAATTCCAAAAACCTAGAATTCCGAGAATCTTAGGCCTTACTTGGTATATGTAGTGTTATTTGTATAGTGAAATAAAAAGCATTGTAATTATTATGAACAGAAGTAATTCAATTAACTGGACGTAGGGATATTAGATAGCCTGAACTAGTATAAAAATCTTTCTATGTTAATTTTAATAACATAGCTAATAACGTTGAGTTATAACTTACAAAATCAACTTTTTAGTCTAATAATCACTGGACATAAGGATATTAAACGGGTTGAACCAATACAAAAAACCATGTGCATGAATAAAAAAAGATCGTAAATACACGACCTAATTTAATAGTAAAAAACTGTCTACCACCAAATAGCATGCAGACCGTGCCAAGCGCACGACAAGGCATGAATGCCAAAGACCAAGTTCAGAAAGCATGAACTGCATGAGGAATCAACCAAAAGTGGTAGGAAAACAATGCATGGAATGCAGTACAACCTCAAATCAGGTATAATTCCAGAAACTACATAAAGCTTGCTGGGTAAATATTCAAAACCAAAATTTACTAATATTTACTGAAATCTACTCATACTTTCATATTTCACACATTTGTACGTACATCACAAGTGAAAATAGAATGATCATCACGCAAAATTACATCAAAATTTAAGCTCGAAACTCTGGCTTATAGTAAAACAAACTACATCATGATTCTGACTCACCCTTAGAAGAATCATCGATTATGATACTTCCACACCAATGAGATCCACGGTCACCTAATGTAGGTCGTTGAATAGAACCGCCCTTTGCTTGAGAAGCCGGGGATAGGTTGTTTAACTCAGTAATAACAACTGATGAATAACGAGAGGCGACAATGCCAGAAGTGACTCTAGGGTCGTAGTTTGCACTGGCCCAAATGTTGCCAAGGTCCCCCAGACTGAAAGCAAAATATTCATGATTATATCAAAAGGAAAAGTCGAGTTAATGCCATAAGTGAGTAAAAACATCGATGGCTCGCTTTGCAATAATATCTACCATAGCCCTTCTGACCCTCTCTTTATGAAGTTGCTCAATCAAGGAAGCCTTATCTAAACTTTCTAAAGCAGCAGTAGAGATCCTAGACGATGTAGTAATAGGAACTCATCCAAGGGCCTGCAAACTGGATAGAGACACTAAGGTAGATATTTTGTTTTCAAAGGAAGTTCGAATGCTCCATAGCCACCATTCTAACCCATTCAATCTCATCCAAAAGCTTATTTTTTATCTTCTTAGTCGCTCTAGAATAATAGTCGAAAAGCTCCTGCGCAGTAGGTATAACATGCGAATAGCTACCCCCAGGGTCCGCGATTCCTTCTTATAGTAATTTTTAAACTCATGAAATTTAGTCTCATAATAGTTCTTCAAATCCTCCTTCCACTGGAAAACAATATCAGGATCTGCCCTAGCGGAGGCATAGATGTAGCATCAGGCCTTGATACTACATTAGGGCCCAAGGACGCAATAGGATCACCATCTTTATTAATTTTCTTAGCGACTTACAAAGACAACTCTTTAACTTTTCCATTCAGTGCCTTGATTTCATATTCATATAAAACCATATATACATCTTTCAACAATCCCTCAAGTTCACTAATTCGAACCAAAGAAGACCTGAGCTTGTCTTCTAAGTCAGTTATCTCTGAATGTTGCTTAGTGATGCAAGGCTGGAAATCAAGCAAATCTAAACGAACAAAATTAAAAGAAAGTGCAAACAAGATAAAGCTCACAAGCTCATAAGATACTTATACTCATTTACAAGAGAATTCAATTTACACAGTATCCTTATAACTACTTAGACAACAATAAACAAATAAAGACAAAAAATTGCTTTCTACAACATGTTCCTACAAAAGTATAAGTCTCAAAATACAGCTACATTTATAAAGTATCGAGCCTAAGGGATGCTTACCGAAGGTCGGTCCGTTCTAACATGAAAAGTCTTCCTATGGTCGAAGTCAGTGCCTGTCCATACGTCCATCGGATCTTCCACAATCGCCATAAAACTTTCTTTATTATAAAGAAAAATCAAATCAAGCATAGGGTAAAAATAATTGAAAACATTTATAGCTCATTGCAAAGATATCTGCCCCATCCTATATCTAATATTCTCCCTTCTAAGCTTCTCTTCGAGATTAGCAAGTCGACCCTGCCTTGGCATGTTAACAGGTACCGCCACGACACTAGAGATAGCCAGAGCATTTTGTAATCAATCTTTGAGTTCATAAATCTTAAGTACAACGGTTGTAACAACTCGGGATTTTGAGAAGCTATAAATTTTAAATTTTAAGTGTAATAAATTGATAGTTGAACTTGATTAATAATAAATATGACGAACTAACCCCTAAAAATATGTTTTATAAATTTAGTAAGGAGTAATCGAGTGGTAGACTAAATGGGTGAAGTATAATAATTTTGTAAAGTGATTGAAGTGAAGAAAACATGATTAGTAAAGTGATTAAGAAGCAATCAAGAAATAAATTAAAATGAAATGGGTAACACAATCCCTTAGCCCAAGCCCATTTGTGCCTGTTCTTTCATTATCAAGAGTATTTAGAGCTTTGCATCAGGCCCAACCCAAGACCAAGGCAAACAAGACTTATGCCCAGGGCAAAAGGCACGCAAGGGGCAACAGAAAAAAAAAGTTTCTCGTTCGCGAACGACAAACTGAAGAAAACGCGCCTCCAGAACCTCTCGCCAGGGCAACATTTGGGCCAGTGCGAACTACGAGCCTAATTTTGCCCTACCAGGAATGAAAGCAGCCCCACCAGGAATGAAAGCACCCCACCACCAGGAATGAAAGCCACCGCCTGGGCGTGCCACTACCAAGCAGCCCCAAATCCAATTTTGCCCTAATTTTCTGTTTTGCTGCTATTGCTCTCAGCTCTGCTCTGCCAGCCTTGTGTTTGTGCTATGCTACCCTAACCTGTGCAGCGCTGCTATGCAATTGTTTTGCTGTAATTTTCTAAAATGTAAGTTTTTTATTAGTTTTATTTTTATATATAAATATGATTGCTATTTTGATATATGTTGAAAGTAGAATTACTGTTAGATATCCGGTTTTTTATCAAGTTTCTTATAAATATGATTATTGTAATGCTGTTGGTAATGATTCAATGAACATGATAAAATTGCAAATTGGTCTATAATGCTATTGGAAATGACTCAATGAACATGATAAAATTGCAAATTGGTTCATTGAAAATCAATTGCGTTGATTTAATTCTTTTTATGAATGAACAAAATTTTTGAAAATGAACAGTGTTGATTTCATTGAATGGATTAAATTATGATTAGTTACTAGTATTGAGCTTAAAAGAATTAAAATGCATGTGCTAATATATTTTTTCATTAATAATATCATGTTGTATTTCAATTCGAGATAGGAATCGAAAACAAAATTCCGGTTATCAAAATAGGAAGAGAAAACAATGCAAAGATGAAGAAGAAAAATCTTTGGTAGGCTTAATTTCAAATTTATTCAAAGCAAGACAAATGAAATCTCGAACTTCAAAATCAAGTCAAGTTGAAGAAATTAATTTTGAGCATGATGATATTGATGTCAATATCGAGATAAATGAAGATGAAGTGCCTGCAAATGAGGATGTTGAAGTAGAAATTGAGGATCAACATGTTGTAGAACTTGTAAACGAGGATAACAATGTACATGTACATGTTGATGTTAATGATGAAGATGTTGGGGATGTAGCTATCTTGATATTGAAAAGGATGTTGATATGAATTGCGATCCAGGATTATGGGTAAAATTACCGATACCAAACGAATTATGCTAATTCAACGTGGTCCCATCAAAATAGTGAAAGAAAATGATATGTTCCCAAGAAATAAGATTGATGGTAGACACTTCTCATTTAAACGTTACATCGGCAACTATCTATGGAGAGAAGAGCATGAAAGAAAATGACTTGTGTACTCGGATGAGTATGATAAAATTTATTGTTTTTGTTGTAAGCTATTTAAGCATACAAAAAAATATCCAAATTAGCCGATGAAGGAATTAATGATTGGCATAATTTATCTACTAAATTAAGAGAGCATGAAGGTAATCCATTGCACAATGAAAATCTAATCAAATGGGTGGATTTGCGTAGAGGGCTTCAACAAAAAGCAACAATCGATAAAGCAACGGAAGCGCAAATTGATCAAGAGAAACAACGTTGGAAAAAAGTACTTCTGCGCGTAATTGGTGTTGTCAAAACACTTTCTAGAAATAATTTACCATTTCGTGGATCAAATGAGAAAATATTTGAGAAAAATAATGGGCTTTTTTCAACTTATAGAATTTATAGCCGAGTTTGACCCAATTATGGAAGATCATCTTAGACGGGTGGTAAATAATAGTTGCAAAATTCAAAATGAATTGATAAGTTTGTTGGCTAACAAGATCAAAGTAGCAATGTTTACAAAGATTAAGAAAGCAAAATACTTCTCTATTATTCTTGATTGCACTCCGGATTTGAGCCATAAGGAGCAAATGTCCATTATTTTAAGATGTGTGAATGTTGATGATGCAAATGACATCAAGGCAGAAGACTATTTTCTTGGATTAATAACGGTGGATGATACATCTGGGCTTGATCTTTTTAAAGAACTTGAAAATGTTTTGGTTGAATTTAAACTTGATATTAATGATGTGAGAGGACAAGGGTAGGACAATGGGTCAAACAAGAAAGGTAACAATAGTAAATAATTTTTTTCCTTAAACTTGATTTTAATTTATTGACAATAATATTAAATACTTAATTGAACTTAATGTAGGTAACCATCAAGGTGTGCAAAAAAGGCTACTTGATATAAATCCTAGAGCCTACTATATTTCATGTGGGTGTCATAGTCTTAATCTTGCTTTATGTGATATGGAAAAATCATGTATGAAAGCTAGAAACTTTTTTGCATATGTGCAAAAGATTTATACTTTATTTTCCGGCTCAATCATCGATGGGAAATACTTCAAAGCTATGTGAAAGGTTTGACTCCAAAACCATTATCGGCAACCCGGTGGGAAAGTCACATTGAAAGTGTTAAAGCAATAAGAACGCAAATATCGGAACTAAGAGATGCTTTAATTAATATTGCAAATAATTCTAAAGATGATGTTGTGATGATGGAGGCTAAAGGATTATGCCAAAATGCTTTGGAAATTTTTGAATTCTTGATTAGTTTGTGTATTTGGTACACAATATTAGACAATATCAATCGAGTAAGTAAAATACTTCAACGAGAGGAAATGGATATCGAAGATGCAATTACAAATATTAAGGAGCTTGTAGCATTTTTTGAAAAGCTTAGAGAAGATGGATTTGAAACCATGATGAATGAAGCTAAAGAAATTGCAATTGAAGTCGGTATTGATCCAATCTTTTTGGAAAAGAGAGTTGTGCGTAGCAAAAAAAATTTGATGAAGATATCAAAGAGAATAATGATATGCAATCTCCCGAAGATAAATTTCGAGTTACTTATTTTCTTCATATAATAGATCAAGCTTTAACTTCACTTAAAGACCGGTTTGAGCAATTTAAGCTTTATGAAGGAACTTTTGGTTTCTTGTTAAATTAGAAGTTTAAAAATATTGACGTTGGTGAGTTGAAGAACCATTGCATGAAATTAGAAGGTTTTTTGGAACATAACGAGGAGCAAGATAATTGTGGTAAATAATTATTCTATGAGCTTCGACAATTATAAAGGATTCTACCATCGAAGTAACTAAATCCATTGATATTTTAAATTTTTGGAGGTCTTATCGAGATGTAAGTGGATTTTTGAATGTTTGGATTGCTTATCGAATTTTGTTGACTATTCCTGTAACGGTTGCTTCGGCAGAAAGAAGTTTCTCAAAATTGAAATTGATTAAAAACATATCTTTGGACTACTATGTCGCAAGAAAGGTTAAGCAGATTATTTATGATTTCAATTGAAAATGAATACTTGGATATGCTTAACTATGAAGAGATAATAGACGAGTTTGCTTCAAAAAATATGAGAAGGAGTTGTTTCAGTTAATTGCATTAGTATGCTATGATATCATGTTGATATTTTGGTTTTTGATATGTACTCTAAATGGTTTAATAGACCAATATTTTGTAATTATCGTTCTATACATGAAAGAGTTTTCATATTATTTCTACATTAAAAAATTTCATTTTATTTTTACATTTAAAATATCGTTCTCTTTTAAGGAATAGGGAAAAAAGAAATTAAAAAATAAAGCTTGTCTAGGGCATTAAATGTCATTGGGCCGGCCCTGTTTTGCATCATCGCATATCATCCACGAACTCATTTTCATTGTTCATTTTCGTTTTCAACATGAAACCCAAAAATGGTATCTCTTTCGAAATTCATAAAAAAATATCCAAAAATCATGAAATTTTAAATAGAGCTTCTCAATACTTATTTACACCACTACAAGTTGTAAAAGTTTAATTTTAACTAAGTTTGGATGGTTGAGAAATTGTTGGAGTAAGGTTTATTTTATGGTCTATAAACAATAGAGAAGTGGTTTGTTCAAGGAATGATTTCGAGTATCAAATCAAATTATTATGGCTTAAAATTTTTTAGGTGATTTCCATGGACTCTTAACTCTATTTAATATATCTTATACTTATATGATTGAAAACTTGATTGGTGATGATATTTGTTAATGTGCTTGTGCTTTGAGAAATTATGTGATTTTAACAATTCTCAATTTTTGATATATTGTTCCCGACATACTCCAAAACCACCATTCCAAATTTCATGAATTTGAGTTTCTATGTGCTAAATATGGTAATTTCCGCAAGCTTTTCAAAAAAATCTGGGCTGAAAATGCCTGTTGGTTTGAAATTCATTATAAATTGTAGGAAATCCCATAAATTCTAAAATTTGGATATGCTATTTCCAACTCAATTTATAACAACTATTAAAATTTTCATTTAATAATATTATGTTCTGATCTCCCAAATAGTATATTTATAGAGTTGTGTCCTTCCTACGAATTGTTTGCAAAGGTTCAATGATGAGAATTTGCTTTTAAGATGAATATTTCTATTCTTTACCTATACTCAAGTTCATTTTAATCTCCAAAATATGATTTTTCTTTACTTTGTGAATTATTGTGCATTGTGAGTATTATAAAGTTTTATTGTGCTCTATGAACTCACTAAAAAAAATAGCCTGACTCGGGTTTGTTTTCATTCAACAATCCTTGGGTCAGACCAAGGATTATTTATAGGTTTTAGTTGACATACTTTTGGATATGAGGTAATGGATGGACTGAGCCAATGTATTTATATAAACGCATGTATAGACATTGATATAGTTGTATATTTTAATTAAATCGCTTGAATTGTATAAAACAAATTCGGATATTGTATGAAATATTAAAATGTATAATATACATTATTTGCTTCCATTAGCGTACGATGGGATTTATTTATATGTGATGTTGTTATTTTTGCACTTTTCTGTCCTGGACACTCCTACATCGCCTTGTTCTCCATGTTACTCTACGGTATTACTCAGTAATACTCTCGGGTAATATGGATATAGAGGTGGGGTGTTACATTTTTGGTATTAGAGCAAGTTAAGAACAATGTAAAAATTCAGAAGCACACATACTTAACCTTAGAGGAGGAAGATTTAGGAAGTTACCTGAGTTTTATATGACTATCGGTTTTTATACGACTCTCATATTTTGTTTGCTTATGTAAATATTTTTGAATTTCTACAAATAAGCATGAGTATATATACATAATTTGTATGATTAATTAAATGAAGTTCTTATGTATTATAGTATGTGTTATAAGTTTGAAATCTATGAAGATTTTGAAAATCGGTACTTTATTAGTAATTGGAGAAAATTTGAAAGAATGTGATTTTAGATGGCTTTGGAAATATGGTACTAAATGATTTTAAAAAAGTTTGGAAAGTGGAAATGATTTTAAAAATGGTGGGATGTTTCATAAAAATAAAACAGTGGATAAGTTTTGTATGAAGGAATTTTAAGCGATTTGGAAAGGTTAGTTGAAAGTTTTGAAAAGTTGGTTTCAAAGTATTTGAAAATTATGAAATGATGATGATGTATTTAGAAGTGATATAAAATATTTTCTAAAAATATTTGTAAATTTAATATTGTGTGATAAATAGTTTTGGAAATATTTTGAAAGTAAAGTTTTTATTATTTTCGAAATACTATGATTTGGAAGGAAAATTTATATGGATGTTTAGTGAAATGTTTCCTTTGGAAATTATGTTTGTGAAAAGTACTATTATCTCATTTTTATGAAAAATGATTTGTGAAAATGTCATTTGGGAAAAATGATGTGATTGGAAAATATGATGTGATTGCGCTTGCTATTAGCATGATTAACTTTTACAGTGTTGGGAGTGCCTTTTTGTGTGACCATCATGGATGGTAGCCATATAGCCATACACCAAGCGTGACTGGCGAGTTGTGGCAGTTTGTAGTTATCCATTGACAATTATTTTTCTCCAGATTTTGGAAGGTGATTTGAAGATTTTGGAAAAAATTTGAAATGATATGAAATGACTATTTCGAAAATATTTTGAAAAGTGATTTTTGGGAAATTGATTTCAGGAAAGTTTGGTGAAAATAAGTTAGAAAATTTTGACAGGTGATATACATGATTTGGAAGTGAGATTTTACACAGACTGTGATTTTGAGAAAACTTTGCTGGTATTGTGTATTTCAATTTTTAGAAACATCCACCATCAAAAATGTATTTTTGGGAAAAAAACATATATTATGAAGTATTTTGAAAAGAACTCCACCATTGTAAATCTTGATTCTAAGAATATTTTTGTGAAGTGATTTTGAATAGGAAATTCCACTGCAATTATATTTATTTTGAAAAGTGATGTTTTAAAATTAGATTTATGTAAAATTTGGAATATTTGAGAACCCACGGATTTGAAAATTTACAGAATTACTTTTTGGATGAATTTTCCAAATTGATTTGTTGTTCAATTTTAAAGTGGTGATTGAAATATACCTTAATGTTTATAAGATATGATTTTGAAGATGTGTGTGTGTGTGTGTATTTGAAAAGTATAAGTGTTTATGTTAATGTTATAGATTTTGCTTAAGAAAAAATTACGTGGATGCAATTTTCTTAAGAAGGGGAGTTCGTAACAACTCGGGATTTTGAGAAGTTATAAATTTAAATTTTAAATGTAATCAATTGATAGTTGAATTTGATTAATACGAAATATGATGAACTAACTCCTAAAAAAATGTTTTATAATTTTAGTAAGGAGTAACTGAGTGGTAGACTGCATGGGTGAAGTATAATAATTTTTAGTAGTGGTTGAAGTGAAGAAAACATGATTGGTAAAGTGATTAAGAAGCAAACAAGAAACAAATTGAAATGGAATAGGTAACACAAACCCTTGGCCTAAGCCCATTTATGCCTATTCTTTCATTATCAAGAGTATTCTAAAGGTTTTCCTTATTACATATCATCCACGAACTCATTTTCATTGTTCGTTTTCGTTTTTTAACATGAAACCCAAAAATGGTCTCTCTTCCAAAATTCATAAAAATAAAATAAATATCCAAAAATCATGAAATTTTAAATAGATCTTTTCAATACTTATTTACACCATAAAAAGTTGTAAAAGTCTAATTTTGATTAAGTTTGGATGGTGAAGAATTGTTAGAGTAAGGTTTAATTTCTGGTCTATAAACATTGGAGAAGTAGTTTGTTCAAGGAGCGATTTCGGCTATCAAATCAAATTATTATGGCATACAAATTTTCAGGTGAGTTCCATAGACTCTTAACTCTATTTAATGTGAATATCTTGTTTTTATATGGTTGAAAACTTTATTGATGATGATATTTGTTGATGTGCTTGTGTTTTGAAAAATTATGTGATTTTAAACCTTCATCACTGTAAAATTCGTATTTAATTAATATAAATTTTAAAAGTTCCCAATTTTTGATATGTTGTTCCCGACATATTCTAGAACCTCTATTTCAAATTTCATGAATTTTCATTAATTTTTATTATGCTAAATATAATAATTTCCACAAGCTTTTCTGGAAAATCTGGGCAGAAAACGCCTGTTGGTTTGAAATTTATAATAAATTGTAGAAAATCCCATAAATTCTGAAAATTGGATATGTTATTCTCAACTTAATTTATAACAATAGTACAAATTTCATTTAAAAATATTATGATTTGATCTCCCAAGTAGTATATTTACGGAGGTTTTGTCTTTGCTGCAAATTGTTTGCATAGGTTCAATGATTAGAATTTGCTTTTAAGATGAATATTTTTATTCTTTACATATACTCGAGTTCATTTTAATCTCTGAAATACGGTTTTGGTTTACTTTTTGACTTCTTGTGTGATGTGAATATTATAAAGTTTTATCATGGTCTATGAACTCACGGTAAGAAATAGCCTGACTCGGGGTTTGTTTTTATTCGACAATCCTCGGGTCAGACCAAGGAATATTTGCAGGTTTCAGTTGACATACTTTTGGGTACGAGGTAATGGATGGACCGAGTCAACGTATTTATATATTCACATGTATTAGATATTAATATAATTGTATATTTTAATTAAATGGCTTAAATGTATAAAATAAATTCGGATATTGTATGAAATATTAAAATGTGTAATATACATTATTTGCTTCCCTTAGAATACGATGGGATTTATTTATATGTGATACTATTATTTTTGCATTGTTTTATCTTGGAAACTCCCACACCATCTCATTCTCCATGTTACTCGACAGTATTACTCAGTAATTCTCTTGGGTAATATGGATATAGAGGTGGAGGTGTTACAATGGTCTCCTTTGTCTGCTCTAAAGTCTTTATTAACTCAGTCCTTGTCTTTGTCGAGTCCCTAGATAACCATTAAAATATTTGAGAGCATCCGCTTTCCACCCTTTCCTCTGCATACGAGGGAGCACCTTCGACTCTGATCGCTCTAAATTTCGCTTATAATAAGCTTCAAATTCATCAAGTTTACCTTGATAATGTAGATCCAGCTTCCTTTTCCACTCATCCGCCAACATGGTGTCCATGCCTACAGGAGGAGCAAGGGTCGCACCCGTGCTAAGCCCTTAATAGTGTCTCCTTCTTTGGCATCCCCTTTCTCGCCATACTATTTAGCATCCTGAAGAGACAAGCTATCTATGCTCTTTCTCGGTCCCTCGATCTCCTCTTCATAGACAATCTCGTAAAGCACTTCACTCTCTTTCAGCATTTGTTGCAGTTCGACCACCTTTGAATTTGCAACCTTAAGCTCATTGCGCAGTTTGGTATTGCTTTAGTGTTGGCGCTCGTGTGCATTCTTAGCATTTTCAAATTCAGAAAGAGCATTCTTCAAATCTCTTTCAAGTCTTTCATTAGTAAGTGTTAGTTGAAAATTCTTTTCCTCTAAAGTCAAAATAGAAGTCTTGGTCGCAACCTCAATTTTAAGTATGCTTAAGTCGTTTGGACCGTAGATAATAGGAACCAAAGGTGTATTGGATTCGAAGACTTCAATAGATTCAGATGGATGCCCACAAGGAAAAAGGGAATCAACCTAATAGATAGTAGCTAGAATTTGTTCCAACAGAAATCAAATTGCACAAAACTAAGTTTAGAAATACGTATCACATAAGGCCAGTTTTACAACAAATCCATATACCATATATATATGTATAAATATATGTATGTATGTATATGTATATGTATATGTATATGTATATGTATATGTATATGTATATGTATATGTATATGTATATATAACAATAACAAACGAAGCTTTCTTATTTAGACTCCTAAGCCTAATCCTAAGTCATTCCAAATGAGGACTGTCAGGGGGAAAGGAACCGCTCTCAAGGGTATAACGCCAGCGACGCAATACGAAGTCACTAAGTGTCACCTTTTTCTTTAACTATTTGATCAATTTTGGAAAGCGGCCCTTAGTTTTCTTTTTTAAGTTACGTAAATGCCTCTTCTAACTCTTTCTCTCATATGCAAATTGTTGCTGCACTAAGACCAAGATGATCTACAATTTTGAATTTAAAGTTTTTCCATGCTCTCCCTTGGGAGTGTAGTAAAAACTACTTCCTTGGAAAACTATAAAGAACAGAGGAATGTAAATAACACAATCATTAGTGGTGCAATAGCAAGACAGTGGGATAATTAAAGAAAATTGGTTGCAACAAAAATAGGAAGCAGATTTATTTCATTACACATCAAAAGGTTTAAACAATTAAGAAGAATAGTAAAATTATCTACAAAGGTTCATGTAAAGGCCCGCAAATCCGTACCCCTTGAATTGACCATAATTCACATCAGTTCGACTCAAGTTGAACGGAAAATACGAATCTTCAGGGTGAAGAAGAAAAAAAAGGGTAGAAGAAAATAGAAAACAACAACACAGAATCTCGCAGTTGCAGCGGAACAAAATATAATATATAATAACATATTTTTATACAAAAGTATCTGTAACTGTTTATTATTTACAATCACAGAGTACAACAATCAATACATCAAACTGGACAGTTATATAACTTGTCCTTACACAGCGGAATATAAGTCAAGTACGGACATACGTCTCTGTCATCCAGCTCGTCTCCTGAGCTCCATAGCATTCTATCCTGAATCTGTAATGCTCGGTCTGACCCGAGCATTATAATAAAATAACACCCGACTCAGTCTGGAAAAACAACGTGAGAAAAACACACTCAATTTGAATTTATTAACTTTTCTCAGAATCCTTTGTAAAACAAAGGTATCTCGTAGGACCACGTCATTCATAAACACGACGGGTTTTTACCTTACGATAACCAAAACATTTTTATCAAATCCATCCAATATTATAATAGTGTCTAATTATATAAAGTAGATAGAAAATAGCTGAAATGCTTGTATCTCATGTTTCAGCATGGTTGGGCACAATCAAAACCGTACGACACTTATTGGAGAATGGATTTCATCGAATGACTGGGCCACTGGGGTACCACCCATCACAGTACACCTCTAGAACAATGTACCGAGGACCATGCTGGGATCCCCTGCTACACAAGGCCGGCCTACCCCTAACCTGGATAGACCGAATATGTTATCACCCCGGGTGTTCCCACCCTTACTATCGAGCGCTTCTACTTTCATATATACCCATATCTAAGATAAATAGGGTTCCGAGGACATCTAGAGAAGTGATAACAAACCCTACTTGGGTGCGACCTACTTAGCCTTGCTGCATCTCCCCTGTTTTAGTAATTCCTGGTTGATGAGGTTCGAGGCTAAGCGTTACCTTTCAAGGAACGATTTCTCTTAGAATGCTCATCATCCTCCAATGACGATGTTTTGATAGCATTCGTCCATACAAGTTGCCCTGGGTCTGGAAAAACCGAATCACCGTCTTTGTCATCTTCACGGTATTCATTCGTTATGTTCAAACCGGATTGAAGTGGTTTTCGGATAATTAAATCTGATCTCGATCTCTTCGAAACGATTAACGAAATTGGCCAATATTGATAGTCGGTTATTTAACTATCAACAAAACATCCATAAGCAGTCACTAGGCCCAATTTTATAAATCTACAAAATATTTATTCCAAAACATCTTCAGGAAGATATATATTCAATCTCTTTTAATATTTCTATATTTGAAAAAAAATTCAACACTTGTATCCATAACAGGATATTTCTCTATTTCAATACTTAGAAATATTTTCAACTTCCATTTTTATAACACTTAGAAAATATTTCTATTCCAAATATTTTCCACTAAAATATTTCCAAAACCTTCATTTCAATGCTTAGGAGAATATTTATACGTATAGTTTCCAAAATCTTCTTAATATTTAACTTGGAAATATTTCATACTTATCTCATAAGTCTCCAGAATTTTTAATAAATTCTTCTTACGATTTCCAAACCGATTATACTTATTTATAACCCCAACCAACCATTTATAACTTCTTTAATTGGATTCAAATTCCTTTCCGAAGTTATCGCATCTGACATTGGAAATTTTCTTAAGTCCTTATAATTCCATTTATGAGATTTCTCTTACAAAATCTCATTCTTAAATCAAAACTGTTTACACATCTCGAGAGGATTTTATAAATAAATTTTCAATCATTTCAAAACTATATATATATATAATCATTTTAAAGAGTAATAATTTATTTCTATTTTTAAAATATGTTTTAAGTTATTATTTAAAATATTAACACTTTTAATAAACTATCAATAACTCTTTTAAAAATAAACAAATCAATTTACAAAGTTGATTATAAGAATTTAAAATTTTTATTTCAATAAATATTAAATATTTAAAAATCCATTTTTCGAAGTATTCCGATATTAACTAGTTTAAAATTTCATAGTTTATAATAATAAAGTTTTCCTTTTGAAACAACTTAACTTCTTACAAATATATTTTAAAATCTCGATAGCCAATTTAATTGATAACTTCCTCTCGATTTCACAACATATCGATTTATTTTCGATCCCCTAACCATTCCCATTTCAAAAATAGAATCTACTATTTTTCCCAACCCTGTTTTACAAATTCTCCCAATTTTCATCTGATATCGAATTCCTTTATTTATAAACATCGTTTATAAATTTCATAACCCCTTTGTTTTACCTATTCATAAAACAAATCTTATTTATTAAATTCCATTATATAAATTCATTTCTTATAATTCCATTTGTACTTCCAATCTATTTTAAATGTTGATTTTAACTCCTTTATATATTTCCAGAATATCATTTATAAATTCTCTTATATAATTCATTTTTAAAAATCTCCATTTAAAAATTCACAACAGTTAAGTATAACCAAAAATGAATTATATTTTTTTCTAATTCAATTTCTTTAAAATAACTCCAATTCTAATATATATTTTATATCAGATTCCTTTTAATTCCATAAATTTTAAAAGTATATTTATAGTATTTAAATTATCAAAATTCAGGCCAGTGCTACAATAGCATCCAATAATTCCAATCACTACAATAATCTATAATAGATTATTATATACAAATCATATATCACTATATATGAAAAATAAACAATATTTTTGAGGAATCAAGTTGGATCCCTCCAACATGTTTCCCTGCATCCCCAGATGTTAATACAACATAAAATAAATACCAATCCCACTTCGAGGGGCATATCGCGGTATATAGGGTCATCTGCTATTATGCGGGGCGCATAGTGTCTCATCCGCTATAATGTGCAGGAATATCACTCCAACTACTAATATATATACTACTGTATATATAGTCATTCAACAGATAATTATAAATTTATCAATCAATCAAGCATCCAACAATTTAAATTTAAACATTTAAATTTAAATATGGTAATCAAAATGAGTGAGAAATTTTCACCTTTGATTTTTATTTGCAAATTCGTTCCAATTTTAATTCCACTGCATTGCCAAAATCATAATGGATCCAATACCACTGTCTATTGCGAATTTCCGACCTCATACAAGCAAATTACGGATTTTATTAACATCGAGATAATTTAATTTTTGAATTAAAGTTAACTTAAATCTTAAACCGTTTTAACTAATTAAATTTTCCTTTTGAAACCACATACATTGATAAAAATTCCCGCATTCGATTTTTAATGATATAATTATCTAAACCAAATTCAGTAATTAAATAAATTAACTTTATAATCATTGTAAATTAAATATTGCATTTATAAGTTAACGATTTTATATAATAAAATTATTTATATTCAATGACATCGTAAACCAGATAATTACCTTCATCACGCAACCACTCTCTGCTTACGACCCCAGCACGCACTCCATCGAAGTCGCCGCTTCACTCCCTCGTCATGCTGCCTAGTGGCATCTCCCCTGTCGCGTTCATCCTGCTCAAAATCCAAGTCGCGCACGCCAAACCCCCCTCCCCACCGTGGCCAGACATCTTGAGTCACGCGGCCACCAGAATCGTGACCTTGCCCTAGAATTTGCGTGCGATTTCCCCTTATTGCTTGCCACCGCGACAACGACCTCCCTCAAAACCTCCAGCTTCGCCGATCCCCTTTCCTCGATTTCCCACGCGAACAATCCATGACCTCAAACGTGAGTGAACCCATCGCGACTCCCTCACTCATACCTGCCTCGTCTTGCTTGCCATCGCGAGGTATTCGTGATTCAATTTTTTTTTCAACGAAATCGTGTTCGAATTGAGTTCGGCCATTCCTTTTTTTATGAAGATTGAATTCTTTTGTTTTTTTTTCGATTCTCTGGAAAAATAAGGGGGAAATGTTCTGTTTAAAACGAGAAGTGGAACACGTGGTTTTAAACAGTTTGTTTTCTTGCTTTTGATTTGAACCGCGTGATAAGAAAAAGAAAGACGTGATTCTTGCGTGTGGGGCAAAAAGGCTACAGTGGGTTGATGGAAAAGAAAAGTGGCTGATGGGAATATGGTCAGGTCAACAAATAATATATATATATATATATATATATATATATATATATATATATATATATATTTATTATTTACATTTAAAACGTCTCAATTTCGTAGCTTAAAATCTCGAACCCCTATCGAGGCGTGCCGCTAGGCGTCTATAATGTTATACCCCTATTCCGAACACAATGGAAAAGGTTTCGAATCTTAATTTGATCGTATGGAGAAGATAGCTTTTTGGACCCAATTATTATATTAACTTTTCGATATTAATTCCAATGCGTTTCTACCCCGTACGACCAAACGCTAACTCCAAACACTACAAAATTTGAAATCCGATAATAATACAATATTACGGATCCAATGGAACTGGTTTCGTTGAATTCTGAGACTGTGTCCCGGATGGCTATTTTTAAATGTCAATTTGAACAACTATTTTTTTTTAAATTGAACAGATCACTTTTAAATTCAATTTTAAAACCTTTATTATCTTCATTATTATTAATATAAATTTTACAAGCCTTTAAATTATTTTTATCGAGCTTAAACTCAAGATACAATAATTTATCCAACATTTAATTATAAAATTTAATAACTAAATTATCTAATAAATTGCTATATTTAAATTCTGAATTTATTTTATAAATAAACCCAAATCTTCATATTCAAAGTCAATTTATAAATTCAAATTCAATATTTAAAACCATTTAAATATTCCAAATCAAACGTCGAAAAATCCGGGTCGTTACGGTTCAAATAATTACAAGGCCTTGGGAAGTAGAGGTGATCTCAACCACCCTAGACTGTGTGTTATCATCACCCTGCTATAGCGAGGTGTCTTGGTAGGCAGAAGGGGAGGCATTATCCTATGTCTCCTTAGCCAACTAGGCCCTGTAATAGGCAAGGGCTTACACGATTCTTATGGTGTCCCCCCAAGAAGCTGAGGTCAACCTTCGCAGTAGTATCACTCAAGCAGTCAACAAAAAATTAGCACTTAACCATGGTGTACATCTTGTACAACACCCGATAAGTGATCCACTCGAGCATGTCCTTAGACTCCTCCAGCTCCTTCTCCTTCTCCCTCTAATGCTTTATCTTTCCCTTCCAACTCCAGACCCTTTAACCTCAAGGCCTCCTTCGTGGTCTTTGCTTCCTCCTTTGCTATCTCCCGTTGAGCCCTAAGCTCTTCATCTACTCTGGTCTTCTTAGAGGTCGTCGTAGCAAGGTTCACCTCAAGTTTAGCGATCCGAGTAATAGACAAAATCAGGTCATCCACAGCCCCATCTGAGCTTCGATGCCAAAACCTCTGTATGTTGTAAAGAAGACATAAACAAGATAAGAATTTGCAAAAAATCATCATTAAATAAGGAGAGAAAAGAAGACACTTACATAGGCCGAGTCCTTTCAAGCTTAGTAGCAATCTTGGAGAAGGAGAGTGCATGAAATGAAAGAGCAATGGGATAAGATTGTGGGGGCAGAGGCAATGTGGGATAAACTATCCAAAGAAATATGCCCTACCCTTTCAGCAAGATTGGAGATGGTACCCTCGAGCAAAGGAAAGAAGCGAATGCTTGGGTCTCGGAAGGACTTGTGAGGTGAGATGGGAAGTGCTTCTAAGGAAGAAAGTGAAGAAGGAGGTGGTATATAAGGTTTCTTAAGAGGTCAGCTAGAGGGTTCAGTGCCATCCTTTCTCCTCTTCTCTCCCCTCTTCTTCTTCGACGTCTCTAATTTCGTTGATGGTGAATCGTCAAGGAATGCATTAGAAAGACAACCAGCCATTTTACCTGCGTAAGAAGAAGTTAGGATCGGTAATTATCTTTGTAAAAAACTAGAAAATATAATTTCATTGTCCGTCTTACCGAGTTAAACCCCTAGAATCACCGTAACCGAGGAGAATCTAAAGATAAAGCGAGAGAAGTTGTGGTTAGTACGTAAAAAATCATATTTGCGTAGTAACGACTCGGTAAAAAACGACTTTGTTTTCCTCTCATCTTTAACCAAATCCAGGATGTTCTTCCTACGAGATACGAATGACCTAGTGGCCTCATCGGAAAAGATAGGATGATTAAGATGTGGTTGAAAAGAAGAAGGAAAGTTATCTAAATTCAAAAAAAAAATTGATCATTCCACTTCTGGGTCTTTTACGGAACAGACACTGGAACTGACTTCTTTGCTTGGGCGTAAGAAAACTCAAAATCAACCCAAAAGGACTCTTATGAATATCGAATAAGGATTGAAGTTTTTTGTAGGAAGTATGAGAGCTCTTCTCTGCATAAAGAATGAAAGTGGCGATCAAAATGGAATAAGAAATGGGGGTAAGTTGAATGGGGGCAATACCAATGGCAGATAGCCATTCGCGAAGAATTTGATTGGAAGGAAGATAATGCCCACATTGAATATGCTCAAAAATAACAGAAATGAATACGTTTTGGGGGTGTACGAATACATTCATGAGTTTCAGGTACCCTACCTATATAACCCTCGAACCCAAAATGATCCAGAATACCCTCTATTTTTCCTAATTCGATTATTCTAGATGGCAAGGATAAGGGAGAAGCCGTCCCCACAATAAAAGCAGATTTCATACTGAATATACTAGATTGATTACCAACTACCACTACGATATATAGGAAGAAACAACAATAAAAAGAATACGCTTACTTATGTCAAAAGTGAGATCGTTTATTGGAAAAGATAGGATTTGAAACTAAGGTTTTCGAGAGCACATAAAGAAATAAAGAAGAAGGAGAAGAACATTACTCACCTCAGTTTGAATCTCAACCATGAAATCAAAATAATGAAAAAACCCCCAAAATGTTGATTGATTAATGACGGGAGAGATTAACACAAGAACCCATACAGATTTTCTTAGGAAACGAAAAGACTAAAGAAACTTTTTTTTTTCAAAAAATCGACAAATAGAAAACTAACACGTGTAGTTGGTGGGTATTAAATGTAAAATGGATGTAAAGAATTTTTTGGTTTTGAAAATAAAATAGAGAAAAGCGAGAAGTGATGGGTTACAGGAAAATATGGAAGCAATGACAACCCATACCAATCCCCAATTAGTGTAGACATGGAGGGGCAAGTGTTACACTCATATTTTTCAAATACTTGCAAAGGCGAATTGATGAAAGCACAAGACCCAAAAGAATTACTCCCAAGATGAATGTTGGGCTATGATGAGGAAGCAAAGAGAAAAAAAGAATATCCAAACAGTAATGTGTTGTATCTTTGAGCATGCTTTGACGCCGTATTGTTACTCCAATATCCTGAGTCGACCATAAGGTATAAGGACTGCACTGCAATCCTAATATTTACTTCAATAGAAAGAATTGCGGCCAGGCTTCAAGAACCAAATATGAAAGCTGTGTTGTGGTCCCAAAAGTAACTCTAAATAAGTTGGAATGGCACAATCTTTAAGTAACAACTGGATATAGAGATTGTGCTATAGCTCCGAGAACAATACTTAGAACTGTGACACCATCCTTAAAGAAATTATGTGCAATATGGATGCTGCAATCTAAAACTAACGTTTGCAGGGCTACACCGCAATCTTACCTTGACATTAAAGCAATTAAGATGCGCTGCCATCTTGATATGACTTTGAAATAACAGAATAACATTGTAATTCTAAAGAATACTACCCATAAATGCAATGACTCAAAGGATGAGGCAATATGATAAAACTGCTCCACAACTATAAGCTAAGTTACTCTCCTCAAAGGCAAGTTGAGCAACCATGACATCGTTCTCAAATTCCTTAGACACAACTTAAATACGAAGGCAATGGCGCAGTCTTTTATTGATAAGATCATCCCAGAGTATTTTCAGGCAATATAACCATCCTTCAAAATGGTGTTGCATTCTCATTTACTGAGCCATATGGTTTGGCCCCATTTACCATGAACATTATGCTTTGTTGTTATTTTGGACAAAACAACACAGTACAGCTTCAGGAGGGTCGACGCAATTCAAATGCTGCGTAATATCGTCACCCTGTGTAATTATGGAGGTACGGTCCTCAATGGCACATTCATGATAGCAAAACCTTGGAGTGGTAATAACTATTCCGTTTTTCTAAGTTGGAGGCAGTTCGTCATTGCGGCTTTGCCTAAACGTGTGCAGTTCATCAACTTGGTGGTTGTATTAAATCATCAAGTCGCGGTCTATTCAAAATTGGATTTTTCCTGCTTCAATTTCAAGCTTCCCGTCCAAGTTCAAAATTCATTAAATCAAACCACGGTTTCCTACCTAAGGCCACGTTAGCGATCTGTGTATAGTAAATCAGAAGGCAGATGATCAACATGTGGCAATTTGAAGGCAGGAATCAAAAGAGCGAAAGATGATTGTTAGTGATCCATGTGAATCTCTGTGTACTATAAATGAATAGAGAACTATAGTAGAAAGGGTGATCCTTTTCGGACCTTACTCTTTTTTGACACTAAAAATTAAAATTGTACTCTCTGCCATTTTTTCACCTGTACTAGGAAAGATAAAGAGAAGATAAGAACATTTTTCCATGGATGTAGGATTCATTAACATCCGATCCACGTAAATTCTCTGTGTTATTTATTGCTTTCAGTACTTTACTTTAATTTTCCTATTTTTAGTCTTAAAATTAGATTTATTGCGTTGGATAAAGACTTCTCATAAGATTTCAAATATTTCTCTTCATAATTGTGTAAACATTACATCAACATAAATACTTTCTAAAAAGGAAATTTTAATATCACTTAATTTTGTCGATTTCTAGCCACGAAGGCGTTCAATATCGTGGTTACTTCAATAAAAATACTTGGGTGTTTTTGGGATGAAAAATCTCATCAACATTTATATGTTCTATCCTTCACTTATTCCATTCATTCATTTTTATGTATTTTGACAATGTTTTGAATATTTTGTTTATTCCCTTGACCAGCTTTATCCTCATCATGTTAACATGATTAAAATCATATTGTTTACATTCTCTGTTATTCAAATGTCACCAGTGATAATTATTGTGGATCTATCTCTATTTTATTTGGTTGTTTATGTTATATTAATTAGATTTGTTTTTCGATGTTATAATTTATACCTGCCCATGTTGTCCAATTCTTTCATATAAAACTCTTGTATGATTAACATTTTGAAATAATTTGTTTGCACAAAGTTTAGTTTCATATTATAAAATAAAAAATTGAAGATTCTCTCTCAAGTCATTTTGAAATAATTTTGTTTACTGTTTACATAAAATTTTAGGTAAACTATAAATTTACAAGTTACTTAAAAAAAGGAAAGGTTAACAATTTAAATGAAATCTAATGTTAAATTACCTAATATTATTTTTATTGCTTGTTGCATAAAATCCAAATTTGAACAAAATACACATGTTATTTATTCGAAACAATTTTGGAGCATGAGTATAAGTTTTGTATGGTTGTTGATTTGGATATAAATCTTTTCATCATTGTACACTTTAGAAAAATAAAAAAATAAATTTATTATTATATGTGAACTTTTATGCAAAATGTCACAAGCCCCTTTTAACCCCTTTGTTAAGGTAGGATTTTATTTTACTAACCATAATTTTCAAATATACACACATATAATTGCATGTCCCTCTGACTTAAAGTTAATAAAATAGATTCTTATATATAACCATTAATTTAGTTTCAAAATCTTATCAAATTAGATATTGTCATAAGTTTTGACTTCATAATGTGTAAACTGGTGAATCTTAATTTTAATATATATATACACGTATATACATATGTATGTGTACGTATGTAAGACCCCCCACACACACATAGATATATATATATATATATATATATATATATATATATGTCAAAATTTTAGACAACAAAGACATGTCTGAATTCATTAGTAAATGTCATTAATATGTTAATCAATCTAATTAAAGAGAGAGAAATCTTTACATTTATAGTTTCATATTCCCTTAATTAATTATTTCTGTTAAAGAAAAAAAGACAAAAGGTTTCTTTCTCTAAACGTTTACATGTTTATTTACACATATATGTACTGCTTATATGTTGTCGTTACCATTCAAACACATGAATGTATTTGATACATTTATTATATTACATATTTATTTAAATTAAATTTAAAATTCTTTTTAACCAAATTAAATAAAATATGATTTTACTAAAAACATTATAAGATTTGATCTAATGATCTTTTAGACTTCATCTGCCCATTAGATCCAAAATAGGATTTTTTTTTTGAAATCTACATGTTTCATCTGTTTCAACTGGCCCAGTTCCAACAGTTTACTTGGACATACACCTTTCATACCAAAACGCATCACTGCATAATAAATTCAAAAAGGACCTTATGAATCATATTTGGAATCACTGTGGAGATTATCAGTTCACTTGTGGATCTTATGGATTATATGTTTTTACTTATTGATTTCTTATTTGTACCTTCATTTAATGAATGCTAGTTTTTTTTTTGCTTTACTAATCAATCATCTTGTATGGTACAATAGTACTTTGTGTATATGAATGTCTAAATAAGTAAATCATTCATTACCTAACCACATGCGCATTGCTACTTTCTAAGGAAATTACAAATGTTACATTTCTAGGAATATAAAGTAAAAATGCTAAGAATACAAATTGCTCGGTTTAAAATAAGTTACAATTAAGGGAAGTTAGCGTTCATCCACTCCTATAAAATCCTTTTCCATAATCAATTCTTTATATTTTTGACGTTCAGTATCCACCTTTTGACGTTAAAGATCTAACTTTTGTTGCTTAATTTCCACAAACTTTCTCATCATATCAACCTTTTCTTTCGCAACCATGTCCCTTTCTTCATGATTTCTTTCATGCGTTTCCTGAGTGGTGCGCACTTGAGAATCAAATGTCACTTCCATCTTATTTTTCTTCTTTGTAGCTTTCGATCCCACTGGACTAAAATCTTCATCACGTATCTAAGTAAGCACATCCATCTCATTTTCCTCCTCAAAAGGTGTTTCCTTGCTAGATGAATCTTTCATACTAGAGTAGATCAGTTATTTGATGTATTTTTTAATCTTCTTCTTGCCTTTTATTTGAATGTCTCTCAAGTTCTTTGCATTATCAGAATTCCACCTTGGTTGACTAGTCAAAAACTCATAACAATTTTCAAATTGGTAATAGTAAGGTTTATCAACACCATTTTCCCTTGCAAATAGCTTTAAGAATTTCTTTCGCCATTTTTTTCTAGTAAGAAAATAAAATAGAATAAATATTCGGATTTTAAATTAATGCAAAAATGAAAATCAAGAAACATACCAAATTATATTCATCTCCCATTATTTAGGATTCGCTTTCTTGGTTTCATAAATCAACGATTCGTAAAATTGAATTTGTCGATTAATTTTTCTAAATTGACCTTGGATCGCTGACATATTCGTGTGTTGTCCGCATTTTTGTTGTAGGTATTTATTACTTTCCTCCAAAACTTTTTTCCGCTTTGGATATTACGCCTAATCAAATCTTTGGAATAATGATAGTAAATATTGCACAAGTCTTAGTCTTCATCGATTCGTCATACGTTGGATGAATGTTGGCTAAGAGTAATATCATTCATATCATTATGATCTTCAAACACATAATTTTGAGAATTTGAATGATGTGTGAATTCTCTAAATTGTGAAGACATTTTACGGATTGAATTTGGTATAAAATGTAAAAGAAATACCGAAGAACGTGGTGTATTTTAAAGATTGAAACTGAATTATTTATTGATGTAGAAGTGAATTAACCGTTGGAGAAAAATGTATCTATTAGTTATCCTTGAATTTTAGACGTTTATTTAATAGGTGCCTAAAGGTAGATAACCATTAACCCTCAGGTCAGAATTTGGAATTGGTCGTTGATAGATTTTGCTCACTTGGAGAGTTGAAATGCATTCAAGCTAAGAGCATCTCCAATGCAATATTGATATTAAATCCTATAAATTACAATGTTAACTCAATGGGATTTGTAAAAAATAAACATCACATTTAGAAGAACAAAAGTACTCCAATGCAAATGTATTTGTAGAAAATAATATGACCACATGTCCCAATAAAAATTTAAATAAATAAAAATAATATATAAAATATTACTCTATTATCAATATTTATTATTTCAGACTTGTGAAGTGTAACGTTTAAAATTAGACATTGCACTAGACAATGTCTAGTAGTTTATCTGCCAAGTCATCGTAACATGAACAGTGACAATTAAAAATGAAAATTTGAACTAAATTAAATGTCGACGAGGTGTAACTGAAATTGCATCAAAAAAGTTTGTGGGTCGGTTGTGCTCCTAACTCCTAACCATTTCATTTCGTGTACCACTTGAACGCTGGACGTGGGCTAACATCCTCCTCATTCTATTCTGCCTATTTTCCTCTATAAAATGAAACAATCCGCCATCGTTCTCTTTTTTAAGCGAACCAAATTCAGCCATGGCTAACCTTCGACGACCACTTCTTCGTCTACACCAAACCCTAACTGCAACTCGAGCTCAACGAACAATCCCCAGGTTTTATTTTTCGTAAAATCGATTGTTATTTCAAATAACCTTTATGTTTGTTTGTTTTTTATTAACTGTTCTATTACTCAGGAGTCAAATTGGGTCGATTTATCGGTTGTACTCTGATGTTTCAAATGAGGAAAGTAAGAGGCGTCTTTGCAATAGGTAAAATAATCATAATTAAGATTTATTTTTTATTATTGTATTGAGAATAATGATATGATACACATTGTACTTGTTTATTTTGTGTAGGTTGCTGTATAGAAGCAAGCAAAGAGGTTTTTTAGAACTGGATTTGGTATTGGGGAATTGGGTTGAAGAGAATATCAAGAATATGGATGATACAAAGATCAAAGCTTTAGTGGATGTTCTTGACTTGGTAATTTTAAGATTAAAATTTCATTTCACATCTTTTTCTTTGACATGGATTTGCGAGAACTAATGCTGTTTGTGATATTTTGATGCAAAATTGAATTACATTGACCTATGATTTTTAGTTCTACTCTGTAGAGGATGATGATGACTATGACATAACGCGAAAACTATCCATGTCCTATTTACAAAGTATAGGTTAATGAGTATCATAGATTTAGGATATAAATTCCTTTACTGTTAAAATTACTGCTTATCACTTTTGCTTAAAATTTCTATTTTCTATTCCTATAAAATAAAAACGCAGATAAGATCACAATTTATCGTAAAAATAGCTAACTACGTTTACGATTGGCAGTTGTATATCAATGGTTTCAACAATGGGTTCGGTCACAAACTGCTGTGGAATCTGTAAAATTGGTGTATGCATGATGCCGTCAAGATCAATAAGTTGAATTGATAAAATGATAATTTTTTTCTTCAGCTGTTTAGCATATATATGCTATATGTTTTCTAAATTGAGAATTATTTATTTTTACATATGTTAAAGTTGCTTAATACCCTAAAAATGAATTATACTATAAGTTAACAAATTATAAACGAATCTTAACTGCTAGGTTAAGATCTGTGCTTTTAATAAAAGCTACACGGATATATTAATATTACGAAAATGGATAGGTATGATCTTCTTGATGTGCAATGCAATTTTTAGTATTCTAATGTTTATTCGCTTAATTTTCTAATGCATTTGCATCACAACACATATTTTAGTGAGTTTTGAGTTGGTTGAGTGAAGCTGTTCCTTAAAAGTAGTATATAAAATTTCTTGCAAAAAGGTAAACCTGTATAATTTATATGTAAAAAGTTGAAATCTTTATTATTCTTTATCAAGTTTATAAACGAAGTGCTTTCTAATGAGCTGAGTTGGTTAGAACACCAAGCTATGGATTTTGAAAGTGGTATAAATCTGTTTCGTCGAATCACTTTGGTGTTGCATGCAGATGCACACCACTTACAGTATATGAGCAGAAGAAGACTTTAATTGAAGCGGCAGCCATAATTCATCAAAATGCGTTTAGAAAGTTAGTGATGTTCAAATGAATATTAAAATGCTGGTATAATAATTTTTAGCGTGTCTCAGATCATAATGTTGGGAGTTGTTTAACCTTGATGGCTGACATTATTGAAACAATAAAACATTTATGTCTCTATTTATGCACATATCAAACATATGTTATCTGGTACGTGGATCGACGTGGTATGCAGAATAAAAATCGGCAAGGAAAAGGTTACATACTGCGGAAAGGAACACGTGAATGGTTAGCTTAATCGAATTGCTTAGTCGGAGGAACACTGACTATTTTTAAAAATTGCTTTGATGTCGTATTTATAATATTCTTGATAGGCGCCTAAGTTTTAATTCTTGTCCATCCCATTCAAGATCTTGCTCGATATCTCGTTTTTGCTCTTCGGCGAGACGAATCATTACATCTCATACATATCATGTTCGATATATTAATATTTCAGTCAAAATATAAATCAAAATTTCTTAGAGATCTTGCTCGAAATTATATGGATTTCTTTTCTATAGTTTTTTTTTACTTGTGAGTCTTAAAAAAGAAGGAAAAAAAATCCTACCAATTATTATTGTTATTTAAAAACTTCTCTAGTTGTATTCTATTCTTTTTATATGGATAAGTCACAACAAATAGCTTTATACTTCTTTTCCTTTTGTCTATCTTTAAATAAGAATGGTTCCTCGCCACCAAATTAATTGAGCTACTGCCTCCTTTAGGAAGAATAATTATTTTTTCCCTTTTAGTGCAACAACCATCTTTAATTCATGTAAAATATGTTATCATCACTATTTTTTCTATATAACAATTATTAAAAAATCTTTTAAGTACTTTTCAGTGCAAGAACTTTCTTATTATGCGAATCAAATATGTTATCATTCTTTTTTTTTTCCACATTATAATCCTTAAAAAATCTTCTAAGAATGTCAATTTTAGACTTATTAGTTACTCCATAATAGTCCGGAGATGTGCTTTAAGGTTCGAGACATCAATTCAAGGTATACATGTGATATACAGTCATCTTGGTTGATATCTTCCTATATATCTTATGCGAAAATCGTGAGACAAAATGTGATTGAAACCCGATATCTAAAACCTTGTTAACCACTACGAATAGATGAACATAACCTAAAAACATTCTGGTATAAATTGACGTATGATGAGCATTCATTTTTAACTAGTTATAAGTTATAACTTATAAAACCAAACAAAATTACAAAGCATTCAAATATTATAGTTTAAACAAGCAGACTATCATCATATTGTAGGTTTCTTACTAGCAATTTATTTCTATAGTTTACGTAGTTGAAAATTATAACAAAGTTATATCACCTTTTTCTACAGACTGTTAATACAAAATATTGATAAAACCTTCAAAATGAACAGCTTGAAATGTTGGAATCAACATTTCGGGATATCTTATAAACATTTTAGAATGATAGGTTCAACATTTTGAAGCATCAAAATCAATGTTCTAAATTGTGTGTATGCGCATTTCGGAATGCTAGCGTATTCCATTTTGGAACGCATGTACCAAAAATGGAATTCGATAGTCCAAGCGTGAATTTGGTAACATATATCAAACACTGATTTTCTATGTAGATTTCGTATCTTTGAAAATTTTAAACCTTGTTCTTAGAGTGTATGCGTGTTGTCTTCTCAAAATATAATTGAAATATATTAATTTATCCTTTTGGATGAATTTGTCAGGAAAATCCAGATTTATGGAAATGGTTAACCGATCAGGAGCAACCACCAGAGGCAGTGAGCAGCAACCCAGTACATCTCTTACCATATACTAATTTTGCCATTTTTATCATCAATTTTCTTCACTGAAACACATTGATCACTTACGAATAACGTTCTTCCTCTAAAGTACTAAGATATGTATATTCTAGAATGTAAGGTTATGTACTTGTAGCAATTTGTTAATAATTATGTATTTGTCCTTCAGGTATTTGCAGCTGTTCGATCACGAGTAGTGGAAAATCTGACTCGGTCTGCTCCAGAAACTCGTGCTAAACCGGGACAGCCATGGGTGCGAGGATGGGATGATAAGAGCATGCAAGGACCTAGGTTCGGCAACCAGTGATTTCATGTTCTTCTTTTTCTAAGAACTGAAGATACTCAGCCTGTCTGTTTGTTGTGTTTTCTGATCAGCAATTCCGGATGTATGAACGAACAAGAATAAATTTGACCCCTGTTGTATTATTAACCTCAGATATATGCTTCTTTGGTTTGATGTCAGGGAGTTAAAGCAAACCCTTAATGAGCTTAAATAAGAATTGTAATGGTAAATTTGTGATATTGTGCTTTTAGATTTGTTGTCCATCAATTTATTCACCTGTATTTTGCGTAGAGTTCTTAGTCTGATCGTTCGTTCTTCAATGCCAAAGAACACTAAAAAGAACGCAACATCACTTTCAAGTGCTCTTAGTCAGTGGAAAGCAACTGCAAGGCGATGGAGCAGGTACAGGTATCGTACTACAGCGTTAAGGCTTTGGTTATGCTTGTTGATTTACTACAATTACCTTTGAAAGGAAGTCAAATAGTATTAGGGGCACAATGGCTAGAACTTTTTTGATGATATCACTTTCAAATAAACTTCAACTAAAGTCTACTCATGATGGCAAGGAACCAAGCCATCCCTGTAAACGTACTCTCAGAAAAAGGGCGATGTACAAAGCGCTAAATTGTTTACAAACTCCTATTTGTGAATTGATTTTGCCGAGATAAAACAATGTCTGATTTGAAAAAACTAGAATAAAAGCAGTTCGCTGACGGTTTTTTCCTGATTTTGAAGACGATGAACTGAAGCTGTCTGAATTCATTATACACTGTTTCCTTGAAGTAAGATTGTTCCCACTGTCATGTTGAAGATTTCTCCACTAATTGATTCCAAAATAAATTGGATCCTTCACTGCAAAGTAGCATTTACAATTACAGTAGAACGACCAACTTAAAATGATGATTGAACTCAGAACACTGGCACGAGAAGGAGATGATGACAAGTTTAATTGTTCTGATTTTTTCTCATCTCCTTCCTTTGTGATCCTCTCATATTTTTTCTTACGAGGAAACGCTCTTTCTTGTATTCGCTAGTAAAACTTATTGGAAAGTTTGAGACCCTTTAACCGATGGACTTTACTGTTCACAAACAGAAACAGCTCAACCTGCAAAAATAAAAATATCAATGTTAAGGCTCATTGTAGCTCAATCCAGCTTGTGCACGTGTGCAGTGTTAAGTGCACCATCAAAACTTGTCAAATTCTCGCTCTTCCATGTCGTGGGCATGAGCGGCCTTTTAGGCTCTTCTGCCAATCATTTTCTTGTTTTTGTAATTTATCATGTTAATCACAATTTCACAGGAGCATATGCACACACTTGTATCTATTATTTTTTCCCGATAGGGAACTAATCCCTAAATTTATGACCGGAATATCTCATTTATACAATGTGATTGATCGTCTCAACTAGGTCTTCAAGATGATTGTTGATTCCGAAAGTGGCACAACATTCAAAAGTAATAAGTTCAAATCAAACAAGCAAAAAAAAAAAAAAAAAAAAAAAACTAGAACAAACAACATTTTTTACAGTGGTTCAGTGAAAACTTCGGCCTATGTCCATTTTAATCCTTATTTTTCTCTTCGGATTACAATGAATTCAATCAAATCCGACTATAATATAGTGCATCTCGGATTTACAATGAAATCTCTAGAGTTAAAAGAAGAAGGAGATAACACTTAGATCTGAAAGTGCCCCCCCCTCCCCCTTAAAATCCAAAAGAGAAATTCCACTTTTAGTTGAAGTTGGGTTGCTAATTATAGGCAAATTTCAGATGCAATCTCGTAATTAGACCAGAATTCGTCTAAATCACCAAGATCCGTGAACATAGCATGAAGAGTAGGTTACCCCATATGAATTTCGAGCCAAAATATCAGCTCGATAACAACCACAAAGTGGTCTGGACCGAGTTCTTTTTTGCTTCTTTTCAGCATGAGTTCCTATGTGTTTTTGCAAGCCTTAATCGTCCAAAGCTCTAAAGTGGATCCCACCAAGAGAAATTTCTCAGTACCGACCACAAAAATAACTGCTTTTTATTGCTCAATCAACTTCCATATTTTTTGAGTTACTTCATATCATCATTCTAGATGCTTTAATCGTGTTGGAGTGAATCATATCGGTAAAAATCATGTCGGTGAAAATCATGTTTGTGGAAATCATGAGCTTTTGGTCGGTGCCTATAACACCGCGTAAAAATTTATAAGAAATTAATTAATAAAGAATAATTAATTAATACTAAGGCTAAAAATAGAAATTTCGAAGATGTTGGAATTTGGCCAAGGAAGTTGTAGCGTTGCGTTCGTGATAATTTACCGATCAATTTCCATACATAAACTTTTGAAAACGGAGCTCAAACAAAAAAGCTATTGACACTTGAAATTTTCGAATTAAAATTAATTCAAATGGAATTAAAATTCGAATAAATAATTAATGCTAAAGTTTAAAATTTAAAAATTAATGGTAGTTAAACTTGGAGGTTAAGTAACGTTAAAATAAAAGTAAACGTTAAATATTAATTAAGAAATTAAATAATAAATCAACGTCAATTACATACACATAGGCTACTGTTCGATCGCTACTTAGGACCAATAGGCCGACTAGGTAGGAGCGGTCAACCGGTAATCGTGGCGGCGGCTAGGGTTTTTAACATCGTGAACGGTTCAAATTATATTATTTTAAACTGACTTAAATACGACGGTTCTGGTGCTTTCTAACCACTATAAATAAGAGCCCAGCCTTCTTACTTTTATTCATAAATTATTTGAAAACGCAGTAGAGCTCTGTCGGTTTCTTTATTCCTCAAGATTTAGAAATTCTCTAGGGTTTAGGTAAGAGATTTTAGGTGTTTAATATTCAATTTCTAATTCTATTTTCCTTCAATCCCTGAAATTCTAAATCTAATCTATATACAACACACTTGGTGTATATTTCTAAAGGAAGAGATCTGGGAAGAGGCTTAAAGTGGGTGTAAACAAATTCAAGAGGAAGAGCTAAGGATCTTTTGTGACTGGAAATCTTAATTTTTCTTATTTTAGTAATTGTATAGTATAACTTGGATTTGATATATGCCTTGGGGGATTTTGTTCATGAAAACATCGCACTAAAACCCCAAAAATACTCCGAAGCGAAATGTCAATTCTTAAGTTAGAATCTCAGTTATTCTATATTAAAATAGTGGAACTGTGTAGTTATTACAATTTTAATATTTTACATTCTATTCTACTTCTTACCTTTTTCTTTGGATTTGATTAAGGGTTTTGGGAAGAAATAAGTTAAAAATGGTCTGTAAGGTACGGATTCTTTTATTCACGGTTTGCACTGCCTATTTCGGTAATTTAAATGGAAATTCCCTTTTTCATTCTTATATGTAGAAATTGAATAGAGCGTAGAAGGATTTGAATTGCAAATTCTATTATACTATTTTAGTATAAAATAAGTTTGGTATGGATTCTATTTTTATACAAGTCTATTGTTGAATTTAGAAAGTTAGATATATGGTATGTTTGTTGATATGAAATTAGAATTGTATAAATTTAAAGTTTTGACATTTAAACGATTAGCATAGGGCATAATCTTGGCACGCTTAGAAACTTTTAGGCGCGCACGTGCGTGTGTATATTAGCATATAAATAACGTTTAATTAATACCATATTAATTGCATAATAAATAAGTTATTAATTAGTATTAAATCCCCCTTAGGAAAGAAATTGATAGTTAAGGCGAAATAATGGTTTTCCTTATAAGGTCTTAATAGGGAATGATGTGAGGTGCATGACAGTATATTTAGAGACTCTAGATTATGACTAAGTTATAAGAATGTAAGGTCAGTCAAAAGCAAACGGAAGTCTGCCCAACTAATCTGGCTACCGACAGTATGATTTTGAGGCTGATGTGTGGCACCACCTACAATAAATACCCACGGAGGACGCGAGATTAGTCCCAAATTCTGTAAGGTAAAACTGCCCAGCAAATCTAACTACTAGTATATACGAATAGTCTAACTAATGTGAGACGTAACAGTTTGGACTACGGATCATAATACGTAGGACCTGCTTCGGGGTCGAAGATAGTAAGTAGCTAATTGAGGGCCGGCCTCCTCTCTATTTAGGAAGTATTAAATGGTCTGGGTTAGCGGTTGGGCACCATAGTAGATAACTTGGGAAGGGTCCGCTTCTGATTTGAAGTATTAAGTAACTATTATAGGGCCCACCTCTCCCATAAAGAAGTATTAAGTGGCCTAATGAGATTTCATGCAATGTCAGCTAGATAGTATCAGAGATGAGTCCGCCTTGGGATATCTAGTAAATGATGGGGACTTGGCTAAAATGAGATATTAAATGGTCGAAGTCTGACTAGTCCCCACTGAAAAGGTATAAGTGATTTGGGTACTATCTTTTACATTGTTAGGACATTATTGTCGGTAGATGCATGGGACTAAGAATGGCCTTTGGCCTGCAGTTGAAGATGGGTTAATGAGTTGGATTGGAAAGAGTATATGTTACAAAGTTGGACTTGCTATTGAAGAAATTTACATAGAATATAGCTAGGATGCGTAAAACATATTTTTATTTAAATTATACTGTCTAAGAAATATTATAGAAAGGCTCGAGATTTGTATTCAGCGGACATTTGTTGTTCTGACTCCCTGCTCATTACAACACATGTTAGTGAAGACGATGCAGATTTTGGATATGGTAGCGGAGACGAAGACTTATGATTGTTATTTATCTATCTACTTATGTTGTTTTTATTTCTGATGTACCCATTTAGACATGATAATATATTTTGAGATATTCCTCTAGATATTTGGCGTTGTTATATGGTACGGTTTCTAATATTATATTTTATCATTACGCTGTGAGGTTCTAAATATGTAGATAGATAGCTCTGTGTATTGATTTTTGTATCAATTTTACCAACCAACGGTCGGCTTTGGAATGGGCCTAAGGTTTGATGGGCCTTTTCTGCGTCAAAAATTAGGCCCGTTTCGTGTTGGGTTGTTACATTTGATATCTAATGTGGTTGAAGCATGATAAGGGGTTCTCGCATTATGAAATATGAACTATGGCGAAGCTTTGTCTCTTACCCATACATGTCCCAGGATGGGTTGGTCAGGCAGTCAGAGGACTTGCCTAGGTAGTCGAGAGGCTGGCTGTAAAACCAGTTGCTGAGTTTACCATTTGTAGCCACCACCATTTAGGATGACAGTTAAATTTGGTATTAGAGCTTAGGTTACCCGATCAATTGGTATATGTATACGTATGAGTGTGTACGTGTTGTTTTTGAAAGTATTTTTCAAAAGCCACACACACACACACACATATATATATATTATACGGCGAAGTTTATAAATTCTGACTATTAAAGTAGTTGGGACCATATTTCGAAAGGATGAACGAAGTAATTATGAGTTGGACTAATAAATAGAGTCAAATTTATTCACCTGCCCTGTTTACCCCATGAAACATAGGCCATACCGTAAGGCGTTGACGAAGAAGAGCATGAGTAAGAAATATAGGAATCCCGGAGATTGGAGTGCAGTGTGTTAGTCCATGAGTTGATGGTTTTGATGACAACAACCTTAGAATAAGATTATAAAATATAAATACTAACATTATAGTTTAGATATATATGTATATGCAGGATTTAACCATGCAGGTACAAAGAATGAAGACTGTACAGTATAGAGATTCAAGATATCAAGGTTGAAGACTCATGAGTATCAAGAATATCAAGATTATCAAGAGTTCAAGATTTCAAGATAAGTATTGAGTCTAGAATTATGTTAAAACTTCACAATAGCACTGAAATCTTCACTCCATTTTTCTTTTGGGATGGAACCCATTTCTACCTTTTTAGTGGCTTATAAACCCACGACAAGTAGCTTACAAACCTACGACAAATGGCTTACAAACCCACGAACATCCTGGTTTTGTACAAGTTCTCGAGTCCTGATATGATGAGATATTCTGCAGGAAGAAGCTTGCAAAACTACTTCAAAATGATTTTCAAAACTACTTTTCAAAATGTTTTAGCCTTAAAAAATTATCTTTTCAAATGATTTTCAAAAAGATGTTTTAGCCTTAAAATATTCTTTGATTTTGTTCTTAAATAAATTCTTGTTTTAAACTTCGTTTATTTTAAACTATCTTTTAATATATTTAACTTTTTAATATTTACTTAGATTTAAATATAAAATTATAGTAAAATTATATATATATTATTCTCTATATTTATCTATGTATTTTATCTATAGTCAAGTATATTAGTAAAGTTTAAAATAGTTTTAATATAAGATAAAGGTTATTTTCAAAGAAAAACAAAACATCAAAATCTCCTTTGGGATGTCGACATGCCCTAGTACCCCATGTCGACATAGTGTCAGTTAGGACCAAAAATTTGAATTTCAAAAAAAGTGTCTATTTGCCATAACCTTTCACGAATGGACATGGTTGTTGTTCTTCTATAAATAGGGGTTAGTTTCAACGAATTTAATATCAGATTTTCTGGTTTTTCACTTCTCTTCTTCTTCCACATTTCTTTATACATATTCTTACCATTACTCTGCCGAAATCAACATTGAATCTAACCAGATAATCTCTGGTTTGATTCTCTGTCACTATCTCATCAAGATCCTCAGTGCTATTCAGAGTTATAGGCTTCTTTGTAATCTATCTAGCGAGAAAAGGTGTGATTGTAGCCTTGGAAATCAATCAAGCGAGAAAAGGTGTGATTGTAGCCTTGGAAATTAATTGGGTGAACTTGTCGCCCGGAAATCAAGTATCTCTACCCAGAGGATTGTGATTCTGGAGGGTGTACCTCGTAGCCTTGAAACCGAGGGTTGTAATTGTTGAATTGCTTTTGAAAGGAAATCCATACTTAGTTGTGCGGGACTGGATGTAGGGTAACTCCGAACCAGTATAAAATCCGGTGTGTTCTTTCCTTTACTGCATTTACTTTATTTCTGCATCTGTGTTTGATTCTGTGATTATATCTGTGTCTGAAAATTGCATACATTTGTGTACAAATCAACAATAACTCAAAAAGATTTAGTAATTTCTTATAAACACTATTCACCCCACCTCTAGTGTTCATTCTAGTCTTAAGATCCATATTCCGCATTCCTCACATTTGGTATCGGAGCAAGGTTTTCAAAAGTTTCATAATCTGATTTTTGAAAAAGTTTTTTTTTTAAATAGCTATATTTAAGAAATTTGTTAATGCATGTTTAGAAATATTCAGATCATCATTGTCTCTTGAGTCTGCATATAATCAATATTCAAATACAAGTTGTCTACTAAGAATGTTTGATGTACATGAATCATGCTTTATGGGAGTTGAGGAATCAATCCAGAACAAACAAACTGTGCAGATCAAAAGGAACAAATGGATACTCGATAGTGGATGTTCTAGACACATGACTGGGAATCCAGATATGCTGAATTATATAATATACAAAGGCGGAGGACTGGTTAACTTTGGAGACAATTCAAAAGGTTATGTGATCGACATCGGCAAAGTCGGTAACTCTGAAACTCCTATTATTACTAATGTTTTGCTAGTTAAGAATCTGAAACACAATCTGCTAAGTATAAGTCAACTATGCGATAAAGGATATAAAATTAAATTTGAAAAAGATCAGTGTCACATTGAAGATAATAATTCAACCATAATATTTGAGGTAATTAGGAAAAAGAATATTTATATTCTTAGTATGAAAATTTCAAATGATAACTTGTGTCTTTTGGCAAATGCAAGTGACCCTTGGATTTGGCATAAGAGATTTGGGCATTTGAATTTCAAACTCTTATCTAGACTGTCAAAACATGATCTAGTAAGAGGCCTCCCTAAAATGAATTTTAAAGTAGATAATCTATGTGATGCATGTCAACTAAGAAAAACTTAGAAAAAGCTCTTTTAAGTTAAAAGATGTGATTTCTACTTCGAAACCTCTTGAATTACTTCATATTTGATCTATTTGGTCCATCTCAAATTCTATCAATAAATAATAGTAAATATGTTTTTGTAATTGTAGATGATTATTCTAGATTTACATGGACAATATTTTTAAAAACATAAAAGTGATACTTTTGAATATTTTAAGAATTTTTCAAAAAGGGTTCAAAATCAATTTTCTCAAAAATTATAACCATCCGTAGTGATCACGGTGGTGAATTTGAAAATAAAAAGTTTGAAGAATTCTGCAATAAAAAGGGAATAATTCACAATTTTTCATTTCCAAGAACTCCACAACAAAACAGAGTAGTAGAACGTAAAAATAGGACGATTCAAGAGTGTGCGAGAACTATGCTTTCTGATAGTAATTTACCAAAGTACTTTTGGGCAGAAGCAGTTGCTACCGCCTGTTATATTTTAAATAGAATTTTAATTAGACCTTTAACCGATAAGACATCTTATGAACTTATTTACTCAAAGAAACCTAAGGTATCTTATTTTAGAATTTTTGCAAGGTATCAATCCCAACCTAAAGAAACTCACTTAAAAGCTGTAAAACGTATTATAAGATATGTTAAACACACCTTTGATTATGGCTTATTTTATCCTAAAAATGATTCGTTTGACTTAATATCTTACCGTGATGCTGATTATGCTGGTTGTAAATCAGACCGAAAAAGTACAAGTGGAACTTGTCACTTTTTAGGGCATTCTCTGATTTCCTGGTTTAGTAAAAAGCAAAACACAGTTTCTCTATCAACAACTGAAGTAGAGTATATTTCTGCTGCTTTGGCTTGTTCTCAAGTAATATATATGCAACAAACTTTAAAAGATTTTGGTTTAAATATCTCAAAATCACAAATTTATTGTGATAATACTAGTGCAATAAATTTATCCAAAAATACTACTCAACATGCTCGAACTAAACATATTGATATTAGACACCATTTTCTCAGATATAATATAAGTAGAGAAGTAATTACTCTCGACTATATCAATTCTGAAAATTAAATTGCTGATATCTTAACAAAACCCTTAAATGAATCTACATTTACTAAATTAAGAAGAGAATTAGGTATTTGTTCATTAACTGAAATATAAAATATAAATAACAAGTATAATTAAAAATTAATTCAAAATAAATTAAATAGGCAAAAATTCAAGAACCATGTCGACATCCCTTATAGACCCATGTCGACATATAACATTTTTTAAATTTTAAAATTTTTCCCACCAAAATTCAAATAAGTGGTTATAAATTTCTCCTATTTTGAAATTTTCTTCATTCTCTCCGTTCTCTTTCTGTTCTATCTTCTAAAATCAATTTATCAATGGCCTCCTCTTCCAAATCAAACATAAAATCAACTTTTTCGTTCCCATCGCCTACTTCTGGTCCGTTTCAACAAACAACGGTCGCTCGTGTGACGAAAATGGAGGATTCTCTGAAGGATACCCTTCAGTTAATGACTGAAATCCAAGTGATGCAACTTCGAATGGACAAAGAACAAGAGAGGCAAGGCAAAATCCTTAGGAATTTGCATAAATTTCTTATGGATAATCATGCTAACCCAATCTTGATTGACGAGGACTCTTCAGGAGATCATGAACAAGAGGAAAGTGAAGAAGAAGAACCAATGGAAGAAGAGCATGCAGAAGACAACGACAAAGTCATTTGCTGAAATGACCCTCAAAATTTTTGGTGAATTTTTTTTTACATTCCTATAATTAATATTCTCAGAGTCATTTTCTTTTTCAAACAAATTGTCCAGGATTTAAAATTCCTATTAATATAAGTATATTAATTTAATCATAGAAATATACATATACATATGATGATGTATATGTCCCTCTTGTTTAAATCAGAGTATACATATATTTAAATTTGGTAAAGAAGAGCATATTCTGTTTGATTTGAATTGAATTTTGAATTTCTCATCCCATTATTAATTTTCATGTCTTTGAAACTTATAATATATGAGTAGATCCTGCTCATATTTATTTATAGTGATAACTTTAATTATTCAAATTAAGATTTATCAATAATTTATCTTGACAAGATAATCTCTGAATGCTTGAGATTATATTATTGTTTTTTTATACAGTTCAGCTGTTTGATATCTGATTATGGCCAGGAAATGATATCTACATATATCATTTTTGGCTCATGATTTTTCTTTGAAATTTATCTGCTTTTTAACTTAGCCTATAAATCAACCCATGTTTTGTTCTCATGCATATTGGTTTCTAAATCTTTCTGAAAGTGTTTGTAAATGATGCAATCCCTGGATTTTTGGGGAGCCAGGTTTGATTGCAGAGTGTGCTCTGGTTTGATAGTACAAACCAGTTCCAAAATGCACCTATATTTGTAGCATTTGAAAGGAAGTTTTGGGTTGAACACTTGCTAAATGGACAAGAGGTTTTGTAATGCATTTCACTGCTGAATTACAGAGCAATATGATCAACCAGACAAACATCAACCATGTCTCTTAAAATGTTTTTCATATTCAAACTACTTGATGCCTTATTTAAGATATATACATTTCACAAAACAGCTCACAATGGACTTGAATTCTTTTACAAAATTTTCCAATAAAAAGGTAACTAAATACTTGAAAGATTACCCCGAGTTAAACCATATTTTATCCCAAACTTAATACTTTTAAATAACATCAGATTGACTAATGCAAAGTATAGAATATGTTAGTTAATTGCTCAAGTATATATATATATATATATATATATATATATTTTCTTTTAGATTTTGGTAGATAGTACTTTAAACTTGTTCCCTTGTTCATAACTTAAGTAATCTTTAAATTCTCAAACCTTAATTCATAACAAAATGTAACAGAAAACAACCAGTTCAGATAAACATAGTAAATTCATTACATAACAAGAAATTTAAAAACATAAGTTTTCATGAATACATGCAGATAATTCATCCTATGCTCTTATTAAAACTAATAAGCATGCTCATCCATTTTTCTCATTAGCCATAATCTTCCTTCCTACTTAAGTCTTGCATCCCCTGAAAAAGCATTGGTAGCTGCCTCAGTTTGAATTGAGACACCCCCATATGCCATGAGCAAATAAGGGTCAGATCAATGATCTGGTATGAGCAACATCAATATATTCATAGTATTAAACAAATAAATGATACATAAGCACTAACCAGTTGCTTAAACAATTTCTTAAATCAACTATGTTACTATATTTCAGATAAACTGTTATGCAAATGCAATGACTTCAAAAATTAACCATTAGCACAAACATGATTATGCAAGCATTCACAACAATCTGCAGCAATCAGATGCCCTGGAACACTCATGGTTCCTAATCAACAATCTAAGAAATATTCATTTTCTTATTTCATAACTTTTGCATAGCCTTTACAAATATACCATTTTAATCCTAGCCTCATCTGCTATCAAGGAATCATAGGGACACATTGCAATGAACTAATTCACATCATTGCACAAAGATCTCAGGGCTTAAACAAACCATGTGTCAAACTTTCATACTTCAAATATGACAAGCACTCCAGCAGCCTTCTTGGCTTACAGTTCCTAGTTCATTTACTGATGCAGCGCAACCCATAATTTTACAAGGCTTTAGTCGCCCACGACTTAACGAAGAAGCTTTAAGTCGGCCACGACCTAATGAGTCAAGAGGAAGGGAGATACGACCGAGTGGAAGTCGCTTGCAAGTACAAATTAATGAAGGCTTAGGTCGTTCACGACTTAGTGACGAAGCCTTAGGTCGTTCATGACCTAGTGAAGAAGCTTTAGGTCGGCCACGACCTAACGAGGGGGAGTCTAAAGCATCCATACGACCTAGCACCTCCAATCTCTTAAGTCGCTCGAATAAAGGTTCGCGGAGTCTAAGTCGCACGGTTTCCTTAAATCGCGAACGAGTTATGATCTACCGGGGTGAACGGGTTACGACCTAACTAAGTCGCTGAAGAAGCTTAACTCGCAAGCATTGTTAAGTCGTTATGTTTAAGTTGTATGTCATGGTGTTTTGCTGAACCTTGTTGTATAAATATGTTGAGTCGTTTGTACTTAAGTCGTAGGTCGTGTGCGTTGTATCTTAGGTCGCAGGATTGTAACTCTGTGTTGTAACTCGTTGAGTCGCTGAGTTGGTATGTTGTGTGGTGATGTTAAGTCGCTAACGACCTTACTTGAGTCGTAAGTCGTGAGTCGTGTGTCTGTTAGGCCGTATACGACCTAAGTGTTATAAATTTGTGATGTTGTGTGGGCTGTAATACAGGTGCTTGAGTCGTGATGGCTGAGTCGTTGCCGACCTAGTTGAGTCGTAAGTCGTGAACGACTTAAGGGTCTGGTTTGTAAAATGCTATAAATAGGCGTGAGTTGTACATTTGAAGTTAGTTGATTTTGAATAAAATTCTTGTTTGTTAGCTTTGTGCTTTCAATTAAAATCGGTAGTTGAGTGTAATCTCCTATCTCCACCTTCGACATTCGAGTGCGCTCGAATCTTCGATCGTTGAAGCCAATTCGCGGAATCAAGTGCGCTTGATCAACGCTCGAAGAATTGTAGATCTCTCTTCACGGTATCGTGCGCGATCAACGTGTCAGAGATAGCTAGAATTCGGTATCTTCGGATCAACGAATTTGGGCATTTCAGTATTTCTCAATCCACCGATTGCTACTTTCATCGATCTACCTTGTTTTTGTTTAATCCGCTGCGTCAGTTTGGTATCAGAGCTTGTTTTAGCCAATCATAGCTAAATCGAGTCATGGAGCCGAGAATTTCGAAGTTGAAGTGTTGAGCCGAGCTAAGCAAGTGAAGGCCGTGTACATCATTTGGTATCATTTTGAAAGTCAAAGCCGAGAATTGAAGAGTTTGTAAAGTTTCAAATCATGCCGCCGAGAAGAGCTAATCGCCATCAGAACGTAGAAGCTTTGTATAGAAGAGAAGAAGCTGATGAAATGGAGCAAAGAATAAACGAAAACTTTAGTGAGAAGCTTAATGAAGGGATTGGACGATTAGAGAAGATAATGTTGGAGATGAAACAGAATCGGAGAAGGGTTTCACCTGAATCTAACCATGGGGGAAGTAGAGTCTCACCACATTCCAATCGAGAAAGAAGTGTTGATGATGATCAAAGACGTGGGAGGAATGTGAATGATCGAGAACGGAGGAATGTAGATAGAAGGGATGTTGGTGGAAGACGCGAAGGGAGTAGAGATGTTGGTGGTCAGGATCGACATCAATATACATCAGATTTTGAAGAAGAGTATGATGGTGGTAGTGTTCATGGACAAGGACGAGGTCAAGGAAGAAATCAGTCGGAGTATGATCACAAGTGGGAGTCTGGGATGAAGACTGAAATTCCAAAGTTCAAAGGAGGTATGCAAGCCGAGGAGTTTCTTGATTGAATAGCTTATGTTGAAGAAATATTTGACTTCAAGGAGGTTCCGGAGGATCGTAAAGTGAAGTTGGTTGCTACTAGACTGAGGGGGAGAGCTATGACATGGTGGCAGCAAACTAAACTTACTAAGGATCGGATGGGGAAGTCAAAAATTGTTGCTTGGGAGAAGATGAAGAAATTGATGAAGGCTACGTTCTTGCTCTATAATTACCAATCACTAATGTATCAGAGATTACAGAACTTGAGGCAAGGAACGAAGACGGTTGCTGATTATGCAGATGAGTTCTACCAGTTAATTGCTCGAAATGATATCATGGAAAGAGAAGAACAATTGACCGCGAGGTTTGTCGGTGGACTTAGAGCACAGATCCAAGATATGGTGAACATGTTCGACCCCAAATCTGTGGCCGAAGCGCATCAGAAGGCATTGGCTTGGGAGAAACAAGGAAGACGTGGGGGAGGTGTGTTTCCAAGTTTTACGGGGCAGAACAAAGGAGCGGGTAGTAGTTCTAATCTTCCAAAAACATCGAATAAGCCAGTTGTTCATGAAGTGGCTAAACCTAAAGTCAATACCAATTTCAAATGCTATAATTGCCAGGAAGTGGGTCATAAGAGCAGTGAATGTCCAAAACTGAAGAAGAGAACTATGATTGTTGAAGTGGAGGATGAGGATGTCGAAGAAGATCTCAATTCACAGTGTGATGAGGAAGAAGAAGTGTCGGGAGACGAGGGATGTAATCTGATGCTACGAAGATCTTGTTTAACACCGAAGCAGGAGGAAGAGTTGAGTTGGTTGAGAAGTAACATTTTCCAGTCAACGTGCACTATTTTGGGAAAGGTCTGTAAATTTGTCATTGATGCTGGGAGTTGTGATAATATCATTTCAACGGAAGCTGTGAGAAAGTTGAAATTGAAAACTGAGAAACATCCTAGTCCATATAAACTTTCTTGGTTGAGGAAAGGAGGAGAAGTAAAAGTAGAGAGGCGAGCTCATGTTCCATTTTCTATCGGAAAGAAATACAAGGATGAGATTTGGTGTGACGTAGTTGACATGGATGTTTGCCATTTGCTGTTGGGAAGGCCGTGGCAGTACGATCGTGAAGTACATCATAATGGTCGAACGAATAGTTACAGTTTCTTGTTCGAGGGCACGAAGATTACCTTAGTTCCGAAAAAGCGACAACAGAATGAGAACAAGTTAGAGGAGATCGAGGAATTGAAAACTTTGTTAACATTGAAGGAGTTCGTGGAAGAGATAGAGGAGAGTCCTGAAGTTTTTATGTTAATTGGACATGAAAGCAGTGAAGTTGCTGAAGTTCCAGAGGAAGTGAAACCAGTTTTGGAGGAATTCGAAGATGTGTTTCCAGAGGAGTTACCAAAGGAGTTACCACCGCTTAGAGACATACAACATCAGATTGACTTGGTGCCAGGTGCTGCATTGCCTCATAGACCACACTATCGGATGAGTCCAAGGGAACACGAGGAGTTAAGGAGACAGGTGGAGGAATTACTGGAACAAGGGCAAGTTCAGGAGAGTTTGAGTCCTTTTGCAGTGCCAGCTTTATTGGTACCCAAGAAGGATGGAACGTGGAGGATGTGCACAGATAGTAGAGCATTGAACAAGATAACAATCAGATACAGATTTCCGATGCCGAGGCTTGATGATCTGTTAGATCAAATCAGTGGGTCTGTGATCTTTTCAAAGATTGATCTTAAAAGTGGTTATCATCAGATTCGCATTAGACCAGGGGACGAATGGAAGACATCATTCAAGACGAGGGAAGGATTGTATGAATGGCTGGTAATGCCGTTTGGTCTATCAAATGCACCAAGTACATTCATGAGAGTGATGAACCAAATTTTCAGGCCGTACATTGGAAAATTTGTGGTGGTTTACTTTGATGATATTCTGATTTACAGCACTAGTACAGAGGAGCATGTTCAGCATTTGAGGAAAGTGTTAATTATCCTTCGTGAAGAACAATTCTACGCTGCTACGAAGAAGTGTGTTTTTATGGCGAGGAGTGTTTTATTTCTGGGGTATGTTGTATCGAAAGAAGGAATACAGGTGGACCAAAGTAAAGTTGAAGCTATCAGAGATTGGCCGCAACCCAAGACGATAACGGAAGTTCGTAGTTTTCACGGGTTGGCTTCATTTTATCGAAGGTTTATTCCACACTTTAGTAGTGTGATGGCGCCTGTGACTGATTGTATGAAGGGTAAACAGTTTGCATGGACGGAGGAAGCAGGGGTTGCTTTTGAGCGAATCAAAGGACTCATGACGTCTGCGCCAATTCTAGTGTTACCAGATTTTCAGTTAGTGTTTGAACTACATACTGATGCATCCAAGGTTGGGATTGGAGGAGTGTTGAGTCAAAGGGGACGTCCTATTGCATATTTTAGTGAGAAGCTATCGAGAGCAAAGATGAGATATAATACATATGATGTGGAGTTTTATGCTGTTGTGCAAGCCATTAAACACTGGAGACATTACTTATTTCAGAAAGAGTTTGTTCTTTACACTGATCATGAGGCGTTGAAGCATTTACAAGGGAAAGACAAGATTTCAGCGAGACATGCATCGTGGATTGCGTACCTGCAACAGTTTACGTTTGTTGTCAAACACAAGTCAGGAGTGACGAATCGTGTGGCTGATGCTTTGAGTAGGAGGATTCATTTATTGACAACAATGAAAGTTGAGGTGACAGGTTTTGAATTATTACCAGAGCTGATTGAAGAAGATCCTTATTTTATGAAATTTGTTGAAAAAGTTAAGGAGGGAAGTGCTGAAGAATTTCTGTTGGTGGATGGTTTTCTGTTTAAGGGAAATCGATTATGTATTCCAGAGAGCAGTTTGAGAATGAAGATTATAAAGGAACTACATGAAGAAGGGCATGTGGGCTGTGATCGTACATTGTATTTGGTCGCTCAGTCTTACTTTTGGCCATCAATGAGGAAAGAAGTGGAAAGGTTTGTGGAGCGATGTGATATCTGTCAGGTGTCGAAAGGAACTGCGACCAATGCTAGATTATATATGTCGTTACCTGTGCCTACTAAACCGTGGGTGGATGTGAGCATGGATTTTGTTTTGGATTTACCTAGAACTCAAAGGGGAAATGATTCTATATTCGTTGTGGTGGACAGGTTTTCTAAAATGGCTCATTTCATTGCATGCAAGAAGATAGCGGATGCCGTCCGAGTTGCTCAGTTATTTTTCAAAGAGATATATCGACTTCATGGATTGCCAGAATCTATTGTGTCGGATAGGGATACTCATTTTCTGAGTCATTTTTGGCTAAGTTTGTGGAAGATGGTTGGAACGAAGCTGAAATTTAGTAGCGCTTACCATCCACAAACTGATGGGCAAACGGAGGTGGTTAACAGATCGTTGGGGAATTTATTGCGATGTCTGGTGAAAGATAATCTGAAGAGTTGGGACATGAAGTTATGCCAGGCAGAATTTGCTCATAATCATGCAGTGAATCGTAGTATGGGATTCAGTCCATTTCAGATTGTATATTCAATTTTACCCAGGGGACCGTTGGACTTAACGATAGTACCACAACCGAAGGGGATGGTAAAACGAGCTGTAGATTTTGTTGATGGATTGACTGAATGTCATAAAATCGTTCAGGAATGATTGGAGAAGGCAAATGAGAAGTATAAACGATCTGCAGATCTGAAGCGAAGAAATGTTGAGTTTAATGAAGGAGAGATGGTATATGCTGTGTTGACAAAAGATCGTTTTCCAGTGGGCGCTTATAACAAGTTGAAAGCTAGAAAAATTGGTCCTGTTGAAATTGTGCAACGGATCAATGAAAATGCTTACAGGGTGAAGCTGCCAGAGGATGTGTATACATCTGATGTGTTTAATGTTAAACATCTGGTACCTTATTATGGGGATGAACAAGCTGATGTAGAAGAATTTACAAATTCGAGGACGAATTTTTCTCAACCTGGGGAGGATGATGCAGCGCAACCCATAATTTTACAAGGCTTAAGTCGCCCACGACTTAACGAAGAAGCTTTAAGTCAGCCATGACCTAATGAGTCAAGAGGAAGGGAGATACGACCGAGTGGAAGTCGCTTGCAAGTACAAATTAATGAAGGCTTAGGTCGTTCACGACTTAGTGACGAAGCCTTAGGTCGTTCACGACCTAGTGAAGAAGCTTTAGGTCGGCCATGACCTAACGAGGGGGAGTCTAAAGCATCCATACGACCTAGCACCTCCAATCTCTTAAGTCGCTCGAATAAAGGTTCGCGGAGTCTAAGTCGCACAACTTCCTTAAATAAAATTTTAATGAAGAAAATAGCAGAAAATAAGAAAACAGCCTTTAAAAATAGGAAATCAACATTGTAAACATTGGAAAATTCTATTATCAATTTAAAAATATTTAAAAGTCAAAATATACATAATATAACATATTAAACATATTAAAATAAAATATGACAAAGAAAATATAATTTATACAATTTAAAATAACAAAATTGCAAAATAAACAATTTATACTCAAAATTGAAATGTACATATCTTTTGCAGTTTAACTCCGTTTTCAACGAAACAAAAAGCAGTGTTCAAGTTATTTCATCTATTTTCATAATAAAAGATAAAATTTAAGATTTTAAATAATTAAAATTAAAATTTAAAAGTCAAAGTTTGACTATTTGACAAAAATTCACATTTTCTGGAAATATTAAATTTAGTCATATTTGGAATTCTAATCCACATCAAAATCAAAGTTTATACTTAAAATAACAAAATTTATTCTTTTTCATAAATAAAGCTTTTGAATCTGAAAAAAAAATCAATTTAAAAATATTTGAAAAATACAGGGTTGTTACACTCTCCCCCACTCAAAACTTTTCGTCCCCGAAAAGGAACGAGGTACGGGAAAGCACATAAAAAGATAGAATGAATAGAATTAAGACAAGATGATAAGAAGATTGAAATTACACCTGATAACTATTGTTATAGGTAAGTTTAACAAGATGGAGGTGATCAAATCAAGAATATAAGCACGAAAAAGATCCTCTAGAGTCTGAATCTCCCTTTTCACTTGACCGACGGTCTATGAATGGAAAAACAGTGTTCAGAATCAAAAAGGAGTATCCAAGATTATCAAAGATTACAGAAAGATTTCTAAACAGACTGGTATAAGCAATAGCCTTCCCATTCTGTAACAAGATAAGAGAAATAAGGACAACCAAAAGATAGTTTGGAAAACAAAATAAGATAATAAACTTGAAACCATAATGCTTTGAAATCATAACAATTTAGGGATGTTTATCATTTAAACCATTTTAATCCAAGATTAAACAATATTCATTTTAAAGTTGTAACATTTCTAAGTTCATTCAATTTTAAAAATTTCCAAAGCATTGTATTTTCAAAACAGCAGCACTTATAAAATGCTACAGTAGATATATTAATATTTCAAATCAGTTTTATTCGAGAATATTCATTTGGATATCATTTAACTTATGACTTATTAAAACAAACTTTTATGAATGGAATATCCAAATTAAACTATACTTCGTTTATTAAGTCAAAAGCTCAGTATTTTACTTAGCTCTAAATTTAACACATACCCTAACACTTTATTTAAAATACCCATTTCATAAATAGATATTCCTTTAATAAGTTACACTTAAAATTTCCATTTGAAAACCAAATTCTCAATTATCAAGTTTTAGTGATGTTAAAATACATTTTAACTATTTAAATCATAATTATTCATTTTTCAAGACATCAATTTCATAAATAAAATATTTATCATAGCAAATATAATAATCAAATTTCTTTACACATTTATTAATTTAGACATCAATTAAACTATGAATTCAAGTTAAATAAACTTTATTACAAAATGTCCAATTCAAATGTATTTTATTTTATCTATTCAAAGATACATTATTTATTATACAACATATTCATTTCAGGAAATAACCTTTATTAAAATTCCTAGGTTAGACTTAAGGTTCCATATTAAATCAAATTTGATTATTAAGTTATTTAAATAAAATCTCTTTAGATTCCTTTTTCAATATTTACCTCTGTTAATCTTTTTATAACTTAAAATTCGAGTGTATAACATTTATTATAACCACTCAATTTTTTTTTATAAAATCCTTTCTATATTGTATATTATCCAATTTCATATTCAACTTCTGTGTAATTTAGGTAAGTTATATTGGAAATGAAATTGTGTTTTATACAAATAAAACTTTCCAATTCAATTATCTCAAGTTTGAATCATTTATCCAAATTTTTGATTATTCTTTTTATAATTGAAATTATTCTTTAAGAAGAAAAAAAATGTAAGAATTAATTTCCGATTTCCTTTAAACCAGTTAGAGATAAATAAATATATGTACATAATATGTCAAATCAATTTTAAATCATATATCTATATATAAATCAAATCCTATTTTAGAAGTTCAAATCAATTAAATTCTCAAAGCAACACTGTAGCAAACCTACAGAGCGGTCTCTTCACTTCGAAACTCGAAAATGAAAGTCGATGATGCCGCGGTCATCACCGAAATTATTTTCCAGCGACAAAGAGAAGAGCACTAAAATTTTAAAGCTTTAAAATTCTTTGGAAACAAATTTCTTATTCAAAATACTTTAAATAATATATCCCTTTTAAAACTTTAAACACAAGGTTTGAAACCATCGAAAATCAAATTCTCAAATCCTTGATTTAAATTCATTTCAGTTCCCAAATCAATTTATAAACAACTATTTATAAATTCATTTATAGAATGATAAATCAAGTATTATCATTTCAAATAATCAATTTAAATCAATTTATTAAATTCCATAAATTTACTTATATAACAAAATTTATTCCATTAACCAAATTTAAAAATAATATTGTGTCAGTTTGTTCTGTCAAAGTGTTTTAGAAATCCTATCGATAGCGTTGATCAGACGAATCGATCGAAAGCCCAAATCAACATCAACAACTCAAACAACACAATATATAAAACAAAACATAGATTTACAAGTACAATTTAAAAATGTTTGGAGATAGTTTGGAAACAAAAGACAAGATGATTAAATAACAAAATAGGGAGATGGGTAAGCTTAAATAAATCACGGGCAACCTTAACCGGGTCAACCGTGACTTAATGAATAAGATCAAATGTGTATTTTTTTCTGGGGTAAATCTACATCCGATCTCAAGAGATTGAGTTTGGAATAACAAAAGATATTAGCATCTAAACCAAGGATAGATATAAATCTCTGGTGAATCGATGCAAATTTGTAAAGGAGTTTCCCCCTTTACCAGAAAATTAGAATATTGGCGAGACAGCCAATTCACTATAAAGATCATTCGAAGTGGAGTTATGTGATACTCCAAAATCAAAAGAAGATGAATAGTGAGGGACAAGAATGAATTTTGGAACCGCAGGGAACGTTCCAAAAATTCAAAGGAAATTCGAATAAAGAGGAAAAGATTCAAACTCGAACGAAAGTGATTCTGTAAATAAATCTACTCCATATTCTGAGTTTTGCCTCAAAGCCAAAGCTCTGATACCAACTGTAATGACCTGATATTTTCAACCATTCGCATCCATTATAAGTGTATAGGTAGACACTCATGCCGAAATTGAATTGCTCAAAATACCGCGTTGTAAATAAAATTTGGCAAATCTCAGAATATACAGTAAATAAATATAATCACAGATCACAGACACAGAGTAAAATAATGCAGCGGAAGTAAAAGAAATAGTAGTTCATGAAGCTACTATGTAAATATATCAGAGTTAAATAAGATAAAACAGAAGAAATAAAGTACAACAGAAGTCTCAATATGATAACCAAGTACAAGCTGAATAGAATAACAGAACCGAGATAGATAAAACTAGATAAGCAGATAATCTCCAGCGATTCCAATCTCCAGAAAGTGGAATCCAAATCTGTGAATACTCAGGCTGACCCGAGCGTAAATAAAAATACAAACACTCGAGTCAGGACAATATTTACTTATATAATGTAAACCAACTCAAGTGAACTGTAATAAGGTACAAGTAACTTAAAGAATGCTTGGGATCGCCCATTCTTTAAGGATCCGTTAAACTATTTACTATGTAGTAATATACGCTATATACAGTAGTGTCTAATCAGTAAAGTATAATCATATAGAAAATAGCGTTAAGGGGATAGAGAACCTTAACGCGGTCGGATTTTTAAATCATAATCGTAGTATAGCTCGGTATGGTAGGTGACACGACACAACTAGGCAATGCCTGGGTAGATATACCAATTATGCATCCGGACTAGTGGTGACGCATAACAGCCACTACCGCCCACCTCGAACAACACTCCCAAATCAAGGGTGGCCACCAAATCAATCACAAGTAATAGAATGGTATCGAAGAAGTGTGTCTGATCAGAGGTGCTACCTCATTGGTCCGTCAAGCTCCTGTTTTAGCCACCTTATGCCAACTCACGGGAGTTGGGTCTACGTATATACCTTAGGATCGTCGTCACCATCCTACTTCATTCTGGAACTCCATCGCGTACACAGTTGTTAAAGTGGTTTTCGGTATCGACAGAGAGTATGTCCATATCCGATCCCGATCTCTTTAACAACCAATCGTTATTATAACACCGTGGTCATTTAAAAAAAAATATACTTTTAAAATAAAATCTCATTTCCAAACCCAATCTTTAGCAAAATGAAGATTAAATCAATTCCAAACCATTTCAATATATTAAAATATCATATCTTTCCAAAACTTCATTTCAATTCATTTCAATATATCAAAATATCATATCTTTCCAACTTCATTTCAAACCATTTTAATATAATAAAATATCATATCAGTTCAAATCCAAATATTCAACTTTTAGATACCTTTTAAATTCAAAGATATCATTCATTCACTATCATTTTAAGTCACCTTTAAATAGTTTATATTTCAATCAAAATAATTCATTTAACCCTTTTAAAAGTGTAATTATTATAGTTTCAAATCAAGTATTCAATTTCCAAAGTTTCAAACCATTCTGAGTTCGTTTACTAAGTCAAAAACCCTAATTATTAAAATTTCAGCATTTCACAGCATTTAAAAACAACTGCTACAAGTTATATTTGAAAACATTTTTAATTCAGCAAAGACAGCACTTAAAACTGCTGTTAAAATTCAGTTTTAGTTGAATTATAGTTCAAAACAGAAAAGACAGCATTTCAGAAGTGCTGCGGTAACTCAGATTTCTAAACAAAGGTTTTGTTTGATTTCAGCAAAGACTGCAGACCACTATAGCATTTCCAGAGAATGCTATAATAGACCCGAGTTCAATATTAGCCTATAAGTTCAATTACAGCAACTACAACATTTCAGAAATGCTGTAATAGCTCTTTTTACACAATTTTAGTTCAATTCAGAAACTTTAGCATTTCTGAATGCTATTAAAAGTTAATTCCAGATTTTAGTGTATTTCCAGCAACTAAATAACTTCAATTTAAAACACATAAACATTTTAAAAATCATATTTTAACATTTAAAATGTTCATTTACATATCATTTAACATATATCTTTTTCACAATAAATTTCTTATAAGTAAAACCAATTTTCAACAATTTACTTAATAAATTTAAGTGTAAAAGTTTCCAATTCTTCACATTTCAACAAATAACTTAACACTTCAAATTTAAATTACCATTTCACAAATTTAACTAAATTTCCAATTTTATTTAATTAACTTAAACCTTTAATTAAACCAAATTTCACATTTCCAAGTCAAGTTATATTTTAAAAGATCACTTTTAAACATTCATTTATTTAACCACTTAAACTCATAGAAAAATCAATAATACTTTAATAAATCGCTTAAATTCAAATTTAATCAAATTATCATATTTACCATTTTCCAAATATAATTAAATTTTCATTTTTATTCATATAACTTAAATATCATTTTTAACCAAAATACCAAATTTCAAACTTAAGTTATATTTCAATAATCCAATTTAACCATTCATTAATTACATTTTTAACTCATAGAAAAATCATAATTTATTTATTTTAAAACATTTCAAAATCTATTTAAATCAAATTTCATAAATTTATATTTTTAAAATACTTAAAAATATCCAAAAACACTTTATAAAATAACCACGGGCCTGTATATAGTTTTCTAACCTAGGTCAAGTGATACAGATATATATCATTTCAATCCGCAATTTACAAAGAAAAACCGGGTTCTATCATTTCAAACCCGCAATCCCAAGTTAAAATAAGTTAAATAAAAACCATTCAGGCCTATCATTTCAGCCCATAATGATTTTTCCCTATTCTAAAGTCCATTCGGGTATGTATCATTTCAACCCATAGTGATTCTAGTCTACAGGGAATTTGCAGTGTTATAAACAGATATAAATGAACAGAATACATTATATAACAGTAACGAATGATATAACAGGTGTATAAACATCATATGCTCATAACATAGTCAAGTATAACATGATAGTATATTTCTACAGATTCACGGGGTATCAATTTACTAGTTATATAGGTACATATTGTCTGGTGAGAATAACTCACCTGTTAAAGCTGGAGATTAGCGATCAAAACACACCGAAAAGATTCCAGAAAGCACAATAAGCACGATATAGCATGACTTTTGATTTGAATGAATGGAGAGCCTTGATATTTATCTTGTAAACAATAACCAAACAAGACAATATACACATAAATATTCAACGCAAACAATGTTGAAACAATGAAGATAAGAAGCAACAACGGAATAGATTACTTGACTGTGCTTTAACCATTCAAAAGCTCGAACAAGGGGTTCATTTTCTCAGCCATGATGATGATGAGTGTAGGAGAGACAAGGTTAACTTCCTCGAATACATAAGACAAAACAATACAAACAATATAAGTTTTCAAATGCACAATACGATAGAATAATATAGAATCAACTGCACGAATCAAAGTAGAATTGCTTTGCACTTGCTTCCAACAACCTTCAGGTTCAGCCATATGATGTACTACAGGTCTAAGGCAAGATTTGGATCAGGTTTTGGTTGCCTAAGGGTCGGCCAAACATGTTTAGAGGATAGCAAAAGGTGAGTATGCATGAAACAACACAACAAGGCAAAACAATGTCACTTTAACATGGATTCAAGGCAATTCAAGGCTCGGCCAAGGCTCATGGGGCATGGCCAGAGGAGTGGGGTCCAAGGTGATGACATGGCAGAGGGTCCTGGTGGTGCTGGAGGTGTTGGAGGTGGTGTTGGTGGCGGCCATGGGTGGTGGAAGGTGATGGTACCAAAACTAGGTCAGCTTGAGTGCATAGGTGATGGCTAGTGCTAGTTTAGATGGATTTTTGTGATGATCTTCATCATGGCTTGGCTTGGCCTGAGGAGGAGAGGTGTTAGCCTGTGTGATGGTCAGAGAAAAGTGGTGGTGGTGGTCAGCCACAGCTTGGAGGAAGGGGAATACAGCTATGAAGGTGGAGAGCATGTGCAAATTCAAGTAGAAAATCATAAAAAGACAAGAAGAAGATAGAATTTTTTTACCTAAGCTTCACAAGGGGAATAGCCGTAATTTTTTTGTGAGAGGAGGAGAAATGAATTTTGTGAAAGTGAAAAAAAAATGCAGCTGAAATGAGTAGATTACATGCCCAAAACAATTAAGAGAAGAGTTGGGAAAATGAAAGGTCGGGAGATGGAAAGCCTTAAGAGTTTCAAGAGTTTAAAACTTTTCAAATTTCCTCTATTTATTTTTAATAAGTTTAAATATCTGAAAATACATATAATTTCAGTAAAAATTCGAAAATGTAACAAATAAAAAATAATATAAATAAATAAATATTAATTATAAATAATTAAATCAAGAAAATAGCAAAAATTGTCAACTAGGCTAGAAAATTTGAAAATAAATGGTATAAACTTTAGAAAATTCATATGAGCTTGTAATATATTTTTAAACATAAATAATAACATAAAATAAAAATACATTCACAAAATAATAAAAAAATTTAATTTAAATTTAATTTTAATGAAGAAAATAGCAGAAAATAAGAAAACAGCCTTTAAAAAATAGGAAATCAACACTGTAAACATTGGAAAATTCTATTATCAATTTAAAAATATTTAAAAGTCAAAATATACATAATATAACATATTAAACATATTAAAATAAAATATGACAAAGAAAATATAATTTATACAATTTAAAATAACAAAATTGCAAAATAAACAATTTATACTCAAAATTGAAATGTACATATCTTTTGCAGTTTAACTCCGTTTTCAACGAAACAAAAAGCAGTGTTCAAGTTATTTCATCTATTTTCATAATAAAAGATAAAATTTAAGATTTTAAATAATTAAAATTTAAATTTAAAAGTCAAAGTTTGACTATTTGACAAAAATTCACATTTTCTGGAAATATTAAATTTAGTCATATTTGGAATTCTAATCCACATCAAAATCAAATTTTATACCTAAAATAACAAAATTTATTCTTTTTCATAAATAAAGCTTTTGAATCTGAAAAAAAAATCAATTTAAAAATATTTGAAAAATACAGGGTTGTTACAAATGCCAGATCTATTACTTGATCAAAAGTCCTATCTGCATATGGTAGCATGGCTCTACTGAGTCCTGGGTTCAAACCTCTAATGTACCTATCATTTTTGGATGCTTCATCTTCCACTAGCATTGCTCCATATTTGGATAATCCCTCAAACCTTTGAGTTTACTCAGTGACATTCAAAGTTCCTTGCCCGAGTCTAATAAATTCTTCAAGTAATGTGGTCTTAGCTGATGCTGGTACAAATCTTGCCTCCAACATTTCCTTGAATTGATTCCAAGTGATTTCATTTTCATTTCTCCCAGCTATGATCACCTCCCACCAGCCTAAAGCTACTCCTTTCAGCTGTCTTGAAGCAACTTGCCTCTTCCTCTGATCATCAAGCTGCATGTCATTGAAAATTCTATCCAGTGTTCTCAACCATGCTTGAATTTCCATCACATTCTCAGTCCCTTCAAAACTTTTACCTCCCAAGTTTGTATAAGCCTTTAATAGTTTTGAAAGTTCCTCATGTGGATTCTCAAGCCTATGCCCAATTCCATCTCTTAAAACCCTTACAAATTCTTGCATATCAAGCATTTGTGGTGCACTTGTTCCTGCATGATGTGATCCCCTTCCTACCATGGTTTGCTAACCAAATTATGGGAAAATAGTATTAGTGTACTGTGAGTATTTTCTATGGTTAATATTTTCCTATTTATTTCATTCAAAACAAACAAATATAATACATTTCTAAGTATTCAACAATCAATGCAACCATTTGCTCTGATACCAACTGAAATGACCCTCCAAATTTTTGCCTTAATTTTTGGTGATTTTTTTTTACATTCCTATAAATAATATTCTCAGAGTCATTTTCTTTTTCAAACAAATTGTCCAAGATTTAAAATTCCTATTAATATAAGTATATTAATTTAATCATAGAAATATACATTGTTAGCACCAAAATTGGTCACTAACCTCGTAGAGAAAGATTGTGTAGAGATATAAGTGATGAAAGTAAATTAAACAGAGAAGACAATGCTAATCTAACTGCAGAAAGTAAGAACACCAAATTTATAGTGGTTCAGCGTAATTGTCTACGTCCACTTTGAGGTTAAACTTTATTGATCTTCTTTATAGTTGATTACAAATACAATTCGTGAATCAAATGCTTGCATGAAGTTGTTTAAGTAGAGAAGATGAGTCTCAAAAATGGCAGAGTCTCCCCAGTGTTCTCTCCCAAAAAAGGATCCCCTTCACTGTGACCCTGCCCCTCTATTTATAGGCAAATATGGGCTGGACTTCCCAAATGGGCTGGATGGCCGAACACTCTAGCCCCAGTACAGTGGTCGCTGCATGCCGATCCTGGTATGCCGAACGCTCTGATGCCGAGCAGCCCTTCCCATGCCGAACGATGCTTTCCATGCCGAACGGTCCTTGTGAAGTTGTGCATACTGAATGCCTCCTGAGTGTCGAGCGCTCTTGTAGCCGAGTGCCAGTTGATGCCGAACACTACTTGACGCCGAGTACCTTGGGATGCCGAGTACTCCTATAGCCGAGTGCTAGTTGATGCCGAACACTACTTGACGCCGAGTCTCCTGGTTGCCGAGCACTACGGATGCCAAGTGCCTCGCCGAACACTCCTGGATGCCAAGTGCCTCGCCGAACACTCCTGGATGCCGGACACTCTCTGATGCCGAGTGCTACCTGATGCCGAGCAGTCTCGATGCCGAGCACCCTTGTATGCCGAACGCTGGCGCCGAGCATTGGTTGTCGCCGAACACTAAATGATGCCGAGTCTCCTGATCACCGAGCACTACGGATGCCGAACGCTATGGATGCCGAGTCCCACTGGATGCCGCGCGCTTCGCCGAGTCCTCCTGGATGCCGAACAGTCCTTCATGCCGAGTAGTGGCCAATGCCGAGCACTCAGTTGCCTGGTCAAATCTCCAGGAAACACTTGCCCCCCAAAGTGTATCGCGTGGCCGAACGTGATGCGCTTTGAATCTGGTACGATTTACCTCGGAGGTACCTTCTCGAGAATGTTAGTGAAGGAGGTGCAAGACGAACGAGATTTGGATGCCGAACGATACGCTCGAAGCCGAACGTACCTCGTGTGCCGAACGTCACTCTGCTACGATGCCGAACCCTTCAGTGTTGATCGGTTCTACCGGGTATAGCCTCTTCAACTTCTACCTCCCTCTATATAACCAGGTCCTTCCCGTCTCTTTTCCTTTTACGCCTTCTTTTCTGCCATTCCTAGAGACTTGCAATTCTTGCCATCCTATCAGATTTGAGACCTAACTGATCCTTCCTCAACTTCGACTTTCGAACTAGGTATCAATCCTTCTGTGATTAGATTACTTCAACACAAGACTTAGGTTGTTTTCGTAGGGAACGTGACATTTCTATGATCGTATAATATGCGTCGAGCAGAAATGGCTCGCATGCTTGGAGTTGTCTAGTTAGGGCTAGCTCCTTCGTGCCGAACGAGACTGGAGGGAAAAGAAAGATGGGATGCTGAACGGCGTAGTCTTCGCCGGGCGATCTGTCCCTGTCGTTCGGCGCAGATGGAGAAGGTGTAGGGTGGAGTTGAAATCGTGGTGGAGCGCTACTTTTAGCCGAACGATAACCCAAACCGAACAGTCTTGAATGCCGAACGGTATCAGTACTGAACAATTACTAAAATGTAGAGCAATAACTTAGCCGAACGATAACCCAAGCCGAACAATTGACATGCCGAACATTGAATTCAGCCGAACAATACAATTGCCGAACACTCTTTAGACCGAGCAAAACACAGCCGAACACTATACTTAGGACGAACAATCTTGAATGCCGAACAGAACTCTTAACAGGACAATGTCTTAACCGAACGAGACCTTTAGCCGAACGCTCGACATGCCGAGCAAACATACATGCTGACCTATACTTAGGACGAACAATACAATTGCCGATCATTACTTAAATGCCGAACAGTATAAATGTCAAACTACACTTAGGCCGGTTACTTTAGAAATCATATGTATTTTGAATCTGGAACTGTAATCACCTCAATGCGAGCTTTTTGAGACGGTCAGTGATGACGGTCTTCGAAGGCGATGATTCGAAGCTAGTCATTATATCTTTAAAACATTCTTATTGCCTGTACACAATTGCTTGCACTAGTTCACACACCACGTGGGGGGGGGGGAACTCGTGTTGCTAATTCTAACGTTCAACGTTTTTTAAGTATAGCTTTCTCAAGCATTTAGCCAGGTTCATTATTTATTCGGGATGTCGAGAAAATCTAGCTCTGCCACCATATCTGACAGGCCTGGGCCGTCAGCAAGGCAAGGAGCCGTTGAAACTTCTAACCCGTCAACTTCTCCCGCTCATAACTTTGCGCCTGACGCTCTGGAGGCAACCATCTTACTAGACAATCCCATCGATTCTCAAGCCTCGAAGATCAACGAAGCTGCTCTACGACAGATATGCTCTATTCACGGGATTCCTTTTGCCGACGTGTTAGTCCCTTCGAGACACGATCGCTCTCATCTGCCCCCAGTCGAGTACACTACCTGCAACAAGTTCATGTGTTGGATGGGCAGCGTGCCTCCATTCAACTTATTTCTCCGGGATGTTCTGCAGTACATAGACGTGGCTCCGTCGCAGCTGCACCCGAACGGCCATGCATTCCTATACGGGACTTACTTACTTTTCATGGCCGTCTTCTCCAGACCTCCAACCCCCGGTGATATCAGATACATTTATATGTTCAAGAGACGGAAAGACAGTCCTTCTTTTATGTTCCTCGAGCCATACCACAAATGCCAGATCTTGACAGGGGCTTGTAGCAAATTCGCCCTGTACAAACAGGAATGGTTCTATGTGCGCTGCCCTTCTGGTTTCGCTAGGAGATGGGTTGAAGGCAGTAAGTCTCTCTGCTAAATCGCTATTCGTATTTAATTGGAGTCATGCTTTTCCTAACTCTTCATTTCATCTTTTCAGGTATCAACCCGCGTCCGGAAGGCCGAGGATATTCTGAGGCTGTTGAAGCCATTAGAGCTCTTCCTACTGAGGATCGAGACATCCGGACTATCCTCTCAAATGAATCGCTGTCGGGGTTTGGCTTGCTAGCCCCTGGTCGTCGGATCAGCCTTCCAGAAGGTGTTACCATTCCCAAACCTCCGCCCGGTAAAGGGAAAAAACTTGCCGGATCGTCGTCGCGCCGCGCTCCCGATACGCACGGAGAAAGCGAGCGTAGAGGATGATGCTCCCGAGACTCAGGGCGAGAACGTGGGTCTCGCTTGGAATCCGGCAATCGAAGTTCAGGATATTGAGACATCATCCTCCCCTTCGAAGGGAAAGAAGAAGTTGAAATATACGGTTCAAAAGGAGAAAATTGGTGGCACCTCAAAAGTCACACTTATTCCGCCTGAGAAAGAGGCTTCCTCACAGCATCTGGAAAGTTCTCTGAGGGGTCTGTCCAACCTGTCCATCCCCGATGATTTACTTAATTACGGGTTCGATGATCCTGAAGCTCTCAAATTCTCTTTGCCCGCTAGAGGCAATGTAGGAGTTTAACTCCCGGCTCAAGGAGACAACACTCCGATTAGCAACGATAAACGAACGGGTCCGTCGGGGGGAACACTAGGACACACACGCACATGCGCATTCCATAATATACTTCAAGTCTTTTTAATTTGTGAATTCTCCTTAACTCGTTGTTATCTCCATTCTTTGCAGGTGATATGGGCCACTCTCACGGACTTGATTGCCTTCAGGGGTCTTCTATATTCCATCACTCCGGACGGGATTCCGGTTCAGGCAGACGCAGGGACTGAGGTGATTATGAAGATAGGGACAATCGTCCTCGCGAGTCGTCTCACCGCAAGAAAGCACACTCTCAATCTTCCCAGTCCCACGATCTTCCTCCTCCAACTGAGCCGGATAAAGAGAAGTCTTTGCAGAAGGGTTATCAGTCTGATGCTGCTCGAGAACAACATTCCAGTTCATCGAGTACGAGGCAAGTTCGAGAGCAACGTAAAAGAACGGAATTCTCAAGGCCTCCTCCTCCTACTCCTGCAGTGGACCCAACCGTTGCGGAAAAGATGGTCGACCTTAAGGCCAAGTTTCCGAAAATCTGTTTTGACGGCTTGAAATTCCTCCCAGCCATCCATCACATTCCTGGGCACGTGAAGCAAAGTGCCATTGCCTGCAATAAAGACGTCTATGTTCAACATGACGCATTCGTGCACTTGGTGGAGAAGATCTCGGAAGTATCTGTTGAGCGTCAACACGAGATTGACCGTTTGAATCTGGAGGCTGACAGCGATAAGAAAATCATCAAACTCCAAGACGAAGAGCTCGCTTCGTATAAGTCAAAGCTAGAAGCCGCTGAACAAGGTGCAAAAGATACTGCTGAGGCAGTTACTCGCTTAGAGGTGGCTCGCAAAAAGGAGCTTGACGAAGCAGTCCAGCGCAGCGGCGCCCTTGCCCTAGAAAAAGACTCTGTCCAAAAAGAAAGGGACGCGCTCGCTACTCAAGTCAAAGAGCTGAAAGAACTACTCTCCAAGGAGAAAGAAGACAAAATAGCTGCTCAGGAAGAATCACAGTGATATTGTGATGAGATTGTTGCTACCCGACTCCTGAAGACAAAGCTCGACAACGAACTTGCCGGGGTCGAGAAAATGAAGGATGAGGCCCGTGAGGAGGGCAAAAGAATGGCTGTGGAGGAGCTTGATTCTCGCCTTGAGGCGGCCGCAGAGGCCGGCAGGGAAGAGGTCAAAAGTATGTTTGACCCATTGATCGCCGAGTACGGAGCCCGCGTCCTTATGCACCGTGACTTAACATTCTTGGGCGACGGTTACCTCGAATCCCTGGCTGAGGCATGGGAAACTCTGATAAAGATCAGGAAGGTCGAGTCAGGCTCCGAAGAGGTCGACGAGGATGCATTGGTGAAGGAGTTACTGAGGGGGAATGAGCCATCGGATTTATCCGCAGCATTGACACTTTATAGCAAAGGCCCTTCCCCTTCGAAAGAGAAGAACGACGAAGCCGGCCCGTCAGAGGCCGACACTACTACTCCTCACATCGCCGCTCCTTATGCTGCTCAATCGGCCGGTCGGTCGACGCTTGATCCATTCGAGCAGCATGCCAGTTATGATCCCGAAGATCCCGGGCTTGGCGTTCATGTGCTGTCACCTATCCTGGAGGGTGAAACCCCACGCGCCACCGATAGCCAACCGGACCCTGGTAGGAAATTCTTCTTTCTCTAGAAATTGAAGAGTTCTCGTCATTTTTCAGCAGTGGCTATTCGTTCTAATGCTCATTCCTTATGTTTTCGTGCAGGTTGTTCTGACGCCGAGCCAACTCCGAGGAGCGATGACGCCAAGGAGGAAGCAGAGAAAACAAGCGACGTTGCTCACGCAGGAGTAACTCCCGGTCCAGACGATCAAGTGATCGGGGCGCTTGATGATGACAAACTTGATACTTCGTCTCCTGCCGAAGGAAGCGATGAAATTAAAATCACTGGCGCCTCTGAGCATACTTCAAAGATGAGCATGAAGGATCGTCTCGCCGACGAGCAGAAGGAAAAGGTCAAAGTCAAAGTTGAATCTGAAATACCGGAACTCACTGACCCGCGTAACAGACCTTTGAAAATCATTCTCCCGGGCAGGTCCAGACCACTAGATGTTCCGTCCCCTACTCCTGACTCCGTTTCTCTAGCAAGCAAAAAGTCCAAGAGAAAGCGTGAGGGAGAGGAGTCGTCGGAAACACCAAAGGAAGACAAGAAGAAGAAGTCGAAGAGATAATCGATGCACTTGTTCAACAAGTTTCCTGCTTAGGTTTTGTAATTGTTTTTATCTTCCGTAACTCGTAGTTTGTATAGGCCCGAATTTTGTAGGAGTGATCGTGTATCCCCATTTTGGACTTATCGAATAAAATTTTAGTTTCTTTTTGTTTGAATGATTCTCTTGTCTTTATTTGGTTTACTGACACTGTGCTCTGGGGACTTGGAGACTTGAGACTGTTCATACTCTAGTCCGCGCTCTGGGGACTTAGAGTACTCCGTTCCGCACTCTGGGGATTCGGAGATTTGAAATCGTTTATACTCTAGTCCGCGCTCTGGGGACTTAGAGTACTCCGCTCCGCACTCTGGGGATTCGGAGATTCGTATTCGTTTATACTCTAGTTCGCGCTCTGGGGACTTAGAGTACTCCGCTCCGCACTCTGGGGATTCGGAGATTGGAAATCGTTTATACTCTAGTCCGCGCTCTGGGGACTTAGAGTACTCCGCTCCGCACTCTGGGGATTCGGAGATTCGAAATCGTTTATACTCTAGTCCGCGCTCTGGGGACTTAGAGTACTCCGCTCCGCACTCTGGAGATTTGGAGATTTGAAATCATTTATACTCTAGTCCACGCTCTGGGGACTTAGAGTACTCCGCTCCGCACTTTGGGGATTCGGAGATTCGAAATCGTTTATACTCTAGTCCGCGCTCTGGGGACTTAGAGTACTCCGCTCCGCACTCTGGGGATTCGGAGATTTGGAATCGTTCATACTCTAGTCCGCGCTCTGGGGACTTAGAGTACTCCGCTCCGCACTCTGGGGATTCGGAGATTTGGAATCGTTCGTACGCGTCTGTATGTCGTGCAGGATAATGTATTTTATCATCCAATTAAGAGATATAGAAACTTCATAGAAAATATGGCTTCAAGCCTTTATTAACGAAAATCAACTAAATTGCTTGATTACAACTTAAAAAGGAAACTAAGTCATTATTGAATGGAAACATGCAGGAAATAACAGTGCCTACAACAAGAAAGGAAAACATGCTAAATGTAATAGTGTCGCAAATGTTCACTGTTCCATGCTCGGGGGAGTGTCGCGCCATCAACGGTCGTTAGCTTGAATGTTCCTTCTCCAAGCTTCCGCTCAATGGCGTATGGACCTTCCCAGCTAGGACTCATGCGTGATGGTACCGGGAAGACTCGTTTCAGAACGAGATCACCCACATCAAAGATTCTTGGGCGGACTCTGCCGTCGTAGTAGCGCTTGACTCGGTGCCTATGCACTGCCGCCCTTAATTCGGCTTCTTCGCGCTTTTCGTCGATGCAGTCCAGTGATTCCAGCAAGAGGTTTTGGTTCGTCTTGGGATCATAGTATGTCACTCGGTGCGATGGAACTTCAAGTTCCACGGGTATAACGGCTTCAGAGCCGTATGCCAAGGCGAACGGAGTGTGGCCGGTCATGGACTTGTGGGTAGTTCTATACGCCCATAATGCTGTCGGGAGTTCATCTACCCACTTGCCTCCAACCTTCTCCAGACGCTTCTTCAATATGGACTTAATTATTTTGTTAACGGCTTCGACTTGTCCGTTAACTTTTGGGTGTGCAACAGCGGCGAACTTTTTCTCGATGCCGTACTTTAAACAGAACTCTTTGAACTCTCTACTTTCAAATTGCGTTCCGTTGTCTGTAATGATGGTGTGTGGAAGGCCAAAGCGGCATATAATGTTTCGTACGACGAAGTTAATGACCTTCTTAGAGGCGATAGTGGCCAAAGGTTCTGCCTCAGCCCATTTTGTGAAATAGTCGACTGCAACTATTGCATATTTCGCACCACCTTTGGATAAAGGCAAAGAGCCGATTATGTCGATTCCCCAGATCGCAAATGGCCAGGGACTGATCATTTGTGTGAGTTCCGTTGATGGAGCCCTCGGGATTTTTGCATATCTTTGACACTTGTTGCACTTTCTTGCGTAGTCCGCGGCATCCCGGTTTACGGTGGGCCAGTAATATCCATAGCGGAGGATCTTCTTTGCTAGCGTTTGCCCCCCAGTATGGTCGCCGCATTCCCCTTCGTGAACTTCTCTCAAGACTCGCTTTGTTTCATCATGAGCGATGCACCGTAATAATGGGACCGAGAATCCTTTTCGATACATGGATCCATCCTGCATTACGTATCGCGCGGCCTTTCGAAGGACCTGCCGTCTTTCGCTTCTTTTTTCTGGTAAAGCCCCGGTCGTTAGGTACAGTTTGAATGGGGTTATCCACGATTCCTTTTCAATTTCTGTTTCCAACACGCGACCGACTTTCATTTCGTCTATGCTCGGGGCATGCAAGACTTCGACAGGATACAATCCCATTTGTTGCGTATCGTCGGTGCTTGCGAACTTGGCCAATAAGTCGGCTTCTTTGTTTTATTCGCGCGGGATATGTAAGATGTCATAACGCTCAAGATTTGATAGTAGTTCTTGGACCTGAATGAGGTACGGAGCAAGCTTTCGTCCCTTTGCTTGGTAGTCTCCTCGTACTTGGTAAACCACCAACTGCGAGTCACAAAAGATTTCGACTGATTCGATCCCAAGTTCCCTGATGAGCTTCAAGCCAGCGATTAGAGCTTCATATTCAGCTTCATTATTTGTAGCCGAGAAATCGAGCTTCAGGGCATAACAGATCGATCGGTTTTCCGGAGTTACAAGAACTACGCCCGCGCCGGAGCAACGGTCGTTTGATGCACCGTCAGTGTATAAATTCCATCGAACGGGGGGAATGATGTCGTGATCGTCCGGTTTGATGGGTATGGTAAACTCAGCGATGAAGTCTGCTAACGCTTGCCCTCGGATGGCTCTCCGTGGTAAGTACGCGATATCGAATTGGCTCAACTCGATGTTCCATCTTAGCAATCTTCCAGAAGTTTCCGGCCGTTGGAGTACCTGCCTCAGGGGTTGATCGGAATAAACACCGATTGAATGTGCTTGAAAGTACGGGCGAAGCTTTCGTGATGCAATCACCAAGCAATAAGCCAATTTCTCTATTTTAGGGTAATTCCTCTCGGCCCCTGTTAAACGTTTGCTAACATAATACACCGGCTTTTGGACTCGATCCTCCTCTCGTACCAAAGCCGCACTTATCGCATGTGGGGATACCGCCAAGTATACGTACAACATCTCATGGTCAACTGGTTTTGATAGCATTGGTGGGCTCTCCAGATGCCTCACCAGATTCCGGAATGCTTCCTCACAGCTAGACGTCCATTCAAAATTTCTCTTTCCTTTCTTTATTATGTCAAAGAACGGGATGCACTTGTCAGTTGCCTTGGATATAAATCGACTCAGCGCAGCTACTTTTCCGTTCAAGCTCTATACTTGCTTTATAGTCCTGGGCGCTTGTACATCTCGAATAGCTTGGATCTTTTCTGAGTTGGCTTCGATTCCCCTAGCGTTGACGATGAATCCCAAAAACTTCCCTGATGCAACGCCGAAAGAACACTTCAACGGGTTGATCTTCATGCCGTAAAACCTGAGTATGTCGAACATTTCAGCCAAGTCTTGAATGTGGTCGTTTGACCGTCGTGACTTCACGAGCATGTCATCCACATAGACTTCCATGGTTCTACCCAGCTGGTCCTTGAACATTCGATTCACCAGACGTTGGTAAGTTGCTCCAGCATTCTTCAATCCAAAGGGCATCACTACATAGCAATACAGCCCGACATTTGTAACGAAGCTGGTGTGTTCTTGGTCCGGAATATGCATTGGGATTTGGTTGTATCCTGAGTACGCATCCATGAATGACAGTAACTCGTGTCCTGTGGTGGAATCGACCAACTGATCGATCCTAGGCAACGGGAAACTATCCTTAGGTCATGCTTTGTTCAAGTCGGAATAATCTACGCAAGTCCTCCATTTCCCATTCGCCTTCTTTACTAGCACAGGGTTGGAGACCCATTCCGGGTAGAGGGCGTCGCAGACGAACCCATTTGCTTTGAGTTTGTCCACCTCCTCTCCAAGAGCGGCGGATCTCTCCGGATCCATTCCTCTCCTTTTTAGCTTGACTGGGACGTATTTCGGGCCTATGTTCAACATATGACTCGTGATGGCGGGAGAAATCCCACACATATCAGAATGCGTCCAGGCGAAAACATCAAGGTTTGCCCGGAGGAAGTCGCTAAGGTCTTCAGTCATTGTGGGGCCTAGCTGTGATCCGATCTTCAGTATTCGCGAAGGGTCGTCACGGCTAACTGAAATGTCAACTGTCAATTCAGCCGGTGCCGCCTTCTCTTCCCTGGGTTTCTCATCGTCGTCTCTCGGATCTATATCTCCGTAGATCCGAGAACTATGCCCGAGCCAGGGCTCGGGCACTACTTGTCAATTATCCGCATTGAGGATGCGGACGGGATTGTCCGCAACCTTTCCTTTCTCCCTCCGGTGGGCCTCTCGGAGCTCGGCCACATAACAGGAACGACCAGCTGCTTGGTCGCCGTGAACAATGCCTACTCATTTGTCAGTCGGGAACTTCAAAGTTAAACACCACGGGGCTAACGCTGCCCTAAACTCCGCCAGGGCTGGCCGGCCCAAGAAAACGTTATACGGAGAGTCCACATCCAAAACTACAAAGGGTAGAATCCGCACTCTCCGACGCTCGCCTTGTCCCAGTTCAACTGGTAACTTGACATATCCTACTGCATCAGTTGCAGCGCCGTTAAAGCCGTGGATACGAGCTTTGGATGGTTTCAAGTCTTTTGTTTCTAGCTTCATTTGATCGTAGGCCTTCTTGAAGATGATGTTGACTGAACTTCCAGAATCAATCAGAATTCTCTTTACGTATGCTGGTCCGATCGTTGCAGATATGACCATGGGGTCGATGGTCGGAGCCTCTACCTGATCAGCGTCTCTGCTTCTGAACACAATATCGTCTGTCATTACGCGCTGCTGCTTAGCAGGGGCTCCGTCCTCCATGTTCGAACAATACTCAAAATCTGCATGCTTCAAGGAACTTGCATATCGCTCCATCTCCTGCCAATTCTTATCCGCGGGGTGAGGCCCGCCGATAATTGTATTTATGACCAGTCTACCAACGGTCCGGGCAGGCTCCTCGGGATGACGTGGAGCTGGTGCACGACCTGGGTTGGACGTTCCCTGTCCTCCTTCTTGTGGATCCTTCACAAATTCTTGCAATTTCTTCTGCCTGATCAACTTCTCGATAGCGTCGTGCAAGTGTCTACATTCTTCCGTATTGTGTCCATAAGTCTCATGGAAGCGACAATATTTCCCGGTCTGCTTCTGTTCTTCAGTTGATTCTTTTGGACGTGGTTTTCTGTACTGAAAAGTATTGCAGGTGGTTAGGTAAATGTTTTCAAGTGGGGCGTTTAGTGGAGTGTACTCGCTGTAGCTTGGAATTCTCGACTTCCACTTTCCTGCTTCTTTTCTTTTCCCTTGACTCCTTCCTCCGGACTCCTTGGGTTGCCCAGGTTTGTTCTGGACGTTGACTTGGACCTTTCCCGAGCTTTCTCCCGATTGCTTCACAGCGATGTTGCTCTTTATTGACTCTTGGACAGGCCCTGGCGCCTTATCTCGTCGTACCCACCTAGCTTCCTCTCTTCTTATGAACTGGTGTGCCTTAGAGTAGAAACGCTCTAGCGTAGCTGGAGGTTTTCCTGCCAGCCAGTCTCCAAACTCAGAGTCTGGATCCACACCTCTCATTACAGCCATCAGAATTGCATGGTCATTGGGATTACCGACTTCAGTTGCTGCCACGTGGAATCTTTGCAAATATTCCTTCAACGATTCGCCGGGATTTTGGATTACACTTGACAGAGACATCACGTCCTTTGGGCGCGTAGTGTGTATCCTGAACTGCTCAATAAACTTCTTCGCCAACTCCTCGAAGTTTGATACGGATCGCGGAGGAAGTCGGGTAAACCACATAGTGGCGATCCCAGATAGAGTAATCGAAAAACTCCTACACTTGGTGGCATCATTCGCTCTGGCTGAATCCATCATCCATTCGTACCTCATGACATGTTGTCTAGGGTCAGTCTTTCCTTCATATGCAGGAATAGTGGGCATACTAAACTTCCTGGGGTACGCCGCTTGCAACACAACATCCGTGAATGGAGTATGACTTCTTGACACTCCCCAGTCATCATTTGATAAGCCCTGATTCTCTTTCATCAGTTGCCTGATCATGGCTGTCAGATCGGGTGTCTGTATGGAAGGCGGAAGGTTGGAGTCTGTTCTACGTGCCTGTCCATGCTGATGCCTCCTCTCTTGGCGATCTGCCAATCGTGCATCTTGAGGTTCGACATCGATAGCATTTTGATGATCTGGGCCTCTATCTTCCATCTGTGTCCCGGTCCTGAAGCTTCCAGTTCTTGCTTGGTCGCGGTCTCCAACTGTTCGAACAGCAGCATCTGCTCGCGCAGCATCAGTCTTGCGGCGTCTGCGTCTGGGAGGTTCATCAGATGAAGTAGAGCTGTCAGATGAGGAGTAAGCAGCGGGATTGCCCCCAGCATTCTGTTGCTGCTGTTGAGTAAGTTGTGCCATCAAGTTGGCATTGGCTTGCATCTGCTCTCCTAATTGTCTCCTACTTTCCCTGAGCTCTCTCATCAAGTCGTTGAACTCTATTCTGGTGACAACTGGAGTTTGGTCCTGAGTGGAAACTCCTGTATTTGGAATTGCTGGTTGATTGCTAGGCCCTGCTTGTTGCACGCTAGCAGTCTCGTGGGCATCCGCATTGTGAGAAGCTGACCTGGTACGCGGTCTTGCCATTGTAGAGTTATTGGTATGAACTCTGAGTAGAATCAACGGATGTCCTATCAGTGAGTCGGATCTTCTTTGGGGGATTTGTTCAATCCAGTAGCTTCAAAGCAGATCCTTGAGGTCTGAGAATTCAATTCTCAGTGAAAGCACCAAAGTGTTAGCACCAAAATTGGTCACTAACCTCGTAGAGAAAGATTGTGTAGAGATATAAGTGATGAAAGTAAGTTAAACAGAGAAGACAATGCTAATCTAACTGCAGAAAGTAAGAACACCAAATTTATAGTGGTTCAGCGTAATTTCCTACGTCCACTTTGAGGTTAAACTTTATTGATCTTCTTTATAGTTGATTACAAATACAATTCGTGAATCAAATGCTTGCATGAAGTTGTTTAAGTAGAGAAGATGAGTCTCGAAAATGACAGAGTCTCCCCAGTGTTCTCTCCCAAAAAAGGATCCCCTTCACTGTGACCCTGCCCCTCTATTTATAGGCAAATATGGGCTGGACTTCCCAAATGGGCTGGATGGCCGAACACTCTAGCCCCAGTACAGTGGTCGCTACATGCCGATCCTGGTATGCCGAATGCTCTGATGCCGAGCAGCCCTTCCCATGCCGAATGATGCTTTCCATGCCGAACGGTCCTTGTGAAGTTGTGCATACTGAATGCCTCCTGAGTGTCGAGCGCTCTTGTAGCCGAGTGCCAGTTGATGCCGAACACTACTTGACGCCGAGTACCTTGGGATGCCGAGTACTCCTGTAGCCGAGTGCTAGTTGATGCCGAACACTACTTGATGCCGAGTCTCTTGGTTGCCGAGCACTACGGATGCCAAGTGCCTCGCCGAACACTCCTGGATGCCAAGTGCCTCGCCGAACACTCCTGGATGCCGGACACTCTCTGATGCCGAGTGCTACCTGATGCCGAGCAGTCTCGATGCCGAGCACCCTTGTATGCCGAACGTTGGCGCCGAGCATTGGTTGTCGCCGAACACTAAATGATGCCGAGTCTCCTGATCGCCGAGCACTACGGATGCCGAACGCTATGGATGCCGAGTCCCACTGGATGCCGCGCGCTTCGCCGAGTCCTCCTGGATGCCGAATAGTCCTTCATGCCGAGTAGTGGCCAATGCCGAGCACTCAGTTGCCTGGTCAAATCTCCAGGAAACATACATACACATATGATGATGTATATGTCCCTCTTGTTTAAATCAGAGTATACATATATTTAAAATTTGTAAACAAGAGCATATTCTGTTTGATTTGAATTGAATTTTGAATTTCTCATCCCATTATTAATTTTCATGTCTTCGAAACTTATAATATATGAGTAGATCCTGCTCATATTTATTTATAGTGATAACTTTAATTATTCAAATTAAGATTTATCAATAATTTATCTTGACAAGATAATCTCTGAATGCCTGAGATTATATTATTGTTTTTTTATACAGTTCAGCTGTTGGATATCTGATTATGGCCAGGAAATGATATCTACATATATCATTTTTGGCTCATGATTTTTCTTTGAAATTTATCTGCTTTTTAACTTAGCCTATAAATCAACCCATGTTTTGTTCTCATGCATATTGGTTTCTAAATCTTTCTAAAAGTGTTTGTAAATGATGCAATCCCTGGATTTTTGGGGAGCCAGGTTTGATTGCAGAGTGTGCTCTAGTTTAATAGTACAAACCAGTTCCAAAATGCACCTATATTTGTAGCATTTGAAAGGAAGTTTTGGGTTGAACACTTGCTAAATGGACAAGAGGTTTTGTAATGCATTTCACTGCTGAATTACAGAGCAATATGATCAACCAGACAAACATCAACCATGTCTCTTAAAATGTTATTCATATTCAAACTACTTGATGCCTTATTTAAGATATATACATTTCACAAAACAACTCACAATGGACTTGAATTCTTTTACAAAATTTTCCAATAAAAAGGTAACTAAATACTTGAAAGATTACCCCAAGTTAAACCATATTTTATCCCAAACTTAATACTTTTAAATAACATCAGATTGACTAATGAAAAGTATAGAATATGTTAGTTAATTGCTCAAGTATATATATATATATATTTTCTTTCAGATTTTGGTAGATAGTACTTTAAACTTGTTCCCTTGTTCATTACTTAAGTAATCTTTAAATTCTCAAACCTTAATTCATAACAAAATGTAACAGAAAACAACCAGTTCAGATAAACATAGTAAATTCATTACATAACAAGAAATTTAAAAACATAAGTTTTCATGAATACATGCAGATAATTCATCCTATGCTCTTATTAAAACTAATAAGCATGCTCATCCATTTTTCTCATTAGCCATAATCTTCCTTCCTACTTAAGTCTTGCATCCCCTGAAAAAGCATTGGTAGCTGCCTCAGTTTGAATTGAGACACCCCCATATGCCATGAGAAAATAAGGGTCAGATCAATGATCTGGTATGAGCAACATCAATATATTCATGGTATTAAACAAATAAATGATACATAAGCACTAACCAGTTGCTTAAACAATTTCTTAAATCAACTATGTTACTATATTTCAGATAAACTATTATGCAAATCAATGACTTCAAAAATTAACCATTAGCACAAACATGATTATGCAAGCATTCACAACAATCTGCAGCAATCAGATGCCCTGGAACACTCATGGTTCCTAATCAACAATCTAAGAAATATTCATTTTCTTATTTCATAACTTTTGCATAGCCTTTACAAATATACCATTTTAATCCTAGCCTCATCTGCTATCAAGGAATCATAGGGACACATTGAAATGAACTAATTCACATCATTGAACAAAGATCTCAGGGCTTAAACAAACCATGTGTCAAACTTGCATACTTCAAATATGACAAGCACTCCAGCAGCCTTCTTGGCTTACAGTTCCTAGTTCATTTACTAATGTGTATTTATTTAATCCTATCACCAGATAGATAAGTGAACATGTCACTGTGTTCATTGAAACACCCCTGTAATACTGCAAGCATATTTTCCAAACAAATAATTTTTTTCAAGGATACTGCTAACATATGGCTAAATCTTTGAATTAAGTACAAGAATATTTATATTGAGAATAGGAACATAGCATAATGAATTATTATGATCTGCAAATAACTATGATTGAACCAGATTCAAAATCTAGCTGAATCATAATTTTTGTCTTGTAGATTTTTGCTATTTTAATCAGGGATTCAGCACAGAAATCTCTATTGCATCCCTAATATCATTTCTAAAGCCTCAGCGCTTATACAATGTATATTGCAGCTTATTTTATTTTCTTTGTTGAGATTTTATTGCCATGATTCCATATCAGATATAAGTATTCTTCCCCTGATTTCAAGATCTGATGCCTTTGTTTTTTTTTAAATATAATAAAACAATAGCTTGCATATCCATAATAAAACATCTTATCAGATCAAGGTCATCCAAAGAGCATCCATAACAAAACAATACATCAAATCAAAACCATTCAAAGAATATTAATAAAACTGAGTTTAACAAAAACCAAAAAGTATCAATAGCAACATAAAAGTTTGGCTACCTCATATCAGGTCTTAATGCCATGAATCTAGTAAGATTACTCACCTAAATTCTTCCTACCTTTTCTCAAAAATCCCAATATGTTTCTCCCTCTTCTTTTCTTCGTTTTATTTTTATTTTTAAGCAACTCGGGTAAAATGATTTTCTGGTTATAACTACCTATTTATAAGCATTTTCACTAGGGTTTTATCAAGATAAAATTCCATTTCTGTCCTGGCTAGTGTCATGCATTTTGTATCCACATTTCCATCCTTAATACCCCGGCCATACTTTGTTAATTAAGGTCAGTACTTTCTTCCTTTTGCTTTTCCAGAAAATTGCTATTTTTTGAATACTTGCTCAAGTCATGTTAAATGTGTGACTTCATTATATTTTATATTTTATTCATTTCTGAAAATCCTCTTTACTATTTTTATCTATACATACTTACTTACTTATTATTATATCTCCTACCATTTTAATGTTGCTTTTCTTGCTCAGTTCCAATATATTCCAGCTTCAAATAAAATGTATCTGGGTATAAACATATATGTATTTTTATTTGATTTTTCCTTACTTCCTGTAAAAAAAATATTCATATGTTTCATTTTTTTTTCAATATACTAATATATTTTTAATTTCAGTATGTATACAGAAAAACATGTTTTAGTTGGTTTAATAATTCACATTTCAAAATCATATTTGAAATGCTTCCTTTCTTTGTTTATTTATTTTATTATCATTATTATAATTGTTTTTTCCAAAGATCTTAAACCTTTTCCTTGTGCCATTTCCAGTGTGCACGTGCACACATACTCTTGCACATCATTTCATCAAGAAATTCTCCAACATTTTATCTAAATATTTTTAGAACTGAATTATTTTATTAAAATAATTTTCCTTAAAATTTTGGGGCATTACATTTGCGTTGGCGAAGTATGTTTTGACAAGGACGGAAACTTGGTTGAACAACGTGGAAATTTCTGTTTCCATTATCCAAATTGTTCGATCCATTGATCTCCAATTGTCAAAGATACTCAGTAGTTTCTTCTTTTTCGTTTTTCATCGTTATGTGTATATTTGTCACATTGTACGGAAATGTAAATATAAACATATATATATATATATATATATATAAATAAATATTGTGTGTTCTTATATATGATTCCTATATATATTATATATAAGTATTATATAGGTATTTGGTTAGGAATGTTAGTAGTTTAGGACTAAGTTTTAGGATTACAAGTAACTATTGATTATGTATGATAACACTATTATTATAATCATATAGAATATTAGACTAAGAGTTATATAGTTTGGAGTTAGTTTGTTTTTGTTGATGACAAAGGGGGAGAAATATAAAATAGGGTAGTTAGGCATAGATTAAGAGGGAGTTATTAGTTTTTGGGGAGTTGTTAGGATAGAAATAATATTTTATAAACAAAGGTTGTCATCATCAAAAAGGGGTGATTGTTAGTCCATGAGTTGATGGTTTTGATGACAACAACCTTAGAATAAGATTATAAAATATAAATACTAACATTATAGTTTAGATATATATGTATATGCAAGATTTAACTATGCAGGTACAAAGAATGAAGACTGTACAGTATAGAGATTCAAGATATCAAGATTGAAGACTCATGAGTATCAAGAATATCAAGATTATCAAGAGTTCAAGATTTCAAGATAAGTATTGAGTCTAGAATTATGTTAAAACTTCACAATAGCACTGAAATCTTCACTCCATTTTTCTTTTGGGATGGAACCCATTTCTACCTTTTTAGTGGCTTACAAACCCACGACAAGTAGCTTACAAACCTACGACAAGTGGCTTACAAACCCATGAACATCCTGGTTTTATACAAGTTCTCGAGTCCTGATATGATGAGATATTCTGCAGGAAGAAGCTTGCAAAACTACTTCAAAATGATTTTCAAAACTTCTTTTCAAAATGTTTTAGCCTTAAAAAATTATCTTTTCAAATGATTTTCAAAAAGATGTTTTAGCCTTAAAATATTCTATGATTTTGTTCTTAAATAAATTCTTGTTTTAAACTATCTTTTAATATATTTAACTTTTTAATATTTACTTAGATTTAAATATAAAATTATAGTAAAATTATATATATATTATTCTCTATATTTATCTATGTATTTTATCTATAGTCAAGTATATTAGTAAAGTTTAAAATAGTTTTAATATAAGATAAAGGTTATTTTCAAAGAAAAACAAAACATCAAAATCTCCTTTGGGATGTCGACATGCCCTAGTACCCCATGTCGACATAGTGTCAGTTAGGACCAAAAATTTGAATTTCAAAAGAAGTGTCTATTCGCCATAACCTTTCACGAATGGACATGGCTATTGTTCTTCTATAAATAGGGGTTAGATTCAACAAATTTAATATCAGATTTTCTGGTTTTTCACTTCTCTTCTTCTTCCACATTTCTTTATACATATTCTTACCATTACTCTACTGAAATCAACATTGAATCTAACTAGATAATCTCTGTTTTGATTCTCTATCACTATCTCATCAAGATCCTCAGTGCTATTCAGAGTTATAGGCTTCTTTGTAATCTATCCAGCGAGAAAAGGTGTGATTGTAGCCTTGGAAATCAATCAAGCGAGAAAAGGTGTGATTGTAGCCTTGGAAATCAATTGGGTGAACTTATCGCCTGGAAATTAAGTATCTCTACCCAGAGGATTGTGATTCTGGAGGGTGTACCTCGTAGCCTTGAAACCGAGGGTTGTAATTGTTGAATTGCTTTTGAAAGGAAATCCGTACTTAGTTGTGCGGGACTGGATGTAGGGTAACTCCGAACCAGTATAAAATCTGGTGTGTTCTTTCCTTTACTGCATTTACTTTATTTCTGCATCTGTGATTATATCTGTGTTTGAAAATTGCATACATTTGTGTACAAATCAACAATAACTCAAAAAGATTTAGTAATTTCTTATAAACACTATTCACCCCCCCTTTAGTGTTCATTCTAGCCTTAAGATCCATATTCCGCATTCCTCACACAGTGGACTCCTTTTATAACGATGCGATATTTTCAACCATTCGCATCCGCACATGTCGGACGGACTTGAATTGCTCAAAATACCACGTTGTAAATAAAATTTGGCAAATCTCAGAATATACAGTAAATAAATAATCACAGATCACAGACACAGAGTAAGAAGTGCAGTGGAAGTAAAAGAAATAGTAGTTCATGAAGCTACTATGTAAATATATCAGAGTTAAATAAGATACAATAGAAGAAATAAATTACAACAGAAGTCTCAATATGATAACCAAGTACAAGCTGAATAGAACAACAGAACTAAGATAGATAAAACTAGATAAGCAGATAATCCCCAGCGATTCCAATCTCCAGAAAGTGGAAATCCAAATCTGTGAATAACTCAGGCTGACCCGAGCGTAAGGCAAAACACAAAACACTCGAGTCAGGACAATATATACTTATATAATGTAAACCAACTCAAGTGAACTGTAATAAAGATACAAGTAACTTAAAGTATGCTTGGGATCGCCCATCCTTTAAGGATCCGTTAAACTATCTACTATGTAGTAATATTCGCTATTATAATAATGTCTAATATAAAATAAACATACTTTTTAATAGCGTCAAGGGGTTACCCATATAGCCCTTAACACGTAATAGTCCCAGTAGTCTATCCAGTATTAGCATACTCCCAAAATGGGGGCTACCCTCGATACTCCACAGGCTACGGGAGAAATCACAAATCGTAGTAAAGCTCGATATGGTAGGTGACACGGCACAACTAGGCAATGCTAGGGTAGATATACCAATTACGCATCCGGACTGGTGGTGACGCATAGCAGCCACTACCGCCCACCTCGAACAACACTCCCAAATCAAGGGTGCGCACCAAATCAATCACAAGTAATAGAATGGTATCGAAGAAGTGCGTCCGATTAGAGGTGCTACCTCCTTGGCCCGTTGATCGCTCCTGTTTTAGCTACCTTATGCCAACTCACGGGAGTTGGGTCCACGTATATACCTTAGGATCGTCGTCACCATCCTACTTCATTCTGGAAACTCCACCGCGTACACAGTTGTCAAAGTGGTTTTCGGTATCGACAGAGAGTATGTCCATATCCGATCCTGGTCTCTTTAACAACCAATCGTTATTATAACCCGTGGTTATAAATTTAAAAACAGTATTTTATACTTCAAAATAGAATATCATTTCAAATCCAAATCTTAATCAAAATAAAGATTAAATCAATTCCAAACCATTTCAATTTATTTAAAATATCATATCGTTTCAAAACTTCATTTCAAATCATTTCAATATACCAAAATATCATATCTTTCCAAAACTTCATTTCAAATCATTTTAATATATCAAAATATCAAATCTTTCCAAAACTTCATTTCAAATCATTTTTATATACCAAAATATCATATCCTTTCAAGCTTCATTTCAAATCATTTTTATATATCAAAATATCATATCCTTTCAAACTTCATTTCAAATCATTTTAATATACCAGAATATCATTTGAGTTCAAATCTAAATATTCAACTTTAAATACTTTTTAAATTCAAAGATATCATTCATTTATTATCATTTCAAGTCACCTTTTTAAATAGTTTATATTTCAATCAAAATAATTCATTTAATCCCTTTAAAAGTGTAATTATTATACTTTCAAATCAAGTATTAAAATTTCCAAAGTTTCAATTCAATTCAATCATTTATTTCAATTAAATTTCCATAGACCATTTCAAATCTTATAAATTTCAAATATAGTTTAATCCACAAAATAACTATTCAAATTATAAAATAAATTCCAAAGCTTTATTATCCTATATTTCATAAGTCCAATATCTTTTAAATAGATTCAAATTATGAGTAAACCAAATATTTTTCATACTAATATAAACTTCAGTTATTCATTCCAAGATTTAATATCATTTCAAATTCATTTCAAAATATCAAAATATCATTTCAAAACATCATTTATTTAATTTAAATTTAAATACCATTTAATCACATTTCAAAATAGTTGTATTTCCCAAATCAACTATTCCATTTAAATCATTTAAAGTCAATTCATTATATTTAATAATTAAATATTTAATTTCCAAAATTTTATCTTTTTCAAAGATCATTTATTCATTTGAATTTATTAAACAAAGAAAATTCAACTTTCGCAGCACTTAGAAAATGCTACGAAATGTTATGTTTAAAAACAATTCATTAACAAAAGACGGCATTTAAAATGCTGTAATATCTTAATTTAGTTTCAATTAAAATTTTGGTTAAATTTAACAACTATAGCACTAACAAAGTGCTATAATAACCCTTAGTTCAAATTTGCTATTTGGTTTATTTAAAACAACTACAGCATTTTCCAATGTTGTAATATCTTTACATTACATTTCAAAAATGCTATCAAATCAAATTCAGAGTTTTATTTACAATTTCACACATAATTAAATTTTTAATATAAATCATCTTAACTTATAAAATCATATATTTTCACATTTTAAAAACAATCATTTAAATACCTTTATTTCTATGATTTTATAAAGTCAAATTTCCATACAAAAATCAAATTAAATAACAATTAAATTTTCATTTCTTTAATTAATTCTTAACTTAACAACTAAGTTTAAATTTCCAAAGTATAACTTAGTTCCATTTATTTTACTTAATTAAAATTTCACCTTTAAAAAAATTCACAATTTCCTAATTTAAGTTATATTTCAAAAAAATTCAACTTAAACATTCATTTTTTCCATATTTTAATTTATACAAAATCATTAACACTTTTAAAAATTATCATTACTTAATAAAAATCATTAAATTCATCTTTTAAATCAAATTTGTCACATATTCTTACTTTACATAAATTCCATTTATAAACAAAATCATAAATTCCAAAATTAACTTATATTTCAAATTCTACTTCACCATTTACTTAATTCACTTATTTAATTTGTAGAAAATCACAAATATTTTATAGAAATCATTTTAATAAAATTTAAATCATAATATTTACATTTTTAAAATATTTGAAAATTTTCAAAAAAATATATAAACCACTGGTCTATATATAATTTTCTAGCCTAGGTCAAGTGATACAGATATATATCATTTCAATCCGTAATTTACAAAGAAAAACCGGGTTCTATCATTTCAAACCCGCAATCCCAAGTTAAATAAAATAAATAAATAAAAACCGTTCAGACCTATCATTTCAGCCCATAACGATTTTCCCTATTTTATAGTCCGTTCGGGTATGTATCATTTCAACCCATAGTGATTTTCATCTACAAGGAACTTGCAGTGTGATAACTGATATAAATGACAGAATAGCATGAGATAACCGTAACATATGGTATAACAGGTGTAAATACAGGTGTGAACATCATATGATTGTAATATAGCAGTTATAACAGGATGATATGCATTTATAGATTCAAGTGATGTCAGTTTATCAACTATATAAGTACATATTAGTCTGGTGAGATTTACTCACTTGTTTAAGCTGGAGATGACGACCAAAACTCACAACACAGAATCTTCGAAGGCACGACAACACGAATATGTTTTGAGTGAGAGAGCCCAAAGATGAATCTCCTTGGATACATTCAACAAAACAAGTATATAAAACATAAGTTTCAAAACAAGATGCCACTAAACAATGTTAGGAACAAATGCATAAAACAAAACCAAAGTATTTGCACTTGCTTTCAACCACTTATGGTTCAGCTATAGGTCTGAAATGCATGGCTAAGGGGTGGGTTTGGATCTGGTTTTGGGTTCCATAGGGTCGGCCTAGCTTGGGAAAAGATAGTGCAAAGATGGATATGCATGAAAAGTACAAAACAATGCAACAAAACAATGTTTCAATGCAGCATATGCTCACGGCCAAGGAAAGCATGGTCACGGCCAGGCCTGGTGGGATCAGAGGGTGATGTGGCAGAGGTCTCAGGTCAGGTATAGGCTGGTGGTGGTGGTGCAAGTGGCGGCCAAGGGGTTGTGGTGAGGTGGTGAAGGCATACGAGCTAGGCAATGCATGTATAGGTGGAGTTTGCTCAAATTTTTGGTGGATCTTTATCATGAATGGCCATGGCCAGGTAGGACAGAGGTGCTGGAGGAGGTAGTGACTAGTTGTGGTGGTGGTGGAGGCAGCCAAGGTGATGGAGGAGGAATGGCCAAGCAAATAGATGAAGGCAAGTTCAAAGAAAATGAGAAAAACAAGGAGAAAATGAGTAGAAAGAAGAAGAAGATTACCCAAACCATTTGCTCAGGTGATGGCCGAAATTTGTTGAGGGATGAGAAGTTTATTTTGTGCGTGAGAAATGAGAAAGTAATCAGCTGAAGAAAAGTTAAGGTCGGCCAAAAAAATTGAATGCAAGAGGTTGGAAAACGAAGAGACGGGAAAACAAAAGGTCTTAAGCAAATCAAGAGTCACAACCTTTCAAATTTCCTTTTTATATATTTTGTAATTTATAAATACCCATAAAACTGATAAATAAAGATAACAACTCAGAAAATAAAATAAATATATAAAATAAATAATTAAATTTTAATTAAATAGAATTTAAATTAAGAAAATGGCTTAAAAATGCAAACTGGGCTTTAAAAATTAGAAATAAATTCAATAAGCTTTAGAAAATTTTTATAATCACTTTAAAAATATTAAAAGTCAAAATATATATGATATAACCTAAAGATACAAATTAGTGTAAGATATATCAAATAAAATATCATTTATATAAATTAAAAATAAAGAAAATTGTTAAATAACTCAATATACACACAATATTGAAAACAATATAACTTTCACAATTTAAATCCGTTTTCAACGAAATGAAAAGCGGTATTCATGTTATTAAATCTATTTTCATAATAAAAGATAAAATTTAAGAATTTAAATATTTACATTTAGAATTTAAAAGTCCAAGTTTGACCAGAAATCCACTTTTTAGGAAAATATTCAATTTATACTAGTTTGAAATTATAATTCATATAAAAATCAAAATTTATATTATAAAATGAAATGTTTGAGATAAAACAAGTTTAAAAATAATTTCAAAATAAAATAAAGTCAAATTTAAAATATATGCAAAAATCTAGGGTTGTTACACTCTCCCCCACTCAAAATTTTTCGTCCTCGAAAAGGAACGAGGTACGGGAAAACACGGGAAAGATAAAATTGAAATGAGATTAAGACAAGATGACAAAAGATTGAAATTATACTTGATAACTGTGGTTATATTTAAGTTTAACAAGATGGAGATGATCTTCCCAAGATCCCCCAAAATCAAGGACACAAGCACGAAAATGATCCTTTAAAATCCGATTCACCTTTTCCGCTTGACCGACGGTCTGTGGATGGCAAGCAGTGCTCAGATTCAATTGAGTACCAAAGATCATCAAAGATTATAGAAATATTTCTAAACAAAAAGGGCCTAAAAAGACACCTATACCAGTTTGTAGCACGATAAGGAAAAATAAGGACACCCAAAGATAGTTTTTTTAAAAAACAAAATAAGATAATAAGTTTGAAACCATGGAGATTTCAACTTAAATTGATAATTAATTTTACACAAGTTAAATAAATCTTAACTATTTCTAATTTCATTATCTTATCATCTAATTTTCTTAAACTAACAATTTCAAAAATCATGGATTTGCAAATTCATTATTTATTATACTCATAATGTACTTAATAAATTTAATTCCTCTTTATTCCTAATTAAAAGTAAATTTATCCCTCTCAATATATTTTATCACCTATGTAAAATATACTTACACTTATTATAACTGTTTTAATTTATTCCTAATTCCCTTAACATCATTTATATTGTAAATTATTCAATTAACCTTTTAGTCTATTTACCTCTGTTGATCCTTTTTATAACTAAAATTTAAGTGTATAATATTTATTATAACCACTCAAATTTTATTTATAAAATCTTTTTATATTGTATATTATCCAATTACATTGTTAACTTCTAAAAATTAAGGTAAGTTATATTGGAATGCAATTGAGAATTATACATATAAAACTTTCTAAAATTAATATACAATATAAACATTCTAATTCAATCATTTCAAGCTTGAATATTTATTCAAAATTTTGATTTTCTTTTTATACTTGAAGTTATTATTTAAGATAGAATTTAAGAATAAAATTTTCGATTCCTTTCAAACCATCTAGAGATAAATAAATGTATGTACATAATTTGTCAAATCAAATTTAAATCATATATCTATATATATTATAAATCAAATCATATTTTAGAAATTCAAATCAATTAAACTTCCCAAAACAAAGCTGTAGCAAGACTACAGAATGGTCTCTTTACTTCGAAACTCGAAAATGAAAGTCGATGATGCCGCGGTCATCACCGAAATTATTTTCCAGCGACAAAGAGAAGAGCACTAAAATTTTAAAACTTTAAAATTCTTTGGAAACAAATTTCTATTCAAAAATACTTTAAATAATATATCCTTTTAAAACTTTAAACACAAGGTTTGAAACCATCGGAAATTAAATTCTCAAATTCTTGATTTAAATTCATTTCAGTTCCCAAATCAAATTTATAAACAACTATTTATAAATTCATTTATAGAATGATAACCAAGTATTATCATTTCAAATAATCAATTCAAATCAATTTATCAAGTTCCATAATATTTACTTATATCAAAATTTATTTCATTAACCAAATTTTAAAATAATATTGTGTCAGTTTGTTCTGTCAAAGTGTTTTAGAAATCCTATCGATAGCGTTGATCAGACGAATCGATCGAAAGCCCAAATCAACATCAACAACTCAAACAACACAATATATAAAACAAACATAGATTTACAAGTACAATTCAAAATGTTTGGAGATATTTTGGAAACAAAGACAAGATGATTAATTAACAAATTATGAAGATGGATAAGCTTAGATAAATCGAGGGCAACCTTAACCGGGTCAACCGTGACTTAATGAATAAGATCAAATGTGTATTTTTTCAGGGGTAAATCTACATCTGATCTCAAGAGATAGAGTTTGGAATAACAAAAGATATTAGCATCTAAACCAAGGATAGATATAAATTTCTGGTGAATCGATGCTAATTGTAAAGGAGTTTCCGTTTTTTACAAGTCATTAGAGTATTGGCGAAGCGGAGTTATGGGATACTCCAGAATCACAAGAAGACGAATAGTGAGGGACAAGAATGGATTTTGGAACTGCAGGGAACGTTCCAAAATTCAAAGAAAATCAAATAAAAATGAAGAGATTCAAGCTCGAATGAAAGTGATTCTGTAACTAAATTTACCATACATTCTAAGTTTTGCCTCAAAGCCAAAGCTCTGATACCAACTGTAACGACCCGATATTTTCAACCATTCGCATCCGCACATGTCGGACTTGAATTGCTCAAAATACCACGTTGTAAATAAATTTGGCAAATCTCAGAATATACAGTAAATAAATAATCACAGATCACAGACACAGAGTAAGAAGTGCAACGGAAGTAAAAGAAATAGTAGTTCATGAAGCTACTATGTAAATATATCAGAGTTAAATAAGATACAATAGAAGAAATAAAGTACAACAGAAGTCTCAATATGATAACCAAGTACAAGCTGAATAGAACAACAGAACTGAGATAGATAAAACTAGATAAGCAGATAATCTCCAGCGATTCCAATCTCCAGAAAGTGGAAATCCAAATCTGTGAATAACTCAGGCTGACTCGAGCGTAAGGCAAAACACAAAACACTCGAGTTAGGACAATATATACTTATATAATGTAAACCAACTCAAGTGAACTGTAATAAAGATACAAGTAACTTAAAGAATGCTTAGGATCGCCCATCCTTTAAGGATCCATTAAACTATCTACTATGTAGTAATATTCGCTATTATAATAATGTCTAATATAAAATAAACATACTTTTTAATAGCGTCAAGGGGTTACCCATATAGCCCTTAACACGTAATAGTCCCAGTAGTCTATCCAGTATTAGCATACTCCCAAAATGGGGGCTACTCTCGATACTCCACAGGCTACGGGAGAAATCACAAATCGTAGTAAAGCTCGATATGGTAGGTGACATGGCAAACTAGGCAATGCCAGGGTAGATATACCAATTACGCATCCGGACTGGTGGTGACGCATAGCAGCCACTACCGCCCACCTCGAACAACACTCCCAAATCAAGGGTGCGCACCAAATCAATCACAAGTAATAGAATGGTATCGAAGAAGTGCGTCCGATCAGAGGTGCTACCTCCTTGGCCCGTTGATCGCTCCTGTTTTAGCTACCTTATGCCAACTCACGGGAGTTGGGTCCACGTATATACCTTAGGATCGTCGTCACCATCCTACTTCATTCTGGAAACTCCACCGCGTACACAGTTGTCAAAGTGGTTTTCGGTATCGACAGAGAGTATGTCCATATCCGATCCTGGTCTCTTTAACAACCAATCGTTATTATAACCCATGGTTATAAATTTAAAAACAGTATTTTATACTTCAAAATAGAATATCATTTCAAATCCAAATCTTTATCAAAATAAAGATTAAATCAATTCCAAACCATTTCAATTTATTTAAAATATCATATCATTTCAAAACTTCATTTCAAATCATTTCAATATACCAAAATATCATATCTTTCCAAAACTTCATTTCAAATCATTTTAATATATCAAAATATCAAATCTTTCCAAAACTTCATTTCAAATCATTTTATATACCAAAATATCATATCCTTTCAAGCTTCATTTCAAATCATTTTTATATATCAAAATATCATATCCTTTCAAACTTCATTTCAAATCATTTTAATATACCAGAATATCATTTGAGTTCAAATCTAAATATTCAAATTTAAATACTTTTTAAATTCAAAGATATCATTCATTTATTATCATTTCAAGTCACCTTTTTAAATAGTTTATATTTCAATCAAAATAATTCATTTAATCCCTTTAAAAGTGTAATTATTATACTTTCAAATCAAGTATTAAAATTTCCAAAGTTTCAATTCAATCATTTATGTAACAACCTGTATTTTACAATTATTTTTAAATTGATTTTTCCAGATTTAAAAGCTTTATTTATGAAAAGAATAAATTTTGTTATTGTAAATATAAAAAATTTGATTTTGTATGTGGATTAGAATTCCAAATATGACTAAATTTAATATTTCCAGAAAATGTGAATTTTGGTTAAAATAGTCAAACTTTGACTTTTAAACTTAAAAATTTAAAAGTTTGAAATTATAAATTTTATCTTTTATTATAAAAATAGATGTAATAACTTGAACACTACTTTTCGTTTCGTTGAGAACGGAGTTAAAATGTAAAAGTTATGTACATTTCAATTTTTAGTATAATTTGTTTTATTGTGCAATTTTGCCTAGTTTAAATTTTATAAATCATATTTTCTTTCTTATATTTTATTTTATTATGTGTCAATATGTTTTTTATGTATATTTTTGTCTTTTTATATTTTAAATTGATAATAGAATTTTTCCAATGTTTACTGTGTTGGTTTCCTATTTTTAAAGGCTGTTTTCTTATTTTCTGCTATTTTCTTCATTAAAATTATATTTAAATTAAATTTTATATATTTATTTTATGAATGTATTTTATTTTATGTTATTATTTATGTTTAAAAATATATTACAAGCTCATATGAATTTTCTAAAGTTTATACCATTTATTTTCAAATTTTCTAGCCTAGTTGACCATTTTTGCTATTTTCTTGATTTAATTATTTATAATTAATATTTATTTATTTATATTTTTTTTATTTGTTATATTTTCGTATTTTAACTGAATTTATATATGTTTTTCAGTTATATAAAAATTTAAAAAGAAATAGTGAATATATGAAGAGTTTGAAACTGCTTTTGAAACCGAAGCCTTTTCATCTCCGAAACTCTTCATTTCCATAACCTTCACTTTAATTAATTTTGCTGCCCATTCCTTCAGTTTTGGCCATGAGTTATCACTCACTTTTCATGATTTTTTTTGTTTCTCAATTCATTTTTCACGGCCTTACAAAGTTCCTCGGTAATGGCCTCCTCTCTTTTCACTTTTCTTCAATTTTTCATACTTTTTTGCCTTGTTTCCTCTTCTATTTGCACGACCTTATCACCATAGCCTCGACCACCATCCCCAACCACTCTTCCTTGGCATCACCTCCAGCCATCATTTCAGATCCATCCATGGCCATGACCTCCCCTTGAAGCTAGCACCGCAAAACTTGCACAAAACTCCTTAAAACATTGCCTAGACCACACATATCATCACCTACCCTCCATATCTTGCTTTGGCCACCCCCTTAGCCACCACCACCACCTTTGGCTGCTGCTGCACCATCACCCTCCACTGTCCAGACCTGTACCATGCATGGCCGAGCCAAGCAATGACCAAGTCGAGCCTTGTTGTGACCAAAACTTCACCTATTTGCCTTGTCCATTGATATTCTTCATGTTGCATCTCCTACCCTTCACATCACTTCATGTTGCCATGCTTAGGTGTGCTAAACCTGACCTATATGATGCTAACCTGAGCCCAAACACATCATGGCTAAGCACTTGATCCCCTATGGTCAAGCATTTGAATGGTAAAGGCAAAGTCTTGTCTTTATTGCTTTGTATTTCAATTTGTTCGATATTGTTTTGGGTTAATATTCACTTGTGTATATTGTCTTGTTTTGGGGTTGTTTACAAGATGATATCTTGGCTATTTCTCTCCACTCAAATCAAAGGTCGTGCCTTCTGGATCCGTTGTGTCATTCTAATTGATATCTCCAGCATAAAAGGTGAGTTATTCTCACCAGACAATATGTACCTATATAACTAATAAACCGACACCGTTCGAATCTGTAATGTATATTTTCATGTTATATATGCTTATATTATTATCATATGATGTTCACACCTGTTATTACACCTGTTATATCATATGTTACTGTTATTTAATGGTATTCTGTTATTTATATCTGTTATCACCATTGCAAGTTCCCTGTAGATTAGAATCACTATAGGTTGAAATGATACATACCCGAACGGACTTTAGAATAGGGAAAAATCGTTATGGGCTGAAATGATAGGCCTGAACGATTTTTATTTATTTATTTTAACTTGGGATTGCGGGTTTGAAATGATAGAACCCGGATTTTTCTTTTTTTTAAACTGCGGATTGAAATGATACATATCCGTATCACTTGACCTAGGTTAGAAAATTATATACAGGCCCGTGGTTATTTTATAAAGTGTTTTGGATATTTTTAAGTATTTTAAAAAATTATAAATTTATGAAATTTGATTTAAATAGATTTTGAAATGTTTTAAAATAAAGAAATTATGATTTTTTTTCCATGTGTTAAAAATGTAATTAATGAATGGTTTAACTTGATTTTTGAAATATAACTTAAGTTGGAAATTTGGAATTTTGGTTAAAAATGATATTTAAGTTATATAAATAAAATGGATATTAAATTTTATTTGGAAATGGTAAATATGATAATTTGATTAAATTTGAATTTAAGTGATTTATTAAAGTATTATTGATTTTTCTATGAATTTAAGTGGTTAAATAAGTGAATGTTAAAAAGTGATCTTTTAAAATATAACTTGACTAGGAAATGTGAAATTTGGTTTTAATTAAAGGGTTAAGTTAATTAAATAAAATTGGAAATTTAGTTAAATTTGTGAAATGGTAATTTAAATTTGAAGTGTTAAGTTATTTGTTGAAATGTGAAGAATTGGAAACTTTTACACTTAAATTTATTAAGTAAATTGTTGAAAATTGGATTTTATTATAAGAAATTTATTATGAAAAGATATATGTTAAACGATATGTAAATGAACATTTTAAATGTTAAAATATGATTTTTAAAATGTTTATGTGTTTTAAATTAAAGTTATTTAATTGCTGGAAATACACTAACACCTGAAATTAACTTTTAATAGCATTATGAAAAGATATATGTTAAACGATATGTAAATGAACATTTTAAATGTTAAAATATGATTTTTAAAATGTTTATGTGTTTTAAATTAAAGTTATTTAATTGCTGGAAATACACTAACACCTGAAATTAACTTTTAATAGCATTCAGAAATGCTATAGATTCTGTTTCGAACTAAATTTGTGTAAAAAGAGCTATTACAGCATTTCTGAAATGCTGTAGTTGCTGTAATTGAACTTATAGGCTAATATTGAACTCAGGTCTATTATAGCATTCTCTGGAAATGCTATAATGGTCTGCAGTCTTTGCTGAAACCAAATTTAACCCTTGTTTTGAAATCTGAACTACCGCAGCACTTCTGAAATGCTGTCTTTTCTGTTTTGAACTATAATTCAACTAAAACTGAGTTTTAACAGCAGTTTTAAGTGCTGTCTTTGCTGAATTAAAAATGTTTTCAAATATAACTTATAGCAGTTGTTTTTAAATGCTGTGAAATGCTGAAATTTTAATAATTAGGGTTTTTGACTTAGTAAACGAACTCAGAATGATTTGAAACTTTGGAAATTGAATACTTGAATTGAAAATATAATAATTACACTTTTAAAAGGTTTAAATGAATTATTTTGATTGGAATATAAACTATTTAAAGGTGATTTGAAATGATAGCAAAAGAACGATATCTTTGAATTTAAAGGGTATTTAAAGTTGAATATTTGGATTTGAACTGATAGGATATTTTATTTTATTAAAATGATTTGAAATGAAGTTTTGTAAGGATATGATATGTTATTATATAAAAATGATTTGAAATGAAGTTTTGAAAATGATATGAAAATTTAAATATATGGAAATGGTTTGGAATTGATTTAATCTATATTTTGATAAAGATATGGTTTGAAATGATATTTTATTTTGAAGTAAAGTATTGTTTTTAAAAGTTATAACCATGGGTTATAATAACGATTGGTTGGCAAAGAGACCGGGATCGGATATGGACATACTCTCTGTCGATACCGAAAACCACTTTGACAACCGTGTACGCGATGGAGATTCCAGAATGAAGTAGGATGGTGGCGACGTTCTTAAGGTATGTTACGTGGACCCAACTCCCGTGAGTTGGCATAAGGTGGCTAAAACAGGAGCGATCTCGGACCAGTGAGGTAGCACCTCTTCTCGGACACATTTCTTTGATATTATACTCTTACTTGTGATTGATTAGATGGCCATCCTCCGATTTGGCAGTGTTGTTCGAGGTGGAATGGTAGTGGCTGCTATGCGTATCCATCAGTCCGTGTGCGTAATTGGTATATCTACCCTGGCATTGCCTAGTTGTGCCGTGTCACCTACCATATCGAGCTTTACTACAATTATGATTTTAAGATCCGACCGCGTTAAGGTTCTCCATCCCCTTAACGCTATTTTCTATATGATTATACTTTACTTATTTAGACACTATTATAATATCGAATATTACTACATAGTAGATAGTTTAACGGATCCTTAGAGGATGGGCGGTCCCAAGCATCTTCTAAGTTACTTGTACCCTTATTACAGTTCGCTTGAGTTGGTTTACATTATATAAGTATATATTGTCCTGACTCGAGTGTTTTGTGTTTTGCTTTACGCTCGGGTCAGCCTGAGTTATTCACAGATTTGGATTTCCACTCGCTTGGAGATTTGAATCGCTGGAGATTATCTGCTTGTCTTGTCCTATCTATTTCAGTTCCGTTGTTCTACTCAGCTTGTACTTGGTTATTTTATTGAGACTTTTGTTGTACTTTATTTCTTCTGTTGTATCTTATGTAACTCTGACATATTTAGATAGTAGCTTCATGAACTACTATTTCTTTTACTTCCGCTGCATTATTTTACTCTGTGTCTGTGATCTGTGATTATATTTATTTACTGTATATTCTGAGATTTGCCAAATTTTAATTACAACGTGGTATTTTGAGCAATTCAACTCCGGCATGAGTGTCTACCTATACACTTATAATGGATGCGAATGGTTGAAAATATCGGGTCGTTACAATTTATTTCAATTAAATTTCCATAGACCATTTCAAATCTTATAAATTTCAAATATAGTTTAATCCATAAAATAACTATTCAAATTATAAAATAAATTCCAAAGCTTTATTATCCTATATTTCATAAGTCCAATATCATTTAAATAGATTCAAATTATGAGTAAACCAAATATTTTTCATACTAATATAAACTTCAGTTATTCATTCCAAGATTTAATATCATTTCAAATTCATTTCAAAATATCAAAATATCATTTCAAAACATCATTTATTTAATTTAAATAAAAATACCATTTAATCACATTTCAAAATAGTTGTATTTCCCAAATCAACTATTCCATTTAAATCATTTAAAGTCAATTCATTATATTTAATAATTAAATATTTAATTTCCAAAATTTTATCTTTTTCAAAGATCATTTATTCATTTGAATTTATTAAACAAAGAAAATTCAACTTTCGCAGCACTTAGAAAATGCTACGAAATGTTATGTTTAAAAACAGTTCATTAACAAAAGACGGCATTTAAAATGCTGTAATATCTTAATTTAGTTTCAATTAAAATTTTGGTTAAATTTAACAACTATAGCACTAACAAAGTGCTATAATAACCCTTAGTTCAAATTTGCTATTTGGTTTATTTAAAACAACTACATCATTTTCCAATGCTGTAATATCTTTACATTACATTTCAAAAATGCTATCAAATCAAATTCAGAGTTTTATTTACAATTTCACACATAATTAACTTTTTAATATAAATCATCTTAACTTATAAAATCATATATTTTCACATTTTAAAAACAATCGTTTAAATACCTTTATTTCTATGATTTTATAAAGTCAAATTTCCATACAAAAATCAAATTAAATAACAATTAAATTTTCATTTCTTTAATTAAATTCTTAACTTAACAACTAAGTTTAAATTTCCAAAATATAACTTATTTCCATTTATTTTACTTAATTAAAATTTCACCTTTAACAAAATTCACAATTTCCTAATTTAAGTTATATTTCAAAAGAATTCAACTTAAACATTCATTTTTTCCATATTTTAATTTATACAAAATCATTAACACTTTTAAAAATTATTATTACTTAATAAAAATCATTAAATTCATCTTTTAAATCAAATTTGTCATATATTCTTACTTTACATAAATTCCATTTATAAACAAAATCATAAATTCCAAAATTAACTTATATTTCAAATTCTACTTCACCATTTACTTAATTCACTTATTTAATTTGTAGAAAATCACAAATATTTTATAGAAATCATTTTAATAAAATTTAAATCATAATATTTACATTTTTAAAATATTTGAAAATTTTCAGAAAAATATATAAACCACTGGTCTATATATAATTTTCTAGCCTAGGTCAAGTGATACGGATATATATCATTTCAATCCGTAATTTACAAAGAAAAAACCGGGTTCTATCATTTCAAACCTGCAATCCCAAGTTAAATAAAATAATAAATAAAAACCGTTCAGGCCTATAATTTCAGCCCATAACGATTTTCCCTATTCTATAGTCCGTTCGGGTATGTATCATTTCAACCCATAGTGATTTTCATCTACAGGGAACTTGCAGTGTGATAACTGATATAAATGACAGAATAGCATGAGATAACCGTAACATATGGTATAACAGGTGTAAATACAGGTGTGAACATCATATGATTGAATATAGCAGTTATAACAGGATGATATGCATTTATAGATTCAAGTGATGTCAGTTTATCAACTATATAAGTACATATTAGTCTGGTGAGATTTACTCACTTGTTTAAGCTGGAGATGACAACCAAAACACACAACACAGAATCTTCGAAGGCACGACAACACGAATATGTTTTGAGTGAGAGATCCCAAAGATGAATCTCCTTGGATACATTCAACAAAACAAGTATATAAAACATAAGTTTCAAAACAAGATGCCACTAAACAATGTTAGGAACAAATGCATAAAACAAAACCAAAGTATTTGCACTTGCTTTCAACCACTTATGGTTCAGCTACATGTCTGAAATGCATGGCTAAGGGGTGGGTTTGGATCTGGTTTTGGGTTCCATAGGGTCGGCCTAGCTTGGGAAAAGATAGTGCAAAGATGGATATGCATGTAAAGTAAAAAAAAAACAATGCAACAAAACAATGTTTCAATGCAACATATGCTCACGGCCAAGGCAAGCATGGTACCGGCCAGGCCTGGTGAGGTCAGAGGGTGATGTGGCAGAGGTCTCAGGTCAGGTATAGGCTGGTGGTGGTGGTGCAAGTGGCGGCCAAGGGGTTGTGGTGAGGTGGTGAAGGCATACGAGCTAGGCAATGCATGTATAGGTGGAGTTTGCTCAAATTTTTGGTGGATCTTTATCATGAATGGCCATGGCCAGGTAGGATAGAGGTGCTGGAGGAGGTAGTGACTGGTTGTGGTGGTGGTGGAGGCAGCCAAGGTGATGGAGGAGGAATGGCCAAGCAAATAGATGAAGGCAAGTGCAAAGAAAATGAGAAAAACAAGGAGAAAATGAGTACCCAAACCTTTTGCTCAGGTGATGGCCGAAACTTTTTAAGGGATGAGAAGTTTATTTTGTGCATGAGAAATGAGAAAGTAATCAGCTGAAGAAAAGTTAAGGTCGGCCAAAAAAATTGAATGCAAGAGGTTGGAAAACGAAGAGACGGGAAAACAAAAGGTCTTAAGCAAATCAAGAGTCACAACCTTTCAAATTTCCTTTTTATATATTTTGTAATTTATAAATACCCATAAAACTGATAAATAAAGATAACAACTCAGAAAAGAAAATAAATATATAAAATAAATAATTAAATTTTAATTAAATAGAATTTAAATTAAGAAAATGGCTTAAAAATGCAAACTAGGCTTTAAAAATTAGAAATAAATTCAATAAGCTTTTGAAAAATTTTATAATCACTTTAAAAATATTTAAAAGTCAAAATATATATGATATAACCTAAAGATACAAATTAGAGTAAGATATATCAAATAAAATGTCATTTATATAAATTAAAAATAAAGAAAATTGTTAAATAACTCAATATACACACAATATTGAAAACAATATAACTTTCACAATTTAAATCCGTTTTCAACGAAACGAAAAGCGGTATTCATGTTATTAAATCTATTTTCATAATAAAAGATAAAATTTAAGAATTTAAATATTTACATTTAGAATTTAAAAGTCAAAGTTTGACCAGAAATCCACTTTTCAGGAAAATATTCAATTTATACCAGTTTGAAATTATAATTCATATAAAAATAAAAATTTATATTATAAAATGAAATGTTTGAGATAAAACAAGTTTAAAAATAATTTCAAAATAAAATAAAGTCAAATTTAAAATATATGCAAAAATCTAGGGTTGTTACACCTTTGTTGGGCCGAGATTGCCTTATGATTGAGGATTTTTATGGATTGTCGATGCATGATGAACATTTCATCCAAACAAATGGAATGTAAGAAACTATATGTTGTAAGCATCCGAAATTAAGGTATTAAGAAGGATTTGAGAAAGTCTACGCAAGGAGGTGTACACTGATTATCACTAGAAGATAGCCGGATTTTTGACAAAGAAGAGTTAAGAAGAAGTAGGACGAAGGAAAGTCCAAAAGAAAGGATAACAAGAGTTCATTTTTGAGTCCGACCATATGTGAAAGAATTTAACAAGAAGATTTTGAAAGTTTCTTGAAATTTTTTGAATTGTTTTCATAGGATTTATTAGGAAGTTGTTATTTTGAAAAAGCAAAGATATTTGGAATTTCTTAGTTTAAAATTGATTGAGTTAAAAAGTTTTGGTTTAAAGATTTTTTATAAAGGTATTTTTCCATTTTTGAAATAAATGGAAAATAGGGTGTAGGTTTGGCTTCATGATATTTCTTATTTTATAAATTTGGAAATTTCATTTTAAAAAAATCTTTTTAAGGGTTGGATAAATGGAAATTAAACTTGATTAAATTGAGGTATAGAGAATAGAAGGGTAAGAATACTTGATAATTAAGATAGAAGGAACATTCCCTTATAAGAAAAATACGAAGAATAACAGCAGAAGTAGAAGCCACTTAGGTAGGAGAAATATAAATAGATGCAATATTGGAAGATTTGGATGGAAATAGCATTAGGAATTTTTATAAAATAGGATTAGCATTCTAGATAGAAATGATATAGGAGAGAAGCATTAGGAATTGTGTAGAATGATTAGATAAATTCCATAGAAATGTAGTAATTGCACATATATTTTAGGTAGACGCTTGGATAGATGCAGCAGTTACACGCATCTTTTAGAAGTCCCCCTCATATGCTATTAAAATCTCCATCAAAGGTGGAAGCATGAGTAATAGGAAAATAATAGGATGAACGTTATCATTATCTACTCCACTTTTCATTAAATAAGGTTATAACAAATGTTTTTGTAATAATAATAATAATAGTTTGGTTAAATAATCCAGTTTTAAATGCTTTGAGTTAAAAATTCTACTTTTAAAAGAAATAAATCTCTGTTGTGGAAAGTCCTTAAAAAGGTAAAGTTGGTTAGAAAAGGGAAAAATTTTATGGCTTTTTTTGGAGACCAAGAAAATTTTGAATTTGATAAAAAGGTTTCTAAGCTTATATTTTTAAAGATAAAAGTTTGGATTAGGTACTTCATGATGATGAAGTTTTAGTTTTATAAATAACAGTAAAACCCAAATCAAATTTTAATATGAAGTAGATAGGGATGCTAAGTAAGACAAAGTAAAGGTTTAGGCTATGAATGAAATAACTACAGATGCTTGAAAGGTAGCCGCAAAGAATCCTCATTGAATATAAGGAACATTGTTATGAACCTAGGAAGATTGACCGGAGATGCGTAAAAGCCATAATAAGAAACATCCAAGGGATATGGAATGACATCAAAGTACAATTTTGCGAGTTCTAGGGCTTACTTGCATAATGGATCAAGGATAGAGAGGAAGTAAATACCCAAGTTTGAGGATATTGTCAAGAGATTGTGATTTAGAGAAGATAGTAGTATGATTGGAGAAGTGAGTAATAAGATGGCAAACAAACATAAAGGCTATTGGTTGACTCAAGGTTGTAGAAGGCTAGATAGGTAGTAGAAAAGTTATTTCACCAAACCAATTTTCTGATGAGTTATTCTACATGTACATAGTTTATATTTCTTATCCACTGTAATATAGGTATGCATAATTTATTCCCTAGTTGGGTGTAATAATTGAAGTAATGGATGGACCTCATTTATTAAAAGCCAAAGAGGTAAGTTAAGACATGTGGATTATAGTTGAATAGCGTACTAGAAATATCCATCTTAATTTAGTAAGGAGTGTTAGGGCATCAACATTATTAACACTAGTTGATGGTGAATGGAAGTTTCTAATAAAATTTTCTTTTAGTGATTTTGGGTTGTAATCGCTAGTTGTCTCCCTTTGGTATTGCAAAAGCGTACGACAAGATATGAGATGTGTTCCAGCTTTATCACCGTGTTGATTTGGATGAGCTTTGACCACTATATGAGTATATTGGAAAACGTGTAAATAAGGTCTCATAAAGACACTTAACTAACAATAATAGGAGTTCCTCTCCAATTTTAATTTCCAACCGCCAATCGAACCCACTCTAGGCTATTTAGTAGCAATGAATTTGTTTCTAGGTGTTTGACGTGCCAAAGAATAAAGGCCGAGCAAGGAAATCCCAGAGGATTGTTATTACCATTGGATATTCCAACTTGGAAATGAGAGCATTATCAATGGACCTCATAGATGGATTACTTAGGAGTCAAAAAGGTAATGAAGCAATTTGGATCATAGTGGATAGACTCACTAAAAGCGCTCATTTTATTTTCGTTAAATGTAATAGGACCCAGCATCTTTCGCAAATTTATATAAGGAGGTGGTTCGACTTCATGGAATTCTAATTAGCCTTGTTAGTGATAAGGACCCCTTATTTACTAGCGAATTTTGGAGGAGTTTGCAGACAACTTCAAGAGCCTCGTTGAATCTTAGCACTGCTTACCACCCACAGACCGATAGTCAAACTGATAGATAAATAATATTTTGGAAGAATTGTTAAGAGCCTGCATCATGGACATTGGAGGACTTTGGAGGATATTGGAAGCAGCACTTGCCTTTAGTAGGATTCTCTTACAATAATAGTCACCAAGTGACGATTGGCATGGCAGCCTTTGAAGCGTTGTATGGAATGCCCTATAAATCGCCTAATTGTTGATAAGAAATCATCGACAAAGTTCTACTCGAACTAGATTTAATTTGCGGAACTTCGAAAAAGTTAGGGTTGATTAAGCAGCGAATGAAGGCCACATAGGATCGTCGGAAGTCATATGTGGATAAGCAAAAGAAGGGATTGGAGTTTGATATAGGAGACATGGTGTTCATTAGAGTTTCTCCTCTTGGGAAGGTTATGAGATTTGGTAAGTCATGGAAGTTAGTATGAAGATTTGTTGGGCCTTTCCCAATTTTGAAAAGGATAAAAAGACTTGCTTATCTTATGGAGCTACCGGAAAAGTTGGCAGGTGTGCATGATGTATATCAGGTTTTGCACTTGAGAAAATGCCTTCATAGCATAGCCCCCGTGGTAAAGCCTGATCAGTTAGTAGGCATTTAGACGGAGCCGATAGCATCCCCTACCACCACACGCATTGTGGAGCACGGAACTAGTAAGCTACGCAACAAAGAAATTAGGAAAGTTCGAGTATAATGGGGAGATAATACGGTAGAAAACTCATGGAAAACCAAAGAGAAGATGAGAACTTCTCATCCTGAGCTTTTCTCTGCCAAACTTTCCCTCTAAAAAATTAAGTTTTAGTTGCATTGTGGTTGCTAGATTAGATGGTAGGAAATGATTGCAACACTTTTTACTGTCATTTTTACATTTATGTAGAACCATTTGCATGTTTAGGATGTTTGCATACATGCCCATATGTCATGATACTTGCATTCACGCTAGGATTGAGCCCACCTATAGTATATCTGCATACATAACCACATTGCACTTTTTGGTTGAGTAGATGGTTGTGTAGATAACATGATGGTATAACATGAAAGCTTAGTGAGCGTTACGTTGTCCGTCCCTTAGGATTTCAGGGACCAAATTCTTTTTAAGCAGGAAGAATGTAACACCCCATAAAAATTTATAAGAAATTAACTAATAAGGAAGAATTAATTAATAATAAGGCTAAAAATGGAAATTTTGAAGATGTCGGAGTTAGGCCACGGAAGTTGTGTCGTTGTGTTTATGGCAATTTTTCGATCAATTTCTTAGTTTTAAAAACGAAGCTCAAGCGGAAAAGTTATTTACGTTTGAAGTTTTCGAATTTAAATTAATTTGAATGGAATTCAAATTCAAAAAAATAATTAATGCTAAAGTTTGAAATTTCAAAATTAATGGTAGTTAGACATGGGTTAAGTAAACGTTAAAATAAAAGTTAACGTTAAATTTTAACTAAGGAATTAAATAATTGCAACGACCCTGAATTTTAGTCATTTGAATTTGGAATATTTAATTTAATTTAAATATTGAAAAGTTAAATTTATAAGTTAACTAACTTGAATTTCAAATATAGTGATTTGATAATTAAATTGTTGAATTTAATATTGGAATTATTTAAATAATTGAATCTTGGATTTAACATGAAAGAAAATGATTCAAATAGTTGATTTAAATTCTATTTTAATAAGAAGGAAGATAGTAAACTTTTAATTTGGATTTAAGAGTTATTAAATTGAAATTGAAAATTACTCGTTTTAATTAACGTGTAAAATTAGCTTTCCGGGGCACTATCTCGGATTTCAATGAAACTAGTTTCATCGGATCTATAATAGTGAATTATTATATGCTGTCAAATTTCATGGCGATCGGACGTACCGTTTGGGTGTGCGAGATTGAAATGCGTAGAAATTAATTAAAGGAATTTATATGAATATAATTCGATTTTGAAAAGTTAACTTCTGTGTATGATGGAATTGGCTACCAATACATATTCCATTGTGTTCGGAATAGGGGTATAACATAGAACGCCAGGCGGCACGCTTCGTTTGGAGTTCGGAATTTTCACGGATGAACAGTGTCGTAAAATTTTCTATAAATAGTCGTCTACTTCTTCCATTTTACAAAACCTAACCCTAAATAGATTTCAGCCCCCATTAAAACTCCTCCATCAAACGATCGATGTTGATCGAAGCCTCTAGGGGCAAAATTAGCTAATGACTTCAACTAAAGAATTGTAGAGGACAACGATACGAAGCTAATGTACGGTTGGATCGAGCTATCGTCTAAAGAGGCGACCAGGAATCACCCGCGTTCACCATCAGTTTTTGGGTTCGTCGACGTGGGTTTTCACGCATACGCGCATTCGCACTGGGGCGGAGGGCGGTCAGGCAGGGGCGCGCGACGCTGGGCGTGGTCGGTGGTGGCGGCGTCGTGTGGGGAGGAGCGCGCGACGAACGATTGAAAAAAAAGTCATGGTTGCCTGGAGATGCTTGCGTGCGCGAGGGAGGGAGAAAAGATTAGGTGAAGTTTTAAATTTTTAATAATTTAAGTTAATTATATTTTAATTATCTCGTTATGATTATTTATTCATAACTTGTTCGTACGAGGTCCGTTTCAAGTGCGACAAGTTGCGTTGCATTCGTATCAGCGAGCACTACGCTATAGAGTTAGATTGGATGGATTCGGAGCTAGTTGGAATTTTGGTTAAAAGTGAACGTCCACTCAACTTTAATTCAAAACGGAACGTCTGGCGACTATTAAAAATCAAAGTGAGTTAATCCCGCCTTTTTGGTTAACCAAAATTTTTTTTGGTCGATAAAAATTATCTATTGGATGTTTGGATATTTATTATTGATTGTTCTTGACTGTTTGGATCGTTTACTAATTATTATTAGTTGGATTGGATATATTTCCGCCTATTGGAGTGGATTAGACCTTATTACGTTCCCATGTAAGAGCGGATGACCCTCGTATACGAATTTTGCCTCAAAACGGTTGATTTATATTTTATGATTATATATTGTATGTGATGCAGGGGAACAGGTTGGAGGGATCCAATATGATTTCTCACACTGTTGATTTTATTTTCATATATATATATATATATATTGATATATGACTGGTTGAATTCCATATTGATGACATGGATATGATTTTGCTTAATTAGTGCTTTAGTAGCACTGGGCCTTAATTTTGGTATTTTGAAATACCGAAAATGATGATTTTGATGTAAAAAGGATTTCGAAGTGATTTTTGAAAGTATATATGCTTAATGATTTTTAAATTATTAAAGCAATGGATTTGTTTTTAAACAAATAATAAGTTATTATTTTTGATGTTATAAAAGTAAAGTTTTGAGAAATACTTTGATTTGGGATTTTGAATAAGTTTATAAAACGGATTTATAAATATTTTGTAAATGGATTTGAAGTTTGTTGGGTAAATGGATTTATAAATAGATTTTATAATAAATTTGATTAATAAAGAAATGGATTTATAAGTGGATTTTGATAGCCAAATTAGTTTATAAAAGAATGAATTTATAAATAGAACTTTGTAAATAAAGGAATTTTATAAAATAGGAGTTTTATAAAATCGAAAGGAGATTTATAAAAAAGTTTTTTAAATATGGAAATGATTGGGTTGAAGATTTAAGTATGGATTTATATCGAGGAAATAATTTATGTTCAAAAAGTTGGTTACTCATATTAATATTGTTTAAAATTGTTTATTAATATTTAAATATTTTGAAGGGCTAATTATTTAAATTATTAATATGGTTTGAAATTAATAATGATAATTATTAATAATATTTTGGCAATTTATTATTTTATCTATATGGTAAGGATTAACGATTGTTTTATCCATAATGGTTTGAATTATTAGTTATTATTCTTAAGAGGGTAAAAGAATAATAATTATTTATTTATGATGGGTTCGATATTCATAAATAGAGTTTTGTAAACGAACTTGGATTGTTATAAGAGGAGCTTATAAAATGGTTTAAAGATTTAAAGGAAGATTTTTACAAGGTAAATGGGTTTATAAATATATGGATATTTATAACGAATTTTAGAAACGGGTTTATAGATTTATAAAAAGGAATTTATTAATAATTGCATGGTCTTATAAGGGTTTATAAATGACTTGAGAAATAATTTATAAATGGTTGACGAATGGTTTTAGAAATTTATAGTGGAGTTTATAAATGATTTTAGAATTTGGTAACAAGGAGATCTTTCTCAGTGTTTGGTAAATATACTTATACCGATGAGATAAGTATATGTATATTTTCTAAGTATTGAAAATAGAAGGGTTTGTGAATATATCTTTGTAAAAGTATTTTAATACAAGCATTTAAAAGATGGTTTTGATTAATGAAAAGATTAATTAAAGGGGCTTGGTGTTGCTTGGTGCTTAAACAAATGTTGGTTTTCCCTATGGAATTAAATCCCTGATTAGATGTTTGTTATTCGATAGTTAGATAACCCACTACCGGAATTTGGACCCAGATATAACTTTGGAAATGTCTAGGAGAAACACGTGAGTTATATGGCACAGTCATCTCCGATGATGTTGTACTGTGCATGTAGATCTCATTTCGTTCTTCTAGGACAATGATAAGGAAATCCGTCCACTAATGGTTAGGAGGTGATCTCCGATCTTATCTTTAACTGTTTATTTCCTGAGTTTACTGGGAATTATCGAATGTTGTTTCGAAGAGACCAGGATCGGATATGTTGTCCGAAAACCACTTCGATTCATTTCAAGCGTTCGAAGTGAAGACACCTTGAAGATGATGGAACTGGAGATGGAGCTCTCAATTGTTTCGTTCAGTCCCAGAACAACCTTTTATGGATGAATACTGATATTGCATTGTTGCCTGGAGGGTAGTGTTAGCATTCCAAGTGGGAAGTGCTATATAAGTGGTAAGAGCGTGGCCTCTTCGAGCCTCACACCCGGGAAATAAATAAAGCAAGGATATGCGGCAGGGCTAAGTGGGTCGCACCCAAGAAGGGTATGATCATCCCAAGTCTAGAGCGATATTCATGTATGCTTCGGGATCCCATTGTATGGTTGTTGCACAACCAAGGGGTGATCATGCTTGGTGTTGCTTGAGAAGGGGGTAATGCCGGTCCTAAGTAGCAAAGGTGCAGCATGTTGTAGCCTCCCATACATTTTATCTAGAGGTGTACGGATTCGGTGGGTAGACCCTTACCCTTTCCTAGTTGGAAATCCATTCTCCAATACGAGCCTTCGGTTTTGGTTGTAGAACCTAGTATGATGGAATTTAATTAATGTAACAATTTCGGCTATGATTATAAAGTACTTGTATATTAGACACTATTATAATATCAGAAGATTTCATATGAATTTTTTTGTTATCGTAAGGTAAAAACCCATCTGTGTTTATGTGCGGAGTGGTCTTACGAGATACTTTTGATTTTCAAAAGGTTTGTATAATTTTTAAAATCTAGTTGGGTGTGTTTTCTCACACTGGTTTCCAGGCTGACTCATGTGTTATTTTATTATAATGCTTGGGTCAGACCGAGTATATTTACAGATTGCTTTGGATGCATTAGAGCTCAGGAGACAAGTTGGAGGTCTTCAAGGTGTATACACGTATATATTCATTTTCCACTGCTTAGTCATAGAAATTATCAGTAATTGTGAGGACAAGTTGTTATAACTATCCAAGCTGATGATTGTGATTGTTGTTGTACTCTGATGGATGTATGTATATAACAATTTCTCTTTTATAAAGATCATTGATATTATATTATATGTCATTCCATTGCGATTGTGAGATTCTGTATTGTTTTTAGTTTCTTTTTCTCTCCTTCTTCTCTTCTCTTCTTCTTTCTTCTTTCTTTCCCTTAACTATCCGTCTTTCTGTTTGATTTGGGTTGGACATCTGTGGTTTATTATCAGCTTGAGTTGTACGGAAAAGTGGGTTGTTACACGTGGTATCAGAGCTTAGGTTGAGCGAACACCTAGGCTTTGGTGGGAATTTACTCATTTTATATAGGGTAAGCGAGACCCTTGGATGAGTTTGAGTGTATATATATGAGCGCGTATTTGTTAGTGATTATAAAAATGTTTTATACTGTGTTAATTTATCTGTTGAGTAGCTTATGAATTCTGGTTTGTACGTGGGATGCCACGATATCGATAGGGATTTCTAAACGCTTAAACAAGGCAAACCGACATAGTATTGTTTTAAAAGGGGGTAAATGAAATAATTTTACCGAAATTATATTTTTTATATATAAAGGGATAATTTTTCAGAAATTATTATAAGCTATATATGGTGTGTGGATGTTAATGAATGATAACATTTGATTATTATCATTTGTTGTTATTTTTTATTGTTATAATCTAACAAAGACAAACAATTGTAAACTGAATTATATAAGAGAATAAATTTATAAGTATGAATTATAGAGAACTGATTATACTTAAATAATCAACAGTTGTGAAATGAATTTCATAAGAAGTGAGATTTTATAAATATGATTTGTTAATAAAAATATGATTTGTTAATAAATATTGATTTGATAATAAATTTGGACTTAAAACAAGAAGTTAGAAAATTTAAAATCTCACTGATTTTGGAAATTGTTTTTCGAAAGATTTTAGAAAAATATTAATGGTATTATTTTGATTAGAAATATTTTGAAATGGGGTTTAAAAGAAATAAAAAGCACCGAACTTGCTTCAGTCGTTGGAAAATAATTCTGGTGATGACTGTAGCATCATCGGCGTTCATTTTCGAGTTTCTAAGCGAGGAATTGCTACCATTGGAGTTGTTTTGGTAAAACAAAATTGTTTTAGATTCTAGAGGTATAATTTGATATATAAAGGAGTTATGTAGATATGATTTCAAAATAATTTTAAAATAAAACCATGTGTTTAAAATCCTAAATATTTCTATCTAAAATGTTTTGAAAAATTAAGATAATAAGTTTTTGAACTTGGAAAATGGTGTAGATAAGAAATAAGTTTTATAACTTATAGATTTTGGAAATTAGTAAGTTAAAACAAATTTTAAATTTGTTGAATATAATGTTAAGAAAAGTAAATTTGAAAATTGAATTATATAATGAAATTTAACTTAAGTTAAGTTAAATGAGAAGATTTTTGAAATGAAATTTAACCGAAGCAAGGTTAAATGAAATTGAAATTGAATTCGATTTGTAAAGAATTGATGAAATGAACTAATTAAATAAATTAGTGAATTGAATATGGTTTAGAATGTTATTGATGGAATGGAATATTGGAATTAAACAATGAATTTAGTCAAATGAGATTGCATCTGATTTATAATGAATTAATAAAATTGATATGAATTTGGGTTATAAAATAAAATTCAACTTAAGTTGTAAATTAATTTGAAATATGGTTTGATACGTTGTTTGTTAAAAATAAATTTGAACTTGAATTGTAAAGTGAAAATAAACATTAGAAGTGTTATATGAAAATGTTTCAAATAAAAATTTAAATTGTTGTGTGGAATGGTTCATAAATAGTATTAGTATTGAAGAAATATACTAAGTGAAAGTAAAATAAATTTTAACTTAGGAAGAGTTAAAAGGAAACGATTTTATGAAATGATCCATAAATGAATCAAATATGAAATGAAATGTGCTAAGCTTAGATTGAATTGAAAGAAATTTTTTTATGTGAATAATGGAATTTGATTTAAATTGGATCTGAACCAATGAATGTAAATAGATCGAGCATAAATAAGTGAATGTAAAGGATTGAATGGAAGCAAATTGAAATAATTACGTAAGTTTTACGTATATTATTTTATTCGCAAAACTGTTTGACCCAGATTTGAGTATACGATTTCGAGGTGATTCATACCGATCCTACTTAGGATTTTTCACTCGATTTCTTGATGGCGAACCCTGGATATGGATTTTTGGTTGATCCGGATATTCTCTATCATAGTATATGGCTATGCAAGAAGAATGGTGATTTCTGATCAAGGAACCGAATCTGAGTCCCCACTAGAGTGGTCGTGTGAACGATAGTAGTTCAAAAATGAAATTGTGTGATCGAGCGAGTGATCATACACGGTTTTGCGTACGAATGATATATGTACATCATACGAGCTTTAATAAATTAAATGTTGACACTGGAAGATGCATACTGATATGATTTTGAATTAATTGGATGAGTAATAGTTGTTTGATGGTTGCTTTTGTTGCATTTGCTATGTTTGCATATAGATATCGTATAGTCTATGTTATATATTGATATTACTTTCCATATACATGTTCTCATTGGTTGTCGAGTGTTTAGTAGGTGCGGATTGCGTATGCTTCGCATTGGAGCTCGCTTTTTTATTTTATTGGTTGTATATGCTTGCTAATATAATAAAAGGTACATATCTCGGATTACATATCGTACTTTTACACTTTTTCCCTACAGGATGCTTCATCGTCGAAGATGAGATGTATATTTGTGATATATATATATATATATTGTGATTTTACTACGATCGAACCGCGCAAAGGAGAAGCTGGCGAAATTTTCTGTAAATTAAAGGCGTCAGAAAATTTTGAAAATGTTTTTGATAACTAAAAATTTTGATTTTGAGTTATAAGTTGGAATGAATGAATGGTATTAGTTGGCTTTGGAAAGTTAATTATGAATTTAAAGAGTTAGAAAAGTTTTTATAAGAATATTTAACTAAATGGTTTTTGAAAAGTTAACGGGTTTGTGACATTTTTCTTACTCCGCAATTTCACGGACGAAATTCTTTATAAGGGGGAAAGAATGTAACAACCAAGAATTTTAGTCATTTGAATTTGGAATACTTAATTTGATTTAAATATTAAAAATATAATTTTATAATTTAACTAACTTGAATTTCAAATATAGTGATTTGAGAATTAAATTGTTGAATTTAATATTAGAATTGTTTAAATAATTGAATCTTGGATTTAACATGAATGAAAATGATTTCGATAGTTGACTTAAATTCTATTTGAATAAGAAGGAAGATAGTAAAATTTTAATTTGGATTTAAGAGTTATTAAATTAAAATTGGAAACTACTCGTTTTAATTAACGTGTAAAAATAGCCTTCCAGGGCACTGTCTCGGATTTTGACGAAACTAGTTTCACCGGATCCGTAATAGTGAATTATTATAGCTATCAAATTTTGTGGCGATTGGACGTACCGTTTGGGCGTGCGAGATCAAAACGCCTAGAAATTAATTAAAGGAATTCATATTAATATAATTCGATTTTGAAAAGTTAAATTCTGTATATGACGGAATTGGCTACCAATACATATTCCATTGTGTTCGGAATATTGGTATAACATATAGAACGCCAGGCGGCATGCTTCGTTTGGAGTTCGACATTCGGATGAATAGTGTCGTAAAATTTTCTATAGATAGCCGTCTACTTCTTCCATTTTGCAAAACCTAACCTTAAATAGATTTCAGCCGCCATTAAAACTCCTCCATCCAACGATCGACGTTAATCGGAGCCTCTAAGGGAGAAATTAGCCAATGACTTCAACTAGAGAATTGTAGAGAGCAACGATACGAAGCTAATGTACGGTTTGATCGAGCTATCGTCAACAAAGGGGACCAGGAATCACCCGTGTTCACCATCAGTTTTTGGGTTCGTCGGCGTGGGTTTTCACGCGTACGCGCATGCGCGCTGGGGCGGATGGCGGTCAGGCAGCGGCGTGCAACGCCGGGCATGGGCGGGCGGCGGTGGCGGCGTCGTGCGGGGAGGAGCGCGTGACGAACGATTGAAAAATAAAGTCGCGGTTGCCTGGATATGCCTGTGTGCGTGAGGGAGGGAGAGAAAGATTAGGTGAAGTTTCAAATTTTGAATAATTTAAGTTAATTATATTTTAATTATTTCGTTATGATTATTTATTTGTAACTTGTTCGTACGAGGTCTGTTTCAAGCGTGACAAGTTGCGTTGCGTTCATATCGGCGAGCACTACGCTATGGAGTTGGATTGAATAGATTCAGAGCTAGTTGGAATTTTGGGTTTAAATTGAACGTCCATTCAATTTTAATTCAAAATGGAACGTTTGGCGACTATTAAAAATCAAAGTGAGTTAATCTCACCTTTTTGGTTAACCAAGGATATTTTTAGTCGATAAAAATTATCTATTGGATGTTTGGATATTTATTATTGATAGTTATTGACTGTTTGGATAATTTACTAATTATTATTAGTCGGATTGGATATATTCCCGCCTATTAGAGCAGATGAGACCCTATTACGTTCCCATGTAAGAGTGGATGACTCTTGTATACGAATCCCGCTTCGAAGTGGCTGATTTATATTTTATGATTATATACTGTATGTGATGCGGGGGGATAGGTTGGAGGGATTCAACATGATTCCTTACACTGTTGATTTTATTTTCATATATATATATATATATATATATATATATATCGATATATGACTAGTTGAATTCCATATTGATGACATGGATATGATTTTGCTTAATTAGTGCTTTAGTAGCACTGGGCCTTAATTTTTGTATTTTGAAATACTAAAAATGATGATTTTGATGTAAAAAGGATTTCGAAATGATTTTTGAAAGTATATATGCTTAATGGTTTTTAAATTATTAAAAGCAATGGATTTTTTTAAATAAATAAAAAGTTATGATTTTTTATGCTATAAAAGTATAGTATTTTGATTTTGGATATTTGAATAAGTTTATAAAATGGATTTATATAGGAAATATTTTATAAACAAATAAATAGATTTATAATCGGAATTTATAAATATTTTGTAAATGGATTTGAAGTTTGTTGGGTAAATGGATTTATAAATGGATTTTATAAATAAATTTGATTAATAAAGAAATGGATTTATAAGTGGATTTTGATAGTAAAATTAGTTTATAAAAGAATGAATTTATAAATAGAACTTTGTAAATAAAGGTAACATATTTAATATACAAGAATGTCTCCTATATATAAATTGTCCTAGTGTACTTAAATTAAATTTGCAGCAAAATGTCCCACCTAAGATTGTTTTTAAGAAATGATATGCTTGTTGAACCGAACTATACTAATTGGCTAAGAGCAACTAAAATGGCATTCGTATACGAACATTTATGGTTGTCGATAATTGAACCTACCCGCTGTGTGCGCTAAACCCGCTATAGTAAAAACTTATAACATTTGGGTGGATGGTTGTGAAATTATTTAAGTTTTCGTGTTGTCTATATAGACAAGCCGATGAAATGGCAACACTAAAATATGTCTGTCCACAAAATCTTCGAAAACCTTAATGCTATGTTTCTGAAGCAATCTCATTCTATAAGGTACGAGGTTACTAAGAAGTTGTTCAATACGAAGACGAGTAAGGGAAAACATGTTGAGGATTTTGTACTAGTAATGAAAGGCCATATTGATACATTTTAAGAGCTAGAAATGAAAATAAGTGATGAATTGTGATTTGATTCTAAACTCATTGACTCCATAGTTTAAGCCATTTATTTTATACTACAATATGCTAGTTGAGCGTAAACCTCATCGAGATACTCAATATGTTAAGGTCAGCTTAGGCATCGTTCATGGATCAAAATACGGTGTTAGTTGTATAGGATAATGCCACATCTTCAAAAGGTTAGAAGAAAAGAAATCAGGGCTCTAAGAAAGGTAAAAAGGATAATCCTACTAACAAAGTTGAATGTAACCATTGTTAGAAGAATAGGCTTCAGAAGCGCAATTGTCAAGACTATTTAAAGATGGTCAAAGAAAAGAAGCAAAGTATTTCTTTCGCCCTTAGAGTTGTGTTTATGATTCAAAATAGTTTTACAATCAATAAATTATCTTGGGTTTTAGATACTGAATTTAGGACTCATATCTATAATTCGTTATTGGGACTTAAGGGCAAACGACATGTGGTGAAAGGTGAAATGAGGTTTTAAATTTCTAATGGATCTCTTGTAGATGCAACTGCAGTTTGAGACTACCACTTGACTTTGCCTAGTATATTTGATTTAATTTTGAATAATTGTTAGTATGTTAGAATCTTTATTGGCGATATTATATCTATTTCTACATTGTTTGAGATGGGTTTTGATTTTTATTGTAAAGAGGTATTATAAATATTATGGAAATAATATTTGCAATGGAGTTTTAAATAATGAAAATCATGTACTTAATTTAATCATATCTATGTTGTTTTTAAATATTATATTGACATTAATAATAGTTACCTATAACATTGTTTGCTAGGTCATACTAGTGATAAAAGACAGCACAAACTAAAAACCGAAGGTTTTCTATCGTTATTTATGAATCGTTTGGCACTTGTGACTCAAGTCTCAAAGGAAAAATGACCAAACACCCCTTTAGTGGTAGCAACATAAGAGTGAATTTTGGGTTTATTCGATATTAAAAGAAGAATATTGATTTAACATTCTAATTTGGAATTTGAATCGTGTATTAAACATCTATAAGTTGTTTGAAAATTTATTTTTGTTTATGAAAATTTGGAATTATTTTGGAAATAAACTGATTATTTTATAATTGTCGAAATTAGAAAGCAATATTTTTCAAAAAATCATCATAAGTAAGAAATAAAATCTGGGTAAAACATCTCGAGTAGATTTTTAAACAAGTATAGAATATTAGTTTATATGTGGTTCGAATAAAAGACGGTTAGGGGTACAAATTTATTTAAATATGAAATTGAATTTTCATTGGACCACACCTTTTATACTTATCTTTATAATTATTATTTTTTAACTTTTATGATTCCTCAAACCGTAAATATCCTAAAACCTAACCCTATAATCCTGTTTCATTCAATCTTCCTTCTGAAAGCCAAAAACACCGATGCACTTATTTTCTTCATCGTCATCTTCTTTAAACTAGGATTATCAAAGTTCTTCAGCAAATCAGGTGAGTACAATTACTTTATTGATAAGTTTAATTGTTATAACATGAATACTTCATCCTCTCTTTGTTTTTCTTCACTACTTGACCATCACATCCTTGAAATATTTAATGATAGTTTAGAGTAGTAAATGCAGTAGAAATCTCAGCTAAAAAAAATCCTAAAGCCATGTTAAAGTCGACCATAGAATGGTAGAAAACGACGACCAAAGGTGGCGATGTTATAGGCATTACTGCCCAGAGATCAAAACCACTGGTTGACCTCCATAAACCTAAGCGGTCTACCTATCAGTTCAAATTCTTGGTAGTAATGCCCATAACTTTGGCCAGCCTGTAAGTTTTACATTCTCTTGCTTGTTTTGAACTATAGTGATGGTTTTAAGCTTTAGTTTCACTTAAAATATATTAAAACTTTCTGAAATCATGATCTAAAATTTTTGAAGGATTTTTCAAGGGTTAATGCTCCTTGTGTTTTCATATTGAAGAGTGTAATTTCCAGCAAAAAATGGCATTGTATTTCTAGTGTTAGTTTTAAAATTTTAAAATTTAAATTTGATCATTTTATGTTGAGGCATAGTTTACGAAAATAAGTTAAAATATAATGAATATTTATAAATATAAAACTTGAATTTTTATTAAGTTTATTTGGTTTATTTGAATTTAAAGAAAGAATTTTATATTTTAAATTCTTTGAAATTTTAATTTTATGGAATTCTACTAGTAAAAAGGTTTTTAAAATAATTTTAAACTATTTTGAACATAATGGAATTTGAATTTGAATTATTTTCAAATTGAATATAATATGATTTAAATTGATTTTAAATTTAAAATACTATATGATGAATATTGAAGTTAATCTATAATATAAATAATTTTATATGGGTTTCGAAGCTAGAAAAGCTTTTATGAAATAAAGTTGATTTATTTTTGAATTTGAATTTAAACCATAATGGTGAATGGTTTAAATATATAAGTTTTTCTATAAAAAGAGTTTTGGAGAATTACTTGGAATGATACTGAAAGTATTTTATAAATGAATTTGAAAGTTAGTTAATAGACACATGCAAGTATATGATTTTGATTTGAAAACCAAAAGGTATTGTATAATAATTAATTAAATTTGAATGGAACGAATAACACTTAGCTTTGAATAATATGTGAAGTATGTTAAGTATATAGTGAATTTCCTAGTATGCTATTAATAAAATGCAAGTTAAATGGATGAATTATATGCCTGAATGAATTTGGGTGATTTTATATATTGTCTGATTATAGAAATACAAGTATAGGATTATGATATATGCTTCACCCATGATATTACATGCAAATTTATTATATCGCGTTGATATTGATGTGAATGTGTGAATTGGCATGTTTAAATGAAATGTTTGAATGCACTAATGTTTAATGAATTAAAATAAATATACTCGACATTTATTTGGGATATAACATCATTTTGGGGAATAATGATGTTTTGTGAAGCCAAATGTTTCAAAGTTGAAATTTAATATTTGAAGGGAATAGTATGAGATATTGACTCCTAGACTACTAGTATCCATCCTAGCGGACTGATTCTTGGCTCGCAACCCAAATCATGACGACCTTTTCCCTCGTTACTATGTCCAAACGATCGGTTTCCAAGACAAAAGAAGAAATTAAAGATTTTCAGACGTGTAGTGCAAATGAAGAGAAATAGCACCACCAAATGGAGATTTGAAGTGGTCTTATAACACCAATAAGATTTATCACGTCTTCAAATACCAGGAGGGTAAAGCAACAAAAGGATTTGCAAGGGGCCCACCACAATTGATCGGAAGTATATAGGTGATAAAGACCGTAATAACTGGCCGAGGCAGAGAGTCTATGTAGAGGGTAAATCTATAGAGGAGATTTATCAATGTGCAATCTTGAAGAAATACACAGAAGAGAGTATTATATAGCACTCCCATAAGTAAAACTAGACGTAACAACCTCGTAAAATGAATGATTGGAAATGTTGATTTGAATTTATACAACAAAAAACAACTTATGTAGCATGGATAAATTGTGATATCCTATTTGACTAGAGTCCCAACTGCGAGTCACAATGAATAGAGCTGTGACATATGGGTTACACTGATTTGTGAAATGAATTATTGGCGGGATTTTGTATGTGTGAGTGACATCTGTGTGTTAATTGATATGTCACGTATATATATACCCGACACCACACTTATATGTTATTATTATTGCAATATTATACTCACAACTATATTTCTACCTAACTCGTGGTTCGTTATGTATATGATAATGCCTCAAGCCTAACTGAGGTGTTAGGATTTCGGGATAGTGAAATGACCCTCCTATTTCCACCCTAATTTCATAAGGATTTTTTTTTTACTTAGAGATGATATATAGATATATCATTCATTACAAATATGTTTTCCAAGGTCATTTTCTTTTTCCAATTAACAGAATATATCCAGGATCAAAATAACTTACCAATATAAATATATCAGTATATATCTAATAACATACACATACATATGAAGATGTATGTGTTCTTCTTATTTAAGTTCAGAGTATATACTTTATTTTTTTTGTACAAGAACATTCTGTTTGGTTTAGATTTTTTTTCGCAATTCAGATAAATTATTGTATTCAGATTTTTGGCCATAAAATCCACTAGAAACATGTACTTTAGTCTGTCATTATGATTAAGAAATGATCAAGTAATAATCAGTGGTAAACAAGCTTTTAATATAGATGATTATGTTAAAGTCTGGATAGTATCAAATTCAGTATAAAAGAAAGTGGATCCTAAGTGAACACAAGCAACATATAGGCGTAATGGAAACGCGCCTAACTTATACATGAAAGGTCACGAGTTCGAGTGCTATGCTGGTCGGTTCAAACACAATTTTTGGTTTTTCTTTTTATTCTTCTCCTGTATGGTTAGAAATCTGATACCTACCTATAATTGTACATATATATTTAATTTTTGCCTATAACCTAACATACAAAACAATTCTTCTTACATAATTATTTTTAATACCCATTCTTACAACTGTTTTAAGAATTTATAATCATATTTTTGCTCAAATATCAACATGTACACAGATATACATGTACATGTCAATATCTCTGCTCATTTTCCAGAAAACTGGGTGTAACTTTGAAATGCATTTTTATTTTCAGAATACAATCTATCATGATCAACCAATACTTCATTTATTTGAAGCTGGATAACTCATGAATCCTGTATCTGCCACACTAGTTCAAAGCAATGGAGATATCTTTCATTGCATTCTGTCTAAAGCTTTAGGAAAACATTTTACTCTTCTCAATACAATTCAGAAATGAATTCAAACTTATTTACAAAGCATTTCAGTTAAAGATAATAAAATCCTTTTAAGTTTACTTCTTGCTAAATCCAGATTTTGTTCTAAAACTCAGTGCTCTGTTATGTCTCAAGATTAACTAATACATAATATAAATTATACAAAACAGTAGCTCAACTACATATGCATATTTCTCTTCCAAACATCCATATCCATAATTAAAATCATTTCCTTGTTTCCCACTCAGATTTTTTTTTCCTTTGAGATTTTAAACCTTAATGCATAACAATATATTTAACATGATACAACTAGTTCATCTAACCATAATAGAATTCATTACATGACTGGAAATCTTAGAAACATAAAATTTTTCCTGAATACATGCAGATATAATCAATTTAAACTCTTATTGGAAACTAGCTAGCATGTTCATTCACTCCTCCATAATAGCCATTACTTCATTTTTACTTAGTACCTGGGTTACCTGAAAGAGCATAAGTGGCTGCCTCATTTTAAAATGAGACACCCCATATGCCATGAGCAAACAAGGGTCAGATCTATGATCTGGTATGAGTAACATCAATTCATTCATGATATTAAGCAATAGAGAATATAAGGGTACTAACTTGTTATTTAAGCAAATTTCTGCAATCAATTACTTTAACTTAGTATAATTAAGTTGATTCAGGTATGATATATTCATTTATCATTCTTACACTTGCATACATAATCATGCAAACATAATTATCTGTTTGCAACAATTTCATTCACTGGAACCATCTTGGTTCCATACCATTCAACCTAAGAAATATCCATATTCCTATTTCTTCATTTACAGGTTGTATAATTCAATTTAAATCCCTGCCTCATCTGCTATTAAGGAATCACTGGGACACATTGCAATGAACTAATTCACATCATTGCACAAAGATCTCAGGGCTTAAACAAACCATGTGCCAACTTGCATACTTCAAATATGACAAGCATTCCAGCAGCTTTCTTGGCCTTCCCTTCCCTAGTTTATTTACTAGTGTATTGTCTTAAATCCTATCATCAAATATGCTAAGTGAACATATCACTGCAAACATGGAAACATCCATAATTTCTTCTAGCATAATTCTCCTCAGAAATAATCAGACAGTTATTTCCTAAATGGGGTCAATATGTCTTGATCTTAGTAAAATATAAGAACATTTTCAACTGTAAAAGAGGCATGGCATGTTATATTGATCTGCAAGCCTTTATGATTGATTCAGATTCAAGATCTGGTTCAATCATAATTTTAGCTTGTGGGTTTCTTCTTTTTGATTTGATTAAGGGCTCAGCACTTAGAAAATTTCTATTGCACCCTTAACATTCTTCTTTTCAAGCCTCAGCACTTATACCAAGTATAATGCAGCTCCATTCATTTTTTATAAAGTTTCCATGCCATAGATCTATAACAGTTGAGAGTATTCTCTATATAATTTTTAAGATCCTAAACTTTAACATTTATGAGTATAACTAAAACAGTATAATACTCATCCAAAGACAAATGTCTCAGCCAATCAAAGATCATCCAAAATCATCCATATTAAATCATATCAGATTTAAAATAAGACATCCAAAAAGCATTGATGAAATCATATACATCAAAACCAGAAATACATAAATAGCAATATATAAAGTGGCTGCCTCAACTCAGGTCTTAATGCCATGAACTCAGTGAGATTACTCACCTAAATGTTTAATCCAGAAAATTCTTGTTTGAGTGTTCTCTCCTTCCTTCCAATATTTTCCTTCTTTTCTTATTTTTTTTTGTGCAGCCCGGGGTAAAGACAATTCTACTACCTATTTATATGCATTTTTTTTTCCTCTAGGGTTTTGTTGAAACAGAATTCCATTTCTGTCCTGGCTAGCATCATGTATTTTTCATTCATAATACCCCGGCCATATTAACCAAATTAAAAGCTGCATTTTCTTTCTTTTACTTTACAGAAAATGGCCACTCACCTAGTCATGTTAAAAGTGTGACTATTTTATTTTATTTTTCAATTATCCCTGAGAATTCTCCTTTGCTATTTTTGCCTATACAAGCTTATTAACTTGTATCACATTTCATGTCATTTTAATGTTATAGTTTTACCTGCTTATATATATATATATACTTTTCAGTACTTAAAAATATATATATATATGTACACATATCTTATCTAGGCTTATTTAATTTCTCTTTTAAATTCAGAAACATCTGCACCTATATGTATACAAGTTTACAAATCCTTATAACATATACATATGTATAATTTTCTTTTCTGGGTTTTAATTAAAATCTGTTTACTGATTTAAAGTAAAACTTATTTTTCTTATTTTCTAAGATGATCCATATAATTTCAGAAATCAAATAACCATGTTGCAAAATCATGTTTGTATTGCTCTTTAATTCTTGTTTTAAATCCAAGAAATCTGGAGTTCTTCCTTGTGCCATTTCAGTGTGCACGTGCACACATATACTTGCACACTATTTATTCCAGAAATTTCACCATATTTAAATCTAAATATTTCAAAAATTAAATCATTTTACAAAAATGATTTTTCACAAAATTTTGGAGTATTACATTCACCCCTCCTTTTAGGAATTGTGTCCTCACAATTTTTCTAACATTTATATCAAGCATCATTTTCTGAAAACTTATCAAACATATGCATAAGCAAACAAATTCAGCCATATCAACCATGCATAACAAATTTTTCCAGAAAAAAAAAAAAATACCTTTTAACTTGCAAAAAGCTTAGGATAATCCATTCTAATCTTATCCTCTAACTCCCATGTGCAGTCATTAGGATCACTACTCCACTGGATCTTAACTAGTTTCAAGGTTTTGCTCCTTAATTTCTTTTCTTCCTTGGCTACAATCCCCACTGGTTCTTTTTCATAAACCAAGTCAGGATTTATTTGAATTTTGGTAGGCTCCTCCAAAATGTCTTCTTTATTATGTACCCATCTTCTAAGTTGGGATACATGAAAAACATTATGCATTGCTTTCATTTCCTCTGGTAGTTCTAATTTGTAAGCCAATGAACCAATTCTTTCCAGAATTTTATAGGGTCCAACATACCTTGGTGTAAGCTTACCTTGCTTGCCAAATCTCATGACTTTCTTCATAGGTGAAATCTTGATGAAAACAAAGTCTCCCACTTCATATTCCACTTGCTTTCTCTTCCTATCTGCAAATTTCTTTTGCCTATCTTGAGCTGCTGCTATTCTTTTTCTTATTAACCCAATTTTCTCTGTAGTTTCTTTAACATATTCAGGTCCAAGAATAGCCCTTTCTCCAGCCTCTACCCAGCATATAGGTGATAAACATGGCTTGCCATATAAGGCTTCAAATGGTGCCATCCCTATGGTGCTTTGGTAACTGTTATTGTAGGTGAATTCAGCTAGATGGAGGTGGTCTTCCCAGTTGCCTCCAAAGTCCAGTGTACATGCTCTCAACAAATCCTCTAAGACTTTGTTCACTACCTCAGTTTGACCATCTGATTGTGGATGGTAGGCAGTGCTTAAGCACAATTCACTCCCCATAGCCTCTTGAAAACTTTTCCAAAATCTTGAGGTGAAGATGGTATCCCTATCACTCACAATGGTTTTGGGTATGCCATGCAACCTTACTACCTCTTTCATGAATATTTGAGCCAATTTTGGAGCATTTCTTTCTGCTCTAACTGGGATAAAATGTGCTACCTTGGTTAGCCTATCCACTATCACCCATATACTTGTGTTTCCCTTCTTAGATCTAGGCAGACCATCTATGAAATCCATAGATATATCCTCCCACTTCCACTGTGGTATGCTAAGGGGTTGCAATAGTCCTGATGGCCTTTGTGTCTCTGCCTTGACTTGTTGGCAAGTCATGCACCTTGCAACATATCTGACCACATCTGACTTCATCCCCTTCCACCAAAGATTTCTTTTCAAATTTTGATACATCTTGGTGCTACCTGGGTGTATGGAGTACTTACTCCTATGGTACTCATTTAATATTTCCTCCTTCAATTCTATATTTTCTGGAACACATATCCTATTTTTATTCCTTAAATAACCATTTTTATCAATTTGATAATTTATTACTTCCTCCCCTTTTGATATGAGCATTTTCTTTTCCACCATGTTTAGGTCTTGTTCCTGCATTTGCCCAATCTTAAGAAGTAAATCTGATTGCAGAGATATCATACTTAATTTTCCTTTACCTTCACCTTCTTCAATAGGCATCATTTGTTCCTCACTGTTTTCCTCAATTTCCAAATCAGTAAGTATAGACAAATCCCTAAACTCTTCCATCATCAACATGGCTACTTTGGCATGTTGTCTACTCAAGGCATCTGCAACTTTATTTGCCTTGCCTGGTGTATACAGTATGTCTAGATCATAGGCAGCTAGGAACTCTACCCATCTATGTTGCCTCATGTTCAAATCTTTTTGTGAGAATAAATATTTCAGTGCCTTATGATCAGTGTACAAAATAAATTTGGCACCTAACAAATAATGTCTCCAAAGTTTCAAAGCATAAACAACTGCTGCTAGTTCAAGATCATGGGTTGCATACCTGGTTTCATGTGGCTTTAATTGCCTAGATGCATAGGCTACCACCTGGTCTTGCTGCATCAACACAGCCCCTAACCCAGAGCCACTTGCATCAGTGTACACAACCAAATTTTCATTTCCTTCTGGCACTCTCAATACTGGTGCATTAATCAGGGCTTCTTTTATTTTGATAAAAGCTTGCTCACATTTTTCTGTCCATACAAAGGCTTGGTTCTTTCTAGTTAAATTGGTAAGTGGTGATGATATTTTTGAGAAATCTTTTATAAATCTCCTATAATATCCTGCCATCCCCATAAATGATCTAATCTCACTGATGGTGCTAGGTCTTTTCCATGCTTGGATTGCCACTACCTTGTTAGGGTTTACTGATATTCCTTTGGCAGAGATAACATGCCCAAGGAAATGCACTTCTTCTTTCCAAAAGGCACATTTTGAAAATTTTGCCTTTAAATCATTTTCCCTTAGTCTTGACAAAACTAAATGCAAATGATTTTTATGCTCTTCCACTGTCTTGGAATAAATCAAAATGTCATCAATAAAAATCAGTACAAATTTGTCTAGATAATCTCTAAATATTCTATTCATCAAATCAACAAAATATGAAGGAGCATTTGTCAAACCAAATGGCATAACCAAAAATTCATATAAGCCATATCTTGTGTTAAATGCAGTATACTTAACACTTGAGTCTTCAACCTTCATTTGATGGAATCCTGATGCTAAGTCTAGCCTAGAAAATATTTTAGCTTCACTGAGTTGGTCAAAGAGATCATCTATTCTAGGCAATGGGTATTTATTCTTGATGGTTACTTTATTTAGTTCTCTGTAATCTATGCACATTCTCAAGGTACCATCATGTTTTCTTACAAACACTACTGGAGAACCCCAGCAGGAATTGCTTGGCCTTATAAATCCCTTGCCTTCTAATTCTTCCAACTGATTTTTCAATTCTTTCAGTTCACTTGGCCCCATCCTATAGGGTTTCTTGATTATTGGACTTGCTCCTGGAATGAGATTAATTTGGAACTCAACTGGTCTGTGGTGTGGAACACCCTTAACTTCCCCAAACACATCCAAGTATTCATTAACTATGGGAATTTCTTCAATTGTTAGTTCACTCAGATCTTTTTCTAAGTCAACTAAATGATACAATTTCCCTTCCTTAGCTATTTCACATAGAACTGTGATTCTCTGGCCTCTAGAATTTTGCAATGATATGGTGGATGAGTCTAAATTAATTATGGCTTTAAATTGCCTTAACCAATCTACCCCCAATATAACTCCTATATTTGGGTAATTTAAAACATATAAATTGGAGATAAAAATATTTCCTCCTATGTTTAACTCCACATCCACACAATTCATGTTCAAAACACTAGAACTCCCTAGGGGACTTTGTACAAGCAATGGGGTTTCAACCAATATGCAGTTTAATTTTAACACTTTAACTAATTCATAGGAAATCAAAGAGTGTGTTGCTCCAGTATCATATACTACTGGTATGGGTATGGCACAAACGAATAATGTACCTTCCACTTGGCCATGATTTTCAGCATCAATTTTCACTGCAGATTTGCCTTTTCCTTCCAAAGTTGCCAATTTCCCTTGCTGTTTATTCTCAGGACAGTTCCTCTTCATATGCCCCTCTTTCCCACATAGGTAGCATTTGAAGGCTCCTCCTTTCAACTCTGGGCACCTTGGTTTGATGTGTCCTTCTTTTCCACAATGATGGCAAACCAATTTCTTCTTAGTATCATTAGCTTTTGTATCTTTACTCTTCCTGTTGTCTGCCTCCTCCTTCTTTTTATCATAAGGGTGATATCTTCCCTTATCCTTCTTGTTGTTGCTCTTAAAATTCCTATATTTCTCTCTTTCTTTGTCATGTTGTTCCAGTTTCAAGGCCAGATCAATTACTTGATCAAATGTTCTATCTGCATATGGTAGCATAGCTCTGCTAAGTCCTGGGTTCAGCCCTTTTATATACCTATCATTCTTGGATGCTTCATCTGCCACTAGCATTGCTCCATAATTAGATAGCCCCTCAAACTTTTGAGTGTATTCAGTGACATTCAAAGTTCCCTGCCTAAGTTTGATAAATTCTTCAAGCAAAATGGTTTTGGCTGATGCTGGTACAAATCTTGCCTCCAACATCTCCTTGAACTGATTCCAAGTGATTTCATTTTCATTTCTTCCAGCTATGATCACCTCCCACCAGCTTAAAGCTACCCCTTTCAGTTGTCTAGAAGCTACTTGCCTCTTCCTTTGGTCATCCAACTGCATGTCATTGAAAATCCTATCAAATGTTCTCAACCATGCTTGAATTTCCATCACACTCTCAGTCCCTTCAAAACTCTTGCCTCCCAAATTGGAATAAGTCTTCAGTAGTTTTGAAAGCTCTTCATGTGGGTTCTCAGGCCTATGCCCAATTCCATCTCTTAAAACTCTCACAAATTCTTGCATATCAAGCATTTGAGGTGCACTGGGTCCTGCATTGTGATGAGATCCTCTTCCTACCATGGTCTGCTAACTAAATTCTGGGTAAATGGTATTAGTATATTATGAGTACTTCTATAATTTCTAATTTCTTATTTAAATTATTTCATCCAAAACAAACAGACATTATACATTTCTATAATACTTATCAATCAATGCAACCAAGTGCTCTGATACCAACTGAAATGACCCTCCTATTTCCACCCTAATTTCATAAGGATTTTTTTTTTACTTAGAGATGATATATAGATATATCATTCATTACAAATATGTTTTCCAAGGTCATTTTCTTTTTCCAATTAACAGAATATATCCAGGATCAAAATAACTTACCAATATAAATATATCAGTATATATCTAATAACATACACATACATATGAAGATGTATGTGTTCTTCTTATTTAAGTTCAGAGTATATACTTTATTTTTTTTGTACAAGAACATTCTGTTTGGTTTAGATTTTTTTTAGCAATTCAGATAAATTATTGTATTCAGATTTTTGGCCATAAAATCCACTAGAAACATGTACTTTAGTCTGTCATTATGATTAAGAAATGATCAAGTAATAATCAGTGGTAAACAAGCTTTTAATATAGATGATTATGTTAAAGTCTGGATAGTATCAAATTCAGTATAAAAGAAAGTGGATCCTAAGTGAACACAAGCAACATCTAGGCGTAATGGAAACGCGCCTAACTTATACATGAAAGGTCACGAGTTCGAGTGCTATGCTGGTCGGTTCAAACACAATTTTTGGTTTTTCTTTTTATTCTTCTCCTGTATGGTTAGAAATCTGATACCTACCTATAATTGTACATATATATTTAATTTTTGCCTATAACCTAACATACAAAACAATTCTTCTTACATAATTATTTTTAATACCCATTCTTACAACTGTTTTAAGAATTTATAATCATATTTTTGCTCAAATATCAACATGTACACAGATATACATGTACATGTCAATATCTCTGCTCATTTTCCAGAAAACTGGGTGTAACTTTGAAATGCATTTTTATTTTCAGAATACAATCTATCATGATCAACCAATACTTCATTTATTTGAAGCTGGATAACTCATGAATCCTGTATCTGCCACACTAGTTCAAAGCAATGGAGATATCTTTCATTGCATTCTGTCTAAAGCTTTAGGAAAACATTTTACTCTTCTCAATACAATTCAGAAATGAATTCAAACTTATTTACAAAGCATTTCAGTTAAAGATAATAAAATCCTTTTAAGTTTACTTCTTGCTAAATCCAGATTTTGTTCTAAAACTCAGTGCTCTGTTATGTCTCAAGATTAACTAATACATAATATAAATTATACAAAACAGTAGCTCAACTACATATGCATATTTCTCTTCCAAACATCCATATCCATAATTAAAATCATTTCCTTGTTTCCCACTCAGATTTTTTTTTCCTTTGAGATTTTAAACCTTAATGCATAACAATATATTTAACATGATACAACTAGTTCATCTAACCATAATAGAATTCATTACATGACTGGAAATCTTAGAAACATAAAATTTTTCCTGAATACATGCAGATATAATCAATTTAAACTCTTATTGGAAACTAGCTAGCATGTTCATTCACTCCTCCATAATAGCCATTACTTCATTTTTACTTAGTACCTGGGTTACCTGAAAGAGCATAAGTGGCTGCCTCATTTTAAAATGAGACACCCCATATGCCATGAGCAAACAAGGGTCAGATCTATGATCTGGTATGAGTAACATCAATTCATTCATGATATTAAGCAATAGAGAATATAAGGGTACTAACTTGTTATTTAAGCAAATTTCTGCAATCAATTACTTTAACTTAGTATAATTAAGTTGATTCAGGTATGATATATTCATTTATCATTCTTACACTTGCATACATAATCATGCAAACATAATTATCTGTTTGCAACAATTTCATTCACTGGAACCATCTTGGTTCCATACCATTCAACCTAAGAAATATCCATATTCCTATTTCTTCATTTACAGGTTGTATAATTCAATTTAAATCCCTGCCTCATCTGCTATTAAGGAATCACTGGGACACATTGCAATGAACTAATTCACATCATTGCACAAAGATCTCAGGGCTTAAACAAACCATGTGCCAACTTGCATACTTCAAATATGACAAGCATTCCAGCAGCTTTCTTGGCCTTCCCTTCCCTAGTTTATTTACTAGTGTATTGTCTTAAATCCTATCATCAAATATGCTAAGTGAACATATCACTGCAAACATGGAAACATCCATAATTTCTTCTAGCATAATTCTCCTCAGAAATAATCAGACAGTTATTTCCTAAATGGGGTCAATATGTCTTGATCTTAGTAAAATATAAGAACATTTTCAACTGTAAAAGAGGCATGGCATGTTATATTGATCTGCAAGCCTTTATGATTGATTCAGATTCAAGATCTGGTTCAATCATAATTTTAGCTTGTGGGTTTCTTCTTTTTGATTTGATTAAGGGCTCAGCACTTAGAAAATTTCTATTGCACCCTTAACATTCTTCTTTTCAAGCCTCAGCACTTATACCAAGTATAATGCAGCTCCATTCATTTTTTATAAAGTTTCCATGCCATAGATCTATAACAGTTGAGAGTATTCTCTATATAATTTTTAAGATCCTAAACTTTAACATTTATGAGTATAACTAAAACAGTATAATACTCATCCAAAGACAAATGTCTCAGCCAATCAAAGATCATCCAAAATCATCCATATTAAATCATATCAGATTTAAAATAAGACATCCAAAAAGCATTGATGAAATCATATACATCAAAACCAGAAATACATAAATAGCAATATATAAAGTGGCTGCCTCAACTCAGGTCTTAATGCCATGAACTCAGTGAGATTACTCACCTAAATGTTTAATCCAGAAAATTCTTGTTTGAGTGTTCTCTCCTTCCTTCCAATATTTTCCTTCTTTTCTTATTTTTTTTTGTGCAGCCCGGGGTAAAGACAATTCTACTACCTATTTATATGCATTTTTTTTTCCTCTAGGGTTTTGTTGAAACAGAATTCCATTTCTGTCCTGGCTAGCATCATGTATTTTTCATTCATAATACCCCGGCCATATTAACCAAATTAAAAGCTGCATTTTCTTTCTTTTACTTTACAGAAAATGGCCACTCACCTAGTCATGTTAAAAGTGTGACTATTTTATTTTATTTTTCAATTATCCCTGAGAATTCTCCTTTGCTATTTTTGCCTATACAAGCTTATTAACTTGTATCACATTTCATGTCATTTTAATGTTATAGTTTTACCTGCTTATATATATATATATACTTTTCAGTACTTAAAAATATATATATATGTACACATATCTTATCTAGGCTTATTTAATTTCTCTTTTAAATTCAGAAACATCTGCACCTATATGTATACAAGTTTACAAATCCTTATAACATATACATATGTATAATTTTCTTTTCTGGGTTTTAATTAAAATCTGTTTACTGATTTAAAGTAAAACTTATTTTTCTTATTTTCTAAGATGATCCATATAATTTCAGAAATCAAATAACCATGTTGCAAAATCATGTTTGTATTGCTCTTTAATTCTTGTTTTAAATCCAAGAAATCTGGAGTTCTTCCTTGTGCCATTTCAGTGTGCACGTGCACACATATACTTGCACACTATTTATTCCAGAAATTTCACCATATTTAAATCTAAATATTTCAAAAATTAAATCATTTTACAAAAATGATTTTTCACAAAATTTTGGAGTATTACAGATAGCCATTTGTAGATGTCGGTTGGTCTAGATTGTCAAGAAGTCCAAAGGGAACATTAAGCGTAATATATATTATGTTTGGAGTGCTACTATGTTTGAGTTTAGCAACCATTGCTTGGAAGTCAAGATCCACAACATTGTTCGATTCATTGAAAGAGGCGACGGGGTTGAGATTATACTAGAAGTGTTGGGCATGTTTTAAGATTGGTTGTAAGAAGAGTCATTACAGGACATTAGAGGTGGGTAGTTTTTGGACCGTACATAGTATGCCGAGTTAAAGTGATGTATTTTGAGTAGTTCATGTATCAGACATATTTTGATGCATACATATATACATACATGCATACATACATACATACATACATATATATATATATATATTACTGTATCTGTTGTGATGTTGATACCTAGGTCATTTATTTATTTACATGTACTGATATGTGAGTAACTCAATTCTGAACTTGTGTACATTACTCTTATCGAGATGAGATATGTATTATTTCAGACGTATTAAAGTATTAAAACATATCCATGTTGACTAAAAGTAATGTATACGAGAGATTGCTCCTTCCGTGCCCTTTGATCTAAGAATCAGATGGTGAACTCCCTCCGATAATGCAATCGCTGGAAAATGGGCGTCGCAGCTTTGTATCAGAGCAAGGTTGAGCTAGAATTGTGTAAATCAGGAATCAAAACATTATTGACAATGGAAAAGTTGAACATAGGTTGTTACCCAGTCAGTATAACTTGGTAGAGTTAGGAATAACTCATGTATGTAAGATAGGAGTTCAGGTTACTGTTCTGAGGGAAGAACACTGGGATAGAGTTATGTATGTATTTGTGATACATACGTATTTATTAGTGAAATTTTTATAGGTAAACAGGAATGTTTATCTAACAAATGATAAATGTTGTTTATCAGAAAATGGTTAGACCTAGCAGACCTAGGACAAGTGTATCTCCCGAATCACCTGATGGTCAAGAAGTTGGGTCAGAAAATTCGAGTGCCCTATTAATAACGGACTAATTGATAGAAGTTATGAGGCATGTTTAAAATATGGGTATTGCTACAGAGATGAATCTGGCCTCTACATCGAATATACAAGCCTGGGAGGAAAGCCATTCTGAGGTAATGAAGGAGTTATGGGTGTGCATGCTTGGTTGAGATTTTGTAAAAGGATTTTCAATGGTTTGGATTTGATTGACCAAGAGAAATGGAGTTTGGCTTCTCATCAATTACAATCTAGTGCTTTAAACAGGTATGGTGCCATCATCATAGCAACAAAAGAAGAAGAAATAACTTGACAAGTATGTAAAGGTTTGTTTAAAGCAACATTTTATTCCCAAAGCTAAAAAGGCAGCTTTTGCTTCTGAAATTTATAGATCTAACCCAAAAGAATTTATCAGTGACTGAGTATATAAATGAATTTAATACTCTTTCGAAGTATGGATGAGCATTGATTAATTCACCGTTGGAAAAGAATGAAAAGTTCATTCTTGGATTTAATGCTGAGTTGAGAGATAAATTTCTTACTCGACTAAGATATCCATTTGAAGTGATAGTTGATATGGCGTTGATTTGAATATAACTATGTTTATATATATATATATATATATATTCCTTTTAAATACTAAAACCTTTTAAATAAATAAATATATACATATATAATTAATTTTAAAACAAAATTTACAATTATATTATACTTATATAAATGGTTTAAAGTAATAAAAACAATTTTAAATAATTAAAACCCGATATTAAATGTTTAAAACAAAATTTATGTATATATAAATAAAATATGCCGAAGAAAGAAAATACAATTTTTTAATTTAAATAACAATATTTATTTTCATATTCAATTAGAATTATTAAACTATACATAAAGAAAGAAATAACCAATGCATGTATAAAATTGATGCGTACTAAATATTGCATGACAAGAACAATATAAAGTGAAAATTAGATATTATTCCTTTAAAGATGTTGCCTTTGAACACACGTTGGAAGATGGGATCTCCTAGATTCACCTTGAATCGCCTTCCAGATATTGCAATGGCCTGGAGTACCATGATTTGTATTTGTTTTGATGTAGGTATTTTTGGCTAAGTGGGGGTTAGGAGTTTCTCACAGCCTTGCTCACGGCCAAGGGGAGTTTAGGATTTCAAAAGGAAAATGAAAACATATGTTTGTTTAATAGGGAAGGGAGGGAAGGGACAAATTCTCATCCTTTCACTAATTCCTCTTTTACTATTTCTACATCCAGATCTAGAATGTAAAAAAAAAAAATATCCCCTCCCTTTCACCATGCCTTGGTCGGCCAAAAGATGGTCAAAATATGCCATCAAAATGCCTATTTAAATCGTATTTAAATGCATATCGACATCGTATGTCGATACACATATTTATAAATTTTATATACATACTCGATTAATTACTAATGGCACATAAAAAAACTAAAGGCGCTCATTACATCAAATAAATAAATAAATAATATTTCATAAATATTAATTAATTTATAACAATTATAATTCAATTAATCGTGTGGTATTTGGAAGAAATCATCAACTGGATTGTGTGACTATAGATGTAAATTTAGTTAGTGATTAATATAGAACTATTCCAATATTAACGTTCACTCATCACCTTAGCTAGTGGAGTGGCAGTTTAGTCGAATTTATTTCTTATACATATTTACCAATAAAGCCCAATTTTACAATTTTAGCTGTACCTGTTAGTAATATAACGATTATTTACAACAATTCTTTTCGTCCATACTATATCACTTTAAGATTTATGAAATTTGGTTTTTGTCAAAATTCCAGTATCATCCATATTCAACTCAGTTAGTCCATAAATAAAGTACTTGGTTCAATAATAACATTTATTATTAACTATACTATTTCGGCCAAAGATTTTATCTTTGGTTTGACTATAGTTGACCATGATACTAACCGCATACAACTGAGAATACGAATTCTCTAACGAATAGCGTTTCACTTTCTATGCTTCTACTTAGACTCAACTGTAGTCACTCGATGGATCATCATGCCATGATTTAACTATAATCAAAGTGGAATATCTACATAGAAGTTCGACAATATTCTCAAGTCGAGATAAACATGTAACATCATCACTCCGAAATTTCATGTTTGACCTGGTTGTTTATAACAACTCGGAATTTTATCAATTAAATCTGCAATACTTAATTAATTTTAAATATTCAAATAACTAATTTTAAATATTCAATAATACATTTTGATTTAATTATATAGTGATAATAATTCATTTTGAATGGTTTTATAAATATATGAACTCATTTTAGAAAGAAATTAGCTTCGTCGCGTTTTTGCAGTTAGAAAATATAAGTTTCTAAAATGTTTTATTAAATGTAATAAACATAATAGCCTTAATAAAATTCATATAATTGTTATATAATGATAATAGGTGATTTATAATGGCTTTATAAATTTAGATACTTCTTTTGTGAAAATATACAAACTTCGTCGCATTTTGGCAGATCGACGTCATATTTTTACAATAATATTTTTATATTAGAAAATATGGCTTTATAACTTAAATAATCTTGTTTTCAATTATTTAAAAATGATAATAAATATATTTTCATGATTTTTTACAAATATATATAGTTTAACTAAAAACTAAAAATATGATCGGAATTCGGATTCCGGATTTTCAACGGTTTAACAAACGGAAGTTGTTTGAAGTCGTTGCAACATGTGTAGTGTCTTGTGCACATACCTATACATGCACACATACATATGTGCATACATATACACATACACATTCACATTTACATATATCAAGTGTGAAAGGGGTTTTGGTTTGAAAAAGTAGCCTTCGCATCACCATAAATGCACATCCCTTCACCATTAATGCAAGCTACCTCCATAGTCAAAGAAAGGGGCAAGAAGTGATGGAAAAGGAGGGTAATGGGAAGGGAGAGGTCGCGACGAAGAGGTGATGGGAGGGGTGTATGATGATGTTGGGAGGTATCTTCACTTTTACTTAAGGCTTAAGTCTTGAAAAATCTATAAATAGGCACCTAAGGCTTCATAAATTCACAATTCTCTTAGCTCTCTCCTTCTTCTTGAGCCTCTTTAATGGCTTCTCATCTCTAATAAAGAGGCAACAAAAAAATTCACAAAGATATAGCTAAAGGAAACAAAATATATACACACATATACAAGGTCGAATCACTTCAACACCAAGTCAAAAACACTTCCCTCCCTATAAGTGCACGGCCTACTCCTCCCTACTTAAATCGTCCGACCATCACCCCATTCTAGGTTTGGCTGAGCTTACAAGGAGTTTGAAAGGGAAAGCTATAATTGTGAGAACATATCCTAACTTTAGTTTCTTTAAATCTTAAATTTATTTTAAATGATGATATATGACCAATTTGTCAATTAAAATATTTGGATAAATATTGGTTGATTTGATTGGTTGATAACTTGGTTGTGATTGGTTGATAAATTGGTTGTGATAAAATGAATTATTATAACCAATGATGTGAAAATCATATCCATGGAATATAAATGATTACTTTAAATACCCATGGTTAATTCATGAAAAATAATCCATATTGTACTCTAAAATAATATGTGTATATGGAGTATTAAGCCTCTTTGATTTGTAAATCAGGAAAGCATCATTTTATAAAGGTTGAAATTTGGTTTTGAAATAAAAGAAATTGGAAGGAGGAGTTTTGAATTTATTTGTAAAATAACTTTTACGATTTGATTTTTAAAAATAATGGTTTTAAAAGATGAAAATGATATGAAAATATTATATGGATCATATAAAAGAATTATAAATGGAAAAATAGAAAATTGAATATTAGTGATATAATATTATAATATTTAAAAACAAAGTAAAAGAGGGTTTTGGAATCAAGTATAATAGTGAAATATGGATTTAAAATGGTTTAAATTGTTATATAAAAGTTTTAAAAAGTGTTTCAGCAAAGTTTGGTGAAGTTTGAAAAATTGAGTAAAAATAAGCACATCACGTTTTGGTAGTTCGCGGTTTCGCGACCTGAAAAGTTAAATGGATGTGTATGATAAAATATAAGTTGGAATTCTTTAAAATAAGAATTTTTCGAACCCTTGTGGGCATATTTTTCAAAATAAAAGGAAAATTCAAGATTTCATTTAGTAAAGTTTGAGATATGTCCAAATCAAGTTTTCAAAATAGTCGCATTTTGGCCGTTCGTAAAATATTATTTTCGACTCTTTAAAAATGGATATTTTTAGTCTTTAAAAACATGAAATAGTTAAAATCTTTTAAAAGGGATTTTACTTGTAAAAAATGGATATATATATATATATAATGAAATTGGTGTTTTGATCATAAAGCTTTAAAATCACTATTCATTGGCAATTTAGCAACGAAATTTGACTACTTTTGAATAAATGTTTTTAACTTGGCTTTTTCTTTCCAAATCTTTTGGAAATATTTTTCAAATAATTGCACAAATATTTTAAAATATTTAGAGTCGATCAAATAACTTAACCACCTTATGGGTGATAGAGTGATAGTCTATAGGTTGGAGTTTGGAAAACCAGTTGCCTGCATCCCTAGCTATATGGACTGGCCCAGTGGAGGGGATATTCAATTTGATTTACTCGAACCACATTTTCCTAGGGTAAAAGAAAAGAGATTTTGAGTTTTTCAAAGGTTGAACAAGATTTAAAATAGGATTTTGGCTGTTAAAGAAAACATTCTAGTTAAACTTTGTATTAAATTCCGAGGAGGGAACTCGTACTGTCCATTTGAACTTAAAATGTGATTTCACCATGATTCGACGAGTAGTACAGGTTTAATATAGAAATTAGTATTGACTATAATTAGTCTAAAATTTATGGATCCCTTTTATTCAATACCAACTGGTTTAGGTTTACAGTAAACGATGTCTTAAATAACATTGTTTTTAAACTATTAAAGATATGTTTTGGAAATGTGAAATCTTTGGAATTATACTAATAATAAAATATGAAAATATTTTTCCTAAGTAATTAAAGAGAAATGGTTTGGCATTTCTAAAGTTAAAAAGAGGCTTAATATTCAATGTATACTAAAAGAAATGGAAATGTTTTAAAACTTATATCTCTAAAGATATATTTATTTGGGTGAAAAGATTTCTAAATTGGATGATGTTTATTAATCACCTACATATCTGATATCTTTTATCGATGATTAGTCTGGAGAGACCAGGATCAGATTTGGGTGATTCCTATCTGAAAACCACTTCGAACCAATATACGCGTTCGAAAGTGAAGCATGTTGAAGACCATGATTTTGAAGACGGTGATCTTCATAATGTAAGGTTACTTGCCAACTGGGGTGATTCCCATATTATATATATGGGGGCAGTAGCGCCTTCGTTCTGAAAATCTTCGATTTGCAAGGAATATTCGCTACCAATCCTAGAGGTGATTCCTAAATAAGATAAAGTAGGAGGAGTGCCTTCGGGTTGTCCTTTACCTAGACAACTTGTATAGACGAGTGTATGACATTACATTTCTAAGACCATGTACATTGGTTTTTACAAATGTACTTTTGTTTGGTAGTGTAGAAGGTAACCCCTCTTATACTTAACACCCTTCCCTGAGGCGTATGAACCCGAGGGTTATACTTTTATGGAAATCAATAGTTTATTGTTAGAAATGGCAATGTAGCATTCTAAATGAAATTTTCTTTATGAAAAGTCAAGCGTGGCTTTGTGAAAAGTAAAGTGCGGCTTTGTGAAAAGTGAAGCATGGCTTTGTGGAAAGTAAAGCGTGGCCTCATCGGCCTCACATCCTGGAGATTGTACAGAAAACTACATGGTCCATAGGAAATATTACGGGCTATCGGATAATCATGGATAAAAGGTACTGTAGCGTTAGAATTTAAAATGGAATAGTGTAGTGGCTAGCCTGAGATAGATGAAAAGTCACCGGGCACTATGATCCATCGGCTTTGAACAATATAGTGTAGTGGCACACTTGTGATAGGTGAAAAGTCACCCGGCATTATGATTATCAACAAAGTGTCCACAAGGAAGGAAATGGCCACTAGTTTCCTATCATGTTGGAAATCTGATTCCAATACGAGCTTTACATTTTGATTGTATTCCAAAATAGCTATAATACCTTGCAAACATTTTAGCTACCCCTTAGCATCATATACCATGTGCTCGTGTATTGGTACCTTCTTTATATATTTATTTGGAAAGTGCCTTCAAACCTATGTCATTAAAGATAATATCAAAATATTTCAGTGTAAAGTATTTTGGTTATTGTAAGGTAAAAAAACATCCATGTTTATGTGCGGCGTGGTCTTACAAGATACCCTTTCTTTTCAGAAAGTTTTTATTTGGCATCGATCTGATCTATGACACTGCCATATATATTTATAATTCGTGTTTTTCATGCTGGTTTCCCAAGCCTAATCCGGGTATTTTTAATACTCTAGTCAGATCAGAGTAGTTTCAAGTTTAGCGCTTGGAGTTTCCAAAGGAGAGTTGGAAATCTTCATTAATATATGGACGTAGTTTATATTCCCGCTGCATTTGTTTCACTGTTTTAGTTTTTCAGCATCTATAAGGACATGTGTTTATAACTGCCCAAGCTGAGCTTAGGTTACACTCTAATTTATGTATTTAAAATGTTCCGTTGTAAAGATTATTGATATTATAAATTATTCCATTTGTGTAAGATTTTGTTCTGTCCTTATTTTCTTTGCCCTTAACAATCGGTTTTTTCTTGCAGTTGAATGCTCGGCACGCAATATAGTAGGTGAATTAGTGTCGATTTTTAAGGGTCAAAAATCTCTTTCGTTACATTTGATATCAGAGCTTAGGTAGAGTGAACACCTGAGCCTAGTAGGGGTAAGAGCATTAGAGATAGAGTTAATAATGCCGTAGGATAAGCAACTCATTAGAATACGGTAAGAGACACCTTAGAATGAGTTTGAGTGTATTATATATATGAGCGCGTATTCGTTAGTGACTAATAATGTTTTGTGTCGATTGGTCTGTTGAGTGGTTTATGAATTTTGGTCGATGCGTGGTGGCCACATGTATTCGGTAGAGATTCCTAAATACTTAACAAAGCAAACCGACACACTGTTTCTAAAAGGACAATATTTTATATATAAAAGAATATCTTTCAAAAGGATATAGATATTTATGTGTGTTAGTTTGTGGTTAAGGAAGTAATAACCGACTGTTATTATCATTTGTTGATTGAACGAACACCTTGTGAATTAACTTTCATGATTTGACTATAAGGTGTTTGATAATAATGTTGGGTTAAGGATAATGAATTTATATAAGATAATAAATGAGCATGTTGTATAAAAGTGCATTTTAAAAACAAAGATGATTTTGTAAAAGATGGATTTGGAATATATCTTTTATAAAAAGAGATTTTGAAAATTTAAATCCTAGTGTTTTTGAAAAAAAATTCAAAGTTTAAAGAGGTTGAAGAAAAGTCATCTAATATAAAGTAATTTTGAAATAAATATTTATCAAACATTTTATACAAAGTTTTATATATATACACACTAAGAAGAAATTTATAAATGTGATATCTTATAAATAAAGTAAAGATTTATAAAATTGCATTTTAATAAATAAAGTAATAAGTGTTATAAAGGAGATTTCATAAAGGAATAGATTTTTGAGTGAAATTTCATAATTGGAAAGTTTATATTTATAAAGTTAAAATACCTTTGAAGAGATATGATTTGAAAGTGATATTTAAAATGAGATTTAAACTGTATTTTAAAGTGATTTAAAAAGGGCTTAAGTAGAAGAAGACATGGATTTCAACATCATGGTTGTAAATAAATGTTTTTGGGAAAGTGAGGAAGAATGGACTATAACATTGTTGTTATAGTAAGTAATTTCCAAAAGGAGATATTTTATATAATATACTAGATTTATACATATCCTATATTTGATGTTAAGATTCGAGGTGTGCAACTTATACATATTTTTAAGTTAAGCCTATCATCCATTCAAGGTCTGAGAGGTAACGATACCCCAACTTGATCGGCATCATTGTTAACTAATAAATAGTTAAAATTCGACAACAAAAACTAATATTAAGTATAATTAATCAGATCCTTATACTAGTGTTTTTTGAGTTATCACAATGATGTTTTATCCAATATTCGTTTTGACCCAATAAAGTGTGTTTGGAAAAAATATGAAGCTTTCCACAAAGATTTTTACGGATTTAAGTATACTGTGGTATTTTCTGAATATTGAAATTGAAATAGTTTCTTTGGAAAGATGATAGAAATTTTTAGTGAATAAATATTTTAAAATAATTATATATAAAGAAGCATCTTTATAAAAATGTTTGAATAAATTTTTAATGAAATATTCATAAATTTTTTAGGAAGGTTAATAAGTACGTATGAGGTACGTAGATCTTTTCGTTGCAAATTTTGATCTAAGATTCCAGTACAGGACTTTGAAGTATTTACACCAGTCCGAAAAATGATTTATCATTCGATTCTTGATGGTGAACATTGATGAGGGTTTGTGGTTAGGTACTTGAGTTTTCTATCGTAGTTGAGAGCTATGTAAGGAAAATGAAGGTTTCTGATCAAGAAACCAGATTAGATTCACATTAGAAGATCGAAGGATCGATACTAGTTTGGAACTAAATTGTGTATTCAAATAGGAGATCGAATCAGATATTGCATACAGATAATCTATATACATCATACAGGTTTAAGTTTATGAAATAATGTTTTGGGCAAACTCTTTTGGGTTCTGGGTTGTCGTTAAATTTCGGGGACAAAATTCTTATAGGAGGGAGAATGTAACGACCCGAAATTTTATCACTTAAATCTGGAATATTTAATTAATTTTAAATGTTCAAATAATTAACTTTAAATATTAAATAATACATTTTGGTTTAATTATATAGTAATAATAATTCATCTCGAATGGTTTTATAAATATATGAACTTATTTTAGAAAGAAATTAGTTTCGTCGCGTTTTTGCAGTTAGAAAATATAAGTCTCTAAAAACTTTATTAAATATTATAAACATAATAGCCTTAATAAACTTCATATATTTGTTATATAATGATAATAAGTGATTTATAATGATTATATATATATATATATATATATATACTTGTTTTATAAAAATATACAAACTTCGTCGCATTTTGGCAGATCGACGTCGTATTTTTACAGTTTGATTTTATATTAGTAAATACGGTTTTCTAACTTAAATAATCTTGTATTTAGTTATATAAAAATGATAGTAGATATATTTTCATGATTTGTTTACAAATATATATAGTTTAACTGGAAAGTAAAAATATGATCGGAATTCGGAATTCGGAATCGACGGTTTAACAAACGGAAGTTGTTTGAAGTCGTTGCAACATGTGTAGTGTCTTGTGCACATACCTATACATGCACACATACATATGTGCATACATATACATATACACATACACATTCACATTTACATATATCAAGTGTGAAAGGGGTTTTGGTTTGAAAAAGTAGCCTTCGCATCACCATAAATGCACATCCCTTCACCAATAATGCAAGCTACCTCCATAGTCAAAGCAAGAGGCAAGAAGTAAAGGAAAGGAGGATGCTGTGAGAAGGGAGGTCACGACTAAGAGGTGATGGGGGGTGCATGATGATGTTGGGAGATATTTTCACTTTTACTTAAGGCTTCAGTCTTGAAAATTCTATAAATAGGCACCTAAGGCTTTATAAATTCGCACACAAATTCTCTTGAGCTCTCTCCTTCTTCTTGAGCCTCTTTAATGGCTTCTCATCTCTAATGAAGAGGTAGCACAAAAATTCACAAAGATATAGCTTAAGGAAATAAAAAATATATACACATATACAAGGTCGAATCACTTCAAAACCAAGTCAGAAACACTCCTCTCCTACCTATAAGTGCACGACCTATCCCTCCCTACTCAAGTTGGCTAAGCATAACCCCATTCCAAGGTTTGCCTGAGAATACAAGGAGTTCGAAAGGAAAAGCTATGATTATGTGAACATATCCTAACTTTAGTTTTTTTATATCTTAAATTGATTTTAAATGATGATATGCATGATCAATTTGTTAATTAAAATATTTGGATAAATATTGGTTAATTTGATTGGTTGATAACTTGGTTGGATTGGTTGATAACTTCGTTGTGATAAAAAGAATTATTATAACTAGAGATGTGAAAATCATATCCAATGAAGTAGAAATGATTACTTTAAATAGCCATGGTTAATTCATGAAAAATAATCCATATTATACACTAAAATAATATGCGTATGTGGAGTATTAAGCCTCTTTGATTTATAAATCAGAAAAGCATCATTTTATAAAGGTTGGAATTTGGTTTCGAAATAAAAGAAATTGGAAAGAGGAGTTTTGAAATTATTTGTAAAATAATTTTTATGATTTTATTTTTAAAAATAATGGTTTTAAAAGATGAAAATTATATGAAAATATCATATGGATTATACAAAAGAATTGTAAATGGAAAAATAGAAAACTGAATATTATAATGATATAATATTATAATATTTAAAAAAAAAAAGTAAAAACAAGTTTTGGAATCAAGTATAATAGTGAAATATGGGTTTAAAATGGTTTAAATTGTTATATAAAAGTTTTAAAAAGTGTGTCGGCAATGTTTGGTGAAGTTTGAAAAATTGAGTAAAAATAAGTACGTCGTGTTTCGGCAGTTCGCGATTTCACGACCTGAAAAGTTAAACGGATGTGTAGGATAAAATATAAGTCGTAATTCTTTAAAATAAGAATTTTCCGAACCCTTGTTGGCATAGTTTTCAAAAGAAAACGAAAAATCAAGTTTTTATTTAGTAAAGTTTGAGATATGTCCAAATCAAGTTTTCAAAATCGTTGTGTGTTGGCAGTTCGTGAAATATTTTTTTCGACTCTTTAAAAATGGAAATATTTAATCTTTAAAAATATGAAATAAATTCCTAAAATATGTTAAAATGTTTTAAAAGGGATTTGAGTTATAAAAAAATGGACAAATATATAATGAAATTGGTGCTTTGATCGATAAAACTTTAAAATCACTATTCATCGGCAATTTAGCAACGGAATTTTACAACTTTTGAATAAATGTTTTAAACTTGGGATTTTCTTCCCGAATCTTTTGGAAATTTTTTTTAATTAATTGCACAAGTATTTTAAAAGATTTAGAGTCGATCAAAGAACTTGACCGCCTTATGTGTAACTAAGATATAGTCTCTAGGCTGGAGTGTGGGAAACCAGTTGCATGCTCCACCTAGCTATCCAGACTGGTCTGACAGAAGGGATAATTAATTTTATTTACTCAAACCATATTTTCCTAAGATAAAAGAAAGAGATTCAGAGTTTTCCAAAAGTTAAACAAGATTTAAAATAGGATTTTGGTTGTTGAAAATATCATTCTAGTTAAACTCTGTATTAAATTCCAAGGAGGGAATTTGTACTATTCGTATGAATTTAAAAGGTGATTTCACCGTTATTTGATGAATAGTACAGGTTGAATATGGAAATTAGTATTGAGTATAACTATTCTAAAATTTATGGATCCCTTTTATTCAATACTAACTGGTTCGGGTTTACAACAAACGATGTCTTAAATAACATTGTTTTTAACCCATTAAAGATATGTTTTGGAAATATGAAATCTTCATTAATATTGGAATTATACTAATACTAGAATATGGAAATATTTTTCTTAAGTAATTAAAGAGAAATGATTTGGTATTTCCAAAGTTAAAAGGAGGCTTAATAATCCATATATACTAAAGGAAATGAAAATGTTTTAAAACTTATATCTCGAAAGAGATATTTATTTGGGTGAAAAGATTTATAAATTGGATGATGTGTATTAATCAACTACATACCTGACATCTTTTTACCGATGATTGGTTTGAAGAGACCAGGATCGGTTTTGGGTGATCCCTATTCGAAAACCACTTCGAAACAATACACGCGTTCGAAAGTGAAGACATGTTAAAGACAATAATTTTGAAGATGGAGAACTTCATAATGCAGGGCTACTTGCCACTAACCTTTGGGGTGATTCCCATATTATGTATATGGTGGTAGCAGTGCCTTCATTTTGAAAATCTTCGATTTGCAAGGACTACTCGCTACTAATCCTAGGGTTGATTCCCAAATAGGATGTAGTAGGAGGAGTGCCTTCGGTTTGTCCTTCACCTCGACAACTCGTGTGGACGAGTGTTTGACATTGCATTTCTAAGACCATGTACATTGGTTTTTACAAATGTACATCTGTTTAGTGGTGTAGGGGGTAACCCCTCTTATACTTAACACCCTTCCCTAAGGCATATGAACTAAGGGGTTATACTTTTGTGGAAATCAATGGTGTGTTGTTAGAAATGGCAATGTAGCATTCTAAGTGAAATTTGCTTTGTGAAAAGTAAAGGGTGGCTTTGTGGAAGTAAAGCGTGGCCTCACGAGCCTCACATCCCGGAGATGATACGAAAAACTATGTGGTTCGCAAAAAATATTACAATATTACGGGCTATTGGGTAATCGTCGATAAAAGGTGCTACGGCCTTAGAATTTAAAATGGAATAGTGTAATGGCTAGCCTGAGACAGGTGAAAAGTCACCGGGCACTATGATCCATCGGTATTGCACAATATAGTGTAGTGGCTAGTCTAAGACAGGTGAAAAGTCATCGGGCATTATGATTGTCAAAAGAGTGTCTACAAGGAAGGAAAAGGCTACTGGTACCCTATCATGTTGGAAATCCAATTCCAATACGAGCTTTACGGTTTTGATTGTATTCCCAAAATAGCTGTAATACCTTGCAAACATTTTTGCTACCCATTAGTGTCATATACCCTGTGATCGGGTATTGGTACCTTCTTTATATATTTATTTGAAAAGTGTTTTCAAATCCATGTCATTAACGATAATAACAAAATATTTCGGTATAAAGTATTTTGGTTATCGTATTGTAAAAACACATCTGTTTTTATGTGTAGCGTGGTCTTACGAGATACCCTTTATTTTCAAAACGGTTTTGTTTGGCATTGATCTGACCTATAACACTGCCATATATATTAATAATTCGTGTTTCTCATACTGGTTTGCCAAGCCTGATCTAGGTATTTTTAATACTCGGGTTAGATCCGAATAGTTTCAGGTTTAGCTTTAGATGCTTGGAGTTCCCAAAGGAGAGCTGGAGATCTTCATCAATGTATGGACGTAGATTATATTCCCACTGCATTTGTTTCATTGTTTTGGTTTTTGGGCATTTGTAAGGATAGGTGTTTATAACTCTCCAGGCTGAGCTATGGTTAGACTATGATATATGAATTTCAAATTTTCTGCTATAAAGATTATTGTTATTATAAATTATTCCATTCATGTGAGATTCTATTCTGTCTTTATTTTCTTTTACCCATAACAATCGATTTTTTTGGCACTTGAATGCTCGGCACGCAATATAGTGGGTGTATTAGTGTCGATTTTCGAGGGTCAAAAATCTCATTCGTTACATTATTACTAACCAATAAGTAACTCTTGGATAAGTCATTCTGTAGTGATCCAATAACTACCCATAAGCAACCCTTTGGTGCCTCCAACAATCATGAGTAATTAACTACTTGACATTTGGAGAGCATACGTACTCTGGTCTCAAAGGGTGCTTTCTTGAAACATCTTGACTAGGAATATTTGAATAAAATATTAATTTATTTTCGATAATTTTCTCATGATTACAACTCCTTGTAATTATTATCACATAACATATCTTTTAAGAATTTTCTATTTACTATCATTTAAATTAATTACTTCATTAATTATATCAGTATAAAACAATATATATATAATAGAAATCAAATATCATTAATACGAATAAGATTGGATATAGAGTTGGCATACCCCTAACTCTCTCAGTAACTATTTTACAATCGATAGTTTCAGATCAAATATCTTGAACTCAAAGAAATAACTCAAATAGAAGACAATATTCTATATGAAAATACATTTGGAATGGAAATCCCACTTCCCACTCTATATTAAGTGTTTACTAGTATTTTATACAATTCTCATTTCTGATGTCTCTTTATGAAGAGGAAGTGACCATCAACTCTCTCCATCCTAACAACGCTTATGTTACATCCACTCTCGGACATTCAATTTCCTTTCCAAATAGTTAAATAATTCAAAAAGAAACCCCTAGTGCAAAAATACATCGAATTATTTATAGAAATGCATTCAGTCATCCTTAACATTTAAGGATATTATGTAAGTTGCATTAAAGTAAATTGATCAAATTGAAATTACAATCATCGAATTACTAACTTTGTCTAGTATATCTTGGTATGTGTTGCTTCTAACTGTATCACCCCGTAAAAATTAACTGAAAATTTAATAAGAGAAACTAATTTAATAGGGGTAAAAGTGAAATTTTTACAAACATAATAATTTGGCTATGAAACATATATTGTTGCGTTCGGGGCGATTTTATGGACAATTATCATATATAAAGTTTTTTAATCGGAGTTCGTATGAAAAAGTTATTAAAGTTTAAAGATTCAAAATCGAAAATAATTAAAATACATAAAAAGGAAGGAATTTAAATTTCGTAAGTTTAACCGGTCGACACCATGGATGGGACCAGTCGACCCTTAGTGGTCGGCTGCCCTAAGCCGACCGATCGACCGGTCAAACATTTTTGGCTATGGTTGGCCTAGACCGAATGGCCCGGATTTTATATTATTAGATATAATGTTTGTTGTTGATTTTAGTGTTTATAAATATGATGCTAACCCTCTTAGTAATTGTTCAAAATGCAGTAAGCTCTAAACTCACACTCTCCTCCATATTTTTGAAACAAAATTTTAAGAGAAAAATTAACAAATCAAAGAAGAAGAATAGTCAACTAAAAAGTAGAGAGTGAAGTCAAACTAAAAGAATGGTTTGACAAATCTAGGGAGAAAGCTCTTAAGGGTGAGTAGGTTATTATTAATTATGTTGATTTACAAGTGATCGAATTTTATTTATACACTTATTTGATCTAGAAATTTAGCTAAATTTAATTTGAGATAAAAGTATAGATTGTATGGGTATAACTTCTAATATATTTAATTTTTATTTGGATATGAAGTAGGTTTTGAAATATTGTAAGAATTGATTTTGAAATATAAATACACCCTTTTGTTCACCTCAAATTGAATTTGGAATTTAATGTATATATATATATATATATATATCTATACCCCATTGATATTGATTTTACCCTGAACTAATTTGAGATACAAATATACCAAAATAATAATGAAACTGAGAAGACTGAAACCATATAAATGAAATATAAGTGATCCACAGAGATTATTGAAATTGTAGGTTAGAACAAATTAGTGAAATCTAATTATAAGTTGGGATTTAATCACTGTTGATAATATATGGTTCACTATTGGAAATATACAGTAAAATTTCGTTTAAGGTTAAATAGAAGAAGAACTTTTTTTCAGCTTACAGTAATTAAAGCCAACTATTCGACAGGTTCATTGTAGCTGGTCGAAACAAGCGGTTGACCGCTACAATAGCCGTCAATCAACAAGCAAATGACTTTTCTACATAGATTAAACCTCGGCCTATGGCCCAGGTTTGTAGATTTATATCTACTATTACACACACACGCACACACTCTAGTATTAGTAGGGAAAATAGTTCCCTAATTCTTAACTTGGGAACATATGGGACTAGATAAATGTATACGCGAGCAATTAGGCTTAGGCACTATTCATTCAACGAATTTGGTATTCGACATAAGGTGGTTCGATCACAAGTGGCACTCATAGGAGGTTCCTCGGTGGATGTGCAACACTGTTGGTGGATGCCAGGAGAGGTATGTTGCCTGGCACTAATGGGAGGTTTCTCGATGCATACGAGAATTAGGATGTGACACTATTGTTTGATGCCCAACACGGTGCAACAAGTGGCATTACTATTGAGAGGTGGACACGGATGTTGCACACCCTAGGTCATCTTTGATGTGGTTAGCATTGCAGGCTCTCTCTCAATTCATAACTACGATACGTGTATTCGTAGTTTGGGTAGCAGTCCTAAGAGTGATGTTGTATGCAATCTTATGTTAGGAGCAGTCCCAGAGGTAATTAGTCCGGTCCGTCGTTGTTTTGTGGTTCGATTAGTTATTAGACCCTAACTATTAACCTTCACAAAATGTTTGGGTGTAGGTATAGTTGGAGCTATATGCCCTAGATTAATGTGACCAACCTTAGCAAGCAACTTGCAAAAACTAGTAGGACACCCTATGTCACATAGATTATAAATGAAGTCAATTGCATGTGTTCACCGTATATTAATGATGCAACTTATTCAGCAGACTTTTGTTTGACCCACTCCTTCTATTTTTCCCCACCACAAGAAGACAAGGCAGCAGTTGATTTGGACCAGGCATAATACGTGGAGAAAGGAGCTAAGCACTGGAGTTCCATTATTCTTCGTTGCTCTCCTTGTAAATATCAATTGTATTCAGTACTTATCAGACTTTATGATGTTATTTTGTAAACTTTGGATTTTGACAATATATATTTTGAAACCCTATTTTCTAGGATATTTTCTAAGATGCTATTTTTGTATTTATATTTTACTGTCTTCATTTGTGTGATCAGGAAATGTAGAATGTCTTAGATTTATCCTTGTAACCATATCCAATAATGTTTTTAAAACCAACAGCTCGTATTTCTTGGCATGACGCGAGTACGAAAGTCACTCTAGGCTTTGGATCGTTGTATTTGGAGGTGTGGGATGTTACATTTAGTATCAGAGCATAGGTTTATGGTTCCTTAGGGATTATGTACATATTGTGAGAATGTATTCTATATTTTGGAAAACTTTTTCAAAGGGTTTCCAAATATATGTGTGTGTGTGAATATGAAAAAAATTTCAAAGGTTTTTACACATATAAAGGTATAACACGAAATACATATTTGCTCTATTATCATTTAATACTATCTATGGGAAATTTGTTACTAATTCGTAATAATAGATAGAGAGAATAAGAAATTCTATTAGAAATGGTTTAGGTAAGGCCATTGAGATTCCAGGCGTGAACATCCCGATATGGTTCCACTGGGATCTGAAAGCAAGGGGACAAGATGAGCTTAACTCGCATGAGGTGCATATTTGAAGTTTTCTATTATATATACATACATACATACATACATACATACATACATATATATATATATATTAATACACAACACCATATACATTTTGACCCATAAGGTAGTTATTGGCTTTTCCCTTATATAAGCAAACAATTAAATGTTAAGTTTATAACAATTAAGATACAAAATAAACCCTTCGCATTTATTATAATTTACTCCACAAAGGAATGCTAGTAAAGGTTTCCTATACGAACTAGCAATGGCAAGTGAATTGTGGATTTAAGAGTGTGAAGAAGAAGAGCATAACATGGAACCCATATAATAAAAGTGTGATGTTGTTAAGGCAAAATAAGGGCATGAAAGGACTCCTCAAGGTTAGAATACACCACCTCTTTTATATTGGAAATAGTTGCAGAAATCCCATGGAATTGCTAGAATGTTCCTGTATTGGAATTGAACATTATATGGGCAGATATGCTTGAGTTGACAATTTTAAAAGGAGGGGAACCAAATCCAGTGCACTTAAGGCATTGTAAGGTGTAATTGGATTTGTGTAAATTAGGTTGCTTTCATCTACTCTAATTTAAGTGATAAACTAGTGGAAATGTTTTCTAAAAGTTAGAAACAGTAGATGTTTGATATTTTTAGAAAAATAACTTGGTTTATGATTGTCTAAGAAATAATTAGATGAACTTTATGAAATTTATTTAAAAGTAGGATTAAAAGAATTTAAAAAAAAAGCAATTTTAAATAATTACTTTAAGACTTTTGTTTTTGTAAAATGTTTAGTGTAAGGCATATTGTTGCATTTAACCTTAATGTGTACTTTGATTTTGAAAATGAAACTTTAGAAAGGAAAATTGAGAAATATGTAAAACCTAGCTTTTAAATCTCTTTTATAAATAAGAAATGATCGGTACTTGAAAATGTCTTTATAATTATTTCTATTGCATTTTGAAATAACAATAATAAGTTAAAACATCACATTTTCTTTAACAATATACTTTTAAAAAAATTCTTATTTTTAAAGGAAAAAATTTAAATAGATATATAAATGTCCACTTTTCTGAGTTAAGCCGAAATGTTTTGGGGTAAAAATTGAATGGAAGAAAACATGATTTTATCAAAAGAAAATGTTTGTTAACAGAGGATTTTGTAGTTTTAGAAACTTATTGGTTTTGTGAAAATGATGTTAAAAACAAAGATTTTGATTTGAAAAGTAAAGAGAAAGTATTATTATGATTATCACTTAAACTTAAAAGAAAAAAATTAAATTGAAGTTAGATAAATAGGATTTGAATTGACTATGGAGTTCAGAAGCATTGAAATATTTGGGGAAAGGGATAGGAAGTAATATAGATATTTAGTGACCATTTCAATCAATGTTTGAATTTAAAGGGTAGAGTACTAAATCAAATTTCCTATAATAATTAAGAGTGAACACCACTTTGTTACTATTTTATTGTATTAAAGAATGCTACAGATGCAAGAAATTTTCTCGGTTTGGCTGGCTGCTTTAAGAATAATTTAGTCTTTAATGGAATTCGAAATATGAGCGTGCTTTTATTTAGCTAAAGAAGTTATTGGCTAGTACACCTATTTTAGTAGTCCTTGATGATTCAAAGGCGTTTGTTGTATATATCGATGCTTGTAGTATAGGAAGGGGCGTTGTTTTGATGTTGGAGGGTAGAGTTGTTTGTTATACTAATTAACATTTGAAAGTATATGAGAAGAATTATCCAACCCATGATCTTGAGATGACAGCTATTGTTACGCTCTCAAGTCTTGGAGGTGGTTTAAGTTATTTATATATTATAAGTCCCTAAAGTATTAGTTGTTTTAACATTGTCGAGGAGGCAGACAATTTGGACTATTTGTGGATAAGTGTCGTTGATCCCAACATCTTGGGTAATGTTGTGCCACACATGTTGCTTTTGGTTGGGAGATTATAGGTACCAAGCATGTTGCTTTTGGCTTGGGAAGTTATAAGTACCAGGCATGTTGCTTTTGGCTTAGGAAGTTATAGGTACCAAGTATGTTGCTTTTGACTTAGTGAATTATAGGTAACCAAGCAAGTAGATTGTCGTCTTATAGTATATGTTAAATAGCAATGTATATAATACTAATACATGAGTTGTCATCACAACTACATGTACATTGTTTGGGGTTGACATGACATGAGTTCCATGAGACGATCAGTACGCTAGGACATCGTCCATTTTAGAAGTTCCTAGATGGGTTTTGGTATGATGTTATTTAAGTATTGAACATTATATCTATTAGATTAAAATGGCAAGGCACTGTTCCATCTTGAGTTGTCTCGATCATAGGATAGTTGAAAAAGAATGGCAAGAAGTTATGTTTTGGGAAAGAACCCATTGATGGGATTGCATTGAGGGATGGTAAATTTTGGAGGTTCAAACTACAAAATATATCCTATATGAAGTTGGAGTCAAAATTTGCAAATGATGGTTAATTCAAGGATTTGGGTTACCGTAATGAAAAGGATATTTTTCCTTGCATGCATTGAGAATGCGGTGGCGATTCTTATAGAAAGTAAGCTTTGGAGGAAAGGATAATATGATTCTTTTCAATCATCCTTGGGTTAAAAGGAGGCTATTTATTCCAAGAAGTTCATCAAATACTGACTTAGGATGCATAGTATGCATTGCATAACAGTTGTAAACAAATGATGTATCACCTTGTTGATTACCTTTGAGGATAAAATAATTTTAGGTTGCAATTTCATTTAAACTTAGGACTTCACTTAGACTTAGGATTTTGATTACTAGATTTGAATAGGAGAATAAGTTAGGATTAACCTATTTGAATGCTTGAGTGTTTACTTACCTGTATATTGTAGAACTTAGGATAAATTCGTGCAGACTATAAATGTGATACCTAATTACTACGATTATTGAAGAATGGGAGAAACCAATCATAAGTGAAATGAGATGGCTTAAGTTGAACCGAATTGGAAAATAAATTATGCTATTTCCAACAGTTTAAGAAATCACCAGGTTTGGATATCCTTAAGGAAAAATATGGAATATAAAAAGGCCTAAGTTAGTAGATGCTAGGGGGAACACCATCCACTTTTGTGTTGTCCTACCTTCGTATCTAGAAGATGAAGTAATCGGTGTACTATTGGATTGTTTAAGGAATTGGGTATATGCAGAATTGCATAAGGCTACATTACTATTAGAGCATATTTGTGCTCAAATTATCTATTATGGTATATGTTGATGCCATTTAATTAGGTAGGTAGCAAGGATTGCAGAGGTTTGTCGATGCATGTAAATTTGGGTTGAAGTTACATGCCAGTAATAAAGAAGATAAGTGAGGTTGAAAGAATGATCCATTGGGGAGTAATAGGAAATTGGAAGGGAGAATTCAATCTTTTCATCTTGACTCTTTACTGAAATAAATTTTCGTGGATAGAGGGAGACTGCAAGAGATGGGTAGGAAACATATGCTAACAGGAGGTACATAGAGTTGAAGTCGATGGTGGGCGACATGGTCTGTATGAGGATCTCGCTACTTAGATACGTCATTGGGTTGGTAGTTTTGAAAAGTTAGCACCAGGGGTTGTAGTGCCTTTTCTGATTTCTATAGAGTAAAGAAGTTAGCTTATAGACTAAAGTTTCCTAAAGGGTTGTTAGGATATCACAATTTTTCCATGTATCACACTTGCGGAAGTGTTTATAAAATTCAGCTACCATGGTCGAATCGATTCAGTTTGAAGAAGTTGAAGTAGAAAGTGAGGCACTTGTTTGACATGCACCTACCCGTGTTGCCGAGCATAAGACAAAGTGACTCCGCAATAAAGTAATTAGACTGGTTATAGTTCAATTGGAAGATAATCTAGTTGAGAGTACTTGGGAGCCTAAGGAGAAAACCTGAGCTACCCATTTAGGGTTCTTTTCTAGTAAGTCTCTATTTCGAATAGATAATTACTTATGCCCTTAGGTTTTAGCTTAGTTTACTGTAATGATTCGCCTTTTCGACCCTCAAAAGTCGACACTAATACATCCACGGTATTCACGTGTCGAGCATCCAGGTGCCGGAAAGGCAGATTATTGGGGGGAAAAAGAAAGAAAAGGTAGAATAGAATCTCGCTTCGCGACGAGTAATATACAACGTGTAACAGATCTTTACAAAAGAAAAGTGTAATATACATACATCAATCAATATAAACTAATCTATCATCAACATGTACACTTATAACAACCTATCCTCATAAATGCTGGTAAATATAAACAACAAATGCAGCAAAAATCAAATATACATGAATACGTCTTGGAGGCATCCAACTCATCTCCTGAAGCTCCAAAGCATCCATAACTAGATCTAAAATATGCTCGGTTTGACCTGAACGTTATAAGAAAATAATGCCCGAATGAGTATGGTAACCCAAAATAAGAAACACACATCATATGGATTTTAATGTTATAAAACATTTCAAAAAAAATAAAGGTATCTCGCAAGACTACACCATACATAAGCATGGACGAGTTTTTAGCTTACAATAACCAAACCATTTCATAGAAAATCTTTTGATATTATAATAATGTCTAGGGTTTAAAATAAATATGGAATCATAGCCAAAATTGTTACATTGATTAAATTTCAGAATAACTGTTATACGACTAAGTCTGAAAGGCACTTATTGGAGAATGGATTCCATACAATGACAAGGCTACTTGGGTACCTCCTACCAAAGTACACCTCTAGATAAAAATATGTCGAGGGCCTTATATGGACCCCCTGCGAATCAGAACCGGCCTACCCCTTACTAGATAGTACCAAATATGTCACCACCCCATTTGCCAGCCAAGAACCATCCTAAGTCACTAGCATACACAATCCATCAATAAATATCGAGCTAGATCAAGTGATGAATAATACCCTAATGAGTGCGACCCACATAGCCCTGAAGTAGATCCCTCATTTTAGTCATTTCCGCTTGGTGAGGCTTGAGGCTACATTTTACCTTTTTAGCAAACTCCACCTGGAATGCTAACACTACACTCCAGGCAACAATGCAATGCATCATTCATCCATACAAGTTGTTTAGGATAATAACAAATCGAAGGCACTACTTTTACTACAACCATTTTGGAATCACCCTCGATATTAGTGCTAAGTAGCATTTGCACTTCAAAGAACTCCGTCTTCGATTTCATTATCTTTAAGATGTCTTCAATTCGAATGCTTATGCCAGTTTGAAATGGTTTTCGAATAACTCACGTTTATCCGATCCCGGTCTCTCTAAACCGACAACAATAGTTTTAAAATTGCCCAACATTTGATAGTCGTTTATTTAACTATAAACAAACAAACAAATCAACCAGAAATTTAACAAAGCATGGTTAATGTAACATCCCCATTTTGAGGCCAGAAACTAAGTGCTATGGATGCTGCAGTCATCTATAGTTATTAATTTCCGATGACAAAATGCGGCAATATTTCATTTTGATAGTACCAAAAACACCTAAAAATGGAAATTCAACACAATTTTTAAAAATAAGTTTTCTCGTCTCTTTTCACAATAAGATTTCAATTTCATTACATAATCCCAATTCACAAACCACGTTCAGAGAAAGTATAATTATTACAACGTATTCCAAGAGCGACGTATGAAGGTGCACCCTTGGATGATTAGAGTCAAATAACTGGCATTTAATACAACTTGTCATTACAACACAAAAGCAGAATCAAAACACAACGGAAATAGATATATAGCTCCTACTAGCTAGATTGCCTCATGCACGTCTCCAAAAGCTTATTGGTCTAAAGGAAACCAGAAATGCCCTTACTCTTGATCTACTCAAATGATTACCCAAGAGTTTATGGGGAAAACAAAAACTTCGGGTCAAATTAAATATGGTGTGAATAATAATTTACCATCTCAAACCGATAGATATCTAGTGAGACCTCATCGCTATGCGGAATGAGTTTCCCCTTACTAGTACCCAATAAACATCTTAACCATATATTGTGCTCCTGCATCCGCAATAGTTATAAATAAATAATCTGATAGTGCATAAACATGTCATTTGTACCTGATTACCCATCCCCCATTTATTAGACTACCCATCTAAGTTCTTATTGACTAACCGTCTTATATTCATGTGGACTACACGTCTTATATTCATGTGGACTACCCGTCCCACATTTTATTGTATTTAAAATAATATGGGCTATGCATCTCACATTTTATCATTTAAAATGATGCGGACTATCCATCTCACATCTCATGATTTTCCTAGGATGACAATGAACCCTTAAACTAACCAATTAGAGACTATCCATCTCTGGCATGATGCAGACTATCCATCATACATCCCATAGTTTTCCTAGGATGATGATGAACCCATCACTTGGCCATTTAATTCATGTTATCCACATGTTTCTATGTATCCCATGTTACCCATATGTTTAACTTTACTCCATGCTACCTACAAGTTCAACATTTATCCATGCTATCCATACGTATAACTTATTTTTATTAGTGTCCCCAATTAAGTTATTCCCTCTTAGTTATTTAAATTTCATGGTGACATACATTGGTATCCCCAAAAGATTTCGTGTCAAACTCATTAAGATATACCTTAGTGTCTCTAAGGTTCGAAGTTAAAATTTTGCAACAAAGGGCTCTTCGCCATTCATAAGCTCGATGTGTATTAGCATCGACATCCATCTCATGTCGATGTGAATGCATAAGGCTTTCCGCCCATTAAAACACGAAGACTAAACATGTGGCATCATGAGCCTCGATGATAATGATGTCATCGATCCTCATGATACATAAGTTATCCACCTATTTAAAAACTCGAAGCCTAGTTAAAATCGACATGAGGTAAACTCGATAACAAGTTTGAAAGCGACCTATCTAGGCTCGATGACAATTTAAAGTGATAAGGGTTAGGCTCGATGACATGCTAAATGGGGCTTAGAGTAGGCTCGATGACCATCTGGTCAGCAAGGTTGGAACTCGAACTCACTTATAAAATAGAGTGATGTCGAAGTAAGAAAGGTTGGTAACCAATAAAACATATGCTGCGACATGCCTTTTTGTAAAAATGCAGCACTTATGCGCATCGACATTCCCACCTTGAGGACCATCTTTCTATATTTGTTATCATAACCTCGACGAGGTTCCAACCCAATTCACTTCATGCCAAACTCGTTGACATCAAGCGTATTGATTTTTTCTGCATCGATGAAGATGAAGTGTGGTGAGATGTGGCTCGACATGGCCGATGTCGACATGGCAGAATGGTAATTAACTTGAAAATTGCAATATTACTATAAAAAGTATTTCCTTTTCACAAAACCTCTATAATTTGTCAAAATCTCATTGGCTAATAAAAACTTACCAATTTCTTTACTGATAATCTGCTACACTTGATAGTTTGAAATATTAAAACATTTTACATTTTAACCCATATTATAAACATTTTACTTAAAAAAATAATCCCTTTAGACTCAAAGAATTTATTTATCATTCCTAAACAATTATGAAAAATTCCCAAAAATCAAAATAAATCAAGTTAATCATACTCCTCGACATATAAAATTTTTAGGACCAAAAACTTATTTTAATTATTTTTAATAATTAAAACCTGAAATTCACCAATTTATTTATTTAGTAAATTCATATAAAATCCATACTTGCTTGGAAGATTATGAAATTAAAAACCTACTTCCAAAATAGTGTTTTCCTCAACATATCAAAATTTCAAATCATTTGGAGGATATGAATTTCAGATTTAATCCCAAAACCGAATTAAACAATTTCTAATCAATTCCAACAATTCCCATTAACCATTATTCTATCCAAATAATGATTACTAGATCATAACTTGACCAATCAAACATATAAGATTCAGGTATTACCCATAACTGAATCAAAACAAAGATTTAAGAGATGATAAGTGTTATTATTCACATTAGATTAATGGTTGGAGTTTGAGATTTGTATTGCTTTGATTTCCTAAGCTTCTTCCCTTGAATCTCTAGATTTTGACTTCCTTTCTATTGTCGGCCTCTCTTAGTTTTCTTTAGTTGTCTTGTGAATGATGAAAAATGAGAATGGAATAAGGGGTAAGGGTTTAAGGAAAAGGGTTTATGTCTATTTCCTAGGATGCCTCTCTTAATCATTCTCTTATACGTTAAGTTTTTAAACTCTTATCTTAATTCATTAAGGCACGACCAGTTTAATTGCCCAAATCCCATTCTCCTTAATTATCTACATTTTTCTATTTAATCTATCCAATTAAATGTCATGAATAATGTTGAACAAAAAGTGGGGGTGTTATGGGCCCCTCCTTAAAGATTTTCGTCCTCGAAATTCAGTAATGACTACTAAACAAGCAAAGCAAACATGCAGCCAAAGCTAGTATATCCTACCAGCCATAAAATCTATATACAACAAATATAGAACATACCCTCACAACAGCTTAGGATAAGTATTTCTAATCATGTCCTCCGTCTCTCAAGTACAGACTTTTTCATTGTCGCTCCACTGGACTTTTACCAACTTGATTGTCTTGCTATACCGCCTTTTGACCAGACAGTATATCATAAAATTTGGCTAAATGGATTCGATGATCATCAAGGCAGGAAGCCTGGAGAGACGGTTATCAGGCTCGGAAATATTAGGAACTATGGGCAATAGTTGGGCGGATTCAGACCAGGTTCCAATAAAGATGCAATCAATATGAAGTGACAAGAAAGGCCCCATGAGGCACATTTCAAATTTCAAGTCAATCAGAGTTCATATGCTTGAGTTATGGGCAAAGGAAGAATTTATATAGATCGATTGGGATGGATCCATAAAACTGCGTAAATCGACAAAGATCGATCAATATCTCAAAATCTATAAAGTTAATGCACTTTAAACTTTCAAATCTTCACTATATTGAAGAGTAGAGCCCACAAAAATGATCGCATGACAAAACTCCCAAACCATGGAAAAGAGGTCGATCGTTATTTGAACAATCGTACGAATCAGCCATAACGATCCATAGTTTTACGGAAAGTACAATATCTCACAAACGGTACGTCGGAATTGCACAAAATTTGGAGGGAAAGTCTCCTACACCATGGAGCACCACCATGATTGGTCGCAGCTCAAAAGATGTAAGATTGGAAATTAGGCCGATCGTTATTGGAACGATCGTACAAATCAGCATAACGATCCATAGTTTTACGAAAAAGGCGATATCTCACAAACGGTACGTCGGAATTGCGCAAAATTTAGAGGGAAAGTCTCTTACATCATGGAGCACCTCCACAATTGATCGCAGCTCAAAATGATGAAATCTTGAAAATTAGACCGATCGTTATTGGAACGATTGTACAAATTTAGAGGGCAAGTCTCCGACACCATGGAGCACTCCCATGATCAATTGCAGCTCAAATGGATGAAATCTTGGAAATTAGGCTGATCGTTATTGGAACGATTGTACAAATCGGCATAACAATCCATGGTTTTACGAAAAAGCGATATCTTACAAACAGTAATTCGGAATAGCATGAAATTTGGAGAGCAAGTAACTAATATCATGGGGAACCCACGTGGTCGATCGCATCTTAAAAGGATGAAGCATGAAATGATCTCCTATGATCCAATTTCTAGTCAAAATAGCGAAGATCGATCGATATATCACAACTAGTAAGTCGGAATGGGGGGAAACTTTGGAAGCATGGACTAGAGGCATGAAGGACCCCATAAAAACGATCGTAGCCCCATTGGAGTTTGTATGGAATGATCGGCTAAATTATTTTTTGGTGTCCAATCGATCCCAAATTTTGTGGGTTAGGTTATATGGGCCTGGAGGATCTTCTGCCGAAATTTAATCCCGATCCATGTAAGTCTTCACCTATAAATACAACGGACTTGGCTCATTGCCAGGTACTTTTTTCGGCTGGCTCTCCTTCATCGCTTCTTACCTCTTTCCCTACTAATTTTATAAGGCAAAAACAACTGTGCTTTTAATCTTACAGTATAAATAAAAGATTATTGGAGTGGACGTACGCCGGAGTTTGCCGAACCACTATAAAACTTGTGTGTTCCTTTACTTTTTCTGCTATTTATTCTGTGCTCTACATGCTTATCTTTCTATTTGGATATTGTTTTTGAAAATTGGTGCTTTCACATACAACTGGGTGTTTGTGACCAATTTTGGCGCAAACATTTTGGTGCTTTCACTGAGAAGGACTTGCACCCGCGGATTTGGAAGCTTGGATCTTGGATTTGGAAGCTTGGATACTTGGATCTAGGAAGCAATGGCTAGGCAATCAACAAGAAGACCAATAGTGGATAGGAGCCATCATGGAGGGAGTCAGGAGGCTTCTTCTAAAGTTGGAGCAAATCAAACATCTATCTACATCACCAGAGATGAAATGGGAACAATGATGGTTGCTATGCATGAGAGGATGCTAAAGAGATAGGAGGAGATGATGCAGAATCTACTCCGATAGATTGGATAAGCTAGAGCGCAAAACCAAGGAAATGAAGTAGCAGGAAACACTTAAATATGGATCACGAAGCTGGAGCAGCAGGAGCCAAGGAAAACCAAAATCAGGACTAAGGAAATGAAGCTAACAGGAATCAAGATGGAGTGGAATAACCGGGAGCGACCCCTGACCAACCAAGAATGATCAGAGCCGATCGTTCCAGAATGATCAGTGCCGACTGATCCATATTTGGGGGCATTCCCCTTGGTCACATTGAATCGATCCCGGGCAGGATACCGAGCGGTGCTGTGCAGTTTGGCGTTGATTAGAATGTGTGTTATCGTCTAAAAGAGAAGATTTCAGGATTCCCCCATGGACTCGGGGGCAGGTTTGAGATAATGATCGAAGACTACCACTGGATGACCATGATAGGTTAGTGGAAATGATCAGACGGGCTATGAGAGGAGGATTGGTAAATAGAGATCTGGAAGATGTAAATAGGAGTCCCTTTGCTCCTAATAGCAGGCAAGCTAAGAATCCACTGGAGTTTAAACTACCAACGCGTGAGACATATGATGGAAAAAAGGATCCCGTTGTTCATCTGACGAGATACATGAAACACATGGAAGTATTAGGTGCATCGGAGGAAGTCAAGGCACGGTGCTTCCTCTTGTACTTAATGGATATAGCTGCACTATGGTTCAGACAGTTAGAAAGCTGCTCTATTAGCACATGGACGGAATTAATCGAAAGGTTTATGAGGCAATTTTGGGTCCACATCACGAGATCTAAGAGTGTGATGACTTTGACATCGATGAAGCAGTGGAAAGGAGAATCACTCAGGGATTTCTTAACCAGGTTCAACGCGGCAGTAGCTTCGGTAGATCGATCGGATCCGTCGATAGTTTTGATGGCAGTAGTGTCAGGGATTGCGGATAACTCGGATTTCAAGATATCGCTAGAACGGGATCCACCAGTGGATCTCGGGGAATTTTACCATGAAGTAGAAAAATTTCCATGACAGGAAGATGCGAAAGATGATAGAGAAGCAAGAGAGGAAGTGGAAGTTTATGCAGTTAAAGGTGAAGGTCTACCCGGGGAAGGTTCAAACAAGGATAAAGGAAAACGAAAGTAGAGGATGGCTCTGATGAATCGAAGCAACCACGAAGGGAACCGAGATTCACCTCTTACATGGAATTGACTGAGATAATGGAACGGATATATCTGGATACTAGGGGGAAGATCCCCTATCGAAGGCCAATGAGGAGAGAGCCTACAAACAATGAAAATAAATTAGAAAATTACTGTCTATTCCATGAGGTAGACGGGAATAGTACAAATGACTGCAGGTACTTAAAGAATGAGATTGAGGAACATGTCCGGAATGGTAGGCTGCTACAATACGTAAGAACTCGGGCAGCAGCAGTGGAATAGGAGCAACCACCATCCGCATCGAACGGGAACTGCCTTGTATCAAGGCATCAACTTGTCATCAATCGATCGGAATGGAAAAGAATAAGTAATAAAGTCCACAATAAAATGGCTAAGTAACTTACGCATGTATGGTGTCGAGAACGGACCCTAGGCATGCTTTGAGATGACGATGAACCGTCACACCTGGAGATGCATGTATTGTTTAGTTTTTTTTGTTTGTCTTTTAGTACTTGGAATTAATTTAATTAATTGAATATTTTGATTATAAAACTCACCCGAACATGAAATCTGACATTAATAATTTGAAGTTCCGTTTGGACAATCACATTTTGCCTCGAACGACACTCGATCTCTAACGATCATATTTCTCCTTGAACGACACTCGATCTCGAACGATCACATTATGCCTCGAACAGGCACTCAATCTCGAACGATCGCATTACGCTCAAACATGCATTCGATCTCGAAAGATTTCATTTTGCCTCGATTAGACATTCAATCCCATGCGATCATTATCAGCCTGGGACGGCTACGAATTTGATTAACGGTCCCGAACGACCGTTACTAACAATCAGGCAAGATCATAGATTTGTTCACAGGTCATCAACAGGTTTCGAACATTGGACTTAAGGAAATTCAAAACACGCCTTCCTACCACAAGTCATGTTTTGGAGGGAAAATTTATACTGCCTTTTGACCAGGCAATATATCATAAAAGTTGGCTAAATGGCTTCTGTGATCATCAAGGCAGGAAGCTCGAAGAGGCGGTTATCAGGCTCGGAAATCGATTATATTAGGAACTATGGGCAATAGTTAGGCGGATTCGCACCGGGTCCTAATCAAGGTGCAATCAATATGAAGTGACAAGGAAGGCCCTATGAGGCCATATTTAAAATTTCAAGTCAATCGGAGTTCATATGCTCGAGTTATGGGCAAAGGAAGAATTTATATGGATCGATCGAAAAAGCACGACAAAGCACGAATCAGATTAGAGGAGAAGTAGCACCCAAATCCAAATCTTGTAAACAAATAAAATACAACATACATAAGAAAATATTCAACACAAAATAATTTGAATTAAAACAAAGCAAAATATGAACAAAATGGAATAAATGGCTTAACCAAAACAAGTGGGCTCGGCCACTACACAAATAAGCTAGATCACATGAAAATGGCTCGACCATGATAGGTTTTGGAACACCTATGTTCAGCCAAGGCAAGAAAAAGAGGCACGGCTATGGTATGTGGAGGTATGGTATGCTAAAAGTCAAATGGAAGGTAAATGGTCAAGGCAAATGAAAGGTCAAGTGCACAAGTGGTTCGGCCTATGGTTCATGGTGTGCTAAGGCATGGACCAAGTGGTGCTATGGGTCAAGCAAAATGGCTACATGGTTCGACCATAGGTAGATGAAGGGGTAGCAAAACAAAATGGCTAAGGGAAGGCTAAATGTTAAGGGCAAATGAAGGGTCATGGTCACTTTGGGGTCGGCCAATGGCAACATGGTTCGGCCACTAGGTGTTAGGGTTCGGCCCTATGCTAATGTTTGGATCATGGCACTAAAGTCACACCTATAGGTTGATGGATGGTCACGGCCAAGCAAAGAGGAGATGGTGGAAAAGATGATGGCCGAGGCTAGTAAAAGAAAGGTGATGTTTAGAGGAGTTTGGCTATGGTTTCAATCTTGTTATGGTGATGGATTTGGATCTAGGTCACGGCATGGCATAGGGAGATGGTGGGATGGTGGAGGCTGGTCATAGGTGGTGGTGTGGTGGAGGATATGGTCGGCTAAGGGGAATGGGAATGGTGATGGCCGAAATAGCATAAGAGAAAGAAAAAGAAAAGAGAAAGAAGGAGGAAGCCATGAAAGCTTACTTTAAATTTGTTTGTTAGGAAATGAAAAATGAGAAAAGAAGATGGGAGACAATATGCTTTGTACGGCTATGGTATAGGAAGAGGCATCCATTCATTAACGAAAAGGAAACATAAGTCTCTTGAATTTCCAAACCCATTAGTCAAGACCAAAACCAAACAAGCTCAAACTCAAACAAAACAAACAAAGTCCAAAACCAAAATAAAATAGAAATAAACATAGAAAATATAGACAATAAAATAATGAAAATAATTTCGTGTAAAACGCTGAAATTTATCAGATTTAAAAAGTATAAAATAAAATTTAACAAAATGAAAAGCAGAACGAATATCAGAATCAAATTTAGCTTAAAAGAAAAAGATTCAAAATATAAAAATTCAAATTTAAAATTTCAACTGAACTCAAAGTTTGACCAAAGTTGAACAAAATATAAAATTTCCAGAAAATCATTATTTTATTATATTTGGAAAAACAATTATAACCAATATCCAAAATACATCGGAAAATTCCAAAATTTCAAATTTTAAATGATTTAAAGTCAAAGTTTCAAATAAATTCAAATAAAAATATTTTATAAAATTATGGGTTGTTACACTCTCCCCCACTCAAAACTTTTCGTCCTCGAAAAGGAACGAAACACAGAAACAAAGAAAGAGAGAATAAGATAGAATAACGAATAGTACCTAAAACAAACAATTCTGAATTCGAAGCACGCATGCTCTCCTCCGTCTCCCAAGTACAATCTCGATCATCAGTACTCCACTGCACTTTGACCAGATTAACAGATTTCCTTCTCAGCTGCTTCGTACCTCTATCAACAATATGAAGTGGCTTCCTCTCGACAGTTAGATTAGGCTCAATATCCAAACTCTCGAGAGCAGAAGGCTGGACAATAAGGGATGGATCATGAAGATACTGGCGAAGATGCGAAACATGGATTACATTATGCACTCCAGAAAACTTATCAGGAAAATCCAGACGATAAGCTAAAGAACCAATCCTCTCCAAGATGCGGAAATGACCAATGAACCTAGGAGCAAGCTTCCCTCTACGACCAAAACGAATCACATTCCTTAAGGGAGAGAACTTAAGGAAAACCAGATCACCAACAGAAAACTCCAAACTCCTTCTACGCCTATCAGCGTACTTCTTCTGCCTATCCTGAGCACTCCTCATCTTCCTCTTAATCTCCTCAACTCTCTCATAAGCCTCCAGAATCATATCAGGACCAAGAACCAAACGAACCGGATTCAATCCAGCAAGATGGAGATCTGCAAGGTCGTCTGTAAAGAGCAGCAAACAGAGACATTGCAATACTAGCCTGAATTCAAAAGATGAAATGAGATAGATAAAGGATTAAGATAAGATTAAAATAGAAAATTCGAGCTTATACCTGATAACTATTGTTATAGGTGAATTCGACAAGATGGAGATGATCTTCCCAAGATCCTCCATAATCAAGAACACAAGCACGAAGAAGATCCTTTAGAATCTGATTCACTCTTTCCGTTTGACCGTCGGTCTGCGGATGGTAAGCAGTGCTCAGATTCAGATGAGTACCCAAAGATTCCTAAAAAGCTTTCCAAAACTGATTGGTAAAGATGGGATCACGATCACAAACAATACTGACAGGAATACCATGGAGACGAACAATCTCCCTCATATAGATCTCAGCCAAACTGGAAGCAGAACGGGTAGACTTGACCGGAATGAAATGAGCCGACTTGGTTAATCTATCCACAATAACCCAAATACTCTCATTACCCCTCTAGTCCTTGGTAATCCATCAATAAAATCCATAGAAACTTGTTCCATTTCCAATTGAGAACCTCAAGGGGTGCAACAAACCAAGGGTCTTCTGATGATCGGCCTTGACTTGCTGACAAGTCGCACACCTACTAACAAAAGTGGAGATATCACGCCTCATACCTCTCCACCAATACAACTTCTTCATATCCTGATACATCTTGGTCACACCCGGATGAATAGAAAGTCTCGATCGATGATTTTCCCGAAGTAACTCCTATCTCAATCCATCAACATTCGGGACACAAATTCGATTATTAATCCTCAAAATCCCTCTATCATCGATCTGAGCTCCACTACCATCAAGACTACTACCACCAACCCTTCTATGAACATTCTCCTTAATAAGCCTAAGCATCCGATCCTCATCCTGCTTAGCCATGATACGATCCAAAAGAGGAGAAGAAACAACAAGCTGACACAACAACGCCTTCTTCTGACTCAAAGCATCGGCCACAACATTAGCCTTCCCAAGGGTATAGTTGATGTCGAGGTCATAAGAAGCAAGGAACTCTAGCCACCTAACTTGTCTCTGATTCAAATCCTTCTGGGTGAAAATATACCTCAAAGATTGATGATCCGTAAAAAGCTCAAACTTAGTACCCAAAAGATGATGCCTCCAAAGCTTCAAATCAAAAACCACAACAAGCAATTCCAAATCATGAGCAGCATAATTGGCTTCATGGGTCTTCAACTGACATCTGGCATAAGCAATGACCTTCCCATCCTGCATCAGAACAACTCCCAAACCTTCACGACTAGCATCAGTGTATACCGTTAATCCCTCATTTCCATTTGGAACGGTAAGAACTGGTGTGGAAGTAAGCTTGCGCTTTAACTCATTGAATGCAGCTTCACACTTATCTTTCCATATAAACTTAGCATTCTTACAAGTCAAAGCAGTGAGAGGTGCAGCAATCCGAGCAAAATTCTCAATGAATCTCCGATAATAACCGGCAAGGCCCAGAAAGCTACGGATATCAGATGGAGTCCTAGGAGTTTCCCAATCCTGAAATAGAATAGGGGAAAATAAGAACTACAAAGAAAGATAGAATAATTGGATTACAAAAGAAAGATGAGAAAATGTAGACTTACATTGATCGCAGCGATCTTAACTGGATCAACAGAAACTCCATTACTAGAAACAATATGTCCAAGGAATCAGACTTCATCCTTCCAGAAATGACATTTAGAGAATTTAGCTTTCAACTGATGACTCCTAAGGGTCCCCAGAACAAAGCTCAAATGAGATTCATCAAATCAACAAAGACCAGAACAAACTTATTAAGAACATCACGAAAAACACGATTCATCAAATCAACAAAGAAAACAGGTGCATTAGTCAAACCAAAAGGCATAACTAACCATTCATAGAAACAATTCTCAGTACGGAAAGCAGTCTTGGGAATACTTTCCTCAGCAACTCTGAGTTGGTGGAAACCTGTGGCAAGATCAAGCTGAGAGAAAAGGGTAGCTCCATAAAGTTGATCGAATATATCATTGATATGAGGCATAGGATATCTGTTCCTCATAGTGAGCTTGTTCAGCTCCCTATAATCAACACACCTCCTTAAAGAACTATCGGACTTAGTGACGAAAACCACTGCTGCTCGCCATTCGAAATGGCTAGGTCTGATCAGACCCTTGGAGAACAAGTCCTCAATTTGTTTCCTCAACTCAACCTTCTCGCGGGGTGCCATTCTTCTGGGGGGAAGAACTACAGGTCGAGCTTCAGGAATAAGATCAATACGGAAATCAATTTCCCACTTAGGAGGTAAAGAAGAAACTTCACCAAATACATCGGGATAGAGCTTAACCAAAGGGGTTGAATCAAGATCACCAGGAGAAGAATCTAAAGAGAAAATAAAACTACCAGCAAAATCCTGAGGCATACAACACTAAATCACCAAAGAATTACCCCGATCATCAACAAGAGAAACATTTCGAGTTTTACAAGAGATAACGGCTTCATTCCTCTTCAACCAATCACCTCCAAGCAATAAATCAAAAGCATCGAAACCAAGAACATAGAAATCACCAGAAAATCAATGGTCAAAATATAGAAGTTTCACTTGATTACAAATCCTACTAAGGTTCGCAGGACCCCCAATAGGATTAGTAACACATAAAGGTGCAGCTGCAAACTTAGGTGAAAGAAGATGCTCAAACTTATCACAAAGATCCACATAAATAAAACTATGCGAAGCTCCAGTATCAAATAAAATACGAATAGGAAAATCAAACAAAGTAAAGGTGCCTTGGAGAGTACCTTGGGAATCACTAGGAGCAGGTGGAGCAGGAGTGGAAGAAATCATGGCAAAGACTCATGATGTCTTGCCCTTCTGATACAAAGGACAATCCTTCTTGAAATGACCAGGCTGTGACATACATGACAGAAGTTGTTCCTGGTATCCTGAGGTAGAGGAACAACCACACCAACTGAAGTAGGGCAACTATTGGCATAGTGTCCACTCTGATCACACTTGAAGCAAGTGATGGAAGATAGGTCGATAGGATGCTTCCGAGGAGTAGATCCTAAACCAGGATTCTTCAGCTAATTCTGCTTTTGCAGATGGAAATTAGGCTTCCTCTTCTTAGAGTTGCCAGAACCAGGCTGAGATGGAGAAGCACGAGGAACAGAAGCTTCCTTAGAAGTGGGATTCTCATATCTAATGGCCATGTCCATCAACTCCGTGAAGGTACCATGAACATGAGAAATGAGACGATCATAAAACTCAGGGCGAGCTCCAGCTATAAATTTCTCATTCTTCTTAAGAGAGGTGTCAATCAGGCCAGGACCAAACTTGGAAAGTTCATTGAACTTCCGCTCATACTCAGAAAATGACATGCTCCCTTGCTTAAGATCCATAAACTCCCTGTATAGCTGGGACTTCCCGGCTTCTGGCATCCACTTTGCCACAAAAGCCTCCCTGGAAAAAGGTAGATAAGCTTAAGGTAGATTTCAAAGAGAAAAGCTGAACAGAATACAAGACAACACAAGAAGATACCTAAACTGCTCCCAAGAAATATCTGCCTCCACAGTCTGAGTTGTGATAGATTCCCACCAATCCTTGGCTGCCTCTTGCAACTGCCAAGCTGCTAACTGATGCTTTTGAGCCTCAGTAATCTCCAAACCAGTGAAGATCCTCTCTAGACTCCTCAACCACTGCTGAGCCTCTACGATACTCTCAGATCCAGTAAACTTGGTACCACCAAGCTGAGTGAATTCCTTACAGAGAGTGGTGAACCTGATGGGTGCAACAAGCTCGGGAACTGGGGCAATACCACGACCCCTACCTCTGGCATTCCTACGATTCATCCTGGAAAAATCAAGAATGAATTTTAGGACAAAGGTAAAATAGAAAGACAAAGATAAGATTCAACTAGAATGGAAATCATAATCAAAGAATTCAAATAAACAAGGTGGATTCGAAAGGAATGAAGTTAAGAAAATGAGATTTTAAAACAAGAAACTTTTTATATCCAAAATAATCTTTAAAAATCCTTTAAAATCATCTGAAAATCATTTTATACTTAAAATATACGTTCTCTCACAAAGAAATGATTCTAAGATTGATTTCACTCATTCTAAGTCATTTCTACCCTATCTCTAATGAGTTTTTGCTCTGTAGGCTAAGGTTTGCCTAATAACCAAAGCTCTGATACCAAATGTAACGACCCACTATTTTGGACCATTCAAATTGACAATAAACCACACATGTCAGACTTGAATAATTCAAAACAATAGATTGTAAATAAATTTGGAGCAAATAAAACCAATCACAGACACAGAATATCAGAATAACTCGCAGCGGAAATAAAATACATAGTAGTTCATGAAGCTACTACAATACAAAGTCTCAAAACAGATACAAAATACCATAGTTTGAAAAACAGATACAACAGAAGTCTGAATACATAAGTTCACAAATACATAAGCAAAGTTGAATAGGAAATAACTGAAATGGAAATAGACAACTAAATAGACAGATAAACTCCAGCAAATCTCTAGCTTCAGAAGATGAATCCAAAGCTGTGATACTCAGGCTGACCCGAGCGTAAAGCAAAACACAATACACTTGAGTCAGGACATACATACTTATAAAATGTAAATCAACTCAAGTGAACTGTAATAGAAATGCATCAATAACTTAAAGGATGCTTAGGATCGCCCATCCTTTAAGGATCCGTTAAACTGTCTACTATGTAGTAAGATATGTTATTATAATAATGTCTAAAGTAAAGTAAACTACCAAAATAGCGTTGAGGCTTTACATTTTCCACCTTAACACATTTTTATATTCCCATAGTCTATACGGTACCGTAATCTCTCCCGTAATGGGCGTCGTCAGAGGGCACTCCATAGGTATGGTACAAAACAAACTCGTAGTAAAGTACGCTAAGGTAGGTGACATGGCACAACTAGGCAATGCCAGGGTAGATATACCAATTACACATCCGGACTGTTGGTAACGAAAAGCCGCAGCAATCGTCCAACTCGAGCCACACTCCTGAATCAAGGGGTGCACCCAATCAATCACAAAGTAATATAATGGTATACGATGGAATGTGTCCGATAAGAGGAGCTACCTCATTGGCCCGGAATCGCTCCTGTTTTAGCCACCTTATGCTAACTCACGGGAGTTAGGTCCACGTAAATACTTTAGGATCGTTGCCACCATCCTACTTCATTCTGGAATCTTCACCGCGTACATAGTTGTTAAAGTGGTTTTCGGTATCGACAAAGAGTATGTCCATATTTGATCCCGGTCTCTTTAACAACCAATCGTTATTATAACCCGTGGTTATAAATTTTCAAAATGGTTTATATTTCAAATCAAAACATATTCATTTTAAACCATTTAAATTCAATGTCAATATCTTTCAAAAATAAAATTCATTTCCAAAGTTGTAGCATTTCTAAGTTCATTCATTCAATTATAACATTTCCAAAAACATTGTATTTTTAGCATTCGTAGCACTTTCCAAATGTGATAATACATATACCAGTTCGAAAATATCATCTTTCAGAAACAGCAGCACTTAGAAACGTTACTGTATAGATAGTAGTATTTCAGAAATATAGTCTTTTCAGAAACAGCAGCACTTAGAAAACATTACTGTATAGATAGTAGTATTTCAGAAATATAGTCTTTTTCAGAAACAGCAGCACTCAGAAAACGTTACTGCCGATATAATGGTGTTTGGAAAAACAGTACAATTTCAGAAATGGTAGCACTTAGAAAACGCTACCTTAAAACCACAGCATTTTGGAAATGCTGCTAATACAAATCTAAGTTTTATTATTCAGAAACATTATAATTTCAGTTTTTCATCATTTTTAACTTATAAAACATATCTCACTTTTCAAAAATATTTATTTGGATATCATTTCACTTATGATTAAATAAAATAAAATTTTATAAATAAAATAAAATTTTATAAATAAAATAAAATTTTATAAATAAAATATCCAAATTAAACCATAATTCATTTATTAATTCAAAATTACATTTAAATTGCTTAACTTTTAATTTAACAAAAAACTAGATATTTTATTTACTTAAAAATATCCATTTCATAAATAAAATATTTTATTTCTACATTAAGCCAAAAATTCCATTCCAAATCAAATTTTCAATTATTAAGTTAGATCACATTTTAAACTTTACATTTTTAATCATTTATTAACTCATAAAATTTTAACTTACAGAAAATCACTATAAATTTATTTAAATCATTTAAATCCAATTTAAGTTAAAATCTTAGATATTTTAAATTCCAAATACTTAAATTTTTCAGAAAATATTTATGTTTAAAATTAACCACGGGTCTGTATAATATTTTCTAACCTAGGTCAAGCGAATACGGATATTTATCATTTCAATCCAAAATAAAATCCCGGGTTTGATCATTTCAAACCCGCAATCCCAAGTCAAATAAAAATCGCTCGAGCCTATCATTTCAGCTCATAATGACTTTTTCCTATTCTAAAGTCCGTTCGGGTATGTATCATTTCAACCCATAGTGAGGGAACTTGCAGTGTGAGAAACAGAAATATAAATTAAACAGTAAAGCATAGCATGTCATATCAGGTGATGAAACATGTATATAATCAGGTTATAACATCATAAAATATCATATCACAGGCATATATGAAATTACTATCAACATGGCATATCACTAATACAATTCACATGACTTTGTTTCACAATTTTATAAGTACGAAGTCGAGAGTGATAACTCACCTTTTTAAAGCTAGTGATGACAATTCAAAACACAAGAACAAACTCCGAAAAAGCACGACAAAGCATGAATCAGATTAGAGGAGAAGTAGCACCCAATTCCAAATCTTGAAACAAATAAAATACAACATACATAAGAAAATATTCAACACAAAAGAATTTGAATTAAAACAAAGCAAAATATGAACAAAATGGAATAAATGGCTTAACCAAAACAAGTGGGCTCGGCCACTACACAAATAAGCTAGATCACATGAACATGGCTCGGTCATGATTGGTTTTGGAACACCTATGTTCGGCTAAGGCAAGCAAAAGAGGCACGGCTATGGTATGTGGAGGTATGGTATGCTAAAAGTCAAATGGAAGGCAAATGGTCAAGGCAAATGAAAGGTCAAGTGCACAAGTGGTTCGGCCTAGGCTACATGGCTCGGCCTATGGTTCATGGTGTGCTAAGGCATTGATCAAGTGGTGCTATAGGTCAAGCAAAATGGCTACAAGGTTCGGCCATAGGTAGATGAAGGGGTAGCAAAACAAAACGGCTAAGGGAAGGCTAAAGGTTAAGGGCAAATGAAGGGTCATGGTCACTTTGGGTTCGGCCTATGGAAACATGGTTCGACCACTAGGTGTCATGGTTCGGCCCTATGCTAATGTTTGGATCAAGGCACTAAAAGCACGGCTATAGGTTGATGGATGGTCATGGCCAAGCAAATAGGAGATGGTGGAAACGATGATGGCCGAGGCTAGTAAAAGGAAGGTGATGTTTAGAGGAGTTCGGCTATGGTTTCAATTTTGTAATGGTAATGGATTTGGATCTAGGTCACGACATGGCATAGGGAGATGGCGGGATGGTAGAGGGCGGTCATTGGTGGTGGTGTGGTGGAGGAGATGGTCGGCTAAGGGGAATGGGAATGGTGGTGGCCGAAATAGCATAAGAGAAAGAAAAAGAAAAGAGAAAAAGAAAAGAGAAAGAAGGAGGAAGCCATGAAAACTTACTTTAAATTTGTTTATTAGGAAATGAAAAATGAGAAAAGAAGATGGGAGACAATATGCTTTGTACGGCTATGGTATAGGAAGAGGCATCCATTCATTAAACAAAAGAAAACATAAGTCTCTTGAATTTCCAAACCCATTAGTCAAGCCTAAAACCAAACAAGCTCAAACTCAAACAAAACAAACAAAGTCCAAAACCAAAATAAAATAGAATTAAACATAGAAAATATAGACAATAAAATACTGAAAATAATTTTGTGTAAAACGCTAAAATTTATCAGATTCAAAAGGTATAAAATAGAATTTAACAAAACAAAAGCAGAACGAATATCAAAATCAAATTCAGCTTAAAAGAAAAAGATTGGAAATTTAAAAATTCAACTTAACTCAAAGTTTGACCAATGTTGAGCAAAATATAAAATTTCCAGAAAATCATTATTTTATTATATTTGGAAAAACAATTATAACCAAAATCCAAAATACATTGGAAAATTCCAAAATTCCAAATTTTAAATGATTTAAAGTCAAAGTTTCAAATAAATTCAAATAAAAATATTTTTTTAAATTATGGGTTGTTACAATTTACTTTTGTATTTTTAAAAAGTGTTAAAGAAGAAAGTTTTCTCTACAAATTCAAAAAAAGAATCACTCAATTTCGATTAGTTTTGAATGATATATTGTTAAAATAAGAAGGATTAATTTCGAACTTGAAATTTTGGGTCCAAAAACACTATATAAACAATTGATATTTTGACATAGCTATGCTCGAAATTTGAAGAAGTTATCAACATAAAAGTTGTAACCACTGAAATTTTACGTGGATAAAAAAAGAATAACTTCATTTGGATAAGATATGAAAGAGACTTGATCAATGGAATAAGAGGAAATTTTAGAGAGATGAAAGGCTATTTATAAGCAAGAGAACAAAGTGAATTACCTAAATGCGCTTGTCCTTTACCCTCCACTACCCTCTTTCCACCTCACCTAGCCTCCTCCGCCTCATGTACTCCTGCTCCCATTTGGTTTCCCTCCCTCCATTTCATGAGAAAACATGTTTTGTACTTAGTTGCCAAAATGTTTCTAATAATGTGACATCTTCTATTTTATTTTGTTTTTTAACTCTTTTAAACTTATTTATACTTAAGTGTATTTATACACTTATATACTAACATATGCTAGCTTATTTATGTTTGTATGTATACATTTATATAAAAGAGTTTACAACATTTCGGCAACTTTTAGCCGATGAAAAGTCGAAAATTTGAAAAACGAATTCTGGTCACATTTTCGATTTTTCTTCAAACAAATATTAATAATTTTGAAAACAATATTATCTTCAATATTTATCATTTAAATGACTTTTTATTTTAATTATAAAACCTATTATTTGAATAATTAAAATTAATTAAATATTCGAAAATTAATGTGGTGAAATTCCGGATCGTTACAGTTCCTACCCCCGCATGATGACGTGAACCCCTACTAGCAACCAACTTCCACTACTTCTTATGGGGAGAGCCTTCCTCTAAGTACTTCACGAAGGATTGTTATCGTTTCTCCTACTACCCTCTCGTTGTAAGAATATGTTGACATTCACACCCTACGATAGAATTAGGGCGGTGTTCCATAGGGATACTTATGTAATTTGTTATACAATCCTTATAATTGTAAACAATCTTGTTCAAAATAAAATATGTTTTTGTTTTTATTTTCTACTTTATGAATTTTCTATATTGTGATATAAGTAATGAATTAATAAACATCAAACAAATACAAATTAAAATAATTAGAAGTAGAGTTTTATAGATTACAGTTATAAAATGTTCAAAACCATCAGTGTTGAATTGGAACTAACAAAAATACAACCCCTTAAACGTTCCTAGTCAAGAAGTATTGGGAAAAGCATATAGATACATCTATTAAAGCAAATGTACATAACGCTTTCCATACAATGGATGATGATTTAGTCATGACCGTTGGGGGCACTAGGGGGTTACCTACATGTTTTTGTTGGCACAATCAAAGAAAATGACTTGACGAGGTTCTGCTATAGGTCATATAACTTAGTCATAATAGAAGATCTTAGGGAACAATGCGCAATAGTCATTTGGGTTGGGAGTACTACTGAACTTGAACATATAGACTATATTTTGATTATGGGCAATCACATGACAACCATGTCACAACCATAGTTGGGTATAGGTTGAAATACTTGAAGTGGAATAGTACTCAAGAGAAGATTTGTCTCCTCCATCAAAGAAGTTCAGTATCACCATAATTTGTAAGCCAAAGTCTTTGACCAAAATAAATTGACTAATCGATAATTATTATCAGATTAAAATTAGAACTTTAAAATTGACTTGCACAATTAATAAGGATAGTAATAGAGTTTTATGATCTTAGATCAAACCCTAGATATCGAAGTGATATAATGTTGATGAAAAGAATACATGTACAAACTACCATTACTAAGTGGGCTTATATTGGATCAAAAATATAATTTCTCTTAAGTGGTCAGCAAGCGTTGAACTTGACCTTAATCCCATGCTTCGGCAAAGTCCATGCATGCTTCGGTGTTTAAATTGTTTAAATATTGACTGTGGATCAAGTTCAGTCCAGAGAGTCAATACAACCACATTATTAGTTTTTTCGAATTTGACCAAGGATAATATTAAGATATAAATTAATAATAACTAATACAAATGAACTATTAATATATATGGAAAATTTTAATTATTGCTCAAAACCGTACAGAACAATGTATAAAAGTTATAAGACGGTTTGATCGATTAAGGAGCTAAAAATTAACTAATTAAATATTGATGTAAATTGGAGTCAATTGGGATTTTGATCATACAAGTTCATAGCTAGGGTCAACCATATTTGGGATTATAAAGAAGACCAAACTCGTCTTTAGATCTGGAAAACCAAGGAGAAAAAGGTGTTTGTTGATGGCTATAAATAACCTCCATATTGTTTTAAACACACATTTTGCTCTAACTTCCTATATATCTAACCAACCATACCTCCTTGGTCTTGGTCACTTTTTGAAGTAAATCAAAAGGATGGAGGAGATTATGTCGCTTCAAGAGGAAACACTGCACAACCAGCGCATTGATTATCAACAAGGTTACTTTAGAGTGAGGTTTAAACTCCAAATCTTAATTAGATTTCATATCATCATGCTCACATATCTCTTCACATGTATTATTTTATTTCGGTCATATTTATTTGATTAAAAAAATTATTATTATTATTTCATCTTTAAATTTATTTACATATGACTATACTGATATTATTAAAATTGTTTTCTGTCTTTTTTATATAAGGGATGAATGATACATGCACAATAGAGTTAGGAGAATGTCTTTAGGGAAATTCTATAATTTATTGTAAATTAATTGATTATGTAATCAATTCTCATTTGTGATAAAGGTTTTTTCTTTCTGTTATATATTTTTTATAATGTGTTATAAATAACTAAATAGTTAATTGAAATATATTTAACTAAAAATCCATAAATGGCGTGTTTGTGATAGTAATTATGAATAGTTATAATCATGAGTATTGTGCCAAAATATAATAAAACATCATTTTGAATGTTCCTAATTAAGATGCATCAAGACTGGATATCGATGTATCCATTGAGATTAGAGTATGTAACGCTCTCTAAATGTTGGGTAGTGTATTACTTATGACTGCTGGGGGTACCTATGGGTTACGTACTAATAGTTATTGCATAACCATGGAACAACTCACTTGATAGTCTTTTGTTGTTTAATATAACTAAGGTCTAACAGAAAATATCGATGTGACTCATTTACACAGTTCTCTCGACTTGAGAATACTATAGATCTTCAATATGAAAGCTCCGCTTTGATATAGTCAAATCATGGAACAACATCCATCGAGTGAGTATAGTTGGGTCAAATGGAAGTATTGAAATTGAAACACTATTCAAGAGAGGATTTGTCTCCTTAGTTATATGGGGTTAATACCACGGTCAACTCAAGTCAACTCAAAGTCAAAATCTTTAGCCAGAGTAGTTCAGTAAATAATAATTGTTATTATTGAACTAAGGACTTTGGGTTTGGAATATAAAGTTGGACGATATTGAAATTTTGACTATTACTAAATTCCATAACTCCAAAGTGATATAGTTTTGATGAAGAGAATTAACGTAAATAAAAGTCACAATCGGATAACGCTTAACAAAGTAAAATTGGATTTTATTAAAACCAAGTAAGCGATAAATTTGGCCAAAATATCACACCACCTGCTAAGTACGTGTGACCGTTAATATTCGAATAGTTCGATATTAATCGCTGATCGAATTTACACCTAACGAATCACACAATCAAAATGATGAATACTCCTTTGACCAAATGATTTAACTAATTTGTAATTGTTATAGATTATATAAATTAATTAACACTTATTAAATATTAATTATAAAATTTTGTTTTGATTTGATGAATAAATATTATTAAATGTATTTATAATAGTTATAAATATATAAATCGATATACGATATCGATAGATGTTAAATTAGATTTAATTGCAAAATATTTTGTTTAGGCTCTAAATAGGTTTAAAGCCCATGAAGGGGACCGATAGGCTCGGCTCCAAAAGGGATGAAAAGTGTAGCCATATGATGGGATAAGAGGCTTTGATTTGGATGGCTAAGATAAGAAGCTTCCATACCAACCTATTTCTATCCGAACTCAACCCCTTCCATCCTCCATCAATTCAATTTCAAATCAAATCAAGTGCTATTCGATAGTTGGTGGCAACGGTTCAGAGACTAGCACTTTTTTGGATTGGAAATTTTCTCGAGGATCAGATCTCGTTGTTTCAAGGTGTACTCACAGGCTTTGGCTATAAGGTATATTCCTAAAATGTTTATAAATGTTAATATATATATATAATGTTTATTTCATTTTTAATTAGGTGATGATTTCAATATATAAATATATTGCCACAATTTTGATTGGTTGTGTGTGTATATATGTTTCATATTAAAAACATTCATGTAAACACACCTACATGCAGCACTACTCAACATTAAAAAAACAATCTTTTTTATTATTTTAAATAACTTAGTATAATATATGTATATTGTTTATTATTTAATTACTACATTATACTTATGTAAAATGTGAAAATATAATTTATACATAATGTTTAATAGGTATAATATTTTCGACCACAGCTAAATAATATTTAAATTATTAATCGTATAAATAATTATGTAATCACATATATGTATTATAATTGTGTTTTATATTTTATAAAATTAGATTAATACATATTATACTCTTAAAAAATATTTCATTATATTTAAAAAATATTTAAATATAAACAAAAAATTAAAAAGTAGGGTTTTAAGTCGTTATAAATTATAAAATTATATAATAAAATTTCAAATTACAAAATGATCATCTAAAATTCTATAGGACACTTAAATTTCAAAATTTAGTTTCGAAAAGTACTTTTTATTAATTTTTATAAATATCCATACGGGTATTAATTATAACAAATATTTTTTAAATTTCAAAAAACAAAGTAGTGCACATGACTAAGTAGTTATATATTTAATATAAATTATTTTGTGCTTTTTGTTTGTATATATATTTATTATAATACATACATACATACATAGATATATATATAAGTATTTAACATATACATATATATGTGTGTGTTTAAAAACAATTATATTTTACATGTACTATTTTCGGCCTTACAGCAAAAAAAATATTTAATATATTTTGTAAATGAATTTAATATATTTTGTAAATGATTACAACTATACATATTTATTGTTAATATTTCATACTTATGTTTATATATATATATACAAAATTATTTAAATAAAAATTACAGTTCATATGTATACACACATATTTGTAATATTTTATATACAAATAAAAGTATATAAACATACATTTGGACAATATATTTGTATATTGGATAAGCTACATATCTATTGCGATCTAAATCCCAATATTTATATTCGGGCATGTTATACCTTGCACGGATTGATATGTTACACATGAATACATATATGTGTGTATACGATACACGTTTATATATATATATATATATATTAATATATAATCTAACATGAATTAAATAATACTATATCATTTTGTAAATTTAAATAAAAATAAAGATTTTTTTAAAAGAAATTTAGAAATGTTCTAAATAAATTACCTTTCATATGCATAATAAAGATCCAATATTGTAACAACCCTGTATTTTGGTCAATATGGTCAAACTTTGACTTTTAATTTAGAAATTTGAAAGTTTGAAATTTGAATTTTATCTTTTATTATGAAAGTAAATAAAATTTTAAGAATACTGCTTTTCGTTTCGTTGAAATCCGATTTATATTGTGAAAGTTATGCCTTTTTAACTATTGAGTGTAATTTGCTGTATTTAACAAAATTGTTTATTTTAAATTATATAAATAATATATTATTTGGTCATGTAATGTTCTAATTTATATTTATATGGGTAAAATAACATGTTATGTATATATTTTGGTTTTAAAACATTTTTCAAAGTGTAATTGACATTTTCCAATGTCAGTTGTATTCTGTTTATAATTTCTAATTTCCAGTTTCATTTATTTAAAGAAATTCTTTATTTATTTTTCTATTTTCTTAAAACATTATTTTATTTTCATTTCCACTTTATTTTGTTCAGCATTTAGCTTATTTACTTGACTTTTTATTTGTTTAGAAGTGTTGTTATAATTTTCCAAAGTTAAGTGGATTGTGTTTGTAATTTTCTTAAGCTAGTTTCAATATATTAAGCTATTTCTTTATTTATCTTCATATTTTCCTAAAATATAACTATTTATTTTTATTTTTTTCACTTTATTTCAGTTTGTTTTATTTTATTTGTTTTAAAATATTTTGAAGTGAGGTAGATATTTTTCTAAAGCTAGTAATGATTTAATTGTAATTTGTGAACCCTATTTTGAATTTTTAAGCAATTTCTTTAATCCTTTTTCTATTTTCTCTCAAGTTAATTATTTAATTTCATTTTATTTTACTTTGTTTCAGTTTTAAATTCAACTACTGAAAATTTCATTTGTTTTTATTTAATTTAAAAAGAATGGAAATTGAAGAGACTAAAGGCTTTAAACCTAAGACCTTTCATTGCCTAAAACTTTTCATTTCCATAACATTTCATTAATTCAAGTTTGGTCGTGCATTTTTCTTTGTAACCGTGAGTTTTTATTTTTAATTCACGTGAGAAACTATCCTCCATCTCATTTTTTCACGGCTAGAACAAAAATGGTAATGGCTTCCTCCATTCTTTTCTACTTTTCTTCCTTGAATTTGCCTTGTTTTCCACTTGAATTGCCTTGACTTCTTCATGTGTTTGCTCGGCCATAGCCTCTCCATCACCTCCACCAACCACCACCACTTCTTTCCCATATAATCCACGGCCAAACCATCCCACTCCTCTGACCTGAAAGTGCCATGACCTCCCCTTGAACAAAACTTCACCAAACAATGAAAAAACTCCTTAAAAAGCATGCCTAGCCACCTAGTCTCCATCACCATCGCCTTAGATGACCTTGGCCACCACCTATTGCTCCACCACCACCTTGACACACCCCTAACCATCACCTCCTACCTCTGTCCAAACCTGTACATGAAATGGCCGAACCTAGATGGGACATAGACCGAGCCAAAAGTTGAACCAAAACTCCACTATTTGCATAAGCCTATGTAACCTCTAACACTTCCTATTCCTTGTAGCCATGCCTTTTTAGGTCCAAACCTGAACCAAAACCATGTTATGGCCGATCCATATCAACCCCTAGGCCGAGCATGTGAGTGTGGAAAGCATGGCAAAAGCATTCAATTCATTTTTGCTTTTATTTTCAAAGTTGTCTCAATTCAATGTTGTATTGATTCATGTTTTATTGTCTTGTTTATGGGTTGTGTACAAGATCAATTGCTTGGTTCTCTTTCCACTTGAATCTATTATTGTGTCATCGTGCTTTCTGGGATCCATTTGTGTCATTTGATTTGCTAACTCCAGCACAAAAAGGTGAGTAAATCTCACCTGACATTTTATACTTATGCAAATGTGAATTGACAACAATTGAATATGTAGTACTATTATGTTATGTTATCTCTATCTGTGATTATTAATTATATAATGTTAAACCTGTTTATTTACCTGTCATCTCATCTGTTACTAATATATGTTGTTAAACTGATCATTTATATCTGTTTATCACATTGCAAGTTCCCTGTAAATTAGATCACTATGGGTTAAAATGGTACATACCCGAACGGACTTTAGAATAGGGAAAAATCGTTATGGGCTGAAATGATAGGCCTAAACGATTTTTATTTATTTTATTTTACTTGGGATTGCGGGTTTGAAATGATAGAACCCGGATTTTTCTTTGTAAACTGCGGATTGAAATGATATATATATCTGTATCACTTGACCTAGGTTAGAAAACTATATACAGACCCGTGGTTATTTTATAAAGTATTTTGAATATTTTAAATATGTTTAAGAGTGTAAAGTTATTAAAATTTGATTTAAATTGGATTTTTAATGTTTAAATAAAGAAATTTTGATTATTCTATAAGTTAAAAATGTAATTAAATGAATGGTTAAATTTTAATTATTGAAATATAACTTAGGTCTGGAAATTTGGATTTTTGGGTTTAAAAGAAAATTTGAGTTATATAAATAAAAATGGAAATTTAATTATATTGGAAAAATGGAAATAAAAATTTAAGTGTTAAGTTTAATTGTTAAATTTAAGAGAATAGAAAGTTTACACTTAAATTTTATTAAGTGAATTCTTGAAAATTGGTTTTATTTATAAGAAAATTTATTATAAAAATCATAAGTTAAAAGTATTTTAAATGAACATTAGAATGTTAAAGTATGATTTTTATAATGTTTAATGGTTTAAATTGGGATTTATTGTTTGCTGGAAATACACTAAAATCTGGAAATACTTTTAATGGCACTTCAGAAATGCTATCGTTTCTGAAATGAACTAAAACTTAAATAAGAGGCTATTACAAGATTTCTGTAAATGCTGTAGTTGCTGAAGTAAACTAAAAGGCTAAAAACTTAATAAAGGGCTATTACAGCAGTTCTGTAAATGCTGTAGTTGCATGCTGTCTTTGCTAAATTTAATGAAAACCTTTATTATGAAACCTGAGTTATTACAGCATTTTTGGAAATACTGTCTTTGCTGAATTGAACTAATTTTCAACTAAAATTGAGATTTTACAACAGCTTTAAATGCTGTCTTTGCTGAATAAAAATGTTTTCAAGTATAACTTATAACAGTTTTTTTCTAAATGTTGTGAAAGGCTGAAATTTTCAATGTTTATGGTTTTTAACTAAGTAAATGAACTCAGAATGGTCTAAACTTTGGAAATTGAATACTTGAGTTGAAAGTATAATAACTTCACTTTTAGATGGTTTAGAAGAAATAAATTTGATTGGAATATAAACTATTAAAAAGGTGATTTGAAATGAGAATAAATGAATGATATCTTGGAATTTAAAAGGCATTTAAAGTTAAATATGGGCTTTGAATTCAAATGATGATTGGATAATGAAGTTTTGAAAGATATGATATTTTGAAATATTGAAATGGTTTAGAAATGATTTAACCTTTAATTTGATAAAGATTTGAATTTGAAATGATATTTTGTTGAAGTAAAAAATATTATTTTGGAATTTTATAACCATGGGTATACTTCTCTGTTTGTCATTTGATTTCCTGGTGATGGTTTGATGCACATTAACACTGTTAGTTGCATGGTTTACTTCGATATGGACATTTCTATGATATTGTCACTACTGTTTAATTGATGGTCTTATGGATCCTTAATGGATGGGCGATCCCAAGCATCCTCTAAGTTTTTATGCATTGCTATTACAGTTCACTTGAGTTGGTTTACATTGTATAAGTATATATGTCCTGACTCGAGTGTTTTGTGTTTTACTTTACGCTCGGGTCAGCCTGAGAATCACAGCTTTGGAATTTATCTTCTGGAGCAAGAGATTTGCTGGAGCTTATCTGTCCATCTGTTATTTCTTATCTTCTAATCCAGTTATTTACTATTCGGTATTGTCTTTATATTATTGATTTATGTATCCTAACTTCTATTGTATCTATTTTGACTATGAGATTTTGTATATGTTTTGAGAGTTTGTATATAGTAGCTTCATGAACTACTATGGTATTTTATTTCCGCTGTGAGTTATTCTGATATTCTGTGTCTGTGATTTTGTGTTTGATTTTATTTGCTCCAAATTTTATTACAATCTGTTGTGTTGAATTATTCAAGTCAGACATGTGTGGATTATTGTCGATTTGAATGGTCCAAAATAGTGGGTCGTTACATTTGGTATCAGAGCTTTGGTTTTAGGTAAACCTTAGCCTGCGGAGCAAAAACTCATTAGAGATAGGGTAGAAATACCCTAGAATGAGTGAAATCAATCTCAGAATCATTCCCTTGTGAGAGAACGTATTTTCGAAGTATAAAATGATTTTCAAATGATTTTTAAAGGATTTTTAAAGATTATTTTGATATAAAATTTTCTTGTTTTGAAAGAAAATTTTCTGGACTTTGTCCCTTTCGTATCCACCTTGGTAGTAATTTCTTTGATTAGGATTTCCTTAAAAATTCTGAACTTCTATCTTGGTTGGGATTTTCTTCGATTAGGATTCCTTTGAATTTTAGAATGCTCCCACTTGCTCTGAAATCCATTCCGGTCTCCCCTAACTGTATTCTTTTGATTTTTGGAGCATCCCATAACTCCACTTTGAATGACCTCTATAAAGATCGGCGGTTCCACCAATTTTTGAATGATTTGTAAAAGGGTGAAACACCCTTATAATTGGCATTGATTCACCGGAGATTTATGTATCCTCGGTTTACGATGTTTTCTATCTTCTGCTATATTTAGATTATATCTCTAGCGATCGAAGGTCGATTTGCCTTAGATTTTTGCATCGATTATATTCCTGAAGTCACGGTTGACCCTGTTAAGGTCGCCCACGATCTATATGGGCTTATCCATCTTCTATTTGGTAATTTAATTATCTTATCTTCGTTTGAGCTTATCTTTGAATCAGAATTCTATTTGATTAGAGTTCCTCTAAATTTGAATCTCTGTTTTGCTTTGAAATCCATCCTTGAATCGTCCCTTGGAAAGTTTGTGGTTGATTGTCTTTTGAAAATTGTGTATTCATCGAAGTTGTTGTTTTGATAAGGATGTCCATATTATATATAGAAGTGAAATGTTTTCGATAAGGATTATATACCTTTTAAAAATGAAAATTTGAAGTTTTGAAAGGATTAGAAAGTTTTGAAAATTTATAAGGAATGGTTTCATATAAAATGATTTATAACTGAAGGTTTTGAATCTGAATTTGAGTGATTGAACTCCGGCATTTTGGAACTGGTTTAAGATTTTCTAATAAATAATATGATTTGAAAGTATTTTCCGAATATGAAATGTTTCAAATGATTTTAATGAGTTTCAAATGATTTCGAAGAAATTTCAAAAGAAGTTTTCAAGAAAAGAGAAGTCCAGAACCCACTTATGTCGCTGGAAAATAATTTCGGTGATGAATGCATGCATCATCGACATTGATTTTCGAGTTTCGGAGTGGGGGAGAGGCCACTTCGGTAGCTTTGCTATGCGATTGATTTGTGAAACCAATTTTTGATTTCAAATTCCGAAGTGTGATGTGATATTCGAAAGATATATGTATATATATTTGAACAATTTGAATTGAGCCGGTGTTTGTAACGACCCGCTATTTTGGACCATTCAAATCGACAATAATCCACACATGTCTGACTTGAATAATTCAAAATATCAGATTGTTAATTTAAATTTGGCAAAACTCAGCATATGTAGTAAATAAATCAATCACAGAATCACAGACACAGAGTAATACAATAATAATACGCAGCGGAATAGATAAAATAGTAGTTCATGAAGCTACTATATAAACATCAGAGTTAGAAATAAAATACAACAGAATATCTCAAATGTAGTGAAGTCTCCAGTACAACAGATGACTTCTCTGGACAAATCAACTAGAAGAGCTGAAAGCTGAGGCGATAGTTGGATCTCCAAAGGAAGCTCCAAACTCCAAGGATGAGTCTCAAATGTTGTATCACTCGGTCTGACCCGAGCGTAAAGCAAAACACAAAACACTCGAGTCAGGATTAACATTCTTATATAAATAAATCCAACTCAAGTGAAATATCAACTGAACTACAAGTAACTTAAAGGATGTTTGGGATAACCATCCTCTAAGGATCTTCAGAACTATCTACAAGGTGGAAATATACATTATAACACCGTGGCCATTTCAATTTAATTTATACTTCAAAACCCAAATATCATTTCATTTCAAATATAACTATTTTCCAAGATAGTATATATATTAATTAATTTATAAAGTAAAGCATTTAATTTTTCTCAAGTCTTGCAAATCGATTCAAATCAACTTCAAATTCTAAATTCAAATTTATTCAAAGCTCAATTCCCATTTTATTTCAATTCAGTTTCTAAATAAAAAATTCAATTCAAGTTGATTTCAAATACAGATCTGAATCACAAAATAAACCATTTAAATTCCAATATATTTCAAAGCTTCAATATTCAACCATTTCAAAGTTAAATTAAACAGTTTCATATAGCTCTTGATTTAACTTCATTTATTATTAAATCAGGAATATTCACTTAATAAATTCAATATCATTTAACTAGCCTTAAATTACTTTTTACTAAATATTTCCTTAACTTTATTTTAAACAAGAAATATTTATTAAGTTACTTAAATCAAACCCAAGTTATAAGTCATATCTTAAATTCCAATTTCAATAAGTTTCAAATCGTTTTAATTAAATAAAGTTCTTTATTGAATACAATCTCAACTAAATTCAAATTATCTTTCTAACCTTAACTTATTCAAATTATTACCAAAGTCTATTTTGAAATATATTTTAAATACTCAACATATTATATGTATTAAATCCATCTTAATTAAATTAAATATCATTATTAAATCTATATATATCATTACCATTTATATATAAAATTTTAAGAATCAACATTTGTTAAAACCATATATTTCTTTCCAAAACCATAGAATTCAATTTCACAATATTTATATATATGGACCAACGGTGTTTGTATATATATTTATCATATGGTTAAGTGATACGGATATTTATCATTTCAATCCAAAATTTAAATATATACGGGTAGATATCATTTCAACCCGTAATCCCAATTTCAATTCAAATGAAAATTGCTTGGGTTTATCATTTCAACCCATAACGATTTTCTCCTATTCTAAAGTCCGTTCGGGTATGTATCATTTCAACCCATAGTGAATTCTATACTAACAGGGAACTTGTAGAGTGATAACAGATAATATAAAATTTAACAACAGGCATATATCATCAATAAAATAACAGATACTGGTGTCAAATGTCATAGGTGAACATATACAGATAATAGTAATAACAGGCATATAAATACTAGATACTGGTGTCAGATGTCACAGGTGAACATATACAGAAAATAGCATATATAACAATTTAAATAACTACAGCATCATATTTCAATTGTCGTTTCAATTGAAATCAAATTTAATAAATACAAGAATGTTAATCGTGAGTGATTGCTCACCTTTCGAGGCTAGAGAATACAGAAGATGACACAGATACGCATACTGATACACACATTGAAATCTGAATGACGGATTGAAGCAAAGCAAAATCGGCACGAATTCAACGATCAAAGCTGATAATAAGGATAGATGGAACAAATCAGAACGGGGTCGATAAAGATAATCGGAAGAAATGAACCCATATACAATTATATATAACTATATATATAAAATCACATTCTAAATTTATGCATATGTTAGATTAAATATATATGTATGTATTTCAAACTCCATTGTTAAACATTAAATCACATACAAAATCAAACATATATATACCTATCATATATTTTGAAATAACTACTTATATATATACTTATACATCCTTAAATAAATACTTAATTTAAAATACTTAAAATCCTTAAATCAATCATATATTTTGAGAACCATAAATATAAACTATTAAGTTGTACATTATACCCAAAATACTATATATAAACTAATATATGTAAATCTTATACATATAACATATTATAATTACACTGTCACATATTTACACATAAAAGGACACTATGTAAGACAAATATACCTAAAAATCAAATTGAATAACCTTAACAAATGTTAATACATTTCCCAGACAAGTGCTCAGGTGCGAACACATATATGCGAACAATTCCACAGCCTATATCTATATATACAAACCTATACATCTATGAACAGTTTAAGATTATATACTCCTCTTATATATACACATACCACATTTACGACACACATATAAATAAAATCTCCATTCACAATATTTAAAGAAAATCAATATGTACATAACTATCACAGATATGCAGACTGTAACAACATAAATGATGGCGAATAAATATTATACCCAACGTATACAAGTACAGGCTAATATATACAGAATTGAATATAATATATAGCTAACCTACATGTGTGCAGACTAATATCTATGCAGACAAGTCTATTCGAAAAATATATGTATAAAGCTGGAGTTAAAATATAAAGGCAACAGTGAAACCAATATATTTTTCTTTTGGAAAGAGAAGTTTATGAACAGCATAGTATAGTTTGTTACAAACAAAGCAAAACAAAAATCTAATTTTTAACTTATATTCATACAGTAGACGAACATGCAATAGTAAAAATAAATTTTTTGAAAGCAATGGAATCTGTACCAAATTTTCTTTATATAACAAATATAACTTATGTACATTTTCTCAGAAAACAAATATAACTTATGTAACAGATTAAACGAAACCAATATAATATAACTTTACAACATATACGTATATACCTTGAACATAGGATAAAACACATGTTTCGAAATTTAAGACATATATGTATACATTATACATACTAATATATATAAAACACTGTATATATTATTATCAAAGCTGTTCAGATATACTATGCTATAACTTATTTTAAAATATATATAAACAAATGTATTTATACATAGATACACATACTTACATAATTGCAACAAGGAGAAAACGGCCAGAGGAGTGATGGTTGGAGGCCTAACAAGGAAGAAGGTGGTGGAGCTGATGGGTTCCAGCCTCGGCAAGTTGAAGGTGAAAGGCGGAGGATTTGAGGTGCGGCTGCGAAGTGATGGACGAGTCTAAGGGGGAGGGAGAGAGTGGGGTGGAGGATGAGAGTGGGGCGGAGGATCTGGATTGGATGGCGAAGTGTGAGACTGGGGACGCGTGTTGCAGGGGTGCAGTGCGTGAATGGTGAGTAGCAGAGGCGGTGGGGATGAACGTGGGTTGTGTGGTGGCTTCGGCAGGTGGCTGCGGCATGAGGTGGTGCTAGTCGTGGTGGTGTAGATCGGAATGAAGGGGAGACGAGGTGGAAGTGGTGGCATGGTTTGGCTAGAGGGGAGTGGGGTTTCGGAGGTCATGTGGGTGGATGGGACGGGTCAGAGGAGCGGGAAGGAAGGTGGGATGATGGTGGCCTCGGCTGCTTGGGAACGGTGGTGAAAAGATCGGCGGTGGCATTTGGTGATGAGGATGTGGGAAGAGGTTGCGGTGAAGAAAGGGAGGAGGTAAGTCGTGCTTTGGATATCAAGTAGCAAGAGGTTTCAAAAATAAAAGACTTTGATAAAAAGAGGGATCTGCTTGTAAAGGAGATGAACAGATGATATAGGAATGCTTTTCGTTTTGTTATATTATATATTTTTAAAGAATGAATGGAAACAAGGAAGCTGCAGAGACTATACACCCGTAACCAAAATTTGAGTGAATATAAAAGTAATGGTAACGGTAGGTCCCTTGATTTGGGAAAACTTATTGAAGCAATTTAATTTCTTGTTTGGGCTACACGTTAGATTCAAATCTAGGGAAAGTGTAAAGTTTAAATCTAGTACCGCTATAGTGAAATGTTTCACCGTCACCGTTGTATACTAGACCTCAAAATACAGAAACAAATATACCGTAGACATCAGCACGACGAGACGATCAAAACGGTATACAGACTTCAGTGGTACGATCATCCGATCAAAAGTCGATAATCGGTACCGAAAAATGCTGCTAATTTGCTGAAAATAAGATAATCGGAGCAATAACAGTCCGAATTTGACGAAACGAAGACTGATGTTTCACTCAGCAGATGATTTAGAAATTTACTGTATAAAATATTCAAGTTTGGAAAACATTTTATTTTCATCAAAAATTAACTGACTTAAATTGAAATAGAATTTCACAAGAAAATAAACTTTAATATTATCCGATGAAAATTTACCAGTTGCTATATTAAAATAGACGTATTCCAAATAATAAATTTTTATTTCCAAATTTTATTGTTTAAATTTCACAAAATTTCAATTAATTTAATAAATAAAATCACTAAAATTTTGGGTCGTTACACTCTCCCCCACTCAAAACTTTTCGTCCCCGAAAAGAAAGGAGGTAGAAGAATAGAAACAACCAGAAAGGAAAATAGATTGAAAGTTAAGATTTAACCATTAATTTAAAATTATATAAATTTTACTTGAAATATTCATTTGAAAACTTAGTTTGCAAATCAATTATTTTAATACTTTAATACTTTCAAAACACATTTGTAAAGTTTCTTTCTTTATAAATACCATTTATATGTTTATAACACCTTTATAATTATAAGAAAACTATTTGAAACAATTATTTACATTATTACTTATATTTACAAAGAAGCTATCTGAAAACATTAATCCATAATTCATAAATTTATTAATTTATCTCAAGATACTTTTCAACATTATTAATAAATCGATAATCATTTTCTTTAAATATGTTTTATTTAATTAATAACTTCTAAAATATTTATAACACTAAAGTTTTTTTTCTATTAAACCATATAGTATATAAATAAACAATATTTAAAAGGATATAGTCAACAAGGAGAAGAAGGAGGATTTGGAAAAGCAGAATATAGGTGAATAAATAAAGCTGAGCGGATAAGATAGATTCAAGGAATAGTATCGGGCATGAATAGTTATTTTAGAACCATAAGGGTTTTGATTCCAAATATTGATACAAAATTTTCTTTGTTGAAAATACTTTTATTATAAAATACCTTTATAACGAAACAAATTTTCTTTCGAAAATACTTTTATAACTCGATGTTTCAACAAGTTTATCCTTGTTCCTGTAGACTCTGGTAGTGCGTTGATCAGGCGCAAAACTAGAATTCTCCAGGTACTTAGTAGACCTGTTTCAACACCCAGTGAAAATACTGGAAAAACTTTTAAAAACAGATATGGAAAGTACAATCCAATCAAAAACACAAACTATCTATTCCGCTGCGTATTATTATTGTATTACTCTGTGTCTGTGATTCTGTGATTGATTTATTTACTACATATGCTGAGTTTTGCCAAATTTAAATTAACAATCTGATATTTTGAATTATTCAAGTCAGACATGTGTGGATTATTGTCGATTTGAATGGTCCAAAATAGCGGGTCGTTACAGTGTGTAACGACCCAGAATTTTGAACAAATTAAATTGAGAATATTTAATTAATTTTAAATATTTGAATGATGATTTAATTTGAATCCCCGATATAACTTTGAATTTGGCGATTAAATTATAAAATTTAATCTATTGAAACTGGATAAAATTTATATCTTCAATTTTAAAGTTGAAGAAAAATATTTCGAAAAGCTTTTCAAATTTATATTGATGATACTGAAGATAATAGAAGCTTCAGAATTTAATTTCGGACTGTTTTGTTCAGTTTTGAAATTATATTGTTCGAATCGATATTTAAAAATAGTCATTTTTCAAACAGTCTCGGAATTCGACGAAACCAGTTCCATTGGATCCGAAATATTGTATTATTGCCGGGTTTCAAATTTCGTATTTATCAGAGTTGTTTTGTGACCGTATGGTTACAAAACGCGTTGAAGTTTTAAATCGAATTTGATTTTTATTTAAATTTTTAATATGGTCAACACATCAGTACGTTCTTCCTAAATTTGCGCCTCAAATCACGAAGGAATCACGACGTAAAATCGTGCGACCCATACCCGCTGCCTCCTCTTTTAATTTTAAAAATGTTCCTCTCAGATTCAAAACGAATTCACGAAAATGGCCGAAGCCAGAAAGAAAAAGAAAAAAAATATATCTATATAAAATCGCGTCCCTCTCTCGTTCCATCCCCAAATCTCACTACCGAAACAAAAGCAAACGAGAATGGGAGGGAGGCAGTCGCAGCCTAAATTGATGGGCTCGGGGTGTCGCGATGAAGTCGCGAACGAAGAGGAGCCGCGTAGTCGTCGTAAAAAGGGGAAGAGCTTCGCAAGGCAAGAGGCGCGTCGCGATTTATCGCGTGAGGTGGAGGCGTTCGCGAATGGGCAGCGCTTGCTGAGGGGGAGGCGGCGTGTCGTATCAAAGTCGAGCCATTATAGGGAAGCTCGAGCGCGAGTTCTTTGGCGAAGTTTGGGCAGCATGATTGGGTTCGTTGATTTGGGGGTCGAGGTTGTGAGGTGATGGCCGGGTTCGTGGCTGCGATGGTGGGTTGCAGGCGATTTGGGATGATGTCGCGAACGAGGGGGAGGATCGCGTGGGTGTCGATCGCAAGGCAGGGTGGTCGAGCCTGGGTTGTTAAATTTACAGTAAGGTATTTTCTTGATTTATTCATACATATTTATATATAGAAAAAATGTGAACCCAGTATTTGAATTTTTACAGTAGGCTAAGGTGTTGTAGGAAATTTATTTTAAAGTAAATTTAGTTTTAAAAATTTAATTCTACTTAGATAAAATTGTTAGGAGTAATCTGTTTAAAATTTATAGAAATTTAGTTTGAATTTAAATTTATTTGGGTAAAAGGAAAATTTGTTGGAATAAAATATTTTGTTAGAATAAATTTTGTTAAAAGAGAATTAATTTTGAATTTAATTTTCTTATGAAATCAATTTATTAAAAGGAAATAGTAATGAATTGTTCCGTCAATTTAAATAGTTAATGGAGAATTTGTTTAAAATAAATCATTTGATAAAAATTAAAGGATTGGTTTAAAGAAAATTAACAGACGATAATTTATTGTCAATTTATTCGAATATTAATAGAATTGTATAATTATTTATACATGGTCAAAATTTGGAGAAAACAAACTGAAATGGAAATGGATGGCAAATTAAAAGCTAAGGTGAGATCTTCTCACTCAAATGAAAAGTGGAATTTTCAGTTATTGTTTTGATTGATTGCTATTGGATGTGCTATTAGATATGATAGGATATATCTGTATATATAGCAATATATACATATTGGCATATGTATATATTAGATTGATTGATTCCCGCCTCGTATAGCGGATGAGACCCTATTGCGTCGTTAGTAAGCGGATATTTTTATAAAACACATATACCGCGATATTCCACCTCGAAGTGGAATTGGTATTGTGCTAACGTCTGTGGATGCAGGGAAACAGGTTGGAGGGATCCAACTGGATTCCTCACCAGTATTTATTTATTTACAGATATTGATGTATATCCTGTTATCATATTGATATATGATATTGAATGTTGTGATTGACTAATTGGTGTTGTTGCATCATCGGATTCATCTTTTGAAATTTAAAAATAACGATGTTGATTTCAAAAGAGATTTTTGAAGTGATCTTTGAAAATATACGTTTTATTAAATTTTTGAAGTGATTTATAATAAATAAATAAACGTTCAAATTTTTTTTTAAAGTTATAAAAAGTTAAGATTTTTGTGAAATATAACCAAAGTGTGATTTTTGAAGTGAAAGTTGATTTAATTGTAGAATGGGTTAAATTGAGATTTTTAAAGTATTATAAAAGATGTACAAAATTGATATTCATAACTTTAAAAGATTGGGATTATAAAACGAGTTTTTATAAGCGTTAAAATGAATTTTTAAGAATTTATAAGTGAATGAAATTTATAAATTGTGAATTTATAAATGGAAATGATTTTGTAGAATAAATGAATTATAAGTATTCAACTTATAATATGGATAGTTGGTATAAAAATTTAGTTATGAATTGAATTAGTTAACAAAGGAGATTTATAAATTGAAGTTTTTATAAATATAAATGTGATTTATAAATGTTGTTTATAAATCCGAAATTACTTATTTTGATAAGTGAAATTCTAGAAGTAAATAAAAGGAGATTTATAAATCGAAGTTGTTATTAAAATAGAAATAGAATTTATAAACGTGTTTATAAATTTGAAATAGATTGAATTGGATAAATTAAATATAGAAGATTTTTAAAGAAGATATATTCGCGATTTTGGATAGTGAATCTCTATTGAAATTAAAATGTGTAGAAATGATTGAAATTGGGTTAAGTGAATTATATTCACGATTTTGGACAGTGAATATATTGTTTAGTAAAATGGATTTTTATTTTTGAAGAAGTGATATAAAAAAATGAAGTTAAACATTTTAAAGATGTTTTAAAATGTATTGTGAATTGAAAGCATAGATTTCAACGTTCATTGTTGAAATAGACGTTTTCGAGAAATAAGGAAATGATGGACTATAACACTGTTGTTATAGTAAATGATTTTTGAAAGAAAATGTTTTATGTAGTATTGGGATTTATATATATCTATCTTAAAATCCGAATCCCTATTCTAGTGATTTCGAGTCGTCGTAACGATGTTTTACGCAACATTCGTTTTGACTCAAATAGATGTTAAAATTTATGATTTCCTTAAAGGATGAAATATATACTTAATTATAATTTAAGTATATCGAATATTTTCCAAGTGTTGAAAATAAATGATTGTGAAATACTTATTATTTAATAAGTATGGAAATGCTTTTCCAATATGAAATGAACTGTTTTGAGATTTTATCTTCAAAGATAAAATGAAATGTGGAAATTGATTTGAAAATTTGTTTTCAAATGGTGAAGTGTGGAAATTTTATATCTAGTAAAGATATTTTTGAAGATGAAATAATTTGGGAAATTATTTTGAATCTGATGATGTTGCGCATCTTTATTGATAGTTAAATAACCGACTATCAATAATTACCTTTAGATAGGTATTTGTTGTGAATTGGATGAATTTGAATGCCACACTTATTTTTGAATAAGCGCTCACTATTCGGGTTAGCCGGGAAAGGACCATGGGGTCGTATATCCCATTCCGAATATGTGATACGTCGTTATGAATTGCATTTGAAGACCGGTGTTGAAGACCGGATATTTTTGAAAACGGAAGGATTACCGTCGAGTTACTCTACATCGGCTGATCTCCGGTTTAGAGGTTTTTATCAACCTTAGTGACGGGAATTCCGGACATGATTGAAAATTATCCGGAATTGCAAGGGCTTCGTGAGAAGTGCCTTCGGTTATGTTCAATCCCGGAACAGACTTGTATGGATTGTATGTCTGACGTTACAATTTGAGATATAAAGCTGATTTCTTTCAAATACATTTCTGTTGGTGGCGGAGAATTTATTCTCTTAGCTTAACACCCTTCTCTGAGACATACGAGCTCAGAGGTTATGTAGTTGAAATTCATCAGCGATATACTCCCAATTTGGTAACGTGGCATACTGAGTGTTGCTGTGAAATGATCAGTGTTTGATCATTTGCGATATGATCATTTGTTTGATCTTATATCTTTGTGATCATAGGTTGATCATTTGTTTGACCCGAAGCATGGCTTTGTAGAAAGCGTAGCTTTGTGGACGAGACTTCGTCGAGCCTCACACCCCGGAAATGGTCAAAACAGGAAGGATGCGGCAAGGTTCTAGGGAGTAGCGCCCCTTAGTGTATGTCATTCCTTCTGGATAGAGGTGGTATCATGGTATGGAGCCCAGATACTTAACCTATGTGGTTGCTGCATTATTATTTATGTGGTTTGTTGGAAATCGGGGATCCTCGGGAAGATCGGTTACGATCGGGGGATGGCATACGCGTGTCAGTAGTTACCTACTTTTGCAGAGGTAACCCGGCCTTGTGTTGGCAGAGATCTAACCGTAATGTTAGGTTATTTCTCGGGTCGTCTATTCCAGGGACGTACCCATCGTGGAAAAGGAAGTTCCTTAGCCTGACCATTTGTTGGAAATCCAAAGAAACAATACGAGCCTTGTACGGTTTTAGTTGTAGAACCTGTCATTTAATATGGTAGCTATAGTAGGCATACTATAATGGTACCTATGTCGGCTAAGATTAATATTCTACTTTCGAAATGTTTTCTACACTATGCACTAATAATAATATCAAAAAGAATTTGATTTTTGCGTAGTAAGCATCTTTGACTATCATAAGAAGAAATCTCCTCCAATTCTGCGTTTGCATTGTGTGTGTGGTGGGAGGTCTTATGGTAGTTTCATTTTCCAAAAGCATTTCGAATTGACTTTAAAATTTATTTTGTTGTTATAAAGAATAACTGTTTTACGATCTCACACCAGTCACCATGACTGACTCGGAGTTTATTGTTTCCCTTCTAAACTCTGGGTGCCCACCAATTTCCACACGGGCAGCCTAGAGTTATGTTATCAGGAATCCAGGATATTCTGGATATTCTGGAGCTTTGGAAGCAAGCTGGATGGCGAAACGTATCACCTATATTTTTGTATTATTCCGCTGTGTATTCTGTATGAGGACAAGTTATATAACTGTCCATTGTTGTATATTGACTCTGATGATTGATGTATGTATAAACTGATATAGCTCTTTGTTTTAAAAGACTAGTGTTTATCTATTATATATTGTTCCGCTGCGATATGTGAGATTCTGATATTATTTTTGTTTCTGTTGTTGTTCTGTTGTTCTTCTTTCTTCTTCTGTTCTCTTCTTCTTCTACTCTTTTCTTCTACTTCTACTTTTTCTCCTATTTAAAACCCTCACTATTGGAGTTTCCGGCACTCGATTGCTCGGCGGTCGATAAAGTGAGTATCGATGTTGAATTTTCGAAAGTTGAAAATTCATGTACGTGACAGCGTGGTATCAGAGCATATGGTTAAGCGACAACCCTGCTCTGTTGGGTGTTACTCATTAGAGATAGAGTCAGCAGTACACTAGAATGAGTTGAGTGTAATAATAGATATGAGCGCGTATTTGTTATTGAATATAAATTTTTTTTTGTATTGTGTTGACTTATCGGTTGATTGTTTATGAATTCTGGTCGGTGCAGTCTAGCTAACTGTAATCGATAGAGGTTTCTAAACTCTTAAACAAGATAAACCGACACGGTATTGTTTTAAATAGGGTGAATGAAATAATTTTACCCAAAACTATTTTTGTATAGAAAAGAAATAATTTTCTGTAAATTATTATGATATATGGATGCATGGTTGTTAGGAAGTAATGATGTTAATTATCCTCATTAATATATATGTGGAAATTGTATATGAAATTGGATAAGAAATTGAAATTGTAACTCCAAAGTTAAGAGATGAATTCACATACAAATGAAATTAAAGAATGTAAATTATAAATGTGAATTGTAATTTAAAACGGGATTCTAGAGAAGTATTTGGAAAGGTTTTGAAAAGAAATTTGAAAATTTTGGAAATTTGGAAGTTTAAATCTTTTTGATTTGAAAATGTATTTCAAAGGTTTTGGAAAGTATTCGGGAGAGTTGAAAGCTCTAAACTCTTTTCGGTCGCTGGAAAATAACTTCGGTAATGACTGCAGCATTATCGATGTTCATTTTCGGGTTTCCAAAAGAGGAATTGCTGCCAAATTGTTTTTGTTTGCACAAAAAATGGACAAACACCTCAAAGTTGTATGATTTAGTAGATCTTATGTTGTTCTTAGTGATTTGGGTGATTTATGCAAATATATGAAAAACAGGGGCTAAACTGTAAAAAGACACGCAGATTTATAGTGGTTCAGCCAGAATGTGCCTACGTCCACTTTATATGTTATTTCTCTTCTTTTGTTGTGATTACAAGTACAAAGCTTTGGTACAAGTAAAAGAAAGTTGTTTGAAAGTTCCTTCCGTGCTTGAGCTCTCAAAAACTTGTCCCCATTGTTGTATCCCTGCCCCTCTATTTATAGAGTGAAGCTGGGGGTAGGGGTCTTGGAGGTATATAGCAGCTGGCGGGCCTGGGCTGAGACAATCTGGCCTGGAACACCTTGGTTCGGCATACCTTGATTCGGTGGTAGGTTGATTCGGTGAAGAGTTGGTCCGGTCGTGTAGTTTGGACCGGCGTGTAGGTTGATTCGGCATAGACTGATTCGGTGGGGAGTTGTTCCGGTCGTGTAGTTTGATTCGGCGAGGAGTTGGTCCGGTCGTGTTGTTTGGACCGGCGTGTAGGTTGATTCGGCATAGACTGATTCGGTGGGGAGTTGAACATGGTGGATGTTTGGTCCGGTAGGGTCAAAATATACCCAACACTTGCCCCCAAAGTAGGGTAGGTGCATGCACGTATCCTGCTTTGTTTTTGACCATCCTAATTCCCCGTTTTTATCTGGTCCGGTAGCCCGCTTTTGTCTATAAGTAGATGGTTAGGGCCTTCGTTTTTCCATCTACCGAACCATTCCGTCGTCTCTTGCCGAATCAAAGTGTATCCGAATCAATCTCGAGCGTTTGCCAAACCAAGCAATTTAGCCGGACCAAGCAACTTAGCCGAACCAGGTGAGATTTTTTCTGCCGAATGAGACTTCGTAATGAGAACACCGAATGAGTTTTTTCCGAATCGACTCATGGATACCGAGTGCCGAATGAAATCCCATTCGTGAATAGCCGGATGAACTCGGGTAACCCGAGATTACCGAATGAACTGTGCATCTGTTTCCCGAATGAACTTGTACCGAGTGAACATGTGTTTTATACTTCGAACTTCCAGTGAAATTCCAAATTATACTGCTTGTATATTCTAACGATATATTTTTCCCATTTTTGCAGATAAATGTCTCGAAAAGTTGAAACTCGATCAGATAAGAGGAGATCCGGGGGTGAAGGAGAGTCCTCGGCCGTGCCCCCAGCTCAATCAGGATCGGAGCGTCATGGGCCTGCCCCAAGGTCATTAGTGGATGGATATGGTCCCCAAGAGTTGCTGGACTCCCCTCCTGACTGCTTTCCTAGCTCTCTCAAAGAGGAGCAACTCGACGTTATATCTCGTTCCTTTGGGATCGATAGAGCCCTCATGCTGCTGCCGGGCCCAGGAGTCATGCCATACAGTCCTCCCGAAGGATACTTTGCTTATAGTAGGTACCATTGCATGTGTGGTGCTATCCCGCCACTCAATGCTTGGGTAGTCAGCTTCATCACGTACCTGAAGGTGGCCCCGTTCCAGCTTCACCCCAACTCTTATGCCATATTGGTGAGTCTCTTTGTTATTTTTCGGAGGAAGTATGGTCGCGCCCCCTCCAACCGGGAGATCCGGTACTTGTATAATTTAAGGGGCTATAAGAAGGGGTCCCCATATGTTAGCTTGGAGTCTGCTGTGACCTTCAAGCCGGTCCTGGACCTTTATTCCAAATTCAGTATGTTCAAGAAAGAATGGTTCTTTGTTAGGGACGACTCCGTCTCTATCCGGCGCTTTACCTCTGGATGTAAGTTGATGCTTTTACTTATAATTTCTATCCTGATTGTGATGCTTCTTCTCATACTTTCTCATTTTTGCTAGCGACAGGTGGCTTTCCTGTTGTGGAAACTGACCGCCTGGTTCAGACGGCGGCGGAGATAGAAGGCATTCTTGGGAAATACAGATCATCTGCTTACTTGATTAGAAATGCGATCCTTCTAGAATACAACTTGATCCTTCCGCAGCAGTCTGTAGTTAAGTTGAGGGAAACGGCGGAAGAGAGGGCGGCTGCTCAGGCCAAGGGAGGCGTTGCGGCAGAGGGTGGAAAGAGAAAACCATTCACGAAACCTCCAGCCGTTGGAGGTAAGAAACTTAAGAGGTCAGACGGTCCTTCTCCCAGCAATTGTCCACTTACTCAGGGGGAGATAGACGCGGAGGAGGAAAGAGGTGAGGCGGAGGGCGGGAGTGACGTTGAGCGTCTTGGTGACGAGGGTGGCGATGGACAGGGTGGTGATGGATCCAGGGCTTTGTCTTCTGGGCAAGTAGGCGAGATGCAAGAGTGGACGGACGATGCTCTCCGTCAGGCTTTTGAGGAGTTGGGTGATGATCCGGCTTTGGTAGAGAAGACCGGGGAGGCGGACACAACCGGGACTGGTGCAAGTGAGTCTTCTCCGACTATTCCGGCCAAGGTGGCTCTGACAACTCAAGGTGAACTCTTGACCCCTGCATGCTTCACTAATGATAGAGACTTAGGAATATTTTATGACCCGCTCCCGTCCTGGAATGAAATCCGGGACTTATTGCAGTATCCCACTCCTCCCCAGGGTTTGTACAACCACAGCTGTGTTTCTTTTCCTTTTCTAATCTTGCAATTTACCGCGTTCCTTGAATCATATTGTAATGTAAGATTATGACACTTGTTCTTTATATCAGGAGCAGGCAAGGCGCCCAAAGCTTCAGACCTTCGACACAGGCTCGAGCAATATAAACTTTCCAAAATTTCTGCTAAGCCGAAGCCCTCAGCCCAACGCTCCGGGGATGTAGTCGGGTACCGCCCTCTTCTTGGGGTCATCGAAGAGGGTATTCAGCAGAGGAAGAGGAGTCATCCTTTATCCGAAACTTCGCTCGGTTCTCAGCCTCCGGCTCAGCCTATTCATGATATTACTGAGGAGGGCAGCGAGTTTGTATCTTCTCCACACCCATCCGGAAACCCTTCTGTTGTTCATATCGACCGTCCCGATCTGGCCCGTAATCCATTTGCCGGTCATCCTGATCTGGATCCGGGTTCTCAGGATATTAATTTTGACGAAGTTACTGGTGAACACCTTCTCCCCCGTAACCCCATGGTACGAGTACTTGACGAAGCCAAGTCCTTAGACCTCGATCTACTCACCACTCGTGTAGTCACTATGGGAGACGAGGCCAAGGCCAACATTGATCGGGTGGCGGAGGAGGCCAAGAAGCTGATGGGGCATCACGCTCGGCTGGTTAAGGCCGGAGAGGAGATAGGGAGCGCCAATATCCGACTTCGATTGGTGGTCTCGGATCAGGCCAAGCAGCTTGCGGATCAGGCTATCCAGATTTCTCAGCACGAGGCTGCTACTGGGCGATTGAGGAGAACCATGGAAGAGGCCAGTCGGGCCGAATTGCGGAAAATGGAAGCTGCTTGCAAAGAGCGGATTGACATGGCTATTACCACGGTGGATGAGGTTCGGAGAGCGGATCTCGAGCAGGTGGAGGATTTGTCCGAGAAGCTTGAGGCTGCAGAACTTGCTCAAGCTAAGTTGAGGGAAGAGATGGAGGTGATGCGGAGGTCCCTTCAAGCTGATTGCTCGAGATACAGACTGGAGAGAGATGCTGCCGTGGAAAGGTTGTCGGCCTCCGATGCCCGGATGAGGGAGTTTGAGGAGAACGAAGGAATGATGGATGACATGCTCCAGGACATGTATTTCCGGACTTGGAAGCAGGGTAACCTCTCTTGGATGGATGATTATCCCAGAGTCATGGCCAAGACATATCTTCGGGCTTTGGAGGAGGCTAAGGCTGATGCAGATAAAGAGGGTGGAACGGCCTTCAGTATGGATGTGGTCACTGCCCAATTCACCAAGGAGGAGAAAGTGGCGGTAAAGGAGGGTATGCGGCTGCTTGCTGCTGAAGAGGCGGGTGTGCCGGTAGAAGATGACGACCAGGATGGTCAAGAAGCTAGTACTGGTAAGTCTTCCTTTCTAGTCTTTCTGTTAACTTGGTTACTCATCACTAATGAATCCTTTTTATGACCGGACAGGCGGGCAAAGGAACAAGGACAAGACTTCGACGCAACCAGCTCCATGACCGAACCTGAAAAATTCTTTTTGTAGGCTTGGCATCGTTGTATCTGTTAGTCTTAAGACAGTAGAGTAACTTCTAAGTTGTAATTCTTGCTACCTGTAATAACATTATTCTTGACGTGTAATTTTTTAGCTCAAGTTGATTTTGTCATTTCTTTGAATATTTGTTGCTATTTCGACATATCGTATGAGAAATGTAGCTATGTGTATTCTTGTAATTAAATTGTGTTTGATGTCAGATTCTGGTTTTAAATCATAATCTCATGTCTTGCAATGTTAGCGTGTGGTGTGAAAAAATCAAATTATAGTCATGCATTTGTACATAAAGGAAGAAAATACCGCCTTTCATGTTCTGTTTGTAAATGGAAGTTTCGAATATCTTGTATGACCAAGCATGGAGAGCAGTTGACTGCCCCGCCATCTGATTGTGAATCTCTGCATCCATTGGCGGGTATCTCTTACCCTGCATCCTGTACTTTATGGTTTGTTATAGAGGATAGGAGGAAAGTTTTTTTTTTTTTTTTTTAAGTAAAACTGAAATATGTGGAATAGTAAAACTTCCAGTCACGGAAGGCCTTCGATGTGCTTAAGTTCGTGGCAAACGGGTTTTGTAGTCACTTTCCCTAGCTGTGGGTCTTGGAGACATTTGTCACCCATCTTACGCCTCCGCGGGGAGTTAATTCTTTTTTACCACAGCCGTACTTAAGACACACCGGAGCCGAGATCGCGCACAGTAACTACCCGGGCCATTATGGCCCGTACTCATGGGTATTATTCGACTTACTGTGGCCGGCTAGCGTGGGTGCCGATCGTCAACTGTGAACTGCCCCTGGCTGGCCACACCTTATGTTGGGGCTTATAATCGGTTCACAGTCGCCGGCGAGCCTAACGCCGTAATGAGCTGCCTCGGCTATAGTCGGCCTTCTCGGTGGCTTATAATCGGCTCATTACAGTTGGCTTTAAGGGCCGTCGCGAGCAATGAGTTAACCCGCAGCAGAGGGATGCTGGAGCAAAAGTGTCTCATTGGCGAGGGCATAGATTCGCATAGTACCTGTTGGGGCTTGTCCACGTGAAGTTGCATTGTGGAGTGCTTTGAATAGAAATGCTATATGCTCAGGATTTTGTTCAACAGAAAAGGATAAAGTTAACAAGCAGCCAAGATACAAAGGAACAAGTTAAAAAAGAGACGAGGCTTTTTTAAAGTGGTTCGGCACGAAAAAATGCCTACGTCCACTGATTCTCTTCGTTAATTCACTTCATATGGGCAATACAAGTTAAGAAAAGTATCGACGGAGGTGTTGGATGTTCCATGCCCTCTGGAACACCTCCCCGTCCACTGTTGACAAAATATAGGCTCCGTTGTGGAGATCTTTATGAATTACATATGGTCCATCCCAGATTGGGTCTAGTGCTCCGGGGCGAGGGAAGATTCGCTTGAGGACAAGATCCCCTTCTCGTAAGGCACGATGCTTGACTTTGGAGTTGTATTGTGCTGCCACCTTTTGCTTGTGGGCTGCTGTTTTTAGGACTGCATCATTCCTTCTCTCCTCGACTAGATCCAAAGACATGTTGAGGAGCTCTTCGTTTTCTTCTGGGTTATAGTGGATCCTACGGTGGGAAGGCACAATGGTTTCAACTGGGAGCATAGCCTCCGATCCGTATGCCAAAGAGAAAGGAGTGTGCCCTGTTGATGTTCTGAAAGATGTGCGGTAGGCCCATAGTGCCGTAGGGAGTTCATCCACCCAAGCGCCCTTTGACTTTTCGAGCTTCTTTTTGATCAGAGTTTTCAGAATTTTGTTGACTGCTTCGACTTGTCCGTTTGCTTGGGGATATGCTACGGATGAGAAGCTTTTGCGAATTCCGTGTTCTTGGCACCAGTTGGCGAATTCCTCGCTGTCAAACTGAAGTCCATTGTCTGATATGATTTTTAGTGGGACTCCGTACCTGCACAGAACATTTTTGATTAAGAAGTTGATAACTTTCGCTGAAGATACTTTATTTAGAGGTTCTGCTTCCACCCATTTGGTGAAATAGTCGACTGCTACTATAGCATATTTGGCGCCGCCTCGACCCATTGGCAGTTCACCGATTAAGTCAATTCCCCATACTGCAAAGGGCCAAGGGCTGGTCATCTGGGTAATCTCGGTTGTTGGTAGCCGAGGGACCTTAGCAAACTTTTGGCATCTGTCACACTTCTTGACGAAATCTAAGGCGTCCTTGCTTAAGGTGGGCCAGAAATATCCGTATCGGAGTATCTTTTTTGCTAATGTTTGCCCTCCGGTGTGATCTCCGCAGCTTCCTTGATGAACGTTGGATAAGATTTCCTTGGCTTCCCTTCCGGCGACACACCTTAATAATGGGTTAGAGAACCCACGCCGATAGAGGATGTCTCCTTGTATTGTGTAGCGGGACGCTTTCCTCAAGATTTTCTTGACTTCGTTACGCCCGTCGGGTAGTGTGCCATTTTGTAGGTAGTCTCGGATGGGAGTTATCCAAGTTGCTTCTTCGGTTGCAGCTATCAGATTCACTTGTTCAAAACTCGGGATCATTTGCTTTGAGACAGTTACTGCCCCGAAGATGGCGACGTCTCTCATACTTGCTTGCTTTGCCAATTCGTCGGCCTCTTGGTTCTCTTCCCGAGGGATGTGTTTGACTAAGTAGTGGTCCAATCGGCTGAGAAGTAACTTGGTCTTCTTTAGATATGCTATGAGTCGTTCTTCTCGAGCTTGGAATTCCCCTAGTATTTGATTAACAATAAGCTGAGAATCGCTGTGAAGACACAAAGAATTGGCTCCGATCTCGATAGCAATTTCTAATCCGGCTATTACTGCTTCGTATTCTGCATCGTTGTTGGTGGCAGTGAACTCCAACCTTATAGCATAGTGCAGTTTATTTCCCCTGGGAGTGATGATTACCACACCTGCCCCCGAGCCTTGTTCGTTAGATGCACCGTCCACAAAGAGATTCCACTTGATATCTTCTGTTATTTCCAGTTGCTCCTTATCCTCGTTGGTAGTGAATTCTGCAATGAAATCAGCCATGGCTTGTCCCTTGATGGCGGTGCGAGGGTGATAGGTGATATCATATTGACTCAGCTCAATACACCATTTAAGTAGTCGCCCGGAAGTGTCGGGACGATGGAGTACCTGCCTCAGTGGTTGATTGGTTAGAACCTTGATGGAATGGGATTGGAAGTAATGACGTAGCTTTCGTGAAGTGATTAGTAAACAGTATGCTAACTTTTCGAGCTTAGGATATCTGACTTCTGCCCCAGTAAACCTTTTACTGACGAAGTAAACTGGTCGTTGCGTATGGTTATCTTCTCTTACCAAGGCAGCGCTTAGAGCGTGAGATGACACAGCAAGGTATAGGTATAATTCTTCGCCTTCGCTTGGGGTCGAGAGTACTGGTGGTTTCTGGAGGTGTTCGATTAGGTTAAGGAAAGCGGTCAAGCATTCGTCCGTCCATTCGAACTTTCCTTTATCTTTCTTTAGAGCTTCGAAAAAGGGGACGCACTTGTCCGTTGCTTTGGAGATGAATCGGCTTAGGGCAGCCACTTTTCCATTTAGGCTTTGCATTTCCTTTCGGGTGGAAGGTATCTTGATGTCTCTTAATGCTCGGACTTGTTCAGGGTTTGCTTCTATCCCTCGGGCATGGACGATGAATCCTAAGAATTTTCCTGATGACACTCCGAAGGAGCACTTTAGTGGATTCAACTTCATTCCATACTGTCGAAGTACCTGGAACATCTCGCCCAGGTGGCTTACGTGATCTTTGGCTTTCCGTGATTTTACCAGCATGTCGTCTACGTATACTTCCATTGTTCGTCCTATTAGCCCTGCGAACATCTTGTTGACGAGGCGCTGGTAGGTGGCTCCTGCATTTTTAAGTCCGAAGGGCATCACTTTGTAGCAGTACAAACCCCGGTCGGTGATGAAACTAGTGTGATCTTGGTCGGGAGCATGCATAGGAATTTGGTTATATCCCGAGTATGCATCCATAAAAGACAGGAGTTCGTGCCCGGCTGTGCTGTCTACAAGTTGGTCGATTCTGGGAAGCGGAAAGCAATCCTTTGGGCAGGCGTCATTTAGGTTGGAGAAGTCAATGCAGGTCCGCCACTTCCCATTAGCCTTCTTTACTAGTACCGGGTTGGCGATCCATTCTGGGTAAATAGCTTCTCGTATGAAGTCATTGGCGAGTAGATTCTTTACTTCTTCATCGAGGGCTGCTGATCGCTCTGCCCCCATACTTCTCTTTTTTTGTTTTACGGGTGCCTTGGTAGGATCAATTTTTAATACGTGGCACGCTATGTTGGGGGAGATTCCGGTCATGTCAGCGTGTGACCAAGCGAATATATCCAAGTTGTGGCGGAGAAAATCAACGAGTTGTTCCTTCAATTCCGTTTTCAGCTGCGACCCAATTTTCAGTAGCCTACTTGAGTCGTGCTTGTCTACAGATATAAACTCCATAGCCTCTGCAGGCTCGGCGGTGGCCTCCTCCTCTTTGTCCCTCGGGTCTAATTCATTGAAAGGGTCGCTGGTGTATCGAAGAGGAGGGGCTTTCTTTAGTTGCTATGCTTCAAGGCTTTTTGTGCAGAGAGCAATCTCTACACCTTTCCCTTTATCTCTCCTGTGGTTGTTGCGAAGTTCGGTTACATAGCAGTCTCGTGCGATATCTTGGTCTCCTTCCACTTCCCCTACCCCACTGTCTGTTGGAAATTTCATTTTTAGGCACCACGGGGCTAGGACAATCTGGAAGTCAGATAGGGCTGGTCTTCCTAGGAAGGCGTTGTAGGCCGAATGGTTTTCTATCAGCACAAACGTCTGTTTCCTTACAACGGAGCGGGGATGGCTTCCGATTTCAACGAAGAGGTCCAGCTGCCCGATGGGCATTTTCGCATCTCCAGTGAAACCGTGTAGCGGTTTATCGCAGGGAGATACGTCCTTCATTGACAACCTCATTTTGTCGAATGCGTGTTTGAACAGGATATTTACAGAGCTTCCAGTGTCTACCAGGATTCGGTAAACTTCGGCGGGACCGAGTCGGGCAGAGATAACCATGGGATCCATGTGAGGGTACTGTCTTCCTTCTAGGTCGCGTTTACTGAATGTGATGTCATCACTTTCTTTCCGCTTTGGGTGGCGCTCTTCTATAACCGTATTGACACAGTCTCTATTGTCTCTGAGCGACTTCCCATATCTTTCCATCTCTTTCCAACTTCTGTCTGCGATGTGTGGACCTCCTGAGATGGTATGGACCACTATCTTCTCTTGACTAGAGCTGCTAGCGTTGCGGTCGCCTCTGCCGGTCCCTGGTGAGGGTAGCCTTGGGTTTTCATTGGCAGGACCTGGAGTCCTGCCTTGACTTTTTACATAGCGTTCCAGTTTCTTTCTTCTGATGTGTTCCTCAATCAGATCTCGGAGATGATGGCATTCGTTGGTATCATGTCCGTGGGATTCGTGGAAGCGGCAGAATTTTCCAGATTTCTGTGCGCTATCTGATTCCTTCTTGTATGGTGGGCGTTTGTATCTAACTTCGCCTTGGGTGGCAAGGAAGATGTTTTCGACGGTCTCGTTCAAAGGGGTGTAAGAGTCGAATCTTGGTCCTGGCCGATATAGGCGTTTCTCTACTTTCTTGCCCCCAGCATTGTCTCTGGAATCATTTCTTCGAACGTCCCTTGCCACAGCAGGGGCATTGCCATGGGTCGTCTTACTTTGCTGTCCTGACTGCCCCTCAATGGCAGCATCCTCAAGCCTCATGTATTTCCCGGCTTCATGGAAGAAATCGGGTAAAGTAGCTGGTTTTTCTTTTGTCAATCTCCTAGCAAATTTAGTGTCCGGATGCACCCCACTGCAGAGGGCCATTAGGATAAGCTTCTCATCGGCATCTTGAACTGCGGCTGCTGCGGCGTTGAATCTGGTTAGGTATTGTTGCAGCTTTTCTCCAGGTTTCTGTTTGACGCTGGATAAGGAATAAGCGTCCTTAGGTTGCTCCACATGAATGCGGAACTGACTGATGAATTTTTCTTTCAACATTTCCCATGAGCTGATGGATCCTTGGGGTAGATGACAGAACCAGGAGGTAGCAAGATCTGCTAAGAAGAGCGGGAAGCATTTGCACAGCACTCCCTCTGTTGCTCCACTCATGAGCATATGCTGCGTGTACCTCTGTAAGTGTACAACGGGATCGGAGGTTCCTTTGTAGGGTTCCATTGTTGGCATCTTCCATTCTCGGGGGGTGATAGCAATTTCGATATTGCGGGCGAAAGGGCTGGTTACCCTAGCGCCTATCCCTCGATCTCTTTGCTCCCGTTGGACACACTCTCTGAATAAGCGTGCCATCCTTTCATCAGAATTTGGAGCGGACAGAAATGAGTTTGGTTCCGTTCTGTGGGGTTGACTCCGACCAGACAACCTGTAGGGATGGTATCGTCTATCATTCCTCATATTTTCCAGTGGCTGCCTTTGATCTTCTGGGAGCATGCTTGGGTCAGCTACAGTTGGCCCTTGCCTTGATCTTCCCCTGTTGGGTTCTGATCTAAGCACTTCCTCGGGTCCAACTTCGGGCTGAACTCTAGCTCGGCCCCGTTCATTGGTGTTCCTGTGGTTAGGCAGCATGACCGGCTCAGCTGCAGTTGACCTCCGCCCGGTACCTTCCGCGTTGGGTTCGGCACCAAACGCTTCCTCAGGCCTAACTTCGGGCTGAGCTCGGTCTCGGCTCCTACCATGGCTACCCCTGCCGTTAGCTCCTTCGAAGAAGGAAGATCTTTGCTGTCTCTGAGATCCTCCAGATTGGGACTCGCCCCATGATTCAGTGTTGCGGTTGGATTCTTCAGCGTCCCTTAAGCGTGACATGAGATGGTCTACCAAGGCTTCCTGCTGGGACGTGAAGCGGTTAGTTACTTCAACAACAACTCTGTCCAAATCTGCCCTAGTAATTGCTGCAGGCTGTTCTGTGGCAGGAGTGGCTGGGTTAGCCTGTCCTTCATTTGTTGCCGTTGCTGGATGAGGACGGTTCACTTGATTTGTGGCAGCTGGATCAGGAAGGCTGCTGGATGCGATGTTTTTTCCTTTGTTAACATCTTTTCTCTGTTTGGGAGGCATGTTTTCCAAGCGGCGGACGATGGTGTTAGGAAAACTTGTTAAGCGGATGAAGCTGAAGCTTCGAGCTTCTAGCTCTCAATGAAAGCACCAAAAATGTTTGCACAAAAAATGGACAAACACCTCAAAGTTGTATGATTTAGTAGATCTTATGTTGTTCTTAGTGATTTGGGTGATTTATGCAAATATATGAAAAACAGGGGCTAAACTGTAAAAAGACACGCAGATTTATAGTGGTTCAGCCAGAATGTGCCTACGTCCACTTTATATGTTATTTCTCTTCTTTTGTTGTGATTACAAGTACAAAGCTTTGGTACAAGTAAAAGAAAGTTGTTTGAAAGTTCCTTCCGTGCTTGAGCTCTCAAAAACTTGTCCCCATTGTTGTATCCCTGCCCCTCTATTTATAGAGTGAAGCTGGGGGTAGGGGTCTTGGAGGTATATAGCAGCTGGCGGGCCTGGGCTGAGACAATCTGGCCTGGAACACCTTGGTTCGGCATACCTTGATTCGGTGGTAGGTTGATTCGGTGAAGAGTTGGTCCGGTCGTGTAGTTTGGACCGGCGTGTAGGTTGATTCGGCATAGACTGATTCGGTGGGGAGTTGTTCCGGTCGTGTAGTTTGATTCGGCGAGGAGTTGGTCCGGTCGTGTTGTTTGGACCGGCGTGTAGGTTGATTCGGCATAGACTGATTCGGTGGGGAGTTGAACATGGTGGATGTTTGGTCCGGTAGGGTCAAAATATACCCAACAGTTTTAAATGGAAGTTGTTTGAAAATTTGGGTTTTGTTTTGAAAATTCAAGGGATAATTTGAATTGTTTTCAAAAATGGTTTTGAAAAGGTTGAAAGGACTCTGGAATACTATATAAAAATAATTGTGAAATATTATTAAGTTGATAACTTATACAAATTGAATTATGAAAATAAAATTGTGAATGAATAAATAAGTTTACAATTGTAAGTGCAAGAGAATGAAATTGAATGTTAAAATTCATTTTGAATTTGTAAGTAAATAAAACTAGAATTGAATTTGATTTGTAGAAAACAAAGTGAAGAATTAAACTAAAATTAGTAAGTGAAGCTAATTGAATCTTGACCAAATGAATAAGGTTTGAACGAATTAAATTTAAAATGAATTGAAATCCAGTTGAATGTAAGTAGATTTAACCGAAGAGGAATTAGATTCAAATGAATTTGAAATGTAAAATTGAATAAGAAATGAATATGTGTAACTTCAATAATGAATTAGAGATGATATAAGCAGTTTATATTGAAAATTTTGTAATAGAATTTGCAAAATAGTTTGAATATATGTAACTAGATATTATGGCTAGTAGGATATACAGGTGTTATAAAAGGAATTGGAATTTTGATTTCGAAGATAATTTGAATTGCTCGACAAAAGGTAAGTATTTGAATTTCTATATGAGATTTGCTGATTTCTTCTCTAGCCTCTTGGCTTTTTCTTTTTCTTTTTGAAATCAGAGAGTCCGTAGGGACGTTTTGTAGTCGTGCCGTATTAGCCGCGCAAAGGAGACGCTGGCGAAATTTTTCGAAAATTTCGAGTGTTAGAAAATTTTGAGAAAATTTTGAAAGTTTAAAGTTTAAATTTGAATTTAAATTTGAATTGAAAGTAAACAATGTTGTTTGAACTTATAATTGAAGTTGGAAAGCTAGTTGAATTGATAACGAATCTTTAGTAGAAAGATTTGTTTTGAAAATTTGATAAAACTATTAGATTGTGAAAAATAGTAGACGAGTTAAGGACTTTTTTTCCTAACTTGTAATTTCGGGACGAAATTCTTTTAAGGAGGGAAGTCTGTAACGACCCATAATTTTGAACAAATTAAATTGAGAATATTTAATTAATTTTAAATATTTGAATGATGATTTAATTTGACTCCCCGATATAACTTTGAATTTGGCGATTAAATTATAAAATTTAATCTATTGAAACTGGATAAAATTTATATCTTCAATTTTAAAGTTGAAGAAAAATATTTCGAAAAGCTTTTAAAATTTATATTGATGATACTGAAGATAATAGAAGCTTCAGAATTTAATTTCGGACTGTTTTGTTCAGTTTTGAAATTATATTGTTCGAATCGATATTTAAAAATAGTCATTTTTCAAACAGTCTCGGAATTCGACGAAACCAGTTCCATTGGATCCGAAATATTGTATTATTGCCGGGTTTCAAATTTCGTATTTATCAGAGTTGTTTTGTGACCGTATGGTTACAAAACGCGTTGAAGTTTTAAATCGAATTTGATTTTTATTTAAATTTTTAATATGGTCAACACATCAGTACGTTCTTCCTAAATTTGCGCCTCAAATCACGAAGGAATCACGATGTAAAATCGTGCGACCCATACCCGCTGCCTCCTCTTTTAATTTTAAAAATGTTCCTCTCAGATTCAAAACGAATTCACGAAAATGGCCGAAGCCAGAAAGAAAAAGAAAAAAAATATATATCTATATAAAATCGCGTCCCTCTCTCGTTCCATCCCCAAATCTCACTACCGAAACAAAAGCAAACGAGAATGGGAGGGAGGCAGTCGCAGCCTAAATTGATGGGCTCGGGTGTCGCGATGAAGTCGCGAACGAAGAGGAGCCGCGTAGTCGTCGTAAAAAGGGGAAGAGCTTCGCAAGGCAGGAGGCGCGTCGCGATTTATCGCGTGAGGTGGAGGCGTTCGCGAATGGGCAGCGCTTGCTGAGGGGGAGGCGGCGTGTCGTATCAAAGTCGAGCCATTATAGGGAAGCTCGAGCGCGAGTTCTTTGGCGAAGTTTGGGCAGCACGATTGGGTTCGTTGATTTGGGGGTCGAGGTCGTGAGGTGATGGCCGGGTTCGTGGCTGCGATGGTGGGTTGCAGGCGATTTGGGATGATGTCGCGAACGAGGGGGAGGATCGCGTGGGTGTCGATCGCAAGGCAGGGTGGTCGAGCCTGGGTTGTTAAATTTACAGTAAGGTATTTTCTTGATTTATTCATACATATTTATATATAGAAAAAATGTGAACCCAGTATTTGAATTTTTACAGTAGGCTAAGGTGTTGTAGGAAATTTATTTTAAAGTAAATTTAGTTTTAAAAATTTAATTCTACTTAGATAAAATTGTTAGGAGTAATCTGTTTAAAATTTATAGAAATTTAGTTTGAATTTAAATTTATTTGGGTAAAAGGAAAATTTGTTGGAATAAAATATTTTGTTAGAATAAATTTTGTTAAAAGAGAATTAATTTTGAATTTAATTTTCTTATGAAATCAATTTATTAAAAAGAAATAGTAATGAATTGTTCCATCAATTTAAATAGTTAATGGAGAATTTGTTTAAAATAAATCATTTGATAAAAATTAAAGGATTGGTTTAAAGAAAATTAACAGACGATAATTTATTGTCAATTTATTCGAATATTAATAGAATTGTATAATTATTTATACAAGGTCAAAATTTGGAGAAAACAAACTGAAATGGAAATGGATGGCAAATTAAAAGCTAAGGTGAGATCTTCTCACTCAAATGAAAAGTGGAATTTTCAGTTATTGTTTTGATTGATTGCTATTGGATGTGCTATTAGATATGATAGGATATATCTATATATATAGCAATATATACATATTGGCATATGTATATATTGGATTGATTGATTCCCGCCTCGTATAGCGGATGAGACCCTATTGCGCCGTTAGTAAGCGGATATTTTTATAAAACCCATATACCGCGATATTCCACCTCGAAGTGGAATTGGTATTGTGCTAACGTCTGTGGATGCAGGGAAACAGGTTGGAGGGATCCAACTGGATTCCTCACCAGTATTTATTTATTTACAGATATTGATGTATATCCTGTTATCATATTGATATATGATATTGAATGTTGTGATTGACTAATTGGTGTTGTTGCATCATCGGATTCATCTTTTGAAATTTAAAAATAACGATGTTGATTTCAAAAGAGATTTTTGAAGTGATCTTTGAAAATATACGTTTTATTAAATTTTTGAAGTGATTTATAATAAATAAATAAACGTTCAATTTTTTTTTTTAAAGTTATAAAAAGTTAAGATTTTTGTGAAATATAACCAAAGTGTGATTTTTGAAGTGAAAGTTGATTTAATTGTAGAATGGGTTAAATTGAGATTTTTAAAGTATTATAAAAGATGTACAAAATTGATATTCATAACTTTAAAAGATTGGGATTATAAAACGAGTTTTTATAAGCGTTAAAATGAATTTTTAAGAATTTATAAGTGAATGAAATTTATAAATTGTGAACTTATAAATGGAAATGATTTTGTAGAATAAATGAATTATAAGTATTCAACTTATAATATGGATAGTTGGTATAAAAATTTAGTTATGAATTGAATTAGTTAACAAAGGAGATTTATAAATTGAAGTTTTTATAAATATAAATGTGATTTATAAACGTTGTTTATAAATCCGAAATTACTTATTTTGATAAGTGAAATTCTAGAAGTAAATAAAAGGAGATTTATAAATCGAAGTTGTTATTAAAATAGAAATAGAATTTATAAACGTGTTTATAAATTTGAAATAGATTGAATTGGATAAATTAAATATAGAAGATTTTTAAAGAAGATATATTCGCGATTTTGGATAGCGAATCTCTATTGAAATTAAAATGTGTAGAAATGATTGAAATTGGGTTAAGTGAATTATATTCATGATTTTGGATAGTGAATATATTGTTTAGTAAAATGGATTTTTATTTTTGAAGAAGTGATATAAAAAAATGAAGTTAAACATTTTAAAGATGTTTTAAAATGTATTGTGAATTGAAAGCATAGATTTCAACATTCATTGTTGAAATAGACGTTTTCGAGAAATAAGGAAATGATGGACTATAACACTGTTGTTATAGTAAATGATTTTCGAAAGAAAATGTTTTATGTAGTATTGGGATTTATATATATCTATCTTAAAATCCGAATCCCTATACTAGTGATTTCGAGTCGTCGTAACGATGTTTTACGCAACATTCGTTTTGACTCAAATAGATGTTAAAATTTATGATTTCCTTAAAGGATGAAATATATACTTAATTATAATTTAAGTATATCGAATATTTTCCAAGTGTTGAAAATAAATGATTGTGAAATACTTATTATTTAATAAGTATGGAAATGCTTTTCCAATATGAAATGAACTGTTTTGAGATTTTATCTTCAAAGATAAAATGAAATTGTAACGACCCGCCATTTTGGACCATTCGCGTCCATTATAAGTGTATAGGTAGACACTCATGCCGGAGTTGAATTGCTCAAAATACCGCGTTGTTAATTTAAATTTGGCAAAACTGAACATATACAGTAAATAGATATAATCACAGATCACAGACACAGAGTAATAAGTGCAGCGGAAATAAAAGAGATAGTAGTTCATGAAGCTACTATATAAATATATAAAATACATCAGAGTTTATAACAGAAGAGTAATACGATACATCAGATACAAATCAGAATACATCACTGGAATCATCGAATATCTGAAAGCTGGATAGATAGCTGGATCTCCAAGCGAAGCTCCAACTCCAAAGGTGAGTCTCGAAAGCTGAACTACTCAGTCTGACCCGAGCGTAAGGAAAAGACAAAACACTCGAGTCAGGATTAACATTCTTATATTAATAAATTCAACTCAAGTGGAATAGCAATTGAAATACAAGTAACTCAAAGGATGTTTGGAATAACCATCCTTTAAGGATCCGTTAAACTATCTACTATGTAGTAAGGTACGCTAAGTAGATAATGTCTATCAGTAATATAAGGTATCAAAGTAGGGTTAAGCAGGGCCCATACACCTCTTAACCTGTTTATTCCCAAAAGCATATACAAGACCGTAGTTTCCCCAAAACCGGAAGTCACCAGAGGGCAATCCATATACTAAAGGTACAAATCAAAATCGTAGTGGTCGCGAATAGGATAATTAGTATGACAAGGTACATGAGGCGATACCAACTAGGATACTAGTAGTTGCGTGATCCGGACTGATGTTGGGCATAGCAGCTACTACCCCAACACCGCGAAACAACACTCCCATAATCGAGGGGTGCACCCAAATCGAATCACAAAAGTAATAGATATGGTAACGAAGAAGTGTGTCCGCTAGAGGTGGCGAACCTCAATGGCCCGGCGCGGCTCCTGTTTTAGTCATGTCAGGGGTCATCCAAAATCGTTCTCTTTCTTCAATCAACGCGTTCACCAAACCATCCACTTCATTCTGGATCAACACTCCGCGTATGGTTATTAAAGTGGTTTCGGTTCAGATAGAGAGTATATCCATTACCGATCCCGGTATCTTTAATAACTTTCGTAATTATTACACCGATTGGTCGTTTATATATTTCAAAAACCAAATCAATTTCAATTTCAAATAGAATTCGTAAATCAACATTTCATTTGTCTTTCTAAAACAATTTCCAAATTTTCGTTTCAAAACTTCGAATTTTCCGTTTCAAAATCTTATAATTCAATTTCAATTTCTATTTAAAACAATTCAAATATTGATTCAAGTTCGTATATAAGTTTCATTCCGAAATCATTTAAATAAATTCTATTTAACATTCAAATCAATTTAAACTCATTTATCGATTTCATTCAATATTCGTTAAGTTACTTTATCATTCAAAACAATTTCTATTAAATTTCCAATTCATTAAATCAATAACTCAAGTTCAACTTCATTAAATCAAAACTTACAATTTCGAATTAAACTAAATTCGTCGAATCAATTCTCCAATTACAAGTCTTACATTAATTCCAAAATATCACATTTCATTTTTGTTAAAGAAATCCAATTTCACTTATTTACTTTCTTAAATACTTTTCCAAAACTTAATTAATAAAGAAAAATCAATTTCAATTATTTACAAAATAAAATTCACTTATTCAAAGGTTCAATTTCTCTTATCAAAGAATTCAAATTGAATTTAATCATTAAATAATTCAATCTTATTTAATTATTAAATAATTCAAAACTTAATTATTAAATAATTCAAAGTTTAATAATTATAATTTCTATCTTAATTATAATCTCAAACTTAATTATTAAATCATTTCAAAGTTAATTCAATCATTTCTCAAATTAAACAACATTCTTTCATTGATTACATTGTTAATCTTTTGTTTTCAGATTATTAAATATTACCATTTTCCTTTCATTAAAATTCAAATTTCAACTTTGTTTCAAAACCATATTATTTATTCCAATAAAATCTTCGTTTTATTTTAAATCAAATTATTGACCAATCGGGTTTTATTTAATTTCCTATCCTAGGTAAAAATTCAATTTGGGTATTTATCATTTCAACCCGATTCCAATTCAATTCAAAATCAGAACATAGCAAAGGGAACTTGCAGTGTGATAACAGGGATGGTGTCAAAGTAAATAAACAAGCAATAACAACAATCAATATCCATCCAATAATCAATTCAAATAATCCCGAAATAACCGTATTAATTCGCATTGTTATTTGTACGAATTTATATAATTATTTCTAGAATCTACACTATCATTTCATGCAGATTAAAGATTATTACATTACAGTTTCACTTGTCATCTATTTACAATTTCATATATCATCAATTTAACAACATACATTCAGTGGTTCAAAATGTAATTAAACAAATCCTACGTGTCAATAAATTCAACAGTTAAAGGGGTCATATTATACAAATGTCAGTTAATCAAATTTAACATTTAATTATCCTATATCAAGTTCAATTTCATACTATTTATCATTTTAACATTAACAATTTAACGTCCAATATAAACATCAACAATCAATCAATTAACAACCAAACTGGATTATCATCGCATAAATAATTAACAGATAATGGTGTCAGATGTCACAGGTGAACTGATACAGGTAATAACAGTGTAAATATCAAACAGTAGCATTATTTCAATTGTCGTTTCAATTGAAATCAAATTTAATAAATAAAAGAACGTTAATCGTGAGTGAGTGCTCACCTTTCGAGGCTAGAGATTTTTGACGATGAAATTGAGTTGTGAATCCCGGCACGAATTTCAAAGCAAAACTGGATCGACACGAATTCAACGGATAAGCTGATAACACGAATAGACGAAATAAATCAAACTGGATCGACGAAGATAATTGGTATAGGTGAACTTGTATATACCTCTAAATAACTATTTATATATATAAAATCGTATACAACCTATAATTTAAATAAACAAATAACTTTCAAAATCTATATATATATATATATATATACACACATAAATAAATTAACAACATTTTTAAAACACATATATATTTCGAAATCATTGTCCTAATAAAACACATATAAAATAAACATACCTACAACAAAACTTATAACCAGATTCCAAACAAATATGTAAGAAACTTTTTATATATAAACTTACTTAAACTCACACAGATGTATAATTAACATATATTTATATTAAGACTGATATACATACAAACTTTGTACATAACTGTACACTTGAAAACTTTATATATACATAAACTCGGACAACCTATATATATAAAACAAACAGACAAACTTATACAACTCAGAACCTATACATATGCATAGGGCTGCTATGTCAGAGATAAAGATATGTATTCATACATTGAATAAAACGTGTAACAGAGTGTTCACCCTTTTATATTTATACACTTATGCCGCTTATACATAACAAACATATACTTTAAAGTATATATACAGTATAAATCAAACGTGTGTATGTAATACCTATATAAAAATTGAAAACCAAACCAATGTATACATTTTTTCTTCTCTTCGTAGCAAACCAAACTACTATATGCTATAGCTTATATAAATTCATGTATATAATCAAACAGATAACATATATATACTTATATATTATACATGACCAGCCTATACTTATTTTAGTTTATATATGAACAACCAGAACATAAACCAAACGAGCCAGTATAACAAAATGTATATATTTTCCTATACTGCTATATACATACAAATCTAATATAAGGGTAAGTATAAAACAACCTGCATTTGTACTAACAAATCATATGACTTTTATATAAACTTATGTATTCAATATACTGATAACCCAAACAGAGAAAGATAAAACTTACATAAAGTATATGTATATATATACACACAAAGTGGCCATGATGGAGATGAAAGCTAGGTGGGAAGAACAAGTCGGGCGATGGTTGAGCAGCTGCGATGGGGTCTGGTGGTTTTTGAGGCTGGGTGGAGTTGACGTGGAGGGCAGTGGATCTGCGTGGAGACGGAGGTAGGTGGGTGACGGGCTCGGTGCCGGTGGCGATGAGTTGGAACGTGGCGGAGGATTGGCGCATGGTTGATGGTGGATGTGGGCTTCACAGCGGTGAGAGGACTGGAGGCTGAGGAAATAACTTTGGAGGCCACGGAAGGATTGAGATGGTGGTATGGTGTTCTGGGTTCGGTTGTGAGGCGAGTGGGCGGGGAATCTTTGGTATTGGCGGAGCACGGTTAACAAGGCGGAAGTTTGGGATGCTCGGCAACCAGCAGTTCACGAAGAAAGAAGGAGTTGTGCGTGCTAGAGGGAGGCGGCAGATTATCGAGTGAAAATAAAAGAAATTGGCAGAGAGAAAAATGCAAGTAAAACGAACCAGATTATCAAGTGAAATAGGAACAACCAAGAGTCAAACGTTGTATTCAATAAATATTTATGGCTAGTGGCTATTCATTTCCACGGCTGAAGTTTGAAAGGCAAAAGAAAACAAAAGGTCACAGATATGATACCGATACGACATCTATTTTTATCGTTCCCGTCACGTACCGGATCACAAAATACAGAAATAAATATACTACGGAGGTCAGCACGACGAGACGGTCAAAACGGTATACAGATATCAGTGGTACGATCAGCCGATAAAAATCGATATCGGTACCAAAATGCTGCTATTTTACAGAAAATAAGAACGACGGAGCAATAGATGTCCGAATTTGGAAAAACGACAAACTGAAATCTTGCTCAGAAGATGGTTTAGAATTTTTCTATGTAAAAATATTTAGGTTTTGAAAATGTTTTATTTTCACTGCTTTTTAACTGATTAAATTGAAGTGAATTTTCGCGCGAAATAAACTTTCATATTTTCGAACGAAAATTTACCAGTTGCTATGTTAAACTAGACGTATTCCAAATATTAAATTTTTATTTCAAAATTTTATCGTTTAAAATTTCACAAAATTTTTACTAATTTCGTTATTAAAACGGTTAAAATTTACGGGTCGTTACATTCTCCCCCACTCAAAACTTTTCGTCCCCGAAAAGGAACGAGGTAGGAAAATAGAAACAACCAGAAAGAAAACAGATTTGAAATACAAAATAACGATTAATTTAAACCATATAAATTCAAATTTTAATTAATTGATATTCAATAATTGATTTAATCCATTTGATTTCACTAAAATCAATCTCACTATTTCTAAATTCATTTCTTATTATCCCATTTTCTTAAATTTACAATTTCTAAAACCATAAATTTGAATAGTCTTTTATTATAATCATATTTTTTTCAACAATTTAAATTCTTCTTTATTCCAAATTACTGTTAAATTCATTCTACTTAATATGTCTAATCACATATATTTAACCCATATAAATTAATTTAAACCATAAAAGTTTCGATTTAAATTAATTTATATTTACTAATTGCTTTCAAATTCAAGGTGTTTTCATAAGTTGATCAAATTTCAATTTATTAATTCTTTCAAAACAAATTTATTAATTCTTTCAAAACAAAGTTATTTCATTATTAACTGAATTTACTTATTATCTTATCTAATTCTATTAACATCTTTATAATCAAAATTCAGTGTATAACATTTATTATAAACACTCAATTTTATTTATAAATTCAATTTATCTTATATATTATCCAATCACATATTCAACTTCTGAATGATTTAGGTAAGTTGTATTAGAATGCAGTTGAACAATATACAAATAAAATTTTCCCAATTCAATTATTCAAGTTTAAATATTTATTCTAAATTTTGGTTTTATTTATAATTAAAATCATCCTTTAACAAAATTTAAGCATTAGATTTCTGATTAACTTTAAACAATTTAGAGATATATATAATATATTTATATCAATCAAATTAAATTTTAAAATAAGATACATATATATATATGTAAATCAAAATATGCTAAAGAAATTCAAATCGAAATATTTTTCAAAACAAATCCGTAGCAAAGCTATAGAATAGTATCTCCACTTCGAAACTCGAAAATGAATGTCGATGATGCGGCTGCCATCACCGAAATTATTTTCCAGCGACAAAGAGAAGAGCACTGATTTCAATATTTAAAAAAAATCTTTGAAAACGATTTCTATTCGAAAATACTTTAAAATTTTAAACCAAAGTTCCAAATCACCGGAAACTAAATTCTCAAATTTCTGAATTAAATTCATTTCAAATTCCAAATTAATTTATAAACCGTATTTATAATTTATTTAGAACAATAAATGATAATCAAATATTATCATTTCAAACAACAATTTAATTAACTTATTAAATTCCAGAAAATTTAACTTATATTTTTACAATATAATCAACAAATTTATTTCATTTACCAAATTTGAAAATAATATTGTGTCAGTTTGCTCTGTTCAAGTGTTTTGGAAATTCTATCGATAGCGCTGATCAGACGAATCGATCGAAAACCCAAATCAACATCAACAACTCAAACAACACAATATATTTACATTTTAAAATTAATTTACAAATACACTTCCTCGCTCGACTATACAAGAATAGATTTCAAAACATGATGGGGATTCAAATTTGATGGACTCAAGTTAAAGAGAATTCTGATTTGAATACAAGTTCGAAAGAAAAATAAGATGATTCAATTAACAGAATCGGGTTGGATAAGCTTATTTAATTCACGGGCAATCCTAATCGGATCGTCCGTAACTTCAAGAATAAGATTGATGCTGAATTCCGAGGTAAATCAACACTCGATCTCAAGAGATGGAAGTCATGCATATCGAGGAATAGATAGCATCGTCAACCGAGGATACAAAAATCTCCGGTAAATCGATGCCTATTATAAAGGAGTTTTGCTCCTTTACGAATCGTTCGAAGATTGGCGAGACCGCCGATCTATTATAGATATTATCCAAAATGGAGTTATGGGGTGCTCCAGAATTGAAAGAACACGAATAGTGAGGGATACGAACGAATTTTTTTGGAACCGCAGGGGAACGTTCCAAAATTCAAAGGAATTGAGTCAAAGGAAGAGGTTGAAACTCGAATGAGAGTGATTCTGTAAATACATTTACCCTATATGTTGAGTTTTGCCTAGAGCTACCAAAGCTCTGATACCAACTGTAACGACCCGCCATTTTGGACCATTCGCGTCCATTATAAGTGTATAGGTAGACACTCATGCCGGAGTTGAATTGCTCAAAATACCGCGTTGTTAATTTAAATTTGGCAAAACTGAACATATACAGTAAATAGATATAATCACAGATCACAGACACAGAGTAATAAGTGCAGCGGAAATAAAAGAGATAGTAGTTCATGAAGCTACTATATAAATATATAAAATACATCAGAGTTTATAACAGAAGAGTAATACGATACATCAGATACAAATCAGAATACATCACTGGAATCATCGAATATCTGAAAGCTGGATAGATAGCTGGATCTCCAAGCGAAGCTCCAACTCCAAAGGTGAGTCTCGAAAGCTGAACTACTCAGTCTGACCCGAGCGTAAGGAAAAGACAAAACACTCGAGTCAGGATTAACATTCTTATATTAATAAATTCAACTCAAGTGGAATAGCAATTGAAATACAAGTAACTCAAAGGATGTTTGGAATAACCATCCTTTAAGGATCCGTTAAACTATCTACTATGTAGTAAGGTACGCTAAGTAGATAATGTCTATCAGTAATATAAGGTATCAAAGTAGGGTTAAGCAGGGCCCATACACCTCTTAACCTGTTTATTCCCAAAAGCATATACAAGACCGTAGTTTCCCCAAAACCGGAAGTCACCAGAGGGCAATCCATATACTAAAGGTACAAATCAAAATCGTAGTGGTCGCGAATAGGATAATTAGTATGACAAGGTACATGAGGCGATACCAACTAGGATACTAGTAGTTGCGTGATCCGGACTGATGTTGGGCATAGCAGCTACTACCCCAACACCGCGAAACAACACTCCCATAATCGAGGGGTGCACCCAAATCGAATCACAAAAGTAATAGATATGGTAACGAAGAAGTGTGTCCGCTAGAGGTGGCGAACCTCAATGGCCCGGCGCGGCTCCTGTTTTAGTCATGTCAGGGGTCATCCAAAATCGTTCTCTTTCTTCAATCAACGCGTTCACCAAACCATCCACTTCATTCTGGATCAACACTCCGCGTATGGTTATTAAAGTGGTTTCGGTTCAGATAGAGAGTATATCCATTACCGATCCCGGTATCTTTAATAACTTTCGTAATTATTACACCGATTGGTCGTTTATATATTTCAAAAACCAAATCAATTTCAATTTCAAATAGAATTCGTAAATCAACATTTCATTTGTCTTTCTAAAACAATTTCCAAATTTTCGTTTCAAAACTTCGAATTTTCCGTTTCAAAATCTTATAATTCAATTTCAATTTCTATTTAAAACAATTCAAATATTGATTCAAGTTCGTATATAAGTTTCATTCCGAAATCATTTAAATAAATTCTATTTAACATTCAAATCAATTTAAACTCATTTATCGATTTCATTCAATATTCGTTAAGTTACTTTATCATTCAAAACAATTTCTATTAAATTTCCAATTCATTAAATCAATAACTCAAGTTCAACTTCATTAAATCAAAACTTACAATTTCGAATTAAACTAAATTCGTCGAATCAATTCTCCAATTACAAGTCTTACATTAATTCCAAAATATCACATTTCATTTTTGTTAAAGAAATCCAATTTCACTTATTTACTTTCTTAAATACTTTTCCAAAACTTAATTAATAAAGAAAAATCAATTTCAATTATTTACAAAATAAAATTCACTTATTCAAAGGTTCAATTTCTCTTATCAAAGAATTCAAATTTAATTTAATCATTAAATAATTCAATCTTATTTAATTATTAAATAATTCAAAACTTAATTATTAAATAATTCAAAGTTTAATAATTATAATTTCTATCTTAATTATAATCTCAAACTTAATTATTAAATCATTTCAAAGTTAATTCAATCATTTCTCAAATTAAACAACATTCTTTCATTGATTACATTGTTAATCTTTTGTTTTCAGATTATTAAATATTACCATTTTCCTTTCATTAAAATTCAAATTTCAACTTTGTTTCAAAACCATATTATTTATTCCAATAAAATCTTCGTTTTATTTTAAATCAAATTATTGACCAATCGGGTTTTATTTAATTTCCTATCCTAGGTAAAAATTCAATTTGGGTATTTATCATTTCAACCCGATTCCAATTCAATTCAAAATCAGAACATAGCAAAGGGAACTTGCAGTGTGATAACAGGGATGGTGTCAAAGTAAATAAACAAGCAATAACAACAATCAATATCCATCCAATAATCAATTCAAATAATCCCGAAATAACCGTATTAATTCGCATTGTTATTTGTACGAATTTATATAATTATTTCTAGAATCTACACTATCATTTCATGCAGATTAAAGATTATTACATTACAGTTTCACTTGTCATCTATTTACAATTTCATATATCATCAATTTAACAACATACATTCAGTGGTTCAAAATGTAATTAAACAAATCCTACGTGTCAATAAATTCAACAGTTAAAGGGGTCATATTATACAAATGTCAGTTAATCAAATTTAACATTTAATTATCCTATATCAAGTTCAATTTCATACTATTTATCATTTTAACATTAACAATTTAACGTCCAATATAAACATCAACAATCAATCAATTAACAACCAAACTGGATTATCATCGCATAAATAATTAACAGATAATGGTGTCAGATGTCACAGGTGAACTGATACAGGTAATAACAGTGTAAATATCAAACAGTAGCATTATTTCAATTGTCGTTTCAATTGAAATCAAATTTAATAAATAAAAGAACGTTAATCGTGAGTGAGTGCTCACCTTTCGAGGCTAGAGATTTTTGACGATGAAATTGAGTTGTGAATCCCGGCACGAATTTCAAAGCAAAACTGGATCGACACGAATTCAACGGATAAGCTGATAACACGAATAGACGAAATAAATCAAACTGGATCGACGAAGATAATTGGTATAGGTGAACTTGTATATACCTCTAAATAACTATTTATATATATAAAATCGTATACAACCTATAATTTAAATAAACAAATAACTTTCAAAATCTATATATATATATATACACACATAAATAAATTAACAACATTTTTAAAACACATATATATTTCGAAATCATTGTCCTAATAAAACACATATAAAATAAACATACCTACAACAAAACTTATAACCAGATTCCAAACAAATATGTAAGAAACTTTTTATATATAAACTTACTTAAACTCACACAGATGTATAATTAACATATATTTATATTAAGACTGATATACATACAAACTTTGTACATAACTGTACACTTGAAAACTTTATATATACATAAACTCGGACAACCTATATATATAAAACAAACAGACAAACTTATACAACTCAGAACCTATACATATGCATAGGGCTGCTATGTCAGAGATAAAGATATGTATTCATACATTGAATAAAACGTGTAACAGAGTGTTCACCCTTTTATATTTATACACTTATGCCGCTTATACATAACAAACATATACTTTAAAGTATATATACAGTATAAATCAAACGTGTGTATGTAATACCTATATAAAAATTGAAAACCAAACCAATGTATACATTTTTTCTTCTCTTCGTAGCAAACCAAACTACTATATGCTATAGCTTATATAAATTCATGTATATAATCAAACAGATAACATATATATACTTATATATTATACATGACCAGCCTATACTTATTTTAGTTTATATATGAACAACCAGAACATAAACCAAACGAGCCAGTATAACAAAATGTATATATTTTCCTATACTGCTATATACATACAAATCTAATATAAGGGTAAGTATAAAACAACCTGCATTTGTACTAACAAATCATATGACTTTTATATAAACTTATGTATTCAATATACTGATAACCCAAACAGAGAAAGATAAAACTTACATAAAGTATATGTATATATATACACACAAAGTGGCCATGATGGAGATGAAAGCTAGGTGGGAAGAACAAGTCGGGCGATGGTTGAGCAGCTGCGATGGGGTCTGGTGGTTTTTGAGGCTGGGTGGAGTTGACGTGGAGGGCAGTGGATCTGCGTGGAGACGGAGGTAGGTGGGTGACGGGCTCGGTGCCGGTGGCGATGAGTTGGAACGTGGCGGGGGATTGGCGCATGGTTGATGGTGGATGTGGGCTTCACAGCGGTGAGAGGACTGGAGGCTGAGGAAATAACTTTGGAGGCCACGGAAGGATTGAGATGGTGGTATGGTGTTCTGGGTTCGGTTGTGAGGCGAGTGGGCGGGGAATCTTTGGTATTGGCGGAGCACGGTTAACAAGGCGGAAGTTTGGGATGCTCGGCAACCGGCAGTTCACGAAGAAAGAAGGAGTTGTGCGTGCTAGAGGGAGGCGGCAGATTATCGAGTGAAAATAAAAGAAATTGGCAGAGAGAAAAATGCAAGTAAAACGAACCAGATTATCAAGTGAAATAGGAACAACCAAGAGTCAAACGTTGTATTCAATAAATATTTATGGCTAGTGGCTATTCATTTCCACGGCTGAAGTTTGAAAGGCAAAAGAAAACAAAAGGTCACAGATATGATACCGATACGACATCTATTTTTATCGTTCCCGTCACGTACCGGATCACAAAATACAGAAATAAATATACTACGGAGGTCAGCACGACGAGACGGTCAAAACGGTATACAGATATCAGTGGTACGATCAGCCGATAAAAATCGATATCGGTACCAAAATGCTGCTATTTTACAGAAAATAAGAACGACGGAGCAATAGATGTCCGAATTTGGAAAAACGACAAACTGAAATCTTGCTCAGAAGATGGTTTAGAATTTTTCTATGTAAAAATATTTAGGTTTTGAAAATGTTTTATTTTCACTGCTTTTTAACTGATTAAATTGAAGTGAATTTTCGCGCGAAATAAACTTTCATATTTTCGAACGAAAATTTACCAGTTGCTATGTTAAACTAGACGTATTCCAAATATTAAATTTTTATTTCAAAATTTTATCGTTTAAAATTTCACAAAATTTTTACTAATTTCGTTATTAAAACGGTTAAAATTTACGGGTCGTTACAGAAATGTGGAAATTGATTTGAAAATTTGTTTTCAAATGGTGAAGTGTGGAAATTTTATATCTAGTAAAGATATTTTTGAAGATGAAATAATTTGGAAAATAATTTGGAATCTGATGATGTTGCGCATCTTTATTGATAGTTAAATAACCGACTATCAATAATTACCTTTAGATAGGTATTTGTTGTGAATTGGATGAATTTGAATGCCACACTTATTTTTGAATAAGCGCTCACTATTCGGGTTAGCCGGGAAAGGACCATGGGGTCGTATAACCCATTCCGAATATGTGATACGTCGTTATGAATTGCATTTGAAGACCGGTGTTGAAGAACGGATATTTTTGAAAACGGAAGGATTACCGTCGAGTTACTCTACATCGGCTGATCTCCGGTTTAGAGGTTTTTATCACCCTTAGTGACGAGAAGTCCGAACGTGATTGAAAATTATCCGGAATTGCAAAGGCTTCGTGAGAAGTGCCTTCGGTTCTGTTCGATCCCGGAGCAGACTTGTATGGATTGTATGTCTGATGTTACAATTTGAGATATAAAGCTGATTTCTTTCAAATACATTTCTGTTGGTGGCGGAGAATTTATTCTCTTAGCTTAACACCCTTCTTTGAGACGTACGAGCTCAGAGGTTATGTAGTTGAAATTCATCAGCGATATACTCCCAATTTGGTAACGTGGCATACTGAGTGTTGCTGTGAAATGATCAGTGTTTGATCATTTGCGATATGATCATTTGTTTGATCTTATATCTTTGTGATCATAGGTTGATCATTTGTTTGACCCGAAGCATGGCTTTGTAGAAAGCGTAGCTTTGTGGACGAGACTTCGTCGAGCCTCACACCCCGGAAATGGTCAAAACAGGAAGGATGCGGCAAGGTTCTAGGGAGTAGCGCCCCTTAGTGTATGTCATTCCTTCTGGATAGAGGTGGTATCATGGTATGGAGCCCAGATACTTAACCTATGTGGTTGCTGCATTATTATTTATGTGGTTTGTTGGAAATCGGGGATCCTCGGGAAGATCGGTTACGATCGGGGGATGGCATACGCGTGTCAGTAGTTACCTACTTTTGCAGAGGTAACCCGGCCTTGTGTTGGCAGAGATCTAACCGTAATGTTAGGTTATTTCTCGGGTCGTCTATTCCAGGGACGTACCCATCGTGGAAAAGGAAGTTCCTTAGCCTGACCATTTGTTGGAAATCCAAAGAAACAATACGAGCCTTGTACGGTTTTAGTTGTAGAACCTGCCATTTAATATGGTAGCTATAGTAGGCATACTATAATGGTACCTATGTCGGCTAAGATTAATATTCTACTTTCAAAATGTTTTCTACACTATGCACTAATAATAATATCAAAAAGAATTTGATTTTTGCGTAGTAAGCATCTTTGACTATCATAAGAAGAAATCTCCTCCAATTCTGCGTTTGCATTGTGTGTGTGGTGGGAGGTCTTATGGTAGTTTCATTTTCCAAAAGCATTTCGAATTGACTTTAAAAGTTATTTTGTTGTTATAAAGATTAACTGTTTTACGATCTCACACCAGTCACCATGACTGACTCGGAGTTTATTGTTTCCCTTCTAAACTCTGGGTGCCCACCAATTTCCACACGGGCAGCCTAGAGTTATGTTATCAGGATATTCTGGATATTCTGGAGCTTTGGAAGCAAGCTGGATGGCGAAACGTATCACCTATATTTTTGTATTATTCCGCTGTGTATTCTGTATGAGGACAAGTTATATAACTGTCCATTGTTGTATATTGACTCTGATGATTGATGTATGTATAAACTGATATAGCTCTTTGTTTTAAAAGACTAGTGTTTATCTATTATATATTGTTCCGCTGCGATATGTGAGATTCTGATATTGTTTTTGTTTCTGTTGTTGTTCTGTTGTTCTTCTTTCTTCTTCTGTTCTCTTCTTCTTCTACTCTTTTCTTCTACTTCTACTTTTTCTCCTATTTAAAACCCTCACTATTGTAGTTTCCGGCACTCGATTGCTCGGCAGTCGATAAAGTGAGTATCGATGTCGAATTTTCGAAAGTCGAAAATTCCTGTACGTGACACAGTGTTCAGTCCTCGAGTTTCGGATTTGAAACCCATCTTTTGAAATTGGTTTTCTAATTTGTTGTTGATTTCCAACTCTTGAATTTGAAAATGATTTCTTCAACTATTTTGAAGGTTCGAGCATTTCCAAATCAAGGTTAACTTTTCAAAGCTAAGTAATTTTGAAAAGTATAAAGTATATAAGTTTGGTATGTATGTTTAAAGTATGTAGTAATATGATTTAAATAGGTTGAAACTGTTTTGTTAAGTAAACGAATAAGGTTATTTTGAATTTTCTAATATGAAATTTAGATTTGAAATGTTTTGAAAAGAATTTGGTCTTCGAAATATTTTGAATAAAATTTAGTTTAAATGTTTTAACTTAGTAACATCTTTATAAAACTATATATCGAACAAGTTGGAATAGATACATAAGTTGTATGTATGCTGTTTTATTCGCATAATTAATTTGATTCAAGTTTGAGTACACAAGTTTGAGGTGAATTACACCATTTCATGTTAGGATTTTCCATTCGATTCTTGATGGCGAATATTTGATATGGATTTTGGGCTTGACTCTAGAATTCTCTATCATAGTATATGGCTATGCAAGGAGACTGATGGTTTCTAGTCAAGAAACCATATCGAAATCCGCATTAGGGAAGTCGAATGGACAATACTAGTTCGAAAGCGAACTTGTGTGATCGAGCGAGCGATCGAATGTAATGTTGCGAAATGATGACATATGTACATCTTATATCCTAATATCATTGATATACTTGGCATTGAAATTGGAAGTTGTTGGGTTGGATATATCTTTGTAATTTAATTGGAAATTTTCTTTTATGAAAAACTACTATCAATTTAAAGCCATTTTTCAAAACTATTTTTTCTTTTATTCTTCTCAAACAAACTGTTTTATTCTATTTTACATATAAACTATTTTACAAACTATTTTATATACAAAACTATTCTAGATTAAAAATCTTTTATAAAGCAAAGATGTTCAATCCCATATGACTCTTCATGCAGCGGAATTGTTTTTTGAAAAAAAATTCCTTATATAAGATGGACTTTATGTAAATATAAGATGATGTTGAAAACCATTGATGTTGGAAATAAATTGTTTGACTTAAATTATATTGATTTGAAAATTTGGATTTATTTTCTAAATTTATTATTTTGGAAACTTTGAAACTGAAGATATTTAATTTGAGAAGAAATAATTTGGTGGAATTGTATATGATTTTGAAACTGAACTGATATTGAAACAAATTGAAATTTAAGAACCTTGTGTTACTAAATACTTGATTTGGGAGTTATCGAACTTATATAAAATTTGGTTTGTATAAGTATGATGTTGATTCGAAAACTATGGATTTGAAAAGGTACTCAATTTGAAAAGTGAAATCTTATATAATTGAAGTCTATATAAGTGTGATTTGATATACTATTGATTTTGGAAAGTATTTGATTTGAAATTGAAATCTTATATATAACGGACTTTATATAAGTATGATATTTGAAAGTGATTTGAAAAGGTACTATATGATACATATTTTCGAAGTAAAGATATGAAAAGTGCCTTCTGCTTGATATCTGCTTTATGGCCACATTGTGGATTCATTCTATCGATATTTCTCTGATTTTTGGTTTTCCGGATATGATACTCGAGTGTCCATCGAATTCCATGGCATTACCCATGGTCTTACGAGCGCGATTGCATGGCGCAACTGCCTGGCTGAGATGGCCTAGGAGTATGGATTGTTTCCTGGGGGATCCAGGCGTAACCATTGTGTATCTTGCATTCTACTAGTCATCATGGTGTAACTCGCAGAGCTGAGAAAGCTTACGGATATGGATTGTTTCCTGGGGGATCCAGGCGTAACCATTGTGTATCTACGAACCATGGTTAGACAAAGGTTTTGGTTGTTTTGTTCGGATTGTACTTTCCATATCTGTTTTTAAAAGTTTTTCCAGTATTTTCACTGGGTGTTGAAACAAGTCTACTAAGTACCTGGAGAATTCTAGCTTTGCGCCTGATCAACGCACTGCCAGAGTCTACAGGAACGAGGATAAACTTGTTAAGACATCGAGTTATAAAAGTATTTTGATAAAATATTATAAAGGATATTTTGATCAGTTATTTCCTTTCTAAAAGATTTTAAAGTGTTTTAAATATTGTTTACCTCTTTAACCAACAATTTTAATTAATGGCTCATCCTTGTCTTTCGACCTATTTTCCCTTCTAGCTATTCCTATCCTCCTATTTTCCCTTCTAGCTATTCCTATTCTCCTGTCTTCTTCCTTTTCGGGGACGAAAAGTTTTGAGTGGGAAGGGTGTAACAACCCTGTATTTTGTGATTATTTTAATTGTATATTTTAATTATTTAAAATTGAATTTCTCGATTTGAAAACTTATTAAAATGAATAAATTTTGTTATTTTAAATATAAATTTTGATTTTGATGTGAATTAGAATTCCAAACATGACTAAATAGAATATTTTCCAGAAAAGTGAATTTTGGTCAATATGGTCAAACTTTGACTTTTAATTTAGAAATTTGAAAGTTTGAAATTTGAATTTTATCTTTTATTATGAAAGTAAATAAAAATTTTAGAATACTGCTTTTCGTTTCGTTGAAATCCGATTTATATTGTGAAAGTTATGCCTTTTTAACTATTGAGTGTAATTTGCTGTATTTAACAAAATTGTTTATTTTAAATTATGTAAATAATATATTATTTGGTCATGTAATGTTATAATTTATATTTATATGGGTAAAATAACATGTTATGTGTATATTTTGGTTTTAAAACATTTTTCAAAGTGTAATTGACATTTTCCAATGTCAATTGTATTTTGTTTATAATTTCTAATTTCCAGTTTCATTTATTTAAAGAAATTCTTTATTTATTTTTCTATTTTCTTAAAACATTATTTTATTTTCATTTCCACTTTATTTTGTTCAACATTTAGCTTATTTACTTGACTTTTTATTTGTTTAGAAGTGTTGTTATAATTTTCCAAAGTTAAGTGGATTGTGTTTGCAATTTTCTTAAGCTAGTTTCAATATATTAAGCTATTTCTTTATTTATCTTCATATTTTCCTAAAATATAATTATTTATTTTTATTTTTTTCACTTTAGTTCAGTTTGTTTTATTTTATTTACATATTTTATTTGTTTTAAAATATTTTGAAGTGAGGAAGATATTTTTCTAAAGCTAGTAATGATTTAATTGTAATTTTTGAACCCAGTTTTGAATTTTTAAGCAATTTCTTTAATCCTTTTTCTATTTTATCTAAAGTTAATTATTTATTTTCATTTTATTTTAAGTTGTTTCAGTTTTAAATTCAATTACTGAAAATTTCATTTGTTTTTATTTAATTTAAAAAGAATGGAAATTGAAGAGACTAAAGGCTTTAAACCAAAGACCTTTCATTGCCTAAAACTTTTCATTTCCATAACCTTTCATTAATTCAAGTTTGGTCGTGCATTTTTCTTTGTAACCGTGAGTTTTCATTTGTAATTCACGTGAGAAACTATCCTCCATCTCATTTTTTCACGGCTAGAACAAAAATGGTAATGGCTTCCTCCATTCTTTTCTACTTTTCTTCCTTGAATTTGCCTTGTTTTCCACTTGAATTGCCTTGACTTCTTCATGTATTTGCTCGGCCATAGCCTCTCCATCACCTCCACCAACCACCACCACTTCTTTCCCATATAATCCAGGTCCAAACCATCCCACTCCTCTGACCTGAAAGTGCCATGACCTCACTTGAACAAAACTTCACCAAACAATGCAAAAACTCCTTAAAAAGCATGCCTAGCCACCTAGTCTCCATCACCATCGCCTTAGATGACCTTGGACACCTCCTATTGCTCCACCACCACCTTGACACACCCCTAACCATCACCTCCTACCTCTGTCCAGACCTGTACATGAAATGGCCGAACCTAGATGGGACATAGACCGAGCCAAAAGTTGAACCAAAACTCCACTATTTGCATAAGCCTCTTCATATTCATGTTATGTAACCTCTTCCACTTCCTATTCCTTGTAGCCATGCCTTTTTAGGTCCAAACCTAAACCAAAACCATGTTATGGCCGAGCCATATCAACCCCTAGGCCGAGCATGTGAGTGTGGAAAGCATGGCAAAAGCATTCAATTCATTTGCTAACTCCAGCACAAAAAGGTGAGTAAATCTCACCTGACATTTTATACTTATGAAAATGTGAATTGACATCAATTAAATGTGTAGTACTATTATGTTATGTTATTCTTGTCTGTGATTATTAATTATATGATGTTAAACCTGTTTATTTACCTGTCATCTCATCTGTTACTAATGTATGTTGTTAAACTGTTCATTTATATATGTTTATCACATTGCAAGTTCCCTGTAAATTAGATCACTATGGGTTGAAATGATAGGGAAAAATCATTATGGGCTGAAATGATAGGCCTAAACGATTTTTATTTATTTTATTTTACTTGGGATTGCGGGTTTGATATGATAAAACCCGGATTTTTCTTTGTAAACTGCGGATTGAAATGATATATATCTGTATCACTTGACCTAGGTTAGAAAACTATATACATACCCGTGGTTATTTTATAAACTATTTTGAATATTTTAAATATGTTTAAGAGTGTAAAGTTATGAAAAATTGATTTAAATTGGATTTTTAATGTTTAGATAAAGAAATTTTGATTCTTCTATAAGTTAAAAATGTAACTAAATAAATGGTTAAATTTTAATTATTGAAATATAACTTAGGTCTGGAAATTTGGATTTTTGGGTTTAAAAGAAAATTTGAGTTATATAAATAAAAATGGAAATTTAATTATATTGAAAAAATGGAAATAAAAATTTAAGTGTTAAGTTTAATTGTTAAATTGAAGAGAATAGAAATTTTACACTTTAATTTTATTAAGTGAATTCTTGAAAATTGGTTTTATTTATAAGAAAATTTATTATAAAAATCATAAGTTAAAAGTATTTTAAATGAGCATTTGAATGTTAAAGTATGATTTTTATAATGTTTAATGGTTTAAATTGGGATTTATTGTTTGCTGGAAATACACTAAAATCTGGAAATACTTTTAATAGCACTTCAGAAATGCTATCGTTTCTGAAATGTACTAAAACTTAAATAAGAGGCTATTACAGCAGTTCTGTAAATGCTGTAGTTGTTGAAGTAAACTAAAAGGCTAAAAACTTAATAAAGGGCTATTACAGCAGTTCTATAAATGCTGTAGTTGCCTGCTGTCTTTGCTGAATTTAATGAAAACCTTTATTATGAAACTTGAGCTATTACAGCATTTCTGGAAATGCTATCTTTGCTGAATTGAACTAATTTTCAACTAAAATTGAGATTTTACAATAGTTTTAAATGATGTCTTTGCTGAATAAAAATGTTTTCAAGTAGAACTTATAACAGTTTTTTCTAAATGTTGTGAAAGGCTGAAATTATCAATGTTTATGGTTTTTAACTAAGTAAATGAACTCGGAATGGTTTAAACTTTGGAAATTGAATACTTGAGTTGAAAGTATAATAACTTCACTTTTAGATGGTTTAGATGAAATAAATTTGATTGGAATATAAACTATTAAAAAGGTGATTTGAAATGAGAATAAATGAATTATATCTTGGAATTTAAAAGGTATTTAAAGTGAAATATGGGCTTTGAATTCAAATGATGATTGGATAATTAAGTTTTGAAAGATATGATATTTTGAAATATTGAAATGGTTTAGAAATGATTTAACCTTTAATTTGATAAAGATTTGAATTTGAAATGATATTTTGTTTTGAAGTAAAAAATATTATTTTGGAATTTTATAACCACGGGTATACTTCTCTATATGTCATTTAATTTCCTAATGATGGTTTGATGCACATTAACACTGTTAGTTGCATGGTTTACTTCGATATGGAAATTTCTGTGATATTGTCACTACTGTTTAATTGATGGTCTTATGGATCCTTAATGGATGGGTGATCCTGTAACAACCCGAGTTTTTCTAACACGAAAAACCGGACCATTTGGTTAAGAAGAAGAGGTAGAAGAAGAAGAAAAATAGAAAACAACAACAGAATCTCACATACGCAGCGGAATAAAATATAATATATATCAGCAGATCTTTACACAAAAAGAAATCTATATCTGTTTACATATACATCATCCAAATACATCATCAGAGTACATCACATCAATATCATACAACTGGACAGTAATCATAACTTGTCCTCACAATCTGAATATTTTCATCCAAACATCCAAATATATAATAATTTAAAGAAATATTTCTTTTATATCAAAATACATTTTCCGGGTAAAATTATTTCATCTACCCGTTTCAAAACAATATTGTGTCGAATTGTTCTATTCGAGTGTTTAGAAACCCCTTCGATACAGTTGCGCAGACTGTGCCGACGAAGGTTCATATGCCACTCAATAAATCAACCAACACAATATAAAACCATTTTATATTCACTAACAAATACGCGCTCATATCTATTAATACTCTCAAAATTCCCACCAGAGCCAAGGTTATCGCTAGCCTAAGCTCTGATACCAAGTGTAACAACCCGAGTTTTTCTAACACGAAAAACCGGACCATTTGGTTAAGAAGAAGAGGTAGAAGAAGAAGAAAAATAGAAAACAACAACAGAATCTCACATACGCAGCGGAATAAAATTTAATATATATATGTATAAGGGTTATATAGGAATTTAACCGTGTAAATTTGATCTATCTAAACCATTTTGTTACTAAAGATTTAATAAAAGGAAATCAGTTCAAAATTTCCTTAAATTATTAAACGGTAATCAAGAGTTCGATTTATATTTTGAATACTAATAAATAATATAAATGTTCATTCAAGGTCAAAAATCGGAAAACCAAGGCAACAATGAAGTGGATTGCAAATAAAAGCAAAGGTGAGTTAATCTCACTCAGTTAGATTTAAATTTAAATGGCTAAATTTAAATAATTGATTGGATGATTGCATTGATTGATGTGCTATACTATATATAGTAGTATATAGCAATATATACATATTGGCATATGTATATATTTGAGTTGTTGATATTCCCGCATTTATATAGCGGATGAGACCCTATGCGCCGCATAATAGCGGATGATTTATACAAATCCCATATACCGCGATATTCCACTTTGAAGTGGAATTGGTATTGTGCTAACGTTTGTGGATGCAGGGAAACAGGTTGGAGGGATCCAACTGGATTCCTCAAAATTATTTAGATTATTTGATATTCTGTTCTATGAATATTGATATCCTGTGATGATTTTATTGATGATTGAAATATTGGATGATATGGTTGGATTGAATATTTCAATAAAAGGAGTTATCAAAATATATTGAATTGGATTTTGAAAGAAATAAAAGAGTAAAATTTAAGTAAATAATTCAAGTGAATTGGAATAAGGGAATTTCGAAATAACAAGGGAAATATTAACTTTAAACTAAAGTGATATTAAATTTAAAGAATAAAGGATTTATTTTGAATGTAAGGATTAAATTTAATTAAAGGCTAAAGAAGGAATTTTGGAAGTTTAAAATTGGTATTTTCAGTTAAAAAGGGTTTTATCTCAAATAAAGGAATAAATCTAAAAGTTAATGTATTTTGAAATAAATGAAGTAGTAAAGGAAATTTATTTCAAAGTAAAGTAAAGTAAATTGGAAAATCAATTGGAAATTGATTTAGTTGTTTAAAATTGGAATTAAAAGAGAAGTGAGATTTTGGAGATATAAACTGGGTTTATAAAGTAAAATAAAATATCAGTGGATATTTGAATATAAATTCAAGGTGGGAATTTATAAAAAGATATGGTTTGGTTTAAAAATAAATGTTGATTTATTTTTAAAAAGATGGAAATGAGAAGTGTATTTCTCTGGATAGCCAAGTACGTTTTCAAAGCAATTTTAATATAAGTTAAAAGTTCTAATTGTATTTTTAAAAGCATATTTTAGAAAATTTATTATTTCTAAATGTTAATTTCCTAAGTAAGTATATTTTAGGAAACCTATTCTTTTTAAATATTTAAACTTTAAAGTAGTATTTTCAAAGATCTATTATTGTAGTAATTATATAAAAGTGATTTGGTATTATATTTTAAAAAGAGAAATTTAGTTTATATTTGTAAAGTGGTTTCATTTTAAATATTTCTTAAGTATATATTTTGTTAAGGTATTAAAGTAGTTTTTAAATTTCAATATTATTAAGTATATTTATAGTAAAGTGTTTTAAGATTTATTTTAAATCTAAGTGTTTTGTACTTGGTGTTTCAGAGGAAATAAATATTTGGAAATGTATTCCGTAAGCGGAAACTGTTTGAAATTGTTTTCAAAAGGAGTTTGAAAATTGGAAATATATCTTGGAAAGATATTTGGGCAAATAAATAATGTGGGAAATTATTTAATTGTGTGATGGTTGCTATGGATGTGAATTGATAGTTAAATAACCGACTATCAATATTGGCCAATGCGCTGATCGTTTCGAAGAGACCGGGATCGAGTTTCCGTATACCGGGATTCTAGGTCTGGAGACCCGAATACCACTTCGATTCGGTTTGTACGTTTCGTGTAACGTGTTCAGAGTCGAAGATGGAGCAGTGAAGTGCAAGGGCTAGTCGCTACTAATCCTGAGGATATTTCCAAAATGGATGTAGTAGGAATAGTGCCTTCGGTTCCGTTCAAACCCAGGACGGACTTGTATGGACGAATGCTTGCGAAACATCGTCAGCGGAAGATGGGCATTCTAAGGGATATGTTCTCTAAAAGGTATCGTTTAGCCTCGAACCTCATCAACCGGGAATGACTGAAAATCAGGGGTTATGCAGCAAGGTTTCGTGGGTAGCTCCCACTGGAGGGTAAGGTCATCCCTGTCTAGATGTCCCTTTTTATTTCGGCTTAGTGGTGCGGTTGCTGATCCCAACCGTGGGGTGATTTTATTCGGGATCATCCAGTAAGGGATGGTTCCGACCTTGTGTTGCAGGGGAGCGGGCGTACTCCTCGGTACGGTGATCTAGGCCACGTACTGTGATAGGTGGTACCCCAGTGCCTAGTCATTCGTTGGAAATCCATTCTTCCTACGTGCCTGTACGGTTTTGATTGTGCCCAACTATTGTTGAAATGTGAGATGCAAGCATTTCAGCTAGATTCTAATTACTTTCTGTAGACACTATTATAATATCAGAGGATTTGATATAAAGTGTTTTAGCTATCGTAAGGTAAAAACCCGACATGTTTATTTGTGGCGTGGTCTTACGAGATGCTTTTGTTTTCAAAGGATTTTTGAAACTTTAATAATCAATTGAGTGTGATTTTCTCACGCTGGTTTTCCAGACTGACTCGGGTATTGTTTTATATGATGCTCGGGTCAGACCGAGTATTATAGATTACAGGAAATGATGCTATGGAGCTGGATGGCGATACGTACTTCCGTATTTGAGTTATATGTTCCGCTGTGTCTGTATCTCTGTAGTGTATTGAGTTGTAATGTCTAGACATATGTTTATAACTGTCTAGTAAGTGATGTATATGTTGTGTAACTCTGTAAAGTGTTGTATACTATGTAATAGTTTATGTTATTAATATAATTTATTCGTTCCGCTGTGAGATCGTTGTTGTTATTTCTTTCTTTCTTCTCTTCTTTTCTATTTTCTACCCTTTCTTTCTTATTAGCGATACGACTTTCTATGGAGAGAAAGTCGTGGTCGTTACAGATCCCAAGCATCCTCTAAGTTATTATGCATTGTTATTACAGTTCACTTGAGTTGGTTTACATTGTATAAGTATATATGTCCTGACTTGAGTGTTTGTGTTTTACTTTACGCTCGGGTCAGCCTGAGAATCACAGCTTTGGAATTTATCTTCTGGAGCTAGAGATTTGCTGGAGCTTATCTGTCCATCTGTTATTTCTTATCTTCTAATCCAGTTATTTACTATTAAGTATTGTCTCTGTATTATTGATTTATGTATCATAACTTCTATTGTATCTATTTTGACTATGAGATTTTGTATATGTTTTAAGAGTTTGTATATAGTAGCTTCATGAACTACTATGTTATTTTATTTCTGCTTCGAGTTATTCTGATATTCTGTGTCTGTGATTCTGTGTTTGATTTTATATGCTCCAAATTTTATTACAATCTGTTATGTTGAATTATTCAAGTCAGACATGTGTGGATTATTGTCGATTTGAATGGTCCAAAATAGTGGGTCGTTACAAATATGGTTAAAAATATGGAAATTTACTCATTACCTCTACCGCAGGCTGGCCCATTCTAATAACATACATACATACATAAATACGTACATATATATATATATATTGAAACTGGGTTAACGATATTACTACATCTCATTTGCCATTGTGGCCCAAGCCAGTACAGATACAAACAACAACATAATAATACAAGAAAATACTTTAAGGCAAAAGTCAAAACATCACTTGAACTCAAAACATTCAAAATTAGGTTCAGTAAAAAGGAAAAATCATGGCAGTTCCAAATTCTCTGCTCGAGTTCCTTCGATCTTTTCCTTCTAATTCAAGCTCTCCAGGTGTGATATGCTTGTGCCTTTAAGTTGGTATGCTTTGTCTTTGCAATTCTTTCAATGATAATAGCAATGTCTCTGTTAATCTGACTTGATAAAGCTAACACGTACCTCTTTTTTCCATTAAAAGCCCTATCATCCCTCGAGCACCAGGCCCACATCATGGAGATAAATGCCAACATGCCGACAAGATAGCAAATATCAACGAATAAGCACAAAACGAACCTGGCAAGGCAATTACAACAATAAAGGATCCATGATAAACAGTTGAATAACCAAACTATAAAACTGCACATATATGAAACCAGATAATAAGCTTAGGGTACTATCCATGAGAACATGGCAAGAATATATACTTTCGGTCTCAATCCATAGCAGCTAAAATCACCTCATTGTTAGGCACCATATTCGCTATCATTACAAAGGACTAGCTCACCATCAATAAGTCTACAATAGAGTTTGTGCTCATCTTTCTCATCTTCTGAGACCTACATTGAGAATATCATCCATTTTGAGTGGTAAAACAAACCACTTTCCATGTAACACCAATTTCTGGCCTTGTTGCACCTGAGATTATTTTCCTTGTTTGTTCTGTATTTTGATTTGTCACCCGCTTGGCATGTTGGCTGCTCCTTTAGTATTGGTGATATATATATATGTACATGTGTGCTCTCCTCTATTTTAGATGATCACACATTTCTCTCCAATTTTTTTACCCAATTTAGTTATATTCATATTTAAAAATCTATTTTTAATTATATGTAACAAATATAATTTTCTTTCGGTTACAAAATCCTTTAAATTTTACTATTATAATTATATTATAAATTTGAAATTGTTTTAAAGGAAAAAATTAGAATATTATTATTTTATAAAATACACAAATAAGGTAATCATCTTACTTCGAGTGTTTTGAATATAAATGTTATTTAAATATTTTTGGATGAGTTTTCAAGCTTTTGAAAATAAAGCACTCATTTTCAAAAATAATTATAAGGTTTTGGATATGATTTAAAAAAAATCTCTTGGTATAAAATGAGAACTTCAAATATGTTATAATATAGAGGAAAAATGTTTTATTTCTAATTAGTTTGAGTATAAAGTGAAGATTTTGAGTTATATTCTATGGTTTGAAATAAATATAATTTATTTTGAAGTTTATATATTTATTTAAAAATAGTAGCTATTATAGAAAATTGTGGAAAGATTCTATAATGGATATTTGGTTTGTAAAGTGATCTTTGAATATGTTAAAATATATAAGTAAAGATTTAAAACTAAAATTTTGTATTTAAATCTTAATTTTGGAATTATATAAATAAAGTGAGTGTATTATTCAATATATAATATATTTTAATGGTTCTTATTATTTTCAGAATGTAAAATAGATTTAAGAAGTTTTATTACAATTTTATAAACATAATTAGTTTCCTATTTCTTATTTGAATGTTTTGATCATTTTCATTCTATGTAATGAGAAGTTGAATAAAAGGAGTTATAACACCATCTAGTATGAGACTTTCGGTAATATTTCTTCCATTATTCTTCGGACTAGTTATATAGAATATTGTGAAGATTGTGTGTAGTTTATAAGCAATGAATAAAGTATTAGGTATCACTGGGTGTATGGGATGCCGTTATGATATTTATTCAGTTATTTATTATAAGTAGATGACACCTACGTAATGGGAATAGTATGATGAGATTGCACTTACGTGAAGTGATGCTCATAATTTTGGGCCAGTGTAGGCACCCGTAAGCTCATAGTAGTAAGCTAGGGAAGACGCTCGTATGATCATAAGTGGAGAGCAAGGATTGTTGTCTATATTTATTAGTATTATGTGCCACTATTATGGTGTACTCCTAAATATTGGCTGGAGAGGACCAGATGGCTAGTATCCACTATAACCGTCTGACCGAGGGTCACGCCCTAGATCCTTGACACCATAGAGAGTATATATTGGGTTAGGTGGCCCATAGGGTAGGTGCCTATATCTCCTGTGTCACTCAAGCCAACGGTTAGTTACTATAGGGGAAATTGTAGGGTCATGACTGAGTGCTTCGTATAGACAAGCAATGGGTTGATATTTGTTACGATGGCCATCGAGATAACCGAAGACTATAGAGTCGGGTTAGGTGACCCGAGTGTGTGACTCTAGAGTGGGTAGGTGCCGTCAGTCTCCCTTCTGATTCTAACGGATTGATAGATTGGCATGTACTATTAATATACCTTACCTAAGTATGGATATGGGTTAGGCGACCCACATATTGATGTATATATGACTCTACTTGGGACTTTATGTCTATAGTTTAGTTATTCCCCATCACGATATTCATGTATTAGGTGATGAGATTATGTCTAGATAGGTGTCCAGAAATATGGTGGATTCTCATATCATTTCTTGTACATGGTTTTAATTATAAGCGGCCTATTTTATATTGATTGATGATGGTATTTATTATTGAGATTGAGAGATGCATAATTGAGCTTTGTTATGTGCTAGCCTGATTATACTTGAATATATCATATGTATTGATGATTTCTACACTTCAATGATGATTATTGATATGGTGATTCATTTACTAGATATTTTTTTGATTAATTGCCTTTTGATGTGATTTAACATAGGTGATGATATTCTTCTACATGGTTTTGGTGATATTTCCATTTCCGAGATAGTTTGATGTTGTTTATAATATTATTATTATACCATGCATATATTATGATATATATATATACTTACATTTTTAGACATAGTTTGACCCATGCATTATTTACCAAATACCCGGGTTAGTTCGAGACATTTTAGGATCAGAGATGATGAAACCGGCTTGTATTTTCTAGGCATAGAGGAGACAAGTATTCAATATTATTTTATCATCATGTATTGTATAGCCTCTTGTGTTACATCGTTGTGATATATATTGGACATATGTTGTATATTTTACATTACATATACTATCGCTGTGACACTGACTCTGTGTTCTCTGATATTTATTATATATTATGTATTGTTCTATCATGGAGGTACACATGTTTATTACATTGTGCTGATATTGTATATATATAGGTAACTTTTTTATGCGATTTTAAAATACGTACCAGTGTTATCCCAAGGGAATATTCACATTTGTACCTCATATAGCCTCATTCTCCATATTATCATACAGTATTACCTGGTAGTACTCTTGAATAGTATGGGTATAGACGTGGGGTGTTTCAAATTAACTGACCAATATGGTTGGCAATCCAGTTTACTCCTTCAAGAGATTGATAAATTGAAGGGATAATAGAGAGGTGCGCCCAGATGGGAATATATAAGACTTGCTTATAGGTAACGTCAACAATAGGGCTCCATTGGGTAATTATAAACACTTTTCCTTCATAATAATAGAATCAAATTCCAAAGTATGAGATCTCTCCTAAGGGTATAAGAATTTAAAAAAAAATACATTGAGTTATCACACCCGATGTCGACAGATCCTCGCCACAAACCAAGAATATGTTTTTTACAATGGAGTAGTTGGGTGCCTCATCTAAAAAGAAACCCATAAGATATTCTTTCCAAAAGGAAATGCCCATGTCATTAATTTCCTTAGATAATGGGACAGGTTTGTCGGTAAAATCTACAACATATTGCTTGGGAGAAAAAGTGCCTGCATTCTCGGACCTCTTTTTAAACAAACACAACCAACCACAAGTAGATTTGGATTTTTCAACAACATTAATGGAGAATGAATTATTTTTAGCACTGAATGAACTAGAGGAAGTGAGAATAGGAATAGAAGTGGGGTCAGTGCTTACCTTCGAGAGCAGCTTCACAGAAGAGGTGACAAGAGAGGGGGGATTTGTAGCCCAGGTGGAGAAGTCATAAGAGAGCCATCCTCCACGTCACAACCAGCAAGTCTAGAACAAGCAACAACCTAGATTGTTGGCAGAGGGGAATCTCCTTGACCATGTCCAAGAGAGGCATAATAGCCATCATGCGACAATACCACTATGGGGCACCTTCACAATGTAGGTAAGGGACGAATAAGGAGCCAGTAGCTGAAATCGAAAAGGTGCAGCAAGAAAAGCTTGAGATCGGAGGTCACGAGCTAGAAAATGGTCAAAGAGCTTCAGATCGTGAAATCGAAGAAGCGCTTGAAGTTGGGATCGAGCAGCCAAGAACCAAAGGTCAGAACCTGGTTGTAGAGATTCAGATTTGGTTTCACTATTTTTGAATTTCAAAATGCTTTGGCATTTTTTTTTCTAGACCTCTTTTTTAACTTTTAATACACACACATACGAAAATTATTTTTGGCCAAAAAAACAAATTTATTAGTGAACCAAAGGTTTTCTATATACATAAGTATTTAACAAAAATATTTTTTTTGTATATTTCATTTTCGGTTTAATAACTTTTTTCTTATTTTGAACATAATAAAATAATAATATATTATTTTACATATATATACTCACATACACATATAATATATCCGTATGGATATATATTAAAATAATAATTATTTTTTGATTTATTGCAATTAATAAAAAAATCAATTTTAAATCTTGTTTACTAAGTCAAAAATTATTTAAAATTTTAAATATTTGAATTATTCAAACTAAAAGATTTCTAGCCAAATAATATTTAATATGAAAAGAAATTATGATGGCCGCTGCATCATTTAAATAAAGAATTATTTTATAGTTTTGAATAAGTCAAAGATTTAAATTTGGTTTTAAATCTATTATACGTGCATGTTTATATTAAGCCAAAAATAAATTTGACTATGTACATATTTAAAATTATTCAAAATTTTATTACTGTAAACAAAATTATAATTTAATTATTTTATAAATTTATATATATATATATCAATTATATAGTTATATACGTTTACTGTAAATATACATGATTTGTAAAATGTTTTTAATGGCCGGACTAAAAAAATATTTTGTTTCATGTGCACATAGGATATATTATATTATACATTTTATATACATACACACATACATACATACATATATTATATATACATATCAAACTTAGTCATCTTATTGACCATAGGTCAAAGCGGTCAGTTTTCCCTATGAACCCTTAGCTTAAGTTATGTGTATTTGTGTTGTGTGTGTATGTGTGTATTATTGTGACATTTGTATTATGAATATGAATGTCATGATATATCACATATAAATAAATAAATAAATTTTAAATTAATATATTGATAAATATTTTTTAGTTTTTGAAATAAAAGGCAATGATCACATATGACCATGCTATATTATAAATAAACATTGACATACAAAGACACAGTACATACCCACAATACTACATCAACAACACACACGCAACATTACGTATAACAACATAACACAACACTACATACAACAACACCATAGAACTATACACTCCATAATACAGCAGACAAATTACAACACACCCCAAGCCTACGCAGAGGCCATAATAAAATATCACACATTACATAACAAAAGCCTACATATATGCAACCCAAAAAAAATCTACATAGTCAACGAGAAGATCTTTCACCAAGCATGCGCATCAGACACCAGCATCATCTCCCCTCCTTTCTTCGACCCTGGATGTAATACTATCCACCATATCCAGATGCCTCCATCTTTCCACACTTGTCCATATGTATACTTATTTCAAAACAAGGAAAAGAATAGAGTTGGAGCTTCTGTGATTATTAGAAAAAATCTATTGTTCATTTCGTGCCAAAGAACCTAGCAAAATGCAAGATTTAATGATTCAAACATGTCCCTCTTCTTATGATCAGTCAAAAAGAATCTACTACGGTACCAATAATCATGCTGATCATACAAATAAACTCCCCAACTGAGCTGACATCTAAATCCAGTTGCACCAAATACTTAATTCACACATAAAAACTTAAGTCACATTTCATGAAAAGATGCACATAATCCTCTTCTTCAGTGGTACAAAAGAAAATTTTGGTTTGTACAACCATGTATTTTCTTCTTAGCATTGAAATAATGTTGAGCTTGTCAGGCATCAAAATCCACATATGTACTTTTACCTTTAAGGTAATACTTAAAGACCACTAACTTTCTATCAGAAAAAATTGAGCCACTCATACATGGATTTAATAGAAAATCCCTTATTATCCAAAGCCCTAGAAAACTTATCATTACCACCAACATTGTTCACTACATTTTTAAGTAATTGCACAAGTTGAATAAACTGTTGTGGCACTTTTCTTTCTAAAATCCTGGAAAAGGGTAAATCCCATTTGAAATCATATTCCACTCCTTTGAAAACTTTATGAATAGTACTAAACTTATTTATAGATAATTCATATAGCTCAGTAAATTCAGTAGCTAGAGGAATAGCCAAAAGTCATTTATTATGCCAGAACAATAGGCTTCTTCCATTATTAAGTTTACAGTTTACACAAAATTTGAACAATGGAGCTAACATCCGTATGTTTTTCCAAAAAAATCGAGCAACCTTTAACATCATTAATCCATCGAAAAAACCATAAAAATAAAGCTTAATCACCCAATTACTCCACATGACATCTTTATAACTAATTGAATCCCAAATCCATCTACACAATAAGGCATTATTCATCCTAGCAATATTTAGAACTTCTAACCCACCTTGATCAATTGATTACATACTTGACCCCAGGATATCAAACAGCTCAAAAAACTATCATCCTTCCCAACATGGCAAAAGAAACACTTTATGATACAGTCAATTCACTTCAACCCACTTAGGAAATTTATGAAATGAAAGCTAGTAAAGAGGCAGTGCAGTAAGAACTACATTAATCAGTATCGACCTCCCTGCTCTTGACAAAGATGAACTCTTCCATTTAGCAAGGTTGACATCAAAATTTTCAATTAATGATTGCCAATCTTCCTTGTGTAATTTACCCGGCCTTATAATCAAACCTAAATATGAAAGAGGAAAACTATCAACATTGCAATTAAACATATCAGTAATCTTCACGACATAACTAGTACTTCCCAAAGTCAACATTGAACTCTTATGAAAGTTAATTTTTGGTCCAGATAAACTTTCAAAAGGATAAAGTTATAACTTCAAAACTGAAATATATTTACAATCAAGAGTGATAAAAAGAATAGTATCATCATCATAATGCAATGAAGTAAATCCACTAGAAATGACCTCAATGCCAAAACTATTAATAAATCCATTCCTAGCAGCCATTATAAATATCTAAGTGAAAACATCATCAACAATATTAAACAATAATGGAGACAAAGGATCTCCCTGTCTTAAACCTCTCTTAGATATTATCATTTTACCAAGAATACCATTGACACACATAAGACCTGCTAAACCACAACAAATCTCTAATCCAACTAACCCATTTATTTCCAAAACCCATGGCAACTAAAGTATCTAACATAAAATTCCAATCAATGGTGTCAATGACCTTTGCAAAGTTTAACTTCAATACTGCACATGATACATTATTTCTATCATAATAAGATATCACTTCTTGTACATTTCAACACCATCAAGAATGAACCTCCCTTGTATAAAAGCAGTCTGAACCTTATCAATCAATAAATCCAATTTCAACATAAGTCTATTTGCACGAACCTTAGTAATCAGTTTGTATGTACTATTTAATAGAATAATTGGTCTAAAGTTAGCTAGAGACAAAGAGCCCTCTTTCTTAGGTAATAGCACAATATTAGCACAATTCAACTTCACCAAATTCAACTTACCTACATAAAACTCTTCAAATAACCTCATGATGTCATCTTTCAGCCAAATCAAACATTTTTTTAGAAAAGAAATTGGGAAATACGTCTGGTCTTGGTGCTTTATCACCAGACATTTCATTTAGAGCACACACAGCCTCCTCTTCAGTAAAAGTAGAGTGTAACGAAGATAATTACATAACATTAGGATATAATACTTTCCAATTAGCTTGTACCTTTTCATTTGTACAACAACCTAGATTGGATTTATAATAATCAGTAAAAGCACAATTTAACTCCTCTTGTTCAGAAATTTCTTTGCCATTGCATATCAAACTACAAATGCTACTGTATCTTCTTCTACCATTAGCGACCTTATGGAATAACTCATATTTCTATCACCTTCCTTTAACCATTGAGTTCAAGCTCTTTTCCTCCAAAAAATCTCCTCTAGATTAATAAGCTTCAGCAACTTTTTTTCTTTTAAATGAAGGCAATTCCTTTCATCATCATTCAAACGCATACTCTCATCTAAAATATGAAGATCTAAAATTTCATTTTCAAGTCTCTCTTTTTTTAATATGATGTTACCAAACACCTTTTTATTCCATTTCTTCAAAAACCTCTTGAGATCTATCATTTGTTAACTATAGTACTTCTAACATCATCATTACTATAACACGCCAACCATTTGGACCAATCATTTGCTCAACCCCTTTTCCAATAACCACATTTTTTCAAAATTGAACATCTATTTACTCTTCACATTCTTCGAATAAAAAACAATAGGGAACTGATCAGAAATGATATTACCAAACATTTCTTGATATGAAAGAGGATGTAAATCTTTAAATTTTGGATTTATAAAAAATCTGTCTAAACTCACCAAAGAAGGTATTTCCCTACCATTACACCAAATTTAACTTCTATTAGTTAGAGGCAAGTATATTAAGCTACAATCTCTAATGAAATTACTAATATCTTCCATATCACCCAATATTCTCCTTCTCTATTACTCCTTTCACCAACAAATCTAAAAGTATTGAAATCACCACTAATGATCTAAGGACCTACAATCAACTCCTTAAAAGAAATAACTTCATTCTATAACTCTCTTATACTTTCTCTAGTATGTGGTCCATAAACATTTGAAAATAAGTATAAAATTTTAGAAGTTTTACAAACAAGTGCAACATGCAACATATGTTTTTTGTTTAATCATCTGCATCAAATGCCATAACCTACTATTCCAACCAATAATCATTCCTTCAATACTACCACAAGCTATAAAATAACTCCAACTCTCCACAAATGTACTGCCTAAAGTATTGAATAGAAAATAACTAGGGTATTCAACTTTTATCTTTGATAGAAGAACAATGTCAGCTTTAACTGTAGACAGAATTTTTTTGACTTTGTGACATTTTTTGGGAATGCCTAAACCCCTTACATTCAATGAGACAATTATCATTTCATAGCATTGACCCTCTCAACTTCCTTAGACTTAAAATCATCAATACATTTCCCACCATTACTCAATATAGTACCATCACGTTTAATAATATTATTAATTTACTCTGAAGAAAATGTATTAAGAACAGCAGGGATAAATACCACCTTCAAGTGGATGCGCAGATCCCTTATCCCTCATTCCTATGGCACTTCTTCTGAGCATTGAAATACCTTAACTACAGTCTACCACCATTTTTCCTTTCTTGATCGCTAGCCTCCTGTTGGCCTCATCTTTATAAGGAGCCTCTTCTTGAGCATCAGAGCCATGATCACTGCCAACTGCTTCCTCTTCAACACCATCCCCATAAACGGTGTCATCTAGCCGCATTTTACTTGTAACCTCCTTACTACCCTCAGATTCCTCTTCAGCAGCACCAGAATGAGAAGAGATATTGATAGTTTTACTCTGCTCTGAAGTTATATCCATCTTATATCTCCATGACTTTAATTTTCCATCCATACCTCGAACATAAACCGTATCCTTGAAAGTTACTTCATTTATCTCCTCATCTGGGTTACCCATAAATCTTTTTATAGCAACTTTATGAAAAATTTATAAATATACAACTTAAGCACAGAAGGCAAGTCGTAAGGTGGGTTCACATCGATTTGCACTCTAATAACGGAATAATCCATAGATGATTCATAGTTCTTTTGCATTCTGACCACCGAACCAATTTTCAAAAGAATACATCTTATGGCATTTAGATTCCTATAAATAAGGGGCACTCCCTTCAAAGAAATCCACACTCTCTCTTTAGGTTTAAACACCATGCTATCATCATGTAAACTCCATTTTTTAAGATTCAAGATGCCACCCAAAGAGATAATGGATCCATTGCTATCACTTTCCATAATCATTTATGGAAACCTAACAATAAATTCAGTATAGTTAAGCTTCTTGGTATTCTAAAATCATGGACCTAGATGACTGAATCTTTCCTTCAGTAGTTGCTCAATCTGGGTTATTGTGAAAAAACCTCAAACGATCAAAATCACAACCAAGCATCACCATTTTTTAATTCATTGTTTAAGTACCCACTTTAGATAAAAATCTCATTGTTCAAATGTGCCATAGAAGCCATCCACAGGCAAGGAGAAAAAATCTAAAGAAATTTTATTGCATGCAAAACCCTTATGCCCAATTTTACCACACTTAAAGCATATTAAAGCACACCTACAATCCCTGGTCAAATGATTAGCTAATCCACATCGAAGACATTTCCTTTCGATCTTAATCTTGCATATAATATCTGCTTAATCCCAGAAAGATTTCTAAACACGAAGAGCCTTGCCATCGTTATTCTTGGATATCGAAAGATTTTTTAATAATATATCTTTATATGATGTTTTAAAAATCTCATCACTATAGCAAATTTTATTTGTATTATAAGATTCGAATGAGATATTAGAAAACCAAAAGAAAATTAATAAATATATTTTGAACATTAACAATAAATAAATATTTTAATCAATACGTTTAAATTAAAGTATTACAAACCTCCTTTATTAATCAAAATACTAAATTTAGTGTAAACAAATATTTATTTATTGAAACACAAATCAAAGATCTTGTGCAAATTAATAAAAGAATTTTTTGAAATTCATCAATTTAACCTCATTGGCAATGCACCTGATCCAACAATGGTATTAAAGGTCCTATTTTACTTGTGTAAATAAATTAACCAACACTCCGAGCATTAGTCTTTGAAAAAGTCAAAGTAGATGGATGTCTATGAAATGATGCTTAAACTAAGGAGAATGTTACTCTAATTAAGGACCACCATACGTGGAAAACCTCTTGATCTCCTAGCCCTTGGCTCATCAAAATAGTCTAATTCTAGAGTATGCCCTTATGGAAGGCTTAAAGGCTTTATAGCCTTAGGTTAGTTTAAACAGTATATTTGAATATTATAAAATTATTTCAAATTTTTTGAGTTAAATAGATAATTAATTACAAATTTTATAAGATTTATTAAATGCAAATGTAATTTTTTTTAAATTAAAGATGTAATTGAATAATTTTCAAAAGGGTTATAAAGTATAAATTTAAAATTATTTTAAATTTGATAAAGTAATGTAAATGTTGTATTTATAAATTAAATAAATTGTTTAGTTTATAAAAGAAATCACATGAATATATATATATATATATTATACCTGAATAAATTGAAAATGTAGTCATTAAATGCATATATATTAGATCTATGAATAAAATTAGAGGTCAGATAAATGAATCCTATGAGACTTAAGGAGTATACATTGGATGCATATAAAAGATATATGATATCGTGAATTATAATAGTTATATACTCATCTTCCTAAACCGTCGATAATACTCTACAAAATTATTTTAAATTACAAATTTAATAACAATGATGATCTCCATCATTTATAATAAAAATAGAGTACCTTGTATATCCATGCTTGTTAAGAAAACTCAAGGATGTAATATTTAAGGTGTTGTTTATATTATATAAATATATAAGAATGGTATGTGACTTTATTGAACAAACTCAAGGGTTACATAACTCCATTTAGGATATTGCGAAATTATGAGTCTAGAGTGCTAGTGTATTTCATGGTTTGTTAAGTAAACTCAAGGTCATGAAGATGATTAGGAGCATAGTTAAAATGTGTGTTAGGAGTTATATAAAATATAATTAATAAAGTGTTACTTACAATTTATGGTGACTATGATTTGTAGAGTAAACTCAAGGTTGTAGTAACATGATAAACGGATCTTAACAAGCATTGAAGAAATTTATGTAATTCTTGTATCTCTTCTAGGGTTTTAAGAGATGCAGAATACAGTGGGACCCTTATTAAATAAATATAATAAATTATTCTAATAAGTATAAGAACATATGAAATTATATCTAATTTACTCTAATGAATTTGTGTAGATAAATGACAACTGTGAAGCTATTCTTCGAAAAGAACACATTTGGTTAACTGGGTGGTTGCTCCTCTTCTTCGGTGGCTAAACATTTGGTTAACAAGGATATAGTCTGCAAAGGCAAACGACAAGGGGGTTTGGGGGTAATTAATGTCAGCATGTTCAATAGGGCCTTCCTCTAGAAATGGGCTTGTGTTATGTACTCCAACGCCAATCTCGTTTGGAAAAGTTGGATAAATATGATCTGTTACTCAAAATATTCACCTTTCGATCAAGTCTAGACTTCTTTAAGCAAAGAGCAAGGGAGATGAGCTCCAGCCAAACCTTTCGAAGGAGTCGAAGGGATGTTTCCATCAAAGTTTATAAGCTTCAGGACCTTTCGAAGGTGATGGAAGGTTTCTCCAATCAATATCCAGAGAGTTCTTAGCTTTCAAAGAAGGTGAGGGGGTCGAAAGCACCCTTCCGCCTTCATTAACAACCCTTCGACTAGCTAAAGACCTTTCGATTAAGGTGAAGCCACACCTTTCGAAGACAATGGAGAATAGCTCTTTGAACATACGCCAAACCATTCAAAACCAATGGTTTCACCTTCATTCTAAATTAGGGGTGGGTGCAGTCGATTAACCGCGCAAATCGGTTAATTTTTGCGGTTAAACTAAGTTAATGTGTGGTTCGGTTAACCGATATTCGATTAACCATTGTCGGTAGTATCGACTGAACCGCAATATTTAAACCATGGTTAACCGATCATATAGAACGGTTAATCGACTACTATTCACAATTAAATGGTTAATCGGTTAACCAGTAAAGTTAGAACGGTTAACCGATTGATTGTTTTCAACTTTGAAATGTTTGCATAGAAATTCAAGTTCAACACATACCCATTATTTGATTTGAACACACATAACATGACAGCAAAAACTAAAATTCAATTTCAACACACACACATAACATAACATAACATAACATAACACATAACATAACAGCAAAAATATAACACATAGACATTCAAGTACAACACACAAGCAAATTCAAGTTCAAGAAAACTAAAATACAAAGAAATTCAAGTTGAACACACATAACAACAAAAACTTATATACAAAACACACGTAACTGTAAATATTATATAAACGCACCATTTAAGCATTTAAACATTAGATTAGATAAACACACACAACACATTGTAAATACACATACTCATGCATATATAACAAGAACAACACATACAAATACAAGCCACCCATATTTCATAGTTCATAACCACAGTAGCTAGCATTACAAGGCTACAAGCATCCATATTTAATTTCATAGTTCATACATACATACATACCCCATCAGTTTGTTTGCAACTACAACAATTTCATACACAGCAATTGTAACGACCCGTATTTTCACGGATCGAAACATCGTAAAGGAGTTGACCTTTGGTTGCATTTCTGTTAAGTTTCATATTTTGGCAGAATTTTGTCTATGTCCTAAGTCGTAGCCGACTTATGGGTTCTGGACGAGTTAGTGTTAGGTCGTGGGTTAGTTGTAGCGACCTATAGAATTATGCAACCTAGGATTTAGTTAAGTGTTAGGTCGGCAGGGTGAGTTAGCGACCTAAGGAACTGACCGACTTAAGAATATGGCGACTCGAGGGTAGGCAGACCTAGTGGGGTTAGCGACCTAGTGGTTACCGGGTCAGCATAGTTAGGTCGGCAACGACCTAGGGGAGCTGGGGTAGCAGGTTAGCGACTTAGTAGAGTGAGCGACCTATGGGATTGACCGACCTAAGGAATAAGTTAGTTAACGACTTAATAGTTAAGTCGTAGATGACTTAGGAGTTAGTGGTTAAGTCGTCTAGATGACTTAGTAGTTAGGTCGTATCCCAGTTTGTTCGCGACTTATGTTAGGTCGCGTAGATGTTTTAAGGGGTTAGGTCGTAACACCATTAGGTCGCGTGGGTGCTAAGTTGTTAGGTCGCAGGGTTTTGTAAGTCTTAGGTCGTAGCTTAGTAAGTTGTTAGGTCGCGGGTTGGCTTAAGTGTTAGGTCGCGTGGGAGTCTAAGGTATTAAGTCGTAACCTCATTATGTCGTAGGTCGGCAAGGCAGTTAAGTGTTTGGTCGCGTTAAGACGTGTGTGTTTTGTAGGCAGTTAGGTCGGCAACGACCTAAGTTTGGTCGTGGACTTCTATGGTTGTTAAGTCGCGGTGTGTTAAGTCGCGCGTTGCGTTAGGTCGTAGGTCGCTGGGTGTTTGGATGCGCTGAAGGGTTAGGTCAGAGAGGCTTAGGTCGTAAGTCGGAAGCGACTTAGGGAGATAGCCAGATTTCGACTTAAGGAATTTCAGCTATAAATAGGAGGGGTTGTTCTCACTTTTTGGGATCTGGATTTTGAAGCGACGAAGTGCTGCCATTTTGAGAGCTCGACTTTTACACTTCTTCACTTCTTTTCTCCACTCTAATCTAGTGCTTCCATCCATCTGAATCGAAGATCAAGATTGAAGATTCAAGAGCTTAGATTGGAGATCTTCATCTTTTCAAGAGAGATTTCTTCATTTGAAGCGGATTCGTGATAGATCAAGCTTGATCCCTTGCTGTCCAGATCTGAAGCGTGTTGACTTGAGGTTGTTTAGGTGATTTGGTGAGTGGTGATTATCTCTCACACGGATCCAAAGGAGTATATCGGATTGTTGGCTCGATTTGGTGTTAAAATAGTGATTTCCATGCAATTTCTTCATCCTAAGTGTAGATCCATATAGATCCATTGTTCATGATGATGTTACATCCATTTTATCATATGTTAACCTATGCAAGTTCATTCATCAAGTTTGTAGAGATATAATCCATGTTTTCATGCTTATTGGACTTTCAACTCTTTAATTACGAAAATGCCATTATTGTTATAATTGTCTACTTAGGTCATGTTTGAATGCTTGATTGCTTGGATTGATGTTTGATTTGATTGATTGTTATGAACTAGATGATTGATGATTAGATTTAGATCGAAAATGATTCAAAAGCTAAGGGAAAGGCTCTTGAATTGGGAAAGCTGCTCGTGGCATATGTAGTGGGATGATGAAGCTCTTATGCATAGATTTGATGATGTGATGTTGGGATGAGGCTTTGCGAGGATGTAATGAAGCGAGGCATCATGTGATGAAGACTTGGTCTAATCCAGACGGGATCATTCCAAGCACGTTGGTAACTCGGTGATATGATTCGAGTTTGAGGATAATGGATGCTCGAGAGGCGCTTGAGCTAGTATGAAAATAGTCGTCGAGGAGGATGACTAGAAGGCTGAGATCTCATCGTTATTGAAGGTTCTAGCATACTCTAAGCAAGAGTACATGGGGATGCCCAAAAGACTAACTGTTGATGGTCGAGTACTCTGGGTAGTTGTGAAAATCCTTGGCATGGGCTGCGACGACGTGCGGGAGTTATGTCTAGAACCGGGGTTTCCATTAGCCCTTGACGGACGGCTGGAAGAATGTGTCGGTCATTCAATTAACGGTGATATCGAAGCAATGATAACAGTGATAGCCAAAGTCATGGATGTTTGGTTGTATCGTCATTCGGTCTCAAGAGCGGTATTTCCTGGGTGCTTATCTGACCTTGGTTTAAGACCTTGGGATTTGTACTTGAAAAACATCGCTCTTGACTCGAGTGATAATTGCTTTACTTTAAATTGTATGCTTTGCTATGCTTGCTTCTGCTTAGTGTGTGTCTGGGGGCTATCACTGTAGAATGAGGTTGGAGTGGGAGGGTTGTATTCCTATTCCTTTTCCTTTATGCTCTTTTGGTATGTTGTTAGTTAATTTACTGCTCACTAAGACTGTTGTCTGACTCAAGGCTTTATGTTTTAATTCTTATTGCCTTGGGCTGTTCGTCCATTTTTGGGACGGGCAGACTAGGTAACAGGTGACAGGTGCTGTTCTCTTCTCACGATGCTGATATCGAAGACGAGCTGGAGGGTTGCATATTATCTTCTTATATGTACTGGATGTTCCTCTATTTTGTATTCTCTGAGAGATATGTAGTGAGGCTTGATGTATTGACTATTTGGATGCTTGTATTCAACTATTATGGAGTTTTATATGATGGCATTTTGTTCTGTAAAGCTTCACTATACATATGTTCTATTGTATTTTGTCCATGCGCTGTGAGCAATACGATAGATCCTGTTGTTTTTAATTTACCTTGACAATCGTCCATGGTCGCCTGGCACACTTTACAGCGCATTTTTCTCTAGATTCGGTGCAGGGGTCATGGACGGTCGTCACATTTGGTATCAGAGCATTGGTTAATCGATTTTACCCAACGCTCGCTGACGTAACTACGTATGAGAGACGTAATTGTAATTTTGATGGATGAATACTACATATAATATAGTAGCTTAATGGAGTTTGAGTCCTTTATGCAGTTGTTTCTCTCGGTATGCTAATCATTCCTTTTTGTAGATATTGAGAATGAGTCGAAGAGGGAGACCAGCTGCTAGGGAAGGCCGTGCTACTGAAGGGGCTGCTGATTATGTTGCTATGTTCGAAACCATGATGACTTCGATCATGAGAAGGATGTCAGCCCCGGGGCCATCAGTAGATGTTGGAGATCAAGTTCAGGCTCCAAGACTGATGGATCATTTGGACGATTCATTTAAGAAGCTTGTGGAGGAAGCTCTCAGACACGAGAATCTGTTTCCTAAGGAAGGATCTGTTGTTGCTACGACCAGGGAAGAGTCTAAACCCCAGCAGAGTGGAAACAAGAAAAGGAAGCAGCAGCAGCAAAAGGGGAAGGGTGGCCAGAGGAAGCAGAAGGTTGAAGTGATTTGCTACAATTGTCAGCAGAAGGGCCATGTCGCCAGGGATTGTAAGAATCCGAAGGAACCGATGAAGTGTCACAACTGTGACAAACCGGGGCATATCAGGAAGAATTGTCCAGAACCACAGAGGGACAAGCAGATTGTGCAAGCTTATGCTTTGGGAGCTGTTCCTTCGTCTTCAAAAGCTCCTACTGCTGAAGAGAAGGGAAAGAGTGTGGTGGTTCAAGGTACTCTTTTCCTATGTGGTGTTCCAGTTAGAGTTCTGTTTGATACTGGAGCGTCGCATTCGTTTGTTTGTAATGAACTCGTAGGCCGGTTAGGTTTGGAACCGGATATTGTTGATAGGCCATTGGTTGTGACTAATCCAGTTGGGGGTTCGTCTTGTTTGTGTATGTTATGCCGTGGTCTAATTGAATCGAGTCATGGTTGCTCTTTTGTTTGTGATTGCTTTGTTCTGAACTTTGTGGGGTTCGAAATTATTTTGGGTATGGACTGGCTTAGGAAGTATGCGGCTAAGGTTGATTGTGAGAGGCTGGAGGTGACAGTCGAGAATGTGGAGGGGCGAAAGATTGTGATACGATGTAAGCATGAGGAAGGCATCTTCATGAGCTTCATGTATTCGCTAGTTGTTCCATGGGATGGACTGTCTTTAGTGCCAATCGCAAATGGATTCGAGGATGTCTTTGACGAAGTCAAAAGGTTGCCGCCGCATAGAGAGATCGAGTTTTGTATTGATCTAATTGAAGGAGCCAGACCTGTTGTGATGCCTCTTAGGCGGATGGCGCCTAGGGAACAGCAGGAGTTGAGGGTGCAAGTTGATGATCTTTTGCAGAAAGGATTCATTCGGCGTAGTGTGTCCGAGTGGAGTGCACCAGTTGTATTTGCAACCAAGGCAGATGGATCGTTGAGATTGTGTGTGGATTATCGTGAGCTGAATAAGGTGACTAAGAAGAACAAGTATCCATTGCCGAGAATAGATGACTTGTTTGATCAGCTTCACGAAGCTAAGGTGTTTTCTCAGATGGATTTGGCAACGGGATTTCACCAGTTGAGAGTGGCTAAGGGTAGTGTGCCGAAGACTGCCTTTCGAACACCATCGGGTTTCTTTGAGTGGCTGGTAATGCCGTTTGGATTGACTAACGCGCCAGCATATTTTGTGGATCTTATGAATAGAGTGTTCAGAGATCAGTTGAACAAGTTCGTACTTGTGTTCGTGGATGATATTCTGATTTATTCCAGGATGGAAGAAGAGCACAAGACGCACTTGCGTGTTGTTTTGGAAATCTTGCGGAAACATCAGCTGAAGGCTAAGTTTTCGAAGTGTCACTTCTGGAAGAGTGAAGTAAGGTTCTTAGGCCATGTGATTTCTGGAAATGGAATAGCGGTTGATCCCGCTAAGGTGGTAGCAATCCAGGATTGGGTTAGACCTAAGAATGCATCTGATGTGAGAAGTTTTCTTGGATTAGCAGGATATTATCGACGGTTTATCAAAGACTTTTCCAAGATAGCTGCACCGTTAACAGGATTGACGAAGAAGAACCAAGTGTTCAGTTGGGATGCTAAGTGTGAGCAAGCTTTCGGAATCCTGAAAGAGAGATTGACGAGTGCTCCTGTTTTGACTATTCCAAGTGGGAATGATGAGATGGTGGTTTACACCGACGCATGTGGTACTGGACTTGGAGCAGTGCTGATGCAGAAGGATAAAGTTGTTGCGTATGCCGGTCGACAACTGAAGCCGCATGAAAGGAATTACCCAACTCATGATCTGGAGTTAGCGGCGATTGTATTTGCTCTGAAGATGTGGAGACATTATCTGTTGGGAGTTCGATTCGAGTTGTTTACGGATAAACAAGTCGTTGAAGTATCTTTTCTCCCAAAAGGATTTGAATCTTCGGCAGCAACGTTGGCTAGAGTTTTTGGCATCATATGATTTTGGTATAGCTTATACTCCGGGAAAAGGTAACGCAGTGGCAGATGCGTTAAGTCGAAGACATGCAGGATTGGGAGCCATGTTTTCAGAATGGAAGAGTCTCGAGTATTTAGCTGGATTTGACTTCAGGCCTAGATGCGAATTGGAACCTGAGATGTTGGCAAACTTATCAATAAGACCCACTTGTGGAAAGGATTGGCGAGGGCCAAAAGCGAGATGATAAGCTTGTCAAGATTATCCGTGAATTGGAATCTGGATTGGATCCAGAAAAGGATAAAGGATTCGAGGTCGATCGAGAGGGTTGGCTTCGGAAGCAAGGACGACTAGTTGTTCCCGATATAGATGAATTGAGGAGTGAAGTTCTGAAGGAAAGTCGTCACTCGAAGTTAACAATTCATCCAGGAGGAAATAAGATGTATCGGGATATGAAGAGAACCTACTACTGGGAAGGCATGAAGAAGGATGTTGGAAATTTCATTTCCAAGTGTATGAACTGCCAGTTGGTAAAGGCTGAACAGAAGAAGCCAAGTGGATTGCTTCAGCCCTTAGAAGTTCCTACATGGAAGTGGGAACAAGTGTCGATGGATTTTATTGATGGATTGCCTAGAACCAGAACGGGAAATGAAGGGATTTGGGTCATTGTGGATCGTCTGACTAAGAGTGCATGATTCATTCCTGTTCGATCGACTAGGACTGCATCAAAGTTGGCTAAGTTGTATGTTAAGTGGATAGTTCGATTCCATGGTATACCGAAGAGTATAGTGAGCGATCGAGATCCATTGTTCACTAGTGGATTTTGGAAGAGCTTCCAGGAAGTTTTGGGAACCGAGTTGTGTTTGAGTACAGCTTATCACCCTCAAACAGATGGTCAGACTGAGAGAGTCAACTGAGTTTTGGAAGATCTCCTCAGAGCTTGTGTTTTGGATTTCGAAGGATCATGGGAAGATCACCTTCATTGGGTGGAGTTTGCGTACAACAACAGTTACCAATCAAGCATTGGTATGGCACCGTATGAGGCATTGTATGGAAGACCGTGTAACTCTCCGACATGTTGGTTGGAAACTGGAGAAAAGATGGTACTTGGGCCAGAGATGATTCGGCAGACTTCAGATTATATAGAGATCATTCGGCAACGAATGAAAGCAGCCCAAGACCGTCAGAAGAGTTATGCCGATAAGCGTCGAAAGGATTTGGAGTTCGACGTAGGAGATATGGTTTTTGTGAAGATTTCTCCTCTGAAGAATGTTATTCGATTCGGGAAGAAAGGAAAATTGACTCCGAGATTTGTTAGACCATTCCCGATCATCGAGCGAATTGGAAAGCTCGCCTACAGATTGGAGTTACCAGAGAAAATGTCGAGTGTGCACAATGTTTTTCACGTATCGTATCTACGGAAGTATGTGCACGACTCGAGTACGGTGGTTTCTGCTGATAGCTGTGAAGACTTCGAAGTTGATCCAGTCGATAGAAGACCTCGTAAGCCGCTTCGTGTTGTTGAAACCGACATGAAACAGCTTAGGAGGAAGGTAGTTAAGTTGCTCAAGATACAATGGAGTGATGATGATAACGACTGTACGTGGGAGGTGGAAGAGAGGATGAAGGCAGCTCATCCTGAACTCTTCAAGGTATGGCCCTAAGGTGTCGTCTCATCTCACGATATTGTAACTTGTTCTAAGTTTTAGAATTCTGTACGCTAAGCTAGAATTGGATGTATGGTTTGTTGATTGCTATGGATGGTAGGCGTACAGAATAGTCTTCGATTGCTTTGTTGCTTGGAATTTCGGGGGCGAAATTCCTAAGGGGGAGAGAATGTAACGACCCGTATTTTCACGGATCGAAACATCGTAAAGGAGTTGACCTTTGGTTGCATTTCTGTTAAGTTTCAGATTTTGGCAGAATTTTGTCTATGTCCTAAGTCGTAGCCGACTTATGGGTTCTGGACGAGTTAGTGTTAGGTCGTGGGTTAGTTGTAGCGACCTATAGAATTATGCAACCTAGGATTTAGTTAAGTGTTAGGTCGGCAGGGTGAGTTAGCGACCTAAGGAACTGACCGACTTAAGAATATGGCGACTCGAGGGTAGGCAGACTTAGTGGGGTTAGCGACCTAGTGGTTACCGGGTCAGCATAGTTAGGTCGGCAACGACCTAGGGGAGCTGGGGTAGCAGGTTAGCAACTTAGTAGAGTGAGCGACCTATGGGATTGACCGACCTAAGGAATAAGTTAGTTAACGACTTAATAGTTAAGTCGTAGATGACTTAGGAGTTAGTGGTTAAGTCGTCTAGATGACTTAGTAGTTAGGTCGTATCCCAGTTTGTTCGCGACTTATGTTAGGTCGCGTAGATGTTTTAAGGGGTTAGGTCGTAACACCATTAGGTCGCGTGGGTGCTAAGTTGTTAGGTCGCAGGGTTTTGTAAGTCTTAGGTCGTAGCTTAGTAAGTTGTTAGGTCGCGGGTTGGCTTAAGTGTTAGGTCGCGTGGGAGTCTAAGGTATTAAGTCGTAACCTCGTTATGTCGTAGGTTGGCAAGGCAGTTAAGTGTTTGGTCGCGTTAAGCCGTGTGTGTTTTGTAGGCAGTTAGGTCGGCAACGACCTAAGTTAGGTCGTGGACTTCTATGGTTGTTAAGTCGCGGTGTGTTAAGTCGCGCGTTGCGTTAGGTTGTAGGTCGCTGGGTGTTTGGATGCGCTGAAGGGTTAGGTCGGAGAGGCTTAGGTCGTAAGTCGGAAGCGACTTAGGGAGATAGCCAGATTTCGACTTAAGGAATTTCAGCTATAAATAGGAGGGGTTGTTCTCACTTTTTGGGATCCGGATTTTGAAGCGACGAAGTGCTGCCATTTTGAGAGCTCGACTTCTACACTTCTTCACTTCTTTTCTCCACTCTAATCTAGTGCTTCCATCCATCTGAATCGAAGATCAAGATTGAAGATTCAAGAGCTTAGATTGGAGATCTTCATCTTTTCAAGAGAGATTTCTTCATTTGAAGCGGATTCGTGATAGATCAAGCTTGATCCCTTGCTGTCCAGATCTGAAGCGTGTTGACTTGAGGTTGTTTAGGTGATTTGGTGAGTGGTGATTATCTCTCACATGGATCCAAAGGAGTATATCGGATTGTTGGCTCGATTTGGTGTTAAAATAGTAATTTCCATGCAATTTCTTCATCCTAAGTGTAGATCCATATAGATCCATTGTTCATGATGATGTTACATCCATTTTATCATATGTTAACCTATGCAAGTTCATTCATCAAGTTTGTAGAGATATAATCCATGTTTTCATGCTTATTAGACTTTCAACTCTTTAATTACGAAAATGCCATTATTGTTATAATTGTCTACTTAGGTCATGTTTGAATGCTTGATTGCTTGGATTGATGTTTGATTTGATTGATTGTTATGAACTAGATGATTGATGATTAGATTTAGATCGAAAATGATTCAAAAGCTAAGGGAAAGGCTCTTGAATTGGGAAAGCTGCTCGTGGCATATGTAGCGGGATGATGAAGCTCTTATGCATAGATTTGATGATGTGATGTTGGGATGAGGCTTTGCGAGGATGTAATGAAGCGAGGCATCATGTGATGAAGACTTGGTCTAATCCAGACGGGATCATTCCAAGCACGTTGGTAACTCGGTGATATGATTCGAGTTTGAGGATAATGGATGCTCGAGAGGCGCTTGAGCTAGTATGAAAATAGTCGTCGAGGAGGATGACTAGAAGGCTGAGATCTCATCGTTATTGAAGGTTCTAGCATACTCTAAGCAAGAGTACATGGGGACGCCCAAAAGACTAACTGTTGATGGTCGAGTACTCTGGGTAGTTGCGAAAATCCTTGGCACGGGCTGCGACGACGTGCGGGAGTTATGTCTAGAACCGGGGTTTCCATTAGCCCTTGACGGACGGCTGGAAGAATGTGCCGGTCATTCAATTAACGGTGATATCGAAGCAATGATAACAGTGATAGCCAGAGTCATGGATGTTTGGTTGTATCATCATTTGGTCTCAAGAGCGGTATTTCATGGGTGCCTATCTGACCTTGGTTTAAGACCTTGGGATTTGTACTTAAAAAACGTCGCTCTTGACTCGAGTGATAATTTCTTTACTTTAAATTGTATGCTTTGCTATGCTTGCTTCTGCTTAGTGTGTGTCTGGGGGCTATCACTGTAGAATGTGGTTGGAGTGGGAGGGTTGTATTCCTATTCCTTTTCCTTTATGCTCTTTTGGTATGTTGTTAGTTAATTTACTGCTCACTAAGACTGTTGTCTGACTCAAGGCTTTATGTTTTAATTCTTATTGCCTTGGGCTGTTCGTCCATTTTTGGGACGGGCAGACTAGGTAACAGGTGACAGGTGTTGTTCTCTTCTCACGATGCTGATATCGAAGACGAGCTGGAGGGTTGCATATTATCTTCTTATATGTAGTGGATGTTCCGCTGTTTTGTATTCTCTGAGAGATATGTAGTGAGGTTTGATGTATTGACTATTTGGATGCTTGTATTCAACTATTATGGAGTTTTATATGATGGCATTTTGTTCTGTAAAGCTTCACTATACATATGTTCTATTGTATTTTGTCCATGCGCTGTGAGCAATACGATAGATCCTGTTGTTTTTAATTTACCTTGACAATCGTCCATGGTCGCCTGGCACACTTTACAGCGCATTTTTCTCTAGATTCGGTGCAGGGGTCATGGGCGGTCGTCACAGCAATAGCCATCAACCGTTACACAGCAACAGCAACCATGCATTACAACTGAAATGGAACCTTCTTCTTCATCCTCGTATTCTTTGACATTTTCTGAATATAAAATAATAAGAATTCATCAGTTTATAGATAACACTGAAATGGAAGACGCTTGTAATAGAGAAAAGATTAACAGTTTTATTTTGAACAAAAACACAAGGATGTAACCACATATATGTGTCTGTTTATATGGACGCAAAAACAATTAACCATTACTTGAATTATGGAAGTTACACATTAAGACTATGGAAGTTACACATTACGACTGTTTAATGCTATAATACATCGCAGAATAGTTTGTTTAGAGTTAAACATGAAATAGAATAATGAGGAAAATAGACTAAGCATACAGAATTACTATGGACTCATTAATTACTGTGAAGTCAGTTAAAGTTCGTTATTCCAGTAATTTGCTCAATTATTAAGGAATTGGCATCAACATCTCAAAAGTTATGCATGTATTTGTATACAAGAAGACTGTTTCATGCTAAAAATATATTATCCAGTATACAAGAGTCTGATTAGGGATGGATAAAGATAAAATAAGTTGAGGAGGAAAATATATAGACTAAGCAATTGATGTAGTCATTATTATTTTATCATTAAGGACTTTTTAATTACCATATGAACCCAGTAAAAGACTGAAAGTATTTTTAGTAAACATATACTGGCTAAGTTTATAAATAACCGAATAAAAGGCTGAAATTATTTTTAGTTTATTTATAAATTAAAATTATAAATTTTCAGCTTATAATTATAAAAGACTGAAAATAAACCTGAATAAAACCTACTTCTAATTATAAAAGACTGAAAATAAACCTGCTTATAAATAAACTAAATAAAAAAACATAAAACCTACTTAATAAACTATATATAATTATAAATTATAATAAATTGAAATGTAAGACTGAAATAAACTGAATAAATTAAAAATTCTATTAGAGTAATAAGGAAAACCTGCTTAATAACGAAACCGCTTCCCTTGAGCTATCTAGTGTTCAACAAATAAAGCCCATAACATTGATAATAATTTCATTTATTTATAATTTAAATCGTATGATGATATAATGTTTCATTTTATTGTAGTATTTATTTATGATGTTACAGTACCAAAATAGATCTTTTTTAAACCCACCAATCTCTACTAATATTTGCAACAATAAGTTGTATATTAGCCTCAGCCTGAGAACATGCTAAAACATAAATTAAATTAATATATTATTCTTAATATATTATATCTAATATATGAACAATGATATACTGAAGTGAATATAAACACTGTGATTAAGGTTTATATATCATTCTTCTTTAAAATTCATTCTAAGATACAATATTTAGGAAAATATCAGCCACACAAAAAGACCTAATTGTGCATTCATCTTACTCAATGTCAAAGTGGATAACAAGACTAAAGATATAACATGACAACACAAGTTAAAAAAATTCTACATGGAAGATACTAACCATGCTGAAAACAGCGATGATGGAGGTGGACTATCAATGTTGAAAATTAAAGATAATGGCAATTCACATTGATGTCCATGTACAAATTCTACATGGAAAACAAATTAGTTAGAGTATTATTTGTAAAATCATACAAATGTCGAACCAGGTTATTTTATGAATGCTAATATCACATGAGAATGCATCATCATAATAGTAAACATCATCGTGTGGAACCTCAATCTAGTGAACAACAAAAATTGGTTTGGACCTTAACCAATTTTGAGTACAAACCAATGCCTCAATCATTCATAAACTCAAAGTGCTACGAAAAGGGTCTATAACCCTTCCTCCGGTGCTAAAAGCAGATTCGGAAGCAACCGTGGACACTGGAATAGCAAGGAGATCTCAAGCGACTAGAGATAAAACGTGATATTTGGAACTATTTACCTTCCACTATAGTAAAACATCAAAATCATTAGTGCATCCTCAATCGGTGCATTTAAATACTTTTCTAGTTCATTGCCTTCATTATCTCATTGTTGAACTTGTCTTAAAAAGTATTCCTTTTTCTAGAAAGAACATCACTAACATTCACAACACTTTCACTATCAATGGAAGTACTAGATCGTGGTTCATCACATGTTTGTGTTCCAAATGTAGAATCGCTCACGTAGAAGTAAACCACCTTATCAAATTATCTTTCACACTTTTTAATATGTCATTTGCAACTACTTTATCATACATGTCTTTAACACATATAAGAGTACAAGATCAAACAGACCAAAGATATTTAACCAACTCATATTTAGTAATTTAAACCTTTGTGGATATTTTTTTACTGATTTACAAATTGAGCAAAGTTGAGGAGTATTTAATAGTACAAGATTTCGAAATCAATTACTAGATACAAGATTGAACAGACCAAAGAAACAAGTTAAGGAGTATTTAACAGCAAAGTTGAGGAGTTGAGCAAAGTTGTGGAGATTAACAAATAGATGTACAAAGAGTACAAGATTGAACATACCAAAGATAATTAACCAACTCACAACATTTCGAAATCAATTACTAGATACAAGCATCAGTTGAGGAATATTTGCGCAAGAATAACACACCCAAAACACACAAAAACAACTAACTCAAATAAACAAAGGAATAGTGTATATATACAAAGCATGAAAATAGAAGCTCACATTAATACCTGCAAATAATTTATATATACATGAAAGCTGGAACTTTATAATTCAATTCCATTTATATCCAAACAGGAGCACACATTAATACATGAAATATTATATTAATCCTATCTTCATATCAGATTATATTAATTGCAAATTATTTTTAGTTTATTATGTATCCAAACAGGAGCATACATTACTGTATATATACAAAGCATAGAACAGGATATACATCGTAAAATGCTGAAACTATGAAACTGGAACTGGAGACACAGTCACGCATGAAACTAGAGACACAATCACGCAGAACAAAGTTTCAGTATCAGTTTATGCATAAGGGCTACACAAGCAAGAACATCCACACGCATGAAACCGAAAATACAATCACGCAGATAACTACCCAGATCAACACACTATAGCGATCTAAACGCACACAAGATTCTCAAGCACCGAAATTTATAGCATTTAAAGTGAAATCAACAGGGTACAAATTGCGGCAAACCAAAACATTGGATACAGAAAGAGCAGCTCAATGCAATACAAAATGAAACGATGCAAAATGAAAATCATTGTTGAAATCGACAAAGCAAGATGAAAATCATATATAGAAAGAAGCAACCAAATCACGATTGAAATGATGTAAAATGAAAATCAAACTCACATTTTTTCTCTTCCTACTAGTATTAACCATTGCTGAAATCGACGATCTAGTGAGCAAAGATTGAAGAGCAAGGCGGCACTCGGTAGACTGGCAGAGGATGAGTTGATTGTCATGATTGAGAAGAACAAAAAATAAATAGATTAGCTAATTTGGGGAACAATTTATCCTCTGAGTGAATACTGAATAGCGGCTAGGGCAAGCACGAATGGCTAAGGGTTAGGAAAAGAGCAATGGGTCGGGTAGCGAAAAGAATTGGATTGGGTAGGCCCGATAATTTAAAAAATAGTTTCGTTTAACGGTTAACCGATATATAACCGCGGTTAACCTTTAACCGAACAGATTTTGGTCGGTTAACATCGGTCGGTTAACCTAAAGTTTGGTTAACCAATTTTTTCGGTTAAAGCGGTTCGATTAAGATCGGTTCGGTTGGTTAAGTCAGTTCAGTAGGTTAAATGCCCACCCCTATTCGAAAGCTATAGTAAGCCTTTTGAATCGGTCGAAACCAATGTGGTCCACGAAGGGTTCCGCATTAGATCAAAAACAAGATCATGGGCGTAATCAACATCATCGAAACCAATAAGCAAAGGCTAACGATAGAGTCGGAAGCACTCTCAAAACAACTCAAAGAAGATGAGTGCCATCATACCTTTCGACAAAGGCGGCAACATTATCAAGTCTCTCTGCAGCCACCTTCCGACTCAGTCGAAAGCATCAGGGTCGAAAAGCGCTAAGCCGCATCTATAAATAAGACCCAAGGGGTCACGTTTTAGGGATTCGATTCCTCTCATTCACCACTTGCATATTCTCAACCTATATATTCTTAAGTAAAGTCTTGTAACCCTAATTTGTAAATCAATTTCGGGAGTTTGAAGAAATAAAATCTTTTTAGCTGGACAAAGGGAAGTTTCGATTACTTTAGTCTACTTTACTGATTCTTTAAAGTTTTGTTGGTTTCACCTTGCGTATTTCAGGTTTCATCCACATCGATAGGGCTCTCTCTCTCTCCATAGTCGAAACCATTCATGATCAAATAACCACAGATACTTACTCTGAGTTACTATTCCTTTTAACCATTACCTTCGACAAGGTCAAAACTAAACTATAATTCACTAAAGGTTTACATCCAACATAAAGAACTAGAGGTAGCTTTCGACAAGGTCGAAACCTATCTCAGATCTACTGAAGCTTAAAATAATCTATTCAAGCACAAGAAGGATAAGTCCTTAAGCTTTCGATAAGGTCGAAACTTCCATTTCTTCCCAATAACCAAAATTCAAGCCAATCAACAGCTTTTGGCCTCCAACTAGGTTGTAACCTATCTAAGAGAACCTAATTCAAGGTATTCCATTTGGATCGAAAGGAAGGTTTTCGAAAGAGAAACCATACTTACTTAACTGAATCGAAAGGTCATCTAACACAGAAACTAACCCTTTCGACAAAGTCGAAAGGCCTGCTTGAGAACTATTATCAAATAAAGCCTAATCGAAAGGCAATTTTAAAAGGATTCATTCCTTCTTTTTTGCACTACTTGTATAAAGGATAGTTCATTCTTCTTAGCATAATTTTGGGTTATTGATGAGAAATATTGTTAACATTTTTGAGGCTAGAAGGAGGGCTCAAACCTCCGACTTGGATAAATCCCCAACACTGCTATTCACTAACCCTACTTAGGATAATTCCACTTCAAGTTTATCTGCATTGGTAAATCATGACTAGAAGAATTAAGAGATCTGAATAAGGGTCCTTTGAGCCATATTTGACAAGGTACTCTCAAATAATCATCAAGGATTCCAATCAAGATAAAGAGCAAAGACTAAGGCTAGAAGCTCTTAGAATCATAAAAAGGAAAAAAGTGGAATCATATGATCCTGAGAAATGGAGTCTAAATCCTTTTTATGTTGGCCCCACCCCTAACTTTGAAGTAGGAAAGATAACAAATGGAAGTGACAATGTCTTTAACCAAATGAGAAGAACAATCCAACACTATTCAAAAGGCATAATCTTCAACAGAGAGATAATGGATGATTATAATGCCTTTGCACATAAATGGCAACCGACTATAGCAAGACACTTCCAACTCAAGAAATCCAAAGGGTGGCAAAAAGAAAAGCAACTGAAGAGTATGAAACAATAAGGCCAAAGAACAAAAAGTCGAAAATCCATCCTCAAGAATCAAGCTTCAAGTTCTAGACTTCCAAAGGAATGCAACTTAACAACATCTATGGAAGATGTCTACTTACTTACTAAGGATGAGCTTAACAATTGGCCATCATAAAAGAAAAAGCCAAAACATTAAAGAAACTTGGGAAGATCCTATTGCTCCCATCATATGATGAATGGTCATGAAACCAACCATTGCATAGCCTTGGAGAGGATGACTATAAATTTCTTTCGACAAGGAAAAATCCATGAGTTGTAAAAGGAATTTGAGATAAATTCAATAAAGAGATACTTTCTGTAAAGAGAAAATCTACATGGTTGGGAGTGAAATGCTCCTTATGTTTGAATACTACCTAAGATGGTAGTCTACTTAAAATGGTAGAAAAGCCTCTATCCACGCCGAGTTGGCCAGGGCAGAGCACCTCCTAGAAGGAAGGCGGGTAATCCTTTAGCCGCCCCATAGGATGGCCAGGTTAAAGCACCGGACAAGCCCTTGGCCCCGTCTTCGGTCGGGTCAAGGCACCTCCTGGAGTGAGGACGGAGTGAGGACGGAGTAAGCCTTTAGCCACGCCATAAGATGGCCAGGTTAAAGCACCGAACAAGCCCTTATTTGTGCCATGATATGGCCAGGGTAAGGCACCTCTTGGAAGGAGGACGGAGTAAGCCTTTAGTCGCGCCATAAGATGGCCAGGTTAAAGCACCGAACAATCCCATATCCGCGCTGCAAAAGGGCCAGGACAAGGCTCCTCCTGGAGGAAGGCCGGGTAAGTCCTTGATTCCAGCCTCTAAGTTGAGCTAACCAAGAGCACCAGACAACAATAGACTAAGACGTCGAGGCCCAAAAAGTGCCCATCAAATAATGAACTAAGATGTTCAGGCCCAAGAAGAGGCCCATCAAACAATGGAGAAGGATGTCCAAGCCCAAGGAGAGGCTCATTCAATAACAGATTGAGACGTCCGAACCCAAGAGGAGGCACATTCAGCGATGAACTAAGATATCTAAGCCCGAGAAGAGGCTCATCAAATCATGAACTAAGGTGTTCAAACTTGAGAAAAAGCATATCCGATTATGGACTAAGACATCCAAGCTCAATAGGCAGCTGATCAAATTGTTCCTATATATTTCAAAACCTAAAGGGTCAAAGAGGACAAAAACAAAGGAGTAGAATAGAGCTTCGCATATTATTACCCGAATCTGGGTTTCAGGAATTTTACTTCTAAGTATCATCCATTACTACATGAATCTGGGTTTCGGGTCTCTCATCTGAATTTCATCAATTAATACCCAAATTTGGGTTTCGGGGCATTCTTTTCAAAACTTCATTTACTAATACACGAATCTGGGTTTCAGGTCATTATATATTAGAAGCTTTATTATACCCGAATCTGGGTATCGAAACTTCTACTTATTTAAGCCCTAATCTGGGCGTAAAATTTTCATAATGAATCACTATTTATTGCAAATGCCCGAATCTGGGTTTCAAATTACTAAGTTTTTAGGTTTTTCCAAGGCCCAAGAATGAGTTTCTGGGATTCTATTACAGATATTCAAACAATGGTTTCTGAATTCAATTCCTTATTAATCATACCTTGAAAAAGTGCTATTGATATTTATATCCTTGTGTTAAAATGGGATTTTCTATCAATAAATTCTAGATATTCTAGCTAAATGGTTAAAGTTAAATTCTTGAGCATTTCTCATTATGGTTGAAGATGGGATTTGAGTGCTTAATATAGATTACTTTTCATGCAGTTAACAAGATGATTTGTTAAGCAAATAATTTACATAGACTGGTATGACAATTTCAAGCTAACAATTAGAAATATTATTTGCTTCATATTTATCAGGAAAACCAGCACAGCAAGGAAGAACAAAAGATTCAACAAATTTGGAAGTAATAAATGAGCTATCAGAAAACATTTTAGGAATGACGTTACAAGGATTACATATCAGGTGATATTTACAAAATTTATGTAATTTACATAAGGCATGAGATTATTTACAAGTCTATGAAGTTATTTACAAATATATACAAAACAAGTCTATTCAAGTTAGACATACAAATAAATTACAAATCTTGAGCGGCCTTGTCAAGAGTCCCGCGATTGAAGGATCCATGACATGGTGAATGGCCGCACAGAGAACTTTCTTAAGTTTCTTTTTTTTCCTTATTCTGCTCTCGTCATCAATCGCATCAATATTGGTCTTCAGGTCACGATTAAAAGCTCTATTGGCTACCTTAAGGGTTTTGTTTTCTCTTTCTAACCCTGCAACGCGCTTCTCAAGCAGATAGTTATAGTTATCACGTTCGAGCATTTTGATTCTTGCACTACAAGAAAATGCTATATTGATAGCAAGTGAGGATTGCATGGGAGGTTACTTGCTATAGATAACTAGTTAATGGTTATATAAGGTAGTCTTTAACGCCATCAATAATAAGTTAACGCCGTTGATAATAACGATTGAGAAATTTTCACGGTCCAAAATTTTATTTCCCTCCATCATTTTTCTATGCTGCCCAAATCCCCTTTTCCTTTTTCACTTTCACTTCCTCTTCAGATTCTCCTCGTCACTGCAATTCTTTGTTAACCTCAAGGCTACGCACCCCTTTCCTCAAGGCTCCTCATCACTGCAATTCTTCGATTCCTCAAGGCTCCGCAACCCTGAAAGCTCTGCAACCCTCAAGTCTCCGCAACCCTCAAAGCTCGATTCCTCAACTTATTCACTGGAATCCTTTTAGGCAGCCGAAGTGCGTTTTCTAGGCTGGATTCCTCAAGTGATTCCTCAAGCGGTTCTTCAAGGCAGTTGAAGCAGTATTTCAACTTCGCGGTCCTCAAGCGGTTCTCGGTATTTCAAAATCACGAACTGGGTGCTGGTATGTTTTTTTTATACTTAAGCATTTTATGATTTTTTATAGATTATGTTGATATATTGTTTGTTGGATCATTTTTATACAAAATTTTAGAGATTTCTAGGATATTTTGATTCAACTGTTTTAAAATTTGGATTCAGAAAGAACTATACGATTTTGCATATACTTGTAAGTAGGAAGTTGCAAGTTGGAAGGAAATTCCATAAATTGTTTAATGGGCATTGTATTTCTAATTAAGAGCTTGTATTCTATGTATACCAGAATTGTGGCTGATTAACCAAATTTATTATGTTGTATATTTTGTATACATGCCTGATTAAATAATATGAACCGACACAATAAGCATGAAGCTCAGCTCATGCCTTTTTTTTAAAATAACAACATAGAATCATCGATGCACAAATATTTCCTAGAATTAATGTCAACCCAGTTGGATTAATTTATTGTGCCATTTTCTGATCAAATTTTCACTTTAAAATTGATAGTTACGATAATTATTGAGTTTGCTTTAGAGACTGATTATACAGAACTTCTTTACTACACTGGCTTTGTGGATGTTTTCCACTATTTGCTTTTACCATTCATGTTTTATACATCACTAAAAAGAGATTTATCATGTCAGAAATTATATAGAGGTGCTCAGAAGAATGAGATGAACCTTGGTTTTTGTTCAAGAAGCAATGATGTTGTGGAACCCATGGTGAAACTTCAGTGGTTCATAAACTTCTCCAGCATGGAAAAGGAAGCTCTTGATGTTGTCGTGGGAAGTGAGAGGAAAATCGAGATAATTCCAGAATAGTATGAAGCTGAGTGGAAGAGGTATTGATTGATTTTCACTTTTTGCCAGTAACATGTTGTTCGTTTCATTCCTTTTTCCATTGTTTTGAGGAACTCAGTGATTTTGCATATATATATATATATATATATATATATACTAGGATGGGACCCGTGCTTCGCACACGGGTAATTGTTGGACTGTGGTGTGTAACTGGACCAATTTATAATTATCAATTTCATGTCAATGAATGGGTTATAAAGGTGAGTTATGCATATTAAAACATAAAATACATGCTCTAAGACATAGAGGTGGATTAACAGTAGTAGAAAGTTGCATTAGGTAAAATATGTAGTAGTAATAGAAGCTAAAGTCATAGGCATCACATGAATGACACACGGTCGACACAAATCACTAATTAAAGTCAGGACTCAAACCGTCATAGTGTTAGTCACGGTCATAGTTCTAGTTATAGATGCTTTGTCTTTGTAGGAGTGTAGAGTTGTTGGTACAAACTAATGTTTTGAAATTGTATTATTGTTCTTCAATAAATAGTGCATTACAAAATATGGCCTGTAGTAAATGAAACTTACCATGATTTTCAATCCTGTCGAGGTAGGTAGATTCGAGTAATTTTCCTCTTAATTTGATGCTGTTAAATTTTGATATTTTGGACAGTGATTTTCTACAATTCTGTTGAACAAATAGATGACTGTCGAAGCTTTGAGATGGCAATCTATTACATATAATAACATGTTTATGAAGATTTGAGGAACAAATTATATTAATAGGAGAAATGAATACAATTGAAATTTGATGAGCATTAGTAATATAGGAAGTTTTAAATATTAACAACACAAATACTGTTTAGATCGTATATAAAACAAACAATATAAACATAGTAATATTAATGATCCGATTTCATATCATAGTTGTGAAGGAGTGGTATTGACTTCTTCAATTATCTTTCTTACATTTCCTTAAGTTAGCACATTGAGGTGTACGTTCCTTTTTTCTGGAATGATGAAAGTAGTAGGAGAGGTGTTAATAGTAGGCTAAAATTTATTGAACTAACAATTTTATATCTAATACATTACTATATATTGTATTTTTTTATTCACCAATAAGTTCTTTAAAAAGAGCTTGAGAGGCAGTAGTTTTCAACGTGGCGGATGGCAGTCAGATTCGCTTATCTTCAGCCTGTGTACATGGCTCGTATTAAGGGAACGCCCAATTTTTTTAATTTAAACACTCAGCGGTACTTACTTTTTTATGTCCTCATTATGTGCCTATATTAGTTGATTTTGCACTTGCATTCTTTTTAATAACTGCTTCAAATCCCGATTTCCTGATATATTTTTTGTCATCTGAAGTAGTAGTTTATTTGTCTCAATATTGAAAATCATATTATTCTTTTCCAAATGAATATAGTAGCTGATTTGCGCAAAGTTACGTGATTCTTTGTGAAATTTAGGTTTATGAGAATGTGCATGACTTTGATATGCACAAGCTTTCTTCCGTAGAAAATATTCAGCAGTGGTTAGCAGTATAATTTTCAACAAATTGGGTTAAATGCCTCTAGTGTTGTAATAATGTAAGCTATATTATTTCATGGTTGCCTAAAAATTCAGAGAACTTATGATGAACCTAATTGTCTTAAACAATAAACCAATCATCCGATGGTTGAACTTTATATGATTACTCAGTTATATGCAAGCCTGTAAGGTAGAAGGTAGGACAAGCAACTTACAGAATGGTATCTTATAGTGATAAAATAAGGGTAGACAAATTATATAAATGAGGGTTTGTAAGTGGTATAGTTTGAATGCAGAAATTTTGTCTTTTGTCCTTGGATTGAAAGAGTTATGTTGGGGCAAAGATGGTAGAAATGTTACAACTACGATTGCCGATTGAATAATTTGGCACGACTTACTATAATAAAGTGTGACTATGTGACAGATATTCATTAAAGAATAATTTCTTAATAGAGAAATAGTAAATAGGATGGTTAGATAGTCATATGCTTTATGGATTGAAATTTGAGGTACTGGCAACAAAGACAATATTCTTAAATGTGGGATTACCATTTTGCTGTACCAAGCTTATCACCTAACCATACAAAACACATAACTAAAATCTTTGATCGATACTAACAGTATACTGGCCAATTCAATAGAGACGAAAGCGCTTGTGCGGTAGGGTATGAAAAATCTTACAACACAGTTCAACAAACAAAAAACCCGGCAATACAAAGCTAATAAATTACTAACTTCCTTGTTGTAGAACAGCGTAATAATGCAAAAGAATCCACATTACAAACTGTAGCCATCTAGCTAACCAAAAGTATGACAACTTGCAAGTCTAATAATGGCGTAGGGCATGGCATGGATTTAAATTTCATGGAAGCGTATATATTTGGCTCTAACATATGATAATCAAGGTGGAAGACAAATTCAGACATATAATCTCATATAATCAAAGAGAGCAAATGTTGGATGTATGAAAATAACTTATTTTCATAAAAACCAAGGAAAAAAGACAACAAAATATGGTAATAAAAAAGACTGAACAAACAGTGAAAACTATAAGCAGTCATACACGACAGTCTAATCTGCCATCCATGAAAGTAAACCCATTTATGATACGCAATGCTAATATAGTCGAAATTTCACTACCCAGTTAAATCAACCACAATTATGAACAGACATTGAAAACTGATTTTACAAAAAGTAGATGAAAAAAATATTGATACCTCCCGACAATAATTCATTTCACATGACAATTGTAACGAATGACAAATTCACAGTTAACTGACAATAATTCATTCCACACGACAATTGTTAGACATATAAATAACAAATTTTGAGTACACTTTCAAATTTGGTATTTATATTCGCTTTGCACTGCCTATGCACGATTGGTCACACATGCATGTTAGCAATCTCTCGATGACTTCTATGCATTTGTTTACCTATCCATCTAATACTGTTCCAGGTTATGTATGTAGGGCCCATTCTGTTGGTTCTTTGTCTCGTTGTTGTCCAGCAAGAGGAGAACGGTTCTCTTGTAGGTCGGTCATCCTTATTTTTTGATAACTGAATAAAGCCACAGTTGCTAAGTCTACTAGCAAAATCACTTGACCAAAAATATTATATATTCAATCTTCATGTTTTGACTAATGAAAAATGCTATAAAGCAGTATAAAAGTAAACAAAAAGCTTATGCATTCATTTTTAGAATTTGCAAACTGGGTAGAATGTGAAATAAAACTATATATACAACTGATGTATTTCTGGTTCTGTTTACCAGGGGTTGCAACCTTCTGTCACAGTGCTGCAACTCATATGAATATTGCGTGTCTTGCTGCTTAAATCCATCTAAGGTAAAGTATGTATTTTTTTGTGTTCCATACTTTATGATTTTGCTAGTTCCTTATTAGGTGCATATTTAAGTGTGATTAAAGGATGAGATGATTATCTGGCTGGAAACCTACCATGTCAAACCTACACACCCACAAAACTGGCAAGTCATCGTTCCCACAAGTGTACAATATATAACTTCTATATATGGTTTAAAAAGCATTGTATTAGGGAGTCTAAAGGATTCACCATGTAAATAATCATCCATTGATCACTTTTCAATTTTCATTGCATATTTTTTCTTAGTGTATTCTCTCATTAGTCATAAATAATTTCTCAGACACAAGAAGGCCTTGCACTGAGGATGAAGATAGCCAAACCTGTAACAGCAGGTAACATGTCTTTTGCAGTCTAAGTGGTTCTTTGTAAATCTTTTCTGTTTCTAATTTTTCTTTCAGGTACCTATGGACCGTAAGTAATGTTCGCTTTATACTTTACACATAGACTTATATACGCAACCTTAAGCACCTACGGGTTTGCAATGAATTAAGAGCCATAAATAGGTATTCCTTGTTTAGGCATTCTCCTAATGATGGAAGACGGATTTTTTTTTCTTTCCTTATTTTCTTTTTTCTCTATATTTTTATCATCCACATGGCTTCTTTAGTTCTTCATATCATAGTGAGTGGGTATATTCAGCCACATGCATGCAAAATTATCAATCGTTTTATATTTCAGGTGCATGAGAATGCTTATGCAAGCGATTTTCATCACTGCTTTTCCCTGGAATCAAATATAACTGGTGCGCATAAGTTTAATTTTTGTTTTTTGAATGTTTCAAAAAGAGTGAAGTATAAGCATCAGGTATCATAGAGTCAAACTCTGAAGCAAAATTATATGGAGTGAATGTTGTCATCGGAAAGTATGTTTCTGGTTGAATTTCAAATATTTAGCACAATAGTTATTATTGTCTGTTTATACACACATTACATTTCGAATTATTAGGCCGGGGGAATCTTGTGATACAGCATGCAAATTAGGGGGACAGTGTTGTGTTCCCAGCAAGCTTGCTGTTTTAAACAACTGTGAATTGTAAGTATTACATTCTTCAATTTTAATAATTCATGTGTAGTTTAGTTGCCTGTTAGCCAGTACCTCTTAATATATTTCTTTACATGTACACCTGGAATCAGGAATTAGTTGTATATAAAACATGAGTAACTTTCAAGCTGGTAGATGAAAGATGGGCTAGTAGAATGCATTTTTATTACACACGTTATTCCTCAGTAGACGTGTGTGGTTTTTCCAACCTTAATATCCATTCCTATTCACTACATATAACAAATGCATATAGTTCTAGGTTTAGTTGTGTATGTTTCCTTCCCTTTCTTATTCGGATTTAAATTCCATAGAAATTTGTGGGTGTGGCCATTTTAAAACTCAGCTCGTAGGTTTTAATATATGTCCTCAGTGGCCTAAATTTCCATTCAACCATTTTCGGTCCTCAAGCACAAGTCGTATTGCTCTCATTAAATGTGTACATGTTTATCCCCATAAATTTTGACTATAATTTCAATTACTAATCTTTCTTTTCTCTTAAAGAGTTGTTATACTATGTCTTCAAAATGATGAGGTGTGACTTTTATAGTGATGAAATGTGGCCATAGATTATCCGGTTTCATTTCATAAAACCTTGTTCTAGCTTACCTTGATTATGGTATGTGCTCTGCTGCTTGTTTATTTTCTAATATACCCCTCATGGTTTTAAGATCTATACACCAATTATCTTAAATTCAAACATATTCGAGATGGCCAGAATTATCTGGCCAGATTTTTATAATTCTACAGAACTTGAGGTGGCTGTAAATTGATTGAGAATGACATGGTTAGCTGAAATTACACTTTAAACCAATTCATTTTCACGCATGATTACAGTTTGATTTTTATTTTATTTTAACCAATACAAATGTTCCTTATATATAAAGTGTTCTATGGATTTGTACAATGGGGTGGTGGATCCAGGAGCATTGTGGCGCATAATGTAAATTTAATGAGTGACGAATAGTTAACAGGTTCCATACTGGAGTGCACAAAAATATTCCTTTATATACAGATGTAACTAGTCAATAAGTAAGTGGTGTGGACACACAGAGAATAATTAAGGTTGTATATATGCAATGTAGAATAAACTGTAATGTCACTCTCTACTAGTTAACCATAGTCACATTATCGAGGGTAAGCATTTTCAGTAGTTATTCTTGTATGTCTTTTGCAATTATCATGTTAATGAAGTGGTTTTCTTATTTAGTCTGCAGAAATATATGAGATGCAAAGGTTCTTGCACTAACCACGTAAAGGATGTGCTGTCGAAAATTCATGAAATCCGATAAGTGTATAAAAATCAACAAAGTTTGATTAGCTACAGTTGTATGTATTGTTACTTTTTGTCACAAATATTATATGTTTAATACTCCGTGTATGAAATATTATGGATATATATATATATATTGTGGTTTGGCTTATGACTTCGTTTGATTACGTACATTACAATGTGATAAGTGTGGTTTTTAGAATTATTATAATATATTAGTTGAAATAAGCTTGGTAACTGCAAAATTGTAGGCTTGAATTTATATGGCAATAAAAAAATAACATGGAATATTTTTTTATAGCGTTTTAGTTAGGCTATGAAAAGAAATTTTTTTAACACTTTTAAACTTTTTATGGCGTTTTAAGTAGGCTATGAAAACTTTTTATAGCGTTTTAACTGGGCTATGAAAATAAATTCTTTTAAAGCTTTTGTACTTTTTATAGCATTTTAACTAGGCTGTGAAAAGAAAATTTTTATAATTTTTTACAGCGTTTCAAACGCGTCATAAAAGATTTTCTACAGCAAGCTTCTAACGCTATAGAAAAGTTGTTGTACCAATACGACCTGCCTAAGATGGCAACAAAAACGCTGTTTAAAACCCATTTTCCATGGCAATTTGGAAACGCTATTGTATCTCTCAGACTTATTACAACATGTTGATATATGGTGTTTATAAAAACGCTGTAGAAAGTTTTAATAGCGGTTTTTAAACGCTATAAAAAGGCCTGTTTGTTGTAGTGAATTGGCAGCGTAATCATTAATAGTCTGGGAGTATTTCACTTTCTACTGCTCATCAAAATACTTGGCTATTTTGAATTTTACTCTCCGGCACCAATTCCCCACTACATTATCATCTAAGCTCGGGGGAGGGTTGAGCATAGTTGGGAATTTCTGAGCCGCGAGTTGCATTGACCGAGTGAGTTCAGTAGCCGAAGGAGCAGTGCGAGGGACTGGTAGATAAATATCTGAAATCTGTCCCCCATAATGAATTCCAAAGAAGCACATTGTGCCTGACTATCCTTCAATTATAGCTCCTAGTCACTTATTTGTTGAATAAGTTGATCAAAGTCAATTATGGGACTAGTCTTCACTTGCCGCTTAAGTGCGGTGATCGTTTCATCTTTACTTTTGATTTCACCTTCAAGATAGGCAACTTGGTCTTTTAAGTTACTAGCCATGGTTTTGTATTCAAAATATCTCTTGTGCCATTTCACGGCTTCTGTATTGCCACCAAAGCGTTCTAATAACATGTCATCACTGAGCACAATCCCTCCACTCGCTTGCAGCAATTTCTCCCTAAGAGCATTAACGTGCGATGATAAATTAAAAGGAAGGGAAGTTGCAGATAATTGTAGCTCCTATTTAAAACAAAATGAGATAAAGTCAAGATCAAGATGAAAAATATCTTTATTATTATGATAACGGATTACAACTTAGATGACAACAAGGTTAAAAGATACAACTGATAGTTAGATTACATCTAAGGATTAGAAACTGCTTTTCTAACTTTATCTAGAGAGTTAGCAGAAAGTATCATTGTTGAGTAAAAAGGGACAGTAACTCCTTCTGGGGTAATGATCGGCAGTCATTTGCTATAGTCCCACTTTCCGACTGGAGGACTATCGCGACCGCAAATTAATTTCGTGTGAAATATTTTGATCTCCTTAAGAAATGTTTCTTTCTCGTCTCCAAGGAAATCAAAGTGGAGGCGAGGGTATTCCAAATAAAGTTTTTGTAAATCTCGAAGATAGCAGTATCTTGCTAATTTTGAAGACTTTAAAAGTGATGCCTTTTCGTGATAAAATCTCCTCAGTTTAACATATTGGATTAAGTGGTCTGTAGAAACAAGACGACCTAATGAACAGTCAATCTGAAATAACATAATAAAGTAAAGTGAAGCATAAAAGACAAAACTGAAATAAACATTTATAAATCGGTACATTGTTACATTTATTCACAATTATTCATCTGGTTCGTACAAAACAGACTTGGAAAATAATTCGGTTACAAATTTATCTCTATAGTATTTAAGCTTTTTCAGAGGGATGTCTTTAGGAATCGATCTGACCTGCGATAAGTTCCAACAAGCTCCCGGATGGGGGTCAGATCTGAATTCATCTAAGTATTTTTTGTGTGGAAATGTCTATGTAAACCCCTGCTGAATTTGCCTAAATACGAAACGTCAACAATTGGATGTCTACAATAAGCTCTATATAAAAAGTTAACTAAGATGTCTCTCTCCTCAATTAGCATCCAAAGTAAGGTAAGTAACTCTTGATTCTCCTTTAAAAGAGCATCATATCGGAGGCACGCTTTCTTTAATAAGGGGGCAGCTCTCTGATGTTTAAAAGACGCTAGTACAGAGGCACTCCTATCAAGACTGTGATACTTTTCGAAAAGAACATTGTGTTCCTTTATCAGTTTATCTAACTCCCTACATAACTTGTTAACATCTACTTGTTTTTCTTTCAAATTTTGTCCTATAGGGAAAGATGGACTTCTTCCTTATCTAAAATAAATGGTTTTACACTAATTATTGTCTTCAAAGTGAAAGATATTTGAACAGAGAAGCCCATATCTGAGAAATTGGGATGGAAGCCTGGGATACCTTCTCTTTCTCTTTTAGATCTTCAATATGAACAAGAGCAGGCTCACCTTTTAGATCTTCAACAAAACCTTGGCTGCCGGCAAGGTCATCATCATCACCGTCATTATCATCATCACTACCATTACCATCATCGTCATCTGTTTCCTCAACAGTGTCATCTTTGTCACCCTCCTCCTCAGAGTTTGATTCGATTTCGAAGGAGGGGACATCAAAAGAAAGAATCTCAGAAGCATTAATCTCTTCTTCATCCGCAGGCTCAATCCCCTACTTCATCTGATTAATTTTCCCATCACTCTGTCGACTAGGGAAGAATCAAGTAAAGGAAAGCCAAAGTTAGGGCATTTCTTGTAGTTGTCGGCATATGCAAGCATAATGGCATCTTCATAAGATTTCAGCATCATTTTCCCTAGAGTGGCACCGACAAATTGGGACACTTGCTGCTTGGCATCGGTAATGGTATGGACAGCAAGTTTTAATGAAGCTCTGGTCTTCTTGAATTTACCCTTTAGAGAGATGTTCTTTGCGACCAAGCAAGCTTTTTCGTCTTCGAAATCTTTTAGAGTGAGCTCCACGGCAAGTTTCTCATCGGTAAGGAGTTGGAGAGCTTGCCATTCTGCTTCTAGATCAGTCTCGACCAAGGCAAGAGAAGCTTTTACTCACTCCAACTCTGTGGAAGCGTCATTTTTGGCAGCAGACAGAGAAAACACTTGATTTTTGAGTTCAGAATTTTCCTCCTGAAGTTTGGAGAATTCAGCAGAAGACTTTGAAACATGTTCGTTCAAAGTTAACCAACTCTTAGAAATCTAAAAGGAAAATGTAACACAAGTTAATGATCTAAGAGAAAATCAATGGTGATAAGGTCAATTGAAGAGGAGCTTACCAAAAGTTGTTGCTCCATTAAAGAGTGACAATGCCCTCCCAAATCTAGAGCAGAAGAAGGTGGATGAATAGAAATGAAAGATTTTGAGTGGAGGATAGAATCAACCATCTCTTCAAAATTGATGGTGGAAGGAGAAGAAGATTCCGATAGAGAAGGAGCATGCCTTTGGGTAGAAGGCATATTCAAGGCCAGCTGCATTTGGGCAAGAGCAGCCGGCGAACCCGAAACAGAAATACAAGTAATAGGATCAATTACAGCCGAGTTTGCACGGGCTTATCTTTAGGAGCCTCCATAGTTAGGCTCTTAAGAGCTTTTTCAGAAGATAAGCGCTCCTCTTCCTCCACCTCTACGACCTTAGCAACTTTCTTCGGAGGCTCATCTTCAGAAGATTCCATTAACTTCCTTTTGAAAGCTTGCTTAGATTTAGCAAAGGATTCAATAATAGATGTCACTCCGGAAGTTGGAGGAGGAGGAGCAACACCGCTGACAGGCACTGTAACTTGAGATATAGCTGGAAAAAGTTATAACAGATTGAATTTAGCATAATAATTTAGGAAGCAACAGAGATAGAAAGCAAATATTTGAGCTATAACATACCGGAGCGGTCAGCACAAAAAGGAGACATGGGAGAAAAAGTTGATGGGTCTCCCAAGGAAAGAAAGCGTTTGCCGTGAGAAGTATGCTTAACAGAGGGTGGAGTTCCTAAGATCTTTTGGCCTGTTGGTAGAAGAGAATGCTTACGTAAATTTGAGGGAGTCAGTAGTGTTAGTCTGCTCTCAACTTGACTCGAGGCCGCAATTAAAGACTCAACCATTTTCTTATCGTCATCATTAAACTCTTTAGCGAGGACACTTGATAAAAACGGAGATTAGGCAACAGAAAGCATCGAGAAAGGAAAAGAAATAAAAATCAAGACTTACGGGGAGAGGCACAAGTCCCGCGGATGTTAGGAAAGCATTTGACGAAGAAGAACTGGTTTTCCCAGTCCCTGAACTTGTTAACCCTATCTGATATTAACTTTTTTCTAGGGGTTGGCCCTATATATCTGACTGTTGAGATTGCTCAGCTTGACCAGTCGGGTCAAGTAACTCAGCGCATCAGCATTGAGGGGAGGTAGTCCGAATTCCAGTGCCATCATCTCTAGAGACAAGGGATAGGTATAGACATTCGGTGACAACTGGATTGGGGCGATCCCAACATGAGATAAAAATGTAGATAAGAACTCTAGGAAGGGCAAGAATCCACCATGCCATATGTGGTTGGCAGTATAGACAAAAAACACTTCAGGAGGGTTATTAATGGTGTCAGTCTCCTTTAGGAGGTGGCTTCGATACCGGTAATGCCAAAGTCATTGAGGATGGCATCGACTTCATCTTGGGTTGCAATGAAAGAATGCTGGGAAATAGCTTCAGCTTTCTTTGGAGAACTCATGATTCTGCCAGATGAAAACGTTTTAGTTAAAATTCTTGGTTAATTATGAGTTTAGCATACTTTCAAGAATTAGTCAAAGAAACTTATTTAAATAGCTTAAACATGAACCAGATTTGAAACTTCAAACTTTTGAAAAAGTTTAAGTTAAAAATCAAAGACATTGGGCTTCCGACAAAGTCGAAAGGAAGAGGACGTCAACATTTAACAAGCACATCTCGACATTGTCAAAAGCCTAAATATAAGTGTTCACCGAGCTATCGACAAGGTCGAAAGGATATCATAAAATATTTATTCATTCTTCACTTTTCAACAGTGTTGAAAGCTCTACAAGAACCTAATTGCTAAGGAAAGATGGTTAAGATCAACTCAAAAACTTAAACAAAAATATACACTACAAACGTTTCATAAGAAAAATGCTGATGTATTTGAAGCCTAACATACTCATTGAAGTCGAAAGGTTCTAAGTTAAATCCATATGCACTTAGGACGTTTCGACAAAGATGGGCAAAAACAGTTCTAGGGGGGGTTTCGACCTAATAAATAAAGGTGGCATCGAAGAGGTCGAAAAGGTCTAATGATTCCAGAAATTAACTATGAAAAATGGATTGTAATCGAAACAAAGAGTTTCAATTAAGTCAAAGCATTTTGCTATCAAAGGGGTTCTTGCTCTCTACCTAATAGCAAAGCCTTTCGACAATTATGATCTAATCGGCACTACAACACCTTTCGACCCCATCGAAAGGGGCTAAGGAAGCAAAACCAATGTTGCCGCCTCAATCCCTTTCAAAGGGTTAGAAAAGTCATTTTGTGGCGCCAATTTTCCATCCACACACGAGAAACTTCCGGGTAAAGAAATCGGGTTTAACTATCCCCCAAACACGATTACCAATCCAGGTTTTCAAAAAAAAAGTCCTTGAAGAACACGTAAATCCAATCTGTTAACAAAATGAATTCAAATTGAAATTGATCTGTCTCGATTTTTAAAGTATAGAAATAATTATCAAATTGCAGACCCAGATTTACTAACAATGGATAAGAATATAAAATTTTGAAATAAAATTCCAAACCCGATAAGAAGATGGGTTTTAGTATCATCCGCTAGCAATTTAAAAATCATAAACGAAAAATAAAACTCCAAAAATTCCTGGAATTGGATTAGAAAAAGCTTCTCAGTAAATCAATCGGAATCTACCTTCAGAAAAATCGAGATTCGAATATTTCGAAAGGCGAATTTCAATTTTAAAATCTAGAAGGGTAGAATTCGATTGAAGTTAACAAAATAAAGTTAAATTTAAAATTATGAATGATATTTGACTATTGCTTTAATTTCTAGAAGTAAACTGAAAATTTGAGGATTTCTAGAACTACTTTACTCATGCTTGGAAATTTGATTGCAGAAAAGTGAAGAGGAAGAAGAAGAAAAGCGTACTTTATAAGAAAAGTCGCCTAGATTATCAACTGCTAGATAAGATTTGAATGGACGGCCCAGATCCACGCGGGAAGGCCAAGAGGCGGGAAGCTTCTAGGTTTCGACAAGGTTGACTTAAAACGTCAAGTGCATCCCTTCGCAAGGGGGGCAAATGTTACTCCAAATATTTATCTTTCGATCAAGTCGAGACCTCTTTAAGCAAAGAGCAAGGGAGAAGAGCTCCAGCCAAACCTTTCGAAGGAGTCAACGGATGCTGCCATCAAAGTTTATAAGCTTCAGGACCTTTCGAAGGTGATGGAAGGCTTTTCTAATCAATATCCAGAGAGTTCTTACCTTTCGAAGAAGGTGGGGGAGTCGAAAGCACCTTTCCACCTTCATTAACAACCCTTCGACTAGCTAAAGACTTTTCGATTAAGGCGAAGCCACACCTTCCGAAGAAAATGGAGAATAGCTCTTTGAACATACACCAAACCATCCAAAACCAATGGTTTCGCCTTCATTCAAACTACTAGGAAGCTATTATAATCTGGAGCAACCCCTTCGAAAGCTATAGTAAGCCTTTCGAATCGGTTGAAACCAATGTGGTCCAGGAAGGATTCCGCATTAGATCAGAAACAAGATCATGGGCGTAATCAACATCATCGAAACCAATAAGCAAAGGCTAACGACAGAGTCAGAACCACTCTCATGACAACTCAAAGAAGATGAGCGCCACCATACCTTTCAACAAAGATGGCAACATGATCAAGTCTCTCAACAGCCATCTTCCGACCTAGTCGAAAGCATCAGGGTCGAAAGGCTCCAAGTCGCATCTATAAATAAGACCCAAGGAGTCACGTTTTGGGGATCTGATTCCTCTCATTCACCACTTGCATATTTTCAACCTATATATTCTTAAGTAAAGTCTTGTAACCCTAATTTGTAAATCAATTTGGGAGTTTGAAGAAATATAATCTTTTTAGCTGGACAAAGGGAAGTTTCGATTACTTTAGTCTACTTTACTGATTCCTTAAAGTTTTGTTGGTTTCACCTTGCATATTTCAAGTTTCATCCACATCGATAGGGCTCTCTCTCTCGACACACTCGAAACCATTCATGATCAAACAATCACAAATACTTACTCTGAGTTACTATTCCTTTTAACCATTGCCTCCGACAAGGTCGAAACTAAACTATAATTCACTAAAGGTTTACATCCAGCATAAAGAACTAGAGGTTTAAGCTTTCGACAAGGTCGAAACCTATCTCAGATCTACTGAAGCTTAAAATTATTTATTCAAGCACAAGAAGGATAAGTCCTCAAGCTTTCGATAAGGTCGAAACTTCCATTTCTGCCCAATAACCAAAACTCAAGCCAATCAACAGCTTTTGGCCTCCAACTAGGTCGTAACCTATCTAAGAGAACCTAATTCAAGGTATTTCATTTCGATTGAAAGGAAGGTTTTCGAAAGAGAAACCATACTTACTTAACTAGATCGAAAGGTCATCTAACACAAAACTAACCCTTTCGACAAAGTCGAAAGGCCTGCTTGAGAACTATTATCAAATAAAGCCTAATTGAAAGGCAATTTAAAGAGGATTCATACCTTCTTTTCTGCACTACTTATATAAAGGATAGTTCACTCTTCTTAGCATAATTTTGGGGTATTGACAAGAAATCTTGTTAACATGATCTACTATGGGGGAGCTTTTTCCACCTCAGATCTTGGCCTTTTCCCGCAGTGAAGTGTGCTCTTTTTGGAAGACTGCCATCTCCTCCTCAAATCATCTTCACTTGACTTATCTCTGGATATTATGGATGGCAATGCCAGCTTCTTCTGGTTGGATAGACTGACTTCATCTATCCCCATTTGCCTCTATGTTTTTTCATTTCTATAATGCCTTAGCAAACAAACTTGCCTTGGTGGCTGATAGTTTTGCTTCTGGATCCTTCAACATATCTTATAACAAGATGGTCAGTAGCGATCTACATTCCTAGCTCTGGAATCTCCTAGACATCATCAACCACTTCAATCCTCCACCTCTCTTGAAAAAGTTTACTGAAGACTTGATCCTTCGAACTTGTTCTCCACTAGATCATGGTATCACTTCACTAACTTCTCTTACATGCGTTTTTGATTCTTCGGCTTTCGAAAATCCAAAGCCTTACAGGGGTGAAAACTTTCACGTGATCCTCGATAATCTAAATGCTCTTATTAGACTTAAGAATAAGAACATTCACCTTTACGGTCCGTGCTTTATGTGTGGCTTGCAGGAGAAGAATACTAAACATCCATTTTCAAGTGTGATTTCTCCTTCCTGGTCTGAACCCTTTGTGGAGCATTAATTCTTCATTGCACCTTCTTTTTCTTTTATTCTTTCTTTAGTTATTGGGAATATGACAGATTCAGATTGCTTAAATCTCACATCGATCTAATCAAGGCTAATCTTTTGATGCTGGCCTTTGGATGGGTGGTGTGGATATTGTTATTCTTTCGTGATAACCGCAATGATAGAGAGTCGACTGGCAGTAACTGATGGACCTCGTCGACCGTTGCTGCACTTTCAATACTTGCTTTGCTTGCTTGTGCAATAGTTTAGATTTTAGTCTGGCAATTGCTTGTATGTTTATGTTTCTCGGTTGTTCTTGGTCTTTGTGTTTGTAATTTCTCAATTGTTGAGCTTGCAATTGCTCTGTTTGAACCTTACTGTATTTGGTATTTTGGCTATCGGTCAGGCATGTTGATCGCATAGGGATTTGTCCCCTCTATCCTTAGTATTTTATATATATCTAGGTTGTGCAGACTTTTAGCCTACCCATCATATTTTTACAGAAAAAATAAATGTCAATTCATCTCGACGAATTAATGTCACCTAGCGTAGTAAAATTGTATTTTTAATAGTATATACATTATAGCTCTATGTTTTTACACTAGTACAATATGCAACGCATGTGTTGCACACTAGTAAATAAAAATACAATTAACATCTTGTTAACGCCTTAAAAGCCCCAAATATCAACTATTGCATTTCATGGATCTATGTTTGAGGGAAAAATGAAAAAGTCAAGCAATTGAGGATTCTTTGTGGTTATTCGCATTTTGCTTCATTCTCCTATAAACCTTGTTCGTGTGTGAATGGATGCATACATGCTAAACCAACTAACTACTAGTATTAGTATTGATAATACAATTGAAAAAATTAGTTGAAAATCTGGAATCCATTTTTCAAAACTTTGAGTTAATAAGAAGATCAACTTTTTGTTCCTTAAACAGATCAGTAGAACCTTTAAAAAGAGCGTAGCGAAAATACAAAAAACAATATATAAGAAATGAAAGAAATATGAAAAAGTAAACAGTGTTTTGTGTTCACATTGTCATTCTACAATTTCGTCTTTTCACCTTTTCATTAAAAATTTAATATGGAAATTGCATGGAGAAAAACGGATGTCATTCCCAACATTGGATACATCAATTGAATCTTCACTTGGCTCTTTTAAAATTTTGACTCTGGTTTTCGTTCCCTGTTCTACCGTTCAACGCACCGTAATCAATCAAATTTTCATTAAAAAAATATTCTTCATAAGCTATGATTTGATACGCGTGCCATAAGTAATTATAAATAAAGTAATAACGTATACCGCGTTGGATCCAATCACATCATGTGGTGTGGACTACTATCTATATTAACAAAGTCATTATTAAAATCATCAAACAGTCTTTTTGTCATATTTTAAAGTTTAACATGTAGTGGTCCTTGTACAAAAATGCCGGCTTTAACAATGTATGCCAAGTCATGTTTTTCTTCGCATGAACTGTCACTACAGTCCACCAGGTTGCGAGTTTAACGAATTTCATCCGTCTCAAACAACTGTTCAACTTGAAAAAAAGGAAAAAAACATATATAAAAACAATATAATAGCAACAATACTCGTATTTCTTTATCCTGTATAAATTTACATGTACTTGTACTGCATACCAAGAACAGTTGAATAGAATAAAAAAATTCGCAAACATACCATGTACCTTTTTTCTGTATTTACAGGTCTCCCAAAAAACTCTCAAAATTCATCTTCAGACTCACTCCCAGAAGACGACTTGGATGGATTCTCCGACATGAACCGAGGGGGCAAATTAGGGAACCTGGCAACTAATCTACTCTCAATCTCTTCTTTACTTCTAGCCGAACTATACCCGCCATTCACCACTGTTTTCTTCTGCATATTCCTAGTTATATCCACGCAAACCTTGTCGAACATCACAAAGAAATCCTTAACAATCACAAACAACTGCAGCGGCTGCACATTCTTCTCCTTCAAAGAACCAGGCTGGTAGTACTCCGTAGTCCTCTTCACAATCTCCATCACTCTCATTTGCTCCTCTATCACCATTGTCAGTTCTGCCTCTGATGCTTCCAAGAACCCTTTCATCTCCTTTACAAAACCGTCATTGTTTTTACATCCACTTAAAAAGACCCTTATGTCCCTCATCCTTCCTCTCATCAAAGAACACGTAGAAACTAGAGAGTCATAGTCTATGGCCGCAGCTTTCTTCACATTCGTTAACTCTTCACTTACTCCTCCTACTATCGGCAGTCCTAGCTTTATGTATTCCTTTTCCTTTTCTTCTCTCGAAGTTTTACTACTGATCGATACATTACTGCTGCTGCTGCTGCTGCCGCTTCTTCTAAGGCTATGGTTGCGGTTTATTACAAGGCGCTTACCTTCTGCTCTGACCACCTCTTCAACTACAAAGTGTAACAAAGTGGTCTTTCCGTCTGTACTCTTCACATCAGAAAGTTTGCACAATGCACTTAGATTGAATGCCTTTGCATTGCCGCGAGCAGTGCCAGCATTCATTCTGTTTCCTGCCTTTAAGATGGCTTCTAGAAGCTTCAAGAACAAGTTATGAGATTTGATCTCCTTGCACGCTAGTTCTAGTGTTTGAACGCATTTCTTTACATGAAGGATCTCTGCGTCGTACGTGGACTTGAAGAGCATAGCATCGACACGTTCGAATGGAGATGGAACAGAGTTTAGAAGGTGGAATAGGAAGGATTCGGCATCTGCTAGTTTGGTTATGTCATTGGAGAAGTTTAGGATTGTAGATTGTTCTTCTTTGGTTAGGGCGATTTTGGAGAGTTTTTCTAATGTGTCAGGGCTCAGGCCTTTGCCTTGGGTGAGGGAGTCGATGATTTCCTGACGGGTGATGTTGAGTGAGCGGATTATGATGGCGGTGTTTTGGGATTTTCGGGGGTCAAGGAGGTGGATTTGATTTGGGTTGGAAGAAGTTGTTTTGGTTAAGTTTGGGTTGGTTTGATTGGAGGATTTGTAACCAAAGAGGGTGTCCATTAGATCATCATCGATCCTGCAATTTGTTAATATGATCATGATTAATAAGATGTAAAATTTATGAATGTTTATTTAACTTTTTCTTTAATATTGATAAACTGATACCAATCAGATTCAATTTTAGAACCTATAGATCAACTATCTAAAGGTTTACCATTGTCCCATAGGGGACATCAGATATTTATCCAACTCTTGTTAACCCCCAAGGGATTCGGTTGTTGTCTTTATATTGTAGGGACGAGACTAATACATACTCATCAGACATAATATTGAAATAAAAGCAAGAGAGGAAAGCTTTATTTTCATGAAGAAATTCATTTGTTGCTTTATCAACGTTTCAAGTATAGATGTTTCAACTAGAGCATCAAAACAAGAACTTTGGTGAATGTTTCAATTGATGCATCAAAAATTTCCCCAAATTTATAAGCATTTGGATAGAGTGTTTGCAGTTTTTGGTTCATTGACAAACAACATGAAAAGAATAGAGTTGTACCTTGCCTCTTCGTATAGTTGTAGGTGTAACTAACATAATACTAATATAGCAACTTGAGAAGAATCAATGTATGTGCAATATTACTTATTCTTAATAGCACTTGTTCTTAATTATATACAAGTAGGTGGAAAGTCATTTCTCTCAACTTTACTCATTCAAAATCTAAAACTATGACCCCAAAGAGTAGCTCGTTTGGGCTTAGTCTCTCAATGGCAGATGTAAGATTGAATTCAATCTCACTACATAATTTGGACTATATGTTAAGTGAGGTTTCTAGGAATTGTTTAGACTTTCGTAGAAAGTGTAAGAGAATGTAAAACTAGGAAGATAATAGAAAAAAAATTAGTTACATACTTAAAAGAACCATCACTGATCCTGTCCCACACCATGGAATGATCAGCATTAGGAGGGTTAACTTTATCCCAATGCAAAGGCTTCAATTTTGCTCGTGCCCTGACTCCATCATCCGGTGGTGGAGGCAGAAGTGGCGGTCTCCCTGACGATCCACCATTGCTCCTGCTTGAAGGCGGTGGAGAAGGCACTGCCCCATTAGTATTCTTGCTTGGGGGAGGCCTTGGAGGCATAGGTGGAGGTGGTGCCGTATTCTTCTTCATCATTGGTGGCGGAGGCAGTGGTGGCGCTTTAGGTGGCGGTGGTGGAGGAGGAGCCGACGCCTTGGGCGGTGGCGGCGGAGGTTGTGGCGTTAGTGCTTTTGGAGGCGGTGGTGGCTGTAGTACATTAGACGGCACAGTTTCATAAGCGGACGACCTTTCTGAATTCGAAGATAAAAGAGGGCTCTCCTGCACTTTTCGATCATCATACTTGTTCAGAGAAGGATCGATCGATCGATCATACAAACAATTGCAATAATTGCATCTGGCACCTCCAACTAGGTCACGCCAGTACAACACATCCAGCCCGTTCTCATCCACGATCTTTCCCTTTATACTATCCGAATCGTTACGTCCGTACCTTCCTTTTTCAGGTTCCAAAACCATGGGGCGTTTCATGTGTTTCTTTAAAGAGTAGGAGTGGAAGAGGTAGAAGATGATGAAGGAGAGGGCGAAGCTAATTGCTCCGGTAGCGATGGCTACTTTGGCCGTTCTACTGCCGCCCCCAGTTTTTGATGGCGTGGATGGCAACTCCGGTGGGGTAGAGGGCGGCGGCGACGGCGGCGGTGGAGGAGGAGGTGGGGGATTTGAGAAAGCGGGAGTTGATAAGGAGGGGAAAAATACTTGTACGTTTTGGACGTTTGATGGTTGAGCTGATGCTAGAGAAATAAGATAGGAGAAGAGAAGGATTTTAGAAGCATGGTGGAGAGTTGAAGCCATGGAAGCTTGATGGATGGAGAGTTTTAGGGTTGATGAAGTTTTTGAGGGGTGTTTTTAATTTTTAGTATTCGTTGTTTTTTTAGGGGGGAAGGCGGAGAGAAGAGAAGGACTAGTTCCATTACACATGCTTCTTTTGCAATTCTTTTGACTAGTTCTGGATTAATTATGCAGTTGGTGTTGCTTAGTGCTTGATATTTTTGTTTTCTTCCGGGTATCTTATGTGAAATTGTTTCAATACCGTCCTGTATAAGTACGAATACCTTATGTATGAAAACTGTCCATATATTTATAAATAAGTGCGTATCACCATTACATATACAAGTTACAATAAATAATTTTTTCCCTTTAGGTTATTTTTGGCATGCTGATCATGAAGAAGAATAGAGCGATGAAAAAAAAGGTTATAACATTGAAACTATAACCAAGGAAGAGAGATGAGAGGGGAGTTGCTTTCATTGACGATTGTTGGATGGTAGCTGACCGGCTATTTGAACACAACATACAACACAATTTGTGGAATAAAACATTTGAATCATTGGATTTTTCTTTTTCTTTTATAAGAAGTGGAAATCAAAACGCAATGCAAATGGTGGAGATCTACTGTGTCATGTGTCCATATTTTGTGCTTTAATATATTTTCTCATGTCAATTACATACGACATAATTATTATTGTACATAGCTGAAGTAGGAGATTTTAGGTTCAGAGAAAAAGTTGAAGAAAAATTTAGTTTCAGGGACAAGAAGTTGACTTTTTAGTGTAAATTACACGATGATAGTTGTAACTATCATTTTTTGTTTACATTAAAAAGTGTCCTCCAAACTAAAATCAAACTTTTTGTCCTTGAGAATAATTTTGTTTACAACTTCTTCCATATGTCTATGATCTATTAGATGAAAGTAAATTATAATTATTTCTAAATTTCTCATTATTGATAGGATTTTACGTGTCATCTTCACTTCTATCTAAATATTTTCTTAATAATTTATTTTAAAATCCTAATATAGTTTATGAATTTCACAATTATTCACGATATTTTGCTTATTCTCTACTATCATTTTACGTTCAAAGCCTTGCATTTTCTAGTTTATACTATTATTTTAAATTTTTATCTCGATCAATGCATGCAATTCATTCAAGTCCATATTTTTTTAAAAAAAGTTCTTAACTGCAAGCCATTAAATTAAATTTAGTCAACTAATATCCATTAATTCGTCTACTACCTCCTAAAAATAACAATATCAAATTGTATATCATTTAACAAAAATAGATAAATTAATTTTTTATTCAAAAAATATGATAACGTAACAAAATTATATACAACAATAAATAGTGCTAATAACTTGAACTTATAATTCATTTATTTTATCGCAATAACTATCCATAGTCTCGTTTAAGAATGAAAACAAGCTTTATTAGAGGTATGTCGGAGGTGCATGCTTATTTGAACATAATATATAATTAATGTGTTTCTATATCATTTGTGCATGTGATGTGTAACGATCTGACTTTTCGACCCTCAAATGTGACACTAAATACATCCACGTATTCGTGTGTCGATTACTCAAGTATCAGAAAGACAGAAAGTTAGGGTAAAATAAAAAAAATAGAACAAGAAAAAAAGAACACAACATCAGAAACTCACAACGGAACGGTAAAAGGACCGTACGAAGGGTTACTCCAAATACAGAAATTTCAGAGTTACAAACTTAAGTACTATCATCAGCCTGGACAATTATAACAACGTATCATCACTTATGCTGATATATACAATACAGTAATGCAGTGGAAATAAGAGTTACAAAACTTAAGTACCATCATCAGCCTGGACAATTATAACAACGTATCCTCACTTATGCTGATATATACAATACAGTAATGCAGTGGAAATAAGAATACTACAGGAGGTAATCATCCAGCTCCTCTCCATAAGCTCCAAAGCATATGTAGCTAAATCTAGAAACATACAATGAGCTGACCCAAGCATTATAAGAAAATAACACCCGGATCTGTCTGGTAAACCAGCGTGAGAAATTAAAGAAATATATGTGGCATATAACAGTAACTATTGAGACCGTACGGATTACCGTACCAGTTTTCCCCCTAAATGAAACCAACCATCTGATGAGTGAATATATCCGTATAATAAATAATGTCTAGGGTGTGGAATATAAATAATAAAATAGCCGATGTGTGCTAAGGTGCATTCACATATGTGTAAGGATTTCCGTGGAGATCTCCTCGGATCAAGCCGAATCCAAACTCTTTTATAAGGATCAGAGATATCCTTCAGAGCGTCATATACCTCTAGATAAAATATATCATACGGTAAACATAGCTGGTTCATGCATAAACACCCATGATTTCGAATATCACCAACTCCCACTACCATTATTGATAAGCATACTCTAGATATGGATTTGATATACCCTATGGATTAGCTGAACCCCGCTGACTATACACCCTATTCTGGTTTTTTTTCATTTCCAATGTCGATGCTACGTTCGGCATCTCTCACTCGAGTCTTCATCACTCGAACATAACACGAATCCCCAAATGGATATTATCATCTTGAACAGATCACGAATTGCTACATAGATTTGAGCATCTTGAACAAATCACGAATTGCTACATGGATTTGAGCATCTCGAACAGATCTTAAATCTCCATATAGATTCCTGCATAAGTCCTTTGATGAATGCTAACGCTGTCATCTCTCTTCGGATACTCCTTAAGATATATTGTCCCACATGATGGTATCGTTCGAAATGTTAACACCGACTTCTCCCTTAGACTTTAATCTTAGGATAGATAGTTCAACCATATAACATTTCATTTCACAACTGCTCCCAAAACATAGAACTCGTATACTGGTATTGAAGTGGTATTCAATAAGTAAAACACTTACCGATCCTGTCTCTTCAAGACCAATTCGATAAATTTCCGGTTAACTCATTTTCAGTTCTTTCAGAAGTAAACTAAAACTAGAGACGTTTCGTACCAATGATCCTCCTCGGAGGTTCACATTGGTATGAAATTGTGAAGCCTTTCGATACTTATTAAGTCATATATAGTCAAGTTCAATATTCGGCTAATCAACTGTCTAGTAAAAAATAATGCTTATATAAACAATATTCATATATATATATAATAGGTTTCTGACTTTCAACTTAAGTATTCCTCAACCACGAGTAAAGCCAGGTAAGTTAGAGCACCAGTTGCATATCAAAGTCTTGCCTAGGCACTTCATTCTTGAATCTCACAAATTGATAAGTCTACCTCATTGACTTTTAGTGTTAAGTATAATATTAATGATTTCCATAAATAAGTAATTAATCAACACGATTGACATGTTTCCGACATTCCCGATTTATCTATGTTAGAACCTCCATTCTACGATTTCAATGACAACAACTGTACAATCACATGTACAAGATATACCTTATCATATTACATGTATACCTTAGAAGAAGATCACGATGCACAATAGAAACATGGCTCAAAGACAATTGAAGAAAGATTGATCGTACTATTTAAAAGTAAGGCATATTATTGTATTATGGTCATAGGTATATGTTGTACAATCTCCTTGAGTGATTATAACACACACGATTTCATAGCGACAAAACTTGATAATAAACCGCCAATGTCTTATAATTTAAACAGCGACAGATGTTTGTCCTTCTGCCATAGAAGTCTATGACATATTTCTATTTGTTGTTTTCAGACATCCACAGACGTCTATGATATAAGGACAGAAGTCCGTGACATGTTCCGGCCTGTAAGCATAAAATTGCAACTGTCGTATTTTGGACAGATGCTTCTCTCTGCTTTAAACAAACCTCTTTCTTCTTCAACAGTTGCAATCATTAATCAAAGAGCAACCTTTTAAGAAGTCATAACTTTTCAAATATAACTCTTTGATTCTATAAATACTTCAATCGATTGAGATTTTAATTTAACTTGATTTACTATTCTTTAACTTCTATATTCATATTCCATTGTACTATCATTGACTTAATATTTTCAACCACTTTCAACCAAAATCTATATATTTTGGTTAAATTATTTCCTATAAATCCAAGCAACTCACACCTACTATTACTCAAAGGAGATTATAGGAAGAATTGTACTAGTAGTCAATATCCATGTTGTATTGAACACAAGATTGTCAAAGAAATATTTTTGTATTAGCCCATTCCTTCGGAAGAAGCGAGGGTTATTGTTTAATGAAATACCGAAGGGGAGCTTTAAGACTGGACGTAGGACGGGAGGTCCGGACCAGTATAAAAACCTTAGTGTGCTCGTTTATATAATTTTATTTTTATACTCTGTTATATTGCTATATTTAGCTCATATATTAGCATACACTCACATACTAATACACAAGTCACATTAGATACGATCCACTAGACTTACATTTGGTACCAGAGCATGACCATTTCAATTTACAGTAACAAGTGATTAAAAAAAATTTTAATATGGCAAGTGCATTTCAAGAAGGTCAATCAATTGCTCGTCCTCCATTATTTACCAGTTCTAATTATGCTTATTGGTCAATACGTATGCGAACTTTTATGGAAGCTAATTGGTTTAGAAATTTGGCAAACTACTCAAATTAGATATGAAGCACCTACCACTAACATAAGCACTTGGACCGATGCACAAAAGAACACGACAACTAATAATGCTAAATCCATGAATGTTTTGTTTTGTTCCTTTGATAATAATGAAATTTCACGAGTTATGCTTTGCACTACTGTATGTGATATATGGCACACTTTACAAGTTACTCACGAAGGCACGACAAAAGTTAAGCAAACAAAAATTTCTATTTTACAAAATCAATTTTCATCGTTTAAAATGAAAGCAAATGAGTCTATTATAGACATGTATGCTAGATTTTAAATTATACAACATGATCTTATGACACTTGGGGTTAAATTCACTGATTTTGATATAGTTACACGAGTCTTAAATTCTTTGACTGTCGAATGAGGAAGAAAAAGTTTTAGCCATCGAAGAAGCTAACTATCTCTTTCAACTCAAAGTCGAAGAACTAATAGGAAATCTGATGTCATATGAAGCTAATTTGCAGGCAAGAAAGGAGCAAAATCAAGAAAAGAAGAATATTGCTTTTCAAGTGAATAATGACAGTTCCGACTTGGATAAGGAAGAAATTGTATTCATAGCCAAGAACTACAAGAAATTCAAAAGGATGACAAAATGTTAGAATGGTGGAAATTCAAACTCATCAAATCAAACATCGATCAAATGTTATGGATGTGACAGGTTCGGCCATATGAAGAAAGATTGTCCATAAACTCAATAATGATAAAAAGAAAAGAAAATTCAAGAAGTTCAAAAAGAAGCGAAGAGCCTTTCAAGTAACTTGGGATGACTCTGATTCTTCCTCTTCCTTTGACAGTGATAGTGAAAGCGACTCTAAACAAGCTAATGTCTGTTTTATGGCTAAAATTGATGAGGTACGTCCCGAATTAACATATGAAGAAATTTTGGAAATTAGCATAGAATTAAACAATAAATATAGAGAATCTAAGAAACTAAATAAGGAATATATAGGAAGGTTAAATAGAGCAGAGCTAGAAATTGGTTTATTAAAAGATGAAAAAACAATATAAGAAAAAGAATTAGAAATGGCTCAAAAAATGTAAAAAGCCATCTTCTCAAAATACTACTCTATTACATGATTTAGAAAATAGTAAATTAGAAAATAGTAAATTAGAAAATATCAAACTTGAAAAAGAAAAACTAGAACTAAAGGAAAGTTTAGATTCTAGCAATATTGAAAATTTTCATCTTAAGAACAAGTTAGATAAAATAACCAATAATGTATCGAAATTTAATAAAGGAAAACAAAACTTAGAAAATTTGATTAGAATATCAAGACTATCAGGAAATCGAAATGGAGTAGCATTTAAAGCTAAGAAAAAATATAGAGACTATAGTACACTATATACTAAGTTCAAGAAACTATCTCTAAAACTGAGATTAATATTCCTAAAACAAGTAGTGCTAAAGTATTAGGCAAAAACATATAGATGAATACTTGAAAAATATTGTTTATAATAATAATTATGTTTTTAAAGGTTACAAACCCACTTGGGTATGGCTACCTTCACCCACTAATACATTGGACCATAACAGAGGAAGTGGGTACTAATTAAACTTTTACTATTTTGCAGGTATCCAAAAATAAAGTTAAAAGCAAGGAGAAATGGATACTCGATAGTGGATGCTCTAAGCATATGGCGGGAAATGCACACATATTATCAAATATAACATATATCGATGGCGGCACTGTGACATTTGGAGATAACTCAAAAGGATTTGTCATTGACATTGGAGACACCATCAACGTCGGTATATCCACTTCTTCCCTTATTACTAATGTTTTGTTAGTAGAAAATTTTAAAACATAACTTACTAAGTATAAGCAAATTATGTGATAAAGGATTTAGAATCAATTTTGAAAAAGATAAATGTAGTATATTTGATCAAAATAATTTTTTTGAAGGATTAAGAAAACAAGATACTTATGTTTTAAATATGAATATTAAAAATAATAGTGATTTATGCCTAACCGCCAATGATAATGACCCGTGGCTATGGCACAAACGTTTTTGTCACATAAATTTTAAATATATAAACAAATTAAAAAAGAATGATTTAGTAAGAGGATTATCCAAAATTAATTATAAAGTTAAAAATCTATGTGAATCTACGAAATAAATTACTACCAAACAACCAATTGAATTACTTCATCTAGATTTGTTTGGCCCAACTCAAGTACGATCAATAAATCATAACAAATAGGTATTTGCTATTGCCGATGGTTTTATAGAATACACTTGAATGCTATTTTTAAAACGTAAAGGTGATACGTTTGAAATGTTTAAAATCTTTGCTAATAGAATTAAAAATTTGATGAACTTATTAAAAGTATAAGAAACGATCATGGCGAAGAATTTGAAAATGATATCTTTGAAAAATTTTGCAATAAAAAGAGAATTAGTCATAATTTTTCATTTTCAAAAACACCACAACAAAATGATGTAGTAGAAAGGAAAAATCGAACACTAGCACGAGCATTGTGACGCCCCACCTCAATACTCACGCTAGCCAAGGACACTACGGAGTAATGCCATCAACTAGTGCGAAGAATAAGGCTGTTGAGGACGACCATCTGTGTAATTGCTTTGTGCGAGTACCGATATGTCTGAAATTATAACTTACAGTTCTTTTCAAGAGGAAATCCAAAATACCGATTCAAACTCAAAGCTACCACACAATGGCTAAGTGGACCTCGGAAACAAATATAGAAATAAACATAACACAAATCAGTCACAGACATTCATATCACAAAGGTGGAAACAGATATGAATATAACACAAAGAAGTGTGCATCAAAGTATGGTAAAACAAGATCCACTACATCACAGGAGAATAGATAAGGTGCTAGACAAAAGAATAATTATACATCAAGGAGTCTATATCTCAAATGTATAATAAAAAAAAACTACTAATCTAAAGTAGTTAGCCAAAAGAATCAGATGATAATCACTGATAAGGAGTCAAGCTGGAAGACCTGAAATACCTCGGTCTGACCCGAGTATTATTTAAGAAGAAAATAATAAACGGATCAGTCTAGCTATAATTATCAGATAAAATGATATAGGATAAGAGATAATTGGTCATATCTCTTATCCTATATCATTTTATCTGATAATTATAGCTAGACTGATCCGTTTATTATTTTCTTCTTAAATAATACTCGGGTCGGACCGAGGTATTTCAGGTGTTCCAGCTTGACTCCTTATCAGTGATTATCATCTGATTCTTTTGGCTAACTACTTTAGATTAGTAGTTTTTTGTTATTATACATTTGAGATATAGACTCCTTGATGTATAATTATTCTTTTGTCTAGCACCTTATCTATTCTCCTGTGATGTAGTGGATCTTGTTTTACCACTACTTTGATGCACACTTCTTTGTGTTATATTCATATCTGTTTCCGCCTTTGTGATATGAATGTCTGTGACTGATTTTTGTTATGTTTATTTCTATATTTGTTTCCGAGGTCCACTTAGCCACTGTGTGGTAGCTTTGAGTTTGAATCGATATTTTGGATTTCCTCTTGAAAAGAAATGTAAGTTATAATTTCTGACATATCGGTACTCGCACAAAGCAATTACACAGATGGTCGCTCCTCAACAGCCTTATTCTTCGCGCTAGTTGACGACATTACTCCGTAGTGTCCTTGGCTAGCGTGAGTATTGAGGTGGGGCGTCACAGCTTGGTATTAGAGCCAAACTTTGGAACAATGTAGAATAATCTAGCAAGGATCATTGTCCTAAGTCTTCCTTAGGAATCCTGCCATAGGATTGAATTCGAGTCTTCGTACCGTTCTATCCTATTTTCTTTTGTGATGCCTTGTTTTATCAATCAAGTTTGTTTGATATTCTTTTTGAGAATAACCTTTATCTTTTTCTTTCTTTCTTAAGGAAGGAGAGATGGTTAGATCTGGCAGTCCCAGCGCCGGTCAATCCAGTAGTCCTTCTTTGGATGGCATATTTATGTCTGCCCAACAACTTTTGGATCTTGTAAAGAATCAAAAGTTTATCTGTGCTTTGAGTAAGAACCCTGAAAAGGTTTTACCGCTGAAATTAGAAGTGCCTTTCGACCAGTTAGTTGATACCACTCTTCGACTTGAAGAGGCCGATAAAGAAAATGATGTTGAAGTTGTGGATGCCAAACAAAACTTCAACACCAACAAGAAAAGGCATATTAAGTTCAAAAGTCCTAATCCCAACAAAAAAGGGAAGCAGGAAATTTCGGTAGCAAAGACTCCTACCACTAGTCGTGGACGATGCTACAATTGTGGTTCTATGGACCACTATGCAAATAAGTGTCCAAAGCCTCTTACTTGTTGCTATTGCAAAGGTTTGGGTCATCTTTTATCTTCATGCCCCAAACTTCCAAAGAAGAGAGAGGGAAAGGTTCAAGCCCCTAATGGCACTTCTTATAGTCAAGGTATTTCTCCTTCTATCCTTGATGGCATAATTTTATTCCGTGATTTTTTTTTCTATTTGATTTCTTTTGATACGGGTGCGTCCCACTCTTTTATGTCAAAGAACTTGATGATTCTTTCTCTTTAAATATTATGGGCTTGATGACTTCATTGAGAATTGAAAATTCGATTGATGGATCCGCAACACTCAATTTACTTTGTGACAATGTCGAGATTATTTTATGTGATTATTCTTTTCAAGCTGATTTGCATGTTACGCGTTACTTAGGCTTCAAAATTGATTTTTTGAGAAAGGATTGGCTTGATCATTATGAAGCCCACATCCTATGTCCTGAGCGGACTATTTATCTTCGACATTCTCAATCTGTTAAGTAGATTTCTTTTGTTTTTAAAGATTTTGATTTCCAAATTTGGTGGCAATATTTTCATTCTTTAAACTCACTTGATGAGGAAGATGTTATTTCTCTCATTCAAGTAGTTTGTGAATTTTCCGGTATGTTTGAGCTTGTCTTAGGATTATCACCTAAGCAATCTATTGAATGGTGCTAAGGTCTTTTCCGCTCGACCTTGCCACTAGTTTTCATCAGCTACGAGTTGCGGAGGATAGCGTTCCACTTACCGCGTTCCGCACTCGTTATGATTCTTGTGAGTGGTTCGTTATGTCATTCGATTTGACGAACCTTCTACCTTATTTCATCCATTTTGTGAATCGAGAATTCTACGAATATCTCGATTAGTTTATCCTTATATTTATTGATTATGGATGAAAATAACAAATTTAAAATTTGTAAATCTTTTTAATAAGATATTTATAAGTATGATTGGGTTTTATTCTAAAAACAAGCAAAGAATATTTGTAAATTTTATAAGAGACTTGTTTATCATAGAAGATGATTTTGTGTTGTTTTTCCTATTGAGTGCTTTAAGAATTCTGGTCGGTGCGCTTGATCAACGTTATCGATAGGAATCTCCTAAACGCTTTGATGAGACAGTCAAACACAGTAAATTCTTGTAAAAAGTTAATTTTTCTAAAAAGATGAATATATAAAGTTAATTATAATTTTGAAAGTCTTAGCTTTTCGGGAAAGAGAATCGATTAAAGGAACTCTTTTCCAATGCTTTTATTCTTACGGTTCCCGATGGGAACCAAGATTTTATTGTTTATACCGATGCTAGCCGTGTTGGTTTGGGTGCCGTTCTCATGCAGCGGGAACGTGTTGTTGCTTATACTTCTAGGCAACTAAAGCCTATCGAGACTAGATATGCCACTCATGATTTAGAGCTTGCGGCTATTGTATTCGCCCTTAGAATTTGGCGTCATTATCTTTTGGGAGAGAAATTTGTTCTCTACACCGATCATAAATCTTTGAAGTATTTATTTTCTCAAAAGGAACTTAATTTGCGTCAACAACGTTGGCTCGAGTTCCTTGCATCTTATGATCCTGATATTCTTTATACTCCTGGAAAAGGAAATCGTGTTGCCGATGCCCTTAGTCGTAAGCAACAAGCGGTTGTTTCCATGATGATATCCGAATGGAATGATCTCGAGACTTTATCCACTTGTGAGATTCTAGATCGTGAATCCGATTTATGTTCATCTCTTGTTTTGTGTAGCCTTGAGGCTCATCCTTCTCTTTTGAATCGCATCCTTGAAGCTCAATATTAAGATCCCGAATTGGCTTTTCTTAGCCAAAGTTGTAGGGATCCAAATAAGGTTGATGGTTTGAAAGATTTTGAAATCGATGCTCGTGGTGGCATTCGAAAATTTGGTAGACTTATTGTGCCCAATATTTGTGATCTTCGTAAAGATATTTTAGAAGATTCTCATCGTTCTAAATTTACCATTCATCCCGGTAATAGAGCGACTTTATTATTGGGATGGAATGAAATCTGATATTACTAACTTCATTAAGCGTTGCTTAACTTACCAACTCGTTAAGGCCGAGCATTAAAGGCCTGGTGGGTTATTGCAACCTTTGGACATTCCTATTTGGAAGTGGGATCAAATTTCCATGGACTTCAATTACGGTCTTCCCCGATTCTCGTTCGGGTCATGACAGTTTATGGGTAATTTTATATGGACTTACAAAATCCGTCCATTTTATTCTTGTTCGATCTAATCGGACCGTACCTCTTTTGGCTAAACTCTATGTCAGGTTTAAATTGCATAGAGTTCCTACTTCTATTGTTAGCAATTGTGATCCATTATTTTACTAGTGGAATTTTTGTAAGGTCTTCAAAAAGCTTTAGGAACAAAGCCTAATTTTAGCACCGCTTATGGCCCTCAGTCCGATTGACAGACCGAGCGTGTAAATCAAACTCTTGAAGATCTCTTTGTGCATGTGTTCTTAATTTTGGTGGAAGTTGGGAAGATCATATTCTTGTTGAGTTTTCTTCCTATAATAGCTTCCAATCTTGTATTGGTATGGCACCTTTTGAGGCACTCTACGGAAGGCCGTGCCGATTTCCTTCGTGTTGGCTTAAAGCCGGTGAGAAGCTGGTTTTAGGTCCAGATGTTATTTGTGTTGATTTGTGTTTCACCTATGAGGGGTGTTGTGCCTTTCAGTCGATCGGGAAAGTTAGCACCTCGATATATTGGTCCTTTTCCCATCACCGAACGTATTTGTTCCGTGGCTTATCGCTTTTATTACAGGCTCAATTTTTTGCTACATATGACGTATTCCACGTCTCTCAACTAAGGAAATGCCTTCGAGATTCCGATTCTATTCTCGAGCCCGGTGTTATTGAAGAAATTGAAGTTTCGCCTAATTTGACTTATGAGCAACATCCTATTCGTATCATTGCTTCGGAGGTTAAACGCCTTCGAAATAAAGATGTTCCTCTTGTGAAAGTTCAGTGGTCCTCAAATCCTAAGGATTGCTCTTGGGAATCCAGAGAATTCATCGAGCGAACACATCCGGACTTGCTCTCTCGTGCTCCTTAAGGTGAACTTCTTATTTCAAATTTCTTCTTTTTGTGTTGATATGCTTTTATAGTTGTTACTTCTTATTTATTTCTTAAAGATTGCGAGGATGCAATTTCTTTAAGGAGGGGAGTCTATAACAACCCGCTTATTTAACGAATTTTATATTTAAATGTTTTATTTAAATATAGAATCGTTAATCGGATTAAAGTCCGAAAAGCTACTATTTGTAAACGGTCGAATTGGGACTCAAGACCACCTCCATTGAGTCCAAAATGGCGTTTACAACTTTTTTGAGTATAAACATCGATATGTTTGGAGTTGAGTAAAATTTTGATGTTTTCATTTAGGGTTTTGGGTTTGGGTTTCAGCCCATTAAGCCAACATATCAACCCAACTCCACTCCACTCCTCTTCACTCCTTCATAATATTTCCTAACACTCTAGCTTTAGAAAAATGGGGAGAGGAATGGGAAATTAGAAATTCCTAAGCCCTAGTTTCTTTTACAAATCCAAGTGTTAGCTCCAAAATCAAAGAGAAGCTTAGGTAAGCCTCCTCTTCATCTTCTCCAACTCATTCTCTCTTTAATTTCAGAAATTTCCTAAACCTAACTTAGGAAATGTTCTTCTTTTGAGCTTAGATTCAAGCTTCTAGAGTTAAAGTTGAAGAGTAGTTGATCTTCCTTTGCTTTCAAGCTTCTCCTTTATCGTTTTTGGGTTAAAAAGTGAGTTCTTTAACTCACATCTATGTCTATAGCTATCTTTTTTTGTTAGGTATGAATTTCTAACACTTGTGCATATTCATTTGCTTTTGATTTGAGTTGATTTGGTGAACATTCCAATTTTTGGTGTTTTGAAGTCAAAACTTTGAAAATCCTAGCTTTGATTTGTGAACATGTTTTTGGTGGTGAATCGAAGAGCCTATAGGGCTGGGTTGTCAATTGGCAAAAACCCCTAAAGTCCATTGCTCGACCGGTTGCAAATGGTGAGAGTTTACTCTCCATTTGATAGGCCGGAAAACAGTTTCAGCTCCAGCCAGTCGACTGGCCTCCTGCAGTCAGTCGACTGACTGCAGGGTCTGAAAACTCTCGGGTTCTGGTTCAGTCGACTGACTGCAGAGGGCCAGTCGACTGACCTGCTTGTTTTTGCCTATTTTGCCTATTTTGCTTGAGATTCCAATTTTTATCGATCCGTGATTATCCGATTTATTGTTATCATTTATTATTGACTTTGAGGACTTCTTTTTTTTGGGGATATTTAAGAATATCCATTTTGATGGATTTGGTATCGATTTCTTTGGATTTGATTCATGTCTTCGTATGTGGATGTTGGTGATTGATTGTTTCTACAATCATTTCTGTGATTTGTCACTTTAAAACACAAAGGTTTCTATACTAGTAGTAAATATTCAAACTCTTTTACAAAGATGATTTCAACTCTATTTTTAATACAAAGCTCGTTTATAAAACCGTTATCTAATCTATTAGTATATACAAACCTTTACCTCATTCGTATGAGAAAATCTAATTAAACGGCTTAGCAAAACAAGTGGTATGAAACGCTTGCGTTTACTTCGCCGGTTAATTCTTGGACTTGTTCGATTGAACTCTTGTGACAATTTTCGAGTGGGAATCTACAATCTGTTCGTAAATATTTGAGTTAAGCTAGTGGTTATAGGACATGAAGCTAAACTCTTATATTTACTAGCTTAGTTTAATTTACACTTATTTTCGAGTGGAAGTCTACAATCTGTTCGTAAATATTTGAGTTAAGCTAGTGGTCATGGGACATGAAGCTAAACTCTTATATTTACTAGCTTAGTGTAATTTACACTTGTCGATCATTGATGATCATTTTCTGATTTAGACTAGCGATTGAGCGATGTCTCTTTGTTGGTATGGGGATTAAAACCCATTTGGGGAGCTTCGGCTAAAATTTGGCGGGGTTGCGACCCGTGGTCTTCGGACTGTTCGTGGAGCAATCGGCTCAATGAGTTTGTGCATGAGTCGTATTTTTTAGGGTGCGTCGATGTTCGGCTCATTTATCCACGTGGAGAACTGTACCACGACCGAATCTGTGCATGAGGCATATCTTTTAGGGTGCGTCGATGTTCAGTTCATTTATTGGGTTAGCGACCCATGGAATAACGTTCCGTTTGTGATACACCTATTGGTGAGTTTTCATGCTCCCGTTTGTGATAGGCCTTCCCCCTTTTGAGATTTCTGGATTTCTGGTTGTGATTTCTAGAATTTGTGTTTCACCAATTTTCGTGGATTGGCATTGATATGTTTTGTCAATATTTGTGTTTCGGTGAATTATTTAAAGAATGTGATTCTTTTTGGTGTTTTGAGATGATTTGAGATATTGTATGATTTTTGTTGTTATTTGATGTATACTTGACACAACATGACATTTATGTTATCATACATTTTTGGTCATATCCCTTATCCTATATCATTTTATCTGATAATTATAGCTAGACTGATCCGTTTATTATTTTCTTCTTAAATAATACTCGGTTCAGACCGAGGTATTTCAGGTGTTCCAGCTTGACTCCTTATCAGGGATTATCATCTGATTCTTTTGGCTAACTACTTTAGATTAGTAGTTTTTTGTTATTATACATTTGAGATATAGACTCCTTGATGTATAATTATTCTTTTGTCTAGCACCTTATCTATTCTCCTGTGATGTAGTGGATCTTGTTTTACCACTACTTTGATGCACACTTATTTGTGTTATATTCATATCTGTTTCCGCCTTTGTGATATGAATGTCTGTGACTGATTTGTGTTATGTTTATTTCTATATTTGTTTCTGAGGTCCACTTAGCCACTGTATGGTAGCTTTGAGTTTGAATCGATATTTTGGATTTCCTCTTGAAAAGAATGTAAGTTATAATTTCTGACATACCGATACTCGCACAAAGCAATTACACAGATGGTCGCTCTTCAACAGCCTTATTCTTCGCGCTAGTTGACGGCATTACTCCGTAGTGTCCTTGGCTAGCGTGAGTATTGAGGTGGGGCGTCACAAGCATTATTTAGTAGTAGTAGTTCACCAAAGATTTTTTGGACCGAAGCTATTGCTGCCGCATATTATGTATTAAATCATGTAACACTTCGATCTACTAAAAATACATGTTACGAAAACCTAAAGTCTCATATTTTTGTATTTTTGGTTCTAAATGCTTTATTTTAAATACTAAAGATAATCTTGGAAAATTCGATCCAAAAGCCGATGAAGGAATTTTGTTGGATATTCGGATCTTAGTAAAGCAGATAAATTTTTTAATAAATGAACTAACACTATTGAAGAAAGTCTTCATGTTTCTTTTGATGAATATTTTACGAATACCAAAATCAAGACGACGATGAAGTTTTAAATAATAATAGTATTATAATACTTCTGTAACTGAAGACAACAATACCGCAAATAATAATGATAATCTTTTGAGATCACCACCTCGAATCTTTAAAGATCATTCAATTAATAATGTAATTGGTAATTTAAACACAAGAGTTTCAACCAGAAATCAATTAAATCAAATAAGTCATGTTGCATTTATATCTAATTTTGAACCTAAAAATTATAAAGAAGCGTCAAAAGATGATTTTTGAATTATCGCAATGCAAGAAGAACTTGATCAATCTGAAAGAAATGATGTATGGGAACTCATATCAAGAACAAATAATCAATCCATAATAGGAACAAAATGAGTTTTTAAAAATAAAGTAAATGAAAATGGAAATATTGTTCATAATAAATCAAGTTTAGTTGCTCAAGGATACAACCAAGAAGTAGGAATTGATTATGAAGAAGCATTCGCTCATGTAGCACATCTTGAAGCTATATGAACATTACTTGCTTTACATGTCATTTTAATTTTGAATTATTTTAAATGAATGTTAAAAGTGCATTTTTAAATGGTTTCATAAAAGAAAACGTATGTGTTGAATAACCACCTTTATTTATTCATAAAAAAATATCCAGACCATGTTTTCAAACTTAAAAAGGCATTATACGGACTAAAACAAACACCCCATGCTTGGTATGAGAGACTAAAAACACATTTACTAAATTCCAATTTTCAAATTTGGAAAATTAATTATACATTATTTATAAAAAGAGACGATAGTAACATACTAGTTGTACAAATATATGTTTATGATACCATAATTGGATCAACTAACGAGAAACTATGTAACGATTTCTCTAACATGATGAAAAACAAATTCGAAATGTCACATATGAGAGAATTAAATTTCTTTTTAGGTTTACAAATAAAAAACAACTAGAAAATGGATTTCTTTGTAAATCAAGAAAAATATTGTAGAGAATTATTAAAACGATTTGGAATGGATAGTACTTCAAGTAAACCAACTCCAATGAGCATGAGTTTACATATAGATAAAGGTGAAAATAAAAGGGATTTCGATCAATAATTATACTGAAGTATGATAGGATCTTTGTTATACTTTAATTAACTGAATTTCCTAAAAACTATATTTACTTAAAATTACTTTTAAAATACTTAAAATTACTTATAATAGGTTTTAAAACATTTATCCAAAATATTAATTTAAAATAAAAAGTTTATAAAATCCTTTAAAACGAAAAAAACAAGTTTTCTATATATTTTAAAGTAAAACCTCTTCTTTAAAAATTCATAATTAATTCTCAAAAATTCAAATTCATAAGTAATTTTTAAAAATTCTTAAAAATATCAAATCACTTTTAAAATACTCTAATATGGGTTAGCTAACACTTGCAAAAAGAATGAAACAAATTACTTAAGTTAAAAGTTCTTTTCAAACATTTGAAATTCAAAAATCAAGGCTAAACGAGGTAGTTTTGCACAAGTGAAGTTTTGAACACTTTTCAAAATGTTACTTAACTTTTTACTTTCCAAACTTCTTATGGAAGCAAGAAAACATATAAGAAATCATAAATATGGCCACCACTAAGAATCTCTTTACAAAGTTCCATAGAAATCGCCAAAAACAAGGCAATTCCTAAGTGCATCCATAGCGACTATGGTTGTAAGTGCACTTTCAAATCCAAGTCTAATCAAAACCAAAGTTCAACTACAACCTATGTGATTTGTTTCAAGGCTAGGCTACAAGCCATACAAGTCCATTCATGTCCGTTCAAGTTCATACATATGGATTTCATATACCATTTGCTTTCAAAGCAAGAATAAAAACCAATATCACAACATATGCCAATATCAATTCAAACAAGTGGAAATTAGCTATAAGGGCCTCTTTAGCAAGCGCAATTAGTTTCTAGGACACACAACTGCAATAATTACTTTTAAGGACAAAATGCAAAATAATTAGTTTTTAAGGCCTAAAAACGTATGAAATTATGTCCTTGAAATTAACACGACTGCTAACTTTGTCCTTAAAAGTAATTATTCCGCTGACTTTGGCCTTGAAATTAATTTATGTGGATGTGTGTCCTAGAAGCTAATTGGACTGCAAAGTTTGTCCTTCTGGTGAAATGCCCCTTCAAACAATATATACACAATCAACATAAGCATATATACACTATATTTTCATTCAAGGTGGCAAGTAAGCTCACCTTTAGCCAAACAAACAAGCGAGATCCAAGTCTACAATTCCTACCTTAACCTTGCAAACACCTTTTCTTCCTTCATTCTCCTTGCTTTAACTTGCTTTTGCCTTCCAAAAACCCCATAATGCTCATGGCCTTCCTTGGTGGAGTGATATTTGCTTTAGTTCTTCGAGACCTAACTTTATGGAAGGTGTTGTAATGTTGTCCTAAGACTTGTGGCAAAGTTTGAGTTGATTTGGAGTTGTTTTTAAATTTATTTTGTTATAAAATTAGTGAAGAGGAAGACATGAAAGTGAGCTTACTTTTGTTTTGTAAATTTGTAATTATAATTCAATGGTATGTCTTTCCTTTTATAAGCTTCATATGTTGTTGCCTAAGCTTGCTTTCACCCTCCCCCAACCATGCCATGGAAGGCTCACCCCTCCACATGCCCATGACTTCTCTTTTACACCTCTTTCTTTTAGTTAAATACTTTAATACCCTTAACATAGAGATATATCTTATCCACATGGAAGCTTCTAGAATATTCTATTTTCTTTATGAATCAAAGTGTTAATTAGCTCCATATGTGTTCATTTGATCATTAGACAAGTGCATAAGAGTTCGAACAACTTATATCGATCAAAATGCTGTTTATCGATAAACAGATTTTCATCATATTATCTATTTTTCTTTAAAAATATATTTTTATAAAAAAAATTAAAAAATAAGTTTCTTATCATTATTTATTGATTAAAAGATGTTTAATAAGGTTATAAAATCACATTTATAACACTTAACGATATTTCAAAACGTTTTGATATTCGACGACGAAGTGTTCGAATTTATGGATCACTACATTCTCCCTCGGTTAAAACATTTCATCCTCAAAATTCAAACAAGAACGATAACCGAAGAAGATGAAAGAAACAAGATATATATAGCATATTACTAAAACCAAACTACAAACCAAATGCATACTAAGTGACTCTACCTTAAGCGGTGAGTACACGACAAAAGATATACGATACTAAGAAAAGAAGGATACCCTAGTCTATAAGCAACCTTGGATAGAACTTCCTCAAACTAACCTCCTTCTTCCTTTTACCATCTCGAGCATCCTTGCTCCATGGCACTTTCTAACCTTAACTAGGGAACAAATACTCAAATAACATTCACAATCACTAGCAAACAATGCTCATGGTTTACTTGGGTTCAAAACTCTCCCATCGCCCAAGGACAATAAACAATCTACTAAGCATACCTACGCTCAACAGCCTTAGGCTATCGCTTAGAGGATTATTTATGCTAACTCATAACAAATCGAAGATTCATTCCCCAAACTCTTTATAAGTCAACTTGGACATGGACCCTCCGTACATAATATTAGATCTGATCACTTGCTCGATCACATAGATTTCACTTCCAAACTAGTATGGATCACTCGACCTCTCTAGTGCGGATTTCGATTCAGTTTCTTGATTAGAAACCTCTATTTTCCTTCCGTACTATTTACTATGATAGAAGACTTCGGGATCTTATCACGAATCCATACCAAGCGTTCGCCGTTAAGAAATCGAGTGAAAAATCCTTATTTGGACCGGTGTAAATCACTTCGAAAACATGTAGTCGAATACTGGATCAAGAACAGTCATGCGAATAAAACAATCTACATACAACTTACATATTTATTCTATTAGCTTCTTAACTACACCAGTTCCTTTTTAATCACATTCATTAGCCAAATAGTATGTCATTAAATACTAAAATCATTTATGAATCATTCCATAAAACATAACTTCAAGTTCTATAACAATTCGAAGTTCCCGACTATCCAGAATAGCCGAAAATTCCATTTCTTTTTAACAAATGAAGACTACCAAACATAAGTCATAACTTAATAAAGTTTAAATTTCATTAAAGAAAAACTTTAGAACTAAAAACCTGTGTTTTTTTCCAATTATTTTGAAATTATATGTACTTATACCTTTGTATACCAAATCATACTTTCGAGATTAAATCAATTTTTTTTATCAAAACAACCCTGTAGCATCCTCCCCTTAGAACCCAAAAATGAACGTCGATGATGCTGCAGTAATCACCGAAATTATTTTCAAATGACGGAAGTGAGTTCAGTACATCCAAACCATACTTTTGATACTTAACCAAAACCATTTTAAAACGGTATCAAATACTTCGTATAATAATACTAAGTATCATGACCTTAATTTTCAAATATTTACTTTCAGTTAATACTATTGTTATTTTCTCCTCCAAAATCTTGAAATACATTCTCTAAGACATTGGATTTAAGTTCCCAAAATCCTCTATTTAGATCCTCTTCGTTTACAAACCATGTTTTATAAACCATACTTGTACAAAATTAATTTCTTATATAAAATCTTTTCACCAATATTTATTTCCAAAATATTCTATATTTCCTTTTGATTATAGTAAACATCTTTTACAAAAATTAACCATTTACTCAACGTTCTCACCTAATGCCTTATAATCAAACTGTGAAACTTAATTCACAAGGTGTTCATTTCAATGCATCTACAAATACTGTTTACCTAATTCATGCGGGAAAAAGATGAAATTGCTCATAATTGGTTGAGCACAAATCAATAACAAACAATAGTCAATGCTCCTAAAATGGCCAAGCATGATTTAAACAATCATCAAGGTTATGGGATATGAAACTATGAGAAGCACTAGAGTCAAACAAACACGAATAGGAAAGCCATAACAAATAGTATACTCTCATAAATATTCTTCCCCTTCGAAGCTGTCGAAGTAGAAGGTGATGTAGAAATAGCAAAAACCCTAGGCTGCTCCACTTTCTTGAGCATATGACAATCTCTAACAAAATAGCCAAGCTGATGGCAACTGTAACACCCTTTCGGTGCAAACTATGCCTCAAGCTTTGGAACCTTTTCGATCGGTGCTTTCACTGTCTGCGCACTAGCCACCTGCACTACTTTCATTAACCTACAACTCCAAGAAAAGTGCCTCTTCTGCCTACAGCTATGGCAAACTACACTAGAAATATCTCTCAACGGCTGAAACTTCCACTTGTTGTCCCCAAATGGTGTAGAAAAGACGACTTCAGCGCTAAGCCCATGTTCACCAAACCAACAAAAGACCCCATGATGTGATTAGCCATATCCTGCTGGAACTCAGGGCACATACCTGCCACAAATATCTCATTCATCTTCAAAGGCATGTTAAATAACCTCAATCAAATCGAGACAAAGCAATGAACTGGTTCTTATACTCCGCCATAGTCATGGCCCCCCTACTTAAAATCTAATAAGCTCCTAAACAATAAATTCTTCCTGACTTTCGAGACAAACTTCATCTGGAGTTCCTCTTTGAATTGGGCCGAAGAGAAGTTATTCTCTTAGACATCAGCTGTAATAAAACTCCACCAATCCATGGCTGCATCCTTCAGAAGTCATGATGTCAACCGACGCTTCTTCGCATCATCTAGCTCCATATCCCCGAATACCTGATCACACAATTTGAACCAAGTTTGGACTTCTATAATCATCTCTGTACCACCAAACCTCTTTCCCCATAGTCTCTCATAATCATGATAGAGTGAAGCAAAGCTCATTTGAGACCTGACCTATACAACCTCCTCTACGACATTCACCCTCGGTTCCTCAACTAGAGTAACATTCCTTGGTGCGTGATTCCCGTGCTTCGTGATAGTACTACCCTGAACACCTCTAACATTGACAGCTTTAGTACTCATGTTTCCTACTGCCTAACCAAAGAAAAAGTTATTTTAGGACACTTAAGGATAGAGCTATTTCAAAGATTGAGTTACTAAGAAAGAGATATTCCTAAGGAATGATTAAAAAGTCTAGTTTTGAATATACAAATACATTGTCATATGTATAATACAGTCGACTCATCTTGGTTGCCACTTACCCTATCTCCAATGGACCATACACAACCAAAGCTAAAGTGTTCGCTCAACCTTTTTCTTTGATGCCAAATGCAACAATTTGAATTTTCGACCCTCGAATGTCAACACTAAATACATCCATGGTATTCGCATACCGAACGCCGAAGTGTCGGAAAGACAGAGAGTTAGGGTAAAATAAAAAAGACTAAAACAATAAAGAAAGAACACAACATCGGAATCTCACATTGGAACGATAATATACAATATCAAAAGGATAATACAAAGGTTACTTCGAATATAGAAATTTCAAAGTTACAAAACCTAAGTACTATCATCAGTCTGGATAGTTATAATAACATTTCCTCACATATGTTGATAAATACAGTACAGTAATGCAACAAAAATAAGGATACTAAAGTAGGTAATCATCCAGCTCCATTCCATAAGCTCCAAAGCGTCCATAGCTAAATCTAGAAATATACACGAAGCAACCCCGAGCATTATAAGAAAATAACACCCAGATTAGTCTAGTAAACCAGTGTGAGAAACTCAAGAAATATGTGTGGTATGTAACAGTAACTATTGAGATCGTATGGATTACCATAACGGGTTTCCCCTTAAATGAAACCAACCATCCGATGAGTGTATATATCGATATAATAGATAATATCTAAGGTGTAGAACTTAAATCATAAAATAGCTGTTGTACAAACGCCACAACAACAATAGGTATCTAATCAATACCGCTAAGGCGCGTTCGCATATGTGCAAGGATTTCCATGAAGGTCTCTTTGGATCAAGCTAAATCTGAACTTCTGCAGAAGGATCAGAGATATCCTTTCGAGCATCATATATCTCTAAATAAAATATACTATATGGTAAACATAGATGGTTCATGCATAAAAACTCGTGATCCCAAATATCATCAACTTCCGCTAGCATCATTGATAAGCATACTCTAGATATGGAGTTGATATACCCTACAGGTTAGCTGAACTGTAACGACCCTAATTTTCGACCCAATTTAAAATTTTTAAATTCATCGTTTAAATAAAATTCTGAAAAATTAAACGATCTCAAATTTCGTCCAAACTTTATTTATGTCATACGTCTAGTTAGATATGGACAGAGAAAAAGTTTCGTTGAAAAATATTACAGTGAAATCCGTTCGCGTTTTACTGTGTATCAGTCCATATAAAGCTGCGTAAAATTTATCTTCCAAATCCAAATATTTTACACAGTCCGCTTGTAAAAATTATTCTGATCAAGATTTTATAATTCGTTTCGTCTAAAACTGTCGTCGCCTGCTCCGTCTATATTATTTTGCAAAACGTACAATTCAAGCGGCGTAAATGCAAATTTTATAAAATCATCGTATCACAATAATCTGTGTACCGTTGGAAGCGCATCGTCACACCGATCATAACGGTATATTTATTTGCGCGAATCGAAGTCCGACATCATCCGTCGCGTTAATTTAATCGCTCCAAACGGTCCGGGTACACAAATTGCAACCCAAAAAAAATCTTTAACCCGTTCACAAAAGAATGTTGAAATAAAGTCAGCTGATGTATTTAATTGGGTAGTTGGAAGCTGTGGGGTTACTCTGGAAATTGATGTGGACGTTGGGAAATGAAAAGCTGTGAGGGATTCGAAGCATCAGAGTAAAAAGTAAATTTAAACTTAAGCAACGTAGTTCATTTCTTCATTTCATTTTGCTCAACTCTCACGTCTCCAGGTATCCACTCTTCCATTCATCTTTATTCCTCTTCCCTTCATTTCTTTCTTCCTTTGCTATTTCCTTCACTGTTAGAAAATTTGTAAAAGAAAGGAACTATGCCTCAACCCACACGCCAACTTCCCTACCAGCCACCCTCCGCGCCACCCAGACACCCTCCGAGCCACCCAGCCTCTCCGCGTCACCCAGCCCCTATCAGCCACCCTCCGAGCCACCCAGCCTCTCCGCGCCACCCAGCCCCTACCAGCCACCCTCCACGCCACCCAGACGCGCCACCCAAACACGCCACCCAGCCACCCAGACGCGCCACCCAGACGCGCCACCCAGCCACCCTCGCACCACCCACAGCCCCATCCGCCTGCCGCCCATTCCAACACGTCCCAGACCCCTCTACCCAGTCCGCCACTTGACCCCAGCCGAGACCCCCTCTGCCCCAGTCTGCCACTTGCCCACAGTCACGTCCCAGACCCCCTCCGCCAACTCAGTCCCCACCAGCAACCGCCTGCACACACACCGCACCCATGCCCTGCCTGACCGAGATGCCTCCACCCTGCCCATTCGCCACCACCAGCCGAACCACCAGCAGCCCACTGCCGAACCCACTACCCAGCTGGCCACCCGCGTAGATCCGTCAAACGTTGGTCATCGTCTTGTCCGGAGATAGTGCTTGCTGTTATATATTGCGTATAGCGTTGTTTATATTTGTCTAGTTATTAATATACAGCGTTGTCTTGAATTTCAGCTGTTGATCCGGAATCTAAAGCCTAGGCTTCGTCTATTTTGTCATCATACCCTGCTTCTTTGATTGGTATGTATATATATGTACAATCTAAATATATATCTTGTATTGAACAAATTGTAATTGAATTATTATTCGCTTGCAGTTTGTTGTTCGTTAGCGTTGTGCTTGTTCGTGCCTCTTATCCATCGTCTTCGTGCTTCGTCGTCAACCTCTTACCACGCAAGGTGAATATTTTCTATTCACGACTCAAAGATCTATTATACTATGATAATTAGATGTTGGATGTTATGAATGTTAATTTGGACGTTAAATGGATTGAATGTTAAAAATTGAATTGAAGTTAGTATGTTAAATAGCTATGACGCCAAATTGCTATGTGATATTAAATGTGTTGTTATTGTAATTGATAATAAATTTGAAACTGAATTTGATATAGAATAGACAATAAATTCTAAATGACATATGTTGAACTTGACCCCTTTATATGATGAATATTGATTAATTAAATTGACCCTTTAAATTGTTTGACACGTAGAATTTGATAAATGTCACTTTGAACTATTGAACGTATTGAATTAACTGTTGTAATTGAAATTGAACGACCAAGTGAAACCGAAATGTTATAATCTTTAATCTACATGAAATGATAGTGTAGATTCTAGAAATAATTATTTTAATTGGCGTAAATAACTAACGCGAATTAATACGATTATTTCGGGATTATTTGAAATTGTTGAATTGTTGCAAATGGATGCTATTGCTTGTTTATTTACTTTGACACCATCCCAACTATCACACTGCAAGTTCCCTTTGTATGTTTTGATTTTTGAATTTAAATAGAATCGGGTTGAAATGATAAATACCCAATTGAATGAATTGGCCTAGGATAGATAATTAAAATAAGAAACCGAACGGTCAACAAAGAACGTTTTGAAATTGAGACTTATTTGGAATTATGGAATGAACTTAGAAAACTGTATGGTAATTTGGTAACGTAAATATAAATGAATTTGTTTGAAATAAATAAAATGATTTTATTAAATTGAATAAATGAATTTGTTTTGAAATAAATAAAATGATTTTATTGAACCGAATAAATGAATTTGTTTTGAAATAAATAAAATGGATTTTATCGAATTAAATAAATTAGATTTGTTGGAATAAATAAATGAATTTAATTGAAATAAATGAGAACGAATTAATGTAATGAATTGAAACGGATTTGTGAATTTATTTAGTTAAACAAAGTGTTTTGACAAAGTTAATCGAAATGAGATTTAAGAAGTAAATAGGTTAGAAGATAAAGTGATTAAATTACGAGTCTTGATAAATGAATAAACGAAGTTTTGACAAAGTGAATGTAGTAAATGAAATTGATATAGTAATGAACCTAGGAATGTAAATACGGATTTAAAGAATAAAAATTGATTTAATGAGTTGAACTAAGATTGACTATTTCATGTAATCCATGAATTTGAATTGATATAATAAGTGAAATGTTGATTTAACGTGAATAATTAAAATTTTGATAACAAAAGGGCTTGAACTAGAATTTCTTTTCGAAATATGATTTTAGAAATTGAAACGAATCGAATTATGAAATATCAAATTTGGAAGTCAAATTTGCAACTTGACCTTTGGATTTGATTTGTTTTAACTTTAATAAAAAGGGTTGACTGTTGGGTAATTAAAACGTAGTTATTAAAGAGACCGGGATCAGATTATGGACATACTCTCTGTCGATATCGAAAACCACTTTAATAACTAATATACGCGAAGTGTTGATCCAGAATGAAGTGGATGGTTTGATGAACGTGTTGACTGAAGAAAGAGAACGATTTGGATGACCCCTGACATGACTAAAACAGGAGCCGCGCCGGGCCATTGAGGATCGCCATCTCTAGCGGACACACTTCTTCGATACCTTATCTATTACTTATGTGATTCGATTTGGGTGCACCCCTTGATTTGGAAGTGTTGTTTCGCGGTGTTGGGGTGGTAGCTGCTATGCCCAACATCAGTCCGGATCAGGCAACTACTAGTATCCTAGTTGGTATCGCCTCATGTACCTTGTCATACTAATTATCCTATCACGACAACTACGAATTTGTTTTGTGTTATACCTATGGGGTACCCTCTGATAACCACCGGTTTTGGTGGGGCTTACGGTGCTGTATAGACTATGGCATTATAAACAGGTTAAGAGGTGTATGGGCCCTGCTTAACCCTACTTTGTTATCTTACTTTATGGATTAGACATTATCTATTTAGCGTATTCTGTAGGTAGTTTATCGATCCCTTAATGATGTTTATATTCACCTTTGAGTTATGGACTTTATTATATGTATTTGATTATCCTGTATAAGATTTTGAGTCCTGACTCGAGTGTTTCTTTTGCATATGCTCGGGTCAGTCTGAAGCTATTCCGTTGCTGGTCAAGGTTGGTCGAAGATGCTGAAGGCTTAGCTTTTATCTATATTATTTTTCCAGTATTTGGTGTACTTATGTATTGGACATCTTGTATCTCTTTTCAGTCGCTTTATGTTGAGACATTGTTGTATTCTCTGTAGTAGCTTCATGAACTACTATTATGACGATGTATTTTTCCGCTGCATTATTCTGTGACTGTTCTGAGTCTGTGATGTTGTATTGATTCTCATTTACATTTATGTATTTATAATCCCATAATGTTCTGTGTTTTGTATTATTTAAGTTGACAAGTGTGGATTATTGTCAATTTAAATGGTCCAAATATACGGGATGTTACATGAACCCTGCTGGTTATGCACCCTACTTTAGTTTTTGTCATTTCCAATGTCAAGGGTACATTCGACATCTCTCAATTGGGTCTTCATCATTCAAATAGAACATGAATCCCCAAATGGATTCCATCATCTTGAATAGATCACGAATCGCTACATGGATTCGGGCATCTTGAACAGATCTCGAATCTTCACATAGATTCCTGCATAAGTCCTCTGACAAATGCTAATGCTGTCCTCTCTCTTAAAATACTCCTCAAGATAGATAAAACCACGCGATAGCATCGTCCGAGATGTTAACACCGACCTCTCCCTATGTCTTTAACCTTAGGACAGATAATTCAACTCTATAACATTTCACTTCATAACCGCTTCCAAAACATGGAACTCGTATGCTAGTATTGAAGTGGTATTTGATAAGTATAACACTTACAAATCCTGATCTTTTCAAAACCAACTCGATGAATTTGTGGTAACCTCATTTCTGGTTCTTTCAGAAGTAAGTGAAAGGTAGAGACGTTTCGTATCAATGCTCCTCCCTGGGGGTTCTCACTGGTATGAAATCGTGAAGCCTTTCGATACTTCTTAAGTCATATTTGGTCAAGTTCGATAGTCAACTAATCATTATCTAGTCAAAAACAATTGTTTATGCAAATCAATATTTATATACTTAACAGGTTTTCGACATTCCAACTTCACTATTCTTCATCCATGAATGAAGCCAAGTAAGTCAGAGCACTAGTTGCATATCAAAGCATTGCCCAGACACTTTATTCTTGAATCTCACAAATAGATAAGTCCACATTGTCGGCTTTTAATGTTAAGTATAGTATTAATGATTTCCATAAACAACTAAGTAATCAACAAGATTAACATGTTTGCGACATTCCTGACTTAACTCTTCCTCGATCAATAGGGAAGTCGGTAGGTTAGAGAAATATTGCTCATATCCCTACTCGAATATCAGTCTTAACACTCACAAATAGATAAGTCTACTCCATCGGCTTTTAGCATTAAGCATAGTTAGTGGCTTTTCAAACAAGTAATTAAATAAGTAACCATTTAGCCATTAAGAAATTTCAAACCCATTTTTGAAATCATTTCTTTATACTTTTAAAACCCTTTTAGAGACAATATACAAATGTATAGTAATTTTATTTATAAGACTAGATATTTAATAAAATAATTTAAAAGGTGCTATATCTTATAAGATACTTATACTTTAACCATAATTAACTAAATTTTATAAAAACTATATATACATTTAAAAATACTTTTAAATACTTTAAATTACTTATAATAGGTTTTAAAACATTTATACAAAATATTACTTCAAAAAAACAAGTTTATAAAATCCTTTAAAACTTAAATTTAAGTTTTTCTTATATTTTAAAGTAAAACCTCTTCTTTAAAAATTCATAGTTAATTCTTAAAAATTCTTAAAAATCTCAAACCACTTTTAAAATACTCTAATATGAGTTAACTAACATTTGTAAAAATAATGAAATACATTACCTAAGTTAAAAGTTCTTGTCAAACATTTGAAGTTCAAAAATCAAGGCTAAACGGGGCAGTTTTGCACAAGTGAAGTTTTGGCCACTTTTCGAAATGTTACTTAACTTTGTACTGTCCAAAATTATTATGGAAGCAAGCATGCATATGAAACATCATAAATATGGCAATAAATCCCTAAGGATCTCTCTATAATGTTATAAAGTTCCATAGAAATCGCCGAAAACAAGGCAATTCCTAAGTGCATCCATAACAACTATCGCTATAAGTTCACTTTCAAATCCAAGTCCAATCTAAACTAAAGTTCAACTACAACCTATGTGCTTTATATCAAGGCTAGACTACAAGTAATACAAGTCCGTTCAAGTCCATACATATGGATTTCGTATGCCATTTGTTTTCAAAGCAAGAAAAAAAACTAATATTATAACATATGTCAATATCAATTCAAACAACATATACACAATCAACACAAGCATATATACACTATATTGTCATTCAAGGTGGTGAGTAAGCGCACCTTTAACCAAATAAACAAGCGAGATCCAAGTCTACACTTCCAACCTCAACCTTGCAACCACCTTTCTTCCTTCCTTTCCTTGCTTTCACTTGCTTTTGCCCTCTAAACACCCCTTAATACTCACGGCCCTTCTTGATGGGGGGGTGAGAATTGCTTTGGTTCTTCAAGATATAACTTGATGGAAGGAGTTGTAATGTTTTTATAAGGCTTGTGGCAAAGTTTGAGTTGTTTTGAAATTTATTTTCTTAGGAAATTAGTGAAGGGGAAGACATGAAAGTGAGCTTGCTTTTGTTTTGTATATTTGTAATTATATTTTAAGGGTATGCCTATACTTTTATACGCTTCATATAGTGTTGCCTAAGCTTGCTTTCACCCCTCCACCATGCCATGGAAGGCTCACCCCTCCACCTACCCATCACTTCTTTTTTACACCTCTTTCTTTCAGTTAAATACTTTAATACCCTTGAGATAGAAATATCTCATATCCACATGGAAGCTTCTAGAATGCTCTATTTACTCTATGAATCAAAGTGTTAATCAGTTCCTAATATGTTCATTTAATCACTAAATAAGTGTACAGGAGTTCGAAAAACTTATATCGATCAAATAGCTATTTATTGATAAACTGATTTTCGGTTACATTATCGATTTTTCTTTGAAGAATATATTTTTGTAAACAAATTTCAAAAACAAGTTTTCTATCATTATTAATTAGTTTAAAGATGTTTAATAAGGTTATAAAATCACATTTATAACACTTAACTATATTTTAAAATGTTTCGATATTCGAAGACGAAGTGTTAGAATTTACGGGTCGCTATAAAGTGTGCCAGACACACCAACGTAATAGCGGTTGGCATATAAAAAGCACTGGCTCTTACCCTTACATAAAATATAAAAAGCACAGTTGGCAGAGGTGTCTACATGGTAATGGTGAGGTCGCTTGTTTGTTCCTACCAACAATGTGATGGAGGGTTCTAATAGTGTGATATATGGTAAAGCACTGGCTCTTACCCTTACATGTCCTAGTTCAAGGAGTTGCCATTCCTTGTAAGCCAAGAGACTGCACGTAAAATTCACTTGTGAGGATCTTGTGAGGACTACCCCAAAGGAGTTTGGGACGGACCAACAACGATATCAAAGCCAGTATGGTCTTTGCATTCTAATTAGTAGCATTTATAGCCAACTAATAAACATTTTTATCTGATGGTGTGTAACATCCCCCACTTGGAGGCCCAAAACTAACGGCTACAGATGCTGCAGTCATCCATAGTTATTAATCCTCAGCGACCAAATACGGTAATGTTAGATACATTGATATAACAGAAACAAATAGATATGTAAAAAATTAAATCATCAAAACACATTCCATATTCCATTTCAAAATCATTTCAAGTTCATTACATAATCCAAAAATCGTAACTACGTTCAAACAAAATATACTTATTACAACATACGCCAAGAGCGACATATGAAGATGCCCCCTTGGTTGATAAGAGTATATAATAAGGCAATAAAACATGTTAGCCTTTGCAACTAAAACACAGTGGAATATAAAGAACTCTTATTAACTAGCTTGCCTCCAGCACGTCTCCGGAAGCTTTATTCGTCTAAAAAGAACCTGAAATCCTCAACTCTCAAAATACTTAAAATCAATTGAGCATCCGAGAGTTTAAGGGAAAAAATTAAGCTTCGAGTCAGACATAAAGCCTGGTATGAATAATAATCTACTATCTCAAACCATTTAGATATCAAGTGAGACCACGCCGCTTAGCGGAACGGGTTTTCCCCTCACTAGTATCTTAAAAACTTTATAAAATCATATATTGGGCACTTGCATCCCCAATGGTTAAAAACAATTTGAAATAATATGATGATATGGAAACAAGTATATTAAATCTGGATTACCCATCCCCATTCAATTTGACTATCTATCATAATTATAGTTTCTAGAGTTACAATTAACCTATTAGTTTTCATGGGCTTACTAATAACCTATTAAATGTTTATGGACTACCTGTCCGATTTCATGGTTTTCATGGGATTACCAAGAACTTATTGGTAACTCCAATATCTTTATTTCTTATCCTAGTTTTCATGGACTAACTAGCAACCTATTGACTAAATGTCAATATCTTAATTTCTAATCCTAGTTTTCACAGGCTGACTAGGAACCTATTGACTAACTGTCAATATCTTAATCCGAATATAGTTTTCATGTGCTAACTATAAACCTATTGGCCCCTACCAATATCTTTTGCTATACACAGTTTTCATGGGCTTACTGTGAACCTATTGGCCCCTGCCAATATCTTTAATTATGATTTTAATGTTTCTTAAGTTATATTCACTACTGGGTCAATCTAGTTGGTTATTCTGCCCTTCACCAAAGTACCGTTATGGGTTCATAACAATGTGAACAAATATATGAAGAAGCAATCACAACAATATAGTAATACCAACACCTACGGTTAAATATCCCTGAAATCATTTTGTATAAAACTTGGTTAATCCTTTTAACCTGTTAATCAAGAAAAACTTCTTCAAAACCTTCATTTCAAACATCTTTATTATGTCATGGTTTTTTCTTTAAAATGAGATTGGGTTATTTGTTTTGAAATCTTTAAACATCACTTTCGAAACCCCTGGGTAACCTCCTTCGAAAGCATAGAAAACTACTTTTCAAAACACTAAGTATATACCTTTCGAAGCTCTTTAAATAATCTCTTTCGAAACAAAAATATACCTTTCGAAAGTATTAAAGCATTACCTATAAACTCTTAGAAGCATAGCTTCGAAAGCATTGAAAGTACCTCTTTCGAAACCATTGTGCTTATCTTTAAAAATATCTTTTGGGTCAAAGTGAATATAAACAAAAGTAACCCTTTCGAAACCATTAATGTTCATATAAAATTGTTTGGGAAATAATTTGATGGCTTCGGAACCATCCTTTCGAAAGCTTAAATCATTTAAGTAAAATATTGAAGGATTGCATCGAAACCCCCTTTCGAAGCCATTGCCTTCGAAACCATTGAACCCTTTTGAAAGCTTTTAGGAGGTGGCTTAGTACAATTTTAAAAAACAAAAACTACCTTTTGAAAGCATTAATGACTTCAATACCTTTGAAAGGCATAAGATTGGCAGTAAGGTTTTGACTAAGTCAAAACCAACCTTTTCGAAAGCATTGATTTATAAACAGAGGAACTCATTCGAAAGCTCCATTTAAACAAAGAGGCGACAACAAATTCAAAAGAAACATCTTCGAAAGATTATAAAGGTTTTGACTTGGTCGAAAGCATTCTTTTGAAAACAAGGCAGGCGCTTATCTTTGGAAAGCGAAACAAAGGTTCCTACCTCATCAAAAGCATTGGTTTCGATACTATGTCTTCCGCCTTTCTCCAATCCACTACGTACCATCATTGTGATACCTTGTATTGGTTTCGGCTTTGGTAAGTTTCGACTTGGTCGAACCAGAAGTAATGGGTCGAAAGGTGCTTCTAAAAGAGGCGAAACCAACTTTTTTCTGGGTAAAGGCTGAATTAATGCTATTTAAAGTAATAACTATTATAACTAACCTGCCTATTTGTAAACATTTAATTGATTGCCTTAATCTTTTGAAATTCTTTCTCAAAATAGCTGCCATATAATTTCAGATCTAAACAAAGATTAATTTTCACAATTAAGCCCTTCCATTAAGAAAACCAATTAAATCCTCCTTCTAAAATAATTTATTTTCCATGGTAAATCATTTAGAAAAAATCCCCAAAAATTATAGAAATTCACTTTCAATATTTTATCTAACATATAAAAATTTCAGACCTAAATTCTTCATAAAATAACCGAAATTAATTTCTAAACCCAAGTATTCATATTTCCTTTGAAAACTCATAATAAATTTTCCATAGCTTGGAAAATTATAAAAATTAAAACTCATCTCTAAAATCATGTTTTCCATAACATAAAATTTTCTCATGGCATACGAAAATTATTATAATTAGTTTTAGCCTCAAAACTGTGTAAATCATTTATCAAATAATCTTATTTGAGTTAACATCATATAAAATCCAAGCATATCATCATCAAAATCATCGTTATGATGGATTTATTCTTAAGCCCGAAAATCAAATAATCATAAAACAAAATAGAGATGATTTAGATTATTATTCACCTAGATTAGGATAAAAACTTTGAGATTTGATTGAGATTAATTCCCCTTGCTTAAATCCTTAGCTTTAATTTCAAAATCTAGATACTGTATTTCCCTTGGATCTGGTCCCAATCCTAATATTTTCCTTCCTAGCTCCGCTTAGTCTTCTCTCAAATCACTAGATCTTTAATTTTGTTCTTTGATTTTGATTTTATTTTTGTTTATTTATATGTAAATATAAGAATTAATGGAGGAGAGGTAAGAAGATGACAACAACTAGGATTGGAGAGACAAGTCAAGAGTTAGTTAGGTTAGTGGTCTAATTTATAGGAGATCTATATTAATCCTAACCATTGATTGATTACTTTATTTCCAAGTAATCCTATCTTATTAAACCTAGACCATTAGATTTAATTCGATGAACCTAGACACGTTTAATAATATGTCAAATCTCCTTCTAAGGTAAACAATATGTGTACATGCCAATAACATCAATCAATCCATAAATCCATAAATCAATTTTTATTTACTTTCCTTTCTAAATAAAATATTCTCATTACCATCATTTATGTTACGCTAATTAATTCATTTATACCAATTTAGTCCATAATACTTATTCACATTTTACACTTTACTACTAAAATTAAATATGGCAAAGTACCATGTATTTAATTCAAAAGTGTGTGTGTGTGTGTAGACATACACACACATGGTGGGTTTCGTCTTTACTTATTGAAGAACTCCAGTGAAGATTTATTTATACCAAAAACCATTTCTTAATTCGTGTCCCTTTATTTGTATAAATAAACCCTTTTCCTTTTCCAATAATTACATTGCCCAAATCAGTGCAATGAATTTACTAGTTAAGTTGTCAATTAAGATTCTAATCTTAATTAATACTCTTAATTTCCATTCCATATTTTATTAACTTACATCTGTTCTTTATATTCCCTTAAAATAATTTATTACCCAAACATATAATTTTTAAACATATCTTTCAAAATGTTTAACTTTTATTAAATGTCGAATTTTAAAAATAAACCTTTTCCTCTTGCATAAATTGTTATTCTTTTCAAACATGCATTAATATCTTCCTTTTCTTATTACCTTAATTTGTTGCCTAAATAAACATTACTCATTTTCTCTCATTAATATGACGGTTACATAATTATCATTTATGTCATTAATTTCATTTTCAATCAATCAATTTGAATTCATACCAATTTTATTAATTGGTATCTAACTACATATGCATAAATAACAAATCTTGCATTATGCCTTTTAATTATGCAATTAATTTTGCAGTTGATTGTATTTATTAATGCGTACAATTCAAATCAGTGTTATCCTTTTTAATTAATATCCTATCTTTCCTTTTTCTTCAAGAAAGGCTTACCTTAATAAATCAACTAATTCATATCCTAATTTGTATTTGATAAATCAAATGTATTGATGCATGCAAGTATTATTAACCGTTTTAAACATATATACGTATACAATAATAACTAGCACTTTTTATCTATGCATTTCCTTTCAAATAACCCTTTATTTAAATGTATACACATTTATCCTAATTTCGAATAATTCCAAAAAGGGTAATTAATGCTCCATCTCTCTCTTTGCATTAATTATTTTTGTTATATTCTTTTTAACATATTCAACCTTTCAAGTGCAGCAATTAATACTTTCCACTTGAAGCATTTTCATATTTATGCGTATAAACATCCTTTTCTTCTCATCTTTTAAATGCATATTTAACTTGTTTCTTAACAATTAAGTTTTACCATATTCGGCATAAATCCCTTATTTTCAAAATAGACGCAAAACGTAAAACGTAAGCTACAGTAAATGCTTTGTATCTTTTTATATGGTATCCATTTCTGACAATTTATATATGAATTTGGGCTAGAAAAATCTACTTAATACAATGAAAAAATAAAAATTCCCAAATTCATTTATTTGTGAAAATTTACTATTTCGTCCTTTTATGTAAATTTACATTTTTAACTTTTTAATTTATTAGTAAAACTCATGGGATGTTATATTCTCCCCTCCTTGAAGGATTTCGTCCCCGAAATCTTTAAGGATAGAAGAATGTAATTTACAACCGACATCTAAAGTCTATATACATAACATGTCCTATTGGCATGTTTAGTTGTTTACAACCATTCTTATCATCCAAAAGCCTCTGCCTAAAGGGTATACTACCTACATTTTAAGTTCAAGGATAATCTAAGCTTTTCTATCCAAAATGGTTTGACTAGTGTAACTACCACATATAGAAAATTCCACAAGCATCTAAAATTCATTAGAGTTATAGTCCAAGATCATGAAAAATTCCTTCGCATGTAACAACACCACCTTTTCGTAACTGAAATCCCAAATTCTTGAATTAACCAACCATTCTGAAAATCTTGACTTAATTATCATTTTTGGATATCCTATTTGCATTTTGAATTCTCAAAAACATCCTTTTCCATCTTGTCAACCATTCAGGTTTATACTTAGGAATTTTTTCATTTTAACGCATTGGAACTACATCTTTTTTTTGTATACTTATTTTTGAAATAGACAATACAAAATACGGTGACCATCCCTATTTTGTACATCTCTTTCTTTTGGGGTATATTCTTTATTTTTTCAAACGGTACACTTTTATATTGAATCTAGATGATTTATGGAAACTTACATTGCTACATATTCCATTCCAATGAACTAAAATGCTACTCAAATCCCATAGTCAATCTTATCCTAGTGGGCTACTTAATCCTATTTATCTAACTCCAAATCTGTTTCTCTTCTTTTAAGTGATAATCAAAACATTTTTACTTTGTCTTCTTAACAAAGATCCTTTTATTTTAACATAAAATCTCAAAGTTAATAGGTATTTAAAACTGTAAAGTCCACTTTTGTTTCAATTTTTTTAAAGTTTAAATCAAAACTTTTATTAAAAATCTTTCTGTTTTTCGCTTTCATCCACACAAAATAGAAAGTTTTTAAAACTGTAAAGCTTTCTTTTAATTTTGAAGAGACGTTTCCTTTTTACTAAGATCATAATATTTTCTTTAATCAATCATCAAAATTAATTAACTTAACTTAGTAAAAACATAAGTAAACACATTATTTAGAATGTGACAAAACATATCTAAAAATATCCTCAAATATACGCTTATTACTTAATCACAAAAAAAGTTCAAAAGCAATATTTTACAAGCTTTTCAAAACTTTTCACAAGTTCCATTTTTAAAGGCAAAATTTACATTAAGGTTAAGTGCGATAACGCACATAAAATACAAAATAGAAGCTTTAAAACAATTATTTGAAAAACAACTTTTTCACTCATTCTTCTACTTTTACTTCTTACACAAATTCCTTATGATTTGTTTAATCATTTACATAAAATCACAAACCAACCCCCTCCCCTTTTTTTTCAAATTATTTTAGTCCCTCTCTTTCAACCAAAATTTCCATTGAATATAACAATGTGTTTAAAACAACAAAAACTTTACAATAGTTATTGAAAAATAACTTTTTACTAAGTTCTTTAATCCCAGAAAATTTATCGGACTAATTTTTACATAAGATTGTAAATCACTTCTTTTCAGTTTAGAATGTTAGATATATACCATTTCAAATTTTTAGAAAACACTTCTACTAGTTTATTACTTAAATTGGAGTAGACGATAGGAACCTTACCAGTTAAGCTTACTTCTACCCATCAATGCCTTAAATGCACAAAATTTTCCACTCTTCTTTCTAATGGTAGTCAAATCAAATTTTTGCTTCCAAATACAGTGCTTAACTTAAATTGGAAATTGATGTAGCTCAGGCCAGGGATGAAGGCATAAGTCGTACGCGACTTATGGAAGGAGCTATGAGTCGTGACCGACTCAAGGAAGCAGAAGACATAAGCGTAAGTCGTGACCGACTTAACATGATGGGAGACTTAAGTCGTGACCGACTTAAGAGAGTGGAAGACCTAACTCGTGGAGAGGTGCAGATTATCAAAGATCTTAAGTCGCCAGGAAGACCTACCGGGTTACTCAGTGAGAAGGCAAAGCAAATTGATGAAGAGATAGGTCGTAAACGACTTAACGAGCCAAGTGATAAGTCGGAAATGAGTTACGACTTAGTTAAGTCGCACAGTTTTAAAGCGAACCATCTTATGTAGCTGAAACCTGAAGCCATGGATTTCCTGCCGAGTTAATCTGGACCGTTGTTTCTGAAGTCACTGCTATTGATGAGTCGTGATATGTTGTTAAGTCGGCAACGACCTAAGTGAATAACTATCTGTTGTATTTTCTGTTATAAGTCGTAGGTCGCATCTTTTAAGTCATACGTTTTGTGTAACATGTTGGTAAGTCATTGAATGATGTAGCTAGGTCGTTACCGACCTAAGTTGAGTCGCCATGTACTAAGTCGTGTACTTTGTAAATAAGGAGTATTGTAATTTTTAGGTCGTACCAGGTTAGGTCGACCATGTTTGTTGAGTCGTTGTAAGGTGTTGTAACTGTGTTGTCTTGAGTCATCTACTCTTAAGTCGTAAGTCGATGGAGTTAGATCGGAGGCTATAAGTCAGAACCGACTTATGAGTTGGACAGAATTGTGAATGAGTTGTAACGCCTATAAATAGGCCGTGTGAGTCATTTGTAAAGGTTGTTGATTTTTGAATAAAATTCTTGTTTGATTGCTTTGTGCTTTCATTTAAATTGGTAGTTGAGTGTAATCTCCTATCTCCTCTTTCGGTTAATCGAGTGCGCTCGATTCAACGATTGTAGAAGCCGATTCGCGGAATCAAGTGCGCTTGATCAACGCTTGAAGAATTGAAGATCTTTGAACCCGGTATCGTGCACGATCAACGAGTTCGGGATAGCTAGAATTCGGCATCTTCGGATCAACGAATTTGGGCATTTTAGTATTCATCAATCCACCGATTGCAACTTCCATCGATCTACAATTGTTTTGAATAATCCGCTGCGTCAGTTTTGGTATCAGAGCTTGTTCTAGCCAATCATAGCTAGATCGAGACTTGGAGCCTAATCATTTTCGAAATTTGAAGTTATCAATCACGGCCGAGAGCTAAGAAGAGTGTAGACCGAGCATCATTGCATTGTCTAGCCGAGAATTTGAAGTTTGGGAAAAGTCGTGTTCATCGTGTTCATCGCGATTTGCAACAAAGTGGGAGTTTTCGACCCATTTCATTTTGGATCAAAGTTCGAATTGTGTTTGAATTTAAGGTGTTTGTGAAGATTTCAAGTATGCCGCCGAGAAGAGCTAATCGTCACCAAAACGTAGAAGCTTTGTATCGAAGAGAAGAAGCTGATGAGATGGAGCAAAGAATCAATGAAAATTTTAGTGAAAAGCTTAATGAAGGAATTGGACGGTTAGAGAAGATGATGTTAGAAATGAATCAAAATCGGAGTAGGGTTTCGCCTGAATCTAACCATGGAGGAAGTAGAGTCTCACCACAATCCAATCGAGAAAGAAGTATTGATGATGATCAAAGGCGTGGGAGGAACGTGAATGATCGTGAACGGAGGAATGTAGATAGAAGGGATGATGGTGGTAGACGTGATGGTAGTAGAGATGTGGGTGGACGAGATAGACATCGATATACATCTGATTTTGAAGAAGAGTATGATGGTGGTAGTATTCAAGGGCGAGGCCAAGGAAGAAATCAATCTGAATATGATAACAAGTGGGAATCTGGGATGAAGACAGAAATTCCGGAATTCAAAGGTGGTATGCAAGCCGAGGAGTTTCTGGATTGGTTGTCTAATGTTGAAGAGATTTTTGACTTCAAAGAAGTTCCAGAACATCGTAGAGTGAAGTTGGTTGCTACGAGGTTGAGGGGTAGAGCTTTAGCATGGTGGCAGCAAACCAAACTTACACGTGAACGAATGGAGAAGTCAAAAGTTGAATCTTGGGAGAAGATGAAGAAATTGATGAAAGCGACGTTCTTACCTTATAACTATCAGTCGCTTATGTATCAGAGGTTGCAAAACTTGAGACAAGGAACGAAATCAGTGAATGACTATGCTGACGAATTTTATCAACTGATTGCAAGGAATGATATTATGGAAACGGAAGAGCAGCTGACATCTAGATTCATTGGGGGATTGAGAATGCAGATTCAGGATATGGTTAATATGTTCGATCCAAGATCTATGGCAGAAGCACATCAGAAGGCGTTGGCTTAGGAAAAACAGGGTAGACGAGGAGGTGGTGTGTTTACTAATTCCAGCAATCAAATGAAGGGTGCTAGTGGGAGTTCTAATGTTTCTAAACCTATCAGTAGACCAGTGGTGAAGGAGGTTGAGAAGGCGAAAGTTAACAATGGTTTCAAATGTTACAATTGTCAGGAATTGGGTCATAAAAGCAGTGAGTGTCCAAAGCCAAAGAAGAGAACCATGATTGCAGAAATTGAGGATGAGGATGGTGACGGAGATTGTTCTAGTCCAGTTGAGGCGGATGAGCAGGATATTGCGTTAGGAGATGAAGGTTGTAATCTAATGCTGAGGAGATCGTGTTTAACACCGAAGCAGGAGGAAGCTAGTTGGTTGAGGAGTAATATCTTTCAGTCGACATGCACTATACTGGGAAAGGTGTGTAAATTTGTGATTGACGCCGGAAGCTGTGACAATATCATTTCAACCGAGGCTGTAACAAAGTTGAAGTTGAAGACAGAGAAACATCCAAGTCCATACAAGTTAGCATGGTTGAGAAAAGGAGGAGAAGTGAAAGTGTATAGACGAGTTCGTGTTCCATTCTCTATTAGGAAGAAATACAAAGACGAGATCTGGTGTGATGTAGTAGAGATGGATGTGTGTCATTTACTTTTGGGAAGACCATGGCAGTATGATCGAGCAGTACAACATGACGGTCGGACCAATAACCACAGTTTTATGTTTAAAGGCACGAAGATTATTTTAGTTCCAAAGAAGAGACCACAAGGAGAAGATAAATCAGAAGAGATTGAAGAGCTGAAAACTTTACTGTCTCTGAAGGAGTTTGTTAAGGAGGTTGAGGAAGAGCCGGAAGTATTTTTGTTGATTGGGCGAGAGAGCAGTGAAGAGGTTGAAATTCCAGAAGAAGTGAAGCCAGTTTTGAAAGAATTTGAGGATGTATTCCAGATAAGTTACCGAAGGAGTTACCGCCACTAAGAGACATTCAACATCAAATTGATCTTGTTCCGGGAGCAATGTTGCCACATAGACCACACTATCGAATGAGTCTGAAGGAACATGAAGAATTGAGGAGGCAAGTGGAAGAACTGCTTGAACAGGGGCGTGTGCAGGAGAGTCTGAGTCCTTGTGCTGTACCAGCTTTATTGGTACCCAAGAAGGATGGGACATGGAGGATGTGCACCGATAGTAGAGCATTGAATAAGATCACAGTCAGATACAGATTTCCGATGCCGAGGCTTGATGATCTATTTTATCAAATTAGTGGGTCCGTAATCTTTTCTAAGATTGACTTGAAGAGCGGTTATCATCAGATTCGCATTAGACCAGGGGACGAATGGAAGACAGCATTCAAGACAAGGGAAGGATTGTATGAATGGCCGGTAATGCCGTTTGGTCTATCGAATGCACCTAGTACGTTCATGAGGGTGATGAACCAAATTTTCAGGCCATACATTGGGAAATTTGTGGTGGTTTACTTTGATGATATTTTGATCTACAGTGCTAGTACGGAGGAGCATGTTCAACATCTGAAGAAAGTGTTAATTATTCTTCGTGAAGAACAATTTTATGCTGCTACAAAGAAATGCGTGTTCATGACGCATAGTGTTTTATTTCTGGGGTATGTTGTTTCAGAGAAAGGAATACAGGTTGACCAAAGTAAAGTTGAAGCGATTAGAGATTGGCCACAACCCAAGATGATAACGGAAGTTCGTAGTTTCCACGGGTTGGGTTCATTTTACAGAAGGTTTATTCCACACTTTAGTAGTGTGATGGCGCCTGTTACGGATTGTATGAAGGGTAAACAGTTTGCATGGACAGAGGAAGCAGGGGATGCTTTTGGGAAGATCAAGAAGTTGTTGACATCTGCACCAATTCTAGTATTACCTGATTTTCAGTTGTTGTTTGAGCTACACACTGATGCATCCAAGTTTGGGGTTGGAGGAGTGTTGAGTCAGAGGGGACATCCAATTGCATACTTTAGCGAGAAGTTATCAGGAGCGAAGATGAGATACAATACATATGATGTGGAATTTTATGCTGTTGTGCAATCTATTAAACACTTGAGACATTACTTATTTCAGAAGGAGTTTGTTCTTTACACTGATCATGAAGCGTTGAAGCATTTACAAGGGCAAGACAAGATTTCAGCAAGACATGCATCGTGGGTTGCATATCTGCAACAGTTTACTTTTGTTGTTAAACACAAGTCAGGAGTGATGAATCGTGTGGCTGATGCTTTGAGTAGGAGGAGTCATTTGTTGACTATACTGAAAGTTGAGGTGACAGGGTTTGATATATTACCAGAATTATTTGACGAAGATCCTTACTTTGCAAAGTTTGTTGATAAAGTCAAGGAGGGACAAACGGATGAATTTGTGATGGTAGACGGTTTTCTATTCAAAGGGAATCGATTGTGCGTACCTGATTGTAGTTTAAGAATGAAGATTGTGAAAGAGTTACATGAGGAAGGTCATGTAGGGAGAGACCGTACATTACAATTGATTTCACAATCTTACTTTTGGCCATCGATGAGGAAAGAGGTGGAGAGGTTTGTGGAGCGTTGTCATGTTTGTCAGGTTTCGAAAGGAACTGCAACTAATGCTGGTTTATATATGCCGTTACCGGTACCAACTAAACCATGGGTTGATGTGAGTATGGACTTTGTATTGGGGTTACCAAGAACACAGCGTGGTAATGATTCCATTTATGTGGTGGTTGACCGATTTTCGAAAATGGCACATTTTATTGCTTGTAAGAAGACGGCGGATGCTGTTCATGTTGCTCAGTTGTTTTTCAAAGAGATATATCGACTTCATGGATTACCAGAATCTATTGTGTCGGATAGGGATACTCGTTTTCTGAGTCATTTTTGGCTAAGTTTGTGGAAGATGGTGGGCATAAAGCTGAACTTTAGCAGCGCATATCATCCACAAACAGATGGACAGACTGAGGTGGTAAACAGATCATTAGGGAATTTGTTACGATGTCTTGTACAGGACAATCTGAAGAGTTGGGACATGAAGTTATGCCAAGCAGAATTTGCTCATAATCATGCAGTGAATCGTAGTACAGGGTTCAGTCCATTTCAGGTAGTATATTCAAGCTTACCGAAGGGACCGTTGGATTTAACGGTAATACACTCGAAGGGGACAGTTAAGAAAGCTGCTGACTTTGTTGAAGGGTTGACAGAATGTCATAAAATCGTTCAGGAACGATTGGAGGAAGCAAATGGAAAATACAAACGATCTTCAGATTTAAAACGGAGAAGTGTTAACTTTAATGAAGGTGAATTAGTTTATGCAGTGTTAACGAAAGATCGTTTTCCAGTGGGTGTTTACAACAAGTTGAAAGCCAGAAAAATTGGTCCCGTAAAAATCGTGAAACGAATTAATGACAACGCTTATAAATTGAAGCTGCCAGAGGGTGTGTACACGTCGGATGTATTCAATGTTAAACATCTTGTACCATATCATGGGGATGAACGAACTGATGTGGAAGAATTTACAAATTCGAGGTCGAATTTCTCTCAACCTGGGGAGGATGATGTAGCTCAGGCCAGGGATGAAGGCATAAGTCGTACGCGACTTATGGAAGGAGCTATGAGTCATGACCGACTCAAGGAAGCAGAAGACATAAGCGTAAGTCGTGACCGACTTAACATGATGGGAGACTTAAGTCGTGACCGACTTAAGAGAGTGGAAGACCTAACTCGTGGAGAGGTGCAGATTATCAAAGATCTTAAGTTGCCAGGAAGACCTACCGGGTTACTCAGTGAGAAGGCAAAGCAAATTGATGAAGAGATAGGTCGTAAACGACTTAACGAGCCAAGTGATAAGTCGGAAACGAGTTACGACTTAGTTAAGTCGCACAGTTTTAAAGCGAACCATCTTATGTAGCTGAAACCTGAAGCCATGGATTTCCTACCGAGTTAATCTGGACCATTGTTTCTGAAGTCACTGCTATTGATGAGTCGTGATATGTTGTTAAGTCGGCAACGACCTAAGTGAATAACTGTCTGTTGTATTTTCTGTTATAAGTCGTAGGTCGCATCTTTTAAGTCGTACGTTTTGTGTAACATGTTGGTAAGTCGTTGAATGATGTAGCTAGGTCGTTACCGACCTAAGTTGAGTCACCATGTACTAAGTCGTGTACTTTGTAAATAAGGAGTATTGTAATTTTTAGGTCGTACCAGGTTAGGTCGACCATGTTTGTTGAGTCGTTGTAAGGTGTTGTAACTGTGTTGTCTTGAGTCATCTACTCTTAAGTCGTAAGTCGAGGGAGTTAGATCGGAGGCTATAAGTCGGAACCGACTTATGAGTTGGACATAATTGTGAATGAGTTGTAACGCCTATAAATATGCCGTGTGAGTCATTTGTAAAGGTTGTTGATTTTTGAATAAAATTCTTGTTTGATTGCTTTGTGCTTTCATTTAAATTGGTAGTTGAGTGTAATCTCCTATCTCCTCTTTTGGTTAATCGAGTGCGCTCGATTCAACGATTGTAGAAGCCGATTCGCGGAATCAAGTGCGCTTGATCAACGCTTGAAGAATTGAAGATCTTTGAACCCGGTATCGTGCGCGATCAACGAGTTCGGGATAGCTAGAATTCGGCATCTTCGGATCAACGAATTTGGGCATTTCAGTATTCATCAATCCACCGATTGCAACTTCCATCGATCTACAATTGTTTTGAATAATCCGCTGCGTCAGAAATGCTTTAGCTATTCCTTTAAGCAAACTACTACTACCAATAGGGTTTCTATTTTGATTGGGAGATTTTCCTTAAGGTCATAAAGTCCTTTTTTTCATATTCTTAAGCTTTATCTCCATCTTATTCTCATTATAAAAGTTACACAGTGCTAATTCACTCTTAAACCCATAATTTCTTTGTCACTGCTAGTTAGTATGAGAAACCTCTACTAGCATTCCTGCCAGAATAAATAGGAAGGGTTTATCTTATCTCCCAAAACTTGTTCTCATTTAACTTTTCCCCAAAGATAGTATAGGCACAAATAGAAAAAATCACGACATATATACACACACACACATTTCCAAAACCCATTTTTGAAAACTTCTTGAAAAGCCATTTTATTCAAAATATTTTCAAGTACGTTCTCTCAATACGTGCTTAAATCCTAGGGAATCCTAAACCTCGATCTTATTTTCTGATTCATTGGATTATGTTTGAAAAATATTTTAAGTTTAAATTTCTTTTAAGTTTTCATAAACCAATGCTCTGATACCAACTTGTAACTCCCCCCACTTTGAGGCCCAAAACTAACGGCTATGGATGCTGCAGTCATCCATAGTTATTAATCTTCAGCGACCAAATACGGTAATGTTAGATACATTGATATAACAGAAACACATGGATATGTAAAAAAAATTAAATCATCAAAACACATTCCACATTCCATTTTAAAAACATTTCAAGTTCATTACATAATCCCACAATCGTAACTACGTTCAGACAAAATATACTTATTACAACATACGCCAAGAGCGACATATAAAGATGCCCCTTGGTTGATCAAAGTATATAATAAGGCAATAAAACAGGTTTTCCTTTGCAACCAAACCACATCGGAATATAAAGAACTCTTATTAACTAGCTTGCCTCCTGCACGTCTCCGAAAGATTTATTCGTCTAAAAAGAAACTGAAATCCTCAACTCTCAAACTACTCAAAATCAATTGTACACCCGAGAGTTTAAGGGAAAAACATAAACTTTGAGTCAGACATAAAGCCTGGTATGAATAATAATCTACCATCTCAAACCATTTGGATATCAAGTGAGACCACTCCGCTTAGCAGAGTGGGTTTTCCCCACACTGGTATCTTAAAAAATTTATAAAAATATATACTATGCTTATGCATCCCCAGTGGTTAAAAACAATTTAAAATTATATGATGATATGCATACAAGTATATTAAATCTGGATTACCCAACCCTATTTATTATGACTATCTATCACAATTATAGTTTCTAGGGTTGCTATTAACCTATTAGTTTTCATGGGCTTACTAATAACCTGTTAAATGTTTATGAACTACCTGTCTGATTTCATAGTTTTCATGGGATTACTAAGAACCTATTGGTAACTCTAATATCTTTATTTCTTATCCTAATTTTCATGGGATGACTAGGAACCTATTGACTGACTGTCTATATCTTAATTTCTTATCCTAGTTTTCATGGGCTGACTAGGAACCTATTGACTAAATATCAATATCTTAATTTCTTATCCTAGTTTTCATGGGCTGACCAGGAACCTATTAACTAACTGTCAATATCTTAATCCGAATATAGTTTTCATAGGCTAACTATAAACCTATTGGCCTCTACCGATATCTTTTGCTATACACAATTTTCATGGGCTTACTGTGAACCTATTGGCCCCTTCCAATATCTTTAATTAAGATTTTAACATTTCTTAAGTTATATTCACTACTGGGTCAACCTAGCTGGTTATCTGCCCTTCCCCAAAGTACAGTTATGGGTTCATAACAATGTGAACAAATATATGAAGAAGCAATCATAATAATATAGTAATACCAACACCTGTGGTTAAATATCCGTGAAATCATTTTATATAAAACTTGGTTAATCCCTTTAACCTGTTAATCAAGAAAAACTTATTCAAAAACTTCATTTCAAATATCTTTATTTATGTCATGGTTTTTCATTTAAAATGAGATTGGGTTATTTGTTTTGAAATCTTAAAACATCACTTTCAAAACCCCTGGATAACCTCCTTCGAAAGCGTAGAAAACTTCTTTTCAAAACACTAAGTATATACCTTTCGAAGCTCTATAAATCATCTCTTTCGAAACAAAAATATACCTTTCGAAAGTATTAAAGCATTACCTATAAATTCTTAGAAGCATAGATTCAAAAGCATTGAAAGTACCCATTTCGAAACCATTGGATTTATCAGTAAAAATTTCTTTTGGGTCAAAGTGAATATAAACAAAAGTAACCCTTTCAAAACCATTAATCTTCATATAAAATTATTTGGGGGAAAATTTGATGGCTTTGGAACCATCCTTTCGAAAGCTTAAATCATTTAAGTAAAATATTGAAGGATAGCATTGAGGCCCCTTTACGAAGCCATTGCCAACGAAACCTGTGACCACCGCCCATGACCCCTGCACTGAACCTAAAGAAAATGCGTTGTAAAGTGTGCCAGGCGACCATGGATGATTGCCAGGTTAAATTAAAACAACAGAATCTATCGTATTACTCACAGCGCTTGGACAAAATACAATAGAACATACATATAGTGAAGCTTCACAGAATAGAATCTCATCAATAAAACTTCATAATAGTTGAATACAAACATCTGAATAGTCAATACAACAAGCCTCACTACAAAAACACTCAGAGAAAATACAAATAGCGGAACACCCAGTACATATAATAAGAAGATAATATGCAACCCTCCAGCTCGTCTTCGATATCAACACCGTGGAAAGCAAGAATAGCACCTGTCACCTGCTACCTAGTCTGCCCGTCCCAAAATGGACGAACAGCCCAAGGCAATAAGAGTAAAAACATAAAGCCTTGAGTCAGACAACAGTCTTAGTGAGCAGTAAATTTACTAACAACATACCAAAAGAGCATAAAGGAAAAGGAATAGGAATACAACCCTCCCACTCCACCTCTTTCTACAGTGATAGCCCCCAGACACACACTAAGTGGAAGCAAACATAGCAAGGCACACAATTTAAGGTAAAGCAATTATCACTCGAGTCAAGGGCGATGTTTTCCAAGCACAAACCCCCAAGGCCTAAACCAAGATCAGATAAGCACCCAGAAAATACCGCTCTTGAGACTGAATGACGATACAACCAAACATCCATGACTTTGGCTATCACTGTTATCATTGCTTCGATATCATCGTTAATTGAATGACCGGCACATTCTTTCAGCCGTCCGTCAAGGGCTAATGGAAACCCCGGTTCTAGACATAACTCCCGCACGTCATCGTGACCCGTGCCTAGGACTGTCGAATCTGCCTAGAGTACTTGACTATCAATCATTAGCCTTCAGGGACTATCGAATCTGCCAACGTACTCTTGCTTTGAGCATGCTAGAACCTTCAACAACAATGAGATCTCAGCCTTCTAGTCATCCTCCTCGACGACTATTTCCATACTAGCTCAAGCGCCTCTCGAGCCAACCATTATCCTCTAACTCGAACCATATCACCGAGTTAACAACTTGCTTGGAATGATCCCGCCTGGATTAGACCAAGACTATCTCATATCATGCTTCGCTTCATCATCATCATAGCAAAACTTCATCTCAACATCATCATCAAATCTATTCATATGAGCTTCATCATCCGCTACATATGCCACGAGCAGCTTTTCCAATTCAAGAGCCTTCCCCTTAGCTTTCAAATCATCTTCGACCAACTTGTCTAATTCAAATCATCAATCATCTAATTCATAGCAATCAATCAAGTCAAACATTAATCCAAGTAATCAAGCATTCAAATATGATCTAAATAGGCAATTATAACAATAATGGCAATTTCGTAATTAAAGAGTCAAAAGTCTAACAAGCATGAAAACAAGAGAAATATCTCTATAATCTTGATGAATGAACTTGCATAGGTTAACATGTAGTAAAATGGATGCCAAATCATCATGAACAATGGATCTATATGGATCTATACTTAGGATTAGGAAAATGCATGGAAATCACAATTTTAACACCAAATCAAGCCAACGATCCGATATACTCCTTTGGATCCGTGTGAGAGATAATCACCACTCACCAAATCACCTAAACACCCCCAAATCAACACACTTCAGATCTGGACAGCGAAGGATCTAGCTTGATCTATCACGAATCCGCTTCAAACGATGAAATCTATCTTCGATGGATGAAGATAAGCTCTTGAATCTTCAACTTGATCTTCGATTTGGATGGAAGGAAGCACAAGATTAAAGTAGAGAAAAGAAGTGAAGAAGTGTAGAAGTCGAGCTCTCAAAATGGCAGCACTTCGTCGCTTCGAAATCCGGATCCCAAAAATGAAGAAAGCCCCTCCTATTTATAGGCTGATTTCCTCCCTAGGTCGTCCACTATTAGGTCGTCTCCGACCTAAAGACCATCACGACTTACGACCTACCAGCCCACTACGACCTAACACCTTGCTGACCTAAAACCCATCTGCCTACGACTTACGACTTAGCAGCTAACTCCTAAGTCGGCCACGGCTTAACACATCGCATAAGCGCACCTTCACGCGACCTACGACTCAAATGCAACGCGACCTAACAACAGCTCCGACCTAACCCCTAGGTCGCTCACGACCTAACACCTTAAGCCAACACGCGACCTAAAACAACACGCGATCTATGACTTAGCAAACATGCGACCTAACTAAAAACAGAGCTCACGACCTAACTCTTAGGTCGTCTACGACCCAACTACGCTAACCACTAGGTCGCTAACTACTGGTTTGTTAACTCGCTAACTCTTAGGTCGCTCCACTATACTAGGTCGCTACATTCTATAAGTCGTTCACTCGACCTAACTAAAAATCCTTAGGTCGTCTAATCCTATAGGTCGTTACTTACCATTTCCTTAGGTCGTTGCCGACCTAACTTCCTTAGGTCGCTCAAAACCTTAGATAGTCTATCTCTTAGGTCGTGCACTTCCTAAGTCGGTCACTCGACTTAAGCCATCCCATACGACCTAAGCCATCCCATACGGCCTAAGACTTAGACTCTAGGCGACTTATCAACAATGCGACCACTTGTCAACTGTTCTACGATGTTTCGATCCGTAAAAATACGGGTCGTTACATTCTCTCCCCCTTAGGAATTTCACCCCCGAAATTCCAAACAAACAAGGCAATCAAAGACTATTCTGTACGCCTACCAACCATAGCAACCAACAAACCATGCATCCAATTCTAGCTTAGCGTACAGAATTCTAACACTAGAACAAGTTACAATATCGTGAGATGACACGACACCTTAGGGCCATACCTTGAAGAGTTCAGGATGAGCTGCCTTCATCCTCTCTTCCACCTCCCACGTACAGTCGTTATCATCATCACTCCATTGTATCTTGAGCAACTTAACTACCTTTCTCCTAAGCTATTTCGTGTCGGTTTCCACAACACGAAGCGGCTTACGAGGTCTTCTATCGACTGGATCAACTTTGAAATCTTCACAGCTATCAGCAGAAACCACTGTATTCGAGTCGTGCACATACTTCCGTAGATACGATACATGAAAAAAATTGTGCACACCCGACATCTTCTCCGGTAACTCCAACCTGTAGGCGAGCTTTCCAATTCGCTCGATGATCGGGAATGGTCCAACAAATCTCGGAGTCAATTTCCCTTTCTTCCCAAATCGAATAACATTCTTCAGTGGAGAAATCTTCACAAAAACCATGTCTCCAATGTCGAATTCCAAATCTTTACGACGCTTATCGGCATAACTTTTCTGACGATCTTGGGCTGCCTTCATTCGTTACCGAATGATCTCTATACAATCTGAAGTTTGTCGAATCATCTCCGGCCCAAGCATCAGCTTTTCTCCGGTCTCTAACCAACATGTCGGAGAGTTACACGGTCTTCCATACAATGCCTCATACGGTGCCATATCAATGCTCAACTAGTAACTGTTGTTATACGAAAACTCCACCAGATGAAGGTGATCTTCCCATGATCCTCCGAAATCCAAAACACAAGCCCTGAGTAGATCTTCCAAAACTCGATTGACTCTCTCGGTCTGACCATCTGTTTGAGGGTGATAAGCTATACTCAAACACAACTCGGTTCCCAAAACTTCCTGGAAGCTCTTCCAAAATCCACTAGTGAACAATGGATCTCGATCGCTCACTATACTCTTCGGAATACCATGGAATCGAACTATCCACTTAATATACAACTCAACCAACTTTGATGCAGTCCTAGTCGATCGAACAGGAATGAATCTTGCACTCTTAGTCAGACGATCTACGATGACCCAAATTCCTTCATTTCCCGTTCTGGTTCTAGGTAGTCCATCAATAAAACCCATCAACACTTGTTCCCACTTCCATGTAGGAACTTCTAATGGATGAAGCAATCCACTTGGCTTTTTCTGTTCGGCTTTTACCAATTGGCAGTTCATGCACTTGGAAATAAAATTTCCAACATCCTTCTTCATACCTTCCCAGTAGTAGGTTCTCTTCATATCCCGATACATCTTATTCCCACCTGGATGAATTGTCAGCTTCGAGTGATGACTTTCCTTTAGAACTTCACTTCTCAATTCATCTGTATCGGGAACAACTAGTCGTCCTTGCTTTCGAAGCCAACCCTCTCGATCGACCTCGAATCCTTTATCCTTCTCTGGTTCCAATCCAGATTCCAAATGACGGATAATCTTGACAATCTTATCATCTCGCTTTTGACTCTCGCCAATCCTTCCCACAAGAGTGGGTCTTATTGATAAGTTTGCCAACATCTCAGGTTCCAATTCGCATCTAGGCCTGAAGTCAAATCCAGCTAAATACTCGAGATTCTTCCATTCAGAAAACATGGCTCCCAATCCTGCATGTCTTCGACTTAACGCATCTGCCACTGCATTACCTTTTCCCGGAGTATAAGCTATACCAAAATCATATGATGCTAAAAATTCCAGCCAACGTTGCTGCCGAAGATTCAAATCCTTTTGGGAGAAAAGATACTTCAACAACTTATGATCTGTAAACAACTCGAATCGAACTCCCAATAGATAATGTCTCCACATCTTCAGAGCAAAAACAATCGACGCTAACTCCAAATCATGAGTCGGGTAATTCCTTTCATGCGGTTTCAGTTGTCGACTTGCATACGCAACAACTTTATCCTTCTGCATCAGCACTACTCCAAGTCCAGTACCACATGCGTCAGTGTAAACCACCATCTCATCATTCCCACTTGGAATAGTCAAAACAGGAGCACTCGTCAATTGCTCTTTCAGGATTCCGAAAGCTTGCTCACACTTAGCATCCCATCTGAATACTAGGTTCTTCTTTGTCAATCCTGTTAACGGTGCAGCCACCTTGGAGAAGTCTTTGATAAACCGTCGATAATATCCTGCTAATCCAAGAAAACTTCTCACATCAGATGCATTCTTAGGTCTAACCTAATCCTGGATTGCTGCCACCTTAGCGGGATCAACCGCTATTCCATTTCCAGAGATAACATGGCCTAAGAACCTCACTTCATTCTTCCAGAAGTGACACTTCGAAAACTTAGCCTTCAACTGATGCTTCCGCAAGATTTCCAAAACGATACGCAAGTGCGTCTTGTGCTCTTCTTCCGTTCTGGAATAAATCAGAATATCATCCACGAATACAAGCACGAACTTGTTCAACTGATCTCTGAACACTCTATCCATAAGATCCACAAAATATGCTGGCGCGTTAGTCAACCCAAACGACATTACCAGCCACTCAAAGAAACCTGATGGTGTCCTGAAAGCAGTCTTCGGCACACTATCCTTAGCCACTCTCAACTGGTGAAATCCCGTTGCCAAATCCATCTGAGAAAACACCTTAGCTTCGTGAAGCTGATCGAACAAGTCATCTATTCTCGGCAATGGATACTTGTTCTTCTTAGTCACTTTATTCAGCTCACGATAATCCACACACAACCTCAACGACCCGTCCGCTTTGGTTGCGAACACAACTGGTGCACCCCATTTGGACATACTACGCCGAATGAATCCTTTCTGCAAAAGATCATCAACCTGCACCCTCAACTCCTGCTGTTCCCTAGGCGCCATCCGCCTAAGAGGCATCACAACAGGTCTGGCTCCTTCTACTAGATATATACGAAACTCGATCTCTCTATGCGGCGGTAACCCCTTGACCTCGTCAAAGACATCCTCAAATCCATTAGCGATCGGCACTGATGACAGTCCATCCCGTGGAACAACCAGCGAATACATGAAGCTCATGAAGACGCCTTCTTCATGCTTACATCGTATCACAATCTTTCGCCCCTCCACATTCTCGACTGTCACTTCCAACCTCTCGCAATCAACCTTTGACGCATACTTCCTAAGCCAGTCCATACCCAAAATAATTCCGAACCCCGCAAAGTTCAGAACAAAACAATCACAAACAAAAGAGCAACCATGACTCGATACAATCAGACCACGGCATAGCATACACAAACAAGATGAACCCCCAGCTGGATTAGTCACAACCAATGGCCTATCAACAATATCCGGTTCTAAACCCAACCGGCCTACAAGTTCACTACACACAAACGAATGCGACGCCCCAGTATCAAACAGAACTCTAACCGGAACACCACATAGGAAAAGAGTACCTTGAACCACCACACTCTTTCCCTTCTCTTTAGCAGTAGGAGCTTTCGAAGACGACGGAACAGCTCCCAAAGCATAAGCTTGCACAATCTGCTTGTCCCTCCTCGGTTCTGGACAATTCTTCCTGATATGCCCCGGCTTGTCACAGTTGTGACACTTCATCGGCACCTTTGGATTCTTACAATCCTTAGAGAAGTGGCCCTTCTGCTGACAATTGTAGCAAGTCACCTCGCCTTTTGGCTTCTTCTGGCCATCTTTACCCTTTTGTTGCTGCTGCTTCCTCTTCTTGTTTCCACCCTGCTGGGGTTTAGACTCTTCCCTGGTTACAGCAACAACTGATCCTTCCTTAGGAAACAGACTCTCATGCCTGAGAGCTTTCTCCATAAGCTTCTCAAATGAATCGTCCAAATGATCCACCAACTACCTCCCAAGATAACTGTCCAAGCCTGTCACAAACTTCTCGTTCTTCTGATAAGCAGATTCAATATACGACCTGGCATACTTGGATAAAGCTTCAAACTCAGAAACATACTCAAGAACTGGTCTTCCTCCCTGCTTGAGCTCTACAAACTTCTTGAACAGAACAGACTTCTGAGCTGTAGAAATGAACTTAGCTTCAAATCTGGCTTGGAATTGCTCCCAAGTAATCTCTTCCTCCGGGGTATTGATGGTAATAGAGTTCCACCAATCAGAAGCTCTCCCTTGAAGCTGTCTTGATGCTAACTTCCTCTTAGTCGCATCCTCAATCCCCAAGTCACCAAAGATCCTTCTACAAGCATCTATCCATCTCTGGACCTCAATGGTTGATTCTGTTCCCAAGAAAACCTTTCCTCCAAGAGCAGTGTAGTCCTTACACAGCTTAGCAAAATCCACCGGTTTTGGAGTTTGAACTTGAACTCCAACATCTACCGATGGCCCCGGAGCTGGCATCCTTCTCATGATCGAAGTCATCATAGCTTCGAACATAGCAGCATAATCGGCAGCCCCTTCAGTAGCACGGCCTTCCCTAGCAGCTGGTCTCCCTCTTCGACTCATTCTCAATATCTATAAAAAGGAATGATTAGCACACCTAGAGAAACAACTGCATAAAGGACTAAAACCCTACTAAGCTACTATATTATATATAGTAATCATCCATCAAAATACAATTACGTCTCTCATAGGTAGTTACGTCAGCGAGCGTTGGGTAAAATCGATTAACCAATGCTCTGATACCAAATGTGACGACCGCCCATGACCCCTGCACTGAACCTAAAGAAAATGCGCTGTAAAGTGTGCCAGGCGACCATGGACGATTGCCAGGTTAAATTAAAACAACAGAATCTATCGTATTACTCACAGCGCATGGACAAAATACAATAGAACATACATATAGTGAAGCTTCACAGAATAGAATCTCATCAATAAAACTTCATAATAGTTGAATACAAACATCTGAATAGTCAATACAACAAGCCTCACTACAAAACACTCAGAGAAAATACAAATAGCGGAACACCCAGTACATATAATAAGAAGATAATATGCAACCCTCCAGCTCGTCTTCGATATCAACACCGTGGAAAGCAAGAACAGCACCTGTCACCTGCTACCTAGTCTGCCCGTCCCAAAATGGACGAACAGCCCAAGGCAATAAGAGTAAAAACATAAAGCCTTGAGTCAGACAACAGTCTTAGTGAGCAGTAAATTTACTAAAAACATACCAAAAGAGCATAAAGGAAAAGGAATAGGAATACAACCCTCCCACTCCACCTCTTTCTACAGTGATAGCCCCCAGACACACACTAAGTGGAAGCAAACATAGCAAGGCACACAATTTAAGGTAAAGCAATTATCACTCGAGTCAAGGGCGATGTTTTCCAAGCACAAACCCCCAAGGCCTAAACTAAGATCAGATAAGCACCAAGAAAATACCGCTCTTGAGACTGAATGACGATACAACCAAACATCCATGACTTTGGCTATCACTGTTATCATTGCTTCGATATCATCGTTAATTGAATGACCGGCACATTCTTTCAGCCGTCCGTCAAGGGCTAATGGAAACCCCGGTTCTAGACATAACTCCCGCACGTCATCGTGACCCGTGCCTAGGACTGTCGAATCTGCCCAGAGTACTTGACTATCAATCATTAGCCTTCAGGGACTATCGAATCTGCCCAACGTACTCTTGCTTTGAGCATGCTAGAACCTTCAACAACAATGAGATCTCAGCCTTCTAGTCATCCTCCTCGACGACTATTTCCATACTAGCTCAAGCGCCTCTCGAGCCAACCATTATCCTCTAACTCGAACCATATCATCGAGTTAACAACTTGCTTGGAATGATCCCGCCTGGATTAGACCAAGACTATCTCATATCATGCTTCGCTTCATCATCATCATAGCAAAACTTCATCTCAACATCATCATCAAATCTATTCATATGAGCTTCATCATCCGCTACATATGCCACGAGCAGCTTTTCCAATTCAAGAGCCTTCCCCTTAGGTTTCGAATCATCTTCGACCAACTTGTCTAATTCAAATCATCAATCATCTAATTCATAGCAATCAATCAAGTCAAACATTAATCCAAGTAATCAAGCATTCAAATATGATCTAAATAGGCAATTATAACAATAATGGAAATTTCATAATTAAAGAGTCAAAAGTCTAACAAGCATGAAAACAAGAGCAATATCTCTATAATCTTGATGAATGAACTTGCATAGGTTAACATGTAGTAAAATGGATGCCAAATCATCATGAACAATGGATCTATATGGATCTATACTTAGGATTAGGAAAATGCATGGAAATCACTATTTTAACACCAAATCAAGCCAACGATCCGATATACTCCTTTGGATCCGTGTGAGAGATAATCACCACTCACCAAATCACCTAAACAACCCCAAATCAACACACTTCAGATCTGGACAGCGAAGGATCTAGCTTGATCTATCACGAATCCGCTTCAAACGATGAAATCTATCTTCGATGGATGAAGATAAGCTCTTGAATCTTCAACTTGATCTTCGATTTGGATGGAAGGAAGCACAAGATTAAAGTAGAGAAAAGAAGTGAAGAAGTGTAGAAGTCGAGCTCTCAAAATGGCAGCACTTCGTCGCTTCGAAATCCGGATCCCAAAAATGAAGAAAGCCCCTCCTATTTATAGGTTGATTTCCTCCCTAGGTCGTCCACTATTAGGTCGTCTCCGACCTAAAGATCATCACGACTTACGACCTACCAGCCCACTACGACCTAACACCTTGCCGACCTAAAACCCATCTGCCTACGACTTACGACTTAGCAGCTAACTCCTATGTCGGCCACGGCTTAACACATCGCATAAGCGCACCTTCACGCGACCTACGACTCAACTGCAACGCGACCTAACAACAGCTCCGACCTAACCCCTAGGTCGCTCATGACCTAACACCTTAAGCCAACACGCGACCTAAAACAACACGCGATCTATGACTTAGCAAACATGCGACCTAACTAAAAACAGAGCTCACGACCTAACTCTTAGGTCGTCTACGACCCAACTACGCTAACCACTAGGTCTCTAACTACTGGTTTGTTAACTCGCTAACTCTTAGGTCGCTAACCTATAGGTCGCTCCACTATACTAGGTCGCTACATTCTATAAGTCGTTCACTCGACCTAACTAAAAATCCTTAGGTCGTCTAATCCTATAGGTCGTTACTTACCATTTCCTTAGGTCGTTGCCGACCTAACTTCCTTAGGTCGCTCAAAACCTTAGATAGTCTATCTCTTAGATCGTGCACTTCCTAAGTCGGTCACTCGACTTAAGCCATCCCATACGACCTAAGCCATCCCATACGGCCTAAGACTTAGACTCTAGGCGACTTATCAACAATGCGACCACTTGTCAACTGTTCTACGATGTTTCGATCCGTAAAATTACGGGTCGTTACAAAACCCTTAAACCCTTTCAAAAGATTTTAGGAAGTGGTTTAGTACAATTTTAAAAACAAAAGCTACCTTTCGAAAGCATTGATGACTTCAATACCTTCGAAAGGCATAAGATTGGCAGCAATGTTTCGACTAAGTCGAAACCACCTTTTCGAAAGCATTGATTTATAAATAGAGGAACTCATTCGAAATCTCCATTTAAACAAAGAGGTGGCAACAGATTCGAAAGCAACATCTTCGAAATATTAAAAAGGTTTTGATTTGGTCGAAAGCATTCTTTAGAAAACAAGACAGGCGCCTATCTTTGAAAAGCGAAACAAAGGTTCCGACCTCATCGAAAGCAATGGTTTTGATACCATGTCTTCCTCCTTTCTTTAATCCACTACGTACTATCATTGTGATACCTCGTGTATTGGTTTCAGCTTTGGTAGGTTTCGACTTGGTCGAAGCGGAAGTAATGGGTCAAAAAATGCTTCTGAAAGAGGCGGAACAATCTTTTTTTCAAGTAAAGGCTGAATTAATGCTATTTAATGCAATAACTTTATAACCAACCTGTCTATTTGTAAACATTTAATTGTTTGCCTTAATCTTTTCAAATTCTTTCTCAAAATAACTGCCGCATAATTTCAAATCTAAACAAAGATTAATTTTCACAATTATGCCCTTCCATTAAGCAAAACAATTAAAACAATTAAATCCTCCTTCTAAAATAATTTAATTTCCATGGTAAATCACTTAGAAAAAATCTCCAAAATTTACAAAAATTCACTTTCAATATTTTGTCTAACATATAAAAATTTCAGACCCAAATTCTTCATAAAATAACCGAAATCAATTTCTAAACCTAAGTATTCATATTTCCTTTGAAAATTCATAATAAATTTTCCATAGGTTGAAAAATTATAAAAATTAAAACTCATCTCTAAAATCAAATTTTCTATAACAAAATAATTTCTCAAGGCATACAAAAATCATTATAATCAGTTTTAGCCACTAAACTATGCACATTTATCAAATAATCTTATTTGAGTTAACATCACATAAAATCCAAGCATATCATCATCATAATCATCATTATAATGGATTCAGTCTTAAACCTGAAAATCAAATAATCATAAAACAAAATAGTGATGATTTAGATTATTATTCACCTTGATTAGGATAAGGACTTTGAGATTTGATTGAGATTAATTCCCCTTGCTTAAATCCTTTGCTTTAATTCCAAACTCTAGATACTGTATTTCCATTGGATCTGGTCCCAATCCTAATATTTTCCTTCCTAGCTCCGCTTAGTCTTCTCTCAAATCGCTAGATCTTCTTTAATCTCGTTCTTTGATTTTGATTTTATTTATATGCAGATATAAGAATTAATGGAGGAGTGGTAAGAAGATGACACCAACTAGGATTAGAGAGACAAGTCAAGAATTAGTTAGGTTAGTGGTCTAATTCATAGGAGATCTATATTAATACAAACCATTGATTGATTATTTTATTTCCAAGTAATCCTATCTTATTAAACCTAGACCATTAGATTTAATCCGATGAACCTAGACACATTTTAAATAATATGTCAAATCTCCTTCTAAGGTTAACAATACGTGTACATGCCTATAACATCAATCAATCCATAAATCAATAAATCAATTTTTTATTTACTTTACTTTCTAAATAAAATAGGGATTTTTCACAACTTTTTTGGGAGGGACTTTTCTTCCATCATCTTTCAATTCTAGGGATTTGGCAGTCATTCCTTGTAAAATCTTCCCATTACCATCATTTATGTTACACTAATTAATTCAATTATACCAATTTAGTCCATAATACTTATTCACATTTTACACTTTACTACTAAAATTAAATATGGTAAAGTACCATGTATTTAATTTAGAAGTATATTCATACACACACACACACACACATATATACAGACATACATACATATACACACACATGTTGGTTTCCTCTTTACTTATTGAAGAACTCCAGTAAAGATTTATTTATACCAAAAATCATTTCTTTATTCATGTCCCTTTATTTGTATAAATAAACCCTTTTCTTTTTCAATAATTACATTGCCCAAATCAGTGCAACAAATTTACCAGTTAAGTCAGTTATTAAGATTCTAATCTTAATTAATACTCTTAATTTCCATTCCATATTTTGTTAACTAACTTCTTTTCTCTATATTTGCCTTAAAACAATTTATTATCCAAACGTACAATTTTTAAACATATCTTTCAAAATGTTTAACTTTTATTAAATGTCGAATTTTAAAAATAAACCTTTTCCTCTTGCATAAAATGTTATTCTTTTCAAACATGCATTAATATCTTCTTTTTCTTATTAGCTTAATTTGTTGCCTAAATAAACATTACTTATTTTCCCACATTAGAGCGACGGTTACATAATTCTCATTTATGTCATTAATTTCATTTTCAATCAGTCAATTTGAATTCATACCAATTTTATTAGCTGTGACGACCGCCCATGACCCCTGCACCGAATCTAGAGATAGTGCGCTGTAAAGTGTGCCAGGCGACCATGGACGATTGTCAGGGAAAATTAAAACAACAGAATCTATCGTATTTCTCACAGCGCATGGACAAAATACAATAGAACATATGTATAGTGAAGCTTTACAGAACAAAATGACATCATATAAAACTGCATAATAGTTGAATACAAGCATCCACATAGTCAATACATCAAGCCTCACTACATATCTCTCAGAGAATACAAAACAGCGGAATATCCAGTACATATAATAAGAAGATAATATGCAACCCTCCAGCTCGTCTTCGATATCAGCATCGTGAGAAGAGAACAGCACCTGTCACCTGCTACCTAGTCTGCCCGTCCCAAAATGGACGAACAGCCCAAGGCAATAAGAATTAAAACATAAAGCCTTGAGTCAGACAACAGTCTTAGTGAGCATTAAATTAACTAACAACATACCAAAAGAGCATAAAGGAAAAGGAATAGGAATACAACCCTCCCACTCCAACCTCATTCTACAGTGATAGCCCCCAGACACACACTAAGCAGAAGCAAACATAGCAGAGCATACAATCTAAAGTAAAACTACTATCATTCGAGTCAAGGGTGATGTTTTCCAAGTACCAAGGCCTAAATCAGATAAGCACCCAGAAAATACCGCTCTTGAGTCCGAAATGACGTTACAACCAAACATCCATGACTCTGGCTATCACTGTTATCATTGCTTCGATATCACCGTTAATTGAATGACCGGCACATTCTTTCAGCCGTCCGTCAAGGGCTAATGGAAACCCCGGTTCTAGACATAACTCCCGCACGTCGTCGCAGCCCGTGCCTAGGACTATCGAATCTGCCCAGAGTACTCGACCATCAACAGTTAGTCGTTGGGACTATCAAATCTGCCCAAACGTACTCTTGCTTAGAGCATGCTAGAACCTTCAACAACGATGATATCCAAACCTCCTAGTCATCCTCCTCGACGACTATTCTCATATCCATTCATTATCCTCAACTCGAATCATATCATCGAGTTATCAACATGCTTGGAATGATCCCGTCTGGATTAGACCAAGTCTTCCTCACATGATGACTCGCTTCATTACATCCTCGCAAAGCCTCATCTCAACATCACATCATCGAATCTATGCATAAGAGCTTCATCATTCCGCTACATATGCCACGAGCAGCTTTCCCAATTCAAGAGCCTTTCCCTTAGCTTTTGAATCGTCTTCGGTCTAAATCTAATCATCAATCATCTAGTTCATAACAATCAATCAAATCAAACATCAATCCAAACAATCAAGCATTCAAATATGATCTAAGTAGACAATTATAATAATAATGGCATTTTCGTAATTAAAGAGTTGAAAGTCCAATAAGCATGAAAACATGGATTATATCTCTACAAACTTGATGAATGAACTTGCATAGGTTAACATATGATAAAATGGATGTAACATCATCATGAACAATGGATCTATATGGATCTACACTTTGGATGAAGAAAATGCATGGAAATCCCTATTTTAACGCCAAATCAAGCCAACGATCCGATATACTCCTTTGGATCCGTGTGAGAGATAATCACCACTCACCAAATCACCTAAACAACCTCTAATCAACACGCTTCAGATCTGGACAGCAAGGGATCAAGCTTGATCTATCACGAATCTGCTTCAAACGAAGAAATCTCTCTTGAAAAGATGAAGATCTCCAATCTAAGCTCTTGAATCTTCAATCTTGATCTTCGATTTGGATGGATGGAAGCACTAGATTAGAGTGGAGAAAAGAAGTGAAGAAGTGTAGAAGTCGAGCTCTCAAAATGGCAGCACTTCGTCGCTTCAAAATCCGGATCCCAAAAATAAAGAGAAGCTCTCCTATTTATAGCTGAAATCCCTATCTCGTCTGCCTCCATGAGTCGTTTACGACTCACGACTCAAAGCCCTACGACTTAACTTCTGCCTATGACTCACGACAAAACAGCTATCTCCTAAGTCGTCTCCGACTTATAGCATGCGCCTACGACTCACCAGACCCCCTGTCTACGACTTAAATGCGCACGCCTCACTTGGTTAGACGACTCAACTACTAACTCGTATACGACTCATCACAAAGGCTACGACTCATCCACTTGCGCGAGTTATCACCTACGCGCGACTCAACAGCTTACGACTCATCCCTTAACTCGTCCACGACTTAACTGGATATACGACTCAACTACTAAGTCGTCTACGACTTATCAAATCCCACTATCCTACGACTCATAACCTAGCAGCCAACTACTGAGTCGGTCACGACTTAACAAATAGCTGGGGTTACGACTCAACTGGTCAGACGACTCATCAGATAACCAGGATACGACTCATCAGATAACTCGGGTACGACTCATCAGATGACTTGGGTACGACTCATCAGATGACTTGGGTACGACTCATCAGATGACTTGGGTACGACTCATCACCTTAACTCGGTCACGACTTAACCGTTACAACTTAAGCCTTATCTCGCCCAGTCCTTAAGTCGCGCCTACCCCTTAAGTCGTTCAAACGACTTATCCTTACACCCTTAACTAGCCAAATCCCTGAGTCGCTCCTATCCCCTAAGTCGTATACGACTCACGACTTACATTAAGTCGTTCACGACTCAGGACTTAGCCATTTTCGCCTAAAATCTGAAATGGCTCAAAAACTCTAAAATTCCAAATTCTGTCGAACTTGTCGATCCCTTAAAAGTACGGGTCGTTACATTCTCTCCCCCTTAGGAATTTCGCCCCCGAAATTCCAAACAAACAAAGCAATCGAAGACTATTCTGTACGCCTACCAACCATAACAATCAGCAAACCATGCATCCAATTCTAGCTTAGCGTACAGAATTCTAAGACTTAGAACAAGTTACAATGTTGTTAGATGATACGACATCTTAGGGCCATACCTTGAAGAGTTCAGGATGAGCTGCCTTCATCCTCTCTTCCACCTCCCACGTACAGTCGTTATCATCGTCACTCCATTGTATCTTGAGCAACTTAACTACCTTCCTCCTAAGCTGTTTCGTGTCGGTTTCAACAACACGAAGCGGCTTACGAGGTCTTCTATCGACTGGATCAACTTCGAAGTCTGCACAGCTATCAGCAGAAACCACTGTATTCGAGTCGTGCACATACTTCCGTAGATATGATACATGAAAAACATTGTGCACACCCGACATCTTCTCAGGTAACTCCAACCTATAGGCGAGCTTTCCAATTCGCTCGATGATCGGGAATGGTCCGACAAATCTCGGAGTCAATTTTCCTTTCTTCCCGAATCGAATAACATTCTTCAGTGGAGAAATCTTCACAAAAACCATATCTCCTACGTCGAATTCCAAATCCTTACGACGCTTATCGGCATAACTCTTCTGACGATCTTGGGCTGCCTTCATTCGTTGCCGAATGATCTCTATACCATCTGAAGTCTGCCGAATCATCTCTGGCCCAAGTATCAGCTTTTCTCCAGTTTCCAACCAACATGTCGGAGAGTTACACGGTCTTCCATACAATGCCTCATACGGTGCCATACCAATGCTTGACTGGTAACTGTTGTTGTAAGCAAACTCCACCAAATGAAGGTGATCTTCCCATGATCCTCCGAAGTCCAAAACACATGCTCTGAGGAGATCTTCCAAAACTCGGTTGACTCTCTCGGTCTGACCATCCGTCTGAGGGTGATAAGCTGTACTCAAACACAACTCGGTTCCCAAAACTTCCTGGAAGCTCTTCCAAAATCCACTAGTGAACAATGGGTCTCGATCGCTCACTATACTCTTCGGAATACCATGGAATCGAACTATCCACTTAACATACAACTCAGCCAACTTTGATGCAGTCCTAGTCGATCGAACAGGAATGAATCGTGCACTCTTAGTCAGACGATCCACAATGACCCAAATCCCTTCATTTCCCGTTCTGGTTCTAGGCAATCCATCGATAAAATCCATCGACACTTGTTCCCACTTCCATGTAGGAACTTCTAATGGCTGAAGCAATCCACTTGGCTTCTTCTGTTCGGCTTTTACCAATTGGCAGTTCATACATTTGGAAATAAAATTTCCAATATCCTTCTTCATACCTTCCCAGTAGTAGGTTCTCTTCATATCCCGATACATCTTATTTCCACCTAGATGAATTGTCAACTTCGAGTGATGACTTTCCTTCAGAACTTCACTCCTCAATTCATCTATATCGGGAACAACTAGTCGTCCTTGCTTCCGAAGCCAACCCTCTCGATCGACCTCGAATCCTTTATCCTTTTCTGGATCCAATCCAGATTCCAAATCACGGATAATATTGACAAGCTTATCATCTCGCTTCTGACTCTCGCCAATTCTCTCCACAAGAGTCGGTCTTATCGATAAGTTTGCCAACATCTCAGGTTCCAATTCACATCTAGGCCTGAAGTCAAATCCAGCTAAATACTCGAGACTCTTCCATTCTGAAAACATGGCTCCCAATCCTGCATGTCTTCGACTTAACGCATCTGCCACTGCGTTACCTTTTCCCGGAGTATAAGCTATACCAAAATCATATGATGCTAAAAACTCTAGCCAACGTTGCGGCCGAAGATTCAAATCCTTTTGGGAGAAAAGATACTTCAACGACTTGTGATCCGTAAACAACTCGAATCGAACTCCCAACAGATAATGCCTCCACATCTTCAGAGCAAATACAATCGCCGCTAATTCCAAATCATGAGTTGGGTAATTCCTTTCATGCGGCTTCAGTTGTCGACTGGCATACGCAACAACTTTATCCTTCTGCATCAGCACTGCTCCAAGTCCAGTACCACATGCGTCGGTGTAAACCACCATCTCATCATTCCCACTAGGAATAGTCAAAACAGGAGCACTCGTCAATCTCTCTTTCAGGATTCCGAAAGCTTGCTCACACTTAGCATCCCAACTGAACACTTGGTTCTTCTTCGTCAATCCTGTTAATGGTGCAGCTACCTTGGAGAAGTCTTTGATAAACCGTCGATAATATCCTGCTAATCCAAGAAAACTTCTCACATCAGATGCATTCTTAGGTCTAACCCAATCCTGGATTGCTGCCACCTTAGCGGGATCAACAGCTATTCCACTTCCAGAAATCACATGGCCTAAGAACCTCACTTCACTCTTCCAGAAGTGACACTTCGAAAACTTAGCCTTCAGCTGATGTTTCCGTAAGATCTCCAAAACAATACGCAAGTGTGTCTTGTGCTCTTCTTTCGTTCTGGAATAAATCAGAATATCATCCACGAACACAAGTACAAACTTGTTCAACTGATCTCTGAACACTCTATTCATAAGATCCACAAAAAATGCTGGCGCGTTAGTCAATCCAAATGGCATTACCAGCCACTCAAAGAAACCGGATGGTGTCCTAAAAGCAGTCTTCGGCACACTATCCATAGCTACTCTCAACTGGTGAAATCCCGTTGCCAAATCCATCTGAGAAAACACCTTAGCTTCGTGAAGCTGATCAAACAAGTCATCTATTCTCGGCAATGGATACTTGTTCTTCTTAGTCACCTTATTCAGCTCACGATAATCCACACACAATCTCAACGACCCATCTGCCTTGGTTGCGAACACAACTGGTGCACCCCACTCGGACACACTACGCCGAATGAATCCTTTCTGTAAAAGGTCATCAACTTGCACCCTCAACTCCTGCTGTTCCCTAGGCGCCATCCGCCTAAGAGGCATCACAACAGGTCTGGCTCCTTCAACTATATCTATACGAAACTCGATCTCTCTATGCGGCGGCAACCCTTTGACTTCGTCAAAGACATCCTCGAATCCATTTGCGATAGGCACTAAAGACAGTCCATTCCGTGGAACAACTAGCGAATACATGAAGCTCATGAAGACGCCTTCCTCATGCTTACATCGTATCACAATCCTTCGCCCCTCCACATTCTCGACTGTCACCTCCAGCCTCTCACAATCAACCTTAGCCACATACTTCCTAAGCCAGTCCATGCCCAAAATAATTCCGAACCCCGCAAAGTTCAGAACAAAGCAATCACAAACAAAAGAGCAACCATGACTCGACACAACTAGACCACGGCATAACATACACAAACAAGACGAACCCCCAACTGGATTAGTCACAACCAATGGCCTATCAACAATATCCGGTGCCAAACCTAACCGGCCTACGAGTTCATTACAAACAAACGAATGCGACGCTCCAGTATCAAACAGAACTCTAACTGGAACACCACATAGGAAAATAGTACCTTGAACAACCACACTCTTTCCCTTCTCTTCAGCAGTAGGAGCTTTTGAAGACGACGGAACAGCTCCTAAAGCATAGGCTTGCACAATCTGCCTGTCCTTCCTCGGTTCTGGACAATTCTTCCTGAAATGCCCCGGCTTGTCACAGTTGTGACACTTCATCGGCACCTTAGGATTCTTACAATCCTTCGAGAAATGGCCCTTCTGCTGACAATTGTAGCAAGTCACCTCGCCTTTCGGCTTCTTCTGGCCATCCTTACCCTTCTGCTACTGCTGCTTCCTCTTCTTGTTTCCACCCTGCTGGGGTTTAGACTCTTCCCTGGTCACAGCAACAACAGATCCTTCCTTAGGAAACAGACTCTCATGCCTAAGAGCTTTCTCCACAAGCTTCTCAAATGAATCGTCCAAATGATCCACCAACTGTCTCCCAAGATAGCTATCCAAGCCGGTCACAAACTTCTCATTCTTCTGATAAGCAGATTCAATATATGACCGGGCATACTTGGACAAAGCTTCAAACTCAGAAACATACTCAAGAACAGATCTTCCACCCTGCTTGAGCTCTACAAACTTCTTAGACAGAACAGACTTCTGAGCTGTAGAAATGAACTTAGCTTCAAATCTGACTTGGAATTGCTCCCAAGTAATCTCTTCTTCCGGAGTAGTGATGGTAATAGAGTTCCACCAATCAGAGGCTCTCCCTTGAAGCTGCCTTGATGCCAACTTCCTCTTAGTTGCATCATCAATTCCCAAATCACCAAAGATCCTTCTACAAGCATTTATCCACCTCTGGACCTCAATGGTAGATTCTGTTCCCAAGAAAACCTTCCCTCCAAGAGCAGTATAATCCTTGCACAGCTTAGCAAAATCCACCGGTTTCGGAGTTTGGACTTGAACTCCAACGTCAACTGCTGCCCCCGGAACTGGTATCCTTCTCATGATTGAAGTCATCATAGCTTCGAACATGGCTGCATAATCAGCAGTCTCTTCAGTAGCACGGCCTTCCCTAGCAGCTGGTCTCCCTCTTCGACTCATTCTCAATATCTATAAAAAGGAATGATTAGAACATCTAGAGAAACAACTGCATAAAGGACTCAACTCTACTAAGCTACTATATTATATATAGTATTCATCCATCAAAATACAATTACGTCTCTCATACGTGGTTACTTCAGCGAGCGTTGGGTAAAATCGATTAACCAAGGCTCTGATACCAAATGTGACGACCGCCCATGACCCCTGCACCGAATCTAGAGATAGTGCGCTGTAAAGTGTGCCAGGCGACCATGGACGATTGTCAGGGAAAATTAAAACAACAGAATCTATCGTATTTCTCACAGCGCATGGACAAAATACAATAGAACATATGTATAGTGAAGCTTTACATAACAAAATGACATCATATAAAACTCCATAATAGTTGAATACAAGCATCCACATAGTCAATACATCAAGCCTCACTACATATCTCTCAGAGAATACAAAACAGCGGAATATCCAGTACATATAATAAGAAGATAATATGCAACCCTCCAGCTCGTCTTCGATATCAGCATCGTGAGAAGAGAACAGCACCTGTCACCTGCTACCTAGTCTGCCCGTCCCAAAATGGACGAACAGCCCAAGGCAATAATAATTAAAACATAAAGCCTTGAGTTAGACAACAGTCTTAGTGAGCAGTAAATTAACTAACAACATACCAAAAGAGCATAAAGGAAAAGGAATAGGAATGCAACCCTCCCACTCCAACCTCATTCTACAGTGATAGCCCCCAGACACACACTAAGCAGAAGCAAACATAGCAGAGCATACAATCTAAAGTAAAACTACTATCATTCGAGTCAAGGACGATGTTTTCCAAGTAACAAGGCCTAAATCAGATAAGCACCCAGAAAATACCGCTGACGTTACAACCAAACATCCATGACTCTGGCTATCACTGTTATCATTGCTTCGATATCACCGTTAATTGAATGACCGGCACATTCTTTCAGCCGTCCGTCAAGGGCTAATGGAAACCCCGGTTCTAGACATAACTCCCGCACGTCGTCGCAGCCCGTGCCTAGGACTATCGAATCTGCCCAGAGTACTCGACCATCAACAGTTAGTCGTTGGGACTATCGAATCTGCCCAAACGTACTCTTGCTTAGAGCATGCTAGAACCTTCAACAACGATGATATCCAAACCTCCTAGTCATCCTCCTCGACGACTATTCTCATATCCATTCATTATCCTCAACTCGAATCATATCACCGAGTTATCAACATGCTTGGAATGATCCCGTCTGGATTAGACCAAGTCTTCATCACATGATGACTCGCTTCATTACATCCTCGCAAAGCCTCATCTCAACATCACATCATCGAATCTATGCATAAGAGCTTCATCATTCCGCTACATATGCCATGAGCAGCTTTCCCAATTCAAGAGCCTTTCCCTTAGCTTTTGAATCGTCTTCGGTCTAAATCTAATCATCAATCATCTAGTTCATAACAATCAATCAAATCAAACATCAATCCAAACAATCAAGCATTCAAATATGATCTAAGTAGACAATTATAATAATAATGGCATTTTCGTAATTAAAGAGTTGAAAGTCCAATAAGCATGAAAACATGGATTATATCTCTACAAACTTGATGAATGAACTTGCATAGGTTAACATATGATAAAATGGATGTAACATCATCATGAACAATGGATCTATATGGATCTACACTTTGGATGAAGAAAATGCATGGAAATCCCTATTTTAACGCCAAATCGAGCCAACGATCCGATATACTCCTTTGGATCCGTGTGAGAGATAATCACCACTCACCAAATCACCTAAACAACCTCTAATCAACACGCTTCAGATCTGGACAGCAAGGGATCAAGCTTGATCTATCACGAATCCGCTTCAAACGAAGAAATCTCTCTTGAAAAGATGAAGATCTCCAATCTAAGCTCTTGAATCTTCAATCTTGATCTTCGATTTGGATGGATGGAAGCACTAGATTAGTGTAACGACCCGCCACTCATTCCACTGAATGACGCATCATCAATAAGAAAGAAAGGGGTAGAAAATAGAAAAGAAGAGAAGAAAGAAAGAAACAACAACAACGATCTCACAGCGGAACGAATAAATTATATTAATAACATAATCTATTACATAGTATACAACACTTATCAGAGTTTACACAACTATACAACACATACTAGACAGATATAAACATCTGTCTAGATATTACAATTCAAATACAATACAAGACTCTAACACAGATATCAACACAGCGGAATACTATATCTATGAACGCCGAAGCCTCCTGCTCCATTGCTCCTCCACAATACGTCAAAGCTAAACCTGAATCCCTTGGCTACTCGTAAAAATTTGAGTACCCAAGAGTTTATAAAACAGAAATAAACAACTTGGGTCAGACATGGGTCTGGTGTGAGTAACAGGTTAAACTTGTTTAACTTCAAAACCATTTGGAAAGAAAAGGTATCTCGTAAGACTTCCCGCACATAAACACGGAAAAGTTTTTACCTTACGATAACCAAAACATTTGATAGGAAATTCGATTGTATTATAATAGGGTCTAGGGTTTTCAAATAAATATGAAATAGCCGAAATTGTTACATTATTAAATTCCAGCATACATAAGTATACAATCAAGTCCGTTATCACTTATTGGAATTTGGATTTCCATACAATGGCAGAGCTACCGGGGTACCGCTCATCACAGTACGGGGCCTAGATCACCGTACCGAGGATCACTCCCAATCCCCTGCAACACAAAGCCGGAACCATCCCTTACTGGATAATCCCGAATAAAATCACCCCACAGATGGCCGTCGCCAACTGCACCACTAAGCCGAAATAAAAGAAGGAACTCTCTAGACAGGGATGACCTTACTCTCAGTGGGTGCTACCCACGAAGCCTTGCTGCACCTCCCCTGTTTTAGCCATTCCCGGTTGATGAGGCTTGAGGTCACGATTACCTTTAATCAGATCACATCACTTAGAATGCTCATCGTCCTCCTGACGATGTTCTGAAAGCATTCAATCCATACAAGTTCGTTCCAGGTTCGAACGAAACCGAAGGCATTATCTCGTTACACTCGTGTTGGAATCACCCTCAGAGTTAACGACAATAACCCTTGCACTCTGAATCTTCATCTTCACTTGAGATTCACGACCTATTGTTAATTTGGATCGATGTGGTATTCGGGTCTCCAGACCTGGAATTCCGGTATACGGAAACCCAATCCCGGTCTCATCGAAATCCAAAATGTATCTTTTAAGGCCAAGTTGTTTTAATGTTAAAACAATTCAGTTCTTATCTATACTACACACAGATAGATAACTCAATAGATAATCTATATTATCATCCAAACAGATAATTCATATCATCATTCAATTCAACCAAACATCTATATCATAGATCAGCACATCTCTTATCAGAGATATTAACAATGCAAAGCATTCAATATCGTTCATCCATCCTTAAGTAATGATTTATATTATCTCTAATTAATTTAAAGTGAATTAAATTAATTACTTCATTTTTATAAATCCTGCTTACTTAATTATTAATTAAACAAATTAATTAATCATACTTTAAGTATCATCTTAATTAATCATTTCTGATTAATAATCCTTTAATTACTTTAAGTAATCTATCCTTAATTAATTTCACAAATTAATTATCTTAACCCATTCAGTAATTAATCTTTAATTACTTCATTAATTAATTAACTGTACTTAATTACATTAATCCTTAATTAATTACAATTAATTAATTACTTAATCACTTATTATTTATTAATTAATCTTAATTAATCAATCCTTAATTACATCATTAATTATATTAATTAATGATCCTTAATTACTCTTAATTAATTATCTTATTTAAATTAATTACATATAATAATTAATTAATCACATTTATTAATCACCTTTGATTAATCTCATTTAGTAATTAACTACTCTTAATTACTTTTCCATAAATTAATTACTCATTAATTAATTATCTTTTAATTAATCCCTTGATTAATTATTCAAAATAATTAAACTCAAATTTCTTTCATTATCTCCATTTAATTACATCCAGTAATTACCTTTAATTTCTCTTTCCTAAGTAAGTATGCTTCACTAATTACATTTAAGTAATTACCTAACAAATCACCAAGTGATTTTCTTAAATTAATTTAATTAATTAATTTAAACTATCAAATTTATTTGATAGTTACCTTAAGTAATTAATTACTTTAGTTACTTCCATTAAATAAATTAAACTTAACCCATTTATAAATGATGATTATTAATTACTTAATCTAATTGATTATCAAAATTAATCATATTAACTAAGTATTTAATAATCTTTAATTAATGATTTATCATTAATATTAACAATTCTTTAATTACTTTATTTATTTAATGATTCCTATATCATTAAACCTCTAAATTAAAGTATAACTATTTATAACTACTTTAATTATCATTTACAAAAGCTTTGAATCTTTTACTTTTAAATCTTTCTTTTATTTCATTTCAAATTAAAGATTTAAAATAAATTATAAATTTAACTTTAACCAAATTTAAATTAAATTTACAATTCCCTTTTAAAAACCAAATGTTAAAGAACACTTAACATTTATAAAAGAATTTACAAGATTTTTAAATTCATTCTTTAAAATTCAAACCTTTTTAATTTTACTTTAAACATCTTAAATTTTGTTTAAATATTATAATACAAACTTATTCATTTCACATCTGGGATACAAAATAAACTTGAACCCATATTTTTAACTTGATTTAAAACATAGTTTAAATCCTGCTTTTTAAAGTAAAAAAAAAAACTCATTTTAAATTAAAAAAAAACTGTCAGCCTTTTAAACTGAACACAAAATCTACCCGAGACAAAACTGAATTAACTTCGAGTCAAAACCCAATTGCTCCGAGCCTTACACGCGAAAACTCGAGACTTCCCTCTGTTTTATCTCTAAAAACTGTTACAACCCATACGAGTTTCCCTTGGAAACAACTCGAGCCAGATCCCAACAATCACGGCATGACTTCGAGTCACAGAGACTTCATCTCCTTCTACCTCTAACCCAACTTCTTCCAGATGTACGAAATGTACATGTGCACATGCACAGGCGAAATGCTCGCCTCAGACCATCGACTCCGACGCCAACATATCGTCTCCGATCACCCCTCACGGTCTCGATCCCCTGAACCTCGAACAAATCCCTCTGTCGAAATCGAGATACCTGTCACAGGAACAGGAAGGAAACCCAAAACTGGAACATCATCAAACTCCATTCTCCGATCACCAGAAACATCACTGCCACCGGCCATGCCTTCACCTACTCCCCCTCTACTCATCCCCAAACACCGGTCGAACTCGATCCCCTGTGGCATTCGAACGAGACCAAAATGTAGATATGGCAAAAACTAGGTTTACAGACAGAATTCCATCGCCGTTGCCACCACGGCGAACTTCAGCGCCTTCCTTTATTTTTACCTGCATCTCCGTTCACTATTCCATCACCACAGTGAACCCCGAACGTTCTAGTCTACTCGATCATCAGAAATCGCCTATAACTTCAAAACTTAGTCCACTCGAACTGCTCCTTCATTCCAATGTTAAAAATTATGATTTTACCTTTAAAAATCAAGTTTCTAGTTAATGATTTAGTTTACATGTCTGAATTTAGAAATTTAAAAGTTCGAATTTTTGTCATATTTCAAGTTGGCACTGTTTTCTTGAGTTATTGAATCATTACCAATGCAATTTAACTTAAGTCAATCCTAAACTAGAGGTTGGAATGAAACAAACAATGTTCTTCTAAGTCTTAAGTCCAAACGAAGATTAAATGAAAGAACTTGAATTTAAATCAAGACTTGAACAAAACACTGTAAACAGAAGAGTATAGATATTCACATGCCTGCATACCACATACTTCAGCAATTATAAACATGCAATCATTCTTCACAAATACAATATTAATCACAGCATTAATATTCAAACTAATTTATACTTTAAGTTCAAAAATGAGGTTATTCACAGATTTTCAAAAAAGATTTGAAGAACAGAGCTATCACAGGTAACATATATGCACATCAACATATATACATGCATGCATAGAGATATACCTAAAAATATATTCACAGATAACTTATTTTTAGAGGTAAGCATGCAACCAGATTTTATCCTTAAATTTTTAAAAGTATTGTTACTCACCATTTTAAAAGGCAGAGAAATTTCCGGGCTTCAAATTTTGATCTGGCAATTTCCTTTGATTTAAAACTTGAATTGTTTTGATCTGAAAAGTTTGTTGCAGAGATTACTGCTTGATTCCAGACTTGCTTTTGATTATCTGCTATAGGTCTTTTTTCTTTAATTTGAAAATGCTTTGCATGCTCCAATTTTGATGTTGAAAAAGAATTGCAGGTTGAAGAAATGTTTACAGACTTGTTTTCAAAACAGAGAAAATTGTTTTTATGATCTCTGCTTTGAATTTGAAACTGACTCTTTGAAAATGAGATTACAGGTTATTGGTTTGAGATTATAGTTTGAGGAGTATTTGATTACAGATTTGTTTTTCTGGAAATTTTGTTTAGAGGAATTTTGTTTGAGAATGTTGAATTTGATTTTCTGGTTTTGCTTTTAGAAGTGGAAAACAAATTTTCAGATTTTTGAAAAATGAAGATTAGAAAGGAATGAAGAAGGTGAAAACATGTTTTATAAGTGTAAATGATTTATTCAAAAATAAAAGAAAACAAAAGTTTAAAACTTGACATTTGTCATTCTCCTTTGTTAATTAATTAACACTTGTTATTTAGGTGACTTTATAGACTTACACATGTTATTTAAGTAATCCTATTTATTTTAAATGTAAATAAAATCCCTTTCCTTTATTTATAAATGCTTATGTATATATATTAATTATAAAGAAACAAAACTAATTATTACAAACAAAAGTTAACATATATTTTGAAATCCAAAACTATTTAAATATTACCTCTTGAATTCTAAATGAAAATCTAATTTAAAGTAATTTTAACAACACCTTAAATTTGAAATAACAATCCTATTTTACTAATGTCTATTTATCTATATATAAAACAATATATTATTTATATTGTTTTAAAAATAGCAAATTTGTCAATTTAAAATAATATTTAAGAGAGATTATAAATTACTACTATTATTAAATGAATTAACATATCAAATGTAAATTGTATTTTAAACTTATATATATATATATATATATTCACTTTTAAATCATATTTAATAAGAAAATAAAATAATCCTTATTATAAATCTTATTTAAAACCATATAGATATTTTGTTTTAAATAGCTTTAAAAAGCAAATATTAAATAAATCATAATCTCAAAATTATCAATATATATATATTAGAAATTTAAAACAAGATTTCATTATTTATTAACTTTTAAATCAAAGGCAATCTATTTACAGTATATATACTCATATATATATTATAGATAGAAATCATTTTATTAACTTATAAAAGATAAAATTTCACTAATTAAATATCTATTTAATTAGATTATTAACCAATTCAAATTTTTATTATCCAATGTTATCAAATCAATTTAATTATTTAAACAGATTATTAAATTGGTATTGTCCATAAATTCCGGGATATTACATTCCTTCCCCCTTAAAATAATTTCGTCCCCGAAATTTAAAACAAAGGTATTTTAATAATCTTTTTAAATCACAATCAAATATTATCATGCATATGCTAACAACCATAGCGACCAATTTATCCAATCAAACAATTCTAATTATCCAGACAAAATGCTGAATCCAATTTCCTCGAGTTTCCCCAAGTATATATATATATACCGGGATACTCGCTCTACAAACAATCTAAACTACATCAATACATAGATTCATAATGTATATCAAAATATATTATATTTAGTACCAGTAAAAATATTTTTACAGGTGCTATCATTCCCATACAAGCATGCCTATATATACAGATACATATATCACCTTACTAACATTTAACACCTAACATCCATGACGTCCAAGGGTCATAGACACATACAAAAAGACACATACTAAAAAGAAAACACCCTAATCAACTATGGACTCTTGCTACTGGAGTCCTCCCCCTCAGGTCCTGACAACACCCTGTCCTCCCAATCACTATCTGGTTCTGAAACATCCTCTGGATCACCTACCCAAGGAATGAAACTCACACCATTAGCCGGCCTTTCTAATCCATTATCTAAATTCCAAATAATGGCATCATCATTTTCTGATTCGGAGTCTTTCTCTTCTTCGAATTCTTCTTCGTCCTCAATTTCTTCTTCTTCCTCAAATTCTTCTTCTTCCTCAAATTCTTCTTCTTCCTCAAATTCTTCTTCTTCCTCAAATTCTTCTTCTTCCTCAAATTCTTCTTCTTCCTCAAATTCTTCTTCTGGAGGCTGAGGCTGCTTATTAGGCTCTTCTTCATATACGGACGGTTGTCTAAGTTCTGATAAAATTCTTCTAACCTTTTCAACATCACCATCTCTTCTTGCCTTAGCCAAGACTCCACGGCAAACGCTACGGGTTCTCTAAAATTAATACCAAAATCCAAAGGTGAGATCTAAGGTTTAGACTTATATAGACTAAGAGTATATCAAGATTAATATTTCAAAATTTATTCCCTTTTAGATTCTTATTACCCAAGATTTTCTTAAAATCATTATTTCAAAATAATTTAAGATATTTTTGAAAAGTGATTATAGTTAGAGAAAATATATACATATATAGTAAGTTTATAAACCTATTATTCCTTCAATTCATAAATCCATATATATATATATATATGGATTATAAACCAATTGTTATAAGATTTTTAAATTTTAAACATCTCTTTTTAGAAACCCATTATTCTAAAATTATCTTTAAAGGATGGAAAATTTCTTAAAAATTTACTAGTTTAAAAAGTTTCCAAATTTCTTTAGTAAATGAACTTAGTAAAATTTACTTTCCAAGATTCGAATCCTAAAGGGTTCAGATTTCTAAGGAATTTAGGGTATATTTAAGTAAAAAAAACAACCAGTACAATACACAAGGTTGACAACTAAGACCACTAAATCCTAGATGATAAATTATTATCATCTCAACCAATCATCACAAGTACCATATACTTTTAAAATGATACTTTTTATATATAGAAAATATATCTAGGTAAAATTATTTCACCTTCCCTTTTAAAACAATATTGTGTCCGTTGGCCTGGTCCAAGTGTTTAGAGATCCCTATCAATAACGGTAGCTACTCGTATTGACCAGAATCCATATACCACCCAACCGATCAATTAACACAATATAAAACCATTTTACATAACTAACAAATACGCTCTCTCGTATATATATATATATACACTCAGACTAAAATAGGTGTCTACAGATCCTATCTCTAATGAACAACCCTTCCGAACCTAGGTATTCACTCAACCTAGTTCTCTGATGTTTACTTAACCAAAAGCTTAGGCATTCGCTCAACCTAAGCTCTGATACCACTGTAACGACCCGCCACTCATTCCACTGAATGACGCATCATCAATAAGAAAGAAAGGGGTAGAAAATAGAAAAGAAGAGAAGAAAGAAAGAAACAACAACAACGATCTCACAGCGGAACGAATAAATTATATTAATAACATAATCTATTACATAGTATACAACACTTATCAGAGTTTACACAACTATACAACACATACTAGACAGATATAAACATCTGTCTAGATATTACAATTCAAATACAATACAAGACTCTAACACAGATATCAACACAGCGGAATACTATATCTATGAACGCCGAAGCCTCCTGCTCCATTGCTCCTCCACAATACGTCAAAGCTAAACCTGAATCCCTTGGCTACTCGTAAAAATTTGAGTACCCAAGAGTTTATAAAACAGAAATAAACAACTTGGGTCAGACATGGGTCTGGTGTGAGTAACAGGTTAAACTTGTTTAACTTCAAAACCATTTGGAAAGAAAAGGTATCTCGTAAGACTTCCCGCACATAAACACGGAAAAGTTTTTACCTTACGATAACCAAAACATTTGATAGGAAATTCGATTGTATTATAATAGGGTCTAGGGTTTTCAAATAAATATGAAATAGCCGAAATTGTTACATTATTAAATTCCAGCATACATAAGTATACAATCAAGTCCGTTATCACTTATTGGAATTTGGATTTCCATACAATGGCAGAGCTACCGGGGTACCGCTCATCACAGTACGGGGCCTAGATCACCGTACCGAGGATCACTCCCAATCCCCTGCAACACAAAGCCGGAACCATCCCTTACTGGATAATCCCGAATAAAATCACCCCACAGATGGCCGTCGCCAACTGCACCACTAAGCCGAAATAAAAGAAGGAACTCTCTAGACAGGGATGACCTTACTCTCAGTGGGTGCTACCCACGAAGCCTTGCTGCACCTCCCCTGTTTTAGCCATTCCCGGTTGATGAGGCTTGAGGTCACGATTACCTTTAATCAGATCACATCACTTAGAATGCTCATCGTCCTCCTGACGATGTTCTGAAAGCATTCAATCCATACAAGTTCGTTCCGGGTTCGAACGAAACCGAAGGCATTATCTCGTTACACTCGTGTTGGAATCACCCTCAGAGTTAACGACAATAACCCTTGCACTCTGAATCTTCATCTTCACTTGAGATTCACGACCTATTGTTAATTTGGATCGATGTGGTATTCGGGTCTCCAGACCTGGAATTCCGGTATACGGAAACCCAATCCCGGTCTCATCGAAATCCAAAATGTATCTTTTAAGGCCAAGTTGTTTTAATGTTAAAACAATTCAGTTCTTATCTATACTACACACAGATAGATAACTCAATAGATAATCTATATTATCATCCAAACAGATAATTCATATCATCATTCAATTCAACCAAACATCTATATCATAGATCAGCACATCTCTTATCAGAGATATTAACAATGCAAAGCATTCAATATCGTTCATCCATCCTTAAGTAATGATTTATATTATCTCTAATTAATTTAAAGTGAATTAAATTAATTACTTCATTTTTATAAATCCTGCTTACTTAATTATTAATTAAACAAATTAATTAATCATACTTTAAGTATCATCTTAATTAATCATTTCGGATTAATAATCCTTTAATTACTTTAAGTAATCTATCCTTAATTAATTTCACAAATTAATTATCTTAACCCATTCAGTAATTAATCTTTAATTACTTCATTAATTAATTAACTGTACTTAATTACATTAATCCTTAATTAATTACAATTAATTAATTACTTAATCACTTATTATTTATTAATTAATCTTAATTAATCAATCCTTAATTACATCATTAATTATATTAATTAATGATCCTTAATTACTCTTAATTAATTATCTTATTTAAATTAATTACATATAATAATTAATTAATCACATTTATTAATCACCTTTGATTAATCTCATTTAGTAATTAACTACTCTTAATTACTTTTCCATAAATTAATTACTCATTAATTAATTATCTTTTAATTAATCCCTTGATTAATTATTCAAAATAATTAAACTCAAATTTCTTTCATTATCTCCATTTAATTACATCCAGTAATTACCTTTAATTTCTTTTTTTTTTTTGGCAAGGCCGACGGGGTTGGATGGTCCCCGACCATTTTATTGCAACACCACAAAGAATACAACACAAACATTGAGCAAGCTCAAAGACTACAGAGGAAAACATAGTGCTACAAAAACTGGAACTAGAAAGAGAAAATAAAGAAACAGAAAAACATAACAATAGTCAGTCTTAGAAAGAGTGCTGTATGCCGGGATCAATGGGAAAAGACAGCATACTCAGAGAAGTTTTGATCACATTCATCATCCAATGTAAGAACATTTCATTTGATTTGCCTTTCTCAGAGTGAAACACCCTAGTATTTCGTTCTTTCCAAACCGCTGCTATAAAACTTTTCAAAACAGCTAGGAATAATCTTTTTTCTTTTCGTTTGTGTCCTGTCATATCGAATAAAGCTTTCCATTCAGCCGAGTTGTCTAGTGAGGGCACGCTCGAACAAAGTTTATCCTTAACAAGTCTCCAAACATTATTTATATTAGCACATTCAAAGAACAAGTGTTCCACAGTCTCCACTTGAACACTGCAGAAGTCACACAGAATGTTCACTTCCATTCCCATGCAGACGAGTTTAGCCTTGCTGAGTAATGCACGATGTAACACCTTCCAGAGTAATAAATTATCTCTCAGACTACTATCCTTATGCCAAGTACGTTTGCTCCAATTCCAGTTAGCCAACTGCTTGTTATTCATCAGAAAATCGTACACATTGCTTATTCTGAAAGCAGACGCTTTATCTCCCCAAACCAGCAAATCAGTGGAAGGTAGCATGGGAATATATCTTCTTATTTGGTTCCATATACGCTGGATTCTCTGATTGGACGAAAAAGTATTTGAACTCTGAATATTATGGAAAACATCTCTGACCTTGGCAGCATGATGTATGCCAGTTTGCATCATTTCATTATAAGTAAGATGTCTCTTCAGAATCAGTCCCTTGTCAAGCCAGGGATCGTTCCAAAAGCTTGTATTATAGTTAGTATTGGTGCTCAGTTGCATGAGAGGAAGAACCTCCTCCTTTATCTTGAATATACTCTGCCATGTCCAACTAAGGTTCTGCGGCTTGCGCATAGTCCAGATATTTCTGCCTTTGATTACGTTGTTCCTTGACCATGCAGCCCAATTGCTGTCAGTACTGTTATAGAAGGTATCAATGTGTTTAGCAAACGCCGCCTTATTCCATTGTTTTATGTTGATGATACCTAAGCCCCCTTTATTCATCGGTTGCTCGACTGTTTTAAATTTGACTGGTGCAATATATCTGCCATTGGTTCTTCCCGTCCATAGAAATCGCATAAAGGCGCTTCTTATCATTTTCATAAGTTTGATAGGTAGAACATAAGCTCTAGCCCAATAAACTTGCATAGCAAATACAACTGCCTTGACTAGGGTTAATCTACCCGCTTGGCTAAGTTTCATTGTCGTCCAGCAATTTAATCTCGCAGTAATCTTCTCGTACAAAGGAAGGCAAAGATTAGTTGATATTCTAGATGTAGTCAGTGGCAGCCCTAAGTACGAAACCGTGTTTGGATTGGGGTAAAGACCAGTAGCCTGTGAGATTGCTTCCACTTGTTCTTCATTAACCCCAGCAATAATTATTTCTGATTTCTGAATATTAACTTTCAACCCAGTCATGGCATAAAACTGTGCTAGCGTATCCATTAAGCTGTCGACAGTTGCGATGTCAGGTGTGCAAAACACAACGAGATCGTCAGCGAACATTAGCGTAGAGATACTAGGTTGACTGCAATATTGATGGCACTTAAACTTGCCATGAGCAATGAGCCTATTTATCATTCTGGTCAGGAGCTCCATCACCACTATGAAAATATACGCAGAAATCGGGTCTCCCTGCCTTATACCCTGCTTACTTTGGAAAAAACCAGCAGGTATACCATTGATTAAGATCGAATAAGATGGGGTTGAGATGCATTCATAAATCCATGCAAGAAAGTGGGGTGGGAAATTCATATATCCCATGATTCGAATGATACTATCCCATTGTAACATATCAAAAGCTTTCATGATATCCAGTTTAATCATAGCTTTTGGGGAAGAAGTCTTTCGATTATAGCCTTTAAGAAGCTCATGCACAAGAAGAATGTTGTCTAGAATATTCCTACCAGGGAGGAAGGCAGCTTGGTTACTAGAGACCAAACTAGGAAGAACATGCTTTAATCTTGAAGCTATAATTTTGGAAATACATTTGTAAATCGCATTGCAGCATGATATAGGACGAAACTCACTGACATGATGCGCATTATGTTTCTTGGGGATAAGAGCAATATTAGTGTAGTTGAACGACCTGAATAGCTTGGATTTTTTGAAGAAAAGTTTAATTGCATTGATAACGTCATTGGAAACGATTGACCAACAACAAGTGTAGAATTTGGCGTTTAATCCATCTGGGCCACCGCAAGAGTTACTGTTAAGAGAAAACATGGCTTCTTCAACTTCATCTGATGAAACTTCAGAGCATAGGTAGGAATAATCAGTTTCAGTTATTCTGGGAAGTATGTCAGTTGGAATTTCTTCAAGACTTGGTACAAAGTTGTTGTCATTGCCAAAAATGGAAGAGAAGTATTGCACAAAAGCTTCCTGTACATCAGTCACAGTGGATCGCAGCTGATCATCCTTAGATTTGATAGTGGTTATATTCTCTCTACGATGTTTGTTCCTGAGTCTAGCATGGAAATACTCACTGTTTCTATCTCCATGCTCAGCCCATTTAATTCTACTTTTTTGTTTAATCATATCGCTCTCGGTTGTTAAGGCTTCACTGTATTGTTGGGATAAAATATGCTCAGCCGCAGAAAGATCAGAATCATTGACATTCGATAACATTTCCTTTTGCACCTCAGCAAGTTTCTGACCAATGGCAGTGCTCAACTTATCTCCCTTGCCATAAGTCTTGAAGGACCACTGTTTCAGGGTAACTTTAACTTCTTTTATTTTCTCCTGCAAAATAAAAAGATGATTACCATGCTTTTCTTTTATCCAAGCATTTAATACAATAGTTTTAAATTCTGGATTTTTAATCCAAGAGTTAAAAAATTTAAAATTAGATTTTTCTCTCTTGTCTGCTCCATGAAGGTGGATGATTTGAGGAGAATGGTCAGATAGAAGAGGAGGCGGAAGTTGAGTGTAAAGGAGAGGCCATTTGGTAAGAGCTGCTAGATTGGAAAAGGTGTGATCAATTCTAGAGAAAGTCCTCCTTCCTTGCCTTCTTTTGTTATTCCATGTATACTGCATTCCAACAGTTTTTACAGGGATTAATTCTGCTAGATTGAGGGTAGTAGCAAGCGGTTTGATTTCGTTTAGAGAAAGGGGATTCCCACCAACTCTATCAGAGAGCATAAAACAACAATTGAAGTCACCCAAAATTATCCATGGATGAGTGTTTTGACGAAGAGCTGGAATAACATCAAACAGCACAGCTCTGGCCTCATAAGAGTTGAAGGCATATACAAAGGTAACGTAGAAGGAAGTGTTATCAGTGAATGATTGAACATGGCAGTGTATCATTTGAGGATTGGAGAGGAGAGGAGTGATTTGAACATGAAGGGGATTGAAAAGAATCAGGATCCTACCGTAAGGTGCTTCATCCAGGTTATGCACGTAGTTCCAGTCAGGGTTAATGTAATTGGCAGCCCTGGTCGTTAAATCACGATTTAGCTTAGTCTCTAGCATAGCAATGATGGATAAGTTGTGGTTACCAATAAGCTCTTTACATTGGTTAAGTTTGTTGACGTGGTGTCCGCCTCGTATGTTCCATGCTCCCAGATTCGTCATCATTGGAGCGCACGTGCATTGATTATTTCAATTTTCATTCTCCTCGTAACTGCTTGCGAAGAGGTTAAATAGTTAGGGATATCCACCGAAAGTGGAGTTGTTTCTCTGCTGTTATTACCTTTAATTTCTCTTTCCTAAGTAAGTATGCTTCACTAATTACATTTAAGTAATTACCTAACAAATCACCAAGTGATTTTCTTAAATTAATTTAATTAATTAATTTAAACTATCAAATTTATTTGATAGTTACCTTAAGTAATTAATTACTTTAGTTACTTCCATTAAATAAATTAAACTTAACCCATTTATAAATGATGATTATTAATTACTTAATCTAATTGATTATCAAAATTAATCATATTAACTAAGTATTTAATAATCTTTAATTAATGATTTATCATTAATATTAACAATTCTTTAATTACTTTATTTATTTAATGATTCCTATATCATTAAACCTCTAAATTAAAGTATAACTATTTATAACTACTTTAATTATCATTTACAAAAGCTTTGAATCTTTTACTTTTAAATCTTTCTTTTATTTCATTTCAAATTAAAGATTTAAAATAAATTATAAATTTAACTTTAACCAAATTTAAATTAAATTTACAATTCCCTTTTAAAAACCAAATGTTAAAGAACACTTAACATTTATAAAAGAATTTACAAGATTTTTAAATTCATTCTTTAAAATTCAAACCTTTTTAATTTTACTTTAAACATCTTAAATTTTGTTTAAATATTATAATACAAACTTATTCATTTCACATCTGGGATACAAAATAAACTTGAACCCATATTTTTAACTTGATTTAAAACATAGTTTAAATCCTGCTTTTTAAAGTAAAAAAAAAAACTCATTTTAAATTAAAAAAAAACTGTCAGCCTTTTAAACTGAACACAAAATCTACCCGAGACAAAACTGAATTAACTTCGAGTCAAAACCCAATTGCTCCGAGCCTTACACGCGAAAACTCGAGACTTCCCTCTGTTTTATCTCTAAAAACTGTTACAACCCATACGAGTTTCCCTTGGAAACAACTCGAGCCAGATCCCAACAATCACGGCATGACTTCGAGTCACAGAGACTTCATCTCCTTCTACCTCTAACCCAACTTCTTCCAGATGTACGAAATGTACATGTGCACATGCACAGGCGAAATGCTCGCCTCAGACCATCGACTCCGACGCCAACATATCGTCTCCGATCACCCCTCACGGTCTCGATCCCCTGAACCTCGAACAAATCCCTCTGTCGAAATCGAGATACCTGTCACAGGAACAGGAAGGAAACCCAAAACTGGAACATCATCAAACTCCATTCTCCGATCACCAGAAACATCACTGCCACCGGCCATGCCTTCACCTACTCCCCCTCTACTCATCCCCAAACACCGGTCGAACTCGATCCCCTGTGGCATTCGAACGAGACCAAAATGTAGATATGGCAAAAACTAGGTTTACAGACAGAATTCCATCGCCGTTGCCACCACGGCGAACTTCAGCGCCTTTCTTTATTTTTACCTGCATCTCCGTTCACTATTCCATCACCACAGTGAACCCCGAACGTTCTAGTCTACTCGATCATCAGAAATCGCCTATAACTTCAAAACTTAGTCCACTCGAACTGCTCCTTCATTCCAATGTTAAAAATTATGATTTTACCTTTAAAAATCAAGTTTCTAGTTAATGATTTAGTTTACATGTCTGAATTTAGAAATTTAAAAGTTCGAATTTTTGTCATATTTCAAGTTGGCACTGTTTTCTTGAGTTATTGAATCATTACCAATGCAATTTAACTTAAGTCAATCCTAAACTAGAGGTTGGAATGAAACAAACAATGTTCTTCTAAGTCTTAAGTCCAAACGAAGATTAAATGAAAGAACTTGAATTTAAATCAAGACTTGAACAAAACACTGTAAACAGAAGAGTATAGATATTCACATGCCTGCATACCACATACTTCAGCAATTATAAACATGCAATCATTCTTCACAAATACAATATTAATCACAGCATTAATATTCAAACTAATTTATACTTTAAGTTCAAAAATGAGGTTATTCACAGATTTTCAAAAAAGATTTGAAGAACAGAGCTATCACAGGTAACATATATGCACATCAACATATATACATGCATGCATAGAGATATACCTAAAAATATATTCACAGATAACTTATTTTTAGAGGTAAGCATGCAACCAGATTTTATCCTTAAATTTTTAAAAGTATTGTTACTCACCATTTTAAAAGGCAGAGAAATTTCCGGGCTTCAAATTTTGATCTGGCAATTTCCTTTGATTTAAAACTTGAATTGTTTTGATCTGAAAAGTTTGTTGCAGAGATTACTGCTTGATTCCAGACTTGCTTTTGATTATCTGCTATAGGTCTTTTTTCTTTAATTTGAAAATGCTTTGCATGCTCCAATTTTGATGTTGAAAAAGAATTGCAGGTTGAAGAAATGTTTACAGACTTGTTTTCAAAACAGAGAAAATTGTTTTTATGATCTCTGCTTTGAATTTGAAACTGACTCTTTGAAAATGAGATTACAGGTTATTGGTTTGAGATTATAGTTTGAGGAGTATTTGATTACAGATTTGTTTTTCTGGAAATTTTGTTTAGAGGAATTTTGTTTGAGAATGTTGAATTTGATTTTCTGGTTTTGCTTTTAGAAGTGGAAAACAAATTTTCAGATTTTTGAAAAATGAAGATTAGAAAGGAATGAAGAAGGTGAAAACATGTTTTATAAGTGTAAATGATTTATTCAAAAATAAAAGAAAACAAAAGTTTAAAACTTGACATTTGTCATTCTCCTTTGTTAATTAATTAACACTTGTTATTTAGGTGACTTTATAGACTTACACATGTTATTTAAGTAATCCTATTTATTTTAAATGTAAATAAAATCCCTTTCCTTTATTTATAAATGCTTATGTATATATATTAATTATAAAGAAACAAAACTAATTATTACAAACAAAAGTTAACATATATTTTGAAATCCAAAACTATTTAAATATTACCTCTTGAATTCTAAATGAAAATCTAATTTAAAGTAATTTTAACAACACCTTAAATTTGAAATAACAATCCTATTTTACTAATGTCTATTTATCTATATATAAAACAATATATTATTTATATTGTTTTAAAAATAGCAAATTTGTCAATTTAAAATAATATTTAAGAGAGATTATAAATTACTACTATTATTAAATGAATTAACATATCAAATGTAAATTGTATTTTAAACTTATATATATATATATATATATATTCACTTTTAAATCATATTTAATAAGAAAATAAAATAATCCTTATTATAAATCTTATTTAAAACCATATAGATATTTTGTTTTAAATAGCTTTAAAAAGCAAATATTAAATAAATCATAATCTCAAAATTATCAATATATATATATTAGAAATTTAAAACAAGATTTCATTATTTATTAACTTTTAAATCAAAGGCAATCTATTTACAGTATATATACTCATATATATATTATAGATAGAAATCATTTTATTAACTTATAAAAGATAAAATTTCACTAATTAAATATCTATTTAATTAGATTATTAACCAATTCAAATTTTTATTATCCAATGTTATCAAATCAATTTAATTATTTAAACAGATTATTAAATTGGTATTGTCCATAAATTCCGGGATATTACAATTAGAGTGGAGAAAAGAAGTGAAAAAGTGTAGAAGTCGAGCTCTCAAAATGGCAGCACTTCGTCGCTTCAAAATCCGGATCCCAAAAATGAAGAGAAGCTCTCCTATTTATAGCTGAAATCCCTATCTCGTCTGCCTCCATGAGTCGTTTACGACTCACGACTCAAAGCCCTACGACTTAACTTCTGCCTATGACTCACGACAAAACAGCTATCTCCTAAGTCGTCTCCGACTTATAGCATGCGCCTACGACTCACCAGACCCCCTGTCTACGACTTAAATGCGCACGCCTCACTTGGTTAGACGACTCAACTACTAACTCGTATACGACTCATCACAAAGGCTACGACTCATCCACTTGCGCGAGTTATCACCTACGCGCGACTCAACAGCTTACGACTCATCCCTTAACTCGTCCACGACTTAACTGGATATACGACTCAACTACTAAGTCGTCTACGACTTATCAAATCCCACTATCCTATGACTCATAACCTAGCAGCCAACTACTGAGTCGGTCACGACTTAACAAATAGCTGGGGTTACGACTCAACTGGTCAGACGACTCATCAGATAACCAGGATACGACTCATCAGATAACTCGGGTACGACTCATCAGATGACTTGGGTACGACTCATCAGATGACTTGGGTACGACTCATCAGATGACTTGGGTACGACTCATCACCTTAACTCGGTCACGACTTAACCGTTACAACTTAAGCCTTATCTCGCCCAGCCCTTAAGTCGCGCCTACCCCTTAAGTCGTTCAAACGACTTATCCTTACACCCTTAACTAGCCAAATCCCTGAGTCGCTCCTATCCCCTAAGTCGTATACGACTCACGACTTACACTAAGTCGTTCACGACTCAGGACTTAGCCATTTTCGCCTAAAATCTGAAATGGCTCAAAAACTCTAAAATTTCAAATTCTGTCGAACTTGTCGATCCGTTAAAAGTACGGGTCGTTACATTAGCATTACGCCTTTTAATTACGCAATCAATTTTGCAATTGATTGTACTTATTAATGCCTACAATTCAAATTAGCTTTATCCTTTTTAATTAATATCCCATCTTTCCTTTTTCTTCAAGAAACTCTTCCCCTAATCAATCAGTAAATCAATTAATTCATATCCTCATTTGTATTTGATAAATCAAATTTATTAATACATGCAAGCATTATTAACCATTTAAAACATATATACTATTCATTAATAACTAGCACTTTTTATCTATGCATTTCCTTTCAATTAACCATTTATTTAAATGTATACACATTTATCCTAATTTCAAATAATTCCAAAAAGGATAACTAAGGCTCCTCTCTCTCTCTCTTTGCGTTAATTATTTTCGTTCTATTCTTTTTAACATATTCAACCATTCAAGTGTAGCAATTAATACTTCCCACTTGAAGCATTCTGGGGACTTAGCAGCCATTCCTACTTTTCATATTTATGCGCATAAACACCCTTTTCTTCTCATCTTTTTAATGCACATTTAACTTGTTTCTTAACAATTAAGTTTTATCATATTCTGGCATAAATCCCTTATTTTCAAAATCGACGCAAAACGCAAGCAACAGTAAATGCTTCATATCTTTTTATACGGTATCCATTTCTGACAATTTATATATGAATTTGGGCTAGAAAAATCTACTTAATACAATGGAAAAGTTAAAATTCCCAAATTCATTTATTTGTGAAAATTTACTATTTCATCCTTTTATGTAAATTTACATTTTTAACATTTTAATTCATTATTAAAACTCACGGGGTGTTACATGGTGTCTAGAATAGTAGTGTTTAAGCTTGGGGTTAGATAAAAGTTATTCTCCCTTCCCTGCCTAATGACTTATCCAATTGGATGGAGCAAGTCCCAAAGGTTGATCCAAATGCAAGGCCAAAATTTATTTTGGGCCTTTGGCTAATTTTCAAATTAAGATTTGAAAATTTAAAATATATTTAAATGTTTAGTTTAAAATATAAAAGGAAAATTTATGAATGTTATAAAATAAATTTAAAAAATTTAAAACTGTTTTGAGAAATTATTTTTATTTTTTTATTTTTTATAAATATTTAATTAATTTGATTAATTAAATATATAATTAATTAAAAGTTAATTATGTGTATGTGTGTGTGTGTGTATATATATATATTAATATATGTATATAATTACAAAGGTCATAGTTGAAAATTTATCTCAAATTTGTTTAAGGTAAAGTGAATAAAAATTTTGAAATAATTAAAATATTTGATTAAAATGTCTAAGTAGATAAATAATTTATTTTATGTACAATTAATTAAATGTTAATTAGTTAAAAAATATTTTTTATATTATATATAACAATAAATGTTATAGTTGAATACTCTTAAATAGTTTATGATGAATAAAATATGGTTTACTAAATATGATTTATTTAAGATGAATAAACTATTACAGTTAAATTAATATGATTTAATTGGTGCGATACATATAAATATTAGTTGTTATAGATAAATTAAATTTATATAATTATATATATATATATATATATGAATACATACACATGGTATGTATACTGTGATTTCAGATGTGTCGACACTTGATTCACAAGGGTATTTCATAAGAAATACATTGTTCTTTAAATCAACATCACCTATTGTTTATTAAAGATTATGAATCTTTTATATAGTTGACCTTTGTCATTTTGTTGGAACTTGGCCAGCCCGTAGGGGTATAACTGAGTAAATTCAGTAAAATAAAATTACCTTTTTGGATCTTTATTGGGCTTATGTAGTCTAAATTAATTTAGAACTTTTTAAAATTTTCTTTTAAAATAAAATCAGTGTTTTATTTATTTAATAAATAATGTTTTATTTTGTATAGTTTATATTATATAGTACATGTGTGTATCATATACACATATATGTGTTTGTGCACGTGCAACAAAATAAAGTGAACATGGTTTGATATGTCCGTATATAGATGCTGGTATTTATACCGCAACAGACATGTTAGCTTCTCTCATATACAAATACGTTGTCTAACTGTATATATGTGTGTATATATAAAATATAATTTAAATAAACGTATATGTATACATACATATATATATTATATAAACACTTATAAAATAATATTTAATAATGCACTCATATACGTGTGTGTGTGTATATTAAATATAATTATGTTATAAAATGTTTTTAATATTAATATAGTAAATAAATTTAAATAAATATATAATATTAATATATATATTTCAAAAATTGTTGAATTTTTTTAAGTACAAATTAAACATTGTATATATAATACGTTTAATTACATATATAATACTTATAAAATATTGTAAAATATATATAATAAATATTAAAATTATGTATATTGCTCTCGACCTAGAAATAATTAAAAGAAATTTCCTCGGTTTAAAACTATTAACAATTTATTTAATTCATTTAACTTTTCTGTATGGTAAAATTATTAAAAATTTTTTTTTAACAAAATGGCAACATATTTTTGTTTAAAATTTTATACTTATATTTTTCTGAAAGGTAAGACAGATTTTATAGTGGACCATCCACATTTTATAATTCAAAAAGGAAAGTAACATGATGCCGATGCAACTACAACTCATGCGAGGACCAACATGACCATAACATGATTACAAAGCTTGGCGATTATCTACCATAAGCACAAAGACTAAATGGCAATACAAAAACCAGTTTCAAACCCAAACATTGCATCTAACCATGACACAGAAAACTGCAAAACATCACCACAAAAACATTGCATCCAACCAACGAAACAATACAATTTACAGAACCGTCTAATGACTAAGAACACCATACCTAAAGCTGCATCCTCCCCTTATTGAAGTAGCATACCAAGCACCAACGATAAACTACACTTCATGCTGCAAGCAATCCCAAAAGAGTAGTTTTTAAGGGTTAGAGAAAAGCAAGGCTTTGGACTTGGGTGAACATATGCCCATACTATAAGCAGAATTGACAAACGAATAAAAACAGAGCCAATGAAGCAACCATAGCTAGGATCTAGAACCCCCACAAAGGAATAAAACAATGAAAGAACAAACAACATCCGCACTGAAGCTCTATAGTCATGGCCCTTCCGTTGCAAGCAATCTCCAAGGATAAATGATATGATGACATGAGGTGGCGAGAGAAGACACCGAATCCAAAACCCTTAAAACTAGACCGTTGGCAAATGACAAGCTTTAGGAGTTGACCAATGACATAAGAGAGAGTTCCAATCTAAAGCCACCACACTAAGACAGATTAACGAGAGGCTCCAAATAGGAAACACCAGAAAAGTAACCTAGACAAAGCAAGGGCGGAACCGTACAATAATGCAGATCTAGAAGCATGTAGGTAAAGGGAGGTCGAAACAATGTGGTGAGACCTCGAAGTCACCAAAAAGGGGATTAAGCAGCGGCGGCTAACACTAGGTATTAGGAGAGGATTAGGATTGAAGCATGAAAGGATAAGTTTGGATTAGACGAAACGTGAAGAAAGGGGGAAAAAGGAAGAGGAGGCAGAAGATGAAACCCTAGTCCCCATCAATGGTGAGAACTCTTGTTCCAAAGGTTTATTTATTATTTTTGTTTTATACTTGTATTTTATATTATTTATAAATATAAATAAATATATATAAATATATATATATATATATATTAATTGCATAAACAAATTTTTAATTAAATAAAAGTTATATATATAAGGATTAAATAAATAATTAATTAAATTCGTGAGCATATGTATTTTATTAAAAAAATTGTAAGATATAAAACATATATTTTATAGTATTATATCTAGTGTATTAGTTTTTAATTAAAAGAAATTGTTTATATAAATTAATTAATTATGAAAATTAATAATTTTATTTTAAAGCCGTGAGCAATATGACATAGAACATATACAATTTTTTTGTATACACACGTATATCCAACCATCGAAACGTGATGCCACATCGATATACAGATTCATCATATTTGCTAACTAATAGATATATGATATATAATAAATAAATTTAACATTAATAAATCAAAGAGATACCTTTTACAAAAACCTAGAATTCGCACCTTAAAATGATGAACTAAGCTCCTTAATCCAATTCCAAGTCCAGAAGTTGCTAGCTCCCGAATAGCTTTACCATCGATGATTGAATCGATTTAATTTGAAGTGTTTTGATGTTTGGATTTTAAATACCTAAAGGGGTTATGACCGTCTATGTTATGCAATAAAAAGATCATAAGTCATTTTTAAAGTGAGGGTTAAGGTGAATATATAAGAGAGAGATAATGGAGTGAAATTAGGATCTAGATCCACTTATTTCTCTTACCCATTCTCTCCTTTCTTATAATTCAAAACCCTCCTTATAAGCCATCAAATGGCTGGTCACCATTAGGCCAATCTACACCCAGCTATCCAAGCCCTCTTATGGGCCTCAAAACAATTCCATGCCCGAACAATATTCGTTATTTTTAAATCCAATTTAAATGCCTATTGATATCGTATATAGATCAATGTATTTATAACTATTATATTTACACTATTTATATTGTTCAAAACACATCAAATATAATTTTATAATTAATATTTCATAAATATTAATTAATTTATAACTATTATAATTTAATTAAATTAGTTGGTAACAGGAGTATTCAACGATTCAGTTGTGTGACTTTTAGATCTAAATTTGGTCAGCGGTTAATATCGAACAATTTGAATATTAACGTTCATACGTCATTTAGTAGGTGGTGAAATCGTGGCCAAATTTATCGCTTACTCAACATCGGTAAAATCTAAATTTTACTTTATTAAGCGTTACCGAGTAATGACAATTATTTACGCCAATTCTCTTTGTCAAAACTATATCACTTTGGACTTATGAAATTTGATAATGATCAAAATTCCAATGTTATCCATATTTAACTCTATGGTCCAAACACAAAGTCCTTGGTTCAATAATAACAATTATTATTAATTGTACTGCTCTAGCTAGAGAATTTGACTTTGATTTGACTTCAGTTGACCATGATTCTAACTCCATATAACCGAGAAGATGAATCCTCTGTTGAATAGTATTGCACTTCAAATGCTTCCACTCGACCCAACTATAGTCATTCAGTGGACGTTATGCCATGATCTAATTATAATCAAAGCGAAGCTTCCACATCAAAGATCAACAATATTCTCAAGTTAAGAGAACTGTGTAATATTTACATCAATATTTTCCGTTTGACTTAGTTATATTAACCGATAGAAAACTATTAAGTGAGTCATCCCACGGTTATCCAATAACTATTAGTACATAACTCCTAGTGCCCCCAGCATCCATAAGTAATACACTATCCAACATTTGGAGAGTGTTACGTACTCTAATCTTAATGGATATATCAATATCCAGTCTCGATACATCTTGACTAGAAATATTTAAAACAATATGTTTATTTTATTATGATATATCATGATTACAGCACATTGCAACTACTATCACAAAACATACCATTTATGGATTTTGTATTAAATATACTTTTAATTATATTAATTAATATAACGCATCATTTCAAGTATATAATAGAAAGAAAACACCTTTTATTTCAAAGAAGATTGGTCATCAAGTTAGATATATGTAACAATTACGAAATTGTCCCTAAGAATACCCCCTAACTCTATCACATGTATATACTGATATATTACTTGCATACGTACTGGTTGTTGATCAAACTCAAACTAGAGCTATTATGTGTAGTACGATCAATATATTTCTTATATGAGGTAAGGCACATGCATGTATTTATTAAGCAAACACAAGGTACATGCATTATACTTAGATTGTCGAGAAATGATAGGTTAGAGTGAATAGTCTCTCTTTATTTGCTGAGCAAACTCAAGGTCAACATCAAGATTAGGGCAAAGACCACAGTTAGGAGCTATATATATGATACAATTGATAAAGAGTTATTCGTTGCTTTTGTGCCTATGATTTGTTGAGTAAACTCAAGGTCAAAATCCCAATGCAAATGAGTCCCAACACCCACTAGAGAAATCAAAAGGTTTCTATATTTCTCTTTTGGTTTTGAGGAATATAAAAGTCTTATGAGAGCCTTATTAGAAAAATGAAATGACCACATTTAACCATTCTAATATTGTAAGAACATATGTTGTAAAAAGTTAAAATAATCTACTCTAATAGATTTGAGCAACTAATATAGGATAATTTTTTTACTGAACTACAAATGAATTGAATTAGGATTAAGAAAAAAATGCAAACAATATTTACTAATAAATCTTTATGCTTGTTATCACTTCAAAGGCCATGCAAGAGCCAAATTATCAACTACTAAATACAATACCTTGGCCACTTAAACATTTACTTTCCCAAGATTGTGTATTATCTTCCATGAGCTTTGAACTCTAAAGGAATACAAGAATATGGATATTTAACCATATTCGAGCACATACAAAAGTTGTATATTGAATGATCATGTTTGTGTTGTACAAATCTTATTGAAAATGTTTTACTCGAAATATGCAAGTAAACCATAGTGTTACTATCATTATCAATCTTGAAGGTATACGACATCAGCATAACCATGATGTTGCATCAATAAGCAATGTCGAAAGTATGAAGATAAATCAAGGCTGAAAGCATACAATGTCGCTTCTCATCAATAAAGAATAATAGGCAACGTCGCAGGTCATCAGCGGAGCCAGAAATACTAGACGCCATCAATGCTTCATACCGCTTATAAAGTTAAATGAATGATATTGTGCCAAAGAAATTGGAAACAATGTCCCGTGTTAGTAAGGGAATGACAACATTGGAAGGCTTTATGCCGAAAGCCGTCAATGTTATAACATTATGATATAACATTGATGCCACATCACATTAATGCCGCATTCCATCATTAAAGCACTTGTTCCATATAGCCAGAAGAATCAATGTCGCTCCAGATTAATATCGCATCTCTCCAATTCGGCCTTATTATAATGTCACCTTTCAAAGTAACGTCACATCTGATCAATGTCGCTTCACCATCGCTGCTGTCTCCTATCAATGCCACTCATCACCAATGTCGTCTCTTATTAATGTTGCATATAATCAATGTCACCTATTATCAATACCGCTTGTTATCGATGTTGTTTTCTATCGATGCTGCCTATTAACAATGCCATATGTTATCAATGCCAATCATTGCCAATGTCACCACATATCAATGTCACCACTTATTGATGCCGTGTCATAGTAATGTTGCACTTCATCAACCTTCAAAGGATGCCGCATATTCTCAATGCAATGTTGATATTGAATGTCATCAATGAAGGTTATCAAAGCAGGATGGATGCTAAGCGCCAAAGTTCACCATTGCAGGATGGAATAGTGCCATGCGCAATTAATATGGTTAATGTCGGAGGTCAAGCATGCCGCATGGACTTGTGGTAGCTGTCACGACCCGCCCTTCTCGACCCTCGAAAATCGACACAAAATACTCAACAGTATAATATGCCGACGATCGAACGCCGGAAAAGACAGATTGTAGGAAAAGAAAGAAGGTAGAAGAAGAAGAAGAATGAACTAAACAACATCAAAACCTCACAGTCGCAGCGGAATAAAATATAATATATAGAACAGAACTTTACACAAATCAAAACTATATTTGTTTATATACAATACATCATCATCAGAGTATATCAATACAACCAACCATAACCAGTCAAACAATCTCAACAATCACAGCAGCGGAATAATACAAGTACGAGAAATACGTCTCGGACTCCAGCTCCTCTCCTGGGCTCCATAGCAACCTATCCTGTAATATACTCGGTCTGACCCGAGCATTATAATAAAATAACACCCGAGTCAGTCTGGAATACCAGCGCATCATAAATACATCCAAACTGATTATTAAAGTTCAAAAATCCTTTGAAAACAAAAGCATCTCGTAAGACCACGCCACAAATAAACATGTCGGGTTTTTACCTTACGATAGCTAAAACACTTTTATATTAAAATTCTCTGATATTATAATAGTGTCTATAGAAAGTAAAATAGAATCTAGCTGAAATGCTTGCATCTCACATTTCAACAATAGTTGGGCACAATCAAAACCGTACAGGCACGTAGGGAGAATGGATTTCCAACGAATGACTAGGCACTGGGGTACCACCTGTCACAGTACGTGGCCTAGATCACAGTACCGAGGAGTACGCCCGCTCCCCTGCAACACAAGGCCGGAATCATCCCTTACTGGATAATTCCAAGTAAAATCACCCCACGGTTGGGATCAGCAACCGCACCACTAAGCCGAAATAAAAGGGACATCTAGACAGGGATGACCTTACTCTCAAGTGGGGGCTACCCACGAAGCCTTGCTGCATATCCCCTGATTTTCAGTCATTCCCGGTTGATGAGGCTTGAGGCTAAACGATACCTTTACAGCACATATCCCTTAGAATGCCCATCGCCCACCTGACGATGTCACGAAAGCATTCGTCCATACAAGTCCGTCCCAGGTCCGAACGGAACCGAAGGCACTATTCCTACTACATCCATTTTGGAAATATCCTCAGAATTAGTAGCGACTAGCCCTTGCACTTCACTGCTCCATCTTCGACTCTGAACACGTTACACGAAACGTACAAACCGGATCGAAGTGGTATTCGAGTCTCCAGACCTAGAATTCCGGTATACGGAAACTCGATCCCGGTCTCTTCGAAACGATCAGCGCATTTGGCCAATATTGATAGTCGGTGATTTAACTATCAATTAATGTTCACAAACATCCATACACATCCATCACACAATAAATAATCTCCATATTATTTATTTGCTTCTAATATCTTTCAAAGATATATTTTCACATTTTCAAAACTCGTTTGAAAACAATTTTCCAAAACTCTTCCTTTACAAGGTAAATCCTTTACCCTTTATTCCCATCGGGAATAACCAAGTATAAAACAATTTGTATTTAAACAGCTAAAATACTTTATACTGAAATATACTTTAGAATATGAAAATTACTTCTATTTATTTACTAAAAATATAAATTTAAAATATGTGAAGAAAACTAGTTATTAACACATAAACTTTGATTTAAAAATAAGGGTTTTAGTTTCACTAAATTCAAAATAACGTTATAAGAAGAAAAATACTAATTTTAACAACTTAAGCTAAAACCAACTTTTAAATAAATCCATTTGTAAAAATAATTGCTAATATACTCCCAAATTATTACGGTATTAAAAATTATTAATATATTTCTTTAAAAATAACGATTTCTTAAAAATACTTTTAAAACGATTTAAAACTTAACCTTAGTTAAATAAAATCTTTTTATAAACATTTACTTGGTTTTCCCAGGGAAACACTTTCCCGTTTCTAAACATTCCAAAGTATTCTTTCATATAAATCCACTGATTTATTTCAAGTCAATTTATGATTTCAACATAAATTTCCAATTTCCATACTTAACTATAACTTCCTCCGAAGTTAAATCACAATTTTTCATTTCCGGAAATTCATTTTTAACTATAGTTTAAACATTTTGGTGAATTTTCAATGCAAACCGAATTTCCAATTCACTTAATTAAATTCCAACGAAATACGGCATTTCAAAACATTCACTTGAACTTGTTAATTTATAGTCGGAAACTCCATTTTAACATATTTCTAATTTTCAGATAACATTAGCCATTATTAAAATAAACATCGTTATTTTGAACAATTTATAATTTCATAAATTTAATCTCCAGAAAACTATACTTTCCATTTACCCATTTCATAAACTTCCCATTATATTCAAAATCCCAATTTGACCCAATTTACATTTTCTTTTCAAATCCGATTTCAAATTTTATTCTTTGAAATTCTAAATTTAACAATTCATTTTATTTCGTAAAAACACAATTTATCCATTTATAATTAAATTCTGTGATTATAATTTATACAACAATTTCACAGTACAATTTATTTTCAGATTTATCAATCACAGCATATAAACAGGTATCATTATCAATTACAAAATAACTGCTACATTGTGAGGAATCCAGTTGGATCCCTCCAACCTGTTTCTCCCTGCATCACAAATGTTAGCACATCACAATATAAATATCAATCCAGCCAGATAACAGCAGTTAAAGTCAACCAATCATTCAGATATTTAAATAACAATTATTTATAATGCCTAGCATCCAGATGTGAGTGAGAAAAACTCACCTTGAATTTTTGGCGAGCGTCCGAAATTCAAATTAAACCAGACGGTGTCCGATTTAACCCAAATTTCTACTTGCCCGGAATGACTCCAGAATTGTTCCACTGCGTAGTACGCGTTCCTGCGATTCCAATGCTTCGAAAATCGTCTCAATCTGACATCGTACGAACGAGTTATGAATTTCCAAAGTTTTGATATCGATTTAAAAACAATATTTTTTTTTCTTTATTTACCAAAACACGGCCCGCCTTCCTCTCTTCCCTTCCTCTCGCAAACATCCCCAGACAAGAACGAACCCAACTACGCGACCAACATCTTCATGCCGCTCCCTCCCATCTCCACTATTTCCGATCATTTCACCTCCATCTCGAAGCCATCCCCGATAGCCACCTTCGGCCCAAAATTTGTGAAGCTCGGTCCTCTCTAGGCTCGCCAAAACGTGGACGAACGCGCGCCATTCCAAGCCCCATTGCCGTCAATCTGCTCCGCTTTAGACGATCTCGTCCGTTGGATATAAAGAGATCGAGGAGCTCTTCGATTTTCATGTATGAAGTTTAAAGAATCGTCGCAAGGATTGATTGGGAATTGAGGAAGAAAGTAAACAATTTTCGGCCATTGAATGAAAAAGGTGGCGGCCGGCAATTGTCACTAGGGTTTAGAGCAAGATGTAATTATATAATATAAATTAATATTATTTAAATGCCTTTCTCCAATCATTTTACCACTTATGCAAACGAACTCCAATTTTCACGTTCTGACAGGCTATCCTGGGGTTATTTCACGTTCCGGACATAATAGAATAGGTTTCGTAAGCTGATTTGATCGTATGCGCGAGATACGGAATTAAACGATCAATTTAAAATTAAATCGGTTAAATCGATTTCGATGCGTTTCGAGCTGCCACGGTCAAACGACAACTCCGATTACTACGAAAATTGAAATCCGATAATAACTATCTATTACGGATCCAATGGAACTGGTTTCGTCGAATTCCGAGACTGTGCCCGGAAGGCTATTTTAACTCGTCTATTAAATCTAGCGATTTTCAAACTTAACGAAAGCGCGTAAAATTTCACTTTTAAAATTTTATTAACTTAACAATAAATCATATAAAATTTATAAACACATTAAGAATCATTCTGGCTCATTTCAGACTAAAATCTGATTAAATTGCATTTTAATAATATTAAATTCATTTTTAAATTGATATAAAATCCCAAATAATAATTTATTGACTTTAAAATTCATCTAAAAATCCAACATAATTGTTTATAACCAATTGAACTTAAAAAATACATTTAAACTCCATTTTTATAATCATTTACCCCAAATTCACCTTTTATTCCAATTTCGAATATTAAATTATTATTTTTCCATTAATCAAATTCAACCCGAAATCACTATAATTAAAAATTACAGCTTATTTCATTGATTGAATCTGAATCTATTCATTTTAAAATCAATTAAGAATTCACATTAACATTTAAAATGAATTAAATGTTCAAATTCAATGGCTTAAAATTACGGGATGTTACATTCCTCCCCCCTTATAAAAATTTCGTCCCCGAAATTTGCTAAGGTAGGAACATACTTCCCAACCCATTTACTTACTCAATTTGCTTAGCTAAAGTTTATATTCACTTTCCAAAATCCTTTAGCCCAATCCCAAACTCAATTGCTACAATTTACTCTAAAGCCTTTATTTTAACTTTATTTCAAAATAACTTTACTAGTTATTAAAAATTTTCCCAAAACCCCAAAAATTTTCTAACTCCCAAAATTTCTGGAAAATTTTGGCGGAGTCTCCTTTGCACGGAGGAGCTTCTGCGATATCGCAGGATACACAAATATATATACATCGGCTCACATGGCCGGAAACCCAAAATATATCACAATATATATATCATTTCCCAATTATATTTGCGTAGGCGTACCTTTTAAGCAAATTTTAATAGCGAGCGACTAATATAACGCATATTCGCGCTCCAACTCTCTCGAACGCCTCCCGTACCTGTACTAACTCAAGAAACTCATCAGTTTCAAAGATGTGAGCATTTTAATAACATTTCCAATGTAAATGTAAGCTAAACATACCCATTTCATTTCCAACCCAAGCAATTTCATAGTTTAACAATGTCACTATATTTTCAAATATTTTCAACAATCCAAAGATTTCAATCACTTTCGAATCACTTATTCAAGTCTACTTCATTTTATCTCACTTGAATGCCTTAAATTCAAGTTTTCAATCACCTTTCAAGTTACTTATTCAAGTCCAACTATTTTATTTCATTTGAATGATTTACATTCAAGTTCACCATATACAATTCATATTTATTTCAACCAATTCACCTTTATTTTAAATTTAAAGTGTTCGCATTAATACAATGATCCACTTCCATTCATATGCAAATCACTAAATAAAATTCCAATTCATTCCAATTACTTCAAAATCAATTCCATTTGCTATTCTTAACCAATTCACTTGAATTCATATACTAATTCTTTAAATTAGATTCCAATCCAGTTTAACTTATGCAAAACTCATTCCATTGCTTGTTAAACAATTTAATTTCGAATACATGCTAATTTCATGTCCTTCATGCAAAATAATTGCCACTTAGGCTTATAACCATTTAAAATTAATTCCAACTTAGATTCATATAAATTTTATTCCATTACAAGGTTCACAAACCAAATATTTTCTCTTTCCAATGTAATTGTTAAATTACATTTTCCTTACATCTTTATTTCCATTAACCAAATTCAAGTTTATATTAATATCATTCGATCCTGGGTTATATTCAACTCATACATTCTTAATTTACCACAATAATTAATGAATATCATTTCACTTTCAATTCAATTTTATTATCCACAAATTCCATTCAAATTTCTTAATAAAGCTCATCCACAATCATTTGTTTCTTTCAATTTGCTTAAGTAGTTTCACAATATTACCATTATCTATTTAATTTTATTTCCATCTGATTCTCATTCAACCAGTTTCAATTCATTTACAAAGTTTAATGCTCTTCGTTTATTTATCCAATCCATTTTAGATTTATTTTATCAACAAAGAGACCATTTAAATTATTTCTCTCATTTGAATTTACTTACAATTCAAACCATCACTATTATAATCTAATCCCATTATACATTCTCACTTCCAACATTTATTACCAAACTTAAATTTCATTCAACAACTGGATTTTTCCCTTACTTTCTAAATTTTTGACCAAACTATCAAAATTCTATTTATTGCAATACAAATTCCATTTAATTTAGCTTACACAAGATTTATTTCCAAACAATCATTTGGATTTAATAGAGTAATCATTACTTCATTCAACATCACTCAACTGAATTAAATTTCCATTAAACTCAATTCTTATCCATTTTAATTCAAGGTTAACTAAATTATATATGCATTTTCAATTTAATTCCTTTCCAGAATTTATTCAAGTTCTTCTAAATTTTATTTAGCCCACCTGAATTTAAACCATTTCCTTTACTACTTTAAATAAGAATTTAATTACATTCATTCTTATTCATAACACAACAAAAATTTTAATATTCAGCTTAATTCCCTCTTAGTCGAAGTTAGACCAAATTCAATTTAATCTTAATTCTCCATATCCAAGTTCAACTTATTTACTAACTTCAGTTCACTTACCTCTTTTATATTTTATAATTGTTTCACCTTACTTTGCATTCCATTTAAAATTAAGTTCGAATTCACCATTCCACTTAACCATTTTTATTTGTGATTATAATTCCATTTTACTTGAGTTAAAATCAAATCTTCCATTCTCAAGTTCTCCAACTTATTTACTTGTAAGTTTATATTGCTCATTCAACCCAATCCACATTTTTATAATCACAATGTCAAGTTTTAACACTTAATAGCTTAAGAATATGAATTCATTTGCACAATCACAAGCATTTACATTTCACCGTTATCTCAACTTCCATTTAATTCCAATTCATTTAGATTTAATTCAATTTCAAATTCTTAATTTTATTTAACTTATCATAAGTTAAATCCAGATATATTCCATTCACCTTCATTTATTCAAAGTAAATTTACATTCCATATATACTCAATTCTTCTTTAAATCAACTTTCCTTTATAAGTTATATAGTTGAATCATTTCAACTTTCACATTTTTATTTTAAAATAGAATTCCCAGAATTCAATTTACCCGGATTTATTTCAAAACCAATTTGAAATAAAAATCAACACATTTCCTCTTGGTATAACAAATCAATTCCCAAATTCCAAAACAATCTGCTTTTACCAAACAATTTTCCTTTTGAAAATTTCCAAAATCACTTGTTTCCCAAACAAGTCCAAACAATGTCATAACCAACTATTTTGGTAGCGATCCATCACTTTAGAAACTCGAAAATGAATTCTAATGATGTGGCCAGCATCATCAAGATTATTTTCCAGCGACTGAAGTGAGTTCAATGCTCTTTACTTCTGAAATTCTTCTCAAAGCAATTCCCATCTCAAAATATTTTTTCCAAATGAATACCCCAAACTTCCAAATGCTTTTGAAAACATTTCCAACATTTCCACAAAGTTTAATTCCCAAAACTTTGTTTAATTCCATTTGAAATCCCTTTCAAAATTTCCGGGGTCAAAATTCTAGTTTAAATCAAATTTTAATTTTTACTTTTCTTATTTAAAACATATCCAGTCAATTCCATTTGGTTATAAACCATTTTAATATTTTAACTTCTTATTGGCTTATAAATCATTTCGAATTTTAGCTCATATTTTAATTTCTTACTTGATTATAGAAGAAACAACCAAACAAACATCCAATATATATAATTTAGAAAACTATTTCTTTATATCAAAATATAATTTTGGGTAAAATTATTTCATTTACCCGCTTTAAAAACAATACTATGTCGGTTTATCTTGTTTAAAAGTTTAGAAACCCCTATCGATACGGTTGTACTTCCCGCACCGACCAGAATTCATAAACACTCAACCGATAAGTCAACACAGTACAAAAACAATTTTATATTCACTAACAAATACGCTCTCATAGCTATTATTACACTCAGCTCATTATAGAGTACTTCCGACTCTATTTAAAAATGAGTAATTTTCCCACCAAAGCCTAGGTTGTCGCCAACCTATGCTCTGATACCAACTGTCACGACCCGCCCTTCTCGACCCTCGAAAATCGACACAAAATACTCAACAGTATAATATGCCGACGATCGAACGCCGGAAAAGACAGATTGTAGGAAAAGAAAGAAGGTAGAAGAAGAAGAAGAATGAACTAAACAACATCAAAACCTCACAGTCGCAGCGGAATAAAATATAATATATAGAACAGAACTTTACACAAATCAAAACTATATTTGTTTATATACAATACATCATCATCAGAGTATATCAATACAACCAACCATAACCAGTCAAACAATCTCAACAATCACAGCAGCGGAATAATACAAGTACGAGAAATACGTCTCGGACTCCAACTCCTCTCCTGGGCTCCATAGCAACCTATCCTGTAATATACTCGGTCTGACCCGAGCATTATAATAAAATAACACCCGAGTCAGTCTGGAATACCAGCGCATCATAAATACATCCAAACTGATTATTAAAGTTCAAAAATCCTTTGAAAACAAAAGCATCTCGTAAGACCACGCCACAAATAAACATGTCGGGTTTTTACCTTACGATAGCTAAAACACTTTTATATTAAAATTCTCTGATATTATAATAGTGTCTATAGAAAGTAAAATAGAATCTAGCTGAAATGCTTGCATCTCACATTTCAACAATAGTTGGGCACAATCAAAACCGTACAGGCACGTAGGGAGAATGGATTTCCAACGAATGACTAGGCACTGGGGTACCACCTGTCACAGTACGTGGCCTAGATCACAGTACCGAGGAGTACGCCCGCTCCCCTGCAACACAAGGCCGGAATCATCCCTTACTGGATAATTCCAAGTAAAATCACCCCACGGTTGGGATCAGCAACCGCACCACTAAGCCGAAATAAAAGGGACATCTAGACAGGGATGACCTTACTCTCAAGTGGGGGCTACCCACGAAGCCTTGCTGCATATCCCCTGATTTTCAGTCATTCCCGGTTGATGAGGCTTGAGGCTAAACGATACCTTTACAGCACATATCCCTTAGAATGCCCATCGCCCACCTGACGATGTCACGAAAGCATTCGTCCATACAAGTCCGTCCCAGGTCCGAACGGAACCGAAGGCACTATTCCTACTACATCCATTTTGGAAATATCCTCAGAATTAGTAGCGACTAGCCCTTGCACTTCACTGCTCCATCTTCGACTCTGAACACGTTACACGAAACGTACAAACCGGATCGAAGTGGTATTCGAGTCTGCAGACCTAGAATTCCGGTATACGGAAACTCGATCCCGGTCTCTTCGAAACGATCAGCGCATTTGGCCAATATTGATAGTCGGTGATTTAACTATCAATTAATGTTCACAAACATCCATACACATCCATCACACAATAAATAATCTCCATATTATTTATTTGCTTCTAATATCTTTCAAAGATATATTTTCACATTTTCAAAACTCGTTTGAAAACAATTTTCCAAAACTCTTCCTTTACAAGGTAAATCCTTTACCCTTTATTCCCATCGGGAATAACCAAGTATAAAACAATTTGTATTTAAACAGCTAAAATACTTTATACTGAAATATACTTTAGAATATGAAAATTACTTCTATTTATTTACTAAAAATATAAATTTAAAATATGTGAAGAAAACTAGTTATTAACACATAAACTTTGATTTAAAAATAAGGGTTTTAGTTTCACTAAATTCAAAATAACGTTATAAGAAGAAAAATACTAATTTTAACAACTTAAGCTAAAACCAACTTTTAAATAAATCCATTTGTAAAAATAATTGCTAATATACTCCCAAATTATTACGGTATTAAAAATTATTAATATATTTCTTTAAAAATAACGATTTCTTAAAAATACTTTTAAAACGATTTAAAACTTAACCTTAGTTAAATAAAATCTTTTTATAAACATTTACTTGGTTTTCCCAGGGAAACACTTTCCCGTTTCTAAACATTCCAAAGTATTCTTTCATATAAATCCACTGATTTATTTCAAGTCAATTTATGATTTCAACATAAATTTCCAATTTCCATACTTAACTATAACTTCCTCCGAAGTTAAATCACAATTTTTCATTTCCGGAAATTCATTTTTAACTATAGTTTAAACATTTTGGTGAATTTTCAATGCAAACCGAATTTCCAATTCACTTAATTAAATTCCAACGAAATACGGCATTTCAAAACATTCACTTGAACTTGTTAATTTATAGTCGGAAACTCCATTTTAACATATTTCTAATTTTCAGATAACATTAGCCATTATTAAAATAAACATCGTTATTTTGAACAATTTATAATTTCATAAATTTAATCTCCAGAAAACTATACTTTCCATTTACCCATTTCATAAACTTCCCATTATATTCAAAATCCCAATTTGACCCAATTTACATTTTCTTTTCAAATCCGATTTCAAATTTTATTCTTTGAAATTCTAAATTTAACAATTCATTTTATTTCGTAAAAACACAATTTATCCATTTATAATTAAATTCTGTGATTATAATTTATACAACAATTTCACAGTACAATTTATTTTCAGATTTATCAATCACAGCATATAAACAGGTATCATTATCAATTACAAAATAACTGCTACATTGTGAGGAATCCAGTTGGATCCCTCCAACCTGTTTCTCCCTGCATCACAAATGTTAGCACATCACAATATAAATATCAATCCAGCCAGATAACAGCAGTTAAAGTCAACCAATCATTCAGATATTTAAATAACAATTATTTATAATGCCTAGCATCCAGATGTGAGTGAGAAAAACTCACCTTGAATTTTTGGCGAGCGTCCGAAATTCAAATTAAACCAGACGGTGTCCGATTTAACCCAAATTTCTACTTGCCCGGAATGACTCCAGAATTGTTCCACTGCGTAGTACGCGTTCCTGCGATTCCAATGCTTCGAAAATCGTCTCAATCTGACATCGTACGAACGAGTTATGAATTTCCAAAGTTTTGATATCGATTTAAAAACAATATTTTTTTTTCTTTATTTACCGAAACACGACCCGCCTTCCTCTCTTCCCTTCCTCTCGCAAACATCCCCAGACAAGAACGAACCCAACTACGCGACCAACATCTTCATGCCGCTCCCTCCCATCTCCACTATTTCCGATCATTTCACCTCCATCTCGAAGCCATCCCCGATAGCCACCTTCGGCCCAAAATTTGTGAAGCTCGGTCCTCTCTAGGCTCGCCAAAACGTGGACGAACGCGCGCCATTCCAAGCCCCATTGCCGTCAATCTGCTCCGCTTTAGACGATCTCGTCCGTTGGATATAAAGAGATCGAGGAGCTCTTCGATTTTCATGTATGAAGTTTAAAGAATCGTCACAAGGATTGATTGGGAATTGAGGAAGAAAGTAAACAATTTTCGGCCATTGAATGAAAAAGGTGGCGGCCGGCAATTGTCACTAGGGTTTAGAGCAAGATGTAATTATATAATATAAATTAATATTATTTAAATGCCTTTCTCCAATCATTTTACCACTTATGCAAACGAACTCCAATTTTCACGTTCTGACAGGCTATCCTGGGGTTATTTCACGTTCCGGACATAATGGAACAGGTTTCGTAAGCTGATTTGATCGTATGCGCGAGATACGGAATTAAACGATCAATTTAAAATTAAATCGGTTAAATCGATTTCGATGCGTTTCGAGCTGCCACGGTCAAACGACAACTCCGATTACTACAAAAATTGAAATCCGATAATAACTATCTATTACGGATCCAATGGAACTGGTTTCGTCGAATTCCGAGACTGTGCCCGGAAGGCTATTTTAACTCGTCTATTAAATCTAGCGATTTTCAAACTTAACGAAAGCGCGTAAAATTTCACTTTTAAAATTTTATTAACTTAACAATAAATCATATAAAATTTATGAACACATTAAAAATCATTCTGGCTCATTTCAGACTAAAATCTGATTAAATTGCATTTTAATAATATTAAATTCATTTTTAAATTGATATAAAATCCCAAATAATAATTTATTGACTTTAAAATTCATCTAAACATCCAACATAATTGTTTATAACCAATTGAACTTAAAAAATACATTTAAACACCATTTTTATAATCATTTACCCCAAATTCACCTTTTATTCCAATTCCGAATATTAAATTATTATTTTTCCATTAATCAAATTCAACCCGAAATCACTATAATTAAAAATTACAGCTTATTTCATTGATTGAATCTGAATCTATTCATTTTAAAATCAATTAAGAATTCACATTAACATTTAAAATGAATTAAATGTTCAAATTCAATGGCTTAAAATTACGGGATGTTACAGTAGCTATGCTACATCTCTCCACCCCTATAAATATGGACCTATGGGCATGAAGAAAAGGGATGATTCTTTTCTTGTCTCTTACATTTCAAAGTTTGTAACCCTAAATTGATTTGGCGTTTTTAGTGCCGATTGTACTATTTCACATAGGACCTTGTACATTCAATAACTACATAATATACAAATAAAGAGGACTTGAATTATGACTTGCTTTCGAGTTCCAAAGCACTTATGATTTTTCATCATAACTTGCTTCAAATTCCAAAAGCACTCATAATCTTGATTTTTACTTGCACAAGATTGCTCCACATAGATTGACATAGCTTCAACATGATCATGCTTATGATGACATCATGGACTTGAACAAACCAAGCCTAATTACCCAAGGCCTTCCTCAACCAAGTGTCGCTCTATCCAACACTGGTTGAGGTTTACAGGGAACATCCGATCCTTCTTACAACCACTTTCCTCTTTCCTTACACTTTTTAGGGTTGATGAAGAAATTCGTTAATATTTTAATGCTAGAAGGAGGGCTCAAACCTCCAGCTCCGTTTAACCCATAAGTAGAACTACCTTGACCTACATATATAGGGCTTAGAGTATTTATCCAGGCTAAGCATATCGCCCTAAGGAATCCTTCCAAATCGGCATACTCTTGATTCTTTACACCATTTAATCACATAAACTAAGCTTTGCTTAGGCATATCAATTAAGCGTGTTAAAATATCTGAGCAAGGGTCTTCTGAACCTCAAATGGCTAGACCAACCTACCAAATCACTAGAGATCCTTGGCCTTATGAGGAGCAAGTATTAAGTCTCATGGCATTACATGTCATGGATGATAGACAAGTAGCTTCTTATAATCCGAAAAAGTGGAGTCTTAATCCATCTATATGGGGCTGACACCGATCTTTCCCCTAGAAAGACAATATAAAAGAGATGACATCTTTATGAAAATGGGAAAGGAAATCCTACTCAAAAGCTAAGTGCACTATCTTTGAAAAGGAGATAGAAAATATTTTAATCGATTTACTAGAAAGTGGAGGAATGTACTTGATCAATCTTACAAAATAAATGGATTACAAAACTCCTAAAAAATGAAGTTGGTCATTGAAGACAAAGAGTCCGTCACAAGCAATAAAAGAGTTAAATGCCAATTGAGAGGGTCATCCCCCAAAAGATTGCGGCTTTCTAAGGATTACTTTTGTACTTCCTCTTATGAGAATATCTACCTCTAGACCAAAGACAAGCTCAATTATTGGCCTTCAAAAAAGATGTGACCGAAGAATGAAAGAAATCTTGAAGGATTATATTATCATTATCATCGTTCTAATGGCCATGAGATCAATCAGTTCCAAAGCTTGGAAGGAATAATCAACAACCTCTCAGGACAGGGAAAGCTTAAGGAATTTGTACGGAGATATTGAATGAGTTGATAATAAAGAAAGATTTTTGAGTAAAAATTAGTGTCTCTACATGGTTAAGGAGAAAGACTCTCCTAAAATAAAAGGTCTAAACCACTATCTAAGATGGTAGAAAGAGGCAAAAATCCTTTGTTCCTGCCAAGATAGCCTGGTCAAAGCTCCTCCTAGAGGGAGGTTAGCACTACACCAAAACAGGCAAATCCTAACATTTATAAGTGTTACAAATAATTTCAGTAACACTTTTTAAGTGTTACTAATGGACTGTGAGGAATGAATCGGCCAAATTTGTGACACTTATAAGTGTTACGAACATACGTATTACTAACACTTATAAGTGTTGGTACATAAATATACGGTAACACTTATAAGTGCTGGTACAGAAATATGCGGTAACACTTATAAGTGTTGGTATAGAAATATCAGGTAACGCTTATAAGTGTTGGTACAGAAATATCATGCAACGCTTATAAGTGTTGGTACAGAAATATACAGTAACGCTTATAAGTGTTGGAAAATGATTAATATTGGTAACACTTATATGCGTTACTAATTAAAATTATGTTTTTACACTATTTTATACACAATTAATATTAAATTCTTAAACCAAATGAATATAATATCTCATAAACGATGATGTCCATATCATATATAATTCATCATATCAATTCAATATGAAGTCTAAAATGCTTCCATATCTCAAATGCAACAATATCATATTTAGATAATACTATAATATGAGCTACAAACTTTTCAATTTCAAAATACCACAATATCATATCCAAATTACAAAAAAGAAATTCCATATGTAATTTTAAATATGCAATATAATACGAGCTACTAATAAATAGAATTTTAGATACTGCGAAGATGAAACACAAGCCATATCACAAAGCCCCCATCTGAAAATTCACAAAGCTTGTGGTGCCCATTTTGAGGACCATCGTAAATTGGTGCTTCCGGTTCTAAAACTTCTGTTATCCAAACAACTTTTTCTCAACATTTGGAACTATCTCTCTGAAATGACACATAGTTTGTGTTCCAATATAAGATTTTGCTACATCCTTCTTCCTATCCTGTGATAGTAGCATTACAAATTGTTTACCTCTTGTAGATGATCCAACATCATTTGACGGAATACTAGCAACTCCAATATTCGAAGGAGATTTATTCAAGTTAGATGCGGTTTCAGTCATAGGTGTCACGTTACCACCATTAAGATTTTGTTGTAACCCCGGTACCATAGTTAAGAAAGATGAAGCAAATGATTTAAGAGCCTCATTGATTTGGCTCGACACTTGATTTGCAACTTGATTTGCCACTTGGTTTTGTAATTCCGATGACCACTGACGAAAATCTTCCTTTTTATTCTTATCGGCAATTGCTTTTGAAGCTTGCATCAACTTTACTTGTTTTGCAGAGGAAGTGGAACTAATTGCACGACAATAGTTTTTCTTTCTATCGGATCCAAAAACTTTAGAGATGGGATCATTGTCAAGGTCGTATGTGTTTGCTTCCTCGTTACCGCTACATTCCAACTTCTGTTTTTCTTCCTCTTCCTCCACAAGTGCCTGCATTCAATACGTACAAAAGATTAGCGGTTGAGAAGCAATAAGATAAATAATAAACAATTGGACACGTTGGAAGTATATCAAATGACATAAAATGTTACATCTATTAAATGTGTATTCTGTGATATATGCAGGAAGAGCAGACTGAATCTATGTAATTCCGCACAACGAGGATGTTAAATTCTTAAAATACAACAAAGCATATTGATAGAACTCATATGGGTAAAAAGTATGTAGCCTGTACAATAAGTGATCAAATGTTCAGTTACCTGTTCCATTTATCTATCAGTTTATAAAATGTCATATGATTGCAATTATTTTCTCCACATGCATGGTGCTTTAGCTGCTGAAATAACTATTTTGTTTCAGTACGCGGCTTGTTCTACATTATCAAATCTCATAGAGCGATGTTCAATATGCTCTGAGCTGCATTAAAATAATTCAGTATCAAACTTAAAATTTGGATTTCTACTGCTAATGTACTCTGTACTCCTACATTTCCCTTTTCTGTTGCAGCAAGCTGTTCAACAACAATCGAATGAAACTAATACCCACTACATCAAACCTCACCAATCACATATCAAACTACTCTTCTTACTGCATCCACACTTACCATCATCCCCTCCACTGTTAACATCCAACTGCACATACAAACCTGTGCATACATACACAGACCAGTCACCAACACATATAAACCTCACTGCTCAACCTTCCTTCACCACAACACAGCCTAATAACTCAACAGCCTTCACCATAATACAACTAACCACCTTTGTACAATACCTATTTCATACAATACTCCCACTGACTTGGCATCATCAACATCATTACACCCCAACAATCCTCAAAACTGACCACCACTGCATTACACATTACCACCTACACATCAGTTCTACCCATAACATCCACTTCAATTTCATAAGCCACTACCTCCTTCATAACAATGCTGCCATCAAACCATACCTATTGCCATACCAACCTCCTCCTCCTGTACAAACTAAACCATCCATTTCAACACTTCCTCTTACTCAAACTTCTGCCTCCATATCTCCACTGCACCAACCAAACTGTGCACTGCCACTTGCACTACCATCACCATACAACAGTCCTCTCAATCAACTTCTGCACTGCCATCTCTGCAACTTCATCTCTGTTTCACGCCTGCCAACACACACCAACTTGCACCACATCAACTTCACAAATCACCAAGTCAGTATGTGACTTTTGTTCCCATTTGTTTGTGTGTTTGTTTTCCAGTTTTGTTTGTTTGCATTTCCGTTCAAAAAAAATACACAATCTAAATTTTTTTATTGCATCTACAGTTTTACAACTACAATTTTATTTTTCATTCTTTCATTATTTACATTTCAGAAAAAAACACTTTCCATTGCCTCATCTGCATATTGCCTTACCCTCTACACATCCACCCGATCACCATTACACTACTCTTAACAACTGTGCGACCATCATCAAAACTGCTGCATAATAGTTGCAACTCCCTGCATAATTCATCTACTTTGATCAACACTCACAAACTCCCTACCAACGTCATAAAACAACTCTCACTGTTTCCACTCTTTCCTTCAATCAAACCACTTACTCCACTGTTCTACACCCAGTTGCCCCCCTGCCCCTCGACATCAAAGTGCCATTCTCAGCCTCACCCCAAACTCATGACAAACCAATACTTCATCAACTCTTTACTTCATCCACTTTGTACCTCCATTCCTCTTGCAAACCGATCAGTTCAACTTCACCGTTGATCACTATCGATCCACCACTTCAACATTCAATCTCTGTCAACATATCCTCTACACAATCCAACCATAGTCTACACCGTTGTCACCGTCAACCACTTAAGTCAGCAACTATCATCATTGTGGCAACAGTATCCGTGTCATACATCAAACTACAACTTCTATTCAATCACCATCTTCTTCTACAACTTCATCTAATCACCATACTTCCTTTTAGCCACTTGCACTACCTCATTGTCATCACAGCCAATTGTCATCTTTATTCCTCCTGCTTCATACAACTTAACCACCTTCAACTTTCACTGCTAAACTACCTCAACTCCTCACTGTGCATATCTCCACTTCAAGCAACAACAACCAACAGCCTGCATTCCCTTCCCAACTTGAACAAGTTCATCACCCCAACTTGAACAACCATACTTCCCCACCTTCTCACACAACCACTCTTCAACCTCCTCCATACAACTGACCAAACAATCACACAATTCCCACATTACCAATAAATAGCAACTACACTACTGCCTAAAAATCGGTCCTAAGTTGGCTTGTTCTTTCATAACAGACTGAAAATCGGTCGGTACTGTGTAGTCATCTATGTTGTCTGTGATGCGCTTCGGAGAACATCGAACAATGGACCAATCAGGATTTTGAGTGTCTTTTACATAGAAAACTTGAACTGCTTCGGTTGCTAGAATAGCTGGCTCATCATACTCTCCATTAGAATTTTTGAGCTTTTTCAAGTTCACCATCAACAAATGTGAATCGGTACAAATCTTACAACCATTTGTCTTATCCGCGATGTTTATCCAATCACAATAGAATACTACATGTTGAGAATCATAATAATCGACTTCTATGATATCTTTAATGATACCATACCAAGTTGTGTCATCGTTTGTAGGATTTATATCTTTTTCACTTGCAACAAATGTGGTGATTGCATCCATACAAACACCGCTATCTTGGGTCAAAAGAGTGTCGTCGTAATGTTGAGGAGAGAATATATATCCATTCACTCTATACTTGGGATAGCTTTTGGCTTCCCACTTTGGACCACTAACATATTGCCACAACATTATGTTCATGCATTTTTCTTCTAGTAGCTGTCAGGAACAAACAAATTTGCATGACTAACATAAAAGAAACAAAACCTAAAATTTTCATATTGAAATAACTTACTTTTTTGTGCAACCAATCAATAAATTCAGTTTGTACAACTACTTCTGCCATTGTGGTAACTTTTCTTTTACCACGAGACACACCTTCTAAAGAGGAGCGATATGCACTACAAATTAGATATTATAATGTGAATACATTCGCTATTTTATGTCATCGGTATTTATCATAATATGGAGAAAATTCATACCTATAATATTCATCTCTCTCGGGAACATCGATTCTAAAAAGTATCCACCTTCGAATTTGAACACGTTGCATCCTAGTTAGCTTAATATATTTGCCTTCAATGATGGGGCGTTCATATATATCATCACCATCATCTAAAAAGGATGCTTGTGTAGAACTATGATTTCCATCACGTGGGTTCGGCATATATTCCATTGCATATCTAACTGATTCTGAAACAAGATATGCTTCAGCGATTGATCCTTCTATATAGCGTTTATTACTAGGTATATTTTTGCATTCTTTCATAGCCCTACACACATGTACACATGCACATATATTTAGAAATTATCATTTTGAAATAATGTTCACAAACCTTGTAAAAATAATATCTCACCTTTCAAATGGATACATCCATATATAGTTTGTAGGTCCGCATAGCAAAGCTTGGTCAGCTAGATGCACCATAAGATGAACACTTATATCAAAGAAGTCTGTAGGAAAATAATGTGCTAGCACACACAATGCCTTGGAAATCATATCTTTGGCGGCTTGAACATGTTCTCGAACTAAAATTTTCGAGCATATTATGTTAAAATACAAACTCACTTGTAAAATAGCTCGTCGTAACTCACGAAGCTTTGGATATGCATGTCGAACCATTATAGGAAGCAAGTATTGCATAAAAATATGATACTCATATGTTTTTTTATGTGCAAAGTAGGTGGTTGACTAGTAACAAGGCTACCAAATCTTGTCCCAAGACACGATGGAAGTTTGGCATCTTTTAGAACTTGACAACATTTCATTTTATGAATCTTGTCCCATGCAAACTTAGATGATTGATTTCCCTTGTCAAACATTAAGTTGATAAGATGCTCTGCAACATTCTTCTCTGTATGCATCACATCAATAGTATGTCGCACTTTATGACTACTCCAATAAATTAAGTTATAGAAAATCGACTTCTTATACCAAGACAATTTTTCTATGTCACCATCTCCAACTGTAAAGAAACTTTTATCGGTAGCTTCATATATCGTTCGCTTCTTATTCTTTGGTAATTTTCTAGGAAAATATTTTATACAATTAAGCTTTTCCAAAAGGGATGGTCCACTTAACCTTGTTGGCGGTTCTTTATCTTCGGTATCCTTATACCATCCATGTTTTATTAATCTATATGGATGGTCATCCTTTAAAAATCTTCTATACTTTGGATAAACAACCTTGTTACCAATGTACTCTGACTCAGTCTCCATAGCACAAACTGGACATGCTTTATAACCATGTGTCATGCAACCAGATAAATTTCCAAATGCTGGTAAGTCATGGATTCCCCATAATAGTATTGCCTTCATTGTAAACATTTCTCCCCTGTCCATGTCAAAAGAAGTCACTCCTTCCGTCCAAAGTTTCTTCAACTCATCAACAAGAGGTTCTAAGTATACATCAATGTCTTGACTTGGTGCTTTCGGTCCAGGAATTAATAAACTTAGCATTTGAAATTGTGATTTCATGCAAAATGAAGGGGGTAGGTTATAAGGAATCATGTATACGGGCCAACAACTGTAACTATTGGAGAGAACCCCATTCGGATTAAATCCATCACTAGCGATACCAAGCCATATATTACGTCCTTCATTTGCAAATTCTGGCCACTTACATTTGATTGATCTCCATTCGGCCGAGTCAACGGGATGGCGCATGAAATTCCAAGAAGGATCGGCATGCTTATGCCACTGCATTTTACGAGCTATCCACCGTATAGTGTACAATCTAGTCAGCCTTGGAATTATAGGGAAATGTCTTAGAACTTTCCTCGGTTGGGTTGTCATTTTTTTTTATGCCTAACGCGTTTGCCTTATCTTTAAATCTTGGTGTATGACAATGAGGACATTCTACTATGTTAGCATTCTCTTTCCAAAATAACATGCAATCGTTTTCGCATGCATGAATGCTTTTTACCTTCATTCCCAAATCTTTTAACATTTTTTTCATGGTGGGATACTTGTCGGGTAATGTATTTTCTTTTGGAAGACATTTTTTAAATAATTTCAACAATTCCGTCATGCTATTTCCTGACCAGTTAAATTCTTTTCTCAAGTTCTGAAGCTCAACCATTACACCTAAAGTTGTAAGTCCATCTTCACAAGAAGGATATATTTTCTCATTTGCTTTGCTTCTGTATTCATGGTACATTTTCTGAACATGTATCTTTTCAAAGTTCACTTCACCGCTAGCATGTGGCATATCATACACTCTAAATGCATCATTAACAAGATTTCCAAGAGCGCCCTCAATAGGCTCTTCTACTTGCATTTGATCTTGAATAGGTAACTCTTCGGTGGAATTTGATGCACGAGTCATCTGTACTGTAGCATTGTTTCTCTCTCCATGAAAGAACCACACATCATATGTCGAAAGCATACCAAAAACTATCAAGTGTTTCTCAACTGTTTCTATTGAGATTTTTTTAGAGTTTTTACACTTCTTACAAGGACACACACATAACTGGATATCTTGTGGCGAGTGTTGCTTTACAAAGTTGATGAAGTTCTGAACACCTTGCTTATATTCATCCTCATTTCTACGTGGATTTTTAATCCACCCTCTTGACGTTTGTTCTATCATAACTAAAATAATATATAATATTACGTTAGTGCCATATAGATTTGCAAAGAAAAATAATATATGTTTTATGATATAATACTACGTTAGTGCTAAGCTTAGATTTTGTTGTGTTATGATATATCAGTGTGACCAGATTGAGCATGATACATGAACAGAGCTATGTATATTTTATAATTGTAGCCATATCTATTAAGGATTCAGTATAGTGGAAGAAACACTAAAACCGACACAGTTGAACATGAATAGAGCTATGTATATTTTATAAATGCACCAATAAGAGGAATAAACTGTCAAAAGCTTCTTTTCCATTTAAGTAACAGTTCAAGTATGACTCAAATCATTCATGCAATATACTCAGTACACGGTAGTGCAAAACAAATAGCTGACTATAAACACTCAAAGTGGATAGTCAGGCAAAGATTTGTTCTTCATTGGATCCTAACTACATAAGCTTGTTTTATTGTGAAGCCAAGCAAGATGTTTGACTACATTTAGATTTGTACTAGCATGTCTTCCTGCAAATTCACTACATTTAGAATTCAAACATCGGAGTCTAGTTATCATTCTAACATAATTATGCAAAAATTGTTATTTAATGTAAGGCAGTTCTACATTAATAACATCATGTAGTTGGAACTTGAAACAAATTAATAGTGGCAATAGTGTACATGTTCATAAATAATACGTATAACTTCAACGAAATGCAAAAGACACCCTGTTAACGTATAATATTTCCGTAGTGACCAAGCATGATTACACATGAACATATTTCAACATCGAAGAATGAATGTCCAGGTCTTAGAAATAGTAACGTTTGTTACAGTAAAGTTGGTAACATTAACAGTTAGTAACATATAAGGAAAGCAACATCTTCCATGAACACAGCATCAAAACTGTTAACCGACATCTTGGCCCGGTTATAAAACGACGGTTGAAGAAATTATCATTAGCACTAGACAAGATTCTGATCAAGGAGAGACTGGAGGTGGCAGCAAGTTGTCAGGCCCACAATAAAGCAAGTGCATTCGGCCTGCCTGGCCTGGTGCGCAGATTCACCCACTATGGGCAGAGGCACCTTGTTCCTAAGCCCATGAAGGAAGTCCAACCCATCTTCCTCTATAAATAGAAGGGTAGGGGCACAATGAAATGGATCCTTTTTGGAGAACACTGGGGAGACTCTGCCATTTTTGAGACTCATCTTCTCTACTTAACAACTTCATTCAAGCATTTGATTCACGAATTGTATTTGTAATCAACTATTAAGAAGATCAATAAAGTTTAACCTCAAAGTGGACGTAGGCAATTACGCTGAACCACTATAAATTTGGTGTTCTTACTTTCTGCATTTAAATTAGCATTCTCTTCCTTGTTTAATTTATCTTCATCACTTATATCTCTACACAATCTTTCTTTACGAGGTTAGTGACCAATTTTGGTGCTAACAAAAACCTCTCCTAGAAACACATTTTTATTTCGTAGGTAACTAAGTATATACAAGACCCATATGAAAACAACATTGATAACTTGTGAAGTGATCTGATGTCATATTTTGGTAGGATGTTAAATGTACCATGCACTGAATAATGAGAACTATTGTTTGCCCGTCATGTACCAAAGTAATCAACATGGTGATAAAATTATTTGAGCATGTAGTAGCTATAATCTCCAAAACCATTAACAAACACAAAATCGAGCAAAAAACACAGCATGAAGAAAACTCGACTGCAAATTGTGGTTGGATGAATGATAATAAGTGTTTATGCATACCTATATTTGGTCCTTGTTTCCAGCAGTGATGTTTGAGATAGTCCAGCAAGCTTCTTTCTTGATGCTCTTCTTGTGGTTTTGTGTCAAAAGGTTGAGGAGACAAGGAAAGGCTTGATAATTAATGATACACTGCAACAACAACAGAAAACATATTTCAAACATCCAATATAGAAACGGTTTTTTTCTTGATAAAATGTCGAGAAAGAGTGTTGAAAAATCTACCGACAATATAAATTTTATATCAACATTTAGACACAGGCAATACATAGCATTTCAATTCCAATGGTTTTTGGAAAGGGAAAAATGAAAAAAAGAAAATATCACTAGAAGATGTCTATTAGTTGGTGCATAATAATACATCACGAGGGTAAAGGAATTTTCTTTTTTATTGAATTAATTGAATGATTTGATCGGTTAAATTTGAAATCATCGACCATATAACCTTTACTTACGGACATATATGAAAATCAGAACATTTATAAAGGCTAGAAGAGCACACTAGAACACTCCACAAATTATAGTAATTTTCAATTTAAAATTAGCAACTTGAACAATAACAGAAAAAGAAAAAAAAGAACCGATGTATTTAAACATTAATATCAGATGATCAAAAAATGGAGACCCTTAATATGCGTACATAGGAAAAAAATGAATCTCAATGGTTAAGTAGGTTAATATTTTAGCAAGGATCATTTAAGCATGTATAATATAACATATATGTAATATCTATATTAATTTTGAAAACTAAAGGAGTTAAGCAGCAACTGTACAACAAACTTCATTGCAATAGTAAGCAAACACAATATTCTGTTTAATATATGTTAAAGGTCACTTAAATGCATCAAATCATTTTATAAAACAGGATAGATCGCCTGATTTCCTTCTAATCAGATCCCAAGCATTATCAACATCCTTGAACTAATTGAATATCTAAATAAACTGGAAAATAAAGAAAAAGTATATGGAAAAAGAAAAAGAAATGATACACTGTGTTTCAGTTGTGCAAATCATCACCTTACTGTTCTACTTCAGCAAACAAAAACAGCACAAACATTTTATTTGCATTTCAAGTTTTTCATTTCATAACATCTCAGTTTGTTCGCTATTACATTGCAACTCAAAAACAGTGCATTTTATTACAAAGTGTTTCTGTTATACATTTCTGTTGTTCAATTCCAAACTGTTGCTCACTGATTTCATTGCATACTTGATATACTACAAAAAAAAATCATTGCATCTTACATTTTTGTCTTCGTTTTTACATCTCAGGTTCTGTGTACACAACATTTCAATTTCTGATATATTTCATTAGCAGAACTATTGCGTTTCAATTTACATTTGCACTTGCTAATGGCCAAAATTTCAAAGCTAAAAATAAAACTCTCCCAAACTAAACGTAGCAGCAGTCCACAAATAACAACCCAAATAAACAAACCCCATAGAGCCAAAGCCTGAAACAATACCTTTCTATTCTGTAATGATGAAACACATACTTTAAAAACATCAAAGATCTAAAAGAAACCATAGAAGCACACGATAGAAATAACATACGATTCCTAAAGGTGTTCCAACACCTTCAAGAAATCTAGAATAGGAGGAAACGTGTTGCGAGAAGAAATATAAATCGAACAAACATAACTAAAAGAAAATACCTGATTGAGATTGCCAGAAGAAATGTGTTGCGAGAAGAACTGGACGCGATAAAACTGGAGAGTTGAGATTGAAGGGAAAGCGCACGGTGAACAAGTATTTAGAACTGGAGAGTTGAGATTGCGAGAAGAAACGCGCGAATGGGAAAGCGGCGAACGCGGGAACCCTAATTAGATTAAAAATTAGGCGGCCGATAGTTGAGATTGAAGGGAAAGCGTTAGAAAAACGCTGCATGTACAAGATTACAAAAGGAACCAATTTTAAGTGAGTTATTTACAAATTTACCAACTGTTCTAACACTTTTTTTGTGTTGTAAATTATAACTGATGTGTTGGAAAGTCTATAAAAAACATTATTTGTATTTCCCAACACTTTTTCAGGTATCCTAACACTTTTTTATTGTCACTAGGCTGTAACACTTATAAGTGTTAGAAATTAACAAATATAAAATGTTGCAAAATCCCTGTTTTGGTGTAGTGTAGAGTAAGCCTTTGGTCCCGTCTGAAAAGTCCTGACCAAAGCATCTACAAGCCTTTTGCTTCCGCCTATGTGGCCTGGCCGGAGCGCCTCCTAAAGGGGGGAAGAGTATGCCTTTGGTCCTGTCTAAGATGGCCTGACCAAAGCACCGAACCAGCCTTTAGTACCATCTTTAAGGCCTTACTAAAGAGAGGTAAGTCATTGGTTATGCTTAAGATAGCTAACCAAACGCACCAGACAAGAGACCTAAATCATCACCTAAGATAGTGACAAGGGGTTCGATCCAAATTGAGATGATCGCCTAATATGGTGACAAAGAAAAGGGACTAAGACATCCAAAGCCTAAAGAGAGGTACAAAGAAAAGGAACTAAGATGTTTAAAGGCTAAAGAGAAGCATAAAGAAAATGGACTAAGATGTCAAAAGCCCAAAGAGAGGCGAAAAGGAAAGGCACTAAGGTGTCCAAAATCTAAAAAAGGCAAAAGAACTCAATCAAAAATGAGCCATTTGTGCTCCAAAGCAAGAGTCAAGCAATCTTCTAAAGGAAGATCTATAAAATATGAGTTGTTGTGCTTCAAAGTAAAGAAAGCATGATTTCTCAATGAAAGAAAACATTATTGCCAGATGTATTTTCTGATCTTCTTCAATTATTGCCAGATGGTTTTCTGGCCTTCTATTATTATTGCCAGATGGATTTACTGATCTTTTATTCAGATTATTGCCAAAAGGGTTTTCTGATCTTATATTCAAATTATTAGATGGTTTTTTAGATTTCTATCATTATGACCAAGTGGTTTTCTAGCCTTCTATTTAAAAGGATTCCATTATCGCCAGTCAAATTTCCTGTTTATCAGAAGATTTCTTAAAATAAGGAAAATAACTGATGCTAAAAGTAAACCGTCTTACTTCAAGGACAAAATGGGGCTCCATTAAATCGGCTTTCGATATTTTAAATTCAGATTGGAACTCAATTTTCTTAAAATAATGGGAATCTCCGTTACTAGCCTGAGAGGTAGAGTCTTACATCAAGATCAATATTTAAAGTCTTCATACCAACTAAATTGCTGAATACTCAATTAATAAGGTTCCTGGTTCTCTTAACAGGCAGGTTATTGGCTTATATGGTAAAAGCTCAAAATACCGGAAAGCGGGATATGCATCTCAAATAATTCACCATTTTCAAAAGTACATATGGTGCATTCAAGGCAACATTTATTTGAATACAAATTCATGTATTATCTAATATGTTGTATACAAAAGTCACAGGTACAAATTTAACTACAAAAATGGGTCTATTTAAAGATCTTCAAGTAATTCTCTACTAAAGTTCAAGGCTCTGTGCCATCCTATCTAGATCTTCAGCAGCCAATGAAGAATCATAATTATGGTGAATGGCCACATCCAAAAGTTCTTTGAGTTTCTTTTCTTTGAATGGTGTCCACGTCATCAACTAAGTCAATTTGAGTCCTCGATGCATGATTAAGAGCCTTGTTGGGTCCTTTTAAGATTTGGACAATGCTCTTTAATTCTTTAATCTCTTGCCAAGAGTGTGCTTTTCATGCTCAAGTTTTTCAACCCGACTTTCATAAACATTAAGGCGTTGAGAAACTTTTTCATTCCATTTCTTATTAAATAATTGCATGCATTCGAATTTGACTTGCCTACTCCATTGGGAGATCACTTTGTTACTTAGACCTGGAGGCGGGTTTAATAAAGTGGGAAATTCTTGGCTAACTAAAGATTGAGATCTTGTTATCCTCCCAAGAGTAGGAGTAGGAAGGCTAGAATAACTTTCGCTTGCAATGAGTTCCAAAGATTGGTAGGATACTTGACTCTTCATTAAATCCACTTCAAGCTCATTTATTCGTTAATGTAATTTAGTCATTTCTATATCAATATCAACTAAAGGTCCAGACCCTAGGACTGTGTCAATCCTCTTTTTCAACTATTGAAATTCTTTGTTCTTCTCTTTAATTTGATCCTCTAAGCCAGAGGTCATTTCCTTATAGTTTCTAAATGCTGATCTTAATTGATAATATTTTCTGTGCCACTCTCGCGCTTCTAGATTGTCTAGAAACCATAAAGCTGAAGTGTCTTGAGAAGACCGCCTCATTTTAATATCGACTATTAGTTTATCTTTGATAACGTTCAATCGAGAAAGAGCATTTATAGGACCAGGTGCAAGCGCTAACTGGCTTTCCTGCTCAGAATAAGTAAAATGGAAATTAATGCATGAAAAATAAGCTCTTCCATTAATAATAACAAAGTTTACAAACAACAAAGAAATTAAAATTACATCACGATTCCATTTTTGAACATTTAAATAACTCTTAAAGCTTTGAAATGTCGATTTTGGCCTTTTCAAACGACCCGACAGACATGGTAGGGGTAGAATAAAAAGGAGCTTTAATCCCTTCTAGGGTATTAACTGGGGGAATTGATGATAATCCCATTTTCTGGCTGAAGGGCTAGTGTGACCACACAACAATTTGGCATGATAAGTTCGAATTTCACTAAGTAATTTGTCCTTCTCATCACCTAGGAAATCAAAACTAAAGTGAGCGAATCGTGTGTATACTTCTTGTAGATCTCTTAGAAAGCAGTGCCTTGCTAACTGAGATGTTTTGATGGTTAAAGAATTCCCTTCAAAATCTCTCTTTACCTTGGTAAACTTACTCAAAAATTAAGTTCCTTAATCTGTATAATATGTTAAAATTAGACTAATAAAAGAGAAACAAAAGTAATAAAGTTCATAAGCTACTTAAATTATATACTACAAACATACAATCAATTGGGTATATACAATGTTGATCTCTTACAAAATGCTGAAATAAATCTCCTCTTATTATACTTAATCTTTTCGGGAGGAAGAGTATTAGGAGAAAGGGGAAAACTAGTGACCCTAGGAAAGTTCCAACAAGCCCCAGGATGAGGATCGCTACCATAATCATTTAGATATCTTTTATAAAGGCGTCTAAGAAAATCCTCACTATTTTCGCCCAAGTAAGAGAAGTCCACAAATTGACCACTGGAATAGACTTTATAGAGGAAATCCACCAAAGCTTTCTATCATCAATTAACATCCAAAAGAGAGTCATTAATTTAGTATTCTCTCTCACAATCCTTTCTCGGTATAGATGAGTTCTTTTCAAGCGAGGTGCGGCTTGCTTCTACTTGAAAAATTATAACCACGCAGTATCACCAGATAGGTGTTTGTATGTACCAGCCATGGCATTGTATTCTTTAACTAACTTTTTAAGTTCCCTATTCAGTCGATTCTCCCTATTCACACTCTTTTGATAAAGAATTTAATACTAGTATATGTTCTTTTTCCATAACTAAAGTAGCAAGCTTACCAATTAAAAGCTAAACATATAGTTTTAAACATCTAAGATAAAGAATTCCATACCTGTGAGGCCAGAACTCGAGTATGAATTTTCTTTTTTGCCAGCAAGGAGGAATGTTATCTTAAATAGTATCTTTCTTTGTAGTATCTTGAGGACCAGGGAATTCAACAAATTCTGCATCATGAGCATACAAATCTAAGTTAGGATCACCTGATCCATCTCCCTCATCGTTTGGTCCTCCGGGACTCTCTTCATCACCATCATCATCATCATCATCATCTTCATGATCATCATCATCTTCTTCTTCGTTGATTATGTTTCTTCATCGATTGGAGGATCATCGAAGGTTAGCAACTTTACGGCATCAAACTTTTCTTCCGCAGGAAACTCTTCCTAAAGAGCCTTCTTATCTTTGTTCATTTTACGACTAAACTTTCTTTTAAATTTTTCGTTCCATTCTGGGAGTGATGGAAAATCTAAGTTTGGGCACTTTTGAATGTTATTAGCATATGCTACAAACATGGCTTCTTCATAACATTTATCAGTAATCTTAGAAAGAGCATCATTTACGAAAGAGGTGACTTTTTATTTAGCGTCACTAATAATGCTATTCGAGTAGTCCAAGATGCTAGTTTTCCTCTGTAGCTTGTCCTCCAAGGATTGGTTCTTATTAAATAGCTTGACTTTTTCTTCATTAGCCCTCTCGAGATCCGCTTTTAACATTTTCACTTTCTTCCCGACTAGCTCAGTTTTCTCTTTATTGACCTTCTCGAGGTCTACTTTCAATGCCTCCACCTCCTTTTCCAGCAATTGCCTAGCATTTTTCTCTTCATTAAGTGAGGAGACGGGATTCTATTTCTTAGTAACAGCTTCGTCTCTTGCTAATGCAAAATGCTATGGCTAAGTGAAGAGATTTGTCTTTTGAGCTCAACTATTTCGTTAGAAGGCTCCTGAGAAGCCTCTTGAAGGAGAAAAAAAATTCTTTCCCACCTAAAATGTATTACAAGTTCAAGTCGGCGCAAGATTTATAGAGCTAAAAATTAACCAAATGAGAAGAAATACGTACCGATAAAAGCTACTTAAGAATGATGAAAAGATGATCCTTGGAATAAATTGAGGGCTGTGATGACCCAAGAGAGGTAATAGAGGGAGATTGGATAGCCAATCGAACAAAATAATCAAAATTGGCCACAGGAGACTGGACCTGGCCCTTTGAAGGAAGAGGATCTTTTAGGGAAGGAGACAGCCCAAGATCGGCATGCAAGCGACTAAGAGCTATTGGAGAAGTAGGAAAAGAAATCCCGAGGAGGGGATCCAGAGAGCGAGCTGTCTCTATAGATTCTTGAACTTTATGCCCAATAGATTCCAGATTGACAACCATATGGCTCGTGTCAATGGTCACATGTTCCTCCTCATCCAAAATAGTAGGAGTAAAGTCACCCGTAAGCTTAAGCCTTTTGTTTGGGAAGAAGATGGAATATCAGCAGGAATCTTGTCGTCCGCTCTTTTTTCTAATGCTTCAATTGCTTTGGCAATAGAATCAGGTTTGCTCAATTTAGAAGAGGCAGGAATTTCATTTTTACTTTTCCTCTTTCTAGGAGCACAATTTTAACTTCTGTCTCTTTAGAAGCAATAACAAGAGCAAACGAGCCCAAAAGAAAGAAAATAAGTAAATAAAACACTGACATCAGGAATTCCACACTATTTATATTAAAAGCTTACCAATGGGTTCAAGTTGAACTAGAAAAGAAGTTGAGAAAGCATTACGATTATCAATGACAGTGACTGTTTCCCTTGGGCATTTCGTTTCATTATTGGGGGGTTCCCCAAGTATTACATGATGATCAAGAATCAGTGAGTAGTGATGAAGATTCGCTTCCATCAGAAGTGTGAGCCTATTACCCATGCTCTTAGATGCTAGAGTCAACTATTTGACAATCTCGCTATCAGAGGAACTTAACTTCTTAGGAGCCGGACTGTTCGAATGGCTAAATGTCTATCGAATTAGAAAATAGCCGAACGAATTTTGAAATAAAAATAACCGCAAGCGCACGGTGTACGAATGTAGCACGTGGCGAATACGTGTCGATCTGCAGGGAATTGAAGATTTTAAAATTCTATTCAATCAAATTATACCAAAGTCGAGTGAAAGTTAAGCTAAAAATGTAGAAAACTAACAAAAGAAAATTGATAAAAATATGAGAGTGTTAAGACAATTTAGAGGCAATTTCCACTCTCTAGATCACATAAATCAACAAAATGAAGTTATGATCTCTCTTTTCTTGTCATTAGTGAATTAGTTGATGTGTTTATCATAAGTATGGTATATTTATGCTATTAATTAGCCCAATATAAACCATCAAACTATAACACAACCACTAATACACTTTTAAATCTCATAAAATTTGACAACAAAGTTGAAAGCAAAATCTATTTTAAGCATGTCCTATTAACTATTAATTAGAAATATAAGCCATCAAATTTTAATTTCAACATTCACTTCTTTGCCATTATCATATGTAGATGAAGAGGCAATTTGTGTTTTGTTTGTTTAAGCATAGCCTATTTGTTATGAACAACATAGACTATCAAATTCAAAGCTAAACAACATCATTAAACCACTTCAATCATTCTCATTAAGCACAAAAGAGAGCATAAACAACAAAATGTTGGATCTACATACTAGAGAGCTTCATTACCCCTAAATTGAAGGGATTAAGCTCTCATATTTGTTATCATATAAACAAATATAGAAAGAAACAAGAAACGAGAAGAGAAAAAGAGAGCAAAAATGAAAGGAAAAATTATTCTACTTGCATAAGTAAACTAGATCTACACTACAACATGAAAGGAAAATAAACAAGAGAAGAAAAGAGAAATATATTAAAGTTGCATAAAAAAATTACATGAAACAAAATGGCTAAGTAGCCATGGAAAAAGAAAAGAGAAGCTTTCTTTTATTTTGAGCCTAAACTAAGCTAAAGAGAGACTAAGAGGAAGAGGAGAGAGAGGAGAGGGTTACATGAAACATAAGGGGTATATATACAAGTGTTAAACCCTAATTCAAATTTTTGGGGAATGCCCAAATTGCCCTTGAGGTAGTGTGGTGGCCAAGTAATCATTAGCCTCCCATAATCATCCATTTTAGTGTGCATGAAGATTTGATGACCATTAGCATGTGGATTAGATTCTAATTTGTACATGAAGGAAGGTGGGTAGGTGGGGTCCTCCATTATCTTCACTTTAAATTATTTCCATCTTCATTTGCTCTCTTCACTCTTATGCATGCATATATCATCATGTAACCACTTGTAAAATTCACCAAATTTCCTACAAAACAATATAGAAAATTCCAAGTAAAATTTCACAATTTAATAAATGCATAAAAATGACCATTTTGCCCTTATATGAAGATGAATATGTGACAATTTCAAATAATTTGAATTTTGGTTTAAACAAGTTAAAATACCCAATATGATCATTTATTTAATTTAAATAGATTAAATATGGTGGTAAAAATATGCACATTTACGTACACATCAAATACCCCCACACTTATCTTTTTATTCGTCCTCGAATAAAGGAAAACTAAGATAAATCCGTTTTCGTAGGGAGCACGATTGCATTGAGCGTATGCAACAAACCGTTAAACCTCTGGGTGTCCCCAGTAGGACGAGTGTTGTCTCGTGAGGGTTTTCAGCGAATACTACCCACAAAATCCAAATGCAGGACGAAAATATTTACAAAATGCAAGATTTATTTACAAAGAGATGAATGCGAGTTTTTGAAAGTATTTACAATGAAGGATTTACTTTTAAATTAACACAAATAAGTTAAACATAGGTTTTGGTTATTATCTTGAAAATTTAAGTCATTTACTTGTCAAAATTTCCAACAAAAATTAAGTTATCATAACAAATAGACTATAGTTTAACTCGTTGATTCAGTTGATAACAAAGTGTAATTATAAAATGGATCCTTAGTTAATTATCAAAGCTTATCAAAGTGGTATTTTCATTTTTTTTTTTCAATAACAAGTCAAATCAAACAAGTTAAAATAGTGCTTGGATTTCATTTGCTTACTCTCTCCATTTTTTCTTTTGAAATTTTTTATTGATATTAACAATATTTACATATGCCTAACTCAGATAAACCGAGGCCAGATATATTACCCATGCACTGCCTTGCGGACTGATGTGAGGGGAATACAAAGCGTGGCGAGTGAACACACAAGTGTGAACACTTATTGACTGTAGGCGTTATTAGTAAAATAATTTTTATATACACACCTAACTCAGATAAACCGAGGCCAGATATACCGATCGTGCACTGCCTTTCGGGCTTACGTGAGAAGGGTACAGAGCATGGCGAGTGAACACACGAGTGTGAACACATGACTCTAGGTGTTTATTAAGAAAATATATACATATTTACAAAAAAAAAATTGTGTTTTTTTTGTTTTTTTAGGGAGAGAGTTTCGCAAAATCATCTTAGCATCATTTAACTTAGAAGACAAAAATAAATGTTATATCCTTTACTTTAAATCAACCACTTTTTAAAACAAAGATTTTCAATTAGGATATATTTCATAATTATCACATATGAATCTTCCTATATACTAGTCAAACCATTTTTATTTGTAATCAAACTTCATTTTTATTTTTGTTAAGACAAATGAATTTTCAAAAATTTCAATTTAATAAACCAAAACCATATATTTATCCTATAGTGTTTCTTTTTAAAAATAAATCAAAAATGCTAAAAAAAAAAATTTTGAGATTATTTTTTTAAATTTTGGAAAGGAAAATTGAAAAATGATGATGAGTCTCCCCCCACACTTGATTTTGACTGTGTCCCCATAGTCAACCCAAGTGGAAGGAGAATTTTTTTTAAAAACAGGACCTTTATTTAAATGAAAATTAACGGTGTTTACACGAGATCAGAAAGTATATCGTCAAAAAGTAAATGAAACGGTCTTCCAAAGACCGATTCATTTGTCTCGTCAAGTATACGAGACACAGCTTAAGCTCAAAAAACCAAACCATAAAAGATTTCAAAGTTGAATGTTGATTTGGAAAAACAAATGTCGTTTTATTGAAAATTGAACGAGTTGTTTTGTTTTCAATGATTTTTGGGGTTGATAAAACAATTGATTGAAATTCACATTTATTTTCACCAAATTGAAATTCAAGTTTATCATTGAAAACTTCTTCAAAATTATCGATTTCAAAATCAAAGTGGTGATTTAAATCTTCCCCATCAGAGTTTATCGACTCATTTTCAAAAAGTCCATAAAACTCGTGTTTGTTAAATTCGACTTCCTTTGTTGGATTATCAACAACTTTATTGCATAAAAATAGAGTTCAAAATTCAAAGTTGTTGTATTCAAATTTTCAGAAAAAGGAAGATCGAAATTTAAATCGAGTTTCTCACCCTCAAAAGAATTGAAATCCAACTCAATTACCGTGTTTTCAACAACTTCATTAAGGTTATTATTTTCAATTTCAAAAGTTGTTATTTGAAAATCGTCGATTTGGGTAAAAGATGGATTATCACTTGACTTGTCACACGTTGGAATTTGATTTTGTTGTTCACGTTGTTTCATATAAGTTTCAAACAACGAATCCGTGTGATAATCGTAAATTTCGTTCATTTGTTTAACAAAATCCAATTTATAATTAGCTTAAGGATTTTCGATTTGGATTTGTTGAGAACAACAATTTTCACTTGCATTATAGTCGAGATGATTCCCATTGCCAAAATTATTTGAAAAGTGGATCACATTTTCGTTTTGATTTTGAAATTCTTTTTGGAGTTCCAAATTGAATTGGCATGGGTTATACTCGAAACCGTTTGAATTTTGAAGTGAATTCAAATTTTGATTGTTTTGAAAACTTTGATTTGAATCATTTTCCAAATATGAATTAAACAAATCATTTATCATTTGATTTTGTTGTGTAGAGATTTCAAGTAAAGACGAAATGCTCTTTTCAAGATTTGAGGGTTGGTCATCATTTTGAAAATTTTGTGGTTCAAAATTTGAATCATTTAAACAATAGTTGTTGTTAAAATATCCATACGAATTTGGAGTGAAATCATATGGATTATATTGATTTTCACAACTATTGTAAAATTCAAGTGAATATGGAAATTCAGACATTTTCAAGAATTTTTTTTTGGATTTTTTTTTATAAAGGAAAATTATTTACAAATAAAATTTATTTTTCAAATGGGAAATTGATTTTTGTTTTGTTTTGATTATTTTTTTTGGTTTTTCAAATTTTTTCTTTGTTTTTTGAAAAGGTTTTATAATTTTTTTTTTGAATTTTGGTTTTTCTAAATTTTTTGGATTTTTTAAATTTCAAAGGAAAAGGGTTTAAAAATTTCAAGGGAAAAGGAATATATACAATTTTTTTTTAGTTTTTGATTTTTGAAATTTTTTTGCTTGTTTTTTTTAATATGCATGAACTAATGCAACTAAATGAATGCAATGGCTAATTACAAATGATCTATCCTAAGTTAACCCAAAATTGTATAATTACAAATTGTCTTAAATCAACAAGATAGTTCTCAGCCAGGTAACGGGCAGGAGTTATCGGTGCACCACGAATCACCGTAGCAATGCAGCCGAAGGTTTAAGTACCTTCAGAGAAACAACCACTATAATATTTACGAATCACCGTAATATTTATAAATGGTTATTACTCTACCGTAGCCTAGACACCAAGAAATTAAATTGTTCAAAGAAGACAACTTGTCAATATACAATTAAAAGTTATCGATGTCTAATCGTTATTATTAATCAAAATCTAGGATGAAATGCAAAACAGAAAATAAACGTGTATTAACAATGCAACTACGAATGTATTTTTTTTTTTAATTTTGATTTTTTTTTCTTTTTTGTTTTAAATATATATATGCAAATGCAAGCAATCAACAATGCAACTAAAATAAAAACAAGAGATATATACAATGCAAGACAAATAAAAACAATATATATAGCAACCAAACAGTTTTTTTTTTGGCAAGCGATGCGAAGCAATTATTTTTAGCAAGCAGTTCCTTTCCTTTTCTGCTTTTGCAACCTGAAAATAAAAACAAGAGATATATACAGTTTTTTTTATATCGAAGAAGAAACTAAAATAAATGAAAAACAAAACAAATTCAAAACAACCCTCGTTTTTTTTTGGAAGAGACTTTTTTTTTGGAATTTTTTTTTGGAAAGGAAACTTAAAAGTACTGTTTTACTTAAAAAAAATTCTAATAAATTTATTAAAGACGAAATTAAAACAAAACAAGCGAAAACAAATTGAAACTAACACAAAACAAATGAAATTAAATTCAAACCTTTATTTTTTTAAAAGAAGGGTAAAACAAAACTAGACTCAAAAAAAATTAATTAAACAAAACTATTCTTTTCAGCTTTAAAAAAAAATTAACTCATCCCAAAAAAAACAGAGAGCCCACTAGTCCAATACGCTAAAAGCATACAACTCAGTTCCCCCATCCCAATTCCATTCTTTCCCACTCTTGTAAAATCACTGAAGTCTGAATTTACAAATGGAGTAAAAGAAAAAATACAAATTGGAATTGAACAAAAGGGGAAAAAGAAGGGGGAACACAATAAAAACGCGATTTTGTTTAGAAATTGAAATTCGTGGTGGAGACGCGGTCGGTAATGGAAGATTGGCTAGATTTCTGGCGAGTTGCGATACGATTTGAATTGTGATTGCAGAAGTTTTAGGCAATTCTCTGGTGCGGTTTGCTTGATGAAGGACAAGGTAGGTGATTTCGAATTTAGGTTCTGGTCGAAGTTGGAATCGTTCATGGGTAGTGATGGAGGCGATTGAATTGTAGGCGGTGGTTTGGGTTGCGGAGGTTGCAGGAGAAAGCATTGGATTTCATGGATTCGCAAATGCTTTTGAGGAGTTACTCGTGGAGATTTGGTCGTGGGATTTCGAATTGATGAGATCTGGTTTGAGATTCTGTTGGCTTGAGTTTTGCGATTGGATCCGGAGTTTCAGGCGTTTAGGTATTGAGTTGTCGCTCGAAGTTGTGGGTAGCGATTTGTAGAGGGAGGTGAGGCGGTTTCGAGAGGTGGAGATAGTGGAATGGTCGTATGGTTTTGGTTGATCTCTGGTGGGTTTTGGGTGGTTGTATTTGACAGCAGTGATGTAGGAGGATGATTGGATGAATGGAAGTTTGTGGCTGCAGTTTGCGGTCTGCTGTGATGGTCGTCGGTAGGGGTTTGCGATAGCGTAACAGTGATGGAAGTTGTTTGGTCACAGGTTGATGGTAGGGTTGCTATCGGAAAAACTTATTGATGAGTTGAAGAAGGCTGTTGCAAGTAAAGTGGTAGAACAGTCTGGATGTGCAAAGGCAAGTGGTTGTTTATATGTATGCAGAGTTGATTGAATTGGTTGTAGAGGATGGAGTGCTGGTGATGTAGTGGGTATCGAAATGTAGATGAGGCAGAGTTATGCAGTGGATGGTAGAGGATCAGATGATGTAGTGTTTGCTGACGAGGCGGGGAGGCTGTCAGAAATAATGGTTGTAGTTTGGTATCGATACAGCAGTTTATATTTGAAACTGTTTGTAATGTGGTGGATTTGACGTGAACCAGAGAGCAGCGGTAGGTTTGAACTGTGGTTGGCAATTATAGGCACTGTAGGAACTGGAGATGGCCAAGCAGATATGATGACAGTACAGTAGATGTTTCTGTATGATGAATGCACAGTCTTGATAGCAAATTGTTTGAAGACAGGGGATGTTAGCAGTGAAACAGTTGTATGTTGAAGAGGTTATGGGAGGTGGTTTGGTATGATGATGACTGTGGTTTGTTGACTGGAGGTTGATGGTTAGTTCAGAGGCAGTAGGCTATGTTGTGGTTGAAACGTGGTTGCGCTGAACAGTTGATGACAACAGGGGGTTGCTGTGGATGTTATGTGATGTATGGAATTGTAGTTGAGCAAGAGGGAGCTTGGTGATGTATGTTTTGTTTTGTGTCCAGTTGCTCTGGTGATGTAAGGTTATTTTCAAGTGAGGTTTAGGAAGATGGTTGAAATGCTGGTGAATTGAAGCGGCAGTGGTCAGATGCAAGTTGTAAATAGAAATGGTGATGGTCAAGGGATGATTTGTAGTATGAAGTTGTGGGCAAGTCAGGTGGAAGGCTTGTATCACTGTGCAGAGAACAGTGAACAGAGAAGTGTAAAATGTAAATAGAAAATAGAAATTGATGAAATGTGAGTGTAATTGAAAAATGAGAATGCAATGTAAATTTGTATAACAAGAAATGAAATGCAATGCAAATTTGAGAAATGTTTGTGGAGTTTTTTTTATATATCAAATGCAAAATGCAACTAAAACTAGAAAACAAAACACAAACACAATGTAAACAAAAATCACACAACACAAATTTTTTTTTAAAAAAAATGCAACACACACAAAACAAACACACACTAAAATCAAACACAAATAATTCGAAGAATAGAAAATTAAAATCAAAGCAATTCCCCGGCAACGGCGCCAAAAAACTTGTTTGGATGGCTAAATGTCTATCGAATTAGAAAATAGCCGAACGAATTTTGAAATAAAAATAACCGCAAGCGCACGGTGTACGAATGTAGCACGTGGCGAATACGGGTCGATCCGCAGGGAATTGATGATTTTAAAATTCTATTTAATCAAATTATACCAAAGTCGAGTGAAAGTTAAGCTAAAAATGTAGAAAACTAACAAAAGAAAATTGATAAAAATATGAGAGTGTTAAGACAATTTAGAGGCAATTTCCACTCTCTAGATCACATAAATCAACAAAATGAAGTTATGATCTCTCTTTTCTTGCCATTAGTGAATTAGTTGATGTGTTTATCATAAGTGTGGTATATTTGTGCTATTAATTAGCCCAATATAAACCATCAAACTATAACACAACCACTAATACACTTTTAAATCTCATAAAATTTGACAACAAAGTTGAAAGCAAAATCTATTTTAAGCATGGCCTATTAACTATTAATTAGAAATATAAGCCATCATATTTTAATTTCAACATTCACTTCTTTGCCATTATCATATGTAGATAAAGAGGCAATTTGTGTTTTGTTTGTTTAAGCATAGCCTATTTGTTATGAACAACATAGACTATCAAATTCAAAGCTAAACAACATCATTAAACCACTTCAATCATTCTCATTAAGCACAAAAGAGAGCATAAACAACAAAATGTTGGATCTACATACTAGAGAGCTTCATTACCCCTAAATTGAAGGGATTAAGCTCTCATATTTGTTATCATATAAACAAATGTAGAAAGCAACATGAAACAAGAAGAGAAAAAGAGAGCAAAAATGAAAGGAAAAATTATTCTACTTGCATAAGTAAACTAGATCTACACTACAACATGAAAGGAAAATAAACAAGAGAAGAAAAGAGAAATATATTAAAGTTGCATAAAAAATTACATGAAACAAAATGGCTAAGTAGCCATGGAAAAAGAAAAGAGAAGCTTTCTTTTATTTTGAGCCTAAACTAAGCTAAAGAGAGACTAAGAGGAAGAGTAGAGAGAGGAGAGGGTTACATGAAACATAAGGGGTATATATACAAGTGTTAAACCCTAATTCATATTTTTGGGGAATGCCCAAATTGCCCTTGAGGTAGTGTGGTGGCCAAGTAATCATTACCCTCCCATAATCATCCATTTTAGTGTGCATGAAGATTTGATGACCATTAGCATGTGGATTAGATTCTAATTTGTACATGAAGGAAGGTGGGTAGGTGGGGTCCTCCATTATCTTCACTTTAAATTATTTCCATCTTCATTTGCTCTCTTCACTCTTATGCATGCATATATCATGTAACCACTTGTAAAATTCACCAAATTTCCTACAAAACAACATAGAAAATTCGAAGTAAATTTTCACAATTTAATAAATGCATAAAAATGACCATTTTGCCCCTATATGAAGATGAATATGTGACAATTTTAAATAATTTGAATTTTGGTTTAAACAAGTTAAAATACCCAATATGATCATTTATTTAATTTAAATAGATTAAATATGGTGGTAAAAATATGCACGTTTACGTACACATCACGGACCTAAAGGGAAACATCCATTGTGGGAAAAATGACAAATATAACATAAGTAACATGAAATAGACACTTGCCTATAAAAGAGAAAGTTCCTCTAATCCTAGAATAGCATCTGGCATAGAAAAATTGGTTTTCACATCCCCTGGTCTTGTTTACGATATTGATGATCAAGCTTTTCAAAAGGGGACGAATTTAATATAGAGAGTTACCCTACTGCTCACCTATCTTCATAGGACTAACTATGGTGTGAAGAATTTCAGCACCAAGAGAGAGGGAAGCTAGGCCTCCTAGCCAAAAACTTTCAAGCAAGTCAGATATGTGTATGAATTTGGAGTTAACTGAATTGGAGCGATGTTTAGGTGCTCTAGGAATCTCAGGAGAAAGTCAGGGAAAGGAAGATATCCCGAGTGTCATATATATATGGGAGTGAAGGCGAAAAACCCTTCTGGGAGGTTGTCAATTCTGCAAGAAGGACCATCAAGAATAACTTTAATTCCTATAATACCAAACTACATAAGAATGGAATCCACTTCTTCCTCAGTGGTAATATATGATGGATTAAGAAGATGATCCACTTTCTTAGCAGATGGAGAAGCTTTTAGACTCTTACTGGTCTTCTTGATACCTTTCTGGGCTGTTTTCTTGCCTTCCATTTATCTATCAGGTGATATTATTCCAAATTAGAAAAGTGATAATTAGAATGCTCATGATATAAAATTTGATATTATATTCTAAATCAAGGAATAGCTGATTGATTACCTAGATTATGTCACCAAAATGTTAAAAGTCTATAGTCCCATATAATATTTACAATGAGTCAATGACCATTGCATAGTCAACCTCAAACCCATGGAAAACTTAAACTCTTAGTCGATAAAGAGTGTGCAAATAAATGTTAGACTTGTGGCAAGAAAGTAAGCCTATGGGTGTTTATAAGAAACTTAAAGTAAGAATTATCATAAAGGTAACCAAAGTGTTATGTTGCATCGCTAGTCCTATTAGTTACGTTATAAAATTATGATATAACATCGCATCCATGGTCAATATCAAAATGATAAAAATAATTGACATCAATGACCAATGTCGACATAGGTCAATAATATTTTTATAAGTGACCAATAAAATTACTACAACAACTATATCTTAAAATAAAAATGTCGTATAATGTCTATGTAAGAATATTGGAAATGATTACCAAAGAAAAATGATAACATGCAGTGAGATTATCAATGTAATACAACAGCCCCATAAATCAACATCGAATCTAAACGGCAATGTTTTAAATCAATAGCGGACATCATAATGATGTAGCAAGGCATCAATGCCAAAATATAATAGAGAAATATTGGGTTTTGGGTCTATTAAACTATTCATTTCATCATTAAAATAGAAACGCCAGGTGTCCAAATCAATGTCGTCCGACTCTAATTAATCCAATAAATCATCTAAACGACATAAAAATTCTTTGCTAATTCAATCTACAAGCACAGCTCGTATTGGAGAATGGATTCCATACTATGGTAAGGTAAGGAACTACCTTCCGATGGTACATCTCTAAATAAAATTCACCGAGGTCTGACAAGAACATCTTGTACCCCTGCTATACAGGACTGGCCTACCACTTGACTATTAATACCGAACATGATCACCCCTTGGTTAATGGGCCCCGAAGCATACATGAGTATATAGTAATCGATCTAGATTTGGAATGACAATACTCTAATAGGAGCGACCCACTTGGCCCTGCTGCATGCCCGATTTTTGTCATTTCCCGGTTAATGAGGCTTGAGGCTACGATTACCTTTTTATATAGCACTTCCCACTTGGAATACTACATTGCCTTCCAGTCGACGACACAATGTTAGCATTCATCCATACAAGTCCATTCTGGGACTGAATGAAACCGAAAGCATCACTTCTACTACCTCCATTTTGGAATTATCCTCATGATTAGTAGCAAGTAGCCCTTGTACTTCAGAGAGCTTCATCTTCAAATTCCATCATCTTCAAGACGTCTTCACTTTGAAACGCTTGAATTGGATTAAAGTGGTCTTTGGATAACATATCCGATCCCGGTCTCTTTGAAAAAACATTCGATAGCTTCTGGTAAACTCAATCCCGGTTCTTTAGGAAATAAACAGTCAAAGATAAGAGCGGAGATCACCTTCTAACTGTTAGTGGACGGATTTCCTTATTGTTTGTTTGTCCTAGGAGAATGAAACGATATTTATACGCACAATACAGCATCATCGAAGATGACTGTGCTATATAATTCACGTGTTTCTCCTAGATTTTTCCAAAGTTATGTTTGAGATCCATATTCGGTAGTCAGTTATTTAACCATGAATAAACAAACATTCAAATTGGGGATTTAATTTCATAGGGAAAACCAATACAAAAGCAACCACTAGCCTTCTTAATTAATGTTTTTCATTAATTAAATTCACTTTGTAAATACTTGTATAAAAATACGTTTACAAAGATATACCCACAAATCCCTACATCTTCAATACTTGGAAAAATATCCACATATTTATCCCAACAATATAAGTATGTTCACAGAATGAAGGAAGATTTCCTTTTCACACAATTCTAAAACCATTTATAAACTCCTTTATAAATCTCTAAAACAGTTTATAACTATTTTATAAATCTTTAAAATCATTTATAAAACTCCCTTTTTGTACATTCATAAAATCATTTATAAACCCTTTATAAGTCTCTAAAATCATTTATGAACTATTTATAAATCTCTAAAACCATTTGTAACTTTTTTATAAATTATTTCTCAAGTCTTTTATAACCTCTTTATAAATCCATAAAACTCATTATAAACTCCTCTTATAATTCTATAAACCATCTCTAAAATTCGTTTATAATGTTTGACTATTTATAAAATTCCTTTACCTTGTAAATAATCTTCCCTTAAGTCTTCAAACCATTTTATAAAACTCCTCTTATAAAACCAAAGTCCACTTATAAAACCTTATTTATAGGTCTTGAAAACATTTATAAATAATTAAAAATCATTTACCTCAAAACACTATTATATAATAATAATTTATTAACAATAAACATTATAACTAAGTAATAATTATTATCTTCAAAATATATTAAAATTAATACTTAATAATTTCAAAACATTATTAAATAAACGATAATAATTGATCTTTACCATTATTATAAATAGTAATAATTTTACTTCCAGAACATGATTAATAATAATTATTAATTAATTTCAAACCATATTAATTATTTAAATAATTAACCTTTCAAAATATTAAAATATTTATAAATAATCTTAAAACAATATTAATTTTAAGTAAGTAACCTTAGCAATATTAAATATTAATAAATAATTTTTAAAACAATATTACTTATAAATAAATAAATAACTTTTAAAACAATATTAAATATAATAAATAATCCTTTAAAATATTGTTAAACAATAGTTGGACATTAAAATCATTTCTAAATAATAAAGGATAGATGAAAGGATTCGAGGTAAATAGAAATTTAATTCATTTAAAAATAAAATATTTCCGAAAACCCAAATTTAGATTTTAAATCCTTCTCCATCTCAAACACCAATTCTAACCTAAATGGCAATTTATAATATGTAATAATACTAATTTAAGGCCAATTGCTACCAACGCCTAACCAATATCAATATTGATTTCTTTCGCTAGGGCTTAAGTTTTGAACATATAACAATGTAAAACAATCAGGTTTATATTCAATGATTCATAGAACATGAATTTTATTGAAAAAAATTCAACCATGGCGAGGAATCCAAATGGATTCCTCCAACATATCCCTCTGCATCGTAACTTATATATATCAGCACCTATGTATGTAATAAAAATCAACGGTGGTGAGGAATCCTATTGGATCTCTCCAACCTATCCCTCTACATCACAACTAATATAAGTCATATATTACGGGTCATCTGCTACTAGGCATGTGTGTGTGTGTGTGTGTGTGTGTGTGTATAAAGGTCATTCGCTCCAAGGGTGGGAATAAATCCAAACCATCTAATAAAGCAGTAAATCATTCAAACATCCAATCAATAATTTTTATCAACTATGTAATATTATTGGTTAGCCAAAAAGGTGATTTTAACTCACAAATATTCCAGTTGTTGCCGAGGCATTTCGGTTTCGTCCGAATTCGAACGACGGTATTGAACCGCCTTTCTTACTCCCAAAGACGAATTAATGGTAGAAGAAAAAGAAAGATATAAAAAGAAACTACACAATCACAGAATCTCACCACGAATCAGAATAACATACAATATATAACATAGGATATTACATAGTCATTTCCATAATAATAATAATACATCAGAGTCATTGCATTACAGCCTTCGGTTGGACAGTTATAACTACCTTCCATACAAAATACATAGATCATACATAAATACATAGCAGAAATAGAAATAATCAGCTAACGGTGAAGCCACCTGCACCAGCTCTTTCAAATTGCTTCCACGAGAAACCCTGATCACTTAGCTACTCATACAAATTTGAGTACCCAAGAGTTTTAGGAAGAAAAAAATAAAACTCCAGGTCAGACATGGGTCTGGTGTGAGTAAACTCAAGACAACTTAAATTTTACTTTTAATAAACGCTTTGAAAATCAAAGGTATCCCGTAAGACCACGTCGCACATAAACACGGACGGGTTTTTACCTTACGATAACCAAAATACTTTATATAGAAATCAAGTGATATTATGATAATGTCTAGGGTTTTCAAGTAAAATAGAACATAGCTAAAATGCTTGCATCTCACATTCCAACATACTTGGGTACAACTAAATATGTACGGCACTTATCAGAGATTGGACTCCATACAATGACTGGGCTATTGGGGTACCGCCCGTCACAGTCCACCTCTAGATTTGTGTACCGAGGTCGAACCTATTGACCCCTGCCAACACAAGACCGGCCTACCCTTTACTATATAGTTCCGAATAAGATCACCCCTCGGTTGGGATCAGCAACCGTACCGAGGCATACATGAGATGATAGTAGGGACTCCAGATAGGGATGACCTTACCTTAATGGGAGCGACCCACCTTAGGGGTACCGCCCATGTTTTAGTCATTCCTGGTTGATGAGGCCTGAGGCAACGTCTTTTCCTTTTTACATATAGCACTTCCTCTTGGAATGCTAACATTATCTTCCAGATGTTGACAGAATGTCAGCATTCATCCATATAAGTCGTTCAGGAGATGAACGAACCGAAGGCACTATTTCCACTACAACCATTTTGGAATCACCCTCATGATTAGTAGCAAATAGCCCTTGCGCATTAAAGTCTTCATCTTGGACCTTGCATTCACTATTTCCAATTCGAACGCTTACGCTGGTTCAAAGTGGTTTTCGGATAACAACTACTATCCGATCCCGATCTCTCCAAACTAACGTTCGTTAATTTTAAAGGGTCAAGCTATTTATAGTGGAGCATTCCACTATCAGTGTAACGATCACGATCTTTCGACGCTCGAAAGTCGACCTTAATACGTCCACTATATCAAATGCCGCACAATCGAATGCCGGAAAACCGAATCATTAGGATTAAAAAGAAGAGGTAGAAGAAGACAGAAGAAAAAGAGAACAGAAAAACAGAAACAGAAACAATATCAGAATCTCACATTCGCAGCGGAACAATATATAATAGATAATCACTAGTCTTTTAAACAAAGAACTATATCAGTTTATGCATACATCATCAGAGTTAATATACAACTCAATACAACAATGGACAGTTATATAAACTTGTCCTAATACAGAATACACAGCGGAAATAAATAAACAAGTACGGGAGTACGTCACGCCATCCAGCTTGCCTCCAAAGCTCCAGAATATCCTGATAACATAACTCTAGGCTGCCCGTGTGGAAAATTATGGGCACCCAGAGTTTAGAAAGGAAATAATAAACTCTGAGTCAGTCATGGTGACTGGTGTGAGATCGTAAAACAGTTATTTTCACAAAGAAAATAAAATTAATTCGCAATGCTTTTGGAAAATGAAACTACCATAAGGCCTCCCGCCACACACACAATGTAAACGCAGAATTGGAGGAGATTTCTCCTTATGATAGTCAAAGATACTTACTACGCAAAACATTTGATTATTATTATTAATGTCTAGTATGGAAAACATTTCGAAAGTATAATATTAATCTTAGCTAGCATAGACATTTTAAACTATGCCTACTATAGCTACCATCTAAACAGTGGTAACCACCATAAGTAAATGGCAGGTTCTACAACTAAAACCGTACAAGGTTCATATTGGGAATTGGATTTCCACCAAATGGTCAGGCTAAGGAACTTCCTACTGCCACATGGGATCGCCTCTGGCTAAACGTCCCGAGAGACAACTGCTCTCTGCCAACACAAGGCCGGGTTACCCATGTAACTAGGTAACTCACGAATATGCCATCCCCCGGTCCTTTGGGACCTTTATCCGAGGCGCCTCGATAAACACACAATCACACAATAAATGAGAACGGAGTATCCACATAGGTTAAATACCAGGGCTCCATACCTGATACCACCCTTTTCCAGAAAGAAATGACATACCCTAAAGGGCGCGACCCTCATAACCTTGCCGCATATTCCTGTTTCGACCATTTCCAGGGAGTGAGGTCTGGCGAAGTCTCGTCCACAAAGTTATGCTTTTTCACAAAGCCGTGCTTTGATCACAAATGATCAATAAATGATCAACACACAGCAACACTCAGCATGCCACATTACCAAATTGGGAATATATCGCTGATAACTTTCAACTACATAACCTCTGAGCTCGTACGTCTCAGAGAAGGGTGTTAAGCTAAGAGAATAAATTCTCCACCACCAACAAAAATGTATTTGAAAGAAATCAGCTTTACATCTCAAAATGTAATGTCAGACATGTAACTATACAAGTCTGTTCCGGGTTCAAACAGAACCAAAGGCACTTCCGAAGAAGCCCTTGCAATCCGGGTATTCACAATCCTGATCGGACTTCCCATCACAAAAAGAGTGATATAAATCTCTATACCGGAGCAACTCGGTGCAGAGACGTTCGACAGGCTGTCCTTTCATTTTTGAAAATGCCCGGTCTTCACACCGGTCTTCAATTTCAATTCATACACGTCGTATCATTATTCGGAATGGGTTATATGACACAAAGGTCCTTTCCCGGCTAAACCGAATAATAAGCGTTTGTTTTAAAAACAAATTTAAGTGCTATTTCAAAGGCAATATTGATAGTCGGTGATTTAACTATCAAACAACATTCACAACAATCATTAGATTTAAATAATTTTCCCAAATTATTTATTTTCAAAAATATCTCCACAAGATATATTTTTTTCCACTTCAACACTTTGAAAACAAATTTCAAATCATTTTTCACCTTTCAACTTTTGAAAAAAAAATTCAAATCAATTTCCTTACGTGGAATATATTTCCAAATATTTCTTTTAAAAACCAACTTTAGAACCTTTAATTTATATCTTTAAAAGCTACTTTGGAAATATACTCGGCTTTATAGTGAGAATACACTTCCACTTCAAAATGGTCCACTTAAAACAATTAAATAAATCCTTATTGATTTATTTCAAATTTACGTTCCAATCTATAAATTTATTTCTACACTTTAAAAAAATAAATCAGCGTATATTTTTAAAGCAAACTTCCCCTTTCCTTTATAAATTTCAATTTGAATTTATATTTTCAAATATTCACTTTCAACCCCAAATCAAATTCCAAATTGATTTCTAATTTTATTTCAATACCAAATCAATTACAAATTGATTTCTAAGTTTATTTCCAAATCATTTTACAAATCGATTTCCAATTTGTTTCAACACAAATAAATTTTTCATTTAACATCAAATAAATTTTTATATCGATTTCCCAAAGATATAATTTCAAATACCAAATCAATTTTACAAATTGATTTCTAAAAATTTATCACTTTTAAATAAATTCCTTTACCCTTTCCAAACTATTCAAAATTCCATTTTTAAATGAATTCTTCAACTTTTTAAACAATATTACCCGAAATCCATTTATTAAATCTTTTCACCATTCTTGGAATTAATTCGATAAGATTACAAAAATCTCTTTTTACCGTTAAATTCTTTCTTTTAATTTTATTCAACTCTTAAAAATAAATTCATTTAAAGTTTTCCACTTTAATTTCAAAATCCAATTTATATTTATTTCTGGTATCCAACGATACCAAAAATACATTCGGCTAAATTTTAGCCTTCAACAATTTCAATTATCAATAAATCATCCACAGATTATCAATAAATCACATCATTCACATATGAAATAATATTCAAACAATTTGAGGAATCCAATTGGATCCCTCCAACCTGTTTCCCTGAATCCACAGATGTTAGCACAATACCAATTCCACTTCGAGGTGGAATATCGCGGTATATGGGATTTTATAAAAATATCATCCGCAATTATGCAGCGCAATAGGGTCTCATCGGCTATATAATGCGGGAAAATCAACTCCAATATATACATATTGCTATATACTACTATATATACTATCACAATCAAGCAATCAATCAATAACTGCAATTCAATTTTCCAATTTGAGTGAGAAGATCTCACCTTTGCTTTTATTCGCAATCCATTTCCAATTCCAGTTTGTTTTCACGATGATTTTAGACCTTGTATAAAACAATTTATACCACTTATTAATATTCGAATGAATCGAATAATCAATTTTCATTTGATAATCAATTCACCAGTGATTTTATTTTAAACTAATACTTTTAAATTTTAAACCAATCCCTTTTAAATTTTCAAACCCTTACCTATATATATATATAAATTGAAAATATGCACATATGCTACTGTATATATTCTCTGTAATTAAGAACAACAATTTTTCCTATTCGCTAAATAAACACTTATGTATATAAATCTAGATATTGGACAAAATAAATCGTTTTATAAATCTTACTGGAATAATTAAATATATATATTTTTTAATTCCCTATATATATGATTTCAAAAATCTTTCTGTACAAATATTTTCTCTGATTAACAGTTTACTGTCCTATCATCGCAACATTTTTCTTGTATCCTGTATATTTGTATATGGATTAAATAAATTCAATTCAAAGAAATTTGCAAAACCTCACCTCATTGACTCGATAACACCTGCCCACGCAACCACCGCGACACCAAGCCTTAACTTAAATCGAATCGCATCGCATCGCGAGCACCATCGAGATACGCACGACTATCCGAACTACGACCTTCCCTCTCGTGCGTGAGCGCATGCCGCCGCATCATTCCTCCAGTGACCCAAGACACGCGATTCGCATCGTGACTTCGACTACCCAAGACACGCGACGCCGAGTTTCTCCATCGCCTGCCGCCTTGTCGCCGCTCGAACGCCAAGCTTCCCCAATTCCCACGTGAATCCCTAGGCCCCCCAGTAGAGTTCGAGGATTACCGGTCGACTTCAATACGATCGTTGCTCGCTTGCTTTTTTTTATTGAATGAACAAGGCTGCCGATTTGATTTAGGAAGTCGAGATGGAAATTTTAGGGAAAAAGAAGCTAATTTGATGAAGAACGTGGATCTCTTTTTTTTCTTTCAGCCCTTAGATTTTGAACTGAGGAATTGAAAGAAGGTCGTGTGATTATTAATGAAGGAAAAAGTTCCCTTGCATGCTGAAGATGATTCGCGTGTCTGCCCTTGCTTGCTACAGAGGAGGCAGAAAGTTATGATGGAGAAAGAAAGCAGGCTAGGGAAAGAATCTCAGCTGTTGACTTAGGGTATAAATATATATATTAATTTAAATTCAAATTCAAATTGTCTTGATAAATGTAACTTAAAAACTTGACCTCCCATTGAGGCATGCCGCTAGGCATTCGTAATGTTATACGCTTATTTCAAACACAATGGAAGAGGTTCTGAGTCCAAATTCAATCGTATGGAGAAGATAGCTTTTTGAACCCAGTTAAAATATTAAATTTTCGATTTAATTTCAGCGTGTTTGCTTATCGTACGGCTAAACGATCACTCCAAACATTACGAAAATTGAAATCCGATAATAATACAACATTACGGATCCGATGGAACTGGTTTCGTCAAATTCCGAGACTGTGCCCCGGAACGCTATTTTTTAAATATCGATTTAAATGATAAAAATTCAAAACTGAACAAAACAGTTTCAAATTCAATTCTGAAGCTTTTATTATCTTCAGTATAATAAATATGAATTTTCTAAGCCATCAAATCATTTTTAACAGGCTTAAAATTGAAGATTCAAATTTTTTTACCCAATTGCAATAAATTGAATTCAATAATTTTAATTACCAAATTCATTCTGATATTTGAATTTCAAATTGAACTATCATTCGAATATTTAAACTCAATTAAATATTCACATTTCAAATGTCAAAAATTCTGGGTCGTTACAATCTTTCCCCCTTAAAAGAATTTCGTCCCGAAATTACAAGTCAAGAAGAATGATCCAATACCCGTTTGTTATTTTTCCAAAACCAAATTGTTTTATCGAATTTTCAAAACAAATCTTTTTATTAAAGATTCGTTATCACTTCAACTAACTTTCCAAACGCTTTCATAGTTTTCAAACAACTTTATTTTACTTCACAATTCAAATTTAAATTTGAATTCAAATTGTAAATTATCCAAAATTTCTCAAAAATTTTCTAACTCTCTAAATTTCCAAAAAATTTTGCCAGCGTCTCCTTTGCGCGGCTAGCTCGGTACAACTACAAAATGTCCTTACGGACTCCCAAATTCCAATAGAAAACAAAATGCCAAGTGGCAAAATCAGAAACTCATCAAATTTCATACTGAAATTGAAATGCATACCTTATTGTCGAGCAATTTAAATTATCTTCAAAATCAAAAATCAATTCCATTTTCTTTTATACCCCCTGTATAATTTACTTGACAATAATGTTCAATTACAACATTCCAGTTAAATTTTCATTCACTTATTAACTTAGAATATTTCTCAATTCTAAATTTTACTTAAGAATTTTCCTCCATTCCTTTCTTAAGTTCAATATAAATATTTATATACTTCTTATATTTGTTTTCACTTCACTAACAAAGTTTTATATTCATTTCCATTCAACTTTGCATTTTCAACCCCATTTGAATTCAATTTACAATTTCAATTCTATTTGAATTCATTTTAGATATTGAATTCTATTTACCTTATCTCAAATTCAATTTGAAATCACTTGTCGTTAAGTGAAAATTTTCAAAAATTCCAAATTTTTCTAACTCCCAAAATTTTCAGAAAATTTTGGCGGAGTCTCCTTTGTACGGAGGAGCTTTTGCAATTTGACAAAAGATATAAATATATATACATCGACCTACACGGCCGGAAAAGCAAAAACAGTTCATATTTTCTATTTTTATTGCGTAGGCGTACCTTTTTAGCATTTTTAAGCAAAGCGGTTTATTATTGGCATTTGCATGACCAAATGCAGCCAAACGGCTTCCAAAAACCTGTACTTACTCAGTTCAAATGTGTAAGTGACATATATAGGAGTCTATTTAACAATTCACTTATTTCCAATAACAAATATATAGATTTCATTAGCAATACACCCAAAATCATTTTCATTTGCAATTCATAAAGTTTCAATACAAATTAAATTGCTTACAACTACATTCCATACCATTTCTATTCAATTCAAGTGATTTACTATTCACTTCCTTCTATTCAATTCATTTTTATGTCCAAACAACTCATATTCATTTCAATCGATTCCAAAATCAATTCTATTTGTTTTTATTAAGCCATAGAGTTTATATATCTTGTTTACGTCAAACGACAAACAAATTTTTATGCAATTCGATGAAATTTATGTAAATAACCTATCACTTGAACTCATAACCATTTTTTATTCAACTCACAATTCAATTTTAATTTAACTAACTCAACCTCCAATTCATTTATTTACAAACGTAACTTCATTTGTTCATTCTCAATTTTATTCCACCTCAATAAATTTTATTCCAAATTATTTAGTCCACTAGATTAAATTCTCAAATTTACTTTTATTCAAATTAATCCAATGTTAAATTCAATTCTAATTCAAATTTTTTTTTCTAAGTTCCCAACCTCATTTCAATTTTATAGAACTCATTTATAAATTCACTTTACCATTTCATTAGATTAATGAATTTATTTCTCAATATTCTTCTGGAATTCTATTCCAAATTATAAATCACATTTACAATTTATTTTACAAATCCCGTTTGTATATGAATTCATTTCCTTATATTTTCAATTCATATTTATAAATTCCATTTGTCAAATGAATTTATCTTCAAATCTTTGGTTATACATTTTTTATTCACAAATTCTATTTGTATGTGGATATATTTCTTAGCGTTTTGCTTTAATTTCAATTTCTTATTCAATTTCATATAATAATGATAATAATTCGATATTATCACTTCCTAACAACCAAGCATCCATATATTAATAATTCATAGAAAATCATCTCTTTTCTATACAAAAATAGTTTTGGGCAAAATTATTTCATTTACCCTATTTTAAAACAATACTGTGTCAGTTTATCTTGTTTAAAAGTTTAGAAACCCCTATCGATTACAGTTGGCCAGACTGCACCGACTAGAATCTATAAACAATCAACCGATAAGTCAACACAATACAAAACAAATTTTGTATTCACCAACAAATACGCGCTCATATCTATTATTACACTCACACTCATTCTAGAGTATTACTGACTCTATCTCTAATGAGTAACACCCAACAGAGCCAAGGTTATCGCTTAACCGGCTGCTCTGATACCACATGTAACGATCACGATCTTTCGACGCTCGAAAGTCAACCTTAATACGTCCACTATATCAAATGCCGCACAATCGAATGCCGGAAAACCGAATCATTAGGATTAAAAAGAAGAGGTCGAAGAAGACAGAAGAAAAAGAGAATAGAAAAACAGAAACAGAAACAATATCAGAATCTCACATTCGCAGCGGAACAATATATAATAGATAATCACTAGTCTTTTAAACAAAGAACTATATCAGTTTATACATACATCATCAGAGTTAATATACAACTCAGTACAACAATGGACAGGTATATAAACTTGTCCTCATACAGAATACACAACGAAAATAAATAAACAAGTACGGGAGTACGTCACGCTATCCAGCTTGCCTCCAAAGCTCCAGAATATCCAGAATATCCTGATAACATAACTCTAGGCTGCCCGTGTGGAAAATTATAGGCACCCAGAGTTTAGAAAAGGAACAATAAACTCCGAGTCAGTTATGGTGACTGGTGTGAGATCGTAAAACAATTATTTTCACAAAGAAATTAAAATTAATTCGCAATGCTTTTGGAAAATGAAACTACCATAAGGCCTCCCGCCACACACACAATGCAAACGCAGAATTGGAGGAGATTTCTCCTTATGATAGTCAAAGATGCTTACTACGCAAAACATTTGATTATTATTATTAATGTCTAGTGTGGAAAACATTTCGAAAGTATAATATTAATCTTAGCCAGCATAGACATTCCGAACTATGCCTACTATAGCTACCATCTAAACAGTGGTGACCACCATAAGTAAATGGCAGGTTCTACAACTAAAACCGTACAAGGTTCGTTTTGGGAATTGGATTACCAACAAATGGTCAGGCTAAGGAACTTCCTACTGCCACATGGGATCGCCTCTGGCTGGACGTCCCGAGAGACAACTGCTCTCTGCCAACACAAGGCTGGGTTACCCCTGTAACTAGGTAACTCACGAATATGCCATCCCCTAGTCCTTTAGGACCTTTATCCGAGGCGCCTCGATAAACACACAATCACACAATAAATGAGATCGGAGTATCCACATAGGTTAAATACCAGGGCTCCATACCTGATACCACCCTTTTCAAAAGGAAATGACATACCCTAAAGGGCGCGACCCTCATAACCTTGCCGCATATTCCTGTTTCGACCATTTCTGGGGAGTGAGATCTGACGAAGTCTCGTCCACAAAACTACGCTTTTTCACAAAGCCGTGCTTTGATCACAAATGATCAATAAATGATCAACACACAACAACACTCAGCATGCCACATTACCAAATTGGGAATATATCGCTGATAACTTTCAACTACATAATCTCTGAGCTCGTACGTCTTAGAGAAGGGTGTTAAGCTAAGAGAATAAATTCTCCGCCACCAACAAAAATGTATTTGAAAGAAATCAGCTTTACATCTCAAAATGTATTGTCAGACATGTAACCATACAAGTCTGTTCTGGGTTCGAACAGAACCGAAGGCACTTCCGAAGAAGCCCTTGCAATCCAGGTATTCACAATCCCGATCGGACTTCCCATCACAAAAAGAGTGATATAAATCTCTATACCGGAGCAACTCGGTGCAGAGACATTCGACAGGTTGTCCTTTCATTTTTGAAAATGCCCGGTCTTCACACCGGTCTTCAATTTCAATTCATACACGTCGTATCATTATTCGGAATGGGTTATATGACACAAAGGTCCTTTCTCGGCTAAACCGAATAATAAGCGTTTGTTCTAAAAACAAATTCAAGTGCCATTTTAAAGGCAATATTGATAGTCGGTGATTTAACTATCAAACAACATTCACAACAATCATCAGATTTAAATAATTTTCCCAAATTATTTATTTTCAAAAATATCTCCACAAGATATTTTTTTTTCCACTTCAACACTTTGAAAACAAATTTCAAATCATTTTTCACCTTTCAACTTTTGAAAATCAATTTCAAATCAATTTCCTTACGCGGAATATATTTCCAAATATTTCTTTTAAAAACCAGGTTTAGAACCTTTAATTTATATCTTTAAAAGCTACTTTGGAAATATACTCGGCTTTATAGTGAGAATACACTTCCACTTCAAAATGGTCCACTTAAAACAATTAAATAAATCCTTATCGATTTATTTCAAATTTACGTTCCAATCTGTAAATTTATTTCTACACTTTAAAAAAATAAATCAGCGTTTATTTTTAAAGCAAACTTCCCCTTTCCTTTATAAATTTCAATTTGAATTTATATTTTCAAATATTCACTTTCAATCCCAAATCAAATTCCAAATTGATTTCTAATTTTATTTCAATACCAAATCAATTACAAATTGATTTCTAAGTTTATTTCCAATCCCAAATCATTTTACAAATTGATTTCCAATTTGTTTCAACACAAATAAAATTTTCATTTAACATCAAATAAATTTTTATATCGATTTCCCAAAGATTTAATTTCAAATACCAAATCAATTTTAAAAATTGATTTCTAAAAATTTATCACTTTTAAATAAATTCCTTTACCCTTTCCAAACTATTCAAAATTCCATTTTTAAATGAATTCTTCAACTTTCTAAACAATATTACCCGAAATCCATTTATTAAATCTTTTAACCATATCTTGGAATTTATTCGATAAAATTACAAAATCTCTTTTTACCGTTAAATTCTTTCTTTTAAATTTATTCAACTCTTAAAAATAAATTCATTTAAAGTTTTCCACTTTAATTTCAAAATCCAATTTATATTTATTTCTGGTATGCAACGATACCAAAAATACATTCGGCTAAATTTTAGCCTTCAACAATTTCAATTATCAATAAATCATCCATAGATTATCAATAAATCACATCATTCACATATGAAATAATATTCAAACAATTTGAGGAATCCAGTTGGATCCCTCCAACCTGTTTCCCTGCATCCACAGATGTTAGCACAATACTAATTCCACTTCGAGGTGGAATATCGCAGTATATGGGATTTTATAAAAATATCATCCGCAATTATGCGGCGCAATAGGGTCTCATCGGCTATATAATGCGGGAAAATCAACTCCAATATATATATATATTGCTATATACTACTATATATACTATCACAATCAAGCAATCAATCAATAACTGCAATTCAATTTTCCAATTTGAGTGAGAAGATCTCACCTTTGCTTTTATTCGCAATCCATTTCCAATTCCAGTTTGTTTTCACGATGATTTTAGACCTTGTATAAAACAATTTATACCACTTATTAATATTCGAATGAATCGAATAATCAATTTTCATTTGATAATCAAATTCACCAGTGATTTTATTTTAAACTAATACTTTTAAATTTTAAACCAATCCCTTTTAAATTTTCAAACCCTTACCTATATATATATAAATTGAAAATCTGCACCTATGCTACTGTATATATTCTCTGTAATTAAGAACAGCAATTTTTCCTATTCCCTAAATAAACACTTATGTATATAAATCTAGATATTGGAGAAAATAAATCGTTTTATAAATCTTACTGAAATAAATATATATTTATTTTTTAATTCCCTATATATATGATTTCAAAAATCTTTTTGTACAAATATTTTTTCTGATTAACAGTTTATTGTCCTATCATCGCAACATTTTTCTTGTATCCTGTATATTTGTATATGGATTAAATAAATTCAAATCAAAGAAATTTGCAAAACCTCACCTCACTGACTCGATAACACCTGCCCACGCAACCACCGCGACACCAAACCTTAACTTAAATCGAATCGCATCGCATCGCGAGCGCCATCGAGATACGCACGACCATCCAGACTACGACCTTCCCTCTCGTGCGCGAGCGCACGCCGCCGCATCATTCCTCCAGTGACCCAAGACACGCGATTCGCATTGTGACTTCGACTACCCTCTCGCCGCGACGCCGAGTTTCTCCATCGCCTGCCGCCTTGTCGCCGCTCGAACGCCAAGCTTCCCCAATTCCCACGTGAATCGCTAGGCCCCCCAGTAGAGTTCGAGGATTACCGGTCGACTTCAATACGATCGTTGCTCGCTTGCTTTTTTTTATTGAATGAACAAGGCTGCCGATTTGATTTAGGAAGTCGAGATGGAAATTTTAGGGAAAAAGAAGCTAATTTGATGAAGAACGTGGATCTCTTTTTTTTTCTTTCAGCCCTTAGATTTTGAACTGAGGAATTGAAAGAAGGTCTTGTGATTATTAATGAAGGAAAAAGATCCCTTGCGTGCTGAAGATGATTCGCGTGTCTGCCCTTGCTTGCTACAAAGGAGGCAGAAAGTTATGATGGAGAAAGAAAGCAGGCTGGGGAAAGAATCTCAACTGTTGACTTAGGGTATAAATATATATATATGAATTTAAATTCAAATTCATATTGTCTCGATAAATGCAACTTAAAAACTTGACCTCCCATTGAGGCGTGCCGCTGGGCGTTCGTAATGTTATACGCCTATTTCGAACACAATGGAAGAGGTTCTGAGTCCAAATTCAATCGTATGGAGAAGATAGCTTTTTGAACCCAGTTAAAATATTAAATTTTCGATTTAATTTCAATGCGTTTTCTTATCGTACGACTAAAGAATCACTCCAAACATTACGAAAATTGAAATCCGATAATAATACAACATTACAGATCCAATGGATCTGGTTTCGTCAAATTTCGAGACTGTGCCACGGAATGCTATTTTTTAAATATCGATTTAAATGATATAAATTCAAAAATGAACAAAACAGTTTCAAATTCAATTCTGAAGCTTTTATTATCTTCAGTATAATAAATATGAATTTTCTAAGCCATCAAATCATTTTTAACAGGCTTAAAATTGAAGATTCAATTTTTTTTTACCCAATTGCAATAAATTGAATTCAATAATTTTAATTGCCAAATTCATTCTGATATTTGAATTTCAAATTGAACTATCATTCGAATATTTAAACTCAATTAAATATTCACATTTCAAATGTCAAAAATTCAGGGTCGTTACAATCAGGGTGTAAGATTTACATATGAACATACATTCCATATGCTTAGATTATCATGACCCGCTTATCGAAATTAACCCCTTGTATTCATCATGTTCTCGAAGTGCGGTATTTGTGATAAGTACAAGTCGACTTACTTTCAATAAAACGTGTCAATGTTTTATCACAACTACTTTAATTCATTTGTCTACTTAATAGCATGTACAAGAGATTCTTTGGTTTAAAACAATTTACTTAAACAAGAAAGTTGATTAAAAATAAATAACCGATAGAGTTTTAAAAAGGAACTTTAAAATAAATAAATCTAAATTAAATCATAAGTTTAAAACTTAATTAAACTTTAATTAATCTTAATTAAATCAAAAATCATACTTTAAACCTTAATTAATGAAAGTTTTATTTATAATTAAACTTTAATTAAATAACATTCATTTAATAATTAAACCCAAATTAAGTGGATAATTAACCTTTATTGGATAGTACCGAATAAGATCACCTCTCAGTTGGGATCAGCAGCCGTACCGAAGCATACATGAGATGATAGCAGGGACTCTAGATAGGGATGACCTTACCCTAATGGGAGTGACCCACCTAGCCTTCCTGCATCTCCCTTGTTTCATTCTACCAGACAAACGAACGCCACCGCTGAACTCCACTCCTCGACCGCCACCTCCCTGTCATAACCCAGATCCCATCATGTGCCGCAAACAAAACGTGACGTCCTCCCTCACATCGTGTCCGTATAGGTTGCGATGACAATCCCAACACTGTGCTTCACCAAAACTTCATCTATGGTGCTATTCTCCTTTCCGAACTCTAATATGATCTCCATTTAACCAATCTTTCATCCTAAATCAAGAATCGTTCAATCCCAGTCTATCAATGCTTGCGACTTACTGTCGAATGCCTCAAACCCATGCCGCAATCTCCTAGAACCCATCTACATGAAGTTCTACACTTATGACACTTAAAGAAATAAGAATTTTAAATTTTCTTGGAGTATTTATTTTTTACTTCAATTTTTGAAGCTTTGATTTTAAGAACAAAGCTCCATTTTAGGATACAGGCAAGCATATATAGAAGGAGGGTTATAGGGCAGCACGTTTGGGAAGGGATGGGCTGCATAGTTGTAATACCCCAAAATTTTGTGAAAAATCATTTTTGTAAAATGATTTAATTTTGAAATATTTAGATTTAAATATGGTGAAATTTCTGGAATAAATAGTGTGCAAGTATATGTGTGCACGTGCACACTGAAATGGCACAAGAAAGAACTCCAGATTTCTTGGATTTAAAACAAGAATTAAAGAGCAATACAAACATGATTTTGCAACATGGTTATTTGATTTCTGAGATTTTATGGGTCATCTTAGAAAATAAGAAAAGTAAGTTTTACTTTAGATCAGTAAACAAATTTATTTAAAACCCAGAAAAGAAAATAATATATATATATATATTTGTAAACTTGTATACATATAGGTGCATATGTTTTTGAATTTAAAAGAGGAATTAAAATAAGCCTAGATAAGATATGTATACAAATATACATTTTTAAATACTGAAAAGTACATATATATATATATTAGCAAGTGAAACCATAACATTAAAATGACATGAAATGTGATACAAGTCAATATGCTTGTGTAGGCAAAAATAGCAAAGGGGATTTTCAGAAATAATTAAAATAAATAGAATAGTCACACTTTTGACATGACTAAGTGAGTGGCCATTTTCTGAAAAAGTAAAAGAAAGAAAATGCAGCCTTTAAATTGGTTAATATGGCCGGGGTAATATGAATGAAAAATGCATGATGCTAAGCCAGGACAGAAATGGAATTCTGTTTCAATAAAACCCTAGAGGAAAAATGCTTATAAATAGGCAGTTTAGCCAGTAGAATTATTTTACCCCGAGCTGCATAAAAATAAGAAAAGAAGAAGAAAATATTGAAAGGAAGGAGAAAACACTCAAACAAGAATTTTCTGAATTAATAAGAAGAAACATTTAGGTGAGTAATCTCACTGAGTTCATGGCATTAAGACCTGAGTTGAGGCAGCCACTTTTTATATTGCCATTTATGTATTTCTGGTTTTGATGTATATGATTTCATCAATGCTTTTTGGATGTTTTATTTTAAATCTGATATGATTTAATATGGATGATTTTGATGATCTTTGATTGGTTGAGACATTTGTCTTTGGATGAGTATCATACTGTTTTATTTATACTCATAAATGTTAAAGTTTAGGATCTTAAAAATTATATAGAGAATACTCTCAACTGTTATAGATCTATGGCATGGAAACCTTATAAAAATGATTGGAGCTGCATTATACTTGGTATAAGTGCTGAGGCTTGAAAAGAAAAATGTTAAGGGTGAAATAGAAATTTTCTAAGTGCTGAGCCCTTAATCAAAAAAAAAAAACCCACAAGCTAAAATTATGATTGAACCAGATCTTGAATCTGAATCAATCATAAAGGCTTGCAGATCAGTATAACATGCCATGCCTCTTTTACAGTTGAAAATGTTCTTATATTTACTAAGATCAAGACATATTGACCCCATTTAGGAAATGACTGTCTGATTATTTCTGAGGGGAAATTATGCTAGAAGAAATTATGGATGTTTCCATGTTTGCAGTGACATGTTCACTTAGCATATTTGATGTTAGGATTTAAGACAATACACTAGTAAATAAACTAGGGAAGGGAAGGCCAAGATGACTGCTGGAATGCTTGTCATATTTGAAGTATGCAAGTTGGCACATGGTTTGTTTAAGCCCTGAGATCTTTGTGCAATGATGTGAATTAGTTCATTGCAATGTGTCCCAGTGATTCCTTAATAGCAGATGAGGCAGGGATTTAAATTGAATATTACAACCTGTAAATGAAGAAATAGGAATGTGGATATTTCTTAGGTTGAATGGTATGGAACCAAGATGATTCCAGTAAATGAAATTGATGCCAATAGATAATCATGTTTGCATGATTATGTATGCAAGTGAAGGAATGATAAGTGAATATATCATACCTGAATCAACTTAATTATACTATGTTAAAATATTTGATTGCAGAAATTTGCTTAAATAACAAGTTAGTACCCTTATATTCTCTATTGCTTAATATCATGAATGAATTGATGTTATTCATACCAGATCATAGATCTGACCCTTGTTTGCTCATGGCATCTGGGGTGTCTCATTTTAAAATGAGGCAGCCACTTATGTTCTTTCAGGTAACCCAGGCACTAAGTAAAAATGAAGTTATGGCTTTTATGGAGGAGTGAATGAACATGCTAGCTAGTCTCAATAAGAGTTTAAATTGATTATATCTGCATGTATTCAGGAAAAATATTATGTTTCTAAGACTTCCAGTCATGTAATGAATTCTATTATGGTTAGATGAACTAGTTGTATCATGTTAAATATATTGTTATGCACTAAGGTTTAAAATCTCAAAGGAAAAATCTGACTGGGAAACAATGAAATGATTTTAATTATTGATATGAATGTTTGGAAGAGAAATATGCACATGTAGTTGAGCTACTGTTTTGTATAATTTATATTATGTATTAGTTAACCTTGAGACATAACAGAGCACTGAGTTTTAGAACTAAAATCTGGATTTAGCAAGAAGTAAACTTAAAGGATTTTATTTTCTTTTTACTGAAATGCTTTGTAAATAAATCTGAATTCATTTCTGAATTGAATTAGGAAAAGTAAAATGTTTTTCTAAAAGCTTCAGATAGAATGAAATGAAAGGTATCTCCCTTGTTTTTGAACTAGTGTATAGCATATACAAGACTCATGAGTTAACCAGCCTCAACTAAATGAAGTATTGGTTGATCATGATAGACTGTATCTTGAAAATATAGATGCATTTCAAAGCATAGTACATTTAGCAATTGTTTCACTCAGTTTTCTGGAAACTGGGCAAAGGTAATGACATGTACATAAATACCTGTGTACATGTTGATAAATTGGGCAAAAATATAAATTTAAATTCTTAAAACAGTTGTAGGAATGGGTTTTAAAAATAGTTATGTAAAAAGAATTGTTTTGTATGTTAGGTTATAGGAAAAATCAAATATATATGCACAATTATAGGTAGGTATCAGATTTCAACCATACAGGAGAAAAATAAAAAGAAAAACCAAAAATTGTGTTTGAACCGACCAGCATAGCACTCGAACTCGTGACCTTTCATGTATAAGTTAGGCGCGTTTCCATTACGCCTAGATGTTGCTTGTGTTCACTTAGGATCCACTTACTTTTATACTGAATTTGATATTATCCAGACTTTAACATAATCATCTATATTAAAAGCTTGTTTACCACTGATTATTACTTGATCATTTCTTAATCCTAATGACAGACTAAAGTACATGTTTCTAGTGGATATTATGGCCAAAAATCTGAATACAATAATTTATCTGAATTGCTAAAAATCTAAATCAAACAGAATGTTCTTGTACAAAAAAAATGAAGTATACACTCTGAACTTAGATAAGAAGATCACATACATCTTCATATGTATGTGTATGTTATTAGATATACACTGATATATTTATATTGGTAAGTTATTTTGATCCTGGATATATTTTGTTTATTGGAAAAAGAAAATGACCTTGGAAAAGATATTTGCAATGAATGATATATCTATATATCATCTCTTAGCAAAAAAAAAAAATCCTTATGAAATTAGGGTGGAAATAGGAGGGTCATTTCAGTTGGTATCAGAGCACTTGGTTGCATTGATTGTTAAGTATTATAGAAATGTATAATGTCTGTTTGTTTTGGATGAAATAATTTAGATAAGAAATTAGAAATTACAGAAGCACTCATAATATACTAATACCATTTACCCAGAATTTAGTTAGCAGAACATGGTAGGAAGAGGATCTCATCACAATGCAGGAACCAGTGCACCTCAAATGCTTGATATGCAAGAATTTGTGAGGGTTTTAAGAGATGGAATTGGGCATAGGCCTGAGAACCCACATGAAGAGCTTTCAAAACTACTGAAGACTTATTCCAATTTGGGAGGCAAGAGTTTTGAAGGAACAGAGAGTGTGATGGAAATTCAAGCATGGTTGAGAACACTTGATAGGATTTTCAATGACATGCAGTTGGATGACCAAAGAAAGAGGCAAGTAGCTTCTAGACAACTAAAAGGGGTAGCTTTAAGCTGGTGGGAGGTGATCATAGCTGGAAGAAATGAAAATGAAATCACTTGGAATCAGTTCAAGGAGATGTTGGAGGCAAGATTTGTACCAGCATCAGCCAAGACCATTTTGCTTGAAGAATTTATCAAACTTAGGAAGGGAACTTTGAATGTCACTGAATACACTCAAAAGTTTGAGGGGCTATCTAATTATGGAGCAATGCTAGTGGCAGATGAAGCATCCAAGAATGATAGGTATATAAAAGGGCTGAACCCAGGACTTAGCAGAGCTATGCTACCATATGCAGATAGAACATTTGATCAAGTAATTGATCTGGCTTTGAAACTGGAACAACATGACAAAGAAAGAGAGAAATATAGGAATTTTAAGAGCAACAACAAGAAGGATAAGGGAAGATATCACCCTTATGATAAAAAGAAGGAGGAGGCAGACAACAGGAAGAGTAAAGATACTAAAGCCAATGATACTAAGAAGAAATTGGTTTGCCATCATTGTGGAAAAGAAGGACACATCAAACCAAGGTGCCCAGAGTTAAAAGGAGGAGCCTTCAAATGCTACCTATGTGGGAAAGAGGGGCATATGAAGAGGAACTGTCCTGAGAATAAACAGCAAGGGAAATTGGCAACTTTGGAAGGAAAAGGCAAATCTGCAGTGAAAATTGATGCTGAAAATCATGGCCAAGTGGAAGGTACATTACTCATTTGTGCCATACCCATACCAGTAGTATATGATACTGGAGCAACACACTCTTTGATTTCCTATGAATTAGTTAAAGTGTTAAAATTAAACTGCAAATTGGTTGAAACCCCATTGCTTGTACAAAGTCCCCTAGGGAGTTCTAGTGTTTTGAACATGAATTGTGTGGATGTGGAGTTAAACATAGGAGGAAATATTTTTATTTCCAATTTATATGTTTTAAATTACCCAAATATAGGAGTTATATTGGGGGTAGATTGGTTAAGGAAATTTAAAGCCATAATTAATTTAGACTCATCCACCATATCATTGCAAGATTCTAGAGGCCAGAGAATCACAGTTCTATGTGAAATAGCTAAGGAAGGGAAATTGTATCATTTAGTTGACTTAGAAAAAGATCTGAGTGAACTAACCATTGAAGAAATTCCCATAGTTAATGAATACTTGGATGTGTTTGGGGAAGTTAAGGGTGTTCCACACCACAGACCAGTTGAGTTCCAAATTAATCTCATTCCAGGAGCAAGTCCAATAATCAAGAAACCTTATAGAATGGGGCCAAGTGAACTGAAAGAATTGAAAAATCAGTTGGAAGAATTAGAAGGCAAGGGATTTATAAGGCCAAGCAATTCTTGCTGGGGTTCTCCAGTAGTGTTTGTAAGAAAACATGATGGTACCTTGAGAATGTGCATAGATTACAGAGAACTAAATAAAGTAACCATCAAGAATAAATACCCATTGCCTAGAATAGATGATCTCTTCGACCAACTCAGTGAAGCTAAAATATTTTCTAGGCTAGACTTAGCATCAGGATTCCATCAAATGAAGGTTGAAGACTCAAGTGTTAAGTATACTGCATTTAACACAAGATATGGCTTATATGAATTTTTGGTCATGCCATTTGGTTTGACAAATGCTCCTTCATATTTTGTTGATTTGATGAATAGAATATTTAGAGATTATCTAGACAAGTTTGTACTGATTTTTATTGATGACATTTTGATTTATTCTAAGACAGTGGAAGAGCATAAAAATCATTTGCATTTATTTTTGTCAAGACTAAGGGAAAATGATTTAAAGGCAAAATTTTCAAAATGTGCATTTTGGAAAGAAGAAGTTCATTTCCTTGGGCATGTCATCTCTGCCAAAGGAATATCAGTAAACCCTAACAAAGTAGTGGCAATCCAAGCATGGAAAAGGCCTAGCACCATCAGTGAGATTAGATCATTTATGGGGATGGCAGGATATTATAGGAGATTCATAAAAGATTTCTCAAAAATATCATCACCACTTACCAATTTAACTAGAAAGAACCAAGCCTTTGTATGGACAGAAAAATGTGAGCAAGCTTTTATCAAAATAAAAGAAGCCCTGATTGATGCACCAGTATTGAGAGTGCCAGAAGGAAATGAAAATTTGGTTGTGTACACTAATGCAAGTGGCTCTGGGTTAGGGGCTGTGTTGATGCAGCAAGACCAGGTGGTAGCCTATGCATCTAGGCAATTAAAGCCACATGAAACCAGGTATGCAACCCATGATCTTGAACTAGCAGCAGTTGTGTATGCTTTGAAACTTTGGAGACATTATTTGTTAGGTGCCAAATTCATTTTGTACACTGATCATAAGGCACTGAAATATTTATTCTCACAAAAAGATTTGAACATGAGGCAACATAGATGGGTAGAGTTCCTAGCTGCCTATGACCTAGATATACTGTATACACCAGGCAAGGCAAATAAAGTTGCAGATGCCTTGAGTAGACAACATGCCAAGGTAGCCATGTTGATGATGGAAGAGTTTAGGGATTTGTCTATACTTACTGATTTGGAAATTGAGGAAAACAGTGAGGAACAAATGATGCCTATTGAAGAAGGTAAAGGTAAAGGAAAATTAAGTATGATATCTCTGCAATCAGATTTACTTCTTAAGATTGGACAAACGCAGGAACAAGACTTAAACATGATGGAAAAGAAAATGCTCATATCAAAAGGGGAGGAAGTAATAAATTATCAAATTGATAAAAATGGTTATTTAAGGAATAAAAATAGGATATGTGTTCCAGAAAATATAGAATTGAAAGAGGAAATATTAAATGGGTACCATAGGAGTAAGTACTCCATACACCCAGGTAGCACCAAGATGTATCAAAATTTGAAAAGAAATCTTTGGTGGAAGGGGATGAAGTCAGATGTGGCCAGATATGTTGCAAGGTGCATGACTTGCCAACAAGTCAAGGCAGAGACACAAAGGCCATCAGGACTATTGCAACCCCTTAGTATACCACAGTGGAAGTGGGAGGATATATCTATGGATTTCATAGATGGTCTTCCTAGATCTAAGAAGGGAAACACAAGTATATGGGTAATAGTGGATAGGCTAACTAAGGTAGCACATTTTATCCCAGTTAAAACAGAGAGAAATGCTCCAAAATTGGCTCAAATATTCATGAAAGAGGTAGTAAGGTTGCATGGCATACCCAAAACCATTGTGAGTGATAGGGATACCATCTTCACCTCAAGATTTTGGAAAAGTTTTCAAGAGGCTATGGGGAGTGAATTGTGCTTAAGCACTGCCTACCATCCACAATCAGATGGTCAAACTGAGGTGGTGAACAAAGTCTTAGAGGATTTGTTGAGAGCATGTACACTGGACTTTGGAGGCAACTGGGAAGACCACCTCCATCTAACTGAATTCACCTACAATAACAGTTACCAAAGCACCATAGGGATGGCACCATTTGAAGCCTTATATGGCAAGCCATGTTTATCACCTATATGCTGGGTAGAGGCTGGAGAAAGGACTATTCTTGGACCTGAATATGTTAAAGAAACCACAGAGAAAATTGGGTTAATAAGAAAAAGAATAGCAGCAGCTCAAGATAGGCAAAAGAAATTTGCAGATAGAAAGAGAAAGCAAGTGGAATATGAAGTGGGAGACTTTGTTTTCATCAAGATTTCACCTATGAAGAAAGTCATGAGATTTGGCAAGCAAGGTAAGCTTACACCAAGGTATGTTGGACCCTATAAAATTCTGGAAAGAATTGGTTCATTGGCTTACAAATTAGAACTACCAGAGGAGATGAAAGCAATGCATAATGTTTTTCATGTGTCCCAACTTAGAAAATGGGTACATGATAAGGAAGACATTTTGGAAAAGCCTACCAAAATTCAAATAAATCCTGACTTGGTTTATGAAAAAGAACCAGTGGGGATTATAGCCAAGGAAGAAAAGAAATTAAGGAGCAAAACCTTGAAACTAGTTAAGATCCAGTGGAGTAGTGATCCTAATGACTGCACATGGGAGTTAGAGGATAAGATTAGAATGGATTATCCTAAGCTTTTTGCAAATTAAAAGGTAATTTTTTTTTTCTTCTGGAAAAATTATTTGTTATGCATGGTTGATATGGTTGAATTTGTTTGCTTATGCATATATTTGATAAGTTTTCAGAAAAGAAAAATGATGCTTACTAAATGTTAGAAAAATTGTGAGGACACAATTCCTAAAAGGAGGGGTGAATGTAATACCCCAAAATTTTGTGAAAAATCATTTTTGTAAAATGATTTAATTTTGAAATATTTAGATTTAAATATGGTGAAATTTCTGGAATAAATAGTGTGCAAGTATATGTGTGCACGTGCACACTGAAATGGCACAAGAAAGAACTCCAGATTTCTTGGATTTAAAACAAGAATTAAAGAGCAATACAAACATGATTTTGCAACATGGTTATTTGATTTCTGAGATTTTATGGGTCATCTTAGAAAATAAGAAAAGTAAGTTTTACTTTAGATCAGTAAACAAATTTATTTAAAACCTAGAAAAGAAAATAATATATATATATATATATATTTGTAAACTTGTATACATATAGGTGCATATGTTTCTGAATTTAAAAGAGGAATTAAAATAAGCCTAGATAAGATATGTATACAAATATACATTTTTAAATACTGAAAAGTACATATATATATATATTAGCAAGTGAAACCATAACATTAAAATGACATGAAATGTGATACAAGTCAATATGCTTGTGTAGGCAAAAATAGCAAAGGGGATTTTCAGAAATAATTAAAATAAATAGAATAGTCACACTTTTGACATGACTAAGTGAGTAGCCATTTTCTGAAAAAGTAAAAGAAAGAAAATGCAGCCTTTAAATTGGTTAATATGGCCGGGGTAATATGAATGAAAAATGCATGATGCTAAGCCAGGACAGAAATGGAATTCTGTTTCAATAAAACCCTAGAGGAAAAATGCTTATAAATAGGCAGTTTAGCCAGTAGAATTATTTTACCCCGAGCTGCATAAAAATAAGAAAAGAAGAAGAAAATATTGAAAGGAAGGAGAAAACACTCAAACAAGAATTTTCTGGATTAATAAGAAGAAACATTTAGGTGAGTAATCTCACTGAGTTCATGGCATTAAGACCTGAGTTGAGGCAGCCACTTTTTATATTGCCATTTATGTATTTCTGGTTTTGATGTATATGATTTCATCAATGCTTTTTGGATGTTTTATTTTAAATCTGATATGATTTAATATGGATGATTTTGATGATCTTTGATTGGTTGAGACATTTGTCTTTGGATGAGTATCATACTGTTTTATTTATACTCATAAATGTTAAAGTTTAGGATCTTAAAAATTATATAGAGAATACTCTCAACTGTTATAGATCTATGGCATGGAAACCTTATAAAAATGATTGGAGCTGCATTATACTTGGTATAAGTGCTGAGGCTTGAAAAGAAAAATGTTAAGGGTGCAATAGAAATTTTCTAAGTGCTGAGCCCTTAATCAAAAAAAAAAAACCCCACAAGCTAAAATTATGATTGAACCAGATCTTGAATCTGAATCAATCATAAAGGCTTGCAGATCAGTATAACATGCCATGCCTCTTTTACAGTTGAAAATGTTCTTATATTTACTAAGATCAAGACATATTGACCCCATTTAGGAAATGACTGTCTGATTATTTCTGAGGGGAAATTATGCTAGAAGAAATTATGGATGTTTCCATGTTTGCAGTGACATGTTCACTTAGCATATTTGATGTTAGGATTTAAGACAATACACTAGTAAATAAACTAGGGAAGGGAAGGCCAAGATGACTGCTGGAATGCTTGTCATATTTGAAGTATGCAAGTTGGCACATGGTTTGTTTAAGCCCTGAGATCTTTGTGCAATGATGTGAATTAGTTCATTGCAATGTGTCCCAGTGATTCCTTAATAGCAGATGAGGCAGGGATTTAAATTGAATATTACAACCTGTAAATGAAGAAATAGGAATGTGGATATTTCTTAGGTTGAATGGTATGGAACCAAGATGATTCCAGTAAATGAAATTGATGCCAATAGATAATCATGTTTGCATGATTATGTATGCAAGTGAAGGAATGATAAGTGAATATATCATACCTGAATCAACTTAATTATACTATGTTAAAATATTTGATTGCAGAAATTTGCTTAAATAACAAGTTAGTACCCTTATATTCTCTATTGCTTAATATCATGAATGAATTGATGTTATTCATACCAGATCATAGATCTGACCCTTGTTTGCTCATGGCATCTGGGGTGTCTCATTTTAAAATGAGGCAGCCACTTATGTTCTTTCAGGTAACCCAGGCACTAAGTAAAAATGAAGTTATGGCTTTTATGGAGGAGTGAATGAACATGCTAGCTAGTCTCAATAAGAGTTTAAATTGATTATATCTGCATGTATTCAGGAAAAATATTATGTTTCTAAGACTTCCAGTCATGTAATGAATTCTATTATGGTTAGATGAACTAGTTGTATCATGTTAAATATATTGTTATGCACTAAGGTTTAAAATCTCAAAGGAAAAATCTGACTGGGAAACAATGAAATGATTTTAATTATTGATATGAATGTTTGGAAGAGAAATATGCACATGTAGTTGAGCTACTGTTTTGTATAATTTATATTATGTATTAGTTAACCTTGAGACATAACAGAGCACTGAGTTTTAGAACTAAAATCTGGATTTAGCAAGAAGTAAACTTAAAGGATTTTATTTTCTTTTTACTGAAATGCTTTGTAAATAAATCTGAATTCATTTCTGAATTGAATTAGGAAAAGTAAAATGTTTTTCTAAAAGCTTCAGATAGAATGAAATGAAAGGTATCTCCCTTGTTTTTGAACTAGTGTATAGCATATACAAGACTCATGAGTTAACCAGCCTCAACTAAATGAAGTATTGGTTGATCATGATAGACTGTATCTTGAAAATATAGATGCATTTCAAAGCATAGTACATTTAGCAATTGTTTCACTCAGTTTTCTGGAAACTGGGCAAAGGTAATGACATGTACATAAATACCTGTGTACATGTTGATAAATTGGGCAAAAATATAAATTTAAATTCTTAAAACAGTTGTAGGAATGGGTTTTAAAAATAGTTATGTAAAAAGAATTGTTTTGTATGTTAGGTTATAGGCAAAATCAAATATATATGCACAATTATAGGTAGGTATCAGATTTCAACCATACAGGAGAAAAATAAAAAGAAAAACCAAAAATTGTGTTTGAACCGACCAGCATAGCACTCGAACTCGTGACCTTTCATGTATAAGTTAGGCGCGTTTCCATTACGCCTAGATGTTGCTTGTGTTCACTTAGGATCCACTTACTTTTATACTGAATTTGATATTATCCAGACTTTAACATAATCATCTATATTAAAAGCTTGTTTACCACTGATTATTACTTGATCATTTCTTAATCCTAATGACAGACTAAAGTACATGTTTCTAGTGGATATTATGGCCAAAAATCTGAATACAATAATTTATCTGAATTGCTAAAAATCTAAATCAAACAGAATGTTCTTGTACAAAAAAAATGAAGTATACACTCTGAACTTAGATAAGAAGATCACATACATCTTCATATGTATGTGTATGTTATTAGATATACACTGATATATTTATATTGGTAAGTTATTTTGATCCTGGATATATTTTGTTTATTGGAAAAAGAAAATGACCTTGGAAAAGATATTTGCAATGAATGATATATCTATATATCATCTCTTAGCAAAAAAAAAAAAATCCTTATGAAATTAGGGTGGAAATAGGAGGGTCATTTCAATAGTGAAGTATGGTGAGGTTTGATGTGGGTATGGGCTAGTGGTATGGGTATATGTATTATTTTAATTAAAAATATCAAGCTTTAAATGTCCGAAAATTTCGAACTCCTATTGAGACGTGTCGCCTGGCATACTATATGTAATACCCCTATCTCGAACATAATAAAACCATTATAGGGACCCAATTCGATCATATACAGGAGATAGCTTTTTAAATCGAATTATATCCCGAAATAAATTTATATGCGTTTCAAACTCGCACAGCCAAACGATACGTCTGATTGCCACAAAATTAGACGGCATATAATAATCACTATTATGGATCCAATGGAACTGGTTTCATCCAACTCCAAGATAGTGCCCCGGGTGGATATCTTCACACGTTGATTAAAATGATTTTTTATTAAAACCAAATAAATCACCTTTAAATCTGAATTTTAAAATTTTATTATTCCATTCTTATTTATCCTGAATTTAAATAAGATTTCAAAATCATTTACTTCAACAGTAAACCCTAGATTCAATTATTTAAATATTCTTATTCTTTAAATTAACTATTTAATATCTTTAATCAATCGCCATTCATATATTCAAATAAACCCCTTTTATTTGAAATTAAAGCTATTTACTTATAAAAATTAATATCTCAATATTTAAAATTAATTAAATATCTCAAAATCAGTTGACTAAAATTCTATACCGTTACACATAGCTAATCATCGAGTTAACCAAAAATATAAAGATTAGCAACCCCAATCAAATATCAAAATTTAAGCACTAACTCGAATCCAAAAATCCCCAAGTCAAACCCTAACTGCTATTCGAATAAGAAATTCCTAATTTAACTCATGGGTTAAAACAATTAAAAGGAAATATGTACCTTAATTTTTACTTTGATGCCGAAAGACAGGAAGTTGTGAGTAAGTTTGACAATTTTACTTTTGCTTTTTGAGCTTTTAATCGCAGGTAAAAAGAGGAAGAAGGAGAAGATTTGGCTGTTTATAGCGGAAAAGAAGACATACAACTACCATTGGATCAATTTTAAATGTATGGTTGGATCTGCAAAGAAGACTAATAGGCAGTAAAGAGCCAATGCCGAAGGTATCGACTTGAAAAGTCAATGCTTCCTATATACTAGAAGGGCAAATGTTACTAACATTATCAATCTTCAAGGTATACGACATGTCGACATAACCATGATGTTGCATCAACAAGCAATGTCGAAAGTATGAAGATAATCAACGTCGAAAGCGTACAATGCTGCTTCTCATCAACAAAGAATAATAGGTAATGCCACAGGTCATCAATGAAGCCAGAAATATTAGATGTCATTAATGACGCATACCGCTTATAAAGTTGAATGAAGGATATTGTGCCAAATAAATTGGAAACAATGTCACATGTTAGTAAGGGAATGACAACATTAGAAAGCTTTATACCGAAAGCCATCATTGTTATAACAGCAAGATATAGCATTAATGCCACATCACATTAATGCTGCATTCCATCAATGAAGCACTTCTTCTATATAGCAAGAAGAATCAATGTCGCTCCAGATTAATATCGCATCTCTCCAATTCCGCCTTATTCTAATGTCACCCTTCAAAGTAATGTCGCATCTCATCAATGTTGCTTCACCATCGATGTTGTCTCCTATCAGTGCCGCTCATCACCAATGCCTTCTCTTATTAATGCCACTTATCATCAATGCCGCCTATTGTCAATGCCGCCTATTATCAATGTCGCTTGTTATCAATGTCGTGTGCTATTGATGCCGCCTGTTATCGATGCCGATCATTTCCAATGTCACTACTTATCAATGTCACCACTTGTCGGTGCCATGCCATAGTATTGCTGCACTTCATCAACCTTTAAAGGATGCCACATATCCTCAATGTAATGTTGATATCGAATGTCATCAATGAAGGCTATCAAGGCGGGATGGATGCTAAGCGTCGTAGTTCACCATTGTGCAAGTGGATGCTGAAGTTCATCAATAACAAAGGCATAGTGTCAAGAACCATCAAAATGGTTAATGCCAGAGTCAAGCATACCGCATGGACACATGGCAGCCATTCCCCATCCCTCAATCCCTATAAATACGGACCTAGCGGCATGAAGAAAAGGGATGATTCTTTTCTTGTCTCTTACATTTCAAACTTCGTAACCCTAAATTGAATTGGAGATTATAGTGCCGATTGTAATTTTTCATATAGGACCTTGTACATTCAACAATTACATAACATACAAATAAAGAGGACTTGAATTATGACTTGTTTTCGAGTTCCAAAGCACTTGTGATTTTTAATCATAACTCGCTTCGAATTCCAAAAGCACACATAATCTTTATTTTTGCTTGCATAAGATTGCTCCACATCGATTGACATAGCTTCAACATCTTCATGCTTATGGCGACATCATGGACTTGAACTAAAAAAGCATAATTACCCAAGCCCTTCCTCAACTAAGTGTCGCTTTTTCCAACACCCATTGAGGTTTGCAAGGGACATCGGATCCTTCTTACAGCTACATTTCTCTTTCCTTACACTTTTTGGGGTTGACAAAGAAATTTGCTAACACATAGTTCAAGGTTATTTGTTTAGTACGATGGAATACAATAAGGATCTTATTGTGTTAGTGTAACAACCCACACCTTCGGACACACTGATCCAAAGCCTAGAGTGACTTTCGAACTCGCGTCATGCAAAGAAATGCGAGCTGTTAATTTTTAAAACATTATAGGATATGGTTACAAGGATAAATCTAAAACATTCTACACTTTTAGATGTCACAACAGAAGGTAGTAAAATATAAATACAGAAAACAATCATCTCGAAAAATATCTTAGAAACCACATTCTTAAAATACACATAGTCAAAATCTAGAGTTTCTAAAACAACAGCGTAAAGTTTGATAAGTACTGAATACAATAGATAGTTACATGGAGAGTGAAGAAGAATAATGGAACTCCAGCGCTTAGCTTCTTTCTCCACGTATTATTCCTAGGCCAAATCAATTGCTGCCCTATCTTCTTGTGGAGAGAAAAAATGGAAGGAGTGGGTCAGACAGAAACATAGTGAATGAGTTGCATCATTAATATATAGCGATCACATGCAATTGACTTCATTTATAATCTATGTGACCCAGGGTGTCCTACCAGTTTTTGTGAGTTGCTTACTAGGGTTGGTCACATTAATATAAGAAATATAGTGTGATAACCCTGATTTTTGTGAGTAATTTCAGGATTCAATTTAGTTTGTAATTGTTTGAAATTGCATTGAAAAATATATATAGGAAATTGATTTGCTGATACCAAGTATAAAACATGCACATGTGCACAAGGCAGTGCACAAACATGTACACAGTTTTCTGTGTGATAAAATAAGCAACAATCAATAGAAATAATAGGATATATGAATTACAAGTATATATGCATGTAGGCAGAAATCATCAAGCCTTGAAAAAAAAAGAGACTTAGGCCAGGGCAGGCATACATGTATTATACATGTGCACAAAAATAATGCTGGCAGAAATAAAAAAGAAAATTAACATTTGCATGAAAATGGTATGAGCTATTGGACAAGTACTTTATCCATTTTTAGCAATTCCTTTTTACTTTAGAAAAAAAAGAGGAAAGAGAAGAAATCATGCAAATAACATGACCGGGGCAATGAGGTATATTTTCTGGAAAATATACCATGACTATTTACTCATTTTCTCTAAAATGTTAGAATAAGAGGCAGATCATAGTTGGTAGGGTAAAATTGGCATTTGGTAATTTCCTAAAACCCTAGTAGCAGCCAGAGTTCATATAAGAAGACCTGGTGTGGTAAGGTTTTATGTTTGCTCTACCTCTTAAAAAGAAAAAAAAAATATATACAAGGTATAAACCAGAGAAAATAGGAGAAGGCAGAAGACTAAAAAGGGGTTCATAAGGCATAGGAAGAAGAAGGATTAATGTGAGTAATCTCACTGAAAACTTTGGCATTAAGACCTGAATATTGAGGCAGCCAGTTTGAACTAATTTTCTTTTACAAGTTATGTTTTATGATTGGATGACTTTGGCTTATGAATGATTTGTTTAAGGGTAAAATCTCTATCTGATTTACCCAGGAAAAATAAGAGTCATGTATGTATGAACTAAAATGTTTGTCTGAGATATGGGTTAACTTTGAGATTGGGTGTTTTCTTTGATGAGTTTTCTTTTTTTAAGTTGTTTGTAAAATCCCCGGATTCAAGTAGTGGGTATATGGTCTAAAGGCAGAAAGAAATATGGGCTGTGACATTGTGTTGTTGCTTATGCCTCATATTAATTAAAACAAAAGAAAATGTAGAAGTGCAATGTTGTACATGTGCTGAGCTTCTATGTTTTATGAAATACCCAAATCAAATATACTTGTGGTTTAGCCAGATCATGAATCTGATTGAACCAGAGGTAGGGAAGAATATATATATATATATCTGGAAAATTACTCAGGACCATATGCTTACATCTTGATCCAGTGAAACCCATAGGCAAAATAATGTGCTAAAAAGTCACCTCACTCTTTTGTGATAAAATGGTTGCTTCTGAGAATTTAACTTACCAAACTTTGGATGAATATATGTTGCTTGCATCATTTATGTTTCTCTGATTAAGAAGTGAGATGCAGAAGGGATTAGCACTGCTATGAAAAATATTAAAACACTTAGTAATTTAACTAAGGACTTGGGATCTTAGGGCTACCAAAGTATAGCTTGGCAATGGGAATATTGCAAGTTCACACATGGTATATTTATACCCAGGGGCCTGAGTGTGCTGGGTTAACAGAGAAAGGTCCCAGGCAGTGTGTGTTTAAAAAGAAGAAAGTAGCTAAAGTCCCTGAAAAATTTGATAATGAATTCTAGGAATAGATTCAGTAGAGGTCTGGGCAAAATCCCTGATGGCCAGTAAAGTTGAAAAGGAGATGATAACTGGATTGAAGTTTGTATTTGGTTGTTTTGATGCTTTATTGGTGAATCTTGTGGTTGTTTACTATGAACTAAAACATTGTGATCATATATAATCTGTTTGGCACTAATATGAATGCACATGCTTCACAAAAACATGCACACAGAAGATATGGAGTTTCTTATTCTTGCAAAGTACAGGAATATAAATGGAATTGAAATAAATCATGTTTTCAGTTAGATTATTCACACCAGACAAATAGTCTGACCCTTTTGTGTTTATGCACCATTGGGTGTCTCATATTTATATGGGGCAGTTCATGGTGATTTTGCAGGGAAATAGGGATTGCTTTGATCAGGCTTTGGATGTTAAACTGCTTAAGATTTGGATGCTATGTTTTTAAAAGTCTTTGCTGAAGCTAAATTAGATATTCATGTTGAACTATGTTAAGATATTTGTTTAAGTTGCCTAGAAAAACCAATGTTTTATTATTCACTGTTTTTTAAGTGTGGAACTTACATGTAATAGCTAAACTATGTACTTTGTTTTGATGCTTTGCTAAGAAAAATGAATTTCAAGTTTCAAGAGCAGTTAGTCTATAATAGTAGAAAATCTGAGTTTGAAAGAATTTGTGGTTTGCAAGTATATCCATAGAACTGGCATAAGAAAATCCATGTTCAAGTAAAAATTAAATCTGATAAAAGGGTTTGAGTTGCTTTGAAAAGAAAATGATATAGCAGATACTTTGTATCAGGGTAATGCAAAACAGAATAAGGCTAACATAGCCATTTTCTTGAGCCTGGGTTGAGACAGCACTCAAGTGTTTTTAATCAAGTTTTAGATCTGTTTCATAGCCAAGTATAGAGTAGGTTCAGACAGTTTTGCTCTCAGAAAATAAAAATAAAAAGAAAAAAAACAAAAATTGGGTTGAACCGACCAGCATAGCACTCGAACTTGTGACCTCTCATGTATAAGTTAGGCGCGTTTCCATTACGCCTAGATGTTGCTTGTGTTCACTTAGGATCCACTTTATTATAGCCTGAGTTTGAACACACCTGCACAGAAACATGCACACACACACTTGCACAAGTAAAAGCAAAGTTACCCAGTAAGAATGTCAGAAGAATTTATGTAAAATAAGTAGTTCTGAGTCATAGAATCAATAGTAATGCATTAATCTAAAAATTGGGAAAACCTAGATTTGAAAAAGAAACACTATTGCTATGTAGAGAGTATTTCTTTAAGCAATACTCAACAGGTTTCTACCTTCAAAATTTTTATACTCTGATTTAGGTAGAAGATGACTTATATATCTTTATATATATAAGTTTAAGATAAAATGATTAAACCAATATTTATTGGCAGAAAGGTCCTGGATAGAAGAAAAAAATTGAATTAAATATTTTTCTTGATTAAATGGCCACTGAATGTTTTTAAAAACAAAAAAAAAATTTCTAGTGGGTCATTTCATTTGGTATCAGAGCTATGTTGTTAAATAACATAGCAAAAATTTTGTATGAATTTGTTTGCATTGGATGTATAGAAGTATTTACTGCTTAGGATGTTTTGTTTTTATATATATTTACACTATTGATATCTATTATGACAGAATAAGTTATAAATTAAAATGAATTAATCTATAGAGCATTAGGCAAAACAGACTAACCTAAGTGTTATATCCATAGAGCTATGGTAGGACCCAGACATCAAAATGTAGGAACAAGTGAACCACCCATGGTGAATGTGCAAGAATTCATGAGGGCCATAAGAGATGGAGTAGGCAACAGGCAGGAAAATCCACATGAGGAACTTTCCAAACTACTCAAGACTTTTACTAATCTTGGAGGCAAAACCTTTGATGGCACAGAAGGAGTTATGGGGGTTCAAAATTGGCTTAGAATTCTGGAAAGGATCTTTGCAGACATGCAAGTTGAAGACCAAAGGAAGAGGCAAATTGCATCCAGGCAATTGAGAGGAGCAGCTTTGGATTGGTGGGAAGTTATCATAGCTGGAAGACCTGAAGGAGAAGTGACATGGGATCAGTTTAAAGCAATGTTGGAAGGCAGATTTATCCCTGCATCAGCTAAGGAATCTTTACTGGAGGAATTCATCAAATTGAGGCAAGGGACTATGAGTGTCACTGAGTACACTCAGAAGTTTGAATCATTGGCAAAGTATGGTGCAGTGCTCATTACTACTGAGGAAGCTAAGAATGGCAGATATATCCAAGGGTTGAACTCTAGCCTTAGTAGAGCCATGCTACCATATAAGGATAAAACTTTTGATCAAGTTTTGGATTTGACTCTGAGCATTGAACAACATGATAAAGCTAGAGAGAATTTCAGGGCATTCAAAAATAATCAGAACAAGAAGGGAAAGGGTAAATTTCACCCTTATGATAAAAAGAAAACAGATATAACTTCCACCAAGAAACCAGAAGAAGCTAGAACTGCTGAAGTTAAGAAGAGGATCACTTGTTACAACTGTGGACAAGAAGGGCACATGAAAAATAGGTGCACCAATCCTAGACCAGCATCCTTCAATTGTCACCATTGTGGGAAGGAAGGTCACATAAAAAGGAACTGCCCAGATTTTAAGCAAGGAAAATTAGGGGCTTTGGAAGGGAAAGGCAAGGCAGCTGAGGGATCAAATGTTGAAAGGCATGGTCAAGTTGAAGGTACTTTGCTTATCCATTCAATACCTTTAACAGTAGTATATGATACTGGGGCTACACACTCATTGATCTCTCATGATATTGCACAACAATTAAAATTGAATTGTATGATTGTTGATAAACCACTGCTAATTAGAAGCCCTATAGGTAGTTCATGTGTTATGGGTATGATGTGCATGCAACTGGGATTAAATATAGGAGGACATGTGTTTGAGTCAAACCTATATGTGTTGCAATATCCAGACATAGGAATTATTTTAGGAGTTGATTGGTTGAGTAGATATAAGGCTATCATAAATATGGAGACATCCACCATATCATTGAAGGTTTCTGATGGACAAAGAATAACTGTTCTATGTGAGGCAAACAAAAACAGAAGTATAGCCAACCTTTCTGCATTGTCAAATGAAAAACCCATGCCTGCATTAGAAGAGATCCCCATAGTTAATCAATATGATGATGTGTTTGGGGAAGTAAGAGGAGTTCCTAATCATAGGCCAGTTGAATTTTCAATTAGAATAATTCCAGGAGCTAGCCCAGTGGTTAAAAGACCAACCAGAATGGGGCCTAAGGAATTGATGGAATTGAAAAAGAAATTAGTTGAACTAGAAGAAAAAGGTTTTATTAGACCCAGTAGCTCATCATGGGGAGCACCAGTAGTCTTTGTCAAGAAGCATGATGGATCTCTGAGATTATGTATTGATTATAGGGAATTAAATAAGGTCACAGTTAAAAATAAATACCCCTTACCAAGAATTGATGATCTCTTTGATCAATTGAGTGGTGCAAAAATATTTTCTAGACTTGATTTAGCTTCAGGCTTTCATCAGATGAAAGTAGAAGAGGAAAGCATTAAGTATACAGCTTTTAACACCAGATATGGACTTTATGAATTTTTGGTGATGCCATTTGGCTTAACAAATGCTCCTTCCTATTTTGTTGATTTGATGAATAGGATTTTCAGAGAATACTTGGATAAGTTTGTATTAATATTTATTGATGATATATTAATTTATTCTAAGTCAGTTAGGGAGCATGAAAACCATTTGCATTTGGTATTTGAGAAATTGAGACAGGAAGACTTGAAAGCAAAGTTTTCAAAATGCACTTTTTGGCAGAATGAAGTGAACTTTCTAGGCCATATTATATCAGAAAAAGGAATAGCTGTGGACTCCAATAAAGTCATTGCAGTGCAAGCTTGGAAAAGGCCTACTAATGTCACTGAAGTCAGATCATTCATGGGAATGGCTGGTTACTATAGAAGATTTATAAAAGATTTTGCAAAAATCTCAATTCCATTAACCAGATTGACTAGGAAGAATCAAGTGTTCAATTGGACTGAGGAATGTGAAAATGCCTTTGGGAAATTAAAAGAGGCACTGGTACAAGCTCCAATTCTTAAAGTACCTGAGGGAAATGAAAACTTGGTGGTATATACTGATGCAAGTGGACAAGGGCTTGGAGCAGTATTGATGCAACAACATCAGGTAATAGCTTATGCTTCTAGGCAGTTGAAATCAAGTGAAGTAAGGTATGCTACTCATGACCTTGAATTGGCTGCTATAGTGTATGCCCTTAAACTATGGAGACACTATTTGTTAGGAGCAAGATTCGAAGTATATACAGACCATAAATCCCTCAAATATTTGTTTTCACAAAAAGAATTAAATATGAGGCAGCAAAGATGGATTGAACTCTTAGCCTCATATGATTTTGAAATATTATACACACCAGGTAAGGCTAATAAGGTAGCAGATGCCCTAAGTAGACAACATGCTAAAGTGGCTAGATTAATGATAGAAGAGTTTAACACTTTATCATTATTAATTGATTCAGAGATAAAAAGTGATAACCTAGAAAACATGAGCTTATGCAGTGGGAAGGTAGAGATGGGAAAATTAAGTTTTATTACTCTGGGATCAGAATTGAAAAATAAAGTTGCAATGCTACAAAACCAAGATCCATTTTTATTTGGAAAGAAGACACAAATATTAAATGGTGAGACAGTGGAAGGTTTTCAGTTGGATGGTCAGGGCCATCTGAAGAAAGGAGAAAGGATATGTGTTCCAGCAATGGATGAGTTGAAGCAAGAAATTTTGGATGCTTACCACAAAAGTAAATATACTATACACCCAGGAAGCACAAGAATGTATCACAACCTCAAGAGAGATTATTGGTGGAGTGGTATGAAGAGTGCAGTGGCAACCTATGTATCAAAATGTATGGTTTGCCAGCAGGTGAAGGCTGAGTATCAAAAACCCTCAGGAATGCTTCAACCTTTACAAATACCACAGTGGAAATGGGAAGACATATCAATGGATTTTATTGATGGTTTGCCTAGAACTAGGAAGGGAAATGATAGCATTTGGGTAGTAGTTGATAGGTTAACTAAGTCAGCCCACTTTATACCAGTGAAATCAGAAAGGAATGCTAATACCCTAGCCCAGTTGTTTATTAAAGAAGTAGTCAGACTGCATGGTATACCAAAGACTATAGTGAGTGATAGAGATACCATCTTCACTTCAAAGTTTTGGCAGAGTTTTCACAAGGCAATGGGGACTGATTTATGCTTGAGTACAGCATACCATCCTCAATCTGATGGCCAAACAGAAATTGTGAACAAATTGCTTGAAGACATGTTGAGAGCATGTGTATTGGATTGGGGAGGAAGCTGGGAAGATTACATATATCTAGCTGAGTTTGCATACAATAACACCCATCACAGTAGTATAGGCATGGCCCCCTTTGAAGCTCTTTATGGAAGGCCATGTTTATCACCTTCAAGTTGGCATGAGTCTGGAGAAAAAGTGGTCTTAGGACCAGAAAATGTGAAGGAGACTTCTGAAAAGGTAGCCTTAATCAGAAAAAGAATTGCCTCTGCCCAAGATAGGCAAAAGAAATATGCAGATCAAAGGAGGAAAGCAGTACAATATGATGTTGGGGATTATGTGTTCATCAAGATATCACCCATGAAAAAGGTTCTAAGGTTTGGGAAACAAGGAAAGTTGATTCCTAGATATATAGGACCATATAAAATTCTAGAAAGAATAGGGACAGTAGCCTATAAATTGGAATTGCCAGAAGAAATGAGAGCAATGCATGATGTTTTTCATGTGTCTCAACTGAGGAGATGGGTTCATGATAAGGAAGCAATATTAGAATCCTCTAAAGATGTGCAGATTGATCCTAGAATGATCTATGAAAAGGAACCAGTGGGCATAGTTTCTAGAGAAACTAAGAAATTGAGAAACAAAGAAATTAAACTAGTAAAAGTACAATGGAGTCTAGACCCAAATGATTGCACATGGGAAGTGGAGGATAAAATCAGAAATGATTATCCTCAGCTGTTTGATTGAAGGAAAGGTAAATCTATATATATATGTACATACTAATGAATGTGTTGGTTGAATATGCATTGTGATTTTTATCTTGTGTTGATATGCATAGTGCTTAATAGGTGATTGGTTTGAAAATGGTTTTGAAATCAAAAAAAAAAAATTTCACTTTTCTGAAGAAATGATACTTAAGTTAAGTATAAAAGAATTGTGGGACACAATTCCTAAAAGGAGGGGTATATGTGATAACCCTGATTTTTGTGAGTAATTTCAGGATTCAATTTAGTTTGTATTTGTTTGAAATTGCATTGAAAAATATATATAGGAAATTGATTTGCTGATACCAAGTATAAAACATGCACATGTGCACAAGGCAGTGCACAAACATGTACACAGTTTTCTGTGTGATAAAATAAGCAACAATCAATAGAAATAATAGGATATATGAATTACAAGTATATATGCATGTAGGCAGAAATCATCAAGCCTTGAAAAAAAAAAAGAGAAACTTAGGCCAGGGCAGGCATACATGTATTATACATGTGCACAAAAATAATGCTGGCAGAAATAAAAAAGAAAATTAACATTTGCATGAAAATGGTATGAGCTATTGGACAAGTACTTTATCCATTTTTAGCAATTCCTTTTTACTTTAGAAAAAAAAGAGGAAAGAGAAGAAATCATGCAAATAACATGACCGGGGCAATGAGGTATATTTTCTGGAAAATATACCATGACTATTTACCCATTTTCTCTAAAATGTTAGAATAAGAGGCAGATCATAGTTGGTAGGGTAAAATTGGCATTTGGTAATTTCCTAAAACCCTAGTAGCAGCCAGAGTTCATATAAGAAGACCTGGTGTGGTAAGGTTTTATGTTTGCTCTACCTCTTAAAAAGAAAAAAAATATATACAAGGTATAAACCAGAGAAAATAGGAGAAGGCAGAAGACTAAAAAGGGGTTCATAAGGCATAGGAAGAAGAAGGATTAATGTGAGTAATCTCACTGAAAACTTTGGCATTAAGACCTGAATATTGAGGCAGCCAGTTTGAACTAATTTTCTTTTACAAGTTATGTTTTATGATTGGATGACTTTGGCTTATGAATGATTTGTTTAAGGGTAAAATCTCTATCTGATTTACCCAGGAAAAATAAGAGTCATGTATGTATGAACTAAAATGTTTGTCTGAGATATGGGTTAACTTTGAGATTGGGTGTTTTCTTTGATGAGTTTTCTTTTTTTAAGTTGTTTGTAAAATCCCCGGATTCAAGTAGTGGGTATATGGTCTAAAGGCAGAAAGAAATATGGGCTGTGACATTGTGTTGTTGCTTATGCCTCATATTAATTAAAACAAAAGAAAATGTAGAAGTGCAATGTTGTACATGTGCTGAGCTTCTATGTTTTATGAAATACCCAAATCAAATATACTTGTGGTTTAGCCAGATCATGAATCTGATTGAACCAGAGGTAGGGAAGAATATATATATATATATATCTGGAAAATTACTCAGGACCATATGCTTACATCTTGATCCAGTGAAACCCATAGGCAAAATAATGTGCTAAAAAGTCACCTCACTCTTTTGTGATAAAATGGTTGCTTCTGAGAATTTAACTTACCAAACTTTGGATGAATATATGTTGCTTGCATCATTTATGTTTCTCTGATTAAGAAGTGAGATGCAGAAGGGATTAGCACTGCTATGAAAAATATTAAAACACTTAGTAATTTAACTAAGGACTTGGGATCTTAGGGCTACCAAAGTATAGCTTGGCAATGGGAATATTGCAAGTTCACACATGGTATATTTATACCCAGGGGCCTGAGTGTGCTGGGTTAACAGAGAAAGGTCCCAGGCAGTGTGTGTTTAAAAAGAAGAAAGTAGCTAAAGTCCCTGAAAAATTTGATAATGAATTCTAGGAATAGATTCAGTAGAGGTCTGGGCAAAATCCCTGATGGCCAGTAAAGTTGAAAAGGAGATGATAACTGGATTGAAGTTTGTATTTGGTTGTTTTGATGCTTTATTGGTGAATCTTGTGGTTGTTTACTATGAACTAAAACATTGTGATCATATATAATCTGTTTGGCACTAATATGAATGCACATGCTTCACAAAAACATGCACACAGAAGATATGGAGTTTCTTATTCTTGCAAAGTACAGGAATATAAATGGAATTGAAATAAATCATGTTTTCAGTTAGATTATTCACACCAGACAAATAGTCTGACCCTTTTGTGTTTATGCACCATTGGGTGTCTCATATTTATATGGGGCAGTTCATGGTGATTTTGCAGGGAAATAGGGATTGCTTTGATCAGGCTTTGGATGTTAAACTGCTTAAGATTTGGATGCTATGTTTTTAAAAGTCTTTGCTGAAGCTAAATTAGATATTCATGTTGAACTATGTTAAGATATTTGTTTAAGTTGCCTAGAAAAACCAATGTTTTATTATTCACTGTTTTTTAAGTGTGGAACTTACATGTAATAGCTAAACTATGTACTTTGTTTTGATGCTTTGCTAAGAAAAATGAATTTCAAGTTTCAAGAGCAGTTAGTCTATAATAGTAGAAAATCTGAGTTTGAAAGAATTTGTGGTTTGCAAGTATATCCATAGAACTGGCATAAGAAAATCCATGTTCAAGTAAAAATTAAATCTGATAAAAGGGTTTGAGTTGCTTTGAAAAGAAAATGATATAGCAGATACTTTGTATCAGGGTAATGCAAAACAGAATAAGGCTAACATAGCCATTTTCTTGAGCCTGGGTTGAGACAGCACTCAAGTGTTTTTAATCAAGTTTTAGATCTGTTTCATAGCCAAGTATAGAGTAGGTTCAGACAGTTTTGCTCTCAGAAAAAAAAAAAAAAAGAAAAAAAAAACAAAAATTGGGTTGAATCGACCAGCATAGCACTCGAACTTGTGACCTCTCATGTATAAGTTAGGCGCGTTTCCATTACGCCTAGATGTTGCTTGTGTTCACTTAGGATCCACTTTATTATAGCCTGAGTTTGAACACACCTGCACAGAAACATGCACACACACACTTGCACAAGTAAAAGCAAAGTTACCCAGTAAGAATGTCAGAAGAATTTATGTAAAATAAGTAGTTCTGAGTCATAGAATCAATAGTAATGCATTAATCTAAAAATTGGGAAAACCTAGATTTGAAAAAGAAACACTATTGCTATGTAGAGAGTATTTCTTTAAGCAATACTCAACAGGTTTCTACCTTCAAAATTTTTATACTCTGATTTAGGTAGAAGATGACTTATATATCTTTATATATATAAGTTTAAGATAAAATGATTAAACCAATATTTATTGGCAGAAAGGTCCTGGATAGAAGAAAAAAATTGAATTAAATATTTTTCTTGATTAAATGGCCACTGAATGTTTTTAAAAACAAAAAAAAAAATTCTAGTGGGTCATTTCATATAGCTCTAAATACACCTATACAAAACATCTTGTAATGGTTTATACTTAGGCTTAAATAACTAATCGAACCACAAAACAATGACGGATTGGATTTATAACCTCTGGGACTACTCATAACATAAGATCGCATACAACATCACTCTCGGGAGTGCATTACCCAAACTATGACTACATGTATCATACTCGAACATTGAGGGGGAGCCTGCAATGCCAACTCACATCAAAGACGACTTAGGATCCGCTGCACCCGTGTCCACCTCTCAATGGTAACGCCACTTATTGCACTATGTTGGGCATCCAACAATTGTGTCATGCCCAAATTTCCATATGCACCAAGCAACCTCCCGTTAATGTCGGGCTACACACCTTTCTCGGCATCCACCAACAGTGTTGCGCATCCACCGAGGAACCTCATGTAAGTACCACTTGTGATCGAACCGCTTTATGCCGAATATCGAATTCACTAAATGAATAATGCATATACCTAATTGCCCGCGTACACATCTGTCTAGTCCCATACATTCCCAAGTTAAGAATTAGGGAATTATTTCCTCTACTAATATACTATTATATATAATATATATAAATCTATAAACATGGGTTATATGCCGAGGTTCAACCAGCATTGAAAAATCGTTTGCCGGTAGACCGCTTGTTGTCGACCAACTACAGTGAGCTTGTCGACCGATCGGTTTTTATTGTTGTAAGCTGAAATTTTGTTTTTCTTCTTTTATCTGACCTTAATTGAAATTTTACTGCATATTTTCAATAATGAACCATATCTCATAAATAGTGATTAAATCCCAACTTCTAACTATATTTCATCTAGTTGTTCAAATCTACAATTTCAATAATATTCGTGTATCACTTATATTTCATTTATGCTATTTCAGTCTTCTCAATTTCATAATTATTTTGGTATATTTGTATCATAAATTAACAATCAACATCAACATGGTATAGATATATGCACATTAAATTCCAATTCAATTCGAGGTGAACAAAAGGGTGTATTTATATTTCAAAATCAATTGTAACCATATTACAAAACCTACTTCATATCCAAATCAAAACTAAATATACTAAAAGTTATACCCATACAATCTATACATTTTCTCAAATTAAATTTAACTAAATTTCAAAATCAAATAAGTGTACATTTAATTTCGATTACTTGTAAATCAACATAGTTAATAATAACCCACTCACCTCTTATGAGCTTTCTCCCTAGATTTTCTAATCCCTTCTTTTAGTCTGATTTCACTCTCCACTTTTTCATTGACTAATCTTCTTCTTTGAGCTGTTTTATCTCTTAAAATTTTGTTTTAGAAAATTTAAAGGAGAGAAAGAGTTTAGAAGTTACTACTTTTTGAATAATTACTGTAAGGGTTAACATACTATTTATAAATGCTAAAATCAATGCCAACCATTAGATCTAATAATATAAAATCCAAGCCGTCTTGCTTTGGCCAAACCTAGCCAAAACGTTTGAACACTCGACCGGTTGGTTTGGGACGGTCGACCGCTAGGGGTCGACAGGTCCCAACCATGGTGTCGATTGGTTAACTTATTAAATTTAAATATTTCCTTCCTTTTTATATATTTTAATTATTTTTGATTTCAAACCTATAAACTTTAATAATTTTTTCATGCGAACTAAGATTACAAACTTTATATATGAAAATTGTCTAGAATATCGCCATGAACACAACAATACAACTTTCATAGCCAAATTCTGGTGTTTGTATAAATTTCACATTTACCTTTATTATAATTAAATTAGTTTCTTTTACTGAATCTTCAGTTAATTTTTGCGGGGTTCTTCGCTAAAAGGATTTCGCCCCCGAAATCTCCAAGGATGAAAAAATGCAACTCGTGCATACGGAAATTAATATATACAATCATCTACTAAACCATCAACCATTAGCAACCATTGTCCTTAGTTCAAATTTCTAATGCAATATGTGTATATATAATAATGTAATGCATATGAACCTATAACTGATACAAAAATTAGGCGACCTCCCAATCTAGTCAACCTCCTGAAATGCAAGTGCTTAAGCCATGTATCCAAATGTATGCAACATCCTATGTATATATACCTGCAATTCTATATGTATGCACAACCATATTGCAATACCCATAATTTTAAATAGCATTATTCAAGAGATTTAATTAGATAAATTAAATAGAATAATGTAGAGATTAGAGTGATAAGGGAATTGAGATTTGAGATCTAATTACGGTCGTGCCTTAACTAAATGGATTTATAAAAATGGTTTATAAGTTAAATGCCTAAGAGAATAAGGTAAGGGTAATATGGGAATAGCCAAACCCCATTACCCCTAAACCCTTACCTCATTCTCATTCATATTTTCATAAATCAAAAACATAAACAAAAGAAAACAAGGCCGGCTATAACCCTAGGAGAAGAGGAGCTTAAAATCAATTAGAGGCCTAGATTAAACTAGGAAGATTAAAGTGAAGAACAAATCTCATGTTCCTTATCCAAACAAGGTGAATAAAGATCTAAACCATCTCATATAAGTCTTCTTGAACATTTTAATTCGATTTTAAGGTTTAAACCCATTGGATGAATGAATGATGATATGCTTTGATTATATGCCATGTTTTAAATTAAACAAGGTTTTGTGGAATAATGGAATTCGATTTTTAAGGTTAAAATCATGTAAATTGATTTACAAATGCCATGATGTTGGAATATGTTATGTAAAAAATTATTTTGAAGATGGGTTTAAATTTCCATAATATTCCAAGTTATGGATAATTTATTATGAATTTTGATTGGAAGAAATAGATAATTTTGGGTTTAAATTATTTAAGGTAATTATATATTGACTTCAGGTTTGAAATTTATATTTGTTAGAAAACATATTAAAAGTGTATTATTATGATTTTTGAGGAATTTTCCTAAGTATTTTGCTATGGTTATAAAATTATTTAAGTTAAGGGACTTAAATGTTTTATATGTTTTATCAAGGGGAAGGAATTATTTGCTAAAATATTTTAATTGTAAATTTTGAATTCGACAGCCTTTTTATAAAAGATTTTGATAAAGAAATGGCAACCAATCATATTTTAACAAATTCGGCAAGTTAGGTAAAAAGGAATTACTTTGAAAGGAAAAAAATCAGTTTTGTTTCGAATTACAACTTTGCCACTTCCATTGCTTACTTTCGTCACCATGCCCAATTGGCCTTTCAAACTCCTTTGTAACCAATGCACATGGTATCAAGCAATTGGTACGTAATATATTGGAGAAAGGTGGATGAGTCTATGTCGAAGGCGTGCTTTCGAAGGGGTTGAAGTCGCTTTTATAAGCTTTCGAAACCATCAACTTGTCTTTGTTTTTAGAAAAGAGCTTTCGAAAGTGTTACCGCTTATTTTCATTTTAAAGAAGCTTTCTAAAGAGTTGTCGCCCTTTTAAACTCATTCGATACCTAGCTGCCGCATTCATAACTTTCGAATTAGTTAAGACCGCTTTCTTCATAGCCTAAAAACAATGTAGTCGAATGGGATGCTTTTGTTTTTTTATTTAGAAGCCGCTTCCTCAATGCTTTCAAAAGGGTTGTTTTAGCCACTTTTAATAACGGTTTCGGAGGCAATGGTTATGAAAGGATGGTTTAGAAGCTATCCTCTTCCCCAACTCATTTTCCAAAGAATAATGCTTTTGAAAGCAAAGGTTTTACTTTTGTTCTCTTTGACCCAGAAGTTATAATCTAATGTTAAACACAATGATTTCAAAAGAGATATTTTTCAAATGTTTTTGAAGCTATACTTCCATAAATTCTTGCTTGAGCTAAACACTTTCAAAAGGTATGTTTTATGTGTTCGAAAGTTTTATCTTTAAATATTTCAAAAGAAAGGTTTCAATGCTTTCGAAAGGTATGTTTTGAGTATGTCGAAAGTTATCTCTTTAAGTGTTTCAAAAGAAAGGTATTAATGCTTCGAAAGATATGTTGGATGGTCTCGAAAGAGAACATCTTAGGTTTTAAGTAATGATATAATGTAAATAGTCGAAGAACCCAATCTCATTGTAAAAAGGTAAACCCATGGCAATATGAAAGTGTTTCTAAATGGCATTTAACTTTGAAAATTTTGAAGATGCTTTCCTTGCTAAAGTTAGTGGGTTAAGGGTATTAACAATGTTTCATTAGAAAAATGATTATAAGAAATTAAATCATAGATAGTTTGATCAGATATTAGGCATGCTTCTGTAAACATATTCACTTCATAATTGACCCATAACTGCATTTTGGGGTGTTAAGGGAAGAATAACCAGCTAGGTTGACCCAGTAGTGAATATACATCGAGTTAACTCTTAAGTGTGTAGAATTGCATCCAGGAGGTCAGATGGACTAGAATATAGGATGCCCAAAGATTATTCAAAGGATTATTTGTTTAGATAGGTTCTTAGTAAGCCAATGAAAACTATGTATGGAGATTGTTATTGGCATGGGCCAATAGGTTCTTAGTGATCCCATGAAAACTATGTCCGAAGTTATCGAAAGAGATTGATAGGTTCATAGTGATCCCATAAGAACTATGGCATGAGAGATGTTATTAGAGAATCCAATAGGTTCATAGTGACCCCATGAAAACTATGATTAAATGATGTTATTGGTAGACATCAATAGGTTCTTAGTGATTCCATGAAAACTATGTTACCGGTCAGATGGTCCGTAAGCTTGGAATAGTTTATTAGTCAGCCCATGAAAACTAATAGGTTAATAGTGACCGTAGAAACTATAACTTGAGACAGATAGCCAAGTAAACAAGGATGGGAAATCCAGAGCATATTTAATGTTTGTATGTCATCAAGATACATTTTGTTATGTTATTTGTTAATAATTGTGGATGCAAGTACATAGTATATGGTTATTATAAATTGGTTAAGGTACCAGTGAGGGGAAAACTCGTTCCGCTAAGCGGCATGGTCTCACTAGATATCTATATGGTTCGAGATGGTAGGTTATTATTCATACTAGACTTTTTGTCTGACTCAAAGTTTATGTTTTCCCCTTAAACTCCTGGGTGCTCAATTAATTTTGAGTAGTTTGAGAGTTAAAATTTTCAGTTGCTCTTTTAGACGAATAAGCTTCCGGACACGTGCAGGAGGCAAGTTAGCTATTAGGGGTTCTTTTTGTTTGATTCCGCTGTGTTTTGAATGTAATGACAAAGTCGTTTAGTGCCTATATTTAGACTTTGATCAACCAAGGGGGCATCTTCATATGTCGCTCTTGGCGTATTTTGTAATAAATTATAATTTCTCTTAACGTAGCTTATATATGGGATTATGTAATGAATCTGAAATACTATCTGTAATGAAATGAGAGATTTGTTTTAAATTGAGTTTAATTATTTTACATATTCATGTGTTTCTAGTATATCAATGCATCTAACATTACCACATTTGGCCACGGAGAATTAATAACTATGGATAACTGCAGCATCCGTAGCGGTTAGTTTTGGGCCTCCAAATGGGGAATGTTACACATATGCATATAACTCGATAAAACAAAACAAGTGATGGTGTGTGTGCATGCTATATGTTTGCCTATGTGTGCAAATACTTACTTGATAAATATATCCCTCAACAACCATTATCTAAAACATGTCTTATTGACATGTTCACAGCCATTCCTAGCATTCAAACAACCCTATCTGAAAGGTAAATGTAATGACCCAAAATTTTTAACATTCTGAATAGGAATATTTAATTAGCTTAAATATTCAGATTTGATTCAAATTTTATAAATAATAAGAAAATTTATTTTTATTAAAACGATTGGACTTTTATTGTCATATTTTTAATTTAATTTATATGACTTTTCCATAATTTTTAAATTGGAAGATCTTTAAATTATCGCTTGACGATTTTACGGCAAATGACGGTATTCTTGCAATTTTACAGAATAAGATAACCACTGTAAATTACTATTTTTTGAGACCATGTCATATTTTTTGTGAGCAATTGTATTTTTATTATCATTTGTTGTTTGTACACGAACGAAATTATGTACAACAAGATGCTGGAAATTGTAAAATAAACCTACCTCTACCCTAGGACAATTCAACACGCTAACTTTAGTTTCCCTTTTTCACGTTCTATCTTCTATTAAACAAAACAATGAAAAGTAACCTTTAAAATTTCATACCCAAAGAAATACTCAACTAAAAATCTTAAAACAAGAATCTTTAGGTTCGTTTAGACTAGATCTACAATTTTATAGGTGTTTGGTGAGGCTCGGGTGCTGTGACGACCCACCTTTCTGATCCCTGAAAATGAGACTTAATACATCCTCGATATTCATGTGTCGTTGCCCAAGCATCCGAAAGATAAGTTTTCTTGGGGTAAAATAAAGAACAGAACAAGATAGAATAGATAAACCTCACAGCGAAATGGTTACATATAATATAAAATGATATAGTACAATAGGTTCCTCCTTATAAGGAGTTATTAGAGTTATAAAAAAAGTACTACATCTAACAAATTTGCAGCTATATATTTTGACTTTACATTTTTAAGATACAAAATACACCTACATAATCATACAACGGAAATAAATAACTAGATAACTAAGGAGCCACCTGCTTGATCACCGTCTTTAAAGAGCTCCAAAGAAAACCTGCTATTCTCGAACTACCCAAATGTAATTGAGTACCCGAGAGTTTAGGGAAAATAAACAACTCGGATCATAAAAAATGTCTGGTATGAGTAAAACTACGAAACAAATGGGGTGTATTTAAACAATAATATGTGGGACCACGCCGCTAACGCGGAACGAGTTTTCTCCCATATAAACAGCAACCAAACATAACAAAAATGGAAATGAACAATAGTGAACAAATCCAAACATAAATGATGGGTACAATTAGTATAACATTCAGGCTTTAAAGAATGGATATAGTCTGAATAAAAATCCAAACTGGATAGAATGGATAAAACAAGAGAACAGTCCAAACTCGAAGAATGGACTAAATAAGATAACTATCCAAACTCGATAGAATGAACAAAACCAATAATTGAACACCGCGAAGAGTGGTAGACTCTTCCCGTTGTAATTAAGAAAACATATTCAAAGGTTCAAATTAGGAGGGTGCTCCCCCCTACCAAAAGTATACCTCTAGAAATATACTTGAGAACTCTGATGGCTCTCGAACACGTCTAAGCCGGACCCCGCCAACGGTTACCGAGAATCCGAGTATTTCACATCTCAATGCGCAAAAACTGATTCCAATCTAGAGTGGATGTGAAAATACCCTAATGGGAGCAACCCCATATATCTTGGCTTCCACTCGCTCTTTGGGTTTAGTCATTTCTAACAAAGGATAACAAAGCTCAAGTGAGCAACACATCGTCTTACAATCACGAAATACAAAGAAGGCTGAGAAAACCGATAGTTGGGAACCAACTATCGAGGATATAAAACGATCGTATATGGAAATTAAGTCTTGTGTACTTATCACCACTCATCAATTTAAAAAAGATTTAATAACTTAAAACATCCTTATTACATTGATTAATTAACATTAAACTTCATCACATAATTGATTTCTGAACTTCAAATTTCTTTAAATAATAAAAAGGGTAAACCACTTTTAAACCTTATTAATTCAATTAATTAGTAAACTATAGTTGATTAAATTAATAAATAATTAATTATCATTATTTAAAATGAATAACAAAGTCAAAACATCCTTGTTACTTTGATAAATATACTTTGAAACTTCATAAATTAAGTTGATTAATTAACTCCAGTAACCTTTAATTAAAATAGGCAAATCACCTTTAAACACCATTAATTCAATTATTAATATATTTAAATATAATTAATTAAATTAAACAAATAAATAATTAATTCTCATTATTTAAAATGATTTATTAATTATAAACATCAATAAAGGAAAGATTAATTTGAGTTAAAACAAGTTGATAAATTTTGAAAACCATTTATTAAAAAGATTTATTAATTTAAAAGCATCATTAGAAAATTGATTAATTAACTTTAATTCATCATTATTGAATGATTAATTATCCTTAAACATAATTAGATAAAATGATTAATTAAATTTAAACATCATTAAATAAAATGATTAATTAATTTGAACAATCATTAACCAAGTAATTAGTTAAATTTAAAATGCTTCATTGACTTAGTAATTAGTTAACCTTAATCCTTATAATTAAGTAATTAATTAAATTAAATAATCATTATTAAAATGGTTAATTACTTTGAAAACATCATTAATCAAAATCTTACTTAACTTGTAAAATAATTCCAAGCACGAAGATGAAACCAAACAGTTTATATAAAAAGTGATTTTCCGAAAGTGCCGATATAGCGACTATTGCTATACGGCCAGTTCGGGAAACAATTTGTAATATTATCAACACAACCAAACATCATATAGAAATGGTTAAGCATACATACAACAAGCATTCATAGGCAATAAATATGAACATGAATATAATTTTAAAGCTTTGGTTTTTTAGGGAAAATTTTACTTACTAACTAGTTTGCTAACTATCATTTACATAACATGTTTGCATCCATCACAAATATACATTTCCAAACCAAACATGAACAAATTCACATGATATCCAAACCAAGCAAGCAATATATATCACAATATAACTAGAGAAATACATTTCCCAAAAAAAAATTAAGAGTTTTACTCATCGAAAGCTATCCAAACTCAGCAACTCAAGGTATGACCTAGCACTTCCATTCCTAAGCAAAAGATAGAGTCTTGGACCGTTAATACACTAGGTAGGCTCGGCCTTGAAAGAAGAAGGAAGTGAAACTTGTTTTGGTAAGGTGGAGTGATTTTGGATAATCATCAAAGTCCCAAAAAGGAACCCGAAAATAGGTTACTTTCCAAGTGGTTTTTGGACTACTTACTCTAGGAAATTGTGAATGTGGTAAAGAGGAAAGTTTTAGAAAATTCTTTTATCTACGATTTCTAAAAAAGAATCACCCAATTAAAGTTGGTTTTGAAGAAGATATGGCCAAAAGAAGAAGGAGCATTTTCGGATTTGAAATTCTGGATCCAAAAACACTCTGTAAACAATTGATATTTTAACATAGTTATGCTCGAAATTTGAAGAAGTGATCAAGATAAAAGTTGTATCCACTAGAATTTGACATGATTTGAAAATAATAAAGGCTCCATTTGATTAAGTTATGAGAAATATACGACAGAAGTAAGATAGGTGAAATTGAAGAAGTGAAAGGGGTATTTATAAGCAAGAGAACAAAGTGAATTACTTAAATTCCCATGTCTTTTACCCTCCACTACTCTCTTGCCACCTCACCTAGTCTCCTCCACCTCATGTCCTTGAGCCACCTTCTTTCCCTCCTCCCCTCTCTTCATGAGAAAACATGTTTGAACATGTTTTGTACTTAGTTGCCAAAATGTTTCTAATGATGTGACATCTATATTTTTATTTTAAACTTTATATACTTAGGTATGAATACACATACACTAATACACACACACACACACATATATATATACACATATACTAACTAATTTACATTCTTAACTATTTAAATGTTGTTTCAAATACAAAACAAGGCTCAAAACATTTCAAACAACTTTTATACGATGAAACGTCGAAAATTCGGGAAACGATTTCCGGTCACATTTTCTGTTTTTCATCGAACTAAATATTTTTGTAAACTAAATTTGAAAACTATTTTATCTTCAATATTTATTATTTAAAATTGTTTTTATTTTAATTATAAAACCTATTATTTGAATATTTAAAATTAATTAAATATTCGAAAATTAATATGGTGAAATTGCAAGTCATTACAGGTGCATATTGGGTTGATCGACAGTGAAGACGTGAGAAAAGCAAGACTAGGGTTTGGGAATTCGAGAGATTTTGATGGAGTTGGGGTTTGAGGATGGTTGCAGCGTGTTTCTCGAGTGGAGAGCTTTGTTTGGTAAAGATTTGGGGGTGGAGTGGCCCATTGTGGCAATTCACGACTTTGGCTTCAAGAGAGTGGATGGCTCGGGTCGTGATTCGTAAATGATGTCAAGCTTGTCGATTTTTGGTGGGGAAGGTGAAGTGAGGAGAAACTCATTGGCAAAGACTGTTCACCGAACTGTGGTCTAGAGCTCGGGTTAATGTGAAGATATGCATGAATTTGGGTATGTGCACATATATAGGTTATTTGGGAGGGAACATTTGAGGAAAAAGGGTTTAAATCTAATTCGGTAATTAATTAAACTTAATTATGTAATTTATATATATTTAAAATCTACTAACTTATAAAATGCATAACTTTCTCATACGAGATCCAATCGAGGCAAGGTTTTTTGTATTGGGCTCGTAATAGCAATATCTATGTGCAGGAACTAGTTTCGTCGAATTTTAGGCTAAAATCGAATGTCGTTCGATTTTAGTTCAAACCGGAATGCTTAAGCGTCCATTGGAATTTCGGTGAGTTATCTCACATCTGAATGAAAACTATAATGATTTATTGTAGACAAAAATTACTATTTTTGTGTTTGAATGATTATTGGCTTGGTTTGATTAAATCTTCGCTTTTAAAAAGCGAATGACATTTCAAATGAAAATACGGGGAAAATTTGTCGAGAAATCCAGATTTCTCGTCGTCGCAATTTTAAATTCCAGTTATATACCTGTTGATTTAATTCCATTTATATATCTAGTATATAGATTGTTAAATGCTAAAATTTGGTAGTTTGGCTATATTGGATGTGACACTGACATATGTTAAAAGTTGAACCTTTTTGGTGAAAAAGATAGTAATAGCATTGGTTAAGTGTTATGGTAGCTATTGGTCTCGTTATATTATTTTGTGAAATATTATTAACTGCTGTGCAGACTTAGAAATGGTTTTGACTTGGGAAATGCTTTTTATCCGACCCATTTGGATTTTCTATGGTATTTATTTAAAAATAGTATGTGTACTTCTCTATTTTTCTTCAACTTCTTTTATTATTTTTTTATGATATTTGTATATATATATAAATGTTTTAAAATTATTTAGAAAGTATTTATCATAAAGTTATTATAATAACGAATGTTTATTTTAAAACAAAATAAAGGGGTTTATCTTTTATTTTAAAGTGATTTTGTGTTTAAAAGAAGATAGAAATATTTTGGGACAAATATATGGTGAATGTTTATACATAAAATATTGAATTAAAAGAATAAAATGGTGTTTTTATAATAAAAAATTAGTCTTATAAATAATATTTTATGAAAGAGAAATGATATCGTTTTTATAATTTGTATAATAAACCACAATGGTGAATTTATTTGTAAAATATGAAATGATCATTTTATGGGAAGTATTTAGTCTATTTTAAAAACTAAAATTTTGTGGTAAAGTTGGAGATTTATAAATGGTATTTTATAAATAGAAAGGAGTTCATAAATATGAATGAAATGTTTACAAGGATTTTTATAAATAGAAGGGAGATTTATAAAAGAGGTATAAATAGAAATGTGTTTGATAAAAGAACTTTGATAAATGAATTTAGAGTTTTATAATTATATTTGGAGATTTATAATAGGGGTTTTATAATTATATTTTGATATTTATAAGAGGAGTTTATAAATTATATATTATAAAGAAGATTTATAAATGAAGTTTTATAAAGAGATTTAAATGGAGTTGTAAGGATAAAAGAGGTTTGTAAAAAAGAGTTTTATAACAAGGAATGGGATTTGATTTCCACAAATGATTGTTTAAAATACGGTGGTATGGAAAGAATTCTTTTCATACTTAACACCAAATTTCAAGGTATGACAACTCATCTCTATCTTGAGAATTAATGTGTGTCGAGACCAGGATAGTCTTCTAACTTGTTCTATCCCATAAATAATCGAGGGATAGTACTGTTTGAAATCGGAATTTGGTCTTAAATATATTTGGTTTAGTTTCTATACGATCTATTTACTTACACCAAAAGGAAAGTGCTTTGGGTTTATTGTTGTTAATTTTTTTAATTGGCATTTGTTTAACTCAATTAAGTATGGTTTTGGAATTCAGATATTTCTTTAGATTCACGAATCTACTTATACAGTTGAGATAAGTATATGGGTACATTTTCTAAGTATTGGAAATGTAGTGTTTTGTGAATATACTTATACTGTTGATATAAGTATATGGAAAAGTTTCATAATTTTTGAAAGAAATGTTTTATGAGTATACCTACATAGCTGGATTAAGTATTATAATATTTTTCAAGTATTGAAAAGAGTAGAGAAGGGTTTATGAATATATCTTTGTAAAAGTATTTGGATCTAAGTAATTTCAAAGTGATTTTAGTTAATGAAAGGATTAATTAAAGAGGTTTATTGGTTGCTTTGTGCTTAACTGTGCTTGGTTAAATCTCTGATAGATTTGTTTGTTTATTTGATAGTCAAATAACTGACTATCAAATATTGACTAGTTTTCAAAATTATCGTTGTCTGTTCAGAGAGACCGAGATCGAATAAATGTGAGCTATTCGAAACCACTTTGAACCGGCATAAGTGTTCGAATTGAAGACATCTTAAAGATGATGGAATCGAAGACGAAGTTCTTTGAAGTACAAGGGTTACTTGCTACTTGCTACTAATGCTAATGGTGATTCCTAAATAGATATAGTAGAAGTAGTGCCTTCGGTTTGTCCATATCCAGAATAACTTGTATGGATGAATGTGGGCATTGCATTGTTGCTTGGAGGGCAGCGTTAGCATTCCAAGTAGGATTTGCTAAAAGGTAAAATGTAGTCTCTAGCCACACTAACTGGGAATGACTAAAACATGGGATATGCTTCAGGGCTATATGGGTCACAACCATTAGGGTATTGGTCATCACACGATCTAGATTGATATTTATTGATGGATTATGCATGCTAGTGACGCGGAACGGTTGTTAGTTGGTAAACGGGGTGGTGACATATTTGGTACTATCTAGTAAGGGGTAGGTCGGTCCTGATTTATTGAGGGCCCATGTGAGGCCCTCGGTACATTTTATATAGAAGTGTACTATGGCATGTGGTACCCTAGTAGCCATGTCATTATATGGGATCCATTCTCCAATAATTGCATTTTGGACTTAGATGTATACCTATTATGCTGGAATTTAATTAATGTAATAATTTTGGCTATGATTCCATATTTATTTTAAACCCAAAACATTATTATAATATCATAAGATTTCCAATAAAATGGTTTGGTTATCGTAAGATAAAAACTCATCCGTGTTTATATGCAGTGTGGTCTTACGAGATACCTTTATTCTTTTGAAAAGTTTTATAACATTAAAATCCATATGGTGTGTGTTTATCATACTGGTTTGCCAGACTGATACGGACATTACTTTCTTATAATGCTCAGGTAATCTAGTTGTGGATGCTTTGAAGCTTCAGGAGACGAGCTGGATGCCTCCAAGATATATTCACCTATATTTTAGTTCCACTACATTAGTTGTTTATATTTATCAGCATTTCTGAGGACATGTTGTTATTACTATCTAGGATGATGATAGATTAGCATATGATTGATGTATGTATATTACACTTTTCTTTTGTAAAGATCTATTGTATATTATATATTACTAATCATAATTTGAGATTCCGTTATTCCTTTTCTTTCTTTTTCCCTCCAGCAATCTGCCTTTTCGGCACTTGGATGCTCGGCACGTGAATATCGTGGATGTATTCGTGCCGACTTTCAAGGGTCGAAAAGGCAGATTGTTACAAGTGGTATCAGAGCTTAGGTTGAGCGAACATCTTGGCTTTGGTGGGGTAGACCCATAAGAGATAGAGTTAGTAATACCCTAGAATGAGTTTGAGTGTGTATGTGTATGTGTGTGTGTGTGTGTGTGTGTGTTTGTGTATGGGTGCGTATTTGTTAGTGCTATAAAAATGTTTATACTGTGTTGATTTATCGACTGAGTGGTTTATGAATTTTGGTCGTTACAGAATGAATAACTGTATCGATAAGGGTTTCGCAACACTTGAATAAGATAAACCGACCCAGTATTGTTTTGAAATTTGGTAAATGAAATAATTTTGCCAAGATTTTATATTTATATATAAAAGAATAATTTTCAAAAATTGATATAGTAATTCATGATGTGCTTGTTTATTAAGAAATAATAGTATTCAATTATTATCATTTATTGTTTGATTAGTCATGCTTGTCTAGTTTAGGAGTAATGACTATTGCTGTTGATTACTCTTTTTGTGGTCAGATAGTTTATGAGCATTTATTGTTTTGGTTAAATTAAATATGAACACCTTGCGAATTTAGTTCCATGATTTTGCTATAAGGCGTTCAGTAATACTGTCGGGTTAAAATTTCATTTTAATAATAGTTAATTATTTTTTATCTAAACAAAGATATACATTTTTGAAATGGAATTTTATAAGTATTGTTTATAAGTAGAATTTTTAAATAAAAAGAATTTAAGCCGAGAATTTGAGAACTTTTTGAGAGTGACGGGTGTGTAGCGTGAGAGAATTTGAGAACTTAAATCCCGATGTTTTAAAAATTGTTTTTTGGAATTTTGGACAAAATAATAAAAGTATTATTTGGAAGTACTTTTGAATGGAAATATTTTTGAAGGGATTTTAAAGGAGATAGAAAGCACTGAACTCACTTTCGTCGCTGGAAAATAATCGTGGTGATGATTGCAGCATCATCGATATTTATTTTCGAGTTTCTAAGTGGGGATTTCCACCATAGTAGTTTTGCTTCAGAGTTGTTTTGGGTAAAACAAATTTTAATTTATATTCCGAAAGTATGATTTGATATACAAAAGAAGATACGTACATTACTATTATTATTTCAAATAATGTTGAAATAAAACCTGGGTGTTCAATTTTGAAATTTTCTATTAGATTATATTATATGGACTCATGTATCCTATGCATTAGAATAGTTTGGGTTGTACATCTCATTATGATTTGTTATTTGGTAAATTTTCATTTGTTGAAATGAAATGGAATTTTCAATGATTTTGGATAGACGAAAAGTTTCGAGTTAATTAAGAAATTGAAGCTAAGTGTTGTTATGAAATATAGAAAGATAAGTTTTTGTAACTTATAAATTTGAGAAGATAGTAGTAATTAAAACAAGTTTTAAATTTGTGAATATTCTGATTAAATAAAACAAATTTGAATTTGTATATATACTCCTAGGATGTAGAAGAGTGTTATATACGAATATGAACTTAATTTTAAAGTGTTGATAAACATAAATTGTGTTTTATAAGGTGTTTATAAACTTAAGGAAAGTGTTATGAAATGGTTCATAAATGATTTAGTATTAAAAAATATATACTATAAGTAAAAATAAATGTGGTTAAAAATGAAAAGAAATTGGTGTGGTTAAGGAACCAATTGGAATAAATACGTAAGTTGTATGTAGATCATTTTATTCGCACAACAGTTTTGATCTAGATTCGAGTAAATGGTTTCGAGGTGATTTACACCGATCCGAGTTAGAAATTTTCTCTTGATTCTTGATGGCGAACACTTGATACAGATTTTTTGTGACGACCCGGAATTTTTGAGCATTTGAAATTGGAATATTTAATTAATTTAAAATATTCAGAGGTTAATTATAAACTTAAATTTCAAATATCGCTGTTTATTGAGTAATTTAATAATTAAATTAAATTTATTTGAAGTTGGATAAAATAGTAAATCTGGCATTCTAAGCTAATTAAAATATTTTGAAAGCTCGTAAAATTCGTAATGATAATACTAAAGATAATAGGAGCTTCAGAATGTAATTTCAAACTGTTTTATTCAGTTTTGAAATTTTAACGTTTAAATTGAAATTAAAAATAGCCTTCCGAGGCACAGTCTCGGAATTCGACGAAACCAGTTTCATTGGATCCGTAATATTGAATTATTACCGGATTTCAATTTTCGTAGCGTTCAGAGTTGTTATGTGAGCGTACGAGATAAAAACGCTTAGACAATGGTTAATCGTTTTAATTTAAATATCTTTCATCTTATCAACTGTTAAAGTTTTATCAACATCAACAGCACAGTGGTGAGACTATCTTCTCGCGCAAGACAAGTAATACGTTTAACATCCGATAGTCGAGATATTTTTCCTCCTTCTTCACAAACGAAATCAAGCTTCGTTCCTCCTTTTTATCATGAAAACAGAAAGGTTATAAATCGAGATAAAGGAAACTGGAAACAAATCCAGGGTCGCTCGTTCTCCTTCTATTCATCAAGTCGAAGCCTCCCTCTTTTGAAATCAAAACTGCTCTCTCCCAATCCTCGGATTCAAAATTCCCTTCAGATTTCAATTGAACGACTCGAGCTCGTTCCTCTCGAAATCAAAACCATGGACGATTCCCAGTGTATTTTCTTCATTCTCCTCTCAAATCCAAATTCGAGACTCCCTCTCCTCATCTTCAAAATCAAATCGAACGGAATAAGGCACCGGCGTACGCGACTTCAAGGGGCTCGATCTCGAGCATCATCGAAGGGAGGTGCATGATAGGATCGGTGCTTGATTGGGAAGCTCGTGAGTTGGTTTGGGAAGTCGAGCGTTTTGAAACGCCTACCTGGCAGTGTGTTCGGCACGATGTCGGCAGAGTATGGAGTCGCGATGAGTTGTGGGTTAGGGGAGGTCGCGTAGGGCCGATTAACGTAGTTTCTAGGGTTCGGCGAACTAGGATAGGTTGTTGGTGATAGAACTGGGTGGTGCTCGAGGGGATGGCAGCGACTTGGGTGGTCGAGGCGGGTGAGTATGTCCTCTACAGTTTTATTTTTTAAGTATCTTAAGTATATATAGAGAAAAATATTTACAATGTAATATAAGGATATATATACACATACCTTTTAATTTAAACACATATACCGGAGAATACAATATATATATACATTTACATACATATTTTAAAATATATAGTAGGTAGGAATTTTTGTATAAGCTTTTGAAAAATATAGGATTTGTATAAAACTTGATTTTTTATCAATACAAATTATTGTGATAAGTATCAATGTTTTGAAAAATAAAATAAACATTCATGTATTATAAGTAATTAACTTGTTTGATAAACTGATTAAAATTTTATTTAAGGAGAATTTGTTAAATTTAAATTTATTAAAACGCTAATAGATTTTTCAAAGATATTAATAAATTGAATAAAATATTTATTCAAGGTTAAAATTCGAGAGGAAAGCAAGCTGGATTGGAATTGAGATCCTAATAGGTTAAAGGTGAGTTAATCTCACTCAGTTTAATTTTATTTAAATTTAATTGGTTAAATTTAAATATTGATGAATGATTGAATTGATTGATTTGATTGATATGGTATATAGTAGTATATACCAATATATATATATTGGCATATGTATATATTGGAGTTGTTGATATTCCCGCATTATATAGCGGATGAGACCCTATGCGCCGCATAATAGCGGATGATTTTATATTAAACCCATATACCGCGATATTCCACCTCGAAGTGGAATTGGTATTGTGCTAACATCTGTGGATGCAGGGAAACAGGTTGGAGGGATCCAACTGGATTCCTCAAAATTATTTAGATTATTTGATATTCTGTGTTATGAATATTGATATCCTGTGATGATTTTATTGATGATTGAAATATTGGATGATATGGTTGGATTGAATATTTCAATAAAAGGAGTTATCAAAATATACTGAATTGGATTTTGAAAGAAATAAAAGAGTAAATTTTAAGTAAATAATTCAAGTGAATTGGAATAAGTAGATTTTGAATTAACAAGGGAAATAATAAATTGTAAAGCTAAAGTGATATTAAATTTAAAGAATAAAGAATTTATTTCTGAATGTAAGGATTAAATTTAATTAAGAATAAAGAAGAAATTTTGGAAGTTTTAAATTAGTATTTTCAGTTAAAAAGGGTTTTAACTCACAATAAAGAAATAAATCTAAAGTTATTGTATTTTGAAATAAATGGAGTAAGCAAGGAAATTTATTTCAAAGTAAAGTAAATTGGAAAATCAATTGGAAATTGATTTAGTTGTTTAAAACTAGAATTTTAAAGGAGAAATGAGATTTTGGAGAGATAAACTGGGTTTATAAAGTAAAATAAAATATCAGGGGATATTTGAGAATATAAATTCAATGTGGGAATTTATAAAGGGATATGGATTTGGTTTAAAAATAAGTGTTGATTTATTTTTAAAAGATGGGAATGAGAAGTGTATTTCTCTGGATAGCCAAGTACGTTTTCAAAGCAATTTTTAATATAAGTTAAAAGTTCTAATTGTGTTTTTAAAAGCATGTTTAGAAAATTGATTATTTCTAAATGTTAATTTCCTAAGTAAGTATGTTTTAGGAAACCTATTCTTTTTAAATATTTAAACTTTAAAGTAAGTATTTTCAAAAATCTATTATTGTAGTAATTTTATAAAAGTGATTTGGTATTATGTTTTAAAAGAAGAAATTTAATTTATATTTATAAAGTGGTTTATTTTAAAGTATATATTTTTAATAAAGTATTAAAGTAGTTTAATTTCAATGTTATAAGATATATTTAAAATAGAGTGTTTTTAAATTATTTAAAATTAAAAGTATTTTGTACTTGGTGATTCAGTGGAAATAATTATTTGGGAAATGTTTTCCGTAAGCGGAAATTGTTTTGAAATTGTTTTCAAATGAGCTTTGAAAATTTGAAAATATATCTTGGAAAGATATTTGGGCAAATAAATAATGTGGGAAATTATTTATTGTGTGATGGTTGCTTTTGGATGTTAATTGATAGTTAAATAACCGACTATCAATATTGGCCAAATGCGCTGATCGTTTCGAAGAGACCGGGATCGAGTTTCCGTATACCAGGATTCTAGGTCTGGAGACTCGAATACCACTTCGATCCGGTTTGTACGTTTCGTGTAACGATTTCGGAGTCGAAGATGGAGCAGTGAAGTGCAAGGGCTAGTCGCTACTAATCCTGAGGATATTTCCAAAATGGATGTAGTAGGAATAGTGCCTTCGGTTCCGTTCGAACCCGGGACGGACTTGTATGGACGAATGCTTTCGTGACATCGTCAGGTGGACGATGGGCATTCTAAGGGATATGTTCTGAAAAGGTATCGTTTAGCCTCAAGCCTCATCAACCGGGAATGACTGAAAATCAGGGGTTATGCAGCAAGGCTTCGTGGGTAGCCCCCACTTGAGAGTAAGGTCATCCCTGTCTAGATGTCCCTTTTATTTCGGCTTAGTATTGCGGTTGCTGATCCCAACCGTGGGGTGATTTTATTTGGAATTATCCAGTAAGGGATGATTCCGGCCTTGTGTTGCAGGGGAGCGGGCGTACTCCTCGGTACTGTGATCTAGGCCACGTACTGTGACAGGTGGTACCCCAGTGCCTAGTCATTCGTTGGAAATCCATTCTCCCTACGTGCCTGTACGGTTTTGATTGTGCCCAACTATTGTTGAAATGTGAGATGCAAGCATTTCAGCTAGATTCTATTTTACTTTCTGTAGACACTATTATAATATCAGAGGATTTTGATATAAAGTGTTTTAGCTATCGTAAGGTAAAAACCCGACATGTTTATTTGTGGCGTGGTCTTACGAGATGCTTTTGTTTCCAAAGGATTTTTGAAAACTTTAATAATCAATTGAGTGTGATTTTCTCACGCTGGTATTCCAGACTGACTCGGGTATTGTTTTATATGATGCTCGGGTCAGACCGAGATAAACAGGTTCAGATTGTAGCTGTGGAGCTCAGGAGACGAGCTGGATGGCGATACGTACTTCCGTATTTGTTTATTGTTCCGCTGTGTATTTGGATGTATGTCATTGATGTGATGAACTCTGATGATGTATTCTGTAAATATATTGTATAAACAGATATATTTTTCTGTTTGAGTAAAGATCTGTTTTGTATATATTATATTTTATTCCGCTGCGATGTGAGATTCTGTTGTTGATTTTCTGTTTCTTCTTCTTCTACCTCTTCTTCTTTAACACAAATGGTCCGGTTTTTCGTGTTAGAAAAACTCGGGTTGTTACAGTGGTATCAGAGCTTAGGCTGGCGACAACCTTGGCTCTGTTGGGAATTTTGAGAGTATTAATAGATATGAGCGCGTATTTGTTAGTGAATATAAAATGGTTTTATATTGTGTTGGTTGATTTATTGAGTGGCATATGAACCTTCGTCGGCACAGTCTGGACAACTGTATCGAAGGGGTTTCTAAACACTTGAATAGAACAGTTCGACACAGTATTGTTTTAAATAGGGTGAATGAAATAATTTTGCCCAAATTATTTTGTATATAAAAGAAAAAAATTATTCGAAAATTATTATGGTTATATCTTTGGATGCTTGGTTGTTAGAAAATGACCATAAAGAGTTAGTCTCATTATTGAGTAGAAATTGAAAACTTGTAACCTAAGTTGAAGAATAAATTTATATAACAAATGGAATTTGAGAATGTAGATTATAAATGCAATTTATAAATTGAAATAAACTTTATATACAAATGTGAATTACAAATGTGATTTATAATCAGATGAGATGAATTCATAAACAAATGAAATTTGTAAATGTGACTTATAACTTGAAATAAAATGTGATAGAATTCCAGAGTAATGTTTGGATATAAAATTGAATGGGTTTTGAATTTGAAGTTTTGGGAAAGGTTTAAATTCCTTTGGATTTAAAAATAGTTTTAAGGTTTCGGGAAAATAATGGTGATATTATTTCATGAATATTTTTGAAATTGAATTGAAATCTGGTGGGATTTGGGATTTAAAATGTTTGAAATGTTTTAAAGTGATAAAAGCATTAAATTCTCTTTTGGTCGCTGGAAAATAATTTCGGTGATGACTGCAGCATCATCGATGTCTATTTTCGAGTTTCCAAAGAGAAATTGCTACCAAACTGTTTTAAATTGGAAGTGATTGTGAACTGGGTTGGTTTTGAAATTCAAAAGGAAAATTGTTTGGTAAAAGCAGATTATTTTGGAAATTGGGATTTGAGGTGATATACCAGATATGTATGAATTATTTATGGATTCAAAATGGTTTTTGAAATAAAACCGGGCAATTGAATTCTGGGAATTCTATTTAAAATATAAATGTGAAAATTTAAACGAATCAACAATATAAAGTATAGAATGAAGTTGATTGAAATAAGAAGGGAATGAAAGTTTAATTCTGGGATTATAATTATGAGATGAAAATAACTCAATGAGTAATATAAGCTGGTAGATAAAAGAGTTAGAGAACTTGAAGGTGAATGAATTGTAAAACTTGTATAAAATTGTATCCTAGAATTAAAATTTAATTCGAGTATATGAAGGTGAATAAAATATATTTGAATTTAACTTAAGATAAGTTAAATAAAATTTAGAATTGGAATTGAATTAAATGTAAATAAGTTGAAGTCGAATTGAATTAGATATAAAGGTAGTGTAAAATGCTTATAATTGTGTAAAGAAATTCATATTCTTAGGTTCTTAAGTGTAATAATTTGAGATTTGATTATAAAGATGAAATGGACTTAAATGAATAGTCCCAGGTCTTAAGTAAGTAAGTTAAAACTTATGAATAGAAATGAAATTGTAAGTCATAAATGGGAATTCATTTCTTTGAACCATTAAGAGTTATAATTTGAAATTGTAATTATCAAATGGAAATGACTAAGATGAGCAATCTTAATTTTTAAATAGATCCAAACTTGAATTATAAAATAAATTGAACTTAAGATAATTAAGTGAAGTGATATTTGGAATTAAAAAGCAAGTATTTAATTTTAACCAGCGGAGGAACTAATTTGATAATAAATTAGTTAATGAAATTGAATTGTGAGTTAATGAAATTGGATTAAAATAGTGATGGTTTGAATTGCGAATGAAATCCAAATAAGTGAAAATAAATTGGAAATGACCTGGTTATTAATAAATCATTCCAGATGAATTGAGTATGGAAAATAAAATTCATAATGATTGAGTGAATGAACCACTTATATTAAATAAATAAATGGATGGAATTTGATTAAATAAGAATCAAATGAAAGATGGAAATAAAACTTTAAAGGGTTGGTTAAATGGAAAATAAACTTAAGTTATTGACTTAAGTAAATGTGGAATGGAAACTGAACTCAAACAGAGGAGTGGTTTAAATAAGTTGAGAAATAATTATTGAATGAATTAACTTGGATTGTTTTCGAGCTAAATAAAATTCAATATTCAGAAGTTGGTGATGAATTGAATTTAAGGAAAAAAAATTTGGAAATGAAGTAGTAAATTGAAGTAAGTTGAGATTCATATGAAATGGGAGTTCAATTTGAATATATACACTTCAGTGGTGAAGTAGTAAATAAATATAAGAAAATTTTATATTGAACTTAAGAATTGAAGAATGAAATTCTTGGGAAAACTGGTATTGGAAATATACTTAGTAATTTTGGAAAAATATATATACTAAGTGAATAGTTGAATGAAGACTAAAACTGAAGTTGTGAAATGGGATAATCGTGAATAAGTGGATAACAATCAAAAAGGAATGTGAATAAAAGAGAATTGATGTAATTGGTAATCAATTGGAATTTATACGTAAGATGTACGTATACTATTTTATTCGCACAGCTATTTGGTCCAGATGTCGAACACATAATTTCGAGATAGTTTTATCGATCCGAATTAGGATTTTTCACTCGATTTTCGACGGCGAGCCTGGATATGGATTGTTGATTGATTCTGAAATTCTCTATCATAGTTGGTGACTATGCAAGGAGAATAACGGTTTCTGATCAAGAAATCAGATCTGAGTCCGCACTAGGAAGTCGGGTGGACGATACTAGTTCGGAAGTGAAATTGTGTGATCGATTGAGCGATCGAATGTGATATTGCGTACGGATGATATATGTGCATCGTACGGGCTTAAGTAAAACAAATATTGGAAATTTGTAAAGAAGTCGATAAAATGACTTTGGAATTGTGATTGGATATTATTGCTTAGTAGGATATACAGGTGTATAAAAGCAATGGATAAATTGGGATTTTTGATTTAGAAGATAAAATTTAATGGCCCGACAAAAAAAAGGTATGTATTTGAATTTCTATATGAAATTTGATTGGGTTTTGGATCCAGCCACTTGGCTTTTTGTTTTCTTTTTGAGATTGGGAGGCCGTAGAGCCATTTTGTAGTAGTACCGAGCTAGCCGCGCAAAGGAGACGCTGGCGAAATTTTTCGGAAATTTAGGGAGTTAGAAAAATTTTGGAAAATTTTGATAATTCAAAAATTGAATTCAAATTTAAATTTGAATTGATAAGTAGGTGATATGGGTTGAACTTATGAATAAGTTTGGAAAGTTAAAAGGATGATTAGTGTATCATTAATAAAAGATTGTTTGGGTATTGTTAAAACTGTTTGAATTTGCGAAATAGTTAACGGGGATTGAATCATTCTTCCTAACTAGTAATTTCGGGACGAAATTCTTTTAAGGGGGGAGGAATGTGACGACCCGGAATTTTTGAGCATTTGAAATTGGAATATTTAATTAATTTAAAATATTCAGAGGTTAATTATAAACTTAAATTTCAAATATCGCTGTTTATTGAGTAATTTAATAATTAAATTAAATTTATTTGAAGTTGGATAAAATAGTAAATCTGGCATTCTAAGCTAATTAAAATATTTTGAAAGCTCGTAAAATTCGTAATGATAATACTAAAGATAATAGGAGCTTCAGAATGTAATTTCAAACTGTTTTATTCAGTTTTGAAATTTTAACGTTTAAATTGAAATTAAAAATAGCCTTTCGAGGCACAGTCTCGGAATTCGACGAAACCAGTTTCATTGGATCCGTAATATTGAATTATTACCGGATTTCAATTTTCGTAGCGTTCAGAGTTGTTATGTGAGCGTACGAGATAAAAACGCTTAGACAATGGTTAATCGTTTTAATTTAAATATCTTTCATCTTATCAACTGTTAAAGTTTTATCAACATCAACAGCACAGTGGTGAGACTATCTTCTCGCGCAAGACAAGTAATACGTTTAACATCTGATAGCCGAGATATTTTTCCTCCTTCTTCACAAACGAAATCAAGCTTCGTTCCTCCTTTTTATCATGAAAACAGAAAGGTTATAAATCGAGATAAAGGAAACTGGAAACAAATCCAGGGTCGCTCGTTCTCCTTCTATTCATCAAGTCGAAGCCTCCCTCTTTCGAAATCAAAACTGCTCTCTCCCAATCCTCGGATTCAAAATTCCCTTCAGATTTCAATTGAACGACTCGAGCTCGTTCCTCTCGAAATCAAAACCATGGCCGATTCCCAGTGTATTTTCTTCATTCTCCTCTCAAATCCAAATTCGAGACTCCCTCTCCTCATCTTCAAAATCAAATCGAACGGAATAAGGCACCGGCGTATGCGACTTCAAGGGGCTCGATCTCGAGCATCATCGAAGGGAGGTGCATGATAGGATCGGTGCTTGATTGGGAAGCTCGTGAGTTGGTTTGGGAAGTCGAGCGTTTTGAAACGCCTACCTGGCAGTGTGTTCGGCACGATGTCGGCAGAGTATGGAGTCACGATGAGTTGTGGGTTAGGGGAGGTCGCGTAGGGCCGATTAACGTAGTTTCTAGGGTTCGGCGAACTAGGATAGGTTGTTGGTGATAGAACTGGGTGGTGCTCGAGGGGATGGCAGCGACTTGGGTGGTCGAGGCGGGTGAGTATGTCCTCAACAGTTTTATTTTTTAAGTATCTTAAGTATATATAGAGAAAAATATTTACAGTGTAATATAAGGATATATATACACATACCTTTTAATTTAAACATATATACCGGAGAATACAATATATATATACATTTACATACATATTTTAAAATATATAGTAGGTAGGAATTTTTGTATAAGCTTTTGAAAAATATAGGATTTGTATAAAACTTGATTTTTTATCAATACAAATTATTGTGATAAGTATCAATGTTTTGAAAAATAAAATAAACATTCATGTATTATAAGTAATTAACTTGTTTGATAAACTGATTAAAATTTTATTTAAGGAGAATTTGTTAAATTTAAATTTATTAAAACGCTAATAGATTTTTCAAAGATATTAATAAATTGAATAAAATATTTATTCAAGGTTAAAATTCGAGAGGAAAGCAAGCTGGATTGGAATTGAGATCCTAATAGGTTAAAGGTGAGTTAATCTCACTCAGTTTAATTTTATTTAAATTTAATTGGTTAAATTTAAATATTGATGAATGATTGAATTGATTGATTTGATTGATATGGTATATAGTAGTATATACCAATATATATATATTGGCATATGTATATATTGGAGTTGTTGATATTCCCGCATTATATAGCGGATGAGACCCTATGCGCCGCATAATAGCGGATGATTTTATATTAAACCCATATACCGCGATATTCCACCTCGAAGTGGAATTGGTATTGTGCTAACATCTGTGGATGCAGGGAAACAGGTTGGAGGGATCCAACTGGATTCCTCAAAATTATTTAGATTATTTGATATTCTGTGTTATGAATATTGATATCCTGTGATGATTTTATTGATGATTGAAATATTGGATGATATGGTTGGATTGAATATTTCAATAAAAGGAGTTATCAAAATATACTGAATTGGATTTTGAAAGAAATAAAAGAGTAAATTTTAAGTAAATAATTCAAGTGAATTGGAATAAGTAGATTTTGAATTAACAAGGGAAATAATAAATTGTAAAGCTAAAGTGATATTAAATTTAAAGAATAAAGAATTTATTTCTGAATGTAAGGATTAAATTTAATTAAGAATAAAGAAGGAATTTTGGAAGTTTTAAATTAGTATTTTCAGTTAAAAAGGGTTTTAACTCACAATAAAGAAATAAATCTAAAGTTATTGTATTTTGAAATAAATGGAGTAAGCAAGGAAATTTATTTCAAAGTAAAGTAAATTGGAAAATCAATTGGAAATTGATTTAGTTGTTTAAAACTAGAATTTTAAAGGAGAAATGAGATTTTGGAGAGATAAACTGGGTTTATAAAGTAAAATAAAATATCAGGGGATATTTGAGAATATAAATTCAATGTGGGAATTTATAAAGGGATATGGATTTGGTTTAAAAATAAGTGTTGATTTATTTTTAAAAGATGGGAATGAGAAGTGTATTTCTCTGGATAGCCAAGTACGTTTTCAAAGCAATTTTTAATATAAGTTAAAAGTTCTAATTGTGTTTTTAAAAGCATGTTTAGAAAATTGATTATTTCTAAATGTTAATTTCCTAAGTAAGTATGTTTTAGGAAACCTATTCTTTTTAAATATTTAAACTTTAAAGTAAGTATTTTCAAAAATCTATTATTGTAGTAATTTTATAAAAGTGATTTGGTATTATGTTTTAAAAGAAGAAATTTAATTTATATTTATAAAGTGGTTTATTTTAAAGTATATATTTTTAATAAAGTATTAAAGTAGTTTAATTTCAATGTTATAAGATATATTTAAAATAGAGTGTTTTTAAATTATTTAAAATTAAAAGTATTTTGTACTTGGTGATTCAGTGGAAATAATTATTTGGGAAATGTTTTCCGTAAGCGGAAACTATTTTGAAATTGTTTTCAAATGAGCTTTGAAAATTTGAAAATATATCTTGGAAAGATATTTGGGCAAATAAATAATGTGGGAAATTATTTATTGTGTGATGGTTGCTTGTGGATGTTAATTGATAGTTAAATAACCGACTATCAATATTGGCCAAATGCGCTGATCGTTTCGAAGAGACCGGGATCGAGTTTCCGTATACCAGGATTCTAGGTCTGGAGACTCGAATACCACTTCGATCCGGTTTGTACGTTTCATGTAACGATTTCGGAGTCGAAGATGGAGCAGTGAAGTGCAAGGGCTAGTCGCTACTAATCCTGAGGATATTTCCAAAATGGATGTAGTAGGAATAGTGCCTTCGGTTCCGTTCGAACCCGGGACGGACTTGTATGGACGAATGCTTTCGTGACATCGTCAGGTGGACGATGGGCATTCTAAGGGATATGTTCTGAAAAGGTATCGTTTAGCCTCAAGCCTCATCAACCGGGAATGACTGAAAATCAGGGGTTATGCAGCAAGGCTTCGTGGGTAGCCCCCACTTGAGAGTAAGGTCATCCCTGTCTAGATGTCCCTTTTATTTCGGCTTAGTGTTGCGGTTGCTGATCCCAACCGTGGGGTGATTTTATTTGGAATTATCCAGTAAGGGATGATTCCGGCCTTGTGTTGCAGGGGAGCGGGCGTACTCCTCGGTACTGTGATCTAGGCCACGTACTGTGACAGGTGGTACCCCAGTGCCTAGTCATTCGTTGGAAATCCATTCTCCCTACGTGCCTGTACGGTTTTGATTGTGCCCAACTATTGTTGAAATGTGAGATGCAAGCATTTCAGCTAGATTCTATTTTACTTTCTGTAGACACTATTATAATATCAGAGGATTTTGATATAAAGTGTTTTAGCTATCGTAAGGTAAAAACCCGACATGTTTATTTGTGGCGTGGTCTTACAAGATGCTTTTGTTTCCAAAGGATTTTTGAAAACTTTAATAATCAATTGAGTGTGATTTTCTCACGCTGGTATTCCAGACTGACTCGGGTATTGTTTTATATGATGCTCGGGTCAGACCGAGATAAACAGGTTCAGATTGTAGCTGTGGAGCTCAGGAGACGAGCTGGATGGCGATACGTACTTCCGTATTTGTTTATTGTTCCGCTGTGTATTTGGATGTATGTCATTGATGTGATGAACTCTGATGATGTATTCTGTAAATATATTGTATAAACAGATATATTTTTCTGTTTGAGCAAAGATCTGTTTTGTATATATTATATTTTATTCCGCTGCGATGTGAGATTCTATTGTTGATTTTCTGTTTCTTCTTCTTCTACCTCTTCTTCTTTAACACAAATGGTCCGGTTTTTCGTGTTAGAAAAACTTGGGTTGTTACATTTTTTATTTGATTTTGAAGTTTACTATCATAGTATATGGCTATCCAAGGAGAACGGAGGTTTCTAATCAAGGAACTAGATCGGAGTCTGCACTAGAGTTATCAAGTGAGCGATACTAGCTCAAAAATGAATTTTTGTGTGGTCGAGCAAGCAATCAAAATTGATATTGCGTACAAATAACAGACATGCATTATACGGGCTTAAATAATTTTATATTTTGACATTAGAAAATGCAAATTATATAGCTATGAATTATATGGTTTGATGGCATTTGTAAGTGAGATTCAGATACATAGAAGCAAAGGCTTGATAGTCACTTTTGGTTTTATGAGTAAAGTTTGATTGCTCAACAAATAGGTATAGGTTTATATTGTTATCAATGATTTTATGCCCTAGATATGGAAGGCCACTTTTAGGCTTTTGTTTTCTTTTATTGATTTGGGCTATTTGTGGCGAGTTTAAGTTTTTTCCGGATCGAGCTTCGCAAAGAAGATGGTGTCGAAATTTTTCGTAACATATGAGATTTTAAAAGTAATTGATTTTAAAAGTCTATGTGACGCCCCACCTCTATGCTCACGCTAGCCAAGGACACTACGGAGTAATGCCGTCAACTAGCACGAAGAATAAGGCTGTTGAGGAGCGACCATCTGTGTAATTGCTTTGTGCGAGTACCGACATGTCAGATAGCATAACTTACATTTCATTTCAAGAGGAAATCTGACATATCAAATACAAACTCAAAGCTACCACACAGTGGCTAGGTGGGCTTCGGAAACAAATATAGAATTAACATAACATAAATCAATCACAGATGTTCATATCACAAAGGCGGAAACATATATGAATATATAACACAAAAAGGTGTACATCAGAATAGTGGTCATATAAGATCCACTACTTTAAAAAAATTAGATACAAGTGCTAGACAAAAGAATATGTATACATCATGGAGTCTATATATCAAATGTATAACAACAAAAACTACCGATGTAATGTAGTTAGACAAAAGTCAGAAGATGATCCCAGATAAGGAATCAAGCAGAAGCACTTGTAACATCTCGGTCTGACCCGAGTATTATTTAATAAGAAAATAATAAACGGATCAGTCTAACTATAATTATCATATATAAAATGAGATATAAGAAGAGATATAACAAAAACGTATGATAACAATAATGTCATACAGTGACAAGTATACTTTAAACAACAACAAAATCATACAATATCTCAAGAATCTCAAAGCACCAAAAAGAATGTCATATTCTTTATTTTATTCACCAAACCCCAAATATTGTCAAACATATCATTGCCAATCACAAAAAGAGGTGAAACACAAATTCCATAAATCATCAACTAGAATTCCAGAAATCAGAAAAGGAGGAAGGCCTATCACAAACGGGAGCATGAAAACTCACCAACACGTTTATCACAAAACGGAACGTTATTCCATGGTCGCTAACCATAAATTTTGAGCCGAAGCTCCACAAACGGCCCGAAGACCACGGGTCGCTACCCCGCCAAATTTGAGCCGAACCTCCACAAACGGGGTTTTTAGTCCCCACACAAACAAATAGACATCGCACATCGCTAGTCTAAATCACAAAATGATCATCATCGATCAATAAAAAGTGTCGATTACACTAAGCTAGTAAATATATGAGTTTAGCTTCTGTCCCATAACCACTAACTTAACTTAAATATTTACGAACAAATTGTAGATTCCCACTCGAAAATTGTCACAAGAATTTCAATCGAACAAGTCCAAAAATTAACCGACGAAGTAAACGCAAGCGTTTCATACCACTTGTTTTGCTAAGCCGTTTAATTAGATTTTTCTCATACGAATGAGGTAAAGGTTTGTATATACTAATAGATTAGAAAACGGTTTTATAAACGAGCTTTGTATTAAGAATAGAGTTGAAATCATCTTTGTGAAAGAGTTTGAATATTTACTACTAGCATAGAAACCTTTGTATTTTAAAGTGACAAAGCATAGAAATGATTGTAGAAACAATCAATCACCAAAATCCACATACGAAGACGTGAATCAAATCCAAAGAAATCGATACCGAATCCATCAAAATGGATATTCTCAAAAAATCCCGAAAAAGAAGCCATCAAAGTCAATAATAAATGATAACAATAAATCGGATAATCACGAATCGATAAAAATTGGAACCTCAAGCAAAATAGGCAAAATAGGTTGAAACAAGCAGGTCAGTCGACTGAATGCAGATGCCAGTCGACTGATCCAGAAACCCGAAAGTTTCGGTTCCTGCAGTCAGTCGACTGACTGCAGAGGCCAGTCGACTGATCCAGAAACCAGAGACTTTTGGTTTCTGCAGTCAGTCCCAGAAACTCTCGGTTTCTACAGCCAGTCGACTGACTGCAGAGGCCAGTCGACTGACTGGCACTGGAACTGTTTTTTCCAGCCTATTAAATGAAGAGAAAACTCTCCCAATTTGCGATCGGACGAGCAATGGGCTTTAGGGGTTTTTGTCAATCGACAACCCAGTCCTATAGGCTCTTCGATACACCACCAAAAGCATGATCATACATCAAAGCTAGGATTTTTAAAGTTTTGACTTCAAAACCCCAAAAATTGAAATGTTCACCAAATCAATTCAAATCAAAAGCAATTGAACATGAATAGATATTAGGAATTCATACCTAACAACAATGATAGAAATAGACAAAGATGTGAGTTCAAAAACTCACCTTTAAACCCAAAAACACAAGAGAGAAGCTATAGAACAAGGCAAGAACCATCACTCTTCAATGTTAACCCAAGAAGCTTCAATCTAAGCTTCTCTTTGATGTTGGAGCTAGAACTTTAGTTTGCAAATGAATCTAGGGCTTAGGAATTTCTAATTCCTCTTCTCTTCCCCCATTTTTTTCTCAATCTTGAGTGTTAGGAAAATAATAGAATGAATGAAGAGGAGTTGGATGAAGGGTTAGGTTATTAGAAGGTTGATGGGCTGAAACCCAAACCCAAAGTGAAAAAGTCATAATTTTTACTCAACTCCAAACATATCGATGTTTATACTCAAAAAAGTTGTAAACGCTATTTTGGACTCAATGGAGGTGGTCTCGAGTCCCAATTCGTCTGTTTACAAAAAAATAGCTTCTCGGACTTTAATCCGATTAACGATTCTATATTTAAATAAAACATTTAAATATACAATCGTAAAATATGCGGGTTGTTACAGTCTAAGTGTGTGCCGACATTTTTCTTTCCTTGGGGATTTCGGGGATGAAATTCTTTTAAGGGGAGAAGAATGTGATGACCGAAATGTTTAATATTTTGAACGGGAATATTTAATTTTTTGAAAAATTCAAATTTGATTCAAATTAATAAATAATAAGAAATTTAATTTTAATTAAAACGACTGGATTTTGAATGATGTATTTATAATTTAATTTATTTGATTATTCCATAATTTTTAAATTGAAAAATCTTTAAATTATCATTTGATGATTTTACAGCAAACGATGGTATTTTTGTAATTTTATAGAATAAGATAACCACTGTGTATTATTATTGTTCTAAGGTCATGTTGCCTTTTTTGTGACCGATCATATTTTTGTTTTGTTGTTCGTGGTTCGTACACGAATGAAATTCTATGCGGCGAGATGTCAGAAATTGTAAAATAAACCTACCTCTAACTTAAGACAATTCCACATGCTAACTTTACTTTCTAACTTTCTTGTTTTTATTTTCAATATCCCGTTAAAAAAAGTAACCTTTAAAAATTCATATCCAAATAAATACTCAACTATAAATCCTAAAACAAGAATCTTTAGGTTCATTTAGGGTAGATCTGCATTCCTACAGGTGTTTGGTGTGGCTTGGGTGCATTTTGGGTTGATCTTCAATGAAGCCATGAGCAAAGCAAGATTAGGGTTTGGGAATTCGGGAGATTTAGGCGGAGTTTGGGTTTGGAGATTATTGCATTATGTTTCTTGAGTGAAGAGCTTTGTTTGGTGAAGGTTTGGTGTGGAGCGGTCCATTGTGGCAATTTGCGATTTTGGCTTCAGTCGAGAGGAGGGCTTAGGTCGCGACTCGTATATGGACCCCAAGCTTGTCGATTTTTGGTGGGAAAGGTGAAGCGTGAATAGAGACTCATTGGTGAAAACCGTTCGTTAAATGGTGGTCTGGATCACCAGATTGAGGTGAAGATGTGCATAAATTTTGGTATATGCACATGTACAGGTTGTTTGGGAGGGAACATTTGAGGAAGAAGGATTTAAATCTAATTGGGTAATTAATTTAAGTTTATTGTGTAATTTTTATATTTTTAAAATCCAATAGCTTATAAAAAATTAACTTTCTCACATGAGGTCCAATCGAGGCGAGATTATTTATGTTGTGCTCGTAATAGCGATATCTACACGATGGTACGTTTCGTCTAATTTGGAGCTAGTAGAATTTTGGGCTAATGTTGAATGTCGTTGTTCAAATTGGAACACTTAAGTGTCCAGTGGAATTTCGGTGAGTTATCTCACCTCTGAATGAATACTATAATGATTTATAGTATTTGAGATGATTATTTTTGTGTTTGGATGATTATTGGCTTGGTTTGGTTAAATATCCGCTTTTGAAAATCGAATGACATTTAAAATGAAAATACATGAAAGATTTATGGAGAAATATGGATTTCTCATCGTTGTGATTTGAAATTTTAGTTATATACTTGTTAATTTAATTCCATTTATACATCCATTGTATAGATTGTCAAATGCTAAAATTTGATAGTTTGGCCATATTGGATGCGACACTGACATATGCTAAAAGTTGAACCTTTTTATTAATAAAGGTAAGCATTGGTTAAGTGCTATGTTAGTTGTTGGCGTCATTATAGTATATTGTGAAATACTATTAATTGCTGTTTTGATTTGGAAATGGTTTTGATTTGGGAAATGATTTTTATCAGATCCTTTTGGATTTTTATGATATTTTATTTAAAAATAGTTTTTGTACTTCTCTATTTTGCTTCAACTTCTTTTATTATTCTTTTCTAATATATATATATATATATATGTGTGTGTGTGTATAAATGTTTTATAATTATTTTAGAAAGTATTTATCTTTGTAGAAAAGTTATTATAATAATGAATGTTTATTTTAAAAGAAAATAAAGGGGTTTATCTTTTATTTTCAAGTGATTTTGTTTTTAAAAGAAGATAGAAATATTTTGAGATAAATATTTGGGGAAGGTTTATATATATATATTGAATAAAAAGAATAGTTTTATAAATATGTTTTTATAATAAAATGAATTGTCTTATAAATAATATTTTATAAAAAAGAAATGATATCGTTTATAATTTGATATAATAAATCACAATGGTGAATTTATTTGTAATATATGAAATGGTCGTTTTATGGAAAGTAGTTAGTTTATTTTGGAAGCTGAAAGTTTGTGATAAAGTTGGAGATTTATAAACAGTATTTTATAAATAGAAATGAATTTATAAAAGGATTTTATAAATATGAAAGAAATGTTTAAAAGGATTTTTATAAATAGAAGGAAGATTTATAAAAGAGGTATAAATAGAAATGTGTTTTATAAAAGAAATATGATAAATGAATTTAGAGTTTTATAATTATATTTGGAGATTTATAATATGAGTTTTGTAATTATACTTTGAGATTTATAAAAGGATTTATAAATGATATGTTATAAAGAAGATTTATAAATGATATTTTATAAAGGTGATTCATAAATAAAGATTTATAAAGAGATTTATAAATGAAGTTGTAAGTATAAAAGAGGTTTGTAAAAAAGAGTTTTATAAAAAGGAAAGGGGTTTGATTTCCACAAATGATTGTTTAAAATACGGTGGTATGGAAAGTATTCTTTTCATACTTAACACCAAATTCCAAGGTATGGCAACTCGTCTCTATTTTGAGAATTAAGAATGTATGTTGAGACTAGTATAGTATTCTTACTTGTTCGATCTCATTGATAATCGAGGGATAGTACTGTTTCAAATTGGAAAGTGGTGTTAAACATATTTGGGTTAGTTTCTATACGTTCTACTTACACCAAAAGGAAAGTGTTTTGGGTTTATTGTAATTAATTTTTTTAAATGACATTTGGTTAACACAATTAAGTATGGCTTTGTAATTCAAATCTTTCTTAAGATTAACGAATATGCTTATACTGTTGAGATAAGTATTTTGGTACATTTTCTAAGTATTGGAAATGTAGTGTTCTATGAATATACTTATACCATTAATATAAATATATGGAAAAGTTTCATAGGTTTTGAAAGTGAAATGTTTTGTGAGTATACCTATACAGTTGAAATATGTATTACTATATTTTTCAAGTACTGAAAAGAGTAGAGAAGGGTTTGTGAATATATCAAAGTATTTTGATACAAATATTTAGAAAGTGGTTTTAATTAACGAAAGGATTAATTGAAGAGGTTTAGTGGTTGCTTTTTTCTTAACTGTAACACCCTTGATTTTGTTTTCCAGGCGAAAAAACATTAGACATTCCATCTTCTGAAATCAAAATTATTCAGGACATTTAATTGGATGGATTAAACAGAATAACGTGGATAATTAAGGAGAATGAGATTTGGGCAATTAATCTAGTCGTGCCTTAATGAATTAAGCTAAGCGTTTAAAAATTTAACATATAAGAGAATGATTAAGAGTGGCATCTTAGGAAATAGACCTACACCCTTTGCCTTAAACCCTTACCCTTCATTTCATTCTCATTTTTCATCATTCACTAAACTACTAAAGAAAACTAAGGGAGGTCAACCATTGGAAGGAAGTCAAAATCTAGAGATTCAAGGGAAGAAGCATAGTAAATCAAAGCAACACCGAATCTCAAACTCCAACCATTAATGTAAGGTGAATAATAATACTTATCATCTCTAAAATCATTTTTTTGATTCGGTTATGGGTGATATCCGAATCTTATGTATTTGATTGGTCAAGTTGTGACCTAATAATCATTATTTGGATAGAATAATGGTTAATGGAAAATTTTGGAATTGATTAGAAATTTTTTAATTCGATTTTGGGATTACACCCGAAATTCTTGTCCTCGAAATGATTTGAAAATTTGATATGTTGAGGAAACCACTATTTTGGAGATCGTTTTTCAATTTCGTAATTTTCCAAGCAAGTATGGATTTATATGAATTTTCTAAGTGAATAAATTATTGAATTTCAGGTATTTATTATTAAAATAATTAAAATAAAGTTTTAGTACTGAAATTTTTATATGTTGAAGAGTATGATTAACTTGATTTATTTTGATTTTTGTATATTTTACCAAGTGTTTAGAAATGATAAATAAATTGTTTAAGTATAAAGGGCTTATTTGTTTAAGTAAACTGTTTATAATAAGGGTTAAAATATAAAATGTTTTAGTATTTCAAACTATCATGTGCGGCAGATTTTTAGTCAATAAATTGATAAAGTTTTTATTAGCCAATGAGATTTTGACAAATTATAGAGGTCTGGTGAAAATGAAACACTTTTTATAGTAATATTATAATTTCAAATGAATTACCATTCTGCCATGTCGACATCGGCAATGTCGAGCCACATCTCACCAGACTTCATCGTCATCGATGTAGAACAAACCAATACGCATGATGTCAATGAGTAGCATGAACTGAATTAGGTTGGAACCTCATCGTGGTTATAGTAACAAAGATAGAGAGATGGTCCTCGAGGTGGGCATGTCGATGCGCATAAATGCTGGGTTTTTACAAAGAGGCATATCACTGCATATGTTTTATGAGTCGCCAACATTTATAACTTTGATGTCGCTCTGTTTTTATAAGTGACTTGAGTTTCAATGTCGTCAACTAGATAGTCATCAAGCCTACTCTGAGCCGCATTTAGCTTGTCATCGAGCCTAACCCTTATCGCTTTAAATTGTCATTGAACCTAGACATGCCACTTTGAAACTTGTCATCGAGTTTACCTCATGCCGATTTTAACTAGCCTCTGAGTTTAAATAGGTGGATAACTTATGTATCATAAGGATCGACAACTTCATTATCATCGAGGCTCATGATGTCGCATGATTAGTCTTCGAGTTTTAATAGGAGGAAAGCCTTATGCTTTCACATCGACATGAGATGGATGTTGACGCTAATATACATCGAGCTTATAAACGGCGGAGAGCCGTTTGTTGCAAAATTTTAACTTTGAACCTTAGGGACACTAAGGTATATCTTTATGAGTTTGACACGAAATCTTTTGGGGATACCAATGTATGTCGCCATGAAATTTAAATAATTAAGGGGAAATAACTTAATTGGGGACACTAATAGAAATAAGTTATACATGTGGATAACAGTGATAAATGTTAAACATGTGGGTAGCATGGAATAAATTTAAACATGTGTGTAACATGGGATAAATAGAAACATGTGGATAACATGAATTAAATAGCTAAGTGATGGGTTCATAGTCATCCTAGGAAAACTATAGGATGTATGATGGATAGTCTGCATCATGCCAAAGATGGATAGCCTCTAATTGGTTAGTTTAAGGGTTCATAGTCATCCTAGGAAAACTATGAGATGTGACATGGACAATCCATATCAGTTTAAATGATAAAATGTGAGATGGATAGTCGACATTATTTTAAGTAAAATAAAATGTGGGATGGGTACTCCACATGGATATAAGACGGGTAGTTAATAAGAACTTAGATGGGCAGTCTAATAAATGGGGGATGGGTAATCCGATACAAATGACATGTTTATACACTATCATATTATTTTGTTATAACCATTGTGGATGTAGGAGCATAGTATATGGTTAAGACGTTTAATTGGGTACTAGTGAGGGGAAACCCATTATGCACAACGGTGAGATCTCACTAGATATCTATTGGTTTGAGATGGTAGATTATTATTCACACCAGACTTTTTGTCTGACCCGAAGTTTTTGTTTTCCCCTTAAACTCTCAGGTACTCATTTGAGTAGATCGAGAGTAAGGGCTTTTCAGGTTTCCTTTAGACGAATAAGCTTTCGGCGATGTGCAAGAGGCAATCTAACTAGTAGGAGCTATATATCTATTTCCACTGTGTTTTGATTCTGCTGTAATGAAAAGTTGTATTAATTGCCAATTATTTGACTCTGATCATCCAAGGAGGCATTTCATATGTCTCTCTTGGAATATGTTTTAATAATTATATTTTCTGCGAACATGGTTTGCGAATTAAGACTATGTAATGAAACTGAAACCTTATTATAAAATGAGACGAGAAAATTTATTTTAAAAAATTGTGTTGAATTTCCATATTCATGTGTTTCTAGTACTATCAAAATGATTAACATAGCCGCATTTGTCATTGGAAATTAATAACTATGGATAACTGCAGCATCCGTAGCACTTTGTTTCGGGCCTCAAAATGGACAATGTTACAGCTTGGTATCAGAACATTGCTTATGTAACTTAAAAGGAATCTAAACCTAAGAGATTTTGAAAACATAATCAAACGAATCAGTGAATAAGATTGGGGTTGGGATAATGCTATAATAGCATACTTGTATTTTGCTATATATGAATATGTATTCCCTTCTCTCTTAGACCATCCTTCTGTATCTTACTTAGGTTCATATGCAACTTACGAGAAAGGAAGTTGCGGAAGCAGGAAATGGAAGAGTGAATCTAGGTGGAGGAAGCACCATAACTAACGAAAATGCTCGACCCAATACCAGGAGAAACCAAGGTCGATGCGCAAATGTTAATCGAAACGCTAATGCCAACATAGGCGCTGGAATCCCACCAGTAGATATGGGGACAATGTATTGGTTCTTCGTTAACTTGATGCAAGCTGGAGCGACTACAGGAGTAGCTGGAGGAAATCCTTTTCTTAGAACAAAGAATGTTGTAGAGGTGGAAAATTGGCTTTTGCATTGCAAAAGAATATTTGCTTATCTTGGTTTGGACGATGAGTAAAAGAGAAGATTGGCTTCGAGGCAATTGCAAGGTGAGCATTGTTCTGGTGGAATAGAGTTACCATGGGTGTGCCAGAGGAAGAGTTAACTAAGGAAGATTTCCAATGAAGGTTCTAGGAAAGGTTTTTTGTCCGAGGTAGCTAAGTCTGCTTTGCTCAGGAAATTTATGGATTTGGAGCATGCGGAGATGTCAATGTTGAAGTATTCTGCTAAGTTTGATGAGCTATCCTGATATGGGTATGCTGGCACTAACACCGTCATTAAGAGGAAAAGTTTATTTGGGGATTGAAGCTGGAAATTGCTAGAGCAACCATGTCACCTCTCCGAGATCCATCAAATATAGTAGTGGAGATGGCGATTAAGAAACAAAGAAATTCTTTCTAACTTCGGAAAGAAGAAGTTAACGGATACTTAGGAATTTCGAAATAAGAAAGGAAAATCCTTTAAGAAGAAGGGTGCTCAGAAAGGAGGAGCAGCTAAGAAGGGGAAGGCATATATTATCTGTTATAAGTGTGATAAGAAGGGGCACTATGCTAATGAGTGTCACTCGAGTGATAGAAAGGTGGTTATGGGAATGTAGAATGTGAAGTGCTTTAACTGCGACCAAGTGGGGTGTTACAAGAACAAGTGTCCAGAAGCAGCCAAGGCAGAGAAGGGTAAAGTCTATGCGTTGGAACCATCATCCTCTAGACCAACAGTAGCTGAGAAGGGAAAATCTATGATGGAAGGTACGCTTTTGATCCATAGTATACCAATTAGGATACTATTTGATACCGGTGCATGATATTCATTTATATCTCAGTGTTTGGTAGATAAGTTATGCTTAGAACCTTTATACCTAGTTACTTCCTTAAGGATTGCGAATCCAATAGGAGGGTATGCAACTCTGGGGATGAGATGTCACCGGTTAGAACTTGATTTGTTAGGTCATAAGTTGGCATGCAATTTGTATGGCTTTGATTTCGTAGGCTTCGGCATCATATTAGGTATGGATTAGTTAGATAGATATAATGTTAGGATATTTTTCCAGGATAGGGAAATATCATTGAGACATTCTAGTAGTAGTGACCGAATAGTTTGCTCAGTCGAGAATTCGAGTCCAGGAGTTTGTGCTTTGTTGGATGCTACGAAAGCAGAAGAATATTTGAATCGGATTTTAGTAGCAAGAGAGTTTGCAGATGTTTTGGAACCAGTTACAGGACTACTACCGAAGCGAGCTATAGAGTTTTGAATTGATCCAGTACATAGAGCAGAACCTATAAGTAGACCGCCTAGCAAGATGAGACCTACCGATGAAGGAGTTAAAGGTGCATCTAGTGGAATTAGAAGAAAAGATTTTTATTAGACCAAGCAGTTTGCCTTAGGGAGCGGCCGCAGTGTTCGGGAAGAAACCAGACGGGTCGTTATGGTTGTGTATCGACAATCGTAAGTTGAATAGGAAGACGATTAAGAATAGGTATCCTTTACCGAGAATCAACGACTTATTCGATCAGTTGAGTGGAGCCAGAATGTATCCCATTTGGATTTGGCTAAAGGGTTCCATCAGCTAAGAGGGGCGGAGGACAGTATTCCTTTGATGGTGTTTCTAACGAAATATGGTTCGTACGAGTGGTTAGTAATGCCATTCGGGATAACGAATGCACCAACTTTCTTCATAGATTTGATGAACTGGATTGTTAGAGAGCACTTAGATAATTTCGTATTAGTGTGCATAGATGACATTTTGATATATTCTAAGAATGAACGAGAGCATGAGGTTCATCTTAGAATAGTGTTAGAGACACTGAGTTAACATCGGCTGAAAGTGAAGTTTTCGAACTATCGTTTCTGGAAGAAAGAAGTAAAGTTTCTTAGCCATGTAGTCTCAGGAGAAGGTTTAGCAGTTGATCCAGCTAAGATTAAAGCAGTTAATAGTTGGAAGAGACCCCAGACAGTGACCGAGATAAGAAGTTTTCTTGGATTGGCTGGATATTACCGAAAATTTATCAGGTATTTTTCACGTATAACAGCACCCCTGACTAAGCTAACTAGAAGGGACATGAAGTTTATTTGGTCCAAAAAATGTGAGGAAGCATTCCTTAAGCTAAAGCATTTGTTGACCAATGCACCAGTGTTAGTTGTGTCAGACGGTAATCAAGGATTAATAGTGTATACCGATGCATGTGGGACTGGATTAGAAGCTGTGTTGATGTAGAAGGGTAATATAATTGCCTATGTTTCTCGACACCTCAGACCGCATGAAGTAAGATATCTGACCCATGATTTAGAGTTAGCAACATTGATTTTCGTATTTAAAATGTGAAAGCATTATCTTTAGGGAGAGATATTTGAGTTGTATACGGATCGTAAGTCTTTAAGGTATTTATTCTCTAAGAAGGAGTTGAATATGAGACAGCAGAGGTGGCTGGAGTTTTTAGCAGCTTATGATTCGGCATTGAGTATACACCAGGAAAGGGTAATAAAGTAGCAGATGCTCTTAGCAGAAAACATCTGAATGTGGTGGTAGATATGTTGGCAGAATGGAAGGATCTTGAGGCATTGACTATGTGTAGTGTACGGTTAAGATCGACTGCTAGTTCTAGTCAGAGTACTACCATGATATCTTGTTTGGAAGTTCGACTAGTTTTGATCGAAAGGGCTGCTTCTAAGCAAAGATATGATCCATTGTTGGCCGAGAAGTTTTTAAGACTTGAGATTGGAACCGAGGTTGAAGATTTGAGAGATTCTAGCCTTGACCAGAAGGGATGGTTGAGAAAAATGGGACGATTGTGTATTCAAAATGTTGGGACCCTAAGGAAAAAAGTTCTTAGGGAATGTCATTGACCAAAGTTTACGATTCAACCTGAAGGAATCAAGATGTATCAGGATATGAAGAGAAGTTTCTTCTAGTAAGGTATGAAGAGGGATGTTGGTTTATGGGTAAAGCAATGTTCGAATTGCCAACAAGTAAAATTCGAACATTAAAAGCCGAGTGAATTGCTTCAAGCTTTAGATATACTAGTTTGGAAATGGGATTTGATATCCATGGACTTTATTGATGGGTTTCCAAGGTCGAATTGAGGAAATGAGAGTATATGGGTCATAGTGGATAGATTGACCTAGAGCGCCCATTTCATTCCCGTTAAGTTAACAAGAATGGCACTTGGTTTGGATAAGTTATTTATGATGAGCATAGTTAGACTGCATGGAATTCCTAGTATTATAGTCAGTGACAGAGATACATTCTTTACTAGTGAGTTCTGGAAGAGTCTACAGGAAGTGTTAGGTACCAAGCTTAAGATGAGTACCGCTTATCACCCTTAGACAGATGAGCAGACAAAAAGAGTCAATAAGGTACTTAATATTTGTTGAGAGCTTGCGTACTAGATTTTGGTGGATCATGGGAAGACCACCTACACTTGGTTGAGTTCTCCTAGAATAATATTTATCAGACTAGTATAGGAATGACGCCTTTCGAAGCTTTGTATGGAAGGCTGTGCAAGTCACTAGCGTGTTGGTTGGAAACCAGAGATAGGTAAGTCTTAGGTCCAGATCTGGTGAGAGAAGCAATAGAGAAAATTGAGTTAATCCGAGGAAGGATGAGAGTAGCTCAGTCTAAACAGAAAAGCTACGTGGATAGAAGGCATAAAGATCAAGAATTCTTCGTTGGAGACAGAGTCTTCATTAAGATATCACATATGAAAGTTGTGGTGAGATTCGATAAGACATGAAAGTTAGCATCGAGATATGTTGGACCATTCCCAGTTATAAAGTGGAGTGGAAAGCTCGCGTATCGAGTAGAGTTACCGAGCAGTTTGGCAGGTGTCCATAACATTTTTCATGTTTTTCATCTTCAGAAATATGTGCATGATCCAGAAAATACTATCACTCAGACTGCATTAGAAGATTTAGTAGTAGAACCGGACCTGACTTTTGTTTGGCAACTAGTTCGGGTTGCAGCGAGAGATGAGAAGAAGTTAAGGAATATTTGCGCCAAAAATGGTCACAAACACCCAGTTGTACATGAAAGAACCAATTTTCAAAAAATATATCCAAATAGAAAGATAAGCACGTAGATCACAGAATAAATAACAGAAAAAGTAAAGGAACACATGAGAGGCAAACTCCGGCCTACGTCCACTCCAATATTCTTTTATTTATACTATAAGATTACAAGTATAATTGTTTTTGCCTTAGAAAATTAGTGGAGGAAGAGGTAAGAAGTGATGAAGGAGAGCTAGAAGAAAAAAAGTCCCTTGCAATGAGCCAAGTCCGTTGTATTTATAGATGAAAACGTGCATGGATCAGGCTGAAATTTCGGCAGAAGAACCACCAAGCCCATATGACCCGGCCCACAAAATTTGGGATCGATCGAACACTAAAAAATAATTTAGAAAATCATTTCATACTAACTCCAATGGGAATGCGATCGTTTTTAAGGGGTCCCCCATGCCTCTAGTCCATGCTCCCAAAGTTTCGCGCCATTCCGACTTACATTTGTGAGATATCGATTGATCTTTGCTATTTTCACTAGAAATTAGATCACATGAGATCATTACATACTTCATCCTTTTGAGTTGCGATTTATCATGTGGGTTCACTATGATATTAGCTACTTGCTCTTCAAATTTCATGTCATTCCGACGTACCATTTATGAGATATCGCGTTTTCCGTAAAACTATAGATCGTTATGCTGGTTTATACGATCGTTCCAATAACGATCGGCCTAATTTCAAAGATTTCATCCTTTTGAGCTGAGATCGATCATGGGGGTGCTCCATGATGTAAGAGACTTGCCCTCCAAATTTTGTTCAATTCCGATGTACCGTTTGTGAGATATCGGGTTTTCCGTAAAACTATGGATCGTTATACTGATTTGTACAATCGTTCCAATAACGATCGGCTTAATCTCCAAGATTTCATCCTTCTAAGCTGCGATCTATCATGGGGGTCCTCCATGATGTAAGAGACTTTCCCTCCAAATTTTGTGCAATTCCAACGTACCGTTTGTGAGATATCGTGTTTTCCGTAAAACTATGGATCGTTTTGCTGATTTGTATGATTGTTCCAATAACGATCGGCCTAATTTCCAAGATTTCATCTTTTTGTGCTTCAAACGATCATAGGGGTGCTCCATGATGTAAGAGACTTGCCCTCCAAATTTCGTGCAAATCCAACATACTGTTTGTGAGATATCGTATTTTCCGTAAAACTATGGATCATTATGGCTGATTTGTATGATAGTTAATAACGGTCGACCTCTTTTCCAAGATTTAGGAGTTTTGTCATGCGATCATTTTTGTGGGCTCCACTCTTCAATATAGTGATACTTTGAAAGTTTCAAGTGCATTAACTTTGTAGATTTTGAGATATTGATCGATCTTCATCGATTTATGCTGTTTTATGGATCGTTCTTGTGTTTTGAATTGTCATCTCTAGCTTTAAAAAGGTGAGTTATCACTCTGAACTTCGTACTTATAAAATTGTGAAACAAAGTCATGTGAATTGTAGTAGTGATATGCCATGTTGATAGTAATTTCATATATGCCTGCGATATGATATTTTATGATGTTATAACCTGATTATATACCTGTTTCATTACCTGATATGACATGCTATGCTTTACCGTTTAATTTATATTTCAGTTTCTCACACTGCAAGTTCCCTCACTATGGGTTGAAATGATACATACCCGAACGGACTTTAGAATAGGGAAAAGTCGCTATGAGCTGAAATGATAGGCTCGAGTGATTTTTATTTGACTTGGGATTGCGGGTTTGAAATGATCAAACCCGGGATTTTATTTTGGATTGAAATAATATATATCCGTATTCGCTTGACCTAGGTTAGAAAATATTATACAGACCCGTGGTTAATTTTAAATATAAATATTTTCCGAAAAATTTAAGTATTTGGAATTTAAAATATCTAAGATTTTAACTTAAATTGGATTTAAATGATTTAAATAAATTTATAGTGATTTTTTGTAAGTTAAAATTTTATAAGTTAATAAATGATTAAAAATGTAAAGTTTAAAATGTGATCTAACTTAATAATTGAAAATTTGATTTGGAATGGAATTTTTGGATTAACTTAGAAATAAAATATTTTATTTATTAAATGGATATTTTTAAGTAAATAAAATATCTAGTTATTTGTTAAATTAAAAGTTAAGCAATTTAAATGTAATTTTGACTTAATAAATGAATTATGGTTTAATTTGGATATTTTATTTATAAAATTTTATTTTATTTAATCATAAGTGAAATGATATCCAAATAAATATTTTTGAAAAGTGAGATATGTTTTATAAGTTAAAAATGATGAAAAACTGAAATTATAATGTTTCTGAAATGTTATAATAAAACTTAGATTTGTATTAGTAGCATTTCCAAAATGCGGTGGTTTTAAGGTAGCGTTTTCTAAGTGCTACCATTTCTAAAATTGTACTGTTTTTCCAAACACCACTATATCGGCAGTAACATTTTCTGAGTGCTGCTGTTTTTGAAAAAGACTATATTTCTGAAATACTACTATCTATACAGTAACGTTTTCTAAGTGCTGATGTTTCTAAAAAGAATATATTTCTGAAATACTACTATCTATACAGTAACGTTTCTAAGTGCTGTTGTTTCTGAAAGATGATATTTTCGAACTGGTATATGTATTATCACATTTTCAAAGTGCTACGAATGCTAAAAATACAATGTTTTTGGAAATGTTATAATTGAATGAATGAACTTAGAAATGCTACAACTTTGGAAATGAATTTTATTTTTGAAAGATATTGACATTGAATTTAAATGGTTTAAAATGAATATGTTTTGATTTCAAATATAAACCATTTTGAAAATTTATAACCACGGGTTATAATAACGATTGGTTGTTAAAGAGACCGGGATCGGATATGGACATACTCTCTGTCGATACCGAAAACCACTTTGACAACGTGTACGCGGTGGAGATTCCAGAATGAAGTTGGATGGTGGCGACGATCCTAAGGTATTTACGTGGACCTAACTCCCGTGAGTTAGCATAAGGTGGCTAAAACAGGAGCGATTTTGGGCCAATGAGGTAGCTCCTCTTATCAGACACATTCCATTGTATACCATTCTATTACTTTGTGATTGATTGGGTGCACCCGTTGATTCAGGAGTGTGGCTCGAGTAGGGCGATTGCTGCGGCTTTGCGTTACCAACAGTCCAGATGCGTAATTGGTATATCTACCCTGGCATTGCCTAGTTGTGCCATGTCACCTACCCTAGCATGCTTTACTACGAGTTTGTTTTGTACCATACCTATGGAGTGCCCTCTGACGAAACCCATTACGTGGGGAGATTACGGTACCCTATAGACTATGGGAATATAGAAATGTGTTAAGGTGAAAAATGTAAAGCCATAACGCTATTTTGATAGTTACTTTACTTTAGACAGTATTATAATAGCGTATCTTACTACATAGTAGATAGTCGAACGGATCCTTAAAGGATGGGCGATCCCAAGCATCCTTTAAGTTATTGATGCATTTCTATTACAGTTCACTTGAGTTGATTTACATTTTATAAGTATTTATGTCCTGACTCAAGTGTTTTGTATTTTGCTTTACGCTCGGGTGAGCTTGAGTATCACAGCTTTGGATTCATCTTCTGGAGCTAGAGATTTGTTGGAGTTTATCTGTCTATTTAGTTGTCTATTTCCATTTCAGTTGTCACGACCCGCCCTTCTCGACCCTCGAAAATCGACACAAAATACTCAACAGTATAATATGCCGACGATCGAACGCCGGAAAAGACAGATTGTAGGAAAAGAAAGAAGGTAGAAGAAGAAGAAGAATGAACTAAACAACATCAAAACCTCACAGTCGCAGCGGAATAAAATATAATATATAGAACAGAACTTTACACAAATCAAAACTATATCTGTTTATATACAATACATCATCATCAGAGTATATCAATACAACCAACCATAACCAGTCAATCAGTCAATACAACAATCACAGCAGCGGAATAATACAAGTACGAGAAATACGTCTCGAACTCCAGCTCCTCTCCTGAGCTCCATAGCAACCTATCCTGTAAAATACTCGGTCTGACCCGAGCATTATAATAAAATAACACCCGAGTCAGTCTGGAATACCAGCGCATCATAAATACATCCAAACTGATTATTAAAGTTTCAAAAATCCTTTGAAAACAAAAGCATCTCGTAAGACCACGCCACAAATAAATATGTCGGGTTTTTACCTTACGATAGCTAAAACACTTTTATATTAAAATCCTCTGATATTATAATAGTGTCTATAGAAAGTAAAATAGAATCTAGCTGAAATGCTTGCATCTCACATTTCAACAATAGTTGGGCACAATCAAAACCGTACAGGCACGTAGGGAGAATGGATTTCCAACGAATGACTAGGCACTGGGGTACCACCTGTCACAGTACGTGGCCTAGATCACAGTACCGAGGAGTACGCCCGCTCCCCTGCAACACAAGACCGGAATCATCCCTTACTGGATAATTCCAAGTAAAATCACCCCACGGTTGGGATCAGCAACCGCACCACTAAGCCGAAATAAAAGGGACATCTAGACAGGGATGACTTTACTCTCAAGTGGGGGCTACCCACGAAGCCTTGCTGCATAACCCCTGATTTTCAGTCATTCCCGGTTGATGAGGCTTGAGGCTAAACGATACCTTTATAGCACATATCCCTTAGAATGCCCATCGTCCACCTGACGATGTCACGAAAGCATTCGTCCATATAAGTCCGTCCCGGGTCCGAACGGAACCGAAGGCACTACTCCTACTACATCCATTTTGGAAATATCCTCAGGATTAGTAGCGACTAGCCCTTGCACTTCACTGCTCCATCTTCGACTCCAAAATCGTTTTCGCGAAACGTACTAACCGGATCGAAGTGGTTTTCGAGTCTCCAGACCTAGAATCCCGGTATACGGAAACTCGATCCCGGTCTCTTCGATACGATCAACGCATTTGGCCAATATTGATAGTCGGTGATTTAACTATCAATTAATGTTCACAAACATCCATACACATCCATCACACAATAAATAATATCACACATTATTTATTCTTTCTCTTTAATATCTTAAAAAGATATATTTTCACATTTCAAAACTCATTTTGAACGAATTCCCAAATTTCTTCCTTAACACGGTAAACCATTTTACCATTATTTCCCATTGGAAAAACCAAGCTTAAACATTCCGTTTTTAAAAACAATTAAAATACTTATACTGAAATATACTTTAAAATATGTAAATTACTTCTACTTATTTACTCAAAATATAAATTTAAAATATGTGAAGAAAACTAGTTATTAACACATAAACTTTGATTTTAAAAATAAGGGTTTTAGTTTAACTAAATTCAAAATAGCGTTATAAGAAGAAAAATGCTAATTTTAACAACTTAAGCTAAAACCAACTTTTAAATAAATCCATTTGTAAAAATAATTGCTAATATACTCCCAAATTATTACGGTATTAAAACTTATTAATTTATTTCTTTAAAAATAACGATTTCTTAAAAATACTTTTTAAAACTTAACCTTTAATTAAATAAAATCTTTTTATAAACATTTACTTGGTTTTTCCCAGGGAAACACTTTCCCGTTTCCAAAACATTCCAAAGTACTCTTTCATATAAATCCACTGATTTATTTCAAGTCAATTTATGATTCCAACATAAATTTCCAATTCCATACTTAACTATAACTTTCCTCCGAAGTTAAATCACAATTTTTCATTTCTGGAAATTCATTTTTAAATATAGTTTAAACATTTTTAAATAAACATCTTGGTGAATTTTCAATGGAAGCCAAATTCCCAATTTACTTAATTAAATTCCAATGAAATACGGCATTTCAAAACATTCTATTTTTCATTTGAACTTGTTAATTTATAGTCGAAAACTCCATTTTAACATATTTTTGATTTCCGGATAACATTAGTCATTATTAAAATAAACACCGTTATTTTAAACAATTTATAATTTCATAAATTTAATTTCCAGAAAACTATACTTTCCATTTACCCATTTCATAAACTTCCCATTATATTCAAAATCCCAATTTGACCCAATTTACATTTTTCTTTTCAAATCCGATTTCAAATTTTATTCTTTGAAATTCTAAATTTAACAATTCATTTTATTTCGTAAAAACACAATTTACCCATTTATAATTAAATTCTGTGATTATACTTTATACAACAATTTCACAGTACAATTTAAACTTCCAGATTTATCAATCACAACATATAAACAGGTATGACTATCAACTATAAATAATTGCTACATTTTGAGGAATCCAGTTGGATCCCTCCAACCTGTTTCTTCCTGCATCACAAATGTTAGCACATCACAATATAAATATCAATCCAGACAGATAAACACAATTATAGACAATCAACCACACAGATATTTAAATATCAATTATTTATAATGTCTAGCATCCAGATGTGAGTGAGAATAACTCACCTTGAATTTCGGCGAGCGTTCGAAATTTTAAATTAAACCGGACGACGTCCGATTTAACTCAAATTTCGACTTGCCCGGAATGACTCCGGATCTGCACCATCTCGTAGTACGTCTCTCTGCGATTCCAACGGTTCCAGTCTCGTCCGAATCTGAGTACGTATGAACCCGTTACGATTTTACAAAGTTTAAATTGAATTTAAAACAAATTTTCTTTTATTATATTTATATTACCCCAAACCCATCCAGGCCGTTCATCACGAAACGAGCACCGCTCTCCTTCTTCAACATCTCGCGCTCGAACAGGATTTCGAACCCAACAACGCCGATCGAAGTTTCGATCATCACCGGTCTACGCTCGACCGGAACCTCATCACTCACTGCCACTTCGTAGCCCTGACCGCCCCCTGCCCACGTCCCCAAGGCGGCTGAGCTCGGTGCGCCTTATCACCCAGAAAACGCACGCGAACGGAAGCTCTTCACGAACGGAAATTCGTCGCTACACTCCTCTATACTCGATCTCAGCCGTTGATCTAGTCGAACTCGGCGAGCACAACATTTCTCTAGTTGAAAACTTTTGATAAAAGCGAGTGGATTGATCAATAATTGGAAATAAAATTAGGAGGGTTTCGGCCATTGAAATATAGAAACGGCGGCCACGATAAAATAACTAGGGTTCTGGAGAGATTAAATATATATAAAAATGGTTTTAATATTATTTAATTAATAAAATATCTCAATTATACAGTTAATGCACACGACACCCAATTCTCACGTTCCGACAGGCTATCCTGGGGTTTTTCCGTGTTCCGGACACAATGGAATAGGTTTCGTAAGCTAATTTGATCGTATGGGCGAGATACGGAATTAAACGATCAATTTAAAATTAAATCGGTTAAATCGATTTCTAAGCGTTTCGAGCTGCCACGGTCAAACGACAACTCCGATCACTACGAAAATTGAAATCCGATAATAACTATTTATTATGGATCCAATGGAACTAGTTTCGTCGAATTCCGAGACTGTGTCCCGGAAGGCTATTTTAACTCGTCTATTAAATCGAGCGATTTTCTGAAATTATCAGAAACGCTTAAATTTTCATTTTTACAAATTTAATAACTCAATAATAAATCATATAAAATTTATAAACACAATAAAAATCATTCCGGCTCATTCCGGACCAAAATCTGATTAAATTGCATTTTAATAATATTAAATTCATTTTAAAATTAATATAAAATCCCAAATATAAATTTATCAACTTTACAATTCATCTAAAATTCCAACAATATTATTTATAACCAATCGAACCTAAAAATACATGTAAACACCATTTTTATAATCATTTACCCCAAATTCACCTTTTATCCCAATTTCGAATATTTAATTATTATTATCCATTAATCAAATTCAACCAGAATTGCTATAAATTAAAATTATAGCTCATTTTCATTGATTGAACCCAAATCCATTCATTTCAAAATCAATTAAGAATCCACATTAACATTTAAAACGAATTAAATGTTCAAATTCAATGGCTTAAAAATACGGGATGTTACATTCCTCCCCCCTTATAAAAATTTCGTCCCCGAAATTTGCTAAGGTAGAAAATACTCTCCAACCCATTTATTTCCAAATTTGCTTAGTTAAAAGCTTTATATTCACTTTCCAAAATCCTTTAGCCCAATCCCAAACTCAATTGCTACATTTACTCTAAAGCCTTTATTTTAACACTCGCTTTCAAAATAACTTTACTTGTTAATAAATTTTCCCAAAAATCCCAAAATTTTCTAACTCCCAAAATTTTTGAAAAATTTTGGCGGAGTCTCCTTTGCACGGAGGAGCTTCTGCGATATCGCAGGATACACAAATATATATACATCGGCTCACATGGCCGGAAACCAAAATATAACACAATATATATATATCATTTTTCCAATTATATTTACGTAGGCGTACCTCTTAAGCAAAATTTAATAGCGAGCGGCTAATATAACGCATATACGCGCTCCAACTCTCTCGAACGCCTCCCGTACCTGTACTTACTCAACAACTCATCAGTTTTCAAAGATACAAGCATTTTAATAACATTTCCAATACAAATGCAAGCCAACCATCTTTATAAACCAATTTCACAATGCTGACATCATTTTAACTCGCTTTACAAACTCAAATTCATAGTTTAACAATGTCACTATATTTTCAACAAACCAAAGATTTCAATCACTTTCGAATCACTTATTCAAGTCTACTTCATTTTATTTCATTTGAATGCTTTAAATTCAAGTTCACTACATACAATTCATATTTATCTCAACCAATTCATTTCCACTTCAATATGATTACATATGCCTTTCTTACCTTTTTAATTTTACTTACATTCCAAATTTGATTTACAATCAAATTTCATTTTAAACTTGAAACATTTGCAATTCAGTTATGATCCCTTTCCATTCATATGCAAACATTACTCATTAAGAGGTCAATTCATTCCTATTGATTCAAAAATCAATTTCATTTGCTATTCTTAACCAATTCACTTGCATTCATATACAAAACTCTTTGAATTGGGTTCCCATTCATATCAATTTATTCACAATTCAATTCCAATTGCTTTTAAACACTCAATTGCAAATACATGCAAATTTCCATGTCATACAAGCAAAAATAATTGCCACTTAAGCTTATCACCATTCAAAATTAATTTCAACTTGGATTCATATAAATTTTATTCCATTACAAGGTTCACAAACCAAATATTTCCTCTTTCCAATGTAATTGTTAAATTACATTTTCCTTACATCTTTATTTCCATTAACCAAATTCAAGTTTATATTAACATCATTCGATCCTGGGTTATATTCAACTCATACATTCTTAATTTACCACAATAATTAATGAATATCATTTCACTTGCATTTCAGTTTATTTCCTAACAAATTTCATTCGGAATTACTTAAATAAGCCCATTCACAATCATTTGTTTTTCTTCCAAGTTACTTAAGTTCTTTCACAAAATTTCCATCATCTTCTTATATCAATTTTATTTTATTTTCATTTGATTCTCATTCAAATCAAATTTCAATTCCTTTACAACTTTAATGCTCTTTGTTTATTTATCCAATCCATGTACAAATTTATTTTATTAACAAAGAGACCATTTAAATTATTTCTCTCATTTGAATTTTATTTACAATTCAAACCATTACTATTATAAGCTAATTACATTATTCATTCTCACTTCCAACATTTGTTACCAAAATTAAATTCCATTCCAGAACTGGGTCTTATTCTTGCTTTCCAAATTCTAACAACTATCAAAATTTCATCCATGCCAATACAAATTCTATTTAATTTAGCTTACACAAGATTTATTTCCAAATAATCATTTTGGATTTAGTTGAGTAAACATTTACTTCATTCAACATCACTTCAACTAAATTAAATTTCCATTTAATTAAATTCTTATCCCATTTTAATTCAAGGTTAACTAAATTATATATGCATTTTCAATTTAATTCCTTTCCAGAATTTATTCAAGTTCATCTAAATTTTATTTAGCCCACCTGAATTTAAACCATTTCCTTTACTACTTTAAATAAGAATTTAATTACATTCATTCTTATTCATAACACAACAGAAATTTTAATATTCAGCTTAATTCCATCTTAGTCGAAGTTAAACCAAATTCAATTTAATCTTAATTCTCCATATCCAAGTTCAACTTATTTACTAACTTCAGTTCACTTACCTCTTTTATATTTTATAATTGTTTCACCTTACTTTGCATTCCATTTAAAATTAAGTTCGAATTCACCATTCCACTTAACCATTTTTATTTGTGATTATAATTCCATTTTACTTGAGTTAAAATCAAATCTTCCATCCTCAAGTTCTCCAACTTATTTACTTGTAAGTTTATATTGCTCATTTCAAACCAATCCACATTTTTATAATCACAATGTCAAATTTTAACACTTAATAACTTAAGAATATGAATTCATTTGCACAATCATAAGCATTTACCTTTCACCGTTATCTCAACTTCCATTTAATTCCAATTCATTTAGATTTAATTCAATTTCAAATTCTTAATTTTATTTAACTTATCATAAGTTAAATCCAGATATATTCCATTCACCTTCATTTATTCAAAGTAAATTTACATTCCATATATACTCAATTCTTCTTTAAATCAACTTTCCTTTATAAGTTATATAGTTGAATCATTTCAACTTTCACATTTTTATTTAAACAGGATTTCCAAAATTCAATTTACCCGGATTTATTTCAAAACCAATTTGAAATAAAAATCAACACATTTCTCTTTTGATATTCAAATCAAATACCAAATTCCAAAACAAACTGCTTTTACCAAACAATTTTCCTTTGAAAATTCCAAAATCACTTGTTTCCCAAACAAGTCCAAACAATGTCATAACCAACTATTTTGGTAGCAATCCATCACTTTAGAAACTCGAAAATGAATTCTAATGATGTGGCCAGCATCATCAGGATTATTTTCCAGCGACTGAAGTAAGTTCAATGCTTTCCACTTCCAAAATCCACCTCAAAACAATTTCTATTCAAAAAAATATTTCCCCAAAATATACTCCATTCTTACAAATGCTTTTGAAAACATTTCTAACATTTCCACCAAGTCAAATTCCCAAAACTTTGTTTAATTCCATTGAAATCCCTTTCAAAATTTCCGGGGTCAAAATTCTAGTTTAAATCAAATTTTAAATTTTACTTTTCTTATTTTAAACATATCCAATCAATTCCATTTGGTTATAAACCATTTTAATATTTTAACTTCTTATTTTCTTATATATATCATTTCAAATTTTAGATCATGTTTTAATTTCTTATTTGATTATAGAAGAAACAACCAAACAAACATCCAATATATATAATAATTTAGAAAAATTATTTCTTTATATCAAAATATAGTTTTGGGTAAAATTATTTCATTTACCCACTTTAAAAATAATACTATGTCGGTTTATCTTGTTTAAGAGTTTAGAAACCCCTATCGATACGGTTGTACTTCCCGCACCGACCAGAATTCATAAACACTCAACCGATAAGTCAACACAGTACAAAAACAATTTTATATCCACTAACAAGTACGCTCTCATAGCTATTATTACACTCAACTCATTATAGAGTACTTCCGACTCTATTTAACATGAGAATATTCCCACCAAAGCCTAGGTTGTCGCCAATCTAAGCTCTGATACCAACTGTCACGACCCGCCCTTCTCGACCCTCGAAAATCGACACAAAATACTCAACAGTATAATATGCCGACGATCGAACGCCGGAAAAGACAGATTGTAGGAAAAGAAAGAAGGTAGAAGAAGAAGAAGAATGAACTAAACAACATCAAAACCTCACAGTCGCAGCGGAATAAAATATAATATATAGAACAGAACTTTACACAAATCAAAACTATATCTGTTTATATACAATACATCATCATCAGAGTATATCAATACAACCAACCATAACCAGTCAATCAGTCAATACAACAATCACAGCAGCGGAATAATACAAGTACGAGAAATACGTCTCGAACTCCAGCTCCTCTCCTGAGCTCCATAGCAACCTATCCTGTAAAATACTCGGTCTGACCCGAGCATTATAATAAAATAACACCCGAGTCAGTCTGGAATACCAGCGCATCATAAATACATCCAAACTGATTATTAAAGTTTCAAAAATCCTTTGAAAACAAAAGCATCTCGTAAGACCACGCCACAAATAAATATGTCGGGTTTTTACCTTACGATAGCTAAAACACTTTTATATTAAAATCCTCTGATATTATAATAGTGTCTATAGAAAGTAAAATAGAATCTAGCTGAAATGCTTGCATCTCACATTTCAACAATAGTTGGGCACAATCAAAACCGTACAGGCACGTAGGGAGAATGGATTTCCAACGAATGACTAGGCACTGGGGTACCACCTGTCACAGTACGTGGCCTAGATCACAGTACCGAGGAGTACGCCCGCTCCCCTGCAACACAAGACCGGAATCATCCCTTACTGGATAATTCCAAGTAAAATCACCCCACGGTTGGGATCAGCAACCGCACCACTAAGCCGAAATAAAAGGGACATCTAGACAGGGATGACTTTACTCTCAAGTGGGGGCTACCCACGAAGCCTTGCTGCATAACCCCTGATTTTCAGTCATTCCCGGTTGATGAGGCTTGAGGCTAAACGATACCTTTATAGCACATATCCCTTAGAATGCCCATCGTCCACCTGACGATGTCACGAAAGCATTCGTCCATATAAGTCCGTCCCGGGTCCGAACGGAACCGAAGGCACTACTCCTACTACATCCATTTTGGAAATATCCTCAGGATTAGTAGCGACTAGCCCTTGCACTTCACTGCTCCATCTTCGACTCCGAAATCGTTTTCGCGAAACGTACTAATCGGATCGAAGTGGTTTTCGAGTCTCCAGACCTAGAATCCCGGTATACGGAAACTCGATCCCGGTCTCTTCGATACGATCAACGCATTTGGCCAATATTGATAGTCGGTGATTTAACTATCAATTAATGTTCACAAACATCCATACACATCCATCACACAATAAATAATATCACACATTATTTATTCTTTCTCTTTAATATCTTAAAAAGATATATTTTCACATTTCAAAACTCATTTTGAACGAATTCCCAAATTTCTTCCTTAACACGGTAAACCATTTTACCATTATTTCCCATTGGAAAAACCAAGCTTAAACATTCCGTTTTTAAAAACAATTAAAATACTTATACTGAAATATACTTTAAAATATGTAAATTACTTCTACTTATTTACTCAAAATATAAATTTAAAATATGTGAAGAAAACTAGTTATTAACACATAAACTTTGATTTTAAAAATAAGGGTTTTAGTTTAACTAAATTCAAAATAGCGTTATAAGAAGAAAAATGCTAATTTTAACAACTTAAGCTAAAACCAACTTTTAAATAAATCCATTTGTAAAAATAATTGCTAATATACTCCCAAATTATTACGGTATTAAAACTTATTAATTTATTTCTTTAAAAATAACGATTTCTTAAAAATACTTTTTAAAACGATTTTAAAACTTAACCTTTAATTAAATAAAATCTTTTTATAAACATTTACTTGGTTTTTCCCAGGGAAACACTTTCCCGTTTCCAAAACATTCCAAAGTACTCTTTCATATAAATCCACTGATTTATTTCAAGTCAATTTATGATTCCAACATAAATTTCCAATTCCATACTTAACTATAACTTTCCTCCGAAGTTAAATCACAATTTTTCATTTCTGGAAATTCATTTTTAAATATAGTTTAAACATTTTTAAATAAACATCTTGGTGAATTTTCAATGGAAGCCAAATTCCCAATTTACTTAATTAAATTCCAATGAAATACGGCATTTCAAAACATTCTATTTTTCATTTGAACTTGTTAATTTATAGTCGAAAACTCCATTTTAACATATTTTTGATTTCCGGATAACATTAGTCATTATTAAAATAAACACCGTTATTTTAAACAATTTATAATTTCATAAATTTAATTTCCAGAAAACTATACTTTCCATTTACCCATTTCATAAACTTCCCATTATATTCAAAATCCCAATTTGACCCAATTTACATTTTTCTTTTCAAATCCGATTTCAAATTTTATTCTTTGAAATTCTAAATTTAACAATTCATTTTATTTCGTAAAAACACAATTTACCCATTTATAATTAAATTCTGTGATTATACTTTATACAACAATTTCACAGTACAATTTAAACTTCCAGATTTATCAATCACAACATATAAACAGGTATGACTATCAACTATAAATAATTGCTACATTTTGAGGAATCCAGTTGGATCCCTCCAACCTGTTTCTTCCTGCATCACAAATGTTAGCACATCACAATATAAATATCAATCCAGACAGATAAACACAATTATAGACAATCAACCACACAGATATTTAAATATCAATTATTTATAATGTCTAGCATCCAGATGTGAGTGAGAATAACTCACCTTGAATTTCGGCGAGCGTTCGAAATTTTAAATTAAACCGGACGACGTCCGATTTAACTCAAATTTCGACTTACCCGGAATGACTCCGGATCTGCACCATCTCGTAGTACGTCTCTCTGCGATTCCAACGGTTCCAGTCTCGTCCGAATCTGAGTACGTATGAACCCGTTACGATTTTACAAAGTTTAAATTGAATTTAAAACAAATTTTCTTTTATTATATTTATATTACCCCAAACCCATCCAGGCCGTTCATCACGAAACGAGCACCGCTCTCCTTCTTCAACATCTCGCGCTCGAACAGGATTTCGAACCCAACAACGCCGATCGAAGTTTCGATCATCACCGGTCTACGCTCGACCGGAACCTCATCACTCACTGCCACTTCGTAGCCCTGACCGCCCCCTGCCCACGTCCCCAAGACGGCTGAGCTCGGTGCGCCTTATCACCCAGAAAACGCACGCGAACGGAAGCTCTTCACGAACGGAAATTCGTCGCTACACTCCTCTATACTCGATCTCAGCCGTTGATCTAGTCGAACTCGGCGAGCACAACATTTCTCTAGTTGAAAACTTTTGATAAAAGCGAGTGGATTGATCAATAATTGGAAATAAAATTAGGAGGGTTTCGGCCATTGAAATATAGAAACGGCGGCCACGATAAAATAACTAGGGTTCTGGAGAGATTAAATATATATAAAAATGGTTTTAATATTATTTAATTAATAAAATATCTCAATTATACAGTTAATGCACACGACACCCAATTCTCACGTTCCGACAGGCTATCCTGGGGTTTTTCCGTGTTCCGGACACAATGGAACAGGTTTCGTAAGCTAATTTGATCGTATGGGCGAGATACGGAATTAAACGATCAATTTAAAATTAAATCGGTTAAATCGATTTCTAAGCGTTTCGAGCTGCCACGGTCAAACGACAACTCCGATCACTACGAAAATTGAAATCCAATAATAACTATTTATTACGGATCCAATGGAACTGGTTTCGTCGAATTCCAAGACTGTGTCCCGGAAGGCTATTTTAACTCGTCTATTAAATCGAGCGATTTTCTGAAATTATCAGAAACGCTTAAATTTTCATTTTTACAAATTTAATAACTCAATAATAAATCATATAAAATTTATAAACACAATAAAAATCATTCCGGCTCATTCCGGACCAAAATCTGATTAAATTGCATTTTAATAATATTAAATTCATTTTAAAATTAATATAAAATCCCAAATATAAATTTATCAACTTTACAATTCATCTAAAATTCCAACAATATTATTTATAACCAATCGAACCTAAAAATACATGTAAACACCATTTTTATAATCATTTACCCCAAATTCACCTTTTATCCCAATTTCGAATATTTAATTATTATTATCCATTAATCAAATTCAACCAGAATTGCTATAAATTAAAATTATAGCTCATTTTCATTGATTGAACCCAAATCCATTCATTTCAAAATCAATTAAGAATCCACATTAACATTTAAAACGAATTAAATGTTCAAATTCAATGGCTTAAAAATACGGGATGTTACATCAGTTATTTCCTATTCAGCTTTGCTTATGTATTTGTGAACTTATGTATTTAGACTTCTGTTGTTTTTTTTTAGACTATGGTATTTTGTATCTGTTTTGAGACTTTGTATTGTAGTAGCTTCATGACTACTATGTATTTTATTTCCGCTGCGAGTTATTCTGATATTCTATGTCTGTGATTCTGTGATTGGTTTTGTTTTCTCCAAATTTATTTACAATCTATTGTTTTGAATTATTCAAGTCTGACATGTGTGGTTTATTGTCGATTTGATTGGTCCAAAATAGCGGGTCGTTATATAAATAGTCCAAAAACCAATTGGAAAATGACCTATTTTCGGTTTCATTTTTGAGAATTCGACGATTATCCAAAGTCAATCCACCTTACCAAAGCATGTATCACTTCCTTCTTCTTTCAAGGCCAAGCCTACCTAGTGCATTAAGGGCCCAAAACCTTTTTCTTGGGAATGGAAGTGCTAGGTTATACCCTAAGTTAGCGAGGGTTTGGGTAGCTTTCGGTGAGTAAAACTGTACCTTCTTAAACCAAGTTTATACTATGTTAATGTTCATGTTAATAGTATATGAATGTTTATTGTATATTTGAAGTGATGGTTTGTTTGTTTGTTTATTTGTTTCATGCTTTGAAAAGTCGTCATTTGAAAGTTAATAAGCATGTAGTTAACTATATGAAAGGTTGGTAGTTAAAGTTAATATAATTGTTAGTGAATACTTATTACAAGTTGTATCATCATTATATACCTTGTATTGTGCTTAAAACATTGCTATGTGATGTTTGGTCGTATGGCTAATATTTTAAGTTTGTTTGCCGAACCATCCGTATACTGATAGTCGTTATATCAGCACTTTCGAAAAATCACCTTTTATCGAAACCATTTGGTTTCATTATCTTGCTTGGAATTATTTTACAAGTTAAGCAAGTTTTTGATTAGTGATGTTTTCAAAAAAAAATTAATTATTTTAATAATGATTATTTAATTTATTAATTTCTTAATTAATAAGGATTAGGTTAACTAATTACTTAGTTAATAATGTGTTTTAAATTTAACTAATTACCTGGTTAATGATTGCTTAAATTAATTAATCATTTTATTTAATGATGTTTAAATTTAATTAATCATTTTATCTAATGATGTTTAAGGATAATTAGTCATTAAATAATGATTAATTAAAGTTAGTTAATTAATTTGCTAATTATGCTTTTCAATTAGTAAATCTTTTTAATAAAAGATTTTTTAAAGTTTATCGACTTGTTTTAACTCTAATTAATCTTTCCATTATTGATGTTTATAATTAATAAATTATGTTTAAATAATGAGAATTAATTAATTAATTATATTTAAATTTATTAATTAAATGAATTAATGATATTTTAAAGGTGATTTACCTTTTTAATTAAAGGTTATTTGAGTTAATTAATCAACTTAATTTATGAAATTTCAAAGTGAATTTATAAAAGTAACAAGAATGTTTTGACTTTGTTATTCATTTTAAATAATGATAATTAATTAATTATTAATTTAATTAATTATATTTTACTAACTAATTAAATTAGTAAGGTTTAAAGTGGTTTACCCTTTTTATTACTTAAAGACATTTGAAGTTCAGAAATCAAATTGTGTGATGAAGTTTAAAGTTAATTAATCAATGTAATAAGGATGTTTTAAGTTATTAAATCCTTTTTAAATTGATGTTTTGAAGTTAGTAAACTCTTTTAACAAAGTGTTTTAAAGCTAATACTTGTAATGTGAGGCCAATCGTGAATTTGGGTTTTTAAAAGAAAATGTTTGGTTCGTTTATGGAAATGAATTAATTTTCGTAAAGCGATTCACTTATATGGGAACGATTTATTATATACTTAGCACTAAACATCGAATAAGTAGACTTGTCGCTATTTTGAGAGTTAATAATAATCTTGAGACATGACTTTGAAGTAACACTACATTGACTTGTCTGGTATTATTGTTAACCAAAAAACAGTACAAGTGTGAATTCGATGAGTGCTGATAAGTATACAAGACTTAATTTCCATATATGATCATTTTATATCCTCGATAGTTGGTTTCTCGGCTATCGATTACTTCAGCTTCTTTATTATCATCATTTTAAGACGATGTGTTGCTCCATTGAGCTTTATATCCTTTATTGGAAATGACTAAAACCAAAGAGCGAGTGGGGGCCAAGCTATATGGGATTGCTCTCATTAGGATATTTTCACATCCAATCTATATTAGATTCGATGTTGCGCATTAAGATGTGAAGTACTCGAATTCTTGGTAACAGTTGGTGGGGTCCGTCTTAAAGGTTTCCGAGAGCCATCCAAGCTCTCAAATATATTTCTAGAGGTAAACTTTCAGTAAGAGAGGCGCACCCTCCTAATCATTGTTGGAAATTTTCCTTTCCTTATTTGATTCGAACCTTCGAATTGTTTTTCTATAATTGCAACGGGAGGAGTCAACCACTATTCATGATGTTTAATTATAGGTTGTGTCAATTCTATCAAGTTTTGACTGTTATCTTGTTTTGTCCATTTTGTCCACGTTGGTTTTTATTCGGACTATTTCCATTCTTTCAAGTCTGAATGTTATACTAATTATGCCCATCATCTATGTTTAGATGTGTTCCTTATTGTTCATTTCCATTTTTGTTATGTTTGGTTGTTGTTTATATAGGAGAAAACCTGTTTCGCATTAACGGTGTGGTCCCATAAGTTATTGTTTAAACACACCCCATTTGTTTCATAGTTTTACTCATAACGGACATTTTGTCTGACACTAGTTGTTTATTTTCCCTAAACTCTCGGGTACTCAATTATATTTGAGTAGCCTAAGAATAACAGGTTTTCCTTTAGAGCTCTTCGAAGACGATGGATGAGTAGGAGGATCCTTAGTTATCTAGTATTTATTTATGTTGTATGATTATGTAAGTGTATTTTTGTATCTTATAAATGTAAAGTCATAATGTATAGCTACAAATCTATTAGATGTAGTACTTTTGTTTAACTCTGATAGCTTCATATAAGGAGTTACCTTTTGTGCTATATCATTTTATATTATATGTAACCATTCAGATGTGAGGTTTATCTATTCTATCTTGTTCTGTTCTTTATTTACCCTAAGACAAATTATCTTTCGGATGCTTGGGCAATGGCACATGAATACCATGAAGGTATTAAGCGTCGTTCCTAGGGGTCAAAAAGGTGGGTTGTCACAGATGGTATCGGAGCTTAGGTTTAGCGAACCCCTAAGCCCTGGTGGGGTAAACTCTCTAAGGATAGGACTAGTAATTTCCTAGGATAAGTCTGAGAGTATGTATATATTGAGTGCATGTTTGTTAGTGATATAAAAATGTTTTATATTGTTGTTTGATCCATTAATTGGTATATGAATTCTGATCGATGCGTCTGATCAGCATTATCGATAGGGATTCCTAAACACTTGAATAGATCTACCAATACACTATTGTTTTAAAATGGTAAATGAAATAATTTTACTAGAAATATATATATATATATAAGAATGATTTTCAAAATTAATATTGTTGTATAGTTGAGTTGATTATTTAGAAAGGATAATATTTTATTGTTATCGTTTATAATTTGATTAGTTATGCTAGTCCAATTTAAGCATTAACTATTATTGAATAGTTCATAAGGAATTTTCTTTAGTAAGATATAGGTCGAGTAGATGGGAATCAAGGAATCTTGGAACTAACCCTTTGTGAATTAAGATTCACAGTGGTGTTCGATGAAAGGGTTAAGTTAAAAGCTATCTTTAAATAATGTTAAGCTAAAAGTAAACTTGTAATAAAAAGTTTTTCAATATAATCTGTGACGCCCCACCTCTATACTCATGCTAGCCAAGGACACTATGGGGTAATGCCGTCAACTAGCACAGAGAATAAGGCTGTTGAGGAGCGACCATCTGTATAATTGCTTTGTGCGAGTACCGATATGCCAGATAAAAATATAACTTTTCATCTCAAGAGGAAATCCGACATACAGACACAAACTCAAAGCTACTACACAGTGGCTATATGGACCTCGGAAACAAATATAGAAATAAACATAACACAAATCAGTCATAGAAAATTCATATCACAAAGGCGGAAATAGATATGAATATAACACATGAAAGTGTACATCAGAGTAGTGGTCAAATAAGATCTACAATAACTCAAAAGAATAGATACAAGTGCAAGGCAAAAGAATATGTATACATCAAGGAGTCTAAATCTCAAATGTATACAACAAAAACTACTAAACGAGAGTAGTTAGCCAAAAGTCAGAAGATGGCTCCAGATAAGAAGTCATGAGGAAGCACCTGTAAAACCTCAGTCTGACCCGAGTATTATTTAAGAAGAAAATAATAAACGGATCAGTCTAGCTATAAATATCAGATAAAGTGATACAGAATAAGAGATATGACAAAAATGTATCATAACCATAATACCATACTGTGATAAGCACGTAATTGAAAATAACAAGAGATTAATCAATATCACAAGAATCTTCTCAAAGATTAAAAAGAATGTCATATTCTTTATTTAATTCACCAAGCCACAATAATGACATACATATCAACGCCAATTGTAAAAGTTGGTGAAACATTAAATCCAGAAATCAACACACGAAATCCAGAAATCACTAAAAGGGGGAAGTCCGAGCACACGGACGAGAAGCAATCTCATGGAAGCTATCCATTTAATTTTCCGAACACACGGATGAGAAGCTATCCATTTAATTTTCCGAACACACGGATAAAGAGACATCGCACATTGCTAGTCTAAACCATAAAAATGATCGTCATGATCATAAAGAAGTGTCGATTACACTAAGCTAGTAAATATAAGAGTTTAGCTTCCATTTAATTTTCCGAACACACGGATGGGAAGCTATCCATTTAATTTTCCGAACACACGGATAAAGAGACATCGCACATTGCTAGTCAAACCATAAAAATGATCGTCATGATCATAAAGAAGTGTCGATTACACTAAGCTAGTAAATATAAGAGTTTAGCTTCCATTTAATTTTCCGAACACACGGATGGGAAGCTATCCATTTAATTTTCCGAACACACGGATAAAGAGACATCGCACATTGCTAGTCTAAACCATAAAAATGATCGTCATGATCAAAAAGAAGTGTCAATCACACCAAGCTAGTAAATATATGAGTTTAGCTTCATGTCCCATAACCACTTGCTTAACTTAAATATTTACGAACAAGCTATAAATCTCCACTAGAAAATTGTCACAAGAGTTTCACTCGAACAAGTCCATAAATTAACCGATGAAGTAAACGCAAGCGTTTCATACCACTTGTTTTGCTAAGCCGTTTAATTAGATTTTCTCATACGAATGAGGTAAAGGTTCGTATATACTAATAGATTGGAAAACGGTTTTAAGGAACGAGCTTTGATATTGAAAATAGAGTTGAAATCGTTTTGATGAAGAGTTTTGATATTTAATACTAGTATTGAAACCTTTATATTTTTGAAGTGACAAATCACAAAACGATTGTTGAAACAAATCGAATCACATCAATTCACGTTCAAAGACGTGAGTAAAGTCCAAAGAAATCAATCCCAAAACCATCATAGTAGAAATTCTGATGAATGTTTTTCAGATAAGATCCCCTACGAAGGGGGGTACGGGGTTCGACCTGCCCGGTCAGGTCGCGAGGGTCCAGGGGGCAGCGCACCCCATCAAAACGGTATGACCTAAGTGAAGACCAGATGAGGTCTAATGACCTAAGGGGGATAGGGTCGAGCGACCTAATGAGGTACCATCCCGAAAGAGGAGTCATCAAAGTCTTAAGAAATGATAACAACAAATAGGAGACAACACGAATCGATTAAAGTTGGAAATTCAAACAAAATAGGCAATATAGGCATAATTGGCAAATAGGAGCAGGTTGGTCAACCGGACTCCCTGAGTCGGTTGACCGGACCAGAGACAGAAGTGCTCGGGTAGCAGGTCGGTCGACCGGACCCTGAGGTCGGTCGACCGGATCCTGTAACCTGCACTTCCAAACAGAGGCAGGGAAGTGCCTGGGAAGCAGGTCGGTCGACCGGACCTTGAGTTCGGTCGACCGGAGCCTGTTGCCAGCACTCCCATGCCTATTTTATGAATGCCAATCCCTTCCAAATTTCAATCGGTCGAGCAACGGCACTAAGGGTTTACGCCAATCGACTACCCGGCCATATACGCTCTTCGATTCATCACCAAAAACATGATCAAAACATCAAAGTTAGGATTTTCAAAGAATTGAACTCAAAACACTAAAAATTGGAATATTCACCAAATCAATCCAAACCAAATGCAATTGCACAAGAATAAGTGTTAGGAATTCATACCTAACAATCGAAGATAAATATAGTTTAAGATGTGAGATAAAAATCTCACCTTTGAACCCGAAAACAATGAATGAGAAGCTTGAAGACAAAGGAAGATCAACCACACTTCAATCTCAACACAAGAAGCTTGAATCGAAGCTTAAAAGAGAAACATTTCCTAAATTAGGTTTAGGAATTTTCTGAAATCAAAGTGAGAATGAGTTGGAGAAGGAGATGATACTTACCAAAGCTTCTTCTTGAATTTGGAGGTAGAAGCTTGAATTTGCAATTGAACTAGGGCTTGGGAATTCTAATTTTCCATCTCTCCCACCATTTTTGCTTTAGAACTGAAATGAGGAGGAAGTGAGGGAGAAAGGGGAGAGGTGGTTCAGATTTGGGGTTTAAGTTGGCAAAGGGGCTGAACCCAAAACCAAACCCAAAGTGCAAATGGTCAAATTTTTGACTAGCTCCAAACATATCAAATCTTATACTCAAAAAGGTCGCAAACGGCATTTTGGACTCAATGGGGGTGGTCTCGAGTCCCAATTCGAGTGTTTGCAAAAAGTAGCTTTTCGGACCAAAATCCGACGAACGACGAAATATTTAAATAAAATATTTAAATATAAAATCGATAAATATGCGGGTTGTTACATAATCTAAATGGTAGCAAATAATAATAATAAAATATATAAATAAATAAAATTTAGAGGATAAATATTTGAGAAAATTAAATTATAATAAAGGAGAATCATTTGAATGTAAGTTTACCTCACATCCAAATTTGGTATATCATATCTATGATGCTATAAACTATTTTTGATTTCTTCGATGATAGTTAAATTTTTTGATTAATTAATTGAAATTAATTTGGATATTCCATTTAAATCATTTAAATGTCATTATAGCAATTTTCGCTATACCATCATTTATTAAATATCAACCCCTAAACCCTTGTGTGTGTTTGAACTTGAGCTTGTGTATTCCCAAAAGTAGATGTTTAAAAGTCATTGATCGTGTTGATTAACGATATTTTAAATTTATTAATCAATTTAATTGATGATGTTTGAAATTAATTAATCTTTTTGATTAATGAGATTTGGATTTCATTAATCATTTTATGTAATGATATTTGAATTTAATTAGTTATTTTAATTAATGATATTGAAAATTAATAATCACTTTAATTAATGATATCTAAAAGTAATTATTCATTTTAATTAATGATTATTTGAATTTAATAAATCGTTTGATAAATAATATTTTAAGTTGGTTAATTGATTTAATAAGTGAGTTTAAAATAAATTAATTTATTTAATGAAAGCGTTTTGAAAGTAATTAACTATTTTATTAAAGATAATTGACTTGTTTATTAAAGAAAATTGGAAATTTGATTAATTATCTTTTGGTATTGTTAATATTGTTTTAGAATTATAAAAGAGAATATAAATGTGATTTATTATCTTTCAGGATAATTAATGTTATTTTAAATTTAATAAAAGAACTTAAATTTGATTTATTTTCTTTGGAAAATTTATATGGTTTTAAGGTTTTAGAAAGAATATTATAAATCATCCCTTAGGACAATTAACATTGTTTGGAATTTATAAAAGGTATTTAAATCGGTTTATTATCCTTTGAGATGACAAATATTGTTTTAAATTAATAAATGATGGTTTAAATGAGAAGTTTTAAATAGAATTGTCTATAAATAAAGCTAAGCGTAAATTATTTTGGGATTTTAGTAAATGATTTTTAAAATGACATTTGTTTTGAACCTTGTTTTAATACACTTAGTATTATAAATTTGTCTTTTTAAATAACATTTTAAAGAGCTTTTGGGAAATTTAAATCTTGAAATTATTTGAAATGATTTCAAAAGATTTTTAGAAAAGTAATAGCGGTATTATTTGGAAATATTTCTAAAGTATAAATATTTTGGAAAAGAAATTTTATGTAAAATGCTTTCAAAGATGTGTTTTAAAATTTATAACTGGGTATTTAATTTTTAAGTTCCTTAGTAGGGAATTTAATTAAAAAAAATAAAAAGCATTTTTAGGAAAAAACTATTTTGGATAAATGAATTTTTAACCCTAAATAAGATAAGGGATAACTTAACACTAATTTAAATGGGTTAGATTGGATAGGAAGGTTTTGATAATAATTTTTTATCAAAACCATAGCTATTATTTAAGCGTCTAAGCAGTGTAAACTAATTGGTGTTATTGGGCTGGTCCATAAACATGATTCATTATAACACTTTAATGTGAAAAGGTAGGAAAGTTTTAATAGACATTGTTTTATTAAAACAATGGCTTTTGTTTAAAACATGCAAGTAGTGTAAACTGTTTGTTGTTTTGGGACAACCCATAAACATCATCCATTTTAACACACTAAGTCAAAGGGGTCTAGAGGTTGACTCGGTTTTAAAGGACCCAAATTTTGATTTGATCTTCACCTAAATTGTCAAAAGCAAAATAAATTTTGTGCTTTGTATACACTCTTAGGATTTAAAAGGGTATTATACAAGTAAATAAAGTGGAATAAGTTATTATTTGATGTTTTATAAGGAAATGACTTTATAAAATATTTTAAACTTAGTTGAAAATTTATGAAATTATTCATAAATAATTTTGGTATTGAATAAAATAATAATTTTATGTGATTTAAAAAGATATGTGTAGTCAAGAAACTAATAATTTTAGAGTATAACTTACAATTTTGTCCGAGCAAGTTTGGATAATCTTCTAAACAATAGCCAAAGGCTAATGAGCAAAGAATGTTATGCTTAGATAATTATCTATATTTTGGGCAATCAAGAAAGTTTTGGACCTAAGTTAGGAGTATATTGTTAATCTTTTGACATTTTAAATAATGTTGAGTGTTAGATTTTTCCCTAATGGAATTTGGATGATGACAGTGTTAGTGTATTCCTTTATGGAATTTGGGTGATTAGATTTAACTGAATTCGATTGATTTGATTTAATTGAATTCGACTGATTTTATTTAAATTGTTTGACTGATTGTGTGGTTATATATACCATAGTTTATAAAGTTAAAACTATAAGCCAAGATTTTTGAATTGTTGTTTATGAGGACTTAAATGCCGGTGCTTTTGAAAAAAAATGATTTTGAGAATTTTTAGAAACAATTAATGATTGTTCACTCTAGTTGTTGTATTTGGAGGAACCGGAATACCACTGGATGCTCCATGTGGTTTTGATTCTAGAGTTTTACATGTTTTGCTAGGAGGACCCCCTCCTAGTCATTTTTGGTTTTGGTTTTAATACATTTCTTTTTGGAAGAAATTTGAAAATAAATTTTTGAATATAAGATCCTGGGCATTTAGTTCTAAATTTATCTTTTGATATGATTTGATGCGCAGTATTTTATTTCAAAGTATTCTCTGAATCTGGTTACATATGAATTTATATCATACTAGTTTCTACTAGATAAGTTACATTGGATTAATATGTTAGGAATTTCTAGGATAGTTTGTTTTCTAGGATAGGATTGTTATAAATTTCAGGGTTGAAATTCATTTAAGGGGGGAAGAGTGTAACGACCCAGAATTTCACCACATTAATTTCCAAAAATTTAATTAATTTTAATTATTCAAATAATAAGTTTTATAATTAAAATAAAACTCTTTTAAATAATAAATATTGAAGATAATTGTTTTTTTCAAAATTAGTTTATAGAATTATTTAGTTCGGAAAAAAAAATCAAAAATGTGACCGGAATTCGTTTTTTGAATTTTCGACTTTTCGTCAGCTAAAATTGTCGGAATGTTAAAAACTCTTCCATATAAATATACACATACAAACATAAATAAGTTAGCATATGTTAGTATATAAGTGTATAAATACACTTGAGTATAAATAAGTTTAAAAGAATTTAAAAACAAAATAAAATAGAAAATGTCACATCATAAGAAACATTTTGACAACTAAGTACAGAACATGTTTAAACATGTTTTCTCATGAAATGGAGGGAGGGGAACCAAATGGTGGCAGAAGTACACGAGGTGGAGGAGGCTAGGTGATGTGGCAAGAGGGTAGTGTAGGGAAAGGACAAGGGCATTTAGGTAATTCACATTGTTCTCTTACTTATAAAAAGCCTTTCATCTCTCTAAATTTTCCTCTTCTTCCGCCTATTAGATCTCTACCATATCTTATCCAAATAAAGTTAAAAACCATGTAAAATTCCAGTGGCTAAAACTTTTATGTTGATGACTTCTTCAAATTTCAAGCATAGCTATGTCAAAATAGCAATTTGTTTACATAGTGCTTTTGGACCCAGAATTTCAAGTCCGAAAATGGTCCTTCTTTTGCCCATATCTTCTTTAAAACTATTCAAAATTGAGTGATTTTACTTTAGAAATTGTAGATAAAAGAATTTTCTAAAACTTTCCACTTTTCACTTTTTCAAAAACCGATAGTAAAACCAGTTGGAATATGACATATTTTCGGATTCATTTTTGAAAATTAGATGATTATCCAAAGTCACTTCGCCTTACCAAAACAATTTTCACTTCCTTCTTCTTTCAAGGCCCAGCCTACCTAGTGCATTAAGGGTCCAAGACTCCATCTTTTGCTTAGGAATGGAAGTGCTAGGTCATACTCCAAATTAGCGAGGGTTTGGATAGCTTCGGTGAGTAAAACTACACCTTCTTAAACCAAGTTTATACTATGTTAATGTTCATGTTAATAGCCTATTAATGCTTGTTGCATATGTGAAGTGATGGTTTGTTTGCTTTTTTGTTTATTTCATGCTTTGAAAAGTTGTCGTATTTGAAAGTTAGTAAGCATGGGGTTAGCTATATGAAAAGTCGGTAGTTAAAATTAATATAATTGTTAGTAAATACTTATTACATATTGTATCATCATTATTTACCTTGTATTGAGTTTAAACCATTGCCATGTGATGTTTGGTTGTATGGATAATGTTATAAGTTTGTTTGCCGAACCGTCTGTATAGCGATAGTCATTATATCAACACTTTCGAAAAATCACCTTTTATCGAAACCGTTTGGTTTCATTATTGTGCTTTTAATTATTTTATAGGTTAAGCAAGTTTTTGATTAGTGGTGTTTACAAAAAAAATTATTTTAATAATGTTTAATTAATTAATTAATTAATTACTTAATTAATAAGTATTAAGGTTAACTAACTACTTAGTTAATGATGTGTTTTAAATTTAACTAATTACCTGGTTAATGGTTGTTTAAATTAATTAATCATTTTATTTAATGATGTTTAAATTTAATTAATCATTTTATCTAACAGTGTTTAAATTTAATTAATTATTCAATAATGATGGATTAAAGTTAATTAATCAATTAGCTAATGATGCTTTTAAATTAATAAATCTTTATAATAAATGATTTTTTAAAATTTATCAACTTGTTTAAACTCTAATTAATCTTACCTTTATTGATGTTTATAATTAATAAATCACTTTTAAATAATGAGAATTGATTAATTATTTATGTAATTTAATTAATTATATTTAAATTTATTAATTAATTGACTTAATGATGTTTTAATGGTGATATTCCCTTTTTTAGTTAAAGGTTATTTGAGTTAATTAATCATCTTAATTTATGAAATTTCAAAGTGAATTTATCAAACAAACAAGGATGCTTTGACTTTGTTATTCATTTTAAATAATGATAAATAATTATTTATTAATTTAATTAATTATATTTTACTAATTAATTAAATTAGTAAGGTTTAATAGTGGTTTACCCTTTTTATTATTTAATGACATTTGAAGTTCAAAAATCAAATTGTGTGATGAAGTTTAAAGTTAATTAATCATTGTAATAAGGATATTTTAAGTTATTAAATCCTCTTTAAATTGATGTTTTGAAGTTAGTAAACTCTTTTAACTAAGTGGTTTAAAGCTAATACTTGAGGCCAAGCACGAATTCATGTGTAACGATCCGCCTATCCGTACAGTTCAAGCTCACAATAAACCATATATGTCCAACCCAAAGTGAACGGAAAGACTGATAGTAATGGGAAAGAAGAAGAAGGAAGAAGAGAAGGGAAGAAGAGAAAATAAATTAAAAACAATACAGAATCTCACAATCGCAATGGAACGATATATAATATAATATCAATGATCTTTACAAAGAGAAATTGTTATATACATACACTCATCAGAGTACAACGACAATTCACTATCATCGACCTGGACAGTTATAATAGCCCGTCCTCACAATTGTTGATGTTTTCAACAACAACATAGCGGAAAATAAACATATATGTGAATATAACTTGAAGACCTCCAACTCGTCTCCTGAGCTCAAATGCATCCAAAGCAATCTGTAAATATGCTCGGTCTGACCCGAGCATTATAATAAAATAACACCCGAGTCAATCTGGAAAACCAGCGTAAGAAAAACACACCCAACTGGATTTAAAAATTATAAAAGCTTTTGAAATCAAAAGTATCTCGTAATGACCCCGCCACACATAAACACGGGCGGGTTTTTACCATACGATGACCAAAGCATTTTCTATAGAAATCCATTTATATTATAATAATGTCTAAGGATCAAAGTAAAATATGAATATAGCTGAAATGCTTACATCTCACGTTTCTGCATAGTTGGGCACAACTAAATCCATACATCGCTTATTGGAGAATGGATTCCATATAACGACTGAGCTACTGGGGTACCGCCCGTCACGGCGCATCTTTTGATAAAATAACACCGAGGATTTCGCCTGGATCCCCTGTCAACACAGGACCGGCATATCCCTTACTAGATAGTACCGAATATGATCACCCCTCCATTAATGGGGCCCGAAGTATATAAATGAGAGGTAATAGCGACTCTAGATAGGGATGATCATACTCTACTTGGGAGTGACCCACTTAGCCCTGCTGCATCTCCCTTGTTTTAAACATTCCTGGTTGATGAGGCTTGAGGCTACATTTTAACTTTATACAGCATTTCCCACTTGGAATGCTAATATTGCCCTCCAAGCAACAATGCAACACCGACATTCAACCATACAAGTCCGTTCTGGGACTGAATGAAACACTTGAGAGCTTTGACTCCAAATTCCATCATCTTCAAGATGTCTTCACTTCGAAATGCATTTGTTGGATCGAAGTGGTTTTCTGTAACGATTGCGATTTTTTCGTCGCTCGAAAATCGACATCAATACGTCCACTGTATCAACTACCGAGCAATCGAATGCCGAAAAACCGAATTGTTATGGAGAAAAAGAAGAGGTAGAAGAAAACAGAAGAAAAGAGAAAGAAGAAATAACAGGAGAACACAGAAATATCAGAATCTCACATATCGCAGCGTAACAACATATAATAGATAAATGAATAATCTTTTAAAACAAAGAACTATATCATTTGATACATCACATCATCATCAGAGTTTACAACAACAATATACAACACAACTGGACAGTTATATAAACTTGTCCTCATACAGAATACACAGTGGAATAAATAATATCATATACAAATGGTACGTCTCGTCATCCACCTCGCTACTAAGCTCCACAGCATCCCGAATCCAGAATGATCTGATAACCTAACTCTAGACTGCCCGTGTGGAAAATGATGGGCACCCAGAGTTTAGGAAGGAAACAATAAACTCCAGGTCAGTCATGGTGACTGGTGTGAGAACTAAAACAGTTTATCTTTAAACAACAACAAAAGAATTTTAACATTGAAACCCGCAATGCTTTTGGAAAATGAAACTACCATAAGACCTCCCGCCACACATACAATGCAAACGCAGAATTGGAGGAGATTTCTTCTTATGATAATCAAACATGCTTACTACACAAATCATTTGATTTATTATTACTAGTGCATAGTGCAGAAAACATTTCGAAAGTATAATATTAATCTTAGCCAGCATAAGCATTTCGCACTTATGCCTACTATAGCTACTATGTTCAATAGCAGGTTACCGCCACATTCCATAGCAGGTAATACAACTAAAAACGTACAAGGTTCGTATTGTTTCTTTGGATTTTCCAATATGGTCAGGCTAAGGAACTTCCTTTCCTACTGCCGAATGGGATCGCCTCTGGCTGGACGTCCCGAGAGACAAACTGCTCTCTGCCAACAAGGCCGGGTTACCCCTATAACTAGGTAACTCACGAATGTGCCATCCCCCGGTCATTTGGGACCTTTATCCGAGCGCTCGGTAACCAACATCACACATAATAAATAAAGTGTGTCCACATGAGTAAGTATCTGGGCTCCATACCATGATACCACCCCTTTCCAGAAAGAAATGACATACCCTAAAGGGCGCGACCCTCATAACCTTGCCGCAACATTCCTGTTTCGACCATTTCCGGGTTGTTGAGGCCCTGACGAAGTTTCGTCCACAAAGCTACGCTTTTTCACAAAGCCACGCTTTGATCACAAATGATCAATAAGTGATCATCATTACAGCAACACTCAGCATGCCACATTACCAAATTGGGAATATATCGCTGATAAATTTCAACTACATAACCTCTGAGCTCGTACGTCTCAGAGAAGGGTGTTAAGCTAAGAGAATAAATTCTCCGCCACCAACAGAAATGTATTTGAAAGAAATCAGCTTTACATCTCAAAATGTAATGTCAGACACGTAACCATACAAGTCTGTTCCGGGTTCGAACAGAACCGAAGGCACTTCCAAAAGAAGCCCTTGCAATCCGGATATTCACAATCCCGATAAAACTTCCCATCACAAAGGAAATCTCAATACCGTAGCTAACGGTGCAGAGACAATCGATAGGTCATCCTATCGTTTTCACAAATACCCGGTCTTCACCACCGGTCTTCAATACGATCCATATCGTCGTATCACAAATTCGGAATGGGTTATACGACACAAAGGTCCTTTCCCGGCTAACCCGAATAGTGAGCGCTTATTCAAAAATAAGCATGGCATTCAAATTCAAGCAATCACAACAAATACCCATTTAAGGTAATTATTGATAGTCGGTTATTTAACTATCAATAGGCCTGCACAGCATCATCAGATTCCAAATAATTTTCCAAATAATTTATCTTCCAAAAATATCTTTACAAGATATATAATTTTCCACACTTCAACTATTTGAAAACAATTTCAAATAAATTTCCACATTTTAATTTATCTTTGAAGATAAAATCTCAAAACATTTCACTTCATATTGGAAAAGCATTTCCATACTTATTTAATAATAAGTAATCCACAAATCCATTTATTTTCAACATTTGAAAATATTCAATATACTTAAATCAAAATTAAGCATATATTTTATTCTTTAAGGAAATCATTTTCTTAAACATATCTATTTGAGTCAAAACGAATGTTGCGTAAAACATCGTTACTACAACTCAAAATCACTAGTATAGGGATTCGAAATTTAGATAGACATATATAAATCCCAATACTATATAAAATATTTCCTTTCGGAAACCATTTACTATAACAACAGTGTTATAGTCCACCATTTCCTTATTCCTCGAAACATCTATTTCAACAATAAATGTTGAAATCTATGTTTTCGATACTTAACCCGTTTTAAAACATCTTTTTAAAACAATTACTTCATTTCGTAATATCACTTCTCAAAACATATCCATTTTATCTAATAATATATTCATTGTCCAAAATTGTGAATATACTTCGTTATCCAAATTCAACATTTCTACACATTTTATTTAAAGGATTATCCACTGTCCAAAATCGTGAATATACTTCCTTTAATAAGCTATAAAAATTTAACTTATCAAAATAAGTCGTTTCTCGGATTTACAAATCTATGTTTATAAATTCCATTGGTATTTTATAACAGCTTTAACTTATAAAAGCACTTTATTAACCAAATCAATTTATAACTCAATTATATACCAAAAATCCATATTATAAGTTAAATACTTATAATTCATTTATTTGCAAAAATCATTCTTTTAAAACTTCACAAGTTATAAATCTTATTACTTATAAGATTTACTTATACTTCATTTTAACACTTTAAAAACTCCTTTATAACTCAATTATTTTGATCTATAAAATATCAATTTTATAAATCTTATATATATAAACCATTTTAAAGTAAATCAAAAATCTCAATTTAAATAAACCAATTCTTTTAATAATTTACAAATCCTTATTTTTAAACTTTCAAAAATGGATCCGATGATGCAACAGCACCAAATAGTCAATCACAGCATTCAAACATCATATATCATCACATGATAACAGAATATACAATTATATCTGTAAATAAATCAATATAGTTGAGGAATCCAATTAGATCCCTCCAACCTGTTTCCCTGCATCCACAGATGTTAGCACAATACCAATTTCACATCAATGTGAAATTATCGCGGTATATGGGATTTATAAATATTATCCGCTATTATGCGGCGCAATAGGTTCTCATCCGCTATACAATGCGGGAAATCAACTTCAATATATACATATCCCAATATATATATTGCTATATACATATATAATACCAATTCCACTTCAATGTGAAATTATTGCGGTATATGTTTTTAATAAATAACCTCCGCTTACTAACGGTGTATAATGTCTATTTATCACAATAAATAGCAATCATCATTCAATTCATCACAATCAACACTATCAACAATTTTAAATCTAACTATTTAAAATTTAAATCGAAACAAAACATTCGATTGAGTGAGGAGTTCTCACCTTGGTTTCAATTCCGTTCCAGCGTTTTATTTCGAATAAAATTAAACGTGCGTTTAATTTTACCCGAAATTTTCACTGACTCCAATTGCTTCCAATCTAGCTCCATTGCGTAGTGCTCGACAATACGATTCCAACGCAACTGGTTTCGTGCGTTTTCGACCTTGTAGCAAAAGGTTATGCAGTTTTAAAGTTATACGAATTTATAAAACAATTAAATTTACAATTCTTTTTATAATTTTAAACCCTATTCAATCAGAGCCTCACGTTTTTGTTTGGGCAGATCTGGCACGTTGCTTTGCTTCTTCTTCCATGTTATACTCCAGGTGAATACACGTTCAAATTTTGAACCCATGCCGCCACCAACACTTGAATTATTGCGACCACCTCCTTCCGTTTGAAGATGATCAGCAACCACCATCCTGTAGCCCACCTCGCGAGCCACAAACGTCCAGAAGCTAGTGAAGCTCGGCCATCACATGGCCAAGGAAAACGTGCACAACTGCAGCACAAATGCGCCCCCCTAGCGACCACCACACAGCTCCTTTTTCGATCTCCACCGTTGAGATCGTAGATCTCGACAAGCTCTCCGACTTTCGTGTTGGAAGTTTCGTCTAATTAGTGATGGATCGAGTGGAATCGAGAGGGAAAGGTTGAGCATTTCTGGCCATTGAATATATTAGTGGCGGCTGAAGCTATTTGCCCTAGCTAGGGTTTGGGCAAACGTATATATATATATACGTATTAAATTAATATTAAATTCATTTTAAAACGACTTTTTCAAACGATCTCAAAATCATACGTGCCGCCTGGCATTCGTAAGGTTTACCCCACGTTCCGAACACAATGGAACGTGTTTCGGGAGCTAATTCGATCATATGTGAGAGTTACAGAAATAAACAGTCAAATTTAAATTAAACCGATTTAAACCGATTTCGATGCATCTTGGCTTGCCCCAGACAAACCGTACATCTGATTGACACGAAATTTGAAACCTTACAATAATATCACATTAAGGACCCGATGAAACTAGTTTCATCGAAATCCGAGACTTTTTGAAAAATGACTAATTTAACTCGCCAAATTAATATTAAAACAATTTCGATGCGTTTGGAGCTGCCACGGTCAAACGACAACTCCGATTGCTACGAAAATTGAAATCCGATAATAACAAACTATTACGGATCCAATGGAACTAGTTTCGTCCAATTCTGAGACTGTCCCAAAAATGGCTAATTTCACTAGTCGATTAAATATTAAAATATTCAATTTTCACAAATCAACTTTAAATTCAATTTTAAAAGTTCTATAACATCATTATAACTTCAATATGATTTAATATAACTTTATAAATTATTTTCATTCACATTTAATCCAGATTTCAATTATTTCTGGAATTTCAACTATTAATTTATCGATTTAATTACCCAATTAAATCCAGTTATTCGAATTTTAAATTATTCGACTTATTAATTTCACTTGTTAATATTTAAAATCAATTAAATATTCGAATTTGAAATGTCAGAAATTCTGGGTCGTTACAATTATAAAAGCTGAAATTGCATTTAGAAAAGTGTTGTACTAAAACAGAGATAACTTGAGATTTATAACTCCAAATGAGCTGAACCATTATGTAAATGAAAGAGCTTTCAGTAAGCAATAAAGTTTCTTTTTATCACTTTTAATGATTTTGCTTTTTACTGAGCCTAAAATGGGTTTGAAAGTGGATAAGCAATTCTACCCTATTGCAAAATTCTCTAAGACTTAAGCTGAAAGTAAATTTAGCATAACTTTCAAACCATGAATCCGATTTTTATGATCTTTATATTGTAGGAAAGCTTAGACTGAGTAGAACAACTTTCATATTATAAATTTTTTCAGATTTTTTTGTTTGATGGGTCAAAATAGGTCTTCTTTACAGCAGGTCTGAAATAAAATTGTTCTATTTGCCTTAATAGTTAAGTGTAGCATTTCCTATTTATGAACATGAACTAATATCATCTATTTGAGTTAAGTACAGGTAAAAAGAGGATAGTTGGACTATATTTTGAGCAAAAAGAATATATATAAGTTTGTGCAAACTCGTTAAAAAAATTGCTAAAAAGGAAGGTATGTTTCCGGATTAATTTTAAAGTGTTAAATGATGATATATATTCTGTTTCTGACCTAATGGTCGATGTATATTATATAATTCATTTTTGTAATATTGTATACGGCCCTCCGTACAAAGGAGACTCCGCCGATTTTTCCGAAAAGTTCTAACACTTAGAAAATTTGAGAAACAAATTGAAAAAAATAATATGTTACAAACTAGAGTATACCTATGGAAAAATTATAGAATAAACAACTTAAACTTTGTTTACTCTAATGAAGAGTAATAAATTTAAATTTAAAATCTAAGTAAGAAGTTTTGAAAAATTTTCAAGTGTTGAAAATTGTGGTTATAACTATAAAGATATTGAATTTTTGGAACTCTAAGAATTTTTAATTGAGAGTTCATACATATATTTTAGTTCCTTGTGATTATCTTACTCTTGTGCTATTTTCTAACGACGTGCATTTATGCGGTCGTTCGAGTTTGAAACCACCTTTTTGGTTAAACTATCTTGCCTCTATTGTGTCTATCTTGTGTCGATGTGGTTCCTTCCGTAGTGTCATACAGAAAGATTATATAGATAATCATCTTATTGATTAGAGTTCGGGTTGGAGTTATGCTAAATCCCGACTCTACTCGAGGAGCATTTGAGAAATCAATCCCACTTGATTGATCCTTTGTGTAGCATCGTTTTGTGCTCTTATTCGAAGGTGAGACGCCTTTGAAATCTTGTGTGTTGATCGGAAAATTCAAGGGTTCGCTAATTCCATATTTTCACTTTAAAAACCATAGAATTAATCGAGCAATCTTATCTTGGTCTTCTTTCATCTTGAGTTGAAAGTGAGGAATTTTGATCTCGTGCTTGTCTATCCTTCTTTGATTTGGATGAAATAATTGTGTTGAATACAAACCCTTCTCTAGAAATTTTGTCAGATTTGGATGATTGTTTAAGTTCCGAGAAGCTTATTTTGTGTGTGACAACTTTCATGTTGAACAAATTTGCATATTTGGAGCATAGGTTGATCAAAATCCTATTGCAAACTCTCAGTCTGTCACTTTGATAATTACATTATCCAAACTAAACACAGTTAGTTAATTGGGTATATCTTCCTTGTTTCTTGTCGGATTTGGACGATTTTTAAGTTCCGGAAAGCTTATTTTTTGTTTGACCATCTCAATTACTTATATGATACTTATCACTCACCATGCGTATGTCTGACCACCTCAATTACTTTCTTCTTCTTTTTACTCTAATAAGCAGGTAGAGAGGACTAATGGTGATTTTGGAGATGTAATGGTACGATAAAGACACTCGTTTACTTATTGCTATCTACTGCTTATTTGAATTTTACCAAATATTTAGACCGTTTATTTATTTTCAAAATTTAGAGACGTTTTGTAACTAGAGACTGTTAGTTATAGTTAAGATAAACTTCAAGATAATGATTCGGAGTTCTTACTAAGTGGAACTTTTATTTATCTTGGATTATGATTTTTTTTAATATTATGTTTTTCCTTCCACCGTGAGTTTCAGAAAGTGTTGATATTTTTGTCGATAGCTCTATGATCTATTTTATAATTTACCTTAAATTATCAATCATCAATGGCATCTACGTTGCCAGTGCCACTTTTAGACATGGATCAAGACGTTATAGGTGGCGAGTTGTTTCAATTATGGTGTAACGACCCACTATTTTGGACCATTCAAATCGACAATAAATCCACACATGTCGGACTTGAATAATTCAAAACAATAGATTGTAAATAAAATTTGGCAAAACTCATAATATACAGTAAATAAATCACAGATCACAGACACAGAGTAATATAACAATGCAGCGGAAGCAAGAAATAGTAGTTCATGAAGCTATTATATATATAATAACAGAGTTCAACAAGATACAATAGAAATCACGAATACAAAGATGTCTCAATACAATAGTCAAATACAAGATCTGAATACATCACTGGAATCAACTAGATAACCGAAAGCGAAATAGATAGCTGGATCTCCAAGAAAGTTCCAACTCCAAAGGTGAGTCTCGAATACTGTATCACTCAGTCTGACCCGAGCGTAAAACAAAACACAAAACACTCGAGTCAGGACATACATACTTGTACAATGTAAACCAACTCAAGTGAACTGTAATATAAAGGTACAAGTAACTTAAAGGATGCTTGGGACCGCCCATCCTCTAAGGATCCATTAAACTATTTACTATGTAGTAATATTCGCTGTTATAATAATGTCTAATAGTAAAATAAACTTACTTTAAAATAGCATTAAGGAGTGACCCAATATTCCCCTTAACACATAACAGTGCGAGTAGTCTATACAGTACCTGCGTACCTCCAGATCGGGAGGCTACGAGAAGATACTCCATAGGTACAACACAAATCAAACTCGTACAAGGCGCGCTAGGGTAGGTGACACGACACAACGAGGCAATGCCAGGGTAGATATACCAATTACGCACATGGGCTGGTGGAAACGCACATCAACCACTACCGCCCACCTCGGAACACACTCCCAAATCAAAAATCGAAGGGTGGCCACCAAATAAATCACAAAGTAATAGAATGGTATCGAAGAAATGTGTCCGATCAGAGGTGCTACCTCATTGGCCCGATATCGCTCCTGTTTTAGCCACCTTAAGCCAACTCACGGGAGTCGGGTCCACGTTCATACCTCAATAGGATCGTCGCCACCATCCTACTTCATTCTGGAATCTCCACCGTGTACACGGTTGTCAAAGTGGTTTTCGGTATCGACAGAGAGTATGCCCATATCTGATCCCGGTCTCTTTGCCAACCAATCGTTATTATAACCCATGGATATTTATTTCTAAATAATTTATACCTCAAAACAAAATATCATATCCATTTCAAAACTAGTTTATACTTCAAAACAAAAATATCATATTCAAAACTAATTTATATTCCAAAACCAAAATATCATTTGAACAAACCCAAATTTCCAATCACTAGATATTTCTTTCAATTTATTTAAACCAAAACCACTTTATAAAGCCATATTCTTAAATCTTAAATTGCAAATCAATATATTCAAACAATTCTTAATTAAATACTATTTCAAATAAATTCATTTCCAAAAGTCATAGTACTTTCAAAGTTATAACACCTTTGAAACCAAACGCTTTGAAACCATAATACTTTGAAACCATATCAATTTAAAATGTTATCATTTGGAAATCATAATATTTAGAAAAATCATAACACACTTAAAATAATATTCATTACCAAAGTTATAGCATTTTTAAGTTCATTCGTTCAATTATACCAATTTCGAAAACATTGTATTAACTTATAAATTTCAAAAATGGTTTATATTTCACCTCAAAACGTATTCATTTAAACCATTTAAATTCAATGTCAAAATCTTCCAAAATAATATTCATTTCCAAAGCTCATTGAAATTTCGGCCACAACAGCACTCATAAAGTGTTACGGAAAATATATTAACATTTCAAAAACATTGTCAAATTCAGAAACAGCAGCACTTACAAAGTGCTACAGTAGGTATTAGTCTTTCAAAACAATTCAGTTTAAGAAACAGCAGCACTTACCAAGTGCTACAGTAGATATTTAGTTATTATTTCAAAACAGTTTACTTTCAGCAGCAACAACACTTACAAAGTGATGCAGTAGCTCACTGGTATTGTAAAACAGTTTACTTCCAGCAACAACAGCACTTACAAAGTGCTGCAGTAGCTGTTTAGTTATTTCAGAACTTAGTTAAATTTCAGAAACGACAGCACTTATCAAATTTCCATCTAAAACCACAGCATTTTGGAAATGCTACCAATAAAATTCCACATTTTATTATAACTTTTCAAAAACATTAAAACTTCAATTTTAGCCATTTTAGCTTATAAAATCATATCTCATGCTTCAGAAAATATGCATTTGGATATCATTTATCTTACGATTCAATAAAATAAATTTTTATGAATAAAATATCCAATTAACTATAATTCATTCATTAAGTCAAATTTACACTATTTTACTTAACTTTTTGATTTAACAAATAACTTAACACTTCATTTTTAAAATACCCATTTCATAAATAAGATATTCTTTTAACAAGTCAAACTTCAAATTTCCATTTGAAACCAAACTTTCAATTTTCATGTCGTCATAATTTAAGTACATTTTAACCATTTACTTATACATTTTAACTTATAGAGAATCACTATAACTTTATTATACAAGACATGTCCATTACATAAAATAAAATTCATTACCATTACTAAGTTAGATTTAAAATTCCATATTAAGTCCAATTATATTATTAAGTTATTTATCATCAATAAATGTCTTTAAATTCTATTTAAAACCAACACATATTTATAATTTCAATTAAAGCCACTTATAGACTTATAAAATCTTAACTTATAGAAAACCAACATCTTCTTATATTTAAATCATTAAATCAAATCTTTTAGCTCAAATCTCATATATTTAAAAATTCAAAATACTTAATAATTTTTTTAGGATAATATTATTTAAAAATATAACCATGGGCCTGTATAATATTTTCTAACCTAGGTCAAGTGATACGGATATGTGTCATTTCAATCCGTAATTTAAAAAGAAAAATCCGGGTTCTATCATTTCAAACCCGCAATCCCAAGTAAATCAAATACAATAAAAATCACTCGAGCCTATCATTTCAGCTCATAATGATTTTTCCTTATTCTAATGTCCGTTCGGGTATGTATCATTTCAACCCATAGTGATAGGGAACTTGCAGTGTGAGAAACAGCAAATAAAATAACAGTATATCATATCAGGTGATGTAACAAATATATAAGCAGAATTTAACCTCATATAATCATATCACAGGCATATATGAACATATTAACATAACATAACAATTTCTACAATTCACATGTCATTGTTTCACAATTATATAAGTACGAATGTCTAGAGTGAATAACTCACCTTTTAAAGCTAGAATTGACAAACTAGAGATACACAACAAACTCCAAAAAGCACGACAAGGCACGATTATATTTTTTTGAGTGGATGAAGAGTCAAGATCCAATCATGTACATAGACAAATACACAAACAAATATAAGTATAGATTCAATATAAAAGAATAGATATTAAAACCATGTAAAGGTGTGAAACCAAAATGACCTAACTTTGCTTTCATCAACAAGTGGGCTCGGCCATGGTCACAATAGGCTAGACCATCACCAATCCATGGCTCGGCTAGGAGGAGATGGTGGAGGAGGTGATGGCCGGTCATATGTGGAGGTGGAGAGGAGATGGTGGTCAGCACAAAGGTGGAGGTCGAGCATACTTGATGAAGAAACAAAGGAAAAATAAAATTAGAAAAAGAGGAAGAAGGTGGAGGCCATGAAAACTTACTGTATTTTTTTCTCTTCAGGAAGCAAATGAGAATTGAGATGGGATGAGATGTTTTTGTATGTGATTTGCAAAAGTAAGAGGCGGCTATCGTAAGAAATAAAGAGGCTAGGCAATTAAAGGCAAGAGTTTGAATGGTTTGGAAAATAAAAAGGCAACAAATAACTTGATGTATTTAATTCTTTTTATTTGTTAGGAAATGAGAAATGTTTGCACGTGAATAATGAAGGTTTCTCACGGCTAGAAGGAAATAAAAAGAAACAGCTAAGGAGGAGTAAATGCTAGGAAACGGAAAAGGCAAGAATTAAGGAGAAAGAAACTTACATATATTTTATTCTTAAATGCAAATGCAAATGAGAGATGGGAAATTATTATTTTTTGCGCATGAATTATGAAGTGGAATGGACGGCAAGAAAAGTTTTGAATGGCTAAAAGAGGAGTGAATGCTAGGAAAATAATAAAGAGGCTAGGTAAATAAAAAGGCAAAAAATTTAAACAATGTAACATGTGTCCCCTTGATTTTCTCCAGCCATTTATAAAGACATAAACAAATAAATTCCAATAAATACAATAAAAGTCTAGACAAATAAATAGAGAAATAAACAAGAGATGTATATAGGAAAATATATAAAATAAAAATACAGAAATTTATTGCGTGTAAAACGCTGTAATTTATCCAATTTTAAAGGTATAAATCAGAATTTAACGAAACAAAAAGCAGAACAGATATCAGCATTATATTCTGCTTCAAAGAAAAAGATTAAAAATTCAAATTTAAAATTTTAAACTGAAATTCAAAATTTGACCAAAGCTGACCAAAATATAAAAAGTTTCAGAAAATGTTCATTTCATTGTATCTGGAAACTAAATTACAAACAAACTCCAAACTTACATGGGAAAATTCTAAGAATTCATTTTTAATGATTTTAAAAAAAATCAAAGTTTTAAATTAAAATATTTACAAAATTATGGGTTGTTACATATGGTTTTTTGATGACAATAACTATATGACAATGCTACTAATGATTTTATCAAGTTGTTTTAGGCACAACAACGCTTTCACATAAGAGGAGATAAAAAGACGAACAATACATGCTCAAACAAAGCTATTTATATAGAGAATATTTATGTAAAGCTATTAGACCGAAGATTGCACTTTAGAAGACTCAAGGTTGTGATAAAAAAGTCACACACCTCATAGTAATACCTGGAGACAACTAAAAGACAAAAATAATCAAGTATGTGTTTGTCGGTTACCGAGTCTTTAAAAGATAGAAATTGTTAATATATCACAAATGACACCCAAATCATCCAAACTTTTCCACAACCTCTAAATTATGTTCTACTTTTTAAAAAAAAAATTGGATTTTTCTATGACGCACCACCCCGAGACCCACACTAATAAAGGGTATTACTGAGCAATACTGTCTACTAGTGTAGAGAATAGGGCTGATTATGAGTGACCATCCGTAAAATTTTCTTTAAGAGAACATTGATGCGTCGATTTATATGCTATATATATATAATTCTATCTCAAGTGTAATCAACATATGCAATCCAGGCTTAAAACAAAACTATGGTGGCTATAACAATAATCCAGAACAATATATGATAAAGTGAACAAGATCTCAAATATTGTCATATATCGACAAATATCAAACATGCATCAATAACTTCAAATCACCAAATATTAAAACTCAAGATAGCTTATTAAAAGCAAAAATCCCCAAAATGTTTTGGTGATAATTCAAACAACATCAAATCCAGAAATCTCTCAAATAGAAATCCAAAAATCTCTCAAAAAGGGGGAAGGCGCCAAACTCCAAGATTGGTGAAATAAATTCACCTGCATGCATGTTACTTCAAGGTAGGTATATAAGTCTATAAACATCAAGATAGGTATGACTTACGAGACCAATAAACATCAAGATAGGAACAAGTCCTATAAACATCAAGGTAGGTGCGAGACCTATGAACATCAAGATATGAGCAAGTCTTATAAACATCAAGATAGTAACAAGTCCTATAAACATCAACATAGGTACGAGACCTATAAACATCAAGATAGGAAAAAGCCTTATAAACATCAAGATAGGTATGAGACCTATAAACATTAAGATAGGAACAAGTCCTATAAACTCCACATGCGAGTTATAAACTCGTCGATAAGTGTTATATACCTCTGAATAGTAAAATAACAACTGTGTGTCCCATACCACACGGGTTTATTCAAACGTTTACTATAGATTAGTAAACTACACTCGTGTGTATAAATGGATCAATTGAACAAATTCGGTAATTAATCTGAAAAATAAACATGAGTGTCTCATACCACTCATTTTATTAATCCGTTTAAATCGATTCCTCATTCGATCGATGTCGTGCAATTTTATAAAATAACTTACTTTGAAATCCTTCTTGAAAATATGTTGTATAAACTAGAATACATAAATGTGTATATATATATATATATATGTTGGAAAGCCCTTGCTTATATATATATATATAAGTACCCTTTAAACCACGTATGGACTCGAAACGCGTAGAAATCAATTTAATTGAAATCAATTTAAAATAAGCTGATTTTAAGCCAACTTCTTCATGCGATGGAATTAGGACCTGAAACCTATTCCATTGAGTTTAAAAATATTGAAAACATTTATTTTGATATATGGGATGACCCATTTCCGTTTCGGGAACGTAACGGGCTTTTCGGGTCGTTTATCGTTCAACTTTCAAATCGATCTAGTCCATTCATTTCTATTTCCGATTTGCCTATATATAGCCCGTTATAAACCCTAACTATTTCTTATTCCAATTGCCTATACGTATAATTCTATCTGCTCCTCTCTTTCCAATGGCAGACAAACCAAAACCAATTTCAAATTCAATTGCAAACCAAAAATCAAATAAAATCGAAAAATTAAATCCTCTCCAACCATATCGAATTTTATATCGTTGGGAAGGTCTCAATGAATGTAACTTATGTCTAGGGTTCGTTTTTGGTAACAGTGCATAAATCAACCACAAATCACGGTCAAAGCATCGCGAACCCTAATCGACATCAATCGGCGAAATTGGCTTGTGGGTTTGGTGGAGATTGCTGCGTGGAATGGGATGGTAGTGGCCGCCCGACTGAAGTGGAGCGAAGTGGCTGGATTTTTCGAACTAGGGTTTCGAAACCCTAGGGTTCGCTGGCGGTGCGACTGACAAGGAGGCGGCGGAGCGTTTCGGGGGGTCAGGGTTAGGTGCGGTCGGTTGGGCCAAAGGAGATGGTGGTGGTGGCTTGATAAACGGCGGCCGGAGTTGGTAGGGGACGATGGTCAAAGTTGCGGTGTGGGTGTCCTGCTGTGTTCGAACATGCATGGGTTCGTGACCGAGTAGAGGAAAGAGGTGACGTGTATATGTTTATATTATTATTATTATTATTATTATTATTTGTTTAAAGTTAAATCGTATAACTTCTAATCTGAATAACTTTTGCATACGAACTTAGATTCACACGCTGTTTGCTCCACTGCGATCGTATTAAAATTCCAAACATTTTGACGCTTGTTTGGTCGAATATGAGATTGTTCAAATTTGGGCCCTATTTTGGATTTCAAATCGATTTGAAATTCAAAGGTGAGTGTTTTAACCCACTCACAACTTATAAAATTTCTTATGTTAGTTATACTAAATTTATGATGTGATTAGGAATTTATTAATCGATGTTTGGTATATTTAAATTGTCATTCTAGTTAAATTTGACTTTTATTACATTTAATCATCGTTTAATTTAATATTGAATTTAAATTGCCAATTTAATATCTGTTATTGATGATAAGTTATCCATTGATGTTTATAGGTTGATTTGGATGATGATTGTGATGGATGTTTGATTGTTGGTATTAGAGGACCGGATGTTGTGTTTTATATTGTTATAACACTGCAAGTTCCATATGGGTTGAAATGATACATAACCGAATGATCTATAGATTAAGGAAGAATCGTTATGGGTTGAAATGATAGACTCGAGCGATTTTATGGATTTTTAATTAATTCAGGATTGCGGTTTAAAATGATATAAAACCATAAAATTGTAAATTGCGGATTGAAATGATAAATATCAGTATCACTTGACCCTAGGGTAGAGAGTTATCTACGGACACCGGATTGGTTCAATTAAATGATTTTTAAATCTTTAAATTTTGAGTTCAGTTAGCTGGTATTTTGAAATAGAAATTTATTTATATGCACTGAATTATTTTCGATAACCCAAGTGTTAAATGCTAAATTGGAATAGATTTAAGGAATTGTTCTGTAACATCCCACTATTTTGGACCATTCAAATCGACAATAAATCCACACATGTCGGACTTGAATACTTCAAAACAGTGGATTGTCAAGAAAATTTGGAACAAATAAAATCAAACACAGAATCACAGACACAAAATATCAGAATAACTCGCAGCGGAAATAAAATACCATAGTAGTTCATGAAGCTACTATATACATACTCTCAAAACATATACAAAATCTCATAGTAAAAATAGATACAATAGAAATCAGGATACATAAGTCAATAATAAATAGACAATACTGAATAGGAAATAACTGGAATAGAAGTCGATCAACCGATAAACAAATAAGCTCCAACAAATCTCTAGCTCCAGAAGGTGAATCCAAAGCTGTGATTCTCAGGCAGACCCGAGCGTAAAGTAAAACACAAACACTCGAGTCAGGACATACATACTTATACAATGTAAACCAACTCAAGTGAACTGTAATAGCAAAGCTCAACAACTTAAAGGATGCTTGGGATCGCCCATCATTTAAGGATCCGTTAACCATCAATTAAGAGGTAATAAACATTATCATAGAAATATTCATATTAAAGTAAACAATGCAAATAACAGTGTAAATGTGACTAGGGTAGCGTAGAGCTGCAGTAATCGTCCACCTCTAGCCACACTCTCAAATTAAAGTGTGCATCCAAATAAATCACAAGGAAATAAAATGGCATACAGATAAGTGTACCCGTGGTTATATATTTCAAAATGGTTTATAATTTCGAATTAAAATTGTTCATTTAAACCATTAAAGGATGAAGTCATTATACCTTCAAATCAAATATTAAATTCTCAAAATTTAACCTTTTCTGAGCTTATTTAAATACTTTAAACATTTAAATTTTAGCTTTCGCAGCACTTAGAAATACCGCGGTTAGTTACATTTGAAAACAATTCAATTCAGCAAAGATAGCATTTACAAAAACTGCTGTAATAGTTCAGTTTTAGTTGCAAAATATTTCAATTCAGCAAAGACAGCTTTTACAAACTACTGTACTAGTTCAATTACATTCAAAATCAAATTTCAGCCAACTACAGCACTTAACAAGTGCTACAATAGCTCTGTTATTAGTTTCAAGTTTTAAATTTAGTTTCCGCGACTACAGCACTTACAAAGTGCTGTGATAGCCATTAGTTCATTTTAACCTTTTAGTTCATTTCTGCAACTACAGCGCTTACAAAGTGCTACAGATTCACTTTAGTTCAGATTTTAGTTATTATTCAGAAACGATAGCATTTCTGAAGTGCTACTAATTAAATTTCCAGATTTACACTGAAATTTCAGAAACAATTAAACTTCAATTTAAACCATTTAAATTGTATAAAAATCATATTTTTCCACTTTAAAATGGTCATTTAAATACCCTTTAACTTATGATTTTTATAAAGTAAATTTCACAAATAAATAGCAAATTTTTCATTACTTCACTTATTAAATTCAAGTGTACAGTTTTTCCTATTCTTTGCATTCACTTAACACTTTAATTTAATTTATCATTTCACAAATAAAACTAAATTTCCATTTTATTTTCTTTTACTTAAACTTCCATTTTTTTAAAATCAAATCTCACAAATTCCAAGTCAAGTTAAATTCCAAATTACCATTTTAAGCATTCATTTGTTTAACATTTTATATTCATAGAAAAATCAATAACACTTTAATAAATCATTTTAAATTCAAATTAAATCAAAATGTCATGATTTACATTTTTAAAATACTTAAAAATATCCAGAAAAAAATATATAAAATAACCACGGGCCTGTATACTATTTTCTAACCTGTCAAGTGATACAGATATTATATCATTTCAATCCGTAATTTACAAAGAAAAATCCGGGTTCTATCATTTCAAACCCGCAATCCCAAGTTAAATAAAATAAATAAAAATCACTCTAGCCTATCATTTCAGCCCATAATGATTTTTCCCTATTTTAAAATCCGTTCGGGTATGTATCATTTCAACCCATAGTGATTCTATTCTACAGGGAACTTGCAGTGTGATTAACAGAAATAAATAAACAGTATAACAGAATATAACAATATCAGATGATGTTACAGGTTTATAACAGGGTTTAACATCACATAAGGCATATCACAAGCAGGTATAGCATGATATAACAGTTCTACATATTCTCTTGTTGTCACTTCACAAATTCTATAAGTATGAATCTCAATCGTGAATAACTCACCTTTTTAAGCTGGAGTTCGCAAAACAAAACACATAGATACATCCAGAAGGCACGATATAGCATGACTAAGATTCAAGTGGAGAGAGAGCCAAGGTTTCGATCTTGTATACAAAAATAAACAAGCAATATATAAATATATTTTCAACACAAAAATAAGTTGAAACAAAATGGAATTTGAATTGACAAAAGAGACAAATGGCTTAACCTTGCTTTCAAATCACAAATGCTTGACCATGACTCATCATGGGCTCGGCCATACATGTTTTAGAGGTGGAAATGGTTCGGGTTTGGACCTAATAACACACGACTAGGCATGAGAATGTGAAGAGAATGGAGTTATAAGTGAGGAATGCAAAGGGTCAAGTCCTAAAAGGAGTTTGGTTGCAACATAGGCTCGGCCTATGGCACATTTGGGCTCGGCCAGAGGCAAGTACAGGTCAGGTCAGAGGAGATGGTGATGTTCAGAGGTGAAATACTTGGTGGTGGTGGTGGCTAGGGTGATGGCCAAGGCAACTAGGGTGGTGATGGTGGAAATATAGGCTCGGCTATGCAATTTTGGAAGGGGTTTGCAATGTTTTGTGGGTGGAAGTCCCCATAGTGGTCACGGCCATGGTCTGGCCAGAGGAAGAGGAGGTGCTGCCGTGGATGATAAGGAGGAGGAAGTGATGGTCGGTGGAGATGTGGAGTGGTTATGGCCGAGCAAAGCTTGAAGAGGCAAGGCAAAACAATGAAAGATGAAGAGAAAAGTAGAAAAATGAAGCCATTACTTACAAATATTTTCAGGAAAAGAGAAATGGTCATGAGTTGTAAAGGAAGTGAGAAGTTTCTCACATGAAAAGCAATGAAAAATACACGGCTAAGACCCAAGAAAAGAACGGCCAAGAAATGAAGAGACTAGCAAATGAAGAGTCATAAGTTTTAAAAGCTTTTGTCTCTTTGAATTTCCAAATTTATTTATACAAAATAAACAAAATAAAAATCAAGTAAATAGAATAAAAAAATCAAAACAAAATAAAGTGGAAATGAACATAAAAGATTAGTCTCAGGAAAAATAGAAAAAAAATAAAGAAAATAGATTATTATATTGAAACTGGAATTAAAAATTGTCAACAAAATACAACTAGTAAAGGAAATTCCAACTCAAAAAGATTCACACAACTTAATTCAAAACCCAAAACAAAAATAAAGGATGGCAGAAAAAAATAGAAATTAAACAATAAAGTGTAGATAAAATCCTATGTATAAAATGCTGAATTTACCAAATTTTTAAAACGAAATTCGATGAAACAAAAAACAGAACAGATATCAAAACCAATTACTGTTTCAAAGGAAAAGATTAAAATGTAAAATTTAAAATTTCAATTTTAAATTCACAGTTTGACAAAATATAACATTTCCAGAAAATCAATATTTAATTGTATTTGAAAAAATAAAATAGAAACAAAAATCCAAAATACATTGGAAAATTCCAAACTTCAATTTAAAAATTATGTAAAGATCAAAGTTTCAAAATAAAAATTTATTTAAAATATTTATTAAAATTATGGGTTGTTACACTCTCCCCCACTCAAATCTTTTCGTCCTTGAAAAGTAAGAAGATCGGAGAATAGGAATAGCTAGCAGGAAAAATAAGAGAAATAGGAATAGTAGTAGGAAAAATGGTGAGTCAGGATAGCTAGGAGTGAAAATAGGTCGAAAGACAAGGATGAACCATTAATTTAAAACCATATAAATTCAATCAAAATTCTTTAATATTTAATAATTTGGTTAAATCCATTTTATTATATCCATAAAAGTCATTTAATTCAAATTGTCAGAAAAAAGGTAAACAATATTTAATACACTTTAAAATCTTTTAGAAAGGAAAAATAACTGATCAAAATATCCTTTATATAACACTTTATCAAAATACTTTTATAACTCGATGTCTTAACAAGGTTATCCTCGTTCCTGTTGACTCTGGCAGTGCGTTAATCAGGCGCAAAGCTAGAATTCTCCAGGTACTTAGTAGACTTGTTTCAACACCCAGTGAAAATACTGGAAAACTTTTTAAAAACAGATATGGAAAGTACAATCCAAACAAAACAACCAAAACCTTTGTCTAACCATGGATCGCAGATACACAATGGTTACGCTTGGATCCCCAGGAAACAATCCATATCCGTAAGCTTTCTCAGCCCTGCAAATTACGCCATGATGACTAGTAGACCGCAGATACACAATGGTTACGCCTGGATCCCCCAGGAAACAATCCATATCCGTAAGCTATCTCAGCCATGCGGATTTTGCTACTAAATACGACCTACATAGATCACAGGATACACAATGGTTACGCCTGAATCCCCCAGGAAACAATCCGTACCCCTAGGCCATCTCAGCCAGGCGAATTACGCTATGCAGCCGCGCTCGTAAGACCATGGAGATCGCCATGGAATTCGATGGACACTCGAGTATCATATTCGGAAAACCAAATCAGAGAAATAATATCGATAGAATGAATCCACAATGTGGCCACAAAGCGGATATCAAGCAGAAGGCACTTTCCATATCTTTACTTCGAAAATATGTATCATATAGTACCTTTTCAAATCACTTTCAAATATCATACTTATATAAAGTCCATTATATATAAGATTTCATTTTCAAATCGAATACTTCCTAAAATCAATAGTATATCAAATCACACTTATATAGACTTCGATTATATAAGATTTCACTTTTCAAATTGAGTACCTTTTCAAATCCATAGTTTTCGAATCAACATCATACTTATACAAATCAATTTTATATAAGTTCGGTAAATCCCAAATCAAGTATTTAGTAACATAAGGTTCTCAAATTTCAATTTGTTTCAATATCAATACAATTTTCAAAATCATATACGCTTTCACCAAATTATTCTTCCAAATCAAATATCTTCAGTTTCAAAGTTTCCAAAATAATAATTTTAGAAAATAATAATTTTAGAAAATAATCCAAGTTTCTAAATCAATATAATTTAAGTCAACCAATTCATTTCCAAAATCAATGGTTTTCAAAATCATCTTATACTTACATAAGGTCCATCTTATATCAGGATCAAAATTTTCCAAAATCAATTACGCTGCATGAAGAGCCATATGGGATTGAACATCTTCGCTTTATAAAGGGTTTTGAATTTAGAATAGTTTTGTATACAAAATAGTTTGTAACATAGTTTGTAAAATAGTTTTGTAATATAGTTTTGTAAATAAAATAGATTGTAAAATAGTTTTGTATGTAAAATAGAATAAATAGTTTGTTTAAGAAGAATAAAAGAAAAATAGTTTTGAAAAATGGTTTTAAATTGATAGTAGTTTTTCATAAAAGAAAATTTCCAATTAAATTACAAAGATATCCAACCCAACAACTTCCAATTTCAGCGACAAGTATATCAATGATATTAGAATATAAGATGTACATATGTCATCATTTCGCAACATTACATTCGATCGCTCGCTCGATCACACAAGTTCGCTTTCGAACTAGTATTGTCCATTCGACTTCCCTAATGCGGACTTCGATATGGTTTCTCGACTAGAAGCCATCAGTCTCCTTGCATAGCCATATACTATGATAGAGAATTTTAGAATCAAGCGCAAAATCCATATCAAATATTCGCATCAAGAATCAAATGAAAAATCCTAACACGAAATGGTGTAATTCACCTCGAACTTGTGTACTCAAACCTGGATCAAATTAATTATGCGAATAAAACAGCATACGTACAATATCTATTCCAACTTGTTAAATATATAGTTTTATAAAGATGTTACTAAGTTAAAACATTTAAACTAAATTTTATTCAAAATATTTTGAAGACCAAATTTTTTTTCAAAACATTTCAAATCTAAATTTCATATTAGAAAAATTCAAAATAGCCTTATTCATTTACTTAACAAAACAGTTTCAACCTATTTAAATCATATTATTGCATACTTTAAACATACATACCAAACTTATATACTTTATACCTTTCAAAATTACTTAGCTTTGAAAAGTTAACCTTGATTTGGAAGTGCTCGAACCTTCAAACTAGTCGAAGAAATCAGGTTTTCAATCCAAGAGTTGGAAATCACTAACAAATTAGTACATCAATTCCAAAAGATAGGGTTATATCAATCAAATTCGAAACTCAAGGACTGAACACCGGCTCATTTCAAACTGTTCAAATATATACCTATATCTTTCGAATATCAAATCATACTTCGGAATTTGAAATCAAAATTGGTTTCACAAATAAATCGCATAGCAAAGCTACCGAAGTGGCCTCTCCCCCTCTCTGAAACTCGAAAATCAATGTCGATGATGCATGCATTCATCACCGAAATTATTTTCCAACAACATAAGTGGGTTTTGGACTTCTATTTTCTCGAAAACTTCTTTTGGAATTTCTTCGAAATCATTTGAAACTCAATAAAATCATTTGAAAACATTTCTTATCTGGAAAATACTTTCAAATCATATTATTATATATTTTCAAGATCTTAAACCAATTTCAAAATGTCGGAGTTCAATCTCTTAAAATTTCAAATTCAAGACCCCTTAGTTATAAATCATTTTATATGAATCAATTTTCTTATATTTCAAAATTTCAAATCCTTTCGAAACTTCAAATTTTAATTTTAAAAAGGTATATAATCCTTATCGAAAACATTTCACCTTTATATAAAATATATGGTCATCCTTATCAAAATAATAACTTCGATGAATACACAATTTTCAAAAGACAATCAACCACAAATTTTTTCCAAGGGATGATTCAAGTGTGGATTTCAAAACAAAACAGAGATTCAGATTTAAAGGAACTCTAATTAAATAGAATTTTGATTCGAAGATAAGCTCAAACGAAGATAATATAATTAAGTTACCAAATAGAAGATTGATATGCCCATATGAATCGCGGGCGACCTTAACCGATCAACCGTGACTTCAGGAATATAATTGATGCGAAAATCTAAGGCAAATCGACCTTCGATCGCCATAGATAGAATCTAGGTATAGCGGAAGATAGATAGCACCGTAAACCGAGGATACAGAAATCTCCGGTGCATCAATGCCAATTTCAAGGGAGTTTCACCCCTTTACAAATCATTCAAAAATTGGCGGAATCACTGATCTTTATAGAGGTCATTCAAAGTGGGGTTATGCAATGCTCCAAAATCAAAAGAATACAGATAGGGGAGACAGGAATGGATTTCAGAACAAGTGGGAGCATTCCAAAGTTCAAAGGAATCCTAATCGATAGGAATCCCAACCAAGATAAGAGATATACAACCTATATTAATACAAAAGAATTCCCATTCAAAATTTGGAAAAGGCTCAAATTCATATCATATGAAAAACAGGAGCATAGATATCTTAAGTTTGACAACTTCAGCTAAGCAAAAGATACAATAGAGTTCACTCAATGTAACCTAACATATTACTGATTTTGCCATATTCAAAATAGATTTCTATCAACAATGAATCTAGATCAAACAAGTTAGAAGTTCAAAATTTAAGAGGATCCTAATCAAAGAAATTACTAATAAGGTGGATACAAAAGGAAAGAAGTTTATAAAATTTTTACTTTCAAAGCAAGAAAATTTATATCAAAATAATCTTTGAAAATTTCTTTAAAATCATTTGAAAATCATTTTATACTTCGAAAATTCGTTCTCTCACAAAGAAATGATTCTGAGATTTATTTCACTCATTCTAGGGTATTTCTACCCTATCTCTAATTAGTTTTTTGCTCCGTAGGCTAAGGTTTTCCTCAAACCAAAGCTCTGATACCAAATGTAACATCCCACTATTTTGTACCATTCAAATCGACAATAAATCCACACATGTCGGACTTGAATACTTCAAAACAGTGGATTGTCAAGAAAATTTGGAGCAAATAAAATCAAACACAGAATCACAGACACGGAATATCAGAATAACTCACAGCGGAAATAAAATACCATAGTAGTTCATGAAGCTACTATATACATACTCTCAAAACATATACAAAATCTCATAGTCAAAATAGATACAATAGAAATCAGGATACATAAGTCAATAATACAGAGACAATACTGAATAGGAAATAACTGGAATAGAAGTCGATGAACCGATAGACAAATAACCTCCAACAAATCTCTAGCTCTAGAAGGTGAATCCAAAGCTGTGATTCTCAGGCTGACCCGAGCATAAAGTAAAACACAAACATTCGAGTTAGGACATACATACTATACAATGTAAACCAACTCAAGTGAACTGTAATAGCAAAGCTCAATAACTTAAAGGATGCTTGGGATCGCCCATTCTTCAAGGATCCGTTAACCATCAATTAAGTGGTAATAAACATTATCATAGAAATATCCATATTAAAGTAAACAATGCAAATAACAGTGTAAATGTGACTAGGGTAGCGCAGAGCTGCAGTAATCGTCCACCTCTAGCCACACTCTCAAATTAAAGCGTGCATCCAAATTATTATGAAATAACACAAATAATATTCATTTCATGATGCTCAGCCCATTTTAGTTATCGGCCCATTTACTGTAGCGTGCACATATACAAGTGTATCAGTTTTTTGCTTGGTGACTGTCTTCTTTTCTTTGAACTCGAATTCATTATGTTTTACTTGCTTTCTGATATGAAGAATAATAAATGGTGATTTCATATGTTTCAAATCTGATTTCTATATTTCTGCAAAGTTGATTTCATGGTATCAGAGCAGGGTTTATCAATCTAGGGTTTCGGTTTTTTAGATTTCATATCTCGATTTAGATCTATCAGGTCTAGGATTTCTCAAGTTTCACCATGACCGAAAATAAAAGCTCAGCGATGATCGATGTATTACCAATCATGTCAAAAATAACAGATCGGAAGCTAACTAACTCAAATTATCTGGAGTGGAGTAAAACTATTCGACTTTATCTCCGCAGTATAGATAAGGATGATCATCTGACTAATGATCCTCCAACAACACAGGAACCTAATGATCTGATTTGGTTAAGAGAAGATGCAAGATTATTCTTACAAATACGAAATTCAATTGATAATGAAGTGATCAATTTGATTAGCCATTGTGAATTTGTAAAGGAGTTGATGAAGTATGTTGAATTTCTCTACTCCGGTAAAGGAAATTTAACTCGGATGTTTGATGTATGTAGAGTTTTTTTATAGAGCAGAGAAAAGAGATCAAACTCTCACCAACTATTTCATGGGTTTTGAACAAACCTATGAAGAATTGAATGAGTTGTTACCTATGAGTACTGAAATCAAGATTCAACAACAACAAAGGGAACAAATGGCTATAATGAGTTTTCTTGCTGGATTACCATCAGAATTCGATTCAGCTAAATCAAAAATCTTGTCTGGATCTTCAATCTCTTCACTAAAAGAAGCTTTTAGCCGCATACTTCGAACTGAAAACTCATCTACTTCATCTAATAATAATGTTAGTGATAGTGCCTTGATTAGTTTAAGTAATAATCCTACTGCTTATCACAATTCATGGAAACCACCACCAGATTTCAGACCACCATGGAACTCCCACAACGACCAGAATTATGGAGACCCCCACCAACACAATCATGTAGACCTCAAAGAAATACGTGGAGACCAAATAATAAGATCTGTTCATATTGCAAGAAGCCAGGCCACTTAATTTCTAAATATAGAAAACTTCAATACAATAATCAAAGAAATCAAGGAGCTTCTAATGCTAATAAAACAGTGCTCATGACTGCTGAGGAATTTGATAAATACTCAAAGTATCAAGAATCATTGCAAAAGTCATCTAGTACCTCTTCATCATCAGTATCAGTATCTACTCTAGCTAATACAGATAAGCAGACATCTAAATGGGTTATTGATTCTGGAGCAACTGATCATATGTCAGGTAACTCTAGATTATTTACAGATCTTAAAATGTATGAACATGGTCAAGCTGTTATTTTGGCTGATGGATCTCAGTCTAATGTCCAAGGTACTGGTAATATAAACATTTCACCACCATTAAAATCTGCGTTATTCATACCATCACTATCTTATAACTTGCTGTCAGTCAGTCAACTAACTAAGAGTATGAATTGTAGCATATCTTTCTTCCCTGAAAAATGTGTCTTTCAGGATCTTATGACGAGGCAAACTATTGGTAAAGGATATGAATCTGGTGGTCTCTACATTCTGGACACTTTACCGGTAGCATGTTCTAGTGTAGATTGAGCTATCAAAATTCATCAGTAACTTGGTCATCCCTCTCTTACTCTATTCAAACACTTATGCCCTCAATACAATTACATTTCTACTCTTAATTGTGAACCATGTCAATATGCTAAACTTCATCGTAGTAGTTCTAAACCTAGAATAAATAAACGTGCAAGTGCACCATTTGAACTTGTACATTCAGATATTTGGGGACCATCATCTACTGTATCTAAATCTGGTTTTAAATACTTTGTAACTTTTGTAGACGATTATTCTCGTGTTACATGGTTATTTCTAATGAAGCAGAGATCTGAAGTGTTTTCTATTTTCTGTGATTTTCATACTGAGATTCAAAATCAGTTTAAGACAAATATTCAAACCCTAAGGAGTGATAATGCTAGAGAGTACACGTCTCATACTTTTAGCACATATTTAACTCAGCATGGTATTTTGCATGAGACTTCATGTGTTGACACTGCATCTCAGAATGGGGTTGCTGAGAGAAAGAATCGTCATCTACTTGAAACCACTCGTGCATTGCTATTTCATATGAAGGTGCCAAAACCATTTTGGGCAGATGTTGTGTTAACAGCATGCTATCTTATTAATAGAATTCCATCTACAGTTCTTGACTTTGAGATTCCATACAGAGTTTTATCCCTAATAAAGAATTACATCCCATTAAACCAAGGGTATTTGGATGCACCTGTTTTGTCAGAGATGTGAATCCTCAGCTTGGTAAACTTGATCCAAAGTCCTTAAAATGTATCTTTGTTGGATACTCAAGATTACAGAAAGGATACAAATGCTTTTGCCCTAGTTTAAACAAGTATCTAATATCAATAGATGTAAATTTCATGGAGGATTGCCTTGCGGCGGCAAAAGGAGCTGACGATTTTGAATCAGAAGAGAGATTTCAAGAAATGGCAGATAGGGTTACCAAGGGTTTATTTAATTAATATTAGGGATCAGTCTTGCATCGAATTAAACCACATGCTCCACCGCTTGTGCGGGCCCCCGTCAATTCCTTTGAGTTTCATTCTTGCGAACGTACTCCCCAGGCGGGATACTTAACGCGTAATCGCAACGACCCAATTGCAAGAGCGGAGCACCAAGAAATCTCCTGGACCTATTGTTAAGAAGAGTGAATTATTATTTTCATTAATAGCATTTAACCAACCAGGAACCCTTAGGAGTAATTGGTTAGATACATTGACTTTCTATTATAAAAATATTTGCTGATCGTTTTTATGAAAAGTCAGACGGTCCAGTAAAATTGAGTACCTTCACCCTCTGATAAGAAATGTATCGAATCGATTCTTTTTAATGAATAGATCCAATCGCAACTTTTGTTTTCTCCCTAATAGAATGTTTAACCGATCCATTCCGGATCGATCGAATTGAAGTGTCAAATTGGTAATTTTTCTTACATCTCCCCCCCGGTGCCCAGGTATCATATACGCCCACTTCCGATGCCATATTATCAATCATCCAATTCATCAAGCCAGGAGGAGGATGATATATCATCAAGTTCACAAAGCCAGGAGGAGAATGATGACTTCTTAGTTTATTCTAAACCACAACAAGAACCCGAACCACCTAATACAGCAGAAATCAGACGCACATTTGATCCTAATCTTGATCTTCCTATTGCTCTTAGAAAAGGAAGAAGGCAATGTACCTATCCTATAGTTGAATTTATATCAAACAAACATATCCCCAATCATTCATATTCATTTATTACCTCGTTGGATTCTATTAGTATTCCCAAAACTGTTACTGAAGAACTATCCATACCAGAATGGAAGAAAGCTATGATAGAAGAAATGAACGCTTTAGAACTGAATAATACTTGGGATCTAGTTACCCTGCCAGACTCAAAGAAGGATATTGGATGTAGATGGATATACATAGTTAAAATGAATCCAAATGGGACAGTAGCTAGATATAAAGCTCGGCTTGTGGCTAAAGGTTATGCTCAAATATATGGCATGGACTATTCAGAAACTTTCTCTCATGTTGCAAAGATTACTTCCATTAGGCTGTGCATTGCTTTAGCTGCTAGATTTAATTGGAAACTTCACCAGTTAGATATAAAGAATGCATTTCTTCATGGTGATCTTAATGTGGAAATATACATGGTTCAACCCCCTGGATTTATAGCTCAAGGAGAAGATAATATGGTGTGTAAACTCAGAAAGACACTCTATGGTTTAAAGCAAAGCCCAAGAGCCTGGTTTGGGAAATTTAGTCAAACACTTGAAAGATTTAGAATAAGCAAATGCAAGAGTGATCATTCAGTATTTCACAAAACATCTAAACAAGGTTTAATTTTGTTAGTGGTGTATGTGGATGACATAGTAATAACTGGAAATGATGAAGAGGGAATAGCCAGTCTGAAATAGTTTATTCATACTCATTTTCAAACCAAGGATCTAGGAGAGTTGAAATACTTCTTAGGTGTAGAAGTTATTAGAAGCAACAATGGTATCTTTCTGTGTCAAAGAAAATATATACTGGATCTATTAACAGAGACAGGGAAACTTGGTGTCAAGCCTCAAACTACTCCAGTCATACCTAATCTCAAACTTATGCCTGATGAAGAATTATTTGATAATCCAGAAAGATATAGAAGATTGGTGGGAAAATTGAACTACTTAACCATAACGAGACCTGATGTATCATTTGCAGTGAGTATAGTTAGTCAATATATGTCTTCACCAAGCAAGCAACATTGGTTACTTCTTGAACATATTCTTGGATATTTGGAGGGAACCTCTAGACATGGTATCTTATATGCTAATCATGGTCATATGAAGTTGGAAAGCTTTGCTGATGCAGATTGGGCTGGATCAAAAGAAGACAGGAGATCTACCACTGGATTTTGTGTGTTTCTTGGAAGAAACTTGGTATCCTGGAAAAGCAAGAAGCAAAGTATAGTATCACGATCTAGTGCAGAATCTGAATATCGTGCTATGTCTAAAGTAGTGTGTGAAGTAATGTGGATTAAACATTTGTTCAAAGAATGCAATTTAGAGTTTGAGCAACCTGCTAGATTGTGGTGTGATAACAAAGCAGCTATTCATATTGCTTCAAACCCAGTTTTCCACGAAAGAACGAAGCATATAGAAGTAGATTGTCATTTCATTCGGGATAAAATCCAAGATGGTGAAATTATAACTCAGTATATTCAAACGAAGGACCAACCAGCGGATTTGCTCACTAAAGCTGTGAATGGAGAACGAATTAAGTGCTTAAGTAACAAGTTGGGTTTGTTTGATATGTACAACCCAACTTGAGGAGGAGTATTATGAAATAACACAAATAATATTCAATTCATGATGCTCAGCCCATTTTAGTTATCGGCCCATTTACTGTAGCGTGCACATATACAAGTGTATCAGTTTTTTGCTTGGTGACTGTCTTCTTTTCTTTGAACTCGAATTCATTATGTTTTACTTGCTTTCTGATATGAAGAATAATAAATGGTGATTTCATATGTTTCAAATCTGATTTCTATATTTCTGCAAAGTTGATTTCACAAATAAATCACAAGGAAATAAAATGGAATACAGATAAGTGTACCCATGGTTATAGATTTCAAAATGGTTTATAATTTCGAATTAAAATTGTTCATTTAAACCATTAAAGGATGAAGTCATTATACCTTCAAATCAAATATTAAATTCTCAAAATTTAACCTTTTATGAGCTCATTTAAATACTTTAAACATTTAAATTTCAGCTTTCGCAGCACTTAGAAATACTGCGGTTAGTTACATTTGAAAACAATTCAATTCAGAAAAGATAGCATTTACAAAAACTGCTGTAATAGTTCAGTTTTAATTGCAAAATAGTTCAATTCAGCAAAGACAGCTTTTACAAACTGCTGTACTAGTTCAATTACATTCAAAATCACATTTCAGCCAACTACAGCACTTAACAAGTGCTACAATAGCTCTGTTATTAGTTTCAGGTTTTAAATTTAGTTTTCGCGACTACAGCACTTACAAAGTGCTGTAATAGCCCTTAGTTCATTTTAACCTTTTAGTTCATTTCTGCAACTACAGCACTTACAAAGTGCTACAGATTCACTTTAGTTCAGATTTTAGTTATTATTCAGAAACGATAGCATTTCTGAAGTGCTACTAATTAAATTTCCAGATTTACACTAAAATTTCAGAAACAATTAAACTTCAATTTAAACCATTTTAATTGTATAAAAATCATATTTTCCACTTTAAAATGGTCATTTAAATACCCTTTAACTTAGGATTTTTATAAAGTAAATTTCACAAATAAATATCAAATTTTTCATTACTTCACTTATTAAATTCAAGTGTACAGTTTTTCCTATTCTTTGCATTCACTTAACACTTTAATTTAATTTATCATTTCAGAAATAAAACTAAATTTCCATTTTATTTTCTTTTACTTAAACTTCCATTTTTTTAAAACCAAATCTCACAAATTCCAAGTCAAGTTAAATTCCAAATTACCATTTTAAGCATTCATTTGTTTAACATTTTATATTCATAGAAAAATCAATAACACTATAATAAATCATTTTAAATTCAAATTAAATCAAAATGTCATGATTTACATTTTTAAAATACTTAAAAATATCCAGAAAAATATATATATAATAACCACGGGTCTGTATACTATTTTCTAACCTGTCAAGTGATACGGATAATATATCATTTCAATCCGTAATTTACAAAGAAAAATCCGGGTTCTATCATTTCAAACCCGCAATCCCAAGTTAAATAAAATAAATAAAAATCACTCGAGCCTATCATTTCAGCCCATAATGATTTTTCCCTATTCTAAAGTCCGTTTGGGTATGTATCATTTCAACCCATAGTGATTCTATTCTACAGGGAACTTGCAATGTGATTAACAGAAATAAATAAACAGTATAACAGAATATAACAATATCAGATGATGTTACAGGTTTATAACAGGGTTTGACATCACATAAGACATATCACAGGCAGGTATAGCATGATATAACAGTTCTACATATTCTCATGTTGTCACTTCACAAATTCTATAAGTATGAATGTCAATCGTGAATAACTCACCTTTTTAAGCTGGAGTTCGCAAAACAAAACACACTGATACTTCCAAAAGGCACGATATAGCACGACTAAGATTCAAGTGGAGAGAGAGCCAAGGTTTCGATCTTGTATACAAAAATAAACAAGCAATATATAAATATATTTTCAACACAAAAATAAGTTGAAACAAAATGGAATTTGAATTGACAAAAGAGACAAATGGCTTAACCTTGCTTTCAAATCACAAATGCTTGACCATGACTCATCATGGGCTCGGCCATACATGTTTTAGAGGTGGAAATGGTTTGGGTTTGGACCTAATAACACACGACTAGGCAAGAGAATGTGAAGAGAATGGAGTTATAAGTGAGGAATGCAAAGGGTCAATGCCTAAAAGGAGTTTGGTTGCAACATAGGCTCGGCCTATGGCACATTTGGGCTTGGCCGGAGGCAAGTACATGTCAGGTCAGAGGAGATGGTGATGTTCAGAGGTGACATACTTGGTGGTGGTGGTGGCTAGGGTGATGGCCGAGGCAACTAGGGTGGTGATGGTGGAAATATAGGCTCGGCTATGCAATTTTGGAAGGGGTTTGCAATGTTTTGTGGGTGGAAGTCACCATAGTGGTCACGGCCATGGTCTGGCCAGAGGAAGAGGAGGTGCTGCCGTGGATGATAAGGAGGAGGAAGTGATGGTCGGTGGAAATGTGGTGTGGTTATGGTCGAGATAAGCTTGAAGAGGCAAGGCAAAACAATGAAAGATGAAGAGAAAAGTAGAAATATGAAGCCATTACTTACAAATATTTTCAGGAAAAGAGAAATGGCCGTGAGTTGTAAAGGAAGTGAGAAGTTTCTCATGTGAAAAGCAATGAAAAATACACGGCTAAGACACAAGAAAAGAACGGCCAAGAAATGAAGAGACTAGCAAATGAAGAGTCACAAGTTTTAAAAGCTTTTGTCTCTTTGAATTTCCAAATTTATTTATACAAAATAAACAAAATAAAAATCAAGTAAATAGAATAAAAAAATCAAAACAAAATAAAGTGGAAATGAACATAAAAGATTAGTCTCAGGAAAAATAGAAAATAAATAAAGAAAATAGTTTATTATATTGAAACTAGAATTAAAAATTGTAAACAAAATACAACTAGTAAAGGAAATTCCAACTCAACAAGATTCACACAACTTAATTCAAAACTCAAAACAAAAATAAAGGATGGCAAAAAAAAAAGAAATTGAACAATAACGTGCAGATAAAATCCTGCGTATAAAATGTTGAATTTACCAAATTTTTAAAAGTTTTAAAACGGAATTCGATGAAACGAAAAACAGAACAGATATCAAAACCAATTACTGTTTCAAAGGAAAAGATTAAAATTTAAAATTTCAATTTAAAATTCACAGTTTGACAAAATATAACATTTCCAGAAAATCAATATTTAATTGTATTTGGAAAAATAAAATAGAAACAAAAATCCAAAATACATTGGAAAATTCCAAACTTCAATTTAAAAATTATGTAAAGATCAAAGTTTCAAAATAAAAATTTATTTAAAATATTTATTAAAATTATGGGTTGTTACATGTTCAAAGGATTTAAATTTGGAATTTCAAAGTTGAAGTGTCAAGTATAAATGAATTTATCGGAATTTGAGTTATTGGAAATGTTTGGGTATAACTTTGAAATCTATTTTAAATTAATTTAAATAATTTTAGCAATTTAAACTATTTTTTTTATTTAATTTAGTATAACCTATTTAATCCAATTAATCTATTTTTACCTATTCTAAACTAATTAAATTTATTTAATCTATTTTAAATCTATTTAATATAATTTAAATCTATTAATCTATTTTAAATTTATTTAAATCTATTTAAAATCTACTTAATATAATTAAATCTATTAAATCTATAATTAATCTATTTTAAACATTTTAAACCTAATTAAATCTATTTAATCTATCTTTAATCTATTTAAATCAATTTAAAGCTAATCAAATCAAATTTAAATCTATTTAAACTATTTTAAAACTATATAAACCATTTGTAATTACCTAAACTATTTTCTAAAATTTCAGACTGTGTAAAGTTGAAGTATTTATATTTAAATCCGTGATGATGATTTTCCGACCTAAGTTGGACATTGGAATTGATACCTTTTTGTGAAATGACATATTTGTGTGAATAAGATGATTTGGAAATGAATAATTAATTAACTTAACTTGTCAATAATTTCCAAGTGATTATGATTTTGGAAAAGTGAATATTATTTCGAAAGAGATATTATTTGAAATTGAATATGATATTTTGATATAAATTTTGAATTGACCTTTTTGAAATGTAAAAGAACCATCCGGTGTGAAATAAGCATTTGGTTGTTAAAGAGACCGGGATCAGATATTGTCATACTCTCTGCCAATACCGAAAACCACTTTAACAACAGTGTACGTGGTGGAGATTCCAGAAATGAAGTAGGATGGATTGGTGAACGATTTCTGTATAAGGTATTGACGTGACCCTGACTCCCATGAGTCAGCTTAGATGTGACTAAAACAGAACCCATGCCGGGCCAAGTGAGGTCATTCCTTCGATCGGACACATTTCTTCGATACCATATTTTGACTTTGTGATGATTTGGTGGCCACCCCTTGATTTTGATTTAGGAGTGTGTTCCGAGGTGGGCGGTAGTAGCTGTGTTCACATGCCCTAACGCGCCTTCTACGAGTTTGATTTGTACCATACCTATGGAGTGCCCTCTGTTAGCCCTCCAGTTTACGGAGGAATTATGGTACTGTATAGACTATGGGAATATATAAAAATGTGTTAAGGGGGATATGGGTAACGCCTTAACACTATTTTAATACTTTACTTTATTGTAGACACTATTATAATAGCGTATTGTACTACATAGTAGATAGTTTAACGGATCCTTAGGAGATGGAAATCCCGAACATCTCTTTAGTTATTGCACTCATGTTAGACACTGGATAAGAGATGTCAAACCCGTAAACATCTCTGACGTCGTTCCACTCATATTTATTTACTGTTGATTTAACTTACATAAGATCTTTTAGTTTTGACTCGAGTGTTTTGTCTTTTCAATTCGCTCGGGCCAGCCTGAGCATTTCATGGTTGAAGACCATATTTCTGGAGGACGAAGACGAAGATTTGTACTATTATTATTTATTATATTTATCCCACTACATCATGTTGTTCTGCTGTATTTATTTATTTATTCCTATTTTATGTAACTCTGGTTTTGTGTTGTAAAAGAATAATCAAATGTATTTATAAAACGGCTTCATGAACTGTTATTTGATTATTATATTTTGTCATTCCACTGCGAGATTCTGTATTTGTTTTATTTCTTTCTCTTTTTCTTATTTACCCCATAATAATCTACCCTTTTGAATGATTTGAGTTTGGCGTGTGTGTCATCTTAAAACGTCCAAAAAGGCAGGTCGTTACAGAACGTGTGATGAACGCGACCAATCCACGCCTCCATTCGACGACTATAAACCAATTCCACTGTTGGGTCTGTAGATCGCTTCGGGCTCTATGATTTCCTAGTTGAGAGTTTTCGATGATTGTTTACGGATTGGGAGAAATTTGAGGAAGAAGATTGAAGAATTTCGGCCATTGGTGATAAGGTGGAGGCGTAGCTCTGATATTAGGGTTAGGGTTACTGTGCATAGTATATTTATAAATGTGCGAACGTATTATTTTATTATTATTTTGACTTTTCACATATTTTCCTAACGAACTCCAAACATAGCGTGCCGCTAGATGTTTATAATGTTTTACTCCTATTCCAACACAATGGAACATGTTTCGGGGCCTAATTCGATCGTATGTGGAAGGTAACTTTTTGAATCCAATTAAAATATTAAATTTTCGATATTAATTTCAACGCGTTTCTAACCCGTACAACCAAACGATAATTCCAAACGCTACGAAATTTGAAATCCGATAATAATATACTATTACGGATCCAATGCAACTGGTTTCATCAAATTCCAAGACTGTGCCCCGGATCAATGTTTTAACGTCTCAATTATAATATAAAATTTTCAATTTCTAATTATTCGCTTTTAAATCCAATTTTAAATGTTAACAATCTTCATTGTTGTTTATATAAAATTTACCTCAATTTCCGATATCATTTTCAGTCATATTAAATTCAGAATTCAATTGTTCAAATAATTTCCAATGTTAAATTCAAACAATTTAATTGTTCAATATCCAACAAATTTCAATATTATATTTTAAATGAATTTTAGTTATCAATCAATTACTTTATTTACATCTAATGGATTCAACATTTATTATTCAACTCAACTATTGATTGTAAACACATTCAATACATAGCTTTTCCTTTCAATGCTTATTATTACTTAAATCTTCGAATAATTAAATTTTGTTCCAGTTCATATCCAAAATTTACATTCAAAATCATTAAATTTTTATTTTTAACCATTTTTATTCAATAAGTACATTAAATTTAATAATTTAAAATAGGTAAAAATACGGGTCGTTACAATCTCCCCCACTCAAAACTTTTCGTCCCCAAAAAGATGTTAAGTAAAGAATTTAACATTTGATATATTTTATTCAAAACAATCAACTTATAAAACAATAAAATTTCATTTATAAAACCATTACTACGTCTCTACTATGCTACTTCGATCGGCTTACGGAATTTACAAGTTAGTTATCAAAACAAGTTACAAAAATTTTAAAACTTCAAAAAATTTCTAACACCCGGATTTACGGAAAATTTCGGTAGAGTCTCCTTTGCGTGGCTTGATCAGGACAACTACAAAACGCTACTACATGCCCCAAACCAACAAAAGCTAAGTGGCTCCATCATAAAACCATTAAATCAAAATGACAAAATAAACGTGTATCTTTTAGTCGAGCAATCCAAATTTTCTTGATTTTAAATACCTACATCTTATTCACTAATGATATCCGATCATATAATTTAAATCATTTTATATTTTTCATTTTCAATTTCCAATATTTGCTTTACTTAAGCCCGTACGATGTACATATATCATCCGTCCGCAATAGCAAATCTGATCGCTCACTCGATCACTAAACTTCGCTTCCGAACTAGTATCGTTCAAACGACTCTCTAGTGCGGACTCAGATTTGGTTCCTTGGTTTGAAATTGTTATTCTCCTTGCATAGCCATATACTATGATAGAGAATTCCAGAATCAAATCAAAATTCCATATCCAGGGTTCACCATTGAGAACCGAGTGAAAAATCCTAACTCGGATCGATATAAATTATCTCGAAATTCTGTGCTAATCTAGATCAAATCGTTATGCGAATAAAATAATATACGTACAACTTACATATTTATTCCAATTGATTCTTAGTTACACCAAATTCTTTTCATTCACATTCATTTCATAATTTCATTTAATAACAACTATTTTTTTAAATCATTTTATTAATCATCAATTTAGTTTATAATCATTCTATAAGAGTCCGACATCTTATATGTGACTTTATCTAAGTTTATAGTTATCTCAAAAGTTACAAATTCAATTTCACAATTTCTTTGCAAATTTATGTTCAATTCTACAACCAATTTACAAAGATATTATTTGATTCATTTGTCTACTTTCTTAAGTTCACTTACTTATTCCATTTAGTCATTAATCATTTCATAATATACTAATTAACTATATAGCATTTATTATTACAACTAAATTTCCATTTATATACATTTTTATTACTTTTAGGTTTTGTTTACTTGTATAATATCCCATTACATATCCAAATCACCATTTTAACTTTGAACATTTGGTAAGTCTTATTATATGTTATTATAATGCAATTTGGTATTATACAAATTAATCTGATTCATTTTACTTAATTAGAATGTTCACAACTTTTAACTTGTTCAAATTTTCTTTACTTTCAATTTTAGAGTTGCAAAATTCAACTCTAAAGTTCCTCAAAACATTTATAGCTTAGATTTCTTAATTCTCTTATTTTATACGTTCTGGTTATTCAAATATTTCAATTCCTTCAAATAATTTGAAGATTATTAATTAACAGAACTTAAAAATTTAAACACCGGGTACACTTGAAATCATTTGAAATAAGTATATATACTTATCTCTTTTATATATCAAATCATACTTTTGGAGTTTAAACCAAAATCTGTTTGTGAAAATAATTTCATAGCAAAGCTTCTCAGAAGCCTCTCCCTTTGATACTCAAAAATGAACGTCGATCATGCTGCGCAGTCATCACCGAAATTATTTTCCAGCAACAGAAGAGGGAGTACTGAATTCATTACTTTTAAAATTTATTTGAAAACAATTTGTATTTTTGTATACTTTTAAACAATACTAATATTATTTTTCAAATGTTGAAAACCTTTTTCAGAAACACTGGAATTTAAATTTCTTAAATTCTCAACTTTATATTCATTTTACTTGCAATTTATATTTAATAAATCAATTTATACAATTTCATTTTCTTATAATCATATAATAGCTAATAGTTTAGGAGTATTGACTATTCAAACAATAAACGATAATGATCAATATTATCATTTCTAACAACCAATTCACACTATATATACCCTAATAATTTCTGAAAACTTATTTCTTTATATATAAAATATAATCAGGGTAAAATTATTTCATTTACCTAATTTCAAAACAATACCGTGTCGGTTTACCTTGTTTAAGAGTTTAGAAACCCCTATGGATACGGTAGTACTTCCCGTACCGACCAGAATTCATAAACACTCAACCGATAAGTCAACACAATATAAAACATTTCATATTCACTAATAAATACGCGCTCATATCTATTAATACACTCAAACTCATTCTAGGGTGCTACTGACCCTATCTCTAATGTGTTACCCAACAAAGCTATGGTTATCGCTAAACCAAAGCTCTTATACCAACTGTGACGACCCACATTTCGGAAGTTTTAAATCGACAATAATCCACACATGTCCAACTTAAACTGTAACAACCCGCATATTTTACGATTCGTATATTTAAATGTTTAATTTAAATATAGCATCGTTAGTCGGATTTTAGTCCGAAAAAGTCACTATTCGTAGATGAACAGTTGAATTAGTGTAAAATCTATATGGATAGTGCTATTTGGAAGTGCCTATTTGAAAACACATTTTTCCAGAAATTCAGACGTCTGAAATAACTAATTTAGACGTCTGAAATGGTTCGAATCAAACCAGAGAGGAAATAGGCTAAAATAGCCATTTTCAGACGTCTGAAATATACCATTTAGACGTCTGAATATTGTTCTAGAACAACATTTATTTTTCCAGATTCAGACGTCTGAATCGTGCATTTCAAACGTCTGAATGAAGATGGAAAATTCTTATTTTTCCAGATTCAGACGTCTGATTTGCAGATTTCAGACGTCTGAATGATGAATGAATTTGAGAATCAACATTTTGGACTCGAGACCACTTCCACTGTGTTCAAAATGGTGTTTGCGAATTTTTTGAGTATAAGCTTCGATATGTTTGGAGCGAGTTGAATTTTGATGTTTTCTAAGTGGGCTTTTGGGTTTGGGTTTCACCCAACTCATTCTATACCTTAACTCAGCCCCCTCTCCTCTCCATTCACCCATCTCATTTCCTAAACACTCAAGCTCAACTGAAAATGGGGGAAGAGAATGCGAAATAGAAATTGCCAAGCCCTAGTTCCTCTTGCAATCTCAAATTCTTGCTCCAAAATCCAAGAGAAGCTTAGGTAAGCCTTCTCTTCATCTTCTCCATCTTATTTCCTCTTCGATTTCTGAAATCTCCTAAACCCTAACTTAGGAAATATTTGTTTTTGAGCTTAGATTGAAGCTCCTTGGGTTGAAATTGAAGAGTGATTGTTCTAGCCTTGCTCTCTAGCTTCTCTCTTGTGTTTTTGGGTTTAAAGGTGAGTTTTTGGAACTCACATCTATGTCTATATCTTTGATAGTCGTTGGGTATGAATTCCTAACATCTATTTCTTCTTCATTGCCTTTGAATTGAATTGGTTTGATGAACATTCCAATTTTTGGTGTTTTGAAATCAAAATCTATGAAAATACTTATATGGATGTTTGGACATGTTTGTCGGAGTGTATCGGTGAGTCTTTAAGGTCGGGTAGTCGTTAAGCGTAAACCCCTAGCTATCATCACTCATCCAATTGCTTCCGATATAATTTGGCCATTTTTGGCCTAGGCAAAGTATAGCCTGAACACCAGTTTCAGACGTCTGAATACAATTCAGACGTCTGAATCTGCTTGTCTCGGCCCAATTTGCCTATTTTATGTGGGTTTCCAATTTTTATCTATTCATGATTATCCGATTTACTGTTATCATTTATTAATTGACTTTGATGACTTCTTTTTCGGGACTTTTGAGAATATCCATTTTGATGGATTCAGTATCGATTTCTTTGGATTTGATTCACTCTTAGAATGTGGATTTTGGTGATTGATTGTTTCTACAATCATTCCTGTGATTTGTCACTTTAAAATATAAAGGTTTTCTATACTAGTAGTAAATATTCAAACTCTTTTTCGAAGATGATTTCAACTCTATTTTTAAATATAAAGCTTATTTTCAAAACCGTTTTCCAATCTATTAGTATATACAAACCTTTACCTCATTCGTATGAGAAATCTAATTAAATGACTTAGTAAAACAAGTGGTATGAAACGCTTGTGTTTACTTCGTCGGTTAATTCTTGGACTTGTTCGATTGAAACTCTTGTGAAAATTTTCGAGTGGAAATCTACAATCTGTTCGTAAATATTTGAGTTAAGCAAGTGGTTATGGGACATGAAGCTAAACTCTTATATTTACTAGCTTAGTGTAATCGACACTTTTTGATGATTAATGATGATCATTTTGCGATTTAGACTAGCATTGTGCGATGTCTCTTTCTCCACGTGGGGGACTATACCCCGTTCTTTTGAGCTTCCTCTCATTTTTATGGGCTAGAGACCCATGGTCTTTGGACCGTTTGTGGAGCAATCGGCTCATTAAGTCGGTGCATGGGGTGTATCTTTTTAGGTGCATCGATGTTCGACTAGGCATGGGGGTATCTTTTTAGGTGCATCGATGTTAGTTAATACATGGGACGTATCTTTTCAGGTGCGTCGATGTTCGACTGTGCATGGGGTGTATCTTTCTAGGTGCGTCGATGTTCGGTTTATGGTTAGCGACCATGGAATAGCGTTCCGTTTGTGATACACGTGTTAGTGAGTTTTCATGCTCCCGTTTGTGATAGGCCTTCCCCCTTTTGTGATTTCTGGATTTCTCATTGTGATTTCTAGAATTTGTGTTTCACCTATTTTCGTGGATTGGCATTGATATGTTTTGTCAATATTTGTGTTTTGGTGAATAATTTGAAGAATATGATTCTTTTTGGTGTTTCGAAATGATTTGAGATATTGTATGATTTTTGTTGTTATTTGATGTATACTTGACACAGTATGACATTTTTGTTATCATACGTTTTCGGTCATATCTCTTTCCTATATCATTTTATCTGATATTTATAGCTAGACTGATCCGTTTATTATTTTCTTCTTAAATAATACTCGGGTCAGACCGAGGTATTTCAGGTGCTCCTGCTTGACTTCTTATCAGGGATTATCATTTGATCCTTTTGGCTAACTACTTTAGATTAGTAGATTTTGTTATTATACATTTGAGTTATAGACTCTCTGATGTATAATTATTCTTTTGTTTAGCACTTTATCTACTCTCTTGTGATGTAGTGGATCTTGTTTTACCACTATTTTGATGTACACTTTTATGTGTTATATTCATATCTGTTTCCGCCTTCGTGATATGAATATCTGTGACTGATTTGTGTTATGCTTATTTCTACGTTTGTTTTCGAGGTCCACTTAGCCACTGTATGGTAGCTTTGAGATGTATCAGTATGTCGGATTTCCTCTTGAAATGAAATGTAAGTTATATTTTCTGACATATCGGTGCTCGCATAAAGCAATTACACAGATGGTCGCTCCTCAACAGCCTTATTCTTCACCCTAGTTGACGGCATTACTCCGTAGTGTCCTTGGCTAGTGTGAGTATAGAGGTGGGGCGTCACAGCTTGGTATCAGAGCCAAACTTTGGAACAATGTAGAATAATCTAGCAAGGATCATTGTCCTAAGTCTTCCTTAGGAATCGTGCCATAGGATTTAATTCGAGTCTTCGTACCGTTCTATCCTATTTTCTTTTGTGATGCCTTGTTTTATCAATCAAGGTTGTTTGATATTCATTTTGAGAATAACCTTTTTCCTCTTCTTTCTTTCTTAGAGAAGAGAAATGGTTAGACCTGGCCGTCCCAGAGCCGGTCAATCTAGTGCTACTCCTTGGGATGGAGTATTTATGTCAGCTCAACAACTTTTAGATCTTGTGAACAATGCCCGAGCTGCCGGACCTGTTCCAGCGCTAACTCACCCTAAATCCGGGTTTGCACGCTTGTGCAGAGACTATACCGCTTTGGGTGGAAGGCCGTTCAAGGGATCCAAAAATGTTATAGAAATCCAAGCTTGGCTTAGATCATGCGATCGCATCTCTTCCCGCATGGATCTTATTGATTCACTTCGAGTCCAAGTGGCTTCTAGCATGCTCCAAGAAAGAGCATTAGATTGGTATGAGCTTTTGATTTCTGAAATTATCGAAGCGGATCTTACTCGGGAGCAATTCCGGGAAAGATTCGAATTGAAGTTTGTGTCGGAGGCTGAAAAAGTAACTTTAGCCCGATGCTTTATTGACCTTGTTCAAGGTGAATCTTCTGTGACGGATTACGTCGCATCTTTTGAATCTCTCTCTAAATATGGGGTCCAGTATATTAATACCCCATTGAAGAAAAATCAGAGGTTTGTCTATGGGTTGAATAAGAACCTCAAAAAGCCTTTACTTCTAAAACTGGAAGTTTCTTTTGATCAGCTTGTTGATATCGCTCTTCGGCTTGAAGAGTCCGATAGAGAAAGTGATGTTGAAGTTGTGCGTGCCAAACAGAACTTCAACAATAACATGAAGAGGCCTATTAAGTTCAAAGGCCCCAATCCTGACAAGAAAGGGAAGCAAGAAACTTCTGTAGCAAAGACTCCTACCACTAGTCGTGGACGATGCTACAATTGTGATTCTATGGACCACTATGCAAATGAGTGTCCGAAACCCCTTTATTGTCGCTATTGCAAAAGTTTGAGTCATCATATATCTGTGTGTCCCATACTTCAAGCAAGAAGGAGGGAAAGGTAAATGTTGTGCAAGCCTCTACTAGCACTTCTCTTGGTCAAGGTATTTCTCATTCTATCCTTGTTGATATATGTTTTGTGATTACCTTATTCGAGTTCTTTTTGATTTTGGGTTCATCTTATTATTTTATATCAAAAGAACTTGTTGATTCTTTTTCTTAACATTTTTGGGCTTGATGACTTCTTTGAGAATTGCGAATCCGGTTGGTGGGTCCGCAACACTCAGTTTGTTTCTTTTAAAGATGTCGAGATTATTTTATGTGATTTTCTTTCCGAGCCGATTTGCATGTTATGCGTTACTTAGGCTTCGGAATTGATTTTTGTGAAAGGATTGGCTTTATCTTTATGAAGCCCATATCCCGTGTCCCGAGTGGACTATTCATCTTCGACATTCTCAATCTGTTAAGCAGATTTCTATTTTTCTTTGTGATTTCGATTCCAATTTGGTGGCATCATTTTTATTCTTTAAGCCCACATGATGAGGAAAGTGTTATTTCTCTCATTTTAAATAGTTTGTGAATTTTCTGGTATTTTTGAGCTTGTCTTAGGATTATCACCTAAGCAACCTTTTGAGTGGTGTTAAGGTCTTTTCAGCTCGACCTTGCCACCGGTTTTCATTAGCTACGAGTTGCGACAGTTAGCATTCCACTTACCACATTCTGCACTCGTTATGATTCTTGTGAGTGGTTCGTTATGTCATTCGATTTGACAAACCTTCTTCCTTATTTCACCCATTTTGTGAATCGAGTATTCTATGAATATCTCGATTAGTTTATCCTTATATTTATTGATTATGGATGAAAATAACAACAATTTAAAATTTGCAAATCTTTTTAATAAGATATTTATATGTATGATTGGATTTTGTTCTTAAAAGGAGCAAAGAATATTTGTAAAAATTTTAAGAGACTTGTTTATAATATCAAAAATGATTTTGTGTTGTTTTTCCCATTGAGTGCTTTAAGAATTCTGGTCGATGCGCTTGATCAACGTTATCGATAGGAATCTCCTAAACGCTATGATGAGACAATCAGACACAGTAAATTGACTCGTAATAAGTCACTTTTTCTAAAAAGATGATTACACAAATTTAATTATAATTTTGAAAGTCTTAGCTTTTCGGGAAAGAGGATCATTTAAAAGAACTCTTTTCTGATGTTTTTATTCTTGCAATTCCCAAAGGGAATCAAAACTTTATTGTTTTTACCGATACTAGTCGTATTGGTTTGGGTGTCATTCTCTTGCTATGGGAATGTGTTATTACGTATGCCTCTTGACAATTAAAGCTTGTCGAGACTAGATATGCCATTTATAATCTAGAGCTCGCGGCTATTTTTTTCGCTCTTAGAATTTGGTGTCGTTATCTTTTGGAAGAGAAATTTGTTATCTACCCTGATCATAAGTTTTTGAAGTATTTATTTTCTCGAAAGGAACTTAATTTGCGTCAACAACGTCGGCTCGAGTTCCTTGCATCTTATGATCTTGATATTCTTTGTACTCTAGAAAAGGGAAATCGAGTTGCTGATGCCCTTAGTTGTAAGCAACAAGCAGTTGTTTCTTTGATGATATCCGAATGGAATGATCTCGAGACTTTATCCACTTGTGAGATTCGAGATCGTGAATCCGATTCATGTTCATCTCTTGTTTTGTGTAGCCTCGAGGCTCGTCCTTCTCTTTTGAACCATACCTCTTTTAGCTAAACTCTATGTTAGATTAAACTGCATGGAGTTCCTACTTCTATTGTTAGCAATCGTGATCCATTATTTTACTAGTGGATATTGGTAAGGTCTTCAAAAGCTTTGGGAACAAAGCTTAATTTTTGCACCGCTTATCGTCTTCAATCCGATGAACAACCGAGCATGTGAATCAAACTCTTGAAGATCTCTTTCGTGCATGTGTTCTTGATTTTGGTGGAAGTTGGGAAGATCATATTTCTCTCGTTGAGTTTTCTTCCAATTATAGCTTCCAATCTAGTATTGGTATGGCACCTTTCGAGGCACTCTACGGAAGGCCATGCCGATTTTCTTTGTGTTGGCTTGAAGCCGGTGAGAAGCTGGTTTTATGTCCAGAATTTATTGGTGTTCATTCGTATTTCACCTATGATGGGTGATGTGCGTTTCAGTTGATCGGAAAAATTTGCATCTCGATATGTTGGTCCATATCCCATCACCGAACGTATTTGTTCAGTGGCTTATCGCTTTTATTACCGGCTCAGTTTTCTGCTATTTATGACGTATTCCACGTCTTTCAACTACGGAAATACCTTAGGGATTACGATTTTTATTCTTGAGCACAGTATAATTGAGGAAATTGAAGTTTCACCAAATTTGACTTATGAGCAACATTCTATTCGTATAATTGCTTCGGAGGTTAAACACCTTCGAAATAAAGATGTTCCTCTTGTGAAAGTTCAATGGTCCTCAAATCCTAAGGATTGCTCTTGGGAATCTTGAGAATTCATCGAGCAAAAACATTCGGACTTACTCTTTCATGCTCTTTATGGTGAACTTCTTATTTCAAATTTTCTTTTGTATTGATATGATTTTATGGTTGTTACTCTTTATTTTCTTCTTAGTTATTGCGAGGACGCAATTTCTTTAAGGAGGGGAGTCTGTAACAACCCGCATATTTTACAATTCGTATATTTAAATGTTTAATTTAAATATAGCATCGTTAGTCGGATTTTAGTCCGAAAAAGTCACTATTCTTAGATGAACAGTCGAATTAGTGAAAAATCTATATGGATAGTGCTATTTGGAAGTGCCTATTTGAAAACATATTTTTCCAGAAATTCAGACGTTTGAAATGACTAATTCATACGTCTGAAATGGTTCGAATCAAACCAGAGAGGAAATAGGCTAAAATAGCCATTTTCAGACGTCTGAAATATACCATTCAGACGTCTGAATATTGTTCTGGAACGACATTTATTTTTCCAGATTCAGACGTCTGAATCGTGCATTTCAAACGTCTGAATGAAGATGGAAAATTCTTATTTTTCCAGATTCAGACGTCTGATTTGTAGATTTCAGACGTCTAAATGATGAATGAATTTGAGAATCAACATTTTGGACTCAAGACCACTTCCATTTTGTTCAAAATGGTGTTTACGACTTTTTTGAGTATAAGCTTCGATATGTTTGGAGCGAGTTGAATTTTGATGTTTTCTAAGTGGGCTTTTGGGTTTGGGTTTCACCCAACTCATTCTATACCTTAACTCAGCCCCCTCTCCTCTCCATTCACCCATCTCATTTCCTAAACACTCAAGCTCAACTGAAAATGGGGGAAGAGAATGCGAAATAGAAATTGCCAAGCCCTAGTTCCTCTTGCAATCTCAAATTCTTGCTCCAAAATCCAAGAGAAGCTTAGGTAAGCCTTCTCTTCATCTTCTCCATCTTATTTCCTCTTCGATTTCTGAAATCTCCTAAACCCTAACTTAGGAAATATTTGTTTTTGAGCTTAGATTGAAGCTCCTTGGGTTGAAATTGAAGAGTGATTGTTCTAGCCTTGCTCTCTAGCTTCTCTCTTGTGTTTTTGGGTTTAAATGTGAGTTTTTGGAACTCACATCTATGTCTATATCTTTGATAGTCGTTGGGTATGAATTCCTAACATCTATTTCTTCTCCATTGCCTTTGAATTGAATTGGTTTGATGAACATTCAAATTTTTGGTGTTTTGAAATCAAAATCTATGAAAATCCTTATATGGATGTTTGGACATGTTTGTCGGAGTGTATCGGTGAGTCTTTAAGGTCGGGTAGTCGTTAGGCGTAAACCCCTAGCTATCATCACTCATCCAATTGCTTCCGATATAATTTGGCCATTTTTGGCCAAGGCAAAGTATTGCCTGAACACCAGTTTCAGACGTCCGAAATATACAATTCAGACGTCTGAATCTGCTTATCTCGGCCCAATTTGCCTATTTTATGTGGGTTTCCAATTTTTATCGATTCGTGATTATCCGATTTACTATTATCATTTATTAATTGACTTTGATGACTTATTTTTCGGGACTTTTGAGAATATCCATTTTGATGGATTCGGTATCGATTTCTTTGGATTTGATTCACGTCTTAGAATGTGGATTTTGGTGATTGATTGTTTCTACAATCATTCCTGTGATTTGTCACTTTAAAATATAAAGGTTTTCTATACTGGTAGTAAATATTCAAACTCTTTTTCGAAGATGGTTTCAACTCTATTTTTAAATATAAAGCTTGTTTTCAAAACCGTTTTCCAATCTATTAGTATATACAAACCTTTACCTCATTCGTATGAGAAATCTAATTAAATGACTTAGTAAAACAAGTGGTATGAAATGCTTGCGTTTACTTCGTCGGTTAATTCTTGGACTTGTTCGATTGAAACTCTTGTGACAATTTTCGAGTGGAAATCTACAATATGTTCGTAAATATTTGAGTTAAGCAAGTGGTTATGGGACATGAAGCTAAACTCTTATATTTACTAGCTTAGTGTAATCGACACTTCTTGATGATTGATGATGATCATTTTTCGATTTAGACTAGCATTGTGCGATGTCTCTTTATCCACATGGGGGACTATACCCCGTTCTTTTGAGCTTCGTCTCATTTTTATGGGCTAGCGACCCATGGTCTATGGACCGTTCGTGGAGCAATCGGCTCATTAAGTCGGTGCATGGGGTGTATCTTTTTAGGTGCATCGATGTTCGACTAGGCATGGGGTGTATCATTTTAGGTGCATCTATGTTAGTTTATACATGGGACGTATCTTTTCAGGTGCGTCGATGTTCGACTGTGCATGGGGCGTATCTTTCTAGGTGCGTCGATGTTCGGTTTATGGTTAGCGACCATGGAATAGCGTTCCGTTTGTGATACACGTGTTGGTGAGTTTTCATGCTCCCGTTTGTGATAGGCCTTCCCCCTTTTGTGATTTCTAGATTTCTCGTTGTGATTTCTAGAATTTGTGTTTCACCTATTTTCGTGGATTGGCATTGATATGTTTTGTCAATATTTGTGTTTTGGTGAATAATTTGAAGAATATGATTCTTTTTGGTGTTTCGAAATGATTTGAGATATTGTATGATTTTTGTTGTTATTTGATGTATACTTGACACAGTATGACATTTTTGTTATCATACGTTTTCGGTCATATCTCTTTCCTATATCATTCTATCTGATATTTATAGCTAGACTGATCCGTTTATTATTTTCTTCTTAAATAATACTCGGGTCAGACCGAGGTATTTCAGGTGCTCCTGCTTGACTTCTTATCAGGGATTATCATCTGATCCTTTTGGCTAACTACTTTAGATTAGTAGATTTTGTTATTATACATTTTAGTTATAGACTCCCTGATGTATAATTATTGTTTTGTCTAGCACTTTATCTACTCTCTTGTGATGTAGTGAACCCAAGTCTCATTTAGGTAGAAGTAATCCTTGTTTTACCACTATTTTGATGTACACTTATGTGTTATATTCATATCTATTTCCGCCTTCGTGATATGAATATCTGTGACTGATTTGTGTTATGCTTATTTCTACGTTTGTTTCCGAGGTCCACTTAGCCACTGTGTGGTAGCTTTGAGATGTATCGGTATGTCGGATTTCCTCTTGAAATGAAATGTAAGTTATATTTTCTGATATATCGGTGCTCGCACAAAGCATGTGACGACCGCCAATGACCCCCGCACTGAACATAGAAATAGTGCGCTGTAAAGTGTGCCAGGCAGCCATGGACGATTGTCATGGTTAAGTTAAAAACAGCAGAATCTATCGTATTACTCACAGCGCATGGATAAAATACAATAGAGAATATATATAGTGAAGCTTCACAAAATAGAATCGCATCAATTAAGCTTCATAATAGTTGGATACAAACATTTGAATAGTCAATACATCAAGCCTCACTACATAACACTCAGAGAATTATACAAAGCAGCGGAACATCCAGTACATATAGTAAGAAAAATAATATGCAAGCCTCCAGCTCGTCTTCGTCATCAGCATCGTTGGAAACTAAGAACAGCACCTGTCACCTGCTACCTAGTCTGCCCATCCCAAAATGGATGAACAGCCCAAGGTAATAAGAGTGGAACATAAAACCTTGAGTCAGACAACAGTCTTAGTGAGCAGTAAATTAACTAACAACATACCAAAAGAGCATAAAGGAAAAAGGAATAGGAATCCAACCCTCCCACTCCACCTCTTTCTACAGTGATAGCCCCCAGACACACTAAGCAGAAATAAACATAGCAAAGCAGACATTTAAAGTAAAGCGATTATCACTCGAGTCAAGGTCAACATTTTCCAAGTACAAACCCCCAAGGCCTAAACCAAGATCAGATAAGCACCCAGAAAACATTGCTCTTGAGACCGAATGACGATACAACCAAACATCCATGACTCTGGCTATCACTGTTATCATTGCTTCGATTCCACCGTTAATTGAATGACCGGCACATTCTTTCAGCCGTCCGTCAAGGGTTAATGGTAACCCCGGTTCTAGACAGAATTCCGCACGTCGTCGCAGCCCGTGCCTAGGACTATCGAATCTGCCCAGAGTACTCGACTACAATCATAGTCTTTAGGGACTATCGAACCTGCCCAACGTACTCTTGCTTTGAGCCTACTAGAACCTTCAACAAAGATGAAATCTCAGCCTCCTAGTCATCCTCCTCGACGACTATTTCCATACTAGCTCGAGCGCCTCTCGAGCAAACCATTATCCTCAACTCGAACCATTTCATCGAGTTATCAACATGCTTGGAATGATCCCTTCTGGATTAAACCAAGGCTATCTCATACCATGCCTCGCTTCATCTCATCATAGCAAGGCCTCATCTCAACATCAACATCATCAAATCTATCTATATGAGCTTCATCATCCGCCACATATGCCACGAGCAGCTTTTCCAATTCAAGAGCCTTTCCCTTAGCTTTTGAATCATCTTCGACTAACTTGTCCAAATCAAATCATCAATCAACTAATTTACAACAATCAATCAAGTCAAACATTAATTCAAGTAATCAAGCATTCAAACATGATCAAATAAACAATTATAACAATAATGGCAATTTAGTAAATAAAGAGTCCAAATCTAACAAGCATGAATCATGAGAAATATTTCTACAACTTGATGAATGAACTTGCATAAGCTAACATGTAGTAAAATGGATGTCAAATCATCATGAACAATAGATCTACACTTAAGTTTATGAAAATGCATGGAAATCACTATTTTAACACCAAATCAAGCCAATAATCCGATATACTCCTTTGGATCCGTGTGAGAGATAATCACCACTCACCAAATCACCTAAACACCTCAAAAGCAACACACTTCAGATCTGGACAGCGAAGAATCTAACTCGATCTATCAAAACTCCGCTTCAAACGATGAAATCTCTCTTCGATGGATGAAGATCTTCAATCTAAGCTTTTGGATCTTCGATTTGATCTTCGATTTGGATGGAAGGAATCACAAGATTAGAGTGGAGAAAAGAAGTGAAGAAGTATAGAACTCGAGCTCTCAAAATAGCAGCACTTCGTCGCTTCAAAATCCGGATCCCAAAAATGAAGAAGAACCCGTGTATTTATAGGCAGAAATCCCCTTAGGTCGTCCGCCCCCTTAGGTCGTCCACGACCTAAAAAATCCTCCGTCCTAACACTCGCGCGACTTAACACATACGCGCGACCTACGACTTACGACTTAACAGACCTGCGACTTACGACTTAGCGCACACTCGACTCAACGACTTAACAGAAGCCACGACCTAACTTTAGCTCGCTCCTAGGTCGCTCACGACCTAACACTTAGCGACCTAACCCCTTAAGCCTTCACGCGACTTAACCACACACACATGCGCACGACCTAGCGACCTAAAAATGTCACGACCTAAGACTTATCAGAAGTCATGACCTAACACGCATGCAAATGCACGACATAACTGAGATGCCGACCTAACGACTTAGCCTTTACGCGACCTAACTAGCATATAGCAACCTGATATAGGTCGCTCACGACCTAACTAAATCATAGGTCGCTCACGACCCAACTATACACAAAATATACCTTAGGTCGCATACGACCTAACTTCATTACATGGCTACATAGGTCGCTTACGACCTAAACTACAACAACTGAAATCCTTAGGTCGCTCAAACGACCTACCTCCCTTAGGTCGCTAACCTGCTTATGCCGCTAACTCCTATGCCGCTTATCTCGTTAAGTCGCTATCCCCCTTAAGTCGTTCACTCGACCTAAGCCACCACACGACCTAACTTCTACACGACTTATCCCATAATCCTTAGGTCGCCAACTTCCTTAGGTCGCTCCACCGACCTAACTACTATACGACCTAAGCTCTAGACGACTTAAATGCTAAACGACTAACAACACTAAACGACTTATCAACTATACGACCTAATGACAACAGTTTTACGATGTTTCGATCCGTAAAAATACGGGTCGTTACATTCTCTCCCCCTTAGGAATTTCGCCCCCGAAATTCCAAACAAACAAGAGCAATCAAAATTATTCTGCATGCCTACCATCCATAGCAATCAACAAACCATGCATCCAATTCTAGCCTAGCATGCAAAATTCTAAAACTAGAACAAGTTACAATGTCGTGAGATGCCACGACACCTTATGGCCATACCTCGAAGAGTTCAGGATGAGCTGCCTTCATCCTCTCTTCCACCTCCCATGTACAGTCGTTAACATCATCACTCCATTGTATCTTGAGCAACCTAACTATCTTCCTCCTAAGCTGTTTCGTGTCAGTGTCCACAACACGAAGCGGCCTACGAGGTCTCTTGTCGACTGGATCGACTTCAAAATCTTCACAGCTATCAGCAGAAACCACCGTATTCGAGTCGTGCACATATTTCCGTAAATACGATACATGAAAAACATTGTGCACACTCGACATCTTTTCTGGTAACTCCAATTTGTAGGCGAGCTTTCCAATTCGCTCGATAATCGGGAATGGTCCAACAAATCTCGGAGTCAATTTTCCTTTCTTCCCGAATCGAATAACATTCTTCAGTGGAGAAATCTTCACAAAAACCATATCACCTACGTCGAATTCCAAATCCTTACGATGCTTATCGGCATAACTTTTCTGACGGTCTTAGGCTGCCTTTATTCGTTGCCGAATGATCTCTATGCAATCCGAAGTCTGTCGAATCATTTCTGGCCCAAGTATCAGCTTTTCTCCTGTTTCTAACCAACATGTCGGAGAGTTACACGGTCTTCCATACAATGCCTCATACGGTGCCATACCAATGCTTGACTGGTAACTGTTATTATACGAAAATTCCACCAAATGAAGATGATCTTCCCATGATCCTCTGAAATCTAAAACACATGCTCTGAGGAGATCTTCCAAAACTCGGCTGACTCTCTCAGTCTGACCATCTGTTTGGGGATGATAAGCTATACTCAAACACAACTCGGTTCCCAAAACTTCCTGGAAGCTCTTCCAAAATCCACTAGTGAACAATGGGTCTCGATCGCTCACTATACTCTTTGGAATACCATGGAATTGAACTATCCACTTAACATACAGCTCAGCCAATTTTGATGCGGTCCTGGTTGATCGAACAGGAATGAATCTTGCACTCTTAGTCAAACGATCTACGATGACCCAAATCCCTTCATTTCCCGCTCTTGTTCTAGGTAACCCATCGATAAAATCCATCGATACTTGCTCCCACTTCCATGTAGGAACTTCTAATGGCTGAAGTAGTCCACTTGGCTTCTTCTGTTCGGCTTTTACCAACTGGCAGTTCATGCACTTGGAAATAAAATTTCCAACATCCTTCTTCATGCCTTCCCAGTAATAGGTTCTCTTCATATCCCGATACATCTTATTTCCACCTGGATGAATTGTTAACTTCGAGTGATGACTTTCCCTCAGAACTTCATTTCTCAATTCATCTATATCGGGAACAACTAGTCGTCCTTGCTTCCGAAGCCAACCCTCTCGATCGACCTCGAATCCTTTATCCTTTTCTGGGTCCAATCCAGATTCCAAATCACGGATAATCTTGACAAGCTTATCGTCTTGCTTTTGGCTCTCGCCAATTCTTTCCACAAGAGTCGGTCTCATCGATAAGTTTGCCAACATCTCAGGCTCCAATTCACATCTGGGCCTGAAGTCAAATCCAGCCAAATACTCGAGATTCTTCCATTCTGAAAACATGGCTCCCAATCTTGCATGTCTTCGACTTAACGCATCTGCCACTGCGTTACCCTTTCCCGGAGTATAGGCTATACCAAAATCATATGATGCTAAAAACTCTAACCATCGTTGCTGCCTAAGATTCAAATCCTTTTGGGAGAAAAGATACTTCAACGACTTATGATCTGTAAACAACTCGAATCGAACTCCCAATAGATAATGTCTCCACATCTTCAGAGCAAAAACAATCGCCGCTAACTCCAAATCATGAGTCGGATAATTCCTTTCATGCGGCTTCAGTTGTCGACTTGCATAGGCAACAACTTTATCCTTCTGCATTAGCACTGCTCCAAGTCCAGTACCACATGCGTCGGTGTAAACCACCATCTCATCATTTCCACTTGGAATAGTCAAAACAGGAGCACTTGTCAGTAGCTCTTTCAAGATTTCGAAAGCTTGCTCACACTTAGCATCCCACCTGAATACTTGATTCTTTTTCGTCAATCCTGTTAATGGTGCAGCTACCTTGGAAAAGTCTTTGATAAACCGATGATAATATCCTGCTAATCCAAGAAAACTTCTCACATCAGATGCATTCTTAGGTCTACCCCAATCCTGGACTGCTGCTATCTTGGCGGGATCAACCGCTATTCCGTTTCCAGAGATAATATGGCCTAAGAACCTCACTTCGCTCTTCCAGAAGTGACACTTTGAAAACTTAGCCTTCAGCTGATGTTTCCGTAAGATTTCCAAAACAATACGCAAGTGCGTCTTGTGCTCTTCTTCAGTTCTGGAATAAATCAAAATATCATCCACGAACACTAGTACGAACTTGTTCAACTGATCTCTGAACACTCTATTCATAAGATCCACAAAATATGCTAGTGCATTAGTCAATCCAAATGGCATTACCAGCCACTCAAAGAAACCGGATGGTGTCCGGAAAGCAGTCTTCGGCACACTATCCTTAGCCACTCTTAACTGGTGAAATCCCGTTGCCAAATCCATCTGAGAAAACACCTTAGCTTCATGAAGCTGATCAAACAAGTCATCTATTCTCGGCAATGGATACTTTTTCTTCTTAGTCACTTTATTCAGCTCACGATAATCCACACACAACCTCAACGATCCATCCGCTTTGGTTACAAACACAACTGGTGCACCCCATTCGAACACACTACGCCGAATGAATCCTTTCTGTAAAAGATCATCAACCTGCACCCTCAACTCTTGCTGTTCCCTAGGCTCCATCCGCCTAAGAGGCATCACAACAGGTCTGGCTCCTTCAATTAAATCGATACGAAACTCGATCTCTCTATGCGGCGGTAACCCTTTGACCTCATCAAAGACATCCTCAAATCCATTAGCGATTGGCACCGATGACAGTCCATCCTGTGGAACAACCAACGAATACATGAAGCTCATGAAGACGCCTTCCTCATGCTTACATCGTATCACAACCTTTCGCCCTTCCACATTCTCGACTGTCACCTCCAACCTTTCACAATCAACCTTTGCCGCATACTTCCTAAGCCAGTCCATACCCAAAATAATTCCGAACCCCGCAAAGTTCAGAACAAAACAATCACAAACAAAAGAGCAATCATGACTCGATACAATCAGACCACGGCAAAGCATACACAGACAAGACGAACCCCCAACTGGATTAGTCACAACCAATGGCCTATCAACAATATCGGGTTCTAAACCCAACCGACCTACAAGTTCATTACAAACAAAAGAATGCGACGCCCCAGTATCGAATAACACTCTAACTGGAACACCACATATGGAAAGGGTACCTTGAACCACCACACTCTTTCCTTTCTCCTCAACAGTAGGAGCTTTTGAAGATGATGGAACAGCCCCCAAAGCATAAGCTTGCACAATCTGCTTGTCCTTCCGCGATTCCGGACAATTCTTCCTGATATGCCCCGGCTTGTCACAGTTGTGGCACTTAACCGGCACCTTCGAATTCTTGCAATCTCTGGAGAAATGGCCCTTCTTCTGACAATTGTAGCAGGTCACTTCGCCCTTCGGCTTCTTCTGGCCATCCTTACCCTTTTGCTGCTGCTACTTCCTCTTCTTATTTCCACCCTGCTGTGGTTTAGACTCTTCCTTGGTTACAGCAACAACAGATCCTTCTTTAGGAAACAGATTCTCGTGCCTGAGAGCTTTCTCCACAAGCTTCTCAAATGGATCATCCAAATGATCCACCAACTGCCTCCCAAGATAACTGTCCAAGCCTGTCACAAACTTCTCGTTCTTCTGATATGAAGATTCAATATACGACCGAGCATACTTGGACAAAGCTTCAAACTCAGAAACATACTCAAGAACTGGTCTTCCACCTTGCTTGAGCTCCACAAACTTCTTGAACAGAACAGATTTCTGGGCTGTAGAAATGAACTTAGCTTCAAATCTGGCTTGGAATTGCTCCCAAGTAATTTCTTCCTCCGGAGTATCAATGGTGATAGAGTTCCACCAGTCAGAAGCTCTTCCTTGAAGCTGTCTTTATGCGAGCTTCCTTTTAGTTGCATCCTCGATTCCCAAATCACCAAAGATTCTTCTACAAGCATCTATCCATCTCTGAACTTCAATGGTTGACTCTGTTCCCAAGAAAACCTTTCCTCCCAGAGCAGTATAATCTTTACACAGCTTAGCAAAATCCACCGGTTTTGGAGTTTGAACTTGAACTCCAACATCTACTGATGGCCCCGGAGCTGGCATCCTTCTCATAATCGAAGTCATCATAGCCTCGAACATAGCAGCATAATCAACAGCTCCCTCAGCAGCACGGCCTTCCCTAGCAGCTGGTCTCCCTCTTCGACTCATCCTTAATATCTATAAAAAGGAATGATCAATGCACCTTGAGAACAACTGCATAAAGGGTTCAAATCATTCTAAGCTACTATATTATTTATAGTAATCATCCATAAAAATACAATTACGTCTCTCATACGTAGTTACGTCAGCGAGCGTTGGGTAAAATCGATTAACCAAAGCTCTGATACCAAATGTGACGACCTCCCATGACCCCCGCACTGAACATAGAAATAGTGCGCTGTAAAGTGTGCCAGGCAGCCATGGACGATTGCCAAGGTTAAGTTAAAAACAGAAGAATCTATCGTATTACTCACAGCGCATGGATAAAATACAATAGAGAATATATATAGTGAAGCTTCACAAAATAGAATCTCATCAATTAAGCTTCATAATAGTTGCATACAAACATCTGAATAGTCAATACAACAAGCCTCACTACATAACACTCAGAAAATTATACAAAGCAGCGGAACATCCAGTACATATAGTAAGAAAAATAATATGCAAGCCTCCAACTCGTCTTCGTCATCAGCATCGTCGGAAACTAAGAACAGCACCTGTCACCTGCTACCTAGTCTGCCCATCCCAAAATGGATGAACAACCCAAGGTAATAAGAGTGGAACATAAAACCTTGAGTCAGACAACAGTCTTAGTGAGCAGTAAATTAACTAACAACATACCAAAAGAGCATAAAGGAAAAAGGAATAGGAATCCAACCCTCCCACTCCACCTCTTTCTACAGTGATAGCCCCCAGACACACTAAGCAGAAATAAACATAGCAAAGCAGACATTTAAAGTAAAGCGATTATCACTCGAGTCAAGGTCAACATTTTCCAAGTACAAACCCCCAAGGCCTAAACCAAGATCAGATAAGCACCCAGAAAACATTGCTCTTGAGACCGAATGACGATACAACCAAACATCTATGACTCTGGCTATCACTGTTATCATTGCTTCGATGCCACTGTTAATTGAATGACCGGCACATTCTTTCAGCCGTCCGTCAAGGGTTAATGGCAACCCCGGTTCTAGACAAAACTCTGCACGTCGTCGCAGCCCGTGCCTAGGACTATCGAATCTGCCCAGAGTACTCGACTACAATCATAGTCTTTAGGGACTATCGAACCTGCCCAACGTACTCTTGCTTTGAGCTTGCTAGAACCTTCAACAACGATGAAATCTCAGCCTCCTAGTCATCCTCCTCGACGACTATTTCCATACTAGCTCGAGCGCCTCTCGAGCAAACCATTATCCTCAACTCGAACCATTTCACCGAGTTATCAACATGCTTGGAATGATCCCGTCTGGATTAAATCAAGGCTATCTCATACCATGCCTCGCTTCATCTCATCATAGCAAAGCCTCATCTCAACATCAACATCATCAAATCTATCCATATGAGCTTCATCATCCGCCACATATGCCACGAGCAGCTTTTCCAATTCAAGAGCCTTTCCCTTAGCTTTTGAATCATCTTCGACTAACTTGTCCAAATCAAATCATCAATCAACTAATTTACAATAATCAATCAAGTCAAACATTAATTCAAGTAATCAAGCATTCAAACATGATCAAATAAACAATTATAACAATAATGGCAATTTAGTAAATAAAGAGTCCAAATCTAACAAGCATGAATCATGAGAAATATTTCTACAACTTGATGAATGAACTTGCATAGGCTAACATGTAGTAAAATGGATGTCAAATCATCATGAACAATAGATCTACACTTAAGTTTATGAAAATGCATGGAAATCACTATTTTAACACCAAATCAAGCCAATAATCCGATATACTCCTTTGGATCCGTGTGAGAGATAATCACCACTCACCAAATCACCTAAACACCTCAAAAGCAACACACTTCAGATCTGGACAGCGAAGAATCTAACTCGATCTATCAAAACTCCCCTTCAAACGATGAAATCTCTCTTCGATGGATGAAAATCTTCAATCTAAGCTTTTGGATCTTCGATTTGATCTTCGATTTGGATGGAAGGAATCACAAGATTAGAGTGGAGAAAAGAAGTGAAGAAGTATAGAACTCGAGCTCTCAAAATAGCAGCACTTCATCGCTTCAAAATCCGGATCCCAAAAATGAAGAAGAACCCGTGTATTTATAGGCAGAAATCCCCTTAGGTCGTCCGCCCCCTTAGGTCGTCCACGACCTAACAAATCCTCCATCCTAACACTCGCGCGACTTAACACATACGCGCGACCTACGACTTACGACTTAACAGACCTGCGACTTACGACTTAGCGCACACTCGACTCAACGACTTAACAGAAGCCACGACCTAACTTTAGCTCGCTCCTAGGTCGCTCACGACCTAACACTCAGCGACCTAACCCCTTAAGCCCGACTTAACCACACACACATGCGCACGACCTAGCGACCTAAAAATGTCACGACCTAAGACTTATCAGAAGTCACAACCTAACACGCATGCAAATGCACGACCTAACTGAGATGTCGACCTAACGACTTAGCCTTTACGCGACCTAACTAGCATATAGCAACCTGATATAGGTCACTCACGACCTAACTAAATCATAGGTCGCTCACGACCCAACTATACACAAAATCTACCTTAGGTCGCATATGACCTAACTTCATTACAGGGCTACATAGGTCGCTTACGACCTAAACTACAACAACTGAAATCCTTAGGTCGCTCAAACGACCTACCTCCCTTAGGTCGCTAACCTGCTTATGCCGCTAACTCCTATGTCGCTTATCTCGTTAAGTCGTTATCCCCCTTAAGTCGTTCACTCGACCTAAGCCACCACACGAACTAACTTCTACATGACTTATCCCATAATCCTTAGGTCGCCAACTTCCTTAGGTCGCCAACTTCCTTAGGTCGCTCCACCGACCTAACTACTATACGACCTAAGCTCTAGACGACTTAAACGCTAAACGACTAACAACATGTAACGACCCGCCATTTTGAACCATTCGCATCCATTATAAGTGTATAGGTAGACACTCATGCCGGAGTTGAATTGCTCAAAATACCGCGTTGTTAATTTAAATTTGGCAAAACTGAACATATACAGTAAATAAATAATCACAGAACACAGACACAGAGTAATAATTTGCAGCGGAAATAAAAGAGATAGTAGTTCATGAAGCTACTATATAAATATATAAGTTACATCAGAGTTAAACCAGATACAACGGAAGAGCAACACGATACATCAGATACAAATTAGAATACATCACTGGAATCATCGAATACTGAAAACAGAATAGATGGCTGGATCTTCAAGCAAAGCTCCAACTCCAAAGGTGAGTCTCGAATACTGGTACACTCAGTCTGACCCGAGCGTAAAGCAAAACACAAGACACTCGAGTCAGGATTAACATTCTTATATTAATAAATCCAACTCAAGTGAAATAGCAATTGAAATACAAGTAACTCAAAGGATGTTTGGAATAACCGTCCTTTAAGGATCCGTTAAACTATCTACTATGTAGTAATGTACGATAAGTAGATAATGTCTATCAGTAATATAAAAAGATATCAAAATAGCGTTAAGTCATGGCCCATTCCACCCTTAACACATTTTTATTCCCAAAAGCATATACAAGACCGTAGTTTCCCCAAAACCGGAAGTCACCAGAGGGCAATCCATATACTAAAGGTACAAATCAAAATCGTAGTGGTCGTGCATAAATGGAATACAAGTATGACAAGGCACATGAGGCAATACCCAAGGTAGTGATACTACCGTTCGCCTGATCCGGACTGGTGAGAACGCAACGCCGCAGCGCCCGCAACACCGTGAAACAACACTCCCAAAATCAAGGGTGCACCAATCGACAACATGTATAAGTAGTTCGAAGAAGTGTGTCCACTTGAGGTAGCTAATCCTCCATTGGCCCGGCACAGCTCCTGTTTTAGTCATTTCCAATTTGACACAAGTGTCAAGGCTATCCATTATCGTTCTCTTTCTTCAGTCATCACGTACATCATTCCAACCACTTCATTCTGGATCATCACTCCGCGTATAGTTATTAAAGTGGTTTCGGTTTAGATAGAGAGTATATCCATTACCGATCCCGGTCTCTTTAATAACTTTTGTAATTATTACACCGATTGGTCGTTTATATATTTCAAAAACCAAATCAATTTCAATTTCAATTCGTAAACCAACATTTCATTTGCCTTTCGAAATCAATTTTCAAAATTTACGTTTCAAAACTTCATAATTTCAAAGTCTTATAATTCAATAAAAATCTTTATTTAAACAATTCAAATATTGATTCAAGTTCGAATATAAGTTTCATTTCGAAAACATTTAAATTAATTTAATTTAACATTCAAATCAATTTACATTCATTTATCGATTTCATTCAATATTCGTTAAGTAAATTTATCATTCAAAACAATTCCTTTTTAACCTTCCAATTCATTAAATCCATTATTTGAATTCAACTTCCTTATTTCAAAACTTACAATTTGAATTAAATTAAATTCATCAAATCAAATTCTTTAGATTTCAAGTCTTTCATTAATTTCAATAAATCGCATTTTATTTCTTGTTAAAGAAATTCAATTTCACTTATTTACTTACTTAAATAATTTTCCAAAACTTAATAAAGAAAACTCAATTTCAATTATTTACGAAATAAAATTCACTTATTCAAAAGTTCAATTTTTCTTATTAAAGAATTTCAATTCAATTTAATCATTAAATAATTCAATCTTATTTAATTATTAAATAATTCAAAACTTAATTATTAAATAATTTCAAAGCTTAATAATTTCAACTTAATTACAATTTCAAACTTAATTATTAAATCATTTCAAACTTAATTATAATTTCAAACTTAATTATTAAATCATTTCAAAGTTAATTCAATCATTTCTCAAATTAAACAACATTCTTTCATCAATTACATTGTTAATATTTTGTTTCAGATTATTAAATATTAACATTTTCCTTTCATTTAAAATTCAAATTTTAACTTCATTTCAAAACCATATTATTTATTCAAATAAAATAGTCGTTTATTTTTAAATCAAATTATTGACCAATCGGGTTTTTATTTAATTCTCTATCCTAGGTCAAAGTTCAATTTGGGTATTTATCATTTCAACCCGATTCCAATTCAATTCCAAAATCAAAGCATAGTAAAGGGAACTTGCAGTGTGATAACAGGGATGGTGTCAAAGTAAATAAATAAGCAATAACAACAATCAATAACAATCCAATAATCAATTCAAATAATCCCGAAATAACCGTATTAATTCGCATTGTTATTTGTGCGAATTAATATAATTATTTCTAGAATCTACACTATCATTTCATGTAGATTAAAGATTATTACATTACGGTTTTCACTTGTCATCTATTTACAATTTCATATATCATCAATTTAACAACATACATTCGGTGGTTCAAAGTGTAATTAAACAAATCCTACGTGTCAATAAATTTAACAGTTAAAGGGATCATATTATACAAATGTCATTTAATCAAATTTAACATTTAACTATTCTATATCAATTTCAATTGCATACTATTTATCATTTTAACAATAAAAATTTAACGTCCAATATAAACATCAACAATCAATCAATTATCAGCCAAACTGTATTGTCATCGCATAAATAATTAACAAATAATGGTGTCAAATGTCACAGGTGAACTGATACAGGCAATAACATATATAACAGTGTATTTAACTAACAGTAGCATATTTCAATTGTCGTTTCAATTGAAATCAAATTTAATAAATAAAAGAACATTAATCGTGAGTGAGTGCTCACCTTCCGAGGCTAGAGAGATGAACGAGAGTCGAAGCTAATAGACAAAGATAAGCATACAGATCAAGCGAGCGGGACAATGACAAGTTAGGAGTTTGCTGCGATGAATTTTATATTGAGAATGTCTGTCAAAACGGACAGGAGATAGATGAAATAATATATATATAGCCATATATTTCAAAATAATATTATATATGTATATATATTCTATTTCAAAATCATTTTATTTACTTTCTTTTCTTTCTTAAACCCCATCTAAAAAAATCAAATGTCCATATTTTATAAAATCAACATTCTTTCTATATGTATACATATAAGCAACTCAAATCGTATAGCAACAAATATACCTCATATATTATATTCTAAAATAAAATAAATATCAAACTTGAATGCACAGAAAATAGACAAATGTATGTGTGTGTGTATATCTGCAAAGCTTAGCAGTAAAATAACGTAGGCAAATAGCAATAACATGTATAGTAAAAGCGAAATCATATACATAAACACGCTACTCAAAATATATACAGACCAATATTACACTATGTACAATACTTACATCTATACACCTTAAAATTTAAAGCCGATACCTATATATATTAACATTTCCTAATTTATACTTTAAAGTGTTAACTGTAAGAGGAAACATAAACAAAGATCGGAACCTCATATACTGTTTCATATAATAAAACTTAAATAGTATAATATATACATCAAACTCACATATAATACATACTGTAACCATAATACTGTAAACTTCTATATGTCCAAATCTTCCAACTTACAATATCAACATATTTCACATAAACCATGTATAAAAACAAAACATATAGGTAAACTTTATAAACTTCCTAGCCTTTATTACTAACTGGCATACCTACACCAACCTGTATATACAACCAATATAAACTGACATTTTAGAACTGGCATAACTAAATATTAAAACAGTATATGTGAAATTTATATAACCTATATACAGCAGCATAATATATAGAATGAAACATAAACACTTATATAAAACTTTTATATATATACAAACTTTACAAATAATTGTGGTTTCCAATCAAATTTAAAATAGTAATATAAATTTGTAAGTATTTCAAACGTACTATATTATATAAAGTAGTAAAGTAGGCTAATATAAAATCATATATATATAAACTTAACTATCAACAGACCATAAACATAACTTATAAATAAATATGTATAAATACTCTTAAACAATATATATGTAAATACATACCTTATAACAACTACATATAAAACACAGTAAAACTTTATACTCTCGTATATATATAAACCAATATGTAAACTATTGGGGTTCAAATGTGAATTTCTTATTCACTGTCACAAATAACAGCACATAATGTAATACAAAATAGCATATAGCAGACTATATAAAATCGTATAAAAAAAACAATGAAATAAACAAATAGTTACCTAAGATTCATATATATATTGCAAGGATGGATAAGGTTGCCGCTATGGCTCGGGTGAAGGGACAGACTGAAGGGTGATCGAGAAATGGGCGCGGAGGTGGAATGGCCGGAGGTGGCAGAGGGAGACGAGGCTGGAGGGGGTGCAGGCGGAGTTGCTTGTGGCAAATGGGTTGAGTGACGCATGGACTTGGTGGACGATCTAAGCTCGGAGATGGCGTTTGAGTCGGAGTCAGGGAGGAGCAGATCTGGTCGTGTTGTTGCATGGTGGGCTGCAGAGAGGAGGAGACGCGGGCAGTATGGGTTGATGGCGTGCAATTTTTGAGATGCCAGGAAAGGAAGAGGATGGGTTTGTTTGAGAAGACAACACCCTATTTTGTTTTATTTCTTCTAGGTATAAACAAACGAAAATGAAATGGAACCGATTGATATTTAGAACGGATGTGAAACCCAAAAGTAGGGATGCTTTGAATTCTGGTAACGATTCAATTCCCTTGATTTCAGCTGAAAAGCTATTCAATGCAATTGGTTAGTTGCTTGAGCTGCACGGTAAAGATTCAAGAAGGATTGGGAAAGTATAAGTCACAATTTTGGTACCGGTACGACATACAGTTTTATTATTTCCGTCGCGTACCGGTATTCAAAATACAGAATTGAATATACCACAGAGATCAGCACGGCGAGACGATCAAAACGGTATACAGATATTAGTGGTACGATTGAATTATAAAAAGTCGAATTTTCTAATAGCGGAAAATGCAAGAAAAACGCTGAAAAATAAGATCGACGGAGGCAAAGATGTCCGAATTTGGAAAAACGACAAACTGACATCTTGCTCAGAAGATGGTTTAGGATTTTTCTATGTAAAAATATTTAGGTTTCGGAAACATTTTATTTTCATTTCTTTTTAACTGATTAAATTAAAGTGAATTTACGCGCGAAATAAACTTTCGTATTTTCGGACGAAAATTTACTAGTCGCTATGTTTAACTAGACGTATTCCAAATATTAAATTTATATTTCAAAATTTTATCGTTTTAAAATTTCACAAAATTTCAACTAATTGCGTTATTAAAACAGTTGAAATTTACGGGTCGTTACACAACACTAAACGACTTATCAACTATACGACCTAATGACAACAGTTTTACGATGTTTCGATCCGTAAAAATACGGGTCGTTACAAAGCAATTACACAGATGGTCGCTCCTCAACAGCCTTATTCTTCGCCCTAGTTGACGGCATGACTCCGTAGTGTCCTTGGCTAGCGTGAGTATAGAGGTGGGGCATCACATAAACAATCCAGAATATAGATAATCAATGGGGTTAATTAAGAAAATAAGAACAGAAGAAGAAACAAACACAGAATCTCACAGCGGAACGATAAAATATAATAATCAAATAAACAGTTCATGAAGTTGTTTCTATTATACATTTGATTATATTAAATACAAAACTTATTAGAGTTATATATACACACATCAAGAATAAATAAATAATGCAGCAGAACACATGATGCTAGGATAATAATAGTAGTAATATAATAAATCTTTGTCTTCGTCCTCCGGAATAAGTCTACACTAAGCTAAAAAACTCAGGGCAGACCTAGCGTAATGAAAAGACAAAACACTCGAGTTAGGGCTAAAATATTCTTATGTGAGTCAAATCGATATCGCATATAAAATGAGTGTCGTGGCGTCAGAGATGTTTATGGGATTTCACATCTCCTATCCAGTGTATAACGTGCATGCAATAACTCAAGAGATGTTACAGGAGTTTCCTTCTCTTAAGGATCCGTTAAAATATTTATACGTAGTAGAATACGCTACAAATATAATGTCTAATCAATAAAATAAATATTATAGCATTAAGGCTTTACATTAATCCCCCTTAACGCGTTTTAAAGCATTGTGGTACAGTTCGCATATAAAACACCAGTTAAACGGTCGGTGGACAGGGACGCGCTATGATACGACAACATTAAACCAGAATCGTAGGGGTCTCGTTTAGGGACAAAAGTATGAAAAGGAACATGAGGCAATGCCCAAGGTAGGATACTACCAGTTTAACCTTCCCGGCTGGTGGTAACGCATCATAGCCATGATCACCCACCGCGTCCAACACTCCCATAAAATCGAAGGGTGCGCACAAATCAATCATAATGTAAATGATGGTAATACGAAGAAGTGCGTCCGCTCGGAGTAGCTAACCCACTTGGCCGGTACGGCTCCTGTTTTAGTCATTTCAAATTGGCACAAGTGCCAAGCTAATCCATCATCGTTCTTATTCTTCAAATCCAGCAAATGCCGCCAAATCCAACCACTTCGTTCTGGATTCTCCTCTACGTACACAGTTATTAAAGTGGTTCCGATATCGACAAAGAGTATGCCCATATCCGGCTCCAGTCTTGTAACGACCCGTAAATTTCAACGGTTTTAATAACTTAATTAGTTGAAATTTTACAAATTTTAAAAGATAAAATTTTGAAATAAAAATTTAATATTTGGAATGCGTCTAATTAAACATAGCAACTGGTAAATTTTCGTCCGAAAATATGAAAGTTTATTTCGCGCGTAAATTCACTTCTATTTAATCAGTTAAAAAGCGATGAAAATAAAATGTTTTCGAAACCTAAATATTTTTACATAGAAAAATTTTAAACCATCTTCTGAGCAAGATGTCAGTTTGTCGTTTTTCCAAATTCGGACATCTTCGGCTCCGTCGATCTTATTTTTCAGCGTTTTTCTTGCATTTTCTGTAGTATAAAAATTTGAATTTTTATAATTCGATCGCATCACTGATATCTGTATGCTGTTTGATCATCTCGTCGTACCGATCTATTCGGTATATTCATTTCTATTTTGCGAACACCGATACGTCGTGAAATCAGTGAACGGTTATCCGTAGCAATTCGTTATTTAAGTCTATTGGTTTCATATGACTTTTCACATCCTGTGAGTTAATCAACAGCCTTTTTAAAATTCTCGGAACTTAAAATTTTGACGTTTGGTGAGTTCACTTTTCCATCTAAATTTGTGCTGGCACTTGAAAAGATTATTTCATTTACATTGCTTCTACGTGTATTAGCCTGTTCATTTCCTCTCCTCATCAAATTTATCCTTCAGCCTCCTCCACACTCTCCCTCTCCAACCTTTAGCCTTAGCCTTGCTTTTTACTCCTCCTTGTGCCGATCCCCACCAATCCAACCCTCTTCTGTTCTCCTCCATCTCCTTGCCGATCCACACAAACACGCCACCTCCTGACAACTCGACCTCGCCTGACAACACACATAGCCGACCCTCTGCCCTTGCTTCTTTCTTGACGTCCAGCAACCGACAACTCCATCACCAAAGAAACCGCTTGAGCACTGCTAGACCCCATCGTCGCCCACATCGAAACCCCTACCACTAGTGCTTTGCAACCAAACCCGAACCATCTTCTCCCTCAGTGCAACAGCCATTCCCCACTTGCCGAGATCAGATCCACCTACCTATCTTCGACTGCACCACCACCCCTTAGACCAACCACCACCAAGCGAGCCCACTCCCCGTAGCCATCCCACATAGTGACCGAAGCTCCGTATCCACCTAGTTCACCACGGCAAGCCCATATTCTGCTATTGTGAACTAATTCGCTTCGAAGCCGAGTGCTCATTCGTGAGATTCTTTATAATGTAAGTTTGAATATATATTATTAAGCTGTACATATTTATACTATGTTAATGTTGGGAAGTTCTTATACTAGTTATGTATTAGTTTGTTTTGTCTTGCTTCATGGAATTTGTTGCTTTACAAATCAGTATAAGCTATATATTTATATCACTGTTCTTTGCATATGTCAGTCACGTACTTTATGTTTAGATCTAGAATATTAACCAACTTATCTACTTTGCTTTATATTAATTACAATATATAATATTGTTTTATGTTAAATATATACGTTGATAATAGCAAATTTATAATAATATATATATATATATATTATAGGCTTAAATCTAGGTCATATTATTTTCACACTGTATATATGTGCGTGTTTCAGTGTTATAGTATGATGCATTAGTATAAATAGTTTATTTTATTATATGATATATATATGTCTTCTTATGTTTTGCTATTGCAGTTATATTATAAATGTTATTACCTGTTTAGTTGCAGTATTGTGTTTATATTTTGTAAAAGCGTTATATGTATATAAGTTGGTAAGAATTTAAAAGCTTATTCGTCTATTACGTGGATATTTTCTAGGTCTAGTGACGTCTGTTTTGAAGGTGATGTTGTTAACTATTGAAGGTATATCTATGTTTGCATACTTGTTGTTTTATATATAGTTGTATAACAACTGGGTGGTAACTTTTGTTCTGAAAGGTGATATAAGTTTATACATATTGGTGGTCTCTTTATTTATATATATTTTACAATTTATATCTCCTGGTGTGTTTATTTGTTATACATATAGATTTTGGTTTTGATACACATATATGTTATTTGAACAAATTTTGTGTAATAAAATAATATTGTCTATATATATATTCAGTTTAAAAACTGTGTTTTGAAAAGATATATATATGGGTACAATATTTATTTTGTTTCCGTTTATGTTAAACTGTTAAGTTTAAATGTGTTGATTCAATTCTGTTCTGATCCGATTTCGTCCATACCTATTTATCAGCTCTATCACCAAAATCCATGCCAATCCAGCTTTACTTTGGAAACCATGCTCACATTTCGTAACTCAACTTCATTGTCTATCTCTCTAGCCTCGAAAGGTGAGCACTCACTCACGATTAACGCTCTTTTATTTATTAAATTTGATTTCAATTGAAACGACAATTGAAATATGCAACTGTTAGTTAATTACACTGTTATATATGCTATTACCTGTATCAGTTCACCCGTGACATCTGACACCATTATCTGTTAATTATTTATGCGATGATAATACAGTTTGGCTGATAATTGATTGATTGTTGATATTTATATTGGACGTTAAATTGTTAATGTTAAAATTATAAACAATATGAAATTGAACTTGATATAGGATAATTTAATGTTAAATTTGATTAACTGACATTTGTATAATATGACCCCTTTAACTGTTGAATTTATTGACACGTAGGATTTGTTTAATTACATTTTTGAACCACTGAATGTATGTTGTTAAATTGATGATGTATGAAAATTGAAATTGAATGACAAGTGAAAACCGTAATGTAATAATGTTTAATCTACATGAAATGATAGTGTAGATTCTAGGAATAATTTTATTAATTCGTACAAATAACAATACGAATTAATACGGTTATTTCGGGATTATTTGAATTGATTATTGGATTGTTATTGTTTATTGTTATTGCTTGTTTATTTACTTTGACACTATCCCAGTTATCACACTGCAAGTTCCCTTTTGATATACTTTGATTTTGAATTGAATTGGAATCGGGTTGAAATGATAAATACCCAAATTTAACTTTGACCTAGGATAGAAAATTAAATAAAACCCGATTGGTCAAATAATTTGATTTAAAAATAAAATGAATATTTTATTTGAATAAGAATATGGTTTTGAAATGAAGTTGAATTTGAATTATAATGAAAGGAAAATGTTAATATTTAATAATCGAAAACAAAATGTTAAAAATGAAATTGATGGAAAAATGTTGTTTAATTTGAGAAATGATTGAATTAAGTTTGAAACGATTTAATAATTAAGTTTGAAATTATAATTAAGTTTGAAATTATTAAACCTTGAAATTATTTAATAATTAAGTTTTGAATTATTTAATAATTAAATAAGATTGAATTATTTAATGATTAAATTGAATTGAATTCTTTAATAAGTAAAATTGAACTTTTGAATAAGTGAATTTACTTCGTAAATAATTGAAATTGAGTTTCTTTATTAATTAAGTTTTGGAAAATTATTTAAGAAAGTAAATAAGTGAAATTGAATTTCTTTAACAAGAAATAAAATGTGATTTATTGAAATTAATGTAAGACTTGAAATTTAAAGAATTTGATTTGATGAATTAATTTAATTCAATTTGTAAGTCTTGATATAATGAAGTTGAACTTAAGAAATTGATTTAACGATTTGGAAATTTAATAGAAATTGTTTTGAATGACAAATTTACTTAACGAACATTGAATGAAATTGATAAATGATTTGGAATTGATTTGAATGATAAATTAAATTGATTTAAACGATTTCGAAATGAAACTTATATACGAACTTGAACCAATATTTGAATTGTTTTAAAAAGAGATTGAAATTGAATTATTAGATTTGAAATGATAATTTGGAAGTTTTGAAGCGTAAATTTTGGAAATTGGTTTTGAAAAACAAATGAATGTTGATTTACGAATTCTAATTTCAATTGTAATTTATTTGGTTTTTGAAATATATAAACGACCAATCGGTGTAATAATTACGAAAGTTATTAAAGAGACCGGAATTCGGTTATGGATATACTCTCTATCTAAACCGAAACCACTTTAATAACTATACGCGGAGTGATGATCCAGAATGAAGTGGTTGGAATGTTGTTCGTGATGACTGAAGAAAGAGAACGATAATGGATAACCTTGACACTTGTGTCAAATTGGAAATGACTAAAACAGGAGCTGTGCCGGGCCAATGGAGGATTGATACCTCAAGTGGACACACTTCTTCGAACTACTTATACTTATTGTCGATTGGTGCACCCTTGATTTTTGGGAGTGTTGTCTCACGGTGTTGCGGGCGCTGCGGCGTTGCGTTCTCACCAGCCCGGATCAGGCGAACGGTAGTATCACTATCTTGGGTATAGCCTCATGTGCCTTGTCATACTTGTATTCCATTTATGCGCGACCACTACGACTTTGATTTGTACCTTGAGTATATGGATTGCCCTCTGGTGACTTCCGGTTTTGGGGAAACTACGGTCTTGTATATGCTTGTGGGAATAAAAATGTGTTAAGGGTGGAATGGGCCATGACTTAACGCTATTTTGATATCTCTTTATATTACTGATAGACATTATCTACTTAGCGTACATTACTACATAGTAGATAGTTTAACGGATCCTTAAAGGATGGTTATTCCAAACATCCTTTGAGTTACTTGTATTTCAATTGCTATTTCACTTGAGTTGAATTTATTAATATAAGAATGTTAATCCTGACTCGAGTGTCTTGTGTTTTGCTTTACGCTCGGGTCAGACTGAGTGTACCAGTATTCGAGACTCACCTTTTGAAGTTGGAGCTTTGCTTGAAGATCCAGCCATCTATTCTGCTTCAGTATTCGATGATTCCAGCGATGTATTCGGATTTGTATCTGATGTATCATATTACTCTTCCGTTGTATCTGGTTTAACTCTGATGTATCGTATTACTCTTCTGTTGTAAACTCTGATGTATTTTATATATTCATATAGTAGCTTCATGAACTACTATCTCTTTTATTTCCGCTGCACTTATTACTCTGTGTCTGTGATCTGTGATTATATCTATTTACTGTATATGTTCAGTTTTGCCAAATTTAAATTAACAACGCGGTATTTTGAGCAATTCAACTCCGGCATGAGTGTCTACCTATACACTTATAATGGACGCGAATGGTCCAAAATATCGGGTCGTTACAGTTGGTATCGGAGCCAGGTTGCTCTAGGCAAAACTTAACATATAGGGTAAATGTATTTACAGAATCACTTTCATTTCGAGTTTCAATCTCTTCCGTTTTGATTCGATTCTTCCGAATTTTGAAACGTTCCCCTCGGTTTCAAAATTCATTCGTGTCCTTCACTATTCGTCTTCTTTCAATCATGGAGCACCCCACAACTCCATTTTGAATGATATCTATAATAGATCGGCGGTCTCGCCAATCTTCGAATGATTCGTAAAGGAGTAAACTCCTTTACAATTGGCATTGATTTACCGGAGATTTCCGTATCCTCGGTTTACGATGCTATCTATCTCCTGCTATACCTGAATTCCATCTCTTGAGATCGAATGTTGATTTACCTCGGAATTCAGCATCAATCTTATTTTTGAAGTTACGGACGACCCGGTTAAGGTTGCCCGTGAATTAAATAAACTTACCATCTCCCGATTCTGTTATTAAATCATCTTATCTTTTCTTTCAAATTTGTCTTCGAATCGGAATTCTCTTTGATTTGAGTCCATCAAAATTTGAATCTCTATCCTTGCTTTGAATCCATTCTTGTATCGTCGAGTGAGAAGTGTATTTGTAAATTAATATTAAAATGTTTTATATATTGTGTTGTTTGAGTTGTTGATGTTGATTTGGGTTTTCGATCGATACGTCTGATCAACGCTATCGATAGGATTTCCAAAACACTTGAACAGAGCAAACTGACACAATATTATTTTCAAATTTGGTAAATGAAATAAATTTGTTTGATTATATTGTAAAAATATAAGTAAAATTTTCTGAATTTAATAAGCTAATTAAATTGTTGTTCGAAATGATAATATTTGATTATCATTTATTGTTCTAAATAAATTTATAAATACGGTTTATAAATTGATTTGGAATTTGAAATGAATTTAATTCAGAAATTTGAGAATTTAATTTTCGGTGATTTCCAACTTGATTTGAAAGTTTTAGGTGTACAGTTTTAAATATTTTCAAATTGAAATCATTTCAAAGAATTTTAAATGTTTGAATCAGTGCTCTTCTCTTTGCCGCTGGAAAATAATTTCGGTGATGGCGGCCGCATCATCGACATTCATTTTCGAGTTTCGAAGTGGAGAAACCATTCTGTAGCTTTGCTACGGTTTTGTTTGAAAAAAAAAATATTTTGATTTGAATTTCTTCAGTATATTTTGATTTACATATATATAGGTATCTTATTTTAAAATTTAATTTGATACAAATATATTATATATATTTCTAAATTGTTTAAAGTTAATCGGAAATCTAATTCTTAAATTTGGTTAAAGGATGATTTAGTTATAAAACCAAAATTTGGAATAAATATTTAAACTTGAATAATTGAATTAGGAAAAATTTATTTGTATATTGTTCGACTGCATTCTAATACAACTTACCTAAATTATTCAGAAGTTGAATATGTAATTGGATAATATGCAATATAAAATGATTTATAAATAAAATTTGAGTGTTATAATAAATGTTATACACTGAATTTTGATTATAAAGATGTTAATAGAATTAGATAAGGCAATAAGTAAACCCTGTTAATAATTAATAAATTTGTTTTGAATGAATTAATAAATTGAAATTTGATCAACTTATGAAAATACCTTGAATTTAAAAGAAATTAATAGATGTAAATTAATTTAAATCAAAACTTTTATGTTTCAAATTAATTTATATGGGTTAAATATATGTAATAAGATATATTAAGTAAAATAAACTTAACAATAATTTTGGAATAAAGAAGAATTTAAATTGTTGAAAATATGATTATAATAAAAGACTATTCAAATTTATGGTTAGAAATTTTAAATTTAAGATAATTGGATGATAAGATAATGAATTTAGAAATAGTTGAGATTTATTTTAGTGAAATCAAATGGATTAAATCAATTATTGAATATCAATTAATTTAAATTTGAATTTATATGGTTTAAATTAATTGTTATTTTGTATTTCAAAATCTGTTTTTCTTTCTGGTTGTTTCTATTCTCCTACCTCGTTCCTTTTCGGGGACGAAAAGTTTTGAGTGGGGGAGAGTGTAACGACCCGTAAATTTCAACGGTTTTAATAACTTAATTAGTTGAAATTTTACAAATTTTAAAAGATAAAATTTTGAAATAAAAATTTAATATTTGGAATGCGTCTAATTAAACATAGCAACTGGTAAATTTTCGTCCGAAAATATGAAAGTTTATTTCGCGCGTAAATTCACTTCTATTTAATCAGTTAAAAAGCGATGAAAATAAAATGTTTTCGAAACCTAAATATTTTTACATAGAAAAATTTTAAACCATCTTCTGAGCAAGATGTCAGTTTGTCGTTTTTCCAAATTCGGACATCTTCGGCTCCGTCGATCTTATTTTTCAGCGTTTTTCTTGCATTTTCTGTAGTATAAAAATTTGAATTTTTATAATTCGATCGCATCACTGATATCTGTATGCTGTTTGATCATCTCGTCGTACCGATCTATTCGGTATATTCATTTCTATTTTGCGAACACCGATACGTCGTGAAATCAGTGAACGGTTATCCGTAGCAATTCGTTATTTAAGTCTATTGGTTTCATATGACTTTTCACATCCTGTGAGTTAATCAACAGCCTTTTTAAAATTCTCGGAACTTAAAATTTTGACGTTTGGTGAGTTCACTTTTCCATCTAAATTTGTGCTGGCACTTGAAAAGATTATTTCATTTACATTGCTTCTACGTGTATTAGCCTGTTCATTTCCTCTCCTCATCAAATTTATCCTTCAGCCTCCTCCGCACTCTCCCTCTCCAACCTTTAGCCTTAGCCTTGCTTTTTACTCCTCCTTGTGCCGATCCCCACCAATCCAACCCTCTTCTGTTCTCCTCCATCTCCTTGCCGATCCACACAAACACGCCACCTCCTGACAACTCGACCTCGCCTGACAACACACATAGCCGACCCTCTGCCCTTGCTTCTTTCTTGACGTCCAGCAACCGACAACTCCATCACCAAAGAAACCGCTTGAGCACTGCTAGACCCCATCGTCGCCCACATCGAAACCCCTACCACTAGTGCTTTGCAACCAAACCCGAACCATCTTCTCCCTCAGTGCAACAGCCATTCCCCACTTGCCGAGATCAGATCCACCTACCTATCTTCGACTGCACCACCACCCCTTAGACCAACCACCACCAAGCGAGCCCACTCCCCGTAGCCATCCCACATAGTGACCGAAGCTCCGTATCCACCTAGTTCACCACGGCAAGCCCATATTCTGCTATTGTGAACTAATTCGCTTCGAAGCCGAGTGCTCATTCGTGAGATTCTTTATAATGTAAGTTTGAATATAAATTATTAAGCTGTACATATTTATACTATGTTAATGTTGGGAAGTTCTTATACTAGTTATGTATTAGTTTGTTTTGTCTTGCTTCATGGAATTTGTTGCTTTACAAATCAGTATAAGCTATATATTTATATCACTGTTCTTTGCATATGTCAGTCACGTACTTTATGTTTAGATCTAGAATATTAACCAACTTATCTACTTTGCTTTATATTAATTACAATATATAATATTGTTTTATGTTAAATATATACGTTGATAATAGCAAATTTATAATATATATATATATATATATATTATAGGCTTAAATCTAGGTCATATTATTTTCACACTGTATATATGTGCGTGTTTCAGTGTTATAGTATGATGCATTAGTATAAATAGTTTATTTTATTATATGATATATATATGTCTTCTTATGTTTTGCTATTGCAGTTATATTATAAATGTTATTACCTGTTTAGTTGCAGTATTGTGTTTATATTTTGTAAAAGCGTTATATGTATATAAGTTGGTAAGAATTTAAAAGCTTATTCGTCTATTACGTGGATATTTTCTAGGTCTAGTGACGTCTGTTTTGAAGGTGATGTTGTTAACTATTGAAGGTATATCTATGTTTGCATACTTGTTGTTTTATATATAGTTGTATAACAACTGGGTGGTAACTTTTGTTCTGAAAGGTGATATAAGTTTATACATATTGGTGGTCTCTTTATTTATATATATTTTACAATTTATATCTCCTGGTGTGTTTATTTGTTATACATATAGATTTTGGTTTTGATACACATATATGTTATTTGAACAAATTTTGTGTAATAAAATAATATTGTCTATATATATATTCAGTTTAAAAACTGTGTTTTGAAAAGATATATATATGGGTACAATATTTATTTTGTTTCCGTTTATGTTAAACTGTTAAGTTTAAATGTGTTGATTCAATTCTGTTCTGATCCGATTTCGTCCATACCTATTTATCAGCTCTATCACCAAAATCCATGCCAATCCAGCTTTACTTTGGAAACCATGCTCACATTTCGTAACTCAACTTCATTGTCTATCTCTCTAGCCTCGAAAGGTGAGCACTCACTCACGATTAACGCTCTTTTATTTATTAAATTTGATTTCAATTGAAACGACAATTGAAATATGCAACTGTTAGTTAATTACACTGTTATATATGTTATTACCTGTATCAGTTCACCCGTGACATCTGACACCATTATCTGTTAATTATTTATGCGATGATAATACAGTTTGGCTGATAATTGATTGATTGTTGATATTTATATTGGACGTTAAATTGTTAATGTTAAAATTATAAACAATATGAAATTGAACTTGATATAGGATAATTTAATGTTAAATTTGATTAACTGACATTTGTATAATATGACCCCTTTAACTGTTGAATTTATTGACACGTAGGATTTGTTTAATTACATTTTTGAACCACTGAATGTATGTTGTTAAATTGATGATGTATGAAAATTGAAATTGAATGACAAGTGAAAACCGTAATGTAATAATCTTTAATCTACATGAAATGATAGTGTAGATTCTAGGAATAATTTTATTAATTCGTACAAATAACAATACGAATTAATACGGTTATTTCGGGATTATTTGAATTGATTATTGGATTGTTATTGTTTATTGTTATTGCTTGTTTATTTACTTTGACACTATCCCAGTTATCACACTGCAAGTTCCCTTTTGATATACTTTGATTTTGAATTGAATTGGAATCGGGTTGAAATGATAAATACCCAAATTTAACTTTGACCTAGGATAGAAAATTAAATAAAACCCGATTGGTCAAATAATTTGATTTAAAAATAAAATGAATATTTTATTTGAATAAGAATATGGTTTTGAAATGAAGTTGAATTTGAATTATAATGAAAGGAAAATGTTAATATTTAATAATCGAAAACAAAATGTTAAAAATGAAATTGATGGAAAAATGTTGTTTAATTTGAGAAATGATTGAATTAAGTTTGAAACGATTTAATAATTAAGTTTGAAATTATAATTAAGTTTGAAATTATTAAACCTTGAAATTATTTAATAATTAAGTTTTGAATTATTTAATAATTAAATAAGATTGAATTATTTAATGATTAAATTGAATTGAATTCTTTAATAAGTAAAATTGAACTTTTGAATAAGTGAATTTACTTCGTAAATAATTGAAATTGAGTTTCTTTATTAATTAAGTTTTGGAAAATTATTTAAGAAAGTAAATAAGTGAAATTGAATTTCTTTAACAAGAAATAAAATGTGATTTATTGAAATTAATGTAAGACTTGAAATTTAAAGAATTTGATTTGATGAATTAATTTAATTCAATTTGTAAGTCTTGATATAATGAAGTTGAACTTAAGAAATTGATTTAACGATTTGGAAATTTAATAGAAATTGTTTTGAATGACAAATTTACTTAACGAACATTGAATGAAATTGATAAATGATTTGGAATTGATTTGAATGATAAATTAAATTGATTTAAACGATTTCGAAATGAAACTTATATACGAACTTGAACCAATATTTGAATTGTTTTAAAAAGAGATTGAAATTGAATTATTAGATTTGAAATGATAATTTGGAAGTTTTGAAGCGTAAATTTTGGAAATTGGTTTTGAAAAACAAATGAATGTTGATTTACGAATTCTAATTTCAATTGTAATTTATTTGGTTTTTGAAATATATAAACGACCAATCGGTGTAATAATTACGAAAGTTATTAAAGAGACCGGAATTCGGTTATGGATATACTCTCTATCTAAACCGAAACCACTTTAATAACTATACGCGGAGTGATGATCCAGAATGAAGTGGTTGGAATGTTGTTCGTGATGACTGAAGAAAGAGAACGATAATGGATAACCTTGACACTTGTGTCAAATTGGAAATGACTAAAACAGGAGCTGTGCCGGGCCAATGGAGGATTGATACCTCAAGTGGACACACTTCTTCGAACTACTTATACTTATTGTCGATTGGTGCACCCTTGATTTTTGGGAGTGTTGTCTCACGGTGTTGCGGGCGCTGCGGCGTTGCGTTCTCACCAGCCCGGATCAGGCGAACGGTAGTATCACTATCTTGGGTATAGCCTCATGTGCCTTGTCATACTTGTATTCCATTTATGCGCGACCACTACGACTTTGATTTGTACCTTGAGTATATGGATTGCCCTCTGGTGACTTCCGGTTTTGGGGAAACTACGGTCTTGTATATGCTTGTGGGAATAAAAATGTGTTAAGGGTGGAATGGGCCATGACTTAACGCTATTTTGATATCTCTTTATATTACTGATAGACATTATCTACTTAGCGTACATTACTACATAGTAGATAGTTTAACGGATCCTTAAAGGATGGTTATTCCAAACATCCTTTGAGTTACTTGTATTTCAATTGCTATTTCACTTGAGTTGAATTTATTAATATAAGAATGTTAATCCTGACTCGAGTGTCTTGTGTTTTGCTTTACGCTCGGGTCAGACTGAGTGTACCAGTATTCGAGACTCACCTTTTGAAGTTGGAGCTTTGCTTGAAGATCCAGCCATCTATTCTGCTTCAGTATTCGATGATTCCAGCGATGTATTCGGATTTGTATCTGATGTATCATATTACTCTTCCGTTGTATCTGGTTTAACTCTGATGTATCGTATTACTCTTCTGTTGTAAACTCTGATGTATTTTATATATTCATATAGTAGCTTCATGAACTACTATCTCTTTTATTTCCGCTGCACTTATTACTCTGTGTCTGTGATCTGTGATTATATCTATTTACTGTATATGTTCAGTTTTGCCAAATTTAAATTAACAACGCGGTATTTTGAGCAATTCAACTCCGGCATGAGTGTCTACCTATACACTTATAATGGACGCGAATGGTCCAAAATATCGGGTCGTTACAAGTCTCTTTAACAACCAAACGTCGTTTTACACACCGGTTGGTTCTTTTACATTTCGAAAACAGTTCATACTTGATATCAAAATATCATATTCGCTTCAAAATCAAATCCATTTCGAAATAATCATATTTACTTAAAATATAATATTTCAGTTCAAAATCATTTTCGCCTTAATATTACGATTTTGATTCCAAAATTGTTTTGAATTTCAATTTGGGTTATAACTTCTTTTAACCCAATTCGTATTTAAATCCATGATTTAAAATAACATTCCACTCTTGACCAGTTTGAATTTTTAAAAAATAAATTGAATAGTTTAAAATAGTTTAAATAATTAAAATAGTAAAAAAAATAGTGTAAATGGTTAATATAGTTAAAAATAGTTTAAATGGTTAAAATAGTTAAAAATAGTTTAAATGGTTAAAGTTAAAAATAGTTTAAATGGTTAAAATAGTTAAAAATAGTTTTAGTATTGAAATGGTTTATATAGCAAAATAGTTTGGAAAATCAAAGTAATTTGAATATTTAAAGAGCATAGACTTAAAATAGTTTATACTAAAATAATTCAATTGAAAATAGTTTCAAATTTAAACTAATTCAATTCCAACTTCTCAATTCAAATCAATTCAATTTCCATTTCCAATTATATTGATTCAATTTCGATTTCTATCCGAATTAACTTCGATTCCAGTTTATATTCAAATCAAATTCAATTTCGATTCCAAATTAATTCCAGTTTGATCTCAGTTCCAATTAATTCAATTCAATTCCCATTTGAATTAATTTCAATTCAATTCTCAATTTTTAAACCATATCGATTTATATAATTCGAGTTCGATTTTCAAAATATCAATTTAAATCACTTAAATTAAATTTAACTTCAATATTCAATTTAAAATCCAATTTTCAAATATAATTCAATTCCGAGCTCAATTTCGAAATATCGTTTTATATCACTTTTACTTAGCAATGTTCAGAGTTCGTAAAAATTCAATCTTTTAAAACAAATCAATTTATGAAATTCAATCATATTTCAATTATAACTTCAAAATCTCAACTTCAATTATTTAAACAATTTCGATTACCAAATTAAAACTATAACATTTCGAGCTCAATTTCGAAAATAATTCTATTTCTATAAATTCGAATTTTATTTCTTTTAAATCAAATCATTTAAATAATTTCAAATCAAAAATTTTAAAATCATTTAATTTAACCAATCCGGTTTCCGTATATAATTTTATATCCTATGGCCAAGTGATCAGTTATTTCAATTTAATTTCAGGGATGGATATATATCATTTCAATCCAAATCATAGTGTCATAGGTATATATCGTTTCAACCTATTTCTTAATTCATTCGAAATAATTCAATTTACAGTTTTATATACTGTAAATAATTTACCATGTGATAACAGGATATATATATATATATAAGATAAATAAACATCCAATCATCCAAATATCAATCAATTTGCATCCATCACAATCAATCATCCAAACAGTCAGTAAATCACAAAAATTACCCAATTGTCAATAATCGGGAATTTTACTAAACAATTTAATTTAAATTCCATTTAGCCGTCAATTTAAATTTTTTGTCAGTTAAATTATATATCAATTTAAATGTCAATTAAAATTACCAAACAACAATCAACCAATTCATATCACTTCGTAATTCAATTTAACTAGCATAACAATACTTTATGTAAGCGTTATAAAACACTCACCTTGATTTTCAATTTTCAATCAAATCAAACGACGTTCGATTTAACCTAAAATTTTAACTAGCTCCAAACCACTCCAAATCAACTCCAAGACATAGTGCTTTTCGCCACGATTCCAACGTCACTTGTTTCGTCCCAATCGGACCTCGCATGACCAAGATATACATTTTATAAGTTTGAATACAATTTATAAAAACAAATTTCTTTTTTTATATATATACCAAAACAGATCTGGGCCGTTGATCTAAGCATCAACAATCCAGGCCGTGAATTTCTTTCTTCCTTCATTCACTAGCAGATGCGTACGCGAGAGGAACCCAACCACGACATTCAAAACCATTGATCTAAGTGTCATAGGTATATATCGTTTCAACCCATTTCTTAATTCATTCGAAATAATTCAATTTACAGTTTTATATATTGTAAATAATTTACCAGTTGATAACAAGATATATATATAAGATAAATAAACATCCAATCATCCAAATATCAATCAATTTGCATCCATCACAATCAATCATCCAAACAGTCAGTAAATCACAACAATTACCAAATTGTCAATAATAAGGAATTTTACTAAACAATTTAATTCAAGACATAGTGCTTTTCGCCACGATTCCAACGTCGCTTGTTTCGTCCCAATCGGACCTCGCATGACCAAGATATACATTTTATAAGTTTGAATACAATTTATAAAAACAAATTTCTTTTTTTATATATATACCAAAACAGATCTGGGCCGTTGATCTAAGCATCAACAATCCAGGCCGTGAATTTCTTTCTTCCTTCATTCACTAGCAGATGCGTACGCGAGAGGAACCCAACCACAACATTCAAAACCATTGATCTAAGTGTCATAGGTATATATCGTTTCAACCCATTTCTTAATTCATTCGAAATAATTCAATTTACAGTTTTATATATTGTAAATAATTTACCAGTTGATAACAAGATATATATATATATATAAGATAAATAAACATCCAATCATCCAAATATCAATCAATTTGCATCCATCATAATCAATCATCCAAACAGTCAGTAAATCACAACAATTACCAAATTGTCAATAATAAGGAATTTTACTAAACAATTTAATTCAAATTCCATTTAACCGTAAATTTAAATTTTTTGTCAGTTAAATTAGATATCAATTTAAATATAAATTAAAACTATCAAACAACAATCAACTAATTCATATAACTTCGTAATTCAAGTTAACCAGCATAACAATATTTTAGTACGTGTGAGCGTTATAAAACACTTACCTTGATTTTCAATTTTAAATCAATTGAACGACATTCGATTTAACCTAAAATTTTAACTTGCTCCAAACGACTTCAAATCAACTCCAAGACGTAGTGCTCGTCGCCACGATTCCAACGCCGCTTGTTTCATCTCAATCGGACCTCGCATGACCAAGATATACATTTTATAGTTGAATACAATTTATAAAAACAAATTTCTTTTTTTATATATATACCAAAAGAGATCTGGGCCGTTGATCTAAGCTTCAACAATCTAGGCCGTGTTTCTTTCTTCCTTCAATCACTAGCAAATGCGTACGCAAGAGGAACCCAACCACGACGTTCAAAACCTAGATGTCGCTCGTCCCTCAGGCCATAAGAAATAGATCAGGAGCCTTCGCATGAAAGCTCATCGCAAGCTCGCCCACTGGCAGGAGCGACGTCGAACTCGGTGCTACGTAGGCCGAGAAAATACCCCTTGAACGCATGATGAACGGGACCAATCCACGCCTCCATTCGACGACTATAAACCAATTCCACCGTTGGATCTGTAGATCGCTTCGGGCTCTATGATAGCTGTGACGCCCCACCTCTATACCCACGCTAACCAAGAACACTACGATGTAGTGCTGTCAATTAGCGCGGAGAATAAGGCTGTGGAGGAGCGACCATCCATGTAACTTCTTTGTGCGAGCATCGATACGTCAGATAGAATAGAATGCATATCTTTTAAGGAGGAAATCCGACATACCGATACAAACACAAAGCTATCACACGGTGGCTATATATAATCTTCGGAAACAAACATAGAAATAATCATAACATAAATCAGTCACAGACATCCATATCACAAAGGCGGAAGAAGATATGAATAAATATATAACACATGAAAGTGTACATCAGAGTAGTGGTCAGAAAGATCCACGATAATACAAAAGAATAGCAACACGTGCTATACAAAAGAATAAGTACACAACATAGAGTCTATATCTCAAAGGTGTACGTCCAAAAACTACTAATCTAAGTAGTTAGCCAAAAGTCAGAAATATCCTGAAGAGAAGTCAAGCAGAAGCACCTGTAACATCTCGGTCTGACCCGAGTATTATTTATAAGAAAATAATAAACGGATCAGTCTAACTATAAATATCAGATGATATGGTATACAGTAAAAGGCATGACATGAACATGTAATAACCATAGCGACATACTACTATAAGTATGTAAATGATAATCAACAAAAGATTAATCAATATCACAAGAATCTTCTCAAAGATAAAATAGGGTATCATACCCTAAACTTGTATTCATAACAAGTCAATAACACATGAATTCACCAATGCACAAAAACTGATATCATATCAATGAAAATCATGAAAATTGGTGAAGCACAAAATTCCAGAAATCATCATCAGAAATCCAGAAAACACATAAAGGGGGGAGGCCTAACACATGAATGGGAGCATGAAGCTCACCTACGCGTAAACACATGACGAGAAGTTATCTCATGGAAGCTATCCATTAAATTTTTACACATGAATGGCCCGAAGACCATAGGAAATGTGATGGCGAAACATCACATGATCGGGGTATAGTCTCCCACGTAGACAAAGAGACATCGCTCAATCGCTAGTCTAAATCACAAAAATGATCGTCATGATCATAAGGAAGTGTCAATCACACCAAGCCAGTAAATATATGAGTTTAGCTTCATGTCCCATAACCACTTGCTTAACTTAAATATTTACGAACAAGCTGTAAATCTTCACTAGGAAATTGTCACAAAAAGGGTTCAATCGAACAAGTCCAAGAGCTAACCGACGAAGTGAACGCAAGCGTTTCATACCACTCGTTTTACTAAGTCGTTTAAGTCGATTTCTCATTCGAGTGAAGTAAAGGCTTGTATATACTAGTAGATTGAAAATCGGTTTGAGAAAACGAACTTTTGATACTTAAAATAGTGTTGAAATCGCTTTGATGAAAGAGTTTTGATATTTACTATTAGTATTGAAACCTTCATATATCTTTAAAGTGACAAGTCATAAAACGATGGTAGAACAAATCAATTCACGTTCGAAGACGTGAGTAAAGTCCAAAGAAGTCAATCCCAAAACCATCAAAGTAGAAATTCTGATCAATGTTTTTCAGACGAGATTGCCTACGCAGAGTAATACGGGGTTCGACCTGCCCGGTCAGGTCGCGGGGGTCCAGGGGGCAGCGCCCACGGCGGGGTGCGGGGCAGCGCCCCGTCACGGTACGACTTAGTGAAGGCAAGCTGGTCCAGCGACCTAAGGAAAAGTAGGTCATACGACCTAAGAGTTCACGCGACCTAACAAGGCTAAGGATAAGGTCGGAGACGACCTACGACTTAACAAAGTCCTGCGACCAAAGGAAAATCGCGACCTAAAAAGACCAAGTGTAAGGTCGGCGACGACCTACGACTTACGACTTAAGGGATAAGCGACTTACGACTTAAGGGATAAGGTCATACGACCTAAGTGGAGAATGCCACGCGAGCTGGCAGAAGAACAGGTCAAACGACCAAGTACTAACTCGCGAACGACTTAACGACTTAAGAGCCAACGACTTAGTGGAACGAACGACTTAACGACTTAAAAGCCAACGACCTAGGACTTAAGAGCCATACGAGCTACGAGCTAACTGCAAACGACTTAAGGCCAAACGACCTACGACTTAACTCGAGGCGAACGAGCTAACTGCAAACGACTTAAGGCCAAACGACCTACGACTTAACTCGAGGCGAACGAGCTAACTGCAAACGACTTAAGCCTTTAACTCGTGAACGACTCATGCCTTTAACTCGTGAACGACTCATGCCTTTAACTCGTGAACGACTCAGGCCAGGCAGAAACGACTTAACACTTTAACTCGAGAACGACTCAGGCCTTTAACTCGTGAACGACTCAGGCCAGACGAACAGAAATACACGCGCGCGACCTAAGCCCTTAACTCGTGAACGACTCACGACTTAGGCTTAACTCGTGGACGACTCAGCGAAGGCCAGAAACGACTTAAGGCCAGGAAAATCACCAAAACGCTGAAAATTGAAGTTTTTCGCCAATCCAATCCAAACCAAATGCAAATGTTGATGCAAATACAATAGGGGATCATTCCCCACAGTCCAAGATAGATATAGGCAAGATGTGAGATCAAAAATCTCACCTTTTCCACGAAATTGATGAAGATGGAGATTGAAAGCAAGGAGAAGCAATCCAAAGCTTGAATCCACAATCTTCTACTTGAATTTGATGTTGAATCTCGGATTTGCAATAGAATTTGAGTTGGGAGTTTTAATTTCTCTTTCCCACCACCATTTTTGACAAAGCTTGAAGTGTTTGAACAAATGAGGAAGAGGGTTGGCTGAACTAAAGGGGTGCAGTCCAAACCAAAGTCAAAGGCGGGAAAAAGTGTCGAAAATTTCACTATCTCCAAACATATCGATGTTTACACTCAAAAAGATCGCAAACGTCATTTTGAACTCAATGGGGGTGGTCTCGAGTCCTAATTTGACCGTATGCAAAAAGTAGCTTTTCGGACTAACATCCGACTAACGATAAAATATTTAAATAAAATATTTAAATATAGAATCGATAGATATGCGGGTTGTTACAGACTCCCCTCCTTAAAGAAATTGCGTCCTCGCAATATATATGGTGGAAATAAAAAGTAACAACCAAAAAGCATATTAACACAAAAAGAAATTGGGATTAAGAAGTTTACCTTAAAGAGCAGGAGAAAGCAATTCCGGATGTGTACGCTCGATGAATTCTCTAGTTTCCCAAGAGCAATCCTTAGGATTTGAGGACCATTGAACTTTAACAAGCGGAACATCTTTATTTCGAAGCCGTTTGATCTCCGAAGCAATAATTCGAACAGGATGCTGCTCATAAGTTAAATTAGGTGAAACTTCAATCTCTTCCACAACACCGGGCTCAAGAGTAGAATCGGAATCCCGAAGGCACTTCCGTAATTGAGAAACGTGAAACACGTCATGCATAGCAGAAAACTGAGCCGGTAATGAAAGGCGATAAGCCATGGAACCAATACGTTCGGTGATAGGAAATGGCCCAATATATCGAGGCGCTAACTTTCCCGATCGACTGAAACGTACAACACCCTTCATTGGTGAAACACGAATAAATACAAGATCACCAACAGAAAATTCTAATTTCCTTCTTCGGTTATCGGCATAGGATTTTTGTCTACTCTGGGCTTCTTTCATCCTATGTCGAATAAGTTCAATCTTTTCTGTGGAATCTCTAATAAAGTCGGGTCCTAAAACCAGCTTCTCACCGGCCTCAAGCCAACAAGAAGGAGATCGGCATGGCCTTCCATAAAGTGCCTCGAAAGGAGCCATACCAATACTAGATTGGAAGCTGTTATTGTAGGAAAATTCAACAAGTGAAATATGATCTTCCCAACTTCCACCAAAGTCAAGAACACAAGCACGAAGAAGATCTTCAAGTGTTTGATTCACACGCTCAGTTTGTCCATCGGACTGGGGGTGATAAGCGGTGCTAAAATTAAGCTTCGTTCCCAAAGCTTTTTGAAGACTCTTCCAGAATCCACTAGTAAACAATGGATCCCGATCACTAACAATGGAAGAAGGAACTCCATGCAGTTTAACAATTTCTTTGACAAAGAGTTTGGCCAAAAGAGGAACGGTTCGGTTTGACCGAACAGGAATAAAATGGGCGGATTTAGTAAGTCTATCAACAATCACCCATAAGCTATTATGACCCGAACGAGAACGGGGAAGGCCATCTATAAAATCCATGGAAATTTGATCCCACTTCCATACTGGAATCTCCAATGGTTGCAATAACCCACCGGGCCTTTGATGTTCAGCCTTAACAAGTTGGCAAGTCATGCAACACTTAATAAAGTTAGCGATATCAGATTTCATTCCCTCCCAATAATAAAGTCGCTTCATATCAGCGTACATTTTACTGCTACCGGGATGAATGGAATACTTGGAACGATGAGAATCTTCTAGAACATCTCTACGAAGATCACTAATATTTGGTACGATAAGTCTACCAAATTTTCGAATGCCGCCACGAAAGTCGATATCAAAGTCTTTCAAACCTTCAATATCGGTTTTATCCTGAAGATTTTGGCCAAGCAAAGCCAATTCAGGATCTAGCTGTTGAGCTTCAAGAATGCGGTCTAATAAAGAAGGACGAGCCTCAAGGCTACATAAAACAAGAGATGAACACAATTCGGAAACACGATCTCGAATTTCACAAGTGGATAAAAGTTCGAGATCGTTCCATTCAGATATCATCATGGAAACAACCGCTTGTTGTTTTCGACTAAGTGCGTCGGCAACTCGATTCCCCTTTCCGGGAGTATAAAGAATGTCAAGATCATAAGAGGCAAGAAATTCGAGCCAACGTTGTTGACGCAAATTAAGTTCCTTTTGAGAAAACAAATATTTCAAAGACTTATGATCAGTATAAAGTATAAACTTTTCTCCCAAAAGATAATGTCGCCAAATTCGAAGGGCGAAAACAATAGCCGCGAGTTCTAAATCATGTGTGGCATATCTAGTCTCAGCCGGCTTTAATTGCCTAGAAGCATAAGCAATAACACGTTCTTTTTGCATAAGAACGGCACCCAAACCAACGCGACTAGCATCGGTATAAACGACAAAGTCTAGATTCCCCTCGGGAATAATAAGAATAGGAGCATCAGAAAGGAGTTCTTTTAATTTCTGAAAAGAAGTTTCACATTTGTCCGACCAAATGTATTTAACACCTTTCTTTGTTAAGCCAGTAAGAGGTACGGCAATCTTAGAAAAGTCTTTTATAAAACGGCGGTAATAACCTGCCAATCCGAGAAAGCTACGGATTTCAGTCACGCTCTCCGGTCTCTTCCAATTTTGAATCGCTTCAATCTTTGAAGGATCCACGGATATTCCGGATTCAGAAATAATATGACCGAGAAATTTCACACTAGATTGCCAAAAATGGCATTTAGAAAATTTTGCTTTTAGTTGATTGCTCCTAAGAGTTTCCAATACAATTCGAAGATGCTTTTCGTGTTCCTCCTCGGTTTTAGAAAACACAAGAATATCATCAATAAAGATGAGAACAAACCGATCGAGAAAATCTTTGAAAACTCTATTCATAAGGTCAACGAAATAAGCCGGAGCATTCGTTAAACCGAATGGCATAACTAGCCATTCATAAGATCCATATCGCGTACGGAACGAAGTCAAAGGAATACTATCCTCTGCAATACGAAGCTGATGGAAACCGGTAGCCAAGTCCAATTGTGAAAATACTCTAGCACCAGTGAGTTGATCAAACAGATCATCAATCCGAGGCAATGGATATTTATTCTTAATTGTAAGATCATTAAGCTTACGGTAGTCGACGCAAAGCCTAAGTGTGCCATCGGACTTACTTACAAAAATAGCTGAAGCTCCCCAAGGCGAGGAACTAGAGCGAATAAGTTGCTTCGTCTCCAACTCGGATAGTTGTTTGCGCATCTCTTCGTTCTCCTTATTAGACATGCGATAAGGAGGACGGGTAATAGGTTGAGCTCCAGGTAAAAGATTAATTTTGAACTCAATTGCTCGTTTAGGTGGTAATCCTAAAACGGGCTCAAAAATGTCGGAAAATTCACAAACGATGCGAATACGAGAAATGACATCCTCCTCATCATCATTGTCATCATCACGAGGATTTAAAGAATATAATGATGCAACTAAAGCGGAATCCGAATCTTTAAGAATAATAGAAATCTGATTAACAGATTGCGGATGACGGAGATAAATAGTCCGCTCAGGACATAGGATATGAGCTTCATAACGAGTAAGCCAATCCATACCCAAAATCATTCCAAAGCCTAAGTAACGCATGACATGCAAATCGGCTAGGAAAGAAGAATCACATAAAATAATCTCTACGTCTTTACAAAGTAAACTAAGAGTTGCGGATCCACCAACCGGATTCGCAATTCTTAACGAAGTCATTAAAGCAGTAACACTTAAAGAAAAAGTATCGACAAGTTCTTTTGATATAAAAGAATGGGATGCACCCGTATCAAAGAGAACTCTAATTGGTTGATCATGAAATAATATAATGCCATCAAGGACAGAATGTGACATACCTTGACGGCCAGATGTGTTACCAGGGGCTTGAGCCACATTAAGCTTTCCCTCCTTCTGTTGAAGCCTTTTGCATTGGTGCATATAATGATCTGTGCCTTTACAGTAGCGGCAAGAGCGGGGCTTTGGACACTTGTTCGAATAATGGCCCTTAACACCACAGTTGTAGCATTTGTTATCATCAGAGGAAAAAGTCTTTGCAGTAGGAGCTGCTTGTTTACCCTTTTTGTTCGGGTAAGGACCTTTAAATTTGTTGGGCCTCTTTTTGTTGTTAAAGCCAGGTTTGGAAGCTACTACTTCAACATCACTTTCTTTATCAGCCTCTTCAAGACGAAGAGCGATATCTACAATTTGGTCGAAAGAAACTTCTAACTTCAAAAGTAATGGCTTCTTGAGGCTTTTGTTTAAGCCATAAACGAACCGCTGGTTCTTCTTCAGTGGAGTATTTATATATTCGACCCCATATTTGGAAAGGGATTCGAATGATGCGACGTAATCCGCCACAGAAGCCTGACCTTGAACAAGGTCAATAAATCGCCGAGCCAATGTTACCTTTTCAGCCTCGGGTACGAATTTCGATTCGAAGCGTTCTCGGAAGTGCTCCCAAGTGAGGTCCGCTTCATTAATTTCGGAAGTGAGAAGTTCATACCAATCCAATGCTCTCTCTTGGAGCATACTGGAAGCCACTTGAACGCGGTGCAGGTCGATAAGGTTCATGCGAGAGAAAATTCGATCGCATGATTTTAACCAAGCTTGAACCTCGATAATAGGTTCGGAACCTTTGAAGGGCTTCCCACCCAAATTGGTGTAATCGCTGCACAACCGTGCAAATCCCGACTTTGGGTGAGTAGGTTCCGGGTTAACTCCAGCTGCTTGGGCATTCGTCACTAACTCAAGAAGCTGTTGAGTTGTCATAAAAACTCCATCTCGAGGAGCCGCAGTAGATGTCCCAGCTCTGGGACGGCCTGGTCTTGACATCCTCTTCCTTTAGAAAGAAAGAAGAGAAAGAAGAAGGTTATTCACCAATGAACATCAAGCAATCTTGAATGATGAAACAAGGAATCATAAAGAAGACAGGATAAATCGGTTCGAAGACCCGAACTAAATCCTGAAACACAACTCCTAAGGTGGACTTAGGACGATGATCCTTGTTAAGTTATTCTACATTGTTCCGAAGTTTGGCTCTGATACCAAGCTGTGACGCCCCACCTCTATACCCACGCTAACCAAGAACACTACGATGTAGTGCTGTCAATTAGCGCGGAGAATAAGGCTGTGGAGGAGCGACCATCCATGTAACTTCTTTGTGCGAGCATCGATACGTCAGATAGAATAGAATGCATATCTTTTAAGGAGGAAATCCGACATACCGATACAAACACAAAGCTATCACACGGTGGCTATATATAATCTTCGGAAACAAACATAGAAATAATCATAACATAAATCAGTCACAGACATCCATATCACAAAGGCGGAAGAAGATATGAATAAATATATAACACATGAAAGTGTACATCAGAGTAGTGGTCAGAAAGATCCACGATAATACAAAAGAATAGCAACACGTGCTATACAAAAGAATAAGTACACAACATAGAGTCTATATCTCAAAGGTGTACGTCCAAAAACTACTAATCTAAGTAGTTAGCCAAAAGTCAGAAATATCCTGAAGAGAAGTCAAGCAGAAGCACCTGTAACATCTCGGTCTGACCCGAGTATTATTTATAAGAAAATAATAAACGGATCAGTCTAACTATAAATATCAGATGATATGGTATACAGTAAAAGGCATGACATGAACATGTAATAACCATAGCGACATACTACTATAAGTATGTAAATGATAATCAACAAAAGATTAATCAATATCACAAGAATCTTCTCAAAGATAAAATAGGGTATCATACCCTAAACTTGTATTCATAACAAGTCAATAACACATGAATTCACCAATGCACAAAAACTGATATCATATCAATGAAAATCATGAAAATTGGTGAAGCACAAAATTCCAGAAATCATCATCAGAAATCCAGAAAACACATAAAGGGGGGAGGCCTAACACATGAATGGGAGCATGAAGCTCACCTACGCGTAAACACATGACGAGAAGTTATCTCATGGAAGCTATCCATTAAATTTTTACACATGAATGGCCCGAAGACCATAGGAAATGTGATGGCGAAACATCACATGATCGGGGTATAGTCTCCCACGTAGACAAAGAGACATCGCTCAATCGCTAGTCTAAATCACAAAAATGATCGTCATGATCATAAGGAAGTGTCAATCACACCAAGCCAGTAAATATATGAGTTTAGCTTCATGTCCCATAACCACTTGCTTAACTTAAATATTTACGAACAAGCTGTAAATCTTCACTAGGAAATTGTCACAAAAAGGGTTCAATCGAACAAGTCCAAGAGCTAACCGACGAAGTGAACGCAAGCGTTTCATACCACTCGTTTTACTAAGTCGTTTAAGTCGATTTCTCATTCGAGTGAAGTAAAGGCTTGTATATACTAGTAGATTGAAAATCGGTTTGAGAAAACGAACTTTTGATACTTAAAATAGTGTTGAAATCGCTTTGATGAAAGAGTTTTGATATTTACTATTAGTATTGAAACCTTCATATATCTTTAAAGTGACAAGTCATAAAACGATGGTAGAACAAATCAATTCACGTTCGAAGACGTGAGTAAAGTCCAAAGAAGTCAATCCCAAAACCATCAAAGTAGAAATTCTGATCAATGTTTTTCAGACGAGATTGCCTACGCAGAGTAATACGGGGTTCGACCTGCCCGGTCAGGTCGCGGGGGTCCAGGGGGCAGCGCCCACGGCGGGGTGCGGGGCAGCGCCCCGTCACGGTACGACTTAGTGAAGGCAAGCTGGTCCAGCGACCTAAGGAAAAGTAGGTCATACGACCTAAGAGTTCACGCGACCTAACAAGGCTAAGGATAAGGTCGGAGACGACCTACGACTTAACAAAGTCCTGCGACCAAAGGAAAATCGCGACCTAAAAAGACCAAGTGTAAGGTCGGCGACGACCTACGACTTACGACTTAAGGGATAAGCGACTTACGACTTAAGGGATAAGGTCATACGACCTAAGTGGAGAATGCCACGCGAGCTGGCAGAAGAACAGGTCAAACGACCAAGTACTAACTCGCGAACGACTTAACGACTTAAGAGCCAACGACTTAGTGGAACGAACGACTTAACGACTTAAAAGCCAACGACCTAGGACTTAAGAGCCATACGAGCTACGAGCTAACTGCAAACGACTTAAGGCCAAACGACCTACGACTTAACTCGAGGCGAACGAGCTAACTGCAAACGACTTAAGGCCAAACGACCTACGACTTAACTCGAGGCGAACGAGCTAACTGCAAACGACTTAAGCCTTTAACTCGTGAACGACTCATGCCTTTAACTCGTGAACGACTCATGCCTTTAACTCGTGAACGACTCAGGCCAGGCAGAAACGACTTAACACTTTAACTCGAGAACGACTCAGGCCTTTAACTCGTGAACGACTCAGGCCAGACGAACAGAAATACACGCGCGCGACCTAAGCCCTTAACTCGTGAACGACTCACGACTTAGGCTTAACTCGTGGACGACTCAGCGAAGGCCAGAAACGACTTAAGGCCAGGAAAATCACCAAAACGCTGAAAATTGAAGTTTTTCGCCAATCCAATCCAAACCAAATGCAAATGTTGATGCAAATACAATAGGGGATCATTCCCCACAGTCCAAGATAGATATAGGCAAGATGTGAGATCAAAAATCTCACCTTTTCCACGAAATTGATGAAGATGGAGATTGAAAGCAAGGAGAAGCAATCCAAAGCTTGAATCCACAATCTTCTACTTGAATTTGATGTTGAATCTCGGATTTGCAATAGAATTTGAGTTGGGAGTTTTAATTTCTCTTTCCCACCACCATTTTTGACAAAGCTTGAAGTGTTTGAACAAATGAGGAAGAGGGTTGGCTGAACTAAAGGGGTGCAGTCCAAACCAAAGTCAAAGGCGGGAAAAAGTGTCGAAAATTTCACTATCTCCAAACATATCGATGTTTACACTCAAAAAGATCGCAAACGTCATTTTGAACTCAATGGGGGTGGTCTCGAGTCCTAATTTGACCGTATGCAAAAAGTAGCTTTTCGGACTAACATCCGACTAACGATAAAATATTTAAATAAAATATTTAAATATAGAATCGATAGATATGCGGGTTGTTACAATTTCCTAGTTGAGAGTTTTCGACGATTGTTTACGAATTAGGAGAAATTTGAGGAAGAAGATTGAAGAATTTTGGCCATTGGTGACAAGGTGGAGGCGCGGCTCTGATGTTAGGGTTAGGTTTACTGTGCAGAGTATATTTATAAACGTGCATACATATTATTTTATTATTATTTTGACTTTTCACATATTTTCTGGACGAACTCCAAACACAGCGTGCCGCCAGGCGTTTAAAATGTTTTACCCCTATTCCGAACACAATGGAACATGTTTCGGGGCCTAATTCGATCGTATGTGGAAGATAGCTTTTTGGATCCAATTAAAATATTAAATTTTCGATATTAATTTCAACGTGTTTCTAACCCGTACGGCCAAACAAGAACTCCAAACGCTACAAAATTTGAAATCCGATAATAATACACTATTACAGATCCAACAGAACTTGTATCGTCGAATTCCGAGGCTGTGTCCCGAATCGCTGTTTTAACGTCTCGATTATAATATAAAATTTCCAATTTCTAATTATTCACTTTTAAATCGAATTTTAAATGTTAACAATCTTCACTGTTGTTTATATAAAATTTACATCAACTTCCGATATCATTTTCAGTCATATTAAATTTAGAATTCAACTGTTCAAATAATTTCCAATATTAAATTTAAACAATTTAATTGTTCAATATCAAACAAATTTCAATATTATATTTTAAATGAATTTTAGTTATCAATCGATTACTTTATTTACATCTAATGGATTCAACATTTATTATTCAATTCAACTATTGATTGTAAACACATTCAATACATAGCATTTCCTTTCAATGCTTGTTATTACTTAAATCTTCGAAATTAGTCTATTTCAAAATTTTATTCCAGTTCATATCCAAAACTTACATTCAAAATCATTAAATTTTTATTTTTAACCATTTTTATTCAATAATTACTTTAAATTTAATAATTTAAAATAGCTAAAAATACGGGTCGTTACAACTGAGTACTACCAAACAGTATCATACATTCCCTTACAAAGAAGAGTAATACTCAAGAGAAGTGCTTACCGTCCGAACACATCTCTTCCCCAATTTAAAGTTATTTTCGAGCCACTCGAACTAGTTAACTTAAAATTATTTCTTTTATTTCAAAATCTCATTTTTGGAACGATACTTTACATTTTCCAACAAAACATCTATTTCTAACTTACTTTGGGTTCATTCGGGTTGAGCTTGTTTCGACTGTATAATAATAAAGAGAATAATTTACTAAGTGCACTACAATGTTCACCTAGGCAAACATCTGGCTGTTACTTAGAAGATTATTCTGATCATCACAAAATAATTACGACTCATTCCCCCTAAACAATTCAAAGAAAATACTTCCTTCTAAACATTTTCATTTCTAACAAATTTTTTTTATTGGAACCAAACTACGTTCAAATAATACTGGTATCACTTTCCAAAACCTTGAAAATCATTTTTCAAAAGCACCGGGATTTAAGTTCTCAAGTTTTCAACTAAAATTCTTTTTATTTAAAAGACACATCTTATTTGGTCCATTTCCAAATATTTGTTTCTAAATAATCTAACCTTTAATAAATACCCTTTAATCGACTCAAATTTTAATCCAATATTAACATCGAATGCCTCATAGTCAAATTGTGAAACTTAATTCACAAGGTGTTCGTTTCATGTTTTTCCCTATTTCTATTTACCCAACCCATATCTTAAAAAGGAAACTTCCTATACACACTAACCATAGTCAATGCTCAACTGGACGAACATGACTAAACAAGCCTTAAATGATAATAATAATAATAATAATAACATATTATTATCTCCTAATACCTCAACCAACTATACTATACTATTTTTGAAAATCATTTTTTTTATATATAAAATATATTCTAATTAAATTTATTTCATTTACCCAACTTCAAAATAATATTATGTCGATTCAACTTGTTAAAGTGTTTAGCAAATCCCTATCGCTAATGTTGACCAAATGCATTGACCGGAATTCTTAAGCCACTCAACAGATCAAACAACACAATATAAAAAATACAACTTACGTATTTATTCCTATTGGTTTATTACTATACCAAATTCTTATTCACATTCATTATTTTCTTATATTCTCCCTTTAATATTAATAACACCTAGGAACCGTTCCATAAACCATTCCATATAAACTTTACTTAAGTTAAATTTCATTTCATAGCTCAAGTTTATCATCGAATGATTCATACAATACTATTCTACATCCTAAGAGTATATATAAAATTTTTAAATTTATTTTACTTCATCCAAATGTTCAACAAATTTAAAAATTTGTTTTTAACTAACTATTTCTCAAATTCATAAGTTATACAAACTTATTTCTTATACTTTAATCAAAAATTTAGCTTAATTTTCCAATTAATCTGGAATTTTCGACTTTCCAAAATCATTGAAAATTCCTTTAACTTTTAACAAATGAAAATTACCCAAAAACATCTCAAAACGAGATGTACAAACCCAACTATCCTATTGAATAGGATACATAAGTCTATAATATCACTTAACTGAAAATTTAAAAACTAAACACCCGGCTTTTATTTCAAATCATTTTGAAATAACCAAATAACACCTTTTGGAATCTAAAACAAACTTTGCTTTTCTAAAAAAACTTCTATGCTAGCAATCCGTCACTTAGAAATTCGAAAATGAATGTTGATGATGCTATAGTCATCACCGAAATTATTTTCCAACGACTGAAGTGAGTTCATTGCTTTCTATTCTCTTTAAATCTCTTTTTTGTATTTTTCAAAAATATTTTTAAAAATAATAATATAATTATTATTATATTCCCTAAAGCTTTGAAAATGAATTTCCAAAATACTAGGATTCCGGTTCTCAAAGTCTCATATTTAAATCCTTATTTATTTATAAAGCTCATCTTTGTAAATCAAACTTATATAAAGTTACTTCTTATATAAAAACATTTCACAAATGTATATCTTTGTTTATACTATAATAAACAACTTCTATTTAAAACCAAATTTTAATCCAACCTTATCACCGATGCCTTATAATCAAACTATGAAACTGAATTCACAGGTGTTCGTATTCAATTCAACCAAACAATTAAATGCTCATAAACTACCCGAGCACAAAAAATAAAAAATAAATGATGGTGATTGAGTATTTTCATTTCCTAACAACCAAACACGCCATATATAACTATATAAATTTTTGAAAATTATTCCTTTTATGTATAAAATATAATTTAGGTAAAATTATTTCATTTATCCAATTTCAGAACAACTGTAACGACCTGGCATTTCAAACCATTCAAATCGACAATCATCCACTCATGTTAGACTTGAATTGCTCAAAACAACAGATTGTTAATTTATATTTGGCAAAACTTAACATATACAGTAAATAAAATCAATCACAGAATCACAAACATAGAGTAATATAACAATAAGCAGCGGGATAGATAAATAGTAGTTCATGAAGCTACTACAACATTAGAGTTTAAAACAAATACAATGGACATCTCGAATACAAAGTAGTTTCAGATACAAAAGCATATGACAAGTCTGAACATAAATAACTGGAATAAACTGAAGTAACTGGAAAGCTGAATAGATAACTCCAAGCAGATCTCCAAGCTCCAAAGGTGAGTCAAATGCTGTGACACTCAGTCTGACCCGAGCATAAAGCAAAACACAAAACACTCGAGTCGGGATTAACATTCTTATACTAGTAAATCAACTCAAGTGAAATGTCCAAGCGAAATACAATATAACTTAAAGGATGTTTGGGATTCCCATCCTTTAAGGATCCATGAAACTACCTACAAACATAATACAATACGCTACATATATAATGTCTATTGTAAAGTAAACTATTAAAATAGCATTAATGCATTACCCATATCCCTCTTAACACATTTTATATAATGTCGTAGTCTATACAGTACTGTTAACTCCACCAAACCGGTGGGCTATCTGGGAGCACTCCATAGGTACGACACAAACCAAACTCGTAGAAGGCGCGATAAGGCATGTGACAAGGCACGCGAGGCAATGCCAGGGTAGGATTCTACCGTTTGCACTCCCGGACCGGTGGTAATGCATAGCAGCTACTACCGCCTACCTTGAGACACACTCCCAAATCAAAGGTGCACTCAATCAAATCACAAAAGCAATAGAATGGTATTGAAGAAATGTGCCCGATAGGGGGAGCGACCCCACTTGGCCCGGTATAGATCATGTTTTAGCCACATCAAGCTGACTCATGGGAGTCAAGGCTGCGCTAATACCTTGTATAGAATCGTCGCCAAACCATCCTACTTCGTTATGGAATCTTCACCACGTGCACAATTGTTAAAGTGGTTTTCGGTATTGGCAGAGAGTATGACAATACACGATCACGGTCTGTTTAACAACCAAACACTAATTTCACACCGTGGTCGTTTTATAAAATTACTTTTGTAATCATTTCAAACAGTTCATACTTCATATCAAAATATCATATTTATTTCAAAAATTATATCACTTCCGAAATCATATACACTTTCGAAATCGTATTCACTTTCGAAATCATAACCACAAAATAGTTTAAACCATCTTATCAAATATTTGCATTTATATCCATCAAATCCAAATCATAACAGTTTCAGCTTAAACAGTTTATATATTGAAAATAGTTTTTATATATATATATATTGAAATAGTTATAAATAAAAATAGTTTATATATTTAAAAATAGAATATAGATTAAAATAGTTTATATTAAAATAGTTTATATATCAAATTATATATCGAAAATAGTTTAAAGTTAGAATTGCTTCTTCCAATTTCACAAATCAATTTACATTAACTTTAGTTCCAAAATTCAATTTAAACCGGTCTCAATTCAAATTCTCATTAAAACCATTTTTAATCGATTTCAAATCCAGATTTGAACTAAAAATTTAAAACCACTTTCCGATTCAATAGGTTTCAAAGTTTAAATATTCAAAGTTTTACAATCACTCAATTTGATAAATTTCATTTATATTTCCAAATGCAACATTTAATTTTATTTAAATTTGAAATTATTCACTTAATCATTTTAATAACATTTAAACAAAATCTCAAATTTCAAATTTAAATCAATACAAATAATTAAATATCTAACTTCGATTATATTTAATTATAAAATATTTACTTAATTACTTTTTATAAGCATTTACAAATTTAAATCAAGATTAAATATCCAATTTTATTTAAATTTGAAAATATTTATTTAATCACTCTTAATTAAATCAAGTTATAAAATCATACCTTTCAAAATCTCAAAATCAATAAGTTTTCAATCAATGCTTATTCATATTCAATTCTCAAAAGAATCACTTTACAAATTAACTTAATTTGTCTTCCAATCTTTATTTTATTTTATTTTTTTGGCAAAGCAATCTTTATTTTATTAAACTTATTACAAAATCTATTTTCAAAATATTAATATAAATTTAAATAAAATATATAAAACACATTATATATACTAGTTAAATTAAATTCTATTAAATTATATTTTTTTATTAAATATTATTAAATTAAATATTATTATTAAATCTATTTTAAATCTTATTTTACATATATAGAAAATAATAGGATTATAAGTAAAATTTTAATTATTTACATTTTAAAATATAACTTATAAATTTAAAATTTCCAAAACCCATAATTTTAAAAATCTAAATTTTCACATATATAAAATAAAATCTTTATATTATATTTAAAATAAATATTTATTAAAACCCATATATTTCCTTTCAAAACCTTGGAAATTATTTTTCAAAAATAGACCAACGGTGTCCGTATATAATTTCCTATCATATGGTCAAGTGATATAGATATTTATCATTTCAATCTGCAATATTTAATATTTACGGGTATATATCATTTCAACCCGCAATCCCAAAATTTCAAAATCAATGAAAATCGCTTGGGTTTATCATTTCAGCCCATAACAATTTTCCCTTAATCTATAAGATCGTTTGCGTATGTATTATTTCAACCCATAGGGAATTTCTAAACTAACAGGGAACTTGCAGTGTGAGAACAATTAAATAATAATATAAAATAGCATAACATATCAGTGATGAGCATATATCATAATCAACAAATGGAATTTAATATATATACTAACAAGTTATGGTGTCATATGGCAATTAACAAAGGTTAACAAATTTAAATGATAACATATCATATTCAGAAATTAAATAACTAACAATTTAAATTTAACAACATATTTCAATCGTCATTTCATGTGAATTAAATTTACTAAATATAAGAATGTTAATCGTGAGTGATTTCTCACCTTTCGAGGCTAGAGAAACACGAGAACAAGATGGAAACGGACACGGATAAGCACAGAAAATTGACAGAGCTAGAAAACTTCTACTGTAATGCGGATTCGTACAGCGGCAAGCTAGAAAACCACTGCGACCAATTAGACAGTGGGAAAACAAATCAATATGGATGGAATTCTAAATCAATATATATATATATATATTATTACAAATCCATTTTAAAATATTAACATAAGTTTTAAATAAAATACTTTAAGATATTAACATAAATTTAAACAAATTCCGTAATCATTATATATATAACTTGATATATAGATTGAGAATCTCATGCATATAACTAAACAAAATTAATATATAACTTGAATTATATAACAGGTTTCTAACAAAATGTATATGACCTGATATATATATGGGAAGCTTTAGATAAATATACATGCATACTATATATATATACAAACAAATATATATATATATATATGCAGGCTATATTATATGCAACAAAATATATATATGCAGACTACTCTGTGCTTACTAATTTTTTTCTTTTATAATAGCAAAGAAAGTGGAGAACGGCAAGCGAAGATAGGAAAACATGCATGGTCCAAATTTGTATATATATAAGTTATTACAAAATCTACCTTAAAATATCCGTATAAATTGTAAACAATTATTTAAAACGTATCATATATCTATATACCTTTGTTTTTATAAAGAGAAGCCAAAGAGGAGAAGATATTCGGCAGTTGTAGTCAGGGGAGGGTGGTCGGCTATGTAGTGAGTGGCCAGGGCGAGCTGACGTGGAGGGAAGGGATGGAGGTGAGGTCAGAGAGATGGGGTTTGGTGAAGGTGATGGTTGTACGTGCGACTACTCGGTGAGGCTATGCGGGCTGAAAGGCTGAGGCGGAGATGACTGGTCGTGGAGATGGGTGCGGGTTAAGGGAGAAGGCGACGGCCAAGGCAGGATGCTCGGGTGGGTGGCGTTGGTGTGAAACGATCCAAGCATGGCTTTAGGCAAAAATAAAATACAAGCTTCTCACTATACTCTTTTTTTAAGAGAGGGCTGCGTGAGTTGCTGTGTTTGAGGGGAGGCGGGTGGGTGTGGTGGCCGCGGAGGGGAAAGTCTGTGTGTTTCATGGCCATAGTGGATCAGTGAAAGGTGGCGAATGAAGGTCATAGAGCAGCTTTGAAACGAACATAATATTTAAGCTTCAAATATTTTAATGTTTTTTTCCTATTTCAAAAGCAGAACCAAAAAGGAAGAGAGGAGAAAGAATGGTCGTGAGGAAAATGAACCAGTAATATAACGTGAATAGTGGAATAACAAAAGCCACAACATTGAATTCAAGGAAAATAAAAGCAAGTGGCTGTTTGTTTTCAGTCGGTAGGTAACGAATGTACATATTGAAAACAAAATGGGTACCGATACAGCTATTCGGTTTGCCGATTCTGCTGCGTACCGGACACCAAATTGCACAAATGAATATACTGCGTAGATTAGTACGACGAGATAAACAAAATGGTACATAGGTATCAGCGATACGACCATCTTATCAAAAGTCGATATTTGCTGCCAAAACTGCTGCTAAACCGCCGGAAATAAGATAAACGGAGCTAGAGCAGTCCAAATTTAGCAAAATGAAATATGACGTCTCACTCAGAAAATGATCTACATTTTTATTATAAAAAAATATTCGGATTTCGAAAATATTTTATTTCCATTAATTTAACTGATTTAAATCGAAATTAAAAATTACACAACAGAACTAACTTACATGATTTAGTTAAATTTTTTGGTATTTTCTACGTTTAAATAAACTTATTCCAAATATCATATTTTCTTTTCAAAAATTTATTATTTATTCTCAAGAAAATTTAGTAATTTACGTTATTAAAACCATTAAAATTTATGGGTAGTTACAACAATACCGTGTCGGTTTACATTGTTTAATAGTTTAGAAACCCTCATCGATACAGTTGTTCCTTCTGTACCGACCAGAATTCATAACCACTCGACCGATAAATCAACACAATATAAAACATTTTTAGAGCACTAACAATTACGCGCTCATTTATATACACTCACACACTCAAACTCATCCTAGGGTCTTACTTACCCATCTCAAATAAGTTAATCCCCACCAAAGGCTAGGTGTTCGCTCAACCTAAGCTATAATACCACGTGTAACGACCTGCATTTCCGATCCTCGGAAGTTGACACTAATACATCCATGGATTCACGTGTCGAGCATCCATGTGTCGGAAAGATAGATTGTTGGGGAAAAAGAAAGAAAAGACAAGACAGAATCTCACATCGCGACGAGTAACATATAATATGAAATAGATCTTTACAACAGAAAGAAAATAAATGTAACATACATACATCCAATCAGAATACAATAAGCAATTTATCAACCTGGGCAGTTATAACAGCATGTCCTCACAAATGCTGATAAATGAACAACTAATAAATGCAGTGGGAAAATAAATATACATGTATACATCTTGAAGGCATCCAACTTGTCTTCTAAAACTCCAAAGCATCCAAATTGAATCTGTAAATATAATTGGTCCGACCCAAGCATTATAAGAAAAATAACGCCCGGATCAGTCTAGTAAACCAATGTGAGAAACACACCTCAATTAAATTTTAATGTTATAAAAATCTTTCCAAATAAAGGTATTTCGTAAGACTACGCTGCACATAAACACGGATGGGTTTTTACCTTACGATAACTAATGCATTTCATAAGAAATCCTTTGATATTATAATAGTGTCTAGGATATAAATACATATTAATCATAGCCGAAATTGTTACATTAATTAAATTTCAGCATAATAGATATACAACTAAGTTCGTAAAGACACGTATTAGAGGATGGATTTTATCAATGACAAGGCTAGTTGGGTACCGTCTGTCACAGTGCACCTCTAGAAAAATGTACTGTAATAATGCGGGTTTTTCGCACTCGAAAAGCGACATCCATACTTTACATCGTACTCGAATGCCATAGATTCGACCGTTCAAATCCGAGTCGCCGGAGCTTATAACACAATTAAGTAAACAACACAGCGGAAGAAATGAATAAAACATTGATATACAATATCTGATACAATATCTGATACAACAGAGTGATACAATGAATATCAATATACATCAGAGATATGATACAACAAATAGCAGCGGAAAAGAAAACGATAACACCAGCAGCGGATAATCTCCATCTCCAAAGCACCAATCCAGAAATAGCTCGAACTCCCAATAACGATACACCAAGATAAGCAAGTGCAGTCCATATCCAAAGACTGAACTAGCTCCATAAAATCTACTAATTCTGACTATCTAAATAACCCAACTCTAGACTGCCCGTGTAGAAAATTTTGAGCACCCAGAGTTTAGGAAAGAAACAATAAACTCCGGATCAGTCATGAGACTGGTGTGAGCAACAAAAACAGTTTACCTTTAAAAACAAATAGCAAGAGAATTTTAAAGTCAATTCGCAATGCTTTTAGAAAATGAAACTACCATAAGACCTCCCGCCACACACACAATGCAAACGCAGAATTGGAGGAGATTTCTTCTTATGATAGTCAAACATGCTTGATACGCAGATTCTTTTCAATATTATTTTTATAAGTGCAAAGTGCAGAAAACTTTTCGAAAGTATAATATAAATCTTAGCCAGCATAGACATTCCGAACTATGCCTACTATAGCTACCATCTAAACAGTGGTGACCACCATAAGTAAATGGCAGGTTCTACAACTAATACCGTACACAGTTCGTATTGGAAGATGGATTTCCAACAAATGGGCAGGCCAAGGAACTTCCCATTGCCACATAGGTACGCTTCTGGAAAGATGCCCCGAGAACCTAACCGGATCTCTGCCAACACAAGACCGGGTTACCCCTAACTGGGTAACTACTGACATGAGTATGCCATCCCCCGGTTGTAACAACCTTTATACGAGGATCCTCGATTCCAACAACCACAAAGAAATAAATTTACAGCAACAACATAGGTTAAATATCTGGGCTCCATACCATGATACAACCTCTATCCAGAAGGAAATGACATACCCTCAAGGGGGCGCGATCCCCAAAATAACCTAGCTGCATCCTTCCTGTTTTGACCATTTCCGGGGTGTGACGTCCGACGAAGTCTCGTCCACAAAGCTACGCTTTGTCACAAAGCCATGCTTTAGGTCAACAGATGATCAAAGTAATGATCACAAAGATAAATGATCAAACAAATGATCATATCACAAATGATCAAACAATGATCATCACACAGCAACACTCAGCATGTCACATTACCAAATTGGGAGTATATTGCTGATAACCTTCAACTACATAACCTCTGAGCTCGTACGTCTCAGAGAAGGGTGTTAAGCTAAGAGAATAAATTCTCCGCCACCAAACAGAAATGTATTTGAAAGAAATCTACTTTATATCTCAAAGTGTAGTGCCAGACATGTAACCATACAAGTCTGTTCCGGGTTCGAACAGAACCGAAGGCACTTCTTACGAAGCCCTTGCAATCCGGGTATCCACAATCCCGATTGGACTTCCCATCACTTAGGAAATCTCTATACCGGCACGACTCAGTGCAGAGACAATCGACGAGTTATCCTTTCGTTCTCGTGAATATCCGGTCTTCACCACCGGTCTTCAATTGCTATCCATATACGACGTATCATTATTCAGAATGGGTTGTATGACACAAAGGTCCTCTCCCGGTTAATCCGAATAATGAGCGCAATATTTAAAACATATGGATAATAGGATTTCAATTAAGTCACAATTTATTCCCCAAAATATTTCTGTTCAATGGTTTAAACAAATTACCATTTCAAATCTTTTAAAACAAAAAGATTTATTTCACAAAATTTTACGTAGTCTCACAAAGATAGATTTACAAATCGATTTCCACTTCAATCGGATTAACACACAAAATTTTATTAAGTTATTAAAAATAACTTTCACAATTGAAACCCATTTCAAAGCTTTCAGTTCAAATTCCAAAACTGTTTGGATTCACAAATTCAATCTTTTAAAATTGTCAAAAATCTGTGACTTAACTGATTTCCACGTGAAATCCATATTTGTGTGTGTATGGTGTAGTCCAGGGGTTTCACACACAATAGTGCAACAATATTAAATCATCACAGATCAGAATACAGAAATATAATTGATAAGCGATATGAACTATAACGCTCATCTTCCATTCACAGATCACAGATATATAAAGGTCACAGATAATAAATTACAGGTCACAACACAAATCAGGATATATCACAAAGCATCACATATCAGGAAATATCAAACAATTCAATCATTCAATAGAATCCAAACATCCGTAAGTAGGATCAATTTAATTATCTGATAAATTTAAATCAGATTAAATATCTATGAATAATTTTCTGGTCATGGTAGATTAAAAATTAATTAATCACAAAATATTTAATAAATGATTCTTTTATAAATCATTAATTTACCCTTAATTAATTATTCTTAATTACAAATTAATTTAACCTTAATTAATTTTTTATAAATTAATCCCCTGATTAATTCCACAAGAAATCGAATCCAAATTACTTTTATTCTTCAATAAATTACATCTTGTAATTTCCCAATGATTACTTCCCTAAGTAATTATACTTATTAAATCACCTAGTGATTATTCCCAGATTTATTAAACTTAATTAATTAATCTTAACAAATCAAATTAACTTAATTAATTACATTAAGTAACTAATTTCCTTTAATTCCTTACCATTAAGTAATTATACTTAAAACAATTCACAAATTAATTTATCACATTAATTATCAAGATTAATCACATTAATTATCAAATAAATCTCAAGTTAATGATCCTCATTAACTATTCATAATTATTTAATTACTGTTTATAAGTAATTAAACTTAATTTAATTATTGTTGATTACCATTTAATTAACCTTTAAAATCATATAATTAATCACTAATTATTTAATTAATAAATTTCTAAACTGTAACTTAATAAATCTTAATTACTCAATTAAATAAATTAATCAATTATTCACTTGAATTAATTTAATGAGTGCACATCATTTTATCTTCACTAATTCAAATTTAAAACATTTTCTAACTAATGTTTTAATTATCATCACAAAGCAAATTTAAACAATTTGTTTCAAATTTATTTTTCATATTCATTTTATATTCAAGATTTTAAATTCATTTTAAAATTTCAAATTATTATCAATCCCCTTAACTACTTTTAAGTTTTTAAACAAATTGGATTAAAATTTTATTTATGTTTAAACCAAAGTCAAAATCAAACTTGAATTACATTTACTCCTTTGATTTAACTCAGTTTTAAAACCCTGCTTAAAAATTTAAATTTGGTTTTAAATTTTCAAAACAGAAACAGGTTTCTGTTTCTTTTAAACCTGGAAATCCTACCCAAGTCTCTACCACGCTTCTTCGAGTCAAACCCCTCCAGAACTTCGAGCAACACTCGGCATTTTATCGAGGTCCACTTCTATGTTCTTTCCAGGCAACACAACACCCTCAGGCACCAGAGTTCGTGCACGTGCACCTCTGCCGGAGCCACCTCCGATCTTCGCCACACCCTCCAAAACTTCACCCTTCATCACCGCAACACACTTCGACCATCCAACCATCACTATCAGCCTCAAATTCGAAAACGAGCAAAAATCAAAACCGGGAAACGCACGCACAAATACCCCTTCGAACCTGTCAAAGCTTGGTTCTCGACGCCTCGAACATCGGAGTTCATGCAACTCCGGATGCCACCTCGTCTGCACCCCAGCTCCCATCGCTCCAAACCCCGAAGCACTCGATCCCTTCTCGACGATGAACGAGAACAAATACAGAACCATGTTAAAACTAGGTTTATGAACGAGAAATGCCCGCCGCTGCCCCCACGGCAATCGTGAGCACCTCCGGTTATTTTTTTCCCCCATCGCCATAGGCTCCTCCACCTCCAGTCCAAGTCCCGACCCCTCTGATCAACGAGACCGACCGTGGCGACCCAAAATGCGAAAATCAAACAAACCCTTACTGCTCCCTATCCCTATTTCTAAAAATTATGATATAACCATTAAAAATCATGTTATTGTACACGGATTAAGTTTAGATACCTGAATTCGAAAATTAGGAGATTCGAAAATTGACAAATCTTAATTTTGTTCAGATAGTTTGGGTTTCCAGAAACCATTTTAAGTTGTTTTAATCTATAATGAATTTTTAAACTTAGTTTATAATGATACAAACAACTTTTGTTTGAATCCTAAGTTTAACCATCAATTAGAAAGAGAGTAAATGATTTTTTTGAAACCAACAGTTTGAGTTTTTGAACTGTGAACAGATATATTTTCAGAACAACAGCCTGCATATTATATTTTCAATCTTCCCATATATATACATATAATTATATATGCACAACATACATATCTTAGATATACTTGCACAGATTCAAACCTTTAAATTTTAAAGAAAAATGTTACTCACCTAAATTTCCAGGAATGACAAAGACTTGAATCTGCAAGGTGAAAATCTTCTTCTTCTTTTTTGAATGGATTTGAGTTTGTGAATAAATGACACTTATGCTTTTCTTTCTTTTAAATTTATGTTCTCTGCTAAGATTGTTGAACGAACTTTAAAACAGAGGGGGATTGAAGGTATATATAAAAAGGTTGTGTGTAAACTAAGGCTTACTAAAACAAGTACAAGATGAATAAACCCATGCTGGAGAGTAACAGCATTAAATGCAAGCATGTTGCTTTGTAAATCTACAGCATGTCGTGTTTCATGCTTTATATTTTTTATAAGTACTAAATCTTGTTTCATTGATTTGTTTTATTTTTATATTGAGGCTTGCATACTTTATTTTCCTGGTCCTTCATTTGTTTACATTGCTAATTGAAAGAGTTTGGTTTTCTTATGTCTTCATATTGGTTTACAGCAACTTGTTTTATTTGGTTAACTTGTTTCTTATTTTACTTTGTTAAAAGAAAAGCTGGTTTAGTTATTAACATTTATTATTAAACCATTCATTTACAATTCAAATCAAATGTATATACATATATATTATTTATAATTTCAAATTTACTCATATATGCTCAAATGCATATATATTCACATATATACAATACTTACAATATTTTTAAATTTAAATGATTTATACCAAATTTATTTGGATTCGGGGAAACTCGCTTCCATTTATAATTAATTTTATAATTTTTTATTCAAAAATTCATTTAATTATCAATTTAAATTAAATTAAAATCTAGGGTCGTTACAAACTTCCCCCCTTAAAAGAATTTCGTCCTCGAAATTTACAGACACGAAAAATAACACAGATAGATCAAAGATAGAGAAATATCTTTCCAGATCAAATTGTATATCCATTTTGTATTTGGCTCATCAAAGCATAATATCAACAATTTGAAATTTTCAATTAATTCTAAATTTCCAATTTATTTAGAATTTCCTATTTCAAATTTCCAATTCCAAATTCATTAAAGTTTAAAAACGAAAAGCTAATAAGAAAACGATGAAGATACTAAGTAAGGATTTTCTACAATGATTCGTAGAACCATCATCACACCGAAACTTCTTCTTGTAGCTGGTACGAAAAAAATCAAAATAATTTGGAAACTAATCAAAGAAGATTGATAAGAAAGTTGTTTCCATTGTCGCAGGGTATTGACCATTTATAGTCGTATTTCCCTATACCCTATCTCGTCCTCTTCTTGCACTCATACTCACTATCACTGGATAGCAAGAGAATTTACTGAGACATTCAGACGGATATCTTAGGGATACTCAATCTAGGGTATACTTCACCCTATCTCTAATGAGCTACTTAACGTGTTATACTCCTGAGCTAAAGTTTTACCTTAGCTCTGATACCAAATGTAACGAACCGGGTTTTTCGCGCTCGAAAATCGACATCCATACTTTACATCGTACTCGAATGTCATAGATTCGACCTTTCAAATCTGAGTCACCGGAGCTTATAACACAATTAAGTAAACAACACAGCGGAAGAAATGAATAAAACATTGATATACAATATCTGATACAATATATGATACAACAGAGTGATACAATGAATATCAATATACATCAGAGATATGATACAACAAATAGCAGCGGAAAAGAAAACGATAACACCAGCAGCGGATAATCTCCTTCTCCAAAGCACAATTCCAGAAATAGCTCGAACTCCCAATAACGATACACCAAGATAAGTAAGTGCAGTCCATATCCAAAGACTGAACTAGCTCCAAAAAATCTACTAATTCTGACTATCTGAAAACCCAACTCTAGACTGCCCGTGTAGAAAATTTTGAGCACCCAGAGTTTAGGAAAGAAACAATAAACTCCGGACCAGTCATGAGACTGGTGTGAGCAACAAAAACAGTTTACCTTTAAAAACAAATAGCAAGAGAATTTTAAAGTCAATTCGCAATGCTTTTAGAAAATGAAACTACCATAAGACCTCCCGCCACACACACAATGCAAACGCAGAATTGGAGGAGATTTCTTCTTATGATAGTCAAACATGCTTGATACGCAGATTCTTTTCAATATTATTTTTATAAGTGCAAAGTGCAGAAAACTTTTCGAAAGTATAATATAAATCTTAGCCAGCATAGACATTCCGAACTATGCCTACTATAACTACCATCTAAACAGTGGTGACCACCATAAGTAAATGGCAGGTTCTACAACTAATACAGTACACAGTTCGTATTGGAAGATGGATTTCCAACAAATGGTCAGGCCAAGGAACTTCCCATTGCCACATAGGTACGCCTCTGGAAAGACGCACCGAGAACCTAACCGGATCTCTGCCAACACAAGGCCGGGTTACCCCTAACTGGGTAACTACTGACACGAGTATGCCATCCCCCGGTTGTAACAACCTTTATACGAGGATCCTCGATTCCAACAACCACAAAGAAATAAATTTGCAGCAACAACATAGGTTAAATATCTAGGCTCCATACCATGATACAACCTCTATCCAGAAGGAAATGACATACCCTCAAGGGGGCGCGATCCCCAAAATAACCTAGCTGCATCCTTCCTGTTTTGACCATTTCCGGGGTGTGACGTCCGACGAAGTCTCGTCCACAAAGCTACGCTTTGTCACAAAGCCATGCTTTAGGTCAACAGATGATCAAAGTAATGATCACAAAGATAAATGATCAAACAAATGATCATATCACAAATGATCAAACAATGATCATTACACAGCAACACTCAGCATGTCACATTACCAAATTGGGAGTATATTGCTGATAACCTTCAATTACATAACCTCTGAGCTCGTACGTCTCAGAGAAGGGTGTTAAGCTAAGAGAATAAATTCTCCGCCACCAAACAGAAATGTATTTGAAAGAAATCTGCTTTATATCTCAAAGTGTAGTGCCAGACATGTAACCATACAAGTCTGTTCCGGGTTCGAACAGAACCGAAGGCACTTCTTACGAAGCCCTTGCAATCCGGGTATCCACAATCCCGATTGGACTTCCCATCACTTAGGAAATCTCTATACCGGCGCGACTCAGTGCAGAGACAATCGATGAGTTATCCTTTCGTTCTCGTGAATATCCGGTCTTCACCACCGGTCTTCAATTGCTATCCATATATGACGTATCATTATTCGGAATGGGTTGTATGACACAAAGGTTCTCTCCCGGTTAATCCGAATAATGAGCGCAATATTTAAAAACATATGGATAATAGGATTTCAATTAAGTCACAATTTATTCCCCAAAATCTTTCTGTTCAATGGTTTAAACAAATTACCATTTCAAATCTTTTAAAACAAATAGATTTATTCCACAAAATTTTACGCAGTTTCACAAAGATAGATTTACAAATCGATTTCCACTTCAATCGGATTAACACACAAAATTTTATTAAGTTATTAAAAATAACTTTCACAATTGAAACCCATTTCAAAGCTTTCAGTTCAAATTCCAAAACTGTTTGGATTCACAAATTCAATCTTTTAAAATTGTCAAAAATCTGTGACTTAACTGATTTCCACATGAAATCCATATTTGTGTGTGTATGGTGTAGTCCAGGGGTTTCACACACAATAGTGCAACAATATTAAATTATCACAGATCAGAATATAGAAACATAATTGATAAGCGATATGAACTATAACGCTCATCTTCCATTCACAGATCACAGATATATAAAGGTCACAGATAATAAATTACAGGTCACAACACAAATCAGGATATATCACAAAGCATCACATATCAGGAATATCAAACAATTCAATCATTCAATAGAATCCAAACATCCGTAAGTAGGATCAATTTAATTATCTGATAAATTTAAATCAGATTAAATTTCTATGAATAATTTTCTGGTCATGGTAGATTAAAAATTAATTAATCACAAAATATTTAATAAATGATTCTTTTATTAATCATTAATTTACCCTTAATTAATTATTCTTAATTACAAATTAATTTAACCTTAATTAATATTTTATAAATTAATCCCCTGATTAATTCCATAAGAAATCGAATCCAAATTACTTTTATTCTTCAATAAATTACATCTTGTAATTTCCCAATGATTACTTCCCTAAGTAATTATACTTATTAAATCACCTAGTGATTATTCCCAGATTTATTAAACTTAATTAATTAATCTTAACAAATCAAATTAACTTAATTAATTACATTAAGTAACTAATTTCCTTTAATTCCTTACCATTAAGTAAATATACTTAAAACAATTCACAAATTAATTTATCACATTAATTATCAAGATTAATCACATTAATTATCAAATAAATCTCAAGTTAATGATCCTCATTAACTATTCATAATTATTTAATTACTGTTTATAAGTAATTAAACTTAATTTAATTATTGTTGATTACCATTTAATTAACCTTTAAAATCATATAATTAATCACTAATTATTTAATTAATCAAGTTCTATACTGTAACTTAATAAATCTTAATTACTCGATTAAATAAATTAATCAATTATTCACTTGAATTAATTTAATGAGTGCACATCATTTTATCTTCACTAATTCAAATTTAAAACATTTTCTAACTAATGTTTTAATTATCATCACAAAGCAAATTTAAACAATTTGTTTCAAATTTATTTTTCATATTCTTTTTAAATTCAAGATTTTAAATTCATTTTAAAATTTCAAATTATTTTCAATCCCCTTAACTACTTTTAAGTTTTTAAACAAATTGGATTAAAATTTTATTTATGTTTAAACTGAAGTCAAAATCAAACTTGAATTACATTTACTCCTTTGATTTAACTCAGTTTTAAAACCCTGCTTAAAATTTAAATTTGGTTTTAAATTTTCAAAACAGAAACAGGTTTCTGTTTCTTTTAAACCTGGAAATCCTACCCAAGTCTCTACCACGCTTCTTCGAGTCAAACCCCCCCAGAACTTCGAGCAACACTCGGCATTTTCTCGAGGTCCACTTCTATGTTCTTTCCAGGCAACACAACACCCTCAGGCACCAGAGTTCGTGCACGTGCACCTCTGCCGGAGCCACCTCCGATCTTCGCCACACCCTTCATCACCGCAACACACTTCGACCATCCAACCATCACTATCAGCCTCAAATTCGAAAACGAGCAAAAATCAAAACCTGGAAACGCACGCACAAATACCCCTTCGAACCTGTCAACGCTTGGTTCTCGACGCCTCGAACATCGGAGTTCATGCAACTCCGGATGCCACCTCGTCTGCACCCCAGCTCCCATCGCTCCAAACCCCGAAGCACTCGATCCCTTCTCGACGATGAACGAGAACAAATACAGAACCATGTTAAAACTAGGTTTATGAACGAGAAATGCCCGCCGCTGCCCCCACGGCGATCGTGAGCACCTCCGGTCATTTTTCCCCCATCGCCATAGGCTCCTCCACCTCCAGTCCAAGTCCCGACTCCTCTGATCAACGAGACCGACCGTGGCGACCCAAAATGCTAAAATCAAACAAACCCCTACTGCTCCCTATCCCTATTTCTAAAAATTATGATACAACCATTAAAAATCATGTTACTGTACACGGATTCAGTTTAGATACCTGAATTCAAAAATTAGGAGATTCGAAAATTGACAAATCTTAAGTTTTTTCAGATAGTTTGGGTTTCCAGAAACCATTTTAAGTTGTTTTAATCTATAATGAATTTTTAAACTTAGTTTATAATGATACAAACAACTTTTGTTTGAATCCTAAGTTTAACCATCAATTAGAAAGAGAGTAAAATGATTTTTTTGAAACCAACAGTTTGAGTTTTTGAACTGTGAACATATATATTTTTAGAACAATAGCCTGCATATTATATTTTCAATCTTCCCATATATATATATACATATAATTATATATGCACAACATACATATCTTAGATATACTTGCACAGATTCAAACCTTTAAATTTTAAAGAAAAATGTTACTCACCTAAATTTCCAAGAATGACAAAGACTTGAATCTGCAAGGTGAAAATCTTCTTCTTTTTTTGAATGGATTTGAGTTTGTGAATAAATGACACTTATGCTTTTCTTTCTTTTAAATTTATGTTCTCTGCTAAGATTGTTGAACGAACTTCAAAACAGAGGGGGATTGAAGGTATATATAAAAAGGTTGTGTGTAAACTAAGGCTTACTAAAACAAGTACAAGATGAATAAACCCATGCTGGAGAGTAACAGCATTAAATGCTAGCATGTTGCTTTGTAAATCTACAGCATGCCGTGTTTCATGCTTTATAATTTTTATAAGTACTAAATCTTATTTCATTGATTTGTTTTATTTTTATATTGAGGCTTGCATACTTTATTTTCCTGGTCCTTCATTTGTTTACATTGCTAATTGAAAGAGTTTGGTTTTCTTATGTCTTCACATTGGTTTACAGCAACTTGTTTTATTTGGTTAACTTGTTTCTTATTTTACTTTGTTAAAAGAAAAGTTGTTTTAGTTATTAACATTTATTATTAAACCATTCATTTACAATTCAAATCAAATGTATATACATATATATTATTTATAATTTCAAATTTACTCATATATGCTCAAATACATATATATTCACATATATACAATATTTACAATATTTTTAAATTTAAATGATTTATACCAAATTTATTTGGACTCGGGGAAACTCGCTTCCATTTATAATTAATTTTACAATTTTTTATTCAAAAATTCATTTAATTATCAATTTAAATTAAATTAAAATCTAGGGTCGTTACATGTACCAAGGTTAACAAGAACATCTTTCACCCCTGCTCAAAGAACCGACCTACCTCTTTCTGGATAGTACTGAATATATCATCACCTCGGTTTCTCCACAACCTTTGCCAAGAGCGCTCATGCACAACCAAATCCATAAAATGAATGCATATCAAGAAAGGTGAATATACACCCAAATGGGAATGATCCACTTAGCCCTCCTGCATATCCCTATTTTAGCCATTTCCGATTGATGAGGCTAGAGGCTACATTTTACCTTTTATAAAGCAACCCACTTGGAATGCTAACACTGCCCTACAAGTAGCAATGCAGTGCCACCATACATCCGTACAAGTTCTTCAAGATATGTACAAACCTAAGGCTCTACTTCTACTACATCCTTTTTGGAATCACCCTTAGGATTAGTAGTAAGTAGCCCTTGCACTTCAAAGGACTCCGTCTTTGATCCCATCATCTTCAAGATGTTTTCAATATGACGCATGAGTTGGATCGAAGTGGTTTTTGGATTATTCATATTTATCCGTGTTAGTTCCTGAGATGAAGGTTTTAATGACATCAACCTTAGGACTTGTTATAAAATATAAATACTAATATCTTTGTCTAGATATATATATATATGTATGTATGTATGTATGTATATGTCGGGGGTGTGTGTGTGTGTATGCAGGTACTGAGAATGAAGACTGTACAGTATAGCGATTCAAGACTGACGAATTCAAGATTGTAGAAATCAAGACTGAAGACTCATGAGTATCAAGATTATCAAGAGTTCAAGATATCAAGATAAGTAATAGAGTCTAAATTTATGTTAAAACTTCATAATAGCACTAAAATCTTTATTCTGTGTTTAATTGTGGAATGGAATCCACCTTCTTGCTTTAATAGTGGGATAGAACCCACGACCTCTTTAGTGGGATGGAACCCACGACCTTCTCTAGTGGAATGGAATCCACGAAATTTTCAAAATGACTTACTTTTAGATTTTTTCAAAACTATCTTTTTAAAAAAGACATCTCTCTCTCGGTTTAAATATTTTAGCCTTAATTCAAAAACTATTTTTAATCATATTAATTTCAAAATCATTTCTTGTTTTTAAACTATCTCCTGGTTTTAATGTTTTAGCTTTAATATCAAAATATTTATATATTTAGTTTTTATTACTTTTATATTTCGTAAGATCACTTTCCAAAGGCTTTTATAATCATAAAGTATATTCAAAATAGTTTACAAAGTTCTAAGATTGTTTCGACCAACTTTAGAAAAAAATTCTCTTTTAAAACAAAAATCAATTTTCAAAAAATACTAGGGGATGTCGACATGCCTATACCCCCTATGTCGACATGGTAGCCGTAGATTTTAAAATTCAAATTTTCAAAAGAAGTGTCTATTCGTCATAACCTTTCACGAATGGACATGACCGTTATTCTCCTATATATACTAGTAGTTTTCAATGAATTTTCACTTAAGATTTCTTTGTTCTCTCTCCTCTTTCTCTTCCATTCTTATTTTCAAACATTCTTAAACAAACTCTGTCGAAATCCTAAGTGAATCAAACTCGATCGTCTCTAGTTTGATTCTCTACCACTCTCTCTCAAAGATCTCAGTGCCATTCAGAGTTATAGGATCATTTGTAATCAAAGATAGAAGTGTATCGAGTCTCTCTCTATCAAAGTGTGGTTGGAAACAGTGTGATTGTGGCCCGTAAATCAATTGGGTGCGATTGTAGCCTGTAAATCAATTAGGTGAACTTGTAGCCTGGTTAATCAAGAGAGTTTGCCCTGGACTCAGAGACAGGATGGTGTATATCGTGGCCTTGAAATCGAGGTTGTAATATCGACATTACATTTAAAAAGAAATCTACACAAGAAATTGTGCGGGACTGGATGTAGGGTAACTCCGAACCAGTATAAAATTCTGATGTGTTCTTTCCTTTACTGCTTTTATTTACTATTTGCATCTGTGTCTGGTTCTGTGATTGTCTCTATATTTGTGAATTGCATCTGTTTGGGTTTAATTGAAAAGATTTCAAAAAGATTCATAAAATTAATTAAACTCTATTCACCCCTTCCCTATAGTGTTAATTTTGCCTTAAGATCCATAATCTGCATTTCCTACATTTGGTATTAGAGCTAGGTTTTCAAAGTTATCATAATCTGAATTTTGAAAAAGTTTAAAATGGCAATTTTTGGAAATTATATTAACTCTAGTTCAAAACTGTCCAAATCATCATTGTCTCATAATTCTGCATATTGTTATTATAGAAAATCAAGTTGTCTACCGAATTGATGTGTTGTGCAGGAACATATGTGTTATATGGCTTTTGAAGAATCAACACTCAACGGACAAATGGTGCAAATCAAGAAAAACAAACAGATACTTGATAGTGGATGTTCAAGACACATGACTGGTAATCCAGAGATACTGAATAACATAATTTATAAAGATGGAGGACTGGTCAACTTTGGAGACAATTGAAAAGGATATGTGATTGGCATCGGCAATGTCGGTAACTCTAAAACTCCTACTATTTCTGATGTTCTGTTAGTTAGGAATCTAAAACACAACTTACTTAGCATAAGTCAACTATGTGACAAGGGCTACAAAATTAAATTTGAAAAGGATAAGTGTCACATCGAAGATAATAAATCAAATATTATCTTTGAAGGAAATAGGAAGAAAAATATTTATATTCTCAGTATGAAAATCTCAAATGATAACCTATGTCTTTTGGCTAATACAAGTGACCCTTGGATTTGGCATAAAAGATTTAGGCATTTGAATTTCAAACTCTTATCTTGACTTTCAAAACTTGATCTAGTAAGTGGTCTTCCTAAAATGGATTTTAAAGTAGATTGTATATGTGATGCTTGTCAATTTGGAAAACTTAGGAAGAGTTCATTCAAATTGAAAGATATGATTTCAACTTCAAAACCTCTTGAGTTACTTCATTTAGATCTGTTTGGTCCATCTCAAATTCAGTCAATAAATCATAGTAAATATGTTTTTGTAATTGTAGATGATTATTCTAGATTTACATGGACAATTTTTCTGAACATAAAAGTGATGCTTTTGATTTATTTAAAACTTTTGCAAAAAGAATTCAAAATCAAATTTCTTTAAAAATCAAAACTATTCATAGTGATCATGGTGTAGAATTTGAAAATGAAAATTTTGAGAATTTCTGTAATAAAAAAGGAATAACTCATAATGTTACTTTTCCAAGAACTCCACAACAAAACGGAGTGGTAGAGCGTAAAAATAGGACGATTCAAGAGTGTGCAAGAACTATGCTTTCAGATAGTAAATTACCAAGAAATTTTTGGGCTGAAGAAGTCGCTACAGCTTGTTACATTTTGAATAGGATTTTAATTAGACCTCTAACCAATAAAACACCATATGAACTTCTTTTCAATAAGAAACCAAAGGTATCTTATTTTAAAGTTTTTGGAACTAAGTGCTTTATTCTAAATACAAAGGACAATTTGGATAAATTTGATCCTAAATCCGACAAAGGAATCTTTATCGGATATTCTAATAGAAGTAAAGCATACAGAGTTTTCAATTTAAAAACTAACACCATTGAAGAAACAATGCATGTAACTTTTGATGAAAATTTCAAAGATTTTGTTCAAATAAATGATGAAGATGATTTTGTTACTTTAAATAATGAATCAAATGAAACAAATTGTGAAATTTTTCATCCTAATAAAAGGATCAGGCTTTTAAAAGATCATCCTATGTAAAATATACTAGGAAATATTAAATCTGTTGTTAGAACTAGAAATCAACTAAACAAGATGAGTAATGTAGCTTTTATATCAACTATTGAACCCAAAAATCCAAAGGAAGCATCATCTGATGATTCGTGGATTCTTGCTATGCAAGAAGAATCGAATCAATTCACCAGAAATGATGTATAGGAACTTGTTCCTAGACCTAAGGATAAAACTATAATAGGAACTAAATGGGTTTATAAAAATAAAATGAATGAATAAGGTGAGGTCGTTAGAAATAAAGCTCGGTTAGTCGCGCAAGGTTATTGTCAAGAAGAAGGAATATACTTTGATGAAACCTTTGCACCCATAGCAAGATTAGAAGCCATTAGAATTCTACTTGCTTTCGCAAACCACAAAATTTCAAATGGATGTCAAAAGTGCCTTTTTAAATGGTTTTGTTAAAGAGGATGTTTATGTTGAACAACCTCCACTTTTTGAAGAAGAAAAGTTTCCAAATCATGTTTACAAATTAAAGAAAGCTTTATATGGTCTGAAACAAGCTCCTAAAGCCTGGTATGACAGACTAAGATCTTACCTATTATAATCAAAATTTGAAATTGGTAGAGTAGATAATACTCTTTTTATTAAAAGAAACAAAAATGATATCCAATTAGTACAGATTTATGTAGATGATATCATTTTTGGATCAACAAACAATGAAATGAACAAAGAGTTTTCTGAAATAATGACAAAAGAGTTTGAGATGAGTCATATGGGTGAACTTACTTTCTTTTTAGGATTGCAAATAAAACAATTAGATAGTGGTATTTTCATTAGTCAAGAAAAGTATGCTAGAGATCTAGTTAGTAAGCTTTGTATGACCACTACGAGTGGAAAACCCACTGCTATGGCATCCAATGAAGCCTTGAATAAAGAAGTCATGTCAAAAGATGTTGATCAAAAACTATACAGGGGAATGATTGGATCGCTACTCTATATAACTGTGAGTAGGCCTGATATCATGCATAGTGTCTGTCTCTGTGCAAGATATCAATCTCAACCCAAAGAAACCCATTTAAAAGCTGTTAAATGTATCCTAAGATATGTTAAACACACTTTAGACTATGGCCTATTTTACCCTAAAAATGATTCATTTGATTTAATCTCATATTGTGATGCTGACTATGTTGGTTGTAATCAGACCGAAATAGTATAGGTGGAAATTGTCACTTTTTAGGACATTCTCTGGTTTCTTGGTTTAGTAAAAAGCAAAATACTGTCTCACTATCAACAACTGAACCAGAATATATCTCTGCTGCTTTGGCTTGTTCTCAAGTTATCTATATGCAACAGACCCTAAAGGATTTTTGATTAAATATTTCAAAATCACCAATTCATTATGACAATACAAGTGCAATAAATTTATCCAAAAATCCTACTCATCATGCCAGAACCAAACATATTGATGTCAAACATCATTTTCTCAGATATAATATAAGTAAAGAGATTATTTCTCTTGAATTTATCAACAGTGAGAATCAAATAGCTGATATTCTGACCAAACCCTTGAATCAATCAACCTTTACTAAATTAAGAAGAGAACTAGGTATTTGTTCTATAACTGAGATATAGAATATAGATATAGTAAAATATATATTTAAATAAATAGAGAAAAACAAAATTGTCAAAATTTTCAAAGGGATGTCGACATGCCCCTACCCCCCATGTCGACATACAACGGTCAGATTTAAAATTTTGATTTTCCCTCTAAAATCAGTTTGGTGGTTATATAACCACAATATTCTGAATTCATCTGTCTTCTCACTTCATTTTCTCTGTAATAAACTTTTGAAAATAGAAAGTAATGGCCTCCTCTTCTAAATGAAACCAAAATGCAACCATTTCCTTCTCTTCTCCTAATTCTGGTCCATTCCAACGTACTACATTGGCTCGAGTAATGAAGATCGAGGAAATTATGAAGGATTCTCTCCAAATGCTGACAGAATTACAAGTCATGCAAATAAGGATGGCAAAGGAATAAGAGAAATAAGGCAAGATTCTTAGAAATTTGCAAAAATTTCTAATGGATAATCATGCAGACCCTATTATGACTGAAGATGATTCCTCTAACATACGTATTCATAATCCATTAGAGGACGACAAAGAAGAAGAAGAAGAGGAAGAAGCACAAATGGACGAGGACGATAATATTATTTGCATTGGAGAATTCTGTTTTGACAAAAAATGGTAATTTGGTCGAACAACATGGAAACTTTTGTCTCCATTACCCTAATTGTTAGATTCACAAGTCACTAATTGTCAAGAACTCTCGTTAGATTGTTATTATATTAATGTTTTTATATTTTGTGTACTTGTATATATTTGCATCTATGTTTCATATATATATGTAACGTAACATCATTTTAATAAAATTAGATTTATGCTTCGCTTATTATACTTCGTTATTAGCATTTAGTTCCATAGTATTAGTTTAAAGGGGAGTTATGTAGTTTAGGCTTAGTTTTTGTTGATGACAAAGGGGGAGAATTATAAAATAGGATAATTAGGCTGTTAGATAGGCTTAGATTAAGGGGGAGTTAGTATATTAAGGGGGAGTTGTTGGAATAAGGGGGACTCAGAGTAGAATCAGAGTTTGGTGGAGTATATTTTATAAACATTGGTTGTCATCATCAGAAAGGGGGAGATTGTTAGTTCCTAAGATGATGGTTTTGATGACAACAACCTTTGGACTTGTTATAAAATATAAATACTAATATCTTTGTCTAGATATATATGTATATGCAGGATATATATATATATATATGCAGGTACTGAGAATGAAGACTGTACAGTATAGAGATTCAAGACTGACGAATTCAAGATTGTAGAAATCAAGACTGAAGACTCATGAGTATCAAGATTATCAAGAGTTCAAGAGTTTAAGGTATCAAGATAAGTAATAGAGTCTAGATTTATGTTAAAACTTCATAATAGCACTAAAACCATTATTCTGTTTTTAATTGTGGAATGGAATCCACCTTCTCGCTTTAATAGTGGGATGGAACCCATGACCTCTTTAGTGGGATGGAACCCACGACCTTCTCTAGTGGAATGGAATCCACGAAATTTTCAAAATGACTTATTTTTAGATTTTTTCAAAACTATCTTTTTAAAAAAGACATCTCTCTCAGTTTACATATTATAGCCTTAATTCAAAAACTATTTTTAATCATATTAATTTCAAAATCATTTCTTGTTTTTAAACTATCTCCTAGTTTTAATGTTTTAGCTTTAATCTCAAAATATTTATATATTTAGTTTTTATTACTTTTATATTTCGTAAGATCACTTTCCAAAGGTTTTTATAATCATAAAATATATTCAAAATAGTTTACAAAGTTCTAAGATTGTTTCGACAAACTTTAGAAAGAAAATCTCTTTTAAAACAAAAATCAATTTTCAAAAAATACTAGGGGATGTCGACATGCCTATACCCCCCATGTGGACAATGGTGGCCGTAGATTTTAAAATTCAAATTTTCAAAAGAAGTGTCTATTCGTCATAACCTTTAACGCATGGACATGATAGTTATTCTCTTATATATACCAATAGTTTTCAACGAATTTTCACTTAAGATTTCTTTGTTCTCTCTCCTCTTTCTCTTCCATAGTTATTTTCAAACATTCTTAACAAAACTCTGCCGAAATCCTAAGTGAATCAAACTCGATCGTCTCTAGTTTGATTCTCTACCACTCTCTCTCAAAGATCTCAGTGCTATTCAGAGTTATAGGATCATTTGTAATCAAAGATCGAAGTGTATCGAGTCTCTCTCTATCAAAGTGTGATTGGAAACAGTGTGATTGTGGCTCGTAAATCAATTGGGTGTGATTGTAGCCCGTAAATCAATTAGGTGATCTTGTAGCCTGGTTAAATCAAGAGAGTTTGCCCTAGACCCGGAGACAGAAAGGTGTATCTCGTGGCCATGAAATCGAGGTTGTAATATCAACATTATATTTGAAAAGAAATCTGCACAAGAAATTGTATGGGACTGGATGTAGGGTAACTTCGAACCAGTATAAAATTCCAGTGTGTTCTTTTCTTTACTGCTTTTATTTACTATTTGCATTTGTGTCTGGTTCTGTGATTGTCTCTATGTTTGTGAATTGCATCTGTTTGGGTTTAATTTGAAAAGATTTCAAAAAGATTCATAAAATTAATTAAACACTATTCACCCTCCCTCTAGTGTTAATTCTGCCTTAAGATCCGTAATCCGCATTTACTACAATCCGATCACGGTCTCTTCGAACCAACATTCGGCAATTTTCGGTAAACTCAACTTCGGTTCTTTTGGAAATAAACAGACAAAATAAGAGCAGGGATCACCCCTAACCGTTTAAGTGGACGGATCTCCTGATCATTTGTCCTAGAAGAACAGAACGAGATTTATACGCATAGTACAACATCATCAAAGACGACTATGCCATGTAACTCACGTTCTTCTCCTAGGTATTTCCAGAGTTATATTTTTGGCCAAGATTTGATAGTCGGTTATTTAACTATCCAATAAACAAACAATTCAACCGAGGTTATAGATCCCTAAGGGAAATAACATTGGTTAAGCAAGAGCAACTCTGGGCCTCTTAATTTAATCATTTCATTAATTTAAACTACTTTGTAAACACTTAATTTAAAAATACTTTCACAAAGATATATATTTCACAAAACCCTTCTTTACACTTTTCACTACCTTGAAAATATTCATATACTTATCTCAATGGTATAAGTATATTTATAAATCTTAAGAAAGATTTTTATTTCAAAATTGCCCTTAAAATTGGGTTAAAACAAAGTCATTTAAAATAGAGATAATAATAACCCAAACACTATTCCTTCGGTGTTAAGTGAGGAAAAAGAATATTCCCTACCACCATAATTAATAAGGTCAATTTGGAAAATCAAATCTCTATCATAAACAACTCTTTTATAAACTTCCTTTTTATAAATATTAGCTAAAAAACCATTTATAGAATCCCTTTCATAAAATATTATTTATAAATTCCTTTATAAATATTTAAAAACATAATTTCAGCCTCCATTTATAAATTCCTATATTTATTTAAATAACTCCTTTAAACTCATCCTTTATATCATTTATAAAATCTTTTATCTAACTTCTATTTATAAAATATCATTTATAAACAAATTTTATAAATCTTCGACTTATTTGCAACTCTTTTATAAAACTCCAAATTCATTTATAAAATTCTTTTTATAAATTTCTAAATATAATTACAAACCCCTTTCTAAATGTAATTATAAAACTCATATAGTTTTCCTAACACGATCAATTTATATGTCTCAATAAATTCCCAAATGGCATTTTTTCCTCCAATTTATCGAAATGATGACATTTTCCTATTTATCAGATATTATTATATAAATTATAAAGCACTATTTATGAATCTACCCTTCACTTATAAAATAATGTTTATAAAACTATCCCTTTATATCACATTTGTACAAACGATTCATAAATATTATTCCAAATATTTATATCTCCTTTTAAACCGTAAAATCCCTGTTATAAAATAAAGATAATCCTTTTTTTTAAATAAATAAAATTTTATGATTATAATAATAACTATAAAATCCAATACTTCTCAAAATAATTATTTAAAACATTTACGTAAATATATATATATATATGTATGTATGTATGTATGTATATGTATATGTATATATATGTATGTATGTATGTATAGTAGAAAAGAATAAAATAAGAAGTTGAAATAAAATAGAAAAGTTTAAGAACTCATTTAAACTAAAATATCAATAAGTTCCAAACATTCGGATTTAAAAATCCTTTTTCCAATTTTAAAATCATTTCCAAACCAAATCAACCATTTATAGTATCAAAATACTATATCGAGGCCCATAGTTACTATAACACTTAACCAATGCTATAACTATAATTTTATACTAAAAAGGTTCAATTTTCACATATATTGGTGTCACATTCAATATGGCCAAACAATCACATTTCAGCATTAACAATCTATATCACAAATATATAACTGAAATAAAGCTATAAGTAAATTACTGAAAATTATGATCACTATGGTGAGAAATCCGGATTTCTCAACAATTTTCCCTGCACATCAATTTTAAATGCCAATCACTTGTAAAAGCGAATATTTTAACTAAACAACCAATAATTTCAACCAAATACAAACAGAAAAATTTATCACAATTTATCTTACTGATTAACCAAAAAGGTGAGTTATACTCAACAAAATTCCAACTGGCGCCGGCGTTTCGATTTGAACTAAAATCGAATAACGTCTGATTTTAGCCCAAATTTCTGCTTGCTCAAAATTCAACCAACCCAACTCTATCACGAAGCTTTCGCCATTACGAGCACAATGCAAAAAGTTTCGTATCGATTGGACCTTGTATGAACAAGTTATTAAAATTTTAAGTTATTGATTTTCAAAGTATCAAATAGAATACTAATTACACTTTTAAGCTCTAATTACCCAGATTATCAACTAAACAATCTTCCTCTATCTCTTCCCGCCTCTTTCCAGTAACCATCCCTCACCATTACCATACCTTCATCCACCTCATTCTCACTCCATAGTGCAAGAAACGCCACGAAACCATCTTCATCCTTCTTCTCTTCGAACTCTCCATCCACTCGACCCCATGACCTTTGACCCGCAACCCCCTTATAGATCGCTACCTCACCCTCATCGATGCGAACTGAAAATAGTCAAACCACCCCATGCTCGAGCGCGCTCCACCAAAATACGGCCATAGGTGCTATTTTACCTACCGAACTCGAATCAACCTCCATTCCCCAAATCGAAGACCATACTCCCCAATATCCTAAACCCAATCTAATTTGCAACCACTGTAAAACTGCCGAGCTAAAAACCATGAACCGCACATTTCAATATTCACGTATAAGATAGATCTAGGCAAAACAATCACAAAGATATAAACTTTTCATTTTTTTGAATTTTATTTAATTTGTTTTTGAATTTTGAAAAAAGTGGATCTATGTTTTTCTTTTAAAAACAATGGAATAGTAAAGATGGAAAGAGGAAAGGGTGATGTTGTTAGGTTAAGTATTGATATATATATATATATATATATATGTATGTATGTCTGTATGTATGTATAATTTGCAAATATCGGCATCTCGCTACACAATTTTCTCATTCGAGTATGGACTTCGATTGACAAAACAAAATTACAGTCTTGCTTAGAACATCAACGCAACTCCAAAACAATAATATTGGTTTTAGAATTCTACATAATCACAAAAACACCGTCATTTGCCGATAAATTGTCAAACAAAAAATTTCAATATTTTTCAAATTAAAATAAAAAAACAAATAAATTTAATTAAGAACACGTCAATAAAAATCGAGTCATAAAAATAAAAATCAATTTTCTACTTATTTTGCTTGAATCATATATTACTGCAAATAAATTTACAAAGGAATTCACCATTATTATTTATTAATATACATGAGTTAAATAAACTATTTGATCCATTAAATTACTACTCAATTCAGAATCCAAATATTTAAATGAATATTAAAATATAAAATTCACCAATTCAAAGATTTTGAATAATCACTATATTTGAAGTCAGGTTTAAAACCTTTAAAAACAAATTATTCAATATTTAAAATTAATTAAATATTAAAAACCAAATGACTAAAATTCCGGGTCGTTAGACATAGGGGGCCGGCTATATATGAAATGGTTTGGTAAATTTGAATGGAAAGAGGAGTTGGGAGATATTAGTAATTGTGATCCACTTTTCACTCTCTTATCTCACTTTAAATAAACCATTCTCTATTCATTCTTTTTGGACTTTTTGGTCCTCCTCCTACCTGCAAATTTCGACAAGAAATATCCCCTCCCAAACCCCGAAATATCCAAGCACAAATCACATCAAAACATCTTGATTCAATCGTCAATGGTACAACTATACGGGAGCCAGCAACTCCAAAACTTGGAATTCAATTCAAGGAGCCATTTCATCATTTTAAAGTGTGGTCTCTAGGCCTTGATGAGAGCTATGATTCTGGTTTATTAATATTTTTAATTTCTTAGTTAATCAGTCATTCATATGTTAGCTAGATAGACCTTATCACGAATTAGTATATTACTGTAATGTCACATGTTGATGGTTATATATATATATATGTGTGTGTGTGTGTGTGTGTGTGCGCATAATTCTTTTATAAAAGTATTCTTATAACTCACGAACTAACGATAAAAAAAATATTTTATTATTATTAAATGATTTCATCAATTAAAACTAATTATAAAATTAATTCATTTAATATATGTATTTAAATATTTTTATACACACCTAAACCATTTGACAGTAAAAATAAACAAAATTATTATATATATGTATATATATAAACATTTTAAATTATTTATTTGATTTAAAATTAATTAAACAAACAAAATATATTTATAGTACATTTATAAATAATATAATTTTCTAGAAAATTATATATAACATAAAATATGCATTTTTATTTTAGAACTAATTTTTAAATAATTTTTATCATCAAATTCGTACGGATTTTAATTTTTAAAGTATATTTTATTTAAAAATTATTTAAACCGAAAATAAAATTAACAAAGAAAAATTTCCTAACCGTGAGCAGTAGCAAATATGTATTAAAAATTATATATATATATATATAAACTAATTAACTAGTTATATGTTTATATATATTATAATTCAGTGTGTGTGTGTATAAAATTATTTTTGTTTTCATAAGATATGATAAAGGTTTTTTAATTATTTTATAAATTAATATTCAAAATAATTTATAAATTTAATTATATTATATATACACTTATATTTCATCAATGATTTTTACAAATAATTTATAACCAATAATTTATAATAAATATATAATTAACATTATATGTACATATATATGTATATTTATTTATACAATAATTTGATGCATATTTATGTATACTTAGACTAGTATACACAAAGGGCTAACATGTCCATTGCGGTGTAAATCTCAGCACCTATACATAACATGTCAAACCAGGTATAGGTTATCCTATTGCACGTACACACACACGTGTGTGTGTGTGTATGATATACATATATAAAATATGATACAAATCATATAAAATAAATTTCATTTATAAAATTCAAATAAAATATTGACTTTATTTAAAAGAAAGTTTAGAAAAATTCTAAATGAATTAGACCACACAGGCCTATTAAAGATCCAATAATGGATTTTTTTTTGTAAATTTACCCAGTTATTCCGATGCGGGTTGGCCCCAGTTCAACATTTTCTTGGTTGGAACGGGCTTTGCATCAGAGAGCCCCCACCTCAAGCGTTTGAACCAGAGAACAGGATTCGAGGTGTCCTCTCTTTTGGCATTCTCCTCGGTAGATTCTTCATCGAATTTTCCTTCTTCATATTCATCTTGACCCTCCTCTTCTTTATCTTCTTCTTCTTTATATTCGTCTTCCTCTTTTTCTTCTTCATTAGATCGATCTCGGCGAATTCTCCTTCTTCGTTATCATTGATTAGTCTATGGTGGGCTGGAGCTAAAGGAGGAACCTTGGCTTATGGAGCGGTTTATAACCGTTGTAAAGAAAGCGGAGGCACATATCGATTGTTAGGCGGGTCATACTACTTGTCTTTAGGGATGACTTGGAATGTAGTGACTATTTGCATCAAACTGTGATTTTTATCTCTCAAGGTAATAAATGCAATGAAGTAGAAAATGAATTAGCGATCGGGACATGGTGAATCTAGATGAAATTAGGTTAAGGGATGAAGGACTTACATTCGATGAGCCATTTTGCAACGAAGCTAACATGGCAACATACAAAGGAGTATTCATATTTGAAGTAGTTGCATTTGTTGTAGAGAACAATTACGACTTTGCAATCTCTAAACGCTTCAAAGAATGTAAGCGAAGGATTTGAGGAGGGACGCTTGAAGTTATAGAGATAATGGGTGTCATCTAGCCCTAGTTCCCTACTTAGGTGTTGTGTAGATATCATGTACAAGCTTAGGAGAACTACATAAGCGTTATGGTGTATTTGTGAAGGAGCGAGTCTCATCGAATCATGCACATGTACCAATTACAGAACGTGTAACCGGTTAGAGGATCGTGGGCTTGCTCATATTGTAGCCTAACTTCGTCTAAGGTAATGTTGTGTCTATTACATATTCTTTGGAGTTCAACGGTAGAAAGCGATGAAGCAGGGGAGTCTGGTGGATTATCCATGATCATTACCCCTTGTAGGTTAACATATGGAGGAATATCTCTATGTGGATCCTCAATGATAATCAGTAGTGCCATGTTTATTGAAGGTCGATGAGAATGGTAAGATCTAAATGGACTTCACATAATTTTTCTTTTATGTACGAAAATATAACAACGACGATAATGACAATAGTAATAATAAATATTTTTTGATTAAGATGAGTGATGCTCTTAAGGAGGAGGACACTCATATATAATAATAATAATAATAATAATAAAAAATATATAAAAATAAAATAAAAATACAAAATTAATACTTGAGCCATAAGAACATCATAACAATAAAGGCGAATAATTTTTTTTAACTGACACCCAAACAATTCTAGCAGTACATAATTTTATACGACATTTATAATGATGTATAAGAATGTGTGATATCGATTTCAGTCCATGTGATAAGCAATTAATTATGACCACGCATAGTTATGTGACATTGCAAATGCCTGATAATTAAACAATGAGGATCACCTAATTGAACTTGGGGTTGCTTTAGTTGCAACTAGGTCTGTCAATAGTATGTGTTTCGGCCCGAGCTCGGTCCGAACCCACCCTATTAATGCGTGTATGAGTTTTGCCTTTTACTACCTAGGTCCGATCCGGTTACTATTAGGGTCGGGTACGGTTTTATTAAAACCCGATCCGGTTAAGGCCCGAACCGACTATTAGTTTTCTGTCATATTAAAACATGAGTGTGTATGTTATTTGTTTATCATTTTGTTTGTTTCCATGTATATGTTTTTGCATACTTTTGTTGTGAACTTGACTATTTCATGATCCAATTTATATGTTAACATTGTTTGTATACAAATTTTATTAAAGTTGCAATTTTAAAATATGGTTTTAATATACAGGAAAATAGGCACAAGGACAAACTTAGAAAAAAATTTAGGCTGAAGGACAAAAAGTTTGATTTTCAGGCTGAAGGACAATGCTAGTTATAACTAGCATTTTGTATAGGGTAAAACTGAATATAATGCTAGATATAACTAGCATTTTGTATAGTGTAAAAGTTTGAATAAAATGCTAATTATAACTAGCATTTGTCCTTCAACCTAAAAATGAAACTTGATGTCCTTCAGTCTAATTTTTTTTCAAAGTTTGTCCTTTTCCTTAATTCCCTCTTTAATATTAATGTTCCGAATTGGATATACGGGTATTACCCGGCGGGCTTAAAATGTCTGACGGACCGCACTCAGGTATTGGTTTGAAATATCCCGCTGACTTGAACCGGACTCAGGTTTTAATGATCGTAATCGGACTCGGGTCTGGGTTTTATGATACCCGGGCCGAATCCGGCCCATTGAGAGGCCTAGTTGCAACAACCAACCAAAGCCTTGTTTGGGCGAGTCTTTGACTCTTGACTCAGACACCTACCGCATTGGGTTGCTGATGCTCTAATTCATCTGTGTAGGAGAACATTTTTGGGAACTCGAACAAAGTTGCGATTTGGTAGTTGCCGTGGCACGAACAACCTGGGTAGAAATATTACCCTCTTTCCATGAAACAATTTAAATCCAACAAATTAGCCTCCATATTTTTTTCCAGTTTTAGATCGTTCCATGTAGATTCACAATTGATCAAAACTGGGTTTAATCCTCTAACCTTCTTTTCTAATCGCCAACTGCAATCCCTTCTACAGAATGGTGAACTCTCAAAAGCTCGCAAACTGTTTGATGAAATGCCTGACAAAAATATATTTACTTTTAACCGCATTATATCCAGTTACGTCAAATGTGGTAATATCAATGAAGCAAGGAAGCTTTTTGATCAAACCTTTGATCGAACTGAAGTGACGTGGACTATAATGATTGGTGCATATGCACAGTTGAATCAAACAAAGCTATCATTTGAGCTTTTTAATGGAATGAGGCAATCAGGCATTAACCCTGACCATGTATCTATCGCTTCTATTCTTGGTTCTTGTCAAGATTTTAGCACATCGAATTGGGTTATTCAAGTGCATGCACTACTTGTTAAATTTGGTTTTGAGTCCAATATCATTGTTAACAATACCTTACTTGACTCATATTGTAAATGCAGGAGACTGAATTCTGCTAAAAAATATTTTGATGGTATGAATGAAAGAGATGGAGTGACTTATAATGCTATGGTGATGGGTTTTTCGAAAGAAGGGTTCTATGAAGAAGCTATTGAGTTGTTCGGTGATATGAGAAATTTAAGTTTGCAAATCTCACAGTTTACATTTTCAGGTATATTAACTGCTGCTGCTGGATTAGGTGATTTGGAACTTGGGCAACAAGTACACAGTCTTATAATTCGTTCAAATTTCACATGGAATGTGTTTGTCAACAACTCTCTGTTAGATTTCTATTCGAAATGTGATATTATAAACGAGGCTAGGACTATTTTTGATCAAATGGATGAAAAAGATAATGTGTCATATAATGTGATGATATCAGGTTATTGTTGGAATGGAGAAAAAGATAAAGTTATGGCGTTAGTTAAAGAAATGGAATATGCAGGTTATGTCCGAATAATATTTCCTTTCCCTAGTCTTTCGAGTTTTGTTGCTTCAATACCAAACCTTGAACTTGGTAAGCAAATTCATGGACAGACAATCATTACAGGTGCTGTTTTTGATGACATTGTTTCGAATTCACTTATAGACATGTATGCAAAGTGTGGTATTATGGACATGGCAGAACTTATATTTTCCAATCGAAAAGATCAAAATACAATTTCATGGACTTCTATGATATCAGGACACATAGAAAACGGAAGATTCGATGAAGCAGTAGATCAATTTAGCAGGATGCGAAAAATGGGACTGAATCCAGATCGAGCTACATTTGCCTCGGTCATTAAAGCCTCAGCAAGCTTAGCTTCACTTAAACTAGGAATGCAGTTGCATTCCAACATTATAAAGTCAGGTAACATGTCCAGTGTATATACTGGTTGTGCACTCTCTGACATGTATGCAAAATGTGGTTGCTTAGAAGAAACATATAATATTTTTACAGAAATGCCCGAGAAAAATATAGTGTCGTGGAATGCAATGATGACTGCTTTAGCTCATAATGGAGAGGGAAGAAAGGCAATTGAAATGCTAGATGAAATGATAAAATTAGGCTTTAAGCCCGATTGGGTTACGTTTCTAAGTATTCTATCAGCTTGCAATCATAGCGGGCTTGTTGATGAAGGCATTCGTATTTTCGAGTCAATGGAGAAACTATTTATGGTTGAGCCTCAAAGAGTACACTATTCTTGCATCGTGGATTTATTAGGTCGAGTGGGTAGGTTTGATGAGGTTAAAGAACTGCTTAATCGAATTCCATTTGAGTCTGATCATATTATTTGGAATTCAGTCTTGAATTCAAGTAGAATACATGGAAATCAAGAACTTGCTATATTAGCATCTGAGAAGTTGTTCAGTATGGAACTCGATGAAGCAACTCCTTATGTTATAATGTCTAATGTATATTCTAAGGCTAGAAAATTCGAAGAAGCTGCAAATGTGAAGAAATTGATGAGAGATAGAGGTTTCAGAAAAGTCCCAGGATGTAGTTGGGTTGAGATCAAGAACAAAGTTTACACATTTTCATCTAACAGCGACATTGGCGAGGAAATTAGAGTGAGTTTGAAAAAATTGACAGAAGAAATAACTAAGGCTGGTTATAAACCTGACACTAGTTGCACACATCAGAATGTGGATGAAGATATAAAGGCCGAGTCGTTAATGTATCATAGTGAGAGATTAGCCATTGCTTTTGCTTTGTTACACACACCATCTAATGTTCCAATCCGCATAATGAAAAACTTGCGAGCATGCACTGACTGCCATGCAGCAATTAAGTTAATGTCAAAGGTGATTCAGAGGGAAATTATAGTTAGGGATTCAAGTCGCTTTCATCATTTTCGCAATGGAGTTTGTTCTTGCAGGGACTACTGGTGAGCACGTATTTATGTATGTGCTATAGCTACTAAATATTATAAATATACATATCATAAGTTTGGTGACATAATTTTGTGGAACTCGTGGAATCACTTTTATTTGACTTTCTTTGGAGGAATATGAGCGTGTACTATACCACTTGCAACAATTTATCAAATACCACCGCATCCAAACTGGATTTTAGAGCGACTCCGAAGGCCTATTGGTAATTTGTCTTGCCTTACTGCGTATGTAAATTCTTTTGTTATAAGACATATCAATGCAAGCTGCATGCATTGATATTTGATAGTCATAATATATTGAAACTTATTGGTATTACCAGTTTAGGTGTGAGATGATTTACCCGATTACCGACTTTTCTGCACCTAAACAGTCTTGTTCACATCTAGATTACTCAAATTCTCAAATGCACACATATTAACAATTTCATCTACCACGTTTTCTTTAATTTTCTTCCGAGGACATTCTACTAACTCATCCATTTTTCTTAAACTACTCGCAGTGTCTCACATAAATTCCTCATCATAAACATTACTTGATCCAACTTTCTTTAACTGGCTTTCCAGTAGTCCAGTGCATGATTCCAGAAAGATCCTGGATACAAATTTCACATAACTGGTCTAGCGCAAGTTAGTGGAACTATATCTTTACCTGTATGCACATATATTTTGTTAGAAAAAGTGCCACTAAGAGATAAATATATCTTTCGTGTCACGACATAGGCATATTATTTCACATCCAGATTGAACTATGGAGTCTGGAAGCATGTCAAAAGTTACACAGGTTATGAGGAACGTGGATCAGATACTAAGTTCAAAGTTGGAACTTGATTTCCAGTGTAGATGGTGCATTTGGAGGTATAACACACAATCATGGACACCGAGCGACAGCAGATACCAGAAAAGATTGTAGTAGGAAGAGTTGCAATTCAAAGTTGCAAAGTTAAGTGCTTTAAGCATGTTGTACCTATAAATGCAATTTTTTATACGACACTCACTGTTTACGGGATTTAAGTCAAATGATGCTTAATTTGCCTGAAAAACTGATGATACTGTTCAACTTTATGGTGATCTTTTTATTTTGGTCTTTGTTTTAAGTCACTATGTATTTTTGTTTTAAAATTCATTGCGATTACAAATCTTCACAAGTCTATTTATTTCACTCTGTGATGTTAAGTACGCAGAATCATAAATAATTAATCAACTAAATACTCTTACCTTGCAAGTACTGGAACAACCTTTTCTTTTGAAAGTTCACAGTTTTTTTTTCCCTTAATAGGACAAGGAACAATACTGTACCAGATTTTCGAAGAGTTAGTAGAATGACCTCTGAAGATTTGGCCGGAAGAGTTGTCGTTAAACCATTACCACAGACCATCAAATCCAAAGGCACGTACAAGATTCATCCTCCGGCTTCTATAATAGGTAAATTTAAGACATTTTTTATAGTGCTCACTTAAAAAAAAAAAAATCTTCTTCTGATTGAGTATGCCGGCCGTTAATATATATATATATATATATATATATATATATATATATATATATATATATATATATTTGTGTGTGTGATATGGTTGCATTACACTTTTAATAATTTTTCTCCATATTTCACTTCATGTCTGATTTTTTTCCTTTTTTTTTCTCTCCCTCCCATTTTTTTTAAAAATTGAAACACTACCCTCTATTATTTATAAGCTTAAAAGCTTACTTCCTTTCGGACCAAGCCTCATGGCTCTCGCGGTGCATACGGTACCTTATTGACATAGGCGTGACATGTATCACAAACACATCATATTTGTACAAATAGTTTTATACAGCCAAACACAGCCCCAACCTGGATAGACTTTAAGAAGTAGTTTTTTCTTGTTTGCCTTTTAAAAGCAAAAGCTGAAAAATCGATTTGCAAAAATAAACGGCTTTTAAAACCTTTTTTTCTTTCATATTTTAGTTTGAAATTGGTTTTATTGTAGCATTTTGACTTTGATATATTTATCTCGCAAATGATTTTGGTATCGATTCTTCACGAATTTGACTTGTGAGCAAGTGTTTGGGAAGCTGACTTTTTGTTTTTTGATCTTATACAGCAAAAGACTTTGACAGAAAAGAGACACATCTGATTCTGATTGCCAAATGGCTCTTTGGCAGTTATTTCATTCCATCTGATGAAAGAAGAGAAAACACATGGGAAAGCTACAACTCCCCAAAGCTCGAAGGTATGTTATTGCTCTCCAATTTCTACTTAATCTAGGTTTAATCAAAACCCTAATTTCAAAAATTGGTTGATTATGTGATAGAAATTGATGATTATGCGGTACTAGTTGTTGATAGTAGCGTATTGGTTGATTTGGGGATATGTTGAGAACCCTAATTTGGCAAATTAGTTAATTGTGGGTTTGTTATTGTGTATTAGTTAATGATAATAATGTATTTGTTGAGTTGGTGATATTAATTAGTGGTTTGATTGTTTAATTTGTAATTAAAAATGAGGGTTTATTTATAATCCGAAAATTACCGTATAATTACTGATTGATATGCTAATGGATATATAAGTTTACGCGAATATTTGTTATAGTTAATTAGAACAATGTTTGTTATAGTTTGCGCAAAAATTAGTGTACAATTATTGATTAATATGCTGCTAGATTGGTACGGTTAAACATAAGTAATATTTTTTATTTAATTAGCGTGTGTACATTATAAGTATTAGTTGTTAGTATAAAATAAAATTAATTTAATTTATTACAACTGCTAACATCTAATTTTCATTTACAAAATTGATAAAAAAAATTAAAATTGTTAACTGAAATTTAAAATACGTTTTAAAATTTCAAATGTATTAAATAAAATATTTAAATGGTTTAATGAATCATATAATTTTGAAATGAGCATAACAACAACAAATATTATACTGAAATCAATGTTTGTAAAAAATTAAGAAATGAATATAACAACAATAAATATTCTACTAAAATCGATTTTGTAAAAAATGAAGAAATTAATATAATAACATTAAATATTTTGCTAAAATCGATTTTCTAATAAAAATTAGAAAATGAATATAACAACAACTAATATTGTACTAAAATCGATTTTGTAAAAAAATAAGAAACAAATATAACAACAACAAATATTCTACTAAAATTGATTTTGTAAACAAATTAAGAAATGAATATAAGAACATTAAATATTCCGCTAAAATCGATTTTTTGAAAAAAAAAATAGGAAATGAATATAACAACAACAAATATTGTACTAAAATCGATTTTGTAAAGAATTTAGAAATGAATATAACAACAACAAATATTCTGCTAAAATCGATTTTGTAAAAAAATTAAGAAATGAGTATAAGAACAAATATTGCACTAAAACTAGTTTTCCAAAAAATTGAGAAATATATATAACAAGAATAAATATTATACCCAAATTGATTTTCTAAAAAAATTTGAAATGAATATAATGTTGATTTGAAAATAAGCATTAAATATTATTTCAACAAATAATTGACGCTAAAAAATTAAAGCCTTTAGTCCCAAAAGATTTTAATTTAGTTTAGAAAATACAGCAACAAAAATACACCCCTTGGATGCAAAGTTATGCGTAGAAGAGAAGTGAAGTGAAGTGCTGTCGAAATTAGACAGAAGTGTGGTGTGTGAAGCCTTAAGTCCTAAATGGCTTTACTTTATTTTAGAAAATACAACAGCAATATACTATTTGAGTGCAAGTTATGCGTAGAAGAGAAGTGAACTGAAGTGCTGTCGAAATTACGAACATATATTTTTAAATTAGGAACAATGTTCGATTATTTTCTCGACCGTACTTGGATGTATGAAGTCATAACTAGCATGAAAGGTTCGGTGAAGGAACATTTCTACAATGATGTACACAAATTTATTAGATTCGCTACATGTAATAATCAAAATAACGAAGAACTTCGATGCCCTTGTAGTAAGAGCCAACATTTGAAGCATTGAAAACCAGACACAGTTAAAGTACATTTGTATAAATTTGGTTTTGTGCCCAATTATTATTTGTGGGATCGTCATGGAGAACATGCTACACCTACACCTAATTCTGTAGTGTCAGAGGACGATCATGTTATGACGAACCCAATAGAAGATATGGTGGAAGGTGCAGCACGACTAATGTTCCCTACTGTCCAAGTTGACGATCAAGACGTAAACATCGAAGAAGAACCGAATGTGGGAGCTGAAATTTTTTATGATTTACTAGATGTTGCTAAGAGGCCGTTGTGGGATGGTTGTAAAATTGGAACCTAATTATCAATAACCGCCGAATACATCACTATGAAATCAAAATTCAACTTTACAGAACCTGGATTTACAGAAGTTGTACAAGCTTCAAAACGACATATGTCACCTAATAATCTGATGTGCGATAGCCATTATAAAGTGAAAACACTTATGTCGACTTTCAGTCTGCCGTACCAAAAGATAGATACATGTATAAAAGGTTGTATGTTGTATTGGAAAGACGACGTTAACCTTAGAAACTACAAAATATGCAATGAAGAAAGGTACAAACCAAGAAAGAAGAAAGGAAAGGAAGTTTCATACAAGAGAATGCATTATTTACCCATCACTCCTAGACTTCAAAGGTTATATCGTCTTCAACTACGACATGTCATATGCGATGGCACAGTGTGAGAACACAGGAAGAGAGAACTTTGACACATCCATCTGATGGAGAAGTATGGAAACATTTCGATAAAACATACCCTGCGCTTGCTGCAGAGAGTAATAACATGAGACTTAGTTTATGTACGGATGGATTTTCACCATTCTCTCAGTTTGGTAGTAAATATTCATCTTGGCCTATTATCGTTACTCCGTATAATTTACTTCCATAGATGTGTGAAAACTCCATATATTTTTCTAACTGTTGTCGTCCCTAGCCCCGATGATCCAACACAAGGAATATATGTTTATTTACAACCATTGATAGAGGAGTTGAAAACACTATGGCATGAAGGAGTTGAAACATACGACATTTCAAGAAACACGAGCATTTTCTTTACGGTACGGAAAGAAAATTTCATGGTTTGATTGTCATCGTTGTTTTCTCCATCCTAATCATACTTTTAGAAGAGATAAAACTTTAAAGCTAACAGAGAAGAGAATATGCAACCACCAAGGTTTGGTCAACCGAAGAAATATATGAGATTGTGAAGGACTATCCGAAAATACATTAAACTGGAGTACAGACTGAAATTCCAGGTAAATCGGACATTCATAATTGGTGCAAACAAAGTATATTTTGGGAGTTACCATATTGGAAAGATCTCTTACTCCGACATAATATTAACGTAATGCACAATGAAAATAATGTGTTTGATAACGTGTTTAATACTGTTATGAATATAAAAGGCAAAACTAAGGACGATTTGAATTCGAGACTTGATATAGCACACTTTTGTAAACGTTCCGAACTTCATATGATGTCCGATGACAATAAAAAACCCAAAGCATGCTATGAACTAGACAACAAGCAAGTAAAACTCGTGCTAAAGTGAGTGGAAGGACTAAGATGTCCTGATGGGATTTCTTCTAATTTCCGTACATGTGTTGACTTTAAAAACAATAAACTTAGTGGGATGAAAAGTCACGATTGCCATATCATGATGGAATATTTATTACCAGTGGTTTTTAAAGAACCGTTGCCCGTAAAAGTATGGAGTGTTATAATAAAATTAAGTATGTTTTATAAACAACTTTGTTCGACGACGTTAAAAGTCGACCGTATATGAAAATTTGAAGTAGAAATTCCTATACTGCTCTGCAAACTGGAGAAAATATTTTCCGCCAGGTTTCTTTAATGTAATGGAGCATTTACCTGTTCATCTTCCATCCGAAGCACTTCTTCGAGGTCCTGTGCAATATGGATGGATGTATTCATTTGAGAGGTAATACTGACTATCCGTAATATTTATGTTATTCTAAATTGAATTGAATTAATTTTCTAATAGGTCTTCGTTTGACAGGTAATTTAGATTTACATAAGAAAATTTGAATTGAATTAATTTTCTGATAGGTACTTGAATCATCTGAAGAAAAAAGTCAGAGAAAAAGCACGAGTTGAAGGTTCGATTTGCAAATCATATCTTGAAGAAGAAGCTTCATTCTTTTTCTCTCATTACTTCAGTGACCATGTGAATTTATCATTTGTAAGTGTTTCTCGTAATGATGAAGTCGTTGAACAAGATTCCTCTCAAACAATGTTATCTATTTTTAGACAACATGACATACCTGCTGGAAAATGTGTGGAAATATGGTTAGACGATAGAGATTATCATATAGCGCACACATATGTTCTTCTTAATTGTGCTGAAGTTTCACCATTTGTTAGGTAATAATATATTCATACTTATTTCAATTATACTTGCATGTTACTTATAATGGAACATATTACATATATGTTTGCAGTATATACGAATCATGGTATCTATCTGGCGATCTCAGTAAAGACTTTGCTAAATGGTTTTCGAACTACGTTTATGATCAAAGAAACAGTGATATTGATGAATGATTACAACATCTTGCACTCGGACCAAAAAGAATGTCAAGACTTATCAAATATTCTTCATTAATGGATTTAAATTCAACACCATAGATTATGGTGCTGACAAATTAACATATAACATCGGTGTGTTTGTCAAAGGTAGTAATGATCCAAATGAGCATTTAAAAGATTTTTATGGCGTCTTAACACAGGTTTTAGAATTGACATATTATATGCAACCCGCAAAAAAAGTTTCTTTATTCAATTGCAATTGGTTCAGCAATGTTCCTGGTTCTGGAATCAACGTGCACAAAGATTATAAGCTTATTGAAATAAAGCATACCTCACATTATTATAAGTATGATCCTTTCGTATTAGCCAAGCAAGCATTACAAGTTTATTTTGCTCCGTATCCATCCTTAAAAAGAGATATAGCAGACTGGTCGACTGTTTTAAAAACAAAGGCAAGATTTACATTTGATGGAACTAATATTCCAGACGAAGCAGTGTATCAAGCGGATCTTGAGCCAAATGATGAAATAAGAATAACTGATGATATTGATGTAGGGTTGTTGAATGATGAATCGAATGAATTAATAGAAGCCTTTGAGAGCACAGAAGAAAACGGCGTAGAGTACGAGACCGAGTCTGAGTCAGAAAACGATGAAGACTTATAATTCTAAACGATGACTATGTTGTGAGCTATGTATCGGTTGTTGTACATTGTGTATTCTGAGTTTACGATGTTATATGTTAATAATGATGACTATGTTGTGAGCTATGTATTGGTTGTTGTATATTCTGAGTTGTCGATGTTATATGTTAATAATGATGACTATGTTGTGAGCTATGTATTGTTCTGTTTTTTGAATATGAAATGATATATTTTATCACTATATGAAATGATTTGTTTGTAGCAGATATGCCTTTCAGGAGACATTCCAGCAGATCTCAGCCTTTGCAGCCTTCTCCTTCTCCTAGCGCGGGTGCCAGCGCCACAACGCCAGATGTACGTCCAGTGGCAGAGGTTGTTCCTAAGAGTGCGGGGTAAGTATCAAATTTATTGCGGAGATCAATAATTGGCGAAAGAGTGGGGCATTAGCGCAACAGCTAGATGAGCATATTGCGACATACTTAGCTGAGCATGGGACAATGCCGGCAGAGGATGAGGACGATGAGTAGGTATGGCTGTGTTTTTTAAGGATTTTGATCATTTTGTTTTATACATATGTGACATGTGTTACATTTATGGATTTGATACTTGTTTGTTGGTTGAGTTGTTTGATGGATTAGTGGATGTTTTGTTTGATGTACATGAGTTGGTTGGGATGTTTTGTTTGATGTACTTGTTTGTAGGTATGGTTTTGTAGTTTGATGAGATATTGGTGTTGGTTGATGAAATGGTTGTGTAAATATTGATATTTGCGTTATATATTTGATTATGTGTGATATATATGAGATTATACAATTCTTACATTAGTAGCAGTTGTGAAATTGAGTATATATGTGTTGTAAATGAGGTGGATGGAGATTTGTGCATTTGGATGGCCTAAGGAAGAGTTTGGTGCAGAAAATTGGTTCTAGATTAGCGACGGCCGTTTGGTCTCAGGTTAGCGACGGCTGGTGTCGCTTTACGGCAGCCCTTCAAATTCTAGGATGTTGTCATGTGTCCACTTAGCCGTCACCAACCGTCGTTAATATGGCGATGGTGCCATCGCTAAAGCCGTCGCTTTCTGTGTTGGTGACGAGGTAATAAGCGACGGCCGTCGACGCCTTTTAGCCGTCGCTAAATTAAGCCGTTCTTGTTGTGTAATAATAACAATAACAATAACAATAATAAAATAAAGTCAAATAAGTAAATTAATAATAATAATAACCAAAATTAACTTTAAACATCATTAATAAAATAATTAATTAACTTAAACATTATTTATAAATTAATTTATTAACTTCTTTCTATATTTTAAACCATAATATATGTAGAAAACATCTTACTTCAAAATATTAAAAAGTTGAAGTTGATTTTAAATCCATAATTTTTTGAATTCGGAAAGAGGCTCAGCGATCACTATGGTTCTTAAACAAGCTACCGTTTAATTTAACTTTCCAAGTCATATCACTGGTATGTACATATGCAAGCATATATATAAATAAAACCAACAATTAGCAATCAATAGTTAATACATCACGTATCCAATATTAATCAACTGACATATGAATAAATGTCCAAATTAACATAATAGCTGAACTGGAATTTATTTTGCTAAACAGATGTCATCAATAATCTATTTAATTTAATTATAGCAGAATGATGTTTTATTCTGCTAAACAAATGTCCAATTTAACTATTCCATTTAATTTAATAAAACAGTGTTTTATTTGGTCAAATATGTAACAACGATGAAGTAAAATTAATTTAACTATGTTATTATTGAAAACAACGTAATTAAATTCAATCACTATTATTTAGTCATAAACTTGTACTTCATTAAAACTATCAACTATTTATACTATAGTGTTGTACTCGTCAATACAAGTCAAATGCAAAAATCTATGGGTTAAACGGATTAAGAATGAGCAAGATATTCCATTTTAAAGTTAACTACTTATTTTATATAATTAAAACAATCATCAAATTTCGAATGGGCCAAGCCCAGCCCAACACTTCAACCCCAAGACCCGAACCCGCTAAGCTTCTTCCCCAAATCAACATTCACAACCTGCTCCATCTCTTATCCCAAATTCAAAATACCCAAATTAACCGTTAGTGCAGAAACGTGCATGCGTGCACGTGCTTGCTCCAACCCCACCGCCATTCGCCCATCCTAGACCACCCACGAATGCCATTCATCGAGCCTGATCAACTGCAACCACCCACGTCGCCTCCCCTCACCCAAATCCAATTCGGATCGATTGAACCTACACCAATTCATGCCCAGGCAACTTTAGTGGAGCCTCTCATAAATCTCTATGTCAGTCGGCTCTAGATCAAATTCCCGAATCCTAAAAGAAGATTACAAAACTATGAATATGTGAATTTTTTATAGGACAAACTTTGTTTATAGATCCAAAAAAACCTATTTCAACTTTAAACTTCAAACAAAACTTATTACAAAAATAGGTCTAGTTTCGTTAAGTCAGGATTTGCACTTTTATAAATTTGAATTGTGCAAGAATTTCTTTTAAAAAAATTTATGCTTGCATAAATTTTGATTGTGTAAGTGTAATTTTTAAAATAATTGTGCTTGCTCAAAAATTGGATTGCGCAAGTGTACCTTTTTTTAAGAAAATTGTGCTTGCGTAAATTTGAATTGCGTAAGTACAAAATGCTGTTATATGAAGAAAACATGTTTTTGTAATAAGGTTTAAACGAGACTAAAGTTGAAGTATGTTTTTTTTCTCGGGCCTATAAGCAAAATTTGTCCCTTTTTATATATTCCTTTGTAACTTTTATGCCCTTACAACTGGGTCTGTAAACGGTCGGATACAGATTCAAATAGTGTCATATGCATATCCAAAATCATTTTTGAATATCAGATATCTGTATCCACGGATGTAGATGATATCCAATATTTATCAGATATTATTCGACCAGTTTACAACTAGTAAATCTAAACAAATAAATAGAAAATATTGAATTAATCTTAGTATAAAAAATATGCTAAGAGAAACAATATTAAGCAGCAAATATTGATTTTTATACACATATTAAATTTTTTAGTTGGATAAAATAGTAAATGACAATCATCTCATGTACTTAAATACACAAAAGAATAACTATAATCTTCATAAAAATTGAATAAATATGGATAATTATCCTCAAATATCGAATAATTTTTCATATTTTGGATACGGATATAGAAGGATTTTAAATTTTTGGAGTTCTTACAACTCTTGCCAAGTCGATTGTATGACATATAGTTGACTTCTAATCTCCTCCATACAACGTCGGATTCAAATTTTGGTTGTTGGGGTTCGTTTTAGCAATTTTCTACGCCTTGGGAAACTTGTTGTACACCAATACTTTTTGGAATATATCCTGAAATAGGCCGGTTTCTTCCTAAATGTTTTCATGGCTGAGAGCCTGAGGCAGAACCGCAATATCGTGTGCTAGCTTTCATGTTCCAAGCTTCCTAAATTCTACATCTGAAATGTTTGTCCTAAACGAATTGTTCTTGTACATATACAATTTTATTGTCCAACGCAGTCTGTATATTAAATATAGCGTGAACAAATATATGTACTTGAGTCAAACTTATTTTTACCTTAAAGCCCTTATAATATAAATCCTTCACTTCATCTGGATATAAATATGGATGTGTTTGGCATACATCCCTTATATAGTTTTCAAATACACAAAATATTCCTCCATTTTTTAATAAGTTTTCGGTCCCTGTTTTTAAAATCAGACCATCTAAAAGACAAAAGTACCCTTCCGTTGTAATTTCTCTCTACACTTGATCGTTCTTGCGAAAATGAAATCAGTAAACAAAATCGAATCATAATCTAGTGAATAAACTGAAATCAAGGTGACTAGAAGATTGATTTAGAAGGAAAACGAAACCAAATACTCATTTTAGTTAATCAAGAAGAATCTGAAATCAAATAATGGAAAGTATAATCAATTAAAACATCAAAATCAAACGGTAAAATTGAAATAGCAAAAGAAAACAATAATTTGTATGAAAACGAATTCATTCTTCACAAAATTAAAAAATTATAATATATCCGCAACAATTTAAGAATATTTGCAGCTAAAACTGCAAATATTCTTAATATTTGCAGCTAAAACTGCAAATATTCTTAATATTTGCAATTTTAGTTGCAAATGCATAGAAAATTTGTAGTAAAAAATTTGATTACTTGATAAAACACACTCTTACAGCTCTAACATATAATATTACATGTTTTACTGTAAAAATTATACATATTTGCAGTATTGTAAGCAAAAATTTGCAATATTTGCTGATTTTTCTGTAGTTATTCAGAATAATTGCAGCAATATCTGCAAGTATTCATAATAATGGCATAAGAAAGTAAAAATAATGAATACTTGCTAAAAAACACTTGCAGCTTCAACATATATTATTATAATTGTTTGGCAAAAATACTGAACATATTTGTAGTATTATAAACCAATATTCTCCAATTTTGCATATTTTTCTGCAATTATTAAGAATAATTGCAGCCATAACTGCAATTATTCATAATATTTGCATAAAAAAGTAAAAATATTCATAATATTTGCATTAGATTTTTTAATGCAAAAATGGACACCATTTGAAGTTTTTTATGCAAGTATTCTTAATATTTGCATATTTTTCTGCAAATATTAAGAATACATGCAGAAATATTGCAAATATTGGAATATTTACTAATTTTTATGCATGTATTTTCCTTAACTGCAGTTTTTAATGCATATATTTGCAAGTACTCTCAGTAAATGCAGCTTTTATTCATGTATTCTTAATTATGAAGATAAAATTCATCTTCCTAATGCAATATATTGAAATTAACAATTGCAGAGAAACATTCCTACAGAAATGCATATTTATATGCAAAAATTTCCAATATTTGCTGATTTTCTGCAATTATTCTGAACATTTGCACCAATGTCTGCAAATATTCTTAAAAATTGCAGATTTTTCAGCAGTTATTTTCTATTGATATTCACAATATTTGCACCAACTTCTGCAATTATTAAGAATAATCGCAGATTTTTCAGATATACATGCAAATTACTTAGAAGAATTGCAGACATACATGCAATTATACATAATAATTGCATACATCTCTGCAATTATTTTGAATAATTGCATACAAAGATGAATACAAATGATTTTAAGGGAATAATCGCTGATTTTACAGCAAGTATATATTATGAATATTTGCTAAATTTTTAGTGAATAATTGCAGAGGAAAATTCCTAAAAAATTGCATATTTATATGCAAATATTCCCAATATTTGCTGATTTTTTTGTAATTATTATGAAAATGTGCATGAATGTCTGCAAATAATCTTAAAAATTGCTGATTTTTCAGCAACTATTAAAAATATTTGCAGGTTAAAACTATATGAATGTTATTCGAGGTTAATATTTGCAGTATTTATGCACATAACTTCAAACATTAAACTGCAATCATTTCTCATTATCGTTAATGAATTTAAACATCAAAACAACACCAACAATCCATAAAAAATAAAAAAACAATTCATATTTTTGTAAAAAAGATTGATTCATCTTCAAATAGTTGTAGTTTTTCATTGAAATTGAGAATTAAACACTTGTCTGAAGAAAACTCTGCTCGGCTTTCAATTTGATTAGAAGAAACTGAAGAAGAAGAACCACGGCTCGACTTTGAAGCACAGGGGTAATTTAGGGAAAAATAGGCGGAAAACAAAAACAGGGACGTAGAAAGTATGTTTTTTTGACAAGGATTCGCTTTGAATTAAGTTTGTTTTTAGGGATGCGTGCCTAATATTCGCTATAAATATTGCATCTGTGGACTTAAGTCGGAACTTGATTAAACTATTTTAACATAAATTATAATTAACATCATTTTCCCTAGATGTAACTCTTGTATACGTGAACTGAAATTGGTGCATGCATGTGCATGCATGATATTTTTACATAAAATTTTAACTAATATCATTTTATTAAATTATTATAATTAATACAATAATTATTCAATCATTGATCAAAGTGGTCGATTTTAAAAAAGCACAGCAAGATGCAAGGTCTAAGCCCTAAAACTTTTTTCGCACCTTATGCCTAGGAGTGCACTTTTTTTTATAAAATTGCAAATGTATTTTATCTTGCCGAATTGTTAATTTTATTAGAGCAATCATTTTAATGATTTTATGCTGATTTTGTATAATTATTTCTCTAAATTATTTAAGATTTCAAATCTATGATTTTACTATAATAAATTAATAGCATTCTAAACCATGTTTTGAATCGATATAAACTGTAGCATTTTATTTTAATAGATTTATAACATTCTAAATGGAAAATTAAAATCATAAAAATGCGAAAATAATAATAATTAGAAAATGAGACAATGTTTCTTCATTCAATTCCAGCTTCAAATATAAGCTTTCGAACAAATGATGAATAGTTCAATGACAAAAAGGAGTGAATATGCCATAATCATAATATTCGTTGACGGTAGAAAAGAGATTTTTAGACAGGAAAAATAAAAAAATTGGGTGAGAACAAAAAATAATATTACAAAACTAAAGAACAAAGTTCAAATATAATAGCATTATCATTAAGGTGCAGAAACGCATCTTAGGCCTCCCTTTGAGCTTTTTTTAGCCTAAGCATGCTTAAGCGCACCCCTTGAAAACTATGAGTATTATAACTAAAATTTTATTTTTAACATAATATATTCTTTTTGATAATTTTTAACCTTGATAATAACTCTTATTATTATATTTCAACTATTATAATCAAAATTGTTGCTATTAATTATATATATATATAATATATATGTTAACTAAAAGTTTAATTTTAATTAGACATAGCCTTTTGACTTTCATGGATCCCCTTCCCGCTTTTCTCTCCTCCCATGCTTCGTCCTTGCCGCTTCTGCCACTACCTGTCAACCCATCGTGTTAACCATAAAAATTCACTTCAGAATAAAGGTATGAAAGAAGGCTCATTGAAAAGTGCTAGGCTCCACAAGAATTGAAGACATGGGTTTCACCGAAGTTCAAAAGCAGCGTTTCGAAGGCACTGAGATATCCAAGGAGTCACAAGCGCTAGGTGCGCTTACAAATGTCAAGCGAAACAAAAGCTTTCAAAAGGGTGGAAAAGAAAGCAAAGCTACGCTTCCACCTCATCTAGACCTTTCGATGCAGATGAATCCACAAATATAAGAAAGGCTAGTATGGGTTCGAAACACCTTCCGAAGATATTGGACAATAGACTTGCACATAAAAACCAATTCCTTCAAAATAGTGGGTTTCGTCGTTATCAATCTACTGCTCCAAGAAAGTGACTCCAATACACATCTTTCGAAAGCAAGAGCAAGCCTTTCGAAATGGTCGGGACCATTCGAAGGCATGGTGAAAACTCCACATGAAGGCCCAACATCCTTCCGCTAAGATCCAGTCGTCACTCACCATTCCTTTCGAAGCTATGTGAAAACCTAACTCATCTCTCACTTACAACAGCTTAGAAACGCAAAGCGGAGAGCACTCCTACCCCTCTTTCGATGAAGTTGAAAGTAGTCCAGTAAATAGCAAAGTAAAGGAGACGCTCAAACTCTAACGATAGTGGAGGGTTGACAAGGAAATCCTTTCGACTCGGTCGAAAGGTCTGATATGAAAGGTGAAGGCATAAGAATGAATGAGAAAGGTTGAAAGAAATACCTTTCGACCGCATCAAAAGAAGGCATGCATAAGGTTGAAGGAAGACCATTCGACCATGTTGGAAAGTTGCGCACAGAAGGTTGAATGAAGGCCTTTCGACCGTGTCGAAAGGATGCATGTAGAAGGTTGAAGGAAGGCCTTTCCATTGAGGCGAAAGAATGGGCACGAAAGGAGGTCAATCCGCATCTATAAATACAACCCTAGGAGTCCGAGTTTGGGGACTGAATTTTGGGGAACTCTAAATTCTTTCTCTCAATTCATAGCAGATTAAATCTTTGTAACCCTAAATTAATTTGGGGATAAACTATCATTCTTGTAACTCAATTTACATAGATGCAAAAAGGAGGAAGCACATGGATTCGATATAGATTTTGATCATGAGAAAGATCATTTCGAACATTAGCTTGACTAATGACCAATTGTGCATGATGCTTACTTATTTTTTTTAACTCTTATATGTCTTATGCGATGCAATGTGATCAACTTAGACAATGTAAATTTGAATCATACTATCACCAAGTGTTATGATATCAAATGTCAAATTCAAATGATGTTAGTGTTTCGATGTTAATATGTTCATCGAACTTATATTATCCAAGATGTTGTTTCCATTGCATAATGAATATAAAACTTGTATATCATACATCGAGTCCGCTTTGAAAGAATTATCACCCTTTCTACCTGATCGAAAGGGACGTTTCGAAAGGTACTCGACGCATGAATACTAAGTCATGCTAGTAGGATGGATACCTTAGAAAGGAGTAGTTACAACTCTTTTGAAGGGGTTCTTTCCAAAAATAACAAAAGCGATGTTGTCAAAAGAAAATATCCTTTTAGAGGCAGAATGATCCTTCCGATTCAATCGAAAGAGATAAATCATCAATATCTTACTTCCCACATGAAAGGAGATGCAAATAACCTTTTCGACTCGCTCGAAAGGGGATATGAAGGAAATGTTCTTTCCTTGACCTTCATTTGACCGAGTTGATTGGATTTCTTAACTATGATTAATATTTTCATAAGGTTATCCTCTATGGGCAATCCATCCTAATCAACTCGTTCGAAATGGGTTTCGAAAGAGATTGGGCACTTCTAAAACATTCTTTTGAAATGTTAATAGCATTTCTTGTTAACAACATAGCTTTAAGATGTTGACAAGTTTTCTTATTAACATTTTTGGTGCTAGAAAGAGGCTTGAACCTTTGATCTTGTGGTTAACTTATAGACTAATTATGAATTGTTTAACTTGGTGTAGGAAAACGAAATCTAAAAGGCTTAGTCGAATGGACAAATAAGCCGTTCATACCATAACTTTAGAAGAAAACATAATGCCAACTTTCAACTTGGAGGGAGTTGTGCAAGCGCAACCGTCAACCCCAGTTCAACAGGACGACAATGCAATCAAAATAAAGCACTTAGAGCAACAATTGTTGGAAATGCAAGAGCTTCTTAAAGCAGCACTATCTCAAAAATCTTCCGAAATAGCAAGACCAACGATTGGAGATGAAGTGATTTCTCCTAGAAGAAACTTAAAGGCTAATACCAATGAGGGCAAGATCAAAGTAGATCTGACATCATCAAAGAAAAAAGAGCGTTGTCAGGTTAAAGTCGACCATCAAGGAAGGATACTGGACAAATCTCTTGAGCAAGCTGGAAGCTCGACATCAAAAGAATATAGCCCAAACCAGAAAAGCTATCATGACATCGAAGCTTATTTGATAGACGTAGCGGAAAAAGCAGTCAAAGACATGCTAAATGCTAAGGGGAAGAGGACTTTGGATGAGACATGAAATGATAATGAACGAGTAGCGCCGTTCACAGACGAAATCATGTCAATAGTTATCCCATCTCATGTCAAGATCCCAACCTTGAAGTTCATGGAACTACTGACCCTGATGATCACTTAATGGCTTTTGATAGTCAGATGGATATGTATAATGCTTTTGGAGCTGTTCGATGCAGACTGTTCCGGTAATGCTTCAAGAGGCAGCTGCTAAATGGTATCGACAATATCGTGAAAAGAAAATCTATTCGTTGAAACAGTTTTCTTATGAATTCTCTGCCTAATTCTATATATGCAAAGATCCAACCATCGATTACACTGTTTTAGCCAACATTAAGCAAAGACAGGGATAATCGTTGGGTGCTTACCTCAAGAGTTTCAACAAAGAAGCGCTAAAGGCTAAAGATATGAATGACAGGGATAAACTCATTGCAGTACATTCTGGGTTAATAGAGAATACACCATTTTGGAAGCAACTCTTTATCCATGGGTGTAAAGATCTGCAAGACTTCCATTTCCAGGCCGATAAATTCATTCGAATGGATGAATTATACTACGCTGAAAAGAAGGCTAATCCTAAAAAAGAAAGTAGAAGATTTGGTTTGGATCGGTGATATAAGAGAACAAGGTGGGAGGATCCCAATACTAATTCAATCACTTTAAACAAGCCATTGTCTTATATCTATGCTATGACTAAGGAGAAGGTTAACTTCTCGACCTCATTTAAGGCCAAAAATTTCCCTGAACTGAGAAAAGGGGATGACTATTGCACTTATCACAAAGCAAAAGGCCACAAAACCGATTAATGTAGTGTGTTGGCTGGAATCATTCAGAAACTAATTCGTGAAGTGCATTTGAAGGAATTCATCCAAGACAAACGAAAGGCACCACGAACTGGTGATGATCCGCAAAAGTTTCCTAATAATGCTGTCAACATCTTGGAAGAAGAAGATCCATTGAGCTTGAGTCCGCCAATGAATAGGATTGATGTAATCCATGGGGGGCCACACATGGCAGGGACTAGCAAGGGGGCCAGAAACAGATACATTAAATAAGCTAGAGAAGGAGTGTTATCTATTCAAGAAGAGCCCCCGCTTAAAAGTCCATGACTCAACGTTCATATGCCAAATCTTGTTGTTACTCCCCAAAAGCTGAAGGAAGGGATCCATCACCCTCATAACGACCCCCTCATGATCACGGCTCAAATTGGACTTTCTATAGTGTCCAAAATTCTTGTGGGTACAGGAAGTGCGGTTAATGTCATTTTCAAACATGCCTTCGCTTAAATGGGCATCCTCGAGGACAAGCTAGAACCCAGCTTTGAACCCATCTTTGGGTTCAACAACAAGGGATCGACTCCAGTAGGGCAGGTGAAGTTGTTAGTGCAGATGGGAGTGCTGCCATGCTACCAGACTTTTGAAACTCTCTTTGTAATCATCTACCAACCATTATACTACAATGCCTTTTTTGGCCGACCGGCACTTGATGAGGTGGATGCTTTTGTCTTGCCGAAATATCTAATGGTAAATTTCTTAACTAAGAGGGGTTGGGGCACTATCCGCGGAGAACAATTCAGCTCCCGTAAGATGTACGTTGCAATGCTTGATCAATATAAAAGAGAGTGTTATGCTTACTTTGATTCTTCTACTAATTTTCAGCCTTTGAATGATGGATCTTTACATCCAACATTCAAAGCAAAAGTAAGATCTAATAAAACTAATAAACGTATGTTTGAAAGGTACATTTATCCTGGAAGCAAGAGAAAGAGGACTGATGCTAATTTCGTAGAAGAAGGAGAAATTATCATAGAATTTGACTATCGTGGGGAAGTGGAAAGGATAAAACCTATAGAAGATCTTGAGGAGACATGTATAGACCTAGATGATACAACCAAAATAGTCAAAGTGGGAAAGGAGTTGGAAAGCAGCTTGAAGAAAGACTTGATTCAGTTTCTTAAATCCAATAAAGACGTGTTTGCATGGTTACAGATATGGTTGGGATTGATCCATCGGTTATGTGTCAGGCACTAAACATTAATCCGGAAGCGACCCCTATCAGACAGAAGAAGAGACAATTGGATAAAGTTCATTCCAACGCCCTAGAAGAGGAAGTTAAAAGGCTCCTCAAAAATGGATTCATTCGGCAAGTCTTCTACCCAAAGTGGTTAGCAAACCCAGCATTGGTAAAGAAGTCGAATGGCAAGTGGAGGACTTGCGTCGATTATATTGACTTGAACAAAGCCCGTCCAAAAGATTATTACCCATTACCCCGGATAGATCAGATGGTTGATGCAATTGGTGGACACAGATTGTTATCCCTCATGGACGCTTACTTATGATAATCAGATACCCATGTTTAAACCAGATGAAGAACATACAATTTTCATTACTGATTGGGGAATTTTCTGCTACAAAGCAATGCCTTTTGGGTTAAAGAATGCAGGGGCTACCTATCAAAGATTGGTCAACAGAATGTTCAAAGAACAGATCAGATGAAATATGGAAGTTTACGTTGACGACTAGTAAAATCTTATGAAGCTAAGAGTCACCTTGAAGACCTAAAAGAGATGTTCGAAGTATTTCGGAAATATCAAATGAAACTGAATCCCCAGAAATGCTCTTTTGAGGTCCAATCCGGGAGGTTTTTAGGCTATATTGTGAGTGCTCAAGGAATTGAGGCCAGTCCATACCAAATTCAAGCTATCAAGGACATGGCTGAGCCCAAAACTTATAAAGATGTAATGAGTTTAAACAGTAGGGTAGCTGCCCTAAGCATGTTCATTTCCAAGGCGACTGATAAGTGCATTCCCTTTTTCAATGCGATCAAGAAGAAGAAAAATTTTGAATGGGGAGAAGACTGTAAGAAAGCCTTTCAAGGGTTGAAAAATCATTTGGAAAAACCACCAATACTATCCAGTCCCGAGAACGATGAAGTCTTACACTTGTACATGGCAGTTTTGGAGCATACAGTTAGTTTAGTTTTGATCAGAGAAAAAAGTGGAACTCAACTTCCTGTTTATTATGTGAGTAGGCAGTTAAAAGATGCAGAGGTTTGGTACACTGTAATAGAAAAATTAGCTTACTGCTTGATACTTACCGCACAAAAACTTAGAGCATACTCCCAAGCGCATCCAATCAAAATATTGACTAACTTTCCACTCAAACTAGTCTTCTGTAAGCCTGAAATTTCAGGTAAGCTAGTAAAGTGAGGAATTGAACTTAGCCAGTATGACATTGAATTTCAGCCACGGGCGGCTATCAAAGGACAAGCATTGGAAGACTTTATTAATGAGTATACAAACTTCGTTAAGAACAATCGAAGAAAGAAAAGGATCAAAAGCCTGTATGGTAGTTATTTGTGGATAGCGCATCAAATAAGCAAGAAGCCGGAGCAAGATAAGTCATAATAACGCCAGATGGACACCGCCTACACTACGTAATGAAATTAGGGTTTCCCATGACAAAAAATGTAGCCGAATATGAATCAATGGTAGCAAGATTAACTTTAGCCTTAGAGCTGAAAATCCCACTAATTCAAGTCTTTAGTGATTCTCAATTGATTGTAAACCAAATAAAGCAAGTATATCAGGCTAAGGATGCCAAACTATATGTAAAGAAGGTATTGAAAATGCTTGCCTTGTTTGAAGTTTTTTCTATACATCAAGTTCTAAGGGGAGAAAACTCTTAGGAAGATTAGTTAGCAAAATTAGTTAGTTCAAGAAGAGCCCAGAAATGCGAATTATACCAGTAGGGTACCAAGCAAATCCAAGTATTGAGGAGAGAATACCCGAATAATGGAAGGAATTGTTAGTCCTAATTAGATCTCAAGCCATGGCACAAGAAAGAGAAGAAAGGGAGATTAATGAAGAAGTCCCAAATGAGAGGATTGATCATCCAAGAACGGATGACAGTCATAGCAACATTTGGATGTCACCTGTTATCAAGTATCTTTCCAAAGGGATATTACCATATGACAAAGTGGAAGCTAGGAAAATCAGGCAACAAGCTCCGACTTTCACAATGATGGATGGAGTTCCGTACAAAAAAGATATGCCTTACCTTACTTAAGATGTGTGAGTCTAAAAGATGGGATGGAATTGTTGGTAGAAGCGCATGAAGGATTTTGCGGAGACCATTCCAACGCGGCAATGTTGGAAAAGAAGATAATGAGACAAGGTTTTGATCTATGCAGTTAAAGCACTCGGCAGACTCAATGCGGTGAAGGTGTAAAAAGTCAGAGCGGGGATACAGCGAGGATATAGCAGGATATTGCGGATGACTCTAAAATAGCATACAAAACTCGTACTTAATGTTTTTCCAAATATATAAATGGTAGTTAAATGAAAAATTAACATTCAATTGAATTATAATTAATACATAAATAATTTTAAATAAAAATATGTGCGAATATACTTTAATAAACATAAAACTTTTATATAACATAATTGAATTTAGTAGAATACTAGAGTATTTTCATTTTTGAAAATATATTAAAAATTCAATTAAATAAATTGATTTCATAATTTTTATATTGTATAAATTTCATTTTTAATTCATTGGTTTTAAAGAAGATATAGCGGAAATAGCAAAATATAGCAGAAATAATGGGATATAGCATAAATAGCAGGACTTAAAGAGGAAATGCTATATTTGGGGCTATATTGAAAAATCGCAGCGGTATAAATCTGCTATGAGATACACCAGGATTATAGCGGGGTAATAGCGAGGCATTAACTGCACAGGTTTTGATTTGCCATGAATGGCAAGACAAGATATTGAGTATGTAAAGAAATGCGAATGATGCCAGAAATATTCAAAGATTCCTCGATTTCAACCTAGTCGATTAACTTCAATTTCAAGTCCATGGCCTTTCGATATATGGGGAATCGACTTAATTGGGTCATTGCCAATTTCCAAAGGAGGAGCAAGATATGCTGTAGTTGCCATAGACTACTTCACTAAGTGGGTAGAGGCAGAACCACTCCCCAAAATCACTTCTGGGAAAGTGCTTAGATTCGTCATTAAAAACATTATTACCAGATTTAGAATCCCCTTTAAGATTATATCTGATAATGGAACACAATTTGAAAGTGAAGAGTTTTCTCGGTTTTGCCGTAAGAATGGGATTATTAAAAGCTTTTCTTCCATGACACATCCAAAAGCTAATGGAGCCGTTGAAGCTGCAAATAAGACTATTAAGACTACCTTGAAAATGCGATTGAATAAAGCCAAAGGAAATTGGGAAGAAGAATTACCACTTGTACTTTAGGCTTATCGAACATCCACTAGAACTAAAATGGGGCATACCCCTTATTCTCTAACATACGTGTGTAAAGCGATGTTGCCAATTGAAATTGAGATACCCTCACATCGAAGAATCACATATGCATTTGATCCAAACCAGGAATTGAAGAAAGAGTCATTAGATTTAATACATGGATTAAGAGATGATGCAACTATCCGAACTGTAGATTATCAGAGAAGAATCTCAAAATACTACAATTCAAAAGTGAAGACAAGATCATTTTAAGAGGGAGACTTAGTACTCCGAAGGGTGATGGAAAACACAAGAAATCCTACGGATGGACCGCTAGGACGAAACTGGGAAGGTCCCCTAATCGTATGCAAAGTAATTCCTCCTAGAGCATATAAGTTATGTCGACCGGATGACAATATTGTTCCTAGAATGTGAAATGCGGAACACTTGCAACCATATTTTCTTACAATGAATGAATAAAGCACCTCTTCCTTAAAGAAAAGTCTACATAGTTGGGAGTAGAATTCTCCTTGCACTTGGTCATTACCTTAAACGGTTAAAGCCTTTGTCCACGCCGAGTTGGCCAGGTCAAAGCGCCTCTTGGAGGAAGGTTAGAGTAAGCCTTTATTTGCGCCACACTATGGCCAGGTTAAAGCATCAATAAGCCCTTGACCACGCCACGCTATGGCCAGGTCAAGGCACCTCCTGGAGGGAGTAAGCCCTTAGTCCTGCCATGTTATCGCCTGGCCAAGGAACCGAACAAGCCCTTGATCATGCCACATTATGGCCAGGTCAAGGCTCCTCCTGAAGGGAGGACGGAGTAAGCCCTTGGTCTCGCCACGCTATGGCCTGGCCAAGGCACCGAACAAGCCTTAAGTCCCGCTTATAAGGCCTGGCTGGAGCGCCTCTTGGAGGGAGGTTAGGTAAGTCCTTGGGTCCTTCTTGTGGATAAGTTAACCAAGTGCACCATACAACAACGGACTAAGATATCCGAGCCTGAGAAGCGGCATATCAAATAATGGACTAAGATGTCTGAGCTCGAGAAGTGGCATATCAAACAATGGACTATGATGTTCAAGCCTGGGAAGCGGCATATCAAACAATGGAGTAAGATGTCCGAGCCCGAGAAGCGGCATATCAAACATGGACTAAGATCCGAGCTCGAGAACCGACAGATCAAGCAGAGACAACATACAAGACCTAAAGAGGGTAACACACGTCAAAAGAGTCCAAACCCAAGGAGCGATATAGAACAGACGGCTTAAATAAGAATCTACAGCCTCCAACTAATTATCAAAGAAGAATTTCTAAACTTCGCTTACTGATACTCGAATCTGGGTTTCAGGTCTTTCATTATTAAAATTCGGGTCTTCTCTTATTAATACCCGAATCAGGGCTTCGAGTCTTTACTAATAATATGGTTTTCATCATATCTAAATCTTGGTTTCAAAGCTATTACCACTAGTTCCTGGACTTCACTCATTAATGCCCGAATCTGGGCTCTAGAATTTTTTTATGGAGATCATTATTATGGATTTCCAATTATCAATTACAAAAACTCAAATCTGGGTTTCACATATCTTACTATTGACTTCTGAACTTCATTTATTAATACCCGAATCTAGGTTTTTGATCTCTGTCTTCCTAATACCTGAATTTGGATTTTGGGTCTTTTACCATCGACTTTTTGATTTCACTTTTGAATGCCCGAATCTTGGTTCCAAGGCAGCTAGTATTGAGATCTCAATGGAAATATGTTCTTTGATTAAAACTTTGAGTTTGTTTTATTTATACCCGAATCAGGGCAACTAGTTTATTACTATTAACTTTTGAACAACATTTATCAATATCTGAATCTCATTCCCTGGATCATTATTGTTTACAATAAAGGTTTCTAAATACCTATTACTTATCCCCAAATAATGATTCATGGTTTTCTATGACGTATTTCTAGAAAGCAACTCATGGCCTTTTATTATAGAACATTTGTTGTCACCAGCATAAAACTCCAGGACTTCAATTGATATACGCATGGTTCTCTATTGATATGATGAGAGTTCAATTTATGAACTTCTTTTTTAACTACCAAAGTGGGATGGTGGGACTTCCATTATTGCCAGACAAGAGTCCTTGGTTCCCAATCACTTACAATTGTGAACATCTTAACTCCAGATGATGCTCGACTAATTACTTTCGAAATTGAAGTTCATGAACTCTACTATACCAACGTCATCTTTAATTATATGGCATACAAATCACTGAACATATTTTTATGTAAATCTTGATCTAACAATAGAAAATGTTATTTACTTTGAACTCTGTAGAAAAATGAGGTCGTTAAGAATGGAGTAGTTGTTTAATTTTTTTCCTAAAGAACAAAAGCTTCTTTCATACGGGGGGGAAGGGGGAATGTTAACCATAAAAATTCACTTCAGAATAAAGGTATGAAAGAAGGCTCATTGAAAAGTGATGGAATCCACAAGAATTGAAGACATGAGTTTCGCCGAAGGTCAAAAGCAGCGTTTCGAAGGTACTGAGATAGCTTTCAAAGGAGTTGCAAGCGCCAGCTGCCCTTACAAATGACAAGCGAAACAAAATCTTTCAAAAGGGTGGAAAAGAAAGAAAAGCTACGCTTCCGCCTCATTTAGACCTTTCGACGTAGATGGATCCACACATATAAGAAAGGCTAGTATGAGTTCAAAACACCTTTCGAAGATATTGGACAATAGACTCGCCCACAAGAACCAATTCCTTCAAAATAGTGGGTTTCGTTATTATCAGTCTACTGCTTGAAGAAGTGACTCCAATACACACCTTTTGAAAGCAAGAGCAACCCTTTTGAAATGGTTGGAACCCTTCGAAGGCATGGTGAAAACTCCACATGAAGGCCCAACATCCTTCCGCTAAGATCCAGTCGTCACTCACCATTCCTTTCAAAGCTATGTGAAAGCCCAACTCATCTCTCACTTGCAACAGCTTAGCAGCGCAAAGCGGAGAGCACTCCCACCCCCTTTCGATGAAGTCAAATGTAGTCCAGTAAAAAGCAAAGTAAAGGAGACGCCCAAACTCTAACGGCAGCGGAGGGTTGACAAGTAAATCCTTTCTACTGGGTCGAAAGGTCTGTATGAAAAGGTGAAGGCGTAAGAATGAATGAGAAAGGTTAAAAGAAATACCTTTCAACCACATCAAAAGAAGGCACGTAGAAGGTTGAAGGAAGACCTTTTGACCATGTTGAAAGTTTGCATGCAGAAGGTTAAATGAAGGCCTTTCGACTATGTCGAAAGGATGCGTGCAGACGGTAGATGGAAGGCCTGTCGATTAGGGCGAAAGAATGGGCGCGAAAGGAGTTCAACCCGCATCTATAAATACAACCCCAGGGATCCGAGTTTTGGGACCGAATTTTGGTGAACTCTAAATTTTTTCTCTCAATTCATAACAGATTAAATCTTTGTAACCCTAAATCAATTTGGGGAAAAACTCTCATTCTTGTAACTCAATTTACATAAATGCAAAATGGAGGAAGCACATGGGCTCAATATAGATTTTGATCATAAGAAATATCATTTCGGCCATTAGCTTGACTAATGACCAATTGCACACGATGCTTACTTATTTTCTTAACTGTTATATGTCTTATGCGATGTAATAGGATCAACTTAGACAATGTAAATTCGAATCATACTATCATCATGTGTTATGATATCAAATGTCTAATTTAGATGATGATAGTGTTTCGATGTTAATATGTTCATGGAACTTATACTGTCCAAGATGTCAATTACGTTGCATAATGAATGTAGAAATTGTATATCATACATTGAGTCCGCTTTGAAAGAATTATCACCCTTTCGACCTGATCGAAAGGGACATTTCGAAAGGGGCACGATGCATAAATACTAAGTCATGCTAGTAGGATGGATACCTTCGAAAGGAGTACTTACAACTCTTTCGAAGGGGTTCTTTCAAAAAATAACAGAAGCGATGCTGCCGAAAGCAAATTCTCCTTTTAGAGGCAGAATGATCCTTTCGATATAATCGAAAGAGATAAATCATCGATATCTTAATTCCAACATGAAAGGAGATGCAAATAACCCTTTTGACTCACTCGAAAGGGGATATGAAGGAAATTTTCTTTCCTTGACCTTCATTTGACTGAGTTGATTGGATTTCTTAACTATGATTAATATTTCATAAGGTTATCCTCCACAGGCAATCCATTATAATCAACTCGTTCGTAAAGGGTTTCGAAGAGATTGGTCACTTCTAAAACTTTCTTTTGAAATGTTAATAGCATTTCTTATTAACAACTTAGCTTTGAGATGTTACAAGTTTTCCTGTTAACACATCGATCCTTCCTCTCTCACACCATCTTCCTTGTCTCGTCCCTCCTGTTCCTGATCCCCTTCCTTCGATCCATATTCCTTCTCTTTCTTTACCATCTGCTCCTTTGTCTTCCTCTCCCCCTGTTTGGCCTCTTATCCCCTCCTCCTCCTCTTGGAATTCCCATTTCAAAAGCATACCGCGAAATGGGGGTAAGTACAATCCAGTGGACATCCCCCTTTCTTTTACTGGTGATGCTTTGATTCCCACTGTTGATGTGTTGAATGCAGGAAATGATGTGTGGAAGGAATATCTCGTAGGCTTTTTTTGACAAGCCTCTCTCATACACTGCGGTAATTCATCATTTAAAAAGGGTTTGGCGGCTTAAGAGATCAAATCGAATCAAATCTAATGGCTTCCTATTTTTATTCTTGCTGTCTTGTAAGGGGAATAGGAATAGACTAGCTAAAGCTGATCCGATTATCATGAAAAACAAGTTCTTGATTGTTAAATCCTAGGATAATTCGGTGGGTAATGGCTGTGGAACCATGAAATCGGTCCCTGTTTGGATAAAACTTTACAATATTCCTCTCTATGCTTGGTCCCACCTTGGCATAAAATGGCTAGCATCTAGATTGGGCAAATTCTTGTGTATGGATGAGTCAACTGAAAAACTAGAAAGGATTGAATTTGCAAAGTGTACGATTGAAGTATCACTTGAGCACCTGAGCAGGAGTTGCTCGATCAGTTTCCAGTGCAACTCATAGATGGAAGTGAGCAGGTAGTACATGTTACTTATCTATGTAAACCTAAAATATGTGTGGATTTTAAATAATTTGGCCACCTTTAGAAAGATTGTCTTGCTATTAAAAATGTAAAGGTTGAAACAAAGAAAAAAGAGCCTACCGAGGTTAAAGAAAAGGTCAATGGAGGAAGGGAGGGTGTTAAGATGAACATAGCAAGGAGTATGAAGCAAACATGGCAAAGAGTTGCCTATGGGAAGAGAAAAAAATAAATGTCACTGTAGCAAAGCAGGTGAATTCGGAAGATAAAGGAAAGCGGGTGGAGAGATATAATGAATCAGGTAGGTTCATTAAGGCAGAAAATGAAACCGTGGTTCAAGTCAGAAGTGAACTTGTTGAAAAGCAAAACGTGCATGAAACTTCCACATCAAATAGATTTAATGGTCTCATGGTTGAGGAGGATCAGGTGAATGAGGTGTTGACTAAATCAAACAGTGAGAAAGAAGAGGAGGGGGAGATTGTTGAAATTCAGGATGTATCAGTTTTGGGAGGAAGTAGTAATCTTATGGTGATTGAAAATGAAGTGAAGGAAATAGTTGATAATGCACGTCACACCGAATCTGTGCATGCATGTACCACTTTAGAACAAGTCACACTGAACCATGATGTTTATTTTAAGTGCAACCAAGGATTGCACCACCCAACCAAATATCCTAGCCATCTCCCAAAATCCGTCTACTTTGGATTTAGTGGATACAAGTTCTTTGCATGGAAAAGGTGTATCAAATTTATCAAACGTACATGTTCCCTCCCATGCAACCAATAAAACTTCTTTTCCTCATTCCTCTCTGTCTCAATTTCTAAATCTTCCTTCCCATCTTCTTCACATCAAGCTAAACCTCTCAATCCTCTTATTGATGATATAGTTTTGAATGTCAAAGAATCACCAACAAACTATGATCATATAAATCACCACCTGGTTGGGTTCCCCCTTCTTCCCACATTCGTTCTGCCCCTTCAAAATCTTAATCTGTAGCTAAGACAGGATAATTAAAAGAAGACAATAATAATAAAAAGAAGAAGAATATAGGGGGAGATAAGTCCTTTTCCACAGTTTTTCCTCAGGTTAGAAATTCGCATGGTTCTAACATATCTAATTCTCCTTCAACAAAGTGCAAGGAAAATCTTAACTTCCAATCCCTATAGCACCTTTAATGTTACACAACCTTGCAGTGTGGAAACTGAGGGTGCACACAACAATATCAAACTCGACCAAGTCAAAAATCTAATATAACTTCATAATATTCACCTTTTCGCAATCCTTGAAACCAATTTAAACTCCACCTTACTACTTGTGCTGCCAAGTATGTAATCCTATTTGGTCTCTCTCTCATAATCTTCATGATGCTCCCTATGGGAGGATTATGGTTGTTTGCACAAAAAATGGACAAACACCTCAAAGTTGTATGATTTAGTAGATCTTATGTTGTTCTTAGTGATTTGGATGACTTAAGAAAATATATGAAAAGCAGGGGCTAAACTGTAAAAAGACACACAGATTTATAGTGGTTCGGCCAGAACGTGCCTACGTCCACTTTATATGTTATTTCTCCTTTAGATCTCAGATTACAAGTACAAAGCTTTGGTACAAGTATCTAAAAGCGTTTGAAAGTTCCTTCCGTGCTTGAGCTCTCAAAACTCCTCCATTGTTGTACCCCTGCCCCTCTATTTATAGAGTGAGGTTAGGGGCAGGGGTCTTGGATGTATATAGCTGCTGGTGGGCCTGGGCTGAAGCAATCTGGCCTGGCAGCGTTCCGGTTCGGCGAAGCTTTGGTTCGGCCGTGCTTGGAGAAGGTTGGGGTTCGGTAGGGTAGTGGAGCAGTTGGTTCGGTGTTGTTTGGTTCGGTAGGGATGTGATTCGGTGGTTCATGGAGGTGCAGCTGGTTCGGCAGTGAGATGCCGAATGAACTTCTGTATTTGGGAGTGCCGAATGAGCTATTGTACTGGGAATGCCGGATGAACCAAGGCATCTTGAATGCCGAATGATATTGGGAAGGTGAATGTTGATTACCGAATGAAACTTTAAACCTTTGATACCGAATGGACTTTTATACTTGAATCATGAGTGAAATACGCTTGCTGGCTGCTTCTTCTTGGTTCGATCGTGGAGGAAACGCACCCATCACTGATATTCCAGTTTTGACCAGAAAATGGGATAACACTTTGCCCCCCAAAACATGACTTGCGGTAGGAAGACGTGTTTTGTAATGCCATGAGCTGGATGTTCGTAACCTGTCAACAACCTGTAAAGAGCTTGATAGTTTTATATGGCCCCAAATGACGACCGTTTGAGATCGAGCTACTTGGGATGAAGCGCGGCCGTTCATGGTCAAGCGCCTAACTTCAAATGACGACCGTTCGCGATCGAGTCATTTGAGGTTAAGTGCGACCGTTCGCGGTCAAGCGTCTAAATCCATGCGACGATCGTTCGAGATCGAGTCATTTGTGGTGGAATGTGATCGTTCACGGTCAAGCGCTTTACTTCAAATGACGACCGTTCGGGGTCGAGTCATTCGAGGTAAAGTGCGACCAAGCCCGGTCAGAAGGCGGACCTCGAATGGCGACCGTTCGTGATCAAGCCACTTGGGGTGAAATGTGACCGTTCGCGGTCAAGCGCCTTACTTCGAATGACGATCGTTCGAGATCGAGCCATTCGTGGTAAGGTGCGACTGTTGGCGGTCAGGGGGTGGACCTCAAATGGCGACCGTTCGCGATCGAGCCACTTGTGGCGAGATGAGTTGTGCCGTTCGAGGCGAGTTTGTGACTGTTCGAAGTCGGGTGCCGTTCGAGGCGAGTTGTGACCGTTCGAGGTCGGGTGCCGTTCGAGGCGAGTTGTGACCGTTCGAGGTCGGGTGCCGTTCGAGGCGAGTTGTGACCGTTCGCGGTCGGGGTGCCGTTCGAGGCGAGTTGATGTGCGCCCGGGGGGGACTTAATACCATCCAAACCAGATTCACGTTCGGGTGAGTTTCTGGATTGTCTGTTGTGGCGGTTTATCACTATCTCAGAGCATGCCTAGGGATCGTTCGCGATCCCGTACATGTGTAAGTAGCTTAGCCATTTTAGAATTATCAAAACCAATATTTCCATTCAACTGATGAAATTTAAAATAGAAATGTTCAGCAAAGTTAAATCCAAATCTAAGAAATAAAGAACAAAAGCAAAGCAGTGACGTCGGAGTGCAAACGCCTACATCGATGTGGTTTATAGTTGTATCAGAGCATGCCTGAGGATCGTTCGTGGTCCTGTACATGTGTAAACAACTTAACCGTGTCAGTGTGGAGTTTGCTGCTCGTCCGTCGCTATCTCGATCAACGGATAATAAGATGACATCTCGATCCTGAGCCGTCTTCAGTTGGTGCAGGCGGTGGTCGTTCTTGTCCCACCGTTGTGGCCCTCCTTCTCACATATTGTGATAGAAAACCATTCCGAATATGCCCCTCCACCTCATCTTTCAGATGCCTGCAATCGTTGGTATGATGACCATTCAGGTCGTGGAACAAGCAATATCTGTCTGATTTCCTTTCGTTAATAGTCGGATCCCTTCGCATTGGCCTACGGTAGGGAACCTGCTCTCTTGTATCTTGATAGATTCGCTCCAAACTCTCATTCAGCTCGGAGTAAGTGGTGAATCGCGACTCTTTCCGTGGCCGCTTTGACCTGTCATCATTATCCTCAGCCTTTCTCTTTCCTTTACCAGTCTCCGCACCCCTTCTAGGTGGGTTTCCGCTCTTGATTGCGTAAACGTCAACTTCTTCCTCTCTTTCTGCACTAGCATCTTCCAAACGCAGAAACTTTTCAGCCTCATGATAGAACTCTCCCAGATTCATAGGCGGATCTTTAGTTAACGAATTCTTGAACTCCGTACTATCAGCTATTCCAGATACAGCCGCCATTATGACCATAGATGGATCTGGTCGATCCACTGATGCTGCTGCCGCATTAAATCGTGTTAGAAAACTCCTCAAAGTCTCTCCAGTTTTCTGCTTCAAGGTTGCCAAAGTCATCACATTCTTGGGTCTTGCAATATGAACCCTGAATTGCCTCATGAATCTCTCAGTTAAATCTGCCCACGTTCCTATGGAGCCGCTTTCCAGTTGTCTGAACCACAACGCCGCAATATCTGCCAAGTACAATGGAAAGCACCGGGCCATAACCTCCTCTGATGCCCCCAGCACTTCCATATGCCTTATATATTTTGTCAGATGAACCGTGGGGTCTGTCCTTCCATTATACATATCCAATGATGGTAGCTTAAAATCTGGTGGGTTCCTAGCTCGCCTGATTGTTGTGGTAAAAGGACTCCTATTCACATCCTCCAGGTCTCTATTCACTAGTCCGCCTCTCATAGCTCTTCTAACCATCTCAGCTAATCTGTCATTGTCTCCAAGCTGAAGTCCTCGTTCACTGCCTTCGACCTGCCCCCTGAGTCCGTGGGAGCTTTCAGGTGCATGCCCCCCTGGCGGAGCGTTCATTCTTCTATTGTTACCAGATTGTTCGGATACCCCCGTCTCTCTTCTCGGGATTGGGTCAACATGTTCTGCATGTGTGCCTCCTAGCTCTGGTGCTACGCCAGATGGTCCTGCTCCGTTCTGAACTCCAGTTGCGCCTTGGTTCCGTGCTCCAAGTTGCCCAATCTGTTGAAGCAAGTTCTGGATCATCCCTTCTTGTCTTCTCATCATGGCCTCCATCTCATCCCTGGTGATGAAGACTGAAGCTTGGTTTTCTCCTGAGGAAGCCTCTTGACTCCCTTCCTGTTGACTTTGCTCTGGCCTCGGCCTTCTGCTTGATTGTCTTGTCATGATTCTCCCAATCTGAATCTTTAGACTTTCAAATTCAGCTTCCAAGCGGTAGAATCCTTGAGTTCAACTCTCTGTGAAAGCACCAAAAATGTTTGCACAAAAAATGGACAAACACCTCAAAGTTGTATGATTTAGTAGATCTTATGTTGTTCTTAGTGATTTGGATGACTTAAGCAAATATATGAAAAGCAGGGGCTAAACTGTAAAAAGACACACAGATTTATAGTGGTTCGGCCAGAACGTGCCTACGTCCACTTTATATGTTATTTCTCCTTTAGATCTCAGATTACAAGTACAAAGCTTTGGTACAAGTATCTAAAAGCGTTTGAAAGTTCCTTCCGTGCTTGAGCTCTCAAAACTCCTCCATTGTTGTACCCCTGCCCCTTTATTTATAGAGTGAGGTTAGGGGCAGGGGTCTTGGATGTATATAGCTGCTGGTGGGCCTGGGCTGAAGCAATCTGGCCTGGCAGCGTTCCGGTTCGGCGAAGCTTTGGTTCGGCCGTGCTTATAGAAGGTTGGGGTTCGGTAGGGTAGTGGAGCAGTTGGTTCGGTGTTGTTTGGTTCGGTAGGGATGTGATTCGGTGGTTCATGGAGGTGCAGCTGGTTCGGCAGTGAGATGCCGAATGAACTTCTGTATTTGGGAGTGCCGAATGAGCTATTGTACTGGGAATGCCGGATGAACCAAGGCATCTTGAATGCCGAATGATATTGGGAAGGTGAATGCTGATTACCGAATGAAACTTTAAACCTTTGATACCGAATGGACTTTTATACTTGAATCATGAGTGAAATACGCTTGCTGGCTGCTTCTTCTTGGTTCGATCGTGGAGGAAACGCACCCATCACTGATATTCCAGTTTTGACCAGAAAATGGGATAACAATGGTCATCCACAACCCTATCATTTTCTGTCTAACCATTATTCTAAGCACAAGGGAACTATTGCTTTTCCATGTCCATCACACCCTATCCTCCACATTTTTTATCTTTCCATTATTTACATTGATAATTCCAATGTTTCAAGACAAAATCTTTTTAACCTTCTTCCTTCCCTAATCCATGGATTGCAATGGGAGATTTCAATAGTTGCCTTGATTTTGAGGATAAGAAAGGTGGCAATCCTCTAACAGCTAGAGAAATTTTGCCTCTCAACATAGCTATCTTTGATTCTTCCCTCCTGACATTAAAAAAAACTGGTGCCAAGTACTCATGGAATAGTAGAAGTAGGAGTGGCTTTAAATTTTTTACCATAATTGACCATGCCTTCTGTAATTTCAATTCTACCGATTCTTAGACTTCCATTTCTTTCTTTTTTCCCCCAGCCTATCCTTTTATATCACTCCCGTATCATCATCTCCTCTGGCCTTTCTGCTGAGAATGCCAAAAGAAGTTTTAGATTTTTTAATGCAAAGGTTAAGGACCCAGAATTCTTAAATATTGTCAATGCTGCTTCGACTAACAATTATTTTGGTAATCCAATGTATATTCTTAGCAGGAAACTTAAATCTACAAAAGAAGCCCTAAGGGAGTGGGCAAAACAAAAATTTGGAAATGGTGATCTTCTGAACACTAAACTCAAAGATGAACTAAAGATAGCTCAGAACCACATGATGGCTAACCTAGACGACATTCAAACTGCATTAGAAGAAAGTTGGCTATTCAATGAATTAAATGAAGCCTTGCTTAGTGAGGATAGTATAAAGAGGCAGAAGTGGGCTGCCTATGGTGATAAAAACTCTGCTTACTTCCATGCCTCTCTGAAGATAAAGCAAGCCAAGGGCCAAATAACATCTATCTTGGATGATGGTGGAGTGTTGCATTCCTCTCCTAAATCTGTGGACTCAGCTTTGTTGAATTACCTTTCTAATCTCCTGGGTAACTCTTTAAACTTTTATCCAAATTTAAACATGATTTCTGACCTTATCCTCCCTAGAATTAGGCCAGAGGATAAAGTTTTCCTCTTTTCTCCTATTTCTGATGAAGAGATAAAAAGAGCAATCTTCACTATGAATAATAGTGCTAGTGGTGGCCCTGATGGCTTTAATCCCACTTTCTTTACTTTTTGTTGGGAAGTCATTTCTTCGGATTTTATTAAGGAAATGAATAATTTCTTTACCAAAAACAAGATGCTAGGTGTCATCAATGCTACCAACTTTGTGCTGGTTCCTAAGTCATCTCCTGCTAGCTCTGTTAGTTCCTTTAGGCCTATCTCTTGTTGTAATGTGGTTAATAAATGCATTTCCAAAATTCTGGCTTCAAGACCTGTATCAGTGCTTCCAAATCCGATCTCTCCAAATCAAGCAGCTTTCTTACCCTATAAGAGCATTTTGGATAATTTTCTTCTTGCCCAATAATTAATCAAAGGGTACAATAGAGCCCAATCTACTCCAGTGCTATGCTAAAGTTGGATTTGAGTAAGGCATATGATAGCAGTCGTTGGACCTTCATAGTAAGAATTATGGCAATGATGAATTTTCTAAAACATTTTGTTACATGTATTTACACTTGCATTTCTACCCCAAGTTTCTCCCTAAATTACAATGGTAAATCTATTGGTTTTTCTAGGAAAAAACAAGGCATAAGGCAAGGAGATCCTATCTCCTCTTACATTTTCATTTTAGTCATGGAAGTTTTCACCCAATTCTTAAATTCTAAATTTTAGGCCTCTCAAATAAGGTTCCACACAAAATGCAGGAATCCTCAAGTCTCATCCCTAATGTTTGCATATGACGTTATGATTTTCACCAAGCCTAAGCCTCCTCCTTAAGCTATATTATACAAGCTTTTGACAGTTTCTATTCGATGACTGGTCTCAAGCTTAATCTGCAGAAGTCATATTTGTTAGTTTCAAGAGTTCGTCAGACTTTATCTACTGCATTGTTCCTTTCATCTGGTTTGCAACCTATGGCAGAAAGTATGAGCTACCTTGGCATTCCATTAACTACTGCTAGGGTGACAGTAGCTTAGTGTTTTCCTCTATACAGCAAAATCACTGCTTCTTTGTGTACTGTTGGGCAAATAGACTTTTGAGTCAAGCATGAAGGCTTGTGTTGATTAAATCAGTGAATTTATTTATGATGGTTTATTGGGCAAGGTCTTTTGTGCTACCTAACAAACTTCTTTGCATGATAAAATCAACTATGATAAGGTTCTTTTTTGGATTGGAAGCATTCATAATAGAAAACTCATCCCATGTGCTTTAGGTAAATTTGAATCATCTATCAATAAGGGTGGTCTAGGTGTTTTGAACATCAAATAGTGGAACATTTCTATGTTTAGTAAGAATTTTGATTCTCTGATAAGCAAGTCTGCTGGTTTTATGTGCGCAATATTGGAAGAAAGAAGTTTTGGTTAATGGAGGCTCCTCAATCTTGTAGCTGGACTTGGAGGAAGTTATTAAGCTTAAGGGGGACCTTCCTACCTCACCTAAAAATACATGTCTCAAAACAACGATGATAGTTTCTAGGATGATCCATGTGCTAGGCATGGCCTGATTATTTCCAAAATCTATCTTATGATCAAATCATTCAAACTGGAATTTCTATGTCTGCAAAAGAAAAACATTTTATTCATGATGGTGTTCTAACCCCTCCCTACACAAGCAACCAGTTAAAAAGAGCTTTATGGTCACAAATTCAAACAAACAGATTTCTTAATGTTCCTTATGATCTTATTGTGTAGACTGCAAAAGATAAAGCTCATACGATTAAAGTTATGTACAATGCAATATCAAGGATTGAGAATATGCAAAGGTTCAAATGAAGTAGAAGAGTTTGGATCAATCACTCTCCTCCTAAAAAATTCTGCCCATGTGGAAGGTTTTAAAAAAAGCTCTGCTAACCAAGACTAAACTGATTTCGATAGGAATGAACATTAACCCTATCTGTGTTTTCTATCACCAGGAAAATGTGACTTGCTCTCATTTTTTTTCTCTCATTATGTCAAGATCTTTATGCTATAGGGTAGGCTGATGGAAAAAGTGGGAAGGAATGATGTGGTGAGAGATAGTTTTAAGGAATGGAATTTAATCTTCAAAGCTACGAGGTGGAAAAGCAATATGTCATATATCATCCTTTTTTGCTTAAACAAATTCCTAAAGTTGGCGTGGGATGAAAGAAACAAGAGACATTTTGAAAATAAAGCCAGAGAGAGACTGGTCATGTGGAATGATATTGAGCATGAAATAAAAACAGGAATGAAATTTTCTTTGTTTGGATTTGATGCTGCCACTATCTCATCTCGGCATTAGGGTAGTGGAAATGTTGATCTGCTTTTTTTATATTGTATTTGTTCCAGTGTTTTCCTCTCTTGTTTATCTTCATTATGTGGTTTCAGTTTAGTGTTTCTTTTTTTTATGGGCTCAAAGTTCTGTTTTGGCCTTTTTATTTTATTGTGTTCTGCAATAAAATTTAGTAGGGGACTAGTCAACCCCGCTAGCTTTGCTAATAATAATAATAATAATAATTGATATTAATATTATTATCATTATTATCCATGTCTCTAATTTATAAACATTGCAAAGTGAATACCTAAAGATTTTAGGACAACTGCTACTCAAAACCATGAAATTATGTGAAAAGCTACTCTTGCAAGTCGTGTTGAAAATTCACCCATTACATTACCATTATTTTTAATATTCTTATTATTAAATTATTTTAATTAACATTATTTTAATATGAGTATTGCCGTAAGTATCATTAATTATTACTCGCTTTTATCCTAATTAGTTATTAACCATCATTATTATTATATATTAGTTATTACATGAAAATAGTAAAGAGGACAAAATCTCAACATTTCTTAAGCGCTAAGACATGCACTTCTTTTTTGTGTATGGAGGACAAACATTTTAGATGGGAGGACACTCTAAATTAGGGCTAGTTTTTTCATACGGTGAAATCTGAATAGTGGAGAAAGAGTGCGACAAGTTTCGACGGTGGTGCACCAGACCTCAGCGGCGGTGGCGGAGAGATGGGTGGACACAATGGTGGTTAACTAGGGTTTTGGTGAAAGCTCAAAGTTGAAGTGTATTGACGACGTGGCGGCGGTAAGTGAGGATAGAGAAGAGGTGGCTCTGGTGATAGTAATGATAGTGAAGGAGTTGTGTTAGAAAAGGAGCAGCAAATTTAGGAAGAAGAAGATAATGTGCAATAATGATACCATATATTATCATTTTTTTAAATTTTTTAAAATATAAATATCATATTTATGGTCATAATGCTATTTATAGTAGCATTTTGTTAATTGTAGTTACACTTTCTGAATTATATTGGTTTTTTTAAATTGTAGTAGAAGTTTATAGATAATTATAGTAATTTTTTAGATGTGTGTATTAATGATTTTATGTAGTATCATTTTTTTATTTTTTATAACAAATATAGTTATTTATATTTCTGTTCATAATGCTATTTTGTAGTAATATTTTATGAATTGTAGTATCAATTTCTGAACTGTAGTAGCTTTTTAAAATTATAGTAGTAGTTATAAATAATAGTGGCTTATTTTTAGATGATGTCTATATTATATCTCACAACATTATTTTGTTGTATAATTTTAGATGTGTGTATTAATGATATTATGTAGTATCTTTTTTGTTTTTTAAAATAAATACAGTTATTTATATTTCTGTTCATAATGCTATTTTATAATAGTATTTTATGAATTATAGTAAACTTTCTGAATTGTATTACCTTCTCTAAAATTGTAGTAGTAGTCTATAAACAATTGTAACATCTTTGTAGATGTGTGTTGTAATAATACCGTATAATACATTTTTTAACAAATATATTTATGTATGTTTCTAATCATAATGCTATTTTATAGTAGCATTTTATGAATTGTACTAGAAGTTTCTGAATTGTAATATCTTTTTTAAAGTTGTAGCAGCGGTTTATAAAAAATTATAGCATCTTTTTAGACGTGTGTATTAATGATATTGTGTATTATCATTTTTATTTATAAACAATTATCGAATCCTTTTAGATGTGTGTAGTAATGCCACTATGTAGTATCATTTTTGTTTTTTTTAATAAATTATATTATGTATATTTATGTTCATAATGCTATTTTATAGTAGCATTTTATAAATTGTAGTAGAAGTTTCTAAATTAGGTTGTGCATCCGGTTAGTTTTTGCATTCATACGCATCCGATTAGGTTGTGCATCTGGTTAGCATTTGCATTCGATGGTTAGCTCGGTTAACCAATCTATCTCGGTTACACATTGGTTTCCATATATACCCGATTAGGTAGTGCATCCGGTTAACTTTTGCATTCGATGGTAAGCTCGGTTAATCAATCTATCTCGGTTATAGATTGGTTTTCAAATGTACCTGATTAGGTAGTACATCCAGTTAGTATAACGACCCGTAATTTCCGATAATTAAATTTATTTATTAAATAAGATTTTGAATTTAATGTTGGGAAAAATTAAAAATTTACGGTTTAAGAACGAGAAAAATCATGAGAATGAAAGATATTAGTGTTAGTATAAGGTAATCGACGACTACTTTAATGCAATTGCAATTAATTGAAATGATTGTGAATAACGAAATTTGGTTATAAATTGTAAATAAGTAAATAAATCAAATATTGTATATAAATGGTGAAGTTTACGTAATTAATTGAAATTGGTTAATATAGAATAATTTATTAATATGTGAATTTATTTGTTTTGTTTGTTAATAATGGAAATAGAATTGTGTTTGAAATTGTAAGTGGTAACAGTGGTTTAGTTATCATTGCATTATATAAGCTGTTGAAACTTAATCGAAAATCAATTGCAATAAATGTTATTAAATATTGCGTTAATATGAATTAAAGTGATAACTGTAGACTATTAATGTAATAAAACGTAAACAAATGTTATTTATATCCATTGGATAATGACTGATTGAATAAAAAGATTGAAATCAAATTTAATCAATTTATTGGGTTTTAAATTATAATTGATGAATATATTGCAATTGAAATTGGAACGCTGTAACTAGACCAATATTAATAATTGAAATTGACCAGGAAAATTTGTTTTAAAGGATTATAAGTTTATATGTTGTCAAAAGGATAAAAATTGTTCACTTTTAACTATAAAATTTAAAAGGTGATTTAATCAATTTAACAATAATTTATTTATTTAACGTGAAAATTGTCATTTTGGCCACTGTCTTGGATTTCAATGAAACCAGTTTCATCAGATCCGTAACGGTGAATTATTGCAGGATTCCAAGTTTCGTAGCGATCAAACTCGTCGTTTGATCGTACGGGCTTGAAATGCATAGAAATCAATTTAATTGGAATCAATTTGAATTAAGCTAATTTTAAAAACTAACTTCTTCATACGATGGAATTAGGACTTGAAACCTATTCCATTGAGTTTAAAAATATCGAAAACATCTATTTTGATATATGGGATGACTTGCTTTCGTTTCGGAAGCGAAACAGGCTTTTCGGGTCGTTATTGTCGTTCGTACTAATTCGACACGTGTTCAATTTTCTTATCGGGCTTTGTTTGTATAAATAGATCTTTCTAAACCCTAGCAGCCATTCTATTCCTTATTACAGCATGTACAATTCAATATGTCTGCTTCTCCTTCTCAATGGCAGAAACATATTCCAATTTCAAAACCCTATTCCAATTTCAAAATCAAACTCCTCCAAACCATGACATATTATATACCGTTTCGTAGCTCTCGACGAGTGTAATCCACTGGGGCAATTCGTTTTTCGATTCGATGCATCATTTGTACAAAAATCTCTGATTTAACCTCAGCCGTACATTCTAGGTTTTGACGATCCAACGGTTGATCGTCGCCCGATCGACGATCGGGAGGTGCCGTTTGGAAGAGGAGGAAGAGCAGATCATAGTGGTCGCCTTCGTTCATCTCATCATGGCCAGAATTTGCTAGAAAGGGGTGATCTTGGGTGGCAACGGCGGTGGGCTTTGGTGAGTCCGGAGTGGCCGCGGCTGACGTGGGTGGTGCGCCTAAGGCTGCGCAGTGAGGTGGACGTGGTGGATCGAGGTGAACGTGGTCGTAGGCGAACGCAGGGGCGGTCAAAGATGCGAATTGGTGGCGGCTTCGTTCGTTCGAATAAGAGGATCGAATGCGTGGGCTAGGGTTTCACGTGCAAAGAGAGGGTGACGTGGCTAATTGGAAGTGTACATTCTCCTTTTATTTTATTTAATTTAAAATTCAATTATCAATCGTTCTAATATATATAACTTTTGCATACGGACTCGGATTTGGGCACGGTTTGTTTCATTGGAATCTTATTGGAATTCCGGACATTAAGGAATAGGTTTGGACGAATTATGAGACTGCTAGATTTTCGGCCTTATTTTGGATTTCAAATCGATTTGGAATCAAAGGTGAGTGTTTTAACCCAATCACAACTACTAAATTATCTTATGTTAGTCAAATTGAATTTATGATGTGATTAGAAATTGATTAGTTGATGTTTGGTATATTTAAATTGTCATTCCAGTTAAATATGACTTTTATTGAATTGAATCGCTATTTAATTTAATATTGAATATTAATTGTCAATCAAATATTTGTTATTGATAATCAGTTAATTGTTGTTATTGCTTGGTTGATTTGAATGATGATTGTGATGGATGTTTAATTGTTGATATTGGATGGCTGGATGTTATGTTATTATATATATATATATATTGTTATAACACTTCAAGTTCCCTATAGGTTGAAATGATACATACTCGAACGATCTGATAGATTAGGGAGAAATCGTTATGAGTTGAAATGATAGACTCGAGCGATTACATGGATTTGATGTTAAATTTGGGATTGCGGGTTGAAATGATATATATCCGTAAATGTAAAAATATTTGCGGATTGAAATGATATATATCCGTATCACTTGACCACTGGGTAGAAAATTATATATGGAAACCGTATTGGTTAAATTAGATGATTTTTTTATCCTAAATTTTTTGAATTCAGTTAAATGATATTTTGAAAAAATTTGGTTTGTATGAACTGAATTATTTTCGAAAATCCAAGTTTAAATGTTGAAATTAGAGTTGGTTTAATGAAGTGTTTAAAAGAATAGAAATGGAAATTTCAAAGTTGAATTTGAAATATAACTGAAATTCATCGAAATGTAGTTATTGGAAATGTTTGAATAATTAAACTTTGAAATCTATGAAATTTAAGTTCTAAAGAAAAAAAATTTAGTTCAAATATGAGTTTGAAATCGATATAAATTGAAATGATTTTTATGGGAATTTGAATTGAAAGAAAATTTAGTTTGTTGAATCTAGATATGGTCCATATGTGTTGAAATGAAAGAAATAGTTTATTTTGATATCAATTTCAAACTTAATTATTTTAATATATACTGTACAAAGATTTATTATTTTAAAAAAAGTCTCGATTTTAAGATTTTCAAACTATTAAACTAATTTAATCTATTTTCAACTAATTTAAAACTATTTTATTCAATTTAAACTATTTTAATTTATCTTAATCTATTTTAATCTATTTTAACCTATTTAAGCTAATTAACCCATTTTAATTTATTTTAAATATATTTAATCTATTTTAAATTTATTTAAACCATCTTAAATCCACCTAAACTATGTTAATCTATTTTAAACTATTTTAAACTATTTTAACTATTTTAAAATATTAAAACTATTTTAAAACAATCTAAACTATTTTCTAAAAATAAAACGGTGTAAGGTTGGACTGCTATATTTAAATCCTTAATTTAAAGCGATTATGGTTAAATGACGTTATAACCTAATTTGGGATTTAAATCATATTTTCTGGTGAAATGACATATTTGATTAAATATGATGATTTTGAAATGAGATTTAACCTATTTTGTCGATATGATTTCGAAAGTGAATATGATTTCGAAAGTGATATGTTTGAATCGAATATGATATTTCGATATCAATTATGAATTGATTTTTAAAATGTAAAAGAACCATCCGTGTGAAATAAGCGTTTGGTTGTTAAAGAGACCGGGATCGGATATTGTCATACTCTTTGCCAATACCGAAAACCACTTTAACAACAGTGTACGTGTTGTAGATTCCAGAATGAAGTAGGATGGTTTGGCGAACGATTCTGTATGAGGTATTTACGTAGCCCTGACTCCCATGAGTCAGCTTGATGTGACTAAAATAGGAACCACACCGGGCCAAGTGAGGTTGCACCTTCGATCAGACATGCTTCTTCGATACCATATTATGACTTGTGATTGATTTGGTGGCCACCCCTCGATTTTGATTTGGGAGTGTGTGTCACGACCTACTTTTCCATACAGTTCGAACTGACACTTTACCACACTTGTCCAAGTCCAAATTGAACAGAAAGGCAGATAGTAAGAAAAAGTAAGTAGACAGAAGATAGAAAGGAATAGAACAACACAGAATCTCACAGCGGAAAACGAATAATCTATAATATAGACCAATTCTTTACATAAAGCAAAACTATAATATTTACATAAAAGATAACAATTAGGGAACACTAACCTATACAGCATTGACAGTTATAGCACCCTGTCATTACAACTGCTGATAAACACAACTAAATGCAACAGAATATAATCATCTACGTGAATACGACTCTGGTCCTCCAGCTCCTCTCTTGAAGCTCCACTCCTTCTAGCTAAACCTGGAAATATGCTCGGTCTAATCCGAGCATATAGGAAAAACCATGCGGGTCAGTCTGGTAAAACCAGTGTGAGAATTTAAATCACAAGGAATTTTATTCGTTATAACTTTCAAAATTCTTTTAAAATCAAAGGTATCTCGTAAGACCACGCCACACATAAACACAACGGGTTTTTCCCTTACGATAACCAAAACCTTTTATAGAAAATCCAATGATATTATATATAATAGTGCTTAAGTACAAATACTTATTCAAATAGCTGAAATTGTTACATTAATTAAATTCCAACATACTAGGCTTTACACCCAAAACCGTAAAGGCACGTATTGGAGAATGGATTCCATACGAATGACTAGGCACTGGGGTACCACCTACCACAGTACAACTCTAGAAAAATGTACCGAGGACCACGCCAGGATCCCCTACAACACAAGACCGGACTATCCCTAACCTGGATAGACGGAATATGCTATCACCCCGGGTGTTCACACCCTTTCCAGGCTCTTCCGCGCACCGTAGTAATAATATCCGAGGGTATCTAGAAAAGTGATAAACATACCCTAATTGGGTGCGACCCACTTAACCCTACTGCATCTCCCTTGATTTTCAGTCATTCCCGGTTGATGAGGCTTGAGGCTACGATTACCTTTTCAAGGAATTTTCACTTAGAATGCTCATTGTCCTCCTATGACAATGTACTGATAGCATTCATCCATACAAGTCCGTTCTAGGTTCGAACGGAACCGAAGGCACTATTCCTACTACATCCATTTTGGAATCATCCCCAGGATTAGTAGCGATTAGCCCTTGCACTTCACCGCTCCATCTTCGACTCCGTGCTCTTGTTTTCACTTCGAAAACGTACTCGTTGGATCGAAGTGGTTTTCGGATAACTTATCCGATCCTGGTCTCTTCGAAACAACGTTCGATGTTTCTGGTAAACTCAACCCCAGTTCTTTAGGAAATAAACAGATGAAAATAAGATCGGATATCACATCCTAACCGTTAGTGGATGGATTTCCCTATCATCGTCCTAGAAGAACGAAACGAGTTTATACGTACAGTATAGCACCTCGAACGGTAACTGTACCCATAATCCCCGTGTTTCTTTTAGATATTTGCAAAGTTATGATTTTGGATCCAGATTTGATAGTCGGTTATTTCGCTATGAAAGTATACCATTACTTGTCGAAAACTTTATTTAGTAATTTTCAAAATAATACTTATAAAGTTTCAATATAAATTTTCCAAGTTCTAATTAAGTAAAATACTCTTTTATAAAAGTTTACTATATAACATAATATTTTTAAAACATTATTAATATTTAATAAATTTATCTTTGAAATAAATATACTTTAATACTACATAACCCTTAAGTAATAATTAACTTTAAACAATCAGTATAAAATAACTTTAATTAATAATTAATATACTTTAAACAATTTAAATAATTAAATAGCTTTGAAACAATAATTATTACTTTTTAAATAATTTTTAAGGATAATAAATAATTACTTTAAATCATTATCAAAATATTTACCTATTAACTTTAAAATATCATTTATAAATAATAATCATCCTTAAACAATTTTGGGTCAAAGGTCAACCTCCAAATCGAAAATGACTTATTATTGTCAATGATACTTAATCAAATTACCATTCGTTCCATTACAGTCCAGAATAACAGATACAGATATTCACATCAATCTATTTTTAACAATCAATTCAACATCATATTGCCAATATAATTTATCAGGAAATTAATAAATGTCCGTACAAATATAATAGCAGAACAAGGTTTTATTTCTGCTACTAAATATCCAAAAATAGATATATTCAGTAATAATGGCAGAACGGTGTTTTATTCTGCCAGCTGGGGTCCAATTAAATATAATTAGCGGAACGGTGTTTAGTTCCGCTAAACATATGTCAAAACATCGTAATTAACTTTAATTAACTTCTCGTTATATTTATTTGGGCAAATAACTTCAATAGATAAACATATAAATTTAATTGACGATATTTGTTTAAATTGATTATTTAAAATTTTGCCCGTTTCAAATTGCTATTAAATTTCACTTATTCAAACTCGACAACAGTTCGTACGACGACGTAGTGTTCGTCGGTACGAACCCATTGCCACAAATCTAGCGTAAATCGGATTCGTGCGAACAAATTATAACATTTGAAAATTTACAACATATATATAAAAGGGGTTTTTAGGCACAGGGAAGAAGTTGCAAAAAAATTTAGTCTCAGGGACAACAAGTTTATTTTTTAGCATGAATGACACTTTATAGTGTAAACAGAAAATGATAGTTGCAACTATCATTCTGTGATTTACACTATAAAGTGTCCTTTAGACTAAAAAACAAACTTGTCGTTCTTCAGACTAAATTTTTTTGCAACTTCTTCCTTATGCCTATTTTCCTGTATATAAAAATCAACAATTTATATTTAAAAACTTCTTCCTCCATCTTTCTGGGCCGAAACCCATAACCGACATTCCTAAATGTTTTGATTTTTTTTAAACTTTCCTTCCATTTTATATATTAAAAAAAAACTGGGCGAAGCCCATACCCAAAGCGAAGACGCCGTCCCCCCTTCTCCTCTCTTTCTCTTATCCTTCCAGTTCTACCACAAAAGCCATGAATCAAAAAAACCAAACAAATTGCATCGATCAACCTACTATAATCATTGATCACCAAAGCTCTCGCACGCCTCTAGTTCAAAACCAGGCTACCGCAACCAGTTGCCACGACTCAAACACGATCGTCCCCACCTGTTTTAAATCAGCACGCTCATCCTCACATGGATCCCCTATGTGCACGCGTGCATGTTCACGTGCACAGCTCCACCACGCCACCGTTCGACCAATCGAGACCACCTACCAACGCCCCTGACCACCCTCGACCATTTTCGCCCTCTTGCTTCACCTCCGACACACCTCTGTCCAATTCGAACGAAGAACTGCCCTATAAAATCAAACGCGACCAGTGAACCTCCTCCCACGGCCACCGTGCTCACCTAGAACCCATGCCACTTGCGCTACTTTAATCTCCAACACCTCGAGCACCTCCAAGCCTACCATGGCCACACTCGACGCTTCCCTGTGCAACCGCGAATCCCATTCCCTGAACCCAATAAAAATCCAACCTAAACCCTAAAACTGCCACTCCTACCCAAATCAAAGCAAAATTCAAAAATGCGCCATGGTGAACTCCTTCCCCACATCACAACGCCCCTCCTCGGCCAAACCGCACCACCTACCGTCAACCGTATCGTCGGATTTTATTTTTTGAACGAATTTTGGTCATCTCAAGACTACTCACAACATAAGCCCTTATAAATCATAAAACCTTCACTAAAATCCCTATCTTCGTATGTCGATCACAAATATGTACATGATTTGATGTTTTAAACATATCGATTTTCATCAAAAACTAAGTTATTTGCTGTATTTTTGAGATTTTTCACACTATACAAAATGAACGAGCTTCAAACTATTTTTAATGTAAACTAGACTCGAAAACAAACATTTCAGTAGTTAACATCATTCGCAAACTCGAATTAGAATTTGAGATAAAGATTTTTAAAGATGGAGTATGCATGTATTTTTCCCACTGTTAAATATAACAGAGTAGAATTAAACACTTCCAGGCTTTTCAAAAATAAATTTCTCACCTTAAACATGTTTGAAAACCTTTGAAATCTTCTGGGAAACTTTAGTCTTTGATCTGAACTCCTGAAAATGTCACCTTGCTTCTGAATTTTTGAAGAACAAAGTGTTTTTCTTCTTTTTTTTCTTTTATTTACAGAGTATAGTTTTACAGTGTTTTTAAATCCTGAAGCTACACACACACATGCCTTTGTATATACACGTCTGCACGTGAAATAATGTGCATTTGAACCGGGTTTTTGGGCTCAAAAGATTTGCAGGCCTGTACAAATATTTGTACAATGTTTTTGGGATGGATTGAAAAGAGGATGAAGTGATATATTTTTGAGTTGAAAAGAAGTTAAAATGTGTATTTTGGTCTTTACTGCTTTTAACCAAACCAGTATATATGCTAATACACTTATTTTGCCCATTTCCACTTGTTTCCCTCTTTACTTTGTTATTTACTTTTATTTTTACTTTTCTACTTGTCAAAATTTTGACCAGGCCATGTTTTCATTTGACTTGCTTTTCACTTTTTTTACTCTCACTTGTCTTTAAACATGCTTTTATATATATATATATATATATTTGAAAACAATTTGCAAAGTGTTTTTAAATAAGCCATTTAAGTCTCCATACACACACACACACTTCTATTAACATATATATATATAAAACTCAAGGCATTTAAAAGTCTTGCCATTCCATTTGTAAATAACATTTTGTTAACAATTTTCTTTTTATATTTAAAATGTATAATTTCAAAGCAAATGAAATTTTTTGCTATACTATCTTTATAAAAATAACATTTCTACTAAAACATGATTTTGTAAAAGATTTATTATCAAAATGATTTTTATTTAATTTCCTCATTTCTATCATATATATTTTTTCATATATATCTCTTCTTATATGTTTACTTCTTTTAACATACTATTTATATTGTTTTTAGCATACAATATTTATTTGTTTATAAATACTATAATTTTCCTTTCTGAACTTATATTTATTTATATACATTCTCCTTAACTAATATGTATATATGTATATAAGAAAATCCAATTTTAAACTCTTTCTATTTATAATACATTGTATTTTCCATAAGTTATATCATTTCTATTTATAACAATTTCTTTTCTTTTTCATCTATATTTATTTGCTATGAATTTGTTTCCAAATCATATATATATAAATTCTGTTGTTCTATATATATATATATATATAAAATAAATTCCAAATAAATCAATTTCCTATTTTATAAATAAAAATCTAGAAACTCAAAATATTATCTTGGCTTGAAAAATTGTATATTATTACCAATTGTTATTTAACGGGGATTTTTATTTTATTAAAATACTGTATTATTGAATATTAAAAATTAATTTTCAAAACTCAAGACGATAAAAATTCTGGGTCATTACATTCCTCCCCTCTTAAAAGAATTTCATCCCCGAAATTTCCATAACCAGGCTAGTAAACACAACTAATCGAATTTTAATTTTGTTAACGAATAAATAAACACCCATATCACACAAGTCAACATATATACATTCATATATATTCCAAAATATCCGTTATACCGAGTATCACTAGAATACTTTCACAATTACCGTCATCATGTACACATACACATATGCATAGTCATACCAAACATCTACTGAGATACTTTACTGGACTACAATCCAACAAACAAGACGTCTACAGGCTACTAATATGCTAATAGGGTATACACTACCAAGAGACCACTCAACCCAAACCAACACTCACTGTGGACTCTCTCCATCAGAGTCCTTCACTTCGGGTCCTTCCATTTCCCTAGATTCAACGTCATTATCCGGAACCCATGCAAACATCGGGCTTGGATCCCTCTGACGGTTATCCCCATCTACACGTGGCTCATTTTCAACCTCGCCCATTTCCCAGATGACAACGTCATCATTTTCCGATTCGGGCTCTTCTTCTGCTTCAAATTCCTCTTCATCCTTAAATTCTTCCTCTTCATCCTCGAATTCCTCTTCTTCTTCTTTCTCGGGCTCCTCTCCTTGATGTGATGGCTGCTTGATAGGCTCTATTTCCGCCACTAACTCCCCCTCATATATCGATGGCTCATTAAGATCCTTCAGAATCCTTCTAACTAAGTCATGATCGCCAGCTCTCCTAGCCTTCAAAAGTGCTCCTCCTCGGACGACACTGCGTGTTCTCTACAATCAATTAACAAAACCAAGAATGAGATCCTAAGGTTTCAGAAATTTACATATGCTAAAGAATATATGCAGGTACACAATTCAAATAACTCTTCTTTTAAACTACTATCATTTAAAAACTTTACTTAAGTAATACCAAAATCATTTTCCTCAAAAATTTGTTTAAAACAATTTTCCGAAATCACTGGAGTTTTAAAATCTCAAACATCTCCTTTATAAATCAATTATTATAAAATTAGCTTTTATCTATGAAAAATCTTCCTAAAATATTTATCTAAAAATATTCCAATTTCCTTTAGTAAACAAAATTTACTAAAAATCCAAATTTTCCAAAGTTCCTATCTTACAAGACTCGGGTCACTAAGGAAATACTCAAGTCAAAAGGACCGGCAATAGAGGATACTCAAAGCTAACGGTTATGACCACTCAATTCCTAGATGATAAAATATTATCATCACTTATCAAACACACCTCAAAATACTATATATTTTGAAATCATTGCCTTTAATATATAAAATATATTCTGGGTAAAATTATTTCATTTACCCACTTAAAACAATATTGTGTCCGTTGGCCTTGTTCAAGTGTTTAGAGATCCTTATCAATAACGTTAGCTACTCGTATTGACCAGAATCCATATGCCACTCAACAAATCAATTAACACAATATAAACATTTTTATATCACTAACAAATACGCGCTCTCGTATGTATACACACTCAAACTCATTCTAGGGTACTACTGACCCTATCTCTAATGAGTAACCCCACCAAAGCCTAGGTATTCGCTCAACCTAAGCTCTAATACCACGATGTCACGACCCACTTTTCCGTACAGTTCGAACTGACACTTTACCACACTTGTCAAGTCCAAATTGAACAGAAAGGCGGATAGTAAGAAAAAGAAAGTAGAAAGAAGATAGAAAGAAAAAGAACAACATAGAATCTCACAGTGGAAAATGAGTAATCTATAATATAGGACAATTCTTTACATAAAACAAAACTGTAATATTTACATAACATGTAATAATCAGAGTACACCAACCTATACAACATGGACAGTTATAGCACCATGTCCTTACAATTGCTGATAAACACAACTAAATGCAATGGAATATAATCATCTACGTGAATACGACTGTAACGACCCCGAATTTTATAAATATTTAAAATGATAATTTATTATTTTTTTAATTAAAATTGTGAAATTAATTGATAAGTGATGCGAGTTGCCCCGGATTCAAGTATATTTGTATAAATCGTTTAAAAATTTAAATTATTGTATATATGTGGATATATACGTATTTGAGCATATATGAAGAAATTTGAGATTTATAAATAATGTAAAAACAATTTGTATTAAATTTAGAAATAAATAATGGAGTTAGGAATTGAAATAAAACATAGAAGATAAATTATAAAATATAAAAATATGAAGTTAAGTAACATAGTTGTAAAATTATGTAAAATATAAGTAGAAGTATTAACTAAAATCTAACAATATAGAACTCATGCATATTTCAAAATATAAAACAAAAGAAAGAAACAAAATAAAATATATTTGTACATAAGTTAAAAACTACAAACCAATAACTAAACAAAATTTTATAACATTGACTAAAAATAACAATACAACAACCACTCAGCTCAAGTACACCAAAACAAATCTCTCGGCCGAAACAAGATTTTTCCCATATCAGTAAAACAAAGATAAGTGGTACAACTAATAAATGAAGCACCCATAATGTTCTTACCAGCCGAGACAAGCTTGTAAAGCAAGTAAAATAATATACTCTAACCTGGAAAATAGCACAGCAACTAAGTACATATAAGTAATGCAGGCAAGAAATAAACAAGTAAAGTAATAAATGCAAATCTTTGTGCAGCTGAAATAAAGGAGGGGAGGATGTAGATTGTACAAAGCAAATTATATCACATATATAAAATAATACATCTCAGCCACAATATACAGCATATCAGCCACCAAGAAAAATATCCCTGTCCAAATTTTTTTAAATATAAACCATTGTACAACAAATTATATCACTTGTCACGTTTCATCTCAGCTTAAAAACAATAAACAACATCACTTAGCATCCCAGTTTTCGTTCACCATTTAAAAACTGAAAGGAAGAAAAAATGAATGGAGTAAATACCATTTCAAATTAAAGCAAAGATTCAACTAAAACAACAATTCAAACCAGAAGATCAAGTGAAAAGATTTCAACTTGCCAGTTTCAAACTTTGGTTCAACATAAAGGGCAGCTCTGTTCTTCTTTTGAAACCAAGGTGAGAAACTCACTTACCTTTGCTTTGATATTGTAATCGATGGTTGAAGAGGTTATGAAATGTATCTAGTTGCTGAGAATACTCGCATATGGTATGCGTATATATATATATGCATATACATATATATGAATCAAATGATGGGTATACAGGGAGATGAGTTTGTTTTAAATTCACAGGCTTGAGACTTTGAAGAAATTTTTTTATCTTACAATCTGGATAAATTCAAGTTATGATTATTTAAGAGAAGATGATTTAAACAGTATAATGTCAATGCTAAAAATAAATTCAAGCCTTTATATTGAATAATCAACTCGAGATTAAAGAAATCAGTAAAAGAACCAAATATAGGTAAAAATCTGATGATCGAAATTTTGAATTTGGGTTTTACCATCAGATTTGTTATGAGAAATCATGAATTTTAATAGCAAATTCTAAATTTTTATGCTTGGAACTATTGAGATTTCTCAAGTTAAACGGAAATTTCATTTTTTGTCAATTCCGATCGACACGAGGGGAAGTTGTCGTCGTGCTTCAGGCTGGAGGAGGGTAGTTGATGGTAGACTACTGGAAAAATAATCAACAAATTTATAATTCACCAAATTGATCGTACGAGATGAAAATAGGGTTTAATAACCCATTTTGGTCGCAGTTACAAATCGATCGAATTTGATGTCGAGAGGGAGCTGGAGGCGATCGGACCTAGGGGAGGTTGTTCGTGGGTCATCGGCGGCGATGTGGTAGGAATTTCACGACCTCCGGTGATCTAGATTGTCGTCGACGAGTTTTTTTTTCTGGCGTTCAGTTGTTCCAGGTTCGATTGAGGACCTCGATCGTGATCGGAAGCTCAAAATGATACGGTGATGATTGGATTGGGTTACCCCATCAAAGCGTGATGTGCCGGAGAGTTTGACCGAGATCGGAGGGCCTCCGATGAAGCGTGCACGTGCACAGGGGATGGTCGTGTGTCAGGGGATGCTCGCATTTAAATGAAGTTTGTTTTCAACAGTTTATAACTTAGAAAAAAAAGGAGGGAGAAGAAGAAGTTGCGTGCAGGGAGACTCGGGGAAATCGCATGAAGTACTCGAAGTGTTTCTCGAGTTAAGCAGGGGAAGTCTCGGGTTCGTCTTCGTGTAGTTCCTGAGTAAAACAAGGAAAAATGCAGATTTTTAAAAGCTTTTATAAACAAGTTTTTAAAATTTAAATTGAATCAGAATCTTAAACGGTTATGTAAAATAAGTGTTTCTTTAATATTTGATTAAGAAGCTTTGTATATTGTTTAAACTTAAAAATTGATAAGTTAAATTGTAAGTTACCTCTAAATCCTAAGTTAGAAATGAAACTAAAATTTAATTTAAGAGTGGAATGTTATTAAAAGTAAGTCATTAATAAGATAAAGATTTATCTTAAAAGTTAATTAAGATTTTGATAATTTATGACAAATAAATTAATGAGGTAATTAAAGAGTGATCTATTTAATTTATAAATAAATAATTTAGATTTATTTATAAAATTAGGAATGATTAATAATGAATTAATCCAAGAAAATTTCTTAAGAAAGCAATTAAAGAAATATAAGTAGTTAATAAGGATGATTAACTAGGGATTATTAAGTAATTAAAATAATGTGATAAACTTTGATAATTAAATTTATTTATTTAAGATAATCAATTGAAATTGTTAATTACTTAATAAAAATAAATTAAGGGGTTAATTGAATCATGTAAATGGTTTAAAGGATAACTTGATTAATATGATAAATTAAGAAAAATTTAATTAATTAACGTGTTTGATAAATTAATCTATATGAAATGATTTATAAATTGATAAGTCAAGATTTGATAATTAATTCATAAGTAATTAATTTACTTGGAAATAAATTGAATTTATGAGGATTAAACGATTAATTGATTCTGCTTATAAATAACTATTGAATACTTGACCTTACTTATGAATGTTTGGATTCTATTGGATGATTGAATTGTTTGATATCCCTGATATATGATGCTTGTGATATACCCTGATTTGTATTGTGATCTGTGATAAATTATCTGTGATTTTTATACATCTGTGATCTGTGAATGAAACGATAAGCGTTATAGTTTATATCGCTTATCAACTATATCCTGTATTTTGTTATGTGATGATTGATGTTGCACTATTGTGTGTAAAACCCCTGGACCACACTTTTACACACACAAATATGGATTTCACGTGGAAATCGGTTAAGTCACAGATAATTTAAATTTGATGTTTTGAAATTGAGATTTTAATTTCAATTGATTTTGAAAATTAGAAATTCGAGTTTAAAGTGAAAAGCTTTTGAAATGGAATTTCAAAGATAAAAGTTATTTTGAATAACTTAATCGAGTTTTGAAATTTAAATAATTTGATTTAAATTTGAATTCAAGTTTGAAATTGAATCCTATGATTTGAAATTACGGTTAAAAATGTTATAAATGTGTTCATATGAATTTAAACCATTTTAAAAGTATTGTTTGAAAATTTGGATTTAACTCAAGAACTTTAACTCGTATAGATGAATCAAATTTCCAAATAAAAACTGTTTGTTTTACAGGAATAAAAGCTTTCAGATAAGAAGTGAAATTCCAATTTAGGTAAAGGAATTTCAAGATTAAATTGAAAAAAAAATGATTTTTCAAGTTATGAATGAATTCTTTTTGAAAGCTATGAATTAAATCTGTCTATTTTTAACAGATTTAAAAGTGATGTTTTGTTTAAACCATTCGAAATGAAATTGTTTTGAAAGCTATGAGTTAAATCTTTGATTTAAAGATTTAACGAATTAATCAAATTGAAAGGGAAATTGATTTGGAAAATCTGTGAATGAATCTTTGTGAAATTAAGTGAACTTTGTGAATTGAATCTTTTTGTTTAAAAAGATTAAAATGGTAATTTGATAAACCATTTGTAAAGAAAGTTTGGGTTTAAGTTGTGACTTAATTGAAATCCCAATATCCGTATGTTTTTAAATATTTCTCTCATTATTCGGGTTAGCCGGGAAAGGACCTTTGGGTCGTATAACTCATTCCGAATAGTGATACGTCGTATATGGATAGCATTTGAAGACCGGTGTTGAAGACCGGATATTTTTCGAAAATGAAAGGACAACCTGTCGAATGTCTCTGCACTGAGTCGCGCCGGTATAGAGATTTATATCACTCTTTTGTGACGGGAAGTCCGGACGTGATTGAAAGTTATCCGGAATTGCAAGGGCTTCGTGAGAAGTGCCTTCGGTTCTGTTCGAACCCGGAACAGACTTGTATGGATACATGTCTGACATTACTGTAATATCCCGGAAATTTTAACAATATCAATTTAATAATCTGTTAAATAATTAAATTGATATTGATGATCTTTGATAATAAAATTTGAATTTAATTTAATAATCTAATTAAATAAGTATCAAATATGTTATTTTCAAATAATAAGTATAATGTATTATTTTTATAAATATGAATGGATTTTAAAGAATATGGAATTGTTGTTTTTAAATTGATAAGTAGTTGTATATATGTATAACATAACTTTTTAAGTTGAATCTTAGAATTTAATTTGATTTGAATTTGAGTTTAAAGTTTAAAATTCAAAAGAATAAATATTTAAATTGTTTTGGATTTTATAATATTTGTGTAAACTTTTATTTATAAATATAATTAGTTTTTGGTTTCTCTTTAAAATAGAATTATATATAGATAAGTGTTTAAATAAATAAGAAAAAGGCTTTTTAAATAATTTTAAAATAAATAAATATGAGATATTACTTAAATGACAAGTGTCATTATCTAAAGCTTTTATTTACATTTAAACTAAAAGGATATTACTTAAATGACATGTGTTAACACATTAAGTAGCCAAATAACATGTGTTAAGTAAATATTAATTCAAGATGACAAATGTTGAGAAATTTTAACAAGTGTCATTAAGTTTTCATTTTCTTTTATTTTTATTAAATCATATTTTCAGCCTTTATAAATACATAACATTTCCCCTCTTTATTACTTTTCTATTTTCTCTAATCAAAAACCAAGAAATTCCAGCCTGTAACAAAACTCAAACCATTTCTCTTACTAAATTCGAAATCAACTCCTCACAAACCTGAAATCAGAAATTCAAATGCCTCAAACTAGAAATCAACTCCTCACAAAACCAAAACAACTCAAAAGGCCTGCAGCCTTCATTTTCTCAAATCTGAAATCAACTCAGAAGCAACATGCAAGTTTAAATTCAAAAGTAAAAAGAATCTGGATTTGTTCAAGTCTGCATGCAAGTCTAAAACAACATATCACAAGTTTATCAAAAGCAAAGAAGATTTGGCCTTATATTTTCAAGTCTTCAAAACAGTTTTCAAAAGATAGGCTCTGTCTCCATTTTAGTGGTGAGTAACAATTTTATTTAAAATAACCTAAATAAGTTGCTTGAATTCTTCATGTGATAATCATGTTTGCAGTAATTAAATGTGATGTAATTCTCTGTGTTATGTTTGGTTTCAAATGCATGTTGGGTTTGGTATATATGGATGTATTGTATGCATGAATATGTTCTCTGTTCTGTTTTGTTTTGTTGCCAGACTCAAAATTCCCTTTAAATCTTTTATCACTTGATTTAGTTTATTAGGACTTAACTTATAAGTAAGAATTGTTGATATATCATAGAAGAATGTTTTAAAATTTAGTTAAGTTAAACTTTAAACACAAGTGTCTCTGGAAATCAAAAATAACAGTGCATGTTATATAAAAGTAAAAATTCGAACCTTGTAATTTATAAATTCAGATTTATAAATTGAAATCATAAATGATAACATGATTTTTAGTATAAAAATCATAGTGGTTAGTTTAGGATTAAAGGAGCAGTTCTGGTTTTAACAAAAAGAGGGAAACTGGTGAATTCTGGTGATCTATTGATAGTGAAGGGCCGGGATTGTTCTTGTGGGTAGAGGAGCCATCAGAGAAGCTTGGAAAAATAGTTGATGATGATGCAAATTCTTTTGGTAGCCGTGGTGATGGTTTCTTTCCTGTAGCCCTAGTTTTAAGTTAGGATACGAATTTGTTTCGTTTGTCTTCGTTGATGGATCGAGCTTTGAGATATTTTGGGAAATTGAAGCTTTGAGGTAGTTGAAGTGATGACCGGAGTTGGAGGAGTTCTGGTGGACGGGTTTGCGAAGGCGAGGCGATGACAGGTGGGTGGTTGGTCGCGATCTAGTGTTTCCAGGTTTCGATTTTAGGCTCGATTTCGATTTCGCGTTTTAAACGAAGAAGTGATGGTCGTAGTTTGGTCTGTGGTCGTTCGTCGTCATGTGGGGATACTCGGTGATGATCGGAGCTCTGGCAGTGGGGTGTGCACGTGCACGCGGTCGAGAATATGTCTGGTGAAGTCTGGTTTTACAGAGGAAGGCTACTCGAGATTTTCTCGAGTTGTTTCGAGTGATAATCGAAGATTTTGGAGAGGCGACTCGAAGTAATTTTGTAAGGGCTCGAGTACATTTGTGTTGTCAGGTTTTTAAAAGCCTGTCAGTTTAAATTTAAACTAAATTTAAATTGTGAAGTAAAATTTAAACAAGAATTTAAATCAAAGTTTTAATATATGGATTCAAGTTGGTTTTGAATCTTAGATTGAGATATAAAATAAGTTTTATAAATTTAAATGTTTTAAAATGTTAATTATATTTAAATGGTTTGAAATTAAAAAGGAATTTGATTTAAACTCTTTTAAAAATTCTTTTATAAGATATAAGAAATTCTTAAACATGTAAAAGTTTGTAATTTGGTTTTAAACTTTGTTAAAAATAAATTAGTATTCATTTTAAATCCAGAATTTAAAATGAAATTTAAAAGTAGATTTGAAAATGAATGTTTTCAAATATATGTGTAAATGATAACTTGATTTTCAATAAGAACAAAGTTTTATCTTAAAGTAAATTAGAATTTAAAGATTTGTGTTCATTAAATTTATAAGGAAATTTAATAGATAATTAAATTATTTGATTAATTAATCATTTGGATTAATTAAATAGGTAATTAAAGGTTAAACTAATTTATTTATGATTAAGATAAATTAATTAGGGATGATTAATTTGTAGTTAGGGATTATAAATTAGAGTATTAATTAATGGTTAGGAATTAATTAATAGAGTAATTAAATATTAATTAAGTTATGGTTAACACTTAATTAATTTAGTAATTAGAGATTAATAAATTGGTTATTAAGATTTATTAATTTAGAATTAATAAAAATTAGTATAAGTTAATTACTTAAGGAAAGTAATTAAATAGTAGTTAATGAAGTCATTAACTATGGATTATTAAATAATAAATTAATAAGATTAATTTTAATAGTTAATTAGATTCATTAATTTGAAGATAATCATTTATGAATTTGTTTAAATGTAATTACTTATTGGAAGTAATTAAGAATTAATTACTTATTGTAATTAATTGAAGTTAATTTGATTTAGTTAAGTTAATTAATTAAGTTTAATTAATTTAGGATAATCAAAAGATGATTTGATAATAATTACTTAATGTAATTATTAAGGTAAGATTATTTAGGGAAGTAAATAATATGATAATTACTGGAAGTAATTAGTTGAATAATGATTTTATTAATAAAAGTAATTTGAGTTAATTACTTTGAATAATTAATCAAGGGATTAATTAAGAAATTAATTAAGGAAGTAATTAATTTAGTTAATGAAAGTAATTAAGGGTAGTTAATTACTGATTGAAGATTAATCAAGGGTGATTAATAAATGTTGTTTAATTAAAGGTTAATTACTTAATGTAATTAATTTAATTGAGTAATTAATAATTAATTTGTAATTAAGGATCATTAATTAATATAATTAATGATGTAATTAAGAATTGATTAATTAAGTAATAATTAATAAATGAAGTAATTAATCAATGTAATTAATTAAGGATTAATGTAATTAATTATAATTGATTAACTTAATTAATTTTAGTTAATTAATTAATGATGTAATTAAAGGTTAATTACAATAAGTGGTTAAGGATAATTAATTTGAGTAATTAATTAAGGATAAATTACTTGAAGGTAATTAAAAGATAATTAATCAAAGATGATTAATTGAAAAAGGTAATTAGAGGATAATTAATTAATTTGTAATTAATTAATGGTTAAGTAAGAAGGATTTATAAAATGAAGTAATTAATTTAATTCACTTTAAATTAATTAGAGATGATATAAATCATTACTTATGGATGGATGATAATACTGAATGCTTTGCATTGATTGATATCTCTGATGAGATATATGCTGTATGATATGGATGTTAGTTGAATTGTGATGATAATATGGATTATCTGATAATGTTGATTATCTATTGTGAATCATCTTTCTATGTGTATAAAGATAATGAATTGAATTGTTTTAACCTTTAAAACAACTTGGCCTTAAAAGATACGTCTTTGGATTTCGATGAGACCGGGATCGGGTTTCCGTATACCGGATTTCCAGGTCTGGAGACCCGAATACCACATTGATCCAAATTAACGATAGGTCGTGAATAAAGTGAAGATGAAGATTCAGAGTGCAAGGGTTATTGTCGTTAACTCTGAGGTTGATTCCAAAACGAGTGTAACGAGATAATGCCTTCGGTTTCGTTCGAACCCGGAACGAACTTGTATGGATTGAATGCTTTCAGCACATCGTCAGGTGGACGATGAGCATTCTAAGATAGATGTGTTCTATTTAAAGGTAATCATGACCTCAAGCCTCATCAACCGGGAATGGCTAAAACAGGGGAGGTGCAGCAAGGTTAGTGGGTAGCACCCAAGTAGGACAAGGTTACCTCTGTCTAGATGTCCCTTTCTATTTTCGACTTAGTGGTGCGGTTGCTGATCCCAACCGTGAGGTATCTTGTGCGGGAATTATCCAGTAAGGGATGTTCCGACCTTGTGTTGCAGGGGATTGGGAGTGATCCTCGGTACGGTGATCTAGGCCACGTACTGTGACGGGCGGTACCCCGGTAGCCCTGCCATTGTATGGAATCCAAAATCCAATAAGTGCCAACGGACTTGATTGTATAACCCACTTTGTGGCTAGTACGCTGGAATTTAATAATGTAACAATTTCGGCTATTTCATATTTATTTGAAAACCCTAGACCCTATTATAATACAATCGAATTTCCTATCAAATGTTTTGGTTAGCGTAAGGTAAAAACTTACCCATATTTATTGGTGGGGAGTCTTACGTGATACCTTTTCTTTCAAAAGGTTTTGAAGTTAAACAAGTTTAACCTGTTACTCACACCAGACCCATGTCTGACCCAAGTTGTTTATTTCTGTTTTATAAACTCTTGGGTACTCAAATTTTTACGAGTAGCCAAGGGAATTCAGGTTAGCCTTGACGAATTGTGGAGGAGTAATGGAGCAGGAGGCTTCGACGTTGTAGATAGATAGTAGTTTCCGCTGTGTTGATCTTGTTTAGATCTTTGTTTTGTATTGAGTTGTAATAACTAGACAGATGTTTATAACTGTCTAGTATGTGATGTGTAATCTGTGTAACTCTGATAAGTGTTGTATATGATACTATGTAATAGTTTATGTTAATAATATAATTTATTCGTTCCGCTGTGAGATCGTTGTTGTTGTTTCTTTCTTTCTTCTCTTCTTTTCTACTTCTCACCCCTTTCTTTCTTATTAATGATTCGTCATTCTGTAGAATGAGTGGCGGGTCGTTACAATTACACTTTGAGATATAAAGCCGATTTCTTTCAAATACATTTCTGTTTGGTGGCGGAGAATTTATTCTCTTAGCTTAACACCCTTCTCTGAGACATACGAGCTCAGAGGTTATGTAGTTGAAGTTATCAGCGATATATCCCAATTTGGTAATGTGGCATGCTGAGTGTTGCTGTGTGATGATCAGTGTTTGATCATTTGTGATATGATCATTTGTTTGATCTTATATCTTTGTGATCATAGGTTGATCATCTGTTGACCCAAAGCGTGGCTTTTTGAAAAAGCGTAGCTTTGTGGATGAGACTTCGTCGAGCCTCACAACCCAGTAATGGTCGAAACAGGAATTGTGCGGCAAGGTTTTCAGGGGTAGCTCCCCTAGGGTATGACCATTCCTTCTGGAAAAGGGTAGTATCATGGTATGGAGCCCAGATACTTACTCATGTGGATACACTTTCTTTATGATGTGTGATGTTGGTTATCGAGCGCTCGGATAAAGGTCCCAAAGGACCGGGGGTGGCATATCTGAGGTTTCTTTTATCCCTTGGGAAAAGGGGTTGCCGGCCTTGTTTGGCAGAGAACAGTTGGTTCTCGGAACGTCCCGCCAGAGGCGTTTCTTTCGTGGAATAGGAAGTTCCTTAGCCTGACCATTTGTTGGAAATCCAAACAAAACAATACGAGCCCTGTACGGTTTTAGTTGTATTACCTGCCATGGAATGTGGTGGTAACCTGCTATTGAACATGGTAGCTATAGTAGGCATAAGTGCGAAATGTCTATGCTGGCTAAGATTTATATTCTACTTTCGAAATTGTTTTCTACACTATGCACTAGTAATAATATCAAATGATTTGATTTTGCGTAGTAAGCATCTTTGACTATCATAAGAAGAAATCTCCTCCAATTCTGCGTTTGCATTGTGTGTGTGGTGGGAGGTCTTATGGTAGTTTCATTTTCCAAAAGCATTGCGAATTGACTTTAAAATTCTCTGCTATTTGTTTTAAAGATAAACTGTTTTTGTTGCTCACACCAGTCCCATGACTGATCCGGAGTTTATTGTTTCTTTCCTAAACTCTGGATGCTCAAAATTTTTCTACACGAGCAGTCTAGAGTTGGGTTTTTCAGATAGTCAGATTAGTAGGTTATCTGGAGCTAGTTCAGTCTTTGGATCGGACTGCACTTGCTTATCTTGGTGTATCGTTATTGGGAGTTCAAGCTATTTCTGGATTAGTGCTTTGAAGATGGAGATTATCCGCTGCTGTTGTTATCTTTTCTTTTCCGCTGCTATTTGTTGTATCATATCTCTGATGTATATTGATATTCATTGTATCACTCTGTTGTATCAGATATTGTATATCAATGTATTATTCTTTTCTTCCGCTGTGTTATTTACTTAACTGTGTTATAAGCTCCCGAGAACCAGATTCGGCATTTGAATCTACGGCATTTTGAGTACAAGTGAAGTACGGGTGCCGATTTTCGAAGGTCGACTTTTGGGTCTTGACAACGACTTTGGGCCTCCAGCTCCTCTCCTGAAGCTCCACTGCTTCCAGCTAAACTTGGAAATATGCTCGGTATGACCCGAGCATATAGGAAAAACCACGCCCGGGTCAGTCTGGTAAAACCAGCGTGAGAATTTAAATCACAAGGAATTTTATTCGTTATAACTTTCAAAATCCTTTTAAAACCAAAGGTATCTCGTAAGACCATGCCATACATAAACACGACAGGTTTTTCCCTTATGATAACCAAAACCTTTTATTGAAAATCCAATGATATTATAATAGTGCCTAAGTACAAATACTTATTCAAATAGCTGAAATTGTTACATTAATTAAATTCCAGCATACTAGGCTCTACAACCAAAACCGTAAAGGCATGTATTGGAGAATAGATTCCATACAAATGACTAGGCACTGGGGTACCACCTACCATAGTACACCTCTAGAAAAATGTACCGAGGACTACGCCGGGATCCCTTACAACACAAGACCGGACTACCCCTAACCCGGATAGACCGAATATGCTATCACCCCAGGTGTTCCCACCCTTTCCGAGCTCTTCCGCGAACCGTAGTAATAATATCCGAGGGTATCTAGAAAGGTGATAAACATACCCTAATTGGGTGCGACCCACTTAACCCTGTTGCATCTCCCCTGATCTTCAGTCATTCCCGGTTGATGAGGCTTGAGGCTACGATTACCTTTTCAAGGAATTTTCACTTAGAATGCTCATTGTCCTCCGATGACAATGTACTGATAGCATTCATCCATACAAGTCCGTTCTGGGTCCAAACGGAACCGAAGGCACTATTCCTACTACATCCATTTTGGAATCATCATTAGGATTAGTAGCGATTAGCCCTTGCACTTCACTGCTCCATCTTCAACTCCATGCTCTTGTTTCCACTTTGAAAACGTACTCGTTGGATCGAAGTAGTTTTCGGATAACTTATTTGACCCTGGTCTCTTCGAAACAACGTTCGATGTTTTTGGTAAACTCAACCCCGGTTCTTTACGAAATAAACATACGAAAATAAGATCGGAGATCACCTCCTAACTGTTAGTGGACGAATTTCCTTATCATCGTCCTAGAAGAATGAAACAAGTTTATACGTACAGTATAGCACCTCGAACGGTAACTGTACCACATAATCCCCGTGTTTCTTCTAGATATTTCCAAAGTTATGATTTTGGGACCAGATTTGATAGTCGGTTATTTAACTATCAAATAAACAATCATTCAACCAAATATCTCATTTTCCACTGAAAAACACTAAGTCTCATTTAATTTAATTTTAACAAATTAAATCTCTTTATAAAAAGGTATGTACTTATTCCATCAGAGTAAGTATGTTCTCTAACCATTCTTTCAAAAATATTTGAAAACCTTTTAAAATAAATATGGGAAGCACCACTGCGGTATCAACCATGGATTCACAGCTCAATGGTTACGTCTCTATCCCAGAGAAATCCAAAACTTAACTGTAGGCACTCTCTGCCTCCGATTTCGCCATGAAAGTATACCATTACTTTCCGAAAACTTTATTTAATAATTTTCAAAATAATACTTATAAAGTTTCAATTTAAATTTTCCAAGATCTAATTAAGTAAAATATTCTTTTATAAAAGTTTACTATATAACATAATATTTTAAAAACATTATTAATATTTAATAAATTTATCTTTTGAATAAATATACTTTAATACTACCTAACCCTTAAGTAATAATTAACTTTAAACAATCACTATAAAATAACTTTAATTGATAATTAATATACTTTAAACAATTTAAATAATTAAATAGCTTTGAAACAATAATTAATACTTTTTGAAATAATTTTTAAGGATAATAAAATAATTACTTTAAATCATTATCAAAATATTTACCAATTAACTTTAAAATATCATTTATAAATAATAATCATCCTTAAACAATTTTGGTTCAAAAGTCAACCTCCAAATCGAAAATGACTTATTATTTTCAATGATACTTAATCAAATTATCATTCGTTCCATGACAGTACAGAATAACAGATACAGATATTCACATCATTCTATTTTTAACAAGCAATTCAACATCATATTGCTAATATAATTTATCATGAAAATAAATAGATGTCCGTACAAATATAATAGCAGAACAGGGTTTTATTTCTGCTAGTAAATGTCCAAAAACAGATATATTCAGTAATAATGGCAGAAAGGTGTTTTATTCTGCCAATAGGGGTCCAATTAAATATAAATAGCGGAACAGTGTTTTGTTCCGCTAAACAGATGTCAAAACATCGTAATTAACTTTAATTAACTTATCGTTATATTTGTCTAGGCAAATAACTTCAATAGATAAACATATAAATTTAGTTGACGATATTTGTTTAAATTGATTATTTAAAATTCTGCCCGTTTCAAATTGCTATTAAATTTCACTTAGTCAAACTCGACAATAGTTTGTATGACGACGTAGTGTCCGTCGATTCGAACCCATTGCCACAAATCTCGCGTAAATCGGGATTCGTACGAACAAATTATAACATTTAAAAATTTACAACATATATATATATATATATAAATCAACAATTTATATTTAAAAACTTCTTACTCCATCTCCCTGGGCCGAAACCTATAACTGACATTCCTAACTGTTTTGATTTTTTTTAAAACTTTCCCTCCATTATATATATATATATATATATATATATATTTAAAAAAACTGGGCCGAAGCCCATACCCAAAGCCAAGACGCCATCCCCCCTTCTCCTCCCTTTCTCCTATCCTTCCCGTTCTACCACAACAGCCATGAATAAAAAAAACCAAACAAATTGCATCGATCAACCTACTACAATCATCGATCACCCAAGCTCTCGCACGCCTCTAGGCCGAAACTAGGCTACCGCAACCCATCGCCACGACTCAAACACGATCGTCCCCACCTATTTTAAATCAGCACGCTTATCCTCGCCTGGATCCCCCTTATGCACGCATGCATGTTCACGTGCACAGCTCCACTACGCCACCGTTCGACCAATCGGGATCACCCACCAACGCCCCTGACCACCCTCGACCATTTTCGCCCCCTTGCTTCACCTCCGATGCACCTCTGTCCAATTCGAACGAAGCACTGCCCTATAAAATCATACGCGACCAGTGAACCTCCTCCCACGACCACCATGTTCACCTAGAACACATGCCGCCTGCGCTACTTTAATCTCCAACACCCCGAGCACCTCCAAGCCCACCACGGCCACACTCAACTCTTTCCTGTGCAACTGCGAATCCCATTCCCTGAACCCAATTAAAACCTGACCTAAACCCTAAAACTGCCACTCCTACCCAAATCAAAACAAAATTCAAAAATGCGCCACGGCGAACCCCTTCCTCACCTCGCAACGCCCCTCCTCGGCCAAACTGCACCACCCACCTTCAACCGTATCGTCGGAATTTATTTTTTGAACGAATTTTGTGTGAGAAATGCGGATTACGGATCTTAGGGCTAGTATAAACACTAGAGGGGGGTGAATACTGTTTTAAAGAATTACTAATTCTTTTCGAGTTTATATTAATTTGAACACAAATGTATACAATATTCAGACACAGATATGATCACAGATTCAAACACAGATGCAAATTTAAAGTAAAAGCAGTAAAGGAAAGAACACACCGGATTTTATACTGGTTCGGAGTTATCCTACATCCAGTCCCACACACAAGTACGGATTTCCTTTCAAAAACAATCTTTACAATTACAACCCTTGATTTCAAGGCCATGAGGTACACCACTCCAGATTCACAATCCTCTGGGTAGAGATACTTGATTTCCCGGGCAACAAGTTCACCCAATTGATTTCCTAGGCTACAATCACACCTTTTCTCACTTGATTGATTTCCAAGGCTACAATCACACCTTTTCTCACTTGATTGATTACAAAGTAGCCTATAACTCTGAATAGCACTGGGATCTTGTTGAGATAGTGATAGAGAATCAAACCAGAAATGATCTAGTTAAATTCAATGGTGATTTCGGTAGAGTAATGGTAAGAATATATATAAAGAAATGTGGAAGAAGAAGAGGAGTGAAAACCAGAAAAATATTGTTAAAAATTCGTTGAAAACATCCCCTATTTATAGAAGAACAACAGCCATGTCTATTCGTGAAAGATTATGGCGAATAGACACTTCTTTTGAAATTCAAATTTTTGAAACCAACTGCCACTATGCCGACATGGGTATCTTGGGTATGTCGACATCCCAAAGGAAATTTTGGTGATTTGTTTTTCTTTGAAAATTACTTCTATCTTATATTAAAACTATTTTAAACTTTATAAATATACTTAACTATTGTTAAAATACATAAGTAAATATAGAGAATAATATATATATAATTTTACTATAATTTTATATTTAAATCTAAGTATAAATATATTATAATTAAAAGATAGTTTAAAAAAAACGAAGTTTAAAAACAAGAGTTTATTTAAAAACAAAATCAAAGAATATTTTAAGGCTAAAACATCGTTTTGAAAATCATTTGAAAAGATAATTTTTAAGGCTAAAACATTTTGAAAAGCAGTTTTGAAAATCATTTTGAAGTAGTTTTGCAAGCTTCTTCCTGCAGAATATCTCATCACATCAGGACTCGAGACTTTGTACAAAACCAGGATGTTCGTGGGTTTGTAAGCCACTTGTCGTGGGTTTGTAAGCCACTAAAAAGCTAGAAATGGGTTCCATCCCAAATGAAATATGAAGTGAAGATTTCAGTGCTATTATGAAGTTTAACATAATTCTAAACTCAATACTTATCTTGTATTATTAAAATCTTGAACTCTTGATAACTTGATTTCTTGATACTCATGAGTCTTCAATCTTGATATTTTTTATCTTTAAATTCATCAGTCTTGTATCTCTATACTGTACAGTCTTCATTCTTAATACCTGCATGGTTAAATCCTGCATATACATATATATCTAAACTATAATGTTAGTATTTATATTTTATAATCTTATTCTAAGGTTGTTGTCATCAAAACCATCATCTCAAGGACTAACATTTTGGTCATCTCAATACTACTCACAACATAGGCCATTAGAAATCATAAAACCTTCACTAAAATTCCTATCTTCGTATGTCGATCACAAATATGTACATGATTCGATGTTTTAAACATATCGATTTTCGTCGAAAACCAAGTTATTGACTGTATTTTTGAGATTTTTCACACTATCCAAAACGAACGAGCTTCAAACTATTTTTAATGAAAACTACACTCGAAAACAAACATTTCTCTAGTTAACATCATCCGCAAACTCGAACTAGAATTTGAGATAAAGATTTTTAAAGATGGATTATGCATGTATTTTTCCCACTGTTAAATATAACAGAGTAGAATTAAACACTTCCAGGCTTTTCAAAAATAAATTTCTCACCTTAAACATGTTTGAAAACCTTTGAAATCTTTTGGGCAACTTTAGTCTTTGATCTGAACTCTTGAAAATGTCACCTTGCTTTGGAATTTTGGAAGAACAAAGTGTTTTTCTTCTTTTTTTCTTTTGTTTACAGAGTATTGTTTACAGTGTTTTTAAACCCTGAAGCTACACACACATGCCTTTATATATACACGTTTGCATGTGAAATAATATGCATTTGAATAGGGTTTTTGGGCTTAAAAGTTTTCAGGCCTGTACAAATATTTGTACAATGTTTTTGTGATGTATTGAAAAGAGGATGAAGTGATATATTTTTGAGTTGAAAAGAAGTTAAAATGTGTATTTTGGTATTTACTGCTTTTAACCAAACCAGTATATATGCTGATACTCTTCTTTTACCCATTTCTACTTGTTTCTCTCTTTACTTTGTTATTTACTTTTATTTTTACTTTTCTACTTGTAAAATTTTGACGAAGCCATATTTTCATTTGACTTGCTTTTCACTTTTTTACTCTCACTTGTTTTTAAACATGCTTATATATATATATATTTGAACAGAATTTGCAAAGTGTTTTTAAATAAGCCATTTAAGTCTCCATATATAGACACACACACACACACACTTCTATTAACATATATATATATATATATAACTCAAGGCATTTAAAAGTCTTGCCATTCCATTTGTAAATAACATTTTGTTAACACTTTTCTTTTTATATTTAAAATGTATAATTTCAAAGCAAATGAATTTTTTGCTATATTATCTTTATAAAAATAACATTTGTACTAAAACATGATTTTGTAAAAGATTTCTTATCAAAATGATTTAAAAATATATATTTCTACTAAAATATGATTTAAAAATATATATTTACTTCTTTTAACATATTATTTATACTGTTTTTAGCATACAATATTTATTTGTTTATAAATAATATAATTTTCCTTTTTAAACTTATATTTATATATATACATTCTCCTTAACTAATATGTGTATATGTATATAGGAAAATCCAATTTTAAACTCTATCTATTTATAATACATTGTATTTTCCTAAGTCATATCATTTCTATTTATAATATTTTCTTTTCTTTTTCATCTATATTTATTTGCTATGAAGTAGTTTCCAAATCATATATATATACGTATATATATATATAAATTCTATTGTTCTGAATATATATATATATATATAAGAAATTCCAATTAAATCAATTTCCTATTTTATAAATAATACTCTGGAAACTCAAAATATTATCTTGGCTTGCAAAACTGTATATTATTACCAATTGTTATTTAACGGGATTTTTAATTGATTAAAATACCGTATTATTAAATATTAAAAATTAATATTCAAAATTCAAGACGACAAAAATTCTGGGTCGTTACAGTGTGTTCCGAGGTGGGCGGTAGTAGCTGATTGCCGTTACCACTAGTCCGGATCTGCAAAATGGTTGTATCCTACCCTGGGCATTGCCTCACGTGCCTTGTCGCGCCCACTTCAAGTTTGTTTTGTACCGTACCTATGGAGTGCCCTCTGGGTAAACCACCGGTTTGGTGGAGCTTACAGTATTGTATAGACTATGGGAATATATAAAAATGTGTTAAGGGGGATTTGGGTAATGCCTTAACGCTATTTTAATACTTTAATTTACTGTAGACACTATTATAATAGCATATTGTACTATGTACGTAGATAGTTTAATGGATCCTCAGGAGATGGAAATCCCGAACATCTCTCAAGTTATTGCACTCACGTTTGACACTGGATAGGAGATGTCAAACCTCGTAAATATCTCTGACGCCGTTAAACTCATATTTATTTACTGTCGATTTAAATTACATAAGATCTTTTAGTACTGACTCGAGTGTTTTGTCTTTTCATTACGCTTGGGTCAGTCTGAGCTTTACTGTGTATTGAAGATTGCTTTCCTGGAGGACGAAGACGAAGATTTAGTACTATTATTATTTATTATATTATATCCAGTGCATCATGTTGTTCCGCTGCATTTACTTATTTATTCCTGTTGTATGTAACTCTGATCTGTATTGTAAAAGTGTAATCAAATATTATTTGTAAAATGGCTTCATGAACTATTTATTTGATTATTATATTTCCGCTGTGAGATTCTGTGTTTGTTTTCTTTCTTTCTCTGCTTTTTCTTATTTACCCCATAACAATCCTCCCTTTTGAATGGTTTGAGTTTGACATGTGTGGTTTATACCGTCCAAAAAGGTGGGTCGTTACATTTGGTATCAGAGCTTTGGTTTAGCGATAACCTTAGCTTTGTGGGGTCTGATTCATTAGAAATAGGGTAGTAATACCCTAGAGTGAGTCGTTGAGTGTATATATATGAAAGAGCGTATTTGTCAGTGTTATAAAAGGTTTTGTATTGTGTTAATTTTTTTGTTTAGTATTTATAGATTCTGATCGGTACATAGGACGCTATGACATCGATAGGGATTTCTAAACATTTAATAGAGCAGACCGACACAATATTGTTTTGCAATATGGGTAAATGAAATAATTTTACCTAATATTATATTTTGTATATAAATGAATAATTTTATAAATGTATATAATGGTATGCGATATGTTTGTTGGTTAGGAAGTTAAATTTTATAAATATTGGGTGTAAAATAGGATTTACAAGTAAAGTAAATATAAATTGGAAAATTGAGAACTAAAGTTTCGGGATTTTGAAAATTTCTTTCGAAAGATTTTGGAATATAATATTAGTATTATTTGAGAGTATTTTCTGATATGAATATTTCAATATGATTTGAAAGAAATGTTTTAAAAGAAATTTTAAAGGAAATAAGTTATGTACTCCCCTCTCTGTCGCTGGAAAATAATTTTGATGATGAGTGCATGCATCATCGACGTTCATTTTCGAGTTTCAAAGTGGGAAGTCCGCGGTAGTAGTTTTACTGCACATTTGTTTTGATAAACATATTTTAATTTCAATTTCTAAATATGATTTGATATATATATATATATAAGTTATGAGTATGTATATATATTTTAAATGATCTGAAAAGGAACTCGGTATTTAGTTCTTAAGTTTTCTGTAAATTGGAAATTTTAAATTATTGTAATGAATAAAATCTTGACTATATTAAAAATTGGAAACTACTGAAATGAGAAAAATAAGAATTTGAGGTTAGTGATTAAAGAAAAATATAAGAAATTGAAATTGGTAAACTATAAATCAAAAGGACATGAAAAATAAGAAATTGTAACTATTGACCATTTAATTTACTACATGAACAAGGTAACTTGTGTAACATTCGATTTCATTCTAAAGGGCATGTATATAACTTACCAAAATATTAAAAGGTGAAATGTTTAATAAGAATATGTAATAGAATATTATACAAGCAAACTTAGAAAATGAGTGTTCAATGGAATTATGTTTATAAGTGAAGAATTAAGGTGTATAAGAATGTTATAAACTTAAGTTAATAATTTGAAATGCTAGTATTTATAATTTAATAAAAAGGAGGAATACTGTAAGTAAATGATTATAAACTTAAGTGATGTTTGAAGCCAATTATAATTAAGGTAAATAATAAAGTGAATACTATATGTGAAAGAAATAAAAGTGAAAAGAAAAAAAATAGTATAAGTTGCTTCACACATGAATATTGATGTAAAAAGGAAATCAAAGTAAATAATAAATGTGAAGTAAACTGAAATAAAAAGTATGTAATACTTAAATAATGAATTCATTGATTATTTTAAATAATTGAATGGAATAAGTGATTATGTAAGTAAATGGATGTAGAGAAATGGAAAATAACATTGTATGTATAAATGAGAAATGAAATTTTTGTAATAATGAATATAAATTTATGTAAACAAGCATTGTATGAATGAATGAAACCAAAGAACAGTAAATAATATGAAGGGGATTAATAAGCAAAACTTACATGACATTTGAATTATTGTTTGTTTTGGCTTATGGGATGGTTGGGAAAGAATACTTCTAACTGTATAAAGATGTATGAATAATCTATTAAGTTTTATATAAGATTGTTGAGTGTATGGTATACTTAGTAGTTTGTTTATCATTTTATATAGTTAAAAGTTTCTGAACCCGAACAAACCATTTGTTTTGGTTGTTATGGATGGATGGTTGATTACTTTGATTGCATGTGATGATTGTATGGTTTTGTTTGCAAGTGACTATTTTTATGTTGTGTTGATTTGTTGTTATTAATTGAAATAACATAAATATTTCTCTTTTGCATAATTTTAACTTCTTTGGATTATGTAAGTGAAATACAGGTTTATGGAAGCAATAACTACTACTTTTGGTTTCATAAATAAACGTTGTTTGCCCGACAAATAGGTACGTTTTCGGATTACGGTTTTCTAGCGATATTATAATGTTTTCCCGTGGTTTGAGATATATTATTTTGAAATATGTGATATATATTGTTATTATTGATAGTATTATTTTCTCCAGACCTCTACGTACAAAGGAGACTCTGTCGAAATTTTTCGTGAATTTTGGACTTGGAAATTTTGTGAAAATGGAAATGTTTTTTTCAAACTTTTATTAAACTTGAATAAGAAAGGATTTAATTGTTTATAAATTGATACATTTTATTTAAATTATTTAATTATGTAAATTTATTGTTTATAAATTTAATATTTTGAATAAAATATATATGTTGCTTAATTCCTTCTTTTCCTTTTCGAGGACGAAAGGTTTTGAGTGAGGGAGAGTGTAACAACCCGTAATTTTCGATAATTAAATTTATTTATTAAATAAGATTTTGAATTTAATGTTGAGAAAAATTAAAAATTTAAGGTTTAAGAATGAGAAAAATCACGAGAATGAAAGATAATAGTGTTAGTATAAGGTAATTGACGACTACTTTAATGCAATTGCAATTAATTGAAATGATTATGAATATGAAATTTGGTTATAAATTGTAAATGAGTAAATAAATCAAATGTTGTATATAAATGGTGAAGTTTACGTAATTAATTGAAATTGGTTAATATAGAATAATTTATTAATAGTGAAAATTAGGCCCATGTCCTTGTAATTAAACTTAGTCCGCGTAAACTCCTCCCGTTTGAAAACTTATATTTCCGATCCCTATTTTTATTTCTGGCTAAATTTATTCCATAAATACCCCTGTTTACATGTCGCGCTAATTTTAATGGTGGTTTTGATTTCGATTGCAAGTTTTTAATTCTGATTCATTTCGATCATTGTTTTAAGATATTATTTCGGATTCATGGCTTTATCTTCTTCCAGGTAAAATATTGTTTGGATTTGTAATCGATTTTGCGATATTCGTTTATAATTTTGTTATTTCTGTTTCGTTAGTTTTTTTTGTTTAAAGTAAATGAAAATTACAAGTATTCTATTGTTTATTTTATCTGAAAAATTAATGCGTGTGTATAGGGTACTGTTCAATGATATATTTTTTTAGCTTTGATTAAGTTCAGATTTGTCTGGAATTATTGTAGGTATTTTACATACTTGTCCGCAAATAATTTGAATATGTATGGTGAAAATGGTTCAAATTACTAATAGTTGCTGATGTATCTGCAATTTTTTACAATTATTGCATACATATTAGCAAGTAATGTACGTATTTCACTGTATTTGATTAAGCTCAGACTTCTGCTTATTTATCTGCTTTTTTTTTAGAAATATTGCTTACATATCAGCAAATGATATTGCTTACGATTTGAGTATTATTTTATGTGCTAATTTGTCTGCAATTTTTTATAATTATTGCTTACATATCAGCATATAATATATATATCCTGGGTTATTTATTTATTTTTTTATAATTGTAATTATGTTTTTTTTTAAATTAAAGTGTTCCTGGTGATGATGGAGTGCTTGTGCTGTTGAAGTTTGGATATGATAGCTTTTTGTTACGTCTTCAATTTGATAGTTCGGTTGTTATGTTGAGAAGTGCTATTTTTGGTAAATGAACAGAATTGAGTTCATTGTCATTTGAATTATACTACGTTAGAGATGGATTGAGAAGGAATATTGAAACTAATTTTGATCTTCAATCTATTTTGTTGTTGGCTGCTCATAACCGTGAGGATTACTTTGTTATTTTTGTTGATGTTGTTCCTGCTAGTTTTTCAGCTACCAATATTAGATCAGATGCTGTTTCTTGTAGCAGTGATTCCTCATTTGTTAGTACCGGTGATTCTAATATTCAATTCAGGCAGTTATTGAGAAATGATTCGAATCAATCTGTTTTTACGGGTGTTGGTCAACAATTTCTAGATGGTGTTACTGAATTTAGGCTCAATTTGATGATATATAGTATTAAGACCGGGTATAAGCTTGATTTGGTTAAGAATGATAAGGAAAGAGTTACGGCTGTTTGTTCTCGAACAAAATGTACTTTCAGAATTCATGCTTCTGTTAAGTTTAATCTTCCTGGCTATTTTGTTATAAAGAGATTTCATCCTGAACATACTTGTGGTGCTGGAATTCATGATATTAATGATCCTCCTGTTTCAAGTAAATTGATTAAGTTGTTGGTTTATCATCATATTCAAGCTAATCCGTTAATGAAGACAAAGGACATTATTAACCTATTTCAAACTGAGTATAATATCATTTTGAAGTATTATTTTGCTTATAGTGGAAAGAGATTGGCTTTAGAAGATTTACATGGAAGTGATATGATGTCTTATCACCATTTGAAGTCTTTTTGTGATGCTGTAATCGAAAGTAATCCTGGTAGTAAAGTAGTTTTGGAGTGTAATCGTGATACTCGTCAATTTGAGAGGGTTTTCATTGGTTTTGAAGCTTGTGCACATGGTTTTCAATTTTGTCGGCCTTTAATATTTGTTGATGCTACTTTTATGAAGGTTAGAGCTCAAGGTTGTTTGATGGCTGCTACTGGTAAAAATGGCAATGAAGGTATGTTGTAGATTAATTTATAATTGCATCGATATCTGCAATAATTATTATATGTTGCTGCAACATCAATATTTATTAAGAAGAATAAAAATATTTTACTTAAAGAAATCATTGCGGAAATCGAAGCAATTTTACATAAAAAATTGCTGAAAAGTATGCAATCTTTTTGAATTAGTGAAAAATTGTTGTGCAGTAATATTTGTTAATAGTTGCAGTTTTGTCTGCACCTTTTCAATATAAGTGAATAGTATTACGCAATTTGTTCAGTTATTTATATATTTATTGTTTTATCAAGTTTTTTTCCTATAGCAGTTGCAATTGTGTCTGGTGAAGATGAAAATAATTGGATTTGGTATTATGAACAGCTTAAAGATTTTTTGAAAGATGATAGTAGAAAGTTTGTTTTCATTTCTGACCGTCACCCTGGTATTCTTGTTGCTATTCCCAAAGTGTTTCCAGATTCAGTTCATGGTTCCTATTTTATCATTTAAACAATAATTTAAAAGTTGCTTTAAAGTCTGAATTTTCCAAATCAAAAAAGAAATGGTTGATAGATTTGTTTGGACGTGTTGCATATGCTTCTAATTTGGATGATTTCAATTTTGCATTGAAGAATTTTAAAGATGCTGGTGGTTGTACCGTGGCAAACTTTTTGAATGGAATTCCCTTTGAGAAGTTTACTAATGTTTTTTCCCTGCTTGTCGTTATGGTGAAATGTCATCAAACTGTTCAGAGAGTTTCAATAAATGGATTTTGGAAGAAAGACATTTACCAATCACTGCATGCTTGGATAGTATTAGAGTTAAGTTGATGAAGTTAATTTTTGATCGTCGAGAACTTGCTAATAGTTGGAATAGTGTTGTTTGTCCAGTGAATGAAAATCGGTTGAAAAGTCTATATTTGGAAGGAGCTTCATGGTTTGTTATAAAATCAAGTGATCATGTGTTTGAAGTTCATTCTTCTGTTCATCAATCTGTTGATTTAAATAATCGGACTTGTTCTCGTAATTTGTGGCAAATTTATGGTTTTCCTTGTGCTCATGCTGTTAGATGTTTCTTGAGTTGTGGAAAGTTAAATGTTTATGATTACATTGAAGATTATTTCAAAGTTGTTTATTTTCAATCGGCATATTCTCATCCAATCAATCCTATTATAAACTTTGTCAAAGAAGATGTTTTGATTGAAGATGTGGTTGTAGCACCTCCTAAAGGTAGAAGAATGTCTGGTCGACCATCAGCATTTAAGAGGATAAAATCTGCTGGTGAAATTTCAAAGACTATTAGATGCAGTATATGCAAGAAGTTGGGTCATAATAAAAGGACTTGTTCAGTGAAACAGATGTAGTCTTTTCTTTTATTTAGGAAAGCTAAAATGTATGGAGTTGAGTTTATGTTTTTCTTATTCATTTTAATGGTACTTTCTCTGTCCTTAGATTGGATGTTTAATGTCTGTAATGTATTAATCATGGTATGCTTTCGATTAATCATTGTTGCAGTATTTTCTGCAATTATTACTATTAATTGCACATATTTCTGCAGTTTTTCTGAATATTTGTTTACTTTTTATACCCCTTCTGTGAATACTGCTTTTTATATGAAGATGATATTTGTATAATTGTTTGGCATGAAATAAGATGTATCCATAAGTATATGCAATTTTTGTTAATAAATATAGAGGTATCGGCAATTATCTATTTCTTATGCTGACATTTCTGAAATTATCTGGTTCAAGAAATTCTAATATCTAAAAATTTGTGGAGATATCTGTAGATATATGGTTTTATTGCTGACATTTCTGCAACTATTTGGTGAAAGAATTTCTAATAGCTAAATATTTTTGGAGATATCTGCAGATATGTGCTTCTTTTGCTGACATTTGTGAAATTATTATGAGTAAGAATTTGGAAAAATAAATATTTATTGAGATATCTATAGATATATGCTTTTATTGCTGACATTTCTGCAATTCTAAGAGCAAGTATTCAATTACCTATAAATTTGTCGAGATAACTGCAGATATGTGTTTTTATTACTGAATACAATTGTAAGAAATTTTTTGGTAATAAACTCTAATATTGTGTTAACACAGTAATATTGTCTTTCAACTACATAAGTTTAGCAAAATATGTACTTACATTTCAGTATTCTTACAGAAAACATTACAGTTTGATACATCCCTCAAATATTTTGGTTTGCTTCAGAAAGTAAAAACTTTTGTGTCAAGCTTTCTTCTAAGCTCCAACTGTAAGGTTTGCAAGAAAGAATTTGATGTGCTAGTTCAGCTCTTTGTAAATCCATAGCTTCATATGAGAATTCAGGGTCTTCATTGTTGATTTCTTTGTCTTCACTTCTTTGTTACATAATGTTCATTACAAACATGCCACAGTCAACTCTGCAATTATTGACAAATATTACATAATCATTAGAAGAAATGTTCTATGATATGGAAATATTTGTACATTTTTTTGTTGTGTACTTACATATCAGAACGTTGTTGTGGGCTGTTAGCAAAAGTGATTTGCTTTGATGGTTCATGCTCTGCTTTTTCCAATTTCTTTAGTAAGGCAGTGATATAAACTCTCTGTAAAAAAACACAAAGATTTTGTTAAACAGTTTATTTTTCTCTGATTTATTCATTTTTTAATTTACATACCAGCTTTCTTGCTACCTTCTGATATTCTCCTTCGTGCCGTGGTTTTATGGAATCGTAGTGAATCCATTTCCTATCTTGTTTAATAAACTCCAACAGTGTAAAATGTGATTTTTTGTGGATAGGGAAGAACATTTTATTGCAGTTTGCAAAAGTTTTAGCTACTACATTATCGATTAGGGCTTGTGTTACATTCTTTGAATTGCTCAGTAGAAATGTCTGTAGGAGAATATATTAGACAATTGAATTTATGAACATTTAAAAAAATTCTTCAGTAGAAGATTATAAAACTTACAGTAGTGTAAACTTTTAAGTACAAGTTTTCTGCATGAACTTTACGCAATTCATGTGAATACCAGTCAATGATCTACAAATATTATTATAAGGAAATAGTGATAGTATATTTGTTGACAGAAGACTATAATATGATTAGCAGAAAAAACAATAAGTTCTTGAAATTTTGCATAAAAAAACAACAAGTTTGATTAAATGTTGCTGAAAAATCTGCAGATAAATGTAATTGTTTTGGATAAATGGAATTTTACTGACAAAACAGTAAGGTTAAAGAAATATTGCTGATAAATATGCAGATAAATGGAGTTATTGCAGATAAATGGGTTTTTGCAGATAAAACAGCAAGTCCAATTAAATGTTGCTGATAAATTTGCAAATAAATGGACTTTTGAGTAAAGTTCTACCTGGCCATCAAGAAATCTTCCTATAATTAGTTCACCAAGTGATGTTCCAGTTATAATTATGTCATCGTCTCCATTTAAGTATGCACTTTTACTGTGATATAATGATCAATATTAGTAAATGTTTGCATTTTTCAAATATTTGCTAATATTTCAGCAGGAAATTTAAATAATTACTTTTAGTTAAGCAATTATTGGTATACTTTGCTACTAAAAGAATTATACAGTTTTACCTGAGGTCGGAGTTATTAAAGAAGTCCTCAAGCAGCTTGATTTTTTCTTCAGATAGAATTCGTACATTTGACCTCCTTCTTACATTTATTTTTGTACTGGTAGATAATTCTTTTGATCTAGGTTCAGATTCATAGTCTTCAACTATTATTGGTAGGATTTGTACTTGCTGTTTTGCCTTTTTTGCTTTCTTTTCAGTTTGGAAATTCACTTCTTCAGCTAATTTATACCTTTTTTTGGCTTTTCAATTTCCAATGTTTTTTCTTTGATTTCTTCAGTTTTTGTTTCTGCTGAAGTAGATATTTCTTCGGCTTTTTTGCCTTGTAACTATGTGTAATGACCCTAGATTTTAATTTAATTTAAATTGATAATTAAATGAATTTTTGAATTTAAATTGTATAATTTATTATAAATGGAAGCGAGTTTCCCCGATTCAAATAGAATCTATATTAAGTCATATAAATTTAAACGATTTGTATATATGTGAATATATATGTATATAGATATATATGAGTAAATTTGAATATATATGTGTATATTGGATTTGAAATTAAATCTTAAATAAAATCTAACAACAAAATAAAATAAATATTTAAGCTAGAAATAAATTAGTTAAAATTCAAACAACATATTTTAAAGTAATATTGTAAAGGCAAAAAGAAAGAAGAAATACAAAGAAAAGACAACAAAATATAAATCATATCAGCCACTAAACAAAGTAATAGATATTAGTCTAAGAACAAACTCATTCCATATGTAGGCTAGGAATAGAAATAGAAACAAGTGTATGTAAGAAGTATAAGATAAAAATGACCTGTCAATATTAAAAAGTTATAAGTGTAAAGTAAAATAAAATATATGTTATAAATTAAATGTTTGGCTGGTTAAACTTGAATACAAACAAACAATAAATATAAATACTTAAGTAAACAAACGAAATACATATAGGATTGTACGTGAGTGTGAAAGCAAAATAAGAAATAACAAAACAATCTTCTTAGCACACAAAATATCAACTGTCAGCCCACTAAAGCAAGGCTAAAGAAACTTTGACCAATTTTGTACAATCTGAGTATCTATATACATCTATGAATAAAAAAATATATAGAATAAGGTAAGTATAGAGACATATACCTTGGCATTAAATGCTAGCACGAATTGATATCATCAGCCACCTTATTAAGAAGATATCTTTGTCCTGCTTTGTATAGAATATTATCACCTGTACAAACAATAATAATATCACCTGCACACCTCTTTTATTTGTATCAAACTTCTTCATTTTAGTTCGTTCATCCAAAGCTGAGTGAATCTGAGTAAATACCATTTCATACTTAAAACTTCAACTACAATACATATCAATTCAAATCAAACCAAAGACTCAAAGAGAAGTTTCAGCCTGCAAATTTCAATCTGTGTTAAAGAAAAGAAGAGATCTTTTCTTTCTTCTTAATCACGGTGAGTAACATCATCTTCTCCAAAATTTAAGAGTATGAAATCTTTTGTAAATACCAGTGAATAAGTATGCATGCATATATTTGTTAACCCTCTGTGTATATACCTGACATATGGGTGCATGTCTGAAACAAGAAGTTTACTCTGTTCTTGTTTTATTTTCCAGGTTTCAAACTTTTCAAAAGAAAAAAAATCGTTTCTTCACAATCTACTTGTTATTTGGATTTAGAGTTAAAACAAAAATTGTTTATTATAGCTTATATTAAGGTTTAAAAATTTATTCCAGTAAAAACAACTTCATAATATTTCTGGAAATCAAGAAACTGAACTAAACCTTAAATAAGTCAAATTTCAAACATTTTTATTCACGAATTCAGGTATGTAAATGGAATCCTTATCCAAAAACATGATTTTTAAAGTAAAAATCACAATTTATAGATCGAGGGCGAGAGAGCAGTTTGGGTTCGCTCTGATTTCATATTTTCGTCGATTTCTGGCGATTCTCTGGTTCGTGTTGGTCGAGATTTGTTCTGGAGGTGGGCGAGCCTACGGTGAGTCGAAAAAAATGGTGTGATAGTGGTCTGATGATCGTGGTGGGGGCAGGGGTCGTTTGAAGTTTCTAACCCTAGTTTTTACTGGGTAGAATATGTTGATTTGTTCTCTTCCCCTGATTGATCGAGTGCTATGGGGTTTCGAGTTCGGGTAGCTTGGTAGTAGACGAGTGCGTGGCTGGAATTTCAATGGTTCTGGTGGACGAGGTATTGGAGGCTACGCGATTTCCAGGTTTGGTGGTGGTGTGCCTTGATGTTTCCAGGTTTCGTTCTCGTGCTCGATTTTGAATTCGAGAGTATGGCGAAGTTCTGGCGGTCGAAGATTGAATCGTGGGTGAAGTTCGACTTGCTCGTTGACGTGGTGATGATCGGAGGTGATCCAAGTGGTGGTGCACGTGCACGTGAATATGCGTGTATCTGGTTTGCGTGAAAGTTTGGGGAAGACGAAGTCTTGTGTGTTGCTCGAGAATCTGGCGGGGACGACTCGAAGTTAGGGTCGGGGGTTTTGGGGTTTAACTCGAGTTCGTACTCGAGTATTTTGAAGGTGATAAGCTTTAGTTTTTAAAACTGTAAAATTAAACTTAAGTTTTGGAAAGAAATGGGTAGTAGGGGAGGACTCGGGTTTAAACCCGAGTGGCATTCGGGTTCGACCCGAAGTAGATTTAAATTCAGTTTTATAAAATTTTTTTTAAAAATAAGATTTTTGAAATTTAAAAACTTATTAGTTAAACTTTCTTTTTATAACATTACTTTATAAATATCAAATTGTTTCTTAACATTTGTTAAGGAGTTTTAAAATTTATTAAATCTAAATTTTGTTTTAAGTTAATTTTCTTATTAAATTTTGATTGTTTTCAAATACAATTAAATGAAATTATTTGATGTATTAAAGAATGGATAATTAAGATTAATTGTCAAGGGATTAATACTTGATTACTTAAAGACTTAATTAATGTGATCAATTAAGTGATCAATTATGGGATAAATTAAAGATTACTTGAGGTGATTAATTTATAGTAATTAATGGTTAAAATTGATCAAGTGGTTAGGGATGATCACTTATTGGAATTTTATTAAAGTAAATGGTAATTAATCAATTAAGGGTTAAATTATTAATTAAAAATAATTTATCAAACGGTGAATTAAATAATTAAAGGTTAATTATTTAATAATTAAAGATTGATGAATTATAATAGAAGGTTAATTAATTTATTATTAATGGTTAATTAATAAATGATTAAAGAATAATTAATCAAAATAATTTGTAATTTATCGATGTTAATTAACCAGGATTAGTAATTCATAAGAAATTAATCTGATTTGAATTAATCAGACAATTAACTGACCTTACCTATGGATATTTGAATTCTATTGGATGACTTGATTGTTTGATATCCCTGATATATGATGCTTTGTGATACATCCTGATTTATGTTGTGATCTGTAATTTACTTACCTGTTATTATCTGTCAATCTGTGAATGAGCGATAAGCGTTATAGTTATATCGCTTATCAACTATATTTCTGTATTTTAAATCTGTGATGATTAAATGATGTCGCATTATTGGGTAAAACCCCTGGACCACACCATACACACACAAATATGGATTTCACGAGGAAATCGATTAAGTCACAGATTTTTGAAAATAGTTTTGAATTTATATTTTTTTTAATTCAAATGTTTTGGAAATGGATTGGGTTTAAAGTGAAAAGCTTTTGAAATGGAATTTCAAAGATGAAAATTTATTTTGAGTAACTTGATTGAGTTTTGAAATTTAAATATTTGATTTAAATTTGAATTTAATATTTGAAATTTAATTCTATGATTTGAAACTAGGGATTAAAGATGTTATACCAGTTATATAAGGGTTAAGCTATTTTAAAAGTATTGATTTTGGAATGTGGATATAATTCAAGGGCTTTAACTCATGCAAATATAATTGGATTTTTCTGAAACGAAAACTATTTGTTTTCAGATAATAAAAACTTTCATATAAGAAATGAATTTCCAATTTAAGTAAAAGAATTTCAAGATTGAATTGAAAAATGGTTTTCCAAGTTATGAATGAATTCTTTTTTGAAAGCTATGAATTAAATCTGTTTATTTTTAATAGATTTAAAATGGTGAATTGTTTAAACCATTCGAAATGAAATTGTTTTGAAAGCTATAAGTTGAATCTTTGTTTTAAAGATTTAACGAGTTAATCCAATTGAAATGGAAATTGTTTTGAAATCTGTGAATGGATTTTTGTTGAAACTGGGTGAACTTTGTGAAATAAATCTTTTTGTTTAAAAGATTTGAAATGGTAATCGATTGAAACCATTTAAAAAGAAGTTGAATTATTAAGTTGTGACTTAATTGAAATCACATATCCATATGTTTTTAAATATTGCGCTCACTATTCGGGTTAGCCGGGAAAGGACCTTTGGGTCGTATAACCCATTCCGAATATGTGATATGACGTTATGGATAGCATTTGAAGACCGGTGGTAAAGACCAGATATTTTCGAAAACGAAAGGACAACTCGTCGAATGTCTCTGCATCGACTGGCCCCGATATAGAGATTTTATCACCCTTTGTGATGGGAAGTCCGGACGTGATTAGAAATTATTCGGATTTGCAAGGGCTTCTTTGGAAGTGCCTTCGGTTCTGTTCGAACCCAGAACAGACTTATATGGATTGTATGTCTGACATTACAATTTGAGATATAAAACCGATTTCTTTCAAATACATTTCTGTTTGGTGGCGGAGAATTTATTCTCTTAGCTTAACACCCTTCTCTGAGACGTACAAGCTCAGAGGTTATGTAGTTGAAATTTATCAGCGATATATTCCCAATTTGGTAATATGACATGCTGAGTGTTGCTGTGTGATGATCATTGTTTGATCATTTGTGATATGATCATTTGTTTGATCATTTATCTTTGTGATAATTACTTTGATCATCTGTTGACCCAAAGCATGGCTTTGTGACAAAGCGTAGCTTTGTGGACGAGACTTCATCGAACCTCACACCCCAGAATGGTCAAAACAGGAAAGATGCAGCAAGGGTATTGGGGGTAGCGCCCCTTAGGGTATGTACATTTCCTTCTGGATAGAAGTGGTATCATGGTATGGAGCCCAGATACTTAACTTATGTGGATGTCACAAGTATATATATATCTTACTTTGTGATTTGTTGCTGGGGCCTCGGTTAAAGGTTGGTTACAACCGGGAGATGGCATACTCGTGTCAGTAGTTACCCAGTTAGGGGTAACCCGGCCTTGTGTTGGCAGAGATCCGGTTAGGTTCTCGGGGCGTCTTTCCAGAGGCGTACCTATGTGGCAATGGGAAGTTCCTTGGCCTGATCATTTGTTGGAAATCCATCTTCCAATACGAACTGTGTACGGTATTAGTTGTAGAACCTGCCATTTACTTATGGTGGTCACCACTGTTTAGATGGTAGCTATAATAGGCATAGTTCGGAATGTCTATGCTGGCTAAGATTTATATTCTACTTTCGAAATGTTTTCTACACTATGCACTAATAATAATATCAAAATGTTTTGTTTACGTAGTAAGCATCTTTGACTAACATAAGAAGAAATCTTCTCTAAGTCTGCGATTGCATTGTGTGTGTGGTGGGATGTCTTATGGTAGTTTCATTTTCCAAAAGCATTGCGAATTGACTTTAAATTCTTTTGTTGTTCGTTTTTAAAGATAAACCGTTTTTGTTGCTCACACCAGTCCCATGACTGATCCGGAGTTTATTGTTTCTTTCCTAAACTCTGGGTGCTCAAAATTTTCTACACGGGCAGTCTAGAGTTGGGTTTTTCAGATAGTCAGGTTCAGTAGATTATCTGGAGCTAGTCCAGTCTTTGGATATGGACTGCACTTGCTTATCTTTGTGCATCGTTATTGAGAGTTCAAGCTATTTCTGGATTGGCGTTTTGGAGATGGAGATTATCCGCTGCTGGTGTTATCTATTTTCTTTTCCGCTGCTATTTCTTGTATCATATCTCTGATGTATATTGATATTCATTGTATCACTCTGTTGTATCAGATATTGTATATCAATGTATTATTCTTTTTCTTCCGCTGTGTTATTTACTTAACTGTGTTATAAGCTCCGGCGACTCGGATTTGAACGGTCGAATCTGCGGCATTCGAGTACGATGTAAAGTATGGATGTCGATTTTCGAGCGGGCAAAATTCGCAGGCGTTACACTGTGGATAATTTTGAATGCTTTCACCTGAAATTAATTTGAATGTTGGTTAATATTTCATTATTGGTTGTTGGTTAATATATTTTTTGTGAATAATTGTGAAAAAGTGAAGAATATGCTGCACTTTACAACAGTTGTTGCATTAATATCTGCAATTATTCTTCATATTTTTAATATATAATAGGAAGAATATTTGCGGATATATCAACAAATATGTTAAATTTTTACAATCTGGTTGAAAAACTAAAATTATTCAAAGCATTACCAAATGAAGGATCTTGTTCAATTGCTTTATCTTCCTCAACTATTTTTGTTTCTTCACCATCTTCTGGATCTTTCTGTTTTGCTTCAAAATTTATTTTTTCCCCATTATCAACATCTTTTTCTTTTTGTTCTTCTTTTTCTTCATCTTTATCTTTCTCCATTAGCTGAGATTCATCTTCAACAGTTTTGTCTTCAGTTTGAATATCAGTTAAATTTTCATTTTCTTCTGTCCTTTAAGCTGAAATATATGTTTGCAATTCAACTCTTTAGTATTTTTGACATAGTTATAGATTTTATGTGTTATGTTACAATGTATTATGTAAAAAATGAAGATTGTGGTGCACTTTTTAATAATTATTGCAATGGTATCTGCATTTATTCTTTAAAAATGTTTTTGTCATTTAGTAAGAATATTTGCAGATATATCATCAAATATTTTAAATATTTACATTCTTATTGGAAAACAATATATTATTGAAAGTATTACCAGATGACGTATTCTCTTCTGTTTCATTATCTTCACTTTCTTTGTTTTCTTCACTTTCATTTTCATCTGAGGAGTTTGGTTTGCTACCAGATCTTTCTATTAGTTGTAGCTCTACATTCTCAGATTCTGTGGATGATGATGTTTCCACATATTGTCTCAATTGCTTTTTTAGCAGCATATTTTCAGCTTGAAGTTTCCTGTTGTCCAATTCAAGTTTTCTTATCATTTCTTTATATTTTTCTTCTCTTTTCTTGTATAATGCTTCATATTCTTCATCTTTTTCAACTGCATCTTTCAACAATTTTAGTTCCTCTCCTTGAAAATCCTAGAATAAATAATTGAATCAAAATTGAAGCTTATGAATATTTGTATGTAATTATGTAAGAACTGTAAATAATTGTACAACTATGTTCAGTTTTGCTATTTTAAGTGCAGATAAATATGCAATTGTTTATAAAAATTGTAGATAAGTCATCATCTGTAGTGAATAATTGCAGCCAAAAAAAGCTCAACTCCTGCTAATAAATGCAGATATATCTGCAACCATTGTTAACTGTTGCAGATAAGTATGCAAAAAAATAGAGTACTGGCTATTTTTTTACTGAAGCTTAACAATTCTACAAATTAAATTGCAGTTATACTTACTGAGTTGTATTCTATGGTCAATAACATTATTGGCTTGAGTTTTGATATATCCCATTTGCCAGCCAAGGGATACGAGTTGTTGTATTGCAATTTAGCAGATTTCAAAATTTGTGTTTTCTCACAGATACACCACTGCAAAAAAGACAATTAGTATTAGAATAAATTATTAATTAATAGGATATTTATCTAATTAATCAAAAATTTAATACCAGTAATAATGTAACGCATGCATTTATTTTCCTTGGGGAGTCAATATATTTTTCAATTTGATTTATCAAATGTTTGTGAATCGTTTTTGGCCATGATATCTGCTACATTTTATCTTCACAAACACAATATGGAATCGTATTCCATGATACAGTTGAGTTTGGATTTGATATTAAGAATGTTGCAACCAAATGCAGTTGCAAAAGCTTTGCCGTATCTGCTTTTTCTTTTTTTTGATTTTCCTTTTATTGTTGCAAACAATTCCCTTTCTATGTTTTTTTTGTTGACACTTGTTTCTCCTTCAAAGTGTCTGCTGATGAATGATGTAAACTGAGCATTGCTTTTACCCTCTTTTTTCATATGGCCAGAAGTTTTGATTTGCTGACCCTCTGTAGGAATTGATAACAATTGACTTATATCATCCTCTGTGAATGTTAGTAACATATCTCCAAACTGGAAGCAGTTCAAATTCTTTCTGTATGCTTTGATGATTATGTCTATTGTTGTTGAGTTTTTTGTGTTTTCCTTTGCAGGTATAATTCCAACATAGATCATATGAATGAACTTGTAGAAAGGTAAATTCTGGAGATATTTTGTATGTGATACTGTCAGCAATTCTTCATTCTTAATCCTGCCAAGAACATCGATGAAAGGCCTTAAATTATTTCTATAGTTATCTTCTCTTGATGTAATTTTTTCTTCACTGTTTGTTTTTCTTTTTTTCTGTAGAATATTTGATCCTGATTGTTGTTCAACAGGAACAATTGAAGTTTCCAACATTACTTTTTTCCCTTCTTTTATTTCTTCTTTTGTGTTCTTCTGTAAAAGTAAATTAAAAATTATGAAATAAATATGCACAATCTAATAATATGATAGATGATGTTAAATACTTGTAGTTATAATGAATATGCAGAAAACACAGAAATGTATGCAATTATATTAAATAATTACAGTTTTTTCAGCAAATTTTAAGGTATATGAAAATTTTCATATATTTGGAACTGTTGCATATAATTTAGCAGTTTTAAAAAACAATTGCTTATATTTCAGCAATTATTTCAATAACTGTGATATCAAAATTTTATTGTTTCTAATCATACATATTCCCGAATTTTCTTCACTTTTTGGAAATAGAATGGTAATCCAATGAAAGTATTGAAAAAATTGTTAGCTTATAAAAACTTTTCTTCAATATGTTGTACTTGCATATATGTTAGCAGTTTTAAAAATTATTTGCTTAATTTTCAACAACAATTTAAATAACTGTAAACTTTAAAATATGGCTTTTGTTATTATAAATATTTTTAGTTTTTTTCAGTTTTTTCCAAATAAATTGGTATTTCAATGAAACTATTCAAAAAGTAGCATATAAAAATGAGATTACTCTGTTTAATTGAATTATTGCTGAAAAGTAAGCAGTTAAATTGAATTGTTGCTACTATATATGCAATATTGTTAGTAATGCTTATTTTTCTTCATACTTAAATCTTGCAAAGATATTCAACAGTGCTCAGTATAGTTGCATATCTATCGGCAATAATATGAATAATTGACATTAAACTACTCTAAAAATTACAGATAACACTAAGTTTATTCTATTTAACTGCTTTATTACTAAAAAGTAAGCAATTAAGGTTAATTATTTGCAGCCATATGTGATATTTTCAGTAATGTTTACTTAATTTCGTTTATACACAAATGTTGCAGAGAAATTCAAAAAAAATTCAACACAGTTGCATATTTGTCTGCAATAGTTGTGCAAATATAGACATTGAACGAATATATTGCTTAAAAATAAGCAAAAAAACACATTAATAACATCCTCTTAAAATTTGAAGAGAGGAAACAGTTTTTTGAACAATTTTTTAAAAAAATTGCAGTAATTACAGAATGTTTTTTAGTTTATCGTCTGCATTCTCAATTTTCTTTGTATTACCATAAAAAAGCTCGATTACATGCATGGCTAACTCGAAAATCTCCAAAATCCTTGCAAAAACCCTAAGATCTATCGATTTAAAACAGTGGAATATAAATCGACTACTTATGAAATTGAGATATATCACCTTCCATCTTCCCATTTTGCCTCGTTTGATTTTGAAAACGTGAGATATTCGACTTGATTTTGGTTGTTCTGTTTGTTCGATTTTGTAGAATTTTCGGATTTTGTTGAAGAAAATGTGATTTCAATTGTATCAAAGGTTGAACAATAAAAAAAGCGTGGGTTCAGGGTTTTACGATGATTTTTGAGGGTAGTTTGGGAAAAGAAAAGGCAGTGTTTAAAAATAGGGATGAAATTTTTATGTTTTGTATCTAAGGGATGTTTGGTGAATTATGAAAGTTATTAAGGATGTATGGCAAAAAAGTTCCCTTATTAATATGTGAATTTATTTGTTTTGTTTGTTAACAATGGAAATAGAATTGTGTTTGAAATTGTAAGTTGTAACAATGGTTTAATTATCATTGCATTATATAAGTTGTTGAAATTTAATCGGAAATCAATTGCAATAAATGTAATTAAATATTGCGTTAATATGAATTAAATTGATAACTGTAGACTATTGATGTAATAAAACATAAACCGATGTTAATTATATCCATTAGATAATGATTGATTGAATAAAAAGATTGAAATCAAATTTAATCAATTTATTGGGTTTTAAATTATAATTAATGATTATATTGCAATTGAAATTGAACGCTGTAACTAGACCAATATTAATAATTGAAATTGACCAGGAAAATTTGTTTTAAAGGATTATAAGTTTATATGTTGTCAAAACGATAAAAATTGTTGACTTTTAACTATAAAATTTAAAAGGTGATTTAATTAATTTAATAATAATTTATTTATTTAACGTGAAAATAATCATTTTGGCCACTATCTCGGATTTTGACGAAACCAGTTTCATCGGGTCCGTAACGATGAATTATTGCAGGATTTCAAGTTTCGTAGCGATCGGACTTGTCGTTTGATCGAACGGGCTCGAAACGCAGAGAAATCAATTTAATTGGAATCAATTTGAATTAAGCTGATTTTAAAAGCTAACTTCTTCATACGATGGAATTAGGACTTGAAACCTATTCCATTGAGTTTAAAAATATCGAAAATATCTATTTTGATATATGGGATGACCTGCTTTCGTTTCGGAAGCGAAACGAGTTTTTCTGGTCGTTATTGTCATTCGTACCAATTCGATACGTGTTCTATTTTCTTGTCGGGCTTTGTTCATATAAATAGATCTTTCTAATCCCAAGTAGCCTTTCTATTCATTATTACAACACGTATAATTCAATGTGTCTGCTTCTCCTTCTCAATGGCAGAAACATATTCCAATTTCAAAACTCTATTCCAATTTCAAATTCAATTTCAAAATCAAACTACTCCAAACCATGACATATCATATACCGTATCGAAGCTCTCGAAGAGCGTAATCCACGGGGGCAACTTGTTTTTCGATTCGATTCATCGTTTGTCCAGAAATCACCGATTTAACCTCAGCCGTCCATTCTAGGTTTTTACGATCCAACGGTGGATCGTCGCCCGATCGACGATCGAGAGGCGCCATTGGGAAGAGGAGGAAGTGCAGGTCGTAGTGTTGGCCATCGTTCATCTCATCATGGCCGGAATTTTCTAGAATGGGGGGATCTAGGGCGGAGTGGCGGTGGGCTTTGGTGAGGCCAGAGTGGCCGCGGCTGACCTGGGTGGTGCGCCTAAGGCTGCGCAGTGACGTGGAGGTGGTAGATCAAGGTGAACGTGGTCGTAGGCGAACATAGGGGCGGTGAAAGATGCAAATTGGTGGTGGTTTCGTTCGTCCGAACGAGAGGATCGAACGCGTGGGCTAGGGTTTCACATGCAGAGAGAGGGTGACGTGGCCAATTTGAAGTGTACATTCTCTTTTTATTTTATTTTATTTAAAATTCAATTGTCAATCGTTCTAATATATATAACTTTTGCATACGGACTCGGAGTTGGGCGCGGTTTGTTTCGTTGGGATCTTATTGGAATTCCGGACATTATGAAACAAGTTTGGATGAATTATGAGACTGTTAGATTTTGGACTTTATTTTAGATTTCGAATCGATTTGGAATCAAAGGTGAGTGTTTTAACCCACTCACAACTACTAAATTATCTTATGTTAGTCAAATTGAATTTATGATGTGATTATAAATTGATTGGTTGATGTTTGGTATATTTAAATTGTCATTCCAGTTAAATATGACTTTTATTGAATTGAATCGCTATTTAATTTAATATTGAATATTAATTGTCAATCAAATACTTGATATTGATAATCAGTTAATTGCTGTTATTGATTGGTTGATTTGAATGATGATTGTGATGGATGTTTAATTATTGATATTGGATGGTTGGATGTTATGTTATTATATATATATTGCTATAACACTGCAAGTTCCCTATGGGTTGAAATGATACAGACCCAAACGATCTGATAGATTTGGGAGAAATCGTTATAGGTTGAAATGATAGACTCGAGTCATTACATGGATTTGAAGTTAAATTTGGGATTGCGGGTTGAAATGATATATTACCGTAAATGTAAAAATATTTGCGGATTGAAATGATATACATCCGTATCACTTGACCGTAGGGTAGAAAATTATATACGGACACCGGATTGGTTAAATTAAATGATTTTTTTGTCCTAAAATTTTTGAATTCAGTTAAATGATATTTTGAAAAAAAATTAGTTTATATAAACTGAATTATTTTCGAAAATCCAAGTTTAAATGTTGAAATTGGAGTTGGTTTAATGAAGTGTTTAAAAAAATAGAAATGGAAATTTCAAGTTGAATTTGAAATATAACTGAAATTCATCGAAATGTAGTTATTGGAAATGTTTGAATAATTAAACTTTGAAATCTATTAAATTTAAGTTATAAAATTTTTTTAGTTCAAACATGAGTTTGAAATCAATATAAATTGAAATGATTTTTATGGGAATTTGAATTGAAAGAAAGTTTAGTTTATTGAATCTGGATATGGTCCAGATGTGTTGAAATGAAAGAAATAGTTTATTTTGATATCAATTTCAAACTTAATTATTTTAAAATATACTGTTCAAAGAATTATTATTTAAAAAAAATCCCGATTTTAAGATTTTCAAACTATTAAACTATTTAATCTATTTTCAACTAATTTAAAACTATTTTATTTAATTTAAACTATTTCAATTTATCTTAATCTATTTTAATCTATTTTAACCTTTTTAAGCTAATTAACCCATTTTAATTTATTTTAATTCTATTTAATTTATTTTAAATCTATTTAAACTATCTTAAATCCACCTAAACTATTTTAATCTATTTTAGACTATTTTAAAGTATTTCAAACTATTTTAACTATTTTAAAATATTAAAACTATTTTAAAACTATCTAAACTATTTTCTAAAAATAAAACGGTGTAAGGTTGGACTGCAATATTTAAATCCATAATTTAAAGTGAATATGGTTAAATGATGTTATAACCTAATTTGGGATTTAAATGATATTTTCTAGTGAAATGACATATTTGATTGAATATGATGATTTTGAAATGAGATTTAAACTATTTTGTCGATATGATTTCGAAAGTGAATATGATTTCGAAAGTGATATGTTTAAATTGAATATGATATTTTGATATCAATTATGAATTGATTTTTGAAATGTAAAAGAACCATCTAGTGTGCAATAAGCATTTGGTTGTTAAAGAGATCGGGATCAGATATTGTCATACTCTCTGCCAATACCGAAAACCACTTTAACAACTGTGTACGTGGTGGAGATTCTAGAATGAAGTATGATGGTTTGGCGAACGATTCTATATGAGGTATTTACGTAGCCCTGACTCCCGTGAGTCAACTTGATGTGACTAAAACAGGAGCCACGCAGGGCCAAGTGAGGTCGCACCTCCAATCGAACATGCTTCTTCGATACCATAATATGACTTACGATTGATTTGGTGGCCACTTCTTGATTTTGATTTGGGAGTGTGTTCCAAGGTAGACGGTAGTAGCTGCTAGCCGTTACCACCAGTCTGGATCCGCAAAACGGTAGTATCCTACCCTGGGCATTGCCTCGCGTGCCTTGTCACATGCCTTATCGCGCCCACTACGAGTTTGTTTTGTATCGTACCTATAGAGTGCCCTCTGGGTAAACCACTGGTTTGGTGGAGCTTACAGTATTGTATAGACTACGGGAATATATACAAATGTGTTAATGGGGATATGGGTAATGGCTTAACGCTATTTTAATACTTTACTTTACTGTAGACACTATTATAATAGTGTATTGTACTATGTATGTAGATAGTTTAACGGATCCTTAAGAGATGGAAATCCCGAACATCTCTTAAGTTATTGCACTCACGTTTGACACTGGATAGGAGATGTCAAACCCTGTAAACATCTCTGACGCCGTTACACTCATATTTATTTACCGTCGATTTAACTTACACAAGTTCTTTTAGTTCTGACTCGAGTGTTTTGTCTTTTCATTACACTCGGGTCAGTCTGAGCTTTTCAGTGTATCGAAGACTGCTTTCTTGGAGGACGAAGACGAAGGTTTAGTACTATTATTATTTATTATATTATTTCTGATGCATCATGTTGTTCCGCTGCATTTATTTATTTATTCCTGTTGTATGTAACTCTGATATGTATTGTAAAAGTGTAATCAAATGTTATTTGTAAAATAGCTTCATGAACTATTTATTTGATTGTTATATTTTGTCATTCCGCTGTGAGATTCTGTGTTTGTTTTCTTTCTTTCTCTGCTTTTTCTTATTTACCCCATAACAATCCTCCCTTTTGAATGGTTTGAGTTTGACATGTGTGGTTTATTGTCGATTTAAACCATCCAAAAATGTGGGTCATTACAGTCTGCTTTTGCATTCATATGTACTCGATCAGGTTGTGCATCCGATTAGCTTCTTCATCCATATGTACCCGATTAGGTTGTGCATTCGGTTGGCTTTTGCATTCAATGGTAAGCTCAGTTAACCAATTATGTAATAATGTTACTTTGTAGTATCGATTTTGTATATTTACCGAACTAAAAAAAAGATTTCATCAACTATACTTCAATTTTATTGTATAATAGTTAATCTTACCTTGTGGTGTTATTTTGGTTAAATGATAATACTCGGAAGAATTTTGTAGTTGCCATATTAATTTTTACATCATTTTCTCATATAATGATATTGTAGAGTATTTTTTTACCCGTTGCTATTTTTCCATTAATTGATAATTTGTGAGCAAGATGAGGAGACCAATAATGTTGTTAGGAGCTCGAAGATATACGATAGGAGGTGAGTAGAGGCATGATTTTGTTTTTTAGGGTTAGATTTTGAGGAGACGACGACCAGGGAGGTGGCGGTTACGGAAAGAGGCAGCTATAAGTAGTGGGGGAGTAGAGGTGTAAGACAGTGTGGGGAATGCGGTGCTGTGGGGGTGTAGCACCATAGGGTGCGGCGACGTAGGAAACCACTATTTGGCCTTCACGTAAATATGTGTCATTATGGCTAAATTTTGTAGCTGCGTCGTAGAAGTCAAAACAGTTTGAAAGTTTGTCCTTTAAACAAAATTACCCTTAAATAATTATTTATATTATTTTTAACTAATGAAGATCATTCGTAATCTCATAATATCATTATTCAATCGTTGTAATTAAAATTATTTTCATTAACATTGATTATAGCTGTTAATAACATTATTTTCATAACAAAATCAATAGTTTTGCTATTTTTCACTTATTATTAAATTCTATATTTATCACACAATACCAACGACTTGCCGACGATTACAAATTTATAATTTATTTTTTCTGTCCTTTTGAATTGTACCATTAACATATAAATTATCGTAAATGAGTGTCAGTGACTTCTTATTTAAAATATTTAATTATTTTAATAATAATTTGTTAAAGGGACTTCAGAAATGGATGGGATTAATGATATGGAGTCCACTTAAAATATAGTTATAAAAATACCGAAAAATATCAAGGAAAGTCCAAAATATGCCCTCTTTATCAATTTTTGGATTCCTATTCAAAATAATTACATAAACCACCATCAGTTTGGTTCTTTTTTTTTTCAATTTTAAAATTAATTACATAATTGGCCAGCGGCTTTGTTAATTTCATCATCATTTTCCAATAAAAATAAATCCATTACCAACCCATTAGTGAATTCTAATGGTTTGACAAACTTTTGTTTATAACTTTCTTAAAAGAGGTAGATGCTTGCAAACCAATGAAGAAAGGATTATTAATTGGCAAGTTGTCGGTGGAAGCACTAGTTTTCTTGTTTGTTTTTGTTTTTTCCTTTTTTACGTCTTTTGGTAGAACACATGCAACAATTTTTTTGAGTAAAATGAGTTATCCTTCCTAAAAGGAGAGCACCCATGTAATTTATTCCATACTTAAAAAAGATGTTGTCAACATGCTCGATATTTAGCGATTACCTCCCATATAATGAAAATAAAATAAAAAATTAACCCAAAGACTTAAGACTGGACTCTAAAGGACTCTTAAAACAATTTAATGGGTCTTGCATGCAGTAACCATGGCCAAGGACCTGATCAACTACAAATGTAATTAAAGTTGGTCGAATCAATATTAGACCAAACAAACATCTATAGATGCACTAAGATCCCCATGAGTAGTGGCCAAGGAACCCCACCCTGAGCATGCAGGCAGTATGAAACACACAATGGCAAAGGGGTCCGCTAGTCTAAAAGTCGAATTGTCAGAGCCTGTCTCGAATACAATATCCATCTTACCACCGCCTCCTCTAACGCTGCAAATACTCCACCAAATGTTAGCCTACCACACCCATGTATGTATATAAATAGAAGTTTATATATATATATATGTATGTATGTATGTATGTATGTATGTATGTATGTATGTATGGTAATATATAAAATGACAACAGTAAGAGCTAATGTATCTTGCTATCAAGGAGAAGTAATAATGAGTTGTTTATATTAGAAGTGTGTTATAATTCAGTGTTCCTATTGTAACAGTCGATTTTAGTTTTTAATGTATCACTATTACGTTTAACGTTTTCTAGTAATTCTTGAAATGAAGTCCATTTAGAAAATTTATAAGTAGGATTATTAATCTAGTTATATGCAAATAGTGTGATGGAATAAATCAGATTATCGATTCCTTTCAAACCATATGTATCAGCAGGAAATGGTGTATATGGTATCTAATAAGGTCTTTTGATTTATTCGAGTAGAATCTTAGGATGTTCAATAATTATCTGAATTAAAATCAGTAATGGTCCTTTAAAACTATAAATTTTTAGAGTGCCCTAGAGGATAGAAAAGATATGAAGACATTCGTAAAACAAGTGAGATAGCTTTTAAGATGGGTATAGAGAACACACATTTTTATCTATACAAAGGTTCTTTATATTCAGACATTCGATCATGTTTAATTTTTTATGAATTATTAACCATATGTATAGTTTAGCTTTAGAAGTGGTGTCAACTTTCCATATGTATTTTAAAAGACTCTGTTTAGTCCCTGAGAAATTCAAAAACTTATATGTCGATTCTAATGAAACTTTACTCTTGTCCCAACAACAGATTTTAGTGTCTCTTTCATTATCTAAGTTGTAAAGCTCAATTTTAGCTCAAAGCAAACCCAATTAGGTTGGGGGGTTCTTTCAGGGCTCGGTTGAAGGCGAAGTACCAATGGAAATCAAGGTGAGGGTTAAAGATCTCAAGGATTAATGCATTTTTGATGGTACAAATGTTGAAAAGCACTTTGAACTCCACTCCAAGTAGGGCCGGGAATAACCAACTGTCATGCCAAAACAAAGTATTATTGGCTGAGTGGACGATATTGTTATTTCCTAGGTTGAAAAGGTTTATATTTTTCAGAATGGATTTCCAGAAATGAGATAAATTGTTTGAATTAGAAATACCATGGTGAACATTAAAGGTTCTATCATAGAACTATTAAGAAATCATTTCCTTCGAAGTTAACTTTTCCTTACTATTACTATAAATTTCTAAAGCCATTTACCTAGTAAAGATGTATTTAGGTTATGGAGATTTATCACACTTAGACACCCTTCGTTACAGACCACATCACAATTACCTAGGCATTTAGAGACGTTAGATGTATTCTCCCCACTCCAGGGAAGTTCCTTCTAATTCTATCTATTTTGTCAATGACCCATTTAGAAAATGGGTAAAATGACATCCAATAGATAGGTAAAGCAGATAGGATGGAGTTAAGTAAGATGATTCTACTGGATCTAGAGAGTGAGTTCCAGTTAGACAATTTTCTCTCGTTTTAAGTTTAAAAGGCCTAATTATAAACCCAAAATATTCTATAGAAAATTTTATAGTTTTACAATTAAGTATGTTAGCAACTAGGTTCTCCATATTGTTTACATTGTCAAGAACTAAAACCGAAACTCTTACAGAAGTTGATTTGTAGCCCTGAGATCATTTCAAAATAGTATAATAATATAAGCTCCGAAATGTGTCTAGGAAGATGAGAGATAAATAGCATGGTGTCGTCTGCAAACTATAAAATTGAAAGACCATCGCTAGTGATCTCATTACATACACTGCTTAGAAGCCCATTATTATAGAAAGTTTGATAATCTTAATGAAGACATCCACCGTTAAGTTGAAAAGAAAGGATGACAGAGCATCCCCTTGCCTTAACCTGTGTTTAGATTGTATTTTGTTACTTAAAACACCATTAACCATTTTGCTTGAGTTTCTAGTTTTTAGCAAGGACATAATCTAGCTTATCCATTTAGGGTTGAACCTCTAGCCTGAGGTAGATCCTGTAGAAACATCCGGTCCACTGAATCAAAAGCTTTATCCAAGTTGATTTTAAAAGAGCACAAGTGATATTATTTTTAAAACAATAGTTTATGAATTCCTAGACTACTGCTACCACATTTGTAATGTTTCTACATTTTATAAAAGCAGATTGAGTTGTATTGATTATGTTATTCATTTTAGTGCTAATCCTATTAGCTAGTACCTTATAAATAATTTTAAGCAAACAATTAATTGGGGAGATAGACTTGAAATCTTTAAGCTCATTTTCCCCTACTTTCTTATATAGGAGAATAACATCTGTGAAGTTAAATCTTCCGAGTTGTAGCTGACGGTTATAAAATTCATTAAACATTTTATGGATGTCTATTTTAAGAACATGACAAAATGTCTTGTACAATAGAGTTGGACAATCATCCGAAACTAGAGATTTGTCACTAAGCATATTGTTAATTGTTCTAAGGATCTCTTCCTCGGTAAATGGAGAATCCAGATCATCAAAGACTATGCTAGAGTTTGAAGGGTAGAGATTGTCCCATCCAGCGTTAATTATATGTCTCATGTGAGTTCTAGATAGTTCTTTATAGTAGTTTGGGAATTCATTATTGAGTTCATTTTGACCAAAAATTTCCACATTCTTAATTGTGAGGGAGTGTATGGAGTTACTACTCTTGCGAAAGCGAATTTATAGACAAACTTAGTGTTCTTATCAGCTTCATCCATCCGTTGTACCTTAGATCATTAATATTTATTTCATATTCATTGATAACTAATATAAACTATTCAATTTTTCTACAAATTAAATGTTTCTAACAAACTAATTTATATTAAATTTTTTAAAAAATGTGAAATTCTAATTAAAAGTATACAGTTGCCGTTGAAGGCCATTGGAAGCCGTCATTAATACTAGCCATTGACGGCCTTCGAAAGTTGTTGGATAACGTGATTATACAGTAGGTTCGACCGAGAATAGATTCGTTATCTCTTCTTCCCCAAATTACTTCCTAACCCTAACCTTTTCCTCTAATATCCGTCGCCGGCTTCTCCTACGCGTCCCCAATCATCAAAAACTTCATCAATCTCCAGTCTCCAAGAGCCTAGGTGATTAGTTAAGCTCAAATCAGCCCGATTAAGTTTTATGTACTAAATTATGGTTAATTTCTGATTGTATTTGTTTAGAATACCCCGTTGGTTGTTTATAATACCCATTGAATGCTAACTACAGTTACTAGTGTTAAATCCGAAAATTAAAGTAAAATCTAGTGTATGTGTATATGCATTAATTAGTGTAAATGCGCACAAATCAGTGTTTAGGGCTAACTTAGGTTAATTAGTGCGTATGCGCATAATTTAGTGTATGTGTTTCCTATGTCGAAAATAATGATAGTTTATTTTTTAAAATATAATATTTATTCATAAGTCGTTAAACATGAAAACATAAAATATTTTATAAAAAAGTAAATAATAATAATAATATATTATATTATTAATAAAACATTTTAGCAAACTGATGTATAATGTGCTTTATTTTTTTAAATCTATTAGAGAGATTTTTGCCTCGTTTGACAAGTATTGTATATGATCGTTATATAGATATTCGTTTTGGTCAGAAAACGTACATCAATATTCATCTGATAAATATTTATCGGATTTGCCTATGTATTGGACAAGTTACAAACAAAATAAAGTAATTACATCTTGTAAATCATTTCATCTTAAACGGTTTATAAAATTTCGACAACACTTCTTTTTTTTCCTTATGCACACGCATTTGTGTAAGATATAGGAAATAAAGGGGAAGTGTTGTAAAAATTTTGTTGAATCGTTTAAAACGATCTATGAAATGTAATTATTATTGTGTTTGTAATGGGAAGTAGGATGACCGACCATCAAAGTAGAAAACAATAAACTAAAATTTTAATATTATATTCATAATTTGTAAAATTGTAAATATATAAGATCTTATAAAAAAATAAAAAAAAATAATAAATTATTTAATTAATAAAACATTAAAATGTGTAAATAAAGTGAAAAATATAATGTCAATCAATAAAATGATCAACACATTTTTGAATTTCTATCATATTTTTTTGAATAGAAAAAATGATCAATTACTTTATTGATTGAAGGAGCTGGATGTATCAACGAAAGGGATTGAGAGGCTCAATAAAGGAACATTATCATAATGATGTACACATATTTATTGAATTCGCTTTAAGTAATAATGGAAATGACGAAGAAATTCGTTGTCCGTGTAGTAAGTGTAAACACTTGAAGCATTTGATACCAAATATAGTTAAAGTTCATTTGTGCCAAAATGGTTTCATGTCGGATTATTATGTGTAGAATTATCATGGAGATTGTAGCACATAATCCTGTACAGTCAACGGAGGAGGTAGGTAATAACATTGTTATGGCAAATCCTAAAGAAGATATGGTTGAAGATACAACACGATCAGTGTTCCCTACAGTTGAAGTTGATTATGACGATGTAAATGTCGAAGAAGAACCAAATATTAGAGTAAAAATATATATGATTTATTAGATACTAATAAGAAACCCCTTTGGGATGACTGTAAAAACGACACCCAATTATCAGTAACTGCAGAATACATTTTGATGAAATCAAAATACAACTTCACAGAAGTCGGATTTACAGCTGTTATACAAGCTGCAAAATGACATATGCCACCCGATAATTTAATGTGCGAAAATCATTATGAAGTGAAAAAACTTATGTCTACTTTTGGTTTGCCGTATCAAAAAATTGATACATGTTTAAATGGTTGCATGTTGTTTTGGAAAGAGGACATCAATCTTAGGAAGTGTAGGATATGTAATAAGGAAAGATACAAACCAAGAAAATAGAAGGAAAAAGAAGTTCCATACAGGCGTAGCATTACTTACCCATCACTTCTAGGCTTCAAAGGTTATATGCATTTTCTATAACCGCACCTTATATGAGATGGCACGGTGCGAGAGCATTGGAAGAAGTTATGCTAACACACCCAGTTGATGGAGAAGCATGAAAGTATTTTAATAAGACATATCCCGCTTTTGCAGCGAAGAGTCAAAATGTTAGACTTGGTTTAGTATGGATGGATTTTCACCATTCTATCAATTTGGTTCTAAATATTTATCTTGGTCTATTTTTTATACCTTATAATTTGCCTCCACTAATGTGTATGAAAACACCATATATATTACTTATAATTCTCGTCCCTGGCCTTGATGATCCGACACAACAAATCGATATTTATTTATAACCATTGATTGAAGAGTTGAAAACACTGTGGCATGAAGGAGCTAAAATATACGACATTTTGAAAAGAAATTTTTTTTCGTATGTTCGCTTCTTTGTTATGGACTATTAATGATTTTCCTGCATATGCAATGCTTTTATGTTGGAGTACGGCCGGTCGTCTGGCTTGTCCTTATTGTATGAAAGAAACACGAACATTTTCTTTATCGCATGGAAAGAAAATTTCATGGTTTGATTATCACCAGTGTTTTCTCCATATTAATCATCCTTTTAGAAAAAATAGAAATGTTTTTACAGCTAATAGAGTAGGGACTATGAAACCACCAATAATTTGGCCAAGCGAAGGAATATATGAACTCGTGTATGAAACCAAAGTACAGATTGAAATTCCAGATAAATCGATGATTCATAATTGGTCCAAATAAATTATATTTTAGGAGTTGCTTTATTGGAAAGATCTCCTACTTCATCATCGACATGATGCACAATGAGAAAAACGTGTTTGATAATGTGTTTAACACAAGTTTGAATGTCAAGGGGAAGACTAAGGACGATTTGAAATCAAGACATGATATATAAGAATTATGTAAGCGTCCTAAGATTTATATCATGCCAAATAACACTAATAAACCAAAAGTATGCTATGAGTTAGACAATAACCAAGTTAAAGTTGTGTAAAAATGGGTGGAAGGATTAAGATTTCTTGATGGGATTTCTTCTAATCATCGTAGATGTGTCGACTATAAAAATGGTAAATTTAGTGGGATGAAAAGCCATGATTGTCATGTAATGTTGCAAAATTTGTTACCCGTCGTTTTCAAAGAACTATGCCCATAAAAGTTTGGACGGCTATAAAGAAACTTAGTTTGCTTTACAAAGAGCTTTGTTCGACTACATTAAAAGTTGAACGTCTACGTAAACTTAAAGTAGAAATCCCTATACTACTATGCAAACTGGAGAAAATATTTGTTTCATTTTATGTGATGGAGCATTTACCTGTTCATCTTACATATGAAGCATGTCTTCGAGGTCCTGTGCAATATGGATGGATGTATCCATTTGAGAGGTATTAATATTGAGTATGTTAAATATTAATTTAATTACATATATAAGTAAATTTTAATTTGAAATAAATATTTAATAGGTATTTAAATCATCAAAAGAAAAAAGTTAGACAAAAAGTACGAGTTGAAGGTTCGATTTGCAAATCATATATCAAAGAAGAAGCTTCGTTCTTTTTCTCCCATTATTTCAATGAACATGTGAATTTATCACTTGAAAGTGTTACGCGTAATGATGAAAGCGTTGAACAAGATTTTTCTCAAGCAATGTTATCTATTTTTAGACAATATGGCCCGCCTGGTGGAAAATGTGTGGAACTATGGTTATACGATAGAGATTACCATGTAGCACACACATATATTCTTCTTAATTGTGTTGAAGATGCACCATTTGTTAGGTAATATTAAATAATAATTCTTGATATATTTATTTTAGTATTACACGTGTAAATTATAATGCAATATATTATCTATAACTGCAGTGTTTACGAATCAACAACATCCATACGTCGATCTCAGTAAAGAATTCACTAGTTGGTTTTCGAACTACGTTTATGTTTCCAAAAATTGTGTGGTCGATGAAGGATTGAAACATCTTGCGTTGGGACCAAAAAGAAATGTCAAGACATATCCAATATTCTTCATCAATGGATATAAATTCAACACCAAAGAATATAGTGCTGAAAAATTAACTAACAATACCGGTGTATTTGTTAAAGGTTATGATGGTCTAGATAATCATATAAATGATTTTATGGCATGTTAACCAAGAATTTACAGTTGACATATTTCACACGATCTATGGAGGAGGTTTTTTTTTTGCTTAGATGCAATTGGTTTTGTAATGTTTCAGGTTCTGGAATCAACGTGTACAAAGATTATAATTGTTAACCATAAAATTCACTTAAGAATAAAGGTATGAAAGAAGGCTCATAAAAGTGCTGGGCTCCATAAGAATTGAAGACATGGGTTTCACCATGGTTCAAAGATAGTGTATCGAAGATATTGAGATAGCTTTCGAAGAGGATAGGTTGGAGTCGCAAGCGCCTGTTGAACCTACAAGTGTCAAATGAGACAAGAGCTTTCGAAAGAGTAGAAAAGAAAGCAAAGCTATCCTTCCGCCTCATCTAGACCTTTCGACGCAGTAGAATCCATATATATGAGAGGGCCTAGAATGGGTTCGAAACACCTTTCGAAGATATTGGACAACAGACTCACACACAAGAACCAAGTCCTTCTGTGACGACCCGCCCTTCTTGACCCTCGAAAATCGACACAAAATACTCAACAGTATAATATGCCGACGATCGAATGTCGGAAAAGACAGATTGTAGAAGAATAAGAAAGTAGATAGAAGAAGAAAGAACTAAACAAAATCAGAACCTCACAGTCGCAGCGGATAAAATATAATATATAGAACAGATCTTTACACAAAATGAAACTATATCTGTTTATATACAATACATCATCATCAGAGTATATCAATACCATCATCAATATCCAGTCAATCAGTCAATACAACAATCACAGCAGCGGAATAATACAAGTACGAGAAATACGTCTCGAACTCCAGCTCCTCTCCTGAGCTCCATAGCAACCTATCCTGTAAAATACTCGGTCTGACCCGAGCATTATAATAAAATAACACCCGAGTCAGTCTGGAATACCAGCGCATCATAAATACATCCAAACTGATTATTAAAGTTTCAAAAATCCTTTGAAACAAAAGCATCTCGTAAGACCACGCCACAAATAAACATGTCGGGTTTTTACCTTACGATAGCTAAAACACTTTTATATTAAAATCCACTAATATTATAATAGTGTCTATAGAAAGTAAAATAGAATCTAGCTGAAATGCTTGCATCTCACATTTCAACAATAGTTGGGCACAATCAAAACCGTACAGGCACGTAGGGAGAATGGATTTCCAACGAATGACTAGGCACTGGGGTACCACCTGTCACAGTACGTGGCCTAGATCACAGTACCGAGGAGTACACCCGCTCCTCTGCAACACAAGGCCAGAACCATCCCTTACTGGATGATCCCGAATAAAATCACCCCACGGTTGGGATCAGCAACCGCACCACTAAGCCGAAATAAAAAGGGACATCTAGACAGGGATGACCTTACCCTCCAGTGGGAGCTACCCACGAAGCCTTGCTGCATAACCCCTGATTTTCAGTCATTCCCGGTTGATGAGGTTCGAGGCTAAACGATACCTTTTAGAGAACATATCCCTTAGAATGCCCATCGTCCGCTGACGATGTTTCGCAAGCATTCGTCCATACAAGTCCGTCCTGGGTTTGAACAGAACCGAAGGCACTATTCCTACTACATCCATTTTGGAAATATCCTCAGGATTAGAAGCGACTAGCCCTTGCACTTCACTGCTCCATCTTCGACTCCGAAATCGTTACACGAAACGTACAAACCGAATCGAAGTGGTATTCGAGTCTCCAGACCTAGAATCCCGGTATATGGAAACCCGATCCCGGACTCTTCGAAACGATCAGCGCATTTGGCCACTATTGATAGTCGGTGATTTAACTATCAATTAATGTTCACAAACATCCATACACATCCATCACACAATAAATAATCTCCATATTATTTATTTTCTTCTAATATCTTTCAAAGATATATTTTCACATTTTCAAAACTCGTTTGAAAACAATTTTCCAAAACTCTTCCTTTACAAGGTAAATCTTTTACCCTTTATTCCCATCGGGAATAACCAAGTATAAAACAATTTGCATTTAAACAGTTAAAAATACTTTATACTGAAATATACTTTAAAATATGAAAATTACTTCTATTTATTTACTCAAAATATAAATTTAAAATATGTGAAGAAAACTAATTATTACACATAAACTTTGATTTTAAAAATAAGGGTTTTAGTTTAACTAAATTCAAAATAGCGTTATAAGAAGAAAAATGCTAATTTTAACAACTTAAGCTAAAACCAACTTTTAAATAAATCCATTTGTAAAAATAATTAATAATATACTCCCAAATTATTTACGGTATTAAAATTATTAATTTATTTCTTTAAAAATAACGATTTCTTAAAAATACTTTTAAGACGAATTAAAACTTAACCTTTAGTTAAATAAAATCATTTTATAAACATTTACTTGGTTTTCCCAGGGAAACACTTTCGCGTTTCAAACATTTCAAAGTACTCTTTCATATAAATCCACTGATTTATTTCAAGTCAATTTATGATTTCAACATAAATTTCCAATTCCATACTTAACTATAACTTCCTCCGAAGTTAAATCACAATTTTTCATTTCCGGAAATTCATTTTTAAATATAGTTTAAACATTTTTAAATAAACATTTGGTGAATTTTCAATGGAAGCCAAATTTCCAATTCACTTAATTAAATTCCAATGAAATACGGCATTTTCAACACATTCTATTTTTCTTGAACTTGTTAATTAATAGTTGGAAACTCCATTTTAACATATTTTTAATTTCCGGATAACATTAGTCATTATTAAAATAAACATCGTTATTTTAAACAATTTATAATTTCCATGGAATTTATTTCCTGAAATTTTAACTTCAATTTATCGATTGATAATTTCCACTGTAGTTTAAATCCAAAATTTTATCAATCTACATTTTTCCATCCAAATCAGATTTCAAATTTTATTCTTTGAAATTCTTATTTTTAACAATTCATTTATGTCGCAAAAACCAAATTTTATCCATTGATAATTAAATTCCGTGATTACAATTTATACCACAAATTCACAGAACAATTAAATTTCCAGATTTATCAATCACATCATATAAACAGGTATGACTATCAACTATAAATAATTGCTACATTTTGAGGAATCCAGTTGGATCCCTATAACCTGTTTCTTCCTGCATCACAAATGTTAGCACATCACAATATAAATATCAATCCAGCCAGATAACAGCAGTTATAATCAACCAATCATTCAGATATTTAAATATCAATTATTTATAATGTCTAGCATCCAGATGTGAGTGAGAAAAACTCACTTTGAGTTTCGGCGAGCGTTCGAAATTTTGAATTAAACCGGACGACGTCCGATTTAACCCAAATTTCTACTTGCCCAGAATGACTCCAGATCTGCGCCATCACGTAGTGCTTCTCTCTGCGATTCCGGTGCTATCAGATTTGTCGAAATCTGATAATGTACGGAAAAGATATTAATTTTTTAAAGTTTGAATGACAATTTATTACAAATTTCTTTTATTTAATTTTATACCATCACAACCGTAGATCACCCAGCAAAAACGAGGCCGCGTCTTCATCTTCCCGCTTCCTTTCTACACGCACGCGACATCCCCAGGTTCGAACGAACCCAATACGCACGCACTAGGGTTAAACGCTGCCGCACCCACGATCGACGAGAACAAGATCAGCCACCATCACCCGGTTCGCCTTCGAGCCCTCCACCATCGCCTCCATCACGGTAACACTCGGCCTCCCCCTGGGCTTGAAATTCGAGCACGAACGCATGCCCTAAACGACCTCAAATCATCTCCAATCGACGACGATACTCTGAATCACCCGTTGGATGTGTAGTACTCGTCGAGTACTACGATCTTCCAGTTAAAAATTTCTTCAACCGTTGCTTGGATTTCGTTGAATTTGAGGAAGAAGACTAGGAGATATCGGCCATTGAAGAATACTAGTGGCGGCTCACGTTATTGCTAGGGTTTGAGATAAATTTTAAATATATATAATTACTTTTATATTATTTAATTAATATAATATCTCGACTTATCCGTTATGCAAACGAACTCCGATTCTCACGTTCCGACAGGCGATTCTAGGGTTTTTCCGCATTCCGGACACAATGGAACAGGTTTCGTGAGCTAATTTGATCGTATGCGTGAGATACGAAATTAAACGGTCAATTTAAAATTAAATCGGTTAAATCGATTTCGATGCGTTTCGAGCTGCCACGGTCAAACGATAACTCCGATTGCCACGAAAATTGAAATCCGATAATAACTAATTATTACGGATCCAATGAAACTGGTTTCGTCGAATTCCGTGACCGTGCCCCGGAAGGCTATTTTAACTCGTCTATTAAATCAGGCGATTTCTGAACATCGTCGAAAACGCTTCAAATTTCACCTTTAAAATTTTATTAACTTAACAATAAATCATATAAAATTTATAATCACATTAAAAATCATTCTGGCTCATCCCAGACTCAAATCTGATAAATTTGCATTTTAATAATATTAAATTCATTTTTAAATTAATATAAAATTCCAAATAATAATTTGTCGACTTTTAAATTCATCTAAAATTACCACCACACTATTTACACTCCAATAACTCCAAATAAATTTTTAAAACTATTTTTATCACTATTTACACTCAGATTTACCTTTTATCTCAATTTTGAATATTTAAATAGTATCTTCCCGTTATTCAAATTCAACCCGAAATTACTATAATTAAAAATTACAGCTTATTTCATTGATTGAATCTGAATCTATTCATTTTAAAATCAATTAAGAATCCACATTAACATTTAAAATGAATTAAATGTTCAAATTCAATGGCTTAAAAATACGGGATGTTACATTCCTCCCCCCTTATAAAAATTTCGTCCCCGAAATTTGCTAAGGTAGAAAATACTCTCCAACCCATTTATTTCCAAATTTGCTTAGTTAAAAGCTATATTCACTTTCCAAAAAGTTTCAGCTCCATTTCAAAACCATTTGCTTTATTTACTCTAAAGCCTTTATCTTAACACTCGCTTTCAAAATAACTTTACTTATTAATAAATTTTTCCAAAAACCCCAAAAATTTTCTAACTCCCAAAATTTTTGAAAAATTTTGGCAGAGTCTCCTTTGCACGGAGGAGCTTCTGCGATATCGCAGGATACACAAATATATATACATCGGCTCACATGGCCGGAAACCAAAATATATCACAATATATATATCATTTTCCCAATTATATTTGCGTAGGCGTACCTCTTAGCAAATTTTTAAAAGCAAGCGGCTAATATCTCGCATATACGCGCTCCAACTCTCTCGAACGCCTCCCGCACCTGTACTATACTCAACAAACTCATCAAATTCAAGATATGAGCATTTTCATAACATTTCCAATACAAATGCAAACCAAACATATCCATTTCATAACCAAACCAAGCAACTTCATAATTTAACAATGTTAACCACCTTAATTATCAATTTCACAATTCCGACATCATTTTAAAGCCTCTTTACAAACCCAAACTTCATAGTTTAACAATATCAACCATATTTACCAACAATTCAAAGATTTAAATCACCTTTCCAATTTCTTATTCAAGTCCAAACTTCATTCTTTTTCTCTTGAATGACTTGCATTCAAGTTTAATATTCTCAATTCATATTTACATCAGTTTGATTACATGCGTATCACTTGCATCAATTTACTTCAATTCAATTACAAATTGATTCACAATCAAATTCTTATTCTTAAATTTGATATACTTACATTTTCTTTATTTTAACTTACATTCCCAATTTGATTTGCAATCAAATTTTATTTTAAACTTGAATCATTTGCATTTCTATCCATATACAAAATTACTTAATAAAATATCAACTCATTCCAGTTGATTTAAAATCCATTCCATTTGCTACTTTAAATCAATTTACTTGCATTCATTTACAAACTCTTTAAATTAGATTCCAATCCATATCAATTTATCCAAAAATCAATTTCAATTGTTTGTTACACAATTCAATTCCGAATACATGCCAATTTCATTTCATTCAAGCAAAATAATCACCACTTAAACTTATAAACATTAAAATTAATTTCCAACTTAGATTCATATAAATTTTATTCCATTTGCATGGTTCACAAACCAAATATTTTCTCTTTCCAATGTAATTGTTAAATTACATTTTCCTTACATCTTTATTTCCATTAACCAAATTTAAGTTTATATTAATATCATTCATTCCTGAGTTATTTACAACTCTTATATTTTTAACTCATCACATTAATTAATTTAAAACTCACTTCACTTGCATTTCAGTTTATTTCCTAACAAATTTCATTCAGAATTACTTAAATAAGCCCATTCACAATCATTTGTTTTTCTTCCAAGTTACTTAAGTTCTTTCACAAAATTTCATCATCTTCTTATATCAATTTTATTTTATTTTCATTTGATTCTCATTCAAATCAAATTTCAATTCCTTTACAACTTTAATGCTCTTTGTTTATTTATCCAATCCATGTACAAATTTATTTTATTAACAAAGAGACCATTTAAATTATTTCTCTCATTTGAATTTTATTTACAATTCAAACCATTACTATTATAAGCTAATTCTGTTATACATTCTCACTTCCAACATTTATTACCAAACTTAAATATTCAACAACTGGATTTTTTCCTTACTTTCTAAATTTTGACCAAACTATCAAAATCCTATTTATTGCAATACAAACTCCATTTAATTTAGCTAACACAAAACTCATTGCCAAACAATCATTTTAAATTTAATTTACTGAGCATTTACTTCATTCAACATCCCTTCAACTAAATTAAATTTCCATTTAATTAAATTCTTATCCAAATTTAATTCAAGGTTAACTAGATTATATATGCATTTTCAATTTAATTCCTTTCCAGAATTAATTCAAGTTCATCTAAATTTTATTTAGCCAACTTGGATTTATATCATTTCCTTTACTACCTTAAATAAGAATTTAATTACATTCATTCTTATTCATAACACAACAGAAATTTTAATTTTAATATTCAGCTTAATTCCATCTTAGTCGAAGTTAAACCAAATTCAATTTAATCTTAATTCTCCATATCCAAGTTCAACTTATTTACTAACTTCAGTTCACTTACCTCTTTTATATTTTATAATTGTTTCACCTTACTTTGCATTCCATTTAAAATTAAGTTCGAATTCACCATTCCATTTATTATTTCCATTTGTGATTATAATTCCATTTTACTTGAGTTAAAATCAAATCTTCATTCTCAAGTTCTCCAACTTATTTACTTGTAAGTTTATATTGCTCATTTCAAACCAATCCACATTTTTATAATCACAATGTCAATTTTTAACACTTAATAACTTAAGAATATGAATTCATTTGTACAATCATAAGCATTCACATTTCACCGTTATCTCAACTTCCATTTAATTCCAATTCATTTAGGTTTAATTCAATTTCAAATCCTTAATTTTATTTAACTTATCATAAGTTAAATCTAGATATATTCCATTCACCTTCATTTATTCGAAGTAAATTTACATTCCATATATACTCAATTCTTCTTTAAATCAACTTTCCTTTATAAGTTATATAGTTGAATCATTTCAACTTCCACATTTTTATTTTAAAATAGAATTTCCAGAATTCAATTTACCCGGATTTATTTCAAAACCAATTCGAAATAAAAATCAACACATTTCTCTTTTGATATTCAAATCAAATACCAAATTCCAAAACAAACTGCTTTTACCAAACAATTTTCCTTTGAAAATTCCAAAATCACTTGTTTCCAAAACAAGTCCAATCAATGTCATAACCAACTATTTTGGTAGCAATCCATCACTTTAGAAACTCGAAAATGAATTCTAATGATGTGGCCAGCATCATCAGGATTATTTTCCAGCGACTGAGGTGAGTTCAATGCTTTCCACCTCCAATATTCACCTCAAAACAATTTCTATTCAAAAATATTTCCCCAAAATATACTCCATTCTTACAAATGCTTTTGAAAACATTTTTAACATTTCCACAAAGTCAAACTCCCAAAACTTTGTTTAATTCCATCTGAAATCCCTTTCAAAATTTCCGGGGTCAAAATTCTAGTTTAAATCAAAATTTAATTTTTTTACTTTTCTTATTTAAAACATATTCAGTCAATTCCATTTGGTTATTACCATTTTAATATTTTAACTTCTTATTGGCTTATAAATCATTTCGAATTTTAGCTCATATTTTAATTTCTTACTTGTTTACTGTATCAACAACCAAACATCCAATACATAATAATAATTCAGAATATTATTTCTTTATATCAAAATATAATTTTGGGTAAAATTATTTCATTTACCCACTTTAAAAACAATACTATGTCGGTTTATCTTGTTTAAGAGTTTAGAAACCCCTATCGATACGGTTGTACTTCCCGCACCGACCAGAATTCATAAACACTCAACCGATAAGTCAACACAGTACAAAAACAATTTTATATCCACTAACAAGTACGCTCTCATAGCTATTAGTATACTCAACTCATTATAGAGTACTTCTGACTCTATTTAAAAATGAGTAATTTTCCCACCAAAGCCTAGGTTGTCGCCAACCTAAGCTCTGATACCAAGTGTGACGACCCGCCCTTCTTGACCCTCGAAAATCGACACAAAATACTCAACAGTATAATAAGCCGACGATCGAATGTCGGAAAAGACAGATTGTAGAAGAATAAGAAAGTAGATAGAAGAAGAAAGAACTAAACAAAATCAGAACCTCACAGTCGCAGCGGATAAAATATAATATATAGAACAGATCTTTACACAAAATGAAACTATATCTGTTTATATACAATACATCATCATCAGAGTATATCAATACCATCATCAATATCCAGTCAATCAGTCAATACAACAATCACAACAGTGGAATAATACAAGTACGAGAAATACGTCTCGAACTCCAGCTCCTCTCCTGAGCTCCATAGCAACCTATCCTGTAAAATACTCGGTCTGACCCGAGCATTATAATAAAATAACACCCGAGTCAGTCTGGAATACCAGCGCATCATAAATACATCCAAACTGATTATTAAAGTTTCAAAAATCCTTTGAAACAAAAGCATCTCGTAAGACCACGCCACAAATAAACATGTCGGGTTTTTACCTTACGATAGCTAAAACACTTTTATATTAAAATCCACTAATATTATAATAGTGTCTATAGAAAGTAAAATAGAATCTAGCTGAAATGCTTGCATCTCACATTTCAACAATAGTTGGGCACAATCAAAACCGTACAGGCACGTAGGGAGAATGGATTTCCAACGAATGACTAGGCACTGGGGTACCACCTGTCATAGTACGTGGCCTAGATCACAGTACCGAGGAGTACGCCCGCTCCTCTGCAACACAAGGCCAGAACCATCCCTTACTGGATGATCCCAAATAAAATCACCCCACGGTTGGGATCAGCAACCGCACCACTAAGCCAAAATAAAAAGGGACATCTAGACAGGGATGACCTTACCCTCCAGTGGGAGCTACCCACGAAGCCTTGCTGCATAACCCCTGATTTTCAGTCATTCCCGGTTGATGAGGTTCGAGGCTAAACGATACCTTTTAGAGAACATATCCCTTAGAATGCCCATCGTCCGCTGACGATGTTTCGCAAGCATTCGTCCATACAAGTCCGTCCTGGGTTTGAACGGAACCGAAGGCACTATTCCTACTACATCCATTTTGGAAATATCCTCAGGATTAGTAGCGACTAGCCCTTGCACTTCACTGCTCCATCTTCGACTCCGAAATCGTTACACGAAACGTACAAACCGAATCGAAGTGGTATTCGAGTCTCCAGACCTAGAATCCCGGTATACGGAAACCCGATCCCGGACTCTTCGAAACGATCAGCGCATTTGGCCACTATTGATAGTCGGTGATTTAACTATCAATTAATGTTCACAAACATCCATACACATCCATCACACAATAAATAATCTCCATATTATTTATTTTCTTCTAATATCTTTCAAAGATATATTTTCACATTTTCAAAACTCGTTTGAAAACAATTTTCCAAAACTCTTCCTTTACAAGGTAAATCTTTTACCCTTTATTCCCATCGGGAATAACCAAGTATAAAACAATTTGCATTTAAACAGTTAAAAATACTTTATACTGAAATATACTTTAAAATATGAAAATTACTTCTATTTATTTACTCAAAATATAAATTTAAAATATGTGAAGAAAACTAATTATTACACATAAACTTTGATTTTAAAAATAAGGGTTTTAGTTTAACTAAATTCAAAATAGCGTTATAAGAAGAAAAATGCTAATTTTAACAACTTAAGCTAAAACCAACTTTTAAATAAATCCATTTGTAAAAATAATTAATAATATACTCCCAAATTATTTACCGTATTAAAATTATTAATTTATTTCTTTAAAAATAACGATTTCTTAAAAATACTTTTAAGACGAATTAAAACTTAACCTTTAGTTAAATAAAATCATTTTATAAACATTTACTTGGTTTTCCCAGGGAAACACTTTCGCGTTTCAAACATTTCAAAGTACTCTTTCATATAAATCCACTGATTTATTTCAAGTCAATTTATGATTTCAACATAAATTTCCAATTCCATACTTAACTATAACTTCCTCCGAAGTTAAATCACAATTTTTCATTTCCGGAAATTCATTTTTAAATATAGTTTAAACATTTTTAAATAAACATTTGGTGAATTTTCAATGGAATCCAAATTTCCAATTCACTTAATTAAATTCCAATGAAATACGGCATTTTCAACACATTCTATTTTTCTTGAACTTGTTAATTAATAGTCGGAAACTCCATTTTAACATATTTTTAATTTCCGGATAACATTAGTCATTATTAAAATAAACATCGTTATTTTAAACAATTTATAATTTCCATGGAATTTATTTCCTGAAATTTTAACTTCAATTTATCGATTGATAATTTCCACTGTAGTTTAAATCCAAAATTTTATCAATCTACATTTTTCCATCCAAATCAGATTTCAAATTTTATTCTTTGAAATTCTTATTTTTAACAATTCATTTATGTCGCAAAAACCAAATTTTATCCATTGATAATTAAATTCCGTGATTACAATTTATACCACAAATTCACAGAACAATTAAATTTCCAGATTTATCAATCACATCATATAAACAGGTATGACTATCAACTATAAATAATTGCTACATTTTGAGGAATCCAGTTGGATCCCTCCAACCTGTTTCTTCCTGCATCACAAATGTTAGCACATCATAATATAAATATCAATCCAGCCAGATAACAGCAGTTATAATCAACCAATCATTCAGATATTTAAATATCAATTATTTATAATGTCTAGCATCCAGATGTGAGTGAGAAAAACTCACTTTGAGTTTCGGCGAGCGTTCGAAATTTTGAATTAAACCGGACGACGTCCGATTTAACCCAAATTTCTACTTGCCCAGAATGACTCCAGATCTGCGCCATCACGTAGTGCTTCTCTCTGCGATTCCGGCGCTATCAGATTTGTCGAAATCTGATAATGTACGGAAAAGATATTAATTTTTTAAAGTTTGAATAACAATTTATTACAAATTTCTTTTATTTAATTTTATACCATCACAACCGTAGATCACCCAGCAAAAACGAGGCCGCGTCTTCATCTTCCCGCTTCCTTTCTACACGCACGCGACATCCCCAGGTTCGAACGAACCCAATACGCACGCACTAGGGTTAAACGCTGCCGCACCCACGATCGACGAGAACAAGATCAGCCACCATCACCCGGTTCGCCTTCGAGCCCTCCACCATCGCCTCCATCGCGGTAACACTCGGCCTCCCCCTGGGCTTGAAATTCGAGCACGAACGCATGCCCTAAACGACCTCAAATCATCTCCAATCGACGACGATACTCTGAATCACCCGTTGGATGTGTAGTACTCGTCGAGTACTACGATCTTCCAGTTAAAAATTTCTTCAACCGTTGCTTGGATTTCGTTGAATTTGAGGAAGAAGACTAGGAGATATCGGCCATTGAAGAATACTAGTGGCGGCTCACGTTATTGCTAGGGTTTGAGATAAATTTTAAATATATATAATTACTTTTATATTATTTTGATTAATATAATATCTCGACTTATCCGTTATGCAAACGAACTCCGATTCTCACGTTCCGACAGGCGATTCTAGGGTTTTTCCGCATTCCGGACACAATGGAACAGGTTTCGTGAGCTAATTTGATCGTATGCGTGAGATACGAAATTAAACGGTCAATTTAAAATTAAATCGGTTAAATCGATTTCGATGCGTTTCGAGCTGCCACGGTCAAACGATAACTCCGATTGCCACGAAAATTGAAATCCGATAATAACTAATTATTACGGATCCAATGAAACTGGTTTCGTCGAATTCCGAGACCGTGCCCCGGAAGGCTATTTTAACTCGTCTATTAAATCAGGCGATTTCTGAACATCGTCGAAAACGCTTCAAATTTCACCTTTAAAATTTTATTAACTTAACAATAAATCATATAAAATTTATAATCACATTAAAAATCATTCTGGCTCATCCCAAACTCAAATCTGATAAATTTGCATTTTAATAATATTAAATTCATTTTTAAATTAATATAAAATTCCAAATAATAATTTGTCGACTTTTAAATTCATCTAAAATTACCACCACACTATTTACACTCCAATAACTCCAAATAAATTTTTAAAACTATTTTTATCACTATTTACACTCAGATTTACCTTTTATCTCAATTTTGAATATTTAAATAGTATCTTCCCGTTATTCAAATTCAACCCGAAATTACTATAATTAAAAATTACAGCTTATTTCATTGATTGAATCTGAATCTATTCATTTTAAAATCAATTAAGAATCCACATTAACATTTAAAATGAATTAAATGTTCAAATTCAATGGCTTAAAAATACGGGATGTTACACCTTCGAAATAGTTGGTTTCGCCGTTGTCAATCTCCCACTTGAAGACATTTTTCCGGTGTGCACCTTTCGAAAGCAAGAACAAGCCTTTTGAAATGGTTGGAACCTTTCAAAAGCATAAAGATAACTCCAAATGAAGCCAGATGACCTTTCATAGTGATCCCGTCGTCACCTACTGATCCTTTCGAAACTATGCGAAAGCACTCCTTACCCACTATAATAATCACTCATCATAATTAACACCAGACCAAAGAAACCAATGGAGGTTACGAAGGAGAAGAAGGAGTTGGAGGTGCTTCCGCTTACATCAAAACAATGTAATGGGAAATCTCAACCCTTTCACCACAAACCTTTCGAAGGTGCCGAAAGGTTTCATAGGAGCACGAAAGTAATATTGGGGAGTTTTATAGCAACTTCTACTACTAGTACATTATTAATGAAGACGAAAGGGTTAAACTAAGCATAATAAGAAACCTAAGCGGTCACCTTCAAAGCTATGGAAGAGAAAGGATGAAGGTGGAAGGATGAATGCGGAAGGCTGGGATAAAGACCTTTCGACCACTTCAAAAGAATGGAAGTGGAAGGGGGTCAACCTGCATCTATAAATACAACCCTAAGGGTCCGAGTTTGGGGACCGAATTTGAATTCTGAATTCCCTTTCTTACTTCATAGCAAAGTCATGCTTTTGTAACCCTAAATCAATTTGGGGGAGAAATTCTCTTACTTGTAATCCAATTTAAATTAGTACAAAAGAGGGAACACATGGATCTAATATCGATTTTGAATATTAGGAAGTTCATTTCGGACATTAGCATGACTAATGACCAACTGCACATGATGCTCACTTATTTTTTATCCTTTATTTGACTTATGCAATGCTATGGGATCAACTTAAGCATTGTGAATTCGAATCATATTATCATCATGTTTCGCGATATCAAATGTTAAATTGGCATGATGACGATATTTCGATATTAATAAGTTCATTGAACTTATATTATTTATCCAAGATGTTATTCCATTGCATATTGAACTTATATTTTATATATTGTACATTGAGCCCCTTTAGAAAGAGTAAGTACCTTTCAACCTAATTGAAAGGGGTTTCGAAAGGGAATCACTATATGAACATCAAGTTATGCATGTTGGTTGGATATCTTCAAAAGGAACTCAAATATGTCAAAACTTATAACCCTTTCGAAGGAGTTCCTTCCATAACAGCAGAAACTATACTTCCGAATTCTCCTTTTAAAGGCAGAATGGCTCTTTTGACTCATTCGAAAGGAACATAAATGATCCTTTTGATCTACTTAAAAGGAGATGTGAATTACCCCCATCAGCCCACTCGAAAGGGATTATGAATGATTAGTTCTCTTCCCAACTTATGTCTCATTGGGTTGATTGGTCATCTTATCTACAATTAACACTTTCATAAGGCCACCCCCTTTAGACATTTTGTCCCAATCAACTCATTTGAAAGGGGGTATCGAAGAGATTGATCACTTCTAGAATTTTCCTTTTGGGTGTTAACAACCTTTCTTGTTAACAACTTAGCTTTGTGATGTTGATAAGATTTCTTGTTAACATTTTTGCCGCTAGAAGGAGGGCTTGAACCTCTGACTTTGTAGTTCCCTTATAGACTAATTATGGACTGTTTAACTTAATGTGGGAAAATGAAATCTAAAAGACTTAGTCGAATGGACAAGAAGCAATACACACCACAACTTTGGAGGAAAATATTGCTCCGACTTTCAACTTGGAGGGAGTTGTGTAGGACAGCCGTCAACCCCAACATAACCCGACGACAATACAATTAGGATAAACATCTGGTGCAACAATTACTAGAAATGCAAGAACTTCTCAAAGCAGTTCTATCTCAAAAATTTTGCGAAACTGTAAAACCAACAACTGGAGATGAGGTGATCTCCCCAAGAAGAAACTTAAAAGCTTATACCAATGAGGGCAAGAGCAAGATAGATCTGACATCCTCAAAGAAAAAAGAACATCATCTTATTAGAGTCGATCATCAAGGAACGATGCTAGATAAATCTCTCGGGCAATCTGGAAGCTCGACCTCAAAAGAATACAACTCAAACCGAAAAATCTATCATGACACAGAAGCTTATTTGAAAGATGTAGCAGAAAAGGCAATCAAAGACATGCTAATGCAAAAGGGAAGAGAACTTTGGATGAGCGAGCAAATGACAATGAATGAGTAGCTCCGTTCACATATGAGATCATATTAGCGGTTTTCCCATCTTAATTCAAGATCCCAACCCTGAAATATCATAGTACCACTAATCTTGATGATCACTTGATGGCTTTTGATAGCCAAATGGATTTATATGATGCCTCTAGAGCAATTCGATGTAGATTATTTTCGGTAATACTTCAAGGGGCAGATGCAAAATTCTATTGACAATATCATCAGAAGACTATCTACTCATGGAAGTAGTTTTCTTATGAATTCTCCACCCAATTCTGTATATGCAAGGATCCGACCATCGATTACATTGTTCTAGCAAACATTAAGCAAAGGCAAGGGGAATCACTAAGCGATTACCTTAGAAGATTCAATACAGAAGCACTGAAAGCTAAAGATATGAATGATAGGGATAAACTCTTAGCAGTGCATTCTAGGCTGATTGAGAATACACCGTTTTGGAAGGAACTCTTTGTGTATGGGTGTAAGGATTTATAAGATTTCCACTTCCAAGCTGATAAATTCATTCGAATGGATGAATTATATTATGTTAAAAAGAAAGCTAATTCGAGGAAGGAGGGTGGAAGATTTGGATCAGATTGGGGACGCAAGAGAACAAGGTGGGAGGAACCAAATACTAATTCAATCACTTTAAACAAGCCATTGTCTTATATATATATGCTACGACTAAAGAGAAGGTTAACTTTCCGACTTCGTTCAATTCCAGAAATTAACCTGAACAAAGAAATGGGGAAAACTATTGCGCTTATCACAAAGCGAATGGCCATAAAACTGATGAATGTCGAGTATTGGCTGGAATCATTTAGAAATTAATCCATGAAGGGCATTTGAAGGAATTCATTCAAGATAAGCAAAAGGCACCTCGGAGTGGTGATGGTCCTCACAAATTTCTTAATAACGCTGTCAACATCTTGGAAGAAGAAGATCCATTAAGCTTGAGTCTGCCATTGAATAGGATTGATGTAATCCATGAGGGGCTACACCCAGCAGGGACTAGCAAGGGAGCCAGAAGCAGATACATTAAAGAAGCTAGAGAAGGAGTGTTCTCCATTCAAGAAGAGCCCCGCTTAAAAGTCGACGACTCAATGTACCAATGCTGAATCTTGTTGTTACTCCCCAAGAGCCGAAGAAAGGAATCCATCACCCTCATAACGACCCCCTCATGATCACGGCCCAAATTGGACTTTCTATAGTGTCTAAAATTCTTATAGACACTGGGAGTGTAGTCAACGTCATTTTCAAACATGCCTTCGATAAAATGAGCATCCGCGAGGACAAGCTAGAACCCAGCCTTGAAACTATCTTTGGATTCAACAAGGGGTCAACTCCAATGGGGCAAGTAAAATTGCTAGTGCAGATGGAAATACTGCCATGCTGCAAGACTTTTGAATCTCTCTTCATAATCATAAAAAACGATCACACTATAATGCTTTCTTTGGCCGACCCTCACTTGATGAGGTGGACACTTTTGTCTCACCAAAATATCTAATGGTAAAATTCTTAACTAAGAGGGGTTAGGTCACTATCCACGGAGTACTATTCAGCTCCCACGAGATGTACTTTGCAACGCTTGATCAATATAAGAGGGAGTATTCTTCTTACTATGATTCTTCTACTATTTTTAAGCCTTTGGATGATGGATTTTTACATCCAACATTTGAAGCAAAAGTAAGATCTAATAAAACTAATAAACGTATGTTTGAAAGGTACATTTCCCCTGGAAGCAAGAGAAAGAAGATCGGTGCTAATTCCATAGAAGAAGGAGAAATCATCACAGAACTTGATTGCCATGGGAAAATGGAAAGGATAAAACCTATAGAAGACCTTGAGGAAACATGTATAGACCCAAACGATTCAACCAAAATAGTCAAAGTGGGAAAGAAGTTGGAAAACAGCTTGAAGGCGGACTTAATTCAGTTTCTAAGTCTAATAGAGACGTATTCGCATGTTCTTATTTAGATATGGTTGGGATTGATCCATCAGTTATGTGCCATGCACTAAATATTAATCCAGAAGTGACCCCCATTTGAAAGAAGGAGAGGAAATTTGATAAAGTGCGATCTGACGCCCTAAAAGAAGAAGTTAAAAGGCTACTCGAAAATGGATTCGTTCGGAAAGTCTTTTACCCAACGTGGCTAGCAAACCCACTATTGGTAAAGAAGTCGAATGGCAAGTGGAGAACCTGCATTGATTATATTGATTTGAAAAAGCATGTCCAGAAGATTGTTACCAATTGCCCTGAATAGAGGAATTGGTTGATGCAACTAGTGGACAAAAATTATTATCCCTCATGGATGCTTACTCGAGATACATTATGATATCCATGTTTAAACTGGACGAAGAACAAACAAGTTTCATTACCAATTTGGGAATTTTCTGCTACAAAGCAATGCTTTTCAAGTTAAAGAATGCAGGAGCCACCTATCAAAGATTAGTCAACAGAATTTTCAAAAAACAGATCGGTTGAAATATGGTAGTTTATGTTGACGATATGCTAGTAAAATCTTATGAAACTAAGAGTCACCTTGAAGACCTAAAAGAGATATTCGAATTATTACAGAAATATCAAATGAAACCGAATCCACATAAATGCTCTTTCAGGGTTCATTCCGGAAAGTTTTTAGGCTATATTGTGAGCGCTCAAGGAGTTGAAGCCAGTCTAAACCAGATTCAAGCTATCAAAGACATGGCTAAGCCTAAAACCAGTAAGGATGTACTGAGTTTAAACAGTAGGGTTGTTGCCCTAAGCAGGTTCATCTCCAAAGCAACTGATAAGTGCATCCCCTTTTTCAACGTGATCAAGAAGAGGAAAAACTTTGAATGGGGAGAGGATTGTAAGAAAGCCTTCCAAGAATAGAAAAATCATTTGGAAAGACCACTAATATTATCCAGCCCCGCGGGGAAGTCTTATACTTATATCTGGCAGTTACGGAGCATGCAGTTAGTTCTGTTTCGATTAGAGAGGAAAATGGGGCTCAACTTCCTGTTTATTATATTAGTAGGCGATTAAAAGACGCAGTGATTCGATACCCGATAATATAAAAATTAGCTTACTGCTTGATACTTACAACACGAAAACTTAGAGCATACTTTCAAGCACATCCAATTAGATTATTGACTAACTTTCCACTCAAACAAGTCTTCAGTAAGCCTGAAACTTCAAGTAGGCTGGTAAAGTGGGGAATTGAGCTTAGCTAGTATGACGTTGAATTTCAACCATGGGTAGCAATCAAAGGGCAAGCGTTAGCAGACTTTATTAATGAATGTACTAACTTTGTTAAAGAACAACCAGAGAAAGAAATGGACCAAAAACCCGTATGGCAGTTATTTGTGGATGGCGCATCAAACGAGCAAGAACCGGGGCAGGATATGTTATAATAACACCAAACGGGCATCACCTACACTATGCAATGAAGTTAGGGTTCCCCGTAACAAATAATGTAGCCAATATGAATCATTGGTGGCAGGATTGACTCTAGCCTTAGAACTCAAGATCCCACGAATTCAAGTCTTTAGTGATTCTCAACTAATGGTAAATCAAATAAAGCAGGTATATCATAATAAGGATGCAAACTATCCTTGTATGTAAAGAAAGTGTTGAAAATGCTCGCCTTATTTGAAGATTTTTCTATACACCAAGTCTCAAGGGGAGAAAACTCTCAAGTAGATTCATTAGCAAAGTTGGTCAATTCAAGAGACCCGTATAGTACCAGTAGGGTACCAAGCAAATTCCAATATCGAAGAGGGAATACTTGAACAAGGGAAGGAATTGTTAGTTCTAACTAGATCCCAAACCATGGCACAAGAAAGAGAAGAAAGAGAAAATAATGAAGAAATCCCATATGAGGGAACTAATCATCCAAGGACAAATTATCATTATAGTGACACTTGGATGTCACCTATTGTTGAATATCTTTCCGAAGGGATATCACCATCTGACAAAATAGAAGCTAGAAAAATTAGGCGACATGCTCCGACTTTTACAATGATGGATCGAGTTCTTTACAAGAAATTATATGCCTTACCTTACTTAAGATGTGTTAGTTTGAAGGATAAGATGAAATTGTTGGTGGAAGCGCATGAAGGATTTTGCGAAGACCATTCCAACGGGGTAAAGTTGGCAAAAATAATAATGAGATAAGGTTTTTATTGGCTCGAATAGTAGGTCAAGCTATTGATTATGTAAAGAAACGTGAAGGATGCAAGAAATACTCAAAGATTCCTTGTTTTCCACCATGTCAATTAACTCCGATTTCTAGTCCATGGCCCTTCGATGTATAGGGAATCTACTTAATCGGGCCATTGCCAAATTCCAAAGGAGGAGCAAAATATGTTGTAGTGGCCATTGACTACTTTACTAAGTGGACAAAAGCAGAGCCACTCTGTAGCGACCCAGAATTTTCGACTCTCGAAAATCGACATTAATTCCTTCACTGTATAACATGCCGAGTATTCAAGTTTCAGAAATACTGATTGCTAGGGGTAAAGAAGAAAATGATAGAAGAAGAAACAAAAAAACAACACAGAATCTCACAATCGCAGCGGAACAAAATATAATATATAATAACAGATTTTATACAAAGGAATCTGTAACTATTTATTACTTACAATCATCAGAGTACAACAACCAATTCATCAATCTGGATAGTTATAATAACTTGTCCTCACACAGTGGAAAATATAAACCAAGTATGGAGATACGTCTCTATCATCCATCTCGTCTCCTGAGCTTCATAACATCCTAACCTGAACCTGTAATACTCGGTCTGACCTGAGCATTATAATAAAATAACACCCGAGTCAGTCTGGAAAACCAGCGTGAGAAAACACACTCAATTTGAATTATTACTATTATCAAAATCCTTTGAAAAACAAAGGTATCTCCTAAGACCACGTCACACATAAACATGGCGGGTTTTTACCTTACGATAACCAAAACATTTTATATCAAAATCATCTGATATTATAATAGTGTCTAAGTACAAGTACTTATTCAAATAGCCGAAATTGTAACATTCGTTAAATTCCAGCATACTAGGCTCTACAACCAAAACCGTAAAGGCACGTATTGAAGAATGGATTCAATACAAATGACTAGGCACTGGGGTACCACCTATCATAGTACACATCTAGAAAAATGTACCGAGGACCTCGCCGGGATCCCCTACAACATAAGACCGGCCCTATCTCTATCCTGGATAGAACCGAATATGTTATCACCCCGGGTGTTCCCACCCTTAAAATCGAGCGCTCCCTTTTCCATGCACAACCAAATCCATAATTTATATATATTTCCGAGGGTATCTAGAAAAGTGATAACATACCCTAATTGGATGCGACCCACTTAACCTTCCTGCATTTCCCCTGTTTTAGTCATTCCCGGTTGATGAGGCTTGAGGCTAACGATTACCTTTCAAGAACTATTCCACTTAGAATGCTCATCGTCCTCCAATGACGATGTTCTGACATTATTCGTCCATACAAGTTGTCCTGGGTCTAAACAAACCGAATCACCGTCTTCACTATCTTCACGATATCCATTCGTAACGCTCAAATCAGATCGAAGTGGTTTTCAGATAATTAAATCTGATCCCGGTCTGTTAGAAACGATTAACAAAATTGGCCAATATTGATAGTCGGTTATTTAACTATCAAATAACATCCATAAGCAGTCACTAGGCCATTGTTTATAATTCTTTAAAACATTCATTTCAAAATATCTTTACAAAGATATATATTCAAAACTCTTTCAAATTTATCAATATTTGAAAACATTCAAAATACTTGTTTCCATAACAGGATATCTCCACCCGTACCTCACTTCAACACTTATTGAAATATTCCCAACTTCGATTTAAAATCCATTACTTAGAAAATTTCTTGATATTAATCCTTCGCCTCTAAATATTTTCAAAAACCATCATTTTTTCACTTAGGAAAATATTATAATCCATTTTTCCAAAATCATTTCTAATATCAATACTTAGGAGTTTTTTGTAACACCCCACACCCCATAGTATACCCAATAAGAGTACACTAAGGAATATGGTGCGTTATAGGTATAGCTAAAAACTTATAGAGACTAAGATTCACAAGACAAAATAATTAAAACATCGGAAACATTTAAATAGGAATCTCATTATTCAAAATCAAACTTCATAAATACTTCATTAAACCAAATACCAAATATCCATCTCTAGTGAAAAACATTATCTCAGTCATAACATCAGAGTACATAAAATAACTATCCCTCTCAAAGAAAAGTACCAGTACATCAAACGAAACAAAAACCGAAGAAGAAGTAGAATACATGAAGAAAGTCTCTGCAGCTGAATCTCCAAGAAACTTTGAAATCTACTATCCCTACATCTAGTGGCCTATGGGGGGAAAAGGGAAATAGAGGAGTGAGTCATACTAAAAGTCTAGTGAATGAAAGTAATTACTAGTATTCTTAAGCAAGATAAAGGTAATAGACTTTGCAACAGTTCTAATAAAAAAGGAAATAAAGGAAATGATAAAGCTGAAATAAAATACGGTTTAGCTTGCTTGCTTTGCTTAGATAGTTCGATTAGATTGTTTGCACTTTTCTTTGATAACTGCTTTGATTAGGCTGAAACCCTAAGCCTACTTTAATTAGGCTGAAGTCCTAATTCTACCCTTTGATCGGCCTTCTATCTCTACTGTGTCCACTGAGGACTAGAACCATTGGCCCCTACGCAAAAGATGCGGACTAGACCTTGTTGGTCCCTACGCAAAAGATGCGGACTAGACCCTGTTGGTCCCTACGCAATAGACGCCTACTACTGCAGACTAGACCATGTTGGTCCCTACGCAATAGATACCTACTTAGCACTTGGAACTCAATAACGACTTATCAGCCAACACTGAGGCCGCACGCTCGACCACCATTAGGCTCGTGCTATCTGTTGCTCCCTCCTGTTGACCTCTTATTTACCACTGCTCCAGCATAAGCGTGCCCTTGCCTCACATGTGCTATTGTGAGACCACCTGTGTCTGACTAAAAGGGAATGCTGTTGGTACGGGTCCTATTTAACAAACAAAATCTAGTTGCGCCCCTTGCCTAAATCCCCTGATTTGAACTTCTAATTATTGACCACTTATTTACCATCATTTCAACATAAGCGTGTCTCAAAGGAAATGCTGCCAGTACGGGTCTTACTTTTATCTTTGCTTATTAACTTAATGTAAGTTTTAAAATAAGTCTCTATATTTGTAAAGGACTTCCCCGTTGGGCCTACAATACCGATCTTCTATATCTGTAAAGGACTACCCTATTAGGCCTACAATACAGATCTTCTATATTAGTAAAGGACTACCCTGTTGGGCCTACAATACAGATCTTCTATATCAGTAAAGGACTAACCCGTGGGGCCTACAATACTAATCTTAGATATCTTGCTTATTAACTTAATCCAAGACCTAAGTTTATTAAAATAAGCCTCTTCTGTTATTTCTGCTTTATTTGCTTATTAACTTAATTTACGTCTTAAAATATGCTTTTCCTGTTCTTTCTACTTGATTATTGTCTCTAATTATAACCTGTGTGTTATAATTCTGCTTATTAACTTAACCCAAGGTTTAAGTATAAAAATAATCTACTTTTGCCCTTTATTCTATTTTCTCTTGTAAGTTATAATTACATGTTATAACTATGCTTGAAAATATCTCAAATTTGCCTATTTCAGTCTAAGTCCAATTTGTTATAGTTCTTCTTATTTTACATCCCATTTTCTGTGAATTCAGTGTTCTTATATTTTAGTCCATATTAACAAAATATTCTTCAATATATTCCATTCGTGTAAGAAGGAAATCAAAAAGAAACTGACATTTATAGAAGAAATCCCGATCATAGAATAGATGTAAATAAAACGTAAATAACTGTAAATACCGTAAATAATTGTAAATAATTGGAAAAGCTATAATTAATAGTAAATAATTGCAAATAACTGAAATAGAATAGCTCAAAGAAAATAGACTGAAAAACAAATCTAAAATTTACTTAAAATAAACTGTAAATAAACTTGCATAAAGGTTATCCTGAAATTAGTAGAAAAACTACAACTATTGGAAACCCTATTATTTTAAGTTACTTAAAAATATAAAATAATTACTTAAACACTCACATGTGGTCCTTAGCACTTTTCCTTGGCCTTCCCGGATCTACTTGAAGGGTATAAAATATTTTAACTAAAAAGATATTCTCCTTGGAAAAATATTCCTTTTAGGGTCTAGCCTCAGGCAATGAACCCAGATGGAGAAAATCTAAATGAAAAAAATAGCTAGGCCCAGGGTCTTATTTATAGTGTCACTTGTGGATCTCAGACTGTTGGATTTGGAGATTAAATCTAGTGCAACCACATCATAGGCTCGATGGGAACCGTCAGATGGAAGCACGAACGCACAGGATGTGAAGAAAATCACAAAACACGTCATTCGCTCGAACCTGGACCACTCCACGGCCAAAAAACAAGCGGGTTAACCTAAAATGGGTAGGATCGACCCTACTACATTGGGGGTCGACCCTAGGGTCAACCTAACCCTTTGGGGGTAGACCTAACCCAAATATACATACATACATACATACATACATACATACATACATACATACATACATACATACATACATACATACATACATACATACATATACATACATATACATATATATATATATATACATATATATATCCTCGTTTTGTTTGTTTCTTGTTTCTAGCGTATCTTCTTCATATTAACTCGGATTTTGACAATCTACATATGAAAATTGATCAGAAAATCGCCACGGACACAATGATGCTACTCCCATGGTCCAATTCTAAAAATTTCACAAACTTATTTTATTATCTAATTAATTCGTTAATTAATTATTATAGCTTAAATTTCGGCTTGTTACATTCTCCCCTCCTTAAGGGATTTCGTCCCCGAAATCTCTAAGGATAGAAGAATGAAATAAATGTTTTCATCTGAGTCCTACAACTAACTACTCAACCATCATCCATTACTTCCATTGTCCTTAAAATTTTCTAATGCGATTTATGATACATATGCAATTAGTGTAGTGTCAATGCCCCTAACTAATGCAAAAGATTAGACGGTCCACTGATTCAGTCGACCTCCTTTTATGCAATCATGTATGTGCCATGTATACAAATGAATGCAAATTCCCTAATGATAACTGATAGTTCTATATGCGTGCTACAATCATCATCCAAATGCAACAATCATACGATAATCATCCATTTACAGCAACCATGGAAAATAAAATAAAATAAAAATGCAAATGCGCACACATCCATATGCATATGCTCTAGTGTCCTAGTTAGGCAGATCCCTAAGAGAAAATAGTGCCTAGTGTAAGTATATGCGTCCATTAGCATCCACTAGCAACCACTTGAAACCACTAGTATCCATCATACATAACATGTTCTAATAACATGTTTGCATCAAATCCTACCATCCATAGGTTAAATCCTAAATCCTACCCTCCCAAAGGATAACAAAGGAAAGAACCTATTGAAAACTAAAGATGGAAAAAGGAAATTCGAAATTTACTACCAAAGAGATGAGGATAAGAGGTACGTATTTTCTCCAAATAAAATCAATCTTCTCGGAAGTCTCTTTAACCATGTTGGAACCAAGTAGCAATCTCTCTGAAGACTCTAACCAACACGAAGGCGACTTGCATGGTCTTCCATAAAGAGCTTCAAAAGGTGCCATTCCAATGCTAGCTTGAAAACTATTATTATACGCGAACTCCACTAAAGGAAGATGTTCATTCCAAGTTCCCCCAAAATCAAGAATACACGTCCTCAACCACGTGCGTCTTACTACCTTACTAATATCACCTTACTATAGTCTGCACATATGAAGCAACAATCCTAGGTTCTCACTAGTGTCCTCTACACTCTACAGAATCTTCTATTATTACTTCTAAAAGTAATTACTGCTATGTCTTATATAGCTTTACACTTTTTCCGTCACACCTAGGAAATGATTCCTATCTACTCCATATTTAAAACTTTGGTTTGGTATTTCAAAAACTAAAGCTTCTAAATTTTTTTAAAACATCAAATCCCAAAAAAAAATTCCTTTAGAAAGTGTTATTTTCAAATTTCCATTACATTCGATGGTACTTGGTTACTTAACATGTTATCTTTCTAGACTTGTATCCTTACAGCTTTTTATAAAAATTGGGATTTTTAAATTTAACTATTATTAAGTTTTTCGCTTCCAAAAACTTTACCTTTTCACGAAACCATTTCTCTTTTAAAATATCTTTAAAATGTCCTCACTTGTTTTTTTAAAATTTTTTCTTTTAATAGATTTTCAATTTTGCAAAAACTGGAGTAGATAAGAACGATTAAAAACCCCTTAACTATCCAATTATGTAACCTTGGAGGAGTTCTTAACTTACTACAAAGGCTCTCTATAATATCTCTCCTAACTAACACTGTCTCTAATCATTACACATCTTATCACACCTAACGGTTTTATACCTAAATATATTGGAACTACTTCCTTTTATAAGAACTATTAATGCTAAAATCTTCTATGAATCCTTTAAAAGAGGACTTCATGTTTATGTGAAATTACAAGGAACTTATTTTATGTTTCTTCGAAATAGGCTATACAAAATATGGCGCTTCTCATACCTTGTATATCTCTTTCACGTATTCCTTAGAACTTGCACAATACATCTTTATTTATAATTTGGTTTCATAGAAAATTTTATCATTATTCATTTCATTCCAATAGATTAAAGTATTTTTAATCTATATTCTCAATAGACAATTTCGATGTAATTTATTAATTTCCTAATATTTAACTTACACTTTTCTTTTTAGAAAAACTCATTTTCAAAACTGTTAATATCCACAACTAGAAAACATTTCCTCGTACTTATTTAAAGAATAAATTAATGTACTCACAAACCATTTTGTTTCTATACTTAGAAATTATCTTTAAAATACACTTTTATTTGGGTCAAAATAGATGTTGCGTAAAACACTGTAACTACAACCCAAAAATACTAGTGTATGGATTTAATACTAATAAATATCACATACTATATAAAATCATTTCCTTTGGGACTACTATAACAATAGTGTTATAGTCTATGCCCCCTTTATTTTTCACGAAAACAACTATTACAACAATAAATGTTGTAACCTATGCTTCCAATACTTAATACACTCTAGGTTTTTATATTTAAAATCTTCGTTTACCTACAAAGAAACTAGCGAGCTATATATGCTCTATAATTCTTCAAAAGAATTTCACTTTTAACAAAATTTACTTCATATAAAGAAAACAATTTAAATTTTATACCCAATATTTTTTTCTCTAAAATGTTAACAATGAAAATTTTCAATTTTTCAATTCTAACAATTTTATTTTATTGGGCTAAATATATGGTGGATTTTCTTCTTACTACCTTAGGAGTACCCTTCCTAAACTTTGGTAATCTCATTACTAAAGTGTTTTATTCCTATTCCTCCCTTATACTTATATTTATTTCAAGGCACTACCGTTAAATCCACTTATCTAAAACAATTAAAAAAATTTCAATTATCTACACATGGGCTTTCTTCTTTTCAACTGAATCTATTGTACATCTCCAACCTTTTGGATTTCTACAATCCGAACCTAAACGTACAAAATTGTTTCTTAAACTCTTTCCATGTGTTGACCTTCTCTATGCCCCAAGAAACGTACTTCCTTATGCCAAAAGCGTCACTTCAAGAATTTTGCCTTTAACTGATGAACGTGAAGTGTACGATGAACCTCCTCTAGATGAATAACATGCTCTTCCATACTCATGGAAAACACCAAAATGTCATCCAAAAATACTACTACGAACTTATTTAGGACATTTCCAAAAACACGGCTCATCAAATCTACAAAATATGTTGGGGCATTGGTTAACCCAAATGGCATAACCAACCACTCAAAAACTACGTCGGGTGTCCTAAATGTTGTCTTATCAATGCTATCGTCAGCGACCCTAAGCTGACGAAATCAAGTAGCTAAATCAAGCTGAGAAAATACCGAGGAGCCAACTAACTGTTCGAAAAGATCATCTATCCTAGGAAGTGGGTAACGATTCTTCTTTGTGAGTTTATTCAACTCCTTACTCTCCCTAGGTGTCATATGTCTTACGGGCAATGCCATTGGCTTGTCATTCATATAGATCCTAATGTCGGTCTTTCTCTTAGGGGGTAGTCCCCTAACCTCCTCAAAGACGTCCGGGAAATCTCTGACGGCAGGAACAGAATCTAACTCTGCTGATGATGAATCGATAGAATAAAGGAAGTTCAACATGACTGACCCCCGTGGGTCGCAAGAAACCTTGAGACGCCTACCACTGCATGTCTCTAGTCTAACGACTTTCCTTTCGCAATCCAATTACACTCCATATGTGGATAGCCAATCCATTCCCAAAATCATCCCATACCCCGAAAATCCTAATACATAGGCGTCACAATCAAACTTTATGCCTAAGATAAAAAATTTCAAACCCCTATAAATCATGGATAAATGTGCCGATCCTCTTATGGGGTCAACTACTAAGGAGTTATCTAAGTGCAAACAATCAATCAAGAAACTAGGAATGAAAAGGATGCGAGTCCCCAGAGTAAAAAAGGGTCCAAATAGGAAAAATACAAAATAGAAATCAATCTTCTATAGAGATTCTCCTACCTCGATCCGGTCCACTACTTAAAGGTGCTGCATCCAAAGCCTGTACTTGCGCTGTAGGTGCGCCTGCTCTCTGCCTCGTTCTCTGAGGACAATCTCTACTAAGGTGACCGGACTGTCCACAACTATAACACCTTCTCTTTATTTGTAACTCCTTTTTGCAGTCCTTTGCGTAATGACCAATCAGTCCACAACTATGACATTTTCCGCTTTTCTTGATCTTCTTCTGAGGTCCTCCTTATTTCCTTTTGTCCTTATCCTTCTTGTTCTTCCACCATGGCTTCTTCGAGCTTTCTAACTTAGGAACCTCTTTAAGCCCTCCCTTCAGCTGCCTAGCTCATGTCTCCTCGAAATCCTCTATGTCATAAAACATTCTGCCTCCTAGAATAGCGAATTCCTTGCATAGCTTAGAAAAATTTACTACTGCAGATGGATTAAAGGGACTCCACCTACCGGTGCTATATTGGGCGCTTTCCCTTGCACCTCTGGTACCGTAGCTCTATGGAACCAGTCAGCTATACTATGCAAAGAAAAGAGAATTTAGGCTCGAAAGAATAGAAAGAAGGTTGAACTGGACTTTGAGGGGATTTTTATAAAAACTCTTTTATACTTGGAAACTATTTCTAAGAGTTTCTTTCTGAAAAATACTTTTAAAAAGAGCTATTTTGAAAAATTCTTTACTTTTAAAACAAATTTTTAGGAATCCTGTAACCTCGCTCTGATACCAAATGTAACATCCCACACCCGATAGTATATCCAATAAGAGTACATTAAGGAATATGGTGCGTTATAGGTATAGCTAAAAACTTACAGAGACTAAGATTCACAAGACAAAATAATTAAAACAGTGGAAACATTTAAATAGAAATCTCATTATTCAAAATCAAACTTCATAAATACTTCATTAAACCAAATACCAAATATCCATGTTTAGTGAAAAACATTATCTCAGTCATAACATCAGAGTATATAAAATAACTATCCCTCTCAAAGAAAAGTACTAGTACATCAAACGAAACAAAAATTGAAGAAGAAGAAGTAGAATACATAAAGAAAGGCTCTGCAGCTGAATCTCCAAGAAACTCTGAAATCTACTATTCCTGCCTCTGATGGCCTATAGGGGGAAAAGGGAAATAGAGAAGTAAAAGTCTGGTGAATGAAAGTAATTACTAGTATTCTTAAGCAAGATAAAGGTAATAGACTTTGCAACAGTTCTAGTAAAAAAGGAAATAAAGGAAAAGATAAAGCTGGAATAAAATACGGTTTAACTTGCTTACTTTTCTTAGATAGTTCGATTAGATCGTTTCCACTTTTCTTAGATAACTGCTTTGATTAGGATGAAACCCTAATCCTACTTTAATTAGGCTGAAGTACTAATTCTACCCTTTGATCGGCCTTCTATCTCTACTGTGCCCACTACGGACTAGACCCATTGGCCCATACGCAAAAGATGCGGACTAGACCCTGTTGGTTCCTACGCAAAAGATACAGACTAGACCTTGTTGGTCCTTACGCAATAGACACCTACTACTGCGGACTAGACCCTGTTGGTCCCTACGCAATAAACACCTACTACTGCGGACTAGACCCTGTTGGTCCCTACGCAATAGATACCTACTTAGCGCTTGGAACTCAAAAATGACTTATCAGCCAGCACTGAGGCCGCACACTCGACCACCATTAGGCTCGCGCTATCTGTTGCTCCCTCCTATTGACCTCTTATTTACCACCACTCCAGCATAAGCGTGCCCTTGCCTCACCTGTGCTATTGTGAGACCACCTATGTATGACTAAAAGGGAATGTTGCTGTTACGGGTCCTATCTAACAAACAAAATCTAGTTGCGCTCCTTGCCCAAATCCCCTGATTTGAACCTCTAATTATTGACCACTTATTTACCATCACTTCAGCATAAGCGTGTCCCAAAGGAAATGCTGCCGGTACGGGTCTTACTTTTATCTTTGCTTATTAACTTAATGTAAGTTTTAAAATAAGTCTCTATATCTGTAAAGGACTACCCCGTTGGGCTTACAATACACATCTTCTATATTAGTAAAGGACTACCCTGTCGGGCTACAATACAAATCTTCTATATCAGTAAAGGACTACCCCGTTGGGCCTACAATACCGATCTTCTATATCTTGCTTATTAACTTAATCCAAGATCTAAGTTTATTAAAATAAGCCTCTTCTGTTATTTCTGCTTTATTTGCATTAACTTAATTTAAGTCTTAAAATAAGCCTTTCATGTTCTTTCTACTTGATTATTGTCTCTAATTATAACCTGCGTATTATAATTCTGCTTACTAACTTAACCCAAGGTCTAAGTATAAAAATAAGCTACTTTTTCCCTTTCTTCTATTTTCTCTTTTTAGTTATAATTACATGTTATAACTATGCTTGCAAATATCTTAAATTTGCCTATTTTAGTCTAAGTCCAATTTGTTACAGTTCTTCTTATTTTACATCCCATTTTCTGTAATTCAGTGTTCTTATATTTTAGTCCATATTAACGAATTATTCTTCTATTTATTCCATTCACATAAAAAGGAAATAAAAAAGAAACTAACATTTACAGAAGAAATCCCAATCGTAGAATAGATATAAATAAAACGTAAATAACAGTAAATAACTATAAATATCGTAAATAACTGTAAATAATTGAAAAAGCTATAATTAACAGTAAATAATTGAAAATAACTGAAATAGAATAGCTGAAAGAAAATAGACTGAAAAACAAATCTAAAATTTACATAAAATAAACTGTAAATAAACTTGCATAAAGGTTATCCCAAAATTGTAGAAAAACTACAACTATTGAAAACCCTATTATTTTAAATTACGTAAAAATCTAAAATAATTACTTAAACACTCACCTGTGGTCCTTAGCTCTTTTCCTTGGCCTTCCCGGATCCATTTGAAGGGTATAAAATATTTTAATTAAAAAGATCTTCTCCTCGAAAAAATATTCCTTTTAGGGTTCAGCCTCAGGCAATGAACCCAAATGGAGAAAATCTGAATGAGAAAAATAGCTAGGCCTTGGGTCTTATATATAGTGTCACTTGTGGATCTCAGACCGTTGGATTTGGTGATTAAATCTGGTGCAACCACGTCATAGGCTCAATGGAAATCGTCGGATGGAAGCACGAATGCACAGGATGTTAAGAAAATCACAAAACACGTCATTCACTCGAACCTAGACCACTCCACGGCCAAAAAAACAAGCAGGTCGACCTAAATGAGTAGGGGTCGACCCAACTACATTGGTGGTCAACCCTAGGGTCGACCTAACCCTTTGGGGGTCGACCTATCGGTCGACCTAACCCAAATATATATATAATATTTTTCTCGTTTTGTTCGTTTCTTGTTCCTAGCGTATCTTCTTCATATTAACTCGGATTTTGACAATCTATATATGAAAATTGATCAGAAAATTACCACGGACACAACGGTGCAACTCCCGTGGTCCAATTTTGAAAATTTAACGAAATAATTTTATTATTTAATTAATTTGTTAATTAATTATTATAGCTTAAATTTTGGGTTGTTACATTTTTCTTATCCTATCTCCAACATTTCCGAAATTTATATTAATTCCTTTACATTTTCCAAAGTCGATTATACTCACTTATGATCTCGTCTATCCATTTACAACTTCTAAAAATCATATCCGTTTTCACATCTCGAGAGAGTTTATAAATAAATTCAAATCATATTCAAAACTTTATATATGTATAATAAGTATTTTTAAAGAATGATAATTTATTTTTAAAAACACATTTAAGTAATTATTTATTTTAAAATACTTTAATAAATATTGATAGTTCATTCCCTATTTCATTTTCAAATAACAAATTGATTTACGAAGCTTATTATAAAAATTAGAAATTTATTTCAATTAATATTAAATATTTGAAAAATCCACTTCCGAAGTATTTTATTACTAAAGCAGCTTTAAATTACATAGTTTGAATATATAAAAATTCTCTTTTGAAACAATTTGACTTCTCGATACAAATATTTTTAAAAAAAATTCCAATGTCCAATTTCAATATATAAATCCCTCTTGAATCACTACTCGTCGACTTTATTTCCGTTCCCTTAACCATTCTCACATTTCAAAAATAGAAACCACTATTTTTCCTCAAACTGATTTCCATATTCTGATATGAATTCACCCTATAAATTTATATTCCCAATTTATCAACCGATATCGTTTTACCCTTATTTATAAACATTGTTATAAATTTATAAACTTCTTTTAGTTTCCACTTGTTTATAAAACTAATTTACTTTATAAAATCCTAATTTATAAATCCATTTCTTAATAAATTTCATTTATTCCACAAATCTATTTAAAATATGGATTTCAACTCCTTTCTATATTTTCCAGAAATATCGTTTAAAAATCCATCGTTTAAAAATCCTTTATATAAATTATTATTTTTGAGAAAAATATGTGATCCTCTAGTAAAAGAGGAGAGCACACATGATACTATATATAAAACATAACAAGGTGCTGCCAACATGCCTAGCAGGTGACAAAAACAAAATAAAGGAAACATATCTGATAGGTACCCCTAAAATGAGCTCCGGCAAAGCCACCGCCCATTACACCCCAAAATCAAGCTCCGGCATGGCCACCGCCCGATAGTAAGGTGTTAGAGATACCTAGAAATGCTGAGTATCGGCAGAAACCACTCTAAGAGGTCAAAGGTACTGGAAGCCAGCTCAGTCAAAAGAAAAATCTATGAAGCTGCCTCAGCTGATGATCCAGTAAGGAAAAACCACTATGAGAACTCTGATAAAGCTGGAAGAATCTCCATCCTCAATCAGCGAATCTGGAAAAACCTGACCTGAACACATGAATATAGACACAAACTTCCTATCTAACCCAAACCTGAGACAAAACTAAGACAAAAGTTAGAATAAAATTCATATATGTATATAAATAGAATTTATATACATATATGTGTAAATAAAACATAATAAGATATAATAGAGAAAAATAATCTACCAGACTGAAGAAAATTAAAAAAAATGAAATCAAAAATAAAAGAAAACAAATTCAAAAATTAAGACGAGTCTAAAACTAGCTATGAAGACCATCAATTAAAAGCAAGTTATGGAGCACCGATGGATCGTCATTTAAATTTGAAAAGAAACTAATACTATTATTGTTAGACTCAAAAATATTATTGTGATGTTTAAAAGTATTGATATTATTACTAACTTTGTTAAGATATTCCTTAAAAAGATAATTTTTGGCTAGTTTATATTTAGGATTAGAGATCCAATTAAAGCAAAAGGACGAAATTAAATAAATCAATTTATTGAAATGGTTTTTATTATTTTTAAAAACACGTTGATTTCTTTCAAACCAAATGTACAAACAGGATATAGAGAATAAAGTATCCAGCAAATATCGATTATCCTTATTAAACTTAAATCTAAAAGTGTTCCAACAGAAAAAACAATCAGAAATTCTATAATTAATATTAAAGTCAAAAAATATATTAAGGGTGTGCATAAGAATAAAATGAGTATCCATACAGTCAAAGTAAATATGCTTAATATCCTCCAAATGTCTATTACAAAAATAACAATTATTATCAATGTGAATATTTTTTCTTTTTAAGTATTCTATAGTATTTAATTTTCCATGCATAATTAGCCACATATGGATTTTAGATTTAGGAGGAGCATTTGATTTCCAAATAAATTTAAAATAATTATAAGTTACACCCGAAAAATTAATAAATCTATAGAAAGAATTAGAAGAAAATTTCTTACATTTATCCCATTCCCAACTAATAAAATCATTATCATTATCAATATTGTAGAGATTTAATCTAGCAATGAGCAAATTAAACTGCCTAAGAGTAGGACCTTCTAGAATTCTACTAAAACTAAAAATCCAAGGAGATTCATTATCAGAAGAAAAAACTTCTGAAATAAATGCATATTTAAAGTTACAAATATCATATAACTCTCTAAACTCAATCTTAAGAGGAATGGCGGAAATCCAACTATCATGCCAAAAGGAGGTATTATTACCAGAGTGAACTATAATATTAATGCCTAAATTAAAAATCTCATTACATTTTAAAATGGATTTCCAAAAATAAGAAAGTTTACAAGAAACCGATGGGCAAATTTGGTAAAGATTATTACTACCATTATAATAATATTTAGAAATAATTTCTTTCCAAGTGGCATTATCATTAATATCTTTAAACTTCCATAACCATTTACCTAGAAGGGATAAATTCATATTACGCAAATTAATAACTCCTAAACCTCCATCCTTTTAGGATTTGCAAACAGTATCCCAATTTACTAAACTTTTAATGCAGCTATTAGAGTTATCACCATTCCATAAAAAATCTCTTCGAATTTTATCTATTTTATCAATCACCCAATCAGGGAAAAGATGCATTGACATCCAATAGATTGGAAGAGCTGATAACACAGAATTAACCAAAACAAGTCTACCTGCTCTAGATAAAAGTCTACCATTCCAATTAGAAATCCTATGTTTAATTTTATCTATAATAATAAATCAATCATCATGTTTTAACTTAGTAGGCCTAATCACAAAACCAAGATAGTCAAATGGAAAACTCATAGTTTTACAATTTAGTGTTTTGGCAACTAAATTTTCAACTTTATCAATATCATTTAAAATTAAGACCGAACTTTTATCAAAATTTATTTTTAAACCTGATAAAAGTTCAAAACTATATAAAATAAACTTAAGAGTGATAATGTGACGAGGGAGATGAGAAGAAAAAAGCAAAGTATCATCTGCAAATTGAAGGACTGATATACCATTACGCGATATATCATTACCTATATAACCCATAGATCCATTATCAACTGCTTTTTTAATAATCTTAGCAAAGACATCTGCGACTAAGTTAAACAAAAGGGGGGATAAAGGATCCCCTTGCCTTAGTCCTCTCTTAGATTGAATTTTATTTCCCAAAATACCATTAACCATAATACTAGAGTTGCCAGTTTTAAGTAAATTCATGATCCAGCTAATCCATCTAGAACTAAAACCTCTAGCATGAAAAATATCAACTAGAAAATCCCAATCTACTGAATCAAAAGCTTTAGCAAAGTCTAATTTTAAAATGGCACAAGTAATATTGTTCTTACAGCAGTGATTAATGTATTCTTGAACGACAGCAACACCATCGATGATATTTCTCCCTTTAATGAAAGCAGATTGTGAACAATCTATTAGATCATTCATTTTAGAACTAAGTCTATTAGCTAAAACTTTTGAAAAAATTTTAACTGAACAGTTGATTAAAGAGATAGGCCTAAAATCTTTAAGATTATTAGCAACTACTTTTTTGTGTAATAAAATAACATTTGCAAAATTAAATCTACCCAATTGTAATTTATCAGTATAAAAGTCATTAAACATGTTAATTAAATCTACTTTTAAAACATCCCAAAAAGTAGTATAGAAGAAAATTGGAAATCCATCCAGCCTCGGAGATTTATCGCCTGGCAAATCATTGATGGCTTTACGAATTTCCTCTTCAGTAAAAGGAACATCTAAATCAGAGAGGTTAATATTGGAATTAGTTGGATAGAGATCATTCCGATTAACATTAATTCTATGATTATTTTTGTTACCAAAAATATCTCAATAATAGTCTGTGAAAGCCTTATTGAGATCACTTTGGTCAACTATTTCTACATTATTAATAAGAATGGAATTAATCGTATTACAATGTTTTCTTCCATTGGCTATATTATGAAAAAATTTAGTATTATAATCACCTTCATTGATCCACTGAATTCTAGATCTTTGTTTCCACATAACTTCCTCCTTTTCTAGGATAGAGTTAAGTTCTTCTCTTAAATTATTAAGTACATTCCGCTCACCTACATTTAATTGTCTATTTTCTTCAATTTTATTAAGTTTAAGCATCTCATTAAGAATATTTTCTTTTTTGATTTTAATATTACCAAAAATATTCTTACTCCAATTTTTAAGAAATAACCTAAGATTCCTTAGTTTAAAAACAAAGTTTTTTGCTGAATTATCACCATTTCTAATATTATACAGACTCATAGAAGTCCATTTATTAATAATTAACATCGGTAAACTAGATTCTAATAACCACATTTTTTCAAATTTGAAAGATCTACTAAAAACCCTATATGATAATCACAAGTGAGGATAATTGGACAATGATCAGAAAGAGTGTAGGGGAGTCCAGACACTCTACAGATAGGGAACTTGTCCTCAATTTCATCACTAACGAAAAACCTATCTAGAAGAGCCAAAGAAGGGGACTCCCTAAAATTACTCCAGGTAAAATTTCTGTTAGAAAGAGGAATTTCAATCAAATTAGAATTAATAATAAATCTATCAAATTCCTCCATAGCAGAGAAATCTCTCTCCTTTGGAGTACGCTCACCTATATAACGAGTAACATTAAAATCACCCCCCAAAATCCAAGGGCCTGACATTAAAGATTTAAACTCGAGACATTCGTCCCAAAGAATCCGACGACCTAACTTAGAATTCGGTCCATAAACATTCGAAATGTTTAAAAGAGAATTTTCAAAAAGATTAATTAGAATAATGTGAATCGAGTGTTGTTTGGTGACACATTGAAGTAAATTAAAATAATTGTCCTGCCAACCAATCATTAAACCTCCAGATACACCCACCGAAGGTAGAGAAACCCATTTTCTAAAATGATGCCCACCTAGTTTTCTATAAAAACGATACTCTGGACATTCAATTTTAGTCTCTTGAAGAAGAGCAATATCAATAGAGTAATCTTTAAAAAAAGCTCTAACCTTATCACATTTATTTAAGTCATTCAAACCTCTAATATTCCAACTAATGATCCTCATAAACCCAAAGATCTAGCCCTATCAAATTCCTTATTTCTAATAAACTCACGATCTAACTCTAAATCAGTGAAAATAAAAGCAGTATCACTGGCTAAATGGCTGAATTCAGAAGCAGATAAATTACCTAAAGCATAAGACGAGAAAGTACTACCCAAATCAAAATGCATACCTGGGCCTGATTTCGAAGTACCGCTCACAATACCCGAATCAGGAGCCTTACCCAAAGACTGAGAGCGATTGCTACGAATCCTGACACTCCTATGAACCGATCCGCTAGAAGCTGCAAATTTCCTTCTTCTACCTCTCTTCGAAGAAGTATAACAAGAAACCGAATTCCCATCTAACTCCCCACTCTGAGCTACCGAATGAAAGCCAGATTTCCTATCTACCAAATGCGAAAAAACTGAATTGCTGGTACCATATTTATTCACCAATGTCAACGTATTCACTACGTTAGTTGACTCAAAACCCAAACCAACAGCCGAGAAAGATTCTTCCCAGTTATCAACTCTACCCAATCGCACAGCAGTGACTACTGCATTGTCATCATCAATATTCAATCTCGCAACAGTGACTACTGCATTATCATCAATAATATTACAATTCTCTCCACCGTTCAAAGTGCTAGAAACAGCACTTCCATCAAAAACACTTGCCTCGGAAAGATTTTCCACAATCAGTGAGGAGATTGAAGTATTCTCAGCAATGTCCGAGAACTGTGCATCATGCACAACTATATCAGTGTGCATATCATCAAGGGAAGTATCAATCAAGTTTGAATTATCCACAGCAACTCGACTTTCTAATTCAACATCATTGTCAATATCATTCTGTTGTTCATAAAAAAGAAACTTGTCACGAAAATCATTCCACTTTAGCATCTGTTCTTCACCTGAATAAGCGAAACCATCATAAGCAAGAGAATCTACAAGATCTTCCACCAGTACTCCATCACTTTTACAATAATCATCCGAACTCAGAACACTTAAGTCGAATCTAAGCGGTAGATCTACAACTGACAATGATTCCCATAAATATTTGTCAACAGAATTGATAGACTTAGGATACTTATCAACATCTATTCTAATATCCATGTCTTTATTAACATCTTTCAAACTGTTCAGAATATTCAAATCTTGATCAAACAAGAATTCACTTACAACCAGATAGTCCTTTAAATAACCTCCTTCATTATCAACAAGAACATTGTTACAAACATTCACACTCGATTGTATTTCAATCAAGCTATCAAACAAATGAGTATTCATACCCATATCCATTTCTCCCTCAAAGAAATCAGTAGAAGGTTCCAATTCAAGACATTCAAATCTATTAGCAGTAGGAATTTCGAGATTCATCAATCTTCGATTGTGAGAACTACCTTTTCTGGTCTTAACCTTGGTGAAATTCAAACTGATATCAGATTTTGAGACAGAATTCATAGCGACAACATCAGGTTCAATCAAAATAGGGTCTAAACTCATTAAATTCTCTTTCTTGTTAGAGTCAGAAAGACCACTTTTAGATACACTAGCGAAATTATCCATTTTCGAAGCTTTATGGAGATGATCAGATTTGCCGAAATATAGTTCTAGGTCACCAAATTTATCTTTGTACCCTTTACCAATATTTGGTTCATTGATTATGTTGAAATGTAACAGCAGATCCTCTAAGTATTTGATAACTTCACTACGTTTCTGCCATAAGTGATCCAATAAAATCCCCTTCAAAAGCATACACTTTAATACGAATTGAAAACCATGCTCGACCAGATTTGCAAAGGAAATCGAGTTAATCGAACAAGCATATTTCTTATGCCCAGATTTACCACATGCGAAACAAATGATAGGTTCTCGACACTGAAAAGCTAAGTGATTACGACCACCGCATCTATAGCAGATATCCTTTCTTTTTCTTGAGACGAACGAATTCTTCATAAAAGATTTCTGTAACGACCCGGAATTTTCGATCCCAAAAATTCCAGATAGTTAGGGAAAAGAAGAAAGAGATAGAAGAAGAAGAAACATAAAACACCAAAACACAGATTCTCACATTCGCAGCGGATAAAATATGATATCAAATAATATTCTTTATACAAAGAAAGCTGTATCAGTCAATTACATTTTAATACATCAGAGTTACAACATTCACAATCACTAGACAGTAAAACATCATGTCCCAAATAAATCAATAATACTTAGTGGATTACACTCCATACGTTCCTGCCATCCAGCTCGCCTCCTGGGCTCCAGAACGTCCTTACCTGAAATCTGTAATACTCGGTCTGACCCGAGCATTACATCAAAGTAACACCCGAGTCAGGCTGGAAACCAGCGTGAGTAAACCCATAATATGAAATACCAAGCTATAACTCAAGTGAATTACCAGGGTAACTCGTACTTTTCTACGAGTTATAATCTTATTTAAGTCAATCATTTATCTCAAAACAATATCCAAGAATCGTTATCCAGTTTTAAATATCCATGATACTACTTATTTCATTCCAGCCTGTTTGCTTCCAAACTCACATTTATAAAGAATCGAAGTGGTTTCGGGTATTTACTGATACCCGACTCCGGTCTCTTCGAATTCAATGTCATCTCTAATCCAAGATGTTAAGTTTTAAACAATACAATTCATATCCAGGATATCATACAACAATTCAACTCAGATAGGTAACCTACATTATCACAGCTTAACCCATTCATATCACAGCATATCTCAATCGCCCCTCAGAGATAAAATCAATCCAAGTCATCCAATATCATTCAACCATCCATAACAAATTGATTCACTCTTAATTAATTTAATTAATCTCTAATTAAATTAATTACTAACCTTTAATCACTGGATTACCTTAATCCATCTTACTTAACATTAATTAATTACAAATTAATTAATCATTTCTTAAATATTTATCTTAATTAATCTTCCTTGATTAATTATCCCTTAATTACAATAAGTAATTATCCTTTAATTATCCCTTTTTATTAATCATTCTTGATTAATTACTTTTTAATTACATTAAGTAATTAAACCTTAATTATAGATTAATTATTCTCAACCATTCTCAATAATGAACTAAATTACTTTCATTAATTAATTAATGATCTTCTAATTACTTCATTAATTAATTACTCTTTCAATTAATTACCTTAACAAGTAAATAATCATATTATTAATTAGCCTTTAATTAATTACATTAAGTAATTAACCCTTAATTAATTATCCTTTAATCATAAATTAGTTAACCTTTAATTACTAATATTTTTTTAATTATTACATTAAGTAATTAACTTTTAATCACTTAAGTAAATAAATTAATTAACCCTTAATTACATAAGTCCTTAATTAATCTAAGATAAACCATTATATTAATTAATTACTTAATTATTATTTAAATCTTATTTAATAAACCTTTGAAATTAATTATCATTAACATAAGAATTATCTTAAGACTCTTTAAATCATTTCACCTTCTTTAATTAACTATTTAATTACATTATTTAAACTTATGTAAATAATGGTCACAAATAAAATACTTTAGCTTTGAAAAACTTGTTAATAATTTACTATTGCTTTTACAAACTTGCATCATATTTTCCTTTATTTCAAAACTTGATATCATTTCAAAAACCCGAGCCCAACCATCAAAATCCCCGAGCCAAACCCGCCATCTCCCCGAGTTCATCTTCGAGCCCAAACTTCTTCTTCCTTAAAGTAAAACCCACTGACACAATCAAACGTTCGTGCACGTGCACCGATGCCCAGACGACTTTCGATTAACGTTGCGACCTTCAACACGTCGGCGACATCATCGTCGACCGACACGACCACCCAAAACCATTGATTCCCCTGACAATTGAAATCGAGCTTCTCGATCGAACTGGAACCAACAACGATCGACCCAAAACACCTCGCTCCGTCTATACCTTCCACCGGAACCCACACCGATCAACCCAATCCTTCGTCGCCGTTTCACGAATCAGTTCCCCCACCTGCGATTGGACCCAATCCTCTCTAGACGTTGCCCGAACTCAAAAATCAACACTGACCAAACTCACTCGAAGAACCCTACTTCGATGTCACACGGCCACCATGGCTTTCGAGAAACTCAACCCGCATTTTCTGATGATCTCCAGACCCCTAGCCTCCTTCAACCATGATAACATCGATCATCTTTGCGTCGATCGCCAGAAGTTGATAAAAACCCAAAATTTATCATCTCTCGAATTCCCTTCGAACCCAAACTTAAAATTCTTGAAACTAATATCAAAATTCATAGTTTTCAAGTTCGAATCCAGTTATATATTCAAAACTTAAAATTTAATCCCTCGATTTTCCTAAGTTTATATATATTTACTATAAAATTCTAATCTTCCAGTTAAACATTATCTAATTTCAGATATAATTATTTTTAAAAATAAGAACTAGTTAATTCTAACACAATTTCTTTAGGTATCCGAATCAGAAATTTCTGAAATGAAGAGATATTGATTTATTTAATTAAATTTGAACCTGTAATTAAGAACAGAGCCTGTACATACATATATACAGACATGCATACTCAAAAATTTCATATATATATAGGCATGCAATCTTATTTTATATCCATACAAACCATTTTCACAATCATACTTTCAAGTATTAATCCAAACATCAAAATATAATAATAGGTTCAAGATAGTTTACTCACCTTATTAAAAAGACAGAGAGCTTGGGAAAAATTTGGACTTGAAAACTTGACTGCTTTGATTTTCTTTAAAATTGGAGTGCTTTGAAAAATCATGGCCTCTTTGAAACTGGAAAAATTGTATTGATTTGTAGATTGAATCCTCGTCTTGCTTGATTGCATCAGGTTGAAGATTTAAAATAGGCTGACAGCTTCCAGGTTTAAAATGCTTCTGCTTTATTTTCGTTTTGATTATTGAAATGATTTGTTTACAGGTTTTAAATTTAAACAAGTTTTGTTTTAATTTACTGGTTTCTGGACTTTTAGGCTTGAGATGTTTTAAAGCTGAAAATACTTTTTTTTTGTTTCTCTTTTCTATTTACCCAAATTATAAGAATGTCATAATGCCACTTGCCTATATTGTTAACACTTGTTCATTTCTTAAGATAAATGATTAACATTTGTTACTTTGTGTGTTAAAATCTTAACACTTGTCTTTAGCATGGGAATTTTTATTATATAATGTATTTATCCTTTATATTACTTATATTATATTTGTTTATTTATTTATATTTTATTATATATATACTTATATAACTCAAAGAAAGCAATATAAACTTATTTATTTATCCCCATTTTAAGCTTAAACTATTTATATATTTTTTTTAAAAGAAAGTTTTTTAAACCTTTAAATCTTAGCTTAAGCTATTATATATATATATATATCCTTAATGTTTTAAAATATAGATTTTAACTTTAAATAACCTTTGAAAATTATTACATTGAATTCAAATCAATGCTTTCAAATCACAAAACATATATATATATATATACACACACACTTAAATTTTCAACATTATAAAGTTTGCACATAACTACTTATATATTTATAAATTTACTATAAGATTCATCATTTCCAGATATTTAATTCAACTTTTATTATAGTTCAAACCCACTTATATACATCCAGTTATATTTTTAATTATCAGAATTTATTTGTTCGACTTGTAAATCAGTATTTCAAATGACTTTCCCAGTTCAGAGGTCTAAAAATCCGGGTTATCACATTCCTCCCCCCTTAGAATCTTTTCGTCCTCGAAAAGAAATGAAACCAGGATTTATTAAAAATACTTAATATCAATTAAATTTTCTATTTGAATATTTTAAAACACTTTAAAATTTATATAATATTGCCAAAATAGTTTTATAAAAATATATTTTATAACTCGATGTCTCAACCAGTCCATCCTCATTCTCATAGAAATTCGGTCATACGTTGATTAGGCGTAAGACTGAAAATCTATAAGTACTTAGCAGACCCGTTTTCAACACCCAGTGAAAATACTTGGAGAAAATAATTTATTGAATATATAGAAAACAGTTTTGAAAATAGAGAAAATATCTTTGGTGAGAATGCTCTGGAAATCATCACTCCCATCCATGGTCGCAGTTAACCCGATGGTTACGTTGCCGTCCAGGCAAAATCCACAGATAACTGTAGGTCTCCGCGCCCCTCGATTACACCATGGAACCCGCTACAGATCGCAGTTATATCCTGGGTTACGTTGCCATCACAGCAAAAGTCCATGTAACTGTAGGCATCAGCGCCCTCGAATTTCGCTGCCAAATAATGAAACTTCTCCACTCCCACATAGGTCGCAGTCTACCGATGTAAAATCAAACGCAGACTGCTGGCTCTCAGCGGCACACAAGACTTTCGCTATGTTACCATAGTGTCGCAGTCTACCGATATAAAATCAAACGTAGACTGTTGGCTCTCAGCGGCACACACGACTTTCGCTATGGTCTGCAGTAGATCGCAGTGACATTGAGTTACACTGTCGTCACAGCATAACCCAAATGCCTCTGTGGGCACCAGCCCCTCGACTTTCGCTACACAAATAATCCTCAGGAACTAGTTTTGTCCGGACTCCTCACAGGATCAACTTTAGAATCCTCCCTTGGGGTTCAAGGCAGTACCACCCTATGGCACTCCTGAGAAGTTCATTTCAAGGGAGCACCTTTTTCCCCAGAGCCAATCTCAAAATACTTTATACTATACACTTATAGTATCTTCAAATCATACCCTTTATGATTTATATCAAATTCATCTTTACACAAAATCGATATCCAAAATCGATAGTTCCAAACTTGGCTTTCCAAATTCCAAAATTGATTTTCCCAAAAATCAAAAGCCTTTCCAAAATCCATAGGTTCCCAAAACCTTTTCCAAAATCATTCTCATAAGATCCTTTATATATATATATATAGATATATATAACTTTGAAAATCTTTGGATCATTTCAAACTTGTATAAAACTTCTTTTATACTTCAAATATTTTCAAAACTCTTTTCTTCTGGCAATAGATTTAACAAGGGAAGATTTATCTTATATAACAAGGATATATAACTTTATTTTATTCCAAATCAAATATTCAAATTTGATAAATCTTTTATAAAGTTATTAACCATATTACCTTTCATTTCAAAAACCATTTACTGTTCTTATCCACAAATTTTCAATATCAATTTCATTCAAACTCGTACGATGTACACATATCATCCGTACGCTATATAAATCTGATCGCTCTTCGATCACACAATTTCTCTTCCGAACTAGTATCGTCCTCCCGACTTCCTAGTGCGGACTCGGATCTGGTTTCTCGATCAGAAACCGTCATTCTCCTTGCATAGTCATAGCTATGATAGAGAATATCCAGAACCAATCAAAAACCCATATCCTGGTTCGCCGTCGAAAATCGAGCGAAAAATCCCAACTCGGATCGATAATACTATCTCGAAATTCTATGCCCGAATCTAGATCAAATCACTATGCGAATAGAATAATATACATATATCCTACGTATTTATCTTTATTGGTTATTAGCCAAATCAATTCTCTTTTCTATTCACATTTCCTTTAATTCCATTCACTTATTCTCAATTGCTTCCATTTCCAATTGAGTTATTACTTCAATTACAAACAGTTTGAACTCTGACCAATTTAAATTTAAAAATAGCTTGAAAAGGTTTAAAATAGATAAGTAGTTGAAAAAAATAGTTATTAGTTTGTAAAATAGTTAAGTAGGTATAAAATAGTTAGATAATTGCAAAATAGTTTTTAAAATAGTGATTAGATATAAGTAACTGAAAAATAGCAATTAGTTTATAAGACAGTTTCAAAATAGTTAAATAGTTCCAAAATAATTGTAAAATAAGTATAAGATAGTTTGGGGTTTAAGAAGAAAGATTGTATAGTAAATAGTTTGGAAAAATATATTTGTATTAAAACAATTTATTTTGAAAATAATCCAGAGCCAAACTGTTTAATTTCCCAATCTCCATTTCCCACTAATTTCCCATCAATTCTATTTAAATTGGCACTTCCATTTAAATTGACTCAATACTTCAATTTCCATTGAAATTGATTTAATCCCAATTCAAGTTGAATTAACCTTAATTCCTTTCCAAATTCAAATCAAATTCCATTTTATTTTTAAACTTATTCAATTTTAATCACAATTCCAAATTATTTCAAATCAATTTGGATTAATTTCAAATTGAACCAGCTTCAATTTTAAATCATTTCAATTCTAATTTACCATTTGAATTTTTTAAACTTATACATCTTCAATCACAATTCCAATTAATTCAAATCCAATCCAATTTGAACAAATTTTATTCCAATATCAACTTAAATCCATCTCGAATTTCATAAATTCGAGTTAAAATTTTAAATGTTGATTTAATCCTTTAAATCAAATCAACCTTTATTTTTTTTATTTAACAACTTAAATCTTTAAACCATTTAATTCTGAATCCAAATTCCAAAATTCCATTTTAAATTATCATTACTTAACTTATTTTAAAGTTCAAATTAAAAGTTCAAAGAAATTTTATCTTCAAAATTCAATTTATTGCCCAATTTTAATTCTCATTTCAAATTTTAAACTTCATATTAATAATCTTTCCACTTATAAGTTCAAAAAATTATCACTTTGGGTTTTCATATCACATTCCAAGGAAAAATTTAAAACTCAACACTTAGAGTTTATTTCAAATCATCTTTGATATTATGTATATCCTCATTTATACATTTTATTTCCTTTACACACCAATCCATGTTTTAAAATTTAAATCACTTTTGGTTTTAATTCAAAACAAATCCTTTTTAAGTTTCAAACAACTTCTTATTTTAAATAAGATTACATTCAAAACAGTCTGAATAACATTAATTATTGCTTCTTTTAACATTTTGAAAACATTTTCAAATGTTTCTAAACTAAGAATTTAAAACTTCACAATTTAAGTCCATTTTAATTTACAAGTTATACTCATCTAGTTTACTTCCTTAAAACATTTTATTTTCTTTATCAATAATTATTATCACAATAATCATTTTATTTCTGATTTAAATCCATTTCTAGTTTATCTTATTTAATCCTTATTTGGATATATATATCACTTAGATTCTTATTCCATTCTCAATGACCAACAACCAATTTTCAATATATATATAATTTGAAAATTTTACTTATATAAAAAAAATAATTCAATTTTAAAACCAAATTTAAAATCTTTATATAAGAAAATAACAAGTACGCTCTCATATATATACACACTCAACTCATTCGAGGGTACCACTGACCCTATCCTTAATGAGTAGACCCACCAGAGCCAAGGTTCTCGCTTAACCTTCCGCTCTGATACCAACTGTAACGACCCAGAATTTTCAATCCCGAAAATTCCAGATAGTTAGGGAAAAGAAGAAAGAGATAGAAGAAGAAGAAACAGAAAACACCAAAACACAGATTCTCACATTTGCAGTGGATAAAATATGATATCAAATAATATTCTTTATACAAAGAAAGCTGTATCAGTCAATTACATTTTAATACATCAGAGTTACAACATTCACAACCACTAGACAGTAAAACATCATGTCCCAGATAAATCAATAATACTTAGTGGATTACACTCCATACGTTCCTGCCATCCAGCTCGCCTCCTGAGCTCCAGAACGTCCTTACCTAAAATCTGTAATACTCGGTCTGACTCGAGCATTACATCAAAGTAACACCCGGGTCAGGCTGGAAACCAGCGTGAGTAAACCCATAATATGAAATACCAAGCTATAACTCAAGTGAATTACTAGGGTAACCCGTACTTTTCTACGAGTTCTAATCTTATTTAAGTCAATCATTTATCTCAAAACAATATCCAAGAATTGTTATCCAGTTTTAAATATCCATGATACTACTTATTTCATTCCAGCCTGTTTGCTTCCAAACTCACATTTATAAAGAATCGAAGTGGTTTCGGGTATTTACTGATACCCGGCTCCGGTCTCTTCGAATTCAATGTCATCTCTAATCCAAGATGTTAAGTTTTAAACAATACAATTCATATCCAGGATATCATACAACAATTCAACTCAGATAGGTAACCTACATTATCACAGCTTAACCCATTCATATCACAGCATATCTCAATCGCCCCTCAGAGATAAAATCAATCCAAGTCATCCAATATCATTCAACTATCCATAACAAATTGATTCATTCTTAATTAATTTAATTAATCTCTAATTAAATTAATTACTAACCTTTAATCACTGGATTACCTTAATCCATCTTACTTAACATTAATTAATTACAAATTAATTAATCATTTCTTAAATATTTATCTTAATTAATCTTCCTTGATTAATTATCCCTTAATTACAATAAGTAATTATCCTTTAATTATCCCTTTTTATTAATCATTCTTGATTAATTACTTTTTAATTACATTAAGTAATTAAACCTTAATTATAGATTAATTATTCTCAACCATTCTCAATAATGAACTAAATTACTTTCATTAATTAATTAATGATCTTCTAATTACTTCATTAATTAATTACTCTTTCAATTAATTACCTTAACAAGTAAATAATCATATTATTAATTAGCCTTTAATTAATTACATTAAGTAATTAACCCTTAATTAATTATCCTTTAATCATAAATTAGTTAACCTTTAATTACTAATATTTTTTTAATTACTTACATTAAGTAATTAACTTTTAATCACTTAAGTAAATAAATTAATTAACCCTTAATTACATAAGTCCTTAATTAATCTAAGATAAACCATTATATTAATTAATTACTTAATTATTATTTAAATCTTATTTAATAAACCTTTGAAATTAATTATCATTAACATAAGAATTATCTTAAGACTCTTTAAATCATTTCACCTTCTTTAATTAACTATTTAATTACATTATTTAAACTTATGTAAATAATGGTCACAAATAAAATACTTTAGCTTTGAAAAACTTGTTAATAATTTACTATTGCTTTTACAAACTTGCATCATATTTTCCTTTATTTCAAAACTTGATATCATTTCAAAAAATCGAGCCCAACCATCAAAATCCCCGAGCCAAACCCGCCATCTCCCCGAGTTCATCTTCGAGCCCAAACTTCTTCTTCCTTAAAACAAAACCCACTGACACAATCAAACGTTCGTGCACGTGCACCGATGCCCAGACGACTTCCGATCAACGTTGCGACCTTCAACACGTCGGCGACATCATCGTCGACCGACATGACCACCCAAAACCATTGATTCCCATGACAATTGAAATCGAGCTTCTCGATCGAACTGGAACCAACAACGATCGACCCAAAACACCTCGCTCCGTCTATCCCTTCCACCGGAACCCATGCCGATCAACCCAAACCTTCGTCGTCGTTTCACGAATCAATTCCCCCACCTGCGATTAGACCCAATCCTCTCTCGACGTTGCACGAACTCAAAAATCAACACTGACCAAACTCACTCGAAGAACCCTACTTCGACGTCACACGGCCACCATGGCTTTCGAGAAACTCAACCTGCATTTTCTGATGATCTCCAGACCCCTAGCCTCCTTCAACCACGATAACATCGATCATCTTTGCGTCGATCACCAGAAGTTGATAAAAACCCAAAATTTATCATCTCTCGAATTCCCTTCGAACCCAAACTTAAAATTCTTGAAACTAATATCAAAATTCATAGTTTTCAAGTTCGAATCCAGTTATATATTCAAAACTTAAAATTTAATCCCTCGATTTTCCTAAGTTTATATATATTTACTGTAAAATTCTAATCTTTCAGTTAAACATTATCTAATTTCACATATAATTATTTTTAATAATAAGAACTAGTTAATTCTAACACAATTTCTTTAGGTATCCTAATTAGAAATTTCTGAAATGAAGAGATATTGATCTATTTAATTAAATTTGAACCTGTAATTAAGAACAGAGCCTGTACATACATATATACAGACATGCATACTCAAAAATTTCATATATATATATAGGCATGCAATCTTATTTTATATCCATACAAACCATTTTCACAATCATACTTTTAAGTATTAATCCAAACATCAAAATATAATAACAGGTTCAAGAGAGTTTACTCAACTTATTAAAAAGACAGAGAGCTTGGGAAAAATTTGGATTTGAAAACTTGACTGCTTTGATTTTCTTTAAAACTGGAGTGCTTTGAAAAATCATGGCCTCTTTGAAACTGGAAAAATTGTATTGATTTGTAGATTGAATCCTCATCTTGCTTGATTGCATTAGGTTGAAGATTTAAAATAGGCTGACGGCTTCCAGGTTTAAAATGCTTCTGCTTTATTTTCGTTTTGATTATTGAGATGATTTGTTTACAGGTTTTAAATTTAAACAAGTTTTGTTTTAATTTACTGGTTTCTGGACTTTCAGGCTTGAGATGTTTTAAAGCTGAAAATACTTTTTTTTTGTTTCTCTTTTCTATTTACCCAAATTAAAAGAATTTCATAATGCCACTTGCCTATATTGTTAACACTTGTTCATTTCTTAAGATAAATGATTTACATTTGTTACTTTGTGTGTTAAAATCTTAACACTTGTCTTTAGCATGAGAATTTTTATTATATAATGTATTTATCCTTTATATTACTTATATTATATTTGTTTATTTATTTATATTTTATTTTATATATACTTATTTAACTAAAAGAAAGCAATATAAACTTATTTATTTATCCCCATTTTAAGCTTAAACTATTTATATTTTTTTTAAAGAAAGTATTTTAAACCTTTAAATCTTAGCTTAAGCTATTATAAATATATATATCCTTAATGTTTTAAAATATAGATTTTAACTTTAAATAACCTTTGAAAATTATTACATTGAATTCAAATCAATGCTTTCAAATCATAAAACATATATATATATATATATATATATACACACAATTAAAATTTTCAACATTATAAAGTTTGCACATAACTACTTATATATTTATAAATTTACTATAACATTCATCATTTCCAGATATTTAATTCAACATTTATTATAGTTCAAACCCACTTATATACATCCAGTTGTATTTTTAATTATCAGAATTTATTTGTTCGACTTGTAAATCAGTATTTCAAATGACTTCCCCAGTTCAGACGTCTAAAAATCTGGGTTATCACAATTTCACTGGATCGCTCTGAAATCGGTGAGGAGGTTGCCGATCTGAAAAGCTCTGAAATCGATGAGGAGGTTGCCGATCCCGTACCACTTGTGCATATGATCGATGAGGAATAAGATCTCGATGAAAAAGATCTGAAGAGATGGAAGAAGACAATTGTAATGAGGAGGAAGATCTTGGATCTAGAGAAAAAAATCCAGACGCCATTGTCCAATGAGATTTGAGATTTTTATATAAATTATTTAAAAACTCTATTTAAAATATTTTTACGAATAGTTAAATACAAACCAAAATCAATTATTGTTTTTATCCAAATCAATTTCTTAAAATTAATCCAAATTTCTATATGAATATTTTTATATTCAAAATCTCCTTTTTAATCCTTCCAAATTCCAAAAATAATATTTATGGTATTTAAAATACCAAAAGTTAATTAGGCCAGTGCTACTATAGTATCTAATCATTCAATCACTACAATAATCTATAACAGATTATTCTAACACATCATATATTATTTTATATGAAAAACAATCAATATAAATTTTGAGGGATCCAGTTGGATCCCTCCAACCTGTTTCCCTGCATCCACAGATGTTATACAACATAAATATACCAGTTCCACTTCGACGCGGGATATCGCTGTAATATAGGGTCATCCGCTATTATGCGGGGGCGCATAGGGTCTCATCTGCTGCAATTGGCGGGAAATATATGCAACTACTAATATATATACTACTATATATATAATATAACATCCAACTGATAATAATAATAATCAATTCATCCAATCACTCAATCAATGATTTTTAATATTTCAAATTAAAAATACTAGCAATCCAAATGAGTGAGATTTACTTACCTTGTCTTTTACTTGCAAACCATTCCAATCTCAACTTGTTCTCACAATTTTTAGACCTCGTATAAACATTATGAATTTTATTAACATCAAGATAATGTGTGATAGATTTTATCGTGACTCCGTAGACCAGAGTACCACTGCAGCCCAACCTAACTCGCGACAAACCCTAAGCCAATAGCTCACAATCGCGACCTGAACTACTATCGCTACCCAAACCCCGACGTTCGAACACCTTGCTGCCCCATCCACCTTCCTCCATCGCTGTCAGTCCCACAACTCACATCGCCCCTCTTCCCAACAACAAAAGCCCTAGATTGACACTGAACGCTGTGTCGCACCATCCACCCTCGTGTATACAAAGTAACGACAATCACCAACACCGCCGCACTTGCCTCCGAACCCAAACCCCTTGCCTCGACAAAAAGAACGAGCACGGCCTCGCCTCCACCATCGACTTGGACCGCGTCTTCACTACCGCCTCGTACCCCTGGCAATCTTGCCCTACGCTCCCGTTCGAGTTCCAGATCGCGACAATGTTGTGATTCTCTTTTTTTTCGTTTTGTTTTTGGTTTTGATTTCCAACTGAAGGTGAGGAGAGGGAGAATTTGAGATTTATAATTTGATTTCGTTCTTTCGTGGATTTAACTGAAAAGAAGGGGGAGAGGACATGATTTAAATGAACTGAAGGAATGAATGGTGGCGTGTTTGAATAGAGAAGGGTGGCGTGTTTGACTGTTTAACCTCTTTTTTTTATAAATCAAAATATCTCGTTTACCAAACTCAAAATCCCGAATACCTACTGAGGTGTGCCGCCTGGCATTCCTAATGTTATACCGCTATTCCGAACCCGATGGAACAAGTCTCGAGCCCCAATTTGATCGTATGTCGAAGATAACTTTTTAAATCAACTATTTAAATTAAATTCAATTAAATTATTTCTAGGCGTTTTCAGATCGCACGACCAAACGGTACATCCAAATGCTAAGAAATTTGAAGTCCAATAATAATACACTATTATGGATCCAATGGAATAGGTTTCGTCAAATTTCGAGATTGTGGCCCGGATCGCTATTTTAACGCGTCGATTAAATCGACGATTTCCAAAATTTACGGAATCGCTTGAAATTTCAGTTCTAAAAACTTATTAACCAAATTACAATTCCAAATCCAATATTTAAAACCATTTAAATATTCCAAATTAAACATCGAAAAATCCAGGTCGTTACATTCCCTCCCCCCCAATTGTCTTTAACAAAAATTTCCCTAAAATTTTCAAAATTTTTCTAACACCCTAAATTTCCGAATTTTTTTGACAGAGTCTCCCTTGTACGGAGATCCTTTTGCAATATGACAAGAGAGATAAAAATATATGCATCGACCCACACGGTCGGAAAACACAATATATATCAACATTTATATATGGGGGAATTAATTTAAAGGACAAAAATTTGTATATTTTAGTCTCAAGAACATGACATTAATATTTTCACTACAAGGACAAACGTTATCCTAAAAATTATTCATAAGGACAAACATTCTTCCAAAATTATTCACAAGGACAAACATTCTTCCGAAACTGCTACCGAACTAAAAACTGATGCCTAAAACTGCTACCGATAACTACAAACTGATACCTAAAAACTGCTATCAATAACTAAAAACTGATATCTAAAGAAAGTTGTTCTTCAGGCTAAAATACTGAAGGTCTGTCCTTGAGGCTACAACGCTAAGAAATTTTGTCCTTGACAATAATTTCCTGTTTATATATTTTGCGATATTTAATCCGAAAACATACCTTATTTTAGAATTTTTAAGCGAGAGGTTTATTTTATATGCAATTATGCAACCCAAATCTAGCCCAATAGCCTCTAGGTACTTGTACTTACTCAATTTAAATACGTAAGTACTGAAACATGAAAATTTAATAACATTTCATTCGTTTAAATAGTTAAACACATACTTTGCACCACTAAACATGTTAAACATGTATTTATAAGCAATCACAAGGTTCCAATACTAATTTAATTACTTTACATCGATCTATATACCATTTCATTCAACTCGAATGATTTACATCTCAATATTTGCATTCAATCCATATTTATACCGAACAAATTCATATTCATTCCAAATTGATTTCAAAATCAATTTAGTCACTTTCCATTTATTCACAGAATTTTATTTACTACCGTTTACAACAAACGACAAATTTTCTATGCAAATTCAGCGATATTCATTTAATAAAATAACCATTTTAGTTTATAGCTATTTTAAATTGATTCCAAACCAATTCATAATTAATTCTATTCCATTTCAATTTTAGATCGATTCTTATCCAATCAAATTCCATTCCATTTACTAATCAATTTAATTAGTTCCTTCATTTAATCTACTTCAAAACTTAACTTCAAACTCGAATTCATTCAATTAATATCCAAAGTCATATTCAATTTATTTACACTTAATTTGAATTTATTTATAACTCAAGTCATTGCTATTTCAATCCAATTCTATTTTATTCGACAACATTTCCAATTATATTAAATTCGCTTACAATTAAGTCGAATTTTTATTTATAACTCAAGTTCCATATTCAATATTCACTTTTAATCCACAATCCAATTTATTCAACCGAGTTAAGTTCCATTCCCATATTCAATTCACTAATCAATTCATCTAACTAGTTCACTTCCAATTTATAACTCAATATCTGATTTTTATCTCAAAAATCACTTCTTTTATGTTACTTGTGTTCAAATTTATTTTATAATTCAAGTTTGGATTTTTATTTCATTACCCAAAATATCAAACTATTTTTATTTTGGGTTTTCTATTCCACTTTTCCAATTTACAAGCTACATAACTTATTTCTTACATTTCCATCAATTTTGTACTAGAGTATATTCACATTTTATTATTGACTCAGGATTATACAACACTTTATAGCTTAAACATATATTTATTCCATTAACTCCAATTTGGTAAGCTATTCAAACTTATTTATTCACAATTCCAGAATTTTCTTTTCCACTTAAATTTTTATTCCATTCACTAACCTATAAATCATAGTTATATAACCACTTTACAATTCAAACTCTATTTTCAATTCCATTCAATATCATTTATAATTCAGTCCAATTTTATTTTCAATTCAATTCAAATCCAACTCAATTTTATTTAACTTAGCCTAAGTTAAATTTCAATTCGTTCAATTCAATTAAACTTACTTAAGTTAAAATTCAATTCCAATTCAAACTCAATTTGATTTAACTTGCCTTAAGTTAAAGTTTTATTCATTTTAACTCACTCAAGTTAAAATTTATTTCCAAAACTCAAATTCCATACTTTTCTTTCTAATCATTCTCAATTTATAAGTTCATAACTTATTTCTGATGTTTTTCCAAAACATTTAAATTAGAATTTCTAGAATTCAAACACCCGGTATCTATTTCAAATCATCTTTGAAATCATATACATATATAGCTCCTTTGGCTAACAAACCATTTCATTGGAATTTTCAAAATTCACTTGGTTCCAATCCAAAACAGTTTCCCTTCGGAATTTCCAAAACAACACTCGTTTTCACCAAAAATCTCCATATTAGTTTACTATGGTAGCAACCCATCATTTAGAAACTCGAAAATGAACACCGATGATGTCGCGATCATCATCAGAATTATTTTCCAGCGACTGTAGTGATTTCAGTGCTATATCACTTCCAAATCCATTTTAAACCATATTTATTTCAAAAATATTTTCAAAATAAAACAATTTTCTCTTCCATAACACTTCTGAAAATATTTTCCAAACCTTACGGGATTTTTAATTTCCTGAATTCGGGTTTGGATTCATTTTAATTATAATTCACTTGTATAATCCATACTTACACAAATTTCCATTTGGTTATATATAACTATTTTCAATTTTTATAATCTTATTTCGATTATAATAATATCATCCAAACACACCAATATACTATAATAATTTCTAAAAAATTATTTCTTTTATATCAAAATATAATTTGGGTAAAATTATTTCCATTTACCCGCTTCAAAACCATACTGTGTCGGTTTACCGTGTTTACGTGTTTAGAAACTCCTACCGATTTAGTGGCGTCCCACTACTCGACCAGAATTTATATGCCACTCAACAGATAAATCAACACAATTTAAAGCATTTTATATTCACTAACAAACACGCGCTCATATCTATTAATACACTCAAACTCATTCTAGGGTACTACTGACCCTATCTCTAATGAGTAATTCCCATCAAAGTCAAGGTTCTCACTTAACCTTCAGCTCTGATACCAAGTGTAGCGACCCAGAATTTTCGACTCTCGAAAATCAACATTAATTCGTTCACTGTATAACATGCCGAGTATTCAAGTGTCGGAAATACCGATTGCTAGGGGTAAAGAAGAAAATGATAGAAGAAGAAACAGAAACAACAACACAGAATCTCACAATCGCAGCGGAACAAAATATAATATATAATAACAGATTTTATACAAAAGAATCTATAATTGTTTATTACTTACAATCATTAGAGTACAACAACCAATACATTAATCTAGACAGTTATAATAACTTGTCCTCACAAAGCGGAAAATATGTACCAAATACGGAGATACGTCTCTACCATCCAGCTCGTCTCCTTAGCTCCATAACATCCTAACCTGAACCTGTAATACTCGGTCTGACCCGAGCATTATAATAAACAACATCCGGATCAGTCTGGAAAACCAGTGTGAGAAAACACACTCAATTTGAATCATTATTGTTATCAAAATCCTTTGAAAAACAAAGGTTTTTACCTTATGATAACCAAAACATTTTATACCAAAATCATCTGATATTATAGTAGTGTCAAAGTACAAGTACTTATTCAAATAGCCGAAATTGTTAAATTCATTAAATCCTAGCATACTAGGCTCTACAACCAAAATCGTAAAGGCACGTATTGGAGAATGGATTCCATACAATGACTAGGCACTAGGGTACCACCTATCATAGTACACATCTAGAAAAATGTACCAAGGACCTCGCCGGGATCCCCTACAACACAAGACCGGCCCTATCCCAAACCTTGATAGAACCGAATATGTTATCACTTCGGGTTTTCCCACCCTTAAAATCGAGCGCTTCCTTTTCCTTGCACAACCAAATCCATAATTTATATATATTTCCAAGGGTATCTAGAAAAGTGATAACATACCCTAATTGGGTGCGACCCACTAAGCCTTGCTGCATCTCCCATGTTTTAGTCATTCCCGGTTGATGAGGCTTGAGGCTAATGATTACCTTTCAAGAATTATTCCACTTAGAATGCTCATCGTCCTCCAATGACGATGTTCTGGCAGCATTCGTTCATACAAGTTATCCTCGGTCTGGATAAACCGAATCATCATCTTCACTATCTTCACGATATCCATTCGTAACGCTCAAATTAGATCGAAGTGGTTTTCGAATAATCAAATCTGATCCCGGTATCTTCGAAAAGATTAACGAAATTGGCCAATATTGATAGTCGGTTATTTAACTATCAAATAACATCCATAAGCAGTCACTAGGCCATTGTTTATAATTCTTTAAAACGTTCATTTCAAAATATCTTTACAAAGATATATATTCAAATCTCTTTCAAATTTATCAATATTTGAAAACATTCTGAATGCTTGTTTCCATAACAGGGTATCTCCACCCGTACCTCACTTCAACACTTACTGATATATTTCCAACTTCGATTTAAAATCCATTACTTAGAAAATATCTCGATATAAATCCTTCGTCTCTAAATATTTTCAAAAACCGTCATTTTCTCACTTAGGAAAATATTATAATCCATTTTTCCAAAATCACTTCTAATATCAGTACATAGGAGTTTTTCTTATCCTATCTCCTACATTTCTGAAATTTATATTAATTCCTTTACATTTTCCAAAGTCGATTATACTCACATATAATCTCGTCTTTCCATTTACAACTTCTAAAAATCATATCCGTTTTCACATCTCGAGAGAGTTTATAAATAAATTCAAATCATTTTCAAAACTCTATATATGTATAATAAGTATTTTTAAAGAATGATAATTTATTTTTAAAAACACGTTTAAGTAATTATTTAAATTTTTAAAATACTTTAACAAACATTGATACTTCATTCCCTATTTCATTTTCAAATAACAAATTGATTTACGAAGCTTATTATAAAAATTAGAAATTTATTTCAATTAATATTAAATATTTGAAAAATCCACTTCCGAAGTATTTTATTACTAAAGCAGCTTTAAATTACATAGTTTGAATATATAAAAATTCTCTTTTGAAACAATTTGACTTCTCGATAAAAATATACTTTTTTAAAATTCCAATGTTCAATTTCAGTTTATTAATCTCTCTTGATTCACTACACGTCGATTTCATTTCCGTTCCCTTAACAATTCTCACATTTCAAAAATAGAAACCACTATTTTTCTTCAAACCGATTTCCATATTCTGATATAAATTCACCCTATGAATTTATATTTCTAATTTATCAATCGATATCATTTTAACCTTATTTATAAACATCGTTATAAATTTATAAACTCCTTTGAGTTTCCACTTGTTTATAAAACTAATTTCCTTTATAAAATCCCATTTTATAGATCCATTTCTTAATAAATTTCATTTATTCCACAAATCTATTTAAAATATCGATTTCAAATCCTTCCATATTTTCTAGAAATATCGTTTAAAAATCCATCATTTAAAAATCCTTTATATAAAATCTCTATTTAAAATATTTTTACCAATAGTTAAATACTAACCAAAATCAATTATTGTTTTTATCCAAATCAATTTCTTAAAAATAATCCAAATTTCTATATAAATATTTTTATATTCAAAATCTCCTTTTTAATCATTCCAAATTCCAAAAATAATATTTACGGTATTTAAAATACCAAAAGTTAGGCTAGTGCTACTATAGCATCCAATTATTCAATCACAACAATAATCTAGAACAGATTATTTTAACACATCTTATATTATTTTATATGAAAAACAATCAATATAAATTTTGAGGAATCCAGTTGGATCCCTCCAACCTGTTTCCCTGCATCCACAGATGTTATACACCACAAAAATATTAATTCCGCTTAGAGGCAATATATCGCGGTAATATAGGGTCATCCGCTATTATGCGGGGCGCATAGGGTCTCATCCACTCCAATAGGCGGGAAATATATCCAACTACTAATATATATATATACTACTATATATATAATATAACATCCAATTGATAATAATAATTATAATCAATTCATCCAATCACTCAATCAATGATTTTTAATATTTCAAATTAAAAATACTAGCAATCGAAATGAGTGAGATTTACTCACCTTGTCTTTTATTTGCAAACCATTCCAATCTCGACTTGTTCTCATGATTTTTAGACCTCGTATAAACATTATGAATTTTATTAACATCGAGATAATTTAATTAATTAAAGTAATTATTTTCCTTAATCACGAAATTAACGAATAATTACCATCATGCTAACTGCAGCCATCTTCTTTTATGATCTCGTTCCCGAACCAACCAATTTGTCCCCCCTTTCACTTGATCGCTGCCCTCTCCATCGTGACTCCGTAGACCAGAGCACGACTGCAGCCCAACCTAACTCGCGACCAACCCTAAGCCAATAGCTCACAATGGCGACCTGAACTACTGTCGCTACCCAAACCTCGACGTTCGAATGCCTTGCTGCCCCATCCACTTTCCTCCATCGCCCTCAGTGCCACAACTCACATCACTGCTCGTACAGCAACAAAAGCCCTAGATCGACATAGAATGATGTCTCGCACCATCCACCCTCGCGTATACAAAGTCACGACAATCACCTTCTCTAATGCCGTTGCAGTTGCCTCCGAACCCAAAACCCTAGCCTCGACAAAAAGCACGAACGCGGCCTCGCCCCCACCATCGACTTGGACCACGTCATCACTGCACCTCGTACCGCTGGCAATCTCGCCTCACACGCCCGCTCGGGTTCCAGATTGCGACAATGTCACGATTCTCTTTTTTTTCGTTTTGTTTTTTGTTTTGATTTCCAACTAAAGGTGAGGAGAGGGAGAATTTGAGATTTATAATTTGATTTCGTTCTTTCGTGGATTTAACTAAAAAGAAGGGGGAGAGGACGTGATTTAAATGAACTGAAGGAATGAATGGTGGCGTGTTAGAATAGAGAAGGATGGTGTGTTTGACTGTTTAACCTATTTTTTTATAAATCAAAATATCTCGTTTACCAAACTCAAAATCCTGAATCCCTACTGAGACGTGCCGCCTGGCGTTACTAATGTTATACCGCTATTCCGAACCCGATGGAACAAGTCTCGAGTCCCAATTTGATCGTATATGGAAGATAGCTTTTTAAATCGACTATTTAAATTAAATTAAATTATTTTTTAGCACTTTCAATTGCACGACCAAACGGTACATCCAAATGCTACAAAAATTGAAATCCGATAATAATACACTATTATGGATCCAATGGAACTGGTTTCATCAAATTCCGAGACTGTGGCTCGGATCGCTATTTTAACGCGTCGATTAAATCGACAAATTTCAAAATTTATGGAATCGCTTGAAATTTCAGTTTAAAAACATATTTACTAAATTACAATTCCAAATCCAATATTTAAAACCATTTAAATATTCCAAATTAAACATCAAAAAATCCGGATCGTTACACACTCCCCAAAATCACTTCTAGGAAAGTGCTTAGATTCGTCATTAAAAACATTACTACTAGATTCGGGATCCCTTATAAGATTATATCTGATAATGGAACACAATTTGAAAATGAAGAGTTTTCTCGATTTTTCCATAAGAACAAGATTATCAAATGTTTTTCTTCCATGGCACATCCAAAAGCTAATAAAGCCATTGAGGTGGCAAATAAAACTATTAAGATTATCTTGAAAAAGCGATTGAATAAAGCCAAAGGAAATTGGGTAGAAGAATTGCCACTTGTACTATGGGCCTATCCAACATCCACTAGAACTGCAATGGGACATACCCCTTATTCTCTAACATATGGGTATGAAGCGATGTTGCCAATTGAAATTGAGATACCTTCACATCGAAGAACTGCATATGCATTTGATCCAAATCAAGAATTGAAGAATCATTAGATTTAATACATGAACTAAGAGACGAAGCAGTTATTCAGACTGCAGAATATTAGAGAAGATTCTCAAAACACTACAACTCAAAAGTGAAAAAAAGATCACTTCAAAAGGGAGACTTAGTACTCCGAAGGGTGATGGCAAACACTAGAAATCATGTGGATGGACCTCTAGGACCAAACTGGGAAGGTCCCATAATCGTATGCAAAGTAATTTCCCCTGGAGCTTACAATTTATGTCGACTAGATGACAATATGGTTCCTAGAACGTGGAATGGGGAACACTTGTGACCATATTTTCTTACAATGAATGAATAAAGCACCACTTCCTTAAAGAAAAGTCTAGATGGTTGGGAGCAAAGTTCTCCTTAAATTTGGAAATTACCTTAAACGGTCAAAGCCTTTGTCCACGCCGAGTTGGCCAGGTCAAAGAGCCTCTTGGAGGGAGGTTAGAGTAAGCCTTTATCTGCACCACGCTATGGCCAAGTTAAAGCATCGACAAGCCTTTGATCGTGCCATGCTATGGCCAGATCAAGGTGCCTCCTGGAGGGAAGTTAGAGTAAGCCTTTATTCGTGCTACGCTATGGCTATGTTAAAGCATCAACAAACCCTTAATCGCACCAAGATATGGCCAGGTCAAAGCACCTCCTGGAGGGAGGACAGAGTAAGCCCTTGGTCCCGCCGTGCTATTGCCTGGCCAAGGCACTGAACAAGCCTTCAGTCCCACCTATAAGGCATGCCTGGAGCGCCTCCTATAGGGAGGTTAGGAAAGTCCTTGGGTCCTGTTTGTGGATAAGCTAAACAAGTGCACCAAACAACAACGGACTAAGACGTCCGAGCCCAAGAAGTGGCATATCAAACAACAACGGACTAAGATGTCCGAGCCCGAGAAGTGGCATATCAAACAAAGACAACAATGTGCTAAGATGTTCGAGCTCGAGAAGCGGTATATCAAACAATATCAACATACAAGGCCTAAAGGGTGGCATGTGGCAAAAGAATGAGAACCCAAATAGCGGTGCAAAACAAGAGGCTCAAATAAGAGTCTACAGCCTTTGAATGATTTCCAAAAGAGGAACTCTGTACTTCACTTATTAATAATAGAATCTGGGTTTCAGGTCTTTTACTATTGACTTTTGGACTTCCCTTATTAATACACGAGTTGATTTCCGGTCTTTTATTATTAATTTTGGGACTTCACTTATTAATAGCCGAATCTAGGTTTCGGGACTTTTACTATTGATCTTCAGTCTTCATAATACCCGAATTTGGGTTTTGGGTCTTTTACTGTTAATTTTTGGATTTCATTTGTTAATGCCCGAATCTGGGTTCCAAGGCAGTTGGTATTGAGATCTCAATGGACTTCTAGTCTTCAACTAAATCTCTAAGTTTGTCATATTAATACCCAAACCAGGGTCACCAGTTTACTACTACTAACTTTCGAACAACACTCATCCACATCTGAATCTTGCTTTCAGGATTATTATTATTTCCAATAGGGCTTTCAAAATACCCATTATTTACCCCCAAATAAGGATTCATGGTTTTCAATGACTTATTTCCAGATGATAGTGTATGGCTTTTTATTACCAGACACTTGTTATTATCAGAAGAAAACTCCTGGACTTCAATTATTAAAGTTAGATTTAGATTATATGCCTGGTTTTCTATTAATATAATGGGAGTTTAATTTATAAACTTCTTTTATTATTACCAAAGCTGGATGGTGGGACCTCTATTATTGCCTGATAGGAGTTCATGGACACCAATCATTTACAACTGCGGATTTCTTATAACTTATTAACTCCAGATGATGGTAAACTAATTTTTGTTGCTTTCGAACATAGAATTCAAGAATTCTATTATACTAACACCGTCTTTAATTATATTGCTAACAAATCATTGAGCATATTTTTATATAAGTCTTGAACTAACAGTAGAGAATGTAATTTACTTTGAACTTTGCAGGGAAATGAGGTCATTAAGAATGTAGTGCAAAGGGAAAGCTGTTAAATTTTTGTCCTAAAAAACAAAAGCTTCTTTCATACGGGGGGGGGATGTTAACCATAAAATTCAATTAAGAATAAAGTTATGAAAGAAGGCTCATAAAAGTGCTGGGCTCTACAAGAATTGAAGACGTGGGTTTCACCATAGTTCAAAAACAGTGTTTTGAAGGTATTGATAGCTTTCAAAGAGGTTAGGATGGAGTCGCAAGCGCCTGATGCACCTACAATTGCCAAGTGAGATAAGAGCTTTCGAAAGAGTATAAAAGAAAGCAAAGCTACCCTTTCGCCTCATCTAGACCATTCGACATAGTTGAATCCACATATATGAGAGAGCCTAGAATGGGTTCGAAACACCTTCCGAAGGTATTGGACAACAGACTCGCACACAAGAACCAAGTCCTTTGAAATAGTTGGTTTCGCCATTGTCAATCTCCCACTTGAAGACATTTTCCCAGTGTTCACCTTTCGAAAGCAAGAACAAGCCTTTCAAAACGGTTGGAACCTTTCAAAACCATAAAGAAAACTCCACATGAAGCCAGATGACCTTTTGCAATGATCTAGTCGTCATCTAATGATCCTTTTGAAACTTTGTGAAAGCACTCCTTACCCACTCAAATAATCACTCATCATAATTAACACCGGACTAAAGCAACCAAGGGAGGTTTTGAAGGAGAAGAAGGAGTTGGAGGTGCTTCCGCTTACATCAAAACAATGTAATGGGAAATCTCAACCCTTTCGCTACATACTTTTCGAAGGTATTGAAAGGTTTGAGAGTAGCGCGAAAGTAATATTGGGGAGTTTTATAGCAACTTCTACTACTAGTACATTATTGATGAAGGCAAAAGGGTTAAACTAAGCATAATAAGAAACCCAAGCGGCCTCCTTCAAAGCTTGGAAGCGAAACGATGAAGGTAGAAGGTTGAATGCGGAAGGCTGGTATAAAGAATTTTCGACCACTTTGAAAGAATGGAAGCGGAAGGGGGTCAACCTGCATCTATAAATACGACCCTAAGGGTCTGAGTTCAGGGACCGAATTTGAATTCTGAATTCCCATTCTTACTTCATAGAAAAGTCAAGATTTTGTAACCTTAAATTAATTTGGGTGAAAAATTCTCTTACTTGTAATCCAATTTAAATTAACACAAAAGAGGGAACACATGGATCCAATATCGATTTTGAATATGAGGAAGATCATTTTGGCCATTAGCATGACTAATGAATAGTTGCACATGATGCTCACTTATTTTCTTATACCCTATTTGACTTATGCAATGCTATAGGATCAACTTAGAAATTGTGAATTCGAATCATATTATCGTCATGTTTCGTGATATCAAATGTTAAATTGGTGTGATGATGATATTTCGCTATTTATAAGTTCATTGAACTTATATTATTTGTCCAAGATGTTATTCCATTGCATATTGAATTTATATTTTGTATATTGTAAATTGAGTCCCTTTCGAAAGAGTAAGTACCCTTTCGACCTAATCGAAAGGGGTTTCGAAAGGGAATCACTATATGAACATCAAGTTATGCATTCTGGTTGGACATCTTCAAAAGGAACTCAAATATGTCAAAGCATATAACCCTTTCGAAGGAGTTCCTTCCATGGCAGCAGAAACTATACTTCCGAAAGCGAATTCACCTTTTAAAGATAGAATGGCTCTTTCGACTCATTCAAAAGGAACATAAATGATCCTTTCGATCTACTTAAAAGGAGACGTGAATTACCCCATCGACCCACTCAAAAGGATCATGAATGAGTGATTCTCTTCCCAATTTACGTTTCAAAGGGTTGATTGGTCGTCTTATCTATAATTAACACTTTCATAAGGCTACCCCTTTGAGACATTTTGTCCCAATCAACTCATTCAAAAGGAGGTTTCGAAGAGATTGATCACTTCTAGAATTTCCCTTTGGAGTGTTAGCAACCTCTCTTGTTAACAACTTAGCTTTGGGACGTTGACAAGATTTCTTATTAACAATAATCTTATTGAATTAAAGAATACCTCCCATTATCATAAGTACGATCCTTTTATACTAGCCAAACAAGCACTATAATTTTATTATGCTCCTTATCCATCTCTAAAAATAGATAAAGCAAATTGGTTGGAAGTTCTTAAAACAAAGGCAAGATTTACACTTGATGGAAAGAATATTCCAAACGAACAAGCATATTTGGCAGATCTTGAGCAAAATAGTGAAATAATAATAACCAACGATCATACTGATTTTTGGCCTCTAAACGATGACTCAAATATTTCCGAAGTATTTGAGACTACATAGGAAAAAAATATAGAGTACGAGATCGAGTCCAAATAAGAAAATGATGATGATTGATTAAAAATGTACATTTTGAGAGAAGGTAATTTATGTGATTATGAATGTTAAAATTTGCTCATTTAAAATGATATGTTTTCTCATAATAAAATGGTATGTTCTTCCATAATAAAGTGATATGTCTGTGATACGTATTATGTCGTTTTGACGTCGGAGTTCTTACCATTCATCAAGTTCCCCCTCTTCCACTCAGAGAGGGACCGTCGTGGGAGGTGATGGTAGCGGCCCATGACAGCAGTCACAACATCCTGTAGTGATGTCATTCGAGAAAGCGAATGGGTAAGTATTAAATTTATTTTAGTATCACAAATATTTTGTATATGATATATTAGTCATGATTTATTAAAGGTCTATATCATATTTAACACAGGAGATTTGAGCTGGAGCTATCAGAAGTTATTCTTGATGTTTCTAAGCTTGCATAAAGGACCAGGATGAGCGCTTGCTGGCTTAAGTGGGATATCATACCCCACATCATAGAGTGTATCTCGTAGGAATTTCTTGTAAGTGTAAATTTGTATATCATTATATATAACCACTATACAAATTGTTGACTAAGTATAAATGTACAACTTATATTTTTTTCAACGTTCGGGGGACAGTAGACTTGCAAGAAGTTGACCATCTCCTTTGTAGAAACTACAGGATGAAGAAAATGAGGAAGAACTACTACGACACGATGTTAGCCGTAAAAAAAAGCAAGGAAGAAGCCTGATTGGATGGGCGCAAGCGTGTGGGAAGCTTGGATTACTCATTGGAATAGCGATGAAGTGAAGGTTAGTTTACTAATCTCTTATTAATTATTTAAATTGAAGTTTCATATAAAATCTATCACACATTATATGGAATATATTCTAATAAGTCAAAATATCACTTTAACTTGTTATGTATATAATATATAATTTACAATTGTAAAATATAATGTTCAATTTAAATCCATAGGCACAGTCAGAGAGGAAATCTACGGATAGAAATAAGAATCTAGTCACACACCACGGTGGTTCTAAGCCATTCCAGTGTTATCGTCAAGAGCTGGTAAATTTATTAATCGCAATTATAAACAGTTATTACATTCTATAATTTTTTATATATAATAATAATATATATAATAATTATTTCAAGAAACAGAGTGTCCGGGACCCGTCTCCTACATGGATGTGTTTTCATGTACTCATGCCATCGACCATGAAAATGAAGATGACACAGTCACATACACATGGCATGACTCAAAATCACAATACGCCCATTTAAGCATATTTTAAGTTACAAGTTATTAATAATCAGAATTAGTTATAAAGAATTAAAATAATATAGTATTAATTTAAATTGTATTTTTATTTGGAATTGCAAGAAAAATATATACAACAACGAGAGAAGCTGCTTGAGGGAACGAGACGGGATCAGTTGACTAGCAACGAGGAGGACATGATTTCTGAAGCTGTCATGGATCTAACAAAGTGGAACAAGCGTTATGACTTTGATAATCAAAAGGTAATGAATAGTATGTTTAGATTTGATTATTTACTAATCTCTCAGCTGCAACGAACTTGAAACTGTTTAGATTATTCTAGCCCCATTACTTTTGGAACAAAACTAAAAGTCACATATGTTGCTTAGTTGCTTTCAGTCTTTCTTATTTGGGTTCTTAGACTTTTATATTAGTTGTTAGTTAGATACTAAGGCAATAAACAAAGATATTTATTTAATAAATGTTTCTTTCTTTAATATAACAACAAAACCACTTAATTTAGAGCAATTTGTGCTTTAACATGTAAAATACTTTATGTTAAAATGAAACAATTTTTTAATCGAATAGGTTCTTAGAATATAACCTCGACTATCTTATATCTTTGCAAGTTATTAAAGGATTCTTGCAACTTAGTTAACTAAGTTACAATCAGTGTTTCACAGTCACACCGGTTACATAAATAGTTTGTCAGTTTAGGACTAAGCAAACTAATAATAGATGCAGCTTATAAAATCACTTTCTTATATGATCTTATATATCATATTGTTATAGCGGCTCTAAGCCTACATTTTTTACTAGCCATTAAACAAGAATCTTTTATTAAATCATATAAGTGTTGTAGGCTAGACACAAGCAGAGCGCCTACAAAAAAGCTTAGGATCTAGTAGAGATTCAGGACTTGAGAGCTAGGGTTACTCAGCTGAAGGAATGAGACCATCATCGTGCTGTGGAGATGATGCAATTGGATGAGAAAATTGCTGCATATATGCAACAACATGGCTCTTTATTAGCTGCTTTCGGGGACGATCAGTAGTGATAGGTATGATTGTTTTTGTTGGGATATTGCACATATATGCACTTGGAGATGGTGAAGATGATGTGTTTTGATATGTTTGATAGATTTTGAGTGGATGTTGGATGTTTAAGGTTGATTTGGGTTGTTTTGATATGTGTTGGGTTGTTTTCACATGACTGATACATTTTGAGATGTTGGGGTTGATTTTGTGTATGATGTTGGAATGTTTTGTTGTATGATGGATTATTTGAGTTTGATTTGTTGTAAATATTGATATTTTTTAATTATTAATATTTTATATGTGATTTGGGCTTATATATATAATTTATATGCGTTAGATTGAGCTGCGATATATATTGATATGTTTGTATTGTATGGAAGACGAATGGCTGCGGAAGTAAAAAAACATTCCAAATTTTCGATGACTGCCGACGGCTAATTGGTAAAAAATAACCAATGGCTTCCAATAGAAATATGCTTAAACCATGACTTTCTACGTATACACAAGGGTCGTCGGAAGCCATTGCTATAAGCAGTTGGGAGCTGTCGGAAATAGTTCGACAACGTTGTCGAAAAGTCGTCGAAAACACTATTTGGTGCCGACATTCTTTCCAACACTATTTTCGACGGCCGCCGATGGTTTATAGCGGTCGGAAATAGGCTTTTTCCTTATAGTGATTTGACCTAAATTAAGTAATATTACTGTTCATGTAAGGGTACAAAGGGTTAATAAATAAACAAAAGTATTGTTTTGAAATAAAAAAAATTCAACAATAATGGCTGCAATGAAAATCCAAGATAACCCAACCTTTGTTGATTGCCTTGATTAGATTGGGGACTCCTCCTCTTCTTCTCCTTCCAATTCTTCTCCTCCATCTATCCCAGTCTTCCAGTCACAACATATCTCGAGTAATGGTAATTCTCAAAAGCCGATGAATGTTGATATTGATGAGGAAGGTTTTCAAAGGTTCCATTACCGTAAGAAGATGAAAAGGATCAAATCCCTAGTTTTCAACGTAATTATCAGAGAAAATTTAGTTCGGCTCATTTTAATAATGTTTTTGAAGCAAGAAAAAATGCAAGAAGATATAACACCCAATCAAAATGCTTTTAAACCTTTGCATGATTCAAGAAACACTGCTTCCAGCAATTTTGTGCATACAAACCCTGCTCCTAATAATCAGGCTAAAGCTTCTTCATGGGTAGAATTACTTAAGAAAGGTGGTCTGAATTCAGACTTTGATTTACATTATGTTTCCCCAATCAATATCAACAATAAGAGAATCATCACTGTGAAAGAGGAGATAGACAAAAAATGGAGAACAAATGGAGTTTTTTAGTAATAGCTTATGTTTTTGGTACTCGTCCGCCATATCATCATTTCAAGACTTTTATTTCATGCACTTGGAATCCCTCAGGTAGTTTTGAGATCTTTACTCGAAATAATGGATTTTTCATTATTAGATTTTCAAATCTTGATGATTGTGAAAAAACTTTGAAAGGGGGCCTTATTTTATAAATGGCAAACTCATTATTTAAAAAACTGGAATAAAAAACTTAATTTTGATAGGGATTTATTAAACACTATGCCTATATCGATTAGGCTTCCTGAACTTAACCTTAGATTGTGGGATAAGGATGCTTTTAGTGCAATTGCAAGTGTAGTGGGTATCCCATTGATGTTGGACGAACCAACGGCTAGGGAAACTAGGTTATGTTATGCTAGAATCCTTGTTGAGATAAAAGCATATGCAGATGTGCCAAATGAAGCAAATATTACAATGTATGATGGTGGTAACATAGTGCAAAAGATCGAGTACGAATGGATCCCTCCGAGATGTAAATCATGTGTTTGTTTTGGTCATACAATTGAAAATTGTGTTGCTAAAAAAGTTTGGAAGGAAGAAACAAGGGAAGATGGTCCAACGAATGTTAAAAATGCAGAGGAAAATACAAGTTCAAAAAATTTAGATGGAGGGGAAAAGACTGGACCTGATTTGCAATTAAGAAAATTTTCTTTTCAAAATCTTTCATGTGATTTTGGCGAGACATATATGAAGAGTGTAAATGTAGACATTTCAGTAAGAGCAGGCATTCAACAAAATATACATAATGAAAAGATTGTAAATTCCTCTCAAAATTTGCAAGAGAACACTGTTGCTGAAGTGGCAGGGGAAATTCTTCCAAATGCATCCCCCTCTGCAATTGCAGAGAGTATTGTTCAGAAGGATACTGCTCAAGGAAAAGAATCAGGAGAAAGTATGAATGTTGATTCTTGTCCTCTAAAAAATCTGGAATTATCTGCATGTCTAGTAAACACTGGTATTGCTTTTCTTCCATGCTCACTTACTCCTCAGAATAGGAAGTCATTATCTGGAAAATCCATACAAACAGTAGTAAATGCAGTGACTTGCTTATCATCTGTAAACAAAAGCAAGAATAAGAGGAAAAAAACCGAAACCAGAATTAAAAGTTTAAATGATACCACTTCTGCAGAGAAAGTAGAGGATGCTGTGGATAAGGAGTTTAGAGAAAAGTATATATCCAAAATTGAAAAATGGGAGAAACTGCTAAAGGTTAAAAGTAATTTAACATGTAAGAGGAAAGGGAAAAAGCTAGAGGTGCAGGAAGATGAGGATAGTTACAATGATTCACTGTAGCTACCAACATATCCTTTGAGTATCCTTTACAATTTTTCATATTATATTATAAATATGTTGATTATTGCTTGGAATGTCAGAGGGCTTAATTCTCCTATAAGAAAACTAGATGTTTCAAATTTGATTTTTTCTGAAAAGCCAAGTATCATTGGTTTGCTAGAGCACAAATTGGATAACACAAAAATTGATGATTATCATACTAGGCATCTTTCCAGTTTGAAATTTATTAATAATAATCAGATAGGGGTAATGGCAGAATTTTGATATTATAAGATTATAATATTTGGAATCTAGTTAGCCACATTTTAAATTTTCAATTCATTCATTGCTTATTTATCAATAAAGGCGGTTTGGATTTAGAAATCACTTTTATTTATGCTTTAAATTTTGAAAATGAGAGATTTTCTTTATGGTATCATCTTGATCTATTAAATAAACAAATTTCTCTCCCTTGGATTATATTGGGTGATTTTAACACAACCACGCATGCATTTGAAAAAAGGAGAGGCATTCCAGTCTCCTTCAAAAAATTAGAATTTATTAACAATTTCTTTCTAAGGACTGGAGTAGTTGAAGCTAACTTAATAAGTAATAGATTCACATGGAAGTCAGGTAAGTATAGAATTATACATTGCAAGCTTGATAGAATTTTAATTAATCAAAATTTTGTAAGTTTGTTTCCTAATTTCAAGTGTTTCACTTTACCTCAAGCTACAAGTGATCACACCCCTGTTCAAATTTTACTCATTGAAAACCTGTTATATAAGAAGAATGTCCCATTCAGGTTCATGAATGGATGGATTTTTGAAGAAAATTACAAGGAAGTTATCAATAAAAGCTTATCATTTAAAATAAAGGGCACTGCCCAATTTAAAATTTTCAAATTTTTGCAAATTGCTAAGGGGTGTCTTAAAAGCTGGAATAATAATAGAAGCAAAAATGAGCTTAAGCAAGGAAGAGCAGATTGTGAGAAGTTTCAAAATGCCCTTGACAATGATTGCTTGGACATCAATATTATTAACAGTTTCTTTCAGGCACAAAATAAGCTTATCTCCTCCCTTCAACTGCAATTAGTTAATTTAAGGCAAAAGACCAAAGTTGACTGGCTAACCAATGGGGATGAAGCTAGTAAATTTTTTTATGCTAGAATGTCTAGTAGGAAAAATAGAAATGACATTAGTAAACTTATTGATGTAAAAGGGAATGTTTTAAAAGATATAAATGAGATAGAGAGGGAAGCCATTAATTATTTTTCAAATTTATATAACACTAATGAGTATGTGGATAGATTTCCAAATATTAACACTAAATTTTTATTAAAGGAAAGTTGTAAGGAAATTCTTTTAGCCCCTGCAGTTTGTTAGATATAAAAAAAACATTATTTTTAATGCTAACAATGAAAATAGTCGAGGTCCTGATGGATTTGGAGCAAAGTTTTATAAAACTCATTGGACTGATATTAGTAGTTATATTTTTGAGGTTATTTCCCAATTTTTTAATACTGGGAAACTTTTAAAAACTTTCAATCATACTTTTATAACCCTAGTTCCAAAGTTAATAATCCTATTGGGCTGGAAGATTATAGACCCATATCTTGTTGTAACTTCATTTATAAAATCATATCTACTATTTTATGCAATAGAATTAAAGTGTTTTTGAAAATTTTGATTTCTAAAAACAGTGTGCTTTTATTCCTGGTAGGTTTATTGCTGAAAACACTCTTCTTGCCCATGAACAAATAAGAAACTTTAACAATACGAGTAAAAATCTTATGTGCATTAAAGTTGATTTACACAAAACATTTGATCAAATAAATAGACACTTTATAATACACATGATGAAACAAATGGGGTTTAATGAAAAAATTTGTACACTTATAAAAGAATGTATTGAAATGTATCATACTCAGTAATGGTTAATGGCTCCCCAAAAGGATTTATTCAAAGCAATAGGGGAATTAGACAAGGAGATCCACTTTCTCCTTATCTATTTACTATTGTTATGGAATATTTCTCTAATTTAATTGAAATTGAGCAATGTGAAGGGAATATTAAAGCTATAAATAGAGTCAAGCCCTCCATTACTCATCTTTTATATGTTGATGATTTGCTTTTGTTTACTAATGCGGATGCTAAAAGTGCTTGTTCTATTGTAAAGATTTCTAAAAAATTGGATGTATTTGCTGGTTTAAAAATCAATGAATAAAAAAGAAAATATATTTCAGCAAAGGATGCTCTTGCAAGGAGGAAATTTTAAACATTCTAAAGTTTAAGGAAGGTAGTCTGCCAGTCAAGTATTTGGGCCTCCCTTTAAGTATGAACCAGTTAAATGATAGGGATTGCATAAGGTTGTATGACATTATTCAAGGCAGACTTGAAGGGTGGACTAGCAAAATTTTGTCTCTAGTTAGTAGACTGGAACTCACTCATACAGTCATCACAACAATTATAATGTATTGGATACAAGCTCATAATATTCCAGGAAAAGCAATTCGCAAAATTGAAAAAATGGGAGCAAACTTTATTTGGAAAGGTAAACAGCATAAAATTGCTTTGGAAAAAGTTTGCATGCCTAGAAAACCAAGTGGCTTAGGTCTAAGAAATATCAGTGACTTAAGAGAAGCAGCAAAATACAAGTTATTCTGGAAATTTATAGATGGTTAACCTCTTTGGGCTAGGCGGATGAGAGAAAAATATCTTTAAAACAAAACTTTCTGGACTGCAAATGTTGAAAGCCATCATTCCTTCACTTTGAAAAATATTCTTAGCTGTAGGGAGAATGGAAAAAAACTGCTAGAAAGGAAGTTCAAGGATGGTAGTCTATCCAGCTTATGGTTTGACCCATGGATTTTTGGAAAATCTCTTATTGATTAGCTTGGTTGGAACAACATGTATTTTTTAAGGGGTGCTAATGATAGAGTTCATAGTATTATTCGAAATCATTGTTGGAAAGCAAGTAATCAACAAGCAGTCTATATTTTTAGATCAGCAATTGATAAAATCACAATAGATCAAAACCTTCAAAGAGACACATGGATTTGGAAACTGAGTTCAAAAGAAAACTTTTCTTTTAAAAAAGTGTGGAAATTCATAAAGGGTGAAGAAACTGAACTCAGTTGGCACAAAGTCATTTGGAATAAATCAAATTTCCCAAAAATGTCTCATTATTCTTGTTTTACCATTCTCAAAAGGCTTCCCAAAAAAGATAGATGTGCCAAATGGACTAAAAATGCAGAAAACAAATGTCTACTCTGCAAAAATGAGACTAAAAGTGCAGACCATCTATTCTTTGACTGCTCTTTTTAAAAACATGTTTGGTATATTGCTAAAAATGTTTTAAGGATTAATCGGCAGGAATCCATTCAAAGCATAAGAGAAAGCACTCAATATATTCAGAGCAATTTCAAACCCAAATCAAAGAAATTTAAAAGAGCTTCCATAATGTTAACCACTGTTATATATCATATTCTAAGAGAAAGGAATCAAAGACTAAACCATAATATAGAGAAAAGTAGCATTCAATTATAGAGAAACATATATTCAGAATTCCAGATTCTGATAAGAAAAACAAACAAGCATCATGAATGCTCTGAAGTTGCTAACTCTGATTTTAATAAGTTTGATAACTATGAGTATAGAGTCGAAGATTTTTTACAAAGGAGGAAGTTCACTACTGATATTCCCCAATGGAGACTCAATTGCAACTGCCAATGCCACTTTAATGCTTATAATCAGGAAAAGCCATCTTTGGTTCAAGATAGCAGTTACTTGAGCTATCTCCCTGGAGGCGGTCATTCCAGAACTGTAGGCAGAATGAGATTCTGCAAGGGAAGTAGACATAATCCTATTACTAATAATGATAGTATGTATTATTTTATGAGAAATAATGCTTGTTGTTTACCTGCTACAGCCCAAAGGAGCTACCGCTCTACCAGTAGTGTTGCCGAGGAGACTATGTTGCTATCAAAAGAAGATTACATTCATCGGAATGTCAGTAATAGGAGAATTTGGAATATTTACTACAAAAGCTTGTTTAATAATAGAGTATATCACTTATCTAGTTGGTGCAGAGGTGAAAGCAGTAAGTTTTCCAAAGAAGTTTCTCAAGTTGATAGCAACTCTTTCAATCGACATAATTTTGGAGTCGATATCATAGATCCGGAGGATAGCGATAGATTTTGGAAGTTGGAGAGGCTCACTTCCAAAAATCTCCATTTCGTTAGTGATAAACTTCAAGTATTGAATGCTAAAGCTTCTCGTAAAGGGAAGGGGATGCTGTGAAAGCCTCCTTGAGGTTAAGGAAAGAGAGGAGAAAGAAGGTGAGGATCGAATCTGGAAAAGATCGGACAAAATCGAAAGAAATTTTAGAGAATCTGATGTTGGCATTTACTCTTCTCAAAAGCGACCAAGAGATGTTGTGGCTAGGGTTTGAGAGGATGTTATCTTTAGTTGTTTAATCGGTGGTAAAACTGGGTTAGTGGGCTGTATATATATTTTTTGTATTGGCCTTGGGCCGATTTATCTTTTCAAAAAAAAAGGTACAAAGGGTTGCTTCTATTTCAAAGATTCTATGTTTACAAACACGATATAATTACCAAACTATAAGAATCAAGAACTAATGAACAAATAGTTCATAAACACAGATTATACATTTCTCCATTCATAGACTAGTCTCATGGATTATCAAAGAAGTGCGTATGTAACCAATAGTGATCAAAGCAGCATACTTAATACAACATAAAATTATCGAAGATAGCAGGAACATTGTAATAAAAGCAGAGACAGAAACAAAATACTAGTCCTAAGAAGAAATTTTGCCGGTAAACTGGAATAAATTTAAAATGTAATATGTAAATGCACTTACTCAAAAGGAGCTTCCATCTCAATTCCAAATGTCAGGTGTAATGAAAAATTAGCAGCCCCGTCAAAGCCATTTTCATCAATAATTGTAGAACCTCATGAAGAAATCCTTTAGGAATATATAAAATGTACCCTTCATTTAATAAGTACGGTATATCCACACATAAATCATCAGAAATAGCAGCTTCATAAAAATATACATGAATCATGGGTTATCAGAAACTACTTTATACAAACGTTTTCAGTTCAAAAGACCAAATTATCATGGCATTGCCTCTTCATCAAATTGATAATGAATACATGAAATAAATAGTGAATCTTAACAGCATAACGGCATTCTTATACATATATTATATTTTTGAGACATCCAGTGCATGAATTATTATCCTGCACTGTTAAAATGGACAATTGTGTTTGTGGTAGATAAGGTTTGTGAAATGATGAAATGGATAAATTTGATACACAAAGGTTTTCTGAAGTTTTATTGCCGAGAGAATCATCAGTATTACAATCTCATATATGCCTTTTATAATACAAGGCTATTTGACAAAGTCACATTATACAGTTGTAAATATAGTTTATATTTACAATTATAGCCTTGTAACCCTTATATTAACACATCAGACAATTTCGTTTATGCCATATACTTTATGTCTCCCCTTTGCTTCGAGCTAGGGTTTTTCTCTCGTCCCCAATTTTGCCACCGCTGTTCTTAATCTTCAATTCATCTCTTAACCGGCAAAAAATTTTGGTTGATAATGCTTTCGTAAGTATATCTGCTCTCTGGTAAGGAGTAGGTATGTAATTTATGCTTAATTTTCTGTTATTTACTTGCTCACGAACAAAGTAAAAAATCGAGATCCGTATGCTTAGTTCGTGAGTGTAGGATTGGATTTGCTGATAACGACACTGCACTAAGATTATCACACCAAATTACTGGCCTTTTATCAGTATTGATTTGAACAATTAGTAGTGATTCCAACCACATAATTTTTGAAGTTGTTCTAGCTAAACTGCGGTATTCTGACTCAATGCTCGATCAAGATACCGTTGAATGTTTTTTGAGCACCAGGATACTGGATTTTCACCAAGATAAATACAGTATCCTGTTGTTGACCTTCGGTCATCAGGATCTGATGCCCAGTCTGCATCAGAGAATCCAGTAATTGAAAGGATTTTTCTTGATCATAGCACCATACCATGATTTAAGTTCCATTTAAGTATCTCAGTATTCTCTTTACTGCTCTCCAATGTTCATTTAATGGTTGATGCATAAATTGGCACACCTTATTGACACTGTATGATAATTCTAGTCATGTAATTATTACATATCGTAATGCTCCAATGACACTTCTGTATTATTTTTCATTAGTAATTTCTTTACCTCTGTATTTTGATAGATGGAGATTACTTGTCATGGGTGTTAGAAGTGGTTTTGCTTCATTCATGCCTGTCTTGATGAGTAATTCTCTGATGTACATTGTCTGATACAAGTGCATCTCTAAATTTGAAACTTTATTGACCTCTATGCCAAGGAAATAACTTAGTTGACCCAAATCTTTAACTGAGAACTGCTTGTCTAGGAATTGAATAACATATTATATTTCTTTTTTGCAATTTCCAGCGATTAGAAAATCATCAACATACACAAGTATATATGTTGTTGTGTCTTCGTTAAGCTTAATGAAAAGTGAACTATCTGACCTTTTTGGAAAATTTCCTAAATAGATAAGAGTGACTTTTAACTTGTCAAACCATACTCTTGGAGCTTGCTTTAAACCATAAATTGCATTGTGAAGTTTACATACCATTTTGCCTTTCTCTAGTGGTCTGAAACCAGGTGGTTATTCCATGTAAACTTCTTCCTGCAATTCACCATTTAAGAAAGCATTATTTACATATAGTTGTCTAATGTCCCATGCCTTGTGTAATGCTATAGTCAGTATTACTCTTATTGTTGTTGGTTTCACCATCGGTGAGAAAGTTTCATTGAAGTAAAATCCATACTGTTGTGTATACCCTTTTGCAACTAGCCTTGCTTTATATTTTTGAATTGTGCCATCTGGATTCTTTTTCAGCATGTATGTCCATTTACAACCCATTGTATTTTTATGCTTTGGTGCTGGAACAAGGCTCCAAGTCTTGTTCCTTATCAGTGCATTGTACTCTTCATTCATTGCTTGTTTCCATTTGTCATTGTTGATAGCTTGCTCATATGTGTCTGGCTCTACATTGACAGCACAAGTTGTATATAGCTTTGGTTTGAATATGCCACTTTTAGATCTTGTTATCATATGATGCCCTCTATTTAGTTGTTCTTGTCGTATAGTAATCTATTCTAGACTTGACTGTTGTTCATATTCTCCACCGCTGGATTACTGATTATCTGTATTTATTGGAGATTGAGTGAGGTGTTGGAACTGCTCTGAGATGACTTGACTTGGTCTACTATCTGACACTGTGAGTTGAGCATCTAAATCATTCTGACCTCCCTCTATGTGATCCTGACTTTCAGTGTTGTTGTATATTGGTATGGGTGATATAGATATTGCTGGATTGTACACCTTTTGTGTTGTCTTTACACTGCTACTTTTGAATGGAAACATGTTCTCATTAAATACCATATGTCTTTACACAAATAATCTTCCATTACTAGCAAGACATTTATATCTTTTATGATTCACTCCATAACTCAAAATGTACATGGAGTGGATCTGAAATTCAGTTTATGAGAATTATATGGTCTCAAATGAGGGAACACTACAACAAAAATACCATATTACGACGCCCTTTTTACAACGGGCATTGGTTGCCCGTTGTAATAGAAGGCTATTATAACGGTCCATTCAGGCCCGTTGTAAAAGATGCCATATACAACGCCCTTTTTACAACGGGCATTGGTTGCCCATTGTAATAGAAGGCTATTACAACGGTCCATTCAGGCCCGTTGTAATAGATGCCAATTTTACAACGGGCTAAAAACATCCGTTGTAATAGGTGCCAATCAAAACCCTAGTTTTCAAATAAAAAAACAAGCCGACCTTTATTTCTTTTATTTCGTTCCTCTACGTACTTTGCTCTGTAAAAATGTTGGCCGCTCGTTCCTCTTTGCTCGAAATTAGGGCTTTGGGAAAAATTGAAGCTGTCATCTTCAATTGCTCGATCGAATGATGATTTACGTGCTTCCTTTGTCAATCGATGCTCTCTTCTTTTAGCACACGGCTTCTCCAATTTGGATCAAGTTTGTCTACAGTGGTATGTGAATTATTCTTTTTGCTTTACTGGTTGATATGTTGAACTCGATCCTGATTCGAGTCGAATGATTATTCCTTTTTCGCTTGTACTCGAATGAATTATTGCGCCGATGATGTTTTGTACATTTCATTCTCTTAATTCTTCGGGTGAGGGCTGCACCTGGTTGCTCTTCATCAGCCAGTGAAATTCATATGTTGTTGCTATTAAGAACAAAACCATCTACCAATTTCAGCGAACAAAGAAAAGAAACCAAAACCAATTATGATGACAAAATGAAATTATGTATTGGAAAATAAATAAATCAGATGATGAATTCCATACTCAGATGCAAAGAGAATAATTTGCCTAGGAAACCTATGTTTGTCGAATTTATTGAGACAAATTAATTTTTCCATTCTCATTTTACATGAGTTGTTGCACTGTCATTGGTGCCTAAAACCAAAGCCTCTTTTTTTAAAGATACGTGTGTTTGTCAATTCATATATTGTACAAAAGTGTTCTTAGCTTCAGCAAGGGACATCTCCATTTGCAGCGAGAATCGCAATAACATATAAGAAATTTGTAATATTTATCAAATTGCTCCTTCAACAAAGAAATGAAACTTGTGATATTATAAGCTTGTTACAAGTCTACAAAGGATAACGATCATTTAAACATGAGCCTAGAAACAGGCACCTATTTCTTCACTCAGTCTCCACATAAAACAAAAATGTTTTTTGAATTTGATCCAAATGTTGTGCAATCTTTTTATAATTATATTATTTTGAATGGAAGTTAGACAAATTAATCAGCAGTCTATTTTTATACTACTAGCAATCAGACAAGCAAAAAGATTGCGATCTTAGCTACGTTTGGCGTCTCTTTTCAACTGACTCAATCCACAGAAATAATATATTAAACAGACTATTTGGCAGAAGATAACAGCTAATACAAATAATAAGCAGAAAACATTCACTTCCCTAGCTAAAGTGTCATTAATGAAAGATTGAACAAAAATACACTATTTCGAATCTCAAAAAAAAATACAAAATTTTAGTTTCACTGCACTACTGTCACATGTCATTGTTTCGACTTTGATTTAGCTGGTGACTTTGGCCATTTTGATTCTGCTATGTGAATTTATGACTTTGCTTTTGGTCACTTGATATTGATAATGTGATGTTTTGTACATTTCTTCACTCCGAGATGTTTATGTACATATATGGTCTGCCGTCTGGACTACACTTGATTTTTTGTAACTGTATTACTCTAACTTGATCAAATAGAAGTTCATGCACTTGTACATTGCATTGTCCACAGTTTTATATGTGTACATCAGTGTCATCTCTATGCCCTTGTCTGGTCTATATGCATTGCTGTCACACTGGCTTGTTCCTTTGGCCACGTGCTATTCACTGGTCTACATTGGAGTTTTACTGCTTCGAATTGCATACATATATGTACAGCCTACTTGACTTGGTTACTTGATGCAGTCTTGTTCTTGTGTACATATATGTACATTTGCACTGTCATTTAAAAAAAAATGCATTTGCTTTCACTTGTGTTTATTGTGCATTTCTTTTCAGTTTTTCATTTGTACCGCCTTTATAAAAAAAATTGCATTGAAATTGAATTTTTCTTTTTACCTTTTCTGTTCATTGCATTCTCTGTTTTCAACATCATATTTTTGTCATTACAAACAACTTACAACCTACCTCCTCCAAACCCTCACTGCCACTGCCTCATCAGTTCAACTACAACCACCCCCCTACAACTTAAACTACCCTCATATCACAACACAACAACCACACTGCCTCAATCAAACAGTCACCACCTCCTCAGTACCTTCCTCATCACAGCCATCACCCACTACAAGCAGTAATCCCATTTCATCTACCATCCCATTGAACACACTACATCCATCACCCCTATAACCATTCACTTGAAACCAACCACAGTTGAAATCTGCAACCACTCACTATCATCACCTGCAACATACTTGACCACAAACCATCAACCATCATACAACTACTCACTTCTGCCAAATACCCCCTGGTTCCATCACCACTGCCTGCAACTACTTCCTACTTGCAAATATTTCTCACTGCCACCTTCAAAATTCAACAACTCTGCCAATCATTTCAAACTGCCTCCTCTCATTGCCATCAACCAAGCATCACCATCACAAACTTCACCATTACCTCTAACCCAACCGGCTGCTACACATTACATTACAACTCCTCCTTCAAACCATCTCTGCAACCAAATTCAACAGCCAGCACTGCTCTTCAATCGCCTCCCCTCTACCAAACTACTTTTCAATTGCAATTTATTGGAGATAAAAAAGATTTTTGAATTTATTTTTGTTAAATTCAATGGTTCATATTTTTATTATGAGCATTAGAGCATCAAAATGAAGTATGTTCTTATAATTTATATACGGTGTTAAAGCTTCACTTGTTTCACCTAATTGGAAGAATTGTTGAAATATGTATTTTGGATGAACTTTGTTATTATGTGAAGTTAATGAAAAATATTCAATAGTATATCATTTTTTATTTTACATTCTTATGTTAATGGCAACCAAATTTGTGCTTGTCTAGGGCAACCCATAGGCTAGAACCGGCCCTGATTATATTATATACAATTTTAACCTCATTTTTTTTAGTATTAACTAAAAAGATGGGTAGGTATGAAATTGAATGGCCGGATACAGCTAGTTCGAGTTCTGAAGAACTTGATCCGTGGTGGGAGGATTTTGAACTCGATCCCTTACCAAACTTAGAACCACCACAACATCATGAAATCCTGTCCTTGGATACCTTGTCGATTTTCGAACCGCCACAACCCCAAGCATGCAAACAAGTGGTGTGTTTTTGTGGAATCAATGCAGTGACCAAAGTCGCTGAGAATATATGTTTTGCCGGACGTCGATTTTTTGCTTGTGCAAATATATCAAATTGTTGTGGGTTTTTGGAGTGGATAGATCCACCACTTTGCCAAAGAGGAAGCGAGTATGCATTGGAGATGCAAATTGAAAAAAGTAGACTTGAGGCTATAATTCGGAGGTTGAAAATTGAAATAAGTAGTCTTAAATCATCTTAGTCATTGATTGTAGTGGGAGGAAATGTTCAGTAGTGATGGAGAAGTTGCAGTCAATTTGCTAGCAAGCAAAGGGGTTATTTAGTGGATTTCTATGAAGCAGATGGAAGTTTAGGCTGCGGAAGGAAGTGGTTTTGATGCAAAGCAGCAGTTTGGATGTTGTTGTAGGAAGTTTATATTATGGCAGAGGATGTCGTAAAGAGACAGTGTGTATATGGGTATGTTGTAGAGTTTGTGAAGTGCAGAGGGTAGGCAATGACAGTTTTGGGTAGTGGTAACAACAGAGCTCTGGTGTGAAGGTTGAATGATAGGAGAGGCAGAGTTTGTACAGAGGTCAATGATGAAGTTGGAAGTGGATGCAGTTGTAATGTATTTGGTAGTGGCAGAAGTTCAGGGTATTGCAGGGGAATTTTATGATGATGGCAGAAATAAAGTGGGGCTGCAAGTTTCGATGGGGGTAGGCAGCAAGGATGATGGAGGAAGGATGTGTAGTATGTATGAATGGTGAAGTGGGATGTTGATATGGAAGTTGCTGTGTGCACAGTGTATTTGCAGTGTTGAAGTAATGCATAGTTTTTAAGTAATGTGCACAGTTTTGAAGTAATGCAGTGGTGTGCGTAGTGTTTATGTGATTGTAACTATTCTTTTTTATTTTTTATAAAGAAATGTATAGTGCACAGTGAAAATGTAAATGAAATGCAAACACACTTGAAATGAAATAATTTTGGTTGTTTTATGAGAATATTTATTACTCGTTAAATTATTCATTATTGGTATGGATGTACTGCATGGATGCTGCTGTAATTTTTTTTTAAATTTGCATTTATTTTGCAACGGTCAGAAACCGTTGCAATATCATGTATTACAACGGGCTATGCCAGTTGTATTATAGTCTTTTACAACGGGCGTTAATTGTTGTCATAGAGCCTATTGCAAGGGCCAATGACCGTTGTAAAAATGTGTTGCAACGTTCATTGCCCGTTGTAAAATATGGTCAACCTATTACAACGAGGCCTAATACAACGGGCGCATGCCCGTTGCGAAAGCCATATTACAACGGGCATTGCCCGTTGTAAAATGGCTGTTTTGTTGTAGTGGAAGCATAGGCAACCAAAGGTTCTCACAATTTTGTAGTCTGGTTTTACATTATATAACACTTCCATTGGAGTTTTGCCTTGTAAGGTTTTTGTAGGTAATCTATTGATTAAGAATACTGCTGTTGAGAAGGAATCTGGCAAAAACTTCAATGGAAGTGATGTTTGTGCAAGCAAGGTAAGACCAGTCTCTACTATGTGTCTATGTTTCCTCTCAACTAACCCATTTTGTTCTGATGTATAGGGGCAGGTCACTCTATGAATTATTCCTTTCTTTTGAAGGAATTCCTTAAATTCCTTGAATTCGGTTCCGCCATCAGTTTGAGTTGTCTTTACCTGCTGATCCGTTTGCCTTTCAACCTGTCTTATGAAATGAATGACTGTATTATATGTGTTAGCTTTTAATTTCAGAAAGAAAATCCATGTGTATATGGAATAAGCATCTACAAAAGAGACATAGTAATTAAATCCATAGTCTGAATTAATGGGTTCAAGTCCCCACAAGTCTATTTCAACAAGTTGCAATGGCTTTTCATATTCAGACTGTGATTGTGGAAAAGCCTATTTATGGCTCTTTCCCATTTGACAGTAAGTGCAAACATATGAGACATGTATATCACTAATTTCAATTTTTTATCATTCAATATTTGTTTTACAACTTTTGCACTTGGATGACCTAATTTGGAATGCCAAACATTGAAATCACTTTTAATACTTTCTACTGTGCTCAATTCAGTTAGGTTGCACCAATTTCTTGAGTTACTGAAGTGATTGGCTTTTGACATGTTGAATCTGTACAAGCCTTTGTATGTTTCACCCTACAGTAAAGTTTTTTTAGTTTCAATATCCTTAACTAACCAATATCTTGGATAAAATTCCAAAAACATATTATTATCATGTACAAATTGTGATACACTAATGAGATTTTTTCTTACTTTTGGAACTCGTAGCAGATTATTTAGATGTAATACTTTCTAACCCATAATTTGTGCACAATCAGTGTGTGTAATGTTAATACTAGTGCCATTTTCCATACAAATATATTGATTACCTTTATATTCTTTGTTCCCAAGGTTCAGATTTTGCAAGTTGTTGGTCACATGATGTGTTGCACCAGAATTTGGATACCAGCACTCATTCTGAATCTCCTCGGTTCTTGTTGTCTCACATAAGTTCTGGTTATGTGCTTGTTGATCATCTAATGTACTTCTTGATTCATGTTGTATGCTTGCCAAATTTGCATTCACACTATATCCTCTCTGAATATTTTTATTCTAAGATGCATTATTGTTTGAATCATATCTAAAGTAGCACTTGCTTGCAGTATGTTCCATTTTATCACATATTTGACACTTATTGATGATAGTAGCCATGAACAAATTAAACTGTCTTGACTTTGATACTTTATAAACTCTAGATTACTAACAGTCTTGTTCTCCTCATTAGTGCTAAATCTTGGTGGAATTGCATGGGTGCCAGGAATGTAATCTTCAAGTCCATAGCCTCTCACAGCTGTCTCAACGTGCACTTTCCAAATAAGATAATATATTTTCCAAGTGGGCTGTAATTAATTAACTCTGAGGGACTTACAATAGTTTTAATGAGATTCTCAGTGGTAGTTTGATCAATGTTGGGGGTTGCCGATGTCGTAGAACTGTATCCCATGATGATACTTCAGGATTTGAAGGAAAAATTCAAAAGATAAGTTGATTCCGAGTCAAGAAATGATAGTGTGGGTTTCAAAAGGATTCAAGAACTGATTAGAAATCTTCAAGAATCAGGTATGTGCAGCCACTAACCCAAATGATTGATCTGTGATGATGGATTTTTCAGGCAAGACACTTTCTTTGATGTTTTGATGAGTTTCTGGTGGTTTTCTTGAATTTGAATATGACTTTGTTTCTCTGAATGAACTTGGTGCAGCCAGTTTCTTGTAAAGATTCCAATGGCAGGATACCTACTTTTCTTCAGAAAATACTTTCAAATTCTAGATCTCAAGTGATGAAATTATGCTGATGAGATCTCAGACTTCCTGAATTATCAAATGATGATAATTCTGATGATATTCAGGTAAAATATGATGCCGTTAGGTTATGGATTGCTCTGATACCAAGTTAAAGTTTGTGAATGATGAAATGGATAAATTTGAGACACAAAGGTTTTCTGAAGTTTTATTGACAATCTCGTATATGTCTTTTATAATACAAGGCTATTTGACAAATCACATTGTACACAGCTGTACATATAGTTGCTATTTACAATTATAGCCTTGTAACCCTTATACTAACACATCAGACAATTTCGTTTCTGCCATATACTTTAGTTGGTGCAAAATTTTGCTGCCATGCATGAGGTTGGAGATATGAAAAGTTTTTTCTAATTGAGTCAGAATAGCTTATCTGCAACTGCAACTATTCGCATGCATGCTAAGTGATGCATATGAACCTTGAAAATGAATGATAAGGTATCTCACTAAGATTTCCACCTATTAGCTTTATCTACTGTGTTGAGCTCTCAGTCTCCTTTACAAAACTACTTCAGAAAATTGTGAAAGTTGAATGAAATCCATGTCGTTTGGGTTTACTCCAAACAATTAAAACGCAGTTGGCTATTCAAATGCAAATTAAAAATACTCCATCATATGAATCCAAGAGTATGTTGCATGCGAGCGTTCAAGGATAGGATTATCCTTTCTTAAAATTAAAAGAAAATCACACGTGCATGGTGATTGAAAAAAAGTACTACCTACAGGAGAACATTCCCGCTCAACCAAGTAACGACCTTACGCTTGTTAGCAATGCATAGACAGAGAGAAGTATGTGACGTCAGTGAAAATAACATTAGAAACTAATACTGAAGATGCCTTGTATAAAATATAACCGTTAACAAAAAGTGTAAACATACCCTTGAAGATATTTCTGCCACAACATTTTCACATTAAACTCTCCATATCATTTGCTATGAATTCACATGAAAAATGCAGGCATTAAGTTTTACCTGAGACTGCATTGTAAGTCCCATTGCAAGCAAAAAGAAAACCCCCAATACCTAGAAAATAATCCAGTAATCTCTCCCAGAATTTCATTTGCGTTCCCAAAATAGTGAGGTGAAAAGTGGCTGGCAACACGAAAGCGAGCATAGCACATGCAGTGCTTAAATGAAATTTCCAAATGCAGGAACAAATGAAGCTAAAATGGCCAATAAAGCAACCATATGTGGATCAGCAGGATGATTTCTCAACAATTTGTCCACTAATTATGCAAATTTATTTACCCAGCCAGTAACCATGATAAGATCGGAATATTTTGAAACCCATCGAACCATTGTGGTGCCAACAGCCATGCTTTGAGCTGCAAGAAGCATCCACATCCACCACTCTCCACTTTCCCATATTGTTAAGTTGTTTCCCTCAACTGAAAGTGCTTGAACCTGACAATTTTTATTATTACAATTTGGTTTTACTTTCTTTGTTATTGCAAATGAATTAAATTACCTCAGGACAGTCATAGGTTCACCTCAAGAAGAATAAGATCGATGACACCAAGCAGAAGACCAGCAGCTCCAGTCGAACCAATCGATTCTCCAAATAATAATGATGCAAGTATGGCTACTGTCAAAGGTTGAGTCGATTATAACGTACAAAAATAGTGTGCTCAAACAGTAATCAATGCACATTAAGATCACTATTAACATGAGACAGGTGTGATGGTTTCAAGCACTTGATTACTCGTGTCTTTGTACTTACTAGTTCTCCCATGATTGTATATGCAAATACCAAGTGTTATGTTAAACTTAATGAAATTATGTAAAGCAATATTTTTGGTTGGAAATTGATTTGCAACCCTACTGTATCATTTGGCACCATGAAAACAATTTTTTTTTTTAAAAAACAACCAATATTATTATAAAAAGGAGAAAAAAGCCTTTCTTCAACGGTTCACAAAACACGGCAAGGCATACGAAAATATGCCTCCCACACAACCGAAAATAGATATAGTACAATAAAGAACAAAGTGAAAAGAAAAAGCAAAGCTAACAGCAGCACCATAAGACATAGCTGAAAAAGAAGGAACAAAAACCCGCTCAACCATTATCCCCGCTACACCAAAAATGGTGTAGGCCAGTCCACCAGATAGAAAACCAACCACCGCCAAAGGGAGAGAATACCAATAGTGAACCGCAAGCCAAAGCACGCTAATCCAAGAGATCCAGAACATGCGGCCTCAAGCAAACCCTACCGGCCAAACGACAGAACCCGATGAGCTCCGAATTCCAACACCCGAAAAGAAGATCGAAAATCTGAAGTGCGAACCGAAGGAAAAAATCCTCAGCCAAAGACAACGATCAAATCTCCCTACAAAGCCTAAACCTGAAAAACTAGCAAACACATCAAAACATAAAAGGGATGAGAGAATCAAGAGCGTCGGATGATGGCCAACGCCCCGACTAGATCACTCAACCAACGCCAGTTCTAGCGGAACTCAGCGCACAAGTAATAGACAGAAGGCCCGCGACTGGCACCATGAAAACAATTCACTATTAACATCTCCATCACATAAATTGCACTGATTTTTTATACTTACAATTATACATTTATATAAAAAATGTATAACTTAATTACCTTATTGTCTAGTGTTACTCCTCATCTCCTTTGGCACCAAAATCTTCCACATTAACAATTTGCTGTGTCCACCATATCAAAGTCATCTGTGTATGGATTTTAGACATTATTCTTTGTTAACTGCTCGGGAATCAGCACAATATTAGTAAAAAAAACCATGACTATTACATTAATGAAGATATGCAAATCCCTTGATGAATAGTCATTAACCTGCAGGTTTACTTAGATATTATAATAAATATTATCACAACTAACTAAAAAGAATGGCTTAAGAAATTCGTTTAACTAACTTTATGAAGTAGCTCAAATTGATTAAGAAACTCCTATATGCTTTAGAAAATGTGGAGACAATAAGTTCGCATATTCAACTAACTAAAAAGCAACTTATGGTTTTTAATTAGTTTTTATAAAAAAAATTAGTAATACTGTTTTCAACGTGATCAATTTTAAAATTAGCAACTTATAGTAGAAATTTTTTTTTAGTAAACAGACTACAAGATTTGTATTAATAATACGTATGTATATGGTGATGCTTAAATGAATATGAGAAATTAGGTGTATGATGCTGATTATATGAGAATTCTCAGCGCACACACATGCACTTGCTACTATTTTAATTATTTGATTAGTCAAAATTACCTGTGAAATATTTTTATAATTCATAAGAAATAAATATATGCTTTTTAGATTTCTACTTCTATTTTTGCAAATTGCTTATAAAGAGTTTCCAAAATGTTGATTTTTAATGAAGTATGTGATTATAGCGTCAAATTCAAAAAAATAACAATAAGAAGAAAATAAAACTCGAAAGACTATGCTTACATAATTTTTGTGTTGTTGACTTAATAAAAAAATTGTGGTAAGTTTGCGTTTTCCACCTCAATAACATAGGTCAATGCAGCATTGATAAAAGTCATAAAATTCTATACTTCTAACATTTCATTCCTAATAAAAGAAAGAAACCACGATCATGTTATTTTTTATGAATATAGCGTAAGTGAACATGTATTAACTATTTACTAAGTCACATAACAAAGGGTTGGGTAATTTCCTACAACTAAAAAAAATATGGGACAAGTAGGGCGATAATGTTTTATTAACTTAAGTTCACCGAAAATGGCTCCCTTTGTCAGTTTTGTTGAATTTTAGCGACACTATATGAAGGATCGAAGAGGTCGAAAGTAGCTTTATAACGATGAAAACGTTTTGTAAATCGGAGTTCGGAGGAGGAAGATATGACAATAAAGGTGGAGTGCTGTGGCCAGCATCAGACAACAGACGTCTGTCATAAAGTGACAGACGTATGTGACTACAGGGTTTGGAACCCGAGAATGTGGACAGCCGTCTGTCACTTTATGACAGACGTTTGTGGTCTCAGAGAAAGTTTTCCCAAGGTATATGACAGATGTCTGTCACATAGTGACAGACGTATGTGACGTTTTTCAATCTATTTTCAGCCCGGGTTTTGATGTGAAGATTTGTGATATTCGGAGGGACAATTATGAAATTTTGCCTAGGTTTTCTACTCTACCATATAAGCTAGTTTTAGGATTCAGAGACGCAACAACTGCAAGGAGATTAAGGGTTTAATCAAAGGTATTAGCCTCCATTAATTAAGGTTTTATCTAAACCTAATTTTCTTCAATTCACTTCTCCACAAATCAATTCTATTAGAATTTTGATCATTGTAATCAATCTCTTGTACTCTTCTCATTGGTATTAATAAAGGCTCTCTCTTAAAATGGATGTACACAAACAAAACGTTAGTGAAATCACTATAAATCGGTGTGTGATTTATTTCTTCATTATTGCTTTTATATTATATTGCTTGTTTGTAGATTGTGATTGGTTTTGGATTGGATTGAGTTTTGGATTAAGATATTGTTTGGTTGTTTTTGCACTTCTTACCACGATCTCGTTTTCCACTGTGCTTTGGGGTTTTGGTTTGAGTGGTCTCGAGTTAGAATTTCCCACAACATTTGGTATCGGAGCTTTAGTATTGGTAGGTGGTTGTAGAACTGCCGAAATCAGATAATACCTAAGGTAGTTCCTCAATGGTTAATCCAAGTGGGGTAGCGCCTTATATACGTGGATCATACGGGGCTTCGGGATCATAATTGGTTATAGGCAAGTGGAATGACGATAATGATTTTGAAAAGTGACAATGGAAGATGAAAGCGGTTTTAAGGAGGAATTGGGCGCATCGGGTAGTGTTAGATACGCATTGTTGCCGGTAGACATCTCATATATTGATAGAGAAGAAATGGAAGAGTGGGCATTCATTACACTTCAACTTGCTATAGGGGAGAGTGTTATCTCCGAAATTAGTGGTGAGACTACCGCTAAGGTTATTTGAGACAAGTTGGAGGAGTTGTATATGAAAAAGTCACTAACTAATCATTTGATATTGTTGCGAACGTTCTTCACCTATAAGATGAAAGAAGGTACTTCGCTAAAGGAAAACTGGAATACCTTTGATGATTGCTAATGAAGATGAAGGCGGTAGATTTGAAGATTGAGGAAGAGAAAAAGGCGATGATATTGTTGTGTTCATTGCCGGACTGTTATATGGGTTTCTCAAATAGTTTGATCTATAGCCGGAATACTTTGACTCTAGATGATGAAAAAACGGGTCTTCTTAGCGAGAAGTTGAGGGATCAAATGAAGGAGTTTGGTGATAAAAGTAGTGGTGTTAATAGTGGTCACAGTTTATTTGTGGAGAAATAGAGATATGCGAAGAAGAAAAATCGTGGGCGTTCTAAATCAAGGAACCCTATTTGGAGAGGAAAGTCGAAGGAAAGAAAGGACAAGTGCTATATTTGTAAGAAGCCCGGTCATTGGAAGAATGAGTGTCCGGACAAGGAGAAGGAAAAGAAGGAAGTAGCATCTTCATCCGTAGCCGTGGAGAGTGGAGTTGGTGAGGGAGACGTAGATGTGTTGATGGCGATAGCATCAGATATTTCGGGTAGCAAATCAGTGCTCGATTTGGGGGCGTCTTATCATATGACATCGAATAGGAATTGTTTTTCTTCTTATATCAAAAAAGAAGGAAATTCAATTGTTATGGGTAATGGTTCTATTTGTAAGTTGAAAGGCATTGGTTCCTTGCAAATTCGGATGTTTGACAGAGTGGTTTGTACTCTCAATAATGTACGCTATGTTCCGAGAACTCAGAAGTCTCTTATCTCTTTGGAGCAGCTGGATTCTTTAGGTTGTAAGATCACTATTGAGAGTGATAGCTTGCGGGTTTCAAAGGGTGCACTTGTGGTGATGAAGGATGCTAGGACTCATGGTGTTTATTTGCTTCAAGGAGTGACTATATAAGGTGAAACTTGTGTGGGAGTTGATAGTTCTCGTGGCTTGGATGCGACTTGGTTATGGCATTTGAGGTTAGGTCATGTCTCGGAGAGGAGTTTGGATATTCTTCGGAAGAGGGAGATGACCGATGAATAGAGTTTCAACAAACTTGAGTTTTGATAGGAACGTGTCATGGGGAAGCAAACTAAAGTATCATTCGTTGAGGGAAAACATGATTCGAGAAGGGTTCTTGAGTATGTTCACACAAGTGTTTGGGGACCAGCATCGGTAGCTTCTTTGGGAGGAGCTCGCTATTATATTACTTTTATTGATGACTTTTCTTGAAAGGTATGGGTGTATGTAATGAAGGTCAAGTCGGAGGCATTTGCAAAGTTTAAAGCATGGAAAGCTCTTATTGAGAATGAGAGTGGCAAGTCTTTGAAGGTTCTAAGGTCCGACAATGGCAGAGAGTATGTTTTCAGAGAGTTCTTGGAGTTTTGCAAGCATTATGGTATTCAGAGGCATTTTAATACATCGGGAGATCTACGGTCGAATGGTGTTGCGGAGAGGATGAATCGTACTCTACTAGAGAAAGCTCAATGCTTGAGATTGATATCGGGTTTGTCTAAGGGATTTTGGACCGGAGCTTTGTCAACCGCGGTGCATATGTGAATCAAATTCCATGCTCGACTATTGGTAACAAAATTCCGGAGGAAGTGTGGAAGGGAAAGAGCATTGACTTGAGCTATCTTCGTGTGTTTGGTAGTCTGGTTTATGTGCATGATCCGGGAAATGATAAGCTTGAACCTAGAGCTTTCAAGAGGATTTTGTTTGGCTATACAGACGGAGTAAAAGGTTATCAGATTTGGAATCCGAAAACGAAGAAGGTTGTGAATTCTCATCATGTTACTTTTGATGAGTTGGCTTTGTTCAAGGAGAATGAGAGCTCATCGGATGTTCTAGATTTGGTTCATGGTGAATCAAAGAAGAAGGAAGTTATTCCCACATTTTGTCCAAGGAATAGAGAGAGTAGAGTAGTTGGAGATGCTTGTGAGGAGGAAGTGGTTGATGTAACATCACATAGTCCACAGGGTTCTTCTAGTAGTGTTGGTGATGTGCATGATTCTAGAGAGGATTTGGTTCAAGGTGGAGCTGAAAGGAGTTTGGGTGATGGTATTGCTAGTCGGGTGGGTCATCGTGCTATAAGTCCAACCAAAAGATATTGTAATTGGAACTATCTTAGCTTTTGTCATAATTTGGACTATGCTGTTAATGTAGTCCAAGATGAGCCGATTGACCTTGATGACGTCATGGAGTCGAATGATAGCTCGAAGTGGATTTATGTCATGGAGGAATAGTTGCAATCATTGTTGAAGAATCAAACTTGGGATTTGGTTCCACTTCCTAAAGAAACCGTGATATTGGGTGAAAATGGATATACAAGGTAGAGGACGATAGGAGATACAAAGCTAGGCTAGTGGCTAAGGGATTTGCACAAAGTAAGGGAAAGGAGTACGATGAGATATTCGCACTAGTTGTGCGCCATACTTCTATCCAGATATTACTTGCCATAGTTGCTATTCACGACTTGGAGTTGGAGCAACTTGATGTGAAAACCACCTTCTTGCATGGTGACTTGGATGAAGACATCTACATAGAGCAACCAGAAGGTTTTGTTGTGGATGGTAAGTCAAATTTGGTTTGCTAGTTAAAGAAATCACTATATGGTTTAAATCAATCACCTAGACAATGATACAAGAGATTTGATCATTTTATGCTTGAAAATGGTTTTGATAGAAGCATCAAGGATGCTTGTGTATATTTTAAGAAGTTGAAAAATGATTGTTGGGTGTATTTACTATTGTATGTGGACGACATGCTCATTGCTTCTAAGGATAAGAATGAAATCAACAAGTTAATGAAAATGTGCATGGATCGTGTATTTATATCTTAATATGCAAGTGTAGTAAAAAGCTAACTTATAACTACTAGAGTAGAATAAATAAAAGTAAATAACAATCACACCAGAGTTTTTGTACTGGTTCGGACCTCCCGTCCTACGTCCAATCCCGAAGCTCCTCTTCGGTTTTAAACTAGTAAACAACCCTCGCTTCGACCAGAGGAATAGACTTGATATAGAAAGTTTTTCCTTGACAAGTATGTGTTTTTAGTAACACCGATCTTGACTGCACAGTACAAATCTTTCTATAATCCCCTTTGATTAGTATGTGAATGTAAGGTGCTTTGTTTTTAGGAAGAAATGATGTATTGATAGCTTTTAGAGATCAAAGTAAGCAAAGTGTAAAGAGAGAGAGGTTCAGAAAATTCAAGTTATTTGTTTCTCAAAATATTTACATATTTATAGGTGTTGAAGAGTTTTTCTTGAAGAGTAACATCCTTTAGTATGTTCTATTTCAGTCTAAGGGTTGCAATGTTTGAGGAAGAAGAGATGCGTTGAAGAGATACAGATGCAACCATTAGAATGAAGCAAGTGTCTGTTTATAGTTTTAGCCCGTTACCTAGCACAGACGTCTGCCCATAAAATTAGACGTCTATTTAAATATATTTTTTTAAACAGAGAACAGAGTCAAACGTTCGGTATATATGGATAGACATCTGATGCCTGTTAACTTCTGCAGTTAACTTGTTTGAAACAATGAAAGACTTATAAAAAATTTGATGTGCAATGTTGTGTAAAAACTAATAAAGGAGATTTTACAAACCATCTATCTATGACTATAACACACTATAATAGCTTCTCTAATACCAATGCTTCTTCTCTTCTACTGGTCGTCTTCAAGTCGTGATAATGTGAATTCTGAAAGCTTTTACCTGCAAATAGATGGAATATATTAGTTGTTGTCATCGAAACCATAGAATAGAGGTTCTAACATTCTCCCCCTTTTGATGTTGACAACTATACAATCACTTATTAAATAAGCATATAACTCCCCCAAATGTGATTCCTCCCCATATATACATGTAATATGATATCTCTCCCCCTTTGGCATTTTCAAAAAGAGATACAGAAATAACAAAACTTGGAAGAAACAAAAAGAGCATAAGTTTGCATGGAATCACAGATAATATTTGTCATAGTTATATATAAAAAATTGTTTTCAAGAAATCAAACAGAGATACATAAAACCTACATGATTATAAAAATAGAAAATAACTTACTGATAGTTGAAGTAACCCTAGAAATTAAATGAATCTTCAACATATCCACCGTGTTGCCACTGAGATGGATCATTGTACTCCTCATCCTCTCGAATAGAGAGACCCTGAAATGATGCGTATTAAGTATAATGCAGAGGGTTTTATGGAGACCAAGATATGTCTTCGCTTTCTTCAGTATCAACGTTTATTGGTGCCTTATCAGGACGAGATTGTGGTGCTGGTTCACCTAACGGTCCTGCGCTTGAAGAACGTCCTGGTTGAAACACTTGTGGCGGCGGTAGTGGTGTCAGGGATGGAGAAAATGAAGACCACGATGATGAACGACCCTGAACCTTTCTCATGACTTTTCCCAAGGTTGAAATGACCTTTTCTAACGTCTTTTCTACTTTGGTCATTCTAGTAGAAAAGGATCGTTCTAAGCGAGTCATTTTTTTTATCTAACACTTTTTACTTCAAGGAGAGAAGACGTTGGTTTTGAAGTTCAACATCTCGATAGTTTTCTCCTAGTCTAGCTGTAATTATGGCTTCTTGTATTTTTGAATCAGAGTAATACTCTGTAGATTCTGAAGCTTTTGCAGATTGGGAAGGTCGAATTGTAGGTGGTTGATGTTGTTGTGGTTATTGATACTGGGAGAAAGGGGTTATACTTGGCGGAGTTTCAGGAAGATGCATTAAAGAAGAAATCTATTGCCACTATCTTTAACGGAAATTTCTTCATTTTGGGAGAGATATGAAGGGATTCCAAATGACCGTAGAATTCTCATTATATATGGAGCATAGATGATGCTTCGACGTGTAGGCATCTAAAAACTTTTAATTTGCTTAAAAATATATTGTGCCCAATTGACTTCAATATGACCAAATATAGAATACAAAGCTTTATGATCATCTTCGTATACTCGTTCATGACTATCTAACCTAGGGATGACTGTGTTGATGAGCATACGGTTAAGTAGTCGGGCATTTGGACGAAAACTAGATGTTTTTAATTTTCGCATATCATCTTCCCAAATACGATGAGTAATAGCATCTCTTGGGGCATATCGTGTATTAGGAACATCTTGTAATCGAATTTCCGTATAAGAACAATTAAGAATTTGACCAAGCATTTCAATATTAAATTTTATTATGGTTTCATAAACACTTGTCCAAATCCAATTTTCCTCATCTGAAGGATTCCAAAGTTTCAAGGAGCATAAATTAATAAGAAAGAGGAATACCGCTAATTGATCTATTTTCCCAGCATTATCATCATAGTTGGTCGGGTGATAGATATTAGCATCTTAAGTTAAATAGATAGCATCATAATGAATAAAACGACGAATGTGATAAAATGGACAAGAGTGAAGAGGCTTTTCTCCAAATCTTATAGTTTTTGCTTTCCATGTTCTTTTTCAACAATCCACTCTTCAATGTGATGATCCGTGATGAATTGTTAAGTGGAAGGTTGAGAGCTTTAGCCAACATTGATAACATCACTAATTCCAATGACAAATCCTTTTGAATTATCTCCGAAGGTTATAATACCGCCATCTCTGTATGTTATATTCGATAACATTTGTGAATTTCCAGTCATATGTTTGTAGCAACCTCTATCAAGTATCCATTTCTCCTTGTTATTAGATTTTCTTTTGGGTACCTGCAAGATAAAAACAGTTTAGCTGGTACCCACTTCCTTTGTTAGGGTCCTAAGTGTTAAAGAGTGAAGGTTGCCATAGCCAAGAGGGTTTGGGACCTTTAAATGAGTAATTTTTATTATGAACAACACTTTTCAAATAGTTATCTATGTGTTTTTGTCTAATTAATTTGTTACCAGATTTTGGAATCCATATTTTTACTATTTTAGAGTTAGAAGCCTTTTCTCCAGTATGAGACTTCTTGAACCTTTTATATAGTGAGCTATAGTTTCTATGTTTTGAAGTTTTCTTGAAACCTAATTCATTCCGATTTCCAGATGGTTTAGAACTTTTGATCAAATTGTCTAAATTTTGATTTACTTTATTGAATTTTGAAATATTATTTGTAATCTTATTTAACTCATTTTTAAGACTGGAAATTTTGGATTTTAATGCTTCTAGATTATCGTTTAATACAATGTTTTCGTTTATAATATCATCATTTTCTAGTTTAACTTTTCCTATTTCACATAATAAAGAATCATTTTGACTAGATAGATTTGTACATTTTTCTTGTGTAGTTTCTAATTCTTCTTCTAGAATGGTTTTCTCATCTTTTAATAATCCTATTTCAAGCTCCATACGATTAGTTTTAGAAACATATTCTTTATTTAATTTCTTAATTTCTCTATATTTGTCATCTAGTTCCATGCAATGTTCTAAAATTTCATTGTAAGTAAGATCAGGACATACCTCCTCAGTGTTTGCCATGAAGCATATATTTGCTTGCTCAGAATCACTATTGCTGTTACTGTTTGATGATGAAGACGAACCCGAGTCATCCTAAGTTACTTGAAAAGCCTGTTTTCTTTTCTTGAATTTCTCGAACTTGCTTTTCTTTTTGTCATTATTGAGTTCTGGGCATTTTTTCTTCATGTGTCCGAACTTGTCACATCCAAAGCATTTGATTGAAGTTTGGTTGGATGAATTTGAATTTCCTCCGTTTTAGTATCTCGTCATCTTTTTAAATTTCTTTATCTTGTTGTAGTTTTTAACAATAAATACGATCTCATCTTCATCTAAGTCTGTATTATCGTTGGCTTGAAAAGCTATATTTTTCTTCTCATTATTTTATTCTTTTCTTGCCTGCAAATTTGCTTTGTACGACATCAAATTTCCTATTAATTCTTCAACTTTTAATTGAGATAGATCATTGGCCTCTTCTATAGCCAACGTTTTTCGTTCCCATTCATTAGGTAAGGAATTTAGAATACGTGTAACTAAATCAAAGTCTATAAATTTGACTGCAAGTGCCATAAGATCATGTTGAATAGTTTGAAATCCAGCATACATATCACCAATAGATTCATTTGCTTTCATTTTAAATGAAGAAAATTGGTTCTGTAAAATGGAAATCTTTGTTTGTTTAACTTTATTTGTGCCTTCATGATTGATTTGTAATGTACACCATATATTATTTGAAGTAGTGCAAAACATGACACGTGAAAATTCATTTTTGTCAAGTGAACAGAACAGAACATTCATGGCTTTAACATTGTTTGTTGCTGTGTTCTTTTGAGCATCTGTCCAAGTGCTTATGTCTGTGTTTGGTGCTTTATATTTATTTTGAGTTACTAACCAAATTTCTAGACCATTAGCTTCCATAAAAATATGCATTGTGTAGACCAATAAACATAATTAGATCCAGTGAATAGTGGAGGACGTGCAGTGGATTGACTTTCTTCGAATGTACTTGTCATATTAAATATGTTTTAATTACGTGTTACTGTAACTTGAAATAACTGTGCTCTGATACCAATTGAAAATGTGTATGGATCATGTATTTATATCTTAATATGCAAGTGTAGTAAAAAGCTAACTTATGACTACTAGAGTGGAATAAATAAAAGTAAAGTAACAATCACACCGGAGTTTTTATACTGGTTTGGACCTCCCGTCTTAAGTAGAGTCCCCAAGCTCCCCTTCAGTTTTAAACTAGTAACCCTTGCTTCGTCCGGAGGAATAGGCTTGATACAAAAGGTTTTTCCTTGACAAGTATGTGTTCTCAGTAACACTGATCTTGACTGCACAGTACAAATCTTCCTATAATCTCTTTTGAGTAGTACATGAATGTGAGGTGCTTTGTTTTTAGGAAGAAATGATGTATTGATAGCTTTTAGAGATCAAAGTATGCAAAGTGTAAAGAGAGAGAGAGATTCAGAAAATTGAAGTTATTTGTTTCTCAAAATCTTTACATATTTATAGGTGTTGAAGAGTTTTTCTTGAAGAGTAACATCCTTTAGTATGTTCTGTTTCAGTCTAAGGGTTACAATCTTTGAGCAAGAAGAGATGCGTTGAAGACATACGGATGCAACCATTAGAACGAAGAAAGTGTCTATTCATAGTTTTAGCCCGTTACCCAGTACAGACGTCTGCCCATAAAATTCAGACGTCTGTTTATTTTTTTTAAAACATAGAACAAAGTCGGACATCTGGCATATATGGACAGACGTCTGATGCCTGTTAACTTCTGCAGTTAACTCGTTTGAAACAACGAAAGGCTTATAAAAACTTTGATGTGCAATGTTGTGTAAAAACTACTAAAGGATATTTTACAAACCATCTATCTATGACTATAACACACTTTAATAGCGTCTCTAATACCAATGCTTCTTCTCTTCTACTAGTCGTCTTCAAGTCATGATAATGTGAATTCTAAAAGCTTTTTCCTGCAAATAGATGGAATATATTGTATGTGTATGATTGTATAGTTGTTGTCATCGAAACCTTAGAATAGAGGTTCTAACAGTTAAAACTGAGTTTGAAATGAAGGATCTTGGAGAAGCAAAGAGGATATTGGGCATGGAAATAGAATGAGATTGAAAGCGTTTTGAGTTGAAATTGACTCAAAAGGAGTACATAGAGAAAGTGCTTTGCCAGTTTAGCATGGAGAATACAAAGGGGTCAAATACACCTTTACCTTTGCATATGAAGCTTTCAAGTAAGGGATCACCTATTTTGGAGAAAGACAGGGCTTATATGGCAAAGGTGTCATATGCTAGTGCGGTTGGAAGTCTAATGTATGCTATGGTGTGTACAAGGCCCAGTATTGCAAATGCCGTCAGGATGGTTAGTCGGTATATGGCTAATCCAGGAAAATCGCATTGGGAAGCGGTGAAGCTTATATTGAGATACCTTAGAGGTACATCATCTCATGGTCTTGTTTTTTGTGGTAGTGATGGGAAGAATTGCAAGTTGGTTGGTTACTGTGATTCAGACTACGCCGGTGATATGGATTGAAGAAAATAAACTTTCGAATATGTCTTCATACTTAGTGGTATGGCCATAAGTTGGAGATCAAGATTGCAAACCGTAGTTGCTTTATCCACTATGGAGGGGGAGTTGATAGCCGTGGTTGAGGCGGCAAAGGAGGCACTTTACTTGAGGAGATTATTATGTGACTTGGGATACGAGCATGATAATGTCGACGTTCGATGTGATAGCCAGAGTACTATTCACTTAGCGGAGAATTTGGCTTTTAGCTCACGGACTAACCATATTAAAGTGAGAGAGTCATTTCTAGTAGCCATGGATGAGGATAAACAAGTATATATTTGGAATGTGCACACAAAGGATAACGCGACAGATATGTTCATTAAAGCATTGCTGATTGGCAAGTTCGACTTATTGAAGTACTAGGTGCTACTGAGTGGCACGGTTAAGGGAGGAGCTTGGTTATGGATGAGGAAGAGTATCAGCTAGATATTGTGATTCTATCTTCTTGGCGAGTGCTAGTTTACACTCCTTAGCATTTTAGTCTTTGGTGAGACGGTTTAGGATTTGGATGTTTTCAACACTTCATTAGCAGGCAGGGGCTTTGCCTGAGTTTGTTGATGGAGTGCAATGGGTGCTGGCTTTGCCGGAGCTCATTGGGAAAGCATTCATGTTTGGTTAAAGGTAGAAGTGGTGATAGTTGGTGCTATCGGTTGTTGATGATGGTATGCTACCATTGGAGTTGGAGATGGATATAGTGTTGAGGTGTGGCGACACTATATGGAGGATTGAAGATGTCGAAAGTAGATTTATAATGGTGAAAATGGTTCACAAATCGGAGCTCGAAGTAGGAAGATATGGCGATAAAGGTGGAGTGTTATGGCCAGCATTAGGTGATAGACGTTTTTCATAAAGTGACAGACGTCTGTGACTGCATGGTTTGGAACCCGAGAATGTGGACAGACATCTGTCACTTTATGACAGACGTTTGTGGTGTCAGAGAAAGTTTTCCCATGGTATATGACAGATGTGTGTCCCATAGTGACAGACGTATATGACGTTTTTCAGTCTATTTTCAGCTCGGGTTTTGGTGTGAAGATTTGTGATATTCGGAGGGGAAATTATGAAATTTTGACTAGGTTTTCTACTCTACCATATAAGCTATTTTCAGGATTTAGAGACGCAACAACTGCAAGGAGATTAAGGCTTTAATCAAAGGTTTTAGCCTCCATTAATTAGGGTTTTATCTAAACCTAATTTTCTTCAATTCTCTTCTCCACAAATCAATACTATTAGAATTTTGATCATTGTAATCAATCTCTTGTACTCTTCTCAGTGGTATTAATAAAGGCTCTCTCTCAAAGTTGATGTACACTAACAAAACGTTAGTGGAACCACTATAAATCGTGTGTGATTTATTTTTTCATTATTGCTTTTATATTATATTGTTTGTTTGGAGATTGTAATTGGTTTTGGATTGGATTGAGTTTTGAATTGAGATATTGATTGGTTATTTTTGTACTCTTTACCAAAATCTCATTTTCCACTGTACTTTGGGGTTTTGATTTGAGTGGTCTCGAGTTAGAATTTCCCACAATAAGTTTAACAGGGTGATATGATAGGTGCAAAATATAAAAATGCCTCTTTCCACTTTTATACACTTAATATAAAAAATTCAAGTGAAGAAACTGTTAGATGACAAATATATTGTGGTGCATAACCCAACATTTTACATAATAATGCTCTAGTATTATTTTGTAAATTATGACCAATTAAGGCTTGGTTGTTTTTTGTCTATCGCAATATATACTTGCACATTGCTTGGAGTAGCTAAAAGGTTGTGTAGATATAGATCGGGTGCTTAAGTGATTACACATAAAAAATGGAACTGACGTCGGTGTTGCAAGTTGAAGATTGTGCTGTAGGAATTAGGTGTTGTAGTTTATAAGTCAGTAGTATATTAATCCACTAGATTGAAGAAAAAATGAGATCAACCAAAGCAAAAAAGAACATATCGAAAGATAATAAACATAGTAGAGATCATAAACCTAGAAAAGAATACATATGTAGAACCACATCCCGATTATATTTGACAAAAAGCTAAACGTCATCTGTCTGTCGAACAAACCTAAATGTTTTCATTCTAGTATTTACGTGAATTTATATTTGTGTATAGATGACCTATGACATGCTTTTTGAAAAATAAGATATCAAAATAGACTGAACAAGATATTGAACGTATCATTTCATATAAAGATATATGAATTTATTATTTTTGTAAATGATAAATGAACTTATTTCTATATAAATATACAGTTTTTCATTATATGTAAACTAAAAAATACATCCCATTACGAATATTTTCATTAAAAACTAAATGTATCATCAAAGTCTTATCCAGTTTAAAAATCAAGCAAAATACAGAGTTTTTATTCGTTAAGGCATCAAAATTTATTAAAAAAATTAAAGTAAACTAAAATGAAAAAAAAATCAGGAACCAAAAGATAGTGTACAATTCATGGGAAAGCGTCCCTCAAGCTGACAACCATTTTTTATTTAGAGTTTAGGAATAATTGTCTCACAATTCACAAATGAAAATGAAATTAACAGGAAGTGTATACATGAGAACAAGGAAAATGTAACGCAATAGGGTATAGTCGATAATAGTATACATGAAAATCAAATCAATACCTATTGAAAAATCAAATCGATACTGTAACGACCCGTAATTTTCGATAATTAAAAATAGTGAATTTAATAAAGACTTTGTGATTTACTGTTGGAAGAAATAAAAATTTGTGATTTAATAATAAGGATATAACGAGAATGCAAATCTAATAGTATTAATTTAAGGTAACTGATAAATGCTTTAAATATAATTCCAATTAATTAAAAGGATTAAAGAGTTATAATTGATATAGATTGTAAATAGATTATAGTAATGTATGTATTAATTGATATTGGATTAAAAGAGCAAATGATAATTTAAATGTTGTATTAATTAAATAGTATGTAATAAATTGTAAATTGGAAAAATGAATGTTGTGTAAATAACTATAACATTTGTGTGTGGATAACAAACATACAAATGTGACTAAATATAGAATTAGTGACAATTGTTGTTTGTTACCAATGTAATTAGTCAAATTTCAAATAAATGTAATTAAATGTTGCATTGATGTGAGTTAAGACAATAACTACAAATTCTGAATGTAATAAAAGGTATAGAAATGTTAACTATATTTACAAGGCAATAATTGATGTAATAAAAAGAGTGAAACAAAGACAAATTAATTTATTGAGATTTTAAATTATAATAAAATTAACAAATCAATATAATGGAAATATAATAGTTCATACAAATAAATGATGGGAATTGGAGTATATTAATGTAATGAAATATAAAACAATGTTAACTATGTTGTTAGAGTAATAATTGATTGAATATAAAGATTGAAATCAAATTAAATCAATTTATTGGAATTAAATTTTAATTAATTGGATTAATTGCAGTTGAAACTAAACACTGTATTTTGGAAAATAATTAACACTGAAATTTTAGGTAAACTGGTTTAAGTTATTGTAAATGTCCAAGTAATCAAAAATGATGAAAATTGTTAGTATTAAACTTGAAATTAAAAAAGTGATTTAATTAATTTAATATTAATTTATTTAATTAACGTGAAAATAGTCATTTTAGTCACTTTCTCGGATTTCGACGAAACCAGTTTCATCGGATCCATAACAGTGAATTATTGTAAGGTTTCAAGTTTTGTAGCAATCAGGCTTGTCGTTTGATCGTACGGGCTTGAAACCCGTAGAATCAATTTAATTAAATTCAATTGAAATCAATTTGAAATAAGCTGATTTTAGGCTAACTTCTTCATATGATAGAATTAGGACTTGAAAACTCTTCCATTGAGTTTAAAAATATCAAAAACATCTATTTTGATATATGTGATGACCCATTTTTGTTTTGGGAACGAAACGGGCTTTTCAGGCCGTTTATCGTTCAACTTGTAAATCAATCTAGCCCATTCATTCATACTTCTGATATGCCTATAAATAGCATGTTATAAACTCTGACTATTTCTTATTCCATTTGTCTGTACGTACAATTCTATCTGCTTCTCTCTTTCCAATGGCAGACAAACCAAAACCAATTCCAAATTCAATTGCAATTCAAAATCAAATCGAAAAATTTAAACTCCTCAAAATATATCGATTTGAAGCTCTCGACGAGCGCAAGTAAAATCTGCAGTCTGTTTTTCGATTTGGGTTTTGGTGTGGCCAGAACTGGGTGATGAAGTCTCGGCCGTTCGTCGTGTCTTGATCGACTTTGTCTGATCGTCGAATCGAAGGTACTAGGTTGTGGAGAGGGTCGAGCGGAGTGCATCCATGCAAGTTGGAGGGTGATCGGACAGTTAGATCGCCTTTAAAAATTCAATTAGGTCATCATGTTTTGGCGGCGGCGGAGAGCTTCAGGCCACTGTGGGTGGTCGCGTTGGTAGGTAGGAGGCGGCCAAGCCTGGGGATTGCAGTGGCGAGCGAGGATCGGGGGATGGTGGCCGTAGTTGGTCGGCGTCGAGTATGTGGTAGCGGCGGCTGTTCGAGGTATTCGCGTAAGTGAGATGGCGGGTTAGGGTTTACGTGTTCAAGCACGTGACGTGGCTGCATCGCATTGGATGTGGTTTTTTTTATATTTAAATTTTGATTTCAAATGTTCTAATCGACATAACTTTCACATACGAGGTCCAATTCATGCGCGTTTTGTTTCATTGGGATCGTATCAAAATTTCGGACATTTTGACGCTGATTTGGACAAATTCTGAGACTGTTTGAATTTTGGACTTAAATTGGATTTTAAATCGAAGGTGAGTGTTTTGACTCACTCACAACTACTAGATTATCTTATGTTAGTTAAATTAAATTTATGATGTGATTAGGAATTAATTGATTGATGTTTGGTATGCTTAAATTGTCATTCTAGTTAAATTTGACTTTTATTGCATTTTATCACCGTTAATTTAATATTGAATTTAAATTGTCAATTTAATACCTGTTATTGATTATCAGTTATCTATTAATGTTTGACTGACTTAGATGATGATTCTGATGGATGTTTGATTGTTGACATTGGATGACTGGATGTTGTATTTTATATTTTTATAACACTACAAGTTCCCTATGGGTTAGCTAATGGCCGCCGCAGATCCACTTTACTCCTTCTTCCACCAGCTAGCTAATGGCCGCCGCAGATCCACTTTAATTTCCGAGATTTCCCATAATAACACTTCCTACTCTGACCTCTCTGATCACATTCGCCTTTTCACCAACTTTTACCGCAGTATCCTTGGCAAGCAATCCCCAACTCTCCCCAACATTGATTGGTCCCTCCTATACCCATCCCCATCCCCTATCCCCATTGACCACCCATTCTCGGAAGAGGAAATTTGGGCCGCTTTGAAAGACATGTCCGATGACAAAGCACCCGACCCAGATGGGTTCAACCCACTTTTTTTCAAACATTTCTGGGACACCGTTAAATCCGATATTCTAGATTTATGTGTCGAATTCCAATCCAATCCTGCTGCCATTTCCAGACTGAACTATGCGAGCATCATCCTCCTCCCTAAATCCCCTGACGCCAACTCCCTCTCCGCCTTCCGTCCCATTAGTCTCCTCAACACAACCTTTAAAATCATAACTAAGGTCCTTGCTAGCCGCCTCCAAACAGCTATTGCCCCCCTAGTTGGGATTGAACAGTCAGCCTTCATTCTCGGCAGGAACATCTTGGACTGTGTAGCCATAACTCAAGAAATCATCTCCTTTTACCACCAAACATCCACCCTGGGTGTCCTCTTGAAGCTTGATTTTTCTAAGGCATTTGATTTGGTGAATTGGAACTTTATCCTCGAACTTATGAGGCATAGAGGTTTTCCCCCCAAATGGTGTAATTGGATAAATCATATTCTTAGCTCTAGTCTATCCTCTATTTCGATCAACGGTATGTCAGGGGGCTACATCAAGTCGGCTCATAGCTTGAGGCCAGGCGATCCTCTCTCGCCCCTTATCTTCGTCTTAGTGGTAGACGTTTTCAACAGGATGATCAAACTAGCCATATCCAACAACCACTTCTTCGGCATTAAACTCCCTGATTCCTCTTTATCAGTCTCTAATGTGCAGTTTGCTGACGATACAATCCTATTTTCCTCACCCCATATTGAATACATTCATGGCCTGAAAGTGGCTCTCTACACATTCGAGCTCATTTCTGGCCTCTCCATCAATTTCAGCAAGATCTCAGTCATTATGTTAGGTAACTCTCTTCATCTTGGCCCACCCATTGCGTCGATGCTTAACTGTAGCCTTTCGGTCTTCCCCTTCTCCTATCTCGGTATCCCTCTGCGTCCCACCAAGCTACTTCGATCGGACTGGTCCCCCCTAATCTCTAGAATAGAATCAAGACTACTGAGCTGGAAGGCTCATTCCCTCTCTACAGCCGGCCGCCTTGTCCTCGTCAAATCTGTCCTTTCAGCCATCCCATCTTAATGGATGTCTTTCCACAAACTTCCCTCCTGGGTTATCACCAAAATTGACTCAATCCGTAGTACCTTCCTTTGGAACGGTGGTGGCGTCAAGAGGCTCATTAATTGGAGAACCTCCTGTTTACATCAAAATCAGGGTGGTCTTGGTATCACTAACCTGGCTGCTTTTAACTCCGCGCTCCTATCGAAATGGCTCTGGAGACTCCTTACCCCGGGTAACTCTCTCTGGAAAGATTGGATTCTCTCGCTTCATTATCATTCTAATCACCATCTTGTCCTTCACTTCCATCCTTGTTGTAGGCCTTCTCCGTTCTGGGCTGGAGTGCTCCAAACCCTTCCCCGTGTCAGACCCTTTTTTCATGTAGCCATCGGAAATGGCATCAACTGCGTTTTTTGGCAAGATACTTGGCATAACCAACTTCCTCTCGCGAAATCATTGCCCTACCTCTTCTCCCACTCGCGTTCCCCATCTATCTCAGTTAGGGACTGTGTCAATTCCGGTCCTGACTTCCTTTGCCCCCCATCTCTCTTCGACTTTGTCACCTTTTCTGACCTCATCGTTGCCTCCGGCCTTCTTCAATCTGTTCAGCTCTCCACCCTACCGGATCGCATAGTATGGGCCCCCACTCCTGCCAGAGGTTTCTCGATCGCCTCCTGTTACTCCCTCCTCAACAACCCTGGTCGCTTCTTCGCCTTCCCTAGACTTTGGAAATGCCCACTTCCGCCGCGTATCGCCTTCTTCCAATGGTGTCTGGCGCATGATCGAATCAACACCAAAGACAGACTTCTCCGCTTGCATATTCCGGTTAACCCGCACTGCGTCTTTTGTTCTAGCCACATTGAAGATATTCCTCACTTGTTTCGGGAATGCGACTTTGCTTACTCTATCTGGGTAGCTTCTAGCGCCCACATTCTGGGCTATATCCCTGTACCACCTGTCATCTTCGATCACTGGCAATATAACCCCCCAACCTCCACCTAGATGTCTTTATCGCTCTTTTCTGTTGGGGTTTATGGAAAGAATGCAATGCATTCGTGTTTGATAAACCTAGGAGCCACTTCGAGGGTATCTGTAGACGTATAACTTCTCTTTTCTCCTCCATTACAGGTCAAAGCTTCTCCGCTCCCTTTAGACTCCGTCTTCCTCAGAGAAGCTCTTCTCCGACCGAATCACAAGGAAGCAGCTCGGCTTTTCCCGTGGGCCAGCAGCCATAGCCTTAGCTGGTAGACACTTGACGCTTTCAAGGCTCTGACATCCATTTTGGTATTTGGTCTTGCTGTTTTTGTATATACTCTCGCACTATCATGTCTTTATTCGTGGATTGTATGATTTTTGTGCTTGTGCTATGTGCCATCGATCAGGCCTGTTGATCGAAACAACATTATTATATATATGCTACTAATCGGCTGTGTAGTGTCACGCTACACACCCGTCTCGCTTAAAAAAAAAGTTCCCTATGGGTTGAAATGATACATACCCGAACGATCTATAAATTAGGGAAAAATCATTATGGGTTGAAATGATAGACTCGAGCGATTTTATGGATTTTTATTTAATTCGGGATTGCGGTTTGAAATGATATATAACTATAAAATTTTAAATTGCGGATTGAAATGATAAATATCTGTATCACTTCTCCATAGGGTAGAAAATTATATATGGACACCGGATTGGTTAAACTAAGTGATTTTTAATTTCTTAAATTTTGAATTTAGTTAATTGGCATTTTGGAATAGGAATTGATTTATTATAAACTGAATTATTTTCGAATAATCCAAGTGTTAAATGTTGATATTGGAATTGATTTAATGAATTGTTCAAAAATTAAAATTTGAATTTCAAAGTTGAAGTGTCAATATAAATGGAATTATTGGAATTGAGTTATTGAAAATGTTTGGATATAACTTTGAAATCTATTTTAAATCAATTTAAACTAGTTTATTCAATTTAAAACTATTTTTAACTTATGTTAATCTATTGAACCTTATTTAATACAATTTAATCTATTTTACCTATTTTAAACTAATTAAATTTATTTAATTTATTTAAATCCATTTAATATAATTTAAATCTATTTAATTTATTTTAAATTTATTTAACCTATTTAAATTTACTTAATACAATTTAATTTATATTTAATTTATATTTAATTTATTTAACCTATTTAAATTTATTTAATACAATTTAAATATATTTAATTTATTTAAATCATTTTAAATCTAATTAAATTTATTTAAATCATTTTAAATCTACTAAAATCTATTTAAATCATTTTAAATCTAATTAAATCTATTTAAATCATTTTAAATCTAACTAAATCAGATTTTAATCTATTCAAACAATTTTAATCTATTTTAAACTATCTTTCAACTATTTTTTTTACTATTTAAACAAATTTTTACCTATTTAATTTATTTTTTAACTATTAAAAACTATTTATGACTATCTAAACTAATTTCAAAAATTTCAGACTGTGGAAAGTTGAAGTATTAAATTTAAATCCTTTATGATGATACAACCTAAGTTGGAATTTGGAATTGATACCTATTGTGAAATCACATATTTGAGTAAATATGATTTTGGAAGTGAATGTGATTTTGAAAGCGAATATGATTTGAAAATGATATGGTTTGAAAATCGAATATAGTATTTTGATATTATTTGTGAATTGACTTTTGAAATGTAAAAGAACCATCCGGTGTGAAATAAGCGTTTGATTGTTAAAGAGACCGGGATCAGATATTGTCATACTCTCTGCCAATATCGAAAACCACTTTGACAACTGTGCACATGGTGGAGATTCCAGAAATGAAGTAGGATGGTTTGGTGTACGATTCTGTATGAGGTATTTACGTGACCCTGACTCCCATGAGTCAGCTTAGATGTGACTAAAACAGGAGCCATGGCGGGCCAAGTGAGGTCATTCCTCCTATCGGACACATTTCTTCGTTACCATATTTATTACTTTGTGACTGATTTGGTGGCCACCCCTTGATTTTGATTATGGGAGTGTGTTCCGAGGTAGGCGGTAGTAGCTGTTATGCATTACCACCAATCCGGATCCACAATTGGTATATCTACCCTGGCATCGCCTCGAGTGCCGTGTTCACATGCCCTAGAGCGCCTTCTATGAGTTTGGTTGGTACCATACCCATGGAGTGCCCTTTGATAGCCCTCCAATTTACGGAGGAATTACGGTACTATATAGACTATGGGAATATATAAAAATGTGTTAAAGAGGATATAGGTAACGCCTTAACGCTGTTTTAATACTTTACTTTATTGTAGACACTATTATAATAGCGTATTGTACTACATAGTAGACAGTTTAACGGATCCTTAGGAGATGGAAATCCCGAACATCTCTTAAGTTATTGCACTCACGTTAGACACTGGATAAGAGATGTCAAACCCCGTAAACATCTTTGACGCCGTCACACTCATATTTACCGTTGATTTAACTTACCTAAGATCTTTTAGTTCTGACTCTAGTGTTTTGTCTTTTCAATTCGCTCGGGTCAGTCTGAGCTTTTCAGTTTATCGAAGACTGCTTTCTGGAGGATGAAGACGAAGATTTTGTACTACTATTATCTATTATAGTTATTCCACTGCATCATGTTGTTCTACTGCATTTATTTATTCCTGTTTTCTGTAACTCTGGTTTTTTGTTGTAAAAGGATGTCAAATGTATTTATAAAACAGCTTCATGAACTGTTATTTGATTATTATATTTTGTCATTCCGCTGCGAGATTCTGTATTTGTTTTATCTCTTTCTCTTTTTCTTATTTACCCCAAACAATCTGCACTTTTGAATGGTTTTGAGTCTGACATGTGTGTCTGCTTATGCACTTGGCGGGTGCCGCATGATAGGGGGTTCTCGCATTTGGGTTTGGTAGCGAGCGGATGACTCTTACTCCTACATGTCCCGTGGGGTTGGTGCAGTCGAGGGGCTGGCCGTAAAAGCAGAACACATGTACCATTGTATGCTACGGTGGGCGTTACCCCACTGGCGTTGTCCCGTTACAGTTGGTATCAGAGCTTTGGTTTAGCGATAACCTTAGCTTTGTGGGGTCTGACTCTTTAGAAATAGGGTAGTAATACCCTAGAATGAGTCACTGAGTGTATTTATATGAGAGATCGTATTTTTTAGTGTTATGAAAGGTTTTTATATTGTGTTAATTTGCTCGGTTTTGTACTTATAAATCCTGGTCGGTGCATAGGACGCTATGACATCGATAGGGATTTCTAAACACTTAATAGGGCAGACCGACACAATATTTGTTTTGAAATATAAGTAAATGAAATAGTTTTGCCTATTATATATTTTTTATATAAAATAATAAATTTTATAAATGATATAGTTGGTTGTTATATATTTGTTTGTTAGGTGGTGAATTTTTATAAATACTGATTGAAAAATAAGATTTACAAATAAAATGGATATAAATTAGAAAATTTGAGAACTTAAGTATCGGGATTTTGAAAATTTCTTTCAAAAGATTTTGGAATATAATATTAATATTATTTGGAAGTATTTTATGATATAAATATTTCAATGTGATTTGAAAGAAATGCTTTAAAAAGAAGTTTTAAAGGAAATAAGTTCTGTACTCCCCTCTCTGTCGCTGGAAAATAATTTCGGTGATGAGTGCATGCATCATCGACGTTCATTTTGAGTTTCAAAGTGGGAAGGCTGCTGTAGTAATTTTACTACACATTGTTTTGATAGAAAATCTTAATTTTAAATTTCCAAATGTGATTGGATATATACAAAGGATATGATTATATATATATATATTGTTTTAAAATAATTGAAAAGGAACCCGGTAACTAGCCCTTGAGTTTTTGTAATTGGAAATTTCAATCATTATAATGAAATGAGACCTTATCTACATTAATAATTGGAAACTTCAAAAATGAAAAATAAGAAATTAAATGTTAAGAGATCAATGAAATATAAAGAAATTGAAGGTTGTCATTTATAAATAAAGAAATGGAAATAAGAAAATGTAACTATTGAACATTTTGTTAATTAAATTAAATATGATAACTTGGTTAACTTTCTATTGCATTCTAAAAGACATATATATATATATATATAACTTACCAAAATGTAAAAAGTTGTAATGTTAATAAGAACATGTAATAGAATATTCTACATGTAAACTTTAGTAAATGAAAGTATTCAATGGACTTACTTTAATAAATAAGAATTCTAATGTTATAAATTGTTATGAACTTAAATTGATAATTTGAAATGCTATTAATAAAATGTAAATAAAAGTGAATAATGTAAGAAAATGATTATAAACTCAAGTTGACATTTAAACTATTTATAATCAAATATAATGATAAAGGTGAATACTGTAAGTAAGTAATTATAAACTTGAATTAATATTGAAGTCATTTAGAATTAAAATGAGTATTATATAAATTGAATGATTATAACTTCAGAGAACATTGGAAATGACATAGAAATGGAGTTAATATTCAATGATACTATATATATGGAAGAATGAATGTGAAAAAATAATAATCTATAAATGGTGAATTAAATTGTAAAGAAAATTACCTAATAATGTATAATCCAATAATTGAAATAAAATAACTTACTTAAGCAATGAATGTAAAATAATAATATGAAAGAAATGGCATTGTATGAATAAAGGAGAAATGACCTTTTGTAAGTAATAATGAATGTATATTAATGAAAATAAACACTATATGAATGAGAAAAGAAAAGTAAATGATGAAAAAAGGGAAAAACAAAGTAAATAGTAATGTGAAGTAAACTGAAATAAAATGTATATAGTACTTCAATAATGAATTCATTTATGATCCAAATAATTGAAATGGATATAACTTATGTAAGTAAAGAATGCAAATTTATGAAATAAGCCTTATATAAGTGAATGAAAATTAAAATTTTGTAAGTAATGAACGTGAATTAAAGAAAATCATTATATGAAAAATTGAACAAGAAATGATGTGAAAAGATAAATAGAGAAAACTTAAAAATGTGTTGAATTCTTTGTTGTTTGGCTTATGGATTGGTTGGGAGAGGATACTTCTATTTTGTATAGAGATGTATAAATAACCTATAAAGTTATCTACGACCGTTGAGTGTATGGTTTACTTCATAGTTTATTTATCACTTTGTATTATTAGAAGTTCTAAACCCGAACAAACCATTTGTTTTGGTTGAAAAGGATGAATGATTGTTTTCTTTGTTAAAATAATGTTTTACTGCTTGTTTGCAAGTGATTGTTGTTATGTTGTATTGATTTCTTTCGTTATTAGTTGAAAGCAACTTAAAATATTTCCTTTTATATAATTATTAACTTCTTTGGATTATATAAGCAAAATACAGGTATGGATGCAATAGCTACTGCTTTTGGTTTCATAAAATAAGCGTTATTTGCCCGACAAATAGGTACGTTTTCGGATTATAGTTTTATAGCGATATTATATTGTTTTTCCCGTGGTTTGGGATATATTATTTTGAAAATATGTGATATATATTGTATTATTGATATTACTATTTCTCCCAGACCTCTCCGTACAAAGGAGGCTCTGCCGAAATTTTCCGTGAATTTTGGACTTCAAAAAATTTTGTGAAATATTTTCCAAACTTTTGTTAACTTGAATATAAAGGATTTAATTGTTATAAATTGATATATTTTATTTAAATTATTTAATTAAGTAAATTAATTTTTATAAAAATTTAATAGTTTGAATAAGATATATTGATTATATAAATTCCTTCTTTTCCCTTCTTTTCCTTTTCGGGGACGAAAAGTTTTGAGTGGGGGAGAGTGTAACGAACCGTAATTTTCGATAATTAAAAATAGTTAATTTAATAAAGACTTTGTGATTTAATGTTGGAAGAAATAAAAAATTTTGATTTAACAATAAGAATATAACGAGAATGCAAATCTAATAGTATTAATTTAAGGTAACTGATAACTGCTTTAAATATAATTCCAATTAATTAAAAGGATTAAAGAGTTATAATTGATATAGATTGTAAATAAATTATAGTAATGTATGTATTAATTGATATTGGATTAAAGGAGCAATTGATAATTTAAATGTTGTATTAATTAACAGTATGTAATAAATTGTAAATTGGAAAAATGAATGTTGTGTAAATAACTATAACATTTGTGTGTGGATAACAAACATACAAATGTGATTGAATATAGAAATGGTGACAATTGTTGTCGGTTACTAATGTAATTAGTCAAATTTCAAATAAATGTAATTAAATATTGCATTGATGTGAGTTAAGAAAATAACTACGAATTCTGAATGTAATAAAAGGTATAGAAATGTTAATTATATTTACATGGTAATAATCGATGTAATAAAAAGAGTGAAACAAAGACAAATTAATTTATTGAGATTTTAAATTATAATAAAATTAACAAAAAATCAATATAATGGAAATATAATAGTTAATACAAATAAATGAACGAAATTGGAGTATATTAATGTAATGAAATATAAAACAATGTTAACTATGTTGTTAGAGTAAAAATTGATTGAATATAAAGATTGAAATCAAATTAAATCAATTTATTGGAATTAAATCTTAATTAATTGGATTAATTACAGTTAAAACCAAACACTGTATTTTGGAAAATAATTAACACTGAAATTTTAGGTAAACTGGTTTAAGTTATTGTAAATGTCCAAGTAATCAAAAATGATGAAAATTGTTAGTATTAAACTTGAAATTAAAAAAGTGATTTATTAATTTAATATTAATTTATTTAACTAACGTGAAAATAGCCATTTTGGCCACTACCTCGGATTTCGAAGAAAATAGTTTCATCGGATCCATAACAGTGAATTATTGTAAGGTTTCAAGTTTCATAGCAATCGGACTTGTCGTTTAATCGTACGGGCTTGAAACGCGTAGAAATCAATTTAATTAAATTTAATTGAAATCAATTTGAAATACGCTGATTTTAGGCTAACTTCTTCATACGATGGAATTAGAACTTGAAACCTGTTCCATTGAGTTTAAAAATATCAAAAACATCTATTTTGATATATGGGATGACCCATTTTCATTTCGGGAACGAAACGGGTTTTTCGGGTCGTTTATCGTTCAACTTGTAAATCAATCTAGCCCATTCATTTCTATTTCTGATCTGCCTATAAATAGCCTATTATAAACCCTAAATATTTCTTATTCCATTTGTCTGTACGTACAATTCTATCTGCTTATCTCTTTCTAATGGCAGACAAACCAAAACTAATTCCAAATTCAATTGCAAATCAAAATCAAATCATAAAATTTAAACTCCTCAAAGTATATCGAATTATATATTGATTTCAAGCTCTCGATGAGCGCAAGTCAAATCTGCAGTCTGTTTTTTGATTTGGGTTTCGTTGTGGCCAGAACTGGGCGATGAAGTCTCGGCAGTTCGTCGTGTCTTGATTGACTTTGTCCGATCGTCGAGTCGAAGGTACTAGGTTGTGGAGAGGGCCGAGGGGAGTGAATCCATGCAAGTTGGAGGGTGATCGGACGGTTAGATCGCCTTCAAAAATTTGATTAGGTCATCATGTTTTGGCGGCGGCGGAGAGCTTCGGGCCACTGTGGGTGGTCGCGTTGGCAGGTAGGAGGCGGCCAAGCCTGGGGATTGCAGTGGCGAGCGAGGATCGGGGGGATGGTGGCCATAGTTGGCCGGCGTCGAGCATATGGTAGCGGCAGTTGTTCGAGGTATTCGCGTACGCGAGATGGCGGGTTAGGGTTTACGTGTTCAAGCAGGTGACGTGGCTGCATCGCATTTGGTGTGTTTTTTATATTTAAATTTTGATTTCAAATGTTCTAATCAACATAACTTTCACATACGAGGTCCAATTCATGTGCAGTTTGTTTCGTTAGGATCGTATCGAAATTCCGGACATTTTGACGCTAGTGTGGACAAATTCTGAGACTGTTTGAATTTTGGGCTTAAATTGGATTTTAAATCGATTTAAAATCAAAGGTGAGTGTTTTCACCCACTCACAACTACTAGATTATCTTATGTTAGTTAAATTAAATTTATGATGTGATTAGGAATTAATTGATTGATGTTTGGTATGCTTAAATTGTCATTCTAGTTAAATTTGACTTTTATTGCATTTTATCATAGTTAATTTAATATTGATTTAAATTGTCAATTTAATACCTGTTATTGATTATCAGTTATCTATTAAGGTTTATTGATTGATTTGGATGATGATTGTGATTGATGTTTGATTGTTGACATTGGATGACTGGATGTTGTATTTTATATTGTTATAACACTGCAAGTTCCCTATGGGTTGAAATGATACATACCCGAACGATCTATAGATTAGGGAAAAATCATTATGAGTTGAAATGATAGACTCGAGCGATTTTATGGATTTTTATTTAATTCGGGATTGCAGTTTGAAATGATATATAACCGTAAAATTTTAAATTGCGGATTGAAATGATAAATATCTGTATCACTTGACCATAGGGTAGAAAATTATATACGGACACCGGATTGGTTAAATTAAGTGATTTTTAATTCCTTAAATTTTTAATTCAGTTAATTGGCATTTTGGAATAGGAATTGATTTATATAAACTGAATTATTTTCGAATAATCCAAGTGTTAAATGTTGAAATTGGAATTGATTTAATGAATTCTTCAAAGAATTTAAATTGGAATTTCAAAGTTAAAGTGTCAATATAAATGGAATTATTGGAATTGAGTTATTGAAAATGTTTGGATATAACTTTGAAATCTGTTTTAAATCAATTTAAACTAGTTTATTCAATTTAAAACTATTTTTAACTTATTTTAATCTATTGTAACTTATTTAATACAATTTAATCTATTTTACCTATTTTAAATTAATTAAATTTATATAATCTATTTTAAATCCATTTAATATAATTTAAATCTATTTAATCTATTTTAAATTTATTTAACCTATTTAAATCTACTTAATACAATTTAAATCTATTTAATTTATATTTAATTTATTTAAATCTGATTAAATTTATTTAAATCATATTAAATCTAATAAAATCTATTTAAATCATTTTAAATCTAATTAAATCTATTTAAATCATTTTAAATCTAATTAAATCAAATTTAAATCTATTTAAATATATTTTAAACTATCTTTAAACTATTTTTTTACTATTTAAACAAATTTTAACCTATTTAAATTATTTTTAAACTATTCAAAACTATTTATGACTATTTAAACCAATTTCAAAAAATTTTAGACTGTGGAAAGTTGAAGTATTAAATTTAAATCCTTGATGATGAGACAACCTAAGTTGGAATTTTGAATTGATACCTTTTGTGAAATGACATATTTGAGTAAATATGATTTTGGATGTGAATGTGATTTTGAAAGCGAATATGATTTGAAAATGATATGGTTTGAAAATCGAATATGATATTTTGATATTATTTGTGAATTGACTTTTGAAATGTAAAAGAACCATCCGGTGTGAAATAAGTGTTTGGTTATTAAAGAGACCGGGATCGGATATTGTCACACTCTCCGCCAATACCGAAAACCACTTTAACAACTGTGCACGTGGTGGAGATTCCAGAAATGAAGTAGGATGTTTTGGTATACGATTCTGTATGAGGTATTTACGTGACCCTGACTCCCATGAGTCAACTTAGATGTGACTAAAACAGGAGCCATGCCAGGCCAAGTGAGGTCATTCCTCCTATCGGACACATTTCTTCGATACCATATTTATTACTGTGTGGTTGATTTGGTGGCCACCCCTTGATTTTGATTATGGGAGTGTGTTCCGAGGTGGGCGGTAGTAGATGTTATGCGTTACCACTAGTCCGGATCCGCAATTGGTATATCTACCCTGGCATCGCCTCGAGTGCCGTGTTCACATGCCCTAGAGAGCCTTCTAGGAGTTTGTTTTGTACCATACCCATGGAGTGCCCTCTGATAGCCCTCCAGTTTACAGAGGAATTACGGTACTGTATAGACTTTGGGAATATATATAAAAATGTGTTAAAGGGGATATAGGTAACGCCTTAACGCTATTTTAATACTTTACTTTATTGTAGACACTATTATAATAGCGTATTGTACTACATAGTAGATAGTTTAACGGATCCTTAGAAGATGGATATCCCGAACATGTCTTAAGTTATTGCGCTCACTTTAGACACTGGATAGGAGATGTCGAACCCCGTAAACATCTCTGACGCAGTCACACTCATATTTACCGTTGATTTAACTAACATAAGATCTTTTAGTTTTGACTCGAGTGTTTTGTCTTTTCAATTCGCTTGGGTCAGTATGAGCTTTTCAGTTTATCGAAGACTGCTTTCTGGAGGATGAAGATGAAGATTTTGTACTACTATTATCGATTATAGTTATTCCACTGCATCATGTTGTTCCGCTGCATTTATTTAGTCATTTATTCATGTTTTCTGTAATTCTGATTTTGTGTTGTAAAAGGATAGTAAAATGTATTTATAAAATAGCTTCATGAACTGTTATTTGATTATTATATTTTGTCATTCTACTGTGAGATTCTATATTTATTTTATCTCTTTCTCTTTTTATTATTTACCCCATAACAATCTGCCCTTTTGAATGGTTTTGAGTCTGGCATGTGTGTCCGCTTAAAACGTCCAAAATGGCAGGTCATTACAGATACCTATTTGCAAAAATTAATAGAACCGATCCTGAGATGTCTGCCAAACTAGGAGAGAGAGAGGAGGCGGAACTTGCGAGATAGAGAGGGGGCGGAACTTGCGAGAGAGGTAGCGAAGGTGGAACGAGAGAGAGAGGGGAGGCAGGATTAGGGCACCGTGAATAAATTTTGGAAAACAAATTTGGTACCTTATGTATTATTACTAAAAAAATAGGGGAACTTTGCAATGGTCTGCAGCCGTTGCAAAATTGCCATGTTCATTAACCGTTCTCATTTATTTTGCAATGGCTAAAAGTAGTGACAAAATTGCCAAGGCTCAAGACCGTTGCAAATTTTCCGCATGGGGATGTGCCAAAATGGACAGTATGGTGTAGTGTATTGATATACTAGTTAAGATTAGAGCATGTAACACTCTCCAAATGTTGAACAATGTATTATTCCTGACTACCAGTGGCACCATGAGGTTACATACTAATAGTTATTAGATAACCGTTGAATAACCCACTCAAGAGTTTCTGTTGGTTAATATAACTATGATCAAACAGAAAATCTTAAAGTGATGATGTTATATAGTTCTCTCGAATTGAGAATAGTATTGAACTTTAACGTGGACACTCTACTTTGATTATAGTTTAATCGTGGTATGACATCCATTGAACGACTTAGTTAGATCTGAGTTGAAGTATTGGAAGTGAAACACTTTTTAATAGAGAATTCATCTTCTTAGTAATATTGGGTTAATATCACGGTCAACTGTAGCCAACTCAAAGTCAAAATCTGTGAATGGAGTACTACAGTGAATAATAAATGTCAGTATTAAACCAATGACTTTTTTTGGACTTACAAAGTTGAATGTGGACGATATTGGAATTTTGACAAAAATCAAATTTCATAAGTCCTAATATGATATTGCTTTGACGAAAAGAATTAATGTAAATAATAGTTACTGCCGGTTACCGCTTAAGAAAAATATGAAATTGGATTTTTACCAAAAAGATATGTAAACGATGAATTCGACCAAACTATCATGCCACTAGTGAAGGTGATGTGTGAACATTGATATTTGAATTGTTCAATATCTATTATTGATTGAATTCACATCTCTGAGTCGCACAACCACATTTGTGGTTTCTCCAAAAAACCATACGATTTAATTAATTTATGAAATGTTATAATTGGTTAAATTAATTAATATTTATGAAATATTAATTGTTATTAATTTATTTGATATTTTGAATGTTGTTAGTAATTATTTAAATGTATGTATAGAAGTTATATTTGCAAATATCGATATTTGATATCGGTACACCTTTTATATGGGGTTTGAAATAAATAATTACATGGAGGTTTTATTTTGTTGGAAACTTTGCCTACTATGTATGCATGCTAGGATTAGCTAATACATGAAGAAAATGAAGTGTTTGATTGATTGAATTAAATAAGAGAGTTAAATAAGGAGAATGGAAAAAGATTCTTTTATCCCATCAAAACAAATCTCTTCATTCACTTTCTTTTCAATGAAAATCTTTCCTCATTAAATGAAAAGATGGCCGCTCCCTCCATTTTAACTCTATGTGTCTTCTATCTCCCTCTCTAACTCTTCCATTTCTACTTCCTTCCTATGATGCTTCAGGTATTCATTTCCCCTTAAATGAAGTCTAAGTCCGCTAGTCCTTCGAGTTCTAGGTTTGGCCGTACTTTTAGTGACCGCATTATTTCCAAATCTGTTCCCCATGAACGTCTTCAACAGCATCTGGATTCGAGTTTTGATTCGAATCCTTTTGTTGAGTTCGAGAATGCAATAAATGTGCAAGCTCAGAACCTTTATCCTATCTCTGGTCTTCAAAATCTTGTAGGAGAATCTCCTTTAACTTGGATGCTTGTTGTGGTAGAAAAGGAAAGTGGTCCTCCTTTGTTAATCTGATTGTGGTTGATGTGATATCTAAATCAAATGGTGTTATGGGGTTAATGCATGTGTTAGAGGATCTGTTGCTGCCAGGAATAATGGCAATGGCAAAAACATGGAGTGCATACCATGTTTTTATGATAATGCTTCTATCTGACATGCTGTTGCAAAGCAGTATAATTCGATCTTATGTAATCCAAGTGCCTGCATCAAACAAGTGGTCCTCCTTGTTTAAGACATTACCCAAAAAAGCTGGTACCTTCTCTCCTACCACCTTCAAAACAATTGAGTGTGGCAGTGTTAGTGTGCCTCCTACCGATGTGATACAAGAGAGCGTGAACTATTGGTCTAGTTCTTAGTCGGTTTTTTCTTGGATTCCTGCCCTCCATACAAAGATATATGTGATCAATGCAAACACGTTTGGAAATTGAAAGGTAGTCTCCAACTCTAATATTTCAACACCATGTTCTACTTCAAATTTATTAAAAAGAAAGAAAGACTTATAGCGCTTCATACCAGCCCGATTGTCATTGGGGGGAACCTTTTATTATCACACCGTGGAGTCTTGCGGTGGACAAAGCAATGGAGCAGGTTCTCTCTATTCTGGTTTGGGTCACTTTTACTCATATTTCGTCTGTCCTACAGCCCTTGATTGGTCTGAACTGGCTTGCAAGTCTCATAGGTGAATTAAAATGTTTTGATACTAGTACTAAGGCCCGTAAGAGTTTGTTTTATGCTAGAGCTTTGATTGAAATCTCCCCTACTAAGCTACTGCCATCAAAGCTGAAAGTCAGATTAGTTGAAGGTCATAATGTGGAAGTTGACATTCAGTGCAAATGGAAGCCAGATATTTGCTCTTCTTGTTAGTCATTTGGTCATTCTTTAGACAAGTGTTTGGCTAGCCCGTCCCTACTTCCCAATTTCGTCCTGATAAGATACCTCTTACTAGGCTAGTTTTGGAGTGTGTTCCTAAGATTAGGAATCCTTCTCCTACTTCCTATGTCCCTGTTATCTCTATTCCTAAAGTGAAAGCTTCCTCTGTTGCCCCGGCTTCCTTTGATGTTCTGGAGGTCATTTCTTTGCCTTCTCTTTGACAGTTTCTGCTGATGCACAGATTGGTAAGCATCCTATTGTTTGGCAACGTAGTGAGCGTGCCTGGGTGCATGTTGATTCAGAAATGAGATATAGGCCAGGGAGTGACAGTTTCCATATGTTTGTCGGAGGTGAGGATGAGGAGCGCACATTGATTTATCATGTTGAGGAGGATGGGTCGATCTTGTCAACTGTTGGAGAAGATAGTGAGCATAACAAGATTGTTTTAGATGATGACACTTGGGATAGGATTTATCTTTACACTTGTGATTCAGTGCACTTTGTGCCGGACCTGGCATCGTTATTTTCTGGGTATATGAATGTTATGGGTCTATTTCTACTGTTGATAGTAGTAATGATGACAACGATTGATATCCCTTGTTTTGTTAGTAGTTTAGGTGCTTCTAGCCAACTCTTGTTCTTCTTTAGTTGTTCTGTTGTCAGTGTCGAACACCTATTATAATTGTTTCTTCAACAAAGTGAACGGCCCACTCAAAAGCCGGCTAGCCTTGGTAAAAAAAAATCCTTCCTCATCCTCTCCAAAATAATAGTTACCATCATCTTCCGCTGAACAAAATAAAAACTAATAATAACTTAAAATCAAACATCAAATTAAATTAAAACAAAGGTGGTTCATCTATCTCTTGCAAGGATTGGATGTGAATCTTAACAATCTGAGGAGAAAACATAAATCAAGATGTGATTTTTGGCTAGACCTGAGAGGTATCTTCTATTTTTAAATGTTCTATTAAATATAATATGATTATCATAGTATGTATGCATATACAAATGCATTATTTGATTTGAAAATGTTTATGTAATTTGAATCATTTTTCTAATGAATTGATTTGATAAACCAAAATGGAAGTTTGTATATGATTAAAACAATATTTCAACTATAGATCTATGTTTTAAACTCTTAAATCAAATTGTAATTTTTCAGATCTAAAAGTTTGTGTGTACATATTATTTGCATTTGTGTTGAAACAAAAACATTGTATACACATGTTATCACTTCACATTGAATTGAAAATAATTGCAATTTGAACACTTTGTTGAATAGATCGTTTTGTTCTTAATCTGATAAATTATAATAGAAATTTACATATGACCAAAACAATGTTTTGATATTAAATCTAATCTTTAAAATTGATTACAGTAATATTCTAAATTTGTTACCTAATTTATTGTCTTAAATGTTCTTATTTAAATATTTTAAAGGATTATTAATATATTGTTTAATTTGTTGTGTTCCACTTTTGTTTTTTTTTGGCTTAAAACTTTTAATTTATATGTATATATATATATGTATGTATTTTGTCAACTAATTGAAATATACATAGGTGTACAAATGCATCAGAAAATTTAAATAAAGTATGGAAGTTTATTTTGAATTAATTGGAAAGTTTTTGTTTAATCTTTACATACATTTATACATACATACATATATGTTATCCCACCTTTTGGTCAAGGCTGGAATATCAATAAATTGGCAAGGAATGATGGATATCAGGATTGGAGTTCAATTGGCAACAAGGCTGCAATGGATATCGTCAAAATTTGACCGAGCTCCGATCAAGGCAGAATCGATTAGGAATGATAATCAGGGTTAGGAAAGGCTATTTTCAATTTTCAGGACGATCGGAGTTCGTATGCACAAGATATGAATGGATTAAAATGCATGAAAAGGTTCGTATCGATGCATTCCGTATCGATATTAGTTTGAATCGATGTTGTTCGCATCACTCGTGGTCTGCCGCGCTTCGTATCGATGCACTTCGCATCGATCAGCAGGAGATGCTTCGAATCAATACGGCTCGTATCGATCAAAAGCAAAGCATAGTTATGGACTTCGAAACGATTGAGTTCGTATCGATTGGATAGGAAGGCTAGGTGGATTTCGACTCGATGGTGACACACCCAGATTGGTAGGAAAGCATGCAGAGGTTTGTTTGAATCGATACATTTTGTATCGATCAGGATGGATTCAGGCTACAGGCTTCGTATCGATATAGTTCGTATCGATAGGAAGGCGAGGAATGGCGATGCAGTTCGTATCGATCGTTGCTAGAATCGATACGAAGGACTCACATACAGATCGACCCGAAGAAGGTTGAAGGCATACGAGAAGGATACATTGGGAGACGGCTTCGTGGATGCGAAGTCATGGATGTGAAGTTGTGGATTCGAAGGATTCAGGGGAAATGTTCGTATCGATCGTATTCAAACCGATCGATACGAAGGAAACGGTAAAAGCGGCATGAAAAGAGGATCGACACGAAGGACGCGCGCCACGTCAATCTGCTAGCGCGTGCTTGGATCGATTCGAAGAGAGCATGGCTAACGGAAATACAATCTTGAATCGATCATAACTTGAGATTGACAAGTCCAAATGCTATGAAATTTTCACAGTAGCTTGAGCACATGTTGAAGAATGTTCACGCCAAATTTCAGCTCGATTGGACAATTTCTTGATCGATTCGAACATAGCTTCGAATCGATCCCAAAGTGGGTCCGAATTTCCAGAAAGCGGGCATGTGGGCCCCCTCATGTGCCAGAACTGGTCTCCCCTCATTTTAGGCGAAATATCAGCCTCCTACACCTATAAATAGAGCCCCTGGTCATTCAAAAAAGGGGTCGGACAATTTTGAGAGCTAAAGAGCGCCCGGACTCTGCCAGATTTACTCCAGATCACCATTGCTGCCTTAGATTCAGATTATAATCATAAAATCCGTTGTACTACGCGATAGGAAATTGTACTCTTCAAGCATCGATCAATAAAAGATAAAAACTTTGGAGTGGACGTAGGCCGGAGATAGCCGAACCACTATAATCTCGTGTTTTTGTTCATTATTTCTGGATTGCTGTTTGTTGTTTGTTTAGATCTGAGATTTGTGTTTGAATATTGCTGATTTGTATTCATACACTGGTGCTTTCACAACATTCGGGGTTTGTGACCATTTTTGGCGCAAACACTTTGGTGCTTTCACTGAGAAGAACTAGCACCCGCTACACCAATTCAAAGTTTAGCCTTGAAAGTTTGAAGGATTCGGATTGACGCTACAATGACTCGACAAACAAGACAAAGAGCTGAGAGAAGCCAACAGGGAGGAAGTCAAGAGGCATCCTCCGGAGCTGGAGAAGGACAAGCTCCGATTTACATTACCAGAGATGAAATGGAAGCTATGGCAAATTCATTACATGAAAGGTTGCTGAAGAGTCAACAGGATATGATGCAGAATTTCTTCGAGCAGATGAGAGCTGCAGGAACACAGAACATTGGACCAACTACAGCGACTGCAAATGTGGAACAAGGGACTAGGGTTGCGGAACCCAATGTAGGACAGAATACAGAACCGGAAGGCAATCAACAAGGGCTTGGGGGCAGGCCCGCAGGATCCAACGCAGAAGGACCTTTGGAAGGAGTTCAGCAGGCTAGAGCCAACGTTGCGGCTAATGAGCCACATGAAGAATATGTGCCAGAGTTCCCTCGGAAGCATGGGGGGCAGCCCCTAACAGGCAACGCTGGATTAATGGAAATCATTAGGAAGACTATGCGTGGAGGTTCAACTAATAGAGACTTGGAAGGAGTGAACAGGAGTCCGTTCGCTCGGGAAATCAGGATAGCTCAGAATCCACCTAAGTTCAAGTTACCTAGCGTGGAAGTATATAATGGAAAGGCTGACCCGACTGATCACTTGATGAGATACACTAGGCACATGGAAGTGCTGGGGGCATCAGAGGAAGTGATGGCCAGATGTTTCCCTTTATACTTAACAGACCTAGCGGCAATGTGGTTTAGGCAGCTGGAAGAAGGATCTATCAGGACTTGGAGGGAATTGGTGGATAGGTTTTTGGGACAGTTTCGGGTTCATATCAAAAGACCTAAGAACGTGATGACGTTAACATCGGTAAAGCAAAGAACGGATGAATCGCTTAGAGCATTTTTAACTCAATTTAATGCGGCGGTTTCTTCGGTGGATCGGCCGGATCCATCGATGGTTTTGATGGCGGCAGTGTCGGGAGTCAGAGAGGATTCAGATTTTAAGGTATCTTTAGTACGAGACCCACCACTGGATCTCGGGGAATTCTTTCACGAAGCTGAAAGATTTCTTCGGCAAGAAGACGCATGTATGGATTTAAAGCTAAAGGAGGTGAATGTGACCGGGGGTGGAGGACCATCCGACGGAAGCTCGGATAAAGATAAAGGAAAAAGGAAGCTGGACGAAAACTCTGAAAAAGCTAGGAAGCGATGGAAGGATCCAAGGTTTTCCACATACACAGAATTAAACGAGGCACTAGAGCGGATATACATGGAAACTCGGAATCGCCTTCCTTACCGGAGGCCGGCTAGGAGAGAACCATCCGAGCGGGAGAGGGCATCAGGAAAGCATTGTCTCTTCCACGATTTGGACGGGCATGATACCAATAGCTGCAGGCGCCTAAAGGACATAATTGAGGAGCATGTGAGGAATGGACAGTTGAGGCAGTATGTTGGGGCTCGGAATGCAGCGATGGAGCAGGAGCAACCACCGTCTACCTCAAACCATGAGGATATGAGGCACAGGAATAATGGTCGATTGGTCATCAATTGATCAGGATAATATGAAATAAGTAACAAACCATTGGCGAGCAACCGAGTCATTTACACATGTATGGGGACGGAGATAGCCCCTAGGCATGCTCTGAGTGATGATAAACCGCAAAGCCATGGTTTGCGAAATCTGTCTTTTGTTTTTGGATTGGACACTTAGTTTTCTGGTTTGGTTTTTGGAGTTTGGATTGAACTCCTGATTTTGCTTGTTTTTCTGGTTTTGGCATTCATTCGGATGATTGTTCTCCGTTTTGGATGATGGTTTTGATTTTTGATATGGATTTCTGGTTTTCCGATTTGATTTGGATTTTGGATTGGATCTTGATTGGATTCTTTTTGGTTTTTGATAAACGGTCGTCAGGTATGGATTATGCCTGGCAAGGGGTGAGTCGTTCTGCCCGAACGCGGTGAAGTGACTCATTCAGGTCGTCGAGTATGGACTATGCTCGGCAAGGGTCTGGAGTGACCAGGATTCGGCCTAGGACTTAGGCTCTCTATTATTGATTATTGTCTCAGGTCGTTGAGTATGGACTATGCTCAACAAGGGTCCGGAGCGACCAGGATTCGGCTTAGGACTTAAGCCGTGGCATTACTTACGTCCAGGGACACTGGACCACGGTCGTCGAGTACGGACTATGCTCAACAAGGGTCCGGAGTGACCAGGATTCGGCTTAGGACTTAAGCCACGACATTACTTACGCCCAGGGACACTGGACCACGGTCGTCAGGTGTGGATTGCGCTTGGCAAGAACCCGGAGAGGTTAGCTCAACGTCCAGGGACACTGGACCACGGTCGTCAGGTGTGGATTGCGCTTGGCAAGAACCCGGAGAGGTTAGCTCAACGTCCAGGGACACTGGACCACGGTCGTTAGGTGTGGATTGCGCTTGGCAAGAGCCCAGAGAGGTTATGGATTTGGATACCGACCCGGAGAGGTCCTGGATTCGGCTGTTGGCTATTGGATAAGAATGGATCAAAGGCTCGATCTTCGAGTCCGGATGGACATGGAATTGGCTATGGACTTTGGATATCGGATAAAGAACTATTCAAAACACGCCTTATTATCATAAGGCATATTTTGGGGGGCAAATGTTATCCCACCTTTTGGTCAAGGCTGGAATATCAACAAATTGGCAAAGAATGATGGATATCAGGATTGGAGTTCAATTGGCAACAAGGCTGCAATGGATATCGTCAAAATTTGACCGAGCTCCGATCAAGGTAGAATCGATTAGGAATGATAATCAGGGTTAGGAAAGGCTATTTTCAATTTTCAGGACGATCGGAGTTCGTATGCACAAGATATGAATGGATTAAAATGCATGAAAAGGTTCGTATCGATGCATTCCGTATCAATATTAGTTTGAATCGATGTTGTTCGCATCACTCGTGGTCTGCCGCGCTTCATATCGATGCACTTCGCATCGATCAGCAGGAGATGCTTCGAATCAATACGGCTCGTATCGATCAAAAGCAAAGCATAGTTATGGACTTCGAAACGATTGAGTTCGTATCGATTGGATAGGAAGGCTAGGTGGATTTCGACTCGATGGTGACACACCCAGATTGGTAGGAAAGCATGCAGAGGTTTGTTTGAATCGATACATTTCGTATCGATCAGGATGGATTCAGGCTACAGGCTTCGTATCGATATAGTTCGTATCGATAGGAAGGCGAGGAATGGCGATGCAGTTCGTATCGATCGTTGCTAGAATCAATACGAAGGACTCACATACAGATCGACCCGAAGAAGGTTGAAGGCATACGAGAAGGATACATTGGGAGACGGCTTCGTGGATGCGAAGTCATGGATGTGAAGTTGTGGATTCGAAGGATTCAGGGGCAATGTTCGTATCGATCGTATTCAAACCGATCGATACGAAGGAAACGGTAAAAGCGGCATGAAAAGAGGATCGACACGAAGGACGCGCGCCACGTCAATCTGCTAGCGCATGCTTGGATCGATTCGAAGCGATGGATTCAAATCAAATCGATTCGAAGAGAGCATGGCTAACGGAAATACAATCTTGAATCGATCATAACTTGAGATTGACAAGTCCAAATGCTATGAAATTTTTACAGTAGCTTGAGCACATGTTGAAGAATGTTCACGCCAAATTTCAGCTCGATTGGACAATTTCTTGATCGATTCGAACATAGCTTCGAATCGATCCCAAAGTGGGCCCGAATTTCCAGAAAGCGGGCATGTGGGCCCCCTCACGTGCCAGAACTGGTCTCCCCTCATTTTAGGCGAAATATCAGCCTCCTACACCTATAAATAGAGCCCCTGGTCATTCAGAAAAGGGGTCGGACAATTTTGAGAGCTAAAGAGCGCCCGGACTCTGCCAGATTTACTCCAGATCACCATTGCTGCCTTAGATTCAGATTATAATCATAAAATCCGTTGTACTATGCGATAGGAAATTGTACTCTTCAAGCATCGATCAATAAAAGATAAAAACTTTGGAGTGGACGTAGGCCGGAGATAGCCGAACCACTATAATCTCGTGTTTTTGTTCATTATTTCTGGATTGCTGTTTGTTGTTTGTTTAGATCTGAGATTTGTGTTTGAATATTGCTGATTTGTATTCATACACTGGTGCTTTCACAACATTCGGGGTTTGTGACCATTTTTGGCGCAAACAATATATATATATATATATATATATATCTGTGTGTGTATGTATGTGTGTGTGTGTTTGTATGTGTGTGTATACAAATAAACATTGAATATTTGTATTTTAAATTGCCAAAGCATGATTTAAACCTTTTTTTATTATTATCAAACAATTTAAAAATGAGGTAATAATATATACATATCAATTACTATATTTTGTTTATGTTATTGTGTTATAATACCACTTGCATGTTAATTAAATGTTGTATTAATTAAATTTGTTAAAGATAGAAGGTTGAATCAATCAACGATGTCACCATTCAACTCCTTCCCTATTAGATCCTTATGTGATTGCATCTAGATTTCTTCTTGTTTATTCCTATATATTGTCACCAATTAATCATACTTACTTTATATTCAGCAATTCTAACACATAATTAAATTTTTAATATATTTGATATATTCAAACTTTTTCATATCTCACACTTAATTAATTTAGAATTAAATTAACAAAACTAAGATAAAATAAATAAAATAAATAAAATATGATTTTATTAAAACAATTTAGATTGGATCTAATAAATCGTTTAGACTTTATAAACCTAACAGATACAATAATAGGAATTTTTTTAAAATCTACTAATTTCACCTGCTAGCGACTGGTCCGGTTCCAACAAGTCCATCATCGAAAAAACTTTGTTCTTTCTTATTATACCAAAAAAGTTAGACAAAAGACATACATTCAATGTTGTTGGAAAAAGAAATAGATGATGAAGTTAGCTGCTTTTTATTAGTAAAGAATTGCGAAAGATTCATAGGTTATGAGAATTTTCATAGGAAAAGATTTAATGTGCTCGGGGAAGAAGAATATGGGGCATTTATATACCCACATCTTCAATTATGTGAGTTGAATTCAAAAGGCAAAAAGAATCCCAACCGTTCAGAAGAGATCAGTGCAAAGTCAATTCATGCATGTGAGAGACATGACAAGTCTCTGCCATGTCTGAAAAAATGAACCGCCACAACTAATAGCATAGGGTCACATGGATAGTGCATTGAATACGTTGCGGAACAGTCAATTGGTAAGATTCTTTATGATTTGACAAGCCTACATCCACACACGGATACAAACTTGGTGGCAAAATATTACTCAATTTTCTCGCAAGTAATTAGTAGGTCAACTTAAGGCAGTTTGGCCCAATCAAAACCAGCTCACATATTCTATAACCAGCCTACATAGCCCGACCCAAGCCGATGATAGTCTCAAACCATCCTTTCTATTTAGCAAGGCATCATGGTAAGGCCCAATCAACTTATCCCGAGGCACCCTTCACATTTAGGCAACATCTGGCCCCAACCCCTCTCGTCCAGTCAGGCTTGTCTTAGTAATAACCAGCCTTCCAATGTCAACCTTCTTTCGCCCCTACTCCAAGTTAACACAAACGCTCGGCGTCGCTCCATTTGACGGTCGACACCTTTCCAAGTCTAGCTCATCAAGCGGTATATTAAGCAAGATTTGCTCAAGCATGGTCCGCCCTTGACCTAGCTTCAGTATAGACGCCTCCGACTTGTCCCAGGTAGCCCTCCTGGACGCTTCGCAAATGGCCATACACCATCTTTGTAGCATGGATCTTAACAAAATTCCTAGTTTCTTTCATATCATCAACAGCCAGTCGACCAGCTCAGCAAGATTTGCCACATAAGCACTCAAGTAAATGACAAGTTGTCCATCCACTTATCCGAATCACTATAGCTGGGTGGCTGAACTAATGTGGCATACAATCAACATTAAATGCAGATTTAATGCGAAGTTTGCACATTAAATGCGAAGCCCACGACAAAGGAGTAATGAGTATATTTTCATCCATCCTACATCTTTTTACACATTGGCAACTGTCGTCCATCCGTCCTTGTAGCTGTATCAACGGTCAGATGTTTTTCTCGCTAGTTCTATAGTTTAGTCTCAACTGTCCATCATGCACTTTAGCTACTATAAATATCCTCTGCATTGCAAACTCAAAGGAGTTGGAACATACAAGGATTCTGAATACTACACATAATTCCAGGCACTAGATACCACAAGTCCTTAAGATTACATAGATTTATTAGTCCTAAGCGCTTTTGGTTTTTTTATTATTCTCTTGTAATTCCTTATTGTTGTAAGAGAAATATATATTAAAAGAACTTCACAGTGGATGTAGACAGCTTTGTCCAACCACTATACCTTGTTTTATTTACCCTTTAGTTGTATACTTAACTGTTCATTTTTAACTGAGGTAGTAAATCTCATTTCAAGCAGCCAATTCTTTTGAATTTAAAGCTGTTGTAAATAATAGGTCAGCTAACGCAAGAGAGAATAATAGGACAGTGGTCCAAGTAAACCGTAGGGAGACCTATCACTGACAAAGTGGGAAACCTATCCTCTATTTCTTTTGAAATGAAGAAGCAATCAAGGAGCTCTATCGAAAGAATATCTCTAGAATTTGACCACATGAATTTCCTATTATCAAGTGGTAATTTAATTAGATTATGAACAATAATAAACTAGTCAAATTCGTCCATGGTGGAAGCATCACCTTCCCTTGAAGAGAGCTCCCCTAAAAAAATAAATGACATTAAAATCGCCTTCAGTCACCTTAGGGCCTATTGTGAGAGTTCTGAATACTAGACATTCCCTTTAGAGAATTCTTCGGTTAATATTGTTATGTGGCCTATAGACATTAAAGACGTTTAAAAGGGAGTCATTTCTTAGGTCTAAGAAAATGAGGTGCATTGATTGTTAATTACTAATTGAATGAATTTAACTTGGCTGTGCTTCCAACTCACCATTAAGCCTGTCGAACTACCCCATGATGGGAGGTAAGCCCAGTTACTAGTATAGAATCCCCTAGGCTCCTATAAAACCAAAAATCAGGATTTTTGATTTTAATTTCCTGAAGCAGACCAATGTCAATTTTGTTATCCTTTAGTTCTTATTTTATTATATTTATGTTTATCGTGTAAGTCCCTAATGTTCCAATAAATGTATATCATGTTGTAAGACAATTAACTCTTTCAAGCTTATTGTTCTTTATGAATTCTACGTCGAACTATTCGAGTTTAAGAAAAAAACCCGTACTTCTAACTAAATCCAACAGAGAACTAGTAGGTAAATCATTCATAATAGTAGCACTATAAGTACCACCTAAACAGTTAGAGTCGAAAGCTCTAGTGGTCGAACTAGAAGGATGACCGAGAAACCTGGCGCTCCTCTGCACACACTGCTATTTAGACGTTTGCGTCGGGGTTTTTTGTTTTGGTTCAGATGCAAGCGCTGTGCTTGCCTCCTCACACGGTAGAGGTCTTCTCATACTCGCTAAACTAGAAATCTGATCTCTCGGTCCTCTATACTAAGGCAATCATGAACCGCAATACCAACATAGAGCTCTGACTATAGCCTACCTATCTTTTCTGCCTTGCCCAGTTGGGCTTCTACATTCTACCCTAAAAAGACATCATCAAGATCCAACGGAACTTTACCTAAACTTTGTTGATCCACATTTGGCCACTTGTTCACTGCATACGTTACCATAACTTCCATTCTATCTTGCACATTCAGGTCATTATTTCCTTGGCATGTGCATGGTTCATGTGCTCACTTCCCATGACCTTCATGAGATTCTCATCTTCAACTTCCATATTTATACTGCATATATCTCCTTCCACTTCCATTTGTCCATCCTCCACATTCATTTGATCCCATCCCAATATTGTTTCGGCCTCCCTCCTACTGCCAACACCTCCCTCCACGTCAAAGACTCACCCACTCTTCTCAGTCCCATTATTGACTTTCCCTACCTCTATACCCTCCCTCATATCAAACACCCCACGTCCATCAACAACAGACTCATGTTACCTCTCGAATGGAACAACCACTCCTTTTTTAGCATCCTGGCCATTAAAGATGTCAACAACTATACCCCTATAGTACAATATTTCAAGTTCCTTAATTCTTCCCTCATTCACTGCACCCCTAGATTAAGTACTGTATCTGCAGCTAATTGCACACCTTCATCATCCACATGGATAACCCCAGCAGCCTTATCAGTCAAGCATAGGCCTCCTTTATAGAGTCCCTCGCCTAAACATCCACATTAAGAAGAGGTCCCAGTACTACGACAATGCCTTTTTCCTCCATCGAACTTGAGATCTTCTCCACATATTTCTAAAGCCTGGAACAAGTGGTTCCTCAATCACTTGACTAGCCATATTCGTTTAAATCTTGAAACTGCATATTCAGATCCATACTTTGCACATTTTCCTTACCATAGTCTACATCCTCCTTGTAAAGACCAGTATTTTACATATCGAAGGATCATAAAATATTATTTTTAAATCCATATAAGGTCGTATGACTCTATAGCTTTAGAAAATGCCTATTAGTAATATTTGCTATATTTATAATTTTTTCGGACGATTTTACCCCTGGAAACTTGTAACGGCTATAACATTTGACAGAAGCCAAATTACCATCTGAGACCACTTTAATTAGAAAGAAATATGATGGTTTTCCTTTCTATAGAGTGGTCATAATAGCGATTTGGACTTTGGTGGCTAGGAGATATGACTGTTTGAAGATTCATAGTTTTTGGAGCAGCTTAATAGGTAATTAGTGAGTTTGGGGGCAAGCCCAATAATCCATTTCAGGTTTGGAGACCATATTAGGCTAAACCATCATCTCTAATTCACTTTTACCACTCCTCAAATAGACCTAAGCCTCCATTAACCCCTTCTCGATCCAAAACCATCTCTTTTTTCCTCCAAATCTAGACTAAATCATAAATTAGGAATAGGTTAACAAGGGGGTTCATTAGAGATCTTCACATCTACATTTAATGGAAGAGAAAATCCCACCTTTGCTGTTCGTTTTTGGGTTTACATCGATTTGCATGTAAAACTTGGATTTTTGAGGTTTTAGCAAGTGATTTATCATCTCTCACCTTACTATATATATGTATCCATAGATTTTGCTATGTTTTAAACTCATTTTTGAAGTTAAATCAATGTTTTAGAACTGTTTTCTAAGTCAAAGCTGAAGTAAAATGAATTTTGAAAATTTTAAAGTGCTTTAGTTATGTTATTTTGTAGTATAGTTGCCTTTGTATGTGATATTCTGTATTATGGATGTATTTACATAATGAATTACTATGGTTTGATGTGTGTTTGGATGTTTGGATGTGATTTTTGTATGTGCTGTGTTTGCGTGAATGCTTGTATGAATGAATCGCTCATCGAAACGACTTAGAGTTAGGAACCGTGAAAACAGGCTTCGACGGATTGACTCGAGATTGTTGAGAGTTGTATCGTTGCATAAAGAACACACAAGAGTCAGTAAATCGATTCGGTAGAGGGGTTGGACTTGTGGCCGAGCAAGGAAGTCGGTTTGGGGGAGGGGTTCGACCGGTGCCTAAGTAAGGAATTCGATTTGGTGGGGAGGTGGTCTGGCTCTGGTAGATGGAGGTTGCTCGGTGGTGAGGGTTGGGTGACCGGACACGGAACTCGATTCGGCATCATCGGTTGGCTTGGGTCGCTGTGTTGCATGGTATGGTTCGGCATTTGGAATCTTGCTTGGCTCGTTCAGTGGTTGGACCGGCAAAGGTGGAGCATGGGGTTTGGCTATAGACTTCGGGCATGGCATGGACGAATTATGCGGCAGAGTTTGGGGGTCTTCGATGAGCTGATAGGGAGTAAGGATGGATGAATCTAGGATGACTGGGATGACCTTGGACTTCGTGCAGCGACTAGTGAAGCAATGGCATGACGCTTCGACGTTGGCGACGTGATGACTTTGGGACCTTAGTACGATGGCTATACGACTTGCAATGGAAGTCTAGAGGCATTCCAAAGATAATGAATTAACTATGGGAGTCGTGGCAGTGATTCACAAGGGCAAGTTCAACTATGGTGGCTTGTGAGTGAGATTTGGACTGTGTCTACTATGGAGATAGCCGGGATGGATTGACGATTGAGTTCCGTTATGGAGATGCATGCAAAGGGATTGTTGATAACTCGTATGCTTCTATTGTGCTCGTAAGGAAGGGTATGTGGGGATGCCCACCTGGATTTGCGATTGTGTCTAGATCTTGTGATAGTAAATTACCCCGGGCTTTGTGATTGTGGGCCTGGTTCCTAACCTTTCGGAGTGGCATGGATTCAAGCACCAATGAAGGTGGGATTACAATTGGTTTCCTGGCTTGCGATTGTGCCATATGAGTTCTCATATATCCAACGCACACGAGTGATGGTGAGAATTTTTTGATGGATGCTATGTTTGCCATGGTTGCTTATCACTCTATGGTGTCACACGATGTAGGTACTTTCGACCGTATACCTAGAAGCTAGACGTTGTACTTCGACTGTAGTACACTCATATGGCTATGATAGTAGATTAGTATATATCAACTGTTATGTGCTAACTCTTTGGATGCAGAGACATGTCGGGTATGGTTCTTCATACTCTATGCTCTATTTACTATGTACGGTTTTCATAATATTTTGAGATGATGTATCGCTCACACTAGACTGTTGTTTGATCCGAGGTTTTATGATTTGCTTCTTATTATCTTGGGTACTCTTAAATGAGTAGATTAGAGATAATAGGCCTGGATAGCGCATGGAGCTGTACGTAGTACGAGCAGAAGCCTACGCTTTCATATATCCATATTTGGAGCTTATTATCGTTTATATTCCGCTGTGCAATCCTTGTATTTTGAGCGATAGTTATAGAGTTTATTTTGGAGATTTGTGATGCATAAACTCTTTGTTTCCGTTTTCTATATAGTCTGTGAACCTAATGCACTCTAATGTTTAATTTATGGTTCATTTAATTATCTTACTATCTCGCCTGTTTTTCATCTATGTTATTATATTATATTTTATCTGTGCGTTGTAAGATGTTCTACATGTTCTATGTTTGGGTTTTTGTTACTTTATACCCTTGATTATTGTCCTGCATCGGTCGGGTACCTCCATGGCACCCTATACAGGCATATTGGGTATCGAAGAGGTATGATGGTCGTCATATTTAGTATCGGAGCATAGGTTGAGCAGACGACCTAAGTTAATACTTGGATCCATTAGAGATAAAGAATTAGCTATCACCTTATAATGGATCGAGCGATATATGAAAGAGCGTACCTGTTATATTTTGGTTTTCAAAACTATATAGTAGTATATATATAATGTATAAGTAGCATTGCATTCATGGACACCATTTTTTCCTTTTAGAGAAACTGATCATTCTTATTACAGCTTATAAGAATGGGCCGACTGACAAGGAACGCTGCTAGGAAATCCAGCTCTGGAGTTGAGGGGGAGGCAAGATCGGGGGCTGCTAACCCAGACTTGTAGAACATGTTCGTTGAGATGGTGCAAAACATGGTTCAAAATGCCTAAGTTCCTCCTGCTGCGGCTGTTGGTGGTGGTGCTCCAATGCAAGCGCCGAGGGCTGACTTTGCCAAACTGGACAAGGATTATTCTACTCTGGGAGGCAAACTATTCCTCAGAATGGAATCAACCATCGAACTGCAGGATTGGTTGGACATTTGCGAATGCATCTTTGAGGATATGGAGTTAGAGGATGTGGGAAGCTAGCCTCTAGACAGCCTCACGGATATAGGGTGGTGGAATGCCGTCATGATTACTACCCATGAGGATCAGATTACTTGGGAGCAGTTCAAGACGAGGTTTGAGGAGAAGTACACACCGACCACTCAGATTTAATGGCTCTTCCAAAAGTTTGCTGATTTGAGATAGGGGATGTGTTTATGTCGAAGTACGTGGCTGAGTTTGACACGGAATCGAAGTACGTGGCTGAGTTTGATCGATACTTTGCTCAAGAAGAATGAGAAGTTTATTTTGGGCTCGGACGATTATCTTAGAGAGACGCTGGTAGAACATATCGATGAGACCTTTGAGAGGCTGGTAGAAAAGGCTTTTCGACCTGAGATTTTGTATCCTAAGCCTATGTAACAACCCGTATTTTGGGACTTCAAACTTGAATATTTAATTTATTTTAATATTCGAATTTGAATTAAATTATAATAAAATCTATGTTTCAAATTTGGACTTGATTTTTGATGACATATTTTTAATTTAATTTTTAGAATTTTTCCATAATTTTTAATTTGGAAAATAAACAAATTCTCGTTTGACGTATTTTACGGCAAACACTGGCATTTTGAGACTTCACAGAGTTTAATATTGTCTATTTTTTTTGTGATCGTATAACACTATTATAGGCGATTGTATATTATCTACTGTCGTTCCTAGCTCGGACGTGGACGCGACGTGGGGTAGCCGGGCACGGTAAATTTCAACAAACAAATATATATTTATACACACACAAGTACACCGGCCTTGCTTCAAATCAAAGCCAACTTTCTTCAACCCAGCTAACTTTTTTGTCTTCCATTTTCCCTACATGCTGACATCTCCTATGCTTTGGGCCTTCCCCAGTTCCTTATGCGTGTTCTTGATTGGAGATTGATGTTTTAAAAAAAAGTAGGCCTGTATATGCTATATGTACCAGGAAGAAAGCAGGCAAAAAAAGTTAGCTCTTGTTCATTCACGTTCTTCAAAAATGTAGAGAGAAATTATAGTTTTCCCTCTGTTTCAAAAATCATAATCTTTAAATCCATTCACTTTTAGCTTTGGCTTTCAACTAAGAAGTTGATCATCATCTTCGCTAGTTTTTTTAAATTTGATCGCATTCGAATTCGTCAAGAATCGAGCGAGTAATCATCAAAAATCAGTAAAGGGTTAAAAATGTTTCCAAACTTCAAAATTTTTTTTCTTCAGATTCGCTTTGAATCGACCGGTGCCGTAGGTACTGTTGGGATCGTATGGTGTTGTAGTATATTTGGTGGCATTTCGGCAAAGTTCTTTGATGATGATCGTCGGGGGTTGCGAACTAGGGTTTGAGTTTTCTCTGGATTTGGTCGTCGATTTGCGATTTGGAGCTCGTCGTTGTGTTTTCATGGAGGAGAGGGGCTCGAGCGATGAAGTTTTTGTAGGTTTCAATGACTAAAGTTGTCGCGTTTTTTTGGTAACCTAGAGCAAAGTTCGGTCGAAAATCGTGGTGTATGGCCGGAGCAATGGCGAGGGTCCATCGCGATGAGGGCGGAATGGCGAGGTTGTTGGTGGCTTCGGATTAGTGGGATTGTGGAAGAAAAGGGTGTGCACATGCACGTGCACGAAGTGCACGATGGGTTTGGAATGAGGAAGGGGATTTGGGGAAGAAGCACTGTAGATAGTGGGCGGTTGCAAGTTGATGGGCTTTGGGCCTTGGCTATTGCTTTGGGGTGAGATATATATATATATATATATATATATTGTTTTTGTTTTAATTATTTATATCAACATATTAACCTTGAAAATTCATATCTCGCTCATATGAAACCTGTTTGATTCGCGGATTTTTGCGTTGTACTCGTATGGACGAGTACAACATTATATTATAGTCTGTTGATACTTTTGGCCATGTATAAATTTATGACACATTTTAACGCATTGGATTTAAATCACGTTATTTAAATAATAACGTCGATTAAAATTTATATACCTTAAATATTGATGTTTATTTGGCCAAATAAATTACTATTGAGTTAAACTGGATAGAATATGGTAATTGGACATCTAGTAGCAAAATAAAACACCGTTTCACTAATTATATTAATTTGACAATTACTTCACAGAAATAATTCCCGTTATGCTATTTTATAGATTTGGACATTTGATTACATGTCGTTAATTAATATGTCGCTTGGAATATGTGATATGATAAACCATGATGGTTAAGTATTGAATTTATTTACATAGTCGTGGATTATGTAAATATCTGTTATTGACTTGAAAAGTTTATTGAATAACATAGTAGCTTGATAAGTACCATGGTGATCGTTAAGCCTTCTTCAAATTCGGAAAATTTATTATTGAATTGAAATTTATTTTAAGAATAATTATTCTTATTTTATGATTTAAAGATAACTATTTTTATTTAGTAATAAGATTTTAAAAAGGGAATAACTTATTAATAATATTATTTTAAAGATATTTATAATTGTTTTAATAATAATTTAAAGTTAATTATTTTATTAATATGGTTAAAAGTTATTCCTTAATGCTATTTTAAAATGTTTAATTACTATTTAAAAGGTATTTAGTTATGGTTTAAAACATTTTAATTTTATTTTAATTATTTATTTAAAAATGATTATCTATATTTTAAATTGTCAATTAAAATTAATTAATTATATTGATTTGTGTTAACCCTCTTTTATTCAGCGACCTAGCGACCTACTCGACTCAAGGACTTAAGGGAATAAGCGACTTAAACTAAACAAGGCATATGTGACTTAACGATCTACAACAAGGCAGCGACCTAGCGACCTATAACACAAACCGACTCAATGCGGCGCGACCTAACAAGATAAGGAAGCAGCGACTTAGTAACCTAAAGACTCCTACGACCTAACAGGTTAACGACCTAACGACCTAGCTATTCAATGAAGACAGCGACCTAACGAGCTAAAGAAAAAGCGACTTAACGACCTAAGGAACTCCAGAGTTAAGCCGCATGCCCTGCCTCTTCTGTTAGGTCGCTTACGACCTAATCTTGCCGAGATAACTTCTGCACTACTCATACTAGGTCGCTCTCAGCCTTTATCTCACCCAGAATGGTTCCATTAAGTCGCCAACGACTTAAGCTACCTCGCAACCTCTTAGGTCGCTCACGACCTAAAACCTAACGACCTAAGCCCAGTTTTCTCCTATAAATACCCCGCCTACTCCGCCCTTGAAAGGGGACGATTTTTCTGAAACGCCAAGACTCTGCTGATTTCTCTACTGACTTCAACACTTCAAAGGCGAAGGATACTTCAAAGAATCTTCGGAAAAGATCAAGTTCATTCAACATGAATCGAAAGAGCTTTTCTGCGTCAAAGTTCTGATTATTCGTCTTGACTGTGTTGTAATCAAAGAGTTATTGTAAAATCTGTAATCAAGTCAGTGATAGAAGAGATTAAGTGGACGTAGGCTTAACTTTGAGCCGAACCACTATAAAACTGTTGTCTTTTTACTGTTTTCTGCTATCTTCTGTTTACCTTTAGTTCCCGTACCAATGGGTGGTGCTTTCGCTTTATCACAAATTACACAGGGGTGTTAGCGTACATTTTTAGCGTTAACATTTTTGGTGCTTTCATTGAAAACCCAACTCAGGAGTGCTTTCATCATTGCTTCACAAAGATTTGTGGAAAGACTCTACCTAAGAACCAGAAGTCTATCCGAAATTATGGCTCCTGGAAGGAAAAGTAAATCTACTAGATCTGGAGTTGCTCTTGACAACACCACCACTTCTCCCGCATCAAATCAAGCGGCTCCTAGTGTTGGAGTCACAAGGGCGGAATTAGATGTCGTAGTGTCTGGGTTGTATCAACAAATGGAAGCCCAGAGCACCTTGATGTTGGACAAGTTGAATGCTTTGTTTGGAGTTAACCAGCTGCCAGAAAACAATGAAGAAACCTTTGCTGAAGATGTTCATGATTCCCAAGGGAAAAGTATTCCTCAGAGGGCAGCTGGCACCGCCGAAGGGGCACCTCCCCAAGCTGGAGGTTCAAGGCTGCAGCTAACTCTTCGTGAACGTTTGCCCAGGCAAACTTCCAAAAAAGTAGCTGACGTCTGTCCCGCAGAGCCTCTAAACGATGAGGAGTACCTCTCGGGAATGATTCGACAGATTATGAAAGAGAGCATGAGAAACAAGGAAGATGAAAGTGACTGGGGTTTCGCTCCAAGAAAAACTCCTTTTACTGAAAGAATTCTGAAGGCTGAATTTCCAAGGAAGTTTGTTCCTCCCACTATTCCAGCTTATCGAGGGACAAGCGATCCTAACCAGTTCTTATACAAGTATGACTGGCATATAACAGGTGCCAGAGCAACGGACGAGATCAAGTGTAGATACTTTCCTGTGTACTTGGAGGGAGTGGCCCTACTTTGGTTCACGAAGCTGCCAGTTCGATATGTAGATCAGTTCTCCGATCTAACTCGGAAATTCAAAGATCAATTCAGGTTATATGCTTCGAAGGCCAAGGACATAATGTCACTATCCAGCCTCGAACAAAACCCCGGAGAGTCTATCAAATCTTTCTTAAACCGCTTCAATATAGCCTTGGCTGAAGTGGATAATGCAGAACCTCGAATGATTCTGACTTACTTGATGCGAGCAATTGACAAATCAAGTGAATTCGGAAAATGGCTAAAGATGAAAGAGCCAAATTCACTTGAGATGTTCTATAAGAAGGCTGATGAATTCATGCGCTTAGAAAGTCGTCCTGTACCAGCAAAAGTAGACGTGGCTGAGGTTAAGAATAACAATGTTGCTACTAGCAAAAAGGAATCTGGTGGTCAGAAGAGGGAGAATGACAGTAGGAAAGGGCAGAAAGATGTAAAGAAACTTCGCTACTTTAAACCTTCAGATTTTACTCCCCTAACTGATACTCCAGAAAACATCTTTTTTGCAACCAAGGATGCTGTCAAATACCCCAAACCACCTGAGATGAAGCTTGGGAAAAATGCTATGAAAAATGGGAGATTTTGTCGGTTCCACAATCAACCTGGCCACGACACTAATGAATGTCGCCATTTAAAGAATTTGATTGAAGAGCTGCCGAGACAGAATAAACTACAACAATATGTGAAGAGAAATAGAGCTGACTTGACCTCATCTACTCAGGGGCAACAAGTTCCTGCTCATCAATCCAACTCAGGTGCGAGGACTGCAGCGCAGGAATCTGAGAGGCCCATCATCAATGTTATCACAGGGGGTCCTCACCCAGCGGGCAGAAGTTGGGGTGAGATGGAGAGATATGCTCACGGTTTAAGATATGCCCAGACGGAAGAAAATGTTTTTGTCTTGGAAGATGCTGCACCTTTAAAACAGCAAAGAACTTTTAACGATGACATCATATTCCGGGCTAGAGACTTTGTTGGTGTTGAATCTCCTACCATGGATCCTTTGGTAATATCTGCAGGCATCGGATCAGCCATTGTAAGAAGGGTGCTTGTTGACTGCGGCGCCTCTTGCAACATCCTCTTAAGAAAGACATTTGATCAGATGAAAATTCCCATGGCTGATGTCCAAGCTTCCTCACAGAAGATTGTTGGGTTCACTGGAGAACCAAAACAGCCAATTGGGACTATTGACTTGTTTGTAGAGCTCGAAGAAGGGGAAAAGAAAGTGGTCCGAAAACAAACTTTTGTAATTGTTGATGAATTCTCCGCTTACAATGCCTTCTTGGGTCGACCAACTCTTTCTGCATTCAAGGCCATTCTCGCCCCATGGTGCCTGACTATGAAGTTCCCCACTGATAATGGCGTTGGTGTTGTGAAGGGGGACCAAAATGCCGGGCGAGAATGCTATTTCACAGAGTTGCGGGAAAGAAGGAAAAGAGAAATGGGTAAAGGTGCGGCAACTCCGCTCCGCATCAAAGAACCCACCTTGTAGCAATTACGAGGTGGACCCTGCACTGGTGAGCACAGTGGTGCACGAAAAGAAATTGATCCCAGAAAAACCAGTACAGGGGAGAGTAGAATGGTGCCGGTGGAAGTAACGGTGCCAATACTTGTTGACCCGAATGATCCAAACAAGGTGCTGAATGTGGGTTCACAGCTTGGTATGACGGTTTAGAGTATGCTGATATCATTCTTGAAAGCAAACCTGGATGTATTCGCTTGGAGTCACACCGACATGTGTGGAATATCTCCAGAAATCGCAGTGCATGCTTTGAATATTGATTCAAAATTCACACCCGTAAAGCAAAAGAGAAGAACTCACGGTCCTGAAAGGTCAACAACATTAAAAGAAGAAGTAGATCGGCTCATGGAAAATGGCTTCATCAGAGAATCCACCTATCCAAATTGGGTTTCTAACCCGGTGTTGGTTAAAAAAGCAAATGGGAAGTGGAGAGTATGCATCGACTTTTCAGACTTGAACAAAGCATGTCCCAAAGATTGTTTCCCGTTACCCAGAATTGATCAGTTGGTGGATGGAACAGCCGGGCATGAATTAATGTCTTTTATGGATGCTTACTCAGGATATAATCAAATCATGATGCATGAGCCAGATCAGGAGGACACGAGCTTCATCACTGATGTTGGTCTTTACTGCTATAAAGTCATGCCCTTCGGACTAAAGAACGCGGGGGGCAACTTATCAAAGACTTGTTAATGCTATGTTCAAACCCCAGATTGGGAAGACTATGGAAGTATATGTTGATGATATGTTGGTAAAATCGAAAAAGGCAGTAGACCACATGGATCATTTGGCAGAAATGTTCGCGGTTCTCTGAAAGTATGGGATGAAGCTAAATCCTCTGAAATGTTCGTTCGGGGTAGAGTCTGAAAAATTCTTGGGTTTCATAGTGAGTGCTAGGGGCATCGAAGCTAATCCTACTCAGATTACTGCTTTAAGAGAAGTCAAAGCCCCTAGAACAAAGAAGGAATTGCAAAGCCTCAACGGGAAAGTCGCGGCTTTGAGTCGGTTTATTTCCAGGGTCACTGATAAATGCATTCCCTTCTTTGACGCTCTGAAGAAAGGAAAGAAAAGCTTTGAATGGACTCCTGAATGTCAGAAAGCTTTCGAAGAACTGATTCGTCACATGGAAAAGCCTCCAATACTTTCTCAGCCCATCAATGGTGAAGATCTTTTCATATACTTAGCGGTTTCATCTCATGCTCTCAGTGCAACACTGGTATGGGAAGACGCAAAAGTCCAGCACCCGGTTTACTACATCAGCAAAAGATTCACTAGGGCAGAAATGAATTATTCAAATATGGAAAAGCTCGCCTATTGTCTTTTGATTGCGTCCAGAAAGTTGAGGCCATATTTCCAGGCTCATCCTATTAAAGTCCTCACTGATCAACCTCTAAAGCAAGTCCTATTTCGCCCTGAAACTTCGGGTCGTCTTCTGAAGTGGAATATTGAACTCAGTCAATACGATATCACCTACCATCCCCGAAGAGCAATCAATGGACAAGCTTTAGCAGATTTCATTGCAGAGTACACAAATAAAGGTGGCAGTGAGGAAGAGGTAACTGATTACATCCCGATCCAATAGAAATTATATGTTGATGGCGCAAGAAATGACTATTGTTCCGGAGCTGGGGTTGTGCTTGAAACCCCCGAAGGGCGGTCATTATGCTATGCATTGAGACTAGAATTTCCTTCGACAAATAATGAAGCAGAATACGAAGCTCTTATTGCCGGCTTGAAGATTGCTAAAGAACTGAACATCAAAGTATTGCAGATCTTCAGTGATTCCCAGCTTATTGTATGCCAAGTCAAGAAAGAATTTCAGACTAAAGGAGGAAATCTGCCAGCTTACTTGTCAAAGGCCTGGGAGCTTCTCGATGATTTTGATCATTATACAATCAGCCATATACCCCAGGAAGAGAACATGAAGGCAGATTCTCTCGCAAAATATTCAAGCTCTAGCAAAGCTCAATTATTAGGATTGGTCCCTGTGGAAGTCTTGTCATCTCCAAGTACTGATGAGATGGATATTGAGTGGATCATGGCTGTATCTCAGGAACAGGAGTCGTGGATGACCCCTATCCAGGAATATCTACTCAACGGCTCCTTGCCAGAAAACTCAAAAGAGCGCCAGAAGCTGTTAAGAAAAGCCCCGAGATATGTAATTCAAGACGGCCATTTGTACAGACGAGGATTCTCGATGCCATTACTCCGATGTGTAACCAAAGAAGAGGCTAAGACAATTTTAGCCGAGGTGCACAGAGGAGAGTGTGGAGATCATTCAGATGGCCAAACTCTTGCAAAGAAAATTCTCCGCTATGGGTATTTTTGGCCAGATATTAATCGAGATGTTGCTAGCTACTCTCGAAAGTGTGACAGATGCTAGAGATTTGCAAAAATCCCAAGAGCACCTACCACCGTGCTAACATAGATGGTCAGTCCATGGCCATTCACCATTTGGGGGATAGATCTCATCGGACCTTTGCCGATTGCCAAGTCCGGAATTAAATATGCTATTGTTGCCGTTGATTATTTCACTAAATGGGCTGAAGCTGAACCATTGGCTACTATTACCTCCAAAAAGATGATAAACTTTGTGACTAAAAATATCATTTGCAGGTATGGTGTGCCTCAGAAGATAATCATAGACAATGGTACCTAATTCGAAAGCGAAGAATTCCAGGACTTTTGCAGGCGATTCAAGATCCGAAAAAGCTTCTTAGCAGTGGCTCATCCGCAGGCAAACGGGCAAGTGGAAGCAGTGAACAAAATTATCAAATCAACCATCAAAAAACAGCTGGAAAAAGCAAAAGGTGGTTGGGTCGATAAATTGCCACTAGCACTATGGGCTTATAGAACCACTCACAAAACTGCGACTGGGCACACTCCATTCTCATTAGCATATGGATCAGAAGCAATGATTCCCGTGGAAATAGAGGTCCCCTCACATAGGAGAATTCATTTCAACCAAGTTGAAAATGAAAAGCTGCAACTTGAAGCACTTGACTTACTTGGCGAAAGAAGGAAAGAGGCTGAGCTCAGAGTTGCGGCTCATCAGCAGAGAATAGCCAGGCACTTCAATTCTAAAGTTCGCCAACGCAGCTTTGAAATTGGGGATCTAGTCTTGAAAAGGATCATGACAGCAACAGGAGTGTTTGGGCCAAACTGGGAAGGGCCATATGTCATAGGCAAAAAACTTCTCGATGGCACTTTCAAGCTCACAACTGTCGAAGGAGATCCAATTCCGAGAGCCTGGAACAGCAATCACTTGCGTCCATATTTTACTTAGAAGCTATGCACAAATTTGTAAAATGATTATGGATGTATCATTCTTGCATTGTAAGCCATTGTAAAATCAGTGTGACTCAGCAATAAGAATTATAAAGTGGATGTAGGCCCAATTCTTGGCCGAACCACTATAAATCTTGTGTCTTCTACTACTATAAAATGCCTGTCTCATTTCGATGTGCGAATATCTTAAATATATTGCTAAAATGTCGATTTAATATTGCAGGCTATCGAAGCAAAGCTTACCTATTCAATACATCGCAAGGCCAAGCGATTCCTACAAATCACTCGACAAACAAATGTCAAGCTACAAAAATTCCAGGTTCAATTCCTACATAAGAAGTGCTTCTCATAAATAGTTGGTGATTCCACCGAAGGGGCACCTTCCCAAAGCGAAGGTTCCAGGCCCTTGCTAACTGATTGCGATTGTTTGTGCAAACAGACATCCGGTTAAGTAGCATGCGTCTACCCCGTGGATTCACTTAACAATGAAGTACACTTCTCTGGAAGAATCAAACAACCTGCAAAAGAAAGGAACATGTACTTAGGAATGATAACGAGGAATCGCTAAGAAACAGATGGTGAAAAGACATGGGCAATCAGTCAAAAACAGCCAAAATGGGATCTTGTCTCTCAACAAAAAGGTTGGTGGAACCACCGAAGGGGCACCTTCCCAAAGTGAAGGTTCCAGGCCCTTACTAGTTAATTGCGATCGTTTGTGCAAACAAACATCCAGTTAGGTAGTTTGCGTCTGCTCCGTGGATCCACTTAACTGTGAGATACAACCTTCCTGGCAAACGGAACAAGTAAAGCCCTTTCCGAAGGCACAGTTCAAAGCCCTCTCCGGAGGCACAATTCAAAGCCCTCTCCGAAGGCACAATTCAAAGCCCTCTCAGGAGGCACAATTGAAAGCCCTCCAACGAGGCACGCTGTAAAATGAAATGTTTTTCTCAAATAACAAGGTTGGTGGTACCACCGAAGGGGCACCTTCCCAAAGTGAAGGCACCGGGCCCTTGCTAGTTAATTGCGATCGTTTGTGCAAACGAACATCCAATTAGGTTGCTTGCGTCCGCCCCGTGGATCCATTTAACTATGAGAAATGACTTTCAGGCAAACAAATAAAGACCTTTTCGGAGGCACACTTCTACTCTCATGGGAACATTCTTCCCCAAAAAATTTGAAGTGCCAAATAAAGCCCTCTAACGAGGCACGCCGTAAAATGAAATGTTTTTCTCAACCAAAAAGGTTGGTGGTACCACCAAAGGGGCACCTTCCCAAAGTGAAGGCACCGGGCCCTTGCTAGTTAATTGCGATCGTTTGTGCAAACGAACATCCAATTAGGTTGCTTGTGTCCGCCCCATGGATCCATTTAACTATGAGAAATAACTTTCAGGCAAACAAATGAAGCCCTCTTCGGAGGCACACTTCTACTCTCATGGGAACATTCTTCCCCAAAAAAGTTGAAGTGCCAAATAAAGCCCTCTCCGGAGGCACACTTCCACAAGTTGAAATAACAAATCAAAGTCCTTTATGGAGGCCCGCTTCACCGCGTAGGAGAATCCACTTTTCAAAAATAAAAGTGACCATCTCCGAAAGTTGAAGTGTTTTAAAAAAAAATGAGAGAAAACTTCTCCAATACAAAGCACACTCTACTAAAGCAGAATGATATTTCTCTAGAATAAGAGTACAAGTCTTTTCAAAATGAAGAATATTGCAATAAGCTGTGGTATGGGGGCAATGTAGCTACATTAACAAAAACAACGCTCAAACAGCATACCACGAGCTCACTGCAATATCATGCAAAGAAAATAAAGAAACTTGTGCTAAAATAGGGAATAAATGCATTCACAAATACAGACAAAAGATTGTACAAGTAAAAAGAATCATTTTATTCCATACTATAAAAAGTTTTTATACATGTGCAGATTTCAAAAAGCGGAGGCCGGTACTCGCACAATCTCCGGTCGATACAATTCTTTAGATACAACCAAAAAAAGGAGAGCAAGAAGGATAAAGCCAGACTCATTTCTTCTTCCTCCCGCCACCTTTCGAGCCCTCACCTGGTCTAATGGTTAACTTCTTAGGTCGGTTTGAACTCTTCGGGGAAGAAGGAGAAAGAGGTGCAATTGGGTCCTCTTCTGCTTTCTTATCGCCAACAGGAGCATCCTTCTTTTTCCTTGAAATTACGCGCTTTCCCTTCTTCTTCGAAGAAGATTCGCTGCCCAGAGAGATAAGATCAGAAAGCTTTGTATCATCGGCAGTGAATTTCTCCGGGGTCCTCTCACCCTCCTCAAGTTCTTCGGCCTTCTGCTCTTGTGAAGCCTAGAGCTTCTATTTTTTTTTTCTTGTGATCCCGGTTGAGAAGCAGAAGGAGGAGTAACTTAAAGAGGTGGAGGGGCAATAGTGGGAGGAGGCGAAGCCTGTACATCACTTATTGATTTCACTACAGAAGAAGAAAAATTAAACATCAATATTCCTCGCAAAAGAGAGGAGATAGTGGCACGTCGAGGCTTAAGTAATAAGCAAGAAATTCATCGAGCTCATGTGAGGCAAACGAGTAGTCCACTTGAGCTAGATCAATGTTGAAGTTACCTGGAGAAGTTGGCTTTATCACGTCAATTTCATAGTCTTGGGCTTCGGTGCTTTCTTGGGCCTCATCTTCGGCGTAAGCAGTTTTAGCTTCGACTTCGGCTTTAACAGGAGGCGGAGAGTGGGAACTGGATCCAATAATATCAACGTCGACCGAAGACGAAGGACGAGTTGGGTCGGTCAAAGGTGCCTTCCCTGGACGCTCTCCTTCCGCTGCTTTGGCTTGCTCTTTGGCAAGTTGCTCTTTCCCTCTCGCAAGGGCGACACGACCCTCATCATCCAGATAATTAGCCTCAAAATCCTCCTCGGTGCAGCTAGCGTCTTTAAGCACTCCAACTGCTGCCTCACACACTTCAGCCAATGTAACTTCATACTTTGGGCCCAAGAAAGAAAGACTGCCACGCCCCAAGACGCTGAGAACGTAAAACTCGAAAAGAGTGAAGCTAATGTTGGCCTTGGTTGCCTCATGAGAATGTTCAGCTGCTGCTTTCCCAGTGATAGCCTCATCACGCTCCCTTTCAGCCTTAGCAAGCTGGGCCTTTAACTTTGTAATCTCCATATCTTGAGAGCTAGTTTTTTCCCGCAGCTGAGCAGCATCTTTGCGGTAAATTTCTACAATTTTCTGCTCCGCTTCAAGTTTAGCCTCAACGTCTCGTTGAGTGGCGTGGGCGTCTCTTACTTGCTTTTGGAGAACCTCTTCCTTTTGTGTATAAGAAGTGGAAGAGGTGGCGAGCTCATCTTTAAGTTTTTGTACTTCAGCCTCAAGTCTCTCGTTATCGGCAGCGATGTTCTTCATCTCCGTATCATGCTGATCGAGAACTTTTTGCCACTCAGACTTGTCGCTCTCCATGGTAAGCATAGCCTCAAGATTTAAGCAATTTACTCTCTGAAGCTCATCGACTAGTTTTTGCCAGCCAGACATTCTTTCGATATCGAGCTTGACGGCATCAAGATTTCTCAGCATGGCTTGTTTATCAATTGGAACTAAGTCCAGATCGAAGCGCACTCCTTTCAAGCACCAATGTGGAAATCGGCTTTGGAGTGCAGTCAGAGGCTTCTCAACTTGATAAGGAGGCCTATTAATGATTGATTGAATGTTAGCTTTTTTCAAGGCAGGAGAGTTGGAAGGGATGTCTAAAGAGATAGAAGCAGCGGGCACTTTATAAATTTCAGATGAAGACTTATCGTCGAGTTTGGCCCGCTTGCTTAGATCTTCAGCTATATGACTCTTCCCTTTATAATCGTGAGACTTCCTCTTATGGGAGTCATCATCCCTTTGGTAAGAATCATGACGGTCGTCCCTTCTTCCATACCGCTCCTCATAAGCTTGCCTCTCACGAGCTTTCCTAGCCACTCTTTCCTCATCAGTCTCCCGAGGGGCAGGAAGATAGCGCCGAAGGTCATAAGAATTACGCCTTGCATAGCGTTGAAAGTCATCGTAATAAGAGCCGCTGCGTCCCATGGGAGAACCTGAAAGTGAAGAAGAAACAAAATTTAGAAATCTTCGAAATAAAGAAGCTAAGTGGGCATAATTGCCAAAAATCCTAAGTGTGTGTGGCGTGCGAACTACGCGCGTCAAGCTACAAACCACTCTTTGGCTTAGGAGTGATGTCAACTTTTGCACCAGGAGTCAATTCTTGGGCCGGTGGAATTGATCGCAAGGCGGATGTCGCTTCAATTGCTGGAGAATCAAGTTTAGTAGTGGTGGTGTCATCTTTAAAGAGCTCCTAAGAAGTCACCATGAGATCACTCAGTCCTCCAAAAGTATCAGACTTCCTAGAATGTTGAGGGAGTTCCTCTTCTTCAATAACTGGGGGAAGTTTGGATTTGCTAGATAACCCCACACCGTCATCAGAACTAGAGCATTTTACTAATGAGGTCTCTACAATAAGTTCCTTCGGTGCAGGTTCCTCTGTGGAGACTGGGGCATTTGACGCCTCTGCTTGAGAGCTGGGGGCATCACGAGATTGGATGGATCGAGAAGAGTGCAGGAGTCCGAATTGGTGCAAGAATTCGTTCCTCTGTAAAAACTTAATACTTCTCTCGTTGACATCTACGGCACTCAATCTCTCGAAAGTTGATTTGTGAGCAGAATCTTTAGAAGGAGGAGGAATAGCTGCAAAAGTAAAGAATGAAGTTAGCACTTGACGACTCAAAATTTGAAAGGCTCAGAAATGAAGTAAACGGAGATAGGTAGTCTTACTTCCTACTCTCCAGATGCCGTAGAATCCCGAAAGGCAATGGATATAGAAGAATTGGTTTAAAAACCCGTGAGCACTCTCGGGCAGATCCGTGATTAGCTTGCGATTCCTTGCGCTTCTAACAAGAGTAACGGAGGGGTGATCTTTGTTCCTCCCAAATGTACACAGATAACAGATCTCCTCGAAGCTTGGGAGGTGGTCAAGCGTCCTCCTGAATAGTACGCACAACCCCATCAAAATGGCATAGCCATTGGGGTGCAACTGGAACAGAGAAATGGTTAATCGAAGGAGAAGTGTTCTGAGGAAATCATTGAAGGGGGGAATAGCTCCGTTCAGACACATATGACGATTAACTGCAATGAAGCCATGTGGCGGCCTGTCGGCAGTGTCATTTACTCCAGGAAGCAGAGCATCCGCCTCAGCAATACCAAATTGCATACATAGTTGGTTGAAGGTCCGTTGGTTCAGTGTGGTTGGAACCCTTTCCGGAGGATTATCCAAAGGAGCAGCAATCAGAAAAACTTCATCGGTCCGATCTACTGTCTCTTCTTGTACTTGTTGAGAAGTCATTCTACACAAGGAACTGGATATTCAAATATGAAGGTGCACGTTTCCTAAAATCGTGTGAAGTGTTGTGCAAAGCTATTGAAATAACAAGTGAATAAAGTAAAACTTGAAATAATACTGGTTGGCGCATGTCAATTCAGGAAGATTCAAGGCTTGTTATTGGATCAAAATTAAGTGTAGTATCAATGCAGATAATATTTAGTGATAATCAGTTAGAACTGTATGAATTTTGCGTTGATGCTTCATTTAAGTCAGTTGATTCACAGCATTTCACTTTTAATTAGATTCATGTTATTTTCTCTTTGACCTAATCCATCACTCGATGTGGGCAGTCGATGATGAGTATATTTGTCCTAGTTTTTTGCAAATGTTGTATTTAACAGGTTGTTAGCTTAAAAGTCGATATAATCTGTGAAAGAGTGCAACAAGTTCTGGCAGTTCAAATTGGAAGTTCAGTCAAGTTCTGGTTAAATCTGCAAGTGTTCAAATGATGTCCATCCCTTAAGTCGCAGGAACGACTTAAATTAGCTCGCGACTCTTTTAGGTCGTCCAGTGCATGTCCAAATGACCTAACATAGGTCGGGCTTTCCTAAGTCGCTCTGCTCAAGTCATGAAGTTCATCAGTTATGTTCCTATAAGTTAAAGTTATGCTGCGAGTTAACTTAGGTCGTTGATTCTTTAAGTCGTTCAGCTTTAAGTCGTATGCTATTCTGGCAAGTTAAGTCGCAGTCCCTTATGTCATTCGGAGTTTGATGATTAAGTCACTAAGTCGTTCACAGAGTTAAGTCGCGCGATTCATGTCCAAACTGCTAAAGCCCTAGGTCGTTCAAGGCTCCTAAGTCGAGCACGACCTAACTCTCCTTAACTTGCTAACTCCTCTTCTTTCAACAAGTCGCCTAACCCACTAATCCGTTAACCCAATAACCCATTAGCCTCTCTACAATAAAATCCACCATCTCTCCACACCACCAGATCATCCAAAACAAATTCAAATCGCCTCAGATCCATCATAAACCCGATGCACTACTGTGCTCTTGTGAATTACAGCGACAACATGTCCAATGATGATCGAAAATCGATCGTAACATGATTCGTGGCGAAATGCGGCATGCGAAATCGGGTTAGGGTCGAAAAATGGGGGATTCACAATTCGGTGATGGTCGTGGTTGGATAATGGTCGGAATTCACTTACGTAGTGTGTTTGTAGAGATGATCGGCGACTGGTTGATTTGAATTCTTCTTCGAGAGCTTGGAAATCCTTCGAAGGCGGTTTAGAGTGTTAGAGCAGGTAAAGAGAAGAAGGAGTGACCTTAGCAACTTATATACAAGGGCAGAGGAACACGAATCGGCACGAACGACCTAACTCTCTCATAAGTCGCTCACGACTTAATGATTCAGGATGGCGCGAGTTAAGAGATATTGAAGAACACGACCTAACTCCTAGGCGTATACTTCGAGGGGCAAGTGTTAACCCTCTTTTATTCAGCAACCTAGCGACCTACTCGACTCAATGACTTAAGGGAATAAGCGACTTAAACTAAACAAGGCATATGCGACTTAACGATCTACAACAAGGCAGCGACCTAGCGACCTATAACACAAAGCGACTCAATGCGGCGCGACCTAACAAGATAAGGAAGCAACTACTTAGTAACCTAAAGACTCCTACAAACTAACAGGTTAACGACCTAACGACCTAGCTATTCAATGAAGACAGCGACCTAGCGAGCTAAAGAAAAAGCGACTCAACGACCTAAGGAACTCCAGAGTTAAGCCGCATGCCCTGCCTCTTCTGTTAGGTCGCTTACGACTTAATCTTGCCGAGATAACTTCTGCACTACTCATACTAGGTCATTCTCAGCCTTTATCTCACCCAGAATGGTTCCATTAAGTCGCCGACGACTTAAGCTACCTCGCAACCTCTTAGGTCGCTCACGACCTAAAACCTAACGACCTAAGCCCAGTTTTCTCTTATAAATACCCCGCCTACTCCGCACTTGAAAGGGGACGATTTTTTTGAAACGCCAAGACTCTGCTGATTTCTCTACTGACTTCAACACTTCAAAGGCAAAGGATACTTCAAAGAATCTTCGGAAAAGACCAAGTTCATTCAACATGAATCGAAAGAGCTTTTTTGCGTTAAAGTTCTGATTATTCGTCTTGACTGTGTTGTAATCAAAGAGTTATTGTAAAATCTGTAATTAAGTCAGTGATAGAAGAGATTAAGTGGACGTAGGCTTAACTTTGAGCCGAACCACTATAAAACTGTTGTCTTTTTACTGTTTTCTGCTATCTTCTACTTACCTTTAGTTCCCGTACCAACGGGTGGTGCTTTCGCTTTATCACAAATTACACAGGGGTGTTAGCGTACATTTTTAGCGTTAACAATTTGAGTTATTTAATTTTATTTAAAAGGATAATTAATTATCATATTAATATTAGTTTAAAGTTAGTTAATTATTGTTTTAAAGTTAATTAATTTTTAACTTAATATTGTTTTGAGGTTACTTGTTAATACAATAATAGTGTTTAAGATTTATTTAAAATACTATTCATAAGATTTTAATTAAAGGAATAAGAAGGATTTTTAAATAGTAACTTATTATTTTAAGTTATTTTAAATAAGGTATGGTTTATTAAGGGAACCTTAATGGCTCAAGGAGTTAATTAAATAAGTTGTTTAAACATGGGAAGAGTTTTATAAATGGTTGGATACTTATAAAAGAATTTACAAATGATTTTTAAAGATCAGGAAAGGAGAAGTTTTATAAACGGGGTTTGGAATTTATAAAGAATGTTTTATAAAGAGATTTGTGTTATGGGGTTTCTCCATTTTAGATGACATTTGGGTTTGATCGTTTAAATATGATTTCTAAATAGAAATTCTTTTTAAGTGTTTGGTGAGTATACGTATATCATTGTATAAGTATATGGAAAGGTTTTTAAGTTTTGAAAGTAAAATGGTTTCTGAATATACTTATACCATTAGGATAAGTATATGGTTATATTTTCTAAGTATCGAAAATATAGAGTGGTTTGCGAATATACTTATCATGTTGAGATAAGTATATGGAAGTGATTTCCAAATATTTTGAATTGTGATTTTAAATTAATGAAAGATTAATTTAAGAGGCTTAGTGAATTTCCATGGAAAATATAATCTTTGTTTGGTTGTTTGTTTATTTGATAGTTAAATAACCGACTATCAAATCTTGGCCTGAATATGTAATCCTTCTTAGTTTTGGTGGTAGGGAAATATTCCTTACTTAACACCGAAGGATTTTAACTCTGGAAATATCTAGGGGAAACACGGGAATTATATGGTACAGTTTCCATTGGTGGTGCTATACTGTATGTATAAACTCGTTTCGTTCTTCTAGGACAAATGACAAGGAAATCCGTCCACTTAAACGGTCAGAGGGTGATCCCCGCTCTTATGTATTGTCTGATTATTTCCTAAAGAACCAGTATTGAGCATTCCGGAAATTGGCGTTTGGTTTTATGGAGCACCTGGGATACGGAAGAGTGTACTCGTAAGAGATGACCCGAACCCGTGACCACTCCGAAAACATATACGGTTCTATAAAGGTGTTTCATGATATATTGAGATGTTTGGATCCATGTGTGATTCTGAGACACACTGGGGTATGGGAATCCAGGTGTGATTCGAAGGTCTAATCGAGATATGGAATCTATGTGTGATTCCGAGACTTGTTGGGGTATTGGAATCCATGTGGGATTCCATGATCTATTTGGTTGCGGTGCGTAAGCTGGAATGCCGGATGTAGCCTCATCAATGGAATGACTAAAACTAGAGATATGAGGCATGGACATTAGGGTTGGCAAACCTATAGGGTGTAGTCGGCTCCACCTAGACGTCACTTATAGTTGTTATGCATGCATATGGCGATGCACTCGGTCTTAGCGAGACCAACTATGTTTTTCCTATGGTACATCACTAGGGATGTATGCTGCTTCGAAAGGATATCTCTGATCCTTGTGCGGAAGGACCGTTACTCGAAGTACTGAGGGCACCTCCATGGAAATCCTGCATAGTTAGCGAACGTGCCTTATCGGTTTTCGATTTTATATCTAGTATTGTTGTGATGTACACTCATGAGCATCACAGCTGTTTGATTATTATTATTTTTGCCCTTAGACAATATTATAATATCACTGGATTTTAAGAAATAAAGGTTTGGTTATCGTAAGGTAAAACCCATCCGTGCTTTTGTGCGGCATAGTCTTACGAGATACCTTTAATTTTAAAGGATTTTACAAGTTAAAATAAATAAAATTTCCTGTGATTTTTGTTCTCACGCTTGTTTTACCAGACTGACCCGGGCGTTGTTTTCCTATAATGCTCGGGGTCAGACCTAGCATATTTCCAGGTTTACTTGGACATTTTAAGCTTCAGGAGATGAGTTGGAGGACCAGAGACGGATTCACGTAGATGATTATATTTCCATTGCATACATTATTGTATATTATTCAGCAATTGTAAGGACAGGTTGTTATAACTGTCCGAGCTGAATATGTTAGTATACTCTGATTGATGTCTATATATATAAAAATTACAGTTTTTTCTTTTTGTGAAAAGATTTGTTATATAATATAGATCATTCGTTCTGCTGTGAGATTTTGTGTTTGTTTAGTTCTTCTTGTCTTCTTTCTTCTTTCTTTTCCCTAACCATCCGCTTTTCCGTTCAATTTGGGTTGGACATGTGCGGTTTATTGTTAGCTTAAACTGTACGGAAAAGTGGGTCGTTACAGCCTAAGTCGGTTGTTGCTCTCGAGGATTAGCCAAAGCCACAAGCTGGCGGAGTACAAGAAGTGCTACGACTGCAATAAGCCAGGGCATATTAAGAAGGATTGTCCAGAACAGCTAAGAAATAAGTAGGTTGTGTCTGCTTATGCTTTGAAAATTGCTCCAACTTCGTCGAGTGCTCCATCGATGAAAGAAATGTAATGCCCCACCTTTATACCTATATTATCTAAGAATATTACAAGTAATATTGTCGAGTAATACGTAGAATAAGGCTGTTAAGGAGCGACCATCTGTAAAATTGATTTAGGCTAGTATCGAATACGTTGAATAATATGACTATATTTTTCTTTCTTTTCTACAAGTGGTAATTCGACATATCTGATCCAGGTGCAAAACAATAATATAGAAGTTTAATATAATTTAGAACAATACATAACATAATATACAACACAACATCAAACGTCGCAATGGAAATAATATACATCAATATCTTTCAAAAGTATGAGTCTACAAAAGAAAATGCTAAACTCACATTTACATATACATATATAAACACCGACATATCACAACTATACATGACTACAAAAGTCTACAGCATGTATAAGCATATACACAAGTCTCAAATGGTACAACATAATATATAACAACATCAAATTAGACCATTTAGGCTAGCTCATATCCAAGGCCACTGAGTCCCTGTACCTATGAAGTCTCGGTCTTACCCGAGCATTAAAATAACACTCGGGTCAGACTATCTCTAATTATCACAAAAGATGAGATACTGATAATTACAAACTTGCATAAATATCCATAAATTGTACTTCACTAACATGATAATACTTCATTTAATGATTCACATTTTATAGTTAAGTTTATGCTCATTTACCACATTCATCAATGTCAAAGTAACCACTAGAATAAGAGCATAGAAAATCACAACCATATACGCAAGCAATAGTCATGCACTTCGCAAGTCAATACAAGAGATACGCACTTCGCGTGTTAGCACAAGAGGTTGCACTTTGTAAATCATAACTCGCTTGAAAACGAGTATCACACGATGGGCTTGAAAACCAATTTAATCTGCCTAAACGGATTTACCCAAGATTAAGTCTTAAAATTGACAAATAGATAAGTGTTATCCACTTTCAATTAGTAATTGTAAAAATCTAGACTAATGTCCCATAACCACTTGGGGATGCTCAAATGATTACTAAAAGCTAGTAAATTCCACTCGTGCAAATGAATATTCATTTGAACATGTCCATGAATTAACCGATGAAATAAACACAAGTGTTTCATACCACTTGTTTTACTAGGCCATTTAGTTCAGTTTATCATCTAAGCAAGATAATGTGATTTTATAATAAAATAGCTTTGTTTTGAAATCCATTTTGAAATATTTATTTAAAAAGACTAATATTATTTAATTAGAAAGCATGGATAAATTTGTATTTACAACTATAAACTTTTCTTCGTAATTACTTTTTAAAGTTTAGGGTATACATATAAATAGTAGAAAGCATGATTCAATCCATATCTATAGTTATATAAAACTTGCTTCAAAACCACTTTGTAATTATAGCTATTTACACATGTAATTTCTAAATATGTTTCTATTTAAAAGGACACACACACATAGGTTAGAAAATCATTAGCTAAATAAAAATAGAATTTTCTTTACAAATGGTTTTACAAATCCATGAACTCAAATAGTGTGATTGACAAAGCAATATAGAGTAGTTTCTCTATGTAACAAGGGTCTCCAAAACAAGATTCGGACTTCCCGAAAATGAGCAAATGGATCTTCATAATTATACTGCAAAATAGTCACTATAAGAAAAAAGGTCTTTAACAATAGTGAAAAAATGTTGTTAAACTTCATTAAGAACATTTATTCCACCTTTGTTATATCCATAATTGCATAAAAAATGCATCTTTCCCAACAATAATTTAATGTTGTATAGGCCATTGTACATAATTGTATTTTTCTTTTTTGATTTTTTTCTACGCATTGTAAGTTTAATTATGAAACAACATTTAACCATTGTGAAAAATAGCATACAACATTTATAACAAGTTGCATTCAGATTTTTTACAATATTTTTAAAACATTGTTAAAATCTCAATATAATATTTTTAAACCATACTTAACAAACATCGTAGATATACATATAATAACTTTTTTCAATTATTGTAAAAGATAAGTAAAACATTTCATAAAAGTGGAATATACATTTTATATAATAGTTCACATATAAACATCATCTTCTAACAATAATATACTTATATATATATATACTCTTATATATATTTATATATGATCTGATATCCACAACTATTTACAAACATTGGTTATATAATTATGACAACGATATATTTCTATTATTTAATAAAATTTATTACAACAAAACAACATCGTTGAAGAAATGAAAAGACTGTTACGCATGTATAATATAATATAAAAAAAAAACAGATGCTAAAGCAACTAACAAAGTCTATCTTCGCTAATCGTTGTAGCAAATAAAAGAATTCTATAACAACCATTTGCGGTTCTTAGTTTAAAGTTTTATTAGATTATTTGGTTATTTCAGTCCTTCCCAATTTTGTTCCATGGAAACACTTCTGACCATGGCCCATAGCAACCACTTGCTACACCAGTTTGCATCAGCAACAACCACCACCCATGCACCGAACTCACCAGTTCTGAGTCATCAGTGCACTTCATGTTGTTTAGCTATTTCGCCCGTAGCTTTCGATCAGATCTGGTGCACATTCTGTTGCATTCAGTAGTAGGAGTTAAGCAACATTTCTGAGAAGCATGTATTAACCTACCAAGTTAGGCATTCAAAGGCACATTAGCACAGTCAATTAATGCATGTACTAACCTATAACATCAACATCTCAACGTTTCAGTAGGTGCTACCTGAAGAGAATTAGAGTAGAATTTCATACTTGCTCGTACATAAGAATTTATACACCACCTATTTACTAATCATATCTACTTAACTTCAAAGCCTAATGATTAAGAAGCAACATTGACATAATGATGAAAACTTTAATGCATATCATTGAATAAGTGACCAATATGTTTGATTCAGACTTAAATTAGCTGATTGACCTTGCCAAGTTTATTATGATTAAAAAATATGGTTCAGGATAACACATTTCAATTAATAATAAAATAAGTTCAATAACTGATGTATTAAAAATGTTAGAACTTTTTGATATAATTAGTTGGTTTATTAACCATTGCAAATTATTTTCTTTGAGAAAAAAATTATTTTCTGACAATATATATTGGTGAATTCGTAATAAATAAATAAAAATTAACTCACTGTTTGTACCAAAATTGGGCACAACACTCTTCGGAAGTTTTTGAAGAGATAAAGTGAAGAAATTAAATGGAAAAAGAGGATTATCTAACAAAAACTCCAAATTTCAGATATGAAAGCAATTAAAATGCAAGGAGACACAAGAATTTAGAGTGGTTCGGCATATCGCCTACGTCCACTATGACGTTGTTAGCTTTATTGATCTTTCTTTGAAGATTACAAGTGAATTCAGTAAGTTACAGCGGATGATTATGATTTGTAGCAGTAAATTTCGTTGGTAGCAGCAGCAATGGAGTTTAGATCTGGATCTGGCAGAGTCTGGACGTTGGAGAGCTCAAAGAAGAAGAAGAACCCCTTTTTTGTTGGCTTTGGGGGTGTATTTATAGGTGTAGGAGGCTGGTATTTCGCTCAGATTTTGGGAGACCCTCTATGGCATGTGACCAGGCCCGCATGCCCAAGCCCGTGAAGTTTCGGTCCGATCCGTGATCGATACGAACGGATTTCGTATCGATCAAGATTTCATCCAATGGAGTTGAAATTTGGCGTGGGGATTCTTTAGCATGTACGCAAGCTTCTGTCAAAATTTCATAGCATTTGGACTTGTAGATTAGGAGATATGATCGATACGAATTAGGATCTTCGGTTGGCTGTTTCGTTCGACTCCCTTATTTCGACTCGCTCTTATTCGACTCGGTATTGTTTGAATCCATGTTCGACTCGGTCTTGTTCGAATCGCTGCTCGACTCAATGACGTGGTGTTTGAATCTCTGGATCACTCCGCCTTTGATGCCGTTTTGATCGAGTCGCTCTTGGACCTTGCCTTGTTCGTATCGATGGAAACTCAACTCCGATGGATTGATTCGAATACGGCAACACGATGGATTCGATCAGTGGATCCACGATGGATACGAAGTACCGGAACTTGATGTATTTGATCAGGGCTTTTCCAGTATGGATACGAACTGGACAAATGAGGGACACGAACTACTGTTGCTCGATGGATTCGAGCAACGCGCTCTAGTTGATGGATTTGAAGTAGGCATCAAACGATCGAGTCGAACTGTTGTTTTCTGAAGGATGCGGATCGAGTCGAACAGAGGTTCTGAGATGGAGTCGAAGTGGAGCGAGTCGAACAGTGGTTCTGTGATGGATGCGAAGTGGAGCGAGTCGAACAGTAGTTCTGAGATGGAGTCGAAGTGGAGCGAGTCGAATAGAGGTTGGTTTTCACCCAATTTTGCATCGATCGTAACTTGAGCATACGAGCTCGGATTGACTTGAAATTTGGAACGTTGACTCTCATAGGTTAGCTTGTCGTGTTATCTTAATTTAAGCTTGATCCGGACTCGGACAAAATTCGTCGATATCCATAGTGAGCCTATGTATAACCGATCTCTGGGATGGACCGTCATTGGTTTACTAGTCAATTCCTTAGTGTCACGGCCTTGCCAAAAGGTGGGATAACATTTTCCCCCCAAAGTACGTCTTGTGGAAACATGATGTGCTTTGAAATGCTGCAATCTTTATTCTGAATAGTTATTGTCTTTTCGATGAAAGCTGTAATCTTCGACTGATTTTCTCGATACTGTAAGCAGTTGACTGTCAACTGCTGCACCGCATATTGTTGAAACTAATTGTTGTATGCCAGTGATTAGCCGTTTGTTGTTGTAATCGTTATCAAATGAGTTTCCAATTCCTGTAAATCTGGAATATTGAATATTAGTCCGACATACATGCATATATGTTAATCTGACTCTCGTTGACGTTTGTACGTTCACGAGTCGTTGTCAGTTTATTTTATATTGAATTATATATCGATCCTCTCCTGAACCGACGTGAAATTCGTTGTAACAACGCTCGATGGTTGTTTTTGAATGTTCCTTCGTAACGGTACTCTCCTGAGTCGATGTGAAGGGTTGAAACATTGAAGACGATTTTCATTGAATTTATGGACGCGAAATGAGCATTTCGAATCGATGGATGTAGGGCTCGATGGATACGTAGCGGTTGTTCGTATCGATTGAGTTAATGCCTTCAGGACAGCCCCTGTGGTGTATTTTGAATTGATAGGTCTGGTGTCACTGGATACGAACAGGCAATTCGTATCGATGGAGTTGGCCTCTGGAAGCTGTGATTCGATGGATTCGAACTGCATAAGAGACAGAGTCGAAGGTGATCGATATGAACTGTGGTTTCGTATCGATGGAGTTGGCCTCTGAGAGCTGTGATTTTACGAATCCGAACTGTTCGTTCGTTCGATGCACTGGAGACGAAGTCGAAGATGATCGATTCGAAGAAGGGCTTTGCATTGATGTAGACTCGAGTCCATGTAGTCGAATAGTTTGTTCGAATCGATGTGGAGGCGACACGTTGTAACCGGTCGTGTTTACTGGAATGCGTATCGTTTTTTAACTTCACCTTCGAATCCATATAAATATCATGGACTTAGCCACTTTTTCACTTTTCACTTTTCTATTCTTGCGCTTGCTTACGTATCACTCCAGAGCCTCTCAAAAGAAAAACCTTTGCCTTCGAGTCGATTCAGAAACCTTTAATTCCTTCAACCATTTATCAAAATCAGGTAACCAATTGAACAAATCCAGTCGTAACACGAAGAGATCCAAATTCTCATGCCATTCCATTTGAATCTGTGTTCGAACATTGCTCGAGGAAGAAGATAACATGCGAGGTCGAGAAAGGATAGAATGGAGTTCGAATCGATCTGGGAAAGAGGGAGTATCGAGGAAGATAGCTTGATCCTCGTTTTCGTGTCGATCTGGAGTCGGGGATTCGAGATGATGAGATGGAGGCCTTCGTATCGATCGATTGCTAAGTTTTTGCATCGAGTCTTGATGATCGATGCGAATACCTCGAGTATGTTGATCGATACGAAGGGGTTGCATCTGATGGATTCGAAACTCAAAGTTTTTTGATCGAGTCGAATTACTCGCCAGGAGACCGATACGAAAGCGACCCAGTTGATCGATATGAAAGTGTTGCACTCTGATCGATTCGAAATCCCCAGCCTTTCGACCGAGTCGAACTTGCACGCCAACCTTTTGACCGAGTCAAACTCGTATGCAGATGACCATGATTTATCGATGCGAACAAGGCTCTTGTAAGTGATACGAATTGAACATTAAAAACTTTGTAATTCCTTGCATATTTGAACAACTGACTTTGACGAGCTTCAAACTTGCATAACTGGACTTAATTGTTTCACCGCATATTTGATTGCCTATCGAAGCTCGTCGACGAAACTGGATCTTATCAAAATGATAACAAACTTTAACTTGGACTGATAGCTAATAACTGGATGGCACGGTTGTGACGGTCAGCGATGACGGTCCTTCCGACTTAATTCCGAAGTCTCGTCGTTTTCATGTTTTCTTCAATCCTGTAGATCTTCTCAAGTGATATACAGTACTGCACTGCACAACACACTCACACGCTTTACACTGGGGGATGCACGAGCGTTATTGTCTGTTTAACAAAGATTTTTCATAAGCTAGTTAGTCATGGAACCCTCAAGTTCACAACAGCAGGAACTTTTGAGTTCAATTCCTTCAACCATCGAGATACCGGTCATTGAAGCCGAAGTTATAGACCTAGCTCTAGACGAGCGTCCAGGTGCCCGGTTCATTTGTCATCCACAAGATTCTGTGTCGTCCGGTATATCCGAAGATATGCTGGGACAGATTTGTTTAAGGCACGGCTTGTCGCTTAACGACGTGTTACTGCCTGGGCCAAACGACAGGCCTCACGATCCCCCGGAGGTGTTTACTGCTTTCAACCGTCACGCTTGCACAGCGGGGACACTTCCTCCTTTCAACCAATATATAAGGGAGATGTTATCATTCCTTGGAATAGCTCCATCCCAACTTCATCCCAACGGATATGCCCTGCTTAATAGCACTTTCATCCTGTTTATGGAGTTTCTCTTTCAACCACCAAAGCCGATCGAGATTAGATATCTATTTAACGTTAAGAGTCGTGGAGACAGCCCTTCTTTCACCTTCTTGGAAGCGGTCAGGAACTGCCACATTGTAATGTGCTCTTGGGGAAGGCTAAGTTATTTTAAAACTGAATGGTTCTACGTTCGGTGCCCCCTGGATTTGCCAGGCGATGGTTGGATAGACGTAAGCGTTGCCATCTTTCTCTTAGACTATTGAGACAATAATAACCGACTTCATAACTGACATGCTTCTCTTCTTTTACAGCCGCAATTTCTCGACCTGACGGTGCATATTTTAGAGAGCTAGTTTGGATCCTCCAAACGGTTCTGGGCGAAGAGAGGCATATCGACTTTGTTCTGACCGACATAAATTTAAGGACTGTCGGGCTGATAGAACGAAGGCAGAGCATAAGGTTGGAAGGGACACTTAGAGTGGTCCCGAAGAAGCGGGTGAAGGGCAAAGAGCCCTGAGTCGTGATAACGGAAGAAGTTGATCCGGAGAGAACGCCTACCGATACCGAGCTCCAAGCTGGGCCTTCTTCCGATGTCCAAGATTCAGGAGGAAAGAGAAAAGGCAAGGCTGTTGCTCACAAGCGTTCTAAATCCGAGAGGTTTAAATCCATGGTCGTGTCCTTGCCCGTCCCGGGGATTAGAATTTCGGAGGCTCCTCCCCCGCCAGTAGAGAATCCTTTTGAAGGGCTTGCTGATATTCCGATTCTGGATTATGTGTCGTCTCAACACGACGCCGGGATGGAGGAGCTTGATAATGCTCTTGAACTGAGCGGGTCGCTTGCTATGAGTGCGGCCGACATTTCCGGTTGGTCGGGGGGGTGCACATGCATACACTTCACTACACTACATGATTCATAACTGTAAATCGTCCAACTTAGGAAATCACTAACTCTTCCTTCGTTTCTCATTTTCAGGTACCATGTCTGGGAGAGGGTCAATGCTCGGGAATCTTCGCTCGGCCCGAAAGGCTTCTTCTTATTATGACTCCCGTAGGAGAGACTCGGATAGAGACCGCGATCGCGAGTACTCTAATCAAGATAGATATGGGCATGACAGAGAATACAGACATCGGTCTAGATCACGCTCGCCTCCTCTTAGACTCCCATCTCCACCTCCCGTTTTTGTTCCACACCCGCTAGAGCCTCCTCGTCACAGGCCATCTTCTCATACTTCTAGATCCAAGACTCATCTTCAGAGAGTCGAGACCACGGCCTCCATAATTAAAGAGCAGGTCCCGACTGAGCCCACAGGAGAAGGGGCCCTTAAATTGGTTCAGATGAGGAAGGATTTTCCGAATATTTGCTTCGACGGCTATGTCTTTCCGCCTCACTTAAAGAGAATTCAGTCTGGAGTGGAAGGCACGATGCATGATTACGTGCATGACATCTACACCCAGTATAGAGAGTGGGTAAAGGCGGCAGAGAAAGCTTCTAAGGTGGCCTTTGAGCGAGCCAAAGCGCTTGAGAAAATGGAGACCGAACTCGCTCAAAGGGATCAGATCATTCAAGTGCTCACTGCTGAGGCCGAGTCTTCTCGGAAATCTGAAATCAAGGCCACCAAAAAAGCTGATGAAGCGAATGTGGCCATGGAGAGGTTGAGCAAACGCATGTTGCCCTCGTGGAGGAGATGGGCCATCGGAATACTACAGTTACCGCCGAACGGGATGCGGCGGTCAAGGAACTTAATGAGCTTAAGGCTAAATTCTCTGATATGGCCAAGGAAAAGGATGATGCGAATAACGTAGCCCAGGAGGCGTGCGAGCAGGCTGTTCTGCTTAGGGGTGAACGGGATGCGGTTGTGGCTAAGGTTCGCAAGGTGAAGACTGAGGTTGAAGACAAAGTGAAGTCGGTCGAGTCCAGGCTAGAGGCTGATATCGAAGACCTTCTCATTGTTTACAACGCTAATGTGCTAAGGCACAGGGGTCTAGCCTGGCTCGATGATTATCCGGCGCAACTGTACAACGCCTGGGGCCGATTGGTTGAAGAAGAGAGGGAGGTGCATCTGGGCGAGTCTGTAGATGAATTTGAACTCGAGAATCGCATTCTGACTGAAGATGAAAGGAAGATTCTTCACGAGTCAATGATTCTACATGAAAAGGAAAGACTCGGCGCCCAGCACTTCGAAATAGGAGAGGGTTCAGGGGTTGAACATCATGAGGCGAGTCTTGAAATTCCAGTGTCAACCCAGCCCGAATCCTCGTCTGCGGTCGATCCCCAAGCTGTTCCTGCTTACAATCCGGATCAGCCGCATATGTCTCCGGTTATGGCGCAAGTTACTGAAGCCTTTCCGCCGCTTACAAATCAAACTGAGGAAGGTATTCTGAACATTCCACATATCTACCTCAAGTCGGAATCTTTATCTGAATTAAATTCTGACAGTTCTCTTATTTTTGTCCAGTGATCGATGCTGCACATGTCGGGCCTCCTGTCACTCAAGAACCACATCAGACACAGGAGCTATCATTACAGAAGCGATCACCACAGCAACAACTACCCCACTTGACGATATGCAGGGAAGCACGATTGTGTTTGATGAGCAATTGATGGAAGAACTCTTTCGCCATCATGGCAATCCTTTAGCTGACTTGCCCTTTGTCATGGGCGGAGGCACTCCTGCTTCAAGTTCTTCAATGCCGACTATTGATGCCCCCAGCGGGGCTCGAGCAGTTACTGAAGAGGAGATGTTTGCCCAAATCGACGCTGAAATGGCAGCAGCGGCTCATGGTGGCAGTTCTGGAGGTGGGATGGCAGCACCGGGACCAGCTCCGCTTAGAATGATATCTCCCGGTGGCACCGTTTTCATCACTAGCATGCCCATTCCACCTTCTTTACTTGATCCTGTTCCTCCGACTCCACCCGCAGGAAGCATCCCTATTCACTCGAGCTCGGAGGAGGATGTCGACATTATGCCATCGCCCGGAGACCGACCACCAAAAGGCAAAGGCTCGAAGAGGAAGGATAGTGGCGGTTCTAGTGGGCCTGCACCGAAAAGGAAGCCGCGGAAGAAGAAAGATTATACATGCTTCCTTGGTGTAATTCTGACTTTCATTTTGTTGGCCGTGTATAGATGCGGGTTCGGCCCCTACTAGTAGGAATTTTTGGAACAAACTTGTATACAAACTCCTTTTACAAACAATAGAAATGAAACTTCTCTTTTTTGGCTTCTTTTCAGTCATTGTGTATTCGCCTAAGTGTTTCAATATCTGAAGTGTACTTGTGAAGTTTCAATTTCTGAATCAAGTTTGTTTTTGTTCGCCAAGTTTAGAAACTGTGGACATGGTTTGTAACCGGGAAGCGAGTTGAATTTTGACATCGCATCGCTTTAGTCGACGGTTGATGCTTAAGTCCCGCCCCCCAGTCTCGGGGATGAGTTGTGGAACATCAGTCAGCGATTGATTCTTGCTTATAACATGTTGAGTCTAGTGCCACTGAATGAATGTTTGAGACAAGTGGAGATTGAGCGGTTTATTCACGCGTGTCCGATTCTTGATGGTCATATCCGCACTCCGGGGATTCTCATTTGTTCATTGGCGGTTGGTCACGCCGGCTCAAGTTTAAATCATACGTCCGCACTCTGGGGACTTGGAATCGACATTTGTACGCTGACTCACACTCTGGGAGCTCGGAGTCGATATTATACTTCAATTCACGCTCTGGGAACTTAAAGTTGATGTTTATATTCCGTTTCGCCCCTTGGGAATCCGGAATTGATGTTTATACTCCGACCCGCACTCTGGGAGTTCAGAGTTGTTTTTTATACTCCGTTTCGCACTCTGGGAATCCGGAGTTGATGGTTATACTCCAACTCGCACTCTGGGAGTTTGGAGTTGATGTTTATACTCCGACTCGCACTCTGGGAGTTCGGAGTTGGTGTTTATACTCCATTTCGCACTCTGGGAATCCGGAGTTGATGTTTATACTCCGACTCGCACTTTGGGAGTTCAGAGTTGTTGTTTATACTCCGTTTCGCACTCTGGGAATCCGGAGTTGATGGTTATACTCCGACTCGCACTCTGGGAGTTCGGAGTTGGTGTTTATACTCCGACTCGCACTCTGGGAGTTCGGAGTTGGTGTTTATACTCCGTTTCGCACTCTGGGAATCCGGAGTTGATGTTTATACTCCGACTCGCACTCTGGGAATCCGGAGTTGTTGTTTATACTCCAGTTCGCACTCTGGGAATCTGGAGTTAAGTGAGGGATTGTCGTGTATCAATCCGGTTTTGCCTTTGATGTGATGGCTTACCCCCGAGCTCGGGTTTCGCTTAGTGAGTGACCGGTTGCATCACAGTCACTCTCTATTTGTAAATTCCACCGTATGGTGAAACTTAGCTCTCCGTGCATAGTCATGATCATATGAAGCATTTCAAGTAAATCACAGCTCTGGCTCGAAGAGATTGCATTTTATTGCTGAAATAAGAAAATATGGCAAAGTCAGTTGCCTTATTATAAATTCTAATTTCAAAATGCAGAAACAAATTGTGAAATGGAAAATAAACTAAATGGATAAACATAGCCTGTTATGTGTAGTAGCGGCGAAGACTCTCGCTATTCCAGGCTCTTGGCAAAGTAAGACTGTCAACGGTCGATAATTTGAATGTGCCATCTCCGAGCCTTCATTCAATAACATACGGTCCTTCCCATGTCGGCTTCATATGCGAAGGAACCGGATAAATTCTCTTTAGGACGAGACCGCCTAGTTCAAAGGTTCGTGGGCGGACCTTGGCGTTATACAATCGGGCGACTCGACTTCGATGCGCGACTGCCCTTAAATAAGCCTCTTCACGCTTTTCATCTAGTATATCGAGAGATTCAGCAAGTAATATAGCATTTGTCTTTGGATCATAGTATGTCACACGATGAGAAGGTACTTCTAGTTCAATTGGAATAACGGCTTCTGAGCCATGAGAGAGAGATGAGTGTGGCCGGTCGCGGTCTTGTGGGTTGTTCGGTAAGCCCATAAAGCCATAGGAAGTTCATCGACCCACTTGCCCCCGACCTTTTCCAGTCGTTTTTTCAAAATAGATTTTATAACTTTATTAACTGCTTCGACCTGTCCGTTCACCTGAGGGTGTGCAACTGCAGAGAATTTCTTTTGGATGTGAAATCGTTTGCAGAAATCTTTAAATTCGGCACTGTCGAATTGGGTTCCGTTGTCCGTAATAATGGTGTGTGGGAGACCAAATCGAAAGATGATGTTGCGAACTACAAAGTTGATTACTTTCTTCGTTGTTATGGTAGCAAGAGCTTCGGCTTCAGCCCACTTTGTAAAGTAGTCAACTGCGACGATGGCGTATTTCGCACCACCTTTTGCCATAGGTAGAGCACCAATGATGTCGATGTCCCACATTGCAAACGGCCATGGGTTGACCATTTGCGTTATCTCGGTAGGAGAAGCTCTAGGAATTCGGGCATATTTCAAGCACCTATCACATTTCTTTGCATAATCCGACGCATCGCGATTCACGGTTGGCCAGTAATATCCGTATCGAAGTATTTTCTTAGCAAGTGCTTGTCCCCCGGTGTGATCGCTACATTCTCCCTCGTGCACATCGTACAATACTCGTTTAATTTCATCGTGAGCGATACACCGAAGTAGAGGGACTGAGTACCCTCTTCTATACATGATTCCATTCTGGATGGTAAATCATGAGGCCTTCCGAAGGACTTGTCTCTTTTCACTCCTGCGCTCTGGCAGGGTTCCATGCTCAATGTAATTCCTGAGTGGAGTCATCCATGAATCCTTTTCGAGGACAGTTTCGCATATCTGGTCTGTTTCTGCCCGGTCAATGCTCGGGGAGGATAACGCTTCTACGGGAACAAGTCCCATTTGTTGAGCTTCGCCTGTGCTGGCTAGCTTTGCCAATGAATCGGCTTTTTGGTTGCGTTCTCGAGGTATACAATAAATGGCATAATAATCAAACTGATTTAGTACTTCCTGAACTCGAGCTAAGTAAGCAGCCAACCTTCGATCTCTTTCTTGATACTCTCCCCGTACTTGACACACAACTAATTTTGAATCACAATAGATTTCCACTGCGATAATTCTCAAATCTCTAGCAAGTTTCAAGCCAGCTAAGAGGGCTTCATATTCAGCTTCATTATTAGTCGCATGAAAATCGAACTTCAAAGCATAACATATGGATCGGCCTTCGGAAGTTTCAAGTACAACACCAGCGCCCAAACACCGATCGTTTGATGCACCGTTGGTATAAAGCTTCCAGACGTATTCGGGGGATTCACTGGTTTCAGGCAAGTCCTCTGGAATGGTAAATTCAACTATGAAATCGGCTAGGACTTGTCCTTGTATGGTCCGTCTCAGAGTGTAAGTAATGTCAAACTGGCTCAGTTCGACGTTCCACTTGAGTAACCTACCAGACGTCTCAGGCCGCAAAAGGACCTGTCGTAACGGCTGATCGGTGTAAACAATAATGGGATGTGCCTGGAAATATGGTCGGAGTTTTCTTGATGCAATAACAAGGCAATAAGCCAACTTCTCTAATTTCGGATAATTCCATTCGACCCCAGTCAATCGCTTGCTGACGTAGTATACTGGCTTGTGTATCTTGTCTTCTTCTCGAATTAATGCAGCGCTGATAGCATTTTCTGACATTGCCAAATATACGAACAACTTCTCATGATCAATAGGCTTCGACAGGATAGGTGGTCTGGATAGATGTTGAACTAGTGCTTGGAAAGTGCCCTCACACTCTGTGGTCCATTCAAAGTTTCGTTTCCCTTTTCGGATCAGATCGAAGAAGGGAATGCATTTGTCAGTGGACTTTGAAATGAACCTGCTCAATGCTGCTACTTTTCCATTGAGACTCTGGACTTGTTTTATGGTTTTCGGAGTTTCGAGATTTCTGATAGCCCATATTTTTTCAGGATTAGCTTCGATCCCTCGAGCGTTGATGATGAACCCAAGGAATTTTCCGGATGCAACTCCAAAGTGACATTTCAGTGGATTTAGCTTCATTTTGTATTCTCGAAGTATGTTGAACATAGTTTCCAGGTCTTTAACATGGTCAGTGGAGAGTCGTGACTTCACCAGCATGTCATCCACATATACTTCCATTGTTTTCCCGATTTGATTGGCAAACATCCGATTGACCAATCGTTGATAAGTAGCCCCGGCATTCTTGAGTCCGAATGGCATAACCTTGTAACAGTAAAGTCCTAGATTGGTTACGAAGCTGGTATGTTTTTGATAGGATAAATGCATCGGTATCTGATTGTAGCCAGAATACGTGTCCATGAAGGATAAGAGTTCATGCCCAGCTGTCGAATCTACTAGCTGATCAATTCTGGGAAGCGGGAAACTGCCTTTGGGACATGCTTTATTCAGATCAGAATAATCGACACATGTTCTCCACTTTCTGTTCGGCTTTAGGACGAGCATGGGATTTGACACCCATTCAGGATATAGCACATCTCGAATGAACCCGTTCGCTTTAAGCTTTTCTACTTTTTCTTTAAGGACGGCAGATCTCTCTAGATCCATACCACGCCTTTTCTGTTTGACCGGGACATGCCGCGGGTCAATATTCAGAGTGTGGCTCGCGATGTCTGGCGAGATCCCACACATATCAGAATGCGTCCAAGCGAATACGTCAAGATTCGCCCGTAGAAATTCAACCAATTCCTCTTGAGTTTGCTGGCTCAACTGAGACCCAATCTTTATCATCTTCGAATCATCATCATTGTTAATTGGGACATCGATTGTCAGTTCGGCCGGGGATGCTTGACTTTCTTTAGATTCTCCTTCGTCTTCATTTTCTCTTGGGTCAAGATCCTTGAGGAATTGGCTGGGGTGCCCGGGCCCGGGCCCGGGCGTTAATTGTCAATTATCAGTAAAACAGACGTAGAGAGATTCCTCTACGCCCTTTCCTTCCTCCTTCCGCTGCGCCTCCAGCAGCTCAGCAACATAACAGGCTCTTCCAGCAGCCTGATCCTCCTGATTGATTCCCACTCCATGATCAGTGGGAAACTTTAAAGTCACACACCATGGGCGATGGCTGTCCTGAATTCGGCAAGGGCCGATTGGCCCAAGAAAGCATTGTAAGGGGAGTCTATGTCCAAAACAATGAACTATAACATCCGTACTCTTCGACGTTCTCCAACTCCCAACTCTACTGGCAGTTCCACCATTCCAGTGGGTATAGTAGCACTTCCGTTGAAACCATGGATTCGGGATTGACAAGGTTTCAAGTCCGTGGCTTCCATTCTCATTTGTTCATAGGCTCGCTTAAACAAAATATTCATAGAGCTTCCACTGTCAACTAAAATCCTCTTCATCCAAGTGGGACCTACTTGAGCTGAGATGACCAGTGGATCGATAGTGGGGGCTTCGACTTTATCAGCGTCCCTGTTTCTGAACACGATGTCATCTGTCATCGTCTTCTATTGCTTGGCCGGAGCCCCTTCATCAAGATTACTATAGCACTCGAAGTCCGCATGCCTGATAGAGCTGGCATACGACTCCATTTCCTTCCAGCTTCGGTCTGCTGGATGAGGACCACCACTTATTGTATTAATAACCAACCTCCCGCCAGTTCGAGCGGGTTCCTCTTGCCTTTCTTGATTTGGCGCACGATTTTGATTTGATGGACCTGCACCACCAGACTGCGGTGCCCGCACATACTGATCCAACTTCCGTTCACGTATCAGTTTTTCAATGAGGTCTTGTAAGTGACGACACTCATTGGTGTTGTGGCCATAACTCTCATGGAATCTATAAAATTTTCCTATTTGGATTTGTCTTTCCGTTGGTGGCTTCGGAGCAGGTTTCTTGTATTGCATGGTATTGCAGGTCTGCAAATACACATTTTCCAACGACGTGTTCAATGGAGTGTAATTATCGTACATGGAAGCCCTACGTCGTGGACCACGATTCTGATCGCATTTTTTTGCTTTGATTTCCATTGTCCCTCTACTGATTCTGTTTATTTTGTATGTTCAACTGAAATTTTCCTGAACTCTCTCCGGACTGCTTGACAGCGATGTTACTCTGGATTCCTTCGATGTTGGGTCCTGCGTCATCCTGCTTCCTAGACTGTTTCACATCCTCCCTTCTCAAGAATTGGGCTGCCTTGGAATAGAAACGGTCCAATGACCCAGGTGGTTTTCCAGCTAACCAATTTCCAAACTCAGAATCGACATCAATTCCCTTAGTCAACGCCATCACGATAGAGTTATCATTGGGATTGCTTATTTCTGCACACGTAGCATGGAATCTCTCCAAGTAACGTTTAAGTGTTTCTCCGGGAGCTTGTGTAACACTAGACAGAGTGTTAACATCCTTAGGCCTCGCCACGTGCATACAGAATTGTTCAACAAACTTGATGGCCATCTGATCAAAATTAGAAATGGATCGTGATGGCAAACGAGTAAACCCATGGTAGCAATGCCCCCTAGGGAAATAGGGAAACTACGGTACTTTACTGCGTCATCAGCTCTCGCAGCATTCATTAGCCATTCATACTTCAGGATGTGTTGATTGGGATCGGAACTTCCTTCGTAAACTGGCAAAGTTGGCATCCTGAAGCGCCGAGCTGGTTCAGCATACAATATGTCATCGGTGAAAGGGGTATGACTCCGGGAGATTCCCCAGTCGTCATTAGAGAGACCCTGACTTTCACGGATCATTTGGCGGATCATTGTTGGTATATCCGGCATACGGATACTAGGAGCATGATGTGCCAAGGTGTGGTCGGGTTCCACAGCGCGAGTCTGGACCGGACGCAGTCGATGGTCCGTGCCTCGCCTCCTTGGTTCAACATCCTCAGGGACATAAGGCTCAGGAGTATGCTCTCGTTCTCTACGATGAGGATCAGCTTGGTTTCTAGCATCAACTCTTTGTTTGGTAGCGGTGGTAGTAGCAATGTTGCCTGTGACATGATACGGAGCAGCACCTCCTCGGGACGAAGGTCCGGTATGATGACTAGTGGATGGTCCAGTTCTGGGTTGTCCAAGATTCGAAGCAGGTTGGTGCCCTGTGGCCTGAGTGTAGCTTACATCCAACCGTGGGCGCGTAGATCGGTGATGATCGTCGGATGAGGCTGAACTTTCTGTGGAAGAATAAGAACCTTGGTCTCTTCTGGTTGGACAACTCTGTGTTGACGCGCAGCTGCTCAGTAAGTTATTGTCGACTCTAGGTCAATTCCTGAAGCAACATTTGTAATTCTTTTCTAGTGACCGGGCCTGATGGATCTGAAGGTCCGGCGGCATCTTGGTTTGATAGAGGCAATAGCGCGGGATTCTGCCTGTCCCGTCCTCCCTGATCAGCAGCTGTAGAGGTAGTTCATGTACTTACCATGGTGAATTAATGAAAGTCCTTTACTAGATCTGATGCAGATCTAAATAGAATGGAAGGGCTTCAAAGTTCTAGATCTGGATCTTCTTCTTGGATTTATGCAATCCGATATCGATAGGAGATCCAAAGAGCAGGAGAAAAATTGGGTTTTTTCTTATCGAAAGCACCAAAGTGTTTGTACCAAAATTGGGCACAACACTCTTCGGAAGTTTTTGAAGAGATAAAGTGAAGAAATTAAATGGAAAAAGAGGATTATCTAACTAAAACTCCAAATTTCAGATATGAAAGCAATTAAAATGCACAGAGACACAAGAATTTAGAGTGGTTCGGCGTATCGCCTACGTCCACTATGAAGTTGTTAGCTTTAATGATCTTTCTTTGAAGATTACAAGTGAATTCAGTAAGTTACATCGGATGATTATGATTTGTAGCAGTAAATTTCATTGGTAGCAGCAGCAATGGAGTTTAGATCTGGATCCGGCAGAGTCTGGGCGTTGGAGAGCTCAAAGAAGAAGAAGAACCCCTTTTCTATTGGCTTTGGGGGTCTATTTATAGGTGTAGGAGGCTGGTATTTCGCTCAGATTTTGGGAGACCCTCTCTGGCACGTGACCAGGCCCGCGCGCCCAAGGCCGTTAAGTTTCGGTCCAATCCGTGATCGATACAAACGGATTTCGTATCGATCAAGATTTCATCCAATGGAGTCGAAATTTGGCGTGGGCATTCCTTAGCATGTACGCAAGCTTCTATCAAAATTTCATAGCATTTGGACTTGTAGATTAGGAGATATGATCGATACAAATTAGGATCTTTGGTTAGCTGTTTCGTTCGACTCCCTTATTTTGACTCGCTCTTATTTGACTCGGTATTGTTCGAATCCCTGTTCGACTCGGTCTTGTTCGAATCGCTGCTCGAATCAATGACGTGGCGTTTGAATCTCTGGATCACTCCGCCTTTGATGCCATTTTGATCGAGTCGCTCTTGGACCTTGCCTTGTTCATATCGATGGAAACTCAACTTCGGTCGATTGATTCGAATACGGCAACACGATGGATTCGATCAGTGTATCCACGATGGATACGAAGTACCGGAACTTGATGGATTCGATCAGGGCTTTTCCAGTATGGATACGAACTGGAAAAATGAGGGACACGAACTACTGTTGCTCGATGGATTCGAGCAACGCGCTCCAGCTGATGGATTTGAAGTAGGCATCAGACGATCGAGTCGAACTGTTGTTTTCTGAAGGATGCGGATTGAGTCGAACAGAGGTTCTGAGATGGAGTCGAAGTGGAGCAAGTCGAACAGTGGTTCTGTGATGGATGCGAAGTAGAGCGAGTCGAACAGTGGTTCTGAGATGGAGTCGAAGTGGAGCGAGTCGAACAGAGGTTGGTTTTCACCCAATTTTGCATCGATCGTAACTTGAGCATACGAACTCGGATTGACTTGAAATTTGGAACGTTGACTCTCATAGCTTAGCTTGTCGTGTTATCTTTATTTAAGCTCAATCCGGACTCGGAAAAAATTCGTCGATATCCATAGTGAGCCTGTGTAGAACTGATCTCTGGGATGGACCGTCATTGGTTTACTAGTCAATTCCTTAGTGTCACGGCCTTGCCAAAAGGCGGGATAACACTCACCAACTTTGTAGGTTACACAGAATCACTAAAAAAGTAGAACATACTATATTAGTTAAGGCAAGAAAGCAATTTAATCAAAAACTAAACCTGTTTTCTCACTGACCATATATTCACAAATTAGTTTAGTCCGAATATATTCCTGAATTTAAAATGAACAAAAATTTACTCACTAAATTTTCCCACATAATTTTTTTTGATAATTTACTTCTTCACTACTTTATGGTAATCAGACTCATTTTAAACATCATATAATATTTAAATAACAACAATTCATAACAAATTCCCTCAACAGCTGAAAACTATATCAACTTACTCAGTGATGTTTTCATAATTATATATGTATATAGGAGGGTTCAATGGCACCCATAATAGTGAAGCATCCCTCTTGCCCACTGATTCCACCACACAATCCGGGAGAGGGAGAATGTTCCAATTAAATTATATAGTTTCTCTCTCTTGTTATTTCAAGAGAGAAAAACTATATTATTTAATATAGAACATATGGTTGAAATCAAGGAGGATTTGAGATGTAGCAAAAGTGAAGGGAAGCCGATCCTTACACACACACACACACACACACACACATATATATATATAAGGAGCACTCAACGGCACCTCTGTTTTGCAGCACTACAAGGGTGCTGCACTATTTGGGGTGCCATTGAACGCTCTTATATATATATTGTGTGTGCCTGCGCGCGCATGCGTTCGTGCGTGTGTATGTCAAGCTGTGATCATAAAATTATTCAAATGATGATATTGAAAGGTAGAAGTGTGGAATTGAAAATTATTCCTTACAAATAGGTATAAGGAACATTGATAACTATTTTCATGATGACCACATCAAATACTTATTCTAAACATGGCAAAAAGGTAAAATTTTGAAATCAAATTACATTTCTTTAAATGTGAACATCAAAGAATTTCTCTTCAACAAATGAAAATCTTGGGTCTACAAACTAATTTCGACTTAATACATTGAAAGTATCATACCAAATATGAATGGAACTCAAATTTTGATTGTACGAATCATTCATACGAAAACATGAACGAAGAAGATGATATCATTAATCAATTTTATTTTACTTTTTCGCATTCCTAGGATTCATAATATAAAAAAAATTCAAAAAATAACAAAAAATGGTAATAATAAAAAAGGAAAAATCTTGATACTTCTTAGTTTATTTGTGAAAAAGGTTGGATGAGTAAGCTTTTCAATATATTATAGTAAGAGAAGTTTCAATTACTTCTCCACTTTCACCATTTTTACAGTCTTTATTTGATTCTCAACTCCATTATTTTTCATTGAAAAGCAATGTGCAATGTACAAAAAATGTATAGACTTAGAGCAAAAATTTCAATCACCAGGAACATATACTTAAGATCATCACAGTAGTAGATGTTATATTCATATAATGTTTATAGTTTATACTTTGTACAAGTAAGCTTATGTAATTAAGGTTGTATTTATTTATGCTAAACAAAGAGCAATTCTTATCAGTACATATAATAAACTTCGGAGGAACCAACAAAACATATGCTTATAATTCAATGCATGCAAAATTACACAATTCATAGACAATCTAGGTAAATAAAGAGCAAATTCTCCAAGTACTATGAAATTTTCATGATGAAATATCCAGACCAAGGCATAATATGAACAAAATTATTATGGAAAATAAAGAGTAACGTGTAATTCTACAAAAATATACAAATGAACATACCTCTTTTGAATGATAGCGGCAATAGCCTGATCTTATGTTTCAACCTTGTATAGTTCCAATTAATGGGTCCTTGAGCACCTGATCTTGACAAACATGTATTACATAAAAACTAATCTTTACATTTCAAAAAGAAAATTCTTTATATGAAAAATGTTAAAAACTTCTTGCGTTTAATTAACAAAGGAAGTGCTTCAGATTGGCATCCAAAATCAACCGTATAAAAACATCATATCCAATATAGAAGATTAGTAAAACATTCATGCATTTACTTCTACTATAATCACTTAGTACTAGAACACACAATCATTGTTCAAGAAAGAATTAAACATTCCTTGTTCAAGAAAGAACTAAACATTTATTGTGTTATATTGTTGGCGGAGTGGAGTTTTGGGCGCTAAGATTGGTTTTACAGTCCATGCAGAATTCAGGTGAAGCCTAGACGAAAATTGGCACTCGTCACATGCATTCTGCACAAACAATATTGCAAAACATAACAAACAATTTATTAAACTATATTGATGTTGATTAGATGATAACTACTTATTAGCTTACAATAAGCGATACACACACACACACACACACACACACACACACACACATATATATATATATATATATATTTGTGTGTGTGTATCTATGTATGTATATGTGTGTAGGGCAAGGATCGGCTACACCCCATTTTTTCTCCACCTTAAATCTCTCATGATTTCAACCACATGTTCCGATTTAAATAATTATATTTTTTCTCTCTTGTCACTTCATCCTATTATTTAATTGGAACATGTGGTTTAATTCAGGGGGATTTTAGATGTAGCAAAATTGAGTTGTAGTCGATCTTTGCTCATATATATGTAAATGTGTAAATGTTTCATCAATAAATATAAAAATGAATCAAGTACTTTTATAATTTATAGAAGCAACAGAACTTATGTTAGTAAGATTTGTGTCATGACAATAATTGAATATTTGAATGTCAAATAATCTTAAAAACTCAAGTATAATACTAGTGAATAATATAAATTTTAATTAATAGTTAATTATTTTATATTTGATTAAAAAACTATGTTAAAATAACATTAGGCTAACATAATTAAGATAAAATTAAGAAATTGGTAATGCCAAATTTCAAAAAAGTGAGAAACTAAAGTGTAAGTTTTATTCTCAAATATAAAGAATAATTGTTTTTATTTATTATTTTATTGCTTGTATATTTTAAAAAGATATAGGAAAACAATTCAAGTATTAAAATTCTTGAAGTACAACGATCTAAAATAAATAAATAAACTGGATGATTTCATAGTAAATGTATTTAATTTAGTTAAGTAAAAAAATACGGTTAACCAAAAACACATATTTCTGGCATCCCAAGAAAAGCTCAGCACTTAGACGATGCCTCAAAAAAAGGGCATAATAAAGCATTATAATAAAAAGGCGGGGCATTTTGCAAAGTGGTGCGTAACCGGCACTCGATGGCGCATCGGTGGCTTCCCAAACAACATAGGTTATATTATACTATGAGTTGAACTTAGCTGTTCAGTAATTTGATAACCTATCAAGTAGTTGCACTTGATACTTTAAATGGATGAACCTCTCTTACAAATGAAAATTTAAACTGCACTTTAGTGCTTAGAAACGTGAAAAGGGATTTTTAGAAATTCACATATAGGTAATTTATTAATATATTGTTTTCCTTTCTCCATCATTCATAATATCATGTTATCATCTTGTACTCACTAGTCATAAAATTATTCACAGCAGAAGTCTATACAAAAAGAAGCTATTGAAGTGCACATACTATTGAATTTCGAATATAGACAACTAGCTAAATATAAAGAGCAAATTAAACAAAATAAAATTAGATTTGTCTTTGTGTCCTACAAATTGATAATTGATCTACCACCTTCAATGTACATAGGAATTAGAGGTTGATGATATCCGAGCTCTCATTTTCTTGCGGTGATTAGATCATAATCTGGGGAACCTTATCCATAGATATTGAATTTAAAGAAAATGAATACGAATTAAGTTACCATAGTAACATAACTGATTTATTCTTTCAGTGTACGTTTAATTATGTAGGATATAGAGAAAATATACAGTAAGCATCGACACACACACACACACAGATATACATATATATATATATAGCTGCATACAAAATTTGAACATGTTTAACTTGGTTGATCCAAATCAAACTTGCAAACATACAAAATGCAAATTATAAAAATCTTTTGTCTTTCCCAAACTACTATGGCATTCAAAACAGTACATCAATAAGTGCCATCAAAAAATATTTATTTCACCTAATCTATTGGAAATGTTGTTTGAAACTTGTTAGACTTAAACACTTATGGAGATGATACAAAAAATTAAAAGGAATATAAACAAAAAGTAGATCAATTGGGTAATTTTACATTAAAAAAATTGATGTTTTTTTTAGAAATATGCGGTCCTCTAGAATAGAGGAGAGCACACATGTAAATATGTATATATCATAAAAGACAAGGTGTTGCCAACATGCCTAGCAGGTAGCAAAATAAAGTACAAATAATAAAGAAGAGAACTCAGGTACCCCTAGAATGAGCTCCGGCAAGGCCACCGCCCATTACACCCCAATATCGAGCTCCGACAAGGCCACCACCCGGTATTGAGGTGTTAGAAGTACCTAAAAAACTATGAAGCAACTCAGCGCCAATGTTGCTAGAAGACAGCTCCATCTGAGAGGGAAACGCCATGCTGCAGACTCGGAAGATCTGGAATGAAAGAATGCTACTCTATAGACACGGTAGAACTGGAGAGAGCATCTCGCTGAAAAGTGAATCATCCAGAAGGTAGAACGCCACACTGAAGATGTAGAAGAACTGAGAAGAACTCCTCACTGCAAACTGCAATCCTACCATCAACAATCCTGTGAACCTGCAAAAAGAATCTAACACCATTTCTGGCCAAATCCTGTATCTATAAAAGGAACTAAAGAAAGTTATAAGAATAATACACATATATGTATATAAATGAAATTTATATACATACATATGTATTAGTGAAATAAAAATAAAGGTATAGAAGCTAAGTTAATAGGACAGAAAACCATAAAACTAGAAAGAAGACTAAAAAAGGATCCATGATCAAAAGAAGTTAAAAATATATAAACTAAAACTTAAACAAACTAAAACTAAAACAAAAACAAAAACAATTTAAAACTTATCTTTATGATCCTTTGATCAAAATGATATTATGATAATCAGTGGAATCATCATTTAAGTTTGAAAAAATGATAATGCTATAGTTATTAATGTCAAATTTTTTTTTAATGTTTAAATAACTTAATATATTGCTAACCTTATTAAGATAATCTTTAAAATGATTATGTTCAGCTAATTTATATTTAGGATTTGAGATCCAATTAAAAAAATGAAGATATTATAAAAACTAATTTATTAAAATGACTATTATTATTATTAAAAAGTCTCTGGTTTCTCTCAAACCAAATACACCAACAAATTATAATGAATAAAGTATCAAGTAAAAATCAATTTTCCTTTTTAAACTTAAATCTTAAATTATTCCAATAATATTCGCAATCAGTAACTTTAGTTGTAAGATTAAAGTTAAAGATTTTGAGAGTATTATTCAGATTATAGGAAGTATCCATGCAATCCTAGTATCTATGTTTAATATCTTCAAAATGCAGATTACAAAAATAACATTTATTATCCATTTCCGTAATTTTTCTTTTTAAAAATTCTATAGTATTTAGTTTTCCATGCATGATTAACCATATATGAATTTTAGATTTCGGAGGAGCATTTGTTTTTCAAATAAATTTTAAAAAAGTTATTAGCTACACCCGATAAATTAAGAAATTTATAAAATGAGTTAGAATTAAATTTCTTACTCTTATCCTATTCCGAGCTAATATAATCATTTTCCTTATCAATATTATACAGATTCAATCCAGCATAAAGCAAAGAAAGTTGCCTAAGAGTTGTACTTACTAAAATTCTATTAAAACTAAAATTCCAATGAGGGGTTATTTTCAGGAGAAAAAACATCAATAATTAAAGCATTCTTAAAATTACAAATTTTATAAAGCTCTCTAAATTCTATCCTAAGATGGATAACAGAAATCCAACGGTCATGCCAAAAGGAAGTACTATTTCCTGAATGAACTATTGTATTAGTGCCAAGGTTAAAAATCTCATGACATTTTAATATCGATTTCCAAAAATCAGACAATTTATTTATAGTTGTTGGAGTAATTTTGTATAAGTTATTACTATCATTATAGTAATATTTAGAAATAATTTCTTACCAAATAGGGTTTTCATTAACATCCTTAAATTTTCATAACCATTTCCCTAACAAAGACAAATTCATGTTACGCAAATTAATGACTCCTAACCCACCTTCCTTTTTAGATTTACAAACTGTTTCTCAATTTACTAACCATTTAATATTATTGTTAGAGTTATCCCCACTCCATAAGAAGTCCCTTCTTATTTTATCAATTGTGTTAATGACCCAATCTGGGAAAAGATACATAGACATCTAATAGATTGGAAGAGCGGAAAAAACAGAATTTATGAGAACTAATCGACCAGCTCTAGATAAAATTCTCCCATTCCATTTAGAAATCCTATTTCTAATTTTATCTATAATAATAAGCCAACTATCATGCTTAAGTTCATTTGGTCTAATCTGAAGAAAAATAATGGATGCTTAGAGAGATTGATATAAACAATAAATATGGATTACAACCTATAAATAACCTACCCCTTTGCTTTAAATCCCTCTCTACTCATTTATCACATATAAAAATTCCAAATAAGCTACCATTGTCAGACGGTTTTATTAATATCAACATCAAGTATACAAAATATACTAAATGAGTTTTGACATCTTTAATCATTCAAATCGGTAAAAACAGCTAAATCAATTTGATGTATTCCTCTACTTTGTGCATAAGTGGAATCAAATTCAAATTTAAAAATTGATGCTTCTTCTAATATTAAAAAGGAAAGCAATAAATGGATGATCTAATATTGTATGTGAAGCACATGCTAACAAAATATATGGAAATAATTGTAATGATGTATACAAAGAATTAAGCAACTGAATTGCAAATATAAACGATTGAGCGAAACAATGAAAATGAACAAATATGGAACACAACCACAAATTAGCTTTTGCCTTTAATTTCAATCCAAGTTAGTTTAATGTTTAGTTTTGTGAGATTCTTCTTTTTCATTTCATCGATTTAACAACTTCAATAATTATCAGAAGAATAAAAATTTATCATTGATTTGAGATAGGGTTCAAAAATAAACATAAACTGTGAAATTAACATCAATACCTGGGAGAACGAGCGGAGCTTAGATTGCTCTTGATATAAAACCTCAAGTTTTGACTATTTCATATTTTATTTTATTTTTGAGGATTGGGGATGAGGAAAAGATAGGATTTGCTCAAATTGGAATAGGAAAATTTCTGCAAGGCGGCAATAACTTCGAGGGAAAAAAGCGCGAGTCTTCTCTCTATTTGGATGGATGTTTTAGATTGTGAATTGGGTAAAGATCTAACGGTTGAGGCTCCTAGTAGTAGCATGTGGATTAATGAGGATCTAGAAATGAGTTTTTGCTAGAAATGGAGAAAATGATGATGGGCAGAATGATGTAATAGCGAAATAGAGGAAATATAAATAAAAACTAATATTATCTAGTAAAGCATTTAATGCTAGTATCTCCAGTATGTAATTTTTTCTTTTTAATTTGAAATTTAAGATTATAAATATGTGGATTGCTAGGTAAATAAAATGGAGCTAACTAAACTTTTATAAAAATAAAGGTTTTTTTATATCTTCTTAATGAAATTTAAAGAAACACTTGAGAATTCAATTTTTTCTCCTACATTAATTTATTTTTTTAAATCCAGTTATGTGGAAGTGAGTTTCTTTGAAAAACTTAAACTTTATTGACATTTCAAGTTTCTAAACATTGTTCATATTTTGAAGTTTTATTGTGGTATTTTTGGATTCAAATCCATCAGATTTTTCAAGACTTTTTTAAAATCCATTTTTTCCAAAGAAAAACCTTTTTTCGAAGATTTACAGTTTTTATATCATTTAACTATTTGTAAAATAATTTTAATATTAGCAAAGCATAACCTCTTTATAACGAACTAAAACTATTGTTGATGATGCAGGATTATATTGCGAATTAAGTTAATTTATTTATGCAAAGAAATAATCAATCCTAGAGTTCAAAAGGATTTCCTACGATTACGACCAATTAAGTTTTACAACGGCTAAAGCAAGTTGTCTATTTATATAATAGAACAATGTTGAATAAATATTGTTGAAGAAAACAAAATTTCAAAACAAAAGTAAATTGTTGTTGAAAATACATCTTTATAACCATTATTTGAACGTGGTTAAAGTACTTTGTTATATAACATTTTCCTTTAGAATGTTGTTCAGATATACGTTCTACAATGTTGCTCAAACAAATGTTGTAGATGACACATACATTTAACAATAGTTCATAAATCTGTTGCAAAAGTCCTGTTGTAAAAGAGTTATTTTGTTGTAGTGAGTGCAACACGGCAAGGCAAAAGATTGGGCAACAAAACAATCAACATGGCAAACAGAGGCTGTTGGGGAGGTCGCGCGACATGACCTGAAACACATTGCAGGTCGAGACCAATGCACCGGTCCGGGTGGACCGGTGGACCGGTGGTGGTGCCAAGAACGTGTCCAGGCAGTGGATGTGGTTCCCGGATGGTCTGTTTCTAATATTTTTTCTGGCAATGGATGTTTTGACTTCAGGGTTATCAATTTTAGGGCGTGCAAGCACACAAACATCATGAATTTGATACTATACTAAATCATTATTTAGAATTTCTGATTCATATGTTAAAACTCAAAAACATATCGACTGCTAATTTTGTGAGTAAAATCCAAATTAACTTAAGTGTGTTGAATGACGAATATGTTACTTTAATTTCAAATTTAAATTTACGATGCTATTCCATCAACATAGCTTACCATATTCCAACTGCAACGGTCTTCTTCTTGGAGACACTTTTGCGACCGATGGATCGTATCCCTTTGGGTAAAACTATCAAAATCATATTTTTATGTTGTACTTTAAATCTATTCGGTATTTGCGCATCATGCTATATGGTATAGTTAATACTCTTAATGGCTCGTTGACAACAAAGGAAATTCTTGTCTCGACATTGATAAGATAATCATAGTTTTTCTTAGTGTAAGACTAGTTATTAGATATTCTAATGTGTTGTGTCTATTTGGTTTGGTTATGTAACAACCCGCATGTTTCACGATTGTATATTTAGATGTTTTATTTAAATATAGCATCGTTAATCAGATTAAAGTCCAAACTATTACTTTTTGTAAACAGTCGAATTGGGACTTGAGACCACTTCCATTGAGTCCAAAATGGCGTTTACAACTTTTTTGAGTATAAACATCAATATGTTTGGAGTTAAGTAGAATTTTGCTATTTTTCTATTTTGGGCTTTGGGTTTGGGTTTCAGCCCACTAACCCAACATATTACCCTAACTCCACTCAACTCCTCTTCATTCACTCATTCTATTTCCTAACAATCAAGCTAAAGTAAAAATGGGGGAAAGAATGAGAAATAGAAATTCCTAAACCCTAGTTTTGTTTAGGAAACACAAATTCAAGTCCAAAATCAAAGAGAAGCTTAGGTAAGCATCCTCTTCTTCTTCTCCATCTCAATCTCTCTTCAATTCTCAGAAATTCCTAACACTAACTTAGGAAAAACTTCACCTTTGATAATAGATTGAAGATTCTAGAGGTGTATTGAAGAGGAATTGGTCTTGCTTTGTTTTAAAGCCTCTCATTTGTTATCTTTGAGTTTTAAAGGTGAGTTCTTGAACTCACATCTAAGTCTATAGCTTTCATTGTTGTTAGGTATGAATTCCTAACATCTATTCCATGTTCATTTGCTTTTGATTTGAATTGATTTGGTGAATTTTCCAATTTTGGTGTTTTGAAGTCAAAATTTTTAAAGATCCTATCTTGGATGTTTGAAAATGTTATTTGTGGCGTACCGAAGAGCTTATAGGGCTGGGTTGTCGATTGGCATAAATCCCTAGCATACATCGCTCGTTCGATCGTATTTCGGTTTGGACTTGCCCTTTTTGGGCTAGGCTGTTCTTTTTACCTCCCAGGAAATTCCAGACGTCTGAATTGAAAATCCAAACATCTGAAAGGGTTCTGGAAATAAATAAAAAAAATACAGAGCTAAAATCCAGACGTCTGGAACAAAATCCAGACGTCTGAAATGGTTCTGGAATTAAAACCAGAGACCAAATCTAGACGTCTGGATTAACCCCTCAGACGTCTAGAACTGTTCATTTTTGCCTATTTAGGCTGTTTTTGTGGGTTTCCAATTTTTAATCGACTATTGTTGATCCGATTAGTTGTTATCACTTTTATCGACTTTGATGACTTCTTTTTCAGGATTTTTGGGAATATCCATTTTGATGGATACAATATCGATTTCTATGGATTTTATTCACGTCTTCGTATATGAATTTTTGGTGATTGATTGTTTCTACAATCATTTCTGTGATTTGTCACTTTAAAATACAAAGGTTTTTATACTAGTAGTAAATTCTCAAACTCTTTCATTAAAACGACTTCAACACTATTTTAATACAAAGCTCATTTCTAAAACCATTTTCCAATCTATTAGTATATACAAACCTTTACCTCATTCGTATGAGAAATCTAATTAAACGGCTTAGCAAAACAAGAGTAATGAAACGCTTGCGTTTACTTCGTCGGTAAATTCTTGGACTTATTCGATTGAACTCTTGTGACAATTTTCGAGTGGAAATCTACAATTTGTTCGTAAATATTTAAGTTAAGCTAGTGGTTATGGGACATGAAGCTAAACTCATTTATTTACTAGCTTAGTGTAATTGTCACTTCTTATTGATCAATGATGATCATTTTATGGTTTAGACTAGCGATATGTGATGTCTCTTTGTCCGCGTGGGGGACTGTACCTCGTTCTATTAAGCTTCGTCTCATTTTTATAGGCTAGCGACCTACGAGCTTTATGGAGTTCGGTTCATCGGGCGTACTGTTATGGCACTACATCGTTGTTCCGAATTATTTGAGTTTTAGGTTCATCGGGCGTATCGTTATTGCACTACGTCGTTGTTCCGAATTATTTGAGTTTCGGGTTCATCGGGCGTACCGTTATTGCACTACGTCGTTGTTCCGAATTATTTGAGTTTCGGGTTCATCGGGCGTACCGTAATTGCACTACGTCATTGTTCCTAAATATTTGAGTTTTAGGTTCATCGGGCGTACCGTTATTGCACTACGTCGTTGTTCCAACTCATTTGAGTTTCAGGTTCCTTGGGCGTACCGTTATTGCACTACGCTGTTGCACCGGCTCTATGGTTAGCGACCATGGGATAGCGACCCGTTTGTGACACACATGTTGGTGAGTTTCCATGCTCCCGTTTGTGATAGGCCTTCCCCTTTTTGTGATTTCTGGATTTCTATTTGATGATTTCTAGAATTTGTGTTTCATCGATTTTTATGCGATTGGCATTGATATGTTTTTGTCAATATTTGTGTTTTGGGGAATAATTTGAAGAATATGACATTCTTTTTGGTGTTTGAGAATGTTTGAGATATTGTATGATTTTTGTTGTTATCTGATGTATACTTGTCACAGTATGGCATTATTGTTATCATACATTTTTGTGATATCTCTTATCTGATCTCATTTTATATGATATTTATAGCTAGATTGATCCGTTTATTATTTTCTTCTTAAATAATACTCGGGTCAGACCGAGGTGTTTCAGGTGCTTCTACTTGACTTCTTATCTGGATCATCATCTGATTTTTGGCTAACTACTTTAGATTAGTAGTTTTTGTTATTATACATTCGAGATAGAGACTTCCTGATGTATACATATTCTTTTGTCTAGCACTTGTACCTATTCTTTTGTGATGTAGTGGATCTTGTATGACCACTACTTTGATGTACACTTCTATGTGTTATATTCATATCTGTTTCCGCCTTTGTGATATGAATATCTGTGACTGAGTTGTGTTATGCTTATTTCTATATTTGTTTCCGAAGCCCATATAGCCACTGTGTGGTAGCTTTTAGTTTGTATTTTATATGTCGTATTTCCTCATGAAATGAAATGTAAGTTATATTATTTGACATATCGGTCCTCGCACAAAACAATTACACAGATAGTCGCTCCTCAACAGCCTTATTCTTCATGCTAGTCGACGGCATTACCCCGTAGTGTCCTTGGCTAGTGTGAGTATAGAGGTGGGGCGTCATAGCTTAGTATCAGAGCCAAACTTCGGAACAATGTAGAATAATCTAGCAAGGATCATAGCCCTAAGTCTTTCTTAGAAGTCATGCCATAGGATTTAAGTCGAGTCTTCGTACCGCTCTATCCTATTTCTTTTGTGATGCCTTGTTTTATCAATCAAGTTTGTTTGAAATTCATTCTGAGAATAAACTTTTTCCTCTTCTTTCTTTCTTTCTTAAAGAAGAAGAGATGGTTAAATCTAGCAGTCCTAGCGCTGGTCAATCCAGTAATCCTTATCTGGATGGCGTATTCATGTCTGCCCAACAACTTTTGGATCTTGTAAAAAATCAAAGGTTTATCTGTGCTTTGAGTAAGAACCCCAAAAAGGTTTTACCTATGAAACTAGAAGTTCCTTTCGACCAGTTTGTAGATATCACTCTTCGACTCGAAGAGGCCAATAAAGAAAGCGATGTTGAAGTTGTGGGTGTCAAACAGAACTTCTACAACAACAAGAGGCCTATTAAGTTCAAAAGCCCTAATCCCAACAAGAAAGGGAAGCAGGCAACTTCGGTAGCAAAGACTCCTACCTCTAGTCGTGGACAATGCTACAATTGTGGTTCTATGGACCACTATGCAAATAAGTGTTCGAAACCCTTTTCTTGTCGCTATTGCAAAGGTTTGGGTCATCTTTTACCTTCATGTCCCAAACTTCAAAACAAGAAAGAGGGAAGGCTAAATGTTGTGCAAGCCCCTTGTAACACTTCTCTTGGTCAAGGTATTTCTCATTCTATCCTTGATGGCATTATTATATTTCGTGACCTCCCTATTCGAGTTCATTTTGATACGGGTGCATCTCACTCTTTTATATCAAAAGAACTTGTTGATACCTTTTCTTTAAATATTATGGGTTTTATGACTTCACTGAGAATTGCGAATCCGGTTGGTGGATCCACAACACTCAGTTTGCTTTGTAAAGATGTCGAGATTATTTTATGTGATTATTCTTTCCGCACCGATTTGCATGTTATACGCTACTTAGGTTTCGGAAATGATTTTAGCAATGGATTGGCTTAATCTATATTAATTCCACATCCTATGTCCCAAGAGGACTATCCATCTTTGATATTCTCAATCTATTAAGCAGATTTCTATTATTCTTAATGATTTTGATTTCTGAATTCGGTGGCATCATTTTAACTAAACCCACTTGATGAGGAAGATGTTATTTCCCTTACTCAAGTAGTTCGTGAATTTCCCGGTATCTTTGAGCTTGTCTTAGGATTACCACCTAAGCGATCTATTGAGGGGTGCTAAGGTCTTTTCAGCTCGACCTTACCACTGGTTTTCATCAGCTTCGTATTACAAAGGATAGCATTCCTTTGACATCGTTCTGTACTCGTTGTAGATCTTATGAACGGCTTGTTATGTCGTTCGATTTGACAAACCCTCTAGCTTATTTCATCCATCTTATGAATCGAGTATTCTGCAAATATCTCGATGAGTCCGTCTTTGTATTCATTGATTATGGATGAAAACAACAATTTAAAATTTGCAAATCTTTTTAATAAGATATTTATAAGTATAATTGGATTTTATTCTTAAAATGAGCAAAGAATATTCGTAAAATTTTAAGAGACATTTTTGTCAAATAGAAGATGATTTTGTGTTGTATTGCCCATTGAGTGCTTTAAGAATTCTGGTCAATGCGTCTGATCAACGTTATCGATAGGAATCTCCTAAACGCTATGATGAGACAATCAGACACAGTAAATTGACTTGTAATAAGTAAATTTTTCTAAAAAGATAATTACACAAAGTAATTATAATTTTGAAAGTTTTAGCTTTTCGGGAAAGAGGATTAATTAAAAGAACTCCTTTCCGATGCTCCTATTCTTGTGATTCCCGAAGGGAATCAAGACTTTATTGTTTGTATTGATGCTGGTCGTGTTGGTTTGGGTGCCGTTCTCATTCAAAGGGAACGTGTTATCGCTTATACTTCTATACAATTAAAGCCTACCGAGACTGGATATGCCACTCATGATCTAGTGCTCGCGGCCATTGTTTTCGCTCTTAGAATTTGGCATCATTATCTTTTGGGAGAGAAATTAGTTCTCTACATCGATCATAAATCTTTGAAATATTTATTTTCTCAAAAGGAACTTAATTTGCATCAACAACGTTGGCTTGAGTTCCTAGCATCTTATGATCTTGATATTCTCTATATTCCCGGAAAGGGAAATCGTGTTGCCAATGCCATTAGTCGTAAGCAACAAGCAGTTGTTTCCATGATGATATCCGAATGGAATGATCTCGAGACTTTTTCCACATGTGAGATTCGAGATCGTGTATCCGATTTGTGTTCATCTCTTGTTTTATGTAGCCTTGAGGCTCATCCTTCTCTTTTAGACCGCATTCTTGAAGCTCAAAAGCATGATCCCGAATTGGCTCTTCTTAGCCAAGGTTGTAGGAATCAAAATAAGGTTGATGGTTTGAAAGACTTTGATATTGATGCTCGTGGCGACATTCGACAATTTGGTAGACTTATTGTGCCAAATATTATTGATCTTCGTAAAGATATTTTAGAAGATTCTCATCGTTCTAAATTTACCATTCATCCCGGTAGCAGTAAAATGTATGCGGATATGAAGCGACTTTATTATTGGGATGGAAGGAAATCTGATATTGCTAACTTTATTAAGCATTGCATGACTTGCCAACTCGTGAAGGCCGAACATCAAAGTCCCGGTGGGTTATTGCAACCTTTATACATTCCCGTTTGGAAGTGGGATCAAGTCTCCATGGACTTTATTGACGGTCTTCCCCGTTCTCGTTCGGGTCATGATAGCCTATGGGTGATAGTATAGATTTACAAAATCCGCCCATTTTCTTCCCGTTCGGTCCAATCGGACCGTACCTCTTTTGGCTAAACTCTATGTCAAAGAAATTGTTAAATTGCACGGAGTTCCTACTTCTATTGTTAGCGATCGTGATCCATTATTTACTAGCGGATTTTGGAAAGGTCTTCAAAAAGCTTTGGGAACAAAGCTTAATTTTAGCACCTCTTATCATCCTCAGTCCGATGGACAAACCGAGCGTGTGAATCAAACTCTTGAAGATCTTCTTCTTGCATGTTTTCTTGATTTTGGTGGAAGTTGGGAAGATCATAATTCTCTTGTTGAGTTTTCCTATAATAATAGCTTCTAATCTAGTATTGGTAGGGCACCTTTCGAGGTACTCTACGGAAGGCCGTGCCGATCTCCTTCGTGTTGGCTTGAAGTCGGTGAGAAGCTGGTGTTAGGTCCAGACTTTATTGGTGTTCATTTGTGTTTCACCTATGAAGGGTGTTGTGCGTTTCAGTTGATTGGGAAAATTAGCACCTCGATATGTTGGTCCCTTTCCCATCACCGAACGTATTGGTTCCGTGGCTTATCGTCTTTTATTACCGGCTCAATTTTCTACTATCCATGACATGTTCCACGTTTCTCAACTACGGAAATGCCTTAGGGATTCCGATTCTAATCTTGAGCCCGGTGTTATTGAAGAAATTGAAGTTTCACCAAATTTGACTTATGAGCAACATCCTATTCGTATCATTGCTTCGGAGGTTAAACGCCTTCGAAATAAAGATGTTCCGCTTGTGAAAGTTCAATGGTCCTCAAATCACAAGGATTGCTCTTGGGAATCCAGAGAATTCATCGAGCGAACACATCCGGACTTACTCTCTCTGGCTCCTTAAGGTGAACTTCTCATTTCAAAATTTCTTCTTTTGTGTTGTTATGCCTTAGTATGGTTGTTACTTTTTATTTTCCTCTTAATTATTGCGAGGACGCAATTTCTTTAAGGTGGGGAGTCTGTAACAACCCGCATATTTCATGATGGTATATTTAAATGTTTTATTTAAATATAGCATCGTTAATCGGATTAAAGTCTGAAATGTTACTTTTTGTAAACTGTCGAATTGAGACTCGAGACCACTTCCATTGAGTCCAAAATGACGTTTACAACTTTTTTGAGTATAAACATCAATATGTTTGGAGTTGAGTAGAATTTTTCTATTTTTCTATTTTGGGCTTTGGGTTTGGGTTTCAGCCCACTAACCCAACATAATACACTAACTCCACTCAACTCCTCTTCATTCACTCATTCTATTTCCTAACACTCAAGCTAAAGTAAAAATAGGGGAAAGAATGGGAAATAGAAATTCCTAAACCCTAGTTTTATTTAGGAAACTCAAATTCAAGTCCAAAATCATAGAGAAGCTTAGGTAAGCATCCTCTTCTTCTTCTCCATCTCAATCTCTCTTCAATTCTCAGAAATTCCTAACCCTAACTTAGGAAAAACTTCACATTTGATAATAGATTGAAGATTCTAGAGGTGTATTGAAGAGGAATTGGTCTTGCTTTGTTTTAAAGCCTCTCATTAGTTATCTTTGAGTTTTAAAGGTGAGTTCTTGAACTTACATCTATGTCTATAGCTTTCATTGTTGTTAGGTATGAATTCCTAACATCTATTCCATGTTCATTTGCTTTTGATTTGAATTGATTTGGTGAATTTTCCAATTTTGGGTTTTTGAAGTCAAAATCTTTAATGATCCTATCTTGGATGTTTGAACATGTTATTTGTGGCGTATCGAAGAGCTTATATGGCTGGGTTGTCGATTGGCATAAATCCCTAGCATCCATCGCTCATTCGATCCTATTTCGGTTTGGATTTGCCCTTTTTGGGCTAGGCTGTTCTTTTTGCCTCCCAAGAAATTTCAGATGTCTGAATTGAAAATCCAGACGTATGAAAGGGTTGTGGAAATAATTATAAAAAAGGCAGAGCTAAAATCCAAACGTCTGGAACAAAATCCAACCGTCTGAAATGGTTCTGGAATTAAAACTAGAGACCAAATCCAGACGTCTGGATTAACCCTCCAGACGTTTGGAACTGTTCATTTTTTCCTATTTAGGCTGTTTGTGTGGGTTTCCAATTTTTAATCGACTATTGTTGATCCGAGTAGTTGTTATCACTTTTATCGACTTTGATGATTTATTTTTCGGGATTTTTGGGAATATCCATTTTGATGGATTCGGTATCGATTTCTATGGATTTGATTCACGTCTTCGTATATGAATTTTTGGTGATTGATTGTTTCTACAATCATTTCTATGATTTGTCACTTTAAAATACAAAGGTTTTTATACTAGTAGTAAATACTCAAACTCTTTCATTAAAACGATTTCAACACTATTTTAATACAAATCTCATTTCTAAAACCGTTTTCCAATCTACTAGTATATACCTTTACCTCATTTGTATGAGAAATCTAATTAAATGGCTTAGCAAAACAAGTGGTATGAAACGCTTGCGTTTACTTCGTCGGTTAATTCTTGGACTTGTTCGATTGAACTCTTGTGACAATTTTCGAGTGGAAATCTACAGTTTGTTCGTAAATATTTAAGTTAAGCTAGTGGTTATGGGACATGAAGCTAAATAGATTTATTTACTAGCTTAGTGTAATTGACACTCCTTATTGATCAATGATGATCATTTTATGGTTTAGACTAGCGATATGCGACGTCTCTTTGTCCGCGTGGGGGACTGTACCCCATTCTATTGAGCTTCGTCTCATTTTTATAGGCTAGCAACCTACTAGTTTTATGGAGTTCGGTTCATCGGGCGTACCGTTATTGCACTACATCGTTGTTCCGATTATTTGAGTTTCTGGTTCATCGGTCGTACCTTTATTGCACTACGTCGTTGTTCCGAATTATTTGAGTTTCGGGTTCATCGGGCGTACGGTTATTGCACTACATCGTTGTTCCAAAATATTTGAGTTTTAGGTTGATCGGGCGTACTGTTATTGCACTACGTCGTTGTTCCAACTCATTTGATTTTCAGGTTCCTCGGGCGTACCGTTATTGCACTACGCTGTTGCACCGGCTCTATGGTTAGCGACCATGGGATAGCGACCCGTTTGTGACACACGTGTTGGTGAGTTTTCATGCTCCCGTTTGTGATAGGCCTTCCCCTTTTTGTGATTTCTGGATTTCTAGTTGATGATTTCTAGAATTTGTGTTTCACCAATTTTTATGCGATTGGCATTGATATGTTTTTGTCAATATTTGTGTTTTGGGGAATAATCTGAAGAATATGACATTCTTTTTGGTGTTTGAGAATGTTTGAGATATTGTATGATTTTTGTTGTTATCTGATGTATACTTGTCACAGTATGTCATTATTGTTATCATATGTTTTTGTGATATCTCTTATCCGATCTCATTTTATATGATATTTATAGCTAGACTGATCCATTTATTATTTTCTTCTTAAATAATACTTGGGTCAGACCGAGGTATTTGAGGTGCTTCTGCTTGACTCCTTATCTGGATCATCATCTGATTTTTGACTAACTACTTTAGATTAGTAGTTTTTGTTATTATACATTCTAGATAGAGACTCCCTGATGTATACATATTCTTTTGTCTAGTACTTGTACCTATTCTTTTGTGATGTAGTGGATCTTGTATGACCACTACTTTGATGTACACTTCTATGTGTTATATTCAATCTGTTTCCGCCTTTGTGATATGAATATCTGTGACTGATTTGTGTTATGCTTATTTCTATATTTGTTTCTGAAGCCCACATAGCCACTGTGTGGTAGGTTTGAGTTTGTATTTGATATGTCGGATTTCCTCATGAAATGAAATGTAAGTTATATTATCTGACATATCGGTACTCGCACAAGGCAATTACAAAGATGGTCGCTCCTCAACAACCTTATTCTTCGTGCTAGTCGACGGCATTACCCCGTAGTGTCCTTGGCTAGTGTGAGTATAGAGGTGGGGCATCACAGCTTAATTTCATTCCGTTCTTTGTTATCATTTTTATGTTTGGATCATGTCCAAATTCTTTTCACTACCAATAATTCTAAAAGAATTTCCTTCGTTATGAAGTTGGCATTTCTTGAAACAAAAATTCGATTTTTGTACAATAGAACAGGTATTCATAAATATTTCATGAATTACCTATATATGTGTATAAGATTGATTTGGTTTTTAAGTTTACTCAGCTTATGTTCATAACATAAACTGATCAATCAATAAAAATCGATCCCAAAGTCCTTTGGAGTGGTCCACACAAGGTCCCTCATGAACAAGTATTATGTGCATTCTCTCAACTCACACAACCTCTCAACTCTCCTTGACCAAGGATATATAGGGCTTTCTTATAAACTTTTATCTTATAGGATCTCGTAAACTATGTTTTAAACAAAATTAATTTAAACCTCATGTACTTACTCTTGAGTACGTGACCTTATAGAAAGTTGCTAACTTAACTTCATTCATCATCATTCGTACTTAGTACAAAAAAGTGTGATTACTCCTTATCAGCAAATCTATTGTATCACAAGGAGGAGTGACCACTGAGATTGAATCTTATTCAATTTTAGTTACTTTTGGAACCGTTTTCCTATATACTCACATTTTCGATCAAATCTAATTTTCCTATTTCCTTGGCACGCTATGTTTTCTACTTCTATTTTATATACAACGCACTTATCATGAATACATTACTTGTGTATAAAATACACATAAGTATTGTATGATAATTCATTTGTGAATTAAATGGGGTTTGTGGAAGAGTTTTGGTATCATCAGACTTTTGACTTCATATATCTTTATATATCAATCTGAAGGTTTCACCACTCCTATGTCACTCCCACTAAATGGGTGCTTTGTTCTTAATTCCAAAATAATTATGAACATTTCAAATACTTATGTATTTTCTAATGCATCACTTTTGTTATGAAAACAAATACCAATATTACAGTTTTTCCTTGTAATGAAATATTCATATTGAAGTAAAACTATGTCTACTTTCAACCAATACTGAAAGCAATTAGTATATCATAAATTAGATTTGGTATATTTACGAAAACATTTTTCCATAACTTGATACGTCCACTAAGAATTTTTTTATGTTATTCTCCTATTATTTGCCTTATTACTATAATAGTTTATGAAATATGAAGCTCCATTCAATGGCTTATTGTAGAATTTTATTTCAAGCACTATAACTAGTTTACAGTCATGAGTTTCAGATCAGATTTCTTGAACTCAAAGAAATAAATTTCACTAAAAATGATTTTTTATACGAAAATACACTTGGAATAGAAATCATATTTCTCATTCCATATTAAGTATCCTTTTAAATTTTAAACAATTCTCATTTTCAATGTCCTTATTGATAGAGGAGCGATAGTTCACACTTTTCATCCCAACTGTGCTTATTTTTCATTCGCTTTTCTTTAAAATGGTGGAACTATTTGAAAGAAAACTTTACTATAAAACTTCACCAAATCCTTTACAAAAATGAATTTGGGTATTCTTAACATTTTAAGAATATCGGATAAGTTGCACTTAAGCAAACCGATCGAAACTGATAATTCTATAATCGAATTCTTAGGTCAATCTTTAATCCTTGGTCCTTTTATTGTAATAAAATTCCTACTGCATTCAATAATATTGCACATATGATTTTGCACTAATATTTATTTGCTCATTTTAGGTGAATCAACTTCATTAACATTTCGTACATTATGAACGTGACTTGTTTACTATACAACTTTTGGATGTGATCTAATATGGATCAAACACACATATTATTATATTGCTTTGGAGTTCAAAAATTATAGAAGAAAATATAAATTCTCAAGCAAATAAATACTTACATGATCGAGGCACTAATGTTTTTCATAGTTATATAACTTCGACACTTGCATTGTTCTTAAAGCATAACATGCCATAGAATTTAAAGGTGAGTATAATATATATTTCTTTATCAATCTTTAATTTATTTCATTTGTATTCTTAGTTGATAAACATTTTATTAATTATTATTAGTTTTACATATTTATCGATCAGGATTATTTCATATTATTTTAACTTTATATAGCAAATGTTCATACAATATTAAAAAGGTTAAATGTTACATTTCATTTTTCTTATAAGACTCCCACTTGATTTTTATGTTTCACAAAACCCTAAGAAAAACATATAAATCTTTCGATTTCTCTAGTGGGTGTCAGGACACGCTTACTTTGGGATTCTGACCTTGAGGAAAGTTCAAAAAATCGTGGGCCCGTAAGCGATACCTTTATCAGTTATATCATATAAAACACCTAACCCATGGTCTTTTTCCTTATCTTATCTTAACCTTAAGGAAAGCTCAACAAATCATGGTAGCTTATTCACTCGCACCCACCATTTCAGGACATCATTTACCTTGAGCAAAGCTCAACAAATACGTGCATGTATCCTACCTCGTAAAGTCAATATAGTAATAGTACAACACATAATATATCTAGTTTGAGGAAAGCTCAACAATTAAAGAGTATGGAAGTAATCTATTGATATATAAATGGTAGAGGACAATTTATATTAAAGATTTATAATCTTTGATACATACATATATTGAGTGATATCAATTTAGGGAATAATGTATTTCTTATGAAATACCCTCATGATTCAAGTATCGAATACATTAAAATCACGGTATATATAGAATACATTTGCATTTATTCCTTAAATCAAATTTGGGTTTCTTTCCAATTCCACTTAATTTTATACGTGTATCGTTTTATAAGTATTATCTTATTTATAACTTTTATAATTTAATTTACTTATATAATATATATATGTACAAGGTTTTAAATCTTGGATTTCGGTCATGTTTCATCTCGGGATTTTAAAATAGGCTATCTCGTATCGGAGGAGATCTCAAAAGAGATAAGTGCATCTTGGGTGAACATCTCAGATTTACATCTTGGGTCTTAAAGATACATCTTGGGAATATCTTGGAGTAATTTATTTGTCTAAAATTAATATTTTGATGATTTATTTAACAATTATAATTTTTTTCATAAAAATAAAAATTATAACATACTTGATTTGCATAGGAAAAACAATTGATATTATTGTTTTGGAAAAGAGTGGTAGCTTAATTAACTTAATTTATTTGGTAATGATTGAATAATATCCTTCTATATGAACATAAAAAAGAAATGAAGTCCTTTATAGTGACTCATCAGGAATAAAAGTAAAAAAAACTATATCTAGAGAGTTCGTAAATAGTAATTGGATTGGGTAGTTTCTTTCGTATCTATATAAAAATAAATAAATATTAAGTAAATGAAGAATAAGATACGATTTTAGGTGAGATCGCGGATTGAGATATCAATCCATATTCCGGATGAGATTTGAAAATTTCAAACGAGATGAGTATTAAGGTAGATATAATGAGATTTGATGTTTCATCTCATCTAATTGGAAAAAGGAGACCTTGTAGGCGATCTTGAGCGAAAGATATGATATTTAAAACCATGTATATGTATCTTATTAATTTAATCTTATATAATTAATTCTAGTTCTTATTAAGTAGATCATATTTAATTAATTTAATTTATTTTATATTACTCATCATAAACTATTTAAGATAGTTAATCAACTATAACAGTTATAGTTTATTTATGTGTAATCATATAATGGTTATCGCTTGCCTGACTTGAACGGCTTTCCTTTGCTAGGAGATCGTCACTTTTACTAGATAGAACAAAAGCGTCGATTTTGATACATCTGATCATTTGTGTGCGAGGTTGTCGCTCTCAGACCTGGTTGGTCTAAGGGGATCAATGGCTACGTGATATGGAAGTGGGGAGGAACTGATTGTCTATGAGTACGAGTGTAGATAAAGATAAGGGGCTCAAATTCTCTCTTCTACGCAAATTCATAGGAGACTTCTAATTAAGATATTGGGCGCCTGGTATACCAATGACCCAATATATTAATTGGCAGAAGGGCTTAGGACCTTCTTAGTTAGTTCCCAGCAGCCCCGAGCTCTGCAGAGCGAGCCCTCCAGGTCAGATGAACAAGAAAGAGAAGGAATGGTAGTCCGATTACTTGATGATTAGTGCATCGACTAAACAAGTCCGATTCGTTCCCGTTGCCCCGGGCTACTTTATGGTCTTAAGCGGGTTGGCTTTCCCACTGAGCAGGGCATGGAAATCAAGTGGTAGATAGGTTTATTGGACTAGATGAGCAGCCAACTCCGATTAAAGAAAGTTCGGCAATATCATAAAAAAAATGAAACTTCTACGGTCTATTCCGGCTTAGTTCGGCATAACCTTGGTATTGGCTTATGTTCGTTTGAGCATAACTATAACAATTATAATTGTACAGATATATCAGTATATCTTTTTTAATCAATTAACTTTTAGTTAATTATTTAATTTAATTTAATTATTCATATTAATTAAATTTAAAATTATAAAATTTTAAAACTAATTGTTTAAATTCGTAAAATAATTTTGAAACATTTGAAAGCATTTTATAAATTTTTTAAAATTCTCTTTTATGTTTTAAAATTAATTTTTAAGTTTAAAATATATTTTAAATTTTCAAAAAAAATTTGAAAATTAGCCCAAGGCCTAAAATCAATTTGAGCATTTATTTTAGGGATAACCTTTTGGCTTACATTATCTTTCAGGCCAGGCTAGAAGCTAGGTAGGGCTTAGTACTTGTTACACAAGCCTAACCTTCGATACTTGTAATGAACTGGTATTTCGAACCATTCACATCCACATATGTCGGACTTGAATTGCTCAAAATATCATATTGTTAATTTATATTTGGCAAAACTCAGCATATACAGTAAATAAATCAATCACAGAATCACAGACACAGAGTATTACAACAATAAGCAGCAGAGTAGATAAATAGTAGTTCATGAAGTTACTATAAAACATCAGAGTCTGAAACAAAATACAATAGAATCTCAAATACAATTGAATCTCAAATACATAAGCAATTGACGAGTCTGAACATAGATGACTGGAATAAACTGGAATAACTGAAAGTTGGATAGATAGATCTTCAAACAAAACTCCAATCTCCAAAGGTGAGTCTCAAATGCTGTGACACTCAGTTTGACCCGAGTGTAAAGCAAAACACAAAAGACTCGAGTCAGGATTAACATTCTTATATTAATAAATTCAACTGAAGTGAAATGTCAACTGAAATACAAGTAACTTAAAGGATGTTTGGGATTTCCATCCTCTAAGGATCCGTGGAACTATCTACTATGTAGTAATATACGCTATTATAATATGTCTATAGTAAAGTAAACTATTAAAATAGCGTTAAGGCTTTACCTATATCCCCCTTAACACATTTTTATATATTCCCATGGTCTATACAGTACCGTGATTCCTCCGTAAACTTGAGGGCTATCAAAGGCACACCATAGGTATGGTACAAACCAAACTCGTAGAAGGTGCGCTAGGGCATGCGACAAGGCACTCGAGGCAATTCCAGGGTAGATATACCGTTTGCGGATCCGGACTGGTGGTAACGCATAGCAGCTACTACCACCCACCTCGTGACACACTCCCAAATCAAAGGGTGCACCCAATCAAGTCACAAAAGCAATAGAATGGTATCAAAGAAATGTGTCCGATAGGAGGAATGACCTCACTTGTCCCGGCGTGGCTCCTGTTTTAGCAACATCAAGCTGACTCACGGGAGTCAGGGCTACGTAAATACCATATAGAATCGTCACCAAACCATCCTACTTCATTCTAGAACCTCCACCATGTACATATTTGTTAAAATGGTTTTCGGTATTGGTAGAGAGTATGGCAATATCTGATCCCGGTCTCTTTAACAACCAAACGCTTATTTCACACCGTGGTCATTTCAATTCAAATAGTTCATACTTCATATCAAAATATCATATTCATTTCAAAACCATATCAATTTGATATCATTGTTCACTTTAAAAATATTCATTTTCAAAATCGTAACACTTTCAAAATTATACCCTTTCGAAATCATAACACTTTGGAAATTATAGCACTTTTGAAATCATAACACTTTGGAAATTATAGCACTTTCGAAATCATAACACTCTAGAAATCATAACACTTTTGGCTTAACCAGTGTAGATATTGAAAATAGTTTATATTAAAATAGTTATAAATTAAAATAGTTTATATATTAAAATAATTTATATATTAAAATAGTTTATATATATTAAAGTACTTTATATAATAAAATTTGTTTCCTCTAATTTCAACAATTGATTCAAATCATTTTATATTCCAAAATTTAATTTAAATCAATTCCAATTTAACCATTTCAATTAAGTTTATATATTCAAATATTTACAATATAAATTTCATTTATATTTCAACATTTAACTTTAAATATATTAAAATTAGAAAGTATTCACATAATCTTTTCAATAACAATTTACTAAAATCCCAATTTATAAATTTAAATCAATATTAAATATTCAATCTCAATTTTATTTAAAATTGAGAATATTCATTTAATCACTTTTTATCAAATTAAGTTATAAATTATATTTTCCAAATCTCAAAATCAATAAGTCAAGTAAATTCTTATTTAAATTCAATTATTAACCAATTTAAATTCTAAGTCAACATTAATTTATCTTCCCATCCTTTATTATTAAAGTTATAAAAATCTATTTTTAAAATAAAATTTTGAATAAATACCGAAACATATCATATACTACTTAAATTAAATTTTATTAAATTAAATCTTATTATTTAATTTATTCTATATTAAATTTATTTTTATATATTTTAAAAATAGTAAAATTATAATTTCAAAACTAACTTATAAATTTAAAATTTCCAAAACAAATAATTTTAAAAATCAAATTTTACAATGTAAAATATATTTATATTTAAAAATTAATACTTAATAAAATCCTTTCTTCCAAAACTTTGTAAATCATTTCAAAATATAGACCAACGGTGTCCGTATATAATTTTCTATCCTTTAGTCAAGTGATACAGATATTTATCATTTCAATCCGCAGATTAAATATCTACAGGTATAAATTATTTCAACCCGCAATCTCGAATTTGAAATCAATGAAAATCGCTTGGGCTTATCATTTCAACCCATAACGATTTTCCCCTATTTTACAACATCGTTCAGGTATGTATCATTTCAACCCATAGGGAATTCTAAATTAACAGGGAACTTGAAGAGTGAGAACAAATATGATAAAATATAACATATAAATAAAGGCATATATCATTAGTGATAAATTTAAATAAAATAGCAGGATATGGTGTCATATATCACATGTGAACAATTGCAGAAAATGGCATATCATATTTAACAAAATTAAATAACTAACAATTCAAATTTAACAGCATATTTCAATTGTCGTTTCAAGTGAAATCAAATTTACTAACTATAAGAATGTTAATCGTGAGTGACTGCTCACCTTTCGAGGCTAGAGAGATTCAACAATGAAATGAGTTACGAATCCAAGCACGAATTCCAAAGCGAAGCAAGATTGGCACGAATTTGACGAACAAAGCTGATAAATAGGAATCGATGAGAACAAATCAAATCAGCATGATATAAGCTGAACAAAATACATGTTATATATATTTATATATTTTTATTTGTTTCTAAAATAAATTCCAAAACATATATTTTCAAATCCATATTTAGTTCGAACACATATAAAATAAAATTCCTATATATATATATATACTTGAACCAAGCTCATATATACTTATATATAGACTAATATGTAAACATATATATGCTTACGTACTTATTATATTAAAAATAAAAAATTATAAAATCAATACAAATTATACTTTTGAACTCAAAAGATCATATATAAACTTAAATTTTTATATAAACAAACAAACAAATTGGTTACATATAACTTATATAATAACCTTATAATATGGACATAGTATATAAACTAAAATATGCCATATGACTAACGTAACATATATATATACATATACATATATACAAATATATATATATATACATATACATATATATATATAAACCAACATACCATCACCTACACAAACTTCTATATCACAGCTTATGTGCCACTTATACATAATTAAAATTTAAAATCTATGTACATTTATAAAAACTGTCAAATATATAACTTATACAAGGTAATAGCTAATATATATAAAATCTTATACTGACATAAACATCCATACTATACATAACTGGCAGATGATAACCTTAAATCAAAAAAAAAATTAAATAAGAACTTTATAAAAATCTAATTCAAAAGTCGATGTATTTCAATATACCACATGAAATCATTTCTCAAAGCCTATATACTACATGTATACTACATATTGTTACCTACACAAAAATGTTACAGGAGTATATAATATAATATAAATCAGATCTCAACCAAAATATGCATAAAATATATGTATACGTAAAAAATCAAACTCTTGCGCAAAAATATATAACTTATAAATAAACGTATAACATATATATATGATATATAACTTATATATATCACACAACAAATTATATCCAAACCTATTATACAACTTAGGTAATCTTTTAAATATATGTATATATACCTTAATAAGAAGTGAAGGAGGCTGCTGGTTCATGGTTGCTCAGAGGCGAGGGGTTTGCGAGCTTCGGGTGTAAGGTAGCTGAAGGGTGATGGGGTTTCGGCTGAAGGGTGGAAGGAGAAGAGCAAGGTGGGTGAGTGTCTGGGAGTTGAGGGTGGTTTCAGCCATGGTTTCGAAGAGGGAAAAATAGGAAGATGGGGATGAGCTATACGGCAGTTGAGGTGATGGCGGATCATGCTTTTGGGTGGCGGCCGAGCATTGTGGAGGCTGGAAGCTTGGGGATTTGGGCGGTTGGTGGAGCAATGGGAGGAGGCGCTTGGCTTCTCAGATCTAAAAGCAAACAGATATTTTGCTTAAAATTTTTGAACAAAACGAAAAAGGAACAGGCAAGCAAATATCAAAGAAAGAAAGAGCAGAGAGAAAGTGAACCAGAGAGGAGCAATCAACGAATATATGCTGAAATCATGCGAATAATAAAGGTCATAATATTGAATTCAGAAATTATTAAATGCAATGGTTGTTTGATTACATGGGGGACCAGGATATAATTGAAATCGTGGAATAGAAATGGTCACGCACATGGATTAAGGAATTAATAAAAGCAATCGAACTGTTTGATCTAAATCAGTGGATAACCGAATAGACACAAGAAAGCCCAAATGTTTTAAACGGTTACCGGTACGGCAAATTGTTTTGCAGTTTTCGCTGCGTACCGTACGCTGAAATTGACAAATGAATATACTGCGAAGATCAGCATGACGAGACAAACAAAATGGTACACAGATATAGTGATACGACCATCCTATCAAAAGTCGATATTCGTTACCAAAATGCTGCTAAAACGTCTAAAATAAGATAAACGGAGTAATAACAATCCAAATTTTGCGAAACGAAATATGACGTCTCACTCAGAAGATGATAAACATTTTTATTATGTAAAAATATTCAGGTTTGAGAAATATTTTATTATCATCTAATATTAACTGATTTATATTTTTAAAAAAATTACACAACAAAATAAACTTCCACATTATCTGATGAAAATTTACCATTTGCTATGTTTATAAAGACATATTCCAAATATTAAATTTTCATTTACAAATTTTATAATTTTAAATTTCACGAAAACTCGGTTACTTACATAAATAAATCATTAAAATATACGGGTCGTTACACTCTCCCGCACTCAAAACTTTTCGTCCCCGAAAAGGAAGGAGGTAGGAGAATAGAAACAACCAGAAGAAAAGATAGATTTGAAATATAAAGTACCAGATACCACAATTAATCTCAAACCATATAAACTTCATTTATTTTAAAATTGGTTTATGTTCAATTAATTGATTTCAATTCATTTTATTTAATCAGTCAAATTTATTGTGTTCACATTTGGTTGGCTTCAATTCCATATATTTTCATTCAATTGATTTGTTTTCAAATTTATTAACATTTATTACAAAATTTCTTACAAACGACGGTCATTTGATTTAACTTATTTATTAAATCCATTTGGCCCTAGCTAAGTTGATTTCACTTAAAATTTCAATTTCCATATTCTTAAGTTCATATTTATTTTCTTAAATAGCAAATTTTTCTCTCATTTAATTTATTCCACTTGACGTATTTTACAACATATATTAAGTGTATAAATATTTATTATAACCATTTATTATTCAACCAATTAATTCTCTTTTAAATGTTCAATTCATTATTCAATTTATTATTTATAAATTTTCTTAACAAAATATCATTTTGGACATCTTATTGTTCACATTTATATTGTATACTATTTAATTACCTATTCTCATTGACATTTAACTATTTCTGGGTAAGTTATCTTAAGGTTCTGAGTGTAATTAAATACTATACAAATTTTCCTTTTTATTTACAACATTTATATTAAGCCAGATTTTAGTTTGAACAATTTATTACTTAAGTTTCCTCTTATATAACCTTCACTTATATATTCACCCTAACATTTTAACTTTTGAATAATTTAGGTAAGTTATATATATTAGAATGCAATTGATTATTATACAAATAAATTTTATCCTATTTCAACTGTTTTAGGGTGTTTTAAATTCCAATTTAAAATTTAAACACTTCAAATATTTCAAAATTTTTGATTCATTTTAATAATTGAAAAACCTAACTTAACACAAAATTTAAATATTAAATTTCCGATTTCACTTCCCAACATCTTGAAATAAATATACACATATACCTATATATTTATTAAATCAAATCATACTCAAGAAATTTAAATCAAATCAATTTTTCAAAATAAAGTGTAGCACGGCTACTAAGTGGTCTCTCAATTTCGAGACTCGAAAATGAATGTCAATGATGCTGTAGTCATCACCGAAATTACTTTCCAACGGCAAAATAGGAGAGTACTGACTCACTTCTTTTAAAATTTCTATGGAAACAATTTTCATTCGAAAATACTTTCAAATAATATAATTTCAAAACTTTGAAAACCAAATTTTGAAAGGCACCGGAAATTTAATTCTTAAATTTAAATTCATTACATTTTAAAATCAGGTTTTAAACCATATTTTAAAGTTCAACAATAGTTAAGGTTTAGAAATGTTGACCAAACCATAAATGAAAATCTAGTATTATCATTTCTAACAAATAATTCATTTAACTATCCAATTTCAGAAAAATATACCTTTATATATAAAATATAATCATACATAAATTTATTCCATTTACAAATTTCAAAAACAATTTTATGTCAGTTCGCTCTAGTCAAGTGTTTTGGAATTCCTATCGATAGCGTTAGCTAGATGAATCGATCGAAACCCAAAATTCAAACTTAACAACTCAAACAACACAATATAAAACATTTTAATATTAATTACAAATACACTCCCTCACAGGATGATTCAATAATGGATTTTAAAACAAGGATAAAGGTTCAATTTAAATGAACCCTTGTCAAAGAGAATTCTAACTGAAATAAGGAGGCTCAAAAGTGAGATAAGATAGATAGATTACAAAAGAGAAAAGATGGATAGACTTATATAAATCGCGGGCGATCTTAACCGGTCAGCCGAGATTTCGAGAATAAAATCAATGCGGAATTAAATTTCCTGCATGGGAGAAAGAGAAAGTGACTTCACCCAATATTAGGAGAATCTCTGATTATCGGAGTGGAGTCGAGATTACAAGGGAATTACCCTGATCGTCTACTAGACATGGTTTGGGCCTTTCACGAAATAATAGCATCTAATCCGAGGACGTAAAAATCTTCGGTGAATCGATGCATGTTGCAAAAGAGTTCACCCCATTTTACCAATCATACTAAGGTTGTCAGAACAGAAATGGAGTTATGGGATGCTCCAGTATCTAGGAGAATACTAGGAAGGGTACGAATGGATTTCAAAACAAAGGGGAGAGTTCCAAAAATCCGAAAGGAATCCGTCAAAGAGGAGAAATTCAAGCTCGAACGAAGGTGATTCTGTAATTAAATTTTACTCCATATGCTAAGTTTTGCCTAAACCAGAGCTCTGATACCACTTGTAACGACCTGATATTTCGAACCATTCGCATCCACACATGTCGGACTTGAATTGCTCAAAATATCAGATTGTTAATTTATATTTAGCAAAACTCAGCATATACAGTAAATAAATCAATCATGGAATCACAGACACAGAGTATTACAACAATAAGAAGCGGAGTAGATAAATAGTAGTTCATGAAGCTACTATAAAACATCAGAGTCTAAAACAAAATACAACAGAATCTCAAATACAATTGAATCTCAAATACATAAGCAATTGACGAGTCTGAACATAGATGACTGGAATAAACTGGAATAACTGAAAGCTGGATAAATAGATCTTCAAGCAAAACTCCAATCTCCAAAGGTGAGTCTCAAATGCTGTGACACTCAGTCTGACCCGAGCGTAATGCAAAACTTAAAACACTCGAGTCAGGATTAACATTCTTATATTAATAAATTCAACTCAAGTCAATTGTCAACTGAAATACAAGTAACTTAAAGGATGTTTGGGAATTTCATCCTCTAAGGATCCATGGAACTATCTACTATGTAGTAATATACACTATTATAATATGTCTATAGTAAAGTAAACTATTAAAAGAGCATTAAGGAGTTACCTATATCCCCCTTACCACATTTTTATATATTCCCATAGTCTATACAGTACCGTAATTACTCCATAAACTGGAGGGCTATCAGAGGGCACTCCATAGGTATGGTACAAACCAAACTCGTAGAAGATGCGCTAGGGCATGCGACAACGCACTCGAGGCAATGCCAGGGTAGATATACCGTTTACGGATCCGGACTGGTGGTAATGCATAGCAGCTACTACCGCCCACCTCGTGACACACTCACAAATCAAAGGGTGCACCCAATCAAATCACAAAATCAATAGAATGGTATCGAAGAAATGTGTCCGATAAGAGGAATGACCACACTTGACCCGGCGTGGCTCTTGTTTTAGCCGCACCAAGCTGACTCATGAAAGTTAAGGCTACATAAATACCATATAGAATCGTCACCAAACCATCCTACTTCATTCTGGAATCTCCACCACGTACACAGTTGTTAAAGTGGTTTTCGGTATTGGTAGAGAGTATGACAATATCTGATCCCGGTCTCTTTAACAACCAAACGCTTATTTCACACTGTGGTCATTTCATTTCAAATAGTTCATACTTCATATCAAAATATCATATTCATTTCAAAACCATATCAATTCGATATCATTGTTCACTTTAAAAATATTCATTTTCATAATCGTAACACTTTCAAATTATACCTTTTCGAAATCATAACACTTTGGAAATTATAGCACTTTTGAAATCATAACACTTTGGAAATTATAGCACTTTCGAAATCATAACACTTTGGAAATCATAACACTTTTGGCTTAACCAGTGTAGATATTGAAAATAGTTTATATTAAAATAGTTATAAATTAAAATTGTTTATATATTAAAATAATTTATATATTAAAATAGTTTATATATATTAAAGTACTTTATATAATAAATTAGTTTCCTCTAATTTCACAAATCGATTCAAATCATTTTATATTCCAAAAGTCAATTTAAATCAATTCTAGTTTAACCATTTCAATTAAGTTTATATATTCAAACATTTACAATATAAATTTCATTTATATTTCAACATTTAACTTTAAATTTATTCAAATTGGAAAGTATTCACTTAATCTTTTCAATAACAATTTATTAAAATCCCAATTTATAAATTTAAATCAATATTAAATATTCAATCTCAATTTTATTTAAAATTGAGAATATTCATTTTATCACTTTTTATCTAATCAAGTTATAAATTATATTTTCCAAGTCTCAAAATCAATAAGTCAAGTAAATTCTTATTTAAATTCAATTATTAACCAATTTAAATTCCAAGTCAACATTAATTTATCTTCCCATCCTTTATAGTTAAAGTTATAAAAATCTATTTTTAAAATAAAATTTTGAATAAATACCAAAACATATCATATATTACTTAAATTAAATTTTATTAAATTAAATTTTATTATTTAATTTATTCTATATTAAATTTATTTTTATATATTTTAAAAATAATAAAATTATAAGTAAAATCTTAAAATTATAATTTCAAAACTAACTTATAAATTTCAAATTTCCAAAACATATATTTTAAAAATCAAATTTTACAAAGTAAAATATCTTTATATTTAAAAACTAATACTTAATAAAATCCTTTCTTCCAAAACTTTGTAAATCATTTCAAAATATAGACCAACGGTGTCCGTATATAATTTTCTATCCTTTAGTCAAGTGATACAGATATTTATCATTTCAATCCACAGATTAAATATCTACAGGTATAAATTATTTCAACCCGCAATCCCAAATTCAAAATCAATGAAAATCGCTTGGGTTTATCATTTCAACCCATAACGATTTTCCCCTATTTTACAACATCGTTCAGGTATGTATCATTTCAACCCATAGGGAATTCTAAATTAACAGGGAACTTGAAGAGTGAGAACAAATATGATAAAATATAACATATCAATAAAGGCATATATCATTAGTGATAAATTTAAATAAAATAGCAGGATATGGTGTCATATATCACATGTGAACAATTGCAGAAAATGGCATATCATATTTAACAAAATTAAATAACTAACAATTCAAATTTAACAGCATATTTCAATTGTCGTTTCAAGTGAAATCAAATTTACTAACTATAAGAATGTTAATCGTGAGTGATTGCTCACCTTTCGAGGCTAGAGAGATTCAACAATGAAATGAGTTACGAATCCAAGCATGAATTCCAAAGCGAAGCAAGATTGGCACAAATTTGACGAACAAAGCTGATAAATAGGAATCGATGAGAACAAATCAAATCAGCTTGATATAAGCTGAACAAAATACATGATATATATATTTATATATTTTTATTTGTTTCTAAAATAAATTCCAAAACATATATTTTCAAATCCTTATTTAGTTCGAACACATATAAAATAAAATTCCTATATATATATATACTTGAACCAAGCTCATATATACTTATATATAGACTAATATGTAAACATATATATAAGCTTACATACTTATTATATTAAAAATCAAAAATTATAAAATCAATATAAATTATATTTTTGAACTCAAAAGATCATATATAAACTTATATGTTTATATAAACAAACAAACAAATTGGTTACATATAACTTATATAATAACCTTATAATATGGACATAGTATATAAACTAAAATATGTCATATGACTAACGTAACATACATACATACATATATATATATATACATATATATATATAAACCAACATACCATCACCTACACAAACTTCTATATCACAGCTTATGTGCCACTTATACATAATCAAAATTTAAAATCTATGTACATTTATAAAAACTGTCAAATATATAACTTATACAAGGTAACAACTAATATATATAAAATCTTATACTGACATAAACATCCATACTGTACATAACTAGCAGATGATAAACTTAAATAAAAAAATCAAATAAGAACTTTATAAAAATCTAATTCAAAAATCGATGTATAACAATATACCACATGAAATCATTTCTCAAAGCCTATATACTATACGTATACTACATATTGTTACGTGCATAAAAATGTTACAGGAGTATATAATATAATATAAATCAGATCTCAACCAAAATATGCATAAAATATATGTATACGTAAAAAAATCAAACTCATGCGCAAAAATATATAACTTATATATAAACGTATAACATATATATGATATATAACTTATAAATATAACACAACAAATTATATACAAACCTATAATACAACTCAGGTAATCTTTTAAATATATGTATATATATACCTTAACAAGAAGTGAAGGAGGTTGTTGGTTCAAGGTTTCTCAGAGGCGAGGGGTTTGCAAGCTTCGGGTGTAAGGTGGCTAAAGGGTGATGGGGTCTCGGCTGAAGGGTGGAAGGAGAAGAGCAAGGTGGGTGAGTGTCTGCGAGTTGAGGGTGGTTTCGGCCATGGTTTCGAAGAGGGAAAATAGGAAGATGGGGATGAGCTATACGGTAGTTGAGGTGATGGCGGATCATGCTTCTGGTTGGCGGCCGAGCATTGTGGAGGCTGGAAAGCTTGGGGATTTGGGCGGTTGGTGGACCAAGGGGAGGAGGCGCGTGGCTTCTCAGATCTAAAAGCAAACATATATTTTGCTTAAATTTTTTGAACAAAACGAAAAAGGAATAGGCAAGCAAATATCAAAGAAAGAAAGAGCAGAGAGAAAGTGAACCGGAGAGGAGCAATCAACGAATATATGCTGAAATCATGCGAATAATAAAGGTCATAATATTGAATTCAGAAATTATTAAATGCAGTGGCTATTTGATTACACGGAGGACCAGGATATAATTGAAACCATGGAATAGAAATGGTCACACACATGGATTAAGGAATTAATAAAAACAATCAAACTATTTGATTTAAGTCAGTGGATAACTGAATAGACCCAAGAAAGCCCAAAAGTTTTAAACGGATTTAAGTCAGTGGCTATTTTATTATGTAAAAATATTCAGGTTTGAGAAATATTTTATGATCATCTAATATTAACTGATTTATATTTTAAAAAAAAACACACAACAAAATAAACTTCCACATTATCGGATGAAAATTTACCATTTGCTATGTTTATAAAGACGTATTCCAAATAGTAAATTTTCATTTATAAATTTTATTGTTTTAAATTTAACAAAAACTCGGTTACTTACGTAAATAAACCGTTAAAATATACGGGTCGTTATAATACTACCTTTCTAGACGCCATAATAAATGGATAGGCTTTAATCAGTTAGCCCTAACATTGCTATTTTTAGACTACATATACTATTGGGCTTTGATATTATTGATAGGACCCTGGCCAGTCGGAAGTGAGTTAAGGTGAATTACAAAAAAAAATCCATTTTGATCCTTTTGAGTCTATGAAGCATAAATGTATTTTAGATCTAATTTAAAATATTTTAAATAAAATATTTTTTTATTTAGTTTGTTTAATTTTTTCTTTATTTTAGATTACAAGTATGTCGATATGTTAGTTTGTGTAAAGTGCACGTGCTATGGATAAGAAGCGTACATAGTTAATGTAGCTGCATATAGGTGCTAGGATTTACACCGCAATGGATCCATTTCCCCTTTACTTATGCCTTTCTTGTTAATGATTTTGAATTAAAAAATATATATAATAAAAATGCAGAAGTAGGTGAGTGTGTGTGCATATTGAAATCATTTTGGACAATTTTATATGTTTTGAATTCTAAAATTAACAATAATGAATTTTGTTTGAATTAATAAAAGTTTGATATTATATATTACATTATTACACAAGATCTATCTTGTGAAGTTGAATTAAGGCAACACATGTATGTGTAAGTCTAGTGGATCGTATACCATCTAACTTGTGTATAATAAGAAAGTATATATATTAATGTAATAGTAGATAATAAATAGTAAAATATAAAAAGCGTGCAAACTAGAGTTTTTATACTGGTTCGGACCTCCCATCCTACATCCAGTTCCGAAGCTCCCCTTCGGTATTTCCTTTAAACAAACTACCCTCACTTCTCCCGGAGGAATAGACCTAATACAAAAGTGTCTTTGATAATCTTGTGTTCCAATAACACAATTTTTGACTTACAATACAAATCTTCCTATAATCTCCTTTGATTATATGAATACGAGTTCTTTGAGTTGTAGGAAGTGATTTAACAAAAAGGTTATAATGGATTGAGAGTATGTAAATAGTGTATATGCAAGAGAATGCTTAGAAATCAAGATAGTATAGAATAGATCAAAGCAAGTTAAGTTAGATACGAGTACTTCTCAATCAAGATGCTATTTATAGAGTTAGAGAGGTGCAGATGAAGAGTTATTGCTCTTTGAAGAAATCTTTTCGTTATAATGGCTGCAACTTTTCATGAAAGATGATTTCCATTAGTTTAAAAAAGAAGTGTCTTTTAAAATATGACAGTTTTGCCTTGACAGATGCATATGGTATAATGGCAGATAGCTGTGACTATTTTATTTTTTAACCCGAAACTTATCACAGACGTCTGTGAGTATACCTCAGACGTCTGTGAGGTGAAAATGCAGTTTTCTACTTTTTTTTATGTATAAAATATTGTGTGTGCATATATACTCAAGGATACCTTAACAATATTTTATCTAGGACTCTTTTACAATAAAATAACCTTAGTATGGTCAATGAATCTTTGTCTCTCTTTGAGTCTTAATATCTTCGAAATATCTTCGATCATGGTGTCTGCTTGTAGTATATACTTGCAATTTTGATAAAGCCTATATATGTATATGATTGTATAGTTAGTATCATTGAAACATAAGTTGGAGGTTCTAACAATCTCCGTCGTTTTGTTGATGACAACTATACAATCACAAATCAACTATCATTCATATAATCAGATATCAACAGTAGAAGTATTATTACGTTTGTCTATGTTTAGTCTCCTCTTATGTATATGCTTCTCCCCCTATGTATATGCATAGATTTCACCCCCTTTGTCATTATCAAAATGGAGGGAAACGAAAAATGATATATAATGTTATCATTAAATATTGAATAACTAAAGCATGTAATCATCAAATAGTAATGTTCAACACAAAATGAAAGACAGAAGTTGTAAAAACAAATAAGCATAGGAGTTATAAAATAACAGAAAATAAATTCTAATTATATTGATTGTGCAAATAAGATAATCCTCTGTAATTCTCATAATATTCCCAATAGGAAGATGAATCTAGCTCATATGTGCCTGGCTATTGGGTTTGGTCATTGTACTCCTCATCCTCTTCAATAGAAAGACCTTGAAATGCCATGTATGGTTGTTGAAAATGTGGAGTGTCGGACACGTACATCTCATCACTGTCTTCTTCCTCTTCCTAAGGTTGTATGTCAATAGGAGTCTTTCCTCGAGCACTTTGGTCCTGTGATACAGGAGAGGGTTGCGTGTGATAGACTGGTGTTTGTTCCTAAGGTGGAGGTGTTGGGGAAGGTGAGGATAATGATCATGAGGAAGAGTGGCCAAGGACCTTGCGCATTACTTTCCCTAAAGTGGAGACCACTTTATTCAATGTCTTCTCCATCTTTGTCATCCTAGTGGAGAAAGAACGTTCTAATCCTGTCATCTTTCTATTTAAGGCTCGCTGATTTTCCGTGATTATTCTTTGATTTTTTATGGCCAAACCAGCAAGAGATTCGTCCGACGTTGGTTCAAGACGAGCTTTGTAACAACCCACCTTTTTGGACAATTTAAATCGACAAATCAAACACACATGCCGATTCTAAACCATTCAAAAGGGCGGATGGTTAATGGGGTAAATAAGAAAAGAAGAGAAAAGGGAAAATAAACAATCACAGAATCTCGCAGCGGAAAGATAAAATATAATAATCAAATAAACAGTTCATGAAGCTGTTTAATATACTTTTGATTATCATTTATACAACATTTATCAGAGTTATACATATACAACAGAACAAATAAAATAATGCAGCAGACAGCATGATGCAAGGATGATAATAGTAATAGTATACTAAATCTTCGTCTTCGTCCTCCAGAATAGATCTTCACTAAGCTGAAAAACTCAGGTCTGACCCGAGCGTAATGAAAAGACAAAACACTCGAGTCAGGACTAAACATCCTCATGTAAGTTAAATCAATCGTAAATAAATATGGGTGCAGCGGCGTCAGAGATGTTTACGGGGTTTGACATCTCCTATCCAGTGTCAACGTGAGTGCACTAACTTAAGAGATGTTACGGGATTTTCCATCTCTCAAGGATCCGTTAAACTATCTACTATGTAGTACAATACGCTATATACAATAATGTCTATCATAAAGTAAAATATCAAACTAGTGTTAAGCCATGGCCCATTCCACCCTTAACACATTTTTATTCCCAAGAGCATATACAAGACCGTAGTTTCCCCAAAACCGGAAGTCACCAGAGGGCAATCCATATACTAAAGGTACAAACCAAAATCGTAGTGGTCGCGAATAGGATAATCAGTATGACAAGGTACATGAGGCAATACCAACTAGGATACTAGTAGTTGCCTGATCCGGACTGATGTTGAGCATAGCAGCTACTATCTCAACACCGCAAAACAACACTCCCAAATCAAGGGGTGCACCCAAATCGAATCACAAATGTAATAGATATGGTAACGAAGAAGTGTGTCCGCTAGAGGTGGCGAACCTCAATGGCCCGGCGCGGCTCCTGTTTTAGTCATGTCAGGGGTCATCCAATATCGTTCTCTTTCTTCAGTCAATGCGTTCATCAAACCATCCACTTCATTCTGGATCGACACTCCGCGTATATTAGTTATTAAAGTGGTTTTCGGTATCGACAGAGAGTATGTCCATATCCGATCCCGGTCTCTTTAATAACTACGTATTATTACACCGGTGGCTCTTTTACATTTCAAAATCAATTCATAATTGATATCAAAATATCTTATTCGCTTCAAAAATCAAATCCGTTTCAAATATCATCATATCTATTAAAAATGTAAGACTCCGATTCAAAAATTCATTTTTCGCCTCAATATCTCATTTCGATTTCAAAATCATTTCGAATTTCAATTTAGGTTGCAACTTCATTTAACCCAATTCGTATTTAAATTCGAGATTTAAATGTAAACATTTAACCTTATTGACCAGCTTGAAATTTAGAAAATAGTTTTAAGTAGTTTAAAAGTAGTTTTAAATAATTAAAATAGTTGACATACTTAAAAACTTTAAATGTATTTCAAATAGATAAATTAGTTTAAAATAATTTAAATTGGGTTAAGTAGATCTAATATAGATTAAAATAGTTTAAGTATTTAAAGACGGTTTGTATAACAGAGAAATTTGGAAACAAAATGAAACATCTTCAAAACCAAACCATTTCAATTATAACTTCCAAATTCAAATCAATTCAATTTCTATTCTACCGATTCAATTCCGATTTCAATTCAAATCAATGTCACTTTGACTTCAAATTAATTCAATTCTACATTCACTTTCAATTAATTCAATTTCAATTTATATCGATTTGGAGCTTGATTTTTCAAAATATCAATTTATAACACTTAACAAAATTTATCCTTCAATATTCACTTTTTAAATCCAAATTCAAATATGATTCAATTTCAAGCTCAATTTTGAAATATCATTTTTATATCACTTTTACTTAGTAATACTCAAAGCTCGAAATAATGTCCAATCTTTAAAGCAAATAAATTTTCGAAATTCAATCATATCCAAATTTTAAATTTCAAAGTTTCAACTTAAATTATTAAGCAATTTCTTTTAACCAAAATTTATTTCAACATTCCAAACTCAATTTGCGATAAATTCGATTTCTATAAATCGATTTATTTATAACCTTTAAATCAAATATTGAATAAATTTCAAATCAACGATTTTAAAATTTTTAATTTAACCAATCCGGTGTCCGTATATAATTTTCTATCCTATGGCCAAGTGATTATTTATTTCAATTAAATGTCAGGGATGAATATATATCACTTAAACCAAATCACAGTGTCATATGTATGTATAACAGGATATATAAGCAAATAAACATCCAAACATTTAAATATCAACCAATAGCATCCATCGAAATACATCATCCAATAGACAATACAATTCACGGCAATTTCATAGTTATCAATGTCAGGTAATTTAATCGCAATTCAATTTTAATTTCAATTTGACTGTCAATTTAATTTTCAACGGTGAATTCAAATGACAATCTATATGACAATTAAATTTTATCAAACAATGACAAATAAAATTCATAACACTTCATAATATCTAATTTAACTACCATAAAATTATTCAGTACGCTGTGAATGTTATAAAACACTCACCTTGATTTTAAATTTTAAATCAAACCGAACGACGTTCAATTTGACCTAAAATTTTAACAGGCTCTAAACGTCTCCAAATCGATCCCAGAGCATAGTGCTCGTCGCCACGATCCCATCGCCACCTGTTTCATCCGATTCCGATCTCGTACGAAGGATATATACCAGTTATAAGTTGGTCGAAAATTTAATTATAAAACAATTCAAATTACATTTTAAACAACGCATACCCCAAATCATTTGGCCCAGCCCAACTACAAAGCTTCTTCTCCCATCCTTTGCCAATGCCTGCACACGAAACACAGAAGAACCCAAACAATGCGTGCACGATTCGATAGGGACACGGAGCTACGCACGACGAAATCCAATTCCGCCTTCGCCATCAGCTTCCTCTCAACGAACTCGACCTCTCCATACCAAAATCCTCAAGCTCGAACCCTCCAATCAAAAAGCGAACCTACCCCCTACCGTACGCACGCCACCAGGTCGCGCCCCTCAAACTACCGCCGAGCTTCACAAAAATCACGCCGATGATGCTCTCTTCCATGCCGAGTTCAAGTATAAACTCAAATCGACGAATCGATGATCGAATGGATAAAATTTCCAAACCCTAGCTATCCTTGCACACGTTCGTCCTCACTGTCGTTTCCAAAACATAGCCGCACCCTTCAAAACGCATGCCACTTCGAAGCTCAGGATGAAACATGAATTTAGGAATTGGTTTGAGGATTTTTAGATTAATAGTTTGTGAGATATAAATTTTTTTCAAAGCTCCATTATCAATTTCCCTCTGTGCTCGGCTGTTAAGAATAGAAGGAAGCGTATTTAAAAAGGAAGTGGTACAGTGATAGGTTAGGATGGCTGAGAAAAGAAAGAAAAGAGACAGATGTGATGGGTACAGTCAAGTCAATCTACTTATTATTATTATTATTATTTTAAATTCAAATATCTAGATATTTATTTCAAACTCCTATCAAGACGTGCCGACAGGCATTCGTAAGGTTTTACCCGCATTCCGAACACAATGGAACGTGTTTCGGTGGCTAATTTGATCGTCTGTGTGAGTTATGGAAATAAACGATCGATTTTAAATTAAACCGATTAAATGAATTTCCAAGCGTTTTCAGCTGCCACGGTCAAATGGCAACTCCCATTGCTACGAAATTTGAAATCCGATAATAACATACTATTACGGATCCAATGGAACTAGTTTCATCAAATTCCGAGACTGTGCCCCGGAAGGCTATTTTAACTCGTCGATTAAATCGACGACTTTTCAAAATTTGCAGAATTGCTAAAATTTCAATTTTAAAAGTTAACAATCTTCATTGTTGTTTAAATAAAATATACAACAACTTCCAATAACATTTTCAATCATATTACCCTCAGAATTCAATTATCTAAATAATTACAATATTTAAATTTTAACAATTCGAATTATTCAAAATTCACTATCTTTGAAATATTTGAAAATGAACTTATAAGATTTTAATCTTTAAAACAAATTCAAATTATAAAACAACAAATTCCATTATACAGTCATTCAATTATCCAATTAATTTCAAATATTTAATTTAAACACTTTAATTGTTCAATAGTCAACAATTTCAATAATAGAATTTTTTTTATTAAATTTTAATTATCACTCAATTACTTTATTCAAATCCAGTGCATCTAACATTTGTTATTCAACTTCAGCTATTGATTATAAACCCAGTTAATATATAAAATTTCCTTTCATTTACAATTGGTTTCTAAATTCAATTCGACTGATAAATAAACTAGTAACTTATAATAATTATCTCCATTTACTTTTAATCACACTTATAAGTTTATTATTTACTAACAACTGTCACAATTACCAATACAATACCAATTTGATTCCATTTCTGATGACTATATATTATTTCATTAGTTAACCCAATATTTACATTTGTTTTCTTATATTCCCTTATAACCAAGTTATAATATTTAAGTCATCTCAATTTATTGGAATATCATTCAATTCATTAATAATTAATTGGATAAATATTGTTGCAATTCATTCTAGTTATTATTATCATACATAAATTTCAAATTTTTAATTCTTCCAACATTAAACCATGAAATCTTATTAAATTAACATTTTTAATTATCGAAATTTTACGGGTCGTTACACTCTCCCCCACTCAAAACTTTTCGTCCTCGAAAAGGAAAAGAAGGGAAAAGGAACTAAGTAAAGAATTCAACATTTGATAATTTGTCACGACCAGAAATTTTTCGACTTTCGAAAATTCGACATCGATACTCACTTTATCGACTGCCGAGCAATCGAGGGCCGGAAACTCCAATAGTGAGGGTTTTAGAAAGAAGAAAAAGTAGAAGTAGAAGAAAGCAGAAGGAAGAGAGTAGAAAAAAGGAAAGAAGAACAACACATCAGAACAGAAACAGAAAACAATATCAGAATCTCACATATCGCAGCGAAACAATATATAATAGATAAATGAATATCATTTAAAAACAAAAGAATTATATCTGTTATTACATTACATCACATCATATCATCAGAGTCAATAAACAACAATGGACAGTTATATAAACTTGTCCTCATACAGAATACACAGCGGAATAAATACTATCAGATACAAATACTACGTCTCGTCGTCCAGCTTATCTCCAAAGCTCCAGAATATCCAGAATATCCTGATAACATAACTCTAGGCTGCCCGTGTGGAAATTTGTGGGCACCCAGAGTTTAGAAGGGAAACAATAAACTCCGAGTCAGTCATGGTGACTGGTGTGAGATCGTAAAACAGTTATTCTTTATAACAACAAAATAATTTTTAAGTCAATTCGAAATGCTTTTGGAAAATGAAACTACCATAAGACCTCCCGCCACACACACAATGCAAACGCAGAATTGGAGGAGATTTCTTCTTATGATAGTCAAAGATGCTTACTACGCAAAATCAAATCATTTTTGATATTATTATTAGTGAATAGTGTAGAAAACATTTCGAAAGTATAATATTAATCTTAGCCAGCATAGGCATTCCGCACTTATGCCTACTATAGCTACCATCCAAACAGTGGTGACCACCATAAGTGAATGATAGGTTCTACAACTAAAACCGTACAAGTCACGTATTGTTTCTTTGGATTTCCAACAAATGGTCAGGCTAAGGAACTTCCTTTTCCACGATGGGTACGTCCCTGGAATAGACGACCCGAGAACCTAACCGGATCTCTGCCAACACAAGGCCGGGTTACCTCTGCAAAAATAGGTAACTACTGACACGCGTATGTCATCCCCCGATCGTAACCGATCTTCCCGAGGATCCCCGATTTCCCACAAACCACATAGATAATAATGCAGCAACCACATAGGTTAAGTATCTGGGCTCCATACCATGATACCACCTCTATCCAGAAGGAATGACATACACTAAGGGGCGCTACTCCCTAGAACCTTGCCGCATCCTTCCTGTTTCGACCATTTCCGGGGTATGAGGCTCGATGAAGTCTCGTCCACAAAGCTACGCTTTCTCAAAAAGCCCTGCTTCGGGTCAAACAAAATGATCAACCTATGATCACAAAGATATAAGATCAAACAAATGATCATATCGCAAATGATCAAACACTGATCATTTCACAGCAACACTCAGTATGCCACATTACCAAATTGGGATATATCGCTGATGAATTTCAACTACATAACCTCTGAGCTCGTACGTCTCAGAGAAGGGTGTTAAGCTAAGAGAATAAATTCTCCGCCACCAACAGAAATGTATTTGAAAGAAATCAGCTTTATATCTCAAATTGTAACGTCAGACACACAATCCATACAAGTCTGTTCCGGGATCGAACAGAACCGAAGGCACTTCTCACGAAGCCCTTGCATATCCGGATAAATTTCTAATCACGTCCGGACTTCCCGTCACTAAGGGTGATAAAACCTCTAAATCGGAGATCAGCCGATGTAGAGTAACTCGACGGTAATCCTTCCGTTTTCAAAAATATCCGGTCTTCAACACCGGTCTTCGAATGCAATTCATAACGACGTATCACCTATTCGGAATGGGTTATACGACCCCATGGTCCTTTCCCGGCTAACCCGAATAGTGAGCGCTTATTCAAAAATAAGTGTGGCATTCAAATTCATCCAATTCACAACAAATACCTACTCAAGGTAATTATTGATAGTCGGTTATTTAACTATCAATAAAGATGCGCAACATCATCAGATTCCAAATAATTTTCCCAAATTATTTATTCTTCAAAAATATCTTTACTAGATATAAAATTTCCACACTTCAAAAATAAATCAACGTTTATTTTTCTAAACAGTTTCCCTTCCCTTTATAAATTCCATATTGAATTTATATTTCAAAAAAAATATCTACTGATATACGATTTTCAATCGTTTTCAATATTCAACTTCATTTTATCTTTAAGAAGATAAAACCTCAAAAACGTTTCATTTCATTTTGGAAAACATTCCCATACTTATTTTATCATAAGTAATTCACAAATCATTTATTTTCAACATTTGAAAATATTCAATATACTTAAATCAAATTTAAGTATAAATTCATTCTTTAAGGAAATCATTTACTATAACAACATTTATTTGAGTCAAAACGAATGTTGCGTAAAACATCGTTACGACGACTCAAAATCACTAGTATAGGGATTCGGATTTTAAGATAGATATATATAAATCCCAATACTACATAAACATTTCCTTTCAGAAATCATTTACTATAACAACAGTGTTATAGTCCATCATTTCCTTATTTTTCGAAAACGTCTATTTCAACAATAAATGTTGAAATCTATGTATTCGATACTTAACACGTTTTAAAACATCTTTTAAAACAATTACTTCATTTCGTAATATCACTTTTCCAAAACATATCCATTTTATTAAGTAATATATTCACTGTCCAAAATCGTGAATATAGTTCGTTATCCAAAATTCAACATTTCTACCCGTTTTGTTTAAAGGCTTATCCACTGTCCAAAATCGTGGATATAATTCCTTTAATTAACTTCTACAATTCACTTATCAAAATAAGTGATTTCGGATTCATAAACAACGTTTATAAATCACAATTTTATATTTTATAACTACTTCAACTTATAAATTCTTTTTTTTTCCAATTCAATTTATAACTCAATTTTCTACCAAAAGTCCATTCTATAAGTTAAACACTTAAAATTCGTTTATTTACAAGAATTGTTCTTTTAGGACTTCACAAATCATTTATTTTGTCCTTTATAAAACCCAGTTTAACATCATTTAAAATGTCTTTAAAACTCCCTTATAATTTCATCACTTTGATTTATAAAAATCAAATTTTATAAATCTTATATATAGAGCTTTCATAATAAATTCAAAAATCTCTATTTAAACCATTTTATAAATAAATCGACTTTTATTTCAAAAACGACACTTCGGTTATATTTCACTAAAAATTATAACTTTTATAACTTTAAAATTTTACGTTTATAAATCGATTCAAAAATTCCATAAAACGTATATTTTCAAAAATCACTTTAAAAACCCTTTTAAAGTAAAAGTCGTTATTTTTACATTTCAAAACTGAATCCGATGATGCAACAACACCAATCAGTCCATCACAACAGTCAATATCATATATCAATATGATAACAGAATATACATCAATATCTGTAAATAAATAAATACTGGTGAGGAATCCAGTTGGATCCCTCCAACCTGTTTCCCTGCATCCACAGACGTTAGCACAATACCAATTCCGCTCCAGTACGGAATTATCGCGGTATATGGGTTTTATAAAAATCCGCTTACTAACGGCGCAATAGGGTCTCATCCGCTATACGAGGCGGGAAATCAATCAATCCAATATATACATATGCCAATATGTATATATCGCTATATATAGATATATCCTATCATATCTAATATCACATCCAAGCAGTCAATTATCAATCAATAACTGTAAAAGAAAATCCACTTTCATTTGAGTGAGAAGATCTCACCGTGATTTTAATTCTGATTTCAGCGTTTATTTCGAATAAAATTAAACGCGCGTTTAATTTTACCCGAAATTCAAACTAGCTCCAAATGGCTCCAATACAGTTGCATCGCGAATTACACGTCGAGACGATTCCAACGCAACTGATTTCGTAATTTTCTGACAATATATGACAAAGTTATGATATTTTAAACTTTATACAATTTTAAATACAATTTAATATACAATTTCTTTTATATTTTTTTACCCATTCAATCTGGGCCGTTGTTTTCAAACCCTAAGATCAGGGCCGTTGTTTCCTACTTCATCTTCTCCCAGGTTTCACGTACGCAACCCAGAGAAACCCATAGCCGCCCTAAAACCCTAATGCTCGCGACCAACGTCGTCGCCTGGAGGACGATCGAACACCACCGTACGAACGCCAACGTTCGACTCCACCTACAGCCCATGACCGGTCCAACTCGGTCATCATTCTACACGGAAAAACGTGCTCGAACCCACCGCCTTCCAGCTCCTATTGCCATCGAACGGCTTCGCCATTTCCGATCACCACCATCGACTAGTTAGGTCTCATTACGATCTACAACATTGCAGTTGGAACTTTCTTGAAAAAACTGATGGATCGAGAGATCTTAAGGGAGGAATGAAAGAGATTTTCGGCCATCGATAGAATAGAGTGGCGGCTGAACGTATGAAATTAGGGCTAAGGTTTTATCTTTGGAAAAAGAAAAAAATGAAGTGTATATATAGAAATTGTGACGAACACTATTCACTCGGAATTTCCAAACTCCAATTTACGCGTGGTGACTGGTGTTCCTGGGGTTTACCCCACGTTCCGGACACAATGGAACCGGTTTCGGAAGCTAATTCGATCGTATGTGTGAGATATGGCAATAAACGATCAATTTAAATTAAACCGATTTAAATCGATTTCGAGGCGTTTTAATTTGTACCGGACAAATGGTAAATCCAGAAATTACGAAATTTGAAATCTTACAATAATATCACATTATGGATCCGATGAAACTGGTTTCGTCGAAATCCGAGACATTTTGAAAAATGACTATTTTAACTCGCCGAATTAAAATTAAAACGATATCGATGCGTTTCGAGCTGCCACAGTCAAACGACAACTCCGTTTGCTACGAAAATTGAAATCCGATAATAACTAACTATTACGGATCCAATGGAACTGGTCTCGTCAAATTCTGAGACTGTTCGAAAATTGGCTATTATTACAGTCGATAATTAAATATTAAAATATTCGATTTTCACAAATTAACTCCAAATTCGATTCTGAAAGTTCTATAACCTTTCTATAACTCCAGTATGATTAAATAAAATTTTACAAATCAATTTCAATCATTTTAAACTCGATTTTCAATTATCTCTGGAATTTCACTATTTAATTTATCGATTTAATTATCAAATGAAATCCAATATTCGAAAAATAAATCATTCGACTTATTAAATTCATTTATTAATATTTAAAATTAATTAAATATTCGAATTTTAATTATCAAAAATTCTGGGTCGTTACAAACTTCCCCCCTTAAAAGAATTTCGTCCTCGAAATTTCAAGTTAGGAAAAAAGAGTCCTTAACTCGTCTACTATTTTTCACAATTCAATAGTTTTATCAAATTATCGAAACAAATCTTTCTATTAAAGATTCGTTATCATTCAACCAACTTTCTAAACATTTTCAAAATCTTCAAACATCATTGTATACTTCAAAATTCAAATTTAAATTCAAATTTAAACTTTAAACTTTCAAAATTTCTCAAAAATTTTCTAACGCCCTAAATTTCCGAAAAAATTCGCCAGCGTCTCCTTTGCGCGGCTAATACGGCACGACTACAAAACGTCCCTACGGACTCTCAGATTTCAAAAAAGAAAAAGAAAAAGCCAAGCGGCTAGACAAGAAAATCATCAAATCTCATATTGAAATTCAAATACTTACCTTTTGTCGAGCAATTCAAATTCTCTTCAAAATTTAAAATCCCAATTCCTTTACAATACCTGTATATCTACTAGCCATTATATCTAGTTACAGCATTCAAACCATTTTGCACATTTTATTACAAAATTTTCAATATAAACTACTTATATCATCTTCTAGTTTACTATTGAAGTTATATCCATTATCATTCAATTTTACATTTCAAATTCATTTGAATTCAATTCTCTATTCCAATCTAATTTGAATTCAATTCAACTTCTGAATATTGAATTTTTTTTTTCAATTATTGCTCATTCAACTGCCAATATTTTAGATTAGTTCAAATACTAATTCATTACAAATTACAATTCACTTATTCAAATTTGTTTTCAACATTCAGTTTGAATTTCATTTTTATCTTCATTCAATTAGCTTCACTTACTAATTTTAGTTTAATACTTCACAAATCAAATTCAAATTCAGTCTTATTTTCTTACAAATTCAAAATGAATTTTAACATTTCGATTTTTATTCTCTTGCACTTACAATTGCAATTTTATTCATTCATTCACTAATTCATTCGTTTTCAATTTGAATTCCATTCTAATCAAATTTCAAATATTCTATAAGTTATCAACTTATTAATATTTCGTAAATATTTTAATATAGTATTCCAGAGTTTATCAACATTTTCAAAATCATTTTTGAAAACAATTCAAATTATCCTTTGAATTTCCAAAACAAAACCCAATTTTTCCAAACAACTTCCATTTAAAACAATTTGGCAGCAATTCCTCTTTTGGAAACCCGAAAATGAACACCGGTGATGTCGCGATCATCATCGGAATTATTTTCCAACGACCGAAAAGAGTTTAGAGCTTTTCATTCCTTCAAAACATTTTTCCAAAATCCTTTGAAATTCATTTTCAAATCAAAAATGATTTAAACTTTCTAAATCTCCAAAATTTTCAAATTCTTTTCAAAACATTTCCAAATACTTCTCTGGAATTTCGTTTCAAATTACAAATCACATTTATAATTTACATTCTCAAATTTCATTTGTACATGGATTTATTTCTTAACTTTGGAGTTACCATTTCAATTTCTTATTCAATTTCAGTGATGATAATTCACTATTATTACTTCCTAACATCCATGCAACCATATACTATAGTACTTTATAGAAAAACATTTCTTTTCTATACAAAAATAGTTTTGGGCAAAATTATCTCATTTACCCTATTTAAAACAATATTGTGCCGAATTGTTCTATACAAGTGTTTAGAGATCCCTATCGATAGAGTTGTACGGACAATACCGACCAGAATCCATATACCACTCAACAAACCAATCATCACAATATAAAACAATTTTATATTCACTAACAAATACGCACTCGTATCTATTATTACACTCAACTCATTCTAGAGTACTACTGACTCTATCTCTAATGAGTAACACCCAACAGAGCAGGGTTGTCGCTTAACCATATGCTCTGATACCACGCTGTCACGACCAGAAATTTTTCGACTTTCGAAAATTCGACATCGATACTCACTTTATCGACTACCGAGCAATCGAGGGCCGGAAACTCCAATAGTGAGGGTTTTAGAAAGAAGAAAAAGTAGAAGTAGAAGAAAGCAGAAGGAAGAGAGTAGAAAAAAGGAAAGAAGAACAACACATCAAAACAGAAACAGAAAACAATATCAGAATCTCACATATCGCAGCGGAACAATATATAATAGATAAATGAATATCATTTAAAAACAAAAGAATTATATCTGTTATTACATTACATCACATCATATCATCAGAGTCAATAAACAACAATGGACAGTTATATAAACTTGTCCTCATACAGAATACACAACGGAATAAATACTATCAGATACAAATACTACGTCTCGTCGTCCAGCTTATCTCCAAAGCTCCAGAATATCCAGAATATCCTGATAACATAACTCTAGGCTGCCCGTGTGGAAATTTGTGGGCACCCAGAGTTTAGAAGGGAAACAATAAACTCCGAGTCAGTCATGGTGACTGGTGTGAGATCGTAAAACAGTTATTCTTTATAACAACAAAATAATTTTTAAGTCAATTCGAAATGCTTTTGGAAAATGAAACTACCATAAGACCTCCCGCCACACACACAATGCAAACGCAGAATTGGAGGAGATTTCTTCTTATGATAGTCAAAGATGCTTACTACGCAAAATCAAATCATTTTTGATATTATTATTAGTGCATAGTGTAGAAAACATTTCGAAAGTATAATATTAATCTTAGCCAGCATAGGCATTCCGCACTTATGCCTACTATAGCTACCATCCAAACAGTGGTGACCACCATAAGTGAATGATAGGTTCTACAACTAAAACCGTACAAGTCACGTATTGTTTCTTTGGATTTCCAACAAATGGTCAGGCTAAGGAACTTCCTTTTCCACGATGGGTACGTCCCTGGAATAGACGACCCGAGAACCTAACCGGAACTCTGCCAACACAAGGCCGGGTTACCTCTGCAAAAATAGGTAACTACTGACACGCGTATGTCATCCCCCGATCGTAACCGATCTTCCCGAGGATCCCCGATTTCCAACAAACCACATAGATAATAATGCAGCAACCACATAGGTTAAGTATCTGGGCTCCATACCATGATACCACCTCTATCCAGAAGGAATGACATACACTAAGGGGCGCTACTCCCTAGAACCTTGCCGCATCCTTCCTGTTTCGACCATTTCCGGGGTGTGAGGCTCGATGAAGTCTCGTCCACAAAGCTACGCTTTCTCAAAAAGCCCTGCTTCGGGTCAAACAAAATGATCAACCTATGATCACAAAGATATAAGATCAAACAAATGATCATATCGCAAATGATCAAACACTGATCATTTCACAGCAACACTCAGTATGCCACGTTACCAAATTGGGATATATCGCTGATGAATTTCAACTACATAACCTCTGAGCTCGTACGTCTCAGAGAAGGGTTTTAAGCTAAGAGAATAAATTCTCCGCCACCAACAGAAATGTATTTGAAAGAAATCAGCTTTATATCTCAAATTGTAACGTCAGACACACAATCCATACAAGTCTGTTTCGGGATCGAACAGAACCGAAGGCACTTCTCACGAAGCCCTTGCATATCTGGATAAATTTCTAATCACGTCCTGACTTCCCGTCACTAAGGGTGATAAAACCTCTAAATCGGAGATCAGCCGATGTAGAGTAACTCGACGGTAATCCTTCCGTTTTCAAAAATATCCGGTCTTCAACACCGGTCTTCGAATGCAATTCATAACGACGTATCACCTATTCGGAATGGGTTATACGACCCCATGGTCCTTTCCCGGCTAACCCGAATAGTGAGCGCTTATTCAAAAATAAGTGTGGCATTCAAATTCATCCAATTCACAACAAATACCTACTCAAGGTAATTATTGATAGTCGGTTATTTAACTATCAATAAAGATGCGCAACATCATCAGATTCCAAATAATTTTCCCAAATTATTTATTCTTCAAAAATATCTTTACTAGATATAAAATTTCCACACTTCAAAAATAAATCAACGTTTATTTTTCTAAACAGTTTCCCTTCCCTTTATAAATTCCATATTGAATTTATATTTCAAAAAAAATATCTACTGATATACGATTTTCAATCGTTTTCAATATTCAACTTCATTTTATCTTTAAGAAGATAAAACCTCAAAAACGTTTCATTTCATTTTGGAAAACATTCCCATACTTATTTTATCATAAGTAATTCACAAATCATTTATTTTCAACATTTGAAAATATTCAATATACTTAAATCAAATTTAAGTATAAATTCATTCTTTAAGGAAATCATTTACTATAACAACATTTATTTGAGTCAAAACGAATGTTGCGTAAAACATCGTTACGACGACTCAAAATCACTAGTATAGGGATTCGGATTTTAAGATAGATATATATAAATCCCAATACTACATAAACATTTCCTTTCAGAAATCATTTACTATAACAACAGTGTTATAGTCCATCATTTCCTTATTTTTCGAAAACGTCTATTTCAACAATAAATGTTGAAATCTATGTATTCGATACTTAACACGTTTTAAAACATCTTTTAAAACAATTACTTCATTTCGTAATATCACTTTTCCAAAACATATCCATTTTATTAAGTAATATATTCACTGTCCAAAATCGTGAATATAGTTCGTTATCCAAAATTCAACATTTCTACCCGTTTTGTTTAAAGGCTTATCCACTGTCCAAAATCGTGGATATAATTCCTTTAATTAACTTCTACAATTCACTTATCAAAATAAGTGATTTCGGATTCATAAACAACGTTTATAAATCACAATTTTATATTTTATAACTACTTCAACTTATAAATTCTTTTTTTTTTTCCAATTCAATTTATAACTCAATTTTCTACCAAAAGTCCATTCTATAAGTTAAACACTTAAAATTCGTTTATTTACAAGAATTGTTCTTTTAGGACTTCACAAATCATTTATTTTGTCCTTTATAAAACCCAGTTTAACATCATTTAAAATGTCTTTAAAACTCCCTTATAATTTCATCACTTTGATTTATAAAAATCAAATTTTATAAATCTTATATATAGAGCTTTCATAATAAATTCAAAAATCTCTATTTAAACCATTTTATAAATAAATCGACTTTTATTTCAAAAACGACACTTCGGTTATATTTCACTAAAAATTATAACTTTTATAACTTTAAAATTTTACGTTTATAAATCGATTCAAAAATTCCATAAAACGTATATTTTCAAAAATCACTTTAAAAACCCTTTTAAAGTAAAAGTCGTTATTTTTACATTTCAAAACTGAATCCGATGATGCAACAACACCAATCAGTCCATCACAACAGTCAATATCATATATCAATATGATAACAGAATATACATCAATATCTGTAAATAAATAAATACTGGTGAGGAATCCAGTTGGATCCCTCCAACCTGTTTCCCTGCATCCACAGACGTTAGCACAATACCAATTCCGCTCCAGTACGGAATTATCGCGGTATATGGGTTTTATAAAAATCCGCTTACTAACGGCGCAATAGGGTCTCATCCGCTATACGAGGCGGGAAATCAATCAATCCAATATATACATATGCCAATATGTATATATCGCTATATATAGATATATCCTATCATATCTAATATCACATCCAAGCAGTCAATTATCAATCAATAACTGTAAAAGAAAATCCACTTTCATTTGAGTGAGAAGATCTCACCGTGATTTTAATTCTGATTTCAGCGTTTATTTCGAATAAAATTAAACGCGCGTTTAATTTTACCCGAAATTCAAACTAGCTCCAAATGGCTCCAATACAGTTGCATCGCGAATTACACGTCGAGACGATTCCAACGCAACTGATTTCGTAATTTTCTGACAATATATGACAAAGTTATGATATTTTAAACTTTATACAATTTTAAATACAATTTAATATACAATTTCTTTTATATTTTTTTACCCATTCAATCTGGGCCGTTGTTTTCAAACCCTAAGATCAGGGCCGTTGTTTCCTACTTCATCTTCTCCCAGGTTTCACGTACGCAACCCAGAGAAACCCATAGCCGCCCTAAAACCCTAATGCTCGCGACCAACGTCGTCGCCTGGAGGACGATCGAACACCACCGTACGAACGCCAACGTTCGACTCCACCTACAGCCCATGACCGGTCCAACTCGGTCATCATTCTACACGGAAAAACGTGCTCGAACCCACCGCCTTCCAGCTCCTATTGCCATCGAACGGCTTCGCCATTTCCGATCACCACCATTGACTAGTTAGGTCTCATTACGATCTACAACATTGCAGTTGGAACTTTCTTGAAAAAACTGATGGATCGAGAGATCTTAAGGGAGGAATGAAAGAGATTTTCGGCCATCGATAGAATAGAGTGGCGGTTGAACGTATGAAATTAGGGCTAAGGTTTTATCTTTGGAAAAAGAAAAAAATGAAGTGTATATATAGAAATTGTGATGAACACTATTCACTCGGAATTTCCAAACTCCAATTTACGCGCGGTGACTGGCGTTCCTGGGGTTTACCCCGCGTTCCGGACACAATGGAACCGGTTTCGGAAGCTAATTCGATCGTATGTGTGAGATATGGCAATAAACGATCAATTTAAATTAAACCGATTTAAATCGATTTCGAGGCGTTTTAATTTGTACCGGACAAATGGTAAATCCAAAAATTACGAAATTTGAAATCTTACAATAATATCACATTATGGATCCGATGAAACTGGTTTCGTCGAAATCCGAGACATTTTGAAAAATGACTATTTTAACTCGCCGAATTAAAATTAAAACGATATCGATGCGTTTCGAGCTGCCACAGTCAAACGACAACTCCGTTTGCTACGAAAATTGAAATCCGATAATAACTAACTATTAGGGATCCAATGGAACTGGTCTCGTCAAATTCTGAGACTGTTCGAAAATTGGCTATTATTACAGTCGATAATTAAATATTAAAATATTCGATTTTCACAAATTAACTCCAAATTCGATTCTGAAAGTTCTATAACCTTTCTATAACTCCAGTATGATTAAATAAAATTTTACAAATCAATTTCAATCATTTTAAACTCGATTTTCAATTATCTCTGGAATTTCACTATTTAATTTATCGATTTAATTATCAAATGAAATCCAATATTCGAAAAATAAATCATTCGACTTATTAAATTCATTTATTAATATTTAAAATTAATTAAATATTCGAATTTTAATTATCAAAAATTCTGGGTCATTACATAATTCCTATTCAGAATTATCAATTTACAAACAAAGAAATTTCATTTATAAAGTCGATTCTACGCTCCCACTACGCTACTCCGATAAGCTTATGAAATTTTCAAGTTGGTTATCCAAACGAGTTTTAAAACATTAAAACCTGAAAATTTTCTAACACCCGAATTTACGGAAAATTTCGGCAGCGTCTCCTTTGCGCGGCTCGATCGGTACAGCTACAAAACGCCTCTACGGGCCCCAAACCAATAAAAGAAAACCAAAAGCCAAGTGGCTCATCAAAATCACCAAATCCAATGACAAAATAAACATGTACCTTTTGTCGGGCAATCCAAATTTCCTTGATTTTAAATACCTGCATCTTATTTTCCAATGATAACCAATCATATAATTTTAAAAGAATCATTTTATATTTGGCATCTTAAATTTCCAATATTAACTTTAATTAAGTCCGTAAGCCGTACATATATCATTCGTGAGCAATATCAAATCTAATCGCCTATTCGATCACACAATTTCACTTCCAACTAGTATCGTTCACACGACTCTCTAGTGCGGACTCAGATTTGGTTCCTTGATTGGAAACTGTTACTCTCCTTGCATAGCCATATACTATGATAGAGAATTCCAGAATCAAATCAAAAAATCCATATCCAGGGTTCGCCGTCGAGAATCGAGTGAAAAATCCTAACTTGGATCGATATAAATTATCTCGAAATTTTGTGCTCGAATGTGGATCAAATCGTTATGCGAATAAAATAATACTCGTACAACTTACGTATTACCTTTCAATAGATTTCAATACAATGTATCTATATTATATTTCTTTTGCTTACCTTCATTTCATTTATAGTTAATGATTTATAGTACAATATTCATATCCCTAATTTACTTGGTATCTATTTCTTTACCAAGCATATTCTTTAATACTACCATTTTTTAAACATTATTTGATAGAATTTACTTACTCAAGTCCATTTTTAAACATTATAAAATTTTAAATTCCTTTCCAATTGATTCTTAGCCATACCAAATTCTTTGGTTTACATTTACTTCATATTCATAGTTTCAGTTAATAACCAACTTATTTGTGGAACATTTTATTAAACATCACTTTAGTTTATAGTCATCCCATAAAGTCTATTTTCTTAGTTTACAGTTATCTCAAAAGTTACAAATTGAATTCCAATTTCTTTGCAATTTATATTTATTTCCATAACCAATTTACAAAGATAATATGCAATTCATTTGTCTACTTTCTTAAATTCTACTTACTCATTCCATTTAGCCATTCATAATTTCATATTATACTTAAGTATATAACATTTTTATCACAACCAAATTTCCATTTATATACATTTTAATTACTTTTAAGTTTTGCTTACTTGTATATTTCAATTACTTTTAGGTTTTGCTTACTTGTATAATATCTCATTTCATATCTAAAACATCATTTTAACATTTAGCATTTGGTAAGTCATATTATATGTTATTAGAATGCAATTTGATACAATACAATTTATAGGATTCATTTTACTAAATTAGAATGTTCACAAATTTTTACTTGTTTTAAATTTTCTTTACTTTTCAATACTTTTCAATTTTAAGAGTTACACTTCAACTCTAAAGTTTCTCAAAACCTTTAGCTTAGAGTTTTTAATCCTCTTATTATATAAGTTCTGATTATTCACATTTCATTCAGATAATTTGAAAAATATTAATTAACATGACTTAGAAATTTAAATGCCCGGTTCATTTTAAATCATTTGAAATAAAATAAAATCATTTGAAATGTATATATATCAAATCATACCTTCTAAGTTTAAACCAAAATGCATTTTTCAAAACAGTTTCGAAGCAAAGCAAAGCTTCGCATAAGTCTCCTTCACTTTGAGACTCGAAAATGAACGTCGATGATGCTGCGCAGTCATCACCGAAATTATTTTCCAGCGACAGAAGAGAGGAGTACTAAATTCATTCCTTCTTTTTTAAAAGTCCTTTCAAAATATTTCCATAAAAATCTTTCAACTAATATCACTATATATTTTTCTTCAAAGCTTTAAGAACCATTTTCAAAATCTCCGGGTCTTAAACTCAATAATTCTCAATTTAAATCTATCTTGATTTATAAGTCACATTTATAAATTATTCTTACAAAATTTTACTTTCTTAAAACATTCTATAAATTGTTTTATCATTATTTATTTTGTAATATACCTTATTTATCACAACACAATATCCCATTAATGATGACCATCCATATTATCCTTTCTAACAACCAAACAAACTGGATGAATCATAATAATTTCTAAAATTTATTTCTTTATATATTAAATATAATTAGGGCAAAATTATTTCATTTACCCAATTTCAAAACAATACTATGTCGAATTGTTCTGTTCAAGTGTTTAGAGATCCCTATCAATGACGTTAATTACTCGTATTGACCAGAATCCATAAGCCACTCAACAAATCAACCAACACAGTATAAAACAATTTTTATCACTAACAAATACGCTCTCTCATACATATACACTCAGCGACTCATCATAGGGTATTACTACCCTATTTATAAAGAGTCAGACCCCACAAAGCTAAGGTTATCGCTAAACCAAAGCTCTGATACCAACTGTAACAACCCACCTTTTTGGACAATTTAAATCGACAAATCAAACACACATGCCGATTCTAAACCATTCAAAAGGGCGGATGGTTAATGGGGTAAATAAGAAAAGAAGAGAAAAGGGAAAATAAACAATCACAGAATCTCGCAGCGGAAAGATAAAATATAATAATCAAATAAACAGTTCATGAAGCGGTTTAATATACTTTTGATTATCATTTATACAACATTTATCAGAGTTATACATATACAACAGAACAAATAAAATAATGCAGCAGACAGCATGATGCAAGGATGATAATAGTAATAGTATACCAAATCTTCGTCTTCGTCCTCCAGAATAGATCTTCAATAAGCTGAAAAACTCAGGTCTGACCCGAGCGTAATGAAAAGACAAAACACTCGAGTCAGGACTAAACATCCTCATGTAAGTTAAATCAATCGTAAATAAATATGGGTGCAGCGGCGTCAGAGATGTTTACGGGGTTTGACATCTCCTATCCAGTGTCAACGTGAGTGCACTAACTTAAGAGATGTTACGGGATTTTCCATCTCTCAAGGATCCGTTAAACTATCTACTATGTAGTACAATACGCTATATACAATAATGTCTATCATAAAGTAAAATATCAAACTAGTGTTAAGCCATGGCCCATTCCACCCTTAACACATTTTTATTCCCAAGAGAATATACAAGACTGTAGTTTCCCCAAAACCGGAAGTCACCAGAGGGCAATCCATATACTAAAGGTACAAACCAAAATCGTAGTGGTCGCGAATAGGATAATCAGTATGACAAGGTACATGAGGCAATACCAACTAGGATACTAGTAGTTGCCTGATCCGGACTGATGTTGAGCATAGCAGCTACTATCTCAACACCGCAAAACAACACTCCCAAATCAAGGGGTGCACCCAAATCGAATCACAAATGTAATAGATATGGTAACGAAGAAGTGTGTCCGCTAGAGGTGGCGAACCTCAATGGCCCGGCGCGGCTCCTGTTTTAGTCATGTCAGGGGTCATCCAATATCGTTCTCTTTCTTCAGTCAATGCGTTCATCAAACCATCCACTTCATTCTGGATCGACACTCTGCGTATATTAGTTATTAAAGTGGTTTTCGGTATCGACAGAGAGTATGTCCATATCCGATCCCGGTCTCTTTAATAACTACGTATTATTACACCGGTGGCTCTTTTACATTTCAAAATCAATTCATAATTGATATCAAAATATCTTACTCGCTTCAAAAATCAAATCCATTTCAAATATCATCATATCTATTAAAAATGTAAGACTCCGATTCAAAAATTCATTTTTCGCCTCAATATCTCATTTCGATTTCAAAATCATTTCGAATTTCAATTTAGGTTGCAACTTCATTTAACCCAATTCGTATTTAAATTCGAGATTTAAATATAAACATTTAACCTTATTGACCAGCTTGAAATTTAGAAAATAGTTTTAAGTAGTTTAAAAGTAGTTTTAAATAATTAAAATAGTTGACATACTTAAAATCTTTAAATGTATTTCAAATAGATAAATTAGTTTAAAATAATTTAAATTGGGTTAAGTAGATCTAATATAGATTAAAATAGTTTAAGTATTTAAAGACGGTTTGTATAACAGAGAAATTTGGAAACAAAATGAAACATCTTCAAAACCAAACCATTTCAATTATAACTTCCCAATTCAAATCAATTCAATTTCTATTCTACCGATTCAATTCCGATTTCAATTCAAATCAATGTCACTTTGACTTCAAATTAATTCAATTCTACATTCACTTTCAATTAATTCAATTTCAATTTATATCGATTTGGAGCTTGATTTTTCAAAATATCAATTTATAACACTTAACAAAATTTATCCTTCAATATTCACTTTTTAAATCCAAATTCAAATATGATTCAATTTCAAGCTCAATTTTGAAATATCATTTTTATATCACTTTTACTTAGTAATACTCAAAGCTCGAAATAATGTCCAATCTTTAAAGCAAATAAATTTTCGAAATTCAATCATATCCAAATTTTAAATTTCAAAGTTTCAACTTAAATTATTAAGCAATTTCTTTTAACCAAAATTTATTTCAACATTCCAAACTCAATTTGCGATAAATTCGATTTCTATAAGTCGATTTATTTATAACCTTTAAATCAAATATTGAATAAATTTCAAATCAACGATTTTAAAATTTTTAATTTAACCAATCCGGTGTCCGTATATAATTTTCTATCCTATGGCCAAGTGATTATTTATTTCAATTAAATGTCAGGGATGAATATATATCACTTAAACCAAATCACAGTGTCATATGTATGTATAACAGGATATATATAAGCAAATAAACATCCAAACATTTAAATATCAACCAATAGCATCCATCGAAATACATCATCCAATAGACAATACAATTCACGGCAATTTCATAGTTATCAATGTCAGGTAATTTAATCGCAATTCAATTTTAATTTCAATTTGACTGTCAATTTAATTTTCAACGGTGAATTCAAATGACAATCTATATAACAATTAAATTTTATCAAACAATGACAAATAAAATTCATAACACTTCATAATATCTAATTTAACTACCATAAAGATATTCAGTACGCTGTGAATGTTATAAAACACTCACCTTGATTTTAAATTTTAAATCAAACCGAACGACGTTCAATTTGACCTAAAATTTTAACAGGCTCTAAACGTCTCCAAATCGATCCCAGAGCATAGTGCTCGTCGCCACGATCCCATCGCCACCTGTTTCATCCGATTCCGATCTCGTACGAAGGATATATACCAGTTATAAGTTGGTCGAAAATTTAATTATAAAACAATTCAAATTACATTTTAAACAACGCATACCCCAAATCATTTGGCCCAGCCCAACTACAAAGCTTCTTCTCCCATCCTTTGCCAATGCCTGCACACGAAACACAGAAGAACCCAAACAATGCCTGCACGATTCGATAGGGACACGGAGCTACGCACGACGAAATCCAATTCCGCCTTCGCCATCAGCTTCCTCTCAACGAACTCGACCTCTCCATACCAAAATCCTCAAGCTCGAACCCTTCAATCAAAAAGCGAACCCACCCCCTACCGTACGCACGCCACCAGGTCGCGCCCCTCAAACTACCGCCGAGCTTCACAAAAATTACGCCGATGATGCTCTCTTCCATGCCGAGTTCAAGTATAAACTCAAATCGAAGAATCGATGATCGAATGGATAAAATTTCCAAACCCTAGCTATCCTTGCACACGTTCGTCCTCACTGTCGTTTCCAAAACATAGCCGCACCCTTCAAAACGCATGCCACTTCGAAGCTCAGGATGAAACATGAATTTAGGAATTGGTTTGAGGATTTTTAGATTAATAGTTTGTGAGATATAAATTTTTTTCAAAGCTCCATTATCAATTTCCCTCTGTGCTCGGCTGTTAAGAATAGAAGGAAGCGTATTTAAAAAGGAAGTGGTACAGTGATAGGTTAGGATGGCTGAGAAAAGAAAGAAAAGAGACAGATGTGATGGGTACAGTCAAGTCAATCTACTTATTATTATTATTATTATTTTAAATTCAAATATCTTGATATTTATTTCAAACTCCTATCAAGACGTGCCGACAGGCATTCGTAAGGTTTTACCCGCATTCCGAACACAATGGAACGTGTTTCGGTGGCTAATTTGATCGTCTGTGTGAGTTATGGAAATAAACGATCGATTTTAAATTAAACCGATTAAATGAATTTCCAAGCGTTTTCAGCTGCCACGGTCAAATGGCAACTCCCATTGCTACGAAATTTGAAATCCGATAATAACATACTATTACGGATCCAATGGAACTAGTTTCATCAAATTCCGAGACTGTGCCCCGGAAGGCTATTTTAACTCGTCGATTAAATCGACGACTTTTCAAAATTTGCAGAATTGCTAAAATTTCAATTTTAAAAGTTAACAATCTTCATTGTTGTTTAAATAAAATATACAACAACTTCCAATAACATTTTCAATCATATTACCCTCAGAATTCAATTATCTAAATAATTACAATATTTAAATTTTAACAATTCGAATTATTCAAAATTCACTATCTTTGAAATATTTGAAAATGAACTTATAAGATTTTAATCTTTAAAACAAATTCAAATTATAAAACAACAAATTCCATTATACAGTCATTCAATTATCCAATTAATTTCAAATATTTAATTTAAACACTTTAATTGTTCAATAGTCAACAATTTCAATAATAGAATTTTTTATTAAATTTTAATTATCACTCAATTACTTTATTCAAATCCAGTGCATCTAACATTTTTTATTCAACTTCAGCTATTGATTATAAACCCAGTTAATATATAAAATTTCCTTTCATTTACAATTGGTTTCTAAATTCAATTCGACTGATAAATAAACTAGTAACTTATAATAATTATCTCCATTTACTTTTAATCACACTTATAAGTTTATTATTTACTAACAACTGTCACAATTACCAATACAATACCAATTTGATTCCATTTCTGATGACTATATATTATTTCATTAGTTAACCCAATATTTACATTTGTTTTCTTATATTCCCTTATAACCAAGTTATAATATTTAAGTCATCTCAATTTATTGGAATATCATTCAATTCATTAATAATTAATTGGATAAATATTGTTGCAATTCATTCTAGTTATTATTATCATACATAAATTTCAAATTTTTAATTCTTCCAACATTAAACCATGAAATCTTATTAAATTAACATTTTTAATTATCGAAATTTTACGGGTCGTTACAAGCTTCTTGTACCTCGTAGTCGGAATAATATTCGGCATGATGACTAGATGAAGGTGGTTGTGGGGAATTATGAGATTAGCTTTGTCGAGGAGCGCTAGGTGAAGGAGGCTCATGGTGTTCTTCTTCTTCTTGTCGTTGAGTCCATTAACTAAAGGGGATAATACGAGAAGGGCTTTTTGGAAGATGCATCAGCGACAAATATCGCGGACCACTATCTTTTATGGGAATTTCTTCATATTGTCTTACATATGAAGGAACGTTAAGATTTTGCAGGATGCGCATGATATAAGAAGCATAAACAATGGAACGACGATGCCGGGACCAAAATCCTTTGATTTGGTCATGAATAAATTTTGCCCAATTAACCCATAGTTGAGCACATATGGCTTATAAAGCTCTATGATCATTGGGATAGATTTGTTCATAACTACCTAGGTAAAGAATAATAGCATTAATTATCATACGATTTAAAAGTCTGGCACGAGGTCGAAGATAGATGGATTTCCATTGTTGCATATTATCCTCCCATAGTTGATCTATAACTTCATCCCTAGGTAATAGACTATGATCCGGTATATCGTTCAAATCAATCCCCTCATTGTAACATCCTAAAATTCGACCAAGTGTATATACATCTCTTTTAACTACTTTTCCATACACACAGACCATAACCAACCCTCATTATTCTCAGGATTCCTAATCTTTGAACTACATAGATTGGAGTATAAGAGGTAAATAGCAAAGGGGTCAATGGTTACCTCATTAGCATTGTAGCTAATCAAATTGCAGCAGCCGGCATCCATTGTAATTCGAAGAATTTCATATTCCATAACATTGGCAAGGCGGTAAACATGTCCATAGTGAATCTTCTTTTGGGTAAGAGACTTGAACCGTCTAATTGCATTAGGATTATTTTGAAGCCATTAGGTAATATGAGCTTATGTAACCGATGCTTGAATGGAGGAAGATGATTGGCCTTGTTTTGGCTTTTTGGAGACGGAAACCTTTTTGGGAGCTATTGATTTAAAAATTTAGGAGTTTTGAGAACTAGGGTTTTAGAATTCAGACGTTGGAATGAAGGTAATATTGAAAAGTGGGGCGGGGGTAAATTTCTTTATATAAGGCTGTTGACAGAGTCACAATAGACGTTTGTCAATAGGGCACAGACGTTTGTGGCTTCAGTAATATTTAGGCCGAAAGGTTGGACAGACGTCTATGTTGGATCAATAGACGTTTGTGGCTGAAAGTGTTTTAAACAGAGAGTTATCACAGGCGTCTGTGATGTATCCACAGACGTCTGCGGCTATAGGGAAACTTTTCCAAAAAGAGTTGACAGACGTCTGTGGTCTAGTCACAGACATCTGTGATATGCATACTCTGATATATAGGAAAATTCCAATATTAATGAAAACAATTTATTAAATATATTATCCAGAATACATATTAACCGTTAATAAATAAATATACGAAATATTTTTTAGTGTTTGTCAGAGAAATTAGAATTATTGGTTTGTTGAATATCCTACGAATTTGGTTCAACTTTCGTATCGTCAAGTAATGGCTTAAGTGGAGACCCACTTGGACGAGCTTGGGAGTCAATCCAAGGTTGGTTTGAGGGTCCTGACTTGCATAGGTTTCTCGGAGTAATGTTGTATGCTCTTATAGGTTTTTCTTGTGATCGTAGAGACTTTTAATGTATGCAATCTTTTGTTGGTGAATGACCACAAATTGCAAGAATACACTTTTCGGGAAAATTTAAATGGGATCCTTGACGACGTTGCTCGTAATACATTTCACGTTGAATGCCGATCATCTCTTGTTGATAGTGATGTATCTCATCGACTTTGTCGGAAAGAGATGATGATTTTAGCTCAATTGAATGTTTAGCTCTCTTTCCTTTCGAAGAGAAGCCAGTATGGTCTGCTGGTGAAGCGATAATGATTAAAGAAGGAGATGATTTAGGAGTGGTTTTTGTTTGAGATACGTAAGTGCTGCTGGACGATGGGGATTTGTAGTCAATAGCTGAATAAGTGGAGTCATGATCGGAAGACATCGTTTTTATTTTCTTTTAGAAAATTTATCTGTATTTATTTCTAAGTAATACATAACTGAATTTATAAGATAAAATATAGTTATATTAAGAAAAGTAGTTGAGACAACTGAGTTAAACCATAGGATTTTAAATGGTTGTTATTCAATTATTATTTTTAAATGCTTGTTATTAGAAACAATTTATGTGACAGTAATTAATTCAGAGTTATAAATTTAATTTTTAGTTGAAATTTTATATAAGCTATCACAGAGTTAAGCGAACTATACATTATAACTTTAGTTAATCAAGTCAGTGTACGAACAAATTCCTAGATCCCGTCTTAACTTGATAAAAGTTTGTTCACTTAGTAGTTTTGTAAAAATATCCGCTATTTGATTATCGGTATTAACAAATTCTAGAGTTATTATTTCTTTTTAAATATTAGCTCTCAAAAAATAGTGACGAATATCTATATGTTTTGTTCGAGAATGATTAATTGGATTTTTAGATAAATTTATAGCACTAGTATTATCGCAATATATTGGAGATTTGTTTATTATTTTTCCATAGGCTTTAAGTTTTGTTGCATGCATATTACTTGTGCGCAAGCTAAAGAAGTAGAAATATATTCGGCTTCATATGTTGAAAGAGAAACATAATTTTGCTTTTTACTAAACCATGAAAGTAACGATTGACCAATAAAGTGACATGTGCCACTTGTACTTTTTTTATCCGATTTACATCCACTAAAATCCGCATTACTATAAGATACAAGTTCAAACGTACTGCCTTTTGGATAAAATAAGCCATAATCTTTAGTGTTGGTTAAATATTGTAAAATCCTTTTAACTGCACGATGATGTGATTCTTTAGGTTGTGCTTGAAATCTTGCACATAAACAAACACTCATCATAATATTTGGTCTACTAGCGGTTAAGTATAGTAAGGATCCTATCATGCTTCGATATAGTTTTTGATCAAACTCTTTTCCGTGTTCATCTTTGTCTAGATGAGTAGTAGTACTCATTGGAGTGGGCTTACTTGATGTATTATCCATTCCAAAACATTTTAATAGTTCTTTACAATATTTTTCTTGATTTATAAAAATTCCATTGTTTAATTGTTTATTTGTAATCCTAAAAAGAAATTTAATTCACCCATATGAGACATTTCAAATTCGTTTGTCATTATCATAGAAGATTCATTACATATATTTTCATTAGTAGATCCAAATATAATGTCATCAACCTAAGTTTGAACGATTAATATATCCTTCTGTTCTCTTTTAATGAATAATGTTGTATCTAATTTACAAATTTGAAAACCGAAATTAATTATATGTGATTTTAATCGATCATACCAAGCTCGAGGTGCTTGTTTTAAACTATATAATGCTTTTCTAAGTTTTAAAACATGATCCGAATATTTTTCATGAACAAATTGTGGCAGGGCGGTTGTTCTATGTAAACATTTTCTTTTATAAAACCGTTTAAGAAAGGACGATTAACATCCATTTGAAAAAGCTTAAAGTTGTGATGACACGCGACAGCAAGTAATATTCTTATGGCTTCAATACGTGCGGCAGGTGCAAAAGTCTCTTAATAATCAATTCCCTCTTCTTGATTATATCCCCGTGCCACTAATCTAGCTTTATTACATATAATATTTCCGTTTTCATCGGCTTTGTTTTTAAAAACTCATTTTGTGTAACAGCCCTAGATTTTTGTATATATTTTATTTGACTTTATTATATTTTGAAAACTATTTTAAACTTGTTTTATTTCAAACATTTCATTTTTAAATATAAATGTTGATTATTATGTAACTTTTAATTTCAAACTGGTATAAATTGAACATTTCCTGAAAAGGGGATTTCTGGTCAAACTGGTCAAACTTTGACTTTTAAAACTTCAAATTTAAATTGTTTAAAATCTTAAATTTTATATTTTATTATGAAAATAGACTTAATAACATGAATACTGCTTTTTGTTTCATTGAAAACGGAATTAAATTGTAAAAGTTATGTACATTTCAATTTTGAGTATAATTTGTTTTATTTTGCAATTTTGCCTATTTTAAATTTTATAAATCATATTTTCTTTGTCATATTTTATTTTAAAATGTGTTAATATGTTATTTTATGTATATTTTTGTCTTTTAATATTTTGAAGTGATAATAAAACTTTTCCAAAATTTATTGCATTTATTAAAGACTAGTTTCTATTTTTCTACTATATTCTTCATTTAAATTTTATTTAATTAAAATTTATTTATTTATTTTTGTGAATGCATTTTTATTTTATGTTCTTATCTTTATTTATAAATATTTTTCCAAGTCCATACAATTTTCCCTAAGTTTATTTCATTTATTTTCAAATTTTCTAGACTAGTTTTCATTTTGTACTATTTTCTTATTTTAATCATATATAATTAATATTTATTTATTTATATTTTGTATATTTGTTACATTTTCGAATTGAAACTGAATTTTTAATTATTTTCAGTTATTTAAACTTATTAAAAAGAAATAAAAGGGATTTGAAAGGTTTGAGGCTTTTTATTTCCTAAGGCCTTTTGAATTCCCACCTTTTCATATTCAACCTTACCTTTTCATTACCAATCACCACATCCATTCATTTGCTGACCTTATCACTTTGCTTCAGCCAACTTCCCCTCATTTTTCACGCACCAAAACCTTCTCAAACACAAAAATGTCGGCCTCCATCTCCTGAAGAGAAAACTTTGGTAAATAATTCACTTTTCTACACTTTTCCTACTTGTTTTCTTCTTGTACTTGCACTTGCTTCACCTATATTGTTCGGCCCTCCCTCCTCCAGCACCATGGCTGCTTCCACCACCACCACAACCAGCCACCATCACCTCCAGCCCACTGTCCTTCCATAGCCGTGGCCACCTTGTTGTTGATCCACACAAAAATACACAAAAACTTCACCTTATATGCCAAGCCGAGCACCATACATCACCACCACCTCCAAACTCCTCCTTGGCCGCCACCTACTCCACCTCCACCACCCATAGACGACCTGAAACCCACTGCCATGTCATCCCTACCCCACCTGTAGCCATGGCCGTGCCTACCCTTGCCTTGGCCGAGCTCTTTGTTTGCCTAGAAATCATGTTGTTTATGCCTTGTAGCTGTAGTTCATGCACCTATCTCTCTACACCATCACCTCTTACATGCTAGGCCGACCCTTACCAACCCAAAGACCAGATCTTAACCCATGCTTAGCCATGTGTTTCTGACCCTAGACTGAAGCACAAGTGGTTGAAGCAAGTGCAAATACTTTGGTGATGTTTTGTACATTCATTTCTAACATTGTTTTATTATATTCGGGTTGAAAACTTATGTAGATTGTTTTGTTTGTTTGAATATATTCAAGGTGATTAATTTTTGGCTCTCCCAATCTCAAATCTTATTTGTGCTTTTGTGCCTTCAAAGATCTTAGTTTGTACGTTTCAGTTATCGTCTCCAGCTTATACCAGTGAGTTATTCTCACCAGACAGTTTTATACTTATATTAATAGTAAATCGATCACATGTGAATCTGTAAATTGCATCACCATATTATATTTGCTATGTCACTATTATATGATGTTTACACATGCTTAAACACCTGTTATATCATATGTTACTGTTATATTATGTTGTTCTGTTATTTTTATCAGTTTATCACACTGCAAGTTCCTTTTTAGATTAGAATCACTATGGGTTGAAATGATACATACCCGAACGGACTTTAGAATAGGAGAAAATCGTTATGGGCTGAAATGATAGGCCTGAATGATTTTCAATTATTTTCATTTACTTGGGATTTGCGGGTTTGAAATGATCAAACCCGGGTTTTCTTTGTAAATTACGGGTTGAAATGATATATTACCCGTATCACTTTACCTAGGCTAGAAAATGAAATACAGACCCGTTGTTAAAATATGTTTTATAAATTTTTTTAAAATATTTTAGAAATGTAAATATTATGATATTTTGATTTAAACTAAATAAAAATGATTTTTGTAAAGCATTATTGATTTTCTGAAAATTTATAAGTGAAATAAATTAATGGTAAAATTAGAAAATTTGAAATGTAAGTTAATTTGGGAAATTTTAATTTGGTGATAATTGGAATTTAAATTAAATGTGAAATGTGATAAATTCATGATAATTTGGATTAAAGTGAATTTAAATGATTTTTATATTATATTAATGATTTTGAATAAAGTTAAAATGTGAAATCAATGAATATTTAAGTTGAAATTTTGAAATATAACTAAAATTGGAAATTTGTGAATTTTGCTTAAAAGTGAATTTTAAGTTAAGAAAATAAAAAATGGAATTAAGTTATATTTGACAATTTAAACTTAAGTGTTAAGTTAATTTAATTTAATGAATTTATAATTTAAAATTGGAATTTAATAAGTGAATTATTATAAAATTTTGATTTTTGAATGGAGGTTTAACTTTATAAAATCATGAATATAAGGGTATTTGAATGATTATATATGATTTTATAAGTTAAAAATGATTTATATAAAAATATAATTGTTTGTGAAATTATACTGAATATTTGAAATTAATTAACTGCATCTCTGAAATGCTATTAATTCTAATGTAAATGATAATACAACATCTGTAAATGCTGTAGTTGATAATAATGAACCAAATGGCTAAATTTAATTAAAGGCTATTATAGTATTTTTGTAATGTTATAATGGTTGAATTTAACTAAGTTTATTTGAAACTAATGTAACCCTATTACAGCATTTTAAATGCTGTCTTTTGTTAAATTGAACTGTTTTAAATGTGACTTTCCGTAGCATTTTCTAAATGCTGCAAAAGTTGAATTTTCATTGTTTTAATTAATTTAAGTGAACGAATGAAAGATTAAAATTTTGGAAATTTAATAATTTAATTATTAATAATAACTTTATTTTTATGATTTAAAATAAAGTAATTTGTTTCGAAATATAAACTATTTTGAAATATGATATTTTGATATTTTGAAATGGATTTTTGAAGGATATTGAATTTTGAAATGATATTTGATTTCGAAGAATAAAATACCATTTTGAAATTTTAACCACGGGGTGTATTTAATTTATTGTTTAACTGATCCTTGAAGGATGGGCGATCCCAAACATCCTTTGAGTTATTGTGCATTTCTACTACAGCTCACTTGAGTTGGTTTACATTATATAAGTATATATTGTCCTGACTCGAGTGTTTTGTGTTTTACTTTACGCTCGGGTCAGCCTGAGTATTTACAGCTTAACTTTGGATTTCTTTCTGGAGCTAGGAATCGCTGGAGATTCTGCTTGTCTAGTTATCTGTTCCTTTCAGTTCAGTTGTTCTATTTCAGTTCTGGTATTCATAAACTTCTATTTATTTAAGATGTCTATTGTATATGTTTTCAAGCAGATATTATGTATATGTTTTTGAGAGTTTGTATATAGTAGCTTCATGAACTACTATGGTATTTTATTTCCGCTGCGAGTTATTCTGATATGTTCTGTGTTTGTGATTCTGTGTATTTGATTTCATTTGCTCCAAATTTATTTACAATCTGTTATTTTGAATTATTCAAGTCAGACATGTGTGGATTATTGTCGATTTGAATGGTCCAAAATAGTGGGTCATTACAGTTGGTATCAGAGCTTTGGTTTTAGGCAAACCTTAGCCTGCGGAGCAAAAAAACTCATTAGAGATAGGGTAGAAATACCCTAGAATGAGTGAAATCAATCTCAGAATCATTTCTTTGTGAGAGAACGTATTTTCGAAGTATAAAATGATTTTCAAATGATTTTTAAAGAATTTTGAAAGATTATTTTGATATAAATTTCCTTGCTTTAAAAGTAAAATATTTCTTAAACTACATTCCTTTCGTATCCACCTTGTTAGTAATTTCTTTGATTAGGATCCTCTAAAATTTTGAACTTCTCTCTTGATTGATCTAGATCCATTGTTGATAGGGATCTATTTTGGGTATGGCAAAATCAGTAGTTTGTTAGGATGCTTTGAGTAAACTCTGTTGTATCTTTTGCTTAGCTAAAGTTGTCCAACTAAAGATATTTATGCTTCTGTTTTCGTATGTTATGAATTCGAGTCTTTCCAAATTTTTATGGGAATTTTTCTGTATCGATATAGGTTATATATCTCTAATCTTCGTTTGGATTCTTATCGAATAAGATTCCTTTGAATTTTGGAACGCTCCCACTTGTTCTGAAATCCATTCCTGTCTCCCCTAATTGTATTCTTTTGATTTTGGAACATTGCATCACTCCACTTTGTATGACCTTTATAGGGTGGCGATTCAGCAAATCTTTGAATGATTATAATTGGTATTGATTCATCGGAGATTTCTGTATCCTCGGTTTACGATGTTTTCTATCTTCTGCTATATTTAGATTCTATCTCTGGCAATCGAAGGTCGATTTGCCTTAGATTTTCGCATCGATTATATTCCTGAAGTCACGGTTGACCAGTTAAGGTCGCCCGCGATTCATATAGGCTTATCCATCTTCTATTTGGTAATTTAATTATCTTATCTTTGTTTGAGCCTATCTTTGAATTAGAATTCTATTTGATTAGAGTCCTTCTAAATTTGAATCTCTGTTTTGCTTTGAAATCCATCCTTGAATCGTCCCTTGGAAAGTTTGTGGTTGATTGTCTTTTGAAAATTGTGTATTCATCGTAGTTTTTATTTTGATAAGGATGGCCATATTTTTATATAAAGATGAAATGTTTTTGATAAGGATTATGTACCTTTTAAAAAAATTGAGAATTTGAAGTTTTGAAAGGATTTGAAATTTTGAAAATTTTATAAGAAATGTTTTCATATAAAATGATTTATAACTGAAGGTTTTGAATCTGAATTTAAGTGATTGAACTCCGGCATTTTGGAACTGGTTTTAAGATTTTGAAATAATAAATAATATGATTGAAATTATTTTTCCGAATAAGTAATGTTTCAATGATTTTAATGGGTTTTAATGATTTTGAAGGAATTTCAAAGAAGTTTTCAAAGTAAATGGAAGTCCAGAACTCACTTGTGTCGCTGGAAAATAATTTCGGTGATGAGTGCACGCATCATCGACATTGATTTTCGAGTTTCAGAGTGGGGGATAGGCCACTTCAGTAGCATTGCTACGCGAGTTATTTTGCGAAACCAATTTTGATTTCAAAATTTTGAAGTATGATTTGATATTCGAAAGATATATGTATATATATATATTTGAAATGATTTGAAGTAAGCCGGTGTTCAGTCCTCGAGTTTCGGATTTGATATAACCCTATCTATTAAAATTGATTTACTGATTTGTTGCCGATTTCCAACTCCTGAATTTGAAAATGATTTTTTCAACTATTTTGAAGGTTCGAGCACTTCCAAATCAAGGTTAACTTTTCAAAGCTAAGAAATTTTGAAAGGTATGAATTATTTGATAAAGTATATAAATTTGTTTCGAATGTTTAAGTATGAAGTAATATGATTTAAATAAGTTGAAACTGTTTTGTTAAGTAAATGAATAAGGCTATTTTAAAATTTTCTAATATGAAATTTAGATTCGAAATGCTTTGAAAAGAATTTGGTCTTCAAAATATTTTGAATAAAATTTAGTTTAAATGTTTTAACTTAGTAACATCTTTATGAAACTATATATTTAACAAGTTGGAATAAATATATAAGTTGTACGTATGGTGTTTTATTCGCATAATTAATTTGATCCAAATTTGAGTACACAAGTTCGAGGTGGATTACACCATTTCGTGTTAGGATTTTCATTCGATTCTTGATGGCGAATATTTGATATGGATTTTGGGCTTGATTCTAGAATTCTCTATCGTAGTATATGGCTATGCAAGGAGACTGATGGCTTCTAGTCGAGAAACCATATCGAAATCCGCATTAGGGAAGTCGAATGGACAATACTAGTTCGAAAGCGAACTTGTGTGATCGAGCGAGCGATCAAATGTAGTTTTGCGAAATGATGACGTATGCACATCTTATATCCTAATATCATTTATATATTTTGACGCTGAAATTGAAAGCTGTCGAGTTAGAATATCTTTGCTTACTAAAAGAAAATTCCAATTTAAATTACAAAGATATATATAACCCATAAAAGCAAAGATATTCAATCCCATATGGCTCTTCATACAGCGAAATTATTTTGAAAATTTGATCCTTATGTAAGATAGACCTTACGTAAGTATAAGATGGTTTTGAAAACATTTGATTTTGAAAATAAATTGGTTGACTTAAATTATATTGATTTGGAAATTTGGATTTATTTTCTAAATCTATTATTTTGGAAACTTTGAAACTAAAGATATTTAATTTGAGAAGAAGTAATTTGGTGAAATTGTATATGATTTTTGAAATTGAACTGATATTGAAACAAATTGAAATTTGAGAACCTTGTGTTACTAAACACTTGATTTGGGAGTTGTCGAACTTATATAAAATTGATTTGTATGAGTATGAAATTGATTCGAAAACTATAGATTTGAAAAGGTACTCAATTTGAAAGTGAAATCTTATATATAATGGATATTATATCAGTACGATATTTGAAAGTGATTTGAAAAGGTAATATATGATACATATTTTCGAAGTAAAGATATGGAAAGTGCCTTCTGCTTGATATCCGATTTGTGGCCACATCTTGGATTCATTCTATCGATATTATTCTCTTTGATTTTTGGTTTTCCGGATATGATACTCGAGTGTCCTTCGAATTCCATGGCGTTACCCATGGTCTTACGAACTCGACTGCATGGCGAAATTCGCAAGGCAGTGAATGCTTAAAAGGTACGGATGTTTCCTAGGGGACCCAGGCGTAACCATTGTGTATCTGCGATCCATGATTTGATTCGTTTTTGTTTGGATTGTACTTTCCATATCTGTTTTTAAAGGTTTTCCCAGTATTTTCACTAGGTGTTGAAACAGGTCTACTAAGTACCTGGAGAATTCCAGTTTTGCGCCTGATCAACGCACTACCAGAGTCTACAGGAACAAGGATAAACTTGTTGAAACATCGAGTTATAAAAGTATTTTGATAAAATATTATATAAAGGATATTTTGATCAGTTATTTTCCTTCCTAAAGGATTTTAAAGTGTTTTAAATATTTTACCTCTTTAACCAACAATTTTAATTAATGGCTCATCCTTGTCTTTCGTCCTATTTTCCCTTCTTGCTATTCCTATTCTCCACCTTGTTAAACTTACCTATAACAACAGTTATCAGGTATAATTTTAATATTCTTGTCATCTTGTCTTAATCCTATTCCATTCTATCTTTTTCTGTGTTTCCATACTTCATTCCTTTTCGAGGACGAAAAGATTTGAGTGGGGGAGAGTGTAACAGCCCTAGATTTTTGTATATATTTTATTTGACTTTATTATATTTTGAAAACTATTTTAAACTTGTTTTATTTCAAACATTTCATTTTTAAATATAAATGTTGATTATTATGTAACTTTTAATTTCAAACTGGTATAAATTGAACATTTCCTGAAAAGGGGATTTCTGGTCAAACTGGTCAAACTTTGACTTTTAAAACTTCAAATTTAAATTGTTTAAAATCTTAAATTTTATATTTTATTATGAAAATAGACTTAATAACATGAATACTGCTTTTTGTTTCGTTGAAAACGGAATTAAATTGTAAAAGTTATGTACATTTCAATTTTGAGTATAATTTGTTTTATTTTGCAATTTTGCCTATTTTAAATTTTATAAATCATATTTTCTTTGTCATATTTTATTTTAAAATGTGTTAATATGTTATTTTATGTATATTTTTGTCTTTTAATATTTTGAAGTGATAATAAAACTTTTCCAAAATTTATTGCATTTATTAAAGACTAGTTTCTATTTTTCTACTATATTCTTCATTTAAATTTTATTTAATTAAAATTTATTTATTTATTTTTGTGAATGCATTTTTATTTTATGTTTTTATCTTTATTTATAAATATTTTTCCAAGTCCATACAATTTTCCCTAAGTTTATTTCATTTATTTTCAAATTTTCTAGACTAGTTTTCATTTTGTACTATTTTCTTATTTTAATCATATATAATTAATATTTATTTATTTATATTTTGTATATTTGTTACATTTTCGAATTGAAACTGAATTTTTAATTATTTTCAGTTATTTAAACTTATTAAAAAGAAATAAAAGGGATTTGAAAGGTTTGAGGCTTTTTATTTCCTAAGGCCTTTTGAATTCCCACCTTTTCATATTCAACCTTACCTTTTCATTACCAATCACCACATCCATTCATTTGCTGACCTTATCACTTTGCTTCAGCCAACTTCCCCTCATTTTTCACGCACCAAAACCTTCTCAAACACAAAAATGTCGGCCTCCATCTCCTGAAGAGAAAACTTTGGTAAATAATTCACTTTTCTACACTTTTCCTACTTGTTTTCTTCTTGTACTTGCACTTGATTCACCTATATTGTTCGGCCCTCCCTCCTCCAGCACCATGGCTGCTTCCACCACCACCACAACCAGCCACCATCACCTCCAGCCCACTGTCCTTCCATAGCCGTGGCCACCTTGTTGTTGATCCACACAAAAATACACAAAAACTTCACCTTATATGCCAAGCCGAGCACCATACATCACCACCACCTCCAAACTCCTCCTTGGCCGCCACCTACTCCACCTCCACCACCCATAGACGACCTGAAACCCACTGCCATGTCATCCCTACCCCACCTGTAGCCATGGCCGTGCCTACCCTTGCCTTGGCCGAGCTCTTTGTTTGCCTAGAAATCATGTTGTTTATGCCTTGTAGCTGTAGTTCATGCACCTATCTCTCTACACCATCACCTCTTACATGCTAGGCCGACCCTTACCAACCCAAAGACCAGATCTTAACCCATGCTTAGCCATGTGTTTCTGACCCTAGACTGAAGCACAAGTGGTTGAAGCAAGTGCAAATACTTTGGTGATGTTTTGTACATTCATTTCTAACATTGTTTTATTATATTCGGGTTGAAAACTTATGTAGATTGTTTTGTTTGTTTGAATATATTCAAGGTGATTAATTTTTGGCTCTCCCAATCTCAAATCTTATTTGTGCTTTTGTGCCTTCAAAGATCTTAGTTTGTACGTTTCAGTTATCGTCTCCAGCTTATACCAGTGAGTTATTCTCACCAGACAGTTTTATACTTATATTAATAGTAAATCGATCACATGTGAATCTGTAAATTGCATCACCATATTATATTTGCTATGTCACTATTATATGATGTTTACACATGCTTAAACACCTGTTATATCATATGTTACTGTTATATTATGTTGTTCTGTTATTTTTATCAGTTTATCACACTGCAAGTTCCTTTTTAGATTAGAATCACTATGGGTTGAAATGATACATACCCGAACGGACTTTAGAATAGGAGAAAATCGTTATGGGCTGAAATGATAGGCCTGAATGATTTTCAATTATTTTCATTTACTTGGGATTTGCGGGTTTGAAATGATCAAACCCGGGTTTTCTTTGTAAATTACGGGTTGAAATGATATATTACCCGTATCACTTTACCTAGGCTAGAAAATGAAATACAGACCCGTTGTTAAAATATGTTTTATAAAATTTTTTAAAATATTTTAGAAATGTAAATATTATGATATTTTGATTTAAACTAAATAAAAATGATTTTTGTAAAGCATTATTGATTTTCTGAAAATTTATAAGTGAAATAAATTAATGGTAAAATTAGAAAATTTGAAATGTAAGTTAATTTGGGAAATTTTAATTTGGTGATAATTGGAATTTAAATTAAATGTGAAATGTGATAAATTCATGATAATTTGGATTAAAGTGAATTTAAATGATTTTTATATTATATTAATGATTTTGAATAAAGTTAAAATGTGAAATCAATGAATATTTAAGTTGAAATTTTGAAATATAACTAAAATTGGAAATTTGTGAATTTTGCTTAAAAGTGAATTTTAAGTTAAGAAAATAAAAAATGGAATTAAGTTATATTTGACAATTTAAACTTAAGTGTTAAGTTAATTTAATTTAATGAATTTATAATTTAAAATTGGAATTTAATAAGTGAATTATTATAAAATTTTGATTTTTGAATGGAGGTTTAACTTTATAAAATCATGAATATAAGGGTATTTGAATGATTATATATGATTTTATAAGTTAAAAATGATTTATATAAAAATATAATTGTTTGTGAAATTATACTGAATATTTGAAATTAATTAACTGCATCTCTAAAATGCTATTAATTCTAATGTAAATGATAATACAACATCTGTAAATGCTGTAGTTGATAATAATGAACCAAATGGCTAAATTTAATTAAAGGCTATTATAGTATTTTTGTAATGTTATAATGGTTGAATTTAACTAAGTTTATTTGAAACTAATGTAACCCTATTACAGCATTTTAAATGCTGTCTTTTGTTAAATTGAACTGTTTTAAATGTGACTTTCCGTAGCATTTTCTAAATGCTGCAAAAGTTGAATTTTCATTGTTTTAATTAATTTAAGTGAACGAATGAAAGATTAAAATTTTGGAAATTTAATAATTTAATTATTAATAATAACTTTATTTTTATGATTTAAAATAAAGTAATTTGTTTCGAAATATAAACTATTTTGAAATATGATATTTTGATATTTTGAAATGGATTTTTGAAGGATATTGAATTTTGAAATGATATTTGATTTCGAAGAATAAAATACCATTTTGAAATTTTAACCACGGGGTGTATTTAATTTATTGTTTAACTGATCCTTGAAGGATGGGCGATCCCAAACATCCTTTGAGTTATTGTGCATTTCTACTACAGCTCACTTGAGTTGGTTTACATTATATAAGTATATATTGTCCTGACTCGAGTGTTTTGTGTTTTACTTTACGCTCGGGTCAGCCTGCGTATTTACAGCTTAACTTTGGATTTCTTTCTGGAGCTAGGAATCGCTGGAGATTCTGCTTGTCTAGTTATCTGTTCCTTTCAGTTCAGTTGTTCTATTTCAGTTCTGGTATTCATAAACTTCTATTTATTTAAGATGTCTATTGTATATGTTTTCAAGCAGATATTATGTATATGTTTTTGAGAGTTTGTATATAGTAGCTTCATGAACTACTATGGTATTTTATTTCCGCTGCGAGTTATTCTGATATGTTCTGTGTTTGTGATTCTGTGTATTTGATTTCATTTGCTCCAAATTTATTTACAATCTGTTATTTTGAATTATTCAAGTCAGACATGTGTGGATTATTGTCGATTTGAATGGTCCAAAATAGTGGGTCGTTACATTTTGTTTCAATTACTGATTGATCGGTTGGCCTCGGTACTAATTCCCAAACATTATTACATTCAAATTGATTAAGTTCTTCTTGCATAACAAAAATCCAGAAATCATCATTTGATGCTTCCTTACATTTTTTCGGTTCAAAATTAGATATAAACGCTGCATTACTCATTTGATTTATTTTTCTTCTAGTCGAAACTCTGTTATCTAGATTTCGAATTATGTTATCAATTGGATGATCTTTTAAAATGCGAGGAGGTGATTTCAACCCATTGTTATTTTGATTATTATTATTTTCAATCATACTATTTTGATTATTATTATTATTTTCAATAATATTATTTTAATTATTATTATTTTCAATGATTCTGTTTTGATTAGAGTCAAAAATTTCTTCGTCATCTTTATTTATATTTTTGAAGTTTTCATCAAACGAGAGATGAACACTTTCTTCTATAACATTTGTTCGTTTGTTAAAAATTCTGTAAGCTTTACTTTGATCAGAATAACCAACAAAAATTCCTTCATCGGCTTTTGAATCAAATATACCAAGATTATATTTTGTATTTAGAATAAAGGATTTTGATCCAAATATTCGAAAATATGATACTTTTGGTTTCTTTTTGTAGAACATTTCATAACATATATATTTAGTCATAGGTCTAAAAGTTACTTGATTTAATAGGTAACAAGCAGTAGCAACTGCTTCGGCCAAAAATTCTTTCGTAAGTCACTGGCATTTAGGAGAGTTCGAGCACATTCTTGTAAGGTGCGATTTTTCCTATCGACTACTCCATTTTGTTGTGGTGTTCGTGGTAATGAAAAATTATGAGTAATTCCCTTCTTATTACAAAAATTAGTAAATAATTCATTTCCAAATTCTCCCCCATGATCACTTCTTACAATTTTTATTTTTAAGTCCATTAAAGTCTTAATTCGTTTAGCCAAAATTTGAAACATTTCGAATGTATCACTTTTATTTTAAAAATAGTGTCCAAGTATATCTTGAAAAATCGTCTACAATTACAAAGACATATTTATTATTATTTATCCAACGTACTTGAGTTGGACAAAATAAGTCCAAATGAAGTAATTCAAGGGGTTGTTTAGTAGAGATTTTCGTTTTAGATTTAAACGAGCTTTTCTTTAATTTTTCAAGTTGACATGCATCGCATAGATTTTTAACTTTGAAATTTATTTTGAGTAATCCTCTTACCAAATTGTTTTTAGCTAATTTTTTTATATATTTGGAATTTAGATGACAAATTCTTTTATTCCATATCCATGGTTCATCATGATTTACGGTTAAACATAAGTCATTATTGTGATTAATATTCATGTTTAGAATATAAATATTTCAATTTCTTGTTCCTTTAAAAATTAAAATTTTAATTTTGATCAAAGATATTGCATTTATCCTTTTCAAAATCGACTCTGAATCCCTTATCGCATAATTGGCTTATACTAAGTAAATTATATTTTAAATTTTTAACCAACAAAACATTTGAAATAATAGGAGAAGTAGATGTACCGACATTGATGATGTTTCCAATTCAAATAACATATCCTTTGGAATTATCCCAAAAAGTGACCGTGCCAATTTCCATGTAAGTGGTGTTTGATTGCATGTGTGCCTTTCCTATCATATGTTTGGAACATCCACTATCGAGTATCCATTTCTCTTTATTTTTGTTTTTGGGTACCTGCAAAATAATAAAAAGTTTTAATTGGTACCCATATCCTTTGTTAGGGTCCTATGGGTTAGTAGGAGAACGTAGCCATACCCATGAGAGGTTGGAACCTTTAGAAATGTAATTTTTAGTATGAACTATTTCTTTTAGATACACATCTATGTGTTTTTGTCTAATCAATTAGTTATTTGTTTTAGGAATCCATATCTTAACCATTTTTGTTTCCTTATTCTCATATTTAGTTTTTATTTTTCTAAAATTTGTATACAATGTACTATACTTTTTTAAACTTTGATTATTATTAGAGATTAGATTATTTCTAGAATGTTTATAATTATTTTTCTTAAATTTTAAACCATTCCTATTTCCTGATGGTTTTGAAATCTTTATCAAATTATCTAGATTTTGCTTTCCTTTATTAAATTTGAAACATTGTTAGTAATTTTATCTAATTTATTTATGAGATTAGAAATTTCTATATTAGCTAATTCTAAATTTTGTTTTAATTCATATTTTTCTTTTTCTAGTTTATAGTTATCTATTTTGTTATTCCCTATATCATGTTTCAGAGTAGCATTATGAGATGATAATCTTTTGTATTCATTTTGTGCTAATTCAAATTCTTCTTCTAAAATACTTTTCTCATCTTTTAACATTCTAATTTCTAATTCAACTCTGTTTAATTTTCCTATATTTTCTTTATTTAATTTCTTTAATTCTCTATATTTTTCATCTAATTCCGTACTGATTTCAAGAAGTTCATTATATGTTAATTCAGGACGTACCTCGTCTGTCTTAACCATGAAGCAAACATTTGCTTGTTCTGAGTCACTGTCACTATCGGATGAAGAGGAAGATTCAGAGTCATCCCAAGTTACTTGAAATGCTCTTCACTTTTTCTTGAAATTTTCAATTTTGTTTTTCTTTTATCGTTGAGTAGTGAACAGTCTTTCTTTATATGGCCAAATTTATCACACCCGTAGAATTTTATTGATGTTTGATTTGAGGAATTAGTGCTGTTGTTGTTTTGAAATTTCGTCATCCTTTTGAACTTCTTGAAATTTTTTTTATTTCTGGCGATGAAAACAATCTCATCTTCTTCCAAGTCAGAGTTGTCGTTGTTTGCCTGAAATGCAATGTTCTTCCTTTCTTGATTCTGTTCTTTTCTTGCTTGTAAATTAACTTCATACGACATCATATTTCATATTAACTCTTTGACTTTGAGTTGGGAAAGATAGTTAGCTTCTTCGATGGCTAAAACTTTTCTTTCCCATTCGTTTGTCAAAGAGTTCAAAATTCGTGTGACTAAATCAAAATCAGTAAATTTAACTCCTAGTGCCATAAGATCGTGTTGTATAGTTCGAAATCTAGCATACATGTCAATAATTGAAACATTTGATTTCATTTTAAAAGATTAAAATTGATTTTGTAGAATAGAAATTTTTGTTTGCTTGACTTTATTTGTGCCTTCATGAGTAATTTGTAATATACTCCGTATATCATAAGCAGTAGTGCACAACAGGACTCGTGAAAATTCATTTTTATCGAGTGAACAAAATAAAACATTCATAGCTTTGGCATTGTTAGATGCCTCTACTTTTTATGCATCAGTCCATGTGCCTATATCAGTTTTAGGTGCTTCATATTTATTCTTATTTAAGCCCTTTGTTCGCACCGCTCCTCGGGTTTTGACTCTTTTGACATATGTTTCCCTTTAGGATTTGTAAGTTATTGTTGTTTGATTTGCCGCTTCTCGAGTTTGGACGTCTTAGTCCCCATCGTTTGATATGCCACTTCTTGGGCTTGGACGTCTTAGTCCATTGTTGATATGCCGCTTCTCGAGTGTAATCAGCCATCATTCCTTCTTCAAAGATTGTGCCTTTGGTGTAATATTGAATTGTTTTCCTTATTTGATCAAACAAGTTATCACATCCATTTTTCTTTTCTCCTAAGGCAAAGATCGGAGTGGGGCCAATATGAAAAGGGTTTAAACAACTCTATTTAGTTGGATCACAAGGTTCAACTTTCTTTTTCCTCATGATCCTTAAGGCCTCCATTCTTAATATTTGTTCTTCATGTAGATTTGAATCATTAATTATTCCATGGGAGAATCCAATTAGATGTGGTTCCGAGGATCCTTGTTCAGATCTTTTGGCTTTGCTGAACATGATGATGTAAATTTTAAAGTAGGTAGGCTTGGAATAAGACCGGGTTAGTGGTAAGTGGAATTGAAAGTTCAACAAGGTCGGAGTTTCGAGCTCACCTTCTAGCGCCAAAATGTTATAAAGAAAACTTGTCAACACCGCAAAGTTGAGATAAAAGTGTAGATAACTCTTTCGAGTCCTTCTTTCTAAAAGTTGAAGGTAGTTGACACTCCTTAATCAGGTTAAGATGGTTAGAATCCATTCTATTCTTCTCTATTTACCTTTTGCGTAAGTTATTGGGGTTGATACTCCTTCTTATTGGACCTTTCGATTTAGATGAAACACTTAAAACTCTTCTTGTATTGCCTTTCGAACCAGTTAATCTATTTTGGTACTCTGTCGAAACCCCCTGTCAAATCAATTGGAGAAACTCTAAGGTTAGCTTTAATTAGTTGAGGATTTGGGTTGGATAGATTGTTTTCGACTTCTTCGGAACCTATCCTTTCGAAAATTTGAGTGTAGGAGTTAGGCTCTAAGGGTATTGGTTAAACAAAAGGTTTGGACTCATTTTTATGGTGACCCTTCAATCAAGTCGACACAAGAAAATTATGAACTAGTTTAACAGAGATATCAAATTAGCCAATTAACCCAAAATTCCATAATCTTGCTTTCATTACTCAGGAAGTACAAACCGATCAAATTCCTAATCTAATTTGAAAATTATGGTTTACAACTTTTAGAAAATACAAGAGTAGAGTGAATGAATTCGGATCCCCTAAAACAGACACCTAGGGTCTTATTTATAGGTGCGGGTTAGCACCTTTCGACTGCTTTCGACCTGGTTGAAAGGTGGCCTTGTAGACCTTTTGTCACCTTTAACACTTATGCATCCCTCTGCATTGCATTTGAATGGATTGGAGTGCTTTCGACTTCATCGAAAGGATTTGGTGCGTTTCTCCGCTTTGTGTTGCTGTGTTGTTGCAAGAAAGGAAATGCGGGAGCTTTCGACTCTTTCCATAGGTTGATCTTTGAGTCAAAACATTGATGGTTTTGCAGCAGAAGGTCTCTTTCTTAATTGTGAATGATTTCGACCAGTTCAAAAGGCTTATTCATGCTTTCGAAGAGGTCGTTTTGATGAAATATCCTTTAGTGAAACGTGAATGAAGGCGAAACCCTTAGCTTCGAAAGGTTTGGCGCACATATGAGTGGTTGCACTTTGTTACCTGTGGTGACCCTCACTCTAAAACACATAGATTTTTTTTCTCTATATTTGAATATTTAGATAATTCCCAATTATATTTTTCCCAAGACCCTGGATTACCAATATATTCATATCAGTTCATAAAACACTTTAAGACAATTATATATTTGATGATATACAATTGTTTTTTTTATCAGAGGGAATTTAAATCAAACAGAAATCAAAATACCATACAAGTTATTGACATAGCCATTTATTTCTTTTCTAAGTTTTATTCTACTATATGAAGTAGATCTTTAACACCTAGAATACTTACATGTGTGATATGGACATGCACAGTGCATCTTTCTACTTCTTTTCTTGGTTTTCTAGAATTCCTGCCTAAATAAACCTATTAGCATTTAATTGTTCTTGTGACAGTTATTAAGCTCATGCATGAAATCATTTTAAGATCCTACTTGCAGTTATGAACATTAAGAGTTGATTTCCTAATCACCATTTCAAATTAAACAATTGAAGTTAGATTGCATTTTTAAGTTTAACATGGTGCAGACTTAAATGCTTGGTGTTTTACTGGAAATGCTTGGTGTTATTTAAGGGCTGCTTGGTGTTTTCTTTGTTTTGTCCCGGAAGCACTTACACTTCATTAATTGAAATGAAGTGGTTCCAGGCTCCAAGAGTTTGACCCATAGCCATCTAGGCCGGCCATAGTCCCTTATTTACCACTTTCAGACCCATGTTTCTTAAATAAACTTCTTCAAAAGCTTCTCCTAACACCAGCATATTTCTTCCTTATGTATATTCCTGAGAATTCATCCATTTATGCTAACAACCAAAAACACAAAATGCTTCCAAGTTTGTTTCTTTTATAATCTCTTTTTTTTATCTTGAAATCAGGTACATTAATGCAATGTTATAGACTCATCAGAATATATGCACAAATCAGTATCAATTATCTGCCATGCATACATTTATTCCACTTGAATATTTCTTATCCAAATCTTGTCAACTCCATCATTTTTTTAAAATTATATAATAAGCTCAGGCAATAAAACCAGAGATCATCACATACACATTTTATATTTATGTGTTATGTCCATCCCCTTGTTTTCTCCAAATCAGATAATTATAAAATCAATAGGTAATCAAACTCCATCAAAAATCATTTAAAATAAGTTTTACTTAAGTACAAGTTTTAATCCAAATACTCAAAAAAACTCCCTACAATTAACTCCAACTTCCACATGTGATCTGACTATTAACATCATTACAAGCATCTGCAAATTTAAAACAAGTCTCTTTTATTTATATTACCAGCTAATGCCTTCTTCACTCATCAAGCCAACTTCAATTTCCTGCAAGCAATTCATTTAGCTGTCCCAAAGAATTTTTGAGACACCCAGATGATTGCAAGGGCAACCAAAAGGTCAGTTTATACTGGTATGAACATTAATCAAAATTTTATACACATATTCATACTTCCATTTCTAGATAAATAAACTCAGATTTTATTCTCCCAATCTCACCCAGCAATTAATCAGAACATCACATTAATCCTGATTAATTTAACTCCCTGTCTAGATATTCATAACCCAAATTTATAAATCCCATTCCTTATTTATTTTATGGTCTACATCTCCTTGTCAAATGAACACTATGTATGCATTGTGAAGGAAACTCCCAGGTTACTTAATTTATTCCAACACACAAAGGCCTCAGGGTGCAGTTGCACCATGCATATACTTGCTCCCACCTGAAGCAAGCAGATCATTGACTAACTCCCAAGTGACCAATTTAGTTTCTCTTTCATTCATTCATATTTCAGAAAGATATAACTGCTTGTATACTTTCTGGTTCAACCCCATGATTTTTATTTATTAGCCTTATTACAGGAAATACAACATTCCTTTGGTCTTCCTAAAAATAATTTGAGCATCATGATCCTGCTATATTATTGTGAATAAATGGATAAGGGTTTTATTAAGGAAGTCCCTCAAAAAAAAACCCAGAAATTCTCTTCTGACTTGTGATATGAATATTGAGCTTCATGCTTCATTATCTAAGAAATAGACATAAGCTAGATCACTGTCTTGCTGCCTATTCCCTAAATAATGTAGATCCATACTTCATAATAATAAAGCAGAACAAAAGTGCCCAAACCATTTTGTCTTTGAAAAACCCACATATAGATTTAAAAACTCCAAACAATAAAGCACAACCAAACAAGAATACACAACCAAACATCCATCTCACCCATAATAAATCATTTCAAGGATTTTTTTTTCTTTTAAATGAATCATAACATTATAGGCTGCCTACCAGAGGACTTAGTGCCATAGCATAAAAAAAGGATTAATGCTCACCTAGTGTTTTTCTTTTACTGTCTTAATCCCTTGAACAACAAATCCTCCAAAGTCTCAAGCTAATGTTTCTCCTAGTTTACTTTATTTTTGTTTTGATCCCGAGAGAATGATGGATATGGTTATGTGCAGTTATTTATAAAATCATTCTAGGTTTTAAGAAAATGGGTAATTCCCCTAATACCCGTAGATGTTCATGTACATATCACATTCCTGTGTGGTCCTAAATTGGAAATGCACACGTTAGGTTACTTTAATTGGTTATTTCGGGAATCAAACATTTTAAACACTGCATGCTATTTTCATGTCTCCATTTTATTCATGCCATATGCATGCGATCCTTTATTCATTCTTTTTTTTTTAGTTTAAAGAATTTGTAAACTTCTTGTGTTTTCTCTCTAGCTATTATCTCCATTTAATCAGGTACACTATCATACATAATCATGTGATGTAAGAAATCTGTCTTGCTATATTGTTTGCTGGGAATGATTATAAGATATAGAAATTCTTATTTGATCCTGCATTTGTTTTTATTCTGACTTTAATTGAAAACAACAACTCCTCATACACATTTATGTGGTATAAATCACATATATCATGCTAATTACTTCTAGCATAAATACATAAGTCATTTGGCCCTTTTAAAACTCTATTTTATTTTATTTTTAGATAAAACAGGAAACTCCTCATATATTAAATATATGTATTTATGTAATTCTTTAGGCATGAAACTATATTTATTTTAAATCCAATTTTTAATCACCTTAACCCCTTGCATTTTTGTCCAGCAGAACTCCCATGCATATTTAATTTATTAACAAGCTTTTCCATTTTAATATGTCATTTAATATATATATATTTCTCTACTTTTTTTTTCAGAAATTCTCAAAGTAAATATAACTTTCATTTTTAGGGTCATTACATACCCTCCCCCTTAAAGGAATTATGTCCCCATAATTTCACCTAATTTCTCCAATTAAAAGCACTAATCTATAGCCTGTTTTAACTCCATACCCCATACTCACATTTTATGAAAGCAAACAATATATAAGAATATTTAGAAAAATCATCATAAGCTGCTTAAACATACCTCTCCATTAGTAAACAAATTGGGGTATTTAGCCCTCATTTTATCTTCAACCTCCCATGTACAATCATTAGTGTCCAAGCTCCATTGAATTTTTACCAGTTTGATCACCTTGTTCCTCAACTTTTTCTCTTCCTTGGCAACTATCCCTACTGGTTCATTTGTATAAACCAAATTCTTTTGGACTTGAATTTGAGTAGGTGACTCCAAAATTGCCCCTTCATCATGCACCCATTTTCTCAATTGAGAAACATGAAACACTGGATGCACACCACTCAACTCCTCAGGTAACTTAAGTCTGTAGGCCATAGCACCGATTCTTTGCATAATTTCATATGGTCCTACAAATCTTGGTGATAGCTTACCAGATTTCCCAAACCTGAACACCTTCTTTATTGGTGGTACCTTCAGAAAAACATGCTCTCCTACTTCAAACTCCATTGGCTTTCTCTTTCTATCTGCATAAGACTTTTGTCTTGATTGTGCTGCCTTCATTCTATGCCTAACTAATTCAATCATGTTGGAAGTTACTTTAACATGATCTGGCCCCAATATTACAGCCTCTCCTGCTTCCAACCAACATGTAGGAGACATGCAGGGTCTCCCATACAAGGCTTCAAAGGGAGTCATTCCTATTGTTGATTGATAGCTATTATTGTAAGTGAATTCTGCCAGGTGGATATGATCCTTCCAATCACCCCCAAAATCAAGCACGCATGCTCTAAGTAAATCTTCCAATATTTTATTCACTATCTCTGTTTGCCCATCACTTTGAGGATGGTAGGCAGTGCTTAAACAAAGTTGTGTTCCCATTGCTTCTTGGAAGCTCTCCCAAAATCTTGAGGTGAACAAAGTGTCTCTATCACTTACAATAGTCTTGGGTATACCATGTAGCCTCACCACTTCCTTAATAAATAATTGTCCAAGCCTAGATGCATTTCTATCTGACCTGACAGGGACAAAGTGAGCTGATTTGGTTAGTCTATCAACAATTACCCATATACTATCATTGCCTTTCTTAGTTCTAGGCAAACCATCCACAAAATCCATGGAAATACTTTCCCATTTCCACTGAGGTACCTCCAAAGATTGCAACATGCCAGAGGGCTTTTGGTAGTCTGCTTTAATTTGTTGACATGTGAAACACTTTGCCACATATCTTGCCACTGCTTGCTTCATTCCTGGCCACCAGTAGCTTCTTTTTAAATCATGATACATTTTAGTACCACCAGGGTGTATGGTGTACTTGGTCTTGTGATGCTCATTCATGATTTCTTCCTTCAACTCTGCAATGTCTGGTACAAAAGCTTATCATTTTTCCTCAAATAACCCTGGGAATCTATTTTGAAATTCTCTGACTCAATGTTATTTAATAACATTTCTTTCTTCTCCTTTAGACTTTGATCTTGATCTTGCATGCCACCAATTTTCTCCACCAGATTAGACTTCACTGTGATTATTCCCAGTGTACCATACTCCACCATATCATCATGTTTTCTAAAATTCTTCTCATTCTTGCTATATATATCTGCCTCCCCAAGCATTACAAGGTTTTTAAATTCATCAATCATTAGACTTGCTAACCTAACTTGATGCCTACTCAAGGCATCTGCCACCCTATTGGCTTTTCCAGGGGTGTACAAAATATCTAAATCATATGCAGCTAGAAACTCCAACCACCTTGCTTGCCTCATATTTAAATCTTTTTGAGAAAATAAATATTTCAATGCTTGATGATCTGTGAATAATTCAAATTTTGCTCCAAGCAAATAATGCCTCCAAAGTTTTAATGTAAACACTATTGCAGCTAATTCTAGATCATGAGTTGCATATTTGGTTTCATTGGGTTTAAGCTGTCTTGATGCATATGCCACCACCTTGCCATGTTGCATAAGCACTGCACCTAACCCAGACCCACTAGCATCAGTATATACAACCATTCCTTCATTTGCTTCTAGGATTTGTAGGACAGGAGCTTCCACCAGTGCTTGTTTCAACTTCTCAAAAGCTTGTTCACACTGCTCAGTCCACACATATGGTTGGTTCTTCTTTGTTAGCTTGGTCATTGGTGCGGCTATTCTTGAAAAATCCTTGATGAACCTCCTATAGTACCCTGCCAAACCTAAGAATGACCTCACCTCAGTCACTGTTTTTGGTCTACTCCATAATTGAACTACAATGACCTTGCTTGGATCCACACTCACCCCTTGCTGTGACACTATGTGTCCTAAGAATTTCACTTCATGTTGCCAAAATGTACACTTTGAATACTTGGCTTTTAATTCATGTTCTCTAAGCCTGGATAATACTAAATGTAGGTGCATGGCATGATCATTTTCTGTTTTTGAATAAATTAATATGTCATCTATAAATACCAAGACAAACTTATCCAAAAAGTCTCTAAAAATTCTATTCATCAAGTCTACAAAATAGGAGGGAGCATTGGTCAAGCCAAATGACATTACTAGAAATTCATAAAGGCCATATCTTGTGTTAAAGGCTGTGTACTCAATGCTTTCCTCTGCAACTTTCATTTGGTGAAATCCAGAGGCTAAATCTAACCTTGAAAATATTTTAGCTCCATGCAATTGATCAAATAGGTCATCTATTCTAGGCAGTGGGTACTTATTTTTAATGGTTACCTTGTTTAAATCCCTATAGTCTACACACAACCTCATTGTTCCATCATGTTTCTTGACAAAGAGCATCGAGGAACCCCAACTGAAACTACTTGATCTTATGAATCCTTTCTCTTCTAATTCTTCTAGTTGATGTTTTAATTCTACTAACTCTTTTGGACCCATCCTATAAGGCTTCTTAATGATTGGATTTGTTCCTGGCATTAACTTTATTTTAAATTCTACTAGTCTATTCTGAGGAATTCCTCTCACTTCTCCAAACACATCTATAAATTCATTAACTACCGGAATTTCCTCTATTTTTAATTCCTTTTGGACTTCATTAATACTCCAGATTTTATTAAAACATGTGTTCTTTGCTGTTTCACTTAGAACTGTGATTCTTTTGCCTTCATTTGTCTCCAAAGAAATAGTAAGGTTTTCTAAATTTAAAATTGCTTTATTTTTCATTAACCAATCTACCCCTAAAATAATCCAAATACCAGGATAATTTAAAGTATATAGATCTGAATCAAAGCCATAACCCCCTATAATTAATTTCAGACCCACACACTTCATTCATAATATACAATGACTCCCTATGGGGCTGTGTACAGTTAAGGGTTGCTCAATAAAAACACAAGCAAGTGTTAACTTCTTTACAATTTCCAAAGATATTAGTGAATGTGAGGCATCAATGTCATATATTACTGATATTGGTTGGGTATTAATTAGAATTATACCTTCAAGTTGCCCAACATTCCTAGTGTTGATTGCTGCCAAAGCTCCTACCCTTGCTGTTCCCCTATTGGTCTCTGGGCAATCCTTCTTGAGATGACCCATCTTTCCACAATTATAGCAGCCCCCTCTAGGTATTTTAGGGTCAGGGCATTGGTTACTATAATGTCCAGCTTTTCCACAATTAAAACAATGAGTGAATTTCTTGCTTTCTGGTGCTATTGCTCCTTCCCCTTTCTTAACTCCTTTACTTGCATTTCTCTTGTCATAAGGTTGCACTTTGTTCTGACCACTCTTCTTCTTATTGAGCTTCATATTCCTGAATTTCTCCCTTGCGGTGTCATGTTGCTCAAATGAGAGAGTTAGATCAATTACTTGATCAAAGGTTTTGTCCTTGTATGGCAACATTGCCCTTGATAGACTAGGGTTCAAGCCTTGAATGTACCTTGCATTCTTTGCTTCTGCATTCCCTATTAACACCATTCCATACTTGGATAATGCTTCAAACTTCTGAGTGTATTCATTTACACTCATGCCTCCTTGCCTTAACCTAATAAAGTCTTCAAGCAGTGTGGCCTTGGCAGATGCTGGGACAAATCTGGCCTCAAGCATGTCCTTGAAATTATTCCAAGTGATGGTATCCTCTTGTCTTCCTGCTGTCACAACCTCCCACCAATCCAGTGCAACCCTCTTCAATTTCCTTGAATGTAACGAAGCGGATTTTGCCCGTTCGAAAATCAACATCCGTACTTCACATTGTACTAGAATGCCACAGATTCGACCGTTCAAATCCGAGTCGCCGGAGCTTATAACAACATTAAGTAAATAACACAGCAGAATAAAAAGAATAGATGATATCATATACAACTCCAATGAATACAATATCCAGTATAATATACAACAATGATATCAACAATATCAGAGATACAAGAATAGCAGCGGAAAAGAAAATGATAACACCAGCAGTGGATAGAATATCTCCAATAGAATGCTCCAATCCATAGCTAGCGGAATACAAGGTCAGTCGTCCAAGGACTGACTAGCTCCAGATAATCTACTCAACCTGAATATCTGAAAACCCCAACTCTAGACTGCCCGTGTGGAAAATGGTGGGCACCCAGAGTTTAGGAAGGGAACAATAAACTCCAGGTCAGTCGTGAGACTGGTGTGAGCAACAAAAACAGTTTAACTTTAAAACAACAGCAAAAGAATTTTAAACATTGAAATCCGCAATGTTTTTAGAAAATGAAACTACCATAAGACCTCCCGCCACACACACAATGCAAACGCAGAATTGGAGGAGATTTCTTCTTATGATAGTCAAAGATGCTTACTACGTAAAATCATCTTGATATTATTATTAGTGCATAGTGCAGGAAACATTTCAAAAGTATAATATTAATCTTAGCCAACATACGACCAGTATCGTATGCCTACTATAGCTACCATCTAAACAGTGGTGACCACCGTACGTAAATGGCAGGTTCTACAACTAAAACCGTACAAGTTCCGTATTGGAGAAATGGATTTCCAACAAATGGTCAGGCTAAGGAACTTCCTTCCGCCGCATGGGAACGCCTCTGGCGGGACGCCCCGAGAGACAAACTGCTCTCTGCCAACACAAGGCCGGGTTACCCCTGTAACAGGTAACTCACGAATATGCCACCCCCCGGTCCTTTGGGACCTTTATCCGAGGGCCCTCGATATCCAACATCACACATAATAAATAAAGTGTGTCCACATGAGTAAGTACCAGGGCTCCATACCATAATACCACCCCTTTCCAGAAGGAAATGACATACCCTAAAGGGCGCGACCCTCATAACCTTGCCACATATTCCTGTTTCGACCATTTCCGGGTTGTGAGGCACTGACGAAGTCTCGTCCACAAAGCTACGCTTTGTCACAGCCATGCTTTGGGTCAACAGATGATCAACCTATGATCACAAAGATAAATGATCAAACAAATGATCATATCACAAATGATCAAACACTGATCATCACACAGCAACACTCAGCATGTCACATTACCAAATTGGGATATATCGCTGATAAATTTCAACTACATAACCTCTGAGCTCGTACGTCTCAGAGAAGGGTGTTAAGCTAAGAGAATAAATTCTCCGCCACCAACAGAAATGTATTTGAAAGAAATCAGCTTTATATCTCAAAGTGTAATGTCAGACATGTAACCATACAAGTCTATTCCGGGATCGAACAGAACCGAAGGTACTTCTCACGAAGCCCTTGCAAATCCGAATAATTTCCAATCACGTCCGGACTTCCCGTCACTAAGGATGATAAAACCTCTATATCGGGGATCAGCCGATGCAGAGTAACTCGACGGTAATCCTTCCGTTTTCAAAAATATCCGGTCTTCAACACCGATCTTCAAATGCATCCATATACGACGTATCACATATTCGGAATGGGTTATACGACACAAAGGTCCTCTCCCGGCTAAACCGAATAGTGAGCGTAATATTTAAAAACATATGGATATTGGGATTTCAATTAAGTCACAACTTATTACCCAAAACTTTCTTTTCAAATGGTTTAACGAATTACCATTTTAAATCTTTAAACAAAAAGATTCAACCTTTATGGTTTAAATAGTTTCCATACTTTAATCTTTCAAACAAAAGATTCATCGACAGATTTTCCAAATTAATTCCCATTTTCAATTTGATTAACTCGTTAAATCTTTAAATCAAGATTTAACTCATAGCTTTCAAAACAATTTCATTTCGAATGGTTTAAACAAAACATCATTTTAAATCTGTTAAAAATAAACAGATTCAATTCATAGCTTTCAAAAACAATTCACTTATAACTTGGAAAACCCTTTTTTTTCAATTCAATCTTGAAATTCCTTTAATTAAACTGGAATTTTGTTTCTTATTTGAAAGCTTTTATCATTTGAAAACAAATAATTTCATTTCAGAAAATCTGATTCATTCATACGAGTTGAAGTTCTTGGGGTTTAAATTCAAATTCTCAAACCAATATTTTCGAAATGGTTTAAGTTCATATAAAACACATTTATAATATTTTTAATCAAAATTCCAATCATTGAATTCAATTACAAATATTGAATTCAAATTCAAGTTGAATTATTTAAATTTCAAAACTTAATTAAGTTATTCGAAAATAAGACTTATCTTTGAAATTCCATTTCAAAAGCCTATCACTTCAAACCCAAATTTCAAATTTCAAAATCAATTGAAATTAAAATTTCAATTTCAAAAACATCAAATTTAAATTATCTGTGACTTAACCGATTTCCACGTGAAATCCATATTTGTGTGTGTAATAGTGTAGTCCAGGGGTTTCACACAATAGTGCAACACAATGAATCATCACAGATCAAAATACAGGATATAGTTGATAAGCGATATAAACTATAACGCCTATCTTCATTCACAGATCACAGATATATATCACAGATAAGTAAATTACAGATCACAACATAAATTAGGGTATATCACAAAGCATCATATATCAGGGATATCAAACAATCAAGTCATTCAATAGAATCCAAACATTCACAAGTGAATTTATTAATCAACTGATTTATTTAAATTAGATGTATCAATTTATTAATCTGGGTTAATTATCGTAATTTAATTACAAATTATTTGAAAATCTTTCTTTCAAAATTTATTAGTTAACCCTTAATTATTAACTAATCAGTCTTAAATCAATGAATCAATTAATCTTTAATTATTACATTAATCTCAATTAATTGCCATTATTAATTAATCCTTTAATTTCTTAATTAATAAATTTCCCATTTCATTTATCTCTAATTTATTAGTTAATCAATTATAACCATTAATTAATTAAATTACTTAATTATCCTTACATTAATCACTTAATTAACCTTTATCTTTAATTAAATAAATTAATTAATTATATTTAATTTCCTAATTAACTTAATTAATTTCCAAGATAATAAAACACCTTTTAACTTAAGATACATTATCTTGTAAATACACTAATTACCATTTACATTTAAAACCCCTTTAAATCTTTAAAATTAACTTAAACAAATTTTAGATTAAATAAATTCTAAACCCTTTAACAAATGGTTGTGAAACCGTTGATATTTGTAATGTAGTGTTTTAGAGTAAGTTTAATAAAATTTGTTTAAATTTCAAAAATTCTATTTTTAAAACCTTTTATAAAAACTGGCTTTCTTCCCACTTCGGTCCTACCCGCATACTACTCGGAACCATTCCCGAGTCTTCTTCCATTCCATTTCACCTGTTATAAAACTTATATAAATTTCTACAGTAAAAAAAACAGTAGCCTATCACCCACAACCTTCACGAGTACAAACCCGAGTTTTCTACTCAAACTCTCGATCATTACTTCGAGTCGTCCTCCCAGACACTCGAGCAACACACGCGAATACTCGTCTTCCCCAAAAATATCGCCTGTATCCAATCGTGCACGGTGCACGTATCCCACCACGGCGATCAACTCTGGCCACTCGCAACTACCTTCCCAAGTCGGCGACCACCCTCCGATCAACTTCTGGCCATCGAAATGATAGCAGCGTCCTCTTCTCAAAATCGAGCTTCTCCCCATACCTGGAAACACAGAACCACCATCACGCAATCCCTGTCATCACCTCGTCCACGATTTTCCGACCACCGTCACCCTTAAAATTCTGGCCACGTCTTCGTCTACATCGCATCTTCCTTTCCCCAGAGCTCCATTGAACTCGATCCACTCTAGAGGCGTCCTCGACCAAAATAACAGGCTTAGTGAAAACTAGGTTTAAAAATTTCTCCGACCAACCCCTCTCGTCACAGGCAACTGCACCACCTCCGAGCATTTTTCCACTATTCCCTTATCACTCGACTACCCCTAGAAGAAAATCCGACCTATAAACTCCCCTAGATCACCAGAGATTGGCCGAAATGCATTTTGAAGTCAATTCAAAATTTCTATCTCGAAACCAGATTAAAAATTATGATTTTGGTTTTAAAAATCATCATTTTGTGTTTGAATCCTGATCATATGCATGAACATTAAATTTTGAAATTTAAATTTTCACCCATGCTCAAAATTTCCTGCTACCTTGGATTCCAGAGCCCATTCACCATATATTTCGACTTAGTTAAATTTTTTAAACATTGATTTATACTTAAACAAACATGAATTTGTTTTTAAACCTAAGTCATATTAGCAGTTAAATTAATAGAACAAAAATTTTGAATAACTCATATCTGTGAACACAGACAGAAAGCATTTGAACCCATACACACTGTCATATATCCACAAGTACTACCAGAAATTCATATAAACATGTTTGCTTAGATAATTGCATTCAACCAGATTTACTTTAAGATTTTTAAATATAAAGTTACTCACAGTGGTTTTGAAGAAGAGCAGAGCATTCTTAGATGGATAAGGCTTTGAAAATGCAAATTGAAATCTTCTTTGATCTTTAATTTTTATTTGATTTGGATTGTTTGGTTTAAGTTTTGAATGATATTCTTTTTTTCTAGTTTTTGAACGAACGAATTAAAATGAGAAGGCTGATAAGAAGGAATGAGTTTACAGGTGATGATATTTCTTTACACAGGGTAATGTATTTTTTTCTTTTAGTACAAATATTTGTACTATAGGCAGTGATATTTGCTAGTGAATGGAGGCTAACATTTATTACCATGTACAATATTTTTTTTTTATATTCATATATTTCCTTTAGTTCGGCTGTACATGTATTTATCTTGCTTTGGAATCTTGTATGTATTTTATTTTGTTTCTTGCATTGACTATGTTACATTTGATTTCGGTTGAGAGCTTTGTTTTGGTAGCTGCATTTATGAGGCTTGTACAAAATATGTATTTTTATCTACTTGCTTACAACTTTATGCAGATCATTTCAACTTGCCTTGGATTTCTTTGTCTCGGCTGATATGATCTCAATTAGTATCTTTGTTTGTATTTTTATTTTACTTTGTACAATTCTTTACTTTTATAAGTGTTCATACTTTTGCTTTGTTTTATTTTTGTCTTGCTTATATACTTGAGTATATTTATTTCCTTTGCTTTTTAAAAATGGTGGCTAATGAGATATGTTAAGTACATATGTTTCCTTTACTTGCTTGTGAATTCTTCGGCTGAGAATATATATTGCTTTGTAATTTTGATGAAAAGTTTTTAGTTAACATGTTGTTAGATTTAATTAATTTGTTTCTATGTGCTTCTTTATTTTTGGATATATACTTATATGTATATTTTTCTTTGCTTTGGCCTTATTACCTTGAAATACAAATGAATTTCCCCAAAATAAATATGTTCGTGAAATATTAGTTAATATGTTTGCTTACTCTCTTATTGTCTTGTATTTTCTCTATACACATATCTGTTTCTATTACTTTGTATTTGATTTGCCTAGCTTGCTTTATTTTCCTTTCTAATATTTATTATTATCATTTATTATTAAACAATTTATTTACTATTTAAATTCAAACCAAAACATATATATATATATCTACATATATATACAACATTTTAAATATTAATGATTTAACGCATTTTTATTCGATTTCGGGGAAACTCGCATTACTTCATCGATTTATTTCACAATTTTAATTCAAATATTCAATAAATTACCAATTTAAATTTAATTAAAATCCGGGGTCGTTACATTGAAGCTATCTGTCTCTTCCTTTGGTCATTGATTTGCATATCTGTGAAGACCCTCTCCATAGTTCTTATCCAAGTTTGGACACCTATAGCTCCTTCAGTGCCTTCAAAATCCTTTCCTCCCAAAGTAGTACATGTCTTAAGCAGTTTGGAGAGTTCCTCATGAGGATTGTCTTGCCTTGGTGCCATTCCATCCCTTAAAGCTCTCACAAAATCCTCCATGCTCATCACAGGTGGCTCACGTGATGATCCTGCACCTGTGTGATGCCTTGGTCCTACCATAATGCTATAAATGTGATTTTTATGTTAGTTTATTTACCCCCATCATTCTTGGTGTCTTTACTTTGTTCATTTTTATTCCTGTGCACACTATGCATGTATCACATGCACTCACATATATTTTTTTTAACATAAAACAAAAGCATTCAACACCAATAATTCAAACAATGCATTCAAACATCCATATACATACAACAACATTTACTATGTTATTTAAAACATAGCTCTGATACCAACTGTGGTGACCCTCACTCTAAAACACATAGATTTTTTTTTCTATATTTGAATATTTAGATAATTCCCAATTATATTTTTCCCAAGACCCTGGATTACCAATATATTCATATCAGTTCATAAAACACTTTAAGACAATTATATATTTGATGATATACAATTGTTTTTTTTTATCAGAGGGAATTTAAATCAAACAGAAATCAAAATACCATACAAGTTATTGACATAGCCATTTATTTCTTTTCTAAGTTTTATTCTACTATATGAAGTAGATCTTTAACACCTAGAATACTTACATGTGTGATATGGACATGCACAGTGCATCTTTCTACTTCTTTTCTTGGTTTTCTAGACTTCCTGCCTAAATAAACCTATTAGCATTTAATTGTTCTTGTGACAGTTATTAAGCTCATGCATGAAATCATTTTAAGATCGTACTTGCAGTTATGAACATTAAGAGTTGATTTCCTAATCACCATTTCAAATTAAACAATTGAAGTTAGATTGCATTTTTAAGTTTAACATGGTGCAGACTTAAATGCTTGGTGTTTTACTGGAAATGCTTGGTGTTATTTAAGGGCTGCTTGGTGTTTTCTTTGTTTTGTCCCGGAAGCACTTACACTTCATTAATTGAAATGAAGTGGTTCCAGGCTCCAAGAGTTTGACCCATAGCCATCTAGGCCGGCCATAGTCCCTTATTTACCACTTTCAGACCCATGTTTCTCAAATAAACTTCTTCAAAAGCTTCTCCTAACACCAGCATATTCCTTCCTTATGTATATTCCTGAGAATTCATCAATTTATGCTAACAACCAAAAACACAAAATGCTTCCAAGTTTGTTTCTTTTATAATCTCTTTTTTTATCTTGAAATCAGGTACATTAATGCAATGTTATAGACTCATCAGAATATATGCACAAATCAGTATCAATTATCTGCCATGCATACATTTATTCCACTTGAATATTTCTTATCCAAATCTTGTCAACTCCATCATTTTTTTAAAAAAATTATATAATAAGCTCAGGCAATAAAACCAGAGATCATCACATACACATTTTATATTTATGTGTTATGTCCATCCCCTTGTTTTCTCCAAATCAGATAATCATAAAATCAATAGGTAATCAAACTCCATCAAAAATCATTTAAAATAAGTTTTACTTAAGTACAAGTTTTAATCCAAATACTCAAAAAAACTCCCTACAATTAACTCCAACTTCCACATGTGATCTGACTATTAACATCATTACAAGCATCTGCAAATTTAAAACAAGTCTCTTTTATTTATACTACCAGCTAATGCATTCTTCACTCATCAAGCCAACTTCAATTTCCTGCAAGCAATTCATTTAGCTGTCCCAAAGAATTTTTGAGACACCCAGATGATTGCAAGGGCAACCAAAAGGGTCAGTTTATACTGGTATGAACATTAATCAAAATTTTATACACATATTCATACTTCCATTTCTAGATAAATAAACTCAGATTTTATTCTCCTAATCTCACCCAGCAATTAATCAGAACATCACATTAATCCTGATTAATTTAACTCCCTATTTAGATATTCATAACCCAAATTTATAAATCCCATTCCTTATTTATTTTATGGTCTACATCTCCTTGTCAAATGAACACTATGTATGCATTGTGAAGGAAACTCCCAGGTTACTTAATTTATTCCAACACACAAAGGCCTCAGGGTGCAGTTGCACCATGCATATACTTGCTCCCACCTGAAGCAAGCAGATCATTGACTAACTCCCAAGTGACCAATTTAGTTTCTCTTTCATTCATTCATATTTCAGAAAGATATAACTGCTTGTATACTTTCTGGTTCAACCCCATGATTTTTATTTATTAGCCTTATTACAGGAAATACAACATTCCTTTGGTCTTCCTAAAAATAATTTGAGCATCATGATCCTGCTATATTATTGTGAATAAATGGATAAGGGTTTTATTAAGGAAGTCCCTCAAAAAAAAACCCAGAAATTCTCTTCTGACTTGTGATATGAATATTGAGCTTCATGCTTCATTATCTAAGAAATAGACATAAGCTAGATCACTGTCTTGCTGCCTATTCCCTAAATAATGTAGATCCATACTTCATAATAATAAAGCAGAACAAAAGTGCCCAAACCATTTTGTCTTTGAAAAACCCACATATAGATTTAAAAACTCCAAACAATAAAGCACAACCAAACAAGAATACACAACCAAACATCCATCTCACCCATAATAAATCATTTCAAGGATTTTTTTTTTCTTTTAAATGAATCATAACATTATAGGCTGCCTACCAGAGGACTTAGTGCCATAGCATAAAAAAAGGATTAATGCTCACCTAGTGTTTTTCTTTTACTGTCTTAATCCCTTGAACAGCAAATCCTCCAAAGTCTCAAGCTAATGTTTCTCCTAGTTTACTTTATTTTTGTTTTGATCCCGAGAGAATGATGGATATGGTTATGTGCAGTTATTTATAAAATCATTCTAGGTTTAAGAAAATGGGTAATTCCCCTGATACCCTTAGATGTTCATGTACATATCACAATCCTGTGTGGTCCTAAATTGGAAATGCACACGTTAGGTTACTTTAATTGGTTATTTCGGGAATCAAACATTTTAAACACTGCATGCTATTTTCATGTCTCCATTTTATTCATGCCATATGCATGTGATCCTTTATTCATTCTTTTTTTTTAAGTTTAAAGAATTTGTAAACTTCTTGTGTTTTCTCTCTAGCTATTATCTCCATTTAATCAGGTACACTATCATACATAATCATGTGATGTAAGAAATCTGTCTCACTATATTGTTTGCTGGGAATGATTATAAGATATAGAAATTCTTATTTGATCCTGCATTTGTTTTTATTCCGACTTTAATTGAAAACAACAACTCCTCATACACATTTATGTGGTATAAATCACATATATCATGCTAATTACTTCTAGCATAAATACATAAGTCATTTGGCCCTTATAAAACTCTATTTTATTTTATTTTTAGATAAAACAGGAAACTTCTCATATATTAAATATATGTTTTTATGTAATTCTTTAGGCATGAAACTATATTTATTTTAAATCCCAATTTTTAATCACCTTAAGCCCTTGCATTTTTGTCCAGCAGAACTCCCATGCATATTTAATTTATGAACAAGCTTTTCCATTTTAATATGTCATTTAATATATATATATATATATATATATATATTTCTCTACTTTTTTTTTCTTCAGAAATTCTCAAAGTAAATATAACTTTCATTTTTAGGGTCATTACATTACCTTTGAAAGGTATTCTTCAACTCATTCAAAATGCCTTCATGCATGCGGTAGCACCTGCTTCGAAAGGGAACCATTGAAGCGAAAGGGTGCTTTCGACCCTTTTGACCCCTTCATAAGCTTGTAGCAGACCCGACTTTTGGCTGTAGCATCCCTTCGACTCCTTCGAAAGGCTTTGTTGATGCTATCATCTCTTGGTTATCCTTCTCTTCAATTCATTTTGGTTTCAACAAGGTTGAAGTGAGGATTGGTGGTAACATTAAGTGTTTTTGTGAATTATGGATGTGGTACAATTTCGGGGATGAAATTCTTTTAAGGGGGGAAAAGTGTAACGACCCAGAATTTTAACACCTTGATTTGCCAATATTTAACAAATTTTAAATATTGAAATAATGTTTTATAATTAAAATATAAATATTTTAAATAATAACAAATGATGGTAAAATATATTTGTAATGACCTAGGATTTTGCCACTTTGAAACAGGCTGTTTAAATATATTTCATACAAACAATAAATGGAATTTTTATAAGAAAATAAACCTATTATATTTATTTAATAATGATGATAAAATAATTTTCAAATTTTTTTTACCAATATAGATAGTTCAAATAAAAATAGAAAATGTGACCGAAGAATGTTTTTCGAAATTTCGACTTTTCGACACCCGAAAGTCGTCGGGAACACTGTGCACACTTGGTGCAACATGCACACATTTATAGATGATAGGATTAATAATAATAAAATAATCTTACTTACATACTAACACATATTTAATTAAGCATAAAAATGGATGTGACAAATTATGTTATAAAAGGCATATATATACATATAAACATACTTATATATATACAAATGTCATGCCATACCTTAAGTTCCCTACAACATAGCCTGGGGGGTAACGTGTATATGTGAGGGATAGGGGATGTAACACTCCTATCTTGAGGCCCAAAGCTAAGTGCTACAGATGCTGCAGTAATCTATAGTATTAACTTCTTGTGACAAAGTACGGTACCATCATTTTAGTCTTACTTGTGACAAAGCCTTACACACTGGAATTTTGGACTTGTATTAGCTATGGGTTACTAGCTAAAGTATAGGGTGCGACCTTATACCAGTCCCATCTGGTATTCAAATATCTGAGTCATTTACATAGGGTTAACTACCCCATCAAATTTTTCATTGAAAAAAACTTTCAAATTGATTTAACCCTTTAAATCATACTTAAGCAAGGAAAATATACTTTTGCTTTACTCAAATATCTTTGCAAGGATATATGCTTTACACAAAACAATGTCGATGAAAACCTAAATCAATACCCCTTTAAAACAAGTTAAAGCCTTTCTTTAACTTAGAAAACATTAGATTTTAAATCCAAGATATCATCTTCGAAACCCTCGTTTAAAAACTTTAAACAGTCCCTTTCAAATCCATTGAAAGTACCCATTTCAAAATAAGCTAACTGCTTTACCTTGAAACACTAGGTCGAAAGGCCAAAACATACCTTTCAAAACAATTAAAAATATACCTTTTGAAATCATTGAAAGTGTCCCTTTGAAAGCTTTATAAAACCTTAGACATCCTCTTTTCAAATCACTTCAAACATGCCTTTCGAAAGCATTGGAAACCTTCCATTCAAATACAAAAGGTAAACCTTTTGAAAACATTAGGAATCTCCCCTTCAAAACCTTCATTATCTATCTTTCTAAAGAATTAAAGTTCTTTACTTAAAACAAACTTTCTAAAGCACTGAGTTCAAGTAAAAGTTTGTCGAACATAGTTTCGAAACCATTAAAACCATTCCTTTCGAAAACTTTGGGTTTAACATTCAATATATCTAAGGGACTTAAAAGAATGGGGGCGAAAGCATTATTCCTAAGTAAAAGAAAGTGGATGGTTTTGAAAAAACCTCTTTCGAAAGCATGGAGAAGCAGCTTCAAAGTTTAAGGCAAAAGAACCCTTTCGAAGGCATTGATTCGAAAGGTTGAATGCGGCAGCAGGGATTTCGACCCCCTCCGAAAGCTCGTTTTTTAAAAAAAGGCGGCAACCTCTTTCGAAAGCTCATTTTCTAAAACAAAGGCATATTTGACTAAGTCGAAAGCTAATTCCTTCGAAAGTCTCCTTTTTGAACATAAGTGATTCATAGCCCAAAAATAGCAGCTTCTACCATTTTGAAAGCATGTTTCGACTATATACCTTCCGCCTAACTCTAATCCACTATATACAAAGGCATTGATAACATGTGTATTGGTTCCGACTAGGTTGGAGGCGGATACATGGGGTTGAAAGGTGGCTAATGTAAGTGGCGAAGCAGTAACCCTTTACAAAACTGATTTTTAACCATTTAAAGTAATATCTTTCCAACTAACTTGCTTTATTTATTACCGTACAGTTGGTTGCCAATTCTTTTACAAAATATTTTTCTAAAAGTATTGCCGAATTTAGTAATTAACAATTTTAAAAAATTTAACAAATTGCCCCTTCTCCTTTTATAAACATATAAAACATTTAAGTCTCATACCTTAAATAATTTTATATCTTTAATAAAATACATAGGAAAATTCTCCAAAAATTCCCATAAATCGCTTTTAATATACTTTCTAACATATTTAAATTTCTAGCACAAAGCTAACATATAATAGCCGAAAATAATTTTGTAACGACCTGAAATTTTCAACCATTCACATCCATACATGTCGGATTTGAATTGCTCAAAATATCAGATTGTTAATTTATATTTGGCAAAACTCAGCATATACAGTAAATAGATAATCACAGAATCACAGACACAGAGTAATATAACAATAATGCAGCGGAAACAAAAGAATAGTAGTTCATGAAGCTACTATATATATATATTAATATATATATATATAACAGAGTTAAAACAAGATACAACAGAAGTCTCGAATACATAGATGTCTCAACACAATAGTTACATACAAGATCAGAATACATCACTGGAATCAACTGAATAACCGAAAGCTTGATAGATAGCTGGATCTCCAAGCGAAGCTCCAACTCCAAAGGTGAGTCTCAAATGCCGTATCACTCAGTCTGACCCGAGCGTAAAGCAAAAACACAAAACACTCGAGTCAGGATTAACATTCTTATATCAATAAATCCAACTCAAGTGAAATATCAACTAAAATACAAGTAACTTAAAGGATGTTTGGGATAACCATCCTCTAAGGATCCGTTAAACTATCTACTATGTAGTAATATATGCTATTATAATAATGTCTATAGTAAAGTAAACTATTAAAATATCGTTAAGGCGTTACCCATATCCCCCTTAACACATTTTATAGTGACAGTAGTCTATATAGTACCGTAATACCCCGTAAACTGGAGCTACCAGAGGATACTCCATAGGTACGACACAAATCAAACTCGTAGTAAAGCACGCTAGGGTAGGTGACACGGCACAACAAGGCAATGCCATGGTAGATATACCAATTACGCATCCGGACTGTTGGAAACGCAAAGCCGCAGCAATCGCCCAACTCGAGCCACACTCCCGAATCAATGGTGCGCACCAAATCAATCACAAAGTAATAGAATGACATACGATGGAGTGTGTCCGATCAGAGGAGCTACCTCATTGGATGGAATCGCTCCTGTTTTAGCCACTTTATGCCAACTCACGAGAGTCTGGTTCATGTATATACCTTTAGGATCGTCACCACCATCCTACTTCATTCTGGAATCTCCACCGCGTACACAGTTGTTAAAGTGGTTTTCGGTATCGACAAAGAGTATGCTCATATCCGATCCTGGTCTCTTTAACAACCAAACATTATTATAACACCGCGGTCATTTCAAAACAGTTTATACTTCAAAACCAAAATATCATTTCCATTTTTAAACCATATCAAAACGATATCATTTTCACTTTCAAATATATCCATTTCCAAAAATCATATCACTTTCCAAGGTTATAACGCTTTCGAAATCATAAGTCTTTTAAAATCAAAACACTTTGGAAATCAAAACCTTAAAATTCATAACACTTTGAAATCAAAATATTTTGGAAAACCTTAACTATGAAATCATAACTTCCACCCTTAAACAGTTTAGATATTAATAATAGTATATATAATAAAATAGTTATAATATAAAAATAGTTTATATAAAATAGTTGTTTGCGCCAAAATTGGTCACAAACCCCGAATGTCATGAAAGCACCAGTGTATGAACACAAATCAACAGTATATAATCATAGATCACAGATCTAAGTAATGTAGAGGATAAAAAGTGAAGAATAATGAACTTAAAACGGAAAGAAATAGACAGAGACACAAGATTTATAGTGGTTTGGCTATCTCCGGCCTATGTCCACTCCAAAAGTTAATCTTTTATTGATGTTCTTCACTGATTGCAGTGGATTACAACAGTAATTTCCGAGTACAAACAATAACGTTGAGTTCAATCTTGATTTTGACAGAGTATGGACATTGCTGGATCTAGAAAGTCCCCTTTCTGTAGGCTCTAGGGTGCTATTTATAGGCGTAGGAGGCTGATATTTCGCTCGGATCTCGGGAGACTTCTTCTGGCGTGTGAGCGGGCCCACGCGACCGAGCCCACGAAGTTTCGACTCGATCCGTGATCGATACGAACGTATTTCGCATCGATCAGGATTTCATCCAATGGGGTCGAAATTTGGTGTGGACGTTCTTCATCTTGTACGTAAGCTCCTGTAAAAATTTCATAGAATTTGGACTTGTGGATCGCGAGATATGATCGATATGAATTGGTGTTCCTCGGTAGGCTGTTTGGTTCGACTCGATCATTTCGAATCGATCTTGTTCGAATCTATGGCTGCACGTGCCTAGGTGATGACGTGGCACGCATTCTTTGGATCGATCCACTTTTTATGCCGAGTTGATCGAGTCTTATTTGCACCTTGTTCATATCGATGGTTCGCGTCCTATTTTGTATCGATAAAAAAGCATTGATTTCGTATCGATGATTTGTAGCTCTGTTCGTACCGATGTTTTCAAGCTACTTCGCATTGATGGCGGGGGTCATTTCGTATCGATATCTGAAGGCGCCACTTTGTATCAATCGTTAATCAATCGATACGAACTACTCGATTGGGATCGATACGAATCGACTCCGTGATCGATGTGAAAAATCAAGTCGTGGATACGAAGCAGAGCGTTCAAGATGGATACGAAGTGAACATTGCTGGTCGATTCGAAATTGGATATGAATAGCTTCATTTGGATCGATACGAACTCGATGGATTCGAACAGACCGAGGCAAAGTCTTTCTGATCGATTCGAACTCGATCGATACGAAACCTGACTTCCCATGATGGATACGAACATCATGGCTTTCCTAACTTGTATCGATCATATCTCGATCATACGAACTCCAATTGACATGAAATCTGGAACGTCATCTTTCATGGCTTTGCTTGTCATGTCTTGTCAATTGAGCCCGATCCGGACTCGGACAAAATCCATTGACATCCATAGTGAACCTGTGGTGTATAATCGATATTTTTGATGAGTAATCATTGATTTTCAGTTAATTTCTCGATATCTCGACCTTGCTAAAAAGTGGGATAACACTTTGCCCCCCCAAAACATGCCTTTTGGTAAAAGGTGTGTTTTGAATAGCTTCAAATCGAATGATGTGAGCTCATGTTTTATTCACAGCTATAGTATCGTCAATCAAGTTTGTGGTTGTCTGAAGCCGAACCAATATCCATTTCCACTTGTGGAAGTCAGTAATCAAATCCTACAGCCTCTCCGGACTATCGATGGTCACTCCGGACCCTTGCTAAGTCCATTCCAAACCTAGCGATCGAATAGAAAGATCTTGTAGCGCTCCGGTGTTGCTTTCTATCCCTTGCACTCTAGCCCTAGTGAGGGCATACAACGATGTCTTAGTCTCTCTAGACTGATCATAACCTCTCCGAGCTCTCGCTGAATCCCATACTGTCACTCTCCGGTGAAGGGGAAACAACGTCGAGTGAGCCGATCCTGTTGCCCTTCGGCAAAGCGGCAACACCTCCTACGCTCCGGTTCAGTGTTTCTGAACATTAAGCGATGTCTTGGCCTAAATCCTAGGCTGATCATAGCCACTCCGGGCTCTTATCGAACCCCCGATCCAATCACTCTCCGGTGAATGGGGAACGACGACATTAAGCGAGTCGATCCTGTCGCTCTCCGGCAAAGCAACTCACTTCCTGCACTCCAGACCCCGCCTCTCCGGGTAGGGTCATAAAGCGATCATTTTCAAGCTGGTTTTCAATATTCATCCTTTAACTCTCCGGTCAAAGGTTTATTTCAAGAAATTCAAGTTCATTTATTAAATTCAAGTTCCGGATGTTCAATCTCAAACAACTGGAAAAACTAAGCATTGCCTCTCCGGGCAGAGCGGTCTATTACCATCTCAGAGCATGCCTGGGGATCTCTCCGGTTCCCGTACATGTGTAAGTGGAATATCCGTTTTATTTTGAAATCAAATCTAAGAAATTTAATCGACCAAAGTTCAAATCTTGAACTTGGCCCTTGCCATCGTGATCAATTGATGAGGAGTCATGATCCTGACCCAGGATTAGTCCTGTTGGGTGGAGGTGGTAGTTGCTCAGGTCCTACGGCCGCTGTCCGATCTCTGGTGTATTGTGGCAATCTACCACTTCTGATATGCTCTTCTACCTCATCCTTTAGATGGCGACATTCATCGGTAGTATGCCCTTCCAACTCATGGAATAGGCAGTACTTTCCACTTCTACGTTCCCGTTCTGTGGGATCTCTCCTGGGTGGTTTTCGATAGGGGAGCTGCCCCCGAGTCTCCGTGTAGATTCGTTCGAGGTTTGCCGTCAAGTCTGTGTACTGTCTGAATCTAGGTTCTTGGAATCTCTTCCGTTTATCAGGACCATCGTATCTATCGTCCTGCTTTCGCTTTCCTTTGTCTGCTTCAAACTGTTCTTTGGAGGTTCCTTCGCCTTGCACAGCATTTCCTTTTCACCTCTCGACGCGTGAATCTTCTAGTCGAATGAATCTTTCAGCCTCATGATAGAATTCTCTAAGATCTTGTGGTGGATCCATTGCCAAAGAATCCTTAATCTCTGTGCCTTCAGCAACTCCGGCTACCGCCGCCATCAAAATCATCGATGGATCCGGGCGATCCACTGAAGCCACCGTCGCGTTGAATCTTAGTAAAAAACCTCTTATGGACTCTCCGGTCCTTTGCTTTATCAAAGCTAAGGTCATCACACTCTTGGGTCACGTTACGTGGACCATAAACTGTCTCATGAAGCATTCCACTAGCTCACCCCACATTCTGATAGATCCGTTCTCTAGCTGTCTAAACCAAAACGCAGCCAAATCTGATAAGAATAAAGGGAAACATCGTGCCATCACTTCCTCGGATGCTCCCAGCACTTCCATATGTCTGATATATCTGGTAATATGCATGGTCTGGTCCGACTTTCCATTATAAGGTTCCAGCATGGGTAGCTTGAAATTTGGAGGATTTCTCGCATTTCTGATATTCGGAGTGAACGGACTCCGACTAACTTCCTCTAAGCCTCCGCTTGACAATCCTCCCCTCATTATCCGTCGCACTAATCCATCTATTCTTTCGTCTCCATCCTGGGGCCGTCCCCTCGGCATGCTTCTATCCTGCCCCCCAGGTCTTGAAGGGTATTTCGGGTAATATTCTTCATGTGGTTCATTAACATTGGCGTTGGTTCTAGCCTGCTGAGCTCCATCTACGGGTCTTCCAATGTCGGATCCCGAGGGTCTGCCCCGAGGTCCTTGCTGATTGCCTTCAGGTTCTTCGTTCTGATCTTCATTGGTCTCTTGGATTCTAGCTCCTTGTCCTACATTCGCAGTCACTGTAGCCAGTCCAAAGTTCTGTGCTCCGGCTGTTCTCATCTGATCAAAGAAGTTTTGCATCATTTCTTGTTGACTCTTCAACAACCTTTCATGAATTGAATCCGCCATAGCCTCCATCTCATTCCTGGTGATGTAGATTAAAGCTGGTCCTTCTCCTACTCCAAAGGACGCCTCTTGGCTTCCCCCTTGTTGGCTTCTCTCGGCTCTTTGTCTTCTACTTGTTTGTCGCGTCATTGTCTTTCAAATCTGAATTCCTCAAGCTTCCAAATCCGAACTCCCAATCTAGTATAGTGGGTGCTAGTTCCTGAGTTCAGCTCTCAGTGAAAGCACCAAAGTGTTTGCGCCAAAATTGGTCACAAACCCCGAATGTCATGAAAGCACCAGTGTATGAACACAAATCAACAGTATATAATCAAAGATCACAGATCTAAGTAATGTAGAGGATAAAAAGTGAAGAATAATGAACTTAAACCGGAAAGAAATAGACAGAGACATAAGATTTATAGTGGTTCGGCTATCTCTGGCCTACGTCCACTCCAAAAGTTAATCTTTTATTGATGTTCTTCACTGATTGCAGTGGATTACAGCAGTAATTTTCGAGTACAAACTATAATGTTGAGTTCAACCTTGATTTTGACAGAGTCTGGACGTTGCTGGATCTAGAAAGTCCCCTTTCTGTAGGCTCTAGGGCGCTATTTATAGGCGTAGGAGGCTAATATTTCGCTCGGATCTAGGGAGACTTCTTCTGTCGCGTGAGCGGGCCCACGCGACCGAGCCCACGAAGTTTCGACTCGATCCGTGATCGATATGAACGTAATTCGCATCGATCAGGATTTCATCCAATGGGGTCAAAATTTGGTGTGGATGTTCTTCATCTTTTACGTAAGCTCCTGTGAAAATTTCATAGCATTTGGACTTGTGGATCGCGAGATATGATCGATATGAATTGGTGTTCCTCGGTAGGCTGTTTGGTTCGACTCGATCATTTCGAATCGATCTTGTTTGAATCGATGGTTGCACGTGCCCAGGTGATGACGTGGCTCGCATTCTTTGGATCGATCCACTTTTTATGCCGAGTTGATCGAGTCTTATTTGCACCTTGTTCATATCGATGGTTCGCATTCTATTTCGTATCGATAAAAAAGCATTGATTTCGTATCGATGGTTTGTAGCTCTGTTCGTACCGATGTTTTTTGGCTACTTCGCATTGATGGCGGGGGGTTATTTCGTATCGATATCTGAAGATGCCACTTCGTATCAATCGTTAATCAATCGATATGAACTACTCGATTGGGATCGATACGAATTGACTCCGAATGATCGATGCGAAAAATCAAGTCGTGGATACGAAGCAGAGCGTTCGGGATGGATACAAAGTGAACATTGCTGGTCGATTCGAAATTGGATACAGATAGCTTCATTTGGATCGATACGAACTCGATGGATTCGAACAGACCGAGGCAAAGTCTTTCTGATCGATTCAAACTCGATCGATTCGAAACCTGACTTCCCATGATGGATACGAACAGCATGGCTTTCCTAACTTGTATCGATCATATCTCGATCATACGAACTCCGATTGACATGAAATCTGGAACGTCATCTTTCATGGCTTTGCTTATCATGTCTTGTCAATTGTAGCCCGATCCGGACTCGGACAAAATCCATCGACATCCATAGTGAACCTGTGGTGTATAATTGATATTTTTGATGAGTAATCATTGATTTTCAGTTAATTTCTCGATATCTCGACCTTGCTAAAAAGTGGGATAAAAATAGTTATAAGTTAAAATAGTTTATAATAAAATAATTTATATTGAAAATGATTTATATTAAAATAATTTATATTGAAAATGATTTATATTAAAATAGTTTGTATTAAAATAATTTATAAAGTAAAATATAATTAGTTTTAGATATAGTATAAAATAGTTTATAAAATAAAATAGCTTCCTCAACTTTCACAAATCGATTCAAATCAACTCGAATTCCAAAATTCCATTTGTAATTCAATCTCAATTCATAGATTTCAACTCAATTCAGTTTCTAAATAAACCATTTCAAATTATCGATTTCAAATACAGATTTGAACCACAAAATAAACCCTTTAATTCAATATATTTCAAAGCTATAAATATTCAACATTTCAAAACTAAATTCGATAATTTTATATATATATATCAAATTCACTTTACTATTATTTAGTTTGAAATATTCACTTAATAAACCCAATATCATTTAAATAAGACCCCAAATTTCAAACCACTAAATATTTCCTTCAATTTATTTAAGCTTGAAATATTCATTTAATCACCTTAAACCAAAATCAAGTTATAAAATCATATCTTTAAATCTCAAATTTAATAATTTCAAATCAAACTTATTTAAGTATAATTCTTAAATAATTAAAATTCCAAATCAATTTCAAATTTATCTTTCAACCTGAATCATTACAAACTCTATATTTGAAAATATAAATTTTAAATGAATACTTAAACATATATTATATTGATTAAATCAACTTTATTAAATCAACTTTATCAAATCAACTTTAATAAATCTTGAAATCAATATTTATTAAAACCATATATTTCTTTCAAAACCATAGAAATCATTTTTCAAAATATTTATATATAGACCAACGTTGTCTGTATATAATTTTCTATCCTATGGTCAAGTGATACAGATATTTATCATTTCAATCCGCAATTTAAAATATATGTGGGTATATATCTTTTCAACCCGCAATCCCAAATTCAATTCAATGAAAATCGCTTGGGTTTATCATTTCAACCCATAATGATTTTCTCTTATTCTACAGATCGTTCGGGTATGTATCATTTCAACCCATAGTGAATTCTATACTAACAGGAGCTTGCAGAGTGATAACAGATATATTAATAATATAACAACTGTAACAGACATATATCATCAGTGATAAATAACAGATAATGGTGTCAGATGTCACAGTTGAACAAATACAGATAATTGCATATATATATATATAGCAATGTAAAAATCTAACAACAGCATATTTCAATTGTCGTTTCAATTGAAATCAAATTTAATAAATATAAGAATGTTAATCGTGAGTGATTTCTCACCTTTCGAGGCTAGAGATATTTGACGTTGAAATGAGTTATTAATCCGAACATGAATTCCAAAGCAATGCAAGATGGCAAAAATTCGACGAATAGAGCTAATAACGGGAATCGATAAAACGAATCAGAACCGGATTGATGAAGATAGATGGTATGAATGAACTTACATGTATAACTATATATAACTATTTATAAAAAAAAATCATATTTTAAATTTCAAACCCATATTAAATTAAATATATATGTATTTCAAAATCATTGTTTTAAACCAAAACTCAAATATTAAAGTCAAACATATATATAATAAAAAAATTTGAATCAATACATTAGAATTTAACAGTTTAACATGTATATTTATATAACTAAAGCTCATATATTACAGTCCAATATATATATATACAACTGGAAGTTAACATATATATAAAACAATATACAAATAATCTAGACTACCATTCCGCAATTAAATCTGTAAACACGTGTATCTGTAAACATACTTTATTACAAAGCATATATAATACTTTTATAACATAATATCTAGCAAGCCTATAAACTGTACCATATGGAATATATATATCTTCCTTTCAAAAAGGTTTATAATATTATCATTAATATTCTTCTAAACAATACCAAATATCAACAAAACTTTCATATGAAATATATATAATCAGTTGTAAAATCATAAACACATATATATATATATATAGTAGAAGACTTGTAATATGTAATATGACATGTTTATATACCTTTAAAATAATATATATTCATAACTGCCGAAACCCATATGTATACAACTTACAGATTCACAACAGATTAACTTTATACAAATATATACTATATATATATGCTACAAACATACATATATATATATATAATAAAGTCAAAGTGTATATAGTACATGTTATAAATTTTCAACCTGCTTCAAAATATTACAATAGACTTAACGTATTATACATTTATATAACACTTAACTATATACATACTAATATACATATAAATCTATAAAAATATATACAGATCGAAACACATATGTATGCTTATAAAAATTTATATAAATAACTAAGCATACACTTGTATAAATAACCAAATCTATACATCTATATATAAATGTAAACATATACTGTACAAAGTTAGAATACAGTAGGCTTTTATAAGCATATATACATATACTGTACATATAAACCGATATATATAACATATCTCTAAGTTGCAAAGCTTACATACACTAATATATATGTATTTATATATACTAACACATATTATATTCTAATAGAATATATAACTCTACAGCCTATATAAATACAATGCTAACAGACTATATTATACACATAAAACACATTTTATATCAATTTGAAGAAAACCCGCATATATAAATCAATATTTTTATTAACTAGTGCAGGAACAACAATTTGATATGCAACCTCTTTATATAAATGTACTTTATAATATAATATATGGGAAAAGTAGCTCAGTGAGCAGGGGAAGAAAGCGGCTGACCTGAGGAGGTAGCTTGCTCGGCTAAGAAGCAATGGAGATGAAGGGTGGCTACGAAGGTCGTACACAACTGTTGATGTGGAGGAATGAGAAAGGATATGGTGGTGGCAGAGACGTAGTGAGGCGAAGGTGGGGTAGCGGCATTGAAGGGATGGACGCGGTGCTCAGGCCGGAGGAGCAGGAGGTGTTTGGGTTTGGGGAAGGTCGAGAGTGCGTGATGTTGAGTTGTGGCACGGTGGAGGATGTGAGGCGCAAATGAGCGAGAGAGGGAAGGGAAGGACGCTGTGTGGAAATGAAAGGTGGGAAGAAATATTGGTGTGAATGGAAGAAATGGCTTGAACAAGAAGATGAAAGGTGAATAGGTTTTCAAAAAAATGCAAATGCCAGCTAACGTTTCTTTTCTGTCAAAACTATATATAATATTATTACTTGATAGAGAAATAAAGTGGGAGAGTAGAAGACCAAAATGTACGAACCAGTAAATGCTATAAAGTTAACAGGAGAAATAGTGAAGGGCACGTACTTCTGAAAATAATTAATGCAGCTGACTATTGACCTGACACTGCAAATATACGAAAGGCCATAGGAACTCAAAAGACCGAAATACGGGCCGATACGGATATCCGTTTCCCGGTTTTCGTCACGTAACAGACATCAAAATACAAAAATGAATATACCTTAGCGATCAGCACGACGAGATGACCTAAACGGTATACAAATATCAGTGATACGATCATTCTATCAAAAGTCGATAATCGATACCAAAAGTGCTGCTAATACGTCAGAATTAAGGTAGATGGAGCAATAGCAGTCCAAATTTGATGAAACGGAAGATGACGTCTCACTCAGAAGACGATTTACAAATTTATTATATAAAAATTTTCAGGTTCGAAAAACATTTTATTATCATCAAATATTAACTGATTTAAATTGAAATAAAATTACACAACAAAATAAACTTCCATATTATCAGATGAAAATTTACCATTTCCTATGTTTAACTAGACGTGTTTCAAAAATTAAATTTTTATTTCAAAATTCAATCATTTTAAATATTCACAAAATTCAATTAAATATGTTATTAAAACCATTAAAATTACGGGTCATTATACTCTCCCCCGCTCAAAACTTTTCATCCCCGAAAAGGAAGGAGGTAGGGGAATAGAAACAACCAGAAAGAAAATAGATTGAAATACAAAACAAAACAATTAATTTAAACCATATAAATTTCAATTTTAATTAATTTATATTCAACAATTGATTTTAAATTTAAAGTATTTTTCTTATGTTGATTTAATTTCAATTTATTAATTCCCTCAAACAAAATTTATTTCATTTATCTCATTTATTATTCAATTAACTTATTGTTCAATTCATCTCTATTAACATTTTATAACTAAAAATTAAGTGTATAACATTTATTATAACCACTCAAATTTATATATAAAATCATTTTATATTGTATATTATTCAATTACATTTCTAACTTCTGAATAATACTCAATTGCATTCCAATATAACTTACCTAAATTATTCAGAAGTTACAAATGTAATTGAATATTATACAAATAAAATTTTAAAATTCAGTTATTTCAAGTTAAGTATTTATCCAAAAATTTTGGCTTTAGTTTATAATTGAAATCATCTTTAAATCATAAATTTAAGAATTTAAATCTTCGATTAACTTCAAACAATTTAGAGATATATATATATATATACTATGTATATCAAATCAAATCTATAAATATATACCTACACATATATATAATATAAATCAAGTCATACCGAAGAAATTCAAATCAATTTAATTCCCAAAATAAAAGTGTAGCAAAGCTACTGAATGGTCTCTCCAATTCAAAACTCGAAAATGAATGTCGATGATGCAGCCGCCATCACCGAAATTATTTTCCAGCGACAAAATAGGAGAGCACTAATTTCAACATTTTAAAATACTTTGAAACAATTTCTATTTGAAAATACTTTAAATAATATGCATTTTAAAACTTTAAAACCAAAGTTTGGAATCACCGGAAATTTAAATTCTCAAATTCTTAATTTAAATTCATTTCAATTCCCAAATCAATTTATAAACCATGTTTATAAATTCATTTTTATAGAACAATAAATGATAATCAAATATTATCATTTCAAACAACTAATTTAATTAACTTACTATATTCTAGAAAATTTTACTTATATATTTATAATATAATCATAAAAATTTATTTCATTTACCAAATTTGAAAATAATATTGTGTCGTTTTGCCCTGTTCAAGTGTTTTGGAAATCCTATCGATAGCGTTGATCAGACGAATCGATAGAAAATCCAAACCAACATTAACAACTCAAACAACACAACATATAAAACAATTTTAATATTAATTACAAATACACTCCCTCACTCGATGATTCCAGAATGGATTTCAAAACAAAGATAGGGATTCAAATATAGAGGGATCCTAACCAAAAGAATTCAACTAGAAAATAGGCTTGATAGGGAGATAAATAGATTTCAGATAGAGAAAAGAATGGATAGACTTATATAAATCGCGGACGACCTTAACCGGGTCAACCGTGACTTCAAAATAAAAATCGATGCAGAATTCTGAAGCAAACCGGCATCAGATCACAAGAGATAGAATTCGGGCATAGCAAGAGATAGCATCATCTAAATCGAGGATTCAGAAATCTTCAGTGAATCGATGCTTGTTGTAAAGGAGTTTCACCCCTTTACTAATCATTCTAAGATTGGTGGAACCGGCGATTATTATAGAAATCAATCGAAGTGGAGTTATGGGATGCTCTAGAATCAAAGGAACTTGAATAGGTCGAGACAAGAATGGATTTCAGAACGAATGCGAGAGACAAGCATGGATTTTGAAACTGAGGGGAACGTTTCTAAATTCAAAGGAAACCGAGTCAAAGAGGAAGAGATTCAAAGACGAACGAAAGTGATTCCGTAACTAAGTTTACTACATATGTTGAGTTTTTCCTAAAACCAGAGCTCTGATACCACATGTAACGACCTGAAATTTTCTACCATTCACATCCATGCATGTCGGATTTGAATTTCTCAAAATATCAGATTGTTAATTTATATTTGGAAAAACTCAGCATATACAGTAAATAGATAATCAGAGAATCACAGACACAAAGTAATATAAAAATAATGCAGCAGAAACAAAAGAATAGTAGTTTATGAAGCTACTATATATATATATAACAGAGTTAAAACAAGATACAACAGAAGTCTCGAATACATAGATGTCTCAACACAATAGTCAAATACAAGATCAGAATACATCACTGGAAACAACTGAATAACTGAAAGCTTGATAGATAGTTGGATCTCCAAGCGAAGCTCCAACTCCAAAGGTGAGTCTCAAATGCCGTATGACTCAGTCTGACCCAAGCGTAAAGCAAAAACACAAAACACTCGAGTCAGGATTAACATTCTTATATCAATAAATCCAACTCAAGTGAAATATCAACTGAAATACAAGTAACTTAAAGGATGTTTGGGATAACCATCCTCTAAGGATCCGTTAAACTATCTACTATGTAGTAATATACGCTATTATAATAATGTCTATAGTAAAGTAAACTATTAAAATAATGATAAGGCGTTACCCATATCCCCCTTAACACATTTTATAGTGCCAGTAGTCTATATAGTACCGTAATACCCCGTAAACTGGAGCTACCAGAGGATACTCCATAGGTACGACACAAATCAAACTCGTAGTAAAGCACGCTAGGGTAGGTGACACGACACAACAAGGCAATGCTAGGGTAGATATACCAATTACGCATCCGGAATGTTCGAAATGCAAAGCCACAGCAATCGCCCAACTCGAGCCACACTCCAGAATCAAGGGTGCACACTAAATCAATCACAAAGTAATAGAATGGCATACGATGGAGTGTGTCCAATCAGAGGAGCTACCTCATTGGCCCGTAATCGCTCCTGTTTTAGCCACCTTATGCCAACTCATGGGAGTCGGGTCCAAGTATATACCTTTAGGATTGTCGCCACCATCCTACTTCATTCTGGAATCTCCACCGCGTACACAGTTGTTAAAGAGGTTTTCGGTATCGACAGAGAGTATGCCCATATCCGATCCCGGTCTCTTTAACAACCAACCGTTATTATAACACTGCGGTCATTTCAAAACAGTTTATACTTCAAAACCAAAATATCATTTCCATTTTTAAACCATATCAAAACGATATCATTTTCACTTTCAAATATATCCATTTCCAAAAATCATATCACTTTCCAAGGTTATAACGCTTTCGAAATCATAAGTCTTTTAAAATCAAAACACTTTGGAAATCAAAACCTTGAAATTCATAACACTTTGAAATCAAAATATTTTGGAAAACCTTAACTTTGAAATCATAACTTCCAACCTTAAACAGTTTAGATATTAATAATAGTATATAATAAAATAGTTTATATAAAATAGTTACAAGTTAAAATAGTTTATAATAAAATAATTTATATTGAAAATGATTTATATTAAAATAATTTATATTGAAAATGATTTATATTAAAATAGTTTGTATTAAAATAATTTATAAAGTAAAATATAATTAGTTTTAGATATAGTATAAAATAGTTTATAAAATAAAATAGCTTTCTCAACTTTCACAAATCGATTTAAATCAACTCGAATTCCAAAATTCCATTTGTAATTCAATCTCAATTCATAGATTTCAACTCAATTCAGTTTCTAAATAAACCATTTCAAATTATCGATTTCAAATACAGATTTGAACCACAAAATAAACCCTTTAATTCAATATATTTCAAAGCTATAAATATTCAACATTTCAAAACTAAATTCGATAATTTTATATATATATATATATCAAATTCACTTTACTATTATTTAGTTTGAAATATTCACTTAATAAACCCAATATCATTTAAATAAGACCCCAAATTTCAAACCACTAAATATTTCCTTCAATTTATTTAAGCTTGAAATATTCATTTAATCACCTTAAACCAAAATCAAGTTATAAAATCATATCTTTAAATCTCAAATTTAATAATTTCAAATCAAACTTATTTAAGTATAATTCTTAAATAATTAAAATTCCAAATCAATTTCAAATTTATCTTTCAACCTGAATCATTACAAACTCTATATTTGAAAATATAAATTTTAAATGAATACTTAAACATATATTATATTGATTAAATCAACTTTATTAAATCAACTTTATCAAATCAACTTTAATAAATCTTGAAATCAATATTTATTAAAAACATATATTTTCTTTCAAAACCATAGAAATCATTTTTCAAAATATTTATATATAGACCAACGGTGTCTGTATATAATTTTCTATCCTATGGTCAAGTGATACGGATATTTATCATTTCAATCCGCAATTTAAAATATATGCGGGTATATATCTTTTCAACCCGCAATCCCAAATTCAATTCAATGAAAATCGCTTGGGTTTATCATTTCAACCCATAATGATTTTCTCATATTCTACAGATCGTTCAGGTATGTATCATTTCAACACATACTGAATTCTATACTAACAGGGAGCTTGCAGAGTGATAACAGATATGATAATAATATAACAACAGTAACATGCATATATCATCAGTGATAAATAACAGATAATGGTGTCAGATGTCACAGGTGAACAGATACAGATAATTGCATATATATAGCAATGTAAAAATCTAACAGCAGCATATTTCAATTGTCGTTTCAATTGAAATCAAATTTAATAAATATAAGAATGTTAATCGTGAGTGATTGATCACCTTTCGAGGCTAGAGATATTGACGTTGAAATGAGTTATGAATCCGAACATGAATTCCAAAGCAATGCAAGATGGCAAGAATTCGACGAACAGAGCTGATAACGGGAATCGATAAAACGAATCAGAACCGGATTGATGAAGATAGATGGTATGAATGAACTTACATGTATAAATATATATAACTATTTATTAAAAAAATCATATTTCAAATTTCAAAACCATATTAAATTAAATATATATGTATTTCAAAATCATTGTTTTAAACCAAAACTCAAATATTAAAGTCAAACATATATATAATAAAAAAAATTGAATCAATACATCAAAATTTAACAGTTTAACATATATATATATATATTTATATAACTAAAGCTCATATATTACAGTCCAATATATATATATATATACAACTGGAAGTTAACATATATATAAAACAATATACAAATGAACTGGACTACCATTCCGCAATTAAATCTGTAAACACATGTATCTGTAAACATACTTTATTACAAAACATATATAATACTTTTATAACATAATATCTAGCAAGCCTATAAACTGTACCATATGGAATATATATCTTCCTTTCAGAAAGGTTTACAATATTATCATTAATATTCTTCCAGACAATACCAAATATCAACAAAACTTTCATATGAAATATATATAATCAATTGTAAAATCACAAACATATATATATATATAGTAGAAGACTTGTAATATGTAACATGACTAATTTTATATACCTTTAAAATAATATATATTCATAACTGCCGAAACCCATATGTATACAACTTACAGATTCCCAATAGACTAACTTTATACAAATATATACTATATATATATGCTATATATATATATATAATAAAGTCAAAGTGTATATAGTACATGTTATAAATTTTCAACCTGCTTCAAAATATTACAATAGACTTAACATATTATACATTTATATAACACTTAACTATATAAATACTAATATACATATAAATCTATAAAAATATATACAGAACGAAACACATATGTATACTTATAAAAATTTATATATATAAAATCTATAGAAATATATACACTTATATAAATAACCAAATATATATATCTATATATAAATGTAAACATATACCGTACAAAGTTAGAATACAGTAGGCTTTTATAAGCTTATATACATATATTGTACATATAAACCGATATATATAACATATCTCTAACTTGCAAAGCTTACATAAACCAATATATATGTATTTATATATACTAACACATATTATATTATAACAGAATATATAACTCTACAGCTTATATAAATACAATGCTAACATACTATATTATACACATAAAACACATTTTATATCAATTTGAAGAAAACCCGCATATATAAATCAATATTTTTATTAACTAGTGCAGGCACAACAATTTGATATGCAACCTCTTAATATAAATGTACTTTATAATATAATATATGGGAAAAGTAGCTCAGTGAGCAGGGGAAGAAAGCGGCTGACCTAAGGAGGTAGCTTGCTCGGCTAAGAAGCAATGGAGATAAAGGGTGGTTGCGAAGGTCGTACACAACTGTTGATGTGGAGGAATGAGAAAGGATATGGTGGTGGCACAGATGTAGTGAGGAGAAGGTGGGGTAGCAGCATTGAAGGGATGGACGCGGTGCTCAGGTCGGAGGAGCAAGAGGTGTTTGGGTTTCGGGAAGGTCGAGAGTGCGTGCTGTTGAGGTGTGGCACGGTGGAGGATGTGAGGCGCAAATGAGCGAGAGACGGAAGGGAAGGACGCTGTGTGGAAATGAAAGGTGGGAAGAAATATTGGTGTGAACGGAAGAAATGGCTTGAACAAGAAGATGAAAGGTGAATAGGTTTTCAAAAAAATGCAAATGCCAGCTAACGTTTCTTTTCTGTCAAAACTATATATAATATTATTCCTGATAGAGAAATAAAGTGGGAGAGTAGAATACCAAAATGAACGAACCAGTAAATGCTATAAAGTTAAAAGAAGAAATAGTGAAGGTCACGTACTTCTGAAAATAATTAATGCAGCTGACTGTTGACCTGACACTGCAAATATACGAAAGGCCATAGGAACTCAAAAGACCGAAATACGGGCCAATACGGATATCCGTTTCGCGGTTTTCGTCACATAACGGACATCAAAATACAAAAATGAATATACCGTAGGGATCAGCACGACGAGATGACCCAAATAGTATACAAATATCAGTGATACGATCATTATATCAAAAGTCGATAATCGGTACCGAAATTGCTGCTAATACGTCAGAATTAAGGTAGACGGAGCAATAGCAGTCCAAATTTGATGAAACGGAAGATGACGTCTCACTTAGAAGATGATTTACAAATTTATTATATAAAAATATTCAGGTTCGAAAAACATTTTATTATCATCAAATATTAACTGATTTAAATTGAAATAAAATTTCACAACAAAATAAACTTCCATATTATTAGATGAAAATTTACCATTTCCTATGTTTAACTAGACGTGTTTCAAAAATTAAATTTTTATTTCAAAATTCAATCATTTTAAATATTCATAAAATTCAATTAAATACGTTATTAAAACCATTAAAATTACGGGTCGTTATACTCTCCCCCCCTCAAAACTTTTCATCCCCGAAAAGGAAGAAGGTAGGGGAATAGAAACAACCAAAAAGAAAATAGATTGAAATACAAAATAAAACAATTAATTCAAACCATATAAATTTCAATTTTAATTAATTTATATTCAACAATTGATTTTAAATTTAAAGTATTTTTCTTAAGTTGATTTAATTTCAATTTATTAATTCCCTCAAACAAAATTTATTTCATTTATCTCATTTATTATTCAATTAACTTATTGTTCAATTTATCTCTATTAACATTTTATAACTAAAAATTAAGTGTATAACATTTATTATAACCACTCAAATTTATTTATAAAATCATTTTATATTGTATATTATTCAATTACATTTCTAACTTCTGAATGATACTCAATTGCATTCCAATATAACTTACCTAAATTATTCAGAAGTTAGAAATGTAATTGAATATTATACAAATAAAATTTTAAAATTCAGTTATTTCAAGTTAAATATTTATCCAAAATTTTTTACTTTAGTTTATAATTGAAATCATCTTTAAATCATAAATTTAAGAATTTAAATCTCCGATTAACTTCAAACAATTTAGAGATAAATAAATATATATATATATGTATGTATATATATATATATATATCAAATCAAATCTATAAATATATACCTATACTGTAACGACCCGTAAAATTTCAACTGTTTTAATAACGTAATTAGTTGAAATTTTGTGAAATTTTAAAACGATAAAATTTTGAAATAAAAATTTAATATTTGGAATACGTCTAGTTAAACATAACAACTGGTAAATATTCGTCCGAAAATATGAAAGTTTATTTCGCGCGTAAATTCACTTCAATTTAATCAGTTAAAAAGCGTTGAAAATAAAAATGTTTTCAAAACCAAAATATTTTTACATAGAAAAATTCTAAACCATCTTCTGAGCAAGATGTCAGTTTGTCGTTTTTCCAAATTCGGACATCTTTGGCTCCGTCGATCTTATTTTTCAGCATTTTTCTTGCATTTTTCGCTATTAGAAAATTCAAATTTTTATAATTCGATCGTACCACTGATATCCGCATACCATTTTGATCGTCTCGTCGTGCTGATCTCTACGATATTTTCATTTCTGTTTTCGAACCTCGGTACACCAAGAAATCTATAAAACAATTACTATATCGGTAACCGTTTTCAAACTTTTTGACTTCTGTGGCCTTTCGTTTGTTTTCCAGCTGAAATTAATAGCCACTAGTTATAAATGTTACCAGCCATTCGTCTTGGGACTTTTGTGATTCCACCTTTTCAATTTTCTATTTGCTATTTCATTTATAATCTCTGGTTCATTATCTGTTCTCTGTTAGTTCATTTGTGAAACAATACATTCCAAAGCTCCATCTCCATTTCGAAAAAAAAAAAAACAATAAATAAAATCGAACTCCTCCCACTCGACAGCAATCAACACCCACTACCTTCCCTCGCCTCTCAGACCACCACGTCCAAGTTTCTACTCCGCTGACCCATCACCCCAAACCACTCAGCTCCACCCATCACGTCACCGAGCCCGCAACCACCGCCTACCAGTCGAACACGCCAAGCCTTGCAACCCTGTCATCCGCCTTTGCCTCAGCCACCATCTCTCCCTGTCGCACCACATCCACCGACCGCGCCTCTGCAACACCCCCTATCCGAATCCAACCCACAACCGAAACTATTCCAGCCTCATCCAGACTTTTCTCCCACTCGACCTTGTGTACCTCCACCTTGCATCTTCCACCTCTACTCGAGCCACCAAGCCCATTGACCGAACATCAGACCCAACAAACAGCCCGACCACTTGTCCTCCGCCCTACCCACAACCGTGCCCCTCCAGAGCAGCCACTCCATCGGCAACCTCCTCTGCCTCCTTCGTTCTCATCACGTGCGTCTGTTTTGGGTATATAGGTATATATTTTGTGTTGGTTTAAAATATATGTCACGTTTTGTTATGTATTTTATTTGCATCTATTGTTATACATTGTTTTAAAATATGGATTGATGTTCTTATTTTTGAAAGTATGTGAGTTTTAAATTGTAAGTTTATATAAGTCATAATTTATCGGTTTACACATATATTGATTATTTAAACCATATTATTTATATATATACAGGTGGGTTATAGTGCATAGGTAGGTAAGTCTATAATACAATGGTCTCCATAGCTCTTTGTACTTTCAACTATTTTCATGTATAAGAGTCTGCATACATATATTTGGTCTGCATTTATATGTTATAATATATAGGTTACATACCATTTTATAAACAATAGGTAGGTACTTTGAGTCTGCCTATATAATGGGTACATTTGTATTTTATATTATTTGTTTACATGAATTTTATTAGCATACATAGTTGTGGGTAGTTTTATAATAAGTTTGAATCTATATCGGTATATATATAGTTATATTATATATTTGTTTATTCAGTACTTTACTGTCATATGTATATATTAATGCAGATAGTTTATATGAGTATTGTCGGTTAGTTATATAGGTTGTTTTCATCCGTTATATATGTTAAGTATGTTATTTGTATAAGTGCATATATAAGACAGTTGTTAAATTTAAGTCATTCAGGCTGGAATCTATATGCATTGTTTTAAATATGTATATAAAGTTATGCATCGAATCTATATAATAGTTTATATTTATGTTAGGATACCCTATGATTTAAGTCCATAAATATTAATGTTATATATATATTGTATTCATGTCAATTTTATACGTGTGTTCAAATAAAACAATGGTTATAATTTGATAAATGTATGATATTTTAATACTTGTTTTAAATTGAAATTTTGATTTCATGGAAGTATATATATATGTATATATATATATATATTGTTTCTATCAAGCTGACTCTAAGTATTTCATCGATTCTGATTTATCAGCTTTGTTCGTCGATTCGTGCCCATCTCACTTTGCTTTGGAATTCGTGTTTGGATCGTAACTTAATTTCAGTGTCAAATTCCTCTAGCCTCGAAAGGTGAGCACTCACTCACGATTAACATTCTTTTATTTATTAAATTTGATTTTAATTGAAACGACAATTGAAATATGCTGCCGTTAGTTAATTACACTGTTATATATGCTATTACCTGTATCAGTTCACCTGTGACATCTGACACCATTTTCTGTTAATTATTTATGCGATGATAATACTGTTTGGCTGATAATTGATTGATTGTTGATGTTAATATTGGACGTTAAACTGTTAATGTAAATTGATAAATAGTATGAAATTGAACTCGATATAGAATAGTTAAATGTTTAAAAACTGATTAGTTAAATTGTATAATATGACCCCTTTTAACTATTAAATTTATTGACATGTGGAATAGTGATAATTACACCTTGAACCATTTAAATGTATGTTGTTAAATTGATGATGTATGAAATTGTAAATTGAATGACAAGTGAAAACCGAAACGTAATAATCTTTAATCTACATGAAATGATAGTGTAGATTCTAGAAATAATTATATTAATTCGTACAAATAACAATGCGAATTAATACGATTATTTCGGGATTATTTGAATTGATTATTGTTGATATTGATTGTTGTTATTGATTGTTTATTTACTTTGACACCATCCCAGTTATCACACTGCAAGTTCCCTTTGCTATGCTTTGATTTTGAATTGAATTGGAATCGGGTTGAAATGATAAATACCCAAATTGAACTTTGACCTTGGATATAGAAAATTAAATAAAACCCGATTGGTTAATAATTTGATTTGAAAATAAACGAAGATTTTATTTGAATAAATAATATGGTTTTGAAATGAAGTTAAAATTTGAATTTTAATGAAAGGAAAATGTTAATATTTAATAATCTGAAACAAAATATTAACAATGTAATTGATGAAAGAATGATGTTTAATTTGAGAAACGATTAAATAATTAAGTTTGAAATTATTATTATGTTTGAAATTATTAAACTTTGAAATGATTTAATAATTAAGTTTTGAAATTATAATTAAGTTTGAAATTATTAAACTTTGAATTATTTAAATAATTAAGTTTGAATTATTTAATAATTAAATAAGGTTGAATCATTAAATGATTAAATTGAACTGAATTCTTGATAAGAGGAATTGAATTTTTGAATAAGTGAATTTTACTTCGTAATAATTGAAATTGAGTTTCTATATAAATTAAGTTTGGAAAATATTTAAGTAAGTAAATAAGTGAATTGAATTTCTTTAACAAGAAATAAAATGTGATTTATAGAAATAAATGTAAGACTTGAAATTTTAAGAATTTGGTTGATGAATTTAATTTAATTCAATTTATAAGTTTTGATGTAATGAAGTTGAATTTAAATAATGGATTTAATAAATTGGAAATTTAATAGAAATTGTTTCGAATGGCAAAATTTACTTAATGAATATTGAATAAAATCGATAAATGAAGTTAAATTGATTTGAATGATAAATTAAATTAATTTAAATGATTTCGGGATGAATCTTATATACGAACTTGAATCAATATTTGAATTGTTTTAAAGGAAATTGAAATTGAATTATAAGATCTTGAAATGGTAAATTGAATGTTTTGAAACGTAAATTATTGGAAATTGATTTTGAAAGACAAATGAAATGTTGATTTACGAATTCTATTTGAAATTGAAATTGATTTGGTTTTGAAATAAACAAACGACCAATCGGTGAAATAATTACGGAAGTTATTAAAGAGACCGGAATTCGGTTATGGATATACTCTCTATCTAAACCGAAAACCACTTTAATAACTATACGCGGAGTGATGATCAAGAATGAAGTGGTTGGAATGATGTACGTGTTGACTGAAGAAAGAGAACGATGATGGATAGCCTTGACACTTGTGTCAAATTGGAAATGACTAAAACAGGAGCTGTGCCGGGCCAATGGAGGATTAGCTACCTCAAGTGGACACACTTCTTTGAACTACTTATACTTGTTGTCGATTGGTGCACCCTTGATTTTGGGAGTGTTGTTTCACGGTGTTGCGGGCGCTGCGGCGTTGCGTTCTCACCAGTCCGGATCAGGCGAACGGTAGTATCACTACCTTGGGTATTGCCTCATGTGCCTTGTCATACTTGTATTCCATTTATACGCGACCACTACGATTTTGATTTGTACCTTTAGTATATGGATTGCCCTCTGGTGACTTCCGGTTTTGGGGAAACTACGGTCTTGTATATGCTTTTGGGAATAAAAATGTGTTAAGGGTGGAATGGGCCATGACTTAACGCTATTTTGATATCTTTATATTACCGATAGACATTATCTACTTATCGTACACTACTACATAGTAGATAGTTTAACGGATCCTTAAAGGATGATTATTCCAAACATCCTTTGAGTTACTTGTATTTCAATTGCTATTTCACTTGAGTTGGATTTATTAATATAAGAATGTTAATCCTGACTCGAGTGTCTTGTGTTTTTTTGCTTTACGCTCGGGTCAGACTGAGTGTACCAGTATTCGAGACTCACCTTTGGAGTTGGAGCTTTGCTTGAAGATCCATCCATCTATTCTGCTTTCAGTATTCGATGATTCTAGTGATGTATTCTGATTTGTATCTGATGTATCGTATTACTCTTCTGTTGTAAACTCTGATGTATTTTATATATTCATATAGTAGCTTCATGAACTACTATCTCTTTTATTTCCGCTGCAAATTATTACTCTGTGTCTGTGATCTGTGATTATATTTATTTACTTTATATGTTCAGTTTTGCCAAATTTAAATTAACAACGCGGTATTTTGAGCAATTCAATTCTGGCATGAGTGTCTACCTATACACTTATAATGGATGCGAATGGTCCAAAAAAAATTGGGTCGTTACATATACATATATATAATATAAATCACGTCATACCTAAGAAATTCAAATCAATTTAATTCCCAAAATAAAAGTGTAGCAAAGCTACTGAATGGTCTCTCCACTTCAAAACTCGAAAATGAATGTCGATGATGCGGCCGCCATCACTGAAATTATTTTCCAACAATAAAATAGGAGAGCACTGATTTCAACATTTTAAAATTCTTTGAAACGATTTCTATTTGAAAATACTTTAAATAATATGCATTTTAAAACTTTAAAACCAAAGTTTGGAATCACCGGAAATTTAAATTCTCAGATTCTTAATTTAAATTCATTTCAATTCCCAAATCAATTTATAAACCATGTTTATAAATTCATTTTTATAGAACAATAAATGATAATCAAATATTATCATTTCAAACAACTAATTTAATTAACTTATTATATTCCAGAAAATTTTAATTATATATTTATAATATAATCATAAAAATTTATTTCATTTACCAAATTTGAAAATAATATTGTGTCGGTTTGCTCTGTTTAAGTGTTTTGGAAATCCTATCGATAGCGTTGATCAGACGAATCGATCGAAAATCCAAACCAACATTAACAACTCAAACAACACAACATATAAAAAAAATTTAATATTAATTACAAATACACTCCCTCACTCGATGATTCCAGAATGGATTTCAAAACAAAGATAGGGATTCAAATATAGAGGGATCCTAACCAAAAGAATTCACCTAGAAGATAGGCTTGATAGGGAGATAAATAGATTTCAGATAGAGAAAAGAATGGATAGACTTATATAAATCGTGGGCGACCTTAACCGGGTCAACCGTGACTTCAAAATAAAATCGATGCAGAATTCTGAAGCAAACTGGCATCAGATCACAAGAGATAGAATTCGGGAATAGCAAGAGATAGCATCATCTAAACCGAGGATACAGAAATCTTCAGTGAATCGGTGCTTGTTGTAAAGGAGTTTCACCCCTTTACTAATCATTCTAAGATTGGCGGAACCGCCGATTATTATAGAAATCAATCGAAGTGGAGTTATGGGATGCTCTAGAATCAAAAGAACTCGAATAGGTCGAGACAAGAATGGATTTCAGAACGAATGGGATAGACAAGCATGGATTTTGAAACCGAGGGGAACGTTTATAAATTCAAAGGAAACCGAGTCAAAGAGGAAGAGATTCAAACACGAATGAAAGTGGTTCCGTAATTAAGTTTACTACATATGTTGAGTTTTGCCTAAAACCAGAGCTCTGATAGCACATGTAACGACCTGAAATTTTCAACCATTCACATCCATACATGTCAGATTTGAATTGCTCAAAATATCATATTGTTAATTTATATTTGGAAAAACTCAGTATATACAGTAAATAAATTGTAACGAACCGGATTTTTCGAACCCGAAAATCCCAGATAGTTATGAAAAAGAAGAAAAGGATAGAAGAGAAGAAACAGAAACACAACACAGATCCTCACATTCGCAGCGGATAAAATATAATATCAAATAATAGCAGTTTACAAAAAAATAACATATCAGTAAATTTTCAATTTAATACATCAGCGTTACATATACACATACACAGGACATATACAATCACATGGCTAGAAATAAAGTCACAGCGGAAAACACTCCATACGTCCTGCCATCCAGTACTCCTCCTGAGCTCCAGAACGTCCTTACCTGAAAATCTGTAATACTCGGTCTGACCCGAGCATTACATAAAAGTAACACCCGGGTCAGGCTGGAAACCAGCGTGAGTAAACCCAACTAACATGGAATACCAAAGAAATCAACTTACGTAGAACCCGGGGTAACTCGTATCAGGTTACAACTTCGCAAGTTGTTATAAACATTACTTATTTCAAACATCAATTTATAAGTACCGAACCTAGATTAAATAATCCAATTCACATAAATCATTCCAATTCATCCTATTGGTTTCACATATCAATTATAAAGAATCGAAGTGGTTTTCAGATATTTACTAATACCCGACTCCGATCTCCTCGAATTCAATACCATCTTATCCTAATTATTCAATGAAACACCATTTAAACCTCAAATACAGGTGTCACCTATACACATTAATTCATCATCGATAGATAACCCCATTATCTCAGTTTAAACCCAACATATTATATCTCATAGCGTCACAAATCTTATATCCGAGGTATCGACCAATCTAAGGCATGTAGTACTATTTACTCTTTCATAAACAAGATGAATGAGTCATACTATTCCTAATTAATTTGAACCAATTTAAATAATTACTTCAATCACCCTTAATCCTACTTATTTAACCTTATCTGCAAATAAATAAATTAATCATCCTTAATTTTCATTTTAACTAATTATCTTTGATAAATTATCTTTAATTACATAAATTGATCATCCTTAACCATTTACAGAAATTAACCTTTAATTACGTTCATTAATTACAGAATTAATGATCCTTAATTAATTACATCCTTTAATCAGCTTTGATCAATCATAAATAATAATTAACCATCCTATAATTACTTATCTAAATTAATTAACTCCTTGATTAATTATATTAGTCCTTTAATTAATTACACCAAGTAATTTCCTTATATCAATTCCATCTAGAAATTTATCTATTAATTCCTTTGCTAAGTAATTACACTTAACAAATCTCATTAGGTAATTATACTTATCAATCCCATAATAAATCTTATATATTATTACTTTTAAAAATCCAATGACTTCAACACTGCTAACCCAAACCAACCTTCGATACACACGAGCAAAAGCCCGGACAAAAACACAACCCAACTTCCTTCTAGTCAGACTCGAATATTTACTCGAGCCATATTTCGATCTTCCCGTGCAGATGCTCATCTTTCCAGAGCAACCCACGAGAACAACACAAGGAAACCCTCTTCCCCAAACTATCGAACAACAGTAGATGAACAACGTGCACCGTGCACGTGTACACGGCACCGGAGACCCACCGACCAACTTCACCGTCGTTCCCAAGTCACCGCTGACCTCTCTGACCCATTCAAGCTCCAGATCCGACCATCTCTTCCCCAATCCAAAATCGAGCTATCGAGCTCCTCCTAGAAACCTAACTTCGATCGGAAAAAACCACCATTGCCGACAATTTTGATCACCTGCATCCACGCTGCCACGATCGAAACTCTACCACACGCCAATGCATCGATCCCCTCGGGTCCCATCGACTCCGGTCAATCATCGACAACAAAATTCCCTCAGAAACCTCCTCGACCAAAACTGGTTGTAAAACCCTATTTCGATCTCGCCACTCTTCCACGGCAATTTATAAAACCTCAAACCATTTTTGTCGGGATCCCCAACCTTCCTTCTACCTTCAGCAATGATCACGCTACCTAATTCATCGTTGATCGCCGGAATTTGACCCAGATGCATTTTTCGTTCATCTTAAAAATTCTCAACCATTATAAGCTTAAAAATCATGAGATCTTCCTCTAAAATCATCATTTTGTAATACGAACATGATGATGTAATCAGATCTTAAAGTTAAAATGTTCGATTTTTCTGATATATAATGATCCTTACTGTAAATTATTATTTACAAAATGTTTACTTAACATTTTTACCTAGTATTATTTCCAGAAATACTTTACATTGTCATGAGCAATTTCCTTTCAGGAATCATAGCTTGAAATGATCTAAACAAGAAGATATGAATTTTTCCTTGGTAAAATGGTAGCCTGTAAATTTTAAAACAGTGAGATGTATATGCATAACACAGACATGTATGCGTCCATTCACACCCATATTTATGTATATACTTGCAGATATATTTACTTTCCCATAACACTTCCAGGTCATCATCATCACAGACATACAAATTAAGGAGATCTGGTTTTAAAAGTAAAGTTTGTTTACTCACCTGCTTTTTCCCTGAAACAAAGAACTGCCCTTGTTTTGAAACCCTGCAGAAGATCTGCTTTTAAAATTTCTCTCTGTTTTGTTTTGAAATCTGCAATTTCTTTTAAGATTTGCTTTGATGATTTCATTTCAGTTTTTATTTTTTAATATCTGATGCTCAGTTTCTGTTGATGCACGAATTGGAAATGGAAATGATAAGAGAAGGTTGTTTATAGGCTTATGTATAAACTGTTTTACAGGGTTTATATTTATATTTTCCTTTCTCTATATTTTTTTGTGAGAGATTTTTTTTTGTAAAGATGGAGGCTGAGAATCACATTTTATACACTCGAAATGACTTTGTTATGCTGTTTAGATATGGAACATTTAATGCTATTTGTACCTTGTTTCTTATTTTACACACATCCTAATTTTTTTTATACTTGCCTGGCTTCATTGACAAGTCACATGCATTTATTTTTTTTTCTTTGTTTTGATCCTTGTTGTTCTTAAAGCCTGCATATTCATATTCGAACCATTTGTTTGACTATGCAGATTTGTATTTGAACTTGAGAGGTTTACATGATATTGATTTGAACAGAGAAGAGAATTCAGGTTTTAGGTTTGAACTTGAGGAAGGTTTCAGATTTAACTGTGAGTATTTTCTCTTTTTTTTTATATGTTACAGAACGAACTAACAGAGATGGACCTGATTATATATATAAGAGAAGAACAGGAAGCTCAAGGTAGGTATTAACTAGATAGGCTGTTTCTTTATTTTGTTTTGATATGAGCAAATCTTTAAAATATATTTTGAGCTGACAAAATGTTAGGCTTGAGCAGATAATATTTAGTACTTTGGCTTCTAACTTAGTTTACATAATTATAATTATGTTGTACTATGTATAAAGATATTTGTATGAAGACATATACTTTCAGGTAGGCTTAGCTTGTATAGGAAGACATGTTGTTTTCTTGTTTTATTATGAAAATATTTTGTTTATAAAAATTTGTCTTCTTGCTTGTATTCCAATATACTTGTGTTTGTCAGGCTTTCTATCATACTTAACAGGCAACACTTCATCTTGTATATGAAGCTATTTATTTATAGATATTCGTTTTTTTTCTAGATATGTTAGTTTTATAAACTTCTAGTTTAAATAATTTATACCCAATGTTTGAGATTAGTTTTACATTGCATTTGGTTTTATTATACTTTATACTTTGTTCTTATTTTATTTCTTTTGCAAACATAACTATCACTCTTAAATTTGAAATTATTTATTTCTATACTCATGTCAATATTATAACTTCTTAAGCCTAAAATAATTATTTTTACTTTCAAATAATAATAATAATAAGCTGTATTTTAAATAAATTCAATTAAATATTTATTAAATAATACTGTCAAAAATCCGGAATGTCACATCCCTCCCCCCTTTGAATCTTTTCGTCCTCGAAAAGGAACGAAGCCAGAATTTAAAAAAAATGTTTACAATCAGATAAATATTCTTTGATCATTTTTAAAAACACTTTTTACTATATATATAATATTATTCCAAAATAGTTTTTATAAAAATTACTTTTATAACTCGATGTTTCAACAAGTCCATCTTTGTGCTCATAGAAATTCGGTCATACGTTGATCAGGCGTAAGACTGAAAATCTATAAGTGCTTGGCAGACCAGTTTCCAACATTCAGTGAAAATATTGGGAAAATAATTTTATTGAAAATATAGAAACAGTTTTGAAAATAGAGGAAATATCTCTGGTGAGAATGCTCTGGAAATCATCACCCCCATCCATGGTCACAGTTACATCCTGGGTTACGTTGCCGTCGCAGCAAAAGTCCATGTAACTGATTACACCATAGAACCCACGATAGATCGCAGTTACATCCAGGGTTACTTTGCCGTCGCAGCAAAAGTCCATGTAACTGTTGGCTCTCAGCGGCACACATGATTACGCTGTCAAAATGAAACTTCTCCACTCCCACATAGGTCGCAGTCTACCGATATAAAATCAAACGCAGACTGTTGGCTCTCAGCGGCACACACGACTTTCGCTATGTTACCATAGTGTCGCAGTCTACCGATATAAAATCAAACGCAGACTGTTGGCTCTCAGCGGCACACACGACTTTCGCTATGGTCTGCAGTAGATCGCAGTGACATCGAGTTACACTGTCGTCACAGCATAACCCAAATGCCTCTGTAGGCACCAGCCCCTCGACTTTCGCTACACAAATAATCCTCAGGAACTAGTTTTGTCCGGACTCCTCACAGGATCAACTTTAGAACCTCCCTCTTAGAGGCTCAAGGCAGTACCACCCTGTGGCACTCCTGAGAAGTTCATTTCAAGGGAGAGCCTTTTTCCCCAGAGCCAATCTCAAAACACTTTATACTATACACATATAGTATTTTCCAAATCATACACCTAGTATGAATTCCATATAAAGCTCCCTTTACACAAAATCGATTCCCAAAATCGATAATTCACAAATCAGGCTTGTCCAAATTCCAATATTGATTTTCCCAAAAATCAAAAGCCCTTTCCAAAATTCAAAGGTTCTAAAAACCTTTCCTCAAAATCATTTTCACAAATCTTTTTTACAAATACATATATATAAAAGTTTTGAAAAATCTTTGAATCAATTTGTACTTGTATAAATTCACTTTTATACTTCAAATACTTTCAAAAATCATTTTCTTCTGGCAATAGATTCAACAAGGGGAGTTTTATCATATATAACAAAGATATATAACTTCATTTTTAGTCCAAATCAAATATTTTAATTTGGTTACTCTATAAAGTCGCTTACCAAATTACTTTCTTTCATAAAGTAAATTTTTACCATAGAAATATCCAATTTCCACTTTACTCCTATAAAGTTAATTTCTACCATAGAAATATAAATTTTAAATTTATTTTATTGTAGTTCCACATATATTCACAAATATATTTTCCATTTCAAAAATCATCTTATAACCTTTTATCTACAACTTCAAAATCAAATTTCCACCTTTATTCATTGTCAGTTTCTCAAAATATACTTTCAATTTCAAAAATCCTTTCAGTTTTTATCCACAAATTTTTAATGCCAATTTCATTCAAACCCGTACGATGTCCCCATATCATTCGTACGCAATACCAATCTGATCGCTCATCCGATCACACAATTTCACTTCCGAACTAGTATCGTCCACCCGACTTCCTAGTGCGGACTCAGATCTGTTTCTTGATCAGAAACCGTCATTCTCCTTGCATAGTCACAACTATGATAGAGAATATCCAGAACCAATCAAAAATCCATATCCAGGTTCGCCGTCGAAAATCGAGTGAAAAATCCCAACTCAGATCGATAATACTATCTCGAAATTCTGTGCTCGAATCTGGATCAAACCACTACGCGAATAGAATAATATACGTACATCCTACGTATTTATCTTTATTGATTATTAGCCAAATCAATTTCCTTTCTATTCACATTCACTTTAATTTCCATTCACTTATTCACATTTGCTTTAATCCCTACTTGGATTACCACTTCACTTCTTATCTTAGTTGGGTATTCAATCAATAACAGTTTGAACTCCGACCAGCTTAAATTTAGAAATATAGCTTGAAAAATTTAAAAATAGATAAGTAGTTGAAAAATAATTATTAATTTGTAAAATAGCTGTAAACAGTTAAGTAATTGTAAAATAGTTGAAAAATAGTAATTATTTATAAAACAGTTGAAAAACAGTAATCAGTTTATAAAGTAGTAGAAAAATAGTAATTAGTTTATAAAATAGTTGTAAAATAGTTAAATAGTTCCAAAGTGATTGTAAAACAGGTTTAAGATAGTTTTGGGTTTTAAAAGAATAGTTGTGTAGTAAATAGTTTGGAAAAAAATAGGTTTATATTAAACAATTTATTTTGAAAATAGTCCAGAGTCAAACTGTTTAATACCCCATCTCCGTTTCCATAAATTAAATTTAAATTTCCACTTACATTTAAATTGACTCAATCCCAATCTGAATAACTTCAATTTTATTTCAAATTAATCCAATTCAAATTATTACCCAAATTCAATCTTGGAACCAATCCTAATCCTTTCAGTTTACATGTTCAATTTAAACATTCAAATCTTAATGTTCAAAGTGATCTCATTTTCTCAAGTTTAATTTTTTTTTTATCTTTAAAATCAAAATTACTTAAGTAATTTCAAATTTAAGTTTAATTCCATTTAATTCCAATAATGAAATAGATATTACCTCAATCTACTTCTTAATTCATTTAAACTATCAAATTCATAGTCTCATAATTACTGATAATAACAGGATGATATCAAGATAAATAAACATTCAATTTATTTAAAACATTCATCATCCACTACCCATTCCAGATCTCAATCCTATCTGAGACCACATATAGTTCCCTACCAAATCAACCCATTTAACTTTCCTAAGTTAAATCTCAATTTCATCTTGAAATTTCCAATTCAGGTTGCCTTTTAAATTATTTAACTTTCCCAGAGTTAAATTTAATTTACATAATCCAGTCAATTTACACAATTTGAATTCCCATTCAAATTTTAAACATCAGATTAATAACCTTCCCACTTAAGTTTAAAACTCGCTTCACTTTGGGTTTCACATCACATTCCAAGGAAAATTCAAAACTCTACCTTAGAGTTTATGTCATATTTATTTCCTTCACACACTAGTCCATCTTTAAATTTATATCCTTAGCACATTTTGTTTTGCTCGCTCATTAATACACATCTTAATATTAAACACAACAACCATTTATGATAATAACCAAGATTATCATATTTGGAAACCAATTTATTATTATCTTTATTCTGAAAACTTTTCTATAAATTCAGGATTTTAATTTCAGTTTGGATCCATTTCAAATTTACCTTCATTCAATTTCAATTTGGTTGTATTACTATTACCACTTAATTCTTATTACTTTATTTAATTCCAATAACTTTTAACAACCAATAACTTTAACATTTATTAGTAAGAAATATTGCTTTATATATATCAAAATATATTCTTATATGAAATCATTTAAAATCTTTTATATAAGAAAATAACAAGTATGCTCTCTCGTATATATATACGCTCAACTCATTCTAGGGTACTATTGACCCTATCCTTATGAGTATACCCACCAGTGCCAAGGTTCTCGCTTAACCTTCGCTCTGATACCAACTGTAACGACCCGGATTTTTCGAACCCGAAAATCCCAGATAGTTATGAAAAAGAAGAAAAGGATAGAAGAGAAGAAACAGAAACACAACACAGATCCTCACATTCGCAGCGGATAAAATATAATATCAAATAATAGCAGTTTACAAAAAAATAACATATCAGTAAATTTTCAATTTAATACATCAGCGTTACATATACACATACACAGGACATATACAATCACATGGCTAGAAATAAAGTCACAGCGGAAAACACTCCATACGTCCTGCCATCCAGTACTCCTCCTGAGCTCCAGAACGTCCTTACCTGAAAATCTGTAATACTCGGTCTGACCCGAGCATTACATCAAAGTAACACCCGGGTTAGGCTGGAAACCAGCGTGAGTAAACCCAACTAACATGGAATACCAAAGAAATCAACTTACGTAGAACCCGGGGTAACTCGTATCAGGTTACAACTTCGCAAGTTGTTATAAACATTACTTATTTCAAACATCAATTTATAAGTACCAAACCTAGATTAAATAATCCAATTCACATAAATCATTCCAATTCATCCTATTGGTTTCACATATCAATTATAAAGAATCGAAGTGGTTTTCAGATATTTACTAATACCCGACTCCGATCTCCTCGAATTCAATACCATCTTATCCTAATTATTCAATGAAACACCATTTAAACCTCAAATACAGGTGTCACCTATACACATTAATTCATCATCGATAGATAACCCCATTATCTCAGTTTAAACCCAACATATTATATCTCATAGCGTCACAAATCTTATATCCGAGGTATCGACCAATCTAAGGCATGTAGTACTATTTACTCTTTCATAAACAAGATGAATGAGTCATACTATTCCTAATTAATTTGAACCAATTTAAATAATTACTTCAATCACCCTTAATCCTACTTATTTAACCTTATCTGCAAATAAATAAATTAATCATCCTTAATTTTCATTTTAACTAATTATCTTTGATAAATTATCTTTAATTACATAAATTGATCATCCTTAACCATTTACAGAAATTAACCTTTAATTACGTTCATTAATTACATAATTAATGATCCTTAATTAATTACATCCTTTAATCAGCTTTGATCAATCATAAATAATAATTAACCATCCTATAATTACTTATCTAAATTAATTAACTCCTTGATTAATTATATTAGTCCTTTAATTAATTACACCAAGTAATTTCCTTATATCAATTCCATCTAGAAATTTATCTATTAATTCCTTTGCTAAGTAATTACACTTAACAAATCTCATTAGGTAATTATACTTATCAATCCCATAATAAATCTTATATATTATTACTTTTAAAAATCCAATGACTTCAACACTACTAACCCAAACCAACCTTCGATACACACGAGCAAAAGCCCGGACAAAAACAAAACCCAACTTCCTTCTAGTCAGACTCGAATATTTACTCGAGCCATATTTCGATCTTCCCGTGCAGATGCTCATCTTTCCAGCGCAACCCACGAGAACAACACAAGGAAACCCTCTTCCCCAAACTACCGAACAACAGTAGATGAACAACGTGCACCGTGCACGTGTACACGGCACCGGAGACCCACCGACCAACTTCACCGTCGTTCCCAAGTCACCGCTGACCTCTCTGACCCATTCAAGCTCCAGATCCGACCATCTCTTCCCCAATCCAAAATCGAGCTATCGAGCTCCTCCTAGAAACCTAACTTCGATCGGAAAAAACCACCATTGCCGACAATTTTGATCACCTGCATCCACGCTGCCACGATCGAAACTCTACCACACGCCAATGCATCGATCCCCTCGGGTCCCATCGACTCCGGTCAATCATCGACAACAAAATTCCCTCAGAAACCTCCTCGACCAAAACTGGTTGTAAAACCCTATTTCGATCTCGCCACTCTTCCACGACAATTTATAAAACCTCAAACCATTTTTGTCGGGATCCCCAACCTTCCTTCTACCTTCAGCAATGATCATGCTACCTAATTCATCGTTGATCGCCGGAATTTGACCCAGATGCATTTTTCGTTCATCTTAAAAATTCTCAACCATTATAAGCTTAAAAATCATGAGATCTTCCTCTAAAATCATCATTTTGTAATACGAACATGATGATGTAATCAGATCTTAAAGTTAAAATGTTCGATTTTTCTGATATATAATGATCTTTACTGTAAATTATTATTTACAAAATGTTTACTTAACATTTTTACCTAGTATTATTTCCAGAAATACTTTACATTGTCATGAGCAATTTCCTTTCAGGAATCATAGCTTGAAATGATCTAAACAAGAAGATATGAATTTTTCCTTGGTAAAATGGTAGCCTGTAAATTTTAAAACAGTGAGATGTATATGCATAACACATACATGTATGCATCCATTCACACCCATATTTATGTATATACTTGCAGATATATTTACTTTCCCATAACACTTCCAGGTCATCATCATCACAGACATACAAATTAAGGAGATCTGGTTTTAAAAGTAAAGTTTGTTTACTCACCTGCTTTTTCCCTGAAACAAAGAACTGCCCTTGTTTTGAAACCCTGCAGAAGATCTGCTTTTAAAATTTCTCTCTGTTTTGTTTTGAAATCTGCAATTGCTTTTAAGATTTGCTTTGATGATTTCATTTCAGTTTTTATTTTTTAATATCTGATGCTCAGTTTCTTTTGATGCACGAATTGGAAATGGAAATGATAAGAGAAGGTTGTTTATAGGCTTATGTATAAACTATTTTACAGGGTTTATATTTATATTTTCCTTTCTCTATATTTTTTTGTCAGAGATTTTTTTTGTAAAGATGGAGGCTAAGAATCACATTTTATACACTCGAAATGACTTTGTTATGCTGTTTAGATATGGAACATTTAATGCTATTTGTACCTTGTTTCTTATTTTACACACATCCTAATTTTTTTTTTATACTTGCCTGGCTTCATTGACAAGTCACATGCATTTATTTATTTTTACTTTGTTTTGATCCTTGTTGTTCTTAAAGCCTGCATATTCATATTCGAACCATTTGTTTGACTATGCAGATTTGTATTTGAACTTGAGAGGTTTACATGATATTGATTTGAACAGAGAAGAGAATTCAGGTTTTAGGTTTGAACTTGAGGAAGGTTTCAGATTTAACTGTGAGTATTTTCTCTTTTTTTTTTATATGTTACAGAACAAACTAACAGAGATGGACCTGATTATATATATAAGAGAAGAACAGGAAGCTCAAGGCAGGTATTAACTAGATAGGCTGTTTCTTTATTTTGTTTTGATATGAGCAAATCTTTAAAATATATTTTGAGCTGACAAAATGTTAGGCTTGAGCAGATAATATTCAGTACTTTGGTTTCTAACTTAGTTTACATAATTATAATTATGTTGTACTATGTATAAAGATATTTGTATGAAGACATATACTTTCAGGTAGGCTTAGCTTGTATAGGAAGACATGTTGTTTTCTTGTTTTGTTATGAAAATATTTTGTTTATAAAAATTTGTCTTCTTGCTTGTATTCCAATATACTTGTGTTTGTCAGGCTTTCTATCATACTTAACAGGCAACACTTCATCTTGTATATGAAGCTATTTATTTATAGATATTCGTTTTTTTTTCTAGATATGTTAGTTTTATAAACTTCTAGTTTAAATAATTTATACCCAATGTTTGAGATTAGTTTTACATTGCATTTGGTTTTATTATACTTTATACTTTGTTCTTATTTTATTTCTTTTGCAAACATAACTATCACTCTTAAATTTAAAATTATTTATTTCTATACTCATGTCAATATTATAACTTCTTAAGCCTAAAATAATTATTTTTACTTTCAAATAATAATCATAATAAGCTGTATTTTAAATAAATTCAATTAAATATTTATTAAATAATACTGTCAAAAATCCGGGATGTCACATAAATAATCACAGAATCAAAGACACACAGTAATATAACAATAATGCAGTGGAAACAAAAAAATAGTAGTTCATGAAACTACTATATATATATATAAAAGAGTTAAAACAAGATACAACAGAAGTCTCGAATACATAGATGTCTCAACACAATAGTCAAAAACAAGATCAGAATACATCACTGGAATCAACTGAATAACTGAAAGCTTGATAGATAGCTGGATTTCCAAGCGAAGTTCCAACTACAAAGGTGAGTCTCAAATGCCGTATCACTCAGTCTGGCCCGAGTGTAAAGCAAAAACACAAAACACTCGAGTTAGGATTAACATTCTTATATCAATAAATCCAACTCAAGTGAAATATCAACTGAAATACAAGTAACTTAAAGGATGTTTGGGATAACCATCCTCTAAGGATCCGTTAAACTATCTACTATGTATTAATATACGCTATTATAATAATGTCTATAGTAAAGTAAACTATTAAAATAGCATTAAGGCGTTACCCATATCCCCATTAACACATTTTATAGTGCCAGTAGTCTATACAGTACCGTAATACCCCGTAAACTGGAGCTACTAGAGGATACTCCATAGGTACGACACAAATCAAACTCGTAGTAAAGCACGCTATGGTAGGTGACACGGCACAACAAGGCAATGCCAGGGTAGATATACCAATTACGCATCCTGAAAGTTCGAAATGCAAAGCCACATGAATCGCCAAACTCGAGCCACACTCCCGAATCAAGGGTGCGCGCCAAATCAATCACAAAGTAATAGAATGGCATACGATGAAGTGTGTCCGATCAGAGAAGCTACCTCATTGGCCCGGAATCGCTCCTGTTTTAGCCACCTTATGCCAACTCATGGGAGTCGAGTCCACGTATATACCTTTAGGATCGTCGCCACCATCCTACTTCATTCTGGAATCTCCATCGCATACAGAGTTGTTAAAGTGGTTTTCAGTATCGACAGAGAGTATGCCCATATCCGATCCCGGTCTCTTTAACAACCAAACGTTATTATAACACCGCGGTCATTTCAAAACAGTTTATACTTCAAAACCAAAATATCATTTCCATTTTTAAACCATATCAAAATGATATCATTTTCACTTTCAAATATATCCATTTCCAAAAATCATATCACTATCCAAGGTTATAACGCTTTCGAAATCATAAGTCTTGTAAAACCAAAACACTTTGGAAATCAAAACCTTGAAATTCATAACACTTTGAAATTAAAATATTTTGGAAAACCTTAACTTTGAAATCATAACCTCCAACCTTAAACAGTTTAGATATTAATAATAGTATATAATAAAATAGTTATAAAATAAAAATAGTTTATATAAAATAGTTATAAGTTAAAACAGTTTATAATAAAATAATTTATATTGAAAATGATTTATATTAAAATAATTTATATTGAAAATGATTTATATTAAAATAGTTTGTATTAAAATAATTTATTAAGTAAAATATAAATAGTTTTAGATATATTATAAAATACTTTATAAAACAAAATAGCTTCCTCAACTTTCACAAATCGATTCAAATCAACTCGAATTCCAAAATTCCATTTTTAATTAAATCTCAATTCATAGATTTCAACTCAATTCAGTTTCTAAATAAACCATTTCAAATTATCGATTTCAAATATAGATTTGAGCCACAAAATAAACCCTTTAATTCAATATATTTCAAAGCTTTAAATATTCAACATTTCAAAACTAAATTCGATAATTATATATATATATATATATATATCAAATTAACTTTACTATTATTTAGTTTGAAATATTCACTTAATAAACCCAATATCATTTAAATAAGACCCCAAATTTCAAACCACTAAATATTTCCTTCAATTTATTTAAGCTTGAAATATTCATTTAATCACCTTAAACCAAAATCAAGTTATAAAATCATATCTTTAAACCTCAAATTTAATAATTTCAAATCAAACTTATTTAAGTATAATTCTTAAATAATTAAAATTCCAAATCAATTTCAAATTTATCTTTCAACCTGAATCATTACAAACTCTATATTTGAAAATATAAATTTTAAATGAATACTTAAACATATATTATATTGATTAAATCAACTTTATTAAATCAACTTTATCAAATCAACTTTAATAAATCTTGAAATCAATATTTATTAAAAACATATATTTTCTTTCAAAACCATAGAAATCATTTTTCAAAATATTTATATATAGACCAACGGTGTCTGTATATAATTTTCTATCCTATGGTCAAGTGATACGGATATTTATCATTTCAATCCGTAATTTAAAATATATGCGGGTATATATCTTTTCAACCCGCAATCCCAAATTCAATTCAATGAAAATCGCTTGGGTCATAAATGCTATAAAGTTAATAGGAGAAATAAAGTGGGAGAGTAGAAGACAAAACTATAGATAATATTATTACCTGATATAGAAATAAAGTGGGAGAGTAGAAGACAAAAATGAACGAACCAATAAATGCTATAAAGTTAATAAGAGAAATAGTGAAGGTCACGTACTTCTGAAAATAATTAATGCAGCTGACTATTGACCTGACACTGCAAATATACGAAAGGCGATAGGAACTCAAAAGACCAAAATACGGGCCGATACGGATATCCGTTTCGCGGTTTTTGTCACGTAACGGACATCAAAATACAAAAATGAATATACCGTAGGGATCAGCACAACGAGATGACCCAAACGGTATACAGATATCAGTGATACGATCATTCTATCAAAAGTCGATAATCGGTACCGAAAGTGCTGCTAATACGTCAAAATTAAGGTAGACGGAGCAATTGCAGTCCAAATGTGACGCCCCACCTCTATACCCACACTAGCCAAGGACACTACGGGGTAATGCCGTCAACTAGCACGGAGAATAAGGCTGTTGAGGAGCGACCATTTATGTAATTGCTTTGTGCGAGTACCGATATGCCATATAAAAATATAACTTTTCATCTCAAGAGGAAATCCGACATACAGATACAAACTCAAAGCTACTACACAGTGGCTATATGGACCTCTGAAACAAATATAGAAATAAACATAACACAAATCAGTCACAGGCAATTCATATCACAAAGGCGGAAATAGATATGAATATAACACATGAAAGTGTACATCAGAGTAGTGGTCAAATAAGATCCACAATAACACGAAAGAATAGATACAAGTGCTAGCCAAAAGAATATGTATACATCAAGGAGTCTAATCTCAAATGTATACAACAAAAACTACTAAACTGGAGTAGTTAGCCAAAAGTTAGATGATGGTTCCAGATAGGAAGTCATGAAGAAGCACCTGTAAAATCTCAGTCTGACCCGAGTATTATTTATAAGAAAATAATAAACGGATCAGTCTAGCTATAAATATCAGATGATATGGTATAAAGTAAAAGACATGGCATGAACATGTAATAACCATAGTGGCATATTACTATAAGTATATAATTGAAAATCAACAAGAGATTAATCAATATCACAAGAATCTTCTCAAAGATTAAAAGAATGTCATATTCTTAATTTAATTCACCAAGCCACAATAAATGACATACATATCAATGCCAACTAAAAAAGGTGGTGAAACATAAATCCCAGAAATCAATAATTAGAAATCCAGAAATCACAAGAAAAGGATGGCCAATCCCAAACAGGAGCATGAAAGCCGGAACATTGACGCAGTGCAAACGGTACGTCCAATGAACCGGAAAGCCGAGACATCGATGTAGTACAAACGGTACATCAGATGAATCGAACATTGGAGCAGTGCAAACGGTACGTCCAATGAATTGAACATTGACGTAGTGCAAACGGTACGTCCAATGAACTGGAAAGCCGAGACATCGATGTAGTACAAATGGTACATCAGATGAATCGAATATTGACGCAGTGCAAACGGTACGTCCAATGAATCGAACATTGACGCAGTGCAAATGGTATGTCCAATGAATCGGAAAGACAATACAATTCAGAACATTGACGCAGTGCAAACGGTACGTCCAATGAATCGGAAGGCCGAGACATCGATGTAGTGCAAACGGTACATCAGATGAATCGAAACACATTAAAAGTACTTGGGTTGCCAGCCCACAAAGAAATGAGACGGAGCTCAATAAAATGAAGTACAGTCCTTCACATGGACAAAGAGACATCGCACATTGCTAGTCTAAACCATAAAATGACCATCATCGATCATCAAGAAGTGTCGATTACACTAAGCTAGTAAATATAAGAGTTTAGCTTCATGTCCCAGAACCACTTGCTTAACTCAAATATTTACGAACAGATGGTAGATCTCCACTAGAAAATTGTCACAAGAGTTTCAATCGAACAAGTCCATAAATTTACCGACGAAGTAAACGCAAGCGTTTCATACCACTTGTTTTGCTAAGCCGTTTAATTATATTTTCTCATACGGATGAAGTAAAGGTTTGTATATACTAATAGATTGGAAAACGGTTTTAAGAAACGAGCTTTGATATTGAAAATAGAGTTGAAATCGTTTTGATGAAGAAGTTTTGATATTTAATACTAGTATAGAAAACCTTTATATTTTGAAGTGATAAATCATAGAAGTGATTGTAGAAACAATCAATCATAAAAATTCACATTCGAAGACGTGAATAAAATCCAAAGAAATCGATACCGAATCCATCAAAATGGATATTCCCAAAAATCCCGAAGAAAAAAAGTCATCAAAGTCGGTAATAAATGATAACAACAAAAGGGGAACAATACGAATCGATTAAAGTTGGAAATTCAAACAAATAGGCAATATAGGAAAAATTGGCAAATAGGAGCAGGTCGGTCAACCGGACCCTGAGGTCGGTTGACCGGACCAGAGGCAGAAATTCTCGGGTAGCAGGTCGGTCGACCGGACCCTGGGGGCGGTCGGCCGAAGCCTATAACCTGCACTCACCAAAACAGAGGCGGGGAAATGCTAGAGCAGCAGGTCGGTCGACCGGACCCTGAGGTCGGTCGACCGGAGCCTGTTTCCAGCACTCCCATGCCAATCAAATGAATGCCAATCCCTTCCAAAATGCAATCGGTCGAGCAACGACACTAAGGGTTTACGCCCATCGACTACCCGGCCATATAAGCTCTTTGATTCATCACCAAAAACATGATCAAAACATCAAAGTTAGGATTTTCAAAGAATTGAACTCAAAACACTAAAAATTGGAATATTCACCAAATCAAGCAATTACACAAGAATAAGTGTTAGGAATTCATACCGAACAATCAAAGATAGTTATAGACTAAGATGTGAGATAAAAATCTCACCTTTAAACAAAAACAATGAAGAAGGAGCTTGAAAGCAAAAGGGAGAATCGACCACTCTTCAACACAACCCAAATGAGCTTGAATCTATGTTCAAAAAGGAGAACATTCCCAAAGTTAGGTTTAGGAATTTCTGAAATTGGTAAAAGAATGAGTTGGAGAAGAAGAAGAGGAGGCTTACCAAAGTTTCTTCTATTATTTTGGAGCTAGAACTTGATTTGTAAATGGAAACTAGGGTTTGGAGTTTTAATTTCCCATTCCACTCACCATTAATCTCTTTAGAACTGAAAAGTAGAGGGGGAGGGAGTGAATGAAGAGGGGTTTTTAGTTTTGAGTATTAAGTTAGACATAGGGCTGAACCCAAACCCAAAGTGAAAATGGTCAAATTTTTGGCTAGCTCCGAACATATCAAGGTTTATACTCAAAAAGGTCGCAAACATCATTTTGAACTCAATGGAAGTGGTCTCGAGTCCTAATTCGACCGTATGCAAAAAGTAGCTTTTCGGACTATAATCCGACGAACGATGTTATATTTAAATAAAATATTTAAATATAAAATCGATAAATATGCGGGTTGTTACAGACTCCCCTCCTTAAAGAAATTGCGTCCTCGCAATACTTAAGAAGAAAATAAATAGTAACAACCATAGAAGCATATCAATATAAAAAAGAAAATTTGAAATAAGAAGTTCACTATAAAGAGCACGAAAGAGTAAACCCGGATGAGTTCGCTCAATGAATTCTCTAGATTTCCCAAGAGCAATCCTTGGGATTTGTGAACCATAGAACTTTCACAAGAAGAACATCTTTATTTCGAAGGCGCTCAACCTCCGAAGCAAAGATGCGAATAAAATGTTGCTCAAAAGTCAAATAGGCGAAACTTCAATTTCCACAATAACTCCGGGCTCAAGAATAAAATTGGAATCCCTAAGGCATTTCCGTAGTTGGAAGACGTGGAAAACATCATGGATAGCAGAAAATTGAGCCGGTGCAACGGCGTAGTACAATAACGGTACGCCAGAGAAACAAGAAACTCGAATAATTTGGAACAACGGCGTAGTACAATAATGGTACGCCATGTGAACCAAAGCTCAAATAATTCAGAACATCGACGTAGTGCAAACGGTACGTCAAATGAACCGAACACCATAAAAGAACATCGGACGCTAGTCCATAAAAGAAATGAGATAAAGCTCAATAAAACGAAGTATATCAAAACGTCCGATGAACTTGATAAAAAGATAATTCCATTCAGACATCATCAAAGAATCAACCACTTGTTGCTTATGACTAAGCGCATTGGCAACACGATTTCCCTTCTGGGAACAAAAGGAATATCAAGATCATAAGATGCCAGGAACTCGAGTCGACATGATGTTCCTTATGAGAAAATAAATATTCCAAAGATTTATGATCGAGGCGGAGAACAAATTTCTCCCCCAAAAAATGATGATGCCAAACTCTAAAAGCGAAAACAATAGCCGCGAGCACTAGATCATGAGTGGCATTCCTAGTCTCGATCGGCTTAATGATTTAGAAGCAAAAGAAAGAGAACGACATCCAAACCAATACAATTAGCATTGGTACAAAAGATAAAGTCTTGGTTCCCATCGGGAATCACAAGAATAGAAGTATCGAAAAAGAATTCTTTCAAATAATCTTCTTTCCCGAAAAACTAAAACTTTCAAAATCAAAATTATCTTAATGTAATAATCTTTCTAGAAAAATTTACATTTTTACAAGTCAATATATTGTGTCTGACTGTCTCATCAAAGCGTTTAGGAGATTCTTATCGGTAACGTTGATCAAGCGCATCGACCAGAATTCTTAATGCACTCAATGGGCAATACAATCACAAAATCACCTTCTATATGATAAACATGTTTCTTAAAAACCTTTAAGAATATTCTTTGCTCGTTTAAGAGCAAAAATCAAATTGTACTTATAAATAAATCTTATGAAAAAGATTTGCAAAATTTTTAATTGTTGTTTTCATCCAAAATCAATATATACAAGAATGTAGTCATCGAGATCGTAGAATACTCGATTAATAAAATGGATGAAATAAGCTGGACAAACTGAATGACATAATAAGTCATCCATAAGTTTCATAACGAGTGCGAAATGCGGTAAATGGAATGCTAACTCCCGCAACTCGTAGCAAATGAAAATCGGTGGCAAGGTCGAGCTAAAAAGACCTTAACACCGCTCAAAAGATTGCTTAGGTGATAATCCTAAGACAAACTCAAAAATACCGGAAAATTCTCAAACTACATGAATGAGAGAAATAACACTTTCCTCATCATGTGAGCTTAAAGAATAAAATGGTGCCATCAAACTGGAATCAAAATCACAAAGGAAAAACAGAAATCTGCTTAACAGATTGAAAATGTCGAAGATGAATAGACCACACGGGACAAAGGATATGGCTATATAAAAATTAAGTCAATCCTTACAAAAATCAATTCCGAAGCCTAAGTAAAAATCAGCTCGGAAAGATAAATCACATAAAATAATTTCGACATCAATAAAAAGCAAATTGAGTGTTGCGAATCCACCAATCCGGATTCGCAATCCTCAAAGAAGTAATCAAGCCCAGAAATGTCTAAAGAAAAAGAATCACAAGTTCCTTTGATACAAAAATAATGAGATGAAACTCATATCAAAAAGAACTCGAATAAGATAATCACAAAATAAATGTTATCAAGGATAGAATAAGGAATACCTTGACCAAGAAAAGTGTCACAAGGCGCATTTAGCTTTCCCTCTCTCCTACTTTGGAGTATGGGACATGTAGATATAAGATGGCCCGAACTTTTGCAATAACGACAAAAAATGGTTTTGGGCACTCATTTGCATAGTGTTCCTTAGAATTACAATTATAGCATACTCCACGATTAGGGATGGAGTCTTTGCTACAAAAGTAGTTTGCTTCACTCTCTTATTGGGATTAAGGCTCTTGAACTTAATATGCCTCTTCTTGGAAATCTCGATACCACTATCAGTTCCTTTATCAGCCTCTTCATGTCGAAGAGTGATATCCACAAGCTGAGTGAAAGGAACTTCAAGTTTCAGATGTAGAACCATTTCGGGTTTCTTACACAAAGCACAAATAAAATTTTGATTCTTTACAAGATCCAAAAGTTGCTGGGCAGACATGAATACGCCATCCATAGAAGGACTACTGGATTGACCAGCGCTAGGACTGCCAGATCCAACCATTTCTTCTTCTTTAAGAAAGAAAGAAAGAAGAAGAAAAAGTTATTCATAGAATGAATTTCTATCAAACTTGATTGATAAAACAAGGAATCATAAAAGTAAATAGGATAGAACGGGTCCAACTGACTCGAATAAATTCCTAAAGCACGACACCTAAGAAAGACTTAGGATATGATCCTTGCTAAATTATTCTACATTGTTCCGAAGTTTGGCTCTGATACGAAGCTGTGACGCCCCACCTCTATGCCCACGCTAGCCAAGGACACTACGGGGTAATTCCATCAACTAGCACAGAGAATAAGGCTATTGAGGAGCGACCATCTGTGTAATTGCTTTGTGCGAGTACTGATATGCCAGATAAAAATATAACTTTTCATCTCAAGAGGAAATCCGACATACAGATACAAACTCAAAGCTACTACACAGTGGCTATATGGACCTCGGAAACAAATATTGAAATAAACATAACACAAATCAGTCATAGGCAATTCATATCACAAAGGCGGAAATAGATATGAATATAACACATGAAAGTGTACATCAGAGTAGTGGTCAAATAAGATCCACAATAACACGAAAGAATAGATACAAGTGCTAGCCAAAAGAATATGTATACATCAAGGAGTCTAATCTCAAATGTATACAACAAAAACTACTAAACTAGAGTAGTTAGCCAAAAGTTAGATGATGGTTCCAGATAGGAAGTCATGAAGAAGCACCTGTAAAATCTCAGTCTGACCCGAGTATTATTTATAAGAAAATAATAAATGGATCAGTCTAGCTATAAATATCAGATGATATGGTATAAAGTAAAAGACATGGCATGAACATGTAATAACCATAGTGGCATATTACTATAAGTATATAATTGAAAATCAACAAGAGATTAATCAATATCACAAGAATCTTCTCAAAGATTAAAAGAATGTCATATTCTTAATTTAATTCACCAAGCCACAATAAATGACATACATATCAATGCCAACTGAAAAAGGTGGTGAAACATAAATCCCAGAAATCAATAATTAGAAATCCAGAAATCACAAGAAAAGGATGGCCAATCCCAAACAGGAGCATGAATGCCGGAACATTGACGCAGTGCAAACGGTACGTCCAATGAACCGGAAAGCCGAGACATCGATGTAGTACAAACGGTACATCAGATGAATCGAACATTGACGCAGTGCAAATGGTACGTCCAATGAATTGAACATTGACGTAGTGCAAACGGTACGTCCAATGAACTGGAAAGCCGAGACATTGATGTAGTACAAACGGTACATCAGATGAATCGAATATTGACGCAGTGCAAACGGTACGTCTAATGAATCGAACATTGATGCAGTGCAAACGGTACGTCCAATGAATCGGAAAGACAATACAATTCAGAACATTGACGCAGTGCAAACGGTACGTCCAATGAATCGGAAGGCCGAGACATCGATGTAGTGCAAACGGTACATCAGATGAATCGAAACACGTTAAAAGTACTTGGGTTGCCAGCCCACAAAGAAATGAGACGGAGCTCAATAAAATGAAGTACAGTCCTTCACATGGACAAAGAGACATCGCACATTGCTAGTCTAAACCATAAAATGATCATCATCGATCATCAAGAAGTGTCGATTACACTAAGCTAGTAAATATAAGAGTTTAGCTTCATGTCCCATAACCACTTGCTTAACTCAAATATTTACGAACAGATTGTAGATCTCCACTAGAAAATTGTCACAAGAGTTTCAATCGAACAAGTCCATAAATTAACCGACGAAGTAAACGCAAGCGTTTCATACCACTTTTTTTGCTAAGCCGTTTAATTATTTTTTCTCATACGAATGAAGTAAAGGTTTGTATATACTAATAGATTGGAAAACGATTTTAAGAAACAAGCTTTGATATTGAAAATAGAGTTGAAATTGTTTTGATGAAGAAGTTTTGATATATAATACTAGTATAGAAAACCTTTATATTTTGAAGTGACAAATCATAGAAGTGATTGTAGAAACAATCAATCATAAAAATTCACATTCGAAGACGTGAATAAAATCCAAAGAAATCGATACCGAATCCATCAAAATCGATATTCCCAAAAATCCCGAAGAAAAGAAGTCATCAAAGTCGGTAATAAATGATAACAACAAAAGGGGAACAACACGAATCGATTAAAGTTGGAAATTCAAACAAATAGGCAATATAGGAAAAATTGGCAAATAGGAGCAGGTCGGTCAACCGGACCCTGAGGTCGGTTGACCGGACCAGAGGCAGAAATTCTCGGGTAGCAGGTCGGTCGACCGGACCCTGGGGGCGGTCGGCTGAAGCCTGTAACCTGCACTCACCAAAACAAAGGCAGGGAAATGCTAGAGTAGAAGGTCGGTCGACCGGAGCCTGTTTCCAGCACTCCCATGCCAATCAAATGAATGCCAATCCCTTCCGAAATGCAATCGGTCGAGCAACGGCACTAAGGGTTTACGCCCATCGACTACCCGGCCATATAAGCTCTTCGATTCATCACCAAAAACATGATCAAAACATCAAAGTTAGGATTTTCAAAGAATTGAACTCAAAACACTAAAAATTGGAATATTCACCAAATCAATCCAAACCACAAGCAATTGCACAAGAATAAGTGTTAGGAATTCATACCTAACAATCGAAGATAGTTATAGACTAAGATGTGAGATGAAAATCTCACCTTTAAACAAAAACAATGAAGAAGGAGCTTGAAAGCAAAGGGAGAATCAACCACTCTTCAACACAACCCAAATGAGCTTGAATCTATGCTCAAAAAGGAGAACATTCCCAAAGTTAGGTTTAGGAATTTCTGAAATTGGTAAAAGAATGAGTTGGAGAAGAAGAAGAGGAGGCTTACCAAAGTTTCTTCTATTAGTTTGGAGCTAGAACTTGATTTGTAAATGGAAACTAGGGTTTGGAGTTTTAATTTCCCATTCCACTCACCATTAATCTCTTTAGAACTGAAAAGTAGAGGGGGAGGGAGTGAATGAAGAGGGGGTTTCAGTTTTGAGTTTTAAGTTAGACATAGGGCAGACCCCAAACCCAAACCCAAAGTGAAAATGGTCAAATTTTTGGCTAGCTCCAAACATATCAAGGTTTATACTCAAAAAGGTCGCAAACGTCATTTTGAACTCAATGGAAGTGGTCTCGAGTCCTAATTCGACCGTATGCAAAAAGTAGCTTTTCGGACTATAATCCAACGAACGATGTTATATTTAAATAAAATATTTAAATATAAAATCGATAAATATGCGGGTTGTTACACCAAATTTGATGAAATGGAAGATGACGTCTCACTCAGAAGATGATTTACAAATTTATTATATAAAAATATTCAGGTTTGGAAAACATTTTATTATCTTCAAATATTAACTGATTTAAATTAAAATAAAATTACACAACAAAATAAACATCCATATTATCAGATGAAAATTTACCATTTTCTATGTTTAACTAGATGTGTTTCAAAAATTAAATTTTTATTTCAAAATTCAATCATTTTAAATATTCACAGAATTCAATTAAATACGTTATTAAAACAATTAAAATTACGGGTCGTTACAAATTTAAACCCAATTTAACCATTTTCTTTACTATAAAATTCATAATAAATCCACAGCAACTTAAAAATTATGAAACTTGAAACCCATCTCTAAAATATTGTTTTTGACCTTACACCAAAATGCAAGGCATTATGATGTCAGTTGTTAGGTTTTTCAAATTAAATCTTATCATAAAATCTATATGAAACAACATAAATCATCGACAAGCATAAATATCCATTTAAGCAATCAAAACATTGCATTTTCTTGCATAATAAGTTCGGATCTCTTCTAGAAACCGAAAATTATAAAATTGAGATGTAACTTATTATTCGCCTTAGCTTGTTGTTAAGGAGCTTGAGATTTGCACTTGAATTGATTTGATTAAGCTTCCTTCTTGAATTCTTGCTTATGTCCCCCTTGTTTTCCTCTAATGGTTCCGGCCAAGTTTTAGGTTTAGTTTTGTTTATGAATATTGTAAATGAAATTGGAATAAGGGTTTAGGGTATAAGAATATAAGCTATTCCTATTTTGCCCCTATCTTATTACCCCCTCTTTCTTCATTTTAATTATCTTTGGATTATTGATTTGTTAAGGCATGTTACCCTATAAACATACAAATCTCAATCCCTTAACCATTTACATTATTTCATTTAATTTATCTAATTAAATGTCCTAAATAATGTTAGTCAAAATTAGAGTCGTTATAGGGGAGGTATGGGTGCATGCATGCATGCATGTATTATTTTATCAAGTCACTTTACATATTTTAATAAACTCCTAAGCCTATAAATAGCACTCTCATTCCTACATCCTCTTCTTTGTTTTTCATTTACATTCTCATGTCAAAACCCTCTTCTTATCTTCATGTATTTTAATGGCTTCCATCTTAAAATTCCTAAGGGAAAAGATAGAGAAAATAGTGTAAAAGTATAACCAAACACCTTCCATTCACTTCCAAACCTCTTCTCTTCACAAAGAAAACCCCTACATCTCTAAAACATCCATGGCTAAGCCTAAAAACATGTATGGCCAAGCCTAATTTAGGTGTAAAACATCTTCTCATTTGCAAGTTAATACCAAGATCTACGTCGAATTCATGTTTTAGTGAAAGTTTGGTGAGTAAAGTTCGTGTTTTTAAAACTCAAGTTACTAACTTTTTAAAGTTATAAAATTTGTGAGTTAAGGAGTTTCTTAAGCATGTGGTAATGTTACATGTTGTATATGCATGCATATATGTTGATTTGGAGTTGATTGCTTAGGCCGAAGTTTGAGTAGGCAATAAAGATTTTACCTTGAATATTGAAAAGGTTAGTTAGTATTTGTGAAGTAATATTCTTACTTGTAATTGTGCTATACTGTTATGATGTGGTGTTGTGATTGAATGTTGTATTTGTTGTACGTGCGTTCATGACACAAAGGTAGTGTTTTGCCAACCAAAAGCGACGTAGAAATCCGTTTTTTGTCGAAAGTTTGATTTTAGTTCCAAAGTGAAAAGTTTTCAAGTTTAAAACTTTGATTTGGTTTTCAAAAGTTTATTCTCATGTTTCAGGATAAGAGTTTAGAAGGGAAGTTTTAAAAGTTAGAAAACCAAAATTTTCAAACTTTGAAATATTACGGGTCCGTATATCGATAGTCGCTATAAGCGTAGTTAGAAAAAATTTAACTAGTTATCTAATCCAAACTTGTTTTCACATAGAAATTTTTTTAGAAATGTTTTTTAACTTTAATAAAGTAATTAGAGAAAAATTATTTAATTATTCATTTATATAATGATTATTTAATTGATTAATTAATTAATGAAGGTAATTTGTACTTAATCATTTGTTAATAATGGTATTTATACCTAAATGTTAGTCAATTAAGTTAATCATGATTTATTACTAAATTAAAGTTATTGTTATTTAATTATTAATTATGGATTAATTAATTATTATTTAATTATTTATTTAAGATAATTATTAATTAATTATTATTTTAAAAAGGAGTTTTATTTAATTAATCTTTGATAAGGTTAATTATTTTTTAATAAGGTTTAATTACCTTTAATTCGAGTTTAAATACTATTTAAAAAAGATTTGATTCTCATTTACCAGGGTTTTAATTTATTTTTAAAATTGCTTTGAGTTTAAGTAATCAGTTTCGTTTTAAACTGTTTTCTTTTCAAATTTGTTTTAAATCAAGGAATTATTGTGTCGTTTACCCTTAAGTAACCCCATACGATTAGGAAAACTAAATGATATCTATTAGCAGAACAAAACACCATTCTGCTATTACAATTAACTTGGACATTTACTTAAGTTGATTGATTGTTATGTGTTGATCCCTTATATACCTGTTGTTTTACGGTACCATGTTAAACCGGATAAGTAAAATCAAATTAAAAACCCCATTGAGGTCACTAAGCATCCATTTGATTTTATAAGGATAAAAATTTCATTTTCTTTTTGAAATGGTTTCAAAGTTATTGCATTTTGAACAAGATATTTAAAAGAATTTGAAAATTTGTAAAGTGTTTGAATAAATGGATTTGAGTTTTTAGGCAAAGAATATTTCATAAACAAGGGAAATTTATAATATGGATTTCTTATTAAAGGAAGCTAATTTGATTAAGGTTATTTAAGAAGTTGTTTTAATAGGAAAGGTTTATAAAGAAGTTTTATAAATGATTTTGGGGTATTTATAAAAGGATTTTTAGAAAATGATTTGGATATTCCCAAAGGGGGTTATAAAAAGGTTTGGATATTTGTAAGAAATTTATATAAAAATTTAGATATTTACAAAAGCAAGTTTTTATAAATGATCTTGTATATTTACAACGGGTTTTATAAATGAACTGGGGAAGTTGGAATGTTTTTGAAAGGGATTTGGATTTCAAGTAAAAGAGATTTCATAAATGAAATAGATTTGATTAAAAATGATTTATCGAAAGAAATATAAAAAGAATTTGAGATCCGGGTTTCTCTAAACTGGCCTTTTAAAAGTGGTTGTATTGAACATCCATTCCACGCTTAACATTGAAGGAATAATGTTTATGGTTGTCCTTACCTCCAATTTAAACAAAATTTGTTTAACCCTTTCTAACCAGATTTGGAAGTAAGAAGTTATTCGCAAATGTTTTGTGTGTATAGTTATGTCAGAGAGATATGTATATGAAAGTTTTAGACAAATGTTTTGAAAAGAGATTTATTAAGTAAAGATTTGTTTTGAGGCTTAGTGGTTGTTATGAATAAATAAATCTCAAATGGAATTGCTTATTGTTTATTTATATTGATAGTTTATTAACCGACTATCAAATATAGACCCAAATCATAACTTTGGAAATATCTAAGAGTAACATGCGAGTTATATGGCACAGTCAACTCCGATGATGTTGTACTATGTGTATAATCTCATTTCGTTCTCCTAGGACAAATGTAAGGAAATCCATCCACTAAAGGTTAGGAGGTGATCTCCGCTCTTATCTTTGACTGTTTATTTCCAAAAGAACTGGGGTTGAGTTTACTGAAAACTATCAAATGTTGTTTCAAAGAGACCGGGATCGGATATGTTATCTGAAAACCACTTCAATCCAATTCAAGCGTTTCGAAGTGAAAACATCTTGAAGATGATGGAATTGAAGATGGAGCTCCTTGAAGTGCAAGGGCTACTTGCTACTAATCTTTAGGGTGATTCCAAAATGTATGTAGTAGAAGTAGTGCCTTTGGTTTGTCCATCTCCTAGAAAACTTGTATGGATGAATGATGGAATTGCATTGTTGCTTAGAGGGCAGTGCTAGCATTCCAAGTGGGAAGTGCTATATAAAAGGTAAAACATAGCCTCAAGCCTCATCAATCGGGAATTACTAAAACAGAGGAGATGTAGCAGGGCTATGTGGGTCACTTCCATTAGTGTATGATTATCCCTATCTAGTGTCGATATTATCTCTCAATTGTATGCTTCGGGGCCCATTAACCATGGGGTGATCATATTTGGTACTACTAGTCAAGTGGTAGGCCGGTTCTGTGTTGGCAGGGGAACTCGGTGAGGTCCTCGGTGTTATTTTATCCAGAGGTGCACCATGACGGGTAGTACCCCGGTAGCCTGGTCATTGTATGGAATCCATTCACCAATAAGCGCCGTACGGACTTAGTTGTGCCCAACTCTGTTGAAATGTGAGATGCAAGCATTTCAGCTATATTCATATTTTTCTTTGACCCCTAGACATTTTTATAATATCAATGGATTTTCTATAGAAATGTTTTGTTTATCGTAAGGTAAAAACTCGTCCGTGTTTATGTGCGGCGTGGTTTTACGAGATGCCTTTGATTTAAAGGTTTTTATAAAGGTAAAATGTATGCTTTACTCACACCCGACCCATGTCTGACCCGAAGTTTATTTTCCCTTTTCCTAAACTCTTAAGTTCTCAAATTTGAATGGGCGGCAAAGTAGTTCAGGGTTTTCCAATGATTCATCTTGGAGAAGCTTGGAGCAAGTGTCTCCATCGATAGCTAGTTATTACCTTATTTTTCGCTGTATTATATGTATATTGTATCTGTTTAGTATGGAAAGACTGTTATAACTATCCTAGGGTAAAATTTGTATTAGTATGACTCTGATGTGATAATTCTGACATAGCTTTGTTATATATTATGTTGAGTAATATATATTGTTCCGTTGCGTTGTGAGATTCTGTGTTGTTTATTTCTGCTCTTCTATCTTTTCTTTCTTTTTCTTTAACCCTTAGTGGCTCGTCTTTTGGGGAAAGAAAGGCGGATCATTGTGCTTGGACTTTGTGTGATTCATATTTTATTTTGATTGTTCATCTTACAACATGTAATTTGAACCCTTTTTCGCATCTCAACTAAATGTATGTCTATTATGTTGTTTTGATTCAGATCTACTTTTTTTCTTCATCTCCATTCAATATATGTTCATTATAATTGATATGATTTAAACCTTATGCGTCCTTAGATATTTTGTTGTTTTTTTCTATATTATTTAGATTTGAACATTCTTACCACGAATTTACATGCCTTTGTTGTTCTCATTAGTTTTGAATTTTTTTTTCAAAAAAGGTTAATTTTGATTGAGATTAATAATAATTTTATGATATTTACACACACAAATGTGTATAAAATGTATATGTTAATTATTTAATCTTAACTTGAAAATTAGTTTCTTATATAATATGATGAATGCTTTGATATAAGTATTTTGGATATTGTTTACATAAGAATGCAAGATTTTGATCTAGAATTTGTGAATAACTATATTGTAAATCCTAAACCTTTTAGCTCTTTTCTAAATTTAGTGTTTTATGTAAAATCCTAAACTTTAGTTTCCTTCCTAAAATTAAAGATTGGTTTAAATTGTTAACCTTAAATTTAACATATATATTATAAATTACATTATTTACATACATAAGTTGTTTTAAACCTTGAATGTTAATTATAATGTTTATCTATATGGAAACATATGGTTAGAACCTCCGACTTGTGTTTCAATGATAACAACTATACAATCATATACATATATAGACTTTATCAAAATTGCAGGTATATACTACAAGCAGACACCATGAACGAATATATTATCGAAGATATTAAGACTCAAAGAGAGACGAAGGTTCATTGACCATACTAAGGTTATTCTATTGTAAATGAATCCTAAATAAAATATTGTTAAGGTCTCCTTGAGTATATATGGATACACAATTTTGTATACATCAAAAACAAGTAGAAAACTGAATTTTCACCTCATAGACGTCTGCGGTATACTCACAGATGTCTGTGACAAGTTTCGCGTTAAAAAAAAATAGTCGATGACGTCTGTCATTATACCACAGACGTCTATCAAGGCAAAAAATATCATATTTGAAAAGACACTTCATTTTTAAACCAAAGGAAATCATCTGTCATGAAGATTTGCAGCCATTAAAATGAAAATATTTCTTCAAATAGCAATAACTCTTCATCTGCACCTCTCTAACTCTATAAATAACATCTTGATTGAGAAGTACTCATATCTAACTTAACTTTCTTTGATCTATTCTATACTCTCTTGATTTCTAAGCATTCTCTTGCATATACAATGTTTATATACTCTCAATCCATTATAACCTTTTGGTTAAATCACTTCCTATAACTCAAAGCAATCATATTCATATACTTAAAGGAGATCATAGGAAGATTTGTACTATAAGTCAAAAACTGTGTTATTGGAACAAAAGATTGTCAAAGACACTTTTGTATTAAGCCTATTCCTCCGGGTGAAGTGAGGGTAGTTTGTTTAAAGGAAATACTGAATGGGAGCTTTGGGACTGGACGTAGGACGGGAGGTCCGAACCAGTATAAAAACTCTAGTTTGCACGCTTTTTATATTTTACTATTTATTATCTACTATTGTATTAATATATATACTTGCATATTATACATAAGTTAGATAGTATACAATCCAATAGACTTACAATTGGTATCAGAGCACGGTTATTTCAAGTTACAGTAACACGTAATTGAATCATATTTAATATGGCAAGTACATTTCAAGAAGGTCAATCCACTGCACGTCCTCCTATTCACTGGATCTAATTATGCTTACTGGTCTACACGTATGTGTTTTTTTATGGAAGCTAATGGTCTAGAAATTGGTTAGCAACTTCCCTAAATTCAATTTTAAACCAATATTTAAAAAAATTAAAATTAAATTAATTAAAAAAAAATCGATTTGAATGCAGATTTACAATCGATAATCATAAAAATCCCCAAAATGTAAATTCAAACCTTAAAAAAACAAAAAAGCCAATCAGATGAATTTTAAATAGAGAATTGATGTGGGAAATGAAACAAAATAAGCTATAAAAAGAAATCCAAGGATACTTTCATATGAACGACAAACTCAAATTAGGAAATTCAAACAGCGATTCGAATTAAAACCTGATAAATTTCAAAAATCGCAATTTAGCGTGGAAAGTTAGTTTGAAAAGTAAAAATAATAAAAACTTACTTTGAATTCGAGTTTCTGTTTGTTGGAAATAGGAATTATTTAAGAAATTAAAAGCTTTGATTATTGCTGGAATTTTCTTTTAATCGCAGATAAGTGAAAGAGGGGAAGAAAGGAATGTAACTTATAAGAAAAGTCAGCATGAAGGACGGACCATGCGATCAAGTTTAAATGAACAGCCATGATTTATGCAAGAATATGAAAAGGCGGGAAACTTTGTGGGTTTTGAAATGTTTGACTTGGAAAGTCAAGAGCATCCCTTCGCAAGGGGGGGGGGCAAGTGTTACCACCAATTCACACATCAACCTTGTCGAAACCAAAATGAATAGAAGAGAAGGATAACCAAGAGATGATAGCATTAACAAAGCCTTTCGAAGGAATCGAAGGGATGCTACAGCCAAAAGTCAGGTGTGCTACAAGCTTAAGAAGGGGTCGAAAGGGTCGATAGCACCCTTCTGCTTCAATGGTTCCCTTTCGAAGCAGCTGCTTCCACATGCATGAAGGCGTTTCAAATGAATTGAAGAACACCTTTCGAAGGTAACAATGTGTAACCACTCATATGCCCGCCAAACCTATCGAAGCTAAAGGTTTTGCCTTCATTCACGTTCCACTAAAGGATATTTTGTCAAAACGACCTCTTCGAAAGCATGAACAAGCTTTTAGAACTAGTTGAAACCATTCAAAATTAAGAAAGAGACATTCCGCTGCAAAACCTTCAACATTTCGACTCAAATTAGATCAACCTATCGAAAGAGTCGAAAGCTCATGCCTTTCTTTTCCTGCAACAACACAGCAGCACAAAGTGGAGAAGCACACCAAACCCTTTCGATGAAGTTGAAAGCACTCCAATCAATTCAAATACAATGCAGAGGAATGCGCAAGTGTTAAAGGCTATGAAAGGTCTAGAAGGCCACCTTTCGACCAGGTCGAAAGCACTAATTTGAAAGTGCCAACCTACACCTATAAATAAGAACCTATGGGTCTGTTTTAGGGGATCCGAATTATTTTAATCTACTCTTGTATTTTCTAAAAGTTGTAAACCCTAATTTTCAAATTAGATTGGGAATTTGATCAGTGTGTACTTATTTAGTTTAATGAAAACAAGATTATGGAATTTTGGGATATTTGGCTGATTTGATATCTCTGTTAAACTCAGATCATAATTTTCTTGTGTCGACTTAATTGAAGGGTCACCATAATATTGAGTCAAAACCTTTAGTTTAACCAATACCCTTAGAGCCTAACTCCTACACTCAAATTGTCGAAAGGATAGGTTCCAAAGAAGTCGAAACCAATCTATCCAACCCATATCCTCAACCCATTAAAGCCAACCTTAGAGTTTCTTCAACTGATTCGATAGGGGGTTTAGACAGAGTACCAAAGTAGATTAACTGGTTCGAAAGGCAATAGTAAAAGAGTTATCAATATTTCATCTAAATCGAAAGGTCCAATAAGAAGGAGTATCAACCCCAATAACTTACATGAAAGGGAAATAGAAAAGAATAGAATGGATTCTAACCATCTTAACCAGATTAAGAAGTGTCAGCTACCTTAATATTTTTGAAAGAAGGTCTCAAAAAAGTTGTCTACACTTTGAAAAAACTTTGGGGTGTTGACAATTTTTCTTGTTAACACTTAAACTATTCATCAGTCTGTATGATGTACATAGATCATTCCTATGTAAAATCCGCTTTGTTCATTCACTCGAACACATAAGTTCACTTCCGAACTATTATCTCTCACCCAACTTCCTAGTGCGGACTTTTATCAGGCCTCTTAATTAGAAACCTCTGTTCTCCTTACATAACCATATACTATGATAGAAAACTTTGGTTCATTGTAAGAACCCTCACCAATGCTCGTCGTCAAAAATCAAGTGATAAAATCTTATTTGGAATGATGTAAAACACCTCCAATCATATACTCGAATCTAGGATCGAGAACTATGTGAAAAGGAGAAATGATATTTATATGACCTACGTACCGATCTAACAATTTTTACTATCTAACTACTTTCTACCTTAATTGGTCCAGTAAGTAGCTAAGAAGGATGCTGGTATCAAAACTTCATCCTAGATTCTACTTTTTCTTAGACACTACTATGGTAAAAGTGTCCATTAGCTGGCCTAATAACATCAAATAATTCTTTACATCCTAGATGTTAAAATCAAAGGACACAGTTTTAAATAAAGAAAGTTTATTAATTCTCCTAATTAAATTTAACCTAATTAGAACTTCATTTATTAATCCTCCTTTTTAATCGAAATATCTTTTTATTTTGAAAACTCTTCCTTTTAAAGGATCCAAGAACACAATATCTAGGTTTTATTTCAAAAACCTTTTGAAACATACATATAGCCCGAGTAACTCAAAAACGATGTCAAGGAACTCGGTGCTACCAAATAGTATCATATACCCCTTTACCAAGAAGGGCAATACTCAAGAGAATTGCTTGCCATCCGAACACATCTCTTACCCATTTTTAGTCATTTTCGAGACACTCGAACAAGTTGATAAAAAAATATTTCTTCTTTTCCAAATTTTTTCTTGAAATAATAATAGAAAAATAGTTTTCTGACAAAATCATCCACTTGCTTTGGATACATTCGGATTTGAACTCGTCCTGGTTGTACAATGACAAAGAGGATAATTTACTAAGTGCACCATCACATCTGCCTAAGCAAACATTCAATTGTCACTTAGAAGGTTATTCTGATCATCAAAAAACATATCGAGACTTATTTCCGAACTGTAAAATATCTTTAAAAAAGATTACTACTATTTCACAAAATCATTTAAAATTTATCAAAGCCATTGGAATTTAACATTCTCAAAACCCTTTTCGTTTTTAAATCATATTTAATAGTTCTGATTAGTAAAACCATCTCTCTTAATTCATCTTATAAAACTATCTAAATATTTTCTTTTAATAGACACCTTTATTAAAATTCAATTCTTAACCCAGCTGTTAGCACCAAAATTGGTCACTAACCTCGTTCAGAAAGATTGTGTAGAGATATAAGTGATGAAAGTAAATTAAACAGAGAAGACAATGCTAATTTAAATGCAGAAAGTAAGAACACCAGATTTATAGTGGTTCAGCGTAAATGCCTACGTCCACTTTGAGATTAAACTTTATTGATCTTCCTTATTGTTGATTACAAATACAATTCGTGAATCAAATGCTTGAATGAAGTTGTTAAGTAGAGAAGATGAGTCTCAAAAATGGCAGAGTCTCCCCAGTGTTCTCCAAAAAAGGATCCATTTCACTGTGACCCTGCCCCTCTATTTATAGGCAAAGATGGGCTGGACTTCCCAAGCGGGCTTGTTAGCCGAACGTTCGAGCCCAGGTGCTGCGTGCCGAACCAGGTACGCCGAACGCTTCTGTGCCGAACGGTCCTTCCCATGCCGAACGGTCCTTCCCATGCCGAACGGTCCTTCCCATGCCGAACGGTCCTTCCCATGCCGAACGGTGCTCCTGATGTATGGGAAGTGTAGGGTGATTGCAGTGAAGCCGAGCGTATCTCCCTTTGAAGCTCTTGACCAACCAATGTATGTAGTTCGAACGTTCTCGTTGCCGAGTTATTCTACCGCCGAGCTCCACTGACGCCGAGTACCGTGGGGTGCCGAGCACTAGTTGACGCCGAGCATAGGTTGTTGCCGAGTGCTCTCCTTGACGCCGAATGCCCTTATGCCGAGTACCTTGTTATGCCGAGCAGTCTTGACGTCGAGTACCTTGTTATGCCGAGCAGTCTTGACGCCGAGTACCTTGTTATGCCGAGCAGTCTTGACGCCGAGTACCTTGTTATGCCGAGCGCTCACGGATGTCGGTTGCTTCGCCGAACACCCCTGGATACCAAGTGCCTCGCCGAACACTCTTTGATATCGAGCACTGATTGCCGAGTACTAGTTGCCTGGTCAAATCTCCAGGAAACACTTGCCCCCCAAAGTGTATTGCATGGCCGAACGTGATGCGCTTTGAATCTGGTACAATCTACCTCGGAGGTACCTTCTCGAGAATGCTAGCGAAGGAGGTGCAAGACGAACGAGATGCAGACGCCGAACGATACGCTCGAAGCCGAACGTACCTCGTGTGCCGAACATCACACTGCTACGATGCCGAACACTTCGGTGTTGACCGGTTCTACCGGGTATAGCCCCTTCAACTTCTACCTTCCTCTATATAACCAGGCCCTCACCGTCTCTCTTCCCTTTACGCCTTCTCTTCAGCCATTCCTTAGAGACTTTCAACTCTTCCCATCCTACCGGATATAAAGCCTTCATAACATTTTCAACTTCGATCGTCGAATTAGGTATCCTTCCTCTAACAATCGCACTACTTCCATTTTGGGTTCATCGCAGTTTGCTCGCTTTGAGTTGTCTAAATTGCTCCTCCGTGCCGAACGATAGAAGGGTAGATGGGGTGTCGAACGACGCAGTCTTTGCCGGGCGATCCGTCTCTGTCGTTCGTTGTGGATGGTGAAGGTGTAGGGTAGAATTGAAATCGTGGCGGAGCACAACTTTTAGCCGAACGATGACATTAGCCGATCAATACGATTGATACGCCGAACCCTGATTTTAGCCGAACAACATACTTGACATACCGAACAATGACTCTAGCCGAACAGCATACTTGACATGCCGAACGATGACTCTAGCATATTTGACATGCCGAACGATGACTCTAGCCGAACAGCATGTTGACATGCCGAATGATGGCTCTAGCCGAACAGCATATTGACATGCCGAACGATGACTCTAGCCGAACAGCATATTGACATGCCGAACAATGACCCTAGCCGAACAGCATATTGACATGCCGAACACTGACTTCAGCCGAACAACCCCTAGGTCGAACGATTACCTTAGTCAAACAAAGCAATTGCCGGACAATTCTTGGGCCGGATAATGTCTTTAGCCGGTCAATACAAATGCCAAACAACATTAAAAATGCCAAACAGGATAGGTGTCTAACTACACTTTAAGCCGGTCACTCTGGAAATCATATGTCTTCTGAATCTGGGACTATAATCCCCTCAAGGCGAGCTTTCTGAGACGGTCAGCGATGACGGTCTTCGGAGGCGATGATTCGAAGCTAAATATTACACCCTTAGAACCTTTAGATTCTCATTGCCTGCACACAATCGCTTGCACTAGTTCACACACCAAACAGGGGGGGGGGGAAATCGTGTTGCTAATTCTAACGTTCAACGTTTTTCAAGTATAGCTCTCTCAAGCATTTAGCCAGGTTCATTATTTATTCGGGATGTCGGGAAAATCTAGTTCTGCCACCATATCTGACAGGCCTGGGCCGTCAGCAAAGCAAGGAGCTGCAGATGCTTCCAACCCGTCAATCTCTCCTGCTCATAACTTGGCGCCCGATGCTCTGGAGTCAACCATCTTACTGAACAATCCGGTCGATTCTCAAGCCTCGAAGATCAATGAGGCCGCTCTGCGACGGATATGTTCCATTCACGGGATTCCCTTTGCTGACGTGTTAGTTCCTTCGAGACACGACCGTCCTCATCTGCCCCCAGTCGGGTACACGGCCTGCAACAAGTTCATGTGCTGGATGGGCAGCGTGCCTCCATTTAACCTATTTCTCCGGGATGTGCTGCAGTATATAGATATTGCTCCGTCGCAGCTGCACCCGAATGGTCATGCGTTCCTATATGGGACTTATTTACTCTTCATGGCTGTCTTCTCCAGACCTCCAACCCCTGGTGATATCCGATACATTTATATGTTCAAGAGACGGAAAGATAGCCCTTCCTTCATATTCCTCGAGCCATATCACAAGTGCCAGATCATGACAGGGGCCTGTAGCAAATTCGCCCTGTACAAACAGGAATGGTTCTATGTGCGATGCCCGTCTGGTTTTGCTAGGAGATGGGTTGAAGGCAGTAAGTCTCTCTGCTGAACCGTTATTCGTACTTAATGGGAGTCATGTTTTTCCTGACTCTTCATTTCATCTTTTCAGGTATTAACCCGCGTCCGGAAGGCCGAGGATATTCTGACGCTGTCGACGCGATTAGAGCTCTTCCGGCCGAGGATCGAGATATTCGAGCTATCATTTCAAATGAATCGCTGTCGGGGTTCGGCTTGCTAGCTCCTGATCGTCGGATCAGCCTTCCAGAAGGTGTTACAATTCCCAAACCTCCATCTGGTAAAGGGAAAAAACTTGCCGGCCCGTCATCGTGTCGCGCTCCCGACACACACGAAGAAGGCGAGCGCAAAGAGGACGATGCACCCGAAACTCAGGGCGAGAACGTGGGTCCCGCTTGGAATCCGGCAATCGAAGTTCAGGATATTGAGACGTCATCCTCCCCTTCGAAGGGAAAGAAAAAGCTGAAATATACGGTTCAGAAAGAGAAAGTTGGTGACACCTCAAAATCTACGCCTATCCCTCCTGAGAAAGAGGCTTCTTCGCAGCATCTGGAGAGTTCTCTGAGGGGTCTCTCGAACCTCTCTATTCCCGAAGACATACTTAATTACGGGTTCGATGATCCTGAAGCTCTCAAATTCTCCTCGCCCGCTAGAGGCAATGTAGGAGTTCAACTCCCGGCTCATAGAGACAATACTCCGATTAGCAAAGATAAACGAACGGGTCCGTCGGGGGGAACACTTAGGACACACACGCACATGCGCATTCCATAACATACTTCAAGTCTTTTTAATTCGTGAATTCTCCTTAATTCGTTGTTATCTTCCTTCTTTGCAGGTGATATGGGCCGCTCCCACGGACTTGATCGCCTTCAGGGGTCTTCAATATTTCATCACTCCGGACGGGATTCCGGTTCAGGTAGACGCCGGGACCGAGGTGATTATGAAGATAGGGACAATCGTCCGCGCGAGTCGTCTCACCGCAAGAAAGCGCACTATCAATCTTCCCAGTCCCGTGATCTTCCTCCTACAACTGAGCCGGATAAAGAGAAGTCTTTGCAGAAGGGTTATCAGTCTGATGCTGCTCGAGAACAACATTCCAGTTCATCGAGTACGAGGCAAGTTCGAGAGCCGCGTAAAAGAACGGAATTCTCTAAGCCTCCTCCTCCTGCTCATGCCGTGGACCCAACTGTTGCGGAAAAGATGGTCGACCTTAAGGCCAAGTTTCCGAAAATTTGTTTTGACGGTTTGAAATTCCTCCCGGCCATTCATCACATTCCTGGGCACGTGAAGCAAAGTGCCATTGCCTGCAACAATGACGTCTATGTTCAACATGACGCATTCGTGCACTTGGTGGAGAAGATATCAGAAGTATCTGTTGAGCGTCAACACGAGATTGACCGTCTGAATCTGGAGGCTGACAGCGATAAGAAAATCATCAGACTCCAAGACGAAGAACTCGCCTCTTATAAGTTAAAGCTAGAAGCCGCCGAACAAGGTGCAAAAGATACTGCCGAGGCAGTTACTCGCTTAGAGGTGGCTCACAAAAAGGAGCTTGACGAAGCAGTTCAGCGCAGCGGCGCCCTTGCCCTAGAAAAAGACTCTGTCCAAAAAGAAAGGGATGCGCTCGCTACTCAAGTCAAAGAGCTGAAAGAACAACTCTCCAAGGAGAAAGAAGACAAAATAGCCGCTCAGGAAGAATCACAGCGGTATTGTGATGAGATTGTTGCTACCCGGCTCCTGAAGGCAAAGCTCGACGGTGAACTTGTCGGGGTCGAGAAAATGAAGGATGAGGCCCGTGAGGAGGGCAAAAGAATGGCTGTGGAGGAGCTTGATTCTCGCCTTGAGGCGGCCGCAGAGACCAGCAGGGAAGAAGTCAAAAGTATGTTTGACCCGTTGATCGCCGAGTACGGAGCCCGCGTCCTTATGCACCGCGACCTAACATTCTTGGGCGACGGCTACCATGAATCCCTGGCTGAGGCATGGGAAACTCAGATAAAGATCAAGAAAGTCGAATCAGGCTCCGAAGAAATCGACGAGGATGCACTGGTGAAGGAGTTCCTGAGGGGGAATGAGCCATCGGATTTATCCGTAGCATTGGCTCTCTATGGCAAAGGCTCTTCCCCTTCGAAAGAGAAGAATAACGAGGCTGGCCCGTCAGAGGCCGACGCTACTACTCCTCACATCGCCGCTCCTTATGCTGCTCAATCGGCTGGTCGGTCGACGCTTGATCCATTCGAGCAGCATGCCAGTTATGATCCCGAAGATCCCGGGCTCGGCGTTCATGTGTTGTCACCTATTCTGGAGGGTGAAACCCCGCGCGCCACCGACAGTCAACCTGATCCTGGTAGGAGATTCTTCTTTCTCTAGAAGTCGAAGTGGTCCCGTCATTTTTTAGCAGTGGTTATTCGTTCTAATGCCCACTTCTTATATTTTCTCACAGGTTGTTCTGACACTGAGCTAACTCCGAGGAGTGATTACGCCAAGGAGGAAGCGGGGAAAACAAGCGACGTTGCTCACGCAGGGGTAACTCCCGGCCCAGACGCTCAAGTGATCGGGGCGCTTGATGATGACAAACTTGATACTTCGTCTCCTGCCGAAGGAAGCGACGAAGTTAAAATCACTGGCGCCTCTGAACATACTTCAGAGATGAGCATGAAGGATCGTCTTGCCGACGAGGAGAAGAGTAAGGTCAAAGTCAAAGTCGAATCTGAAGTCCTGGAACTTACTGACCCGCGGAACAGACCTTTGAAAATCATTCTCCTGGGCAGGTCCAAACCACTAGATGTTCCGTCTCCTACTCCTGACTCCGTCTCTCTAGCAAGCAAAAAGTCCAAGAAGAAACGTGAGGGAGAGGAGTCGTCGGAAACACCGAAGGCAGACAAGAAGAAGAAGTCGAAGAAATGATCGATGCACTTGTTCAACAAGTTTTTTGCTTAATGTTTGTAACAGTTTCCATCTTCCATAACTTGCAGTTTGTATAGGCCCGAATTTTGTAGGAGTGATCTTGTATCCCCATTTTGGACTTATAGAATAAAATTTTAGTTTCTTCTTGTTTGAATGATTCTCTTGTCTTTATTTGGTTTGCTGACACTGTACTCCGAGGATTCGGAGACTTGAGACTGTTCATACTTTAGTCCGCGCTCTGGGGACTTAGAGTACTCAACTCCGCACTCTGGGGACTTGGAGATTTGAAATCGTTTATACTCTAGTCCGCGCTCTGGAGACTTAGAGTACTCCGCTCCGCACTCTGGGGATTCGGAGATTGGAAATCGTTTATACTCTAGTCCGCGCTCTGAAGACTTAGAGTACTCCGCTCCGCACTCTGGGGATTCGGAGATTGGAGTCGTTTATGCTCTAGTCCGCGCTCTGGGGACTTAGAGTACTCCATTCCGCGCTCTGGGGATTCGGAGATTGGAATCGTTTATACTCTAGTCCGCGCTCTGGGGACTTTGAGTACTCCGCTCCGCGCTCTGGGGATTCGGAGATTGGAATCGTTTATACTCTAGCCCGCGCTCTGGGGACTTAGAGTACTCCGCTCCGCACTCTGGGGATTCGGAGATTGGAATCGTTTATACTCTAGCCCGCGCTCTGGGGACTTAGAGTACTCCGCTCCGCACTCTGGGGATTCGGAGATTGGAATCGTTTATACTCTAGTCCGTGCTCTGGGGACTTAGAGTACTCCGCTCCGCGCTCTGGGGATTCGGAGATTGGAATCGTTTATACGAGCCTGTATGTCGCGCAGAATAGTGTAATTTATCATCCAATTAAGAGATATAGAAACTTCATAGAAAATGTGGCTTCAAGCCTTTATTAATGAAAATCAACTAAATTGCTCGATTACAACTTTAAAAGGAAACTAAATCATTATTGAATGGAAACATGCAGGAAACAATAGTGCCTATAGCAAGAAAGGGAAACATGCTAAATGTAATAGTGCCGCAAATGTTCACTGTTCCATGCTCGGGGGAGTGTCGTGCCATCAACGGTCGCTAGCTTGAATGTTCCTTCTCCAAGCTTCCGTTCAATGGCGTATGGACCTTCCCAGCTGGGATTCATGCGTGATGGTACCGGGAAGACTCGTTTCAGAACGAGATCTCCCACATCAAAGATTCTTGGACGGACTCTGCCGTCATAGTAACGCTTGACTCGATGTCTGTGCCCCGCCGCCCTTAATTCAGCTTCTTCTCGTTTTTCATCGATGCAGTCCAGTGACTCCAGCAAGAGGTTTTGGTTCGCCTTGGGATCGTAGTACGTCACTCGGTGCGATGGAACTTCAAGTTCCACAGGTATAACGGCTTCAGAGCCGTATGCCAAGGCGAACGGAGTGTGGCCGGTCGCGGACTTGTGGGTAGTTCTATACGCCCATAATGCTGTCGGGAGTTCATCTACCCATTTGCCTCCAACCTTCTCCAGACGCTTCTTTAGTATGGACTTGATTATCTTGTTAACGGCCTCGACTTGTCCGTTAGCTTTTGGGTGTGCAACGGCGACGAACTTTTTCTCGATGTCGTACTTTAAACAGAACTCTTTGAACTCTCTACTTTCGAATTGCGTTCCGTTGTCTGTAATGATGGTGCGTGGAAGGCCAAAGGGGCATATAATGTTTCGTACAACGAAGTTAATGACTTTCTTAGAGGTGATAGTGGCCAAAGGTTCTGCCTCAGCCCATTTCGTGAAATAGTCGACTGCAACTATCGCGTATTTCGCACCACCTTTGGATAGAGGCAAAGAGCCGATTATGTCGATTCCCCAGATCGCGAATGGCCAAGGACTGATCATTTGTGTGAGTTCCGTTGACGGAGCCCTCGGGATTTTTGCATATCTTTGACACTTGTCGCATTTTCTTGCGTAGTCCGCGGCATCCCGGTTTACGGTGGGCCAGTAATACCCATAGCGGAGGATCTTCTTTGCTAGAGTTTGCCCCCCAGTATGGTCGCCGCATTCCCCTTCGTGGACTTCCCTCAAGACTCGCTTTGTTTCATCATGAGCGATGCATCGTAACAATGGGACTGAGAATCCTTTCCGGTACATGGATCCATCCTGCATTACGTACCGCGCAGCCTTTCGAAGGACCTGTCGTCTTTCACTTCTTCTTTCTGGTAAAGCCCCGGTTGTCAGGTACAGTTTGAATGGGGTTATCCACGAGTCCTTCTCGATCTCTGTTTCCAACACAAGATCGATTTTCATCTCGTCCGCACTCGGGGCATGCAAGACTTCCACGGGATACAATCCCATTTGTTGAACATCGTCGGTACTTGCGAACTTAGCCAACAAGTCGGCTTCTTTGTTTTGTTCTCGCGGGATATGTGAAATGTCATAACGCTCAAGATTTGATAGTAGTTCCTGGACCTGAACGAGGTACGGAGCAAACTTTCGTCCTTTTGCTTGGTAGTCTCCTCGTACTTGGTAAACCACTAACTGCGAGTCACAAAAGATTTCGACTGATTTGATTCCGAGTTCTTTGATAAGCTTCAAGCCAGCGATCAATGCTTCATATTCAGCTTCGTTGTTTGTAGCCGGAAAATCGAGCTTCAGGGCATAACAGATTGATTGGTTTTCCGGAGTTATAAGAACTACGCCCGCGCCGGAGCAACGGTCGTTTGATGCACCGTCAGTGTATAATTTCCATCGAATGGGGGGAATGATGTCGTGATCGTCCGGTTTGATGGGTATGGTAAATTCAGCGATGAAGTCTGCTAACGCTTGCCCTCGGATGGCCCTCCGTGGTAAGTACGCGATATCGAATTGGCTCAACTCGATGTTCCATTTTAGCAATCTTCCAGAAGTTTCCGGTCGTTGAAGCACCTGCCTCAGGGGTTGATCGGTATAAACGCCGATTGAATGCGCTTGAAAGTACGGGCGCAGCTTGCGTGATGCAATCACCAAGCAATAAGCCAATTTCTAAATTTTAGGGTAATTCTTCTCTGCCCCCGTTAAACGCTTGCTAACATAATATACCGGCTTCTGGACTCGATCCTCCTCACGGACCAAAGCTGCGCTTATCGCATGAGGGGATATAGCCAAGTAAACGTACAGCATCTCATGGTCAACTGGTTTAGATAGCATTGGTGGGCTTTCCAGATGCCTTACCAGGTTCTGGAAAGCTTCCTCGCAGCTAGACGTCCATTCAAAATTCCTCTTTCCTTTCTTTATTATGTCGAAGAATGGGATGCACTTGTCAGTTGCCTTGGATATAAATCGACTCAGCGCAGCCACTTTTCCGTTCAGGCTCTATACCTGTTTTATAGTCCTGGGCGCTTGTACATCTCGAATGGCTTGGATCTTTTCTGGGTTGGCTTCGATTCCCCTAGCGTTGACGATGAATCCTAAAAACTTCCCTGATGCAACGCCGAAAGAACACTTCAGCGGGTTGATCTTCATTCCATAGGACCTGAGTATGTTAAACATTTCAGCTAAGTCTTGAATGTGGTCGTTTGACTGCCGTGACTTCACGAGCATGTCATCCACATAGACTTCCATGGTTTTGCCCAGCTGGTCCTTAAACATTCGATTCACCAGACGTTGGTAAGTTGCTCCAGCATTTTTTAATCCAAAGGGCATCACTACATAGCAATACAGCCCGACATTTGTAACGAAGCTGGTGTGTTCTTGGTCCGGAATATGCATTGGGATTTGGTTGTATCCTGAGTACGCATCCATGAATGACAATAATTCGTGTCCTGCTGTGGAATCGACCAACTGATCGATCCTAGGCAACGGGAAACTGTCCTTAGGGCATGCTTTGTTCAAGTCGGAATAATCTATGCAAGTCCTCCATTTCCCATTTGCCTTCTTTACTAGCACGGGGTTGGAGACCCACTCCGGGTAGAGGGCGTCGCGGACAAACCCATTTGCTTTGAGTTTGTCCACCTCCTCTCCAAGAGCGGCGGATCTCTCTGGATCCATTCCTCTCCTTTTTTGCTTGACTGGGACGTATTTCGGGTCTACGTTCAACATATGACTTGTGATGGCGGGAGAAATCCCACACATATCAGAATGCGTCCAGGCAAAAACATCAAGGTTTGCCCGGAGGAAGTCGCTAAGGTCTTCTGTCATTGCGGGGCCCAACTGTGATCCGATCTTCAGTATTCGCGAAGGGTCGTCACGGCTAACTGAAATGTCAATTGTCAATTCAGCCGGTGCCGCCTTCTCTTCCCTGGGTTTCTCATCGTCGTCTCTCGGATCTATATCTCCGTAGATCCGAGAACTATGCCCGAGCCAGGGCTCGGGCACTACTTGTCAATTATTCGTATTGAGGATGCGGACGGGATTGTCCGCAACCTTTCCTTTCTCCCTCCGGTGGGCTTCTCGGAGCTCGGCCACATAACAAGAACGACCAGCTGCTTAGTCACCGTGAACAATGCCTACTCCTTTGTCAGTCGGAAACTTCAAAGTCAAGCACCACGGGGCTAGTGCCGCCCTAAATTCAGCCAGGGCCGGCCGACCCAAGAAAACATTATATGGAGAGTCCACATCCAAAACTACAAAGGGTAGAATTCGTACCCTCCGACGCTCGCCTTGTCCCAGTTCAACTGGTAACTCGACATATCCTACTGCATCAGTCGCAGCGCCGTTAAAGCCGTGGATACGAGCTTTGGATGGTTTCAAGTCTTTTGTCTCTAGCTTCATCTGATCATAGGCCTTCTTGAAGATGATGTTGACTGAACTTCCACAATGAATCAAAATTCTTTTTACATATGCTGGTCCGATTGTTGCAGATATGACCATGGGATCGATGGTCGGAGCCTCTACCTGATCAGCGTCTCTGTTTCTGAACACGATATCGTCTGTCATCACGCGCTGCTGCTTAGCAGGGGCCCCGTCCTCTACGTTCGAACAACACTCGAAATCTGCATGCTTCAAGGAGCTCGCATATCGTTCCATCTCTTGCCAGTTCTTATCTGCGGGATGAGGTCCGCCGATAATTGTATTTATAACCAGTCTTCCAACAGTCCGGGAAGGTTCCTCTGGATGACGTGGAGCCGGTGCACGACCTGGGTTGGACGTTCCCTGTCCTCCTTCCTGTGGATCCTTTACAAATTCTTGCAACTTCTTTTGTCTGATCAATTTCTCGATAGCGTCATGCAGGTGTCTGCATTCTTCCGTGTTGTGTCCATAGGTTTTATGGAAGCGGCAATATTTCCCAGTCCGTTTCTGTTCTTCAGTTGATTCTTTCGGACGTGGTTTTCTGTATTGAAAAGTATTGCATGTGGATAGGTAAATGTTCTCAAGTGGGGCGTTTAGCGGAGTGTACTCGCTGTAGCTTGGAATTCTCGACTTCCACTTTCCCGCTTCTTTCCTCTTTCCTTGACTTCTTCCTCCGGACTCTTTGGGCTGCACAGGCTTATTTTGGACGTTGACTTGGACCTTTCCTGAATTGTCTCCAGATTGCTTCACAGCAATGTTGCTCTTAATTGACTCTTGGGCAGGTCCCGGTGCCTTGTCTCGTCGTACCCACCTAGCTTCCTCTCTTCTTATGAACTGGTGTGCCTTGGAGTAGAAACGCTCTAGCGTAGTCGGAGGTTTTCCTGCCAGCCAATCTCCGAATTCAGAATCCGGATCTACACCTCTCATCACAGCCATTAGAATTGCATGGTCGTTGGGATTCCTGACTTCAGTTGCCGCAACGTGGAATCTTTGTAAGTACTCCTTCAGCGACTCTCTGGGATTTTGGATTACACTTGACAGAGACATCACGTCCTTCGGGCGTGTAGTGTGTATCCTGAATTGCTCAATAAACTTCTTTGCCAACTCCTCGAAATTTGATACGGATCGCGGAGGAAGTCGGGTGAACCACATAGTAGCGATCCCAGATAGAGTAATCGGAAAGCACCTACACTTGGTGGCATCATTTGCTCTGGCTGAATCCATCATCCATTCATACCTCATTACATGTTGTCTGGGGTCAGTCTTTCCTTCGTATGCAGGAATGGTTGGCATGCTAAACTTCTTGGGGTAGGACGCTTGCAGCACAACATCCGTGAACGGAGTATGACTTCTTGACACTCCCCAATCGTCATTTGATAAGCCCTGATTTTCTTTCATCAGTTGCCTGATCATGGCTGTCAGATCGGGTGTCTGTATGGAAGCTGGGAGGTTGGAGTCAGTTCTACGTGCCTGTCCATGCTGATGCCTCCTTTCCTGGCGATCTGCCAATCGTGCGTCATGAGGTTCAACATTGTTAACATCTTGATGATCTGGAGCTCCCTCCTCCACCTGTACTCCGGTTCGGAAGTTTCCAGTTCTGGCTTGGTCGCGGTCTCCTGCTGTTCGAACAGCAGCATCTGCCCTTGCAGCTTCAGTCTTACGGCGTCTGCGCCTGGGTGGCTCATCAGAAGAAGTTGAGCTGTCAGAAGAGGAATAAGCAGCTGGATTGCCCCTAGCATTCTGTTGCTGCTGTTGAGTGAGTTGTGCCATCAGGTTGGCATTAGCTTGCATCTGTTCTCCCAGTTGTCTCCTGCTTTCCCTAAGTTCTCTCATCAAGTCGTTGAACTCCACTCTGGTGACAACTGGAGTCTGTTCTTGAGCGGCAATCCCTGCACTCGGGATTGCTGGTTGATTGCTAGGTCCTGCTTGTTGCACGCTAGCAGTCTCTCGGGCATCTGCATTAAGAGAAGCTGACCTGGTACGTGGTCTTGCCATTGTAGAGTTATTGGTATGAACTCTGAGTAGAATCAGCGGATGCTCTATCAGTAGGTCGGATCTTCTTTGGGGGATTTGCTCAATCCAGTAGCTTCAAAGCAGATCCTTGAGGTCTGAGAATTCGACTCTCAATGAAAGCACCAAAGTGTTAGCACCAAAATTGGTCACTAACCTCGTTCAGAAAGATTGTGTAGAGATATAAGTGATGAAAGTAAATTAAACAGAGAAGACAATGCTAATTTAAATGCAGAAAGTAAGAACACCAGATTTATAGTGGTTCAGCGTAAATGCCTACGTCCACTTTGAGATTAAACTTTATTGATCTTCCTTATTGTTGATTACAAATACAATTCGTGAATCAAATGCTTGAATGAAGTTGTTAAGTAGAGAAGATGAGTCTCAAAAATGGCAGAGTCTCCCCAGTGTTCTCCAAAAAAGGATCCATTTCACTGTGACCCTGCCCCTCTATTTATAGGCAAAGATGGGCTGGACTTCCCAAGCGGGCTTGTTAGCCGAACGTTCGAGCCCAGGTGCTGCGTGCCGAACCAGGTACGCCGAACGCTTCTGTGCCGAACGGTCCTTCCCATGCCGAACGGTCCTTCCCATGCCGAACGGTCCTTCCCATGCCGAACGGTCCTTCCCATGCCGAACGGTGCTCCTGATGTATGGGAAGTGTAGGGTGATTGCAGTGAAGCCGAGCGTATCTCCCTTTGAAGCTCTTGACCAACCAATGTATGTAGTTCGAACGTTCTCGTTGCCGAGTTATTCTACCGCCGAGCTCCACTGACGCCGAGTACCGTGGGGTGCCGAGCACTAGTTGACGCCGAGCATAGGTTGTTGCCGAGTGCTCTCCTTGACGCCGAATGCCCTTATGCCGAGTACCTTGTTATGCCGAGCAGTCTTGACGTCGAGTACCTTGTTATGCCGAGCAGTCTTGACGCCGAGTACCTTGTTATGCCGAGCAGTCTTGACGCCGAGTACCTTGTTATGCCGAGCAGTCTTGACGCCGAGTACCTTGTTATGCCGAGCGCTCACGGATGTCGGTTGCTTCGCCGAACACCCCTGGATACCAAGTGCCTCGCCGAACACTCTTTGATGCCGAGCACTGATTGCCGAGTACTAGTTGCCTGGTCAAATCCCCAGGAAACACCAGCATATCATCGAACGCCTTATAGTCAAATTGTGAAACTTAATTCACGAGGTACTCGATTCAATGTTCCTACAAATTCTATCTACCTAACCCATGATTGAAAAGAAAAATCTACTATTAAATTAGACAATAATCAATGCTCAAAACTGGACGAGCATGACTAGTTAAACCCTAAATACTAATAATTTAAATAATATTAACTCCTAACCCACTCTCCTCATAGATAACTACATAATTTTGAAAATCATCTTTTTATATATAGAAAATGTATTCCTTGGTAAAAAAAATTCATTTACCAATTTTAAAACAATATTATGTCAATTTAACTTGTTCAAGTGTTTATGAAATCCCTATCGATAACATTGATCAGGCGCATCGACCAGAATTCTTAAGCCACTCAATAGGTCAAACAACACAATATAAAACATCTTTATTCACTAACAAATATGCACTTATATATATATATATATATATATTACACACAAACTCGTTCTAGGGCACTACTGACCTTATCTATAATGAGTTTACCCTACTAAGGACTAGGTATTCGCTCAACCTAAGCTTTGATACCAAATGTAACGATCCGCCTTTCTTACCCCGAAAGACGAGACATTAAGTGTTCAAGCAAAAGAAAGAAAAGATAGAAGAGGAACTAAACAACACAGAACCTCACAACGCAATGGAACAATATATATTACTCAACATAATATATGATAATGTTATTTCAAAAATATTACATCAAAGTCATACTAATAAAATTTTTATCCTAGGACAGTTATTGTAACGTCCCGAATTTTCGACTTCCGAAAATCGACATTAATACGTCCACTGTATCAACTGCCGAGCAATCGAATGCCGGAAAACCGAATTGTTATGGTTAAAAAGAAGAGGTAGAAGAAGATAGAAGAAAAAGAAATAAAAAGAAACAGAAACAATATCAGAATCTCACATTCGCAGCGGAACAACATATAATAGATAAATGAATAATCTTTAAATCAAAGAACTATATCGGTTTATACATTACATCATCAGAGTCAATATACACACAATACATCAATGGACAGTTATATAAACTTGTCCTCATACAGAATACACAGCAGAATAATAATATCATATACAAGTGATACGTCTCATCATCCAGCTCGCCACTGAGCTCCACAGCACTCCTGAAATCCAGAATGACATGATAAACTGACTCTAGACTGCCCGTGTGGAAATTGGTGGGCACCCAGAGTTTAGGAAGGAAACAATAAACTCTAGGTCAGTCATGGGACTGGTGTGAGAACTAAAACAGTTATTATCTTTAAACAACAACAACAAAGGAAGTAAAAGACATTCGCAATGCTTTTGGAAAATGAAACTACCATAAGACCTCCCGCCACACACACAATGCAAACGCAGAATTGGGGGAGATTTCTTCTTATGATAGTCAAACATGCTTACTACGCAAAATCATTGGATTATTATTATTAGTGCATAGTGTAGGAAATCTTTTCGAAAGTATAATATTAATCATAGCCAACATACAACCATTATTGTATGCCTACTATAGCTACTATGTTCAATAGCAGGTTACCGCCACATTCCATAGCAGGTTATACAACTAAAACCGTACAAGGTTCGTATTATTTCTTTGGATTTTCCAACAAATGGTCAGGCTAAGGAACTTCCTTCACCGAAATGGAAACGCCTCTGGAAAGACGCCCCGAGAGTCAACCTGCTCCCTGCAAACACAAGGCCGACGCTACCTCACGCTGTATAGCTGTAACTAGGTAGCTAACACACGAGCTATGCCATCCCCCGGTCGTTACCGACCTTTATCCGAGGATCCTCAACCACAAAGTATAATAAATTTGCAGCATCAACATACGTAAAATATCTGGGCTCCATACCATGATATCACCTTTTATCCAGAAGGAAATGACAAACACTAGGGGTGCGACCCCTAAAAACTTTGTCGCAACATTCCTGTTTCGACCATTACTGGGTTGTGAGGCTCGACGAAGTCTCGTCCGCAAAGCTACGCTTTTTCACAAAGCCACGCTTTTTCACAAAGCCACGCTTTTTCACAAAGCCACGCTTTTTCACAAAGCCACGCTTTTTCACAAAGCCACGCTTTGATCAACAAATGATCAACAGCACTTCGTATGCCACATTACCAAATTGGGAATGTATCACTAGTAACCATCAACTACATAACCTCTGAGCTCGTACGTCTCGGAGTAGGGTGTTAAGCTAAGAGAATAAATTCTCCGCCACCAACAGAAATGTATTTGATAGAAACCAGCTTTACATCTCAAAGTGTAATGTCAGACACACATCCATACAAGTCCGTTCTGGGATCGAACGGAACCGAAGGCACTTCCAAAGAAGCCCTTGCAATCCGGATATTCACTAATCACGTCCGGACTTCCCATCACAAGAAGAGTGATATAAATCTCTATACCGAAGCAACTCGGTGCAGAGACATTCGACAGGTTGTCCTTTCATTTTCGAAAATACCCGGTCTTCACACCGGTCTTCAAATGTTATCCATTCACGACGTATCACTAATTCAGAATAGGTTATATGACACAAAGGTCTTTTCCCGGCTAACCCGAATAGTGAGCACAATATTTAAAAACATATGGATATTGGGATTTCAATTAAGTCACAACTTATTACCCAAATCCTTTCCTTTAAATGGTTTAAACAAATTACCATTTTAAATCTTTAAACAAAAAGATTTACTTCACAAAGTTTACCCAGTTTCACAAAGATTCATTCACAGATTTCCAAATCAATTTCCATTTCAATTGGATTAACCCATTAAATCTTTAAATTAAGATTTAATTTATAGCTTTCAAAACTATTCACAATTCAAGTCTTTTATAATATAAAAGATACACCTTTTAAAATCGTTTTTTGATTTCAAAATAAAGCTTAATCATCTTCACAAAGGTTAATTCATAGTTTTTTTCCAAACTATTTACAATTTCATTTCAACTTGAAATGTTTCGATACAAATTGGAAATCTTTTCACTTTATGAAAGCTATTATTATTTGAAAACAAATAGTTTTCGTTTTGGGAAAAACTGGTTACAATTACACAAGTTAAAGCCGTCCAAGTATAAAACTTGAATTCAAATTTAAATTTCCAAAACCATATTTTAAATGGTTAAAAACCCATATAAACACCTTTTACACTTGTAAAATCTTTTAGACCATAATTTCCAAATCATTGAATTCAATTTCAAAATATTGAATTCAAATTTTAAATCAAATTATTCAAATTTAAATTTTATTAAGTTATTTAAAATAACTTTTATTTCTGAAACTCATTTTCAAAAACTTTCAATTTCAATTCCAAAACTATTTTGGATCCAAGAATTCAATTTTCAAAATTGATAAAAAATCTGTGACTTAACTGATTTCCACGTGAAATCCACATTTGTGTGTGTATTGTGTAGTCCAAGGGTTTAACACAATAGTGCAACAACATTCAATCATCATAGATCAAATATAACAATATAATTGATAAGCGATATAAACTATAACGCTTATCTTTTATTCACAGATCACAGATATATATATCACAGATAAACAAATCACAAATCACAACATAGAACAGGATATATCACAAAGCATCACATATCAGAGATGTCAAACAATTCAACATCCAATATAATCCAAACATCCATAGATATGATCAATTTAATCATCTGATTAATTTAAATCAAATAAATTTCCAAAGTTATTTCCTTTTTAAAATAAATTTCTTTATCTCTTCAAATCTATTTAAAAATCCAAATTTTAAATAAATTCTTTAACTTATAAATAATATTATTAAAATCCCTTTATAAAGCCCTTTTTCCCAAAATTTGAAATTTAATTCAATATATCTCAAAGATAAGACTTTTATCTTTTTTTTTAAAAACTCCTTTTAAATTTATCCAATTCTCAAAAATAAATTTTCACAATAAGTTTTCAACTTGAATTTCAAAAATCCAATTTTATTTATTTCTGGTATCCAACGATACCAAAAATATATTTGGCTAAATTTTAGCCTTCAACAATTCCAATTCACAAATATAATCACACGGAGATTATAAATAATCAACACACAACATATGAAACAAATTCAAATGTTTGAGGAATCCAGTTGGATCCCTCCAACCTGTTTCCCTCCATCCATAGATGTTAGCACAATACCAATTCCACTTCGAGGTGGAATATCGCGGTATATGGGATTTATAAAATACTTTCCGCTATTATGCGGCGCAATAGTGTCTCATCCGCTATATAAGGCAAGAAATCAACTCCAAATACATATATAATACCAATTCCACTTCACGGTGGAATTATCGCGGTATATGTTTTTAATAAATAACCTCCGCTTAATATGCGGCGTATAGGGTCTATTACAGTTCAACAAATGACAACCATCATTCAATTCACACAATCAAGCAATTTTTAATTTAACTATTTAAAATTTAAATCGAAACAAATATTTGATTGAGTGAGGAGTTCTCACCTTGCTTTCAATAACGGTTGCAGTATTTTATTTCGAATAAAATTAAACACACGTTTAATTTTACCCGAAATTATCACTGGCTCCAATCGACTCCAAACCAGCTCCATAATGTAGTGCTCGACAAAACAAACCCAACGCAAGTCGTTTCGTCAATTTCCGACCTCGTATCAAAAGGTTATGACATTTTTAATATCCCACGAATTATTATACAAATTAATTAACATTTTATTTTTATTTTTAAACCCTACTTTACATCTGGCCGTTCGTTCCACTTGATCACATCAGGGCTGTGCGCCCTTTCTTCCTTCCTCCAGCCAATCACGCGAGCAAGAAACCCATTAGCCGCCACAAAGCTTTGAATTTTCACGATCTCCTCGTCGACCCGGAGTTCGATCAGAGGCTAGGGTTTCGAAGACGAACGGGTGCTCCACCACCACCATGAAAATTGATGAACTCGGCCCTCCCCTTGCATTGAAATGCGTGCGCAACCGGTTGATGAACGCGGTCACTTTTCTTCCTCCACGTCGCGTTTTACGACGAACCATCCGTATGGATTTAAAGGTCTCGTTGTCCTCTAGATTTTTGTAGTTGATAGTTTTACGTAATTGCTTACGGATGGAGTGATTTTGAGGGAGGAAGAATCGCACACTATCGGCCATTGAATTATTAGGGCCGGCTGAAGCTTTGTTAGGGTTTTGAGTGCAAATGTGAAAAATGTTGTCCTTTTATAGAAAATTGCCAAAACACTATTCATCCGAAATTTTTCGAACTCCAAACAAAGCGTGCCGGCTGGCGTTTCTAGGGTTTTATCCACGTTCTGAACACAATGGAATGTGTTTCGGAAGCTAATTTGATCATATGTGCGAGTTACAGAATTAAACGATCAAATTTAAATCAAATCGATTAAAAGCGATTTCGATGCGTTTTGGCTTGCCCCGGACAAACGACAACTCCGATCGCTACGAAAATTGAAATATTACAATAATTTAACATTACAGATCCGATGAAACTAGTTTCGTCGAAATCAGAGACTGTTTGAAAAATGACTATTTTTACTCGTCAATTAAATATTAAAATATTCAATTTTCACAATTTAACTTTTAAATCGATTTTAAAAGTTCTATAACATCGTTCTAACTCCAATATGATTTAATATAACTTTATAAATCATTTTTATACACATTTGATTCAGATTTCAGTTATTTATACAATTTCAAATATTAAATTGTCGATTTAATTATACAATTAAATCCTTATATTCGAATTTAAATTTATTCGACTTACAAATCTCACTTGTTAATATTTAAAATCAATTAAATATACGAATTTCAAATGACGGAAATTATGGGTCGTTACAGTTATAATAGTCTGTCCCTACTTAACAGATACAATATACATATAATATAGTGGAAGACAAGGTAATAACTAGCTATCGATGAAGCCACCTGCTCTAAGCTCCCCCAAGGTACATTGGTCTGGTATGAGTAAAGCATACATTTTAATTTTATAAAAACTTTTAAATCAAAGTCATCTCGCAAGACCACGTCGCACATAAACACGGAGGGGTTTTTACCTTAACCAAAACATTTCCTATAGAAAATCCATTGATATTATAATAATGTCTAGGGGTCAAAGTAAAATATGAATATAGCTTAAATGCTTGCGTCTCACATTTCAACATAGCTGGGCACAACTAAGCCTTTATGGTGCTTATTGAAGAATGGATTCCATACATGATTGGGCAACTGGGGTACCGTCCGTCACGGTGCACCTTTAGATAAAATAACACCGAGGACCTCGCCGAGATCCCCTGCCAACACAAAGCCAGCCTACCACTTGACTAGTTGTACCGAAAATGATAACCCCTTGGTTCCCGAAGCATAAAATTGAGAGATGATATCGACTCTAGATAGGGATGATCATACCCTAATGGGAGTGACCCACTTAGCCCTGCTTCATCTCACCTATTTTAGTCATTCCCGGTTGATGAGGCTTGCGGCTACGTTTTACCTTTTGTATAACACTTCTAACTTGGAATTCTAGCCCTGCCCTTCAAGCAACAATGCAATACCAACATTCATCCATACAAGTTGTTCAGGAAATGGACAAACCGAAGGCACTACTTCTACTACATCTATTTTGGAATCAAACTCAGGGTTAGTAGCAAGCTGTTTGCACAAAAAATGGACAAACACCTCAAAGTTGTATGATTTAGTAGATCTTATGTTGTTCTTAGTAATTTGAGTGATTTATGCAAATATATGAAAAGCAGGGGCTAAACTGTAAAAAGACACGCAGATTTATAGTGGTTCAGCCTGAATGTGCCTACGTCCACTTTATATGTTATTTCTCTTTTCTTCTTTAGATTACAAGTACAAAACTTTGATACAAGTAAAAGAAAGTTGTTTGTTTGAAAGTTCCTTCCGTGCTTGAGCTCTCAAACTTGTCCCCCCTTGTTGTACCCCTGCCCCTCTATTTATAGAGTGAGGCTGGAGGTAGGGGTCTTGGATGTATACAGCTGCTGATGGGCCCGGGCTGATACAATCTGGCCTGGCAAATCTGGTTCTGCATCGTCTTGGTTCGGTGGGAAGTGTGGTCCGGTAGGAAGCTTGGTTCGGTGGGAAGTGTGGTCCGGTAGGAAGCTTGGTTCGGTGGGAAGTGTGGTTCGGTAGGAAGCTTGGTTCGGTGGGAAGTGTGGTTCGGTAGGAAGCTTGGTTCGGTGGGAAGTGTGGTTCGGTAGGAAGCTTGGTTCGGTGGGAAGTGTGGTTCGGTAGGAGGCGAGCGTCTCTCGTTCGGTGGTGGCTGGTTCGGATGTGGTGAGGATGCCGAATGAACTTTAGCTTTCCATGGTCTTGAGATCTTCTGGGTGAGAAATTTACCCAACATTTGCCCCCCAAAGTAGGATGTGCGTGCGCGCATGTCCTGCTTTGTTTGAGTTTGAGCAATCTCATCCGGCTCCAGAAACGAACCATGTGGTTCGATGATTCAACCTCCTCCTATAAATGGGAGGCTTAGGCCATTGCATTTCATCACCGAATATTGCTTGTTAGCCGAATCAATTGCAGCCGAATCAACGTGCGCCGAATCACTTGTAGCCGAATCGCTTGTAGCGGAATCACTTGTAGCCGAATCGCTTGTAGCCGAATCACTTGTAGTCGAATCACGTGAGTTGCTTTACCACTGAATGAAAGCTTATACTACATATTACCGAATGGGATACTGATGTTTATTTGTTTACATCCTCTGTTCTAACAGCATATTTTTCTGGTGTTGCAGATAATGTCTCGCAAAGCAGAGACTCGATCGGACAAGAAGAAATCTGGGGGTGAAGGAAGTTCCTCCGCCGTGCCCCCAGCTCAGCCGAATCCCGAATGTCATGGTCCAATCCCGAGATCATTAGTGGACGGGTACGGCCCTCAGGAACTTCTGAACTCCCCGCCCGATTGCTTTCCTAGCTCCCTTAAGGAGGAGCAGCTCGACGTCATTTCCCGGTCTTTCTGAATTGATAGGGCGCATTTGCTGTTGCCAGGGAGAGAAGTTATGCCGTATGATCCCCCTGAAGGGTACTTCGCCTACAGTAGATACCACTGCATGTGTGGTGCCATTCCTCCTCTCAACGCTTGGATAGCCAGCTTCCTCACATATCTAAAGGTGGCCCCATTCCAACTTCAACCCAACTCTTACGCTATACTGGTGAGCCTCTTCGTCATCTTCCAGAGGAAGTATGGTCGCGCTCCTTCCAATCGGGAGATCCGGTATCTATATAATCTGAGGGGCTATAAGAAAGGGTCCCCATACATTAGCTTGGAGTCGGCTGTGACCTTCAAGCCGGTTTTGGATCTGTACTCCAAATTCAGCATGTTCAAGAAGGAGTGGTTTTTCGTCAAGGACGACTCAGTTTCTTTTAGGCGTTTCACCTCTGGATGTAAGTTGAGTTTTCGCTTATAATTTCTATTCCGGTTGCGATGCTTCTTCTCATACTCTCTCATTTTTGCTAGCGACAGGTGGCTTTGCGGTTGTGGAGACTGACCGCCTGGTTCAGACGGCGGCCGAGATAGAAGCTATTCTTGGGAAATATAGATCATCTGCCTTCCTGATCAGAAATGCGATCCTTCTGGAGTACAACTTAATCCTCCCACAGCAGTCAGTAGTTAAGCTGAGGGAAACGGCGGAGGAGAGGGCAGCTGCTCAGACCAAGGAAGGTGTTACGGTAGAGAGTAGCAAGCGGAAACCTTTCACGAAACCTCCAGCCGTCGGTGGTAAGAAACTCAAGAAGTCGGATGGTCCCTCCCCCAGCAACTGTCCACTTACCCAGGAGGAGGAAGATATAGAGGAGGAAAGAGGTGAGGGTGGAGATGGTCGGGAAGGTGATAAAGGTGGTGATGGCATCGGGGCCTTGCTTCCTGGGCAAGCGGGCGAGATTCAGGAGTGGACGGATGATGCGTTCCACTAGGCTTTCGAGGGGCTGGACGAAAATCCGGCTTTGGTAGAGAAAACCGGGAAAGCGGACAAGGCCGGGACCGGTGCAAGCGAGTCTTCTCAGACCATTCCAGCCAAGGCGGCTCCGACGACTCAAGGTGAACTCTTGACTCCTGCATGCTTCATTAATGATAGGGACTTAGGAATGTTTTATGACCCGCTCCCGTCCTGGAATGAAATCCAGGACTTATTGCAGTATCCTACTCCTCCCCAGGGTTTGTACAACCACAGCTGTGTTTCTTTTTCCTTTTTAACTTGTGATTTACCGCGTTTCTCGAATCATATAGTGATGTAAGTTTGTGACACTTGTTCTTTATATCAGGAGCAGGCAAGACGTCCAAGGCCTCAGATCTTCGACACAGGCTTGAGCAATATAAGCTTTCCAAAACTTCTGCTAAGCCGAAGCCCTCGACCCAACGCTCCGGGGATGTAGTCGGCTACCGTCCTCTTCTTGGGGTCATCGAAGAGGGTATTCAGCAGAGGAAGAGGAGTCATCCTTTATCCGAACCTTTGCCCGGTCCTCAGCTTCCGGCTCAGCCTCTTCATGATATCACTGAGGAGGGTAGCGAGTTTGCACCTTCTCCGCACCCGTCCGGAAACCCTTCTGTTATTCATATCGACCGTCCTGACTTGGCTCGTAATCCATTTGCGGGTCATCCTGATCTGGATCCAAGCTCTCATGATATTACTTTTGACGAAGTCACTAGTGAACACCTTCTCCCCCGTAACCCCATGGTATGAGTACTTGATGAAGCTAAGTCCTTAGATCTCGATTTACTCACTACTCGTATAGTCACTATGGGAGACGAGGCCAAGGCTAATATTGATCGGGTGGCGGAGGAGACCAAGAAGCTGATGGGGCATCATGCCCGGCTGGTTAAGGCCGGAGAGGAGATTGGGAGCGCCAATATCCGACTTCGATTGGTGGTTTCGGATCAGGCCAAATAGCTTGCGGATCAGGCTATTCAGATTTCTCAGCATGAGGCTGCTACTGGACGATTAAGGAAAAACATGGAAGAGGCCAGTCGGGCCGAATTGCGGAAAATGGAAGCTACTTGCAAAGAGCGGACTGACATGGCTATTGCCACGGTGGACGAGGTTCGGAAAGCGGATCTCGAGCAGGTGGAGGAATTGTCCGGGAAACTTGAGGCTGCAGAGCTTGCTCAAGCTAAGTTGAGGGAGGAGATGGAGGCAATGCGGGGATCCCTTCTAGCCGACTGCTCGAGATACCGATCGGAGAGAGATGCTGCCATTGGGAGGTTGTTGGCTTCCCAGGCCCGAATGAGGGGGTTTGAGGAGAACGAGGGGATGATGGACGAAATGCTCCAGGACATGTACTTCCGAACCTGGAAGCAGGGCAACCTATCCTGGATGGATGATTATCCCAGGATTATGGCTAAGATCTATCTTCGGGCTCTGGAGGAGGCCAAGGCCGATGCGGATAAAGATGGTGGCGCAGCCTTCAGCATGGATGCGGTCACTGCCCAGTTTGCCAAGGAGGAGAAGGTGGTGGTGAAGGAAGGTATGCGGTTGCTTGCCGCTGAGGAGGTAGGCGTGCAGGTAGAGGATGACGATCAGGATAGTCAGGAAGCAGGCGCTGGTAAGTCTCTCTTTTTAGTTTCTCCATCAACTTGGTTGCTTATTGCTAATGAGTCCCTTCTTTGACTGGACAGGGGGTCAACAGGACAAGGATAAAGCTCCACTGCAGCCGGCCCCTTGATTATATCTGAAAAAACTCTTTTTGTGGGTTTGACAGGGTTGTATATGTTAGTCGAAAAATAGTAAAGTAGCCTTTGGGTTATAATATTTTGCCACTTGTAATAAATAGTCTTATTTTTGACGTGTAATTCTTTAACTTGGGCTGATTTTCTTGAATGTTTGTTGCTTTTTCGACATGTTGTATGAGAAATATAGCTATGCGTATTCTTGCAATTGAGTTGTGTTTGATGTCAGGTTTTGGTTTTAAAACATAATTTCATGACTTGTAATATTAGTGTGTGGTGTGAACAAATTATAGTCATGCATTTGTACATAAAGGAAGAAAATACCGCCTTTCATGTTCTGTTTGTAGATGGCAGTTTCGAATATCTTGTATGACTGAGCATGGAAAGTAGTTGAATGCCCTGCCATCTGATTGTGGATCCACGCATCCATTGGCGAGTGTCTTCTACTCTGTACCCTGTACTTTATGGATTGTTATAGAGGATAGGAGGAAAGCTTTTTAAGTAAAATTGAAATATGTGAAATAGTAAAACTTCCAATCACGGAAGGCCTTCGATGTGCTTAAGTTCGTGGCAAACGGGTTTTGTAGTCACTTTCCCTAGCTGTGGGTCTTGGAGACATTTGTCACCCATCTTACGCCTCCGCGGGGAGTTAATTCTTTTTTACCACAGCCGTACTTAAGACACATCGGAGCCGAGATCGCGCACAGTAACTACCCGGGCCATTATGGCCCGTAATCATGGGTATTATTCGATTTACTGTGGCCGGCTAGCGTGGGTGCCGATCGTCAACTGTGAACTGCCCCTGGCTGGCCACACCTTATGTTGGGGCTTATAGTCGGTTCACAGTTGCCGACGAACCTAACGCCGTAATGAGCTGCCTCGGCTATAGTCGGCCTTCTCGGTGGCTTATAATCGGCTCATTACAGTTGGCTTTAAGGGCCGTCGCGAGCAATGAGTTAACCCGCAGCAGAGGGATGCTGGGGCAAAAGTGTCTCATAGGCGAGGGCATAGATTCGCATAGTACCTGTTGGGATTTGCCCAGGTGAAGTCGCGCCGTGAGGTGCTTTGAGTGGAGATGCTATACGCGTAGGATTTCGTTCAACAGAAAAGGATAAAGTTAACAAGTAGCCAAGATATAAAGGAACAAGTTAAAAAAGAGACAAGGTTTTTTAAAGTGGTTCGGCACGAAAAGGCCTACGTCCACTGATTCCCTTTGTTAATTCACTTCATATGGGCAATACAAGTTAAGAAAAGTATCGACGGAGGTGTTAGATGTTCCATGCCCTCTGGAACACCTCTCCGTCCACTGTTGACAAAACATAGGCTCCGTTGTGGAGATCTTTATGAATTACATATGGTCCATCCCAGATCGGGTCTAGTGCTCCGGGGCGAGGGAAGATTCGCTTGAGGACAAGATCCCCCTCTTGTAAGGTACAATGCTTGACTTTGGAGTTGTATTGTGCTGCCACTTTCTGCTTGTGGGCCGCCGCTTTAAGGACTGCATCATTCCTTCTCTCCTCAACTAGATCCAAAGACATGTGGAGGAGTTCTTCATTCTCTTCTGGGTTATAGTGGATCCTACGGTGGGAAGGCACGATGGTTTCAACTGGGAGCATAGCCTCCGATCCGTATGCCAAAGAGAAAGGAGTATGCCCTGTTGATGTTCTGAAAGATGTGCGGTAAGCCCACAGTGCTGTAGGGAGTTCGTCCACCCAAGCACCTTTTGATTTTTCGAGCTTCTTTTTTATCAGAGTTTTTAGAATTTTGTTGACTGCTTCGACTTGTCTGTTTGCCTGGGGATACGCTACGGATGAAAGCTTTTATGAATTCCGTGTTCTCGGCACCAGTTGGCGAATTCCTCGCTGTCAAACTGAAGTCCATTGTCTGATATGATTTTGAGTGGGACTCCATACCTGCACAGAACATTTTTGATCAAGAAGTTAATAACTTTTGCTGAAGATACTTTATTCAGAGGTTCTGCTTCCACCCATTTGGTGAAATAATCAACTGCCACTATAGCATATTTGGCCCCGCCTCGGCCCATCGGCAGCTCGCCGATTAAGTCAATTCCCCATATTGCGAAGGGCCAAGGGCTGGTCATTTGAGTAATCTCAGTTGTTGGTAGCCGTGGAATCTTAGCAAATTTTTGGCATCTGTCACATCTCTTGACGAAATCTAAGGCGTCCTTGCTTAAGGTGGGCCAGAAATATCTGTATCGGAGTATCTTTTTTGCTAATGTTTGCCCCCCGGTGTGATCTCCACAGCTCCCCTGATGGATGTTGGATAAGATTTCCTTGGCTTCCCTTTCGGCGACACACCTTAATAATGGGTTAGAGAAACCGCGCCGATAGAGGATGTCTTCTTGTATTGTATAGCGGGACGCTTTCCTCAAGATTTTCTTGACTTCATTACGCCCGTCGGGTAGTGTGCCACTTTGTAGGTAGTTACGGATGGGAGTCATCCAAGTTGCTTCTTCGGCTGCAGCTATCAGATTCACTTGCTCAAAACTTGGGACCGTTTGCTTTGAGATGGTTACTGCCCCGAAGATGGCGATGTCTCTCATACTCGCTTGCTTTGCCAATTCGTCGGCCTCTTGGTTCTCTTTCCGAGGGATGTGTTTGACTAAGTACTGATCCAATCGGCTGAGAAGCAACTTGGTCTTCTTTAGATATGCTATGAGTCGTTCCTCTCGAGCTTGGAATTCCCTAGTATTTGATTAACAATAAGTTGAGAATCGCTGTGAAGACATAAAGAATTGGCTCCGATTTCTATGGCAATTTCTAGTCCAGCTATCACTGCTTCATATTCTGCATCGTTGTTGGTGGCAGCGAACTCCAACCTTATAGCATAGTGCAGTTTATTTCCCCTGGGAGTGATTATTACCACACCTGCCCCCGAGCCTTGTTCGTTAGATGCACCGTCCACAAAGAGATTCCACTTGATATCTTCTGTTTTTTCCAGTTGCTCCTTATCCTCGTTGGTAGTGAACTCTGCAATGAAATCAGCCATGGCTTGTCCCTTGATGGCGGTGCGAGGGTGATAGGTGATATCGTATTGACTCAGCTCAATACACCATTTAAGTAGTCGCCCGGAAGTGTCGGGACGATGGAGTACCTGCCTCAGTGGTTGATCGGTCAGAACTTTGATGGAATGGGATTGGAAGTAGTGACGTAGTTTTCGTGAAGTGATTAGTAAACAGTATGCTAACTTTTCAAGTTTAGGATATCTGACTTCTGCCCCAGTAAACCTTTTACTGACGAAGTAAACTGGTCGTTGCGTGCGGTTGTCTTCCCTTACCAAGGCAGCGCTTAAAGCGTGAGATGACACAGCAAGGTATAGGTATAATTCTTCGCCTTCGCTTGGGGTCGAGAGTACCGGTGGTTTCTGGAGGTGTTCGATTAGGTTAAGGAAAGCGGTTAAGCATTCGTCCGTCCATTCGAACTTTCCTTTGTCTTTCTTTAGAGCTTCGAAAAAGGGGACGCACTTGTCCGTTGCCTTGGAGATGAACCGGCTTAGGGCGGCCACTTTTCCATTTAGGCTTTGCATTTCCTTTCGGGTGGAAGGTATCTTGATGTCCCTTAATGCTCGGACTTGTTCAGGGTTTGCTTCAATCCCTTGGGCATGGACGATGAACCCTAAGAATATTCCCGATGACACTCCGAAGGAGCACTTTAGTGGATTCAACTTCATTCCATACTGTCGAAGTACCTGGAACATTTCGCCTAGGTGGCTTACGTGGTGTTCGGCTTTCCGTGATTTCACCAGCATGTCGTCCACATATACTTCCATAGTTTGTCCTATTAGCCCTGCAAACATCTTGTTGACGAGGCGCTGGTAGGTGGCTCCTGCATTTTTAAGTCCGAAGGGCATCACTTTGTAGCAGTATAAACCCCGGTCGGTGATGAAACTAGTGTGGTCTTGGTCGGGAGCATGCATAGGAATTTGGTTATATCCTGAGTATGCATCCATAAAAGATAGGAGTTTGTGCCCGGCTGTGCTGTCTACAAGTTGGTCGATTCTGGGAAGCGGGAAGCAATCCTTTGGGCAGGCGTCGTTTAGGTTGGAGAAGTCAATGCAGGTCCACCACTTCCCATTAGCCTTCTTTACTAGTACCGGGTTGGCGATCCATTCTGGGTAAACGGCTTCTCGTATGAAGTCATTGGCGAGTAGATTCTTTACTTCTTCATCGAGGGCTGCTGATCGCTCTGCCCCCATACTTCTCTTCTTTTGTTTTACAGGCGCCTTGGTAGGATCAATGTTTAATACGTGGCATGCTATGTCGGGGGAGATTCCGGTCATGTCAGCGTGTGACCAAGCGAATACATCCAAGTTGTGGCGGAGAAAATCAATGAGTTGTTCCTTCAATTCAGCTTTCAGCTGGGACCCAATTTTCAGTAGTCTACTTGGGTCGTGCTTGTCTACAGATATAAACTCCATAGCCTCTGCAGGCCCGGCGGTGGCCTCCTCCTCTTTGTCCCTAGGGTCTAATTCATTGAAAGGGTCGCTGGTGTATCGAAGAGGAGGGGCTTTCTTTAGTTGCTATGCTTCAAGGCTTTTTGTGCAGAGGGCAATCTCTACACCTTTCCCTTTATCTTTCCTGTGGTTGTTGCGAAGTTCGGTTACATAGCAGTCTCGTGCAATATCCTGGTCTCCCTCCACTTCCCCTACTCCATTGTCTGTTGGAAATTTCATTTTCAGGCACCATGGGGCTAGGACAATCTGGAAGTCAGACAAGGCTGGTCTTCCTAAGAAGGCGTTGTAGGCCGAATGGTTTTCTATCAGCACAAACGTCTGTTTCCTTACAACGGAGCGGGGATGGCTTCCAATCTCAACAAAGAGGTCCAGCTGCCCGAGGGGCATCTTCGCATCTCCAGTGAAACCATGTAGTGGTTTATTGTAGGGAGATACATCCTTCATTGATAGCTTCATTTTGTTGAATGCGTGTTTGAACAGGATATTTACAGAGCTTCCAGTGTCTACCAGGATTCGGTAAACTTCGGCGGGACCGAGTCGGGCAGAGATAACCATGGGATCCACGTGAGGGTACTGTCTTCCTTCTAGGTCACGTTTACTGAATGTGATGTCATCATTTTCTGTCCGCTTTGGGTGGCGCTCTTCTATAACCGTATTGACACAGTCTTTATTGTCTCTAAGCGATTTCCCATATCTTTCCATCTCTCTCCAACTTCTGTCTGTGATGTGCGGACCTCCTGAGATGGTATGGACCACTATCTTCTCTTGACTAGAGCTGCTAGCGTTGCGGTTTCCTCTGTCGGCCCCTGGTGAGGGTAGCCTTGGGTTTTCACTGGCAGGAGCTGGAGTCCTGTCTTGACTTTTTACATAACGTTCCAGTTTCTTCCTTCTGATGTGTTCCTCAATCAGATCTCGGAGATGATGGCATTCGTTGGTATCATGTCCGTGAGATTCGTGGAAGCGGCAGAATTTTCCAGACTTCTGTGCGTTATCTGATTCCTTCTTGTATGGTGGGCGTTTGTATCTAACTTCGCCTTGGGTGGCAAGGAAGATATTTTCGATGGTCTCGTTCAAAGGGGTGTAAGTGTCGAATTTTCGTCCTGGCCGATATAGGCGCTTTTCTACCTTCTTGCCCCCAGCATTGTCTCTGGAATCATTTCTTCGAACGTCCCTTGCCACAGCAGGGGCATTGCCATGGGTCGTCTTATTTTGCTGTCCGGACTGCCCCTCCACGGCAGCATCCTCAAGCCTCATGTATTTTCCGGCTTCATGGAAGAAATCGGGTAAAGTAGCTGGTTTTTCTTTGGTCAATCTTCTAGCAAATTTAGTGTCCGGATGCACACCACTGTAGAGGGCCATTAGGATAAGCTTCTCATCGGCATCTTGAACTGCGGCTGCTGCGGCGTTGAATCTGGTTAGGTATTGCTGCAGCTTTTCTCCAGGTTTTAGTTTGACGCTGGATAAGGAATAAGCGTCCTTAGGTTGCTCCACATGAATGCGGAACTGACTGATAAATTTTTCTTTCAACATTTCCCATGAGCTGATGGATCCTTGGGGTAGATGACAGAACCAGGAGGTAGCAAGATCTGCTAAGAAGAGCGGAAAGCATTTGCACAGTACTCCCTCTGTTGCTCCACTCATGAGCATATGCTGCGTGTACCTCTGTAAGTGTACAACGGGATCGGAGGTTCCTTTGTAGGGTTCCATTGTTGGCATCTTCCATTCTCGGGGGGTGATAGCAGTTTCGATATTGCGGGCGAAAGGGCTGGTTACCCTAGCGCCTATCCCTCGATCTCTTTGCTCCCGTTGGACACACTCTCTGAATAAGCGTGCCATCCTTTCATCAGAACTTGGAGCAGATAGAAATGAGTTTGGTTCTGTTCTGTGGGATTGATTCCGTCCGGACGACCTGTAGGGATGGTATCGTCTATCATTCCTCATATTTTCCAGTGGCTGCCTTTGATCTTCTGGGAGCACGCTTGGGTCAGCTACAGTTGGCCCTTGCCTTGATCTCCCCCTGTTGGGTTCTGATCTAAGCACTTCCTCGGGTCCAACTTCGGGCTGAACCCTAGCTCGGCCCCGTTCATTGGTTTTTCTGTGGTTAGGCAGCATGACAGGCTCAGCTACAGTTGACCTTCGCCCGGTACCTTCCCCGTTGGGTTCGGTACCAAACGTTTCCTCAGGCCTAACTTCGGGCTGTGCTTGGTCCCGGCTCCTACCACGGCTACTTCTGCCGTTAGCTCCTTCGAAGAAGGAAGATCTTTGCTGTCTCTGAGATCCTCCAGACTAGGACTCGCCCCATGATTCAGTGTTGCGGTTGGATTCTTCAGCGTCCCTCAAGCGTGACATGAGATGGTCCACCAAGGCTTCCTGCTGGGACGTGAAGCGGTTAGTTACTTCAACAACAACTCTGTCCAAATCTGCCCTAGTAATTGCTGCAGGCTGTTCTGTGGCAGGAGTGGTTGGGTTAGCCTGTCCTTCATTTGTTACCGTTGCTGGAGGAGGACGATTTACTTGATTCGTGACAGCTGGATCTGGAAGACTGCTGGATGCGATGTTTTTTCCTTTGTTAACATCTTTTCTCTGTTTGGGAGGCATGTTTTCCAAGTGGCGGACGATGCTGTTAGGAAAACTTGTTAAGTAGATGAAGCTGAAGCTTCGAGCTTCTAGCTCTCAGTGAAAGCACCAAAAATGTTTGCACAAAAAATGGACAAACACCTCAAAGTTGTATGATTTAGTAGATCTTATGTTGTTCTTAGTAATTTGAGTGATTTATGCAAATATATGAAAAGCAGGGGCTAAACTATAAAAAGACACGCAGATTTATAGTGGTTCAGCCTGAATGTGCCTACGTCCACTTTATATGTTATTTCTCTTTTCTTCTTTAGATTACAAGTACAAAACTTTGATACAAGTAAAAGAAAGTTGTTTGTTTGAAAGTTCCTTCCGTGCTTGAGCTCTCAAACTTGTCCCCCCTTGTTGTACCCCTGCCCCTCTATTTATAGAGTGAGGCTGGAGGTAGGGGTCTTGGATGTATACAGCTGCTGATGGGCCCGGGCTGATACAATCTGGCCTGGCAAATCTGGTTCTGCATCGTCTTGGTTCGGTGGGAAGTGTGGTCCGGTAGGAAGCTTGGTTCGGTGGGAAGTGTGGTTCGGTAGGAAGCTTGGTTCGGTGGGAAGTGTGGTCCGGTAGGAAGCTTGGTTCGGTGGGAAGTGTGGTTCGGTAGGAAGCTTGGTTCGGTGGGAAGTGTGGTTCGGTAGGAAGCTTGGTTCGGTGGGAAGTATGGTTCGGTAGGAGGCGAGTGTCTCTCGTTCGGTGGTGGCTGGTTCGGATGTGGTGAGGATGCCGAATGAACTTTAGCTTTCCATGGTCTTGAGATCTTCTGGGTGAGAAATTTACCCAACACAAGTAGCCCTTGACTTCAAAGAGCTCCGTCTTTAATTCCATCTTCTTCAAGATGTCTTTACTTCGAAACGCTTGAGTTGGATCGGAGTGGTTTTTGGATAACATATCTGATCCCGGTCTCTCCGAAACAACATTCGATAGTTTCCAGTAAACTCAACCTCGGTTTTTTAGGAAATAAATTGTGACGCCCCACCCTAAGACCCACATTAACAAAGAGTATTACTGGGTAATATTGTCTGCTAATGCGAAGAATACGGCTGGTTAGGAGCGACCATCTATAGCCTTGTCTTAAATATCTATTGAATACGTCGACGAATGCTATATTTTTTTCTATCTCAAGTGGATCGACATATATAATAAATACTTAATACAAATCCATAGGTGGCTATAGGATCTATCAGAACAAAATACAAAAACTCAAATGCAAAACACATCACAGAATAGTAGATTATCACATATATATATATATACAGATACATCACAGAGTATACAAAATGATACATGTTAAGTGGTATAGAAACCACAACATACAAGCGAGTCAAAAGAATATACATAACATAGTAGCATACAAAAAGGAATACACAAAGAGCTATAACAAAAAGAGCTAGCAGAATAGTCCATGCGGAAGCAAAATAGGCTAAGTCAAATGTACCTAACCTAAAACACCTCGGTCTGACCTAAGTATAAATACATGGGCCAGTCTAGCTAAACAAATCAGTTTAAGAGAAAATACGATAATATGAGCATAGGATAGAGGTGATGTTCTTCTTACCAAGAAGAAACAATACTAAGTAAGCATAAGCATGGTATGTATCACTACACAACATCTAGTCTCAAAAGAGATAGAACAACCCATAAAATGCTAAAAGTAGGGGGCCTCATATCATTGGCATTTCATAAAACATCAAACATGGTTTAGGGAAAAATCTAAACTCGCCAAATCGGCAAACCCAAAATATGCACAAAGAGATCCCATCTCAAACACGCCATAAGGCAAATATATCTCCAAAGAGGAGAATAAAATCTCAAGTAAACACCAAAAGGCAAATCTCAAATAACGCCAGTGTAGGCAATTCAAATCTCAAAATAGAACTCCCAAGAGTTCAAATTCCCGAGTACTGTTATCTCAAATAGGTACCTCACCCGAAGTCAAAACGTTACAATGACAAATACGCCGCAATGGAAAATACGCCGCAATGGGAAACGACACAATGGCAAACGTCTCGAAGACAAATACACCGCAATGGCAATGACCCGGAGGTCCAGTACTGGCATGCCGCAATGGAAAATGTGTCACAAACTCTCGGATAGGAACCCAAACAGTGTTAACGTGTGTCCCATACCACACATTCGCACTAAACGGTTTACTAAATGCTAGTAAATTTCATAGTCAAAGAAGTAAAACGTTTACCTCATCTCATCGGTAAACTCGACTCGAAGGTCAAAACGATCAAACGGACAAGTTGGGAATTAATCGATAAGATAAACGCACGTGTGCCATACCACATGTTTTACCAAACCGTTTAATTCTCCTTCTCATTCGCTCGAATAGTGCAAATACATGTAATTTATATATAAAATAATTTACTTTGGGAAAACAAGCTTTGAAAACCAATTTTCGAAATCAATTTGAAAACCCTATTTGAACATTTCTCTTATTATAGAGAATAAATAGATTTTATACTTGAAAGTACTTGAAAATATTATATAATAATTATTTTTAAATGCCCATTAATTTTAAAAATAATTTCAAAAGGATTTGGAGAAAACCGTGCTCGAAAACGAATAAAAACAAGGAAAATTACTCAAACCGATATTCGAATTTAAATTCAAATTAAATTCAAAATAATTCAAAATTCGAATTTTAAAATCTCCAAAATTTGGCTAGTCTATTGATAGACATCATGGCCTATAAACATCATCAAGAACATCACGAATATAGCTGAAAAATGAAGCAAAAGAAAGTCAAAAACATCAAAACACAAGAGAAGACAAGGCAAGATTTTGCCTTTTGCCAGGTCGACCTTGAGGTCGACATGGAGGTCGACCTCCTTGGTCCCTAGGTCAACCATAAGGTCAACCTAGGAGGCACTGGGTCGACCTGCATGTTGACCCAAGGAGGGTAGCAATCGACCTAGCATACGAACTTTTTCCAGTTCGATTTCCAGGGTTTTTATTCAAATTCCAGAGCAAATTTCGACATGCAAACGACATTATTTTTCAACCAAAATTTACAGATATGGAGTTCAACATTCAAGCTATCAAATGCCAGAAATCCTGCAGCATTTCGTTGCCGAAATCAGAAGTTATAAAATCTCAAAGATGCAACATAAACTAATAATAAACAGGGAAAATTCAACTACAGTAAATAACGAACATAAGCTAATTTTTTTCATAGTTTCAAGCTTTGGCACTTTTGTTTTTGCTAGATTGTGAGCTTATATAACTCACCTTGCTGATAGATGATAAAAGCTCATATTTTTGATGAAAAGAGGAGCTTTGCTTGAGATTACAAGCCTTTAGAACCTGTAGAAAGCAAATACTGAACATGCAAACAACATACAGGAAATAATTTTAGAAAGCTATTTACTGTAAAAGAATTTTGTGATGAAACTGTATGATTTGGAGTTGTATACCTTTGATTTATCTTTATCTTGCAAAAAGACTTGAATTTTGGTGAGTTTAATTGAAGATTGAGCTTGATTTTGTAATTTGAGAAATTTTGTTTATTGACTTTTGTTTTCAGGTTAGAGGAGGAAGAAGAGACTGAAAATGAACGTACAGCTAAACACTACTTCCTTTTTTCTTAACCAAGCTAAGACTAAATGGGCTAATTGTGTTTGATAATTAAAAGAAATAAAATGGCTTAAGGTTTAAATCAACACTTAACAAATAAATGTGTACATATCACATATACACAAAATAAGAATTCATTTTCTCTCAAGTTTTACACAAGAAAAATGTGAAAACTTGTATACATATAAAATAAAACATTTTCTATCATATAAAAAGATTAATTTATATTTTTAAAACATTTTTATTATTAAAATCCTTTATTTAACAAAAATACACCGTTTATACAAATAAATGGATAAAACCATTGTTTTTAACTTCTAAAATTCCAAAAACTTTATTTTCTCACTTAGAAAAATATTTCAAACCATTTCAAAACATTATTTAAAGCCAAAACTTATTTTAAACCCAATTTCCACCTTTTATTTCAATAAACCACCTTTAAAAATTACATACTTCTTTTAAAAATTATTAAAAGAAGCAAATGGACAATAATTGATATAATTATTACATTTTCTCTAAAATGAAATCATTTTCATTATTTAAAGCCCATATTCCATTTATTATCACTCAAAAAAAAGCTTGGAATTCCATTTTATCATTTTAAATTCCAAAATCCATTGTTTATTCCAAATAAACAATTTAATTTCTCCAATTTTAATTTAACTTACAATATTAAATTATAATTATCATTATAAATCAATATTGAAAGGTAGTCTCCAAACCAGGGTTGTTACAGACTCCCCCCCCCCCAAAAAAATTATCCTCGCAATTCCTAGAGAAGAATTTGTATTCAACTATTTAATTTCATCACTCAAAAAGAAAAGAAAATAAACTTGAGATAAAGAGATATTCTCACCATCGCTATGCGAAGATAGAAAACCAGGATAAGATCGCTCGATAAACTCTCTGGTTTTCCAAGTGCAGTCATTGGGATTAGCGGACCATTGAACTTTAACGAGCGACGCGTCCTTGTTTTGAAGGCGTCTCACTTCTGAAGCAAGTACGCGAATAGGCTACTGCACAACAGATAGGTTTGGTGAGATCTCAAGCTCTTGCAAATCAAGAGAATCGATAACAGAATCCGACTCTCGGAGACACTTCCGAAGCTGGGAGATGTGAAACACGTCATGAATGCCAGATAGATGAGTTGGAAGTGAAACTATATAAGCCACAGGGCCTATACATTCAGTAATAGGAAATGGTCCTATAAAGCGAGGAGCCAATTTTCCAGTCGTACTGAAACGCATAACTCCTTTCAGAGGAGAAACACGAATAAAGATGATATCTCAATAGAGAACTCGAGAGGCTTCCTATGGTTGTCCACGTAGGATTTCTGGGGGCTCTGTGCCTCTTTCATTCTCTAACGAATAAGAACAATCTTCTCAAATGAATCATGAATAGAATCTGGGCAAAGAATAAGCTTCTCTCCAGATTCCAACGAACATGAAGGAGATCGACATGGCCTTCCATATAAGGCTTCAAAAGGAGCCATACCGATACTAGACTGGAAACTATTGTTGTAGGAGAATTCCCCAAGAGGTAGGTGATCCTCCCAACAACCACCAAAATCTAGAATGCAAGCACAGAGAAGATCCTCAAGAATACAATTCACCTATTCAGTCTGTCCATCAGAATGCAGATGATATGCTGTACTAAAATTAAGCTTTTTCCCAGAGCTTGCTGAAGACTCTAGCAGAAATGACTCGTGAAAAGCGGATCACGGTCACAAACAATCTAACTAGGAACACCGTGAAGTCTCATGATTTCCTTGATATATAACTTGGCCAAAAGTGAAGCACTCCTATTAGACTTAATAGGAATGAAATGAGCAAATTTGGTGAGGCGATCAACAATAACCCAAATGCTAGAATGGACCGATCTTGAACGAGGTAGGCCGTCAATGAAATCCATCAAAATCTGATCCCATTTCCACAATGGAATCTCTAGAGGCTAAAGTAGACCAGAAGGGCGCTGATGCTCGGCTTTGATAAGTTGATAAGTCATGCAGTTACTCACATAACTCGCCACATCGCGCTTCATGCCTTCCTAATAATAAAGGCGATGCATATTGGCATACATCTTACTACTGCCGGGATGAATGGTATACTTAGAACGATGACAGTCATCGAGAATGTCATGCCTAAGTGCAGAATCAGAAGGCACAACAAGGAAGTTCTTCTTGCGAAGACACCTATGAGAATCAATGCTGAATCCCCGCAACTCCTCATTACGAGATTTAGACTCACAAATCTGAATAAGGTGCACAAGATCGGGATCACGCCGCTGAGCATCGGCAATATGATCCAATAAACTGGGTTGAGCTTCCAAACCGAATAATAAAATAGGAGAATCAGAAGATGGAGCTCGATCACGAATATCACAAAGGGATAAGGTCTCTAGAACATCCCATTCGGCTAGCATCATAGAAACAATAGCCGAATGTTTACGATTAAGTGCATCAGCAACATAATTACCCTTACCAGGGGTATACTGGATATCGAAGTCATAGGAGGCAAGGAACTCGAACAAACGATGTTGGCTCATATTGAGCTCCTTCTGAGTGAACGGATATTTCAAGGACTTGTGATCGATATAGAGAATGAAGTGCTCGCCTAATAGATAATGTCGCCAAATCTTTAGGGCGAAGACTATGGCGGCTAACTCGAGGTCAAGAGTGGCATAACGAACTCCATTCGGTCACAGTTGCCTAGAAGCATAAGTAACTACCCGATCCTTCTGCATAAGCACGGCACCGAGGTCACATTTACTAGTATCGGTGTAGACAACAAGTTCATGATTCCTTTCGGGAACCACTAGAATAGGAGCATTAGTGAGAAGCTCCTTCAACTGCTGAAAAGAAGCTTCACACTTGTCAGACCAAATAAATTGAACCCCTTTCCGAGTAAGGCTGGTGAGAGGAAGCACAATGCGGTAAAAATCCTTAACGAATCAGCGATAGTAACCCGGCAATTCAAGAAAGCTGCGAATCTCATGAACATTCTCAAGCCTTTTCCAATTCTGGATGGCTTCGATCTTCGAAGGATCGACCGAAATGCCTTCGGAGGAAATAACGTGGCCTAAGAACTTAATCTTATTCTCCTAGTTGTGGCACTTGGAGAATTTGGCTTTAAGCTGATGATGACGAAGTGTACTCAAGACAATACTCAAGTGATTAGCATACTCGGCTTCACACTTTGAATAAACAAGAATGTCGTCGATGAACACAAGGACGAACTTATCGAGATATTCCCGGAATACTTGATTCATAAGATCGACAAAGACAGCATGAGCGTTCGTCAAATCGAACGGCATAACAAGCCACTCGTAAGATCTATATCGAATGCGGAAAGCTATAAGAGGAATGCTATCTTCCGCAACTCGTAGCTGATGAAAACCATTGGAAAGGTCGAGCTGAGAGAAGACCTTAGCGCCACTCAATTGATCGAACATATCGTCGATCCTAGGCAACGGATACCTATTCTTGATGGTCAACTCGTTAAGCTTGCGATAGTCGATGCAAAGCCTAAGAGTTCCATCAGACTTCTTCACGAAGATGACCGTGGCACCCCACAGTGAAAAACTAGACTGAATCAACTGCTTGGACTCAAGCTCTAAAAGCTGCTTCTTGAGTTCCTCATTTTCCTTTGTAGACATCCTCGTGGGAGGACGACTAACTGGTTGCCTGCCTGGAATGAGATCAATGCAGAACTCGATCGCCCGCTTGGGTGGCAAACCCAAAACAGGCTCAAATTCTTCAGAGAAATCACAAACAATATGTATACGAGATATATCATCATCATCTCGTGAGTCTAGAGAATATAAAGCCACTTCTGAATTTTCCACATTCCGGAGAACAAGTGATAGCAGAGCAGATGAATCTGAATGTCAAAGATATAAAACCCTCTCAGAACAAATAATCCTGGCATCGTATCGCACTATCCAATCCATACCGAAAATCATATCAAAACCCAAATAAGAAATAACGTGCAGATTCGCATGAAATGAAAATCCACATAAAGCAATCTCAACATCATCACATAGCATGCTAAGGGTTGCGGACCACCGATAAGATTCACAATTCTCAATGAAGTAACAAGGCAAGAAACATCCAAAAAATAGCATCAACGAGCTCTTTCGATACGAATGAATGCGACGCAACCGTATCGAAGAGAACTCGAATAGAATGATCATGGAATAAAATAGAGCCTTCAAGGATAAAAGGAGATGTACCTCTGCGCTGAGAAGACCTTCCGGAAGCATCCACTACATTCAGCTTGCCAGACTGGGTATTGCTAATAGCATTGGGACAAGTGGCAAGACAATGGCCTTCCTTCTTGCAATAATGACAGAAGAGAGGCTTAGGACAATCATGAATCATGTGGTTTGGAGAACCACAATTGAAATACCCCTTCCGAGTAAGAAGTGCTCCACTAGGCTGAGAACTAGGACCAACAAACTTCTTCTTCTTCTGAGGAAAAGACTTCGGCTTATGGAATGGGAACTTCTTCTTATTGGGGTTCTTGCGAACCTCAACCTCATCACCACTATCGCACTTCTTCTTGACGGCTTCAAGATGAAGCACCGATCAACCAACTCCTCGAAAGAAAGCTTGAGTTGGAGCATCAAAGACTTCTTCACATACTTCTTAAGACCAGAGACAAACTTCAGATTCTTCTTATAGGGGGTGCTAATGTATTCAAGACCATACTTAGATAAGGCCTCGAATTATGAAACATAATCAGAAACGGAGGACTTCCCTTGCTTCAACTCGAGGAAGCGACGGGCCAATAAAGCTTTCTCAGATTCAGGAACGAACTTGAGCTCGAATCGTTCCCGAAACCGAGTCCAAGAAAGAGTAGACTCATCAAGCTTTGCTATGAGAAGCTCGTACCAGTCAAGGGCAAGCTCTTGCAACAGGCTAGATGATACAAGAACTCTATTGTGGTCAGAAAGATCCATGCGAGAGAAGATGCGCTCGCTCGTACGAATCCAATCTTGGACCTTTAGAACAGACTCAAAGCCTTTGAACGACTTTCCTCCGAGATGAGCGAAATCACTGCACATGCACACAAAGACAGACTTGTGCGGAGGAGACGATGGAGTAGGAGCTGGAGGCTGAGTGCTCCTAAATAACTCCATAAACTGATCAGAAGACATATAAATGCCGTCCGGATGCGAACCGCTGGATTGCCCAGCATCCGAGCGTCGTCCTCTGCCTCTTCCAGCCATTAGCTGAAAGTTAAGACAGATAAAGATTATTCATAGGGTAGATATCATTAATTCAATAAGGAATACTACAGAATTAAAATGCATTCCTAGACGTATTCCCAAACTTCTATCTACCCCAAAGGACAAGAAAAGGTCAAAGACACGATGGCTAAGGGATTCGTAACACTTGTATTACACTGAGATGTACTGTAATATGTGTTTCTATTCTGTGTTTATCATATTTGTTCTGAACTCAGCTTTGATACCAAGCTGTGACGCCTCACATCGAGACCCACATTAACATAGAGTATTACTAGGTAATATTGTCTGCTAATGCGAAGAATAGGGCTGGTTAGGAGCAACCATCTATAGACTTGTCTTAAATATCTATTGAATATGTCGACAAATGCTATATTTTTTTTCTATCTCAAGTGGATCGACCTATCCAATAAATACTTAATACAAAGCCATAGGTGGCTATAGGATCTATCAGAACAAAATAAAACAACTCAAATGCAAAACACATCACAGAACTATAGATCATCACACATATATATACATATACAGATACATCACAGAGTATACAAAATGATACATGTCAAGTGGTATAACAACCACAATATACAAGCGATTCAAAAGAATATACATAATAGAGTAGCAAACCAAAAGGACTACACAAAAAGCTATAACAAAAAGAGCTAGCAAAATAGTCCATGCGGAAGCAGAATAGGCTAAGTCCAAATGTACATAACCTGAAAGACCTCGGTCTGACCCGAGTATAAATACATGGGTCAGGGTCAGTCTAGCTAAACAAATCAGTTTAAGAGAAAATATGATAATATGAGAATAGGATAGAGGTGATGTTCTCCTTAGTAAGAAGAAACAATACTAAGTAAGTATAAGCATAAGTTTGATATGTATCACTACACATTATATAGTCTCAAAAGAGATAGAACAACCCATAAAACGCTAAAAGTAGCGAGCCTCATATCATCGACATTTCATAAAACATCAAAGCTCGGACAAAACTGTATTATAAACAGGGAAAATTCAACTACAGGAAATAATGAACAGAAGCTAATTTTTTTCACAGTTTCAAGCTTTGGCACTTTTGTTTTTGCAAGATTGCGAACTTATACAACTCACCTTGATGATAGATGATATAAGCTTGGATTTTTGATGAAAATAGGAGCTTTGCTTGAGATTACAAGCCTTTAGAACCCGTAGAAAGCAAATACAGAACATGCAAACAACATACATGAAATAATTTTAGAAAGCTATTTACTGTAAAAGAATTTTGTGATGAAACTGTATGATTTGGAGTTGTATACATTTGATTTATCTTTATCTTGAAAAAAGACTTGAATTTTGGTGAGTTTAATTGATGATTGAGCTTGATTTGTAATTTGATAAATTTTGTTTACCGACTTTTGTTTTCAGGTTGGAGAAGGAAGAAGAGACTGAAAATGAACGTACTGCTAAACACTACTTCCTCTTTTCTTAACTAGGTTAAGATTAAATGGGCTAATTGGGTTTGATAATTAAAATAAATAAAATGGCTTAAGGTTTAAATCAACACTTAACAAATAAATGTGTACATATCACATATACACAAAATAAAAATTCATTTTCTCTCAAGTTTTACACAAGAAAAATGTGAAAACTTGTATACAAATAAAATAAAACATTTTCTATCATATAAAAAGATTAATTTATATTTTTAAAACATTTTTATTATTAAAAGCCTTTATTTAACAAAAATACACCATTTATACAAATAAATGGATAAAACCATTATTTTTAACTTCTAAAATTCCACAAACTTTATTTTCTCACTTAGAAAAATATTTCAAACCATTTCAAAACATTATTTATAGCAAAAATTTATGTTTAACCCAATTTCCACCTTTTATTTCAATAAACCACCTTTAAAATTTACACACTTCTTTTGAAAATTATTAAAAGAAGCAAATGGACAATAATTAATATAATTATTGCATTTTCTCTAAAATGAAATCATTTTCATTATTTAAAGCCCATATTCCATTTATTATCACTCCAAACAAAATAAAATAAAGCCTGGAATTCCATTTTCTCATTTTAAATTCCAAAATCCATTGTTTATTCTAAATAAACAATTTAATTTCTCCAATTTTAATTTAACTTACAATATTAAATTATAATTATCCTTATAATTCAATATTGAAAGGTAATCTCCAAACCAAGGTTGTTACATAAATAGTCAAAGATAAGAGCAGAAATCACCTCCTAATAGTTAGTGGATGCATTTCCTTATCGTTTGTCCTAGGAGAACAGAACGAGATTTATACGCACATACAACATCAGCGGAGATGACTATGCCATATAACTCACGTGTTTCTCCTAGATATTTTCAAAGTTATATTTTGGGTCCATATTTGATAGTCAGTTTTTAAACTATCAATATAAATAAACAACAACCTATTCCATTTGAGATTTATTTATCCATAGCAACCACTAAGCCTCAAAACAAATCTTTATTTAATAAATCTCTTTTCAAAATGTTTGTATAAAACATTCATATATTTATCTCTCTAACATAAGTATACCAAGAAAACATTTGTGAATAACTTCTTACTTCCAAATCTGGTTAAAAAGGGTTAAACAAATGTTGTTTAAATTGAAGGTAAGGACAACCCTAAACACTATTCCTTTGGTGTTAAGTGTGGAACAGATGTTCCATACCACCGTTTTTAAAAGGTCAGTTTAGAGCAACCCAGATTTCAAATTCTTCCTATATTTATTTCGATAAATCCTTTTTATAAAATCTATTTCATTCATGAAATCTCTTTAACCTGAAATCCAAATCCATTTCAAAATAATTTCCAACTTCCCAAATTCATTTATATAACCATTCATAAATATTCAAGGTCATTTATAAAACTTGCTTTTGTAAATATCTAAACTTTTAATATAAATTTCTTATAAATATCCAAACTTTTTATAACTCCCTTTGCGAATATCCAAATCATTTTCTAAAAATCCTTTTATTAATACCCCAAAATCATTTATAAAACTTATGTATAGAACTTTTCCTTTTTAAACAACTTCCTAAATGACATTGATCAAATTAGCTTCCCTTAATAAGCAATCCATTTTGTAAATCTCCCTTATTTATGAAATCTTCTTTGCTTCAAAACTCAAATCCATTTACCCAAACACTTTATAAATTTCCAAATTACTTTAAATATCTTGTTCAAAATGCAATAACTTTGAAACCATTTCAAAAGAAAATGAAATATTTATCCTTACAAAATCAAACGGAGGCTTAGCGACCACAATGGTGCTTTTAATTTGATTTTACTTATCCATTATAACATGGTACCACATAACGACAAGTATATAAAGGATCAACACATAACAATCAATCAATTTAAGTAAATCTCCAAGTTAATTGTAACAGCAGAATGGTGTTATGTTCTGCTAATAGATGTCATTTAGTTTTCTTAATCATATGGGGTTACTTAACGGTAAGCAACACAGAAATCCCTTGATTTAGAACAAATTTGAAAAGAAAACAATTTAAAACAAAACTGATTTCTTAAACTTAAAGCAATTTTAAAAATAAATTAAAACTCTAGTAAATGAGAATCAAATCTTTGTTAAATAATAATTAAACTTTAATTAAAGATAATTAAACCTTAATCAAACCTTATTAAACATAATTAACTTTAATCAAAGATTAATTAAATAAAACTCTTTTTTAAAATAATAATTAATTAATAATTATCTTAAACAAATAATTAAATAATAATTAATTAATCCTTAAGTAATAATTAAATAAAAATTAACTTTAACTAAGTAACAAATCATGATTAACTTAATTGATTAACATTTAAGTATAAATACCATTATTAACAAATGATTAATTATTAATTACCTTTATTAAGTAATTAATCAATTAAATAATCATTTAATAAATGAATAATTAAATAATTAAAAAAAATTCTCTAATTACTTTATTAAAGTTAGAAAACATTTCTAAAACTATTTCTAAGTGAAAACAAGTTTGGATTAGAAAACTAGTTAAATTTATCCGAACTGCGCGTATAACGACTATCGGTATACGGACCCGTAATTTCAAAACTTGAAAATTTTGGTTTCCTACTTTTAAAACATCCCTTCTGAACTCTTATCCTCTTTGAAACATGAAAATTAACTTTTTAAAACCAAATTAATGTTTTAAACCTGAAAACTTTTCTCTTTGAAACTAAAATCAAACTTTCGACAAAAAACGAATTTCTACATCGCTTTTGATTAGTGAATCACTACCTTTATGTCATGACCCATAGAAAAAATATAATATTTAATCAAAATTCCACATCATAACATTATAGTACAATCACAAGCAATAATATTACTTCATAAATACTAACTTCTCCAATATTCAAGGAAAAATCTTTATCGCCTACTCAAAATTCGGCATAAGCAATCAACTCCAAATCAAAATATATGCAAGCATACACAACATATAACATTACCACATACTTAAGCAACACTTTAACTCATAAATTTTACAACTTTAAAAATTTAGTGGCTTGAGTTAAAAAAACGAAATTTACTCACCAAACTTCACTAAAACTTGAATTCGACGTAGATCTTGGTATTAACTTGCAAATGAGAAGACTTTAGATTCCTTTACACCTAAATTAGGCTCATTCATGCATGTTTTTGGGCTCGTCCATGGATGTTTTAGAGGTGTAGGGGTTTGCTTTATGAAGAGAAGAGGTTTGGAAGTGAATGGAAGGTGTTTGGTAATATTTTTACACTATTTTATCTATCTTTTATCATAGAAATTTGGAGAAGGAAGCCATTGAAATACATGAAGATAAGAAGAGGGTTTTGACATGAGAATGTAAATGAAAAAGAAAGAAGAGGATGTAGGAATGAGAGGGGTATGTATAGGCTTAGGAATTTACTAAAATATGTAATGTGACTTAATAAAATAATATATACATGCATGCATGCACCCATACCTCCCCTCTCCCTCACATATACATGTTACCCCCTCCTAGGCCATGTTGTAGGGTACTTAAGGTATGGCATGCGATTTGTATATATATTATGTATATATATGTCTTTTATAACATAATTTGTCACATCCACTTTTATGTTTAATTAAATATGTGCTAGTATGTAAATAAGAGTGTTTTATTATTACTAAGCCTGTCATATGTAAATGTGTGCATGTTGCACCAAGTGTGCACAACGTTCCCGATGACTTTCGGGTGTCGAAAAGTCAAAATTTCGAAAAACGTTCTTCGGTCACATTTTCTACTTTTATTTGAACTATATATATTGGTAAACAAATTTTGAAAACTTTTTTATCATCATTATTAAATAATTAAAATAGATTTATTTGCTAATAAAAATTCCATTTATTGATTGTATAAAATATATTTAAATAGTCTATTTCAAAGTGGCAAAATCCTCGGTCGTTACTAATCTATTTTACCATCATTTGTTGTTATTTGAAAGAGTTATATTTTAGCTATAAAATCTATTATCTGAATATTTAAAATTTCCTAAATATTTGCAAATCAAGGGCGTAAAATTCTTGGTTGTTACACCAAGTATATGAATAATAGAAATACAATAAAAATTAAATCAGAAAATTACCTTAGGTTGTTGCCAAAAATCACACCTTGAATGATGAATCGATTGTGACGCCCCATCTCGAGACCTACATTAACAAAGAGAATTACATAGTAATTCTGTCTGCTAATGCGGAGAATAGGGCTGGTTAAGGGCGACCATCATAGTCTTGCATTAGATAAGAGCGTATGTTAGTTTTGGCACTTATTTTTTTTTCATTTCATCTTGAGTATTCGACATACTTAGCTCTTATCAAATGCAAGACTATGATGGTTGCCCTTAACCAGCCCTATTCTCTGCATTAGGAGACATAATTACTACGTAATTCTCTTTGTTAATGTGGATCTCGGGGTGGGGCATCACATCGATGCTTATATATTGTTGAATCAACCTCTAGAGCTTGCAATGATCAAGAGGTATGAAACACCTTTAATAAATAGATTTAATTTGTATTTATTTTGGGATAATTTATGACGCAGCAGCGGAAATAACAAAACGATGATTCTGTGAAAGTAGCGATCGATGGAATGAAGAATACCGAATGGCCCAAATTCGTTGATCCGAAGATACCGAATTCTAGCTATCTTCGTCACATTGATAGCGCACTATACCGTGAAAGAAGATCTTCAATTCTTCAAGCGTTGATCAAGCGCACTTGATACCGCGAATCGGCTTCAGCAATCGTTGAATCGAGCGCACTCGATTAACCGAAAGTGGAGATAAGAGATTACACTCAACTACCAATTTGGTGAAAGCACAAAGCTAACAAAACAAAAGTTTTTATTCAAATCAACTAAACTATTACAAATGGCACCACCGGCCTATTTATAGAAGTTACAACGCACACACAGAAATTTGTACAACACTTAGGTCGGCACCGACCTAACACACCCAACGACTTACGACTTATAACAGAACGACCTAAAAACATGCGACTTAACAATATGTACAACGACTTAAAAATAGGACGACTCAACGACAACATAGAATTATAACAGCCCATAGGTCGTTTACGACCTAAATACAACAAAGCTCAACAAAATACCCACGACATACGACTTAAGACCTAACGACTTATCAATGCTCACGAGTTAACATTGCCACGACCTAAAATTCAGCGACTCAAAAGACAACAGCTACATCACTTTACGTGACCTAACTAGGTCGTAGGTCGTACGCGACTTATCTTAGGTCGTGAGCTCCCTTCTTCAGCATACTCGTTAGGTCGTAGACGACCTAAATCACTTCCCTTAAGTCGTAGCCGACTTAAGCCTTGCGTATTCTCAACTCGTGCTGCTACTTCGTTATCTCGTGGCGCTCCTCCTGTAGTCTTAGATCGTACATGATCTAAAGATCCCGAACGACTTAAGCCCTTGTTAGGTCGTAAACGGTCTAAAACGTGCTCCTTAGGTCGTGTGCGAGTTTCACTAGGTCGTTGGAGTTTCTTAAGGAAATAGTTAGGTCGGTCACGACCTAGGACATCATTTTGTATCCCTTCCTTGTTAGCTTCTTTGTTCTTGGGTCGTAGACGACCTATCAGTTCTGAACGACTTACGAGTTTGTTAGGTCGGTCACGACCTACTACTTGGCCTGCATCATCCTCCCCTGGTTGAGAGAAATTTGTCCTCGAATTTGCACTTTCCTCCTCCGCAACACACTCATCCCCATGATACGGAACTAAGTATTTGATGTTAAACACATCAGAAGTATGAACATTATCCGGCAATTCCAATTGATACGCGTTCTCATTGATTTTCTTCAAAAATTTTACTGGACCAATCTTCCGTGCTTTTAATTTATTGTATGTTCCCACCAGAAAACGATCCTTTGTTAACACTGCATAAACCAAATCACCTTCATTAAATTCAACACTCCTTCGCTTCAGATCCGCAGATCGTTTGTACTTCTCATTCGCCTTTTCCAATCGTTCCCCAGCGATCTGTTTACCACCTCCGTTTGTCCATCAGTTTGTGGATGGTAAGCACTACTAAAATTCAGCTTCGTTCCGACCATCTTCCACAAACTTAGCCAAAAATGACTCAAAAAACGAGTATCCTATCCGACACAATAGATTCTGGCAATCCATGAAGTCGATATATTTCTTTGAAAAATAACTGAGCAACATGAACAGCATTTGCTGTCTTCTTACAAGCAATAAAGTGTGCCATTTTCGAAAATCGGTCAACCACCACATAAATGGAATCGTTCCACCTTTGAGTTCGCGGTAACCCCAAAACAAAATCCATACTCACATCAACCCAAGGCTTAGTTGGTACAGGTAACGGCATATATAATCCAGCATTGGTCGCAGTTCCTTTCGACACCTGATAGATATGACATCGCTCCACAAACCTTTCCACTTCTTTCCTCATTGAAGGCCAAAAATATGACTGTGAAATCAATTGTAATGTACGGTCTCTTCCCACATGACCTTCCTCATGTAACTCCTTTACAATCTTCATACGTAAGCTGCACTTCGGTATACATAATCGATTTCCTTTAAAAAGAAAACCATCCACCATTACAAACTCATCCGTCTTCCCCTCCTTGACTTCATCAACAAACTTTGAAAAGTAAGGATCATCGACAAATAATTCTAGCAACACATCAAACCCTGTCACTTCAACCTTCATTGTAGTCAACAGATGATTCCTTCGACTTAATGCATCTGCTACCCGATTCGTGATTCCCGATTTATGCTTTACCACAAATGTAAATTGTTGTAAGTATGCAATCCACGAAGCATGCCTTGCTGCAATCTTGTCCTGTCCCTGCATATGCTTCAACGCTTCATGATCAGTATATAAAACAAATTCTTTATGAAACAAGTAATGTCTCCAGTGTTTCACGGCTTGCACGATAGCATAAAACTCCATATCATATGTACTATATCTCATCTTTGCTCCTGATAACTTCTCACTGAAATATGCAATAGGACGTCCCCTCTGACTCAACACCCCTCCAATGCCAACCTTGGATGCATCAGTATGTAGTTCAAACAATAACTGAAAATCTGGTAATGCTAAAATTGGCGCTGACGTCAAAAGTTCTTTGATTCGTTCAAAAGCAACCCCTGCTTCCTCCGTCCATGCAAACTGTTTACCCTTCATACAATCAGTCACAGGCGCCATCACACTACTAAAGTGTGGAATAAACCTCCGATAAAATGAAGCCAACCCGTGAAAACTTTGAACTTCTGTTATAGTCTTGGGTTGTGGCCAATCTCTAATTGCTTCGACTTTACTCTGGTCAACCTGTATTCCGTCTCTCGATACAACATATCCCAGAAATAAGACACTCCGTGCCATAAACACACATTTCTTAGTAGCAGCATAGAATTTTTCTTCACGAAGGATAATTAACACTTTCCTCAAATGCTGAACATGCTCCTCTGTACTAGCACTGTAGATCAGAATATCATCAAAGTAAACTACCACAAATTTCCCAATGTACGGCCTGGAAATTTGGTTCATCACTCTCATGAATGTACTTGGTGCATTCGATAGACCAAACGGCATCACCAGCCATTCATACAACCCTTCCCTCATCTTGAATGCTGTCTTCCATTCGTCCCCTGGTCTAATGCGAATATGATGATAACCACTTTTAAGATCAATCTTTGAAAAGATCACAGACCCACTGATTTGATCTAACAGATCATTAAGCCTCGGCGTCGGAAATCTGTATCTGACTGTTATCTTGTTCAATGCTCTACTATCTGTGCACATCCTCCACGTTCCATTCTTCTTGGGTACCAACAAAGCTGGCACTGCACAAGGACTCAAACTTTCCAGAACTCGCCCTTGTTCCAGTAATTCCTCCACCTGTCTCCTTAACTCTTCGTGTTCCCTGGGACTCATCCGATAGTGTGGTCTATGAGGCAATGTAGCACCTGGCACCAAGTCAATCTGATGTTGTATGTCTCTAAGCGGTGGTAACTCCTTCGGTAACTCCTTTGGAAACACATCTTCGAATTCCTCCAAAACTGGTTCCACTTCTTTTGGAACTTCAGCAACTTCACTGCTTTCATGCCCAATCAACATAAAAACTTCAGGACTCTCTTCTATCTCTTCCACGAACTCCTTCAATGTCAACAAAGTTTTCAATTCCTCCATCTCCTCCAGTTTGTTCTCATTCTGCTGTTGCTTTTTCGGAACTAAGGTGATCTTCGTGCCCTCGAACAAGAAACTATAACTATTCGTTCGACCATTATGCTATACTTCACGATTGTACTGCCACGGCCTTCCCAACAGCAAATGGCAAACATCCATGTCAACCACGTCACACCAAACCTCATCCTTGTATTTCTTTCCAATAGAAAATGGAACATGAGCTCGCCTCTCTACTTTTACTTCTCCTTTCCTCAACCAAGCAAGTTTATATGGACTAGGATGTTTCTCCATTTTCCGTTTCAACTTTCTCACAGCTTCCGTGGAAATGATATTATCACAACTCCCAGAATCAATGACAAATTTACAGACCTTTCCCAAAATAGTGCATGTTGACTGAAAGATGTTACTCCTCAACCAACTCGACTTTTCCTCCTGCTTCGGTGTTAAACAAGATCTTCGTAGCATCAGATTACATCCCTCGTCTCCCGACACTTCTTCTTCCTCATCACGCTGTGAATTGAGATCTTCTTCGACATCCTCATCCTCCACTTCAACAATCATAGTTCTCTTCTTCGGTTTTGGACATTCGCTACTCTTATGACCCATTTCCTGGCAATTATAGCATTTGAAATTGGTATTGACTTTAGGTTTAGCCACTTCATGAACAACTGGCTTATTCGATGCTTTAGGAAGATTAGAACTACTACCTGCTCCTTTGTTCTGCCCCGTAAAACTCGGAAACACACCTCCCCCACGCCTTCCTTGTTTCTCCCAAGCCAACGCCTTTTGATGTGCTTCGGCCACAGATTTAGGGTCGAACATGTTCACCATATCTTGGATCTGTGCTCTAAGTCCACCGACAAATCTCGCGGTCAATTGTTCTTCTCTCTCCATGATATCATTTCGAGCAATTAACTGGTAGAACTCATCTGCATAATCAGCAACCGTCTTCGTCCCTTGCCTCAAGTTCTGTAATCTCTGATACATTAGTGATTGGTAATTATAGGGCAAGAACGTAGCCGTCATCAATTTCTTCATATTTTCCCAAGCAACAATCTTTGACTTCCCCATCCGATCCCTAGTAAGTTTGGTTTGCTGCCACCATGCCATAGCTCTCCCCCTCAACCTAGTAGCAACCAACTTCACTTTACGATTTTCTGAAACCTCCTTGAAGTCAAAAATTTCCTCAACATAAGCTAGCCAATCAAGAAATTCCTCGACCTGCATACCTCCCTTGAATTCTGGAATTTCAGTTTTCATCCCAGATTCCCACTTGTGATCATACTCCGACTGATTTCTTCCTTGTCCACGTCCTCGTCCATGAACACTACCACCATCATACTCTTCTTCAAAATCTGATGTATATCGATGTCGATCCTGACCACCAACATCTCTACTCCCATCACGTCTTCCACCAACATCCCTTCTATCTACATTCCTCCGTTCACGATCATTCACATTCCTATCACGCCTTCGATCGTCATCATTTCTATAACAATCTCGGTTCGCACTTCTGTGATCATTATCAACACTTCTCTCCCGATTGGAATGTGGCGAGACTCTACTTCCCCCATGGTTAGATTCAGGTGAAACCCTTCTCCGATTCTGATTCATCTCCAACATTACCTTCTCTAATCGTCCAATCCCTTCATTAAGCTTTTCACTCAAGTTTTCATTAATTCGTTGCTCCATCTCATCAGCTTCTTCTCTTCTATACAAAGCTTTTACATTCTGATGGCGATTAGCTCTTCTTGGTGGCATGATTGATTCAAATAATCTTTGACTTTCGGCCTTGAACAAACAAATGATCAAATGATACCAAATGATACACTTTCAATCTACTCTTGGCTCCAACTCCAAATTTCAAACACCTTTCGAACTTAGATCCAAAATGATGTGGATCGAAAACTCCAACCTCGTTGTAATTTCACGATGAACACGACGAACACAAACTTCTCCAAATAATGCAACTTTCAATCTCTAATACTTCTACTTAGCTCGGCACTACACTTCAAGCTCGGCTAACACTTCAACTTCGAAATTCTCGGCTCCAAGACTCGATTTAGCTATGATTGGCTAAAACAAGCTCCGATACCAAATGACGCAGCAACGGAAATAATAAAACGATGATTCTGTGAAAGTAGCGATCGATGGAATGAAGAATACCGAATGGCCCAAATTCATTGATCCGAAGATACCGAATTCTAGCTATCTTCGTCACGTTGATAGCGCACTATACCGTGAAAGAAGATCTTCAATTCTTCAAGCGTTGATCAAGTGCACTTGATACCGCGAATCGGCTTCAGCAATCGTTGAATCGAGCGCACTCGATTAACCGAAAGTGGAGATAAGAGATTACACTCAACTACCAATTTGGTGAAAGCACAAAGCTAACAAAACAAAAGTTTTTATTCAAATCAACTAAACTATTACAAATGGCACCACCGGCCTATTTATAGAAGTTACAACGCACACACAGAAATTTGTACAACACTTAGGTCGGCACCGACCTAACACACCCAACGACTTACGACTTATAACAGAACGACCTAAAAACATGCGACTTAACAATATGTACAACGACTTAAAAATAGGACGACTCAACGACAACACAGAATTATAACAGCCCATAGGTCGTTTACGACCTAAATACAACAAAGCTCAACAAAATACCCACGACATACGACTTAAGACCTAACGACTTATCAATGCTCACGAGTTAACATTGCCACGACCTAAAATTCAGCGACTCAAAAGACAACAGCTACATCACTTTACGTGACCTAACTAGGTCGTAGGTCGTACGCGACTTATCTTAGGTCGTGAGCTCCCTTCTTCAGCATACTCGTTAGGTCGTAGACGACCTAAATCACTTCCCTTAAGTCGTAGCCGACTTAAGCCTTGCGTATTCTCAACTCGTGCTGCTACTTCGTTATCTCGTGGCGCTCCTCCTGTAGTCTTAGATCATACATGATCTAAAGATCCCGAACGACTTAAGCCCTTGTTAGGTCGTAAACGGTCTAAAACGTGCTCCTTAGGTCGTGTGCGAGTTTCACTAGGTCGTTGGAGTTTCTTAAGGAAATAGTTAGGTCGGTCACGACCTAGGACATCATTTTGTATCCCTTCCTTGTTAGCTTCTTTGTTCTTGGGTCGTAGACGACCTATCAGTTCTGAACGACTTACGAGTTTGTTAGGTCGGTCACGACCTACTACTTGGCCTGCATCATCCTCCCCTGGTTGAGAGAAATTTGTCCTCGAATTTGCACTTTCCTCCTCCGCAACACACTCATCCCCATGATACGGAACTAAGTATTTGATGTTAAACACATCAGAAGTATGAACATTATCCGGCAATTCCAATTGATACGCGTTCTCATTGATTTTCTTCAAAATTTTTACTGGACCAATCTTCCGTGCTTTTAATTTATTGTATGTTCCCACCAGAAAACGATCCTTTGTTAACACTGCATAAACCAAATCACCTTCATTAAATTCAACACTCCTTCGCTTCAGATCCGCAGATCGTTTGTACTTCTCATTCGCCTTTTCCAATCGTTCCCCAGCGAGCTGTTAACCACCTCCGTTTGTCCATCAGTTTGTGGATGGTAAGCACTACTAAAATTCAGCTTCGTTCCGACCATCTTCCACAAACTTAGCCAAAAATGACTCAAAAAACGAGTATCCCTATCCGACACAATAGATTCTGGCAATCCATGAAGTCGATATATTTCTTTGAAAAATAACTGAGCAACATGAACAGCATTTGCTGTCTTCTTACAAGCAATAAAGTGTGCCATTTTCGAAAATCGGTCAACCACCACATAAATGGAATCGTTCCACCTTTGAGTTCGCGGTAACCCCAAAACAAAATCCATACTCACATCAACCCAAGGCTTAGTTGGTACAGGTAACAGCATATATAATCCAGCATTGGTCGCAGTTCCTTTCGACACCTGATAGATATGACATCGCTCCATAAACCTTTCCACTTCTTTCCTCATTGAAGGCCAAAAATATGACTGTGAAATCAATTGTAATGTACGGTCTCTTCCCACATGACCTTCCTCATGTAACTCCTTTACAATCTTCATACGTAAGCTGCACTTCGGTATACATAATCGATTTCCTTTAAAAAGAAAACCATCCACCATTACAAACTCATCCGTCTTCCCCTCCTTGACTTCATCAACAAACTTTGAAAAGTAAGGATCATCGACAAATAATTCTGGCAACACATCAAACCCTGTCACTTCAACCTTCATTGTAGTCAACAGATGATTCCTTCGACTTAATGCATCTGCTACCCGATTCGTGATTCCCGATTTATGCTTCACCACAAATGTAAATTGTTGTAAGTATGCAATCCACGAAGCATGCCTTGCTGCAATCTTGTCCTGTCCCTGCATATGCTTCAACGCTTCATGATCAGTATATAAAACAAATTCTTGTGACAATTTACGAACAAATTGTTTTCTAGTGCAGATCTACAATTTGTTCGTAAATTGTCACAAGAGTTTCAATCGAACAAGTCCAAAAATTAACCGACGAAGTAAACGCAAGCGTTTCATACCACTTGTTTTGCTAAGCCGTTTAATTATATTTTCTCATACGAATGAGGTAAAGGTTTGTATATACTAATAGATTGGAAAACGGTTTTAAGAAACGAGCTTTGATATTGAAAATAGAGTTGAAATCGTTTTAATGAAAGAGTTTTGATATTTAATACTAGTATAGAAAACCTTTATATTTTGAAGTGACAAATCATAGAAGTGATTGTAGAAACAATCAATCATAAAAATTCACGTTCGAAGACGTGAGTAAAGTTCAAAGAAATCAATTCTCAAAACCATCAAAGTAAGAAGTTCGGTTAAATGGCTTTCGGATAAGATTGCCTACGCAGAGTAATACGGGGTTCGACCTGCCCGGTCAGGTCGCGGGGGTCCAGGGGGCAGCGCCCCGTCAAAACGGTACGACTTAGTGAAGACAAGCGACCTAAGTTTAAAAAGGCGGGCGACTTAACAAAGTGGCCGATAATAAATGATAACAACAAAAAGGGAATCAACCCGATTTGATTAGAGTTGGATATTCAAGCTAAAAAAACAACTAGGCAAAACACAGCAGATTCAGACGTCTGAGATCAAGAATTCAGACGTCTGAATCTGGAAAATAAACTATTTTCCAGAACGGAATTCAGACGTCTGAATCCTAGATTTCAGACGTCTGAAATAGGCACTTTTTAGCCTATTCCTTTTCTGGTTCTAAACGAACCAATTCAGACGTCTGAAACTTTGATTCAGACGTCTGAATGCTGGAAGAAGAAAATTCCCAGTATTCCATTCAGACGTCTGAACCATACGTTCAGACGGCTGAATCTGTTATTCAGGGCATTCCCTGAACCTAGGCTAAAAAAATGGCCAAACGACATTGATAACGATCGGTCGAGCCACAACGACTCAGGAATTGCACAAGGATAAGTGTTAGGAATTCATACCTAACAATCGAAGATAATTATTGACTTAGATGTGAGATAAAAATCTCACCTTTGAACCCAAACGAATGAAGAAGATGCTATGGAGCAATGGCAAGAGCAACTACTCTTATTCCAACTCAACAAGCTTGAATTCAAAGCTTAAAAAGAAGAACATTCCCAAAGTTAGGGTTAGGAATTTCTGAAATTGGAAGGAGAAAGAGTTGGAGAAGGAGAAGGAGATGCTTACCAATAGGTTCTCTTTGAATTTGGAGCTAGAACTTGATTTGCAAATGGAAACTAGGGCTTGGGAATTCTAATTTCCCATCTCTCCCACCATTGTTGCTCTAGAACTGAAATGAGGAGGAAGTGAGAGTGAGTGGAGAGGAGAGGTTCAGATTTGGGGGTTAAGTTGGCAAAGGGGCTGAACCCAAAACCAAACCCAAAGTGAAAATGGTCAAATTTTGACTAGCTCCAAACATATCGAAGTTTACACTCAAAAAGATCGCAAACGACATTTTGAACTCAATGGAGGTGGTCTCGAGTCCTAATTCGACTGTTTGCAAAAAGTAGCTTTTCGGACCAAAATCCGACGAACGATGAAATATTTAAATAAAATATCTAAATATAAAATCGATAAATATGCGGGTTGTTACACCCAGTCAGGAGGAGCTTCGGCTCATCAGGAGGAGCTTCGGCTCAAAGTCCGCAATGGGGGACTATACCCAGTCAGGAGGAGCTTCGGCTCAAAGTCCGCAATGGGGGACTATACCCAGTCAGGAGGAGCTTCGGCTCATCAGGAGGAGCTTCGGCTCAAAGTCCACAATGGGAGACTATACCCAGTCAGGAGGAGCTCCGGCTCATTTTTATAGGATTGGCCATCCTCTTTCTCTTTTTATGATTTTTGGATTTCTTGTTTTGATTTCTGGATTTTTATGTCATTGACTTGTTATGAGTACAAGTTTAGGGTATGATGCCCTCTTTGGATCTTTGAGAAGATTCTTGTGATATTGATCATTTCTCATCGGTTGATCTCCTGTTGATCATCATTTTCATACTTATAGTAGTATGTCCGTATGGGTATTCTATGTTTATGCCATATCTATTATTTTATATCATGTCATCTGATATTTATAGTTAGACTGATCCGTTTATTATTTTCTTAAATAATACTCGGGTCAAACCGAGATGTTACAGGTGCTTCTGCTTGACTTCCTCCCGGGATTTGCTACTCTGACTTTTGGCTAACTACTCTAGTTTAGTAGTTTTTGTTTGTATACATTTGAGATTAGACTCCTTGATGTATACATATTCTATTATCTTGCACTTGTATCTATTCATTCGTGTTATTGTGGATCTTATTTGACCACTACTCTGATGTACACTTTCATGTGTTATATTCATATCTATTTCCGCCTTTATGATATGAATTGTCTGTGACTGATTTGTGTTACGTTTATTTCTATATTTGTTTTCGAAGATTATATATAGCCACCGTGTGATAGCTTTGAGTTTGTATCGGTATGTCGGATTTCCTCCTTAAATGATATGCATTCTATACTATCTGACATATCGATGCTCGCACAAAGAAGTTACATGGATGGTCGCTCCTCAACAGCCTTATTCTCCGCGCTAGTTGACAGCATTACTCCGTAGTGTTCTTGGCTAGCGTGGGTATAGAGGTGGGGCGTCACACGATACTTGGTAGTAATGATTATTTACAACTAAATTTCTTTTTAACCCTATATCATAGTAGGACTTATGGAATTTGGTTTTGGTCAAAATTCAAACATCATCCACATTTAACTCAAATAGTCCAAACCCAAAATCCTTGGTTCAGTAATAATAATTATTAACCGTACTACTCTAGCGAGAGACATTGGCTTTGAGTTTACTACAATTTACCTTGCTACTAACCTCATATAATCGAGGGGACAAATTCTATATTGAATAGTGTTTTACTTCCAATGCTTCCATCCAGATCCAACTATAGTCATTCAGTGGACGCCATGCAATGATTTAACCATAATCAATGTGGGGTGTCCATGTTAAAGTTCAACAATATTCTCAAGTTGAGAGAACTATGTAATATCATCACTTCAATACTCTCTATTTGACCATAGTTATATTAACCAATAGATAACTCTCGAGTAAGCCATTCCATAGTTATCCAATAAATATTAGTACGTAACCCTTTGGTTCCACCAATAGTCATAAGTAATTCACTTCCCAACATTGGATAGTGTTATGCACTCTAGTCTCAACGGATGCATTGATATTCCATCTCGAGACATCTTGACTAGGAATACTTGAAATAATATGTTTCCTTACCGTGATAAATTTCTCATGATTAAGACACATTGTACTTGTTATAACATAACGTATCATTTAATGATTTTCTATCTAATATACATTAAATTAATTACTTACTTCTTACATCACAATATAATAAGTATATAATAGAATGAAAACATCTATATTTTAAACAAGATTAGTTATCGAGTTGAATAAATGTAACAAATTACATAGCTGCCCCTTGAGCATACCCCTAACTCTATCATGCCCTATGCGAAATTCTATAATTTATTATAAATTATTTACTCTGTAATAAAATCTCATTCGAAATAAATAGTGTTTTTCTTTCTATTACATAGTTGTCATACTTTGTTATGTTAACAAATTATTTAATTTAAGTATACTTAATAAAAAATCTTTAAATAATATGTTATGTGATAGTAATTACAATGTGTTTTAATCATGAGAAAATTTTCATATTAAAAATAACATATTGGTTTAAATGTTCGTTATGAAGATGTTTCGAGAACAGGATATTAAAACATTTGTTGAGATCAAAGTACGTAACACTCTCTAGTAGTTGGGTAGTTATTACTCATGGCTTTTGGGAGGCACTAAGGGGCTATATATTATTAGTTATTTGATAACTATGGAATGACTCACTTATGAGCTTTCTGTTATTTAATATAACTAAGGTCAAACAAAGAGTCCCAAAGCAATGATGTTACACAATTCTCTCGACTTGAGAATACTGTTAAACTTCATGGTGGACACTCCACTTTGATTATATTTACATCTTGGCATAATGTCCATCGAACGACTGCAATTGGGTTTTAATTGAAAAATTGGAAGTGTAATACTATTCAATAGAGAATTTGTCTCCTCGGTTATATGAGCTTATTATTATTGTTAATTGTAGCCAACTCAAAGTCGAAGTCTCTACCAGAGTAGTATGACTAATAATTATTGTTATTATTAAACCAAGGACTTTGTGTTTGGACTAATAGAGTTGGATGATATTGGAATTTTGACCAAAACCAAATTCCATAAGTCTTAGATTGATATAGTTTTAACGGAAAGAACCGGCGTAAATAATTGCTATTACCAGGTACAGCTTAAAATTAGAAAGTTGGACTTTACCGATAAAATGTGTAAGTGATATATTCAACCAATTTTTTATGTCACTAGCTAAGGTGACATGCGAAAGTTAATATCCGAATTGTTTGATATTAGTCGCTAGCAGAATTTACATACTTGAAAGCCACAACCGCAAGGATGAATACTCTGAAATACCATACAATTTAAATTATAATTGTTATAAATTGATTAATATTTATGAAATACTAATCAATAAATTTTATTTGATTTTTTTAAACATCATCAATGTTTAATCGAGTGCATGTATAAAATTTATATATGTGCGTATGGATATACGATATTGATAAATACTTAAATTTTATTTAAATAAATAAATTAATGTGGATTTTGAATTTTTATGAGCCCATAATGCCCATAGTATGGTCAGGCATAAGGAGAAAGGGTATGGAGTTTTAAATGCTCAAATGTATATTTGAATTGGTAGAAAAGATAAAGTTAATAAAGGAGATTAGATCTCCACTTTTTGCTCCACCTTGATGCCTATTTAAAAGCCCTACCCACATTCATTTTAGTCTTCTCGCCATCCTATTCTAGCTGAAAATAACAAGTGGTACTAGCCATTCATTTCCAAAATAAATTAAAATCAAATCAAAATGAAATTGGTGTGCATCTCTAGTATACTGCAATTTCTAGAGGTGGTTCGATAAGATCTATAGAGTTGGTTCTTCGTCCAAGACGTATATCACAAGCTACAGATTTTGGTAAGATTTTAATTTCAATGTTATTCATAATCATATATGCTGACCAATTCATTTATGCTATCTAGGTCCTGTTTATTATAACGAATACATACATACATACATACATACATACATACATATATATATATGTTTGTTGTCCAACATTATATATACCTATACATCAAAATAATTTTATGAAAAATTTCAAACACCATTACAATATTTGTATATTATTTTAGACTATACTTTAATAATTTGAAATTTTAAAATGATTTTTAGTTGATTTTAATAATTGTATAATATGATATATTTAATTATATAATTTTTGTAATTATATAATATGGTATATTTAATTATATAAGTTATTTAAAACTAATTTATAAGTATATATACATATATGTTTTTGGATTAAAAAATATATTATTTCGCATTATAATATTTAATATTTTTTGATATAAATGAGTGATCCTCCCAAGAAGGAGAGAACTCATATAATTTTATTCCATACTTAAAGAAAGAGGTGCTACAAGCCCGAAAGGTAGCAAAATATGTGGGCATGCGTGTGTGTAACGAATGACTATTCACATATATATGTCAAGAAAGTAAAGCGTGAGTGAATAATAGAGCATAATTAATTTTCCATTAAAATAAGAATGTTCAAAGAGTTATCATTATTTAATTTATATAAAAGGTTGTTACTTAAGGCTATATTGTGTCTCTTATTGCAAAAAACGAATTTTACCTTTAAGATGTCAATGAAACATTTTACTTCTTCAAGAAATTCTTTGAAGTAATAATTTTTGGCCAATTTGAAGCTAGTATCTGCAACCAAGTTATAACTAAAAAGCACAAACAATTATGTCAGATTATCATAAGGAATAATAATTTTATTGAACATATTTTGGTTCCTTTCAAACAGAAATAGTGAAGATAATATCGAGTAAGAGTCTATTGTCTTTGGCATACTGAAATCTAAAAATTTATTCCAGAAGTTGTCACAGTTAAAAATCAAAGTCGGTCATGTTATGATAAATTTTTGAAGTGTTTGAGCAAGAATAATATTATTTAATGAACACTTAAAATATATATGGGGTACGTTTTTTAGGTCTAAGTTGCAAAAAACATACTTTTTATTTAGGGGGAATTAGCTTAAAGGACGAAATTTTTTATTTTTTTAGCCTCAAGGACACAACTTTCATATTTTAGCTACAAGGACAAACATTCTTCCAAAATTACTCATAAGGACAAACCGCCAAAATTGCCAACCACCACTCCTTGCACCACCACCCGCTGCCATCACCTGCACCACCAGCCACGCCGCCGCTCCCAACACCACCACAATTGCCGAAATCTGAAATTTTAGTAGCAGGTTGACACTGCTGCTATGTAGTATCAGTTTCCTTTTATAAAATAAAATGATACTAGGTAGTATCATTAATGTCATTATAAACTAAAATATACATATACTTCTTCTTTTCCAACTTAAATTTACTCTTTCATAATCATCATTAATACATATCCTACTTTACATAAAGAAATGGTGCATTATTAATTCTTAAAACAAACAGAAAAATTGATACTGCACATTATCATTTATATCTACTATAAAAAACTGTTACTATCAAATGTGTATAAAACCACTATATCAAATATATATAAAATTGCTACTATCAAATGTATATCTACTACCAAAAAACCGCTACAATCAAATGTGTATAAAACTTCTACTATCAAATGTGTATAAAACTGCTACTATCAAATTTCTACCATCAAAATATGTATAAAACCGCTAATATCAAAAAGTGTATATGGTATCATTTACTACTGCTATTAAAAAACATAAAATATGAATAAAAATGCTACTATAATTCATAAATACTATTAAATGTGTATAAACTTCTACTATAATTCATAAATACAATCAACTGAGTATAAACTGCAACTACAATTCAATTTTTTTCATAAACTACTGCTATAAACATAATAAATGCACACTTAATCTATAAAATGGTACATTTGTTCAAAAAGTCCTAATGCTGCTACTATAATTCATAAATATTATTAAATGCATATAAACTGCTACTACAATTCAAAAAAAACAATTACAATTTAGAAACTGCTACTACAAGCATTATAAGTATTTAAAAATAAAATAAAATGATACTACAATTGTAATTTTATTACAAGTAAAATACAACAAACAACGTGGAACAAAACTGATACTATTTAGTATTATTTTATTCTTATTTAATTCAAATAAAATATTATTACAACTCGTAAAATGCCACTACAAAATAGCACTGTAGTCTAAGGTTACACATTCCACCTATAAAATGATATTACAAATCATAAAAATATTACTACAAAACAAAAAATGTTAAATACTTCAAAATTGCTACTGCAGTTCACAAAATAGGTACTACACAATACCACTATCCTTCTGCTATATTATATTGAAAGTTTGTCCTTCTAACTAAAAAATTGAGAGCATGTCATTGAAGCTAAAAAATTGATGAATTTTGTCCTTCATACTATTTTACTGTTTTATCTATGAGTAAATTCTTTTTCTTTAGAAATTTGATTGTATTTAATTTCTTATTTAGGATTAGCCGCATGTGTAGTTCTGTTTCGTAAGGAGCATTAACTTTCCAATTAATTTAAAAATATTTGATTTAGTCCATGAGAAATTTAAAAACTTATACATCAATTTTGAGGAAAACACAAATAGGATTTAATACTTTTATATATTTTAAATTCTTTTAAATGAATTAAATTGTATATTATTTATAAAAATTATGCCAAATCCATAAAGATTTATATAATAAAAGAACTTTTTCCAACACACACATACAAATGCGCACACACACACACACATTAATTAATAATCTATAAACTAAAATATTTTAAATTTGAATTTTTAGATAAATATTTATCTATATCTAGGTCTGTTCTAAATTTTTAAATTAACATAAGATATTTTAGATATTGATTCAAACTATTTTGAATTAGTCAAAATATTTATAAAAAAACTATAATAATAATAATAATTATTATTTATATAATATTCAAACCTACTATGGACAACAAATGTATATATAAAGAGAAAAATGCGTCTATTGTGGTGTAAATCCCAACACATGTAAATGTCACATTAGCCTCGTATACTTCCTATATGTTATACATGGACTATACACATATAAAATATAACATATTTAAATTAAATAAGACCTTTAATAAACAAATGAAATAAAATAAAGATTTTCTTTAAATTATTTTAGATTGGATCTAAAACAATTCGACTTCATAAGTGCAACAAAGATTCTAAATTGTAAAAAAAATTAAAATTCACCAATTTATCTCGTTGTGTGCTGGTCAAGTTCCATCATGTTGAATATGCAAGTATATGATTTTTGTTTGATGATAATAAACATATATATATATTTATTTATTTAAATGTATTTGTTAATGTACTATTTTATTTTTCACATAATTAAATAAATATTTGCTGAATAAAATAAATAACACAGAACTTAAATTCAAACAGATATTTTATTCAAACAAATATATTATTACAATTTTGAATAGTAAAAATTTGAGCTCTCACTATATATACACAATTGCAATTACAATACAATTTTGATTACATCACAATTTTCCATTTACAATGTTCACCTCACTACATTTCACTCATTCACTCGTATTTATCTTCAACTCTATTCTAGATTTAATCCAGCATTTGAGTTATCTGCAAAATAAACACCGATGCAGTAACATTGAAAAAGAAATATTTTTGCAGTGTAAAATAAAATGTGTTATTGAAAATATTATTTGCCTTAGTTATTTGGGTTGTTCGTCATCATATTCATTTTTTCAATTCATCATACACGAACAGCTTATGACATGCACAATGTATCACTATACATGCCACAAGGCCGTGCACACCAATATACACTTGATAAAACTACAGGGACAGGTGAGCACAAGGTCAAACCCAACCAAATGGCGGATTCAATTCAGGTGCAATACGAAAAACAAATCCAGATGAAAGTGTACACGAAACTCACGACCTCAAATACCGACACAATGCACATATATATATATATATATATATATATGTTAGCAGTGATGTACACATAAAGTCCAATTACAACATGAACTGGCTCGAAGATCCGATTCAAAGAAAATCACAAAGGCATTCAAAAGCAACCAAGGCATAAATGTAGACTTCAAGATGAACCAGATCTGGTAAAAATAAAAAGCAATTTGAGTTCACATGCAAAAACAATAAACAATGGAATGCAACTGAGGTGAACACACACACATAGATACATACATTTATGTATGTATGTATACAAATGGAGATGAACATTAACACAAAAGTTTGAAAAATTGCACAAGTGACTCGAAGGAGTTGAATGCAACCATAAGTGCACAAGAAACAATGAAGCAGAAACTAGACTTTAAGTACAAAGCACATAAACAAGTTTGGCCATAACACACTTACATATATGGGCGTCATATACGACCAGACTATATGCAACCAAGTGCATACATACGAAATAACATCAGACTCAAGTAAGTCATCACAGAAAAATGCAATGACCAGAGGCAACTCCAAGCAGACTCAAATATCATATGTACTGTACACTAGAACTAGAAACAAAAGCCCTAAACAAAATGAACAAAAATATCAAAATTGCACCAGAGACAAGTACACAAGTCATGTACATGATCAGAGGAGTGAACATTAATGAAGCATTGGACAAACTAGGCAAAGCAGTTTCAAAAAGTATAAAGTTAAAGCAAGCCTGGCAACATTGAAGCAAATGCACACTAGCTCGACTATTTTTTACAAGGCAATTTTTTCAAATCAATGTACATCAAGCCAGAGAAGGCTACACAAAGACCACATAAATATATATACATATATGCATATATATATATATATATGTATGTATGTATACACATATATGAGTCTAAATGAATGGGTCACACTACACCACACTACACTGAAACAAAGACCACAACAATGAACCGGTCAGGTGGAACAAAGGTCAAAGCCAGTGTAAAGTGAAGTGAAACAAGACCAGACCCAAATCAACCTTGAAGCTAAAAGTGCTCAAATGTACAAAATTGTAACCGAAGACACAATGCTACAAAGACCATTGAGCAAGTGATTGTGATCAAGCAGAGCAAACCGAAGCTATGCCAAAGAATATAAAAGTGCAGACCAACAGTGAAACAAAGTGGACAGGTCAATCAACCAAAGTGCAGTCAGCAAATTCAAACACTGTGACAACCCGACTTTTTCTCCACAAAAAAGTCGTATCATCTTGAAGAAAGAAAGGGATAGAAAGGAGAAAAGATAGAGAAGAAAGAAAGAACAACAGAAGAATCTCAACAGCGGAACGAATAAATTATATTAATCACATAAGATATTACATAGTATCATATACAACAGCTATCAGAGTTACACAGCTTATACAACACATACTAGACAGTTATAAACGTCTGTCTAGTTATTACAATTCAAGATACAACTTAAACAAATGACTCAGAGATCAACACAGCGGAACACTATATCTACGAACGCTGAAACCTCCTGCTCCATTGCTCCTTCAGAATTCTCGTCAAAGCTAACCTGATTCCCTTGGCTACTCGTAAAAATTTGATTACCCAAGAGTTTATAAAACAGAAATAAACACTTGGGTCAGACATGGGTCTGGTGTGAGTAAACGGTTAAAGTTGCTTAACTTCAAAACCTTTTGAAAACAAAGGTATCACGTAAGACTCCTCACAAATAAACATGGGTAAGTTTTTACCTTACGCTAACCAAAACATTTGATAGGAAATCCAGTTATATTATAATAGGGTCTAGGGTTTTCAAGTAAAATACAGAAATAGCTGGAATGCTTACATCTCACGTTCCAACATAGTTGGGCACAACTAAATCGTACGACACTTATTGGATTTTGGATTCCATACAATGGCAGGGCTACCGGGGTACCGCCCGTCACAGTACGTGGCCTAGATCAACGTACCGAGGATCACGCCCAATCCCCTACAACACAAGGCCGGAACCATCCCTTATTGGATAATTCCCGCATAAGAAACCCCGTGGTTGCGGCCAAACAACCACCCACACAGCCGAAATAAAAAGGGACTCTAGACAGGGGAATCTTATACTACTTGGGTGCTACCCACTAACCTTGCTGCACCTCCCCTGTTTTAGCCATTCCCGGTTGATGAGGCTTGAGGCTACGATTACCTTTAATCAGAACACATCACTTAGAATGCTCATCGTCCACCTGACGATGTGCTGAAAGCATTCAATCCATACAAGTTCGTTCCGGGTTTGAACGAAACCGAAGGCATTATCTCGTTACACTCATTTTGGAATCACCCTCAGAGTTAACGACAATAACCCTTGCACTCTGAATCTTCATCTTCACTTGATTCACGACCTATCGTTAATTTGGATCGATGTGGTATTCGGATATCCAAATCTGGAAACCCGATCCCGGTCTAATCGAAATCCAAATCGCCATCTTTTAGGTCCAAGTTGTTTAAAGGTTTAAACAATTCAATCTAATTCAATACTTGAATTTACACAGCATTTAACACAGATAAATATCACACATTTATCACAGATATATCCAATATCATATCATAGAATATCATAGCATATCATTTAATAGATATCAACCAAATCAGATATTCTACACAAACAATCATCCATAAGCAAACAATTATTAACCCTATATTATAATTAATTTAATTAACTTAAATTAAATTAATTACTTAAGAATTAATTTTCTAACTTTGCTTAAACAATCATTAATTAATTACAAACCTTTAATTAATTAATTACTCATTAAATATTAATCATCCTTGATTAATTATTCATTAATTACATAAAGTAATTATCCTTTAATAAATTTTACAAATTAATTATTCTTATTCATTAACAGTAATTAACCTTTAATTACTTTTATTAATTACATAAATTAATGATCCTTAATTAATTACTTCCATTAATTAATTAATTATAATTAATTACATTGACCCTTAATTAATTACATTAATTAATTACACTTTAATTAATCATTTCTATTAATCTACCTTAATTAATCATAAACAGTAATTATCATCCTATAATTACTTACTCTAATTAATTAACTCCTTAATTAATTATATTAATCCTTTAATTAATTATTCCAAATAATTAATCCTTAATTACTTCTCATTAAGTAATTATCCTTAAATTAATTACATTTTGTAATTATACATTAATTACTTACAGTAATTACACTTATAAATTTCATTAAGTATTTATACTTAATCAACATCAAGTGATTTCTTCAATTTATTTACAAATTAATTAACTAAATTTAATCACATTCATTTATTATTTACAATTGAGTAATCCATTCCTTAATCACTCTTAAACAAATTAATTAATCTTTAATTACAGATTAATTTTTCTTTAATTATTAATTAATAAACCTCAATTATCAATTAATAAAACTTAATAACAAATTAATTAATCCTTAATTACAAATTAATTTATCTTTAATTACTTAATTTATTAGCCACTAATTACTTAATTAATTAATCACTAATCATTAATTAATCAATCTTAATTTCTAAATTTAAAAATCCTTAATTACAATCAATTACCTTTAATTAATTAACCATACCCTTAATTACAACTAAATAAATCTTTAATCATTAATTAATAATCTCTAATTATTTAATTAATAAGTCTTGATTACAAATTAATTAACCTCTAATTAATTAACTTCACCCTTAATTATAAATAATTAATTACTAATTACCAATTTAATTACTTAATTAATCAGTTATTAATTCTTAATTAATTTCTTAATTAATTAACTACTAATTATTGATTAATTAACTTTAATTATCTAATTGATAATTCTTAATTACAAATTTATTAAACTCTTAATAATTTAATTATAATCTTTAACTATTGATTTATTATTACTTAATTAATAATTAAAATAATTAATTACTCTTTATTAAATTATCAAAATCTTAATTATCTTTAACAAATCATTTCCTTTGTTAATTACTAAATCATATTATTTAAACTTAACCTTTAATTAACATTTAATTATATTTATAAAATGATTAAGTTTTAAAACATTTTTATTTAAGTTTTAACAAACTTAAATTTAACAAACATACAAAAAAATAAGTTTAAGAATATTTAAAAAGCGGTTTAGAAAATTTTTTAAACAGAGAACCATCTTTAAATTTCAAACTGTTATTTTTATAAAACTTTTAAAAAGAAACAGGCTTAACACTTCCCTCTCCTGATCTCTGCTTCGAGTCATCCCACACATCTACTCGAGACAGTCTTCGTGTCTCCCCTCAACTTCTTCTTCCTCCCCTAGTTTTTATATAAAGCTAAAACTGCTAATACTACTCTTGTCGAACACGAGCAAGTACCCGAGTCAGACCCAAAATTCCCCTGATACTCCCTTCGAGTCGCCCACGCACCATTCTCTGACACGCGATCATCGTTGTGCACGTGCACAGTCGATCTGATCATCTCCGATGAACTCGGCTACTTCCGGCAAGTCGTAAAGCATCACGACAATCGACTTCAAGCATAAAAACGACAGTGCTTATCCTAAATCGAAATCGAGTCTTCAATTTGAAAACAGGAGTTCGTCATCGCCTGAAAGAACGTCACGCAACCACGCCTCCGATCACCGTTCCTCCAGAAACTCTGGTCACAACATCGCAAGGCCTCCACGCCTCCATCCCCATTGCTCCGGTGAAGCTCGATCCACCGTAGACGATCCAATCGTCACGTCCTTCACCACGACCAAATAAAGCGCTTAAACCCTAGTTTATCAAATTTCCAATACCACAATGGATGATAAAATCATCTGACATTTTTCTCGACATCCCTGGCCATCAATCAAGCTTCGACCAAAACCCCGCGATCCCAATGTCGCTCGATCACCAGAAAATGGTGAAAACCCATTTCAATTTCAACTCCAAACTGCTCTTAAATTACTCAATTAAAAATTACCATATTTGTTTTAAAAATCCTATTTTTCTGAGTGGATTCACATTATATAATTTAATTAGCAAATTGCAATACTTGATTTAACATGTTATAAGATCTTACACTGTATATTTCTTAATTTCAGTCGATTTCAAAGCTAAGATACTTAACCATATTTTTAAAAGATAAATTATAGTTAAACAATCCTATCTTGTTTGGAAACAAAAGTTTAACAGAGGATAGATAAAGAGGATTTGAATTTTTATTTTGTTTATACTCTGTAACTTGAAAACAGAGAAGCACATATATGAAAATTCAAATACAAACAACATGCAGATCTATACTTGTATATATCTATACATGCAGGCATAAATATATTCCAGAAACACACATGCACAACTATTTATCACCTAAGCATTCTAGTTAAAAGTTTACTCACAGGAAAATAACAGAGAGCATGAACACCAATATGCACAAATATTTTATAACAAACTCTTATCTAAACATCCATTCACATCCAATTATTCAAGTAATCATTGCATATCATTTTACTGTGACATTTATCAGGCATATCAAGACATAATAACAGATTTTAAAACTGTTTTTAAAATTAGATTTACTCACCTTTTAACCAAAATGCAGAGACGATTTAAAACTGAGATGAAGCTTGAACTTTGAAAACTTGTTACTGGAAAGTTTGCTTTGAAAATTTGAATTGCTTAGTCCTTGTTTAACTGAAATCTACTTGATGTTGCTTTGAGAAGGTTGAAGCTTGAAAGTTTGAAACTGGAACTTTGAAAACTTTGAATTTCAGAGATGATTTGAATTACAGGCTTTTGTATTTGAGTTTGAGAGTTTGTTTTGATTTTTTTCTTGTGGATTGATAAATGTTTCACAGATTTTTAGTTCGATCTGTTTTGAGAATTATTTACAGGTTTGAGTTTCTTGCTTTTGAAATGAGACAAATAGGAAAAATAAGTGAAGAAAGAAAATAGATGTTTATATAGATTTAATGGTGATTTATTAAAGTTTAAAGAAAATAAATATAAAAGATGACACTTGTCATCTACCATATTTAATTATCTTACACATGGTATTTAAGAGATTATTAGATTAACACATGTAATTTTTACATGCATAATTAAATTTTAAATGATTTTTAAAGCTTTTAAATTACATTTTCTAAATAGATAAATACATATCTTATTTAAAAATGATTTTCTAACTTATATATAAATGAAACCTTTCAAAGAAAATAAAATAAAAACTAATTATACTTAAATAAAATCATATATAGTATATTTAATCCATTTTTAAATGATAATATAAAACTTCTGTATTTATTAACTATTTAATAAATACTTCCCAAATTTCTATAAATAAATTTCTATAAAGAGAATAATATATAAAACAAATCTTATTTCTAAATAAAAACTTTTATTCATCTATCTTAAATCCAAATTATATTATTATATATATTTTTTATTTTAAGATATATATTCTTTAAATCCAATTCCAAGGTCAATCTTAAAAATCTAAATTTAAAATCAATTCAAATAAATATATATATTAAATTTAAACAAACACATTATTAATTGTAAATAATTATCCTATTTAAAATAAATTTAAATACACATATATAAACATTTAGACATCACTTATTAAATTTGTAATAATACTATTTAAAATCTATTTATAACTATATTTAAAATTAACTTATTATTAAATTGTTTGAAAATAACAATTTTACCGATTTTAAATAATTAATTTTAAAAGATTATCACAATTTAAATTCCCTGAAATTCCGGGATATCACATTCCTCCCCCCTTAAAAGAATTTCGTCCTCGAAATTTAAAACAAAAGATAATCCAAAGTTTTATTTATTTTATTTTATTTCAAAAAATTTCAAACAATTCTAGCATACATATCAGCCAACACAAACAAACAAACAATTTCATCCAAACAACCTATTTAATCAAACAAACAATTTTAGCTATCCGGACACAGATCCAGATAAACTTCCTAAATTTCCTCGAGTTTTCCAGGTATAAATACTGGGATACTCGCTCTATAGAACCCAAACAATCTATACTACTAAACTATAGATCTCCTACTCATCTAGATCTACAACAATAAACATGATATCAATCTACAGACAAGATCAACTCAACTACCAAAACTTCCCGAACTACTGGTTCCAAAACCAGAGATAGATCAAACACGTACTCCCTCAGAGATACGTGAAACACATTGAATCCCAGTTATCCAAACTGGCAATTCAAACCTTTTAAGCCAAACACTTATCCTTACAAAACTCAGAAGAATCTAATATACCACGGAGCTAACTTCCTGGTCTTACCCAATCTTATTGCTCCCTTTTTACCAGAGAAAATCTCAACAACCACAAAGTCTCCAACTTCGAATTCCAAATTCTTCCGTCTCTCATCCACAGAACTCTTCTGACGATCCTGGGCTGCCTACATCCATTCCGATCAGCTCAACCTTCACTGATGCTTCTTGAAACAATACTGGATCAAAATAACTCAACTAAATGATCCTCTCAAGATCTACCCAAAATCAAGAACACCAACTCTACTCCACCATCATCAGTAGACTACAACTTACTTCTCCTATCCAGAAAAGTCAAAACAGATGCGCTCACCAATCTGACCTTCAGATCCAAAAAAAAAAATTTCCTGTAGAAATTTTCTAATCCCAGAATACTGCAACTTCCGGTTGCTTCCCCTCTAGAAGAGCTGCCACCTTGCTTCCGCTGCACAACTCTGATTTGGAGTAGATGAGAATGTTGTCGATGAACTCGAGCACAACTAGACAACACATCCTGGAAATATGGTTCATCAAATCCAAAAGAAAAACTCAGAAGTTCCATCAAATACTGAGCTGCTTCACCCAATCCTTTCTCTAGGAGACATCCTTCTACTAAGCTGAACCACCGGTATCAATCATGAAATCAAGTTGATACGGAACTCAATCTCAAATGCAGACAAACTTCTGACTTCCCTGAAGACATCCAGAAAATCTCTGATAACCCAAGAGAACACTCAACTATCGCAAGTCACTTTTGCGATCCACCCAGCCTAAATCCCAAAGAAACTGCTCTCTCTTTACCAATCAAAACAGCTTATGCTTGACTAACCAATCCATCGAAGAAATGGATCCACTCTACGGCTTCTGAACTCCACCTCCAGAAAAACTGCTCAGCCAGAAAACTTCCTACCGGCACATAGAACACTTTGAGCTGCGACTGCTGACCCAGATGCCAAGACTTCCTATCCAAAGCTTCTTGAGAAACTCGGTCCTCAAACCAAACAGAAAAGACTCTGCTGAACTCAACCACAACACCGAAGCAGACACGCTTCCTTAACTTGTTTCAAAAGAAAAACATCTTCAGAAACATCCAGTCACTGCGTCTCATCACGCAACTACTACTTCCTGAGATTGCCAAGATACCACCACTAGCTTCTGCTCATCCGACAGATCCAAACTATAACTCAACCAAACTGCCACTTCCAAGATGGACTCCGAACCTTTAACAGGTTTCCTTTAGAGATCGATGAAATCTTTACACCACAGCAAAGCTTATTCGAGACGGTATTAGATCTACAGTCTCGACAAATACTTCCAACCTCAACATTCAAACTCCAACCATTGGCAGTCGTCGTGTTACACACACACCACTACCCTATCTACCTTTATAACTTATATTGGAAAACCCGAACAGGTAACCCAACCTATAGGTAGAATAAATATATATATATATATATATATATAAAATTACAATTACGCTCTCTCAGGATAGACACCACTCTAGAGCCTAGGTATTCATTCAACCTATAGCTCTGATACCAACTGTGACAACCCGACTTTTTCTCCACAAAAAAGTCGTATCATCTTGAAGAAAGAAAGGGATAGAAAGGAGAAAAGATAGAGAAGAAAGAAAGAACAACAGAAGAATCTCAACAGCGGAACGAATAAATTATATTAATCACATAAGATATTACATAGTATCATATACAACAGCTATCAGAGTTACACAGCTTATACAACACATACTAGACAGTTATAAACGTCTGTCTAGTTATTACAATTCAAGATACAACTTAAACAAATGACTCAGAGATCAACACAGCGGAACACTATATCTACGAACGCTGAAGCCTCCTGCTCCATTGCTCCTTCAGAATTCTCGTCAAAGCTAACCTGATTCCCTTGGCTACTCGTAAAAATTTGAGTACCCAAGAGTTTATAAAACAGAAATAAACACTTGGGTCAGACATGGGTCTGGTGTGAGTAAACGGTTAAAGTTGCTTAACTTCAAAACCTTTTGAAAACAAAGGTATCACGTAAGACTCCTCACAAATAAACATGGGTAAGTTTTTACCTTACGCTAACCAAAACATTTGATAGGAAATCCAGTTATATTATAATAGGGTCTAGGGTTTTCAAGTAAAATACAGAAATAGCTGGAATGCTTACATCTCACGTTCCAACATAGTTGGGCACAACTAAAACGTACGGCACTTATTGGATTTTGGATTCCATACAATGGCAGGGCTACCGGGGTACCGCCCGTCACAGCACGTGGCCTAGATCAACGTACCGAGGATCACGCCCAATCCCCTACAACACAAGGCCAGAACCATCCCTTACTGGATAATTCCCGCATAAGAAACCCCATGGTTGCGGCCAAACAACCACCCACACAGCCGAAATAAAAAGGGACTCTAGACAGGGGAATCTTATACTACTTGGGTGCTACCCACTAACCTTGCTGCACCTCCCCTGTTTTAGCCATTCCCGGTTGATGAGGCTTGAGGCTACGATTACCTTTAATCAGAACACATCACTTAGAATGCTCATCGTCCACCTGACGATGTGCTGAAAGCATTCAATCCATACAAGTTCGTTCCGGGTTTGAACGAAACCGAAGGCATTATCTCGTTACACTCATTTTGGAATCACCCTCAGAGTTAACGACAATAACCCTTGCACTCTGAATCTTCATCTTCACTTGATTCACGACCTATCGTTAATTTGGATCGATGTGGTATTCGGATATCCAAATCTGGAAACCCGATCCCGGTCTCATCGAAATCCAAATCGCCATCTTTTAGGTCCAAGTTGTTTAAAGGTTTAAACAATTCAATTTAATTCAATACTTGAATTTACACAACATTTAACACAGATAAATATCACACATTTATCACAGATATATCCAATATCATATCATAGAATATCATAGCATATCATTTAATAGATATCAACCAAATCAGATATTCTACACAAACAATCATCCATAAGCAAACAATTATTAACCCTATATTATAATTAATTTAATTAACTTAAATTAAATTAATTACTTAAGAATTAATTTTCTAACTTTGCTTAAACAATCATTAATTAATTACAAACCTTTAATTAATTAATTACTCATTAAATATTAATCATCCTTGATTAATTATTCATTAATTACATAAAGTAATTATCCTTTAATAAATTTTACAAATTAATTATTCTTATTCATTAACAGTAATTAACCTTTAATTACTTTTATTAATTACATAAATTAATGATCCTTAATTAATTACTTCCATTAATTAATTAATTATAATTAATTACATTGACCCTTAATTAATTACATTAATTAATTAAACTTTAATTAATCATTTCTATTAATCTACCTTAATTAATCATAAACAGTAATTATCATCCTATAATTACTTACTCTAATTAATTAACTCCTTAATTAATTATATTAATCCTTTAATTAATTATTCCAAATAATTAATCCTTAATTACTTCTCATTAAGTAATTATCCTCAAATTAATTACATTTTGTAATTATACATTAATTACTTACAGTAATTACACTTATAAATTTCATTAAGTATTTATACTTAATCAACATCAAGTGATTTCTTCAATTTATTTACAAATTAATTAACTAAATTTAATCACATTCATTTATTATTTACAATTGAGTAATCCATTCCTTAATCACTCTTAAACAAATTAACTAATCTTTAATTACAGATTAATTTTTCTTTAATTATTAAGTAATAAACCTCAATTATCAATTAATAAAACTTAATAACAAATTAATTAATCCTTAATTACAAATTAATTTATCTTTAATTACTTAATTTATTAGCCACTAATTACTTAATTAATTAATCACTAATCATTAATTAATCAATCTTAATTTCTAAATTTAAAAATCCTTAATTACAATCAATTACCTTTAATTAATTAACCATACCCTTAATTACAACTAAATAAATCTTTAATCATTAATTAATAATCTCTAATTATTTAATTAATAAGTCTTGATTACAAATTAATTAACCTCTAATTAATTAACTTCACCCTTAATTATAAATAATTAATTACTAATTACCAATTTAATTACTTAATTAATCAGTTATTAATTCTTAATTAATTTCTTAATTAATTAACTACTAATTATTGATTAATTAACTTTAATTATCTAATTGATAATTCTTAATTACAAATTTATTAAACTCTTAATAATTTAATTATAATCTTTAACTATTGATTTATTATTACTTAATTAATAATTAAAATAATTAATTACTCTTTATTAAATTATCAAAATCTTAATTATCTTTAACAAATCATTTCCTTTGTTAATTACTAAATCATATTATTTAAACTTAACCTTTAATTAACATTTAATTATATTTATAAAATGATTAAGTTTTAAAACATTTTTATTTAAGTTTTAACAAACTTAAATTTAACAAACATACAAAAAAATAAGTTTAAAAATATTTAAAAAGCGGTTTAGAAAATTTTTTAAACAGAGAACCATCTTTAAATTTCAAACTGTTATTTTTATAAAACTTTTAAAAAGAAACAGGCTTAACACTTCCCTCTCCTGATCTCTGCTTCGAGTCATCCCACACATCTACTCGAGACAGTCTTCGTGTCTCCCCTCAACTTCTTCTTCCTCCCCTAGTTTTTATATAAAGCTAAAACTGCTAATACTACTCTTGTCGAACACGAGCAAGTACCCGAGTCAGACCCAAAATTCCCCTGATACTCCCTTCGAGTCGCCCACGCACCATTCTCTGACACGCGATCATCGTTGTGCACGTGCACAGTCGATCTGATCATCTCCGATGAACTCGGCTACTTCCGGCAAGTCGTAAAGCATCACGACAATCGACTTCAAGCATAAAAACGACAGTGCTTATCCTAAATCGAAATCGAGTCTTCAATTTGAAAACAGGAGTTCGTTATCGCCTGAAAGAACGTCACGCAACCACGCCTCCGATCACCGTTCCTCCTGAAACTCTGGTCACAACATCGCAAGGCCTCCACGCCTCCATCCCCATTGCTCCGGTGAAGCTCGATCCACCGTAGACGATCCAATCGTCACGTCCTTCACCACGACCAAATAAAGCGCTTAAACCCTAGTTTATCAAATTTCCAATACCACAATGGATGATAAAATCATCTGACATTTTTCTCGACATCCCTGGCCATCAATCAAGCTTCGACCAAAACCCCGCGATCCCAATGTCGCTCGATCACCAGAAAATGGTGAAAACCCATTTCAATTTCAACTCCAAACTGCTCTTAAATTACTCAATTAAAAATTACCATATTTGTTTTAAAAATCCTATTTTTCTGAGTGGATTCACATTATATAATTTAATTAGCAAATTGCAATACTTGATTTAACATGTTATAAGATCTTACACTGTATATTTCTTAATTTCAGTCGATTTCAAAGCTAAGATACTTAACCATATTTTTAAAAGAAAAATTATAGTTAAACAATCCTATCTTGTTTGGAAACAAAAGTTTAACAGTGGATAGATAAAGAGGATTTGAATTTTTATTTTGTTTATACTCTGTAACTTGAAAACAGAGAAGCACATATATGAAAATTCAAATACAAACAACATGCAGATCTATACTTGTATATATCTATACATGCAGGCATAAATATATTCCAGAAACACACATGCACAACTATTTATCACCTAAGCATTCTAGTTAAAAGTTTACTCATAGGAAAATAACAGAGAGCATGAACACCAATATGCACAAATATTTTATAACAAACTCTTATCTAAACATCCATTCACATCCAATTATTCAAGTAATCATTGCATATCATTTTACTGTGACATTTATCAGGCATATCAAGACATAATAACAGATTTTAAAACTGTTTTTAAAATTAGATTTACTCACCTTTTAACCAAAATGCAGAGACGATTTAAAACTGAGATGAAGCTTGAACTTTGAAAACTTGTTACTGGAAAGTTTTCTTTGAAAATTTGAATTGCTTAGTCCTTGTTTAACTGAAATCTACTTGATGTTGCTTTGAGAAGGTTGAAGCTTGAAAGTTTGAAACTGGAACTTTGAAAACTTTGAATTTCAGAGATGATTTGAATTACAGGCTTTTGTATTTGAGTTTGAGAGTTTGTTTTGATTTTTTTCTTGTGGATTGATAAATGTTTCACAGATTTTTAGTTCGATCTGTTTTGAGAATTATTTACAGGTTTGAGTTTCTTGCTTTTGAAATGAGACAAATAGGAAAAATAAGTGAAGAAAGAAAATAGATGTTTATATAGATTTAATGGTGATTTATTAAAGTTTAAAGAAAATAAATATAAAAGATGACACTTGTCATCTACCATATTTAATTATCTTACACATGGTATTTAAGAGATTATTAGATTAACACATGTAATTTTTACATGCATAATTAAATTTTAAATGATTTTTAAAGCTTTTAAATTACATTTTCTAAATAGATAAATACATATCTTATTTAAAAATGATTTTCTAACTTATATATAAATGAAACCTTTCAAAGAAAATAAAATAAAAACTAATTATACTTAAATAAAATCATATATAGTATATTTAATCCATTTTTAAATGATAATATAAAACTTCTGTATTTATTAACTATTTAATAAATACTTCCCAAATTTCTATAAATAAATTTCTATAAAGAGAATAATATATAAAACAAATCTTATTTCTAAATAAAAACTTTTATTCATCTATCTTAAATCCAAATTATATTATTATATATATTTTTTATTTTAAGATATATATTCTTTAAATCCAATTCCAAGGTCAATCTTAAAAATCTAAATTTAAAATCAATTCAAATAAATATATATATTAAATTTAAACAAACACATTATTAATTGTAAATAATTATCCTATTTAAAATAAATTTAAATACACATATATAAACATTTAGACATCACTTATTAAATTTGTAATAATACTATTTAAAATCTATTTATAACTATATTTAAAATTAACTTATTATTAAATTGTTTGAAAATAACAATTTTACCGATTTTAAATAATTAATTTTAAAAGATTATCACAATTTAAATTCCCTGAAATTCCGGGATATCACAAACACCATAATCGAAGGCAGAAAAAATTAGAAACAAATCAAGTAGCTGTTTTGAACAAAGACAAAGGTGTTTTAAATATCATCAAAGTTGTCGAAGTCCTAGAGAAAAATTCAAATGGCCGAGCATGGAAAATTAAATAATTCAAAGCCGTGGTAACCAAGGAATCGAACAAGTAAAAATCAAAGCCATGATATTCAAGCAACAAAATTATATGAATTGAAGAAGTCAAAAAACATCACAAGCATCCAAGCAACATCGAATGGCCAAGCTAAAGTAGCAGACGAGTTCAATACAATATATACGAATGAAATTGTAGGATTTCTATCTCTATTTAAACCATTAACATCATCGGCTTTTAAGGAAATCGACTTCAAGCAAGCTAACCAGTAAAGCAAAAAGCATAAATCACATACCATTTTAATCGAACTTGAAGAATTGAAGCAGCCGTGTGCAAATTGAAGAACCGATCAATTGACGAAGTAATCAACACTAAACATATATTCGATTGGTCACCTAGTATCGGTAGTATTCAATTCCAGAAGCCATAATTTAGAACGTAGAAGAACGAACGAGTAAAAAAAGGAAGCAGCCATTCTTTTTCTCAACGCAAGGATTCCAGGCCAAAGATAATAGGAATAAAAACAAAAGGGGATAATTTTTATCATTTTATTTTGGGCCGGCATCCTCTATTTATTTTGGGCCTTTACTTCTTAAAATTAGGGTTTTGTTTTTTTAAATTGTTTTTAAATTTGTAATTTCGTTTTAAAGTTTTGTAATTTACTAGTCGTGTGACTAGGGGATGAACTACGGTGGTGTAGTTTGAGAATTCGCAACTCAGTGGCTGAGTTGTGGTAGGGTTTTGAGTGTAGAGTTAGGTTAGTCGATAGCGGGTGTCGTGGGTTTACGTGTGTAAGCGTCTGACTACTTAATTTCTAGTAGAAACCTTGGGGGCAGCACGTAGGCCGGGTTTTGCCGAAGCAGGGTAAATCTGTGATGTTGTATTTCCATTTTTATTATTCTGCTATTATCTATGTTGTTACTATTATGCTATTATCTGTGTTGTAATTATTTTATATAATTCCGCATTAAATTTTTATAATTATTAGTATCACCCTATTCCCCCACCCCTTAGGGTGAAATCGATCCTACAAGTGGTATCAGAGCTAGGAATAAAAGTCAATTTTTGTTTTAAAATTTGATTTTTCAAAAACAAATCCTTGTTTTAAAAAAAATTGATTTTTAAATGGGTTCTTTTAATAATGCTTTTGTTGAGGGATAGTCCATAGTTAGACCACCAATGTTCAATGGTGAATATGCTTGATGGAAAAATAGAATGAAATTTTTTCTGAAAACCATTGATGCTTGGAATATTGTTGAGACAGGATATATGACACCAATTATAATAGTTGTTCATCGACGGAAATTCTATCGGTTTAGAAAACCGTCGAACGAATTTAAATTAAAATATAACCGCAAGCGCACGACGTACTATTGAAGTACGTGGTGAGTACGGGTCGATCCGCAGGGAATTGATGATTTTAAAACTCTATTCAATCAAATTAACCAAAGTTGAAAATGTGATTAGCTAAAAATGTAGAAAAGTAGCAAAATAAAATTGATAAAAACATGAGAGTGTGAAGGCAATTTAGAGGCAATTTCCACTCTCTAGATCACATAAATCAACAAAATGAAGTTATCATCTCTCTTTTCTTGTCATTAGTGTAATTAGTTGATGTGCTTATCATAAGTATGGTATATTTGTACCATTAATTAGCACAATATAAACCATCAAACTATAACACAACCACTAATACACCTTTAATTCTCATGAAATATGATAACAAAGTTGAAAGCAAAATCTATTTTAAGCATGGCCTATTAACTATTGTTTAGAAATATAGGCCATCAAATTTTAATTTCTACAATCACTTTATTACCATCATCATATGTAGATGAAGAAGTAATCATTGTTTGTGATTGTTTAAGCATAGCCTATTTGGTGTCAACAATATAGGCTATCAAATTCACATCAAAAACAACAAGTTAAACCACTTCAAATGATTCATTAAGCACAAAAAGAGAGCATAAACATCAAAATGTTGCATCTACATACTAGAGAGCTTCATTACCCCTAAATTGTAGGGATTAGCCTTTCATATTTGTTATCATATGAACAAATGTAGAAAGCAACATGAAACTAAAATGAAAGGAAAAATTATTCTAATTGCATAAAAGAAAATCTACACTACTTGCATAAATAAACAAATCTACACTACTAATATGAAAGGAAATAAACAAAAGAAGAAAAGAGCATGTATTGAAATTGCAAAAATAAAAGATTACATAAAAGAAATGGCTAAGTAGCCATGAAAAGAGAAAGAGAAGTGCTTTGTTTATTTTTGATCCTAAACTAAACTAAAGAGAGACTAAGAAGGAGGAGAAGGTTACATGAAACATAAAGGGATTTTATACATGTGTTAAACCCTAATTCATATTTTTGGGGAATGCCCAAAATACCCTCTTAGGAAGTGTGGAGGCCAAGTAATCATTAGCTTCAAATAATCCTCATTTAAGTGTACATGAAGCCATTAATTCCATAAGCATGTGCATTAGCCTCTAATTTGTACATTAAGGTAGGTGGGTAGGTGGGGTCCTCCATTATCTTCACTTTGAATTATTTCCATCTTCATTTGTTCTCTTTACTCTTGTGCATGCATATATCATCATGTAACCACTTGTGAAATTCACCAAATTTCCTACAAAACAACATAGAAAATTCCAAGTAAATTTTCACAATTTAATAAATGCACAAAAATGACCATTTTGCCCTTGGATGAAGATGAATATGTGACAATTTGAAATAATTTGAATTTTGGTTTAAACAAGTTAAAATACCCGATGTGACATTTATTTAATTTAAATAGATTAAATATGGTGGTAAAAATATGCACATTCACGTGCACATCAATAGTAGATAATTAGGAAATTGAAAAACCAATGGATCAATGGACAGATCTAGAAAATAAACTACAGAATGCTAATGCTAAAGCTATGAATTCTATTATCTGTTCATTAGATCAAATTGAATTTAATCGTGTCTCACATTGTATAACTGCGTAGGAAATTTGGCATACACTTGAAGTGACTCACGAAGAAACATCTCAAGTCAAAGAATCTCGCCTTGCTATGCTTAGTAGCGAATACGAGAACTTCATAATAGCCAAGGATGAGAATGTCAAAGAGATGTATGGACGACTTTCTAATCTCGTATACAAATCAAAAGCTCTTAGAAAACCATACACAGAATTGGAAATAGTCCGAAAAATCCTCAGAGTCCTTCCACGAAATTTCGAAGGAAAAGTGACTGCCATTCAAGAATCAAAAGATTTGAAACAAATCAAAGTTGAAGAACTCATCGGAAATCTCATCACTTATGAGCTAGAAATGAAATTCAAGGAAGAACAAGAAGGAGGTGATACTCGAAAGAAATCAATAGCTCTAAAAGGAACAACGGAAAGTGATGATGATGATGATGGAGCAGCTGAGCTGGCGCTACTGATAAAGAGATTCAAAAGGTGGAATCAAAAATACGGAAATCCAGCTCTAAATCAACAACTGAAAAGCATAATATTCAAAGTTCTAGACAACCCAGAAGAGCAAGAGATCATTTTCCACAAGTGCAATAAACCTGGTCACATCAAGCCCACTTGTCTTCAAAATCGACTCGGCCAAGGAAAGAAATCGAAAAGGAGAAGTTTTGCAGCCACGTGGAATAAAGTGATGATGATAAAAGCACTAGCAGTGAGAGTGATAAAGCAGATCTGTGCCTTCGAGGTGATATAACTGATAGCAACGATGACGAGCGAAGCGAGGTATCAAAACTTACTCACTCAGAATTGCTTATATATTTTCACGAAGTAAATGGCTGTTTTGAAAGACTTAGGGAGAAATACGCTAAAATTGAATCACAAAAAGATACTTTGATAGATTTAAATAAACAGCTTGATCAATTGGTTAAAAACTATCAAACCAAGAGCCCTAAGTGTAATAAGTGTCCATCACTTAAAGAAGAAATTAAAAAATCAGAAATTAAAATTAAATCACTTGAAAATGAAATTCTGATTTTAAAAGAAAGTAAAAACACCAGAAGAGATAATTCTATTAAAAAGTGCACTCAATTATTGAATGAAAACGAATCACTCAAAACACAAGTCCAACAACTGTCAACGACTTTGGAAAAATTCTCCAGAGGAGAAAAATCACTAAATATGTTAGTAGGAAAACAAACAGTCAATATTGATAGAGAAGGACTTGGATATACTCAATCTAAACGTGTTGGTAGAAAAATTAATCAAGTAAATTCCAAGTGCACAATTTGTGGAAAAACTGGACACAATCACAATATTTGCTGGTATAGACCCAAACATGTAAAAACCATTCCAATTTGGGTTCCAAAAGGCACGAATGTAAAATCCCTTAAAGTTAAACAAATCTGGGTTCTAAAAGGAACAAATATAAATAGTCTTAGGTCTACACAAACATATTTTTCAAAATCTTTTGCCATTAATAACCATGGACCTATAAAAACAAATAGGTCACAAAAATCTTTTCTTGTGTAGGTGTGGTGGCAGGCTAAGGAACAACAACAGTGTTATCTGGATTCTGGCTATTCCAGGTACACAACGGGCAACAAATCAAATTTCCTTAGCCTAGTATAAAGGTAGCATAATCACAATGGGAAACAATGAAAAATTATCGTAAAGGTAAAATAGGTAACAGTATATTTTGAACGATTTATTAAATGTGAAAATCTGCACCATAATCTGAATTAAATCAGCTAGTTATATGATAAAGAAATGAATGTTGATTTTGATTTTGACTTATTCAATATTGTTGGCCAATTATATTTTTATGCCGAGAATACTATAAGTATTTCTAGAGACTTTGAGTTAGTTCATATATATGTGTTTGGACTAATGATGGCGTTTTATTGATTGCTGATTACTCATGATACAAGTGGATATATTTTTTATCTTATCTGACACTATGTTCACTGTTCATTTATTTGGACGATTACAATTCAAATTCAAAAGAATTTCATATAAAAACTGTAAAAATGATTTCAAGGTATGTGTTGCACACATCATAGTCTGGTCTATAACGATAATCTTGAGTCAAAGGAAAATTCGGATGTAGATTACACTGGTAATCTAGTTGATAGAAAAATTACTAGTGGAACATTATTTATGTTAAGACATTTATTAGTTGCATCACATTTTGAAAGAAAAAAATCTGCATATTTTTCATTTCAAATAATTTTCAATTAGCAGACATTTTTTATATAAAACCCCTTCCATAAAATAGTTTCTGTTGACCTTGTTTCAGATTAGTCATTTTAGAAAATTTGATTTTATAATTATTTTTGGATTTGATCTGAAATAACTACATTAACTAACCTGAATCCCTACTGATTACCAAAAAGATAAATACTGATTGAAAAAAACATGAGTGTTGATATTAATCATATATTATAACTTGAGACAGTATATTTAGTAAATTTCTTTAGATATTTAAACAAGAGTTATAAAAGATTTTGTTGGTAAAAAATTCTATGACCATCTCTATTTCTATCATATTTCTAACAATCATCACTCAACAAAATCCAATATAGTATGTCTATATGTGGTATTTTAAACGGGAAATCATTCGTTATTCAATTTATTATATTTTTTAGCAATAAAAACATCCAAAGTATTCACTCTCATTTAAAAGTCCTCACGGTTATGCATGGGTGAATTACTTGGAATTTTTGATTATGTGCTTTCATGCTCATTTAAAAGTCCTCACGGTTATGCATCCACGGAACACGTATCAAAATTGATTATTAACTAGACAAGTTGATTCTAATCCCATTTAAAAGTCCTCACGGTTATGCGTGGTTAGAAGATGCGTGAATTCATTTTTTATTTTTTTAAATTTGGGAATACTACTAATCTCATTTAAAAGTCCTAACGGTTATGCATGGTTAGTAGATATTCAAATTCCCGATATATATATACCACAAATAGACACAGCTATATGGTTTTACATCATCCTTATCATTCTAAAGTGGAATATGCGCTTAATAGAGTATTTATGATTTTTGTTTAATTTTTTTTATTGAAATTTAATATTTATACTCGATTGGGTATTAATATTGTATTAATGTCTATCAATTTATCTCTATTTTTCTAACACTATTACTCTTTTGCTGATAACAAAAGGGGGAGAGAAAAGTTAAGATTTTGGCAAATAAAGGTCAAATATTATATTTTGTATTTTCTATTTGCATCTAGGTTCATTTGCATATTTTTATGCATATATAAAAGGGGAGCTTTGTTGTAGAGAGGGAGCATTCAAATAGGGGGAGCAAATTGAATGATCAAATACATTAAATAAATTCAAAATCTTAAATATATGTTTGTTATCATCAAAAGGGGGAGATTGTTGAATATGCAAGTATATGATTTTTGTTTGATGATAATAAACATATATAGATATATTCATTTAAATGTATATGTTAATGTACTATTTTATTTTTCACATAATTAAATAAATATTTGCTGAATAAAATAAATAACACAGAATTTAAATTCAGACAGATATTTTATTCAAACAAATATTTTATTACAATTTTGAATAGTACAAATTTGAGCTCTTACTATATATACACAATTTCAATTACAATACAATTTTGATTACATCACAATTTTCCATTTACAATGTTCACCTCACTAAATTTCACTCATTCACTCGTATTTATCTTCAACTCTATTCTAGATTTAATCCAGGATCTGAGTTATCTGCAAAATAAACACTGACGCAGTAAAATTGAAAAAGAAATATTTTTGTAGTGTAAAATAAAATGTGTTTTTGGAAATATTATTTGCCTCAGTTATTTGGGTTGTTCGTCATCATATTCATTTTTTCAATTCATCATACACGAATAGCTTATGACATGCACAATGTATCACTGTACATGTCACAAGGCCGTGCACACCAATATACACTTGATAAAACTGCAGGGACAGGTGAGCACAAGGTCAAACCCAATCAAATGGCGGATTCAACTCAGGTGCAATACGAAAAACAAATCCAAATGAAAGTGTAAACGAAACTTAAGACCTCAAATACCGACACAATGCATATATATATATATGTTAGCAGTGATGTACACATAAAGTCCAATTATAACATGAATTGGCTCGAAGATCCGATTCAAAGAAAATCACAAAGGCATTCAAAAGCAACCAAGGCATAAATGTAGACTTCAAGATCTGGTAAAAATAAAAAGCAATTTGAGTTCACATGCAAAAACAGTAAACAATGGAATGCAACTGAGGTGAACACACACACAAATATATACATTTATGTATGTATGTATACAAGTAGAGATGAACATCAACATAGCAGTTTGAAAAATTGCACAAGTGACTCGAAGTAAATGAATGCAACCATATGTGCATAAGAAACAATGAAGCAGAAACCAGACTTCAAGTACAAAGCACATAAACAAGTTTGGCCATAACACTTTACATATATGGGCGTCATATACGACCAGACTATATGCAAACAAGTGCATACATACGAAATAACATTAGACTCAAGTAAATCATCACAGAAAAATGCAATGACCAGAGGCAACTCCAAGCAGACTCAAATATCATATGTACTGTACACCAGAACTGGAAACAAAAGCCCCAAACAAAATGAACAAAAATATCAAAATTACACCAGAGACCAGTACACAAGTCATGTACATGATCAAAGGAGTGAACATTAATGAAGCAGTGGACAAACTGGGCAAAGCAGTTTCAAAAAGCTTGAAGTTAAAGCAAGCCTGGCAACATGGAAGCAAATGCACACTAGCTCGACTATTTTTTACAAGGCAGTTTTTTCAAGTCAATGTACATCAAGCCAAAGAAGGCTACACAAAGACCACATAAATATATATACATATATGCACATATATATGTATACACATATATGAGTCTAAATGAATGGGTCACACTACACCAGACTCACTGAAACAAAGACCACAACAATGAACTGATCAGGTGCAACAAAGGTTAGAGCCAGTGAAGTGAAACAAGACCAGACCCAAATAAACCATGAAGCTAAAAGTGCTCAAATGTACAAAGTGGCAACCGAAGACATAATGCTACAAAGACCAGTGAACAAGTGACTGTGATCAAGCAGAGAAAACCAAAGCTATGCCATAGAATATAAAAGTGCAGACCAACAGTGAAACAAAGTGGACTGGTCAATCAACCAAAGTGCAGTCAGCAGATTCAAACACCATAATCGAAGCCAACAAAAATTAGAACCAAGTTAAGTTGCAGTTCTGAACAAAGACATAGGTGTTTTAAATATCATCAACGTTGCCAAAGTCCCGGAGAAAAATTCAAATAGCCGAGCATAGAAAATTAAATAATTCAAAGCTGTGGTGACCAAGGAATCGAACAAGTAAAAATCAAATCCATGATATTCAAGCAACGAAATTATACGAATTGAAGAAGTCAAAAAACATCACAAGCATCCAAGCAACATCGAATGGCCGAGCTAAAGTAGCAGACGAGTTGAATAAAATATATACGAACGAAATTGTAGGATTTCGATCTCTATTTAAACCATTAACATCATCGGCTTTTAAGGAAATCGAGTTCAAGCAAGCTAACCGGTAAAGAAAAAAAAGCATAAATCACATACCATTTTAATCGAACTCGAAGAATTGAAGTAGATGTGTGCAAATCGAAGAACCGATCAATTGACGAAGCAATCAACACTAAACATTTATTCGATTGATCAACTAGTATCGGTAGTATTCAATTCCAGAAGCCCTAATTTAGAACGAAGAAGAATGAACGAGTAAAAAAAGGAAGTAGCCATTCTTTTTCTCAACGCAAGTATTCCAGGCCGAAGATAATAGGAATAAAAACAAAAGAGGATAAATTTTATCATTTTATTTTGGGCCGGCATCCTTTTTTCTTTTGGGCCTTTATTTCTTAAAATTAGGGTTTTGTTTTTTAAATTGTTTTTAAATTTGTAATTTCTTTTTAAACTTTTGTAATTTACTAGTCTTGTCACTAGGGTACGAACTACGGTGGTGTAGTTCAAGAATTCGCAACTCAGTGGCTAAGTTGTGGCAGGGTTTTGAGCGTACAGTTAGGTTAGTCGATAGCGGGTGTCGCGAGTTTACGTGTGTAAGCGTCTGACTACTTAATTTCTAGTAGAAACCTTGGGGGCAGCACGTAGACAGGGTTTTGCCGAAGCAGTTTAAATCTGTGTTGTTCTATTTCTGTTTTTATTATTCTGTTATCATCTGTGGTGCTACTATTCTGTATTATCTGTGTTATAATTATTTTATATACTTCCGCATTAAATTTTTATAATTATTAGTGTCACCCTATTCACCCCCCCTCTAGGGTGAAATCGATCCTACATATCAATGGTATTAGAGCCGAACATCCTATGTTATCTAAAATTAGCAACTCTAGGCCAACTAATAAAGCTTACCGAACCAACCGAGTATCGAGAATAGTAACTTCTAGGCTTGGGATTGAATAATCAATTATTCTCCCCTCCTTAGCTAATGGCCCGGCCTGAGTTGGTAGAATAAATCCAAAAGGTATGCCCCATTATAAAGGCCTAAATTGGTTTGTGCCATGGGCTATTATAAAAATTAGTTTGAAAATTTAAATAATGTATATTTTAAATTTAAATTTAAGTTTAAAGTATAAAAGAAATTTTATAAATGTTATAAAATATTTTTCAAAATTGTTTCGAAAATTAATTAATTTTTTGAAATTTTATATTAACTAATTGGATTAGTTAATTAACTAATTAATTAAAAGTTAATTAACATATATTGAGATAAATGTATATTAAACCATCCTTTTATGGCAGCAACAACCTTGCCTCCTACCCATACTCCCTCCAATCCATGTCCACTCATGCCATCCCTTTGTCTCCTCCTAGACCTGCTCCTATCCTCCCTCTTCCACCCCTGCCCGAACCAGACCCATCTTCTCCTCCTCGGTTCAAGCGGAACCATTCCCGCACAGTTCCTTCTCTCCCTCTTCTCTATCTTCTCCCTCCTCTCTTGCAAACTCTTCAATTCCTCCTTCCAATGGCACATATCAACAGAAATGGACTACTCTTTTCAAGAACAAGCCAAGTAATGCGGGGAAGTACATCCTTGTTAATTTGAAACCTATTTTTTGTGGCGACAAACCGGTTCCTCCGCCTGATTTTGTTGAAGTAGGCTCTAAAGTGTGTAGTGAGTTCTTAGTAGGGTTTTTTCTTGATAAGCCTCTATCATTCTATGCTGTAGTTCGAACTCTTAAAAAAAAATAGAGACTTAAGGGATCCATTAAAGTCAAATATGATGTATTTGTCTTCCTATTCCTATTATCTTGCGAGGAAGATAAGAGTATAATCCTTAAAGGAGACCCTATTATTATGCACAATAAATTATTCATAGTTAAGCATTGGGATCCCACTACTGGGAATGTGTAATAACCCAGAATTTTAGTTATTTGAAATTAGAATATTTAATTAATTTTAATTATTTAAAAGTTAATTTGATAGGTTAAATAACTTAAAATTTCAAATATAGCGATTTATTGGACAATTAAATTGCTGAATTTAATAATTGGAATTGTTTGAAATTTTAATCTTAAACTTTTGTTTGGATAAAAGTGATTTAAAAGCTTGTTAAATTTTTATTTAATAAGAATGAAGAAGAAAAAAATTATTTGGATTTAAAAGTGATTTAACTAATTTTTAATAATAACTCGTTTTAATTAACGAGTGAAAATAGCCTTCTGGGGCACTGTCTCAGATTTCGACATAACCAATGTCATTGGGTCTATAATAATGAATTATAATACGCCGTCAAGTTTTGTAACGATTGGACGTATCGTTTGGTCTTGCGAGATTGAAACGTGTAGAAACTAATATTTAAAATTTAAAATTTAATATAATAATTAGGTTCAAAAAGCTATCTTCTGCATACGATCGAATTAGGTCCCGAAACTAGTTCCATTGCATTTGGAATAGGGGTATAACATATAGAACACCGGGCGGCATGTCTCGATTGGGGTCCGTAATTATATAGCTAGATATTTTGAATTTTTAAATAATAAATATAGATTTGACTACATAGCCATTGACCCATCACCTCCAACATCTGACCATACCATGTACAAGCCACGCCCCTTGTTCTTTCCCATCTTCCCTCCCTTTATTTAAACACTGCAGCTAACAATGAAGAAAATAAAATTGAAACATCAAAAATTTATTTTTCAAATTTTACTCAACGAAAAATTTTCAAACGAATTTTAAAATTCATGTTTCGACAAGATCTTTTCACTGGTATGCATGGTTGGAGGTGTGGCACTAATTTGTGGAGTTCGAAAGTGAAGGCGAATGGGTATTGTCAACTAGGGCTTGGATTTGTGGCAAATGGAGGAAGAGTTTGGCGAATTGGATGTCATGGATTCGGGAAGGCAAATAGCACCTAGGCGCAAAATTCATGGTTCTTGGTCAAGAATTGTGGATCGTGTCATTGCAGGGGTAGAGGTCAGCTGTGCAGTCGCATTTTGTTGTGGTGGCTCGGAGGGGGAAGTGAGGTCTCGAATAGGTGGATATCATGATGGGAAGTTCAACAAAATCGTCGGAATGGAGATTAGCGTAGTGTAACAACCCGTATATTTGGACCATTTAAATTGACAATAATCCACACATGTCAACTTAAATAATACAAAACACGAATCATTATGGAATTATGAATACATATATGTAAATGAGAATCAATACAACATCACAGACACAGAATAGTCACAGAATAATGCAGCGGAAAAGTACATCATCATAATAGTAGTTCATGAAGCTACTACAGGAATACAACAATGTCTCAACATAAAGTGACAAATAGAAATACAAGATGTTCAATACATAAGTTTATCAAATACTAGAAAGGAAATAACTGATAAAGATAAATGCTAAGTCTTCAGCATCTTCAACCAACCTTGATCAGCAACAGGATAGCTTCAGACTGACCCGAGCATATACAAAAGAAACACTCGAGTCAGGACTCAAAATCTTATACAGGATAATCGGGTGCAAATAATAAAGACCATAACTCAAAGATGAATGTGATCCACATCTTTAAGGATCCGATAAACTATCTATATATACAATAGAATACGCTAAATAGATAATGTCTAATCAGTAAAGTATGACATCAAAATAGCGTTAAGTCATGGCCCATTCCACCCTTAACACATTTTTATTCCCAAAAGCATATACAAGACCGTAGTTTCCCCAAAACCGGAAGTCACCAGAGGGCAATCCATATACTAAAGGTACAAAACACAACGTTGTGGTCGCGAATAGGATAATTAGTATGACAAGGTACATGAGGCGATACCAACTAGGATACTAGTAGTTGCGTGATCCGGACTGATGTTGAGCATAGCAGCTACTATCTCAACACCGTGAAACAACACTCCCAAATCAAGGGGTGCACCCAAATCGAATCACAAAAGTAATAGATAAGGTATCGAAGAAGTGTGTCCTCTAGAGGTAGCGAACCTCAATGGCCCGGCGGGGCTCCTGTTTTAGTCATGTCAGGGGTCATCCAAAATCATTCTCTTTCTTCAATCAACGCGTTCTCCAAAATCATCCACTTCGTTCTGGATCAACACTCCGCGTATACTAGTTATTAAAGTGGTTTTCGGTATCGACAGAGAGTATGTCCATATCCGATCCCGGTCTCTTTAATAACTACGCATTAATTACCCGATGGTCATTTAATATTAAAGTTTAAAACAAATAAAAGTCCAAAAGTCAAGTTGCAAGTTTTGACTTTCAAAATTTACATTTCACAATTTAATTTATTTCGAACATCTAAAATCATATTTCCAAATGGAGTTTTAGTTCAAGTCCTTGAGTTAACAATACTTAAGTATTCAATTTCAATTTAATTCCTATTTCCATTCATCGTTACATTAAATTTAATCAAAACTTTGATTTAATCAATTTCAACAGCTAAATTAACTCCTTAAATTTAGTTGGTTTTACATTCCTTTAGGTCACTTTGTTACTTAATCTCAAATTAAATTTATAACAAATTCCAACTTAATTAAATTTATTCAAATTAGGTTTAATTTCGAATCTAATAAATTCAATTTATTAGATTCTAAAACTTACTTATTCGAATCTTATTTCAATTAAATGTGTCCATCCGTTTATCTAATTAAATAGATTTATTAATCCGTTTTAAATTTTCCATTAAGTTATTGCAATTAAGTCCACTTATTAATTAATTACAATTAATCCCTTAATTTATTACAATTAAGTCCATTAATTATTGCAATTAATCCTATGAATCTAATCCATTGATTTATTTCAACTAAATCCATTTATTCATTACACTTAAATTCATTCCTTTATTACAATTAAATCCATTGATTTATTACAATTAAATCTATTCATTTATTACAATTAAATCTATCGTTTTATTACAATTAAATCTATCGTTTTATTACAATTAAATCTATTCATTTATTACAATTAAATCTATTCATTTACTACAATTAAATCCGTTCATTTATTACAAATAAATCTTATTAATTTAATTCCATTAGATCCATAAATTTCGTTACTTACTTTCCAACAAATTTTTAAGTTCATTTCTTAATTTCAATGAATTTCAATTTCAAAATGATTTTGTTGACCAATCGGGTTTCTTATCTTTAATTATCTATCCTAGGCCAAAGTTGTTCAATTTGGGTATTTATCATTTCAACCCAATATAAATAAATACATAAAACAAAGCATAACAAAGGGAACTTGCAGTGTGATAGCTGGGATGGTGTCAAAGTAAATAAACAAGCAAAAGCAACCATACATAACAATTTAACCGTTTATTTAAATAATCCCGAAATAATCGTATTTAATTTACATTTGTTATTTATGTAAAATAAATAAAATTATTCCTAGAATCCACACTATCATTTCATGCGGATTAAAGATCATTACAATACAGGTTTTCACTTGGCGTTTATTAACAAATTATTACAGCAATTATACGTTCAATGGTTCAAAGTATAACTGATCCTATTTCTACGTGTCGTTTTATTTAACATTTAAAGGGACAAGTTCACATATATATCTATTTTGAAATTTTTTTTGACTATCCTATATCAATTCAAATTTCATATCAATTATCGCTTATATTAACAACCAAATTCCACATCACATAACAAATTTAATGTCATAATTATTTTCATATCTAACTTCAAATCACAATTTAACATCAATCATTTTAACATTCAAATTTATATCAATAACATATATCACTTGATTATCATAGCATAATAGATTGAGTCGTGAATGAAATATTCACCTTGCGTGGTTAGAGAAGGTGGCGAAACACGAAGACGAATAGATAAGAGACACTAACAAGCACGACGCAAAAAGGCGAACACAAACTGCAATCAAACAAACAATTAAATTTGACAATTTGTTCAATACAATATATATTTTCATATATGTAATGACCCACGATTTTAGGAATTTATTCTGAAAAATATAAATAAATTCAAAATAATTTTTAAATAAATTTTGAAAGGGAATTGATATAGCTTGATAGTGTATCAGTATGTGTGTACATGTGTGCACAGGAAATGCACATGAACAAAAGCTAAAATCCCTGAACTCTAAGAATAAATACATATTGATATGTATGGGAATATATATATATATATAGATTAAATCCTTAAAAGCTGTATGCATAAGTAAATATACATATATGGATGCTACTGAATATTTTTGAGTGTACATGTGCATGTGTGTGTGTCAATACAGAATGATGTATAAATATATATATGGGTGTACTAATTATTTCAGTAAGACTCATATATATATATATGTTAATAAAATACTAGAGTTCAAGTTAGTAAAATAAAACATACAGACATATTTTAGTATATAGGCAGAAAAAAAAAATAAGGATATAAAAAGGAGTAGTCCTCTTGTAAATAAATAAAGGAAGTACATACCATTTACATGAAAGCTAAAAATAGGAAAAATAAGACAAAACGGGGAAATGCTTGGTATAGGCAGAATTAGGAAGAGTATTTGATAAATAACAAATCAAGTCACATTTTTAGCATGATTGTAGACAAAGGAAAAAGTATTTTCTGAAAAGCAAATTTCTGAAATTAACCAAAAAGAATGTAACCACTTTTCTCTTCACCTAAATTAAGCCGGGAAGGGTAGAATTTTGGGTTCAAATAAAATGCAGATAACATAATTTTTCTCGTGGGCAAAAATGGCTTTAGCCAATACCCAAAACCCTAAGGAGGACCCTGTATATATATATGTATATGCAGCAGCCTCCTCTCCTTCTCAGAAAAGAACTTTAAAAAAAAAAAAAACAACACCATAGAAATCATAAGGCAAGGGAAGGAAAAGAGCTTGAGGCTAAAGGCAGAAGTTCATCAATTAATTAAGGAAGCAAAGAAGAGAGCTAGGTGAGAAAACTCACTCAACAACTTAAGGCACTAAGTCCTAATGAAGGCAGCCAGTTATAAATGAAATTTTCTTAAAAGTATATGTGATTGTTCTTCAGAAGTTAAGGATGCTTTAATGCTAAATGGTTGTTCTGGTTGTTTTATTTTGTGAATATTCTAAATATGATCTGCATGCATACATAAGTATCTTTGAAACCCAGATCTCTTTTTAATATGATACTAGTTAGAAACAAATAAATACCCAAAAAAATAAAATGTTGGATATAAGCAAGTAGTGTTGGTTTTGGCTCAACCCAGAAGAATTGATAAGCTTATGGGCTGCAATATACATATGTATATGTGCTGAGGCTTAAAATGAAAAGGAATTAGGAGTGCAATAGGCTTTCCTATGTGCTGATACTCCTGATTCAAAGAAAATATACAATATCCACCCAGCAAATATATTTTTTGATTTAGGAAGCTTGGTCAATCTGAGTTAACTAAAGCACAGATGTTTGCAATAAAATCTTCCCATAGAGCCATAAACCAATGTTAGTTGTCTATATCTCTTTAAAATTGCAAGAACATGTTTTAATAAGTACCAATACTAAAATTGCTTGGTTGTCTCTGTTTGTTTATGAGAATGATAAGGAATGCTATGAGGTGAATGCTTGTTTTTGTAAAATAACTCACTGATTGGGTTTGCTCTGAAAAATTTAAAAAGAGAAAGTACCTAAGAATTTGATTAGGAAATGGGGTCAAGATTACTGCAGGAATGACTTGTGTTCTTGAGTAATGCAAGTTGACACATGGCTTGTTCAAGTCCTGAGATCTTTGTGTAATGGAGTGAATTAGTTCATTACAGTGTGTCCATTGATTCATAAAATTGCAGATGAGACCAGGATAGATAAATATACCAAGGGAAAAATATTTGATATGATGAGGAAGCTAGAGTTTTTCCGAGAATTGAAATATGAGGATGGAATAAATGATTTAACTCATATTGGTTATTTTCCTGTTTGGTGTGAATGATTGTTTGACTATGACTGAATTGTATGCTTGAATGTATGTACCATATTTATATATGTAGTCTTTGGAAAGAAAGATTAAAATATGCACATGCACAATGACACAGAGCATGCACACAAGTATTACCTGTTTCCAAAGGGCAGAACTTTATGTATATGTACTTAACTTGATTTTAACCTAATTAATTAATTGCTTTTGTGAATTTTCTCATACCAGACATGTGTCTGACCCTAGTGTGCTAATGGCATCTGGGGTGTCTCATTTAAAATGAGGCAGCTTCAAATGATTTTTCAAGGACAACAGCCTCTAGATAGGAGTAGAACCAAAGCATTGAGAAGAAGATTATAGCATGCTAGAATTAGATAGATAAGAGCTTACAAGATGAAAATTTGCATATATGATATTTAAAAAAAATTCCATTGTACTAAGTACAGAGTGATGTTGGATATTTGGTTAAGTATTTTGAGAATTTGACTTGGAACTGGTATTTAAAATATCTGAGTTTTATTATCTGGAATGTTGAAAAGTTTTAGCTATAGTTTTGTAAGTAAGATCACCAGTAGGGATTTTATAAGATAATGATGTTAGATCCATATTAGTAAATTATTTACATGTTTAGATATGATCTGCTCAGACACTGTCACACCAGTACCTTAGTAATTTTAACATAAAATCTGAATCCCTCTTTACTAAAGCTTTGGGCAAAATGCATTTTAAGACCTTCTGAAATATGTCTGAGTAGAGAGTTTGTTTAATCCATATTTTATTTGCCAAGTATCCATGTGTGAGGAAACTCACCCCGGACTGCATTTCATTTAGTCTAGTACCTTGGTATCAAGGAATCTAGCTTCTGGAATATGATGATTCACTTAAGAATATCCCAGACATGAGTTTGCATATAAGGTAGATATTATAAGAAAGCAAACATAGGAAATGATATAAGCTTATATCATTTTCAAAGCACAGACACTATACAATTGATTTTACAGATAATCATAACATAATTATCTGGGTTCTATGAATCATATTTCATGGAGAATCCAGCAAGCTATCAAAGAATAAAAACCATACTATTACCTATATGAATAAGATTTTCATTACTTAAATAATAAAATGAAATTAAGCTATGTGGGGATTGATTAAATTTAATCAATCACTGTAACCTCTTGTTTGCCATAACCTGATTAAACCAGAGGGGCACATGCATCTTCATATGTGTGTGCATATTTTTGTGGTTGCACTGATATATCTATATTGGTAAAATTTTTGATCCTGGATAAAGTTTGTTTATTGGAAAATAAAAAAATGACCCTGGAAAAATATATTTGTTAATAAATGATATATACATATATCATCTCTAAAAAAAAATCCTTACAAAATGAAGGTAGAGAAGAGAGGGTCATTTCATTTGGTATCAGAGCTATGTTATTCAACATAGTAGAAGTAAAGATCAAGTTCTTAGATAGAAATAAAATTTAAAGGAACTAAATATATATCAATGTTTTCAGTGTGAATAAAAACCACTGAAATAATAAAATTACCAATCAAACTAACCAGCTATGTAAATTATTATTAGCAAACTATGGTAGGGAGACCACCAAATCAGGGAGCAGGATCTTCCCATGCACCACCAATGGTCAATCTGCAAGACTTGGTGAGAGCATTTAGGGATGGGGCAGGACAAAGGCAAGAAAATCCCTATGAAGAACTCTCAAAATTACTTAAGACATATACTCATTTAGGAGGCAAAAGCTTTGAAGGGACAGAGGGTATCATGGAAATTCAAACATGGTTGAGAACATTGGAAAGAATTTTCAATGACATGCAACTTGATGATCAAAGAAAGAGGCAAGTGGCTTCAAGACAACTAAAAGGAGTAGCTTTAAGCTGGTGGGAAGTAATCATTGCAGGGAGAGGTGAGAATGAAATCACTTGGAATCAATTCAAAGAGATGTTGGAAGCAAGGTTTGTACCAGCATCAGCTAAGACTACCTTGCTAGAAGAATTTATTAGACTTAGACAAGGAACCATGACTGTCACAGAGTACACTCAAAAGTTTGAGGGGCTTTCCACATATGGAGCAATGCTTGTGGCAGATGAGGCATCCAAAAATGATAGGTACATAAAAGGTTTGAACCCAGGACTTAGCAGAGCCATGTTACCCTATGCTGACAGGACTTTTGACCATGTGATAGACTTAGCTTTGAGGTTGGAGCAGCATGACAAGGAAAGGGAGAAGTTCAGAAATTTTAAGAACAATAACACCAAGAAAGGTAAGGGGAGGTATCACCCTTATGATAAGAAGAAGGAAGAGACCAGTAACAAAGGCACTGGAGATGTAAAAGCTAAGGAAACCAAGAAGATTGTGTGCCATCAGTGTGGAAAAGAAGGACATATCAAACCAAGATGTCCAGAATTGAAAGGAGGAGCTTTCAAGTGTTATTTATGTGGGAAAGAAGGGCACATGAAAAGAAATTGTCCTGAAAATAGGCAGCAAGGAAAATTAGCAAACTTGGAAGAAAAAGGCAAAACAGTGGAGATCAATGCTGAGAAGCACAGTCAAGTGGAAGGTACACTATTTATTTGTAATGTACCCATAGCAGTAGTATATGATACAGGGGCAACTCATTCTTTAATTTCCTATGAATTAGTTAAAATGCTGAAATTAAGTTGCATATTGGTTGAAATCCCTTTACATATACAAAGTCCACTAGGAAGTTCTAGTGTTTTAAACATGATCTGTGTGGATGTGGGATTAAACATAGGAGGAGATACTTTTATTTCCAATTTATATGTTTTAAATTACCCAAATATAGGTGTTATTTTGGGAGTAGACTGGTTAAGGCAATTCAAGGCCATAATTAACTTAGACTCATCCACCATATCATTGCAAAACCATGGAAGCCAGAGGATCACAATTTTGTGTGAAGTGTCCAAGGGAAGAAAATTGTGTCATTTGATTGATTTGGGTAAAGATTCCAGTAAACATATTATTGAGGAAATCCCCATAGTCAATGAATACTTGGATGTTTTTGAGGAGGTTAATGGTGTTCCAAACCATAGGCCAGTGGAATTCCAAATTCATTTAGTTCCAGGAGCAAGCCCAGTGATTAAAAAGCCAACAAGAATGGGGCCAAATGAACTAAAAGAATTAAAGAAACAATTAGAGGAATTAGAAAATAAGGGTTTTATAAGACCCAGTAATTCTTGCTGGGGGGCACCAGTGGTGTTTGTTAAGAAACAAGATGGTACTTTGAGACTCTGCATAGATTATAGGGAATTAAACAAGGTAACCATTAAAAATAAATACCCACTGCCAAGAATAGATGATCTTTTTGATCAATTGGCTGGAGCAAGAGTATTCTCTAGGCTAGATTTAGCATCTGGTTTTCATCAAATGAAGGTGGAAGAATCAAGCATCAAGTACACTGCCTTTAACACTAGATATGGGTTGTATGAATTTTTGGTTATGCCATTTGGCTTGACCAATGCACCATCATACTTTGTAGATTTAATGAACAGAACCTTTAGAGATTATTTAGACAAGTTTGTGCTTATTTTTATAGATGACATTTTAATTTATTCCAAAACAATGGAAGAGCATGAAAGCCATCTGCACATGGTTTTGTCTAGACTAAGGGAAAAAGACTTAAAGGCAAAATACTCAAAATGTGAATTTTGGAAAGAGGAAGTGCATTTTCTTGGCCATGTTATATCTGCCCAAGGAATTTCTGTGAACCCCAATAAAGTAGTGGCTATTCAAGCATGGAAGAGGCCAAGCACTGTGAGTGAAGTAAGGTCATTTATGGGGATGGCAGGGTATTATAGGAGATTTATAAAAGATTTTTCAAAAATTTCTACACCACTCACTAACCTAACCAGGAAGAACCAAGCTTTTGTTTGGTCAAAAAAATGTGAAAAGTCTTTTGAACAGTTGAAGGAGGCATTGGTGAATGCTCCAATTTTAAAGGTACCTCATGGAAATGAAGAATTAGTTGTATACATTGATGCTAGTGGATTTGGCTTGGGTGCAGTGTTGATGCAACAAGGCCAAGTCATTGCATATGCATCCAGACAACTTAAACCCCATGAAGTAAGTTATGCCATACATGACCTTGAATTAGCAGCTGTGATCTATGCTTTGAAACTTTGGAGACATTATTTGTTAGGCACTAAGTTTGAACTTTACACTGACCACAAGTCTCTAAAATATTTATTTTCACAAAAAGATTTGAACATGAGGCAACATAGATGGGTGGAATTCTTAGCTGCCTATGACTTTGACGTACTCTATACACCAGGCAAAGCAAACAAAGTTGCAGATGCTCTAAGTAGACAGCATGCTAAATTGGCTATGATGATGATAGAAGAATTTAAGGACTTGTCTTTGCTAACTGAGTTAGAAATTGGGGAGAATGGTTGTGTGCACATTGATGAGCAGATGCATGGTGCAAAAAAAGATAAAGGGAAGTTAAGCTTAATGACACTTCAACCAGATTTAATTCTGAAGGTAGGAAAAATGCAAGAACAGGATGCCAACTTATTAGAGAAGAAAATGCTCCTCTCAAAAGGGGAGGAAGTGATGAATCACCATATTGATAAAAATGGTTATATGAGATACCAAAATAGGATGTGTGTACCAGAGGACACAGAATTGAAGAAAGAGATATTGAATGAATATCATAGAAGTAAATACTCCATACACCCAGGCAACACAAAAATGTACCAAAATTTGAAAAGATACTTCTGGTGGAAGGGGATGAAATCTGATGTATCTAAATACATTGCCAAATGTATGACTTGCCAACAAGTCAAGGCTGAAACCCAAAGGCCATCAGGGTTGATGCAGCCTCTTAGTGTACCACAGTGGAAGTGGGAAGACATATCTATGGACTTCATAGATGGACTGCCTAGATCTAAGAGAGGCAATACAAGCATATGGGTGATAGTTGATAGGATAACCAAGGTAGCACACTTCATCCCAGTCAAGTCAGAAAGGACAGCACCAAAATTAGCTCAAATTTTTATAAAAGAAGTGGTAAAGTTACATGGCATTCCCAAAACCATTGTGAGTGATAGGGATACCATCTTCACCTCAAAATTTTGGAGAAGCTTTCAAGAAGCAATGGGAAGTGAACTATGCCTAAGTACAGCCTACCATCCTCAATCAGATGGGCAGACCGAGGTAGTAAACAAGGTTTTGGAGGACATGTTGAGAGCATGTGTACTGGACTTTGGGGGCAACTGGGAGGATTATCTTCATCTAGTTGAATTTACATACAACAACAGCTATCAAAGCACCATAGGAATGGCTCCATTTGAAGCCTTATATGGTAAACCCTGTTTGTCACCTGTTTGTTGGGTAGAAGCAGGAGAAAGGTCTATTTTAGGACCTGAGTACCTACAAGAAACTAAGGAGAAAATTGAGTTGATAAGAAGAAGAATGGCAGCAGCACAAGAAAGGCAGAAGAAATTTGCAGACATGAAAAGGAGGCAGGTGGAATATGAAGTGGGAAATTTTGTTTTCATCAAAATCTCACCTATGAAAAATGTGTTGAGGTTTGGGAAACAAGGCAAGTTAACCCCAAGATATATTGGACCATACAAAATTCTGGAAAGAATTGGTCCCTTGGCATATAAGTTGGAATTACCAGAAAACATGCAAGGTATACATGATGTTTTTCATGTATCACAATTGAGAAGATGGGTCCATGACAAGGCAGAAATTCTTGAGACCCCAACCCAAGTGCAGATAAATCCTAATTTGATTTATGAAAAGGATCCAGTGGGAATTTTGGAAAAAGATGTGAAGAAGTTGAGGAATAAATCTCTGAAACTTGTAAAGGTACAGTGGAGTCTTGATCCTAGTGATTGCACATGGGAATTAGAAGACAAAGTTAGGATGAATTATCCTAAGCTATTTTCAGATTAAAGGTAATCCTGATTTTTGATTGTTTTAGATGCATATATTTTTAGTTATTATAGAACTAAAAATCTATTTGGTTGAGAATGTACTTGTTCTCTGAATTAAGTTTAAAATTCATTTTAAGCTTAGGAAAATTGTGGGACACAATTTCTAAAAGGAGGGGTGTATGTAATGACCCAAGATTTTAGGAATTTATTCTGAAAAATATAAATAAATTCAAAATAATTTTTAAATAAATTTTGAAAGGGAATTGATATAGCTTGATAGTGTATCAGTATGTGTGTACATGTGTGCACAGGAAATGCACATGAACAAAAGCTAAAATCCCTGAACTCTAAGAATAAATACATATTGATATGTATGGGAATATATATATATAGATAGATTAAATCCTTAAAAGCTGTATGCATAAGTAAATATACATATATGGATGCTACTGAATATTTTTGAGTGTACATTTGCATGTGTGTGTGTTAATACAGAATGATGTATAAATATATATATGGGTGTGCTAATTATTTCAGTAAGACTTATATATATATATATATGTTAATAAAATACTAGAGTTCAAGTTAGTAAAATAAAACATACAGACATATTTTAGTATATAGGCAGAAATAAAAAAAAATGAGGATATAAAAAGGAGTAGTCCTCTTGTAAATAAATAAAGGAAGTACATACCATTTACATGAAAGCTAAAAATAGGAAAAATAAGACAAAACGGGGAAATGCTTGGTATAGGCAGAATTAGGAAGAGTATTTGATAAATAACAAATCAATTCACATTTTTAGCATGATTGTAGACAAAGGAAAAAGTATTTTCTGAAAAGAAAATTTCTGAAATTAACCAAAAAGAATGTAACCACTTTTCTCTTCACCTAAATTAAGCCGGGAAGGGTAGAATTTTGGGTTCAAATAAAATGCAGATAACATAATTTTTCTGGTGGGCAAAAATGGCTTTAGCCAATACCCAAAACCCTAAGGAGGACCCTGTATATATATATGTATATGCAGCAGCCTCCTCTCCTTCTCAGAAAAGAACTTTAAAGAAAAAAGAAACAACACCATAGAAATCATAAGGCAAGGGAAGGAAAAGAGCTTGAGGCTAAAGGCAGAAGTTCATCAATTAATTAAGGAAGCAAAGAAGAGAGCTAGGTGAGAAAACTCACTCAACAACTTAAGGCACTAAGTCCTAATGAAGGCAGCCAGTTATAAATGAAATTTTCTTAAAAGTATATGTGATTGTTCTTCAGAAGTTAAGGATGCTTTAATGCTAAATGGTTGTTCTGGTTGTTTTATTTTGTGAATATTCTAAATATGATCTGCATGCATACATAAGTATCTTTGAAACCCAGATCTCTTTTTAATATGATACTGGTTAGAAACAAATAAATACCCAGAAAAATAAAATGTTGGATATAAGCAAGTAGTGTTGGTTTTGGCTCAACCCAGAAGAATTGATAAGCTTATGGGATGCAATATACATACGTATATGTGCTGAGGCTTAAAATGAAAAGGAATTAGGAGTGCAATAGGCTTGCCTATGTGCTGATACTCCTGATTCAAAGAAAATATACAATATCCACCCAACAAATATATTTTGTGATTTAGGAAGCTTGGTCAATCTGAGTTAACTAAAGCACAGATGTTTGCAATAAAATCTTCCCATAGGGCCATAAACCAATGTTAGTTGTCTATATCTCTTTAAAATTGCAAGAACATGTTTTAATAAGTACCAATACTAAAATTGCTTGGTTGTCTCTGTTTGTTTATGAGAATGATAAGGAATGCTATGAGGTGAATGCTTGTTTTTGTAAAATAACTCACTGATTGGGTTTGCTCTGAAAAATTTAAAAAGAGAAAGTACCTAAGAATTTGATTAGGAAATAGGGTCAAGATTACTGCAGGAATGACTTGTGTTCTTGAGTAATGCAAGTTGACACATGGCTTGTTCAAGTTCTGAGATCTTTGTGTAATGGAGTGAATTAGTTCATTACAGTGTGTCCATTGATTCATAAAATTGCAGATGAGACCAGGATAGATAAATATACCAAGGGAAAAATATTTGATATGATGAGGAAGCTAGAGTTTTTCCGAGAATTGAAATATGAGGATGGAATAAATGATTTAACTCATATTGGTTATTTTCCTGTTTGGTGTGAATGATTGTTTGACTATGACTGAATTGTATGCTTGAATGTATGTACCATATTTATATATGTAGTCTTTGGAAAGAAAGATTAAAATATGCACATGCACAATGACACAGAGCATGCACACAAGTATTACCTGTTTCCAAAGGGCAGAACTTTATGTATATGTACTTAACTTGATTTTAACCTAATTAATTAATTGCTTTTGTGAATTTTCTCATACCAGACATGTGTCTGACCCTAGTGTGCTAATGGCATCTGGGGTGTCTCATTTAAAATGAGGCAGCTTCAAATGCTTTTTCAGGGACAGCAGCCTCTAGATAGGAGTAGAAGCAAAGCATTGAGAAGAATATTATAGCATGCTAGAATTAGATAGATAAGAGCTTACAAGATGAAATTGTGCATATATGATATTTAAAAAAAATTCCATTGTACTAAGTACAGAGTGATGTTGGATATTTGGTTAAGTATTTTGAGAATTTGACTTGGAACTGGTATTTAAAATATCTGAGTTTTATTATCTGGAATGTTGAAAAGTTTTAGCTATAGTTTTGTAAGTAAGATCACCAGTAGGGATTTTATAAGATAATGATGTTAGATCCATATTAGTAAATTATTTACATGTTCAGATATGATCTGCTCAGACACTGTCACACCAGTACCTTAGTAATTTTAACATAAAATCTGAATCCCTCTTTACTAAAGCTTTGGGCAAAATGCATTTTAAGACCTTCTGAAATATGTCTGAGTAGAGAGTTTGTTTAATCCATATTTTATTTGCCAAGTATCCATGTGTGAGGAAACTCACCCCGGAATGCATTTCATTTAGTCTAGTACCTTGGTATCAAGGAATCAGGCTTCTGGAATATGATGATTCACTTAAGAATATCCCAGACATGAGTTTGCATATAAGGTAGATATTATAAGAAAGCAAACATAGGAAATGATATAAGCTTATATCATTTTCAAAGCACAGACACTATACAATTGATTTTACAGATAATCATAACATAATTATCTGGGTTCTATGAATCATATTTCATGGAGAATCCAGCAAGCTATCAAAGAATAAAAACCATACTATTACCTATATGAATAAGATTTTCATTACTTAAATAATAAAATGAAATTAAGCTATGTGGGGATTGATTAAATTTAATCAATCACTGTAACCTCTTGTTTGCCATAACCTGATTAAACCAGAGGGGCACATGCATCTTCATATGTGTGTGCATATTTTTGTGGTTGCATTGATATATCTATATTGGTAAAATTTTTGATCCTGGATAAAGTTTTTTTATTGGAAAAGAAAAAAATGACCCTGGAAAAATATATTTGTTAATAAATGATATATACATATATCATCTCTAAAAAAAATCCTTACAAAATGAAGGTAGAGAAGAGAGGGTCATTTCAATATATAATCATACCAAACAACTAGATGCAAATAAGGCGGATGGAAGCTTAGATCGCTGGATTAGCCTCAACTGGAACTGCGCGGACAAAGCATAGGTGAGTCCATAAGTTACAATTTATGACTGATATATAATTTTATCAAAAAGAAGAACAAAATAAAAATAAAAAGTGGCAGCGGACGCGGTAGCGGGCTAAGCGGGCTTGACGCGGCGAGTCGGTTGGTCGAGGTAAGGCAGGCTGGGCGAGCGCGGGTGGGCTGGGTCTGGTGGATTCGGGTCGGGCTAGGCTGAGGTCTGGTGGGTTCGGGTCGGGCTGGGCTGGGGTGTGGTGGGTTCGGTCGGGCTGGGCTAGGGTGGTGGGTTCAGGTCGGGCTGGGCTGGGGTGGTGGGTTCAGGTCGGGCTGGGTAGGGTGGTGGGTTCAGGTCGAGCTGGGTGGGGTGGTGGGTTCAGGCGGATGGGTGGGGATCGGGCGGTGGCTGGGACTGGTAGGCGAAGGCGGAGGCAGGGCAGGACGGGCGGGCGAAGGCGGAGACAGGCGGATGGTTGGCAGGGCGGTAGGTGGTTGGGCCAGGCGGATGGGTGGGGATCGGGCGGAGGGCAGTGGGCGGAGCCTGGGCGGGTTTGGGCGAAGGCTGGGGACGGGGTGGCGGGCTGGGCAGGCGGCAGGCAAAGGGGCTGGGTGCTGGCGGACTGGGGACGGCAGGGCGGGCTGGACGGGGTGCTGCCTGGGGCAGTGGGCAGGGACGGGTGACGGGTGGCTCGGGCTGGCGGAGGCAGGCGGATGGCCCGGGCTGGTGGAGGCGGGTTGCAGGTGGAGGGTTGGGCTGGGCGGAGGGCAGGGGAGGGGCTGCAGTGGGTTCTCCCTTTTTTCAAAGGAAGAAGAAAAAATAATAATAAAAGAAGAGGAAGAAGGAGATGTGAACGAACCAGAAAGGTGAAAATGCAAACAATGAATAGTGGGATGGTAGTTTATTATATCAACTAGTACAAGAATTGAAAGGCCTCCAATTTATTTGTCTTGGTAAACGAAAGGCTGTTGGGTTTCTGAGGCAATTGAATAGACAAAGGCTGTTAGGATACTGAACTTTGGAGAGAATGGGTACCGTTTTATGCTGCGTAACGGACCCGTTTGCAATCCGTTAAACAACTATAATTCGCAGCGCCGAACTCCGATTGACATAAACAAATATACCATTTTGATCAGCGCGACGAGGCGAACGCGATGGTATAAAGATATCTGTGGTACGATTAAATTATAAAATTCGAAAATTTTCTATTGTGAAAAAATGCAGCAAAAACACCGAAGAATAAGATCGACGGAGCTGAAGATCTCCGAAATTTGAAAAACGAAAGATGACGTCTTGATCAGAAGATGGTTTAGAATTTTTCTATGTAAAAATATTTCGGTTCAGAAGATAAAATTTTACGCGTTTAAAATGAACTGATGTGAAGTAAACGCGAAAGAAATTTGCTGCGGTATTTTCCGACGAAACTTTTCCCATATCTATAACTATCTAGGCGAAAGTTTTAAGCAAAGTTTGAGCGCTAATTTGAAATCGTATGAGAGTTCCATCATTTTATGTTAAAATAATGGATTCAAAAATTTAAAATTGGGTCGCAATTTTAGGGTCGTTACATTCTCCCCCACTCAAAACTTTTCGTCCTCGAAAAGAACGAGACGGTGAAGTAAGAATGGAGTAAACGGAAAAGTCAAGATAGATTTTTAAGAAAATTTGATTTATACCTGAAATCAGTAGTTCGGGGTTTGAATCCCGAATGCTATCCTCAGTTTCCCATGTGCAATCTCGCTCATCTGCACTCCATTGGACTTTTACGAGCTTTATAGACTTCCTTCTTAGTTGCCTTATTTCCCGATCGACTATTCGAAGTGGTCTCCTTTCGATAGTCAAATCTGGCTCGATATCTACTTCATCTAACTGAGCAATTGGGATGGTCATGGATGGATCACGCACGACTTTTCGGAGATGTGAAACATGGAATACGTTGTACACGCCCTCAAACTTTTCTGGTAATGCAACTCTATAAGCCAGTGTGCCAATTCTTTCGGTGATAGTAAATGGTCCAACAAATCTTGGAGCAAGCTTCCCCTACGACCGAATCGAATAACATTCCTCAAAGGTGATACTTTCAGAAATACCACATCTCCAACCTGGAATTCCAATTCTCTTCTACGCCTATCTGCATAGCTCTTCTGCCTATCCTGTGTGGTCTTCATCTTCCTTCTGATCTCATTAACCTTCTCGGATGCTTCCATAATCATATCTGGGCCAAGAATTAATCGATCACCAGGCTCAATCCAACAAGCTGGCGATTTGCATGGTCGTCCATATAAAGCTTCGAACGGTGCCATATCGATACTTGCCTGATAACTGTTATTATAAGTGAATTCAACCAAATGGAGATGGTCTTCCCAAGATCCACCAAAATCAATAATGCAGGCTCGGAGCAGATCCTCCAAAATCTGATTTACCCTTTCAGTTTGGCCATCCGTTTGTGGATGATAAGCTGTGCTCAGATTCAGTTTAGTGCCCAAGACGTCTTGAAATGCCTTCCAGAATTTACTAGTGAATATAGGGTCTCGATCGCATACGATACTAGATGGAACCCCATGAAGTCTAACAATCTCTCTCATATATATCTCTGCCAAACTTGAAGCAGTACGAGTGGTCTTAACAGGAATAAAGTGAGCAGATTTTGTCAATCTATCAACTATCACCCATATACTCTCATTACCTTTTCTGGTCCTTGGTAATCCATCGATGAAGTCCATAGAAATCTGATCCCATTTCCAACAAGGAATCTCTAGCGGTTGAAGTAAACCGGCAGTCTTCTGGTGATCGGCTTTGACTTGTTGGCAAGTGGTGCATCTACTGACATATAAAGAAATATCCCTCTTCATCCCACTCCATCAATATAAACGCTTCATATTACGATACATCTTAGTGACACCAGGATGAAGTGAAAGTGATGACTGATGATTCTACCTAAGTACTTCTTGTCTCAATCCATCGACATTAGGAACACAAATATGGTTGTCGATCCTTAGAATTCCATTACTATCAATCTGCGCTCCTATTTTACTGTCGGCATTTCCAACTCTTCCAAGAACTAACTCCTTCATACGATAGAGCAAAGTGTCCTCATATTGTTTAGCTTTTATGCGGTCCATAAGGGAGGGAGAGATGACAAGCTGAAATAACATGCCTTCAACAATATTACAGCAAGACAATGCTTTGCTACGACTCAATGCATCGGCTACAACATTTGCTTTCCCAGGAGTATAAGTGATGTCAAGATCATATGCAGCTAAAAATTCGAGCCATCGGACTTGCCTCTGGTTCAAATCCTTTTGAGAAAAGATATATCTCAAGGACTTATGATCAGTGAATAATTCGAATTTTGTTCCCAAAAGATGATGCCTCCATAGTTTCAGAGCAAATACAACGGCAAGAAGCTCCAGGTCATGTGTGGCATAGTTTAATTCATGAGTCTTTAACTGACGGCCAACATAAGCAATAACCTTTCCATTTTGCATAAGAACAGTGCCTAAACCTTCTCTGCAAGCATCTGTATAGACAGTTAATCCTTCACTTCCATCGATTACCGCAAGAACAGGGGCTGAAGTTAACTTACGCTTCAACTCATTAAAAGCTGATTCGCACTTCTCACTCCAAATAAACTTAACATCCTTCCGAGTTAAAGCAGTAAGTGGGGCAGAAATCCGGGAAAAGTGCTCAATAAATCTGCGATAATATCCGGCTAAACCCAAGAAACTACGAATATCTGTAGGAGTTTTAGGAGTCTCCCAATCCTGTAGATAAATTTCAAATTAGGAAGGGATAAGAGGAATTGAATAGAAATAGTGAATAGGATAGAACTTACATTGATTACTGCGATCTTAGCTGGATCGACCGAAATCCCATTTTCAGAAACTATGTGACCCAGGAATCTCACTTCATCTCGCCAGAAGTGGCATTTAGAGAATTTGGCCTTAAGTTGATGATTTCAGAGAGTTTCCAGAACATAAGCAAGGTGTGTCTCATGCTCCTTCTTGTCTTTGGAGAAGATGAGAATATCATCAATGAAAACAAGAACAAACTTGTTTAGCACATCACGGAAGACTCGATTCATCAAGTCGACGAAATAAGCAGGTGCGTTGGTCAAACCGAATGGCATAACCAACCATTCATAGAATCCATTCTCAGTACGGAAAGCTGTCTTATGGATACTATCTTCAGCAACTCTGAGTTGGTGGAATCCAGTGGCTAGATCAAGTTGTGAGAAAATTTTAGCTCCATGGAGCTGATCAAATAAATCATTGATGCGAGGCATCGGATAACGATTCTTGAGAGTGCGTTTGTTCAGTTCTCGGTAATCAACACACATGCGAAGAGATCCATCTGATTTGGTGACAAATACAACTGCGGCGCCCCATTCAGAGCAACTTCTCCTAATCAAACCTTTAGCAAATAGATCATCTATTTGGGTTTTTAGTTCAGCTTTTTCTTTAGGAGCCATCCTTCGGTGTGGGAGAACTACGGGAGTAGCTCCAGGAATAAGATCAATACAGAAATCGATTTCCCGTTTAGGTGGTAGAGAGTTGACCTCTCCAAATACATCGGGAAATTTTTGAACAATAGGGGTAGTATTAAGATCATCCGGATGAGCATCAAGAGAGAATATGAAGCTTCCGGTATATTTCTGAGGTGATTTGCATTCAATGACAAGCGGTAGGCCCTTGTCATTGACTAGAGAAACAATACGAGCCTTGCAAGAAATAACAGCATCGAATTTCCTTAACCAGTCAGCACCTAACAAGATGTCAAATGCTGCGAAGCCAAGCACATAAAATCCAAAGTGAATCGATATCTTCCATACAAGAGCACAACCTCCTTACAAATTCTACTAAGGTTGGCAAGTCCTCCAATAGGGTTGGAGACGCATAAGGAAGTAGTAGTAAGAGTAGGTTCTAATTTGAGCTTATTACAGAGACCAATAGATATGAAGCTATGAGAAGCACCCGTATCGAATAATACCCTAATAGGTAAATCATGTAATGAAAAAGTACTTCGTAAGGTACCTTGGTCATCCTGAGCAGGTGGTGGAGGTGGTGTAGGAGTGGTGATAGCAAATACTCCAGATGATGTTCCACGCTTATAAATTAGGCATTCTTTCTTGAAATGACCCGGCTGGAGGCAGACATAGCATAAATCTTTTGTAACAACCCGCATTTATACGATAATATATTTAAATATTTTATTTAAATATGACATCGTCTATTCATATTTAAAATCCTAAATATGAATTTTTATCGTGTTCGAATCCGTTGTTCTAATGGATTCAAATCGTGTTTTAAATATCACCAAAGTGTTTAATAAACATGGTTAAAAGTATTCGGGCTTTACAAATTTTAAAATCTTGGCCCATGCTTGATCTGTTGCCGTGATAAGTGATAACCCATCCCCTTCATCCATTCGAAAACCCTAAGCCCAAAATCGAAGAAAGCGAAAAAAATGGCGGCCTCGCGACAAAATTAGGGCTTTGGCAGCTTCGTTCTTCTTTCTCGAATTAAGGCTTCAGCTCTGGTTTATGCTCGATTCTCTGATCGCCTCGACCTCGTCTTGGAGCAGCTCGTCTCCGCTACGTTATTAAGGTGAGTGATTCATTCGCTCACATCTAGTTCAAACTTTCTTTTTTGTTCGATTCGAATTCGCGGTTTCGTGATTCCTTTGACTGGTTATGATTTGTCTAATGTTGATTTCGTTCGTATTGAAATGTTTGAAATTTTCTTTGGCCATTTCGACATATCACGATTCTTTTTGCTTGGGTTGGTTCGACTTTATTTGTCTTGGATGATTTCTGTCTTGTTTAAAAATTGTGATTTTTGGGCTGTTGGATTAAGTGATACTTGCGGCTTTGAATTCATTGACCTCTTGTTGACTTCGGTCCCTCTGTCATCTCGGCCACTTTGATTTTGCGAAATTGTTTTGTTGTGGAAACGATTCCCAGGTTCACTTGTTTAAATTCCTGGAAATTGAATTGTCTCGTCTGCCCGTTTCTGTATCACCATATAGTTGTAGTTACACCCGTTTATATGGGCACTGCCTATATTTATTTTCACTGTTATATTTGGGTTGTAGCTGCTGTCTTATAATGTTTATTTCGTTCATCTTGTATCCTGGTCCACTTGCATTTCTTTTGTATACTTACATCGCCCATTATGTCTCTAACCTGCAACTTGTAGTTGTAATATATATTTACACATGTAAACCAATGTGCTTATATATATATATATGAACGAAATTGCAAAGTTGCTTGACCACTGGTCTTCACTACACTTGTATACGCTGTTACATATGTGTATACGAGGTTAGTTTCACTGGTGATATTTCTATCGAAGCTACAGTGCAGTTTCCTTCATCCTTGCGTTTGCAATTGTGTAATTATATATAGGTTGGCTGTTGTGCACTTGATTTTGTTGTACCCTTAACTTTGTCATACTCTGCATATGCCCATGATACTTGTACCTCTCGGTTTGCATATTGCTGCCACTCGTACGCACTTCGATTTGAGTTTGCATTGTTTACACAGTATATACGTATTCTTACCTCTGAACTGTGTACTTGATGCAGTCCCCATGCAATTGGGTTTTGGGTATCATTCTTTGAGACAAATTGCACTTCAATTGTTGACCTTGTCTGTTTATACAGGGTTTGTTGATTTTCATTTGCCTCTCTCTCTGATAGTTTTGCCATTGGTGTTCTGTAACATCCTGGTCTAGTTTGGAAAATATATCTTGATTTTGTGAAAATGTTTTTGGTGCTCCCACCTTCATTTTGATGACTTCATACATTTTATATCTCTGCACATACCTGTGCCATTTCTCTGCATATCTCTGCACATCATTGTCATGTTTGTTGATGTCTTGTGTTTGCCATTTGGATTAAGCCACACCCCTGTTTGCTTACACCTTCATTTGGCTGGGTCATCATATGTGCACCCGCCATGTGCAGCTCCTTGCTACACCTTTGGGACATTTTGTCCATGTGCAGTCTTCTCATGTGCACTTGCTCATTTGAGCTGAACTGTTTCGGGGTGCACTTACTCTTCCACTGTTCACTCCGAGTATGTGTTGCTCTGTCCAGTTTTATGCATTCATGCTGTTGCTCCATGGTTTCACTGCTTTGACTTGTCTGTCCTGTGATTGCCACTGTCACTTGATCTTGCTGTGACATTGTGACTTGGTTCACTTTGTCACTGCACATCTATATATGCTTGACCTATTTCTATTTTAGTTGTACTTGGGTATACACTGCATATCCATGTGTCATTTTCACTTGCATCTGTTCATCCCTGAGCACTTGCTGACCTGCTGCATTTTCGTAGCAGTTTTACCCTTGTCCCTTGTGGTAACTTTATATTCTGTTGTGGCGAGGCGGTGCACGCGTGCGTGCACTGCAGCCACACTGAATTGACAGATTTTAATCGATATTTCTTTTGTTCTTGATTCATCGACCTGTTGCGTAATTCGTAGGCACGTTAGCGTGTACTGCAGCCAATTAGCATTGATGTTTTTAAATCGACATTTCAATTGTTTAAACTGCTTTGGATTTCTGTTTTGTGGATTAACACTGTTTAGTGTTATATCTGCCGTTATCCGGTTCTCCTATCGAGAAGTTGGGTATACGAGATTTCTGTGACTGTCGTCTATTTGATATTGGATTATTATTGCTTCTGTGTATTAATAACTGAGTTTGAATTAGACTGATCCGGGTATTATTTTCTTTTGAATTTAATACTCGGGTCAGACCGAGTATTTATAGGTTGTAGATTTTTAGCTTTGGGTTGCTGCTAGAGCTATGAAGACTTTTTATATTATCTGAAGTGGTCTTCGTCTTGTTGCAGTAGTCAGTGTGTCTGTTTTAAGATGATAATGTATTCATGTATATTAGTCGATAATGTACTTGTATATATAACTTCTTGAGTCGACAATTGTAGTTGTATCATTTGTATTGTGTCAAATGTATTGTAACTGATATCAGTTATTATATATGAGACTTTTCGTTGCATCTGTATTCCGCATTTATGTTTTCTGTGTTATTTTTATATATATTGTCCTAAACTATTATAGCCACTGTGTAGTAGCTTTGAGTTTGTATCGGTATGTCGGGTTTCCTCTAAAAATGAAATGCAATGTTTTATTATCTGACATATCGGCGCTCGCACAAAGCAATTACATAGATGGTCGCTCCTCAACAGCCTTATTCTCCGTGCTAGTTGACAACACTACACAGTAGTGTTCTTGGCTAGCGTGGATATAGAGGTGGGGCGTCACAGCTTGGTATCAGAGCCTGGGGTTTAGGACAATTATAAAACATAACTTAGATGGAACATGTGTTACAACTATTTGTCGATGCTTTATCTCTCATCTTTACATATGACTATTTTTGACTGTTAGGTATGAATTCCTAACGCTTATTCTTGTGTTTTCGGCTTTGAATTGATTTAGCCGATGTTGATTTTGTTTTAATTTGGCAAATTAAAGCCATTCTGACTTTTGGACTTTGTTCCACTTTTGTTCTATGCTATGAGTGTCATTGTGTACCTGTTACACTGTGATGAAAAATAGCTGGACCAGTTGCAAATTGAGTGATTTTGATTTCTCATTCACATCTAGTTTGAATCTCAGCGATTTTGAACTTGATATTTTGTGTTTTCCTCATCTTGAATTCCATTCGACTTCGGTCACTTTGTTTTCGAGAAATTGCTAATTTCTTGATTTTCAAGACTCTGATTTTGTTTGCCGTTGGTTTCTTTGATAATGATGATTGAATCATTTTGTACTCGACTGCGGCTATTAATTGTTGACTTCGACATTGACTTGATTCTTACTTTTGTTGAAGTCATTTATGCATTTCTGCTCGTTTTGCTTTGTTTTTCCAGTTGATAATCGATTCTTCTTTTCTAATTAGTTGTTATCACCTTTGTCGATTTTGATAACTTCTATTTCTGGAATTTTTGGTATTCCTACTTTGATGAATTTGGAATCGAATTCTTTGGATTCTATTCACATCTTCGTATGTGAATTCTTGTGATTGATTGTTTCTACAATCATTTTTGTGATTTGTCACTTTAAAAATATAAAGGTTTTCTATACTAGTAGTAAATATCAAAATCCTTTTCTCCAAACGATTTCAAAACTATTTTACTACAAAGCTCTTTTCTTAAACCGTTTTCCAATCTATTAGTATATACAAGCCTTTATTTCACTCGTATGAGAAATTGAATTAAACGGCCTAGTAAAACAAGTGGTATGAAACGCTTGCGTTTACTTCGTCGGTTAACTCCTGGACTTGTTCGATTGAATCTTTTGTGACAATTTTCTAGTGTAGATTTACAGTTTGTTCGTAAATATTTAAGTTAAGCAAGTGGTTATGGGACATGAAGCTAAACTTTTATATTTACTAGCTTAGTGTAATTGACACTTCTCGTTGATCATGACGATCATTTTGTGATTTAGACTAGCAATTGTGCGATGTCTCTTTGTTTGCAAGGTTAGACTAGACCGCAGTAGTGTGATTCCGACTCACACATATCTCTTTGTCCGCAAGGTTAGTCTAGACCGCAGTAGTGTGATTCCGACTCACACATATCTTTTTGTTTGCAAGGCTAGACTAGACACCACTTGTGTGATTCCATTCACACATACCTTTTTGCTTTTTGGTTAGTCTAGACCTTAATTTGTGTGATTCCGACTCACACATATCTTTTTGTTTGCAAGGCTAGACTAGACACCACTTGTGTGATTCCATTCACACATACCTTTTTGCTTTTTGGTTAGTCTAGACCTTAATTTGTGTGATTCCGACTCACACATATCTTTTTGTTTGCAAGGCTAGACTAGACACCACTTGTGTGATTCCATTCACACATACCTTTTTGCTTTTTGGTTAGTCTAGACCTTAATTTGTGTGATTCCGACTCACACATATCTTTTTGTTTGCAAGGCTAGACTAGACACCACTTGTGTGATTCCATTCACACATACCTTTTTGCTTTTTGGTTAGTCTAGACCTTAATTTGTGTGATTCCGACTCACACATATCTTTTTGTTTGCAAGGCTAGACTAGACACCACTTGTGTGATTCCATTCACACATACCTTTTTGCTTTTTGGTTAGTCTAGACCTTAATTTGTGTGATTCCGACTCACACATATCTTTTTGTTTGCAAGGCTAGACTAGACACCACTTGTGTGATTCCATTCACACATACCTTTTTGCTTTTTGGTTAGTCTAGACCTTAATTTGTGTGATTCCACTCACACATATCTTTTTGTTTGCGAGGTTAGACTAGACACCACTTGTGTGATTCCATTCACACATACCTTTTTGCTTTTTGGTTAGTCTAGACCTTAATTTGTGTGATTCCACTCACACATATCTCTTTCTCTGCGAGGTTAGCCTAGACCTCAATCTGTGTGATTCCGACTCACACGCGTGGGATAGCGACCCACAGTCTTCGGACCATTCCTGTGTGAAACTTTAATGGATGGCTTCCATGAGATAGCGTCTCATCTTGTAATACCGGTGTTTTGGAGTTTTCATACTCCCGTTTTTATGCTAGGCCTCCCCCCTCTATTTATGATTTCTGGATTTCTTGTGATGATTTCTAGAATTTGTGCTTCACCAATTTTCGTGATTTCTATTGACAAGTTTTGTCAATTTTTGTGTATTGGTGAATTCATGTGTTATTAACTTGTTATGAATACAAGTTTAGGGTATGATATCCCTTTCTATCTTTGAGAAGATTCTTGTGACATTTTCTTATGAATGAAAATTCATTGGTATTATACTTTGATGCCAGTTATTTTGATGAAATTTTGACGTGTTAACTTCAGTAACCGTCAATTTTAAAATGGATTTACAAGCGGTTCTTCCGCAATGCTGAATTTATTGTCCGTTTTACTGTACTTTGAGAAGTGCAACTTCCTTATCTAAGATGCTACTGATATTGCTAATTTAATCACGTGTTTTCAAAATTCTTTATTTAAAAAAAAAGGTTGTTTCAAAAATATAAATTAAAATTGTTTTCAAAATTTTTTACAGTTTACATTTTCAAAAGAACGAGGAAGCGATTTAAACGTTTCAGAAAAATCGAGGACTATGACCCCTTTCTTTTACTGATTCGCTTAATTCCGGACTTGTCCGTTTGAGAATGTGAAATGTTATTTTTAAAACACACAATCTTGCACTTTCAAGGAAACGATAAAGAGATTTAAACGATTTAGCAAAAGTACGGAGTATGGAACCATACTTTTACTACTTCGGTTAATTCCGGACTCGTTAATTGAATATTTATGACTTCTGATTATCGTTTTTTGATAATCAGATATTTGTGTTTCTGATTATCGTTTTTGATAATCAGATATTTGTGAAATTTGATTATCGTTTGAGATAATTAAATATTTTTCGATTTGATAATCGAATCTTTGTGATTTCTGATTATCGTTTTTGATAATCAGATATTTGTGAAATTTGATTATCGTTTGAGATAATTAAATATTTTTCGATTTGATAATCGAATATTTGTGATTTCTGATTATCGTTTTTGATAATCAGATATTTGTGAAATTTGATTATCGTTTGAGATAATTAAATATTTTTCGATTTGATAATCAGATATTTGTGTTTCTGATTATCGTTTTTGATAATCAGATATTTGTGAAATTTGATTATCGTTTGAGATAATTAAATATTTTTTGATTTGATAATCGAATCTTTGTGATTTCTGATTATCGTTTTTGATAATCAGATATTTGTGAAATTTGATTATTGTTTGAGATAATTAAATATTTTTCGATTTGATAATCGAATATTTGTGATTTCTGATTATCGTTTTTGATAATCAGATATTTGTGAAATTTGATTATCGTTTGAGATAATTAAATATTTTTCGATTTGATAATCGAATATTTATGATTTCTGATTATCGTTTTTGATAATCAGATATTTGTGAAATTTGATTATCGTTTGAGATAATTAAATATTTTTCGATTTGATTAATCGAATGTTTGTGTTTCTGATTATCGTTTTTGATAATCAGATATTTATGAAATTTGATTATCATTTTTGATAGTTAAACCTATTTGCGACTTGAAAATTCGATTATCGTTTTTGATGATTGAATATTTGCGATTTTGAGATTTGAGCTTCGTCTTTTTTCTCTGACGATTCAGGTGAGTAATTTGATTTACTCACATTCAATTCGTGCAGTACGTGATTTCTACTCTGATTCCTTTTCTTTCAATTGCTAGAACTCGATTGATCTTGTTTTTATCAGTCGATGATGATGTTTGAGGGTGTTTATATAGTCGTCTGATTTTGATTCCTTGACCCCCATGATGTTGATTCTTTTGATTTGAATCAGTCGAACCTTTTGATCTATATCTGATACTTCCAAAATTCTTATACTTCCCTATTGACCTTTGCTTTGCTTATGCATTCGACATTGCCATGCTCTTATGGTTGTTACCTTTTATCCATTTATTCCTTATGATTGCGAGGACGCAATTTCTTTAAGGAGGGAAGTCTGTAACAACCCGCATTTATACGATAATATATTTAAATATTTTATTTAAATAAGACATCGTCTATTCGTATTTAAAATCCTAAATATGAATTTTTATCGTGTTCGAATCCGTTGTTCTAATGGATTCAAATCGTGTTTTAAATATCACCAAAGTGTTTAATAAACATGGTTAAAAGTATTCGGGCTTTATAAATTTTAAAATCTTGGCCCATGCTTGATCTGTTGCCGTGATAAGTGATAACCCATCCCCTTCATCCATTCGAAAACCCTAAGCCCAAAATCGAAGAAAGCGAAAAAAATGGCGGCCTCGCGACAAAATTAGGGCTTTGGCAGCTTCGTTCTTCTTTCTCGAATTAAGGCTTCAGCTCTGGTTTATGCTCGATTCTCTGATCGCCTCGACCTCGTCTTGGAGCAGCTCGTCTCCGCTACGTTATTAAGGTGAGTGATTCATTCGCTCACATCTAGTTCAAACTTTCTTTTTTGTTCGATTCGAATTCGCGGTTTCGTGATTCCTTTGACTGGTTATGATTTGTCTAATGTTGATTTCGTTCGTATTGAAATGTTTGAAATTTTCTTTGGCCATTTCGACATATCACGATTCTTTTTGCTTGGGTTGGTTCGACTTTATTTGTCTTGGATGATTTCTGTCTTGTTTAAAAATTGTGATTTTTGGGCTGTTGGATTAAGTGATACTCGCGGCTTTGAATTCGTTGACCTCTTGTTGACTTCGGTCCCTCTGTCATCTCGGCCACTTTGATTTTGCGAAATTGTTTTGTTGTGGAAACGATTCCCAGGTTCACTTGTTTAAATTCCTGGAAATTGAATTGTCTCGTCTGCCCGTTTCTGTATCACCATATAGTTGTAGTTACACCCGTTTATATGGGCACTGCCTATGTTTATTTTCACTGTTATATTTGGGTTGTAGCTGCTGTCTTATAATGTTTATTTCGTTCATCTTGTATCCTGGTCCACTTGCATTTCTTTTGTATACTTACATCGCCCATTATGTCTCTGACCTGCAACTTGTAGTTGTAATATATATTTACACATGTAAACCAATGTGCTTATATATATATATATATATATATATATATATATATATATATGAACGAAATTGCAAAGTTGCTTGACCACTGGTCTTCACTACACTTGTATACGCTGTTACATATGTGTATACGAGGTTAGTTTCACTGGTGATATTTCTATCGAAGCTACAGTGCAGTTTCCTTCATCCTTGCATTTGCAATTGTGTAATTATATATAGGTTGGCTGTTGTGCACTTGATTTTGTTGTACCCTTAACTTTGTCATACTCTGCATATGCCCATGATACTTGTACCTCTCGGTTTGCATATTGCTGCCACTCGTACGCACTTCGATTTGAGTTTGCATTGTTTACACAGTATATACGTATTCTTACCTCTGAACTATGTACTTGATGCAGTCCCCATGCAATTGGGTTTTGGGTATCATTCTTTGAGACAAATTGCACTTCAATTGTTGACCTTGTCTGTTTATACAGGGTTTGTTGATTTTCATTTGCCTCTCTCTCTGATAGTTTTGCCATTGGTGTTCTGTAACATCCTGGTCTAGTTTGGAAAATATATCTTGATTTTGTGAAAATGTTTTTGGTGCTCCCACCTTCATTTTGATGACTTCATACATTTTATATCTCTGCACATACCTGTGCCATTTCTCTGCATATCTCTGCACATCATTGTCATGTTTGTTGATGTCTTGTGTTTGCCATTTGGATTAAGCCACACCCCTGTTTGCTTACACCTTCATTTGGCTGGGTCATCATATGTGCACCCGCCATGTGCAGCTCCTTGCTACACCTTTGGGACATTTTGTCCATGTGCAGTCTTCTCATGTGCACTTGCTCATTTGAGCTGAACTGTTTCGGGGTGCACTTACTCTTCCACTGTTCACTCCGAGTATGTGTTGCTCTGTCCAGTTTTATGCATTCATGCTGTTGCTCCATGGTTTCACTGCTTTGACTTGTCTGTCCTGTGATTGCCACTGTCACTAGATCTTGCTGTGACATTGTGACTTGGTTCAATTTGTCACTGCACATCTATATATGCTTGACCTTTTCTATTTTAGTTGTACTTGGGTATACACTGCATATCCATGTGTCATTTTCACTTGCATCTGTTCATCCCTGAGCACTTGCTGACCTGCTGCATTTTCGTAGCAGTTTTACCCTTGTCCCTTGTGGTAACTTTATATTCTGTTGTGGCGAGGCGGTGCACGCGTGCGTGCACTGCAGCCACACTGAATTGACAGATTTTAATCGATATTTCTTTTGTTCTTGATTCATCGACCTGTTGCGTAATTCGTAGGCACGTTAGCGTGTACTGCAGCCAATTAGCATTGATGTTTTTAAATCGACATTTCAATTGTTTAAACTGCTTTGGATTTCTGTTTTGTGGATTAACACTGTTTAGTGTTATATCTGCCGTTATCCGGTTCTCCTATCGAGAAGTTGGGTATACGAGATTTCTGTGACTGTCGTCTATTTGATATTGGATTATTATTGCTTCTGTGTATTAATAACTGAGTTTGAATTAGACTGATCCGGGTATTATTTTCTTTTGAATTTAATACTCGGGTCAGACCGAGTATTTATAGGTTGTAGATTTTTAGCTTTGGGTTGCTACTAGAGCTATGAAGACTTTTTATATTATCTGAAGTGGTCTTCGTCTTGTTGCAGTAGTCAGTGTGTCTGTTTTAAGATGATAATGTATTCATGTATATTAGTCGATAATGTACTTGTATATATAACTTCTTGAGTCGACAATTGTAGTTGTATCATTTGTATTGTGTCAAATGTATTGTAACTGATATCAGTTATTATATATATGAGACTTTTCGTTCCATCTGTATTCTGCATTTATGTTTTCTGTGTTATTTTTATATCTATTGTCCTAAACTATTATAGCCACTGTGTAGTAGCTTTGAGTTTGTATCGGTATGTCGGGTTTCCTCTAAAAATGAAATGCAATGTTTTATTATCTGACATATCGGCGCTCGCACAAAGCAATTACATAGATGGTCGCTCCTCAACAGCCTTATTCTCCGTGCTAGTTGACAACACTACACAGTAGTGTTCTTGGCTAGCGTGGGTATAGAGGTGGGGCGTCACATCTTTCCTAGTCGCAGAAGGTGGTGGAACAGTAGCTCCGGTAGATGGACAACTATTAGGATAATGGCCCTTCTTATCGCATTTGAAGCAAGTGATATTGGCAAGGTCAATTGGGCTTTTCTGAGCATATCCCAATCCTGTAGTCTTCTGCCAAGCTTTCTTTTGTTGATCAAAGTTCATCTTCCTTTTCCCGGTCTGGCTAGAAGAGGGCTGAGTAGGAATGGCCTTGGCAGTAGGTCCCTTAGGCTTCGCCTCATATCTAAGAGCATAGTCAACAAGCTCTGTGAAGGTGCAGTGAGTGTGGCCAGTAAGCAAGTCATAATATTCTAGTCTAGCTCCCAAAATGAATTTCTCGTTCTTCAGAAGTGGTGTATCGATCAAGCCAGGTCCAAATTTTGAGAGTTCATTGAATTTCCTCTCATACTCAGAAAAAGTCATACTGCCCTGCTTAAGATCCATGAAAGTCTATAAAGTTGGGTTTTTCCAGCAGCTGGCATCCATTGTGCCGAGAAAGTATCCCTAATCAAAAGATAGGCAAGATGAATAACATTCCAAAGATTAAAGAAGAATTGAGATTACAGAATCCAATTAAATTTTATACCTAAACTGGGCCCAAGTGATGGTGTCCTCTTCGATACGAGAAGTAACTGATTCCCACCAATCTTGCGCGGCATCCTGAAGTTGCCAGGCAGCAAGCTGATGCTTCTGAGCATCAGTGATCTCTAGACCCGAAAATATCTTCTCTAAAATTTTAAGCCATTGCTGAGCCTTAATAATGTTCTCGGATCCAGAAAACTTAATACCTCCAAGCTGTGAATACTCTTTACTAAGGATGGTGAATCTGACAGGAGCTGGAGCGGCAGGTGCAGCCTGTGCAGGACCATTGCCTCTTCCGCCCCTATTGTTTCTTCTGCCACTCATCCTGAAATACCAAAAGAAATTTAGAAACCAAGGATAGAATTGGATAGAATTCGTAGAACTCTAAGGAAAGTCCTATAAATGAATCAAAAGAAGTTTGAATTGAAAGAATTGGATATTGAATCGATTCTCCTCATTCTAGGGTATTGCTACCCTATCTCTAATGAGTTTCATAATCCCGTACTAAGGTTTGTAGGGAAACCGAAGCTCTGATACCAACTGTAACAACCCGTATATTTGGACCATTTAAATTGACAATAATACACACATGTCAACTTAAATAATACAAAACACGAATCATTATGGGATTATGAATACATATATGTAAATGAGAATCAATACAACATCACAGACACAGAATAGTCACAGAATACTGCAGCGGAAAAGTACATCATCATAATAGTAGTTCATGAAGCTACTACAGGAATACAACAATGTCTCAACATAAAGTGACAAATAGAAATACAAGATGTTCAATACATAAGTTTATCAAATGCTAGAAAGGAAATAACTGATAAAGATAAATGCTAAGTCTTCAGCATCTTCAACCAACCTTGATCAGCAACAGGATAGCTTCAGACTGACCCGAGCATATACAAAAGAAACACTCAAGTCAGGACTCAAAATCTTATATAGGATAATCGGGTGCAAATAATAAAGTCCATAACTCAAAGATGAATGTGATCCACATCTTTAAGGATCCGATAAACTATCTATATATACAATAGAATACGCAAAATAGATAATGTCTAATCAGTAAAGTATGATATCAAAATAGCGTTAAGTCATGGCCCATTCCACCCTTAACACATTTTTATTCCCAAAAGCATATACAAGACCGTAGTTTCCCCAAAACCGGAAGTCACCAGAGGGCAATCCATATACTAAAGGTACAAAACACAACGTAGTGGTCGCGAATAGGATAATCAGTATGACAAGGTACATGAGGCGATACCAACTAGGATACTAGTAGTTGCGTGATCCGGACTGATGTTGAGCATAGCAGCTACTATCTCAACACCGCGAAACAACACTCCCAAATCAAGGGGTGCACCCAAATTGAATCACAAAAGTAATAGATAAGGTATCGAAGAAGTGTGTCCGCTAGAGGTAGCGAACCTCAATGGCCCGGCGTGGCTCCTGTTTTAGTCATGTCAAGGGTCATCCAAAATCGTTCTCTTTCTTCAATCAACGCGTTCTCCAAAATCATCCACTTCGTTCTGGATCAACACTCCGCGTATATTAGTTATTAAAGTGGTTTTCGGTATCGACAGAGAGTATGTCCATATCTGATCCCGGTCTCTTTAATAACTACGCATTAATTACCCGATGGTCATTTAATATTAAAGTTTAAAACAAATCAAAGTCCAAAAGTCAAGTTGCAAGTTTTGACTTTCAAAATTTGACATTTCACAATTTAATTTATTTCGAACATCTAAAATCATATTTCCAAATGGAGTTTTAGTTCAAGTCCTTGAGTTAACAATACTTAAGTATTCAATTTCAATTTAATTCCTATTTCCATTCATCATTACATTAAATTTAATAAAAACTTTGATTTAATCAATTTCAACAGCTAAATCAACTCCTTAAATTTAGTTGGTTTTACATTCCTTTAGGTCACTTTGTTACTTAATCTCAAATTAAATTTATAACAAATTCCAACTTAATTAAATTTATTCAAATTAGGTTTAATTTCAAATCTAATAAATTCAATTTATTAGATTCTAAAACTTACTTATTCGAATCTTATTTCAATTAAATGTGTCCATCCGTTTATCTAATTAAATAGATTTATTAATCCGTTTTAAATTTTCCATTAAGTTATTGCAATTAAGTCCACTTATTAATTCATTACAATTAATCCCTTAATTTATTACAATTAAGTCCATTAATTATTGCAATTAATCCTATGAATCTAATCCATTGATTTATTTCAACTAAATCCATTTATTCATTACACTTAAATTCATTCCTTTATTACAATTAAATCCATTGATTTATTACAATTAAATCTATTCATTTATTACAATTAAATCTATCGTTTTATTACAATTAAATCTATTCATTTATTACAATTAAATCTATCGTTTTATAACAATTAAATCTATTCATTTATTACAATTAAATCTATTCATTTACTACAATTAAATCCGTTCATTTATTACAAATAAATCTTATTAATTTAATTCCATTAGATCCATAAATTTCGTTACTTACTTTCCAACAAATTTTTAAGTTCATTTCTTAATTTCAATGAATTTCAATTTCAAAATGATTTTGTTGACCAATCGGGTTTCTTATCTTTAATTATCTATCCTAGGCCAAAGTTGTTCAATTTGGGTATTTATCATTTCAACCCAATATAAATAAATACATAAAACAAAGCATAACAAAGGGAACTTGCAGTGTGATAGCTGGGATGGTGTCAAAGTAAATAAACAAGCAAAAGCAACCATACATAACAATTTAACCGTTTATTTAAATAATCCCGAAATAATCGTATTTAATTTACATTTGTTATTTATGTAAAATAAATAAAATTATTCCTAGAATCCACACTATCGTTTCATGCGGACTAAAGATCATTACAATACAGGTTTTCACTTGGCGTTTAATACCAAATTATTACAGCAATTATACGTTCAATGGTTCAAAGTATAACTGATCCTATTTCTACGTGTCGTTTTATTTAACATTTAAAGGGACAAGTTCACATATATATTTATTTTGAAATTTTTTTTGACTATCCTATATCAATTCAAATTTCATATCAATTATCACTTATATTAACAACCAAATTCCACATCACATAATAAATTTAATGTCATAATTATTTTCATATCTAACTTCAAATCACAATTTAACATCAATCATTTTAACATTCAAATTTATATCAATAACATATATCACTTGATTATCATAGCATAATAGATTGAGTCGTGAATGAAATATTCACCTTGCGTGGTTAGAGAAGGTGGCGAAGCATGAAGACGGATAGATAAGAGACACTAACAAGCACGACGCAAAAAGGCGAACACAAACTGCAATCAAACAAACAATTAAATTTGACAATTTGTTTAGTACAATATATATTTTCATATATAATCATACCAAACAACTAGATGCAAATAAGGCGGATGGAAGCTTAGATCGCTGGATTAGCCACAACTAGAACTGCGCGGACAAAGCATAGGTGAGTCCATAAGTTACAATTTATGACTGATATATAATTTTATCAAAAAGAAGAACAAAATAAAAATAAAAAGTGGCAGCGGACGCGGTAGCGGGCTAAGCGGGCTTGACGCGGCGAGTCAGTTGGTCGAGGTAAGGTGGGCTGGGCGAGCGCGGGTGGGCTGGGTCTGGTGGGTTCGCGTCGGGCTAGGCTGGGGTCTGGTGGGTTCGGGTCGGGCTGGGCTGGGGTGTGGTGGGTTCGGTCGGGCTGGGCTGGGGTGGTGGGTTCAGGTCGGGATGGGGTGGTGGGTTCAGGTCGGGCTGGGTGGGGTGGTGGGTTCAGGTCGGGTTGGGTGGGGTAGTGGGTTCAGGCGGATGGGTTGGGGTGGTGGGTTCAGGCGGATGGGTGGGGATCGGGCGGTGGCTGGGATTGGAAGGCGAAGGCAGAGGCAGGGCAGGACGGGCGGGCGAAGGCGGAGACAGGCAGATGGTTGGCAGGGCGGTAGGTGGTTGGGCCAGGCGGACGGGTGGGGATCGGGCGGAGGGCAGTGGGCGGAGCCTGGGCGGGTTTGGGCGAAGGCTGGGGACGGGGTGGCGGGCTGGGCAGGCGACAGGCGAAGGGACTGGGTGCTGGCGGACTGGGGACGGCTAGGCGGGCTGGACGGGGTGCTGCCTGGGGCAGTGGGCAGGGATGGGTGACGGGTGGCTCGGGCTGGCGGAGGCAGGCGGATGGCCCGGGCTGGCGGAGGCGGGTTGCAGGTGGAGGGTTGGGCTGGGCGGAGGGCAGGGGAGGGGCTGTAGTGGTTTCTCCCTTTTTTCAAAGGAAGAAGAAAAAAATAATAAAAGAAGAGGAAGAAGGAGATGTGAACGAACCAGAAAGGTGAAAATGCAAACAATGAATAGTGGGATGGTAGTTTATTATATCAACTAGTACAAGAATTGAAAGGCCTCCAATTTATTTGTCTTGGTAACCGAAAGGCTGTTGGGTTTCTGAGGCAATTGAATAGACAAAGGCTGTTAGGATACTGAACTTTGGAGAGAATGGGTACTGTTTTATGCTGCGTAACGGACCCGTTTGCAATCCGTTAAACAACTATAATTCGCAGCGCCGAACTCCTATTGACACAAACAAATATACCATTTTGATCAGCGCGACGAGGCGAACGCGATGGTATAAAGATATCTGTGGTACGATTAAATTATAAAATTCAAAAATTTTCTATTGTGAAAAAATGCAGCAAAAACACCGAAGAATAACATCGACGGAGCTGAAGATGTCCGAAATTTGAAAAACGAAAGATGACGTCTTGATCAGAAGATGGTTTAGAATTTTTCTATGTAAAAATATTTCGGTTCAGAAGATAAAATTTTACGCGTTTAAAATGAACTGATGTGAAGTAAACGCGAACGAAATTTGCTGCGGTATTTTCCGACGAAACTTTTCCCATATCTATAACTATCTAGGCGAAAGTTTTAAGCAAAGTTTGAGCGCTAATTTGAAATCGTATGAGAGTTCCATCATTTTATGTTAAAATAATGGATTCAAAAATTTAAAATTGGGTCGCAATTTCAGGGTCGTTACACGTAGCGTAGCTTCGTATCCTAACTTGGGCATGCACGGCTATGGTACTATGTTATGTCGTGCATAGGGAAGGAACAAGCGATTTAGGGAAGAAGATATGTGGCATTTTTGTAATTTAGGTGAAGTGTGATTAGTTTATTTTATTTAATTGAAAAATGTTTCGATAAGTTCTAAAATTCATAACTCCTTCATACGAGGTCCGATCGAGACGAAACTTTTGCATTGCACTCGTATGGACGAAAGCTTCACAATGGAACATGTTTGGATGAATTTGGAGATAGTTGAAATTTGGGTTAAAATCGGACGTCGTTCAATTTTAGTTTCAAACCGAACGCTTCAGCGACAACAGAAAATTTTGGTGAGTTAAACTCACCTTTTTGGATAACTAGTATGATATATAGTTGATAAAAATTGTTGAATGATTGTTTGGATGAATTATTACATTATTAGTTGTTTGGATATATTCCCGCCTATTGGAGCGAATGGGACACTATTACGTTCCCGTGTAAGAGCGGATGACCCTTTGTATACGAATCCCGCCTCGAAGCGGTTGATTTATATTTTATGATTATACAACGTTTCTGATGTAGGCAAAACTGGTCGGAGGGATCCAATAGGATTCCTCACAACTGTTGATTTTATTTACATATACATGTGTTAATATATATATATATATAAGCTGTGATGCAGGGGGGTAACAGGTTGGAGGAATCCAATGGGATTCCTCACTAGTGTTTAATGGTTTTCAATTATATATTTTTATATGGATTATTGGATAATAAATATGATTGTGAACACTGTGGCTATAACATCGTTATATGTTTGAAAATAAAACCCAGTAGTGATAGAAAATCAATATCGATGTCGGTTAAGTGTTGGGTGGCTATTGGCCTCAAATTAGTATTTTAAAAACACTATAAATTGCCGATTAAGTCGGAATTGGTTTTAGAGACAAGGAACAATTTTTAAATCCGAAATTGGGTTTTAGAAATATTTTGTTCAAGGATTATCTAATTAAATATATAAATATTGTTTTCAAGTTAATTATTATATAAATAATGTTTTTAAAGTTACATAATTACATTAATATTATTTCGGTTTATTTAATTATATTAAAATTATTTTAAAATTATTTAATTATATAATATTGTTTTTAAAGTTATATAATTATATTTATATTTTTTTTAAAAGTTATATCATTATATTAATATTATTTTAAAATTATTTAATTATTTAATGTTGTTTAAAAGTAATTTGTTTATAGTTAATATGTTTTAAGAATTTATAAAAAGTTAATAAGTTGAAAAGTTAGTTATCTCAAAAATAATTATGGTTTAAAATTAATAATAAGGGTTATTAATAAGGTTTTGAAAATAAATTATTATTATTTATAAAAATGGTGAAGATTAATTATTTTGTTTCTTAAACCAATATTATTATTTAAGATGTTTTAAAATTAATAAATTTCATTTATTTATAATGTTTATTATTGATAACCATTATTATATAATGGTGTTTTGAAGTAAAAGATTTTAATTATTTATAAATGCTTCTGAGACCCATGAATGGAGTTGGAAGACTTAGATTTTATAAAGGAGTTGTAAAATAGTTTAAAGAGTCAAGGAAAGGTTATTTGCAAGGTGGAAGAATTTATAAATGGTTAGATGTTTATAAACGAATTTTAGAGACAGGTTATAGATCTATAAAAGGAGTTTTATAAATGGTTTATAGATTCATAAAGTGTGATCTTTGAAATGTACAAGAAGCTTATAAGTGATTGAATTTATAAAGGGTTTATAAATGGTTTTTCGGAGATTTATAAAATGGTTTATAAATGGTTTTAGAGAATCTTAATGAGTTTCATAAATGGGTTTTGAATCGAATAAAAAGAAAATCTTTCTGAATTCTATGAATATACTTATACCATTGAGATAAGTATATGGATATTTCTAAGTATTGCAATATAGATATTTGCGAGTATATCTTTGTAAAGGTGTTATATACAAGTAATTTACAAAGTGTGTTTTATTTATGAAGATTTATGAAATGAGGCTAGTGATTGCTTATATGCTTAACCAATATTGGTTTTTCCTATGGAATATAATCTTTGTTTGAATGTTTGTTTACTTGATAGTTCAATAACCGACTATAAAATCTTGGCCTAAATATGTAATCCTTCTTAATTTTGGTGGTATAGAAATATTCCATACTTATCACCAAAGGATTTTAACTCTGGAAATATCTAGGGGAAACGCGGGAATTATATGGTACAGTTACCATCGGTGGTGCTATATTGTACGTATAAACTCGTTTCGCTCTTCTAAGACAAAATGATGAGGAGATCCGTCCACTTAAATGGTTAGGTAGTGATCCCCGCTCTTGTGTATTGTCTGATTATATTCAAAAGAACTGGTATTGAGCATTCCGAGAATCGGCGTTTGGTTTCGTGGAGCAACTGGGAAGCGGAGGAGTGTACTCGTAAGAAATGACTCGAACCTGTAACCACTCTAAAAACCATATACAGTTCTATGGAGGAGATTCGTGATATATTGGAATGTTAGGATCTATGTGTGATTCCGAGACCCGTTGGGGTATGGGAATCCGGGTGTGATTCCAAGATCTAATTGAGATGTGGGAATCTATGTGTGATTCCGAGACCCATCGAGGTATTGGAATCCATGTGGAATTCCATGATCTATTTGGTGGCGGTGCGTAAGCTGGAATGCCAGACGTAGCCTCATCAGCGAGAATGACTAAAACCAGAGATAGGAGGCATGGCTAGTAGGGTTGGCAAACCCGTACGTTGTAGTCGGCTCCTCCTAAATGTCACTTATAGTTGTTATGCATGCACGGGGCGATGCACTCGGTCTTAGCGAGACCAGCTATGTTTTTCCTATGGTACATCGCTAGGGATGTATGCTGCTTCGAAAGGATATCTCTTATCCTTGTGCAGGAGACCATTCCTTGAAGTACCGAGGGCACTTCCATGGAAATCCTACACAATTAGCGAACGCGCCTTATCGATTTTCGATTATATACCTAGTATTGTTGTGATCTACACTCACGAGCATCACAACTACTTGATTGTTATTATTATTTTTGTAACGACCCGAAAATTTTAATGGTTTTAATGAGATAATTAATTGAGATTTTGTGAAATTTTAAAGAATAATATTTTGAAATAAAAATATAATATTTGGGATACGTATTTAAAAACATAGCAAACGGTAAATTTTCATTTGATAATATTGAAGTTTATTTTCTTGTGTAATTTTATTTCAATTAATATCAGTTGATATTTGATGATAATAAAATGTTTTCCAAACTTGAATATTTTTATATAGAAAATTTGTAAATCATCTTCTGAGTGAGACGTCATATTTCGTTTCTCCAAATTTGGACCGCTGTTACTCCATTTTTCTTATTTCTGGAAAATTAGCAGCATTTTCTGGTACCGAATATCGACTTTTGATCGGATGATCGTACCACTGATATCTGTATACCGTTTTGATCGTCTCGTCGTGCTGATCTCTGTGGTATATCCATTTCTGTATTTGTAGGTCTGATACGCGACGGAAACAATAAACTGTTCGTTGTAACGGCACCTTTAATCGTGACCAATAACTTTTCTTCGATTTCAAATATTGAAGCATCTTGTAAACGCAAATATTAATTGCTTTAAATCATTCCAACCTGTCACCAACCTTTTATTATATCAATTGGCACTGTTTGCTTTATTTGTCGGTACAAGTCATTTCAAAAATCTCCCTTCGTGTTCTTCACTCCATCCGTTAAGAAAATAAAATAAGTGTAACTGAACCGTTGATTCCTCATTTTACTCTTTTCCCCAGATCTATATTCATTCTCTCTGCCATTTTTTTCACTACCCTCTCCATTCCTCATTTTCTTCCTCCCACCTCCATTTTCTTTTCTTTCCCTACCACTGCATTCGGCCGCTACCTGACTCGACCACACCCTCCACCGTTTCAAATCTACTCGTTCTCAAATCCAGCCCCTCTTCCATCGGCCTCCTCCGCCGTGAAACCTCTCACCGTCCGATCTCCTCCCTCTTTACTTGCTCGTCCCAGGCCAACCCGAATACTCCTTCCGCCTCACCTTGCTACGGCCTAGCCTACCCGACTCTCCCCACGTACAGCTTGCTCGGCCTCCTTTTTTTTTAAAGTAAGTTCAAAAGTATATATTTATATACGTTTATATATGTAGGTATATACTCATATATTTTTTATTATTGGTTTACATATTCATATTTTTTGCTATTTATGTAGTAGTCGCAGTTTATATGTTGGTTTCTATGCATTCGCATATATATATATATAAGTATTGCTTTTGATTACAATATATTAGATTTGAATATCTTAGCCTATATTACTAGCTGCTGCAGTGTTCTTGATCTAAGTATATTATGTTATAAAAGTTTATATAAACCTTAATTTGATTTCAAAATATATATATACTGGTTTGCATATGATTATCTTTAGACTGACTTTCGAATTTACCATGTGTGTTTATATACATGTTATAGTTTCAATGCTATTATATTATATATATTAGTATATATTACGTATAGTAAAGTTTATATATGTTTGGTATTTATTTATATATATAAGGATATTCATACTTAAATATATTGTTTGAAAGCTATGTATGAATTTATAAATGCAAGTATATATATAGTATAATTTATATAAAGTCTAACCTGTTATTCTGTTTGAATGTTGTATTAGTTGGTATAAAAACTTATGTTCTGTAAAAGGTAAGTGATGAAAATCTTAAAATATGTTAGTAAAGTTCTGTATATTTCTATTGTGTCACATATAGCATATATATTTACTAGGGTATGTATGCTTCGTATAGTGTTTAAAGTACAAGATACTGTTTAAGTATATATTCATTTAAACCACATATGTTATCTTATTGTATAATATATTAGTATTAAATATGTTGGTTGTATCTTGGATTTTGATATATAAGTGTATTAGTGTTATATAAATTATATATATAAGCATACGTAAGTATGTATAATCTGTTTGTACACATAAGTGTACATATATAGGATTATATATGATCTTCCTGAATCTATAAGTATAGGCTATATTCTGAAATAGTTATAAACTATGTATAAATATTATAATGATTCAATTTTTATTTGTGCTGAAGTTAAAAGTTGATTTCATTATAACAAGTATGTTGACAGTGACCTTTCTGATATATATATATATTATTTTTTAAAAAGTAAGGTATGTAAGTTTATATATATATATATGTGTGTGTGTGTGTGTGTGTGTGCGTTTATATACATAAGTACAGGTGCATTTAGTTTTTCAAAAATATATTTGTTGTATAAGTGCTTACCTCAGCTCTGTTATATATATTTGTATAAAAAGTATATTGATGTGTGTATAATAGGTTCAGGTTGTAAATATAACATGTAAGTTATATAATGATAGGGGGGTTTGGTTTTCTGATTTGTAAGTTATGATCTTAGATCTATGTGTTTAAAAGTTAATATGGTTGGATATATATAAAGATTCATTTTCATAATTATTTTTATTTTATTTTATTTAAGTGTTTAATTAAAACATTGATTTTTAAATTTATATATATATACATATTTTTATTGTTGTTTCAAATTAAGTATTGGTTTCATGGAAATAATAATAATAATATATTTTTCTGTCTCTATCAAACTGATTATTTGTTCTCATCGATTCCAGCCTTGTTTTGATTGTGGAATTCATGCCAATCTTGCTTTGCTTTGATATTCGTGCTTGGATTCATAACTCAGTTCACTGTCGAATCTCTCTCTAACCTCGGAAGGTGAGTAATCACTCACGATTAACGTTCTTTTATTTATTAAATTTGATTTCAATTGAAACGACAATTGAAATATGTTGTTATAGTTATTTAAATTGTTATATATGTTATTATCTGTAACTGTTCACCTGTGGGATATGACACCATATCCTATTGTTTATATTATCTGTTATTTATACTGATGATATATGCCTGTGACTGTTGTTATATTATTATCATATCTGTTATCACTCTGCAAGTTCCCTGTTAGTATAGAATTCACTATGGGTTGAAATGATACATACCCGAACGATCTGTAGAATAGGAGAAAATCGTTATGGGTTGAAATGATAGACCCAAGCGATTTTCATTGAATTGAATTTGGGATTGCGGGTCGAAATGATATCTACCCGTATATACTTAAATTACGGATTGAAATGATAAATATCTGTATCAATTGACCATAGGATAGGAAATTATATACAGACACCGTTGGTCCATATATAAATATTTTGAAAATAAATTCCATGGTTTTGGAAAGAAATATATGGTTTTTAATAAATGTTGATTCTTAAATTATTATATATAAATGGTAATGATATATATAGATTTAATAACAATAATTAATTTAATTAAGATTGATTAAATACATACAATATGGTTAAGTATTTAAATATATATTTCAAAATAGATTTTGGTAATAATTTGAATAAGTTAAGGTTGGGAAGATAATTTGAATTTAGTTGAAATTGTATTCAATAAAGAATTTTATTTAATTAAACTGATTTGAAACTTATTGAAATTGAGATGTAAGATATGATTTATAACTTGGGTTTGATTTAAGTAATTTAAATTAATATTTCTTGTTTAAATAACTTTAAGGAAATATTTAGTAAAAATGTAATTTAAGGCTACTAAATGATATTGAATCTATTAAGTGAATACTCTCTGATTAAATAATAATGAAGTTAAATCAAGAGCTATATGAATTGTTAAATTTAACTTTGATAATGTTGAATATTAAAGCTTTGAAATATATTGAAATTTAAATGGTCTATTTAGAACTGAATTGAACTGATGAATTGAGCTTTGAATAAATTTGAATTTGAAGTTGATTTAAATCGATTTGTGAGACTTGAGGAAATTATAAATACTTTACTTTTTAAATTATTTAACCTATATATACTATTTTTGAAAATAGATATTTGTAATGAAATGATATTTTGGTTTTGAAGTATAAAATAATTTGAAATAACCACGGTGTTATAGTATATATTCCTACATTGTAGATAGTTCCACGGATCCTTAGAGGATGGTTATCCCAAACATCCTCTATGATAATTGTATTTCAGTTGATATTTCACTTGAGTTGGATTTATTGATATAAGAATGTTAATCCTGACTCGAGTGTTTTGTGTTTTGCTTTACGCTCGGGTCAGACTGAGTGATACAGCATTTGAGACTCACCTTTGGAGTTTGGAGCTTCGTTTGGAGATCCAACTATCGATTCAGCTTCCAGCTTTTCCAGTTGATTTGTTCAGAGAGGCCATCTGTTTGTATTGGAGACTTCACTGTATTTGAGATATTCTGTTGTATTTTTGTAACAACCCATAAATTTTAAACGGTTTGAATAACGTATTTAATTGAATTTGTAAGAAATTTTAAATAATAATATTTTGAAATAAAAATTTAATGTTTGGATTACGTATAATTAAATATAAGTAGTTGAATTAGATTTTTATTTGATTTTAATACAAATTTATATTTGTTGAAATCTTTCCATTAAGGAAAGAGAATGTATTAAAATGAACATTTAATTTGGTAGTTAACATAATGATATTTTATTTATAAGTTTTAAAAGAGAAAAAAAAAATCAAAATGTTTTCCAAATATAATAATTATTATAAGAAAGATATTTTGAAATAAAAGTAACAGGTTGTATTCTTTGAATTTACAATTTTTTTTCTATAAAGCAGTAGATAGTTGTTATTATTTTATATGTTAATTTAATGATTTAAAAGTTAATACGGTTTCAATTGGGAATAATATTTATTTTGACGTTAAATAATAAATTTATTTGTAGCCTTGCATTCCAAGTAGGAAAGAAATAACTTCCCTAGACATTCAATTTCTTTTAAATATAGTTTTGATAAGTTACGTGAAAATTTCTACGCTTCCCTTTTTCCTCATTTTTATAATAGGAATAAAAATTCGCGTAGCAGTTTCAAGCAAATTTATTTCTCTTTAGAAGTTCAAAACCCGTTTCAAAGATTTTTTGAAATTCACATGTATAAGTGTCTCTTCTTTTCCATTTACTCCTTTACAATTAATAGGAACAAAACCTTTGATTTTCATTACCATTCAAATGAAATTCTTTTATTTCCTTAATGTTCCTATACCATTAATTAGTACGTTTATTTATTTAATCTATCCAACACAATTATCTCCTAAATCAAATATCACGCGCAAATTCCTCCTCACAGGAATTATTTCCTGCCATTTCTCCAAGCAATCAATACTAGTTTCATTTAAATACTCAGCCTTGTACGCAAATAAATTTTCACCACCTTCCCATGTTATAAATATTTCTTGCGTTTTAATCAACGCATTTACTTCCTAATAATTTTTAAACGTGTATAAAATGTTTGCCAAAGATTTCTTGCAGTTTCCTTTTGCTAAATTCACGCAATCAATACCACTGTAAATATTCGCTCAAATCTTTCTTGCCTATATTCTCTCACCTCAATTAATGCAATCGTGTATAATTGATTTAAATTTATTTATTGCCTATATTCTCTCACCTCAATCAATGCAATCGTGTATAAATATAAGCCTCATACACAAATAGTTTTCAATTGCATCTCAACATTTTCTTCATTTCTTCTTGCGTGCATGAGCTCTGAAGGTATGGCCTCCATTTTCTTCTTTTTATTATATATATATATATATATTTCCATGCTTTGCTTCTCCTCTCCCTGTCCTCTGCTTCCAATATATTTGACAAATCCATCTTTATATTTCAACTCGCGTTCACAAATTTTCACATTATAACAGTCTCCATTTAATTGATATATAGCATAAAAACTATATCTACATATATTTTTATGTTTAATGCTTATGTGAATTTTAAGCCAAGCTTTTCAGAGACGTATATATATACGTTAGTCTTATATCTTATTTGTTATTATAAAATATTAGTAATATACATATTTTGAAAATATAATTAGATTTTTATTCTTGTTCGAATATAACATATATTAGTATGGCAGCTGAGTGTTGTAAAAGCATTTGTGATTTATGTTGTAAAACTAAAAATTTAAATGTATAATTTTCATCTCAATTCTAGTGTATATATATAAAGTATGTTTTGTTTTTTTTGTCTTTTCTGTAGTGCTTTCATAATGTATGATCTATATATATAGATTGATTTTCTCAGTATATGCTTTGAATTTTGAGTAAACAATATATAAATATGTTATTTTAAAATACGTGTTTTTAAATAAGTGATGATTTTTATATATATTATGCCTATATTTTATTTGTGTGTGTGTTTAAATGTAATATTGATTTAAGAGGAAAAACGTTTATGTGTTTAAATTTAAGTATTGATTTTTCAATAATATGATGATGTTTTGTTTTAATATGTATTTTAAATTTAATATCAGTTTCAAACAATGTGAATATTTTATTTGAATATATGTCTTAAATTAAATTTATTGAGATTTTAAGGAAATTTAAATAACACATATAATATGTACTCTGTTTATATCAAACCGATTGATTTTTATTTTTTATTTTTTTCTCATCGATTTCTATCTATCAGCTTTGTCATCAAATTCGTGCCAATTTTACTTTGCTTCAAAGTTCGTGTTGGGATCCATAACTGACCTCATTATCGTTCTTCTCTAGCCTCGAAAGGTGAGCAATCACTCACGATTAACGTTATTTTATTTATTAAATTTAGTTTCAATTGAAACGACAATTAAAATATACTACTGAAGTTAGTAAATCTGTTATATATGCTATTATCTGTAAACTGTTCACCTATGGGAAATGATACCATATCCTATTGTTTATACTTTATTTAATTACTGTTGATATATGCCTGTTGTTATATTATTATCATATCCTGTTATATTATTATTATTATCTGTTATCACTCTGCAAGTTCCCTGTAGTTTAGAATTCACTATGGGTTGAAATGATACATACCCGAACGGACTTTAGAATAGGAGAATTTCGTTATGGGTTGAAATGATATACCCAAGCGATTTTCATTAAATTGAATTTGGGATTACGGGTTGTGCTATCCACCCGTTTATATTTAGTGTACGGATTGAAATGATAAATATCCATATCACTTGACCATATGATAAGAAATATATACAGATACCGTTGGTCCATATATAAATATTTTGAAAATAATTTCTATGGTTTTGGAAAGAAATATATGGTTTAATAAATATAGATTCTTTAGACATTAGATAAATGATAAATTTTATATATAAATTTAGTAGTAATTTTTGATTTAAATTAGTTGGATTTAATACGTAGAATATGGTTAAGTATATATGTAAATCTATATTCCAATAGATTTTCTAGAAATAAATTGAATAAGTAAGGTTGGGAAGGTAAATTTGGGTATTGTAAATGGTATTTAAATAAGGATTTTAATTAATCGATTTGAATTTATTGAATGGGAAATTTAAAGGTATGATTTTTACTGGATCTTGATTTAAGTGATTTAATGAATATTTCACATCTAAAAATAAAAATATTTAGTAAAATGTAGGTTAAGGTTACTTAAATGATATTAAATCTAATGAGGGAATATTTCAAGACTAAATAATAATGGGGTTAAATCGAGATCTATATGAAACCGTCAACTGAACTTTGAATTGTAGAATATTAAAGCTTTGAACTATACTAGAATTTAATTGGTTTATTGTGATTCAGATCTGTATTTGAAATCATTATAATTCGAATTTATTATTTAGAAAATTTAATTGAATAAAAATTTTAGTTTGAAATATTGAATATTTAAAGGTTTGAAATAATATTGAAATGTAAAGGGTATTTTGTGATTTCAAATTCGGATTTGAGTTCGATAAAATGTGAAATGGTTATTTAGGAGTTGAGTTGAATTTTAAATTAATAAATTGAGATTGGACTAAAAATTTGAATTTGGAATTTGACTAGATTTGAATCGCAACTTTGAAAGTGATAAAATTATATATATATATATATTCTAGATGAAAGAAATTTTGGTTTTGAAGTATAAATTAAATTGAAATGACCACGGTGTTATAGTATATATTTCAACATTGTAGATAGTTCCACGGATCCTTGGAGAATGGTTATCCCATACATCCTCTAAGTTACTTGTATTTCAGTCGATATTTCACTTGAGTTGGATTTATTGATATAAGAATGTTAATCCTGACTCGAGTGTTTTGTGTTTTGCTTTACAGTCGGGTCAGACTGAGTGATACAGCATTTGAGACTCACCTTCGAAGTTGGAGCTTTGCTTGAAGATCTAGTTATCTATCTTTTCAGTCATCCAGTCGATTGGTTCAGAGAAGTCATCTGCCCGTACTGGAGACTTCATTGCATCTGGGATATTATGATGTATTTTATTTCTAACTTTGTTTATATAGTAGCTTCATGAACTACTATTCATTTATTCCGCTGCGTATTATTGTACTACTCTGTATCTGTGATTCTGTGATTGATTAATTTACTGTATATGTTAAGTTTTGCCAAATTTCAATTAACAATTTGGTATTTTGAATTATTCAAGTCCGACTTGTGCGGATGCGAATGGTTGAAAATAGCGGTCCGTTACAGTTGGTATCAGAGCTTTGGCTCTAGGCAAAACTTAGCATATATAGTAAATTTATTTACAGAATCACTTTCGTTTGAGTTTGAATCTCTTCCGTTTGACTCGATTTCCTTTGAACTTTGGAACGTTTCTTGCGGTTCCAAAATTCATTCTTTCTCTCCATATTTGTATTCTTTTGATTCTGGAGTATCCCATAACTCAACTTCGAATGACCTCTATAAGAATAGGATCCGACCAATCTTTGAATGATTTGTGAAGGGGTGAAACTCCTTCACAATTGGCATTGATTCACCGGAGATTTCTATATCTTTGGTTTAGATGCCGCTATCTCTTGCGATCGAATGTTGATTTTTCTTGGAATTCTGCATCGATCTTGTTCTTGAAGTCACGGTTGACCCTAGGGTCATCCACGATTTATATAAGTATATTCATCTTCTATTTTGAAATTTAATTATCTCATCTTCGTTCGAGCTTATCTTCGAATCATAATTCTATTTGATTAAGAGTTCCTCTAATTTGAATCTCTATCTTTGTTTGAAATCCATTCTTAAATCATCCTTTGAAAATCGGGTTTGTTTGTATTCTAGAAATTATTTTCTAAACCGAAATTATTATTTTGATAAGTATGATTATATTCTATATATAAAAGTGAAATGTTTCGATAAAGATTTAATACCCTTTTTAAAATGAGAATTTGAGGTTTCGAAAGGATTTGTAATTTTGAAAAATTATATAAGAAATTTGATTTATCAAAAAATGATTTATGACTGAAGGATTTTAAATTTGAAATTCGAGAATTGAACTCCGGTATTTTGAAATTGGTTTTAAGATTTTGAAATATATAATAATAATAATATGATTTAAAAGTATTTTCCGAATAAGAAATGTTTCAAATGATTTTAATAAGTTTCGAATGATTTCACTATGGGTTGAAATGATACATACCCGAACGATCTGTAGAATAGGAGAAAATCGTTATGGGTTGAAATGATAGACCCAAGCGATTTTCATTGAATTGAATTTGGGATTGCGGGTCGAAATGATATCTACCCGTATATACTTAAATTACGGATTGAAATGATAAATATCTGTATCAATTGACCATAGGATAGGAAATTATATACAGACACCGTTGGTCCATATATAAATATTTTGAAAATAAATTCCATGGTTTTGGAAAGAAATATATGGTTTTTAATAAATGTTGATTCTTAAATTATTATATATAAATGGTAATGATATATATAGATTTAATAACAATAATTAATTTAATTAAGATTGATTAAATACATACAATATGGTTAAGTATTTAAATATATATTTCAAAATAGATTTTGGTAATAATTTGAATAAGTTAAGGTTGGGAAGATAATTTGAATTTAGTTGAAATTGTATTCAATAAAGAATTTTATTTAATTAAACTGATTTGAAACTTATTGAAATTGAGATGTAAGATATGATTTATAACTTGGGTTTGATTTAAGTAATTTAAATTAATATTTCTTGTTTAAATAACTTTAAGGAAATATTTAGTAAAAATGTAATTTAAGGCTACTAAATGATATTGAATCTATTAAGTGAATACTCTCTGATTAAATAATAATGAAGTTAAATCAAGAGCTATATGCATTGTTAAATTTAACTTTGATAATGTTGAATATTAAAGCTTTGAAATATATTGAAATTTAAATGGTCTATTTAGAACTGAATTGAACTGATGAATTGAGCTTTGAATAAATTTGAATTTGAAGTTGATTTAAATCGATTTGTGAGACTTGAGGAAATTATAAATACTTTACTTTTTAAATTATTTAACCTATATATACTATTTTTGAAAATAGATATTTGTAATGAAATGATATTTTGGTTTTGAAGTATAAAATAATTTGAAATAACCACGGTGTTATAGTATATATTCCTACATTGTAGATAGTTCCACGGATCCTTAGAGGATGGTTATCCCAAACATCCTCTATGATAATTGTATTTCAGTTGATATTTCACTTGAGTTGGATTTATTGATATAAGAATGTTAATCCTGACTCGAGTGTTTTGTGTTTTGCTTTACGCTCGGGTCAGACTGAGTGATACAGCATTTGAGACTCACCTTTGGAGTTTGGAGCTTCGTTTGGAGATCCAACTATCGATTCAGCTTCCAGCTTTTCCAGTTGATTTGTTCAGAGAGGCCATCTGTTTGTATTGGAGACTTCACTGTATTTGAGATATTCTGTTGTATTTTTGTAACAACCCATAAATTTTAAACGGTTTGAATAACGTATTTAATTGAATTTGTAAGAAATTTTAAATAATAATATTTTGAAATAAAAATTTAATGTTTGGATTACGTATAATTAAATATAAGTAGTTGAATTAGATTTTTATTTGATTTTAATACAAATTTATATTTATTGAAATCTTTCCATTAAGGAAAGAGAATGTATTAAAATGAACATTTAATTTGGTAGTTAACATAATGATATTTTATTTATAAGTTTTAAAAGAGAAAAAAAAATCAAAATGTTTTCCAAATATAATAATTATTATAAGAAAGATATTTTGAAATAAAAGTAACAGGTTGTATTCTTTGAATTTACAATTTTTTTTTCTATAAAGCAGTAGATAGTTGTTATTATTTTATATGTTAATTTAATGATTTAAAAGTTAATACGGTTTCAATTGGGAATAATATTTATTTTGACGTTAAATAATAAATTTATTTGTAGCCTTGCATTCCAAGTAGGAAAGAAATAACTTCCCTAGACGTTCAATTTCTTTTAAATATAGTTTTGATAAGTTACGTGAAAATTTCTACGCTTCCCTTTTTCCTCATTTTTATAATAGGAATAAAAATTCGCGTAGCAGTTTCAAGCAAATTTATTTCTCTTTAGAAGTTCAAAACCCGTTTCAAAGATTTTTTGAAATTCACATGTATAAGTGTCTCTTCTTTTCCATTTACTCCTTTACAATTAATAGGAACAAAACCTTTGATTTTCATTACCATTCAAATGAAATTCTTTTATTTCCTTAATGTTCCTATACCATTAATTAGTACGTTTATTTATTTAATCTATCCAACGCAATTATCTCCTAAATCAAATATCACGCGCAAATTCCTCCTCACAGGAATTATTTCCTGCCATTTCTCCAAGCAATCAATACTAGTTTCATTTAAATACTCAGCCTTGTACGCAAATAAATTTTCACCACCTTCCCATGTTATAAATATTTCTTGCATTTTAATCAACGCATTTACTTCCTAATAATTTTTAAACGTGTATAAAATGTTTACCAAAGATTTCTTGCAGTTTCCTTTTGCTAAATTCACGCAATCAATACCACTGTAAATATTCGCTCAAATCTTTCTTGCCTATATTCTCTCACCTCAATTAATGCAATCGTGTATAATTGATTTAAATTTATTTATTGCCTATATTCTCTCACCTCAATCAATGCAATCGTGTATAAATATAAGCCTCGTACACAAATAGTTTTCAATTGCATCTCAACATTTTCTTCATTTCTTCTTGCGTGCATGAGCTCTGAAGGTATGGCCTCCATTTTCTTCTTTTTAGTGTATATATATATATATATATATTTCCATGCTTTGCTTCTCCTCTCCCTGTCCTCTGCTTCCAATATATTTGACAAATCCATCTTTATATTTCAACTCGCGTTCACAAATTTTCACATTATAACAGTCTCCATTTAATTGATATATAGCATAAAAACTATATCTACATATATTTTTATGTTTAATGCTTATGTGAATTTTAAGCCAAGCTTTTCAGAGACGTATATATATACGTTAGTCTTATATCTTATTTGTTATTATAAAATATTAGTAATATACATATTTTGAAAATATAATTAGATTTTTATTCTTGTTCGAATATAACATATATTAGTATGGCAGCTGAGTGTTGTAAAAGCATTTGTGATTTATGTTGTAAAACTAAAAATTTAAATGTATAATTTTCATCTCAATTCTAGTGTATATATATAAAGTATGTTTTGTTTTTTTGTCTTTTCTGTAGTGCTTTCATAATGTATGATCTATATATATAGATTGATTTTCTCAGTATATGCTTTGAATTTTGAGTAAACAATATATAAATATGTTATTTTAAAATACGTGTTTTTAAATAAGTGATGATTTTTATATATATTATGCCTATATTTTATTTGTGTGTGTGTTTAAATGTAATATTGATTTAAGAGGAAAAACGTTTATGTGTTTAAATTTAAGTATTGATTTTTCAATAATATGATGATGTTTTGTTTTAATATGTATTTTAAATTTAATATCAGTTTCAAACAATGTGAATATTTTATTTGAATATATGTCTTAAATTAAATTTATTGAGATTTTAAGGAAATTTAAATAACACATATAATATGTACTCTGTTTATATCAAACCGATTGATTTTTATTTTTTATTTTTTATTTTTTTCTCATCGATTTCTATCTATCAGCTTTGTCATCAAATTCGTGCCAATTTTACTTTGCTTCAAAGTTCGTGTTGGGATCCATAACTGACCTCATTATCGTTCTTCTCTAGCCTCAAAAGGTGAGCAATCACTCACGATTAACGTTATTTTATTTATTAAATTTAGTTTCAATTGAAACGACAATTAAAATATACTACTGAAGTTAGTAAATCTGTTATATATGCTATTATCTGTAAACTGTTCACCTATGGGAAATGATACCATATCCTATTGTTTATACTTTATTTAATTACTGTTGATATATGCCTGTTGTTATATTATTATCATATCCTGTTATATTATTATTATTATATGTTATCACTCTGCAAGTTCCCTGTAGTTTAGAATTCACTATGGGTTGAAATGATACATACCCGAACGGACTTTAGAATAGGAGAATTTCGTTATGGGTTGAAATGATATACCCAAGCGATTTTCATTAAATTAAATTTGGGATTACGGGTTGTGCTATCCACCCGTTTATATTTAGTGTACGGATTGAAATGATAAATATCCATATCACTTGACCATATGATAAGAAATATATACAGATACCGTTGGTCCATATATAAATATTTTGAAAATAATTTCTATGGTTTTGGAAAGAAATATATGGTTTAATAAATATAGATTCTTTAGACATTAGATAAATGATAAATTTTATATATAAATTTAGTAGTAATTTTTGATTTAAATTAGTTGGATTTAATACGTAGAATATGGTTAAGTAAATCTATATTCCAATAGATTTTCTAGAAATAAATTGAATAAGTAAGGTTGGGAAGGTAAATTTGGGTATTGTAAATGGTATTTAAATAAGGATTTTAATTAATCGATTTGAATTTATTGAATGGGAAATTTAAAGGTATGATTTTTACTGGATCTTGATTTAAGTGATTTAATGAATATTTCACATCTAAAAATAAAAATATCAAGTAAAATGTAGGTTAAGGTTACTTAAATGATATTAAATCTAATGAGGGAATATTTCAAGACTAAATAATAATGGGGTTAAATCGAGATCTATATGAAACCGTCAACTGAACTTTGAATTGTAGAATATTAAAGCTTTGAACTATACTAGAATTTAATTGGTTTATTGTGATTCAGATCTGTATTTGAAATCATTATAATTTGAATTTATTATTTAGAAAATTTAATTGAATAAAAATTTTAGTTTGAAATATTGAATATTTAAAGGTTTGAAATAATATTGAAATGTAAAGGGTATTTTGTGATTTCAAATTCGGATTTGAGTTCGATAAAATGTGAAATGGTTATTTAGGAGTTGAGTTGAATTTTAAATTAATAAATTGAGATTGGACTAAAAATTTGAGTTTGGAATTTGACTAGATTTGAATCGCAACTTTGAAAGTGATAAAATTATATATATATATATATATATATTCTAGATGAAAGAAATTTTGGTTTTGAAGTATAAATTAAATTGAATTGACCATGGTGTTATAGTATATATTTCAACATTGTAGATAGTTCCACGGATCCTTGGAGAATGGTTATCCCATACATCCTCTAAGTTACTTGTATTTCAGTCGATATTTCACTTGAGTTGGATTTATTGATATAAGAATGTTAATCCTGACTCGAGTGTTTTGTGTTTTGCTTTACAGTCGGGTCAGACTGAGTGATACAGCATTTGAGACTCACCTTCGAAGTTGGAGCTTTGCTTGAAGATCTAGTTATCTATCTTTTCAGTCATCCAGTCGATTGGTTCAGAGAAGTCATCTGCCCGTACTGGAGACTTCACTGCATCTGGGATATTATGATGTATTTTATTTCTAACTTTGTTTATATAGTAGCTTCATGAACTACTATTCATTTATTCCCCTGCGTATTATTGTACTACTCTGTATCTGTGATTCTGTGATTGATTAATTTACTGTATATGTTAAGTTTTGCCAAATTTCAATTAACAATTTGGTATTTTGAATTATTCAAGTCCGACTTGTGCGGATGCGAATGGTTGAAAATAGCGGTCCATTACAGTTGGTATCAGAGCTTTGGCTCTAGGCAAAACTTAGCATATATAGTAAATTTATTTACAGAATCACTTTCGTTTGAGTTTGAATCTCTTCCGTTTGACTCGATTTCCTTTGAACTTTGGAACGTTTCTTGCGGTTCCAAAATTCATTCTTTCTCTCCCTATTTGTATTCTTTTGATTCTGGAGTATCCCATAACTCAACTTCGAATGACCTCTATAAGAATAGGATCCGACCAATCTTTGAATGATTTGTGAAGGGGTGAAACTCCTTCACAATTGGCATTGATTCACCGGAGATTTCTATATCTTTGGTTTAGATGCCGCTATCTCTTGCGATCGAATGTTGATTTTTCTTGGAATTCTGCATCGATCTTGTTCTTGAAGTCACGGTTGACCCTAGGGTCATCCGCGATTTATATAAGTATATTCATCTTCTATTTTGAAATTTAATTATCTCATCTTCGTTCGAGCTTATCTTCGAATCATAATTCTATTTGATTAAGAGTTCCTCTAATTTGAATCTCTATCTTTGTTTGAAATCCATTCTTAAATCATCCTTTGAAAATCGGGTTTGTTTGTATTCTAGAAATTATTTTCTAAACCGAAATTATTATTTTGATAAGTATGATTATATTCTATATATAAAAGTGAAATGTTTCGATAAAGATTTAATACCCTTTTTAGAATGAGAATTTGAGGTTTCAAAAGGATTTGTAATTTTGAAAAATTATATAAGAAATTTGATTTATCTAAAAATGATTTATGACTGAAGGATTTTAAATTTGAAATTCGAGAATTGAACTCCGGTATTTTGAAATTGGTTTTAAGATTTTGAAATATATAATAATAATAATATGATTTAAAAGTATTTTCCGAATAAGAAATGTTTCAAATGATTTTAATAAGTTTCGAATGATTTCAAAGAAATTTCAAAAGAAGTTTGAGAAAATAGAAGTCCAGAACTCACTTATGTCGCTGGAAAATAATTTCGGTGATGAGTGCACGCATCATCGACATTGATTTTCGAGTTTCAGAGTAGGGGAGAGGCCATTTTAGTAGCATTGCTACGCGAGTGATTTTGCGAAACTAATTTTGATTTCAAATTCCAAAGTAAGATTTGATATTCAAAGGATATATGTATATATATTTGAAATGATTTGAAGTAAGCCGGTGTTCAGTCCTTGAGGTTCGGATTTGATATAACCCCATCTATTAAAATTGATTTACTGATTTGTTGCTGATTTCCAACTCTTGAATTTGAAAATGATTTCTTCAACTATTTTGAAGGTTCGAGCACTTCCAAATCAAGGTTAACTTTTCAAAGCTAAGAAATTTTGAAAAGTATAAAGTATATAAGTTTGGTATGTATGTTAAAGTATGTAGTAATATGGTTTAAATAAATTGAAATTGTTTTGTTAAGTAAATGAATAAGGCAATTTTAAAATTTTCTAATATGAAATTTAGATTTGAAATGTTTTGAAAAGAATTTGGTTTTCGAAATATTTTGAATAAAATTTAGTTTAAATGTTTTAACTTAGTAACATCTTTATGAAACCATATATTTAACAAGTTGGAATAAATATATAAGTTGTACGTATGCTGTTTTATTCGCATAATTAATTTGATCCAGGTTTGAGTACACAAGTTCGAGGTGAATTACACCATTTCGTGTTAGGATTTTTCATTCGATCCTTGATGGCGAATATTTGATATGGATTTTGGGCTCAATTCTAGAATTCTCTATCATGGTATATGGCTATGCAAGGAGACTGATGGCTTATAGTCGAGAAACCATATCGAAATCCGCATTAGGGAAGTCGAATGGATAATACTAGTTCGAAAGCGAACTTGTGTGATCGAGCGAGCGATCAAATGTGATTTTGCGAAATGATGACGTATGTACATCTTATATTCTAATATCATTGATATATTTTGACGCTGTAATTGGAAGCTGTCGGGTTAGAATATCTTTGCTTACTAAAAGAAAATTTCCAATTTAAATTACAAAGATATATAACCCATAAAAGCAAAGATATTCAAATCCCATATGGCTCTTGATACAGCGAAATTTATTTTGTAAAATTTGATCCTTATATAAGATGGACCTTATGTAAGTATAAGATGATTTTGAAAACATTTGATTTTGGAAATGAATTGGTTGACTTAAATTATATTGATTTGGAAATTTGGATTTATTTTCTAAATTTATTATGTTGGAAACTTTAAAACTAAAGATATTTAAATTGAGAAGAAATAATCTGGTGGGATTGTATATGATTTTGAAACTAAACTAATATTGAAACAAATTAAAATTTGAGAACCTTATCTTTTCTAAATACCTGATTTGGGAGTTATCGAACTTATATAAAAAAAAAATTGGTTTGTATGAGTATGAGGTTGATTCGAAAACTATAGATTTGAAAAGGTACTCAATTTGAAAGTGAAATCTTATATAATTAAAGTCTATATAAGTGTGATTTGATATACTTTTGATTTTGGAAAAGTATTTGATTTGAAAATTAAATCTTATATATAATGGATTTTATATAAGTACGATATTTGAAAGTGATTTGAAAAGGTACTATATGATATGTATTTTCGAAGTAAAGATATGGAAAGTGCCTTCTGCTTGATATCCGATTTGTGGCCACATCTTGGATTCATTCTATCGATATTATTCTCTCTGATTTTTGGTTTTCCGGATATGATACTCGAGTTTCCATCGAATTCCATGGCGTTACCCATGGTCTTACGAGCGCGACTGCATAGCGCAATAGCCTGGTTGAGATAGCCTAGGGGTACGGATTGTTTCCTGGGGGATCCAGGCGTAATCATTGTGTATCCTGCACTCTATGTAGGTCGCATTAGTAGCGAAACCGCCTGGCTGAGATGGCCTAGGGGTACAGATTGGTTCCTGGGGGATCCAGGCATAACCATTGTGTATCATGCATTCTACTAGTCATCATGGCGTAACTCGCAGGGCTGAGAAAACTTACGGATATGGATTGTTTCCTGGGGGATCCAGGCGTAACCATTGTGTATCTATGAACCATGGTTAGACAAAGGTTTTGTTTGTTTTTTTTGTTTGGATTGTACTTTCCATATCTATTTTTAAAAAAAATTCCAGTATTATCACTAGGTGTTAAAACAAGTCTACTAAGTACTTGGAGAATTCTAGTTTTGCGCCTGATCAACGCACTACCAGAGTCTACAGGAACAAAGATAAACTTGTTGAAACATCGAGTTATAAAAGTATTTTCAACAAAGGAATTCTGTATTAATATTTGAAATTGAAAATTCTTATGGTTCTAAATTAATTATTCGTGCCCGATACTATTCTTTTGAATCTACCTTATCTGCCATGCTTTATTTATTCACCTATATTCTCTTTTTGGAATCTATCTTCTATCCTTCTTTCCTTCTTTTGAATATATCCTTTAAAATATTGTTTATTTATATACTACATGGTATAATAGAAATTTTTTTAGTGTTTCAGAAGTTATTAATTAATTATAACATATTTAAAGAGAATGATTATTAATTTATTATAATGTTGGAAGTATCTTGAGATAAATAAAAAAAAAAATTTTTATAAATTTTGGATTTAAAATTTTCAATAGCTTCTTTGTAAATATAAGTAATAATGTAAATAATTGTTTTCAAAGGAGTTTTGAAAAGTATTAAAGTATTAAAGAAAATTAAATTTCAAATGAAGTTTTAAATGAATATTTCAAGTAAAATTTATATATAGTTTCAAATTAATTATTTAATCTTGACTTTCAATCTATTTTTCTTTCTGTTTGTTGCTATTCTCCTACCTCCTTCCTTTTCGGGGATGAAAAGTTTTGAGTGGGGGAGAGTGTAACAACCCATAAATTTTAAACGGTTTGAATAACGTATTTAATTAAATTTGTAAGAAATTTTAAATAATAATAATTTGAAATAAAAATTTAATGTTTGGATTACGTATAATTAAATATAAGTAGTTGAATTAGATTTTTATTTGATTTTAATAAGAAATTTATATTTGTATTTGTTGCAATCTTTCCATTAAGGAAAGAGAATGTATTAAAATGAATATTTAATTTGGTAGTTAACATAATGATATTTTATTTATAAGTTTTAAAAGAGAAAAAAAAATTTCAAAATGTTTTCCAAATATAATTATTATTATAAGAAAGATAGTTTGAAATAAAAGTAACAGGTTGTATTCTATGAATTTACAATTTTTTTTTCTATAAAGCAGTAGATAGTTGTTATTATTTTATATGTTAATTTAATGATTTAAAAGTTAATATGGTTTCAATTGGGAATAATATTTATTTTGACGTTAAATAATAAATTTATCTGTAGCCTTGCATTCCAAGTAGGAAAGAAATCACTTCCCTAGACGTTCAATTTCTTTTAAATCTAGTTTTGATAAGTTATGTGTAAATTTCTACGCTTCCCTTTTTCCTCATTTTTATAATAGGAATAAAAATTCACGTAGCAGTTTCAAGCAAATTTATTTCTCTTTAGAAGTTCAAAACCCGTTTCAAAGATTGTTTGAAATTCACATGTATAAGTGTCTCTTCTTTTACATTTACTCCTTTACAATTAATAGGAACAAAACCTTTGTTTTTCATTACCATTCAAATGAAATTCTTTTATTTCCTTAATGTTCCTATACCATTAATTAGTACGTTTCTTTATTTAATCTATCCAACGCAATTATCTCCTAAATCAAATATCACGCGCAAATTCCTCCTCACAGGAATTATTTCCTTCCATTTCTCCAAGCAATCAATACTAGTTTCATTTAAATACTCAGCCTTGTACGCAAATAAATTTTCACCACCTTCCCATGTTATAAATATTTCTTGCGTTTTAATCAACGCATTTACTTCCTAATAAATTTTAAACGTGTATAAAATGTTTGCCAAAGATTTCATGCAGTTTCCTTTTGCTAAATTCACGCAATCAATACCACTGTAAATATTCGCTCAAATCTTTCTTGCCTATATTCTCTCACCTCAATTAATGCAATCGTGTATAATTGATTTAAATTTATTTCTTGCCTATATTCTCTCACCTCAATCAATGCAATCGTGTATACATATAAGCCTCGTACACAAATAGTTTTCAATTGCATCTCAACATTTTCTTCATTTCTTCTTGTGTGCATGAGCTCTGAAGGTATGGCCTCCATTTTCTTCTTTATATATATATATATATATTTCCATGCTTTGCTTCTCCCCTCCATGTCCTCTGCTTCCAATATATTTGACAAATCCATCTTTATATTTCAACTCGCGTTCACAAATTTTCACATTATAACAGTCTCCATTTAATTGATATATAGCATAAAAACTATATCTACATATATTTTTATGTTTAATGCTTATGTGAATTTTAAGCCAAGCTTTTCAGAGACGTATATATATACGTTAGTCTTATATCTTATTTGTTATTATGAAATATTAGTAATATACATATTTTGAAAATATAATTAGATTTTTATTCCTGTTCGAATATAAAATATATTAGTATAGCAGCTGAGTGTTGTACAAGCATTTGTGATTTATGTTGTAAAACTAAAAATTTAAATGTATAATTTTCATCTCAATTCTAGTGTATATATATAAAGTATGTTTTGTTTTTTTGACTTTTCTGTAGTGCTTTCATAATGTATGGTCTATATATATAGATTGATTTTCTCAGTATATGCTTTGAATTTTGAGTAAACAATATATAAATATGTTATTTTAAAATACGTGTTTTTAAATAAGTGATGATTTTTATATATATTATGCCTATATTTTATTTTGTGTGTGTGTTTAAATGTAATATTGATTTAAGAGGAAAAACGTTTATGTGTTTAAATTTAAGTATTGATTTTTCAATAATATGATGATGTTTTGTTTTAATATGTATTTTAAATTTAATATCAGTTTCAAACAATGTGAATATTTTATTTGAATATCTGTCTTAAATTAAATTTATTAAGATTTTAAGGAAATTTAAATAACACATATAATATGTACTTTGTTTATATCAAACCGATTGAATTTTACTTTTTATTTATTATTTTTTTTATTTTTTATTTTTTTCTCATCGATTTCTATCTATCAGTTTTGTCATCAAATTCGTGCCAATTTTACTTTGCTTCAAAGTTCGTGTTGGGATCCATAACTGACCTCATTATCGTTCTTCTCTAGCCTCGAAAGGTGAACAATCACTCACGATTAACGTTCTTTTATTTATTAAATTTAGTTTCAATTGAAACGACAATTGAAATATACTACTGAAGTTAGTAAATCTGTTATATATGCTATTATCTGTAAACTGTTCACCTATTGGATATGACACCATATCCTATTGTTTATACTTTATTTAATTACTGTTGATATATGCATGTTGTTATATTATTATCATATCCTGTTATATTATTATTATTATCTGTTATCACTCTGCAAGTTCCCTGTAGTTTAGAATTCACTATGGGTTGAAATGATACATACCCGAACGGACTTTAGAATAGGAGAATTTCGTTATGGGTTGAAATGATAGACCCAAGCGATTTTCATTAAATTGAATTTGGGATTACGGGTTGAAATGCTATCCACCCGTATATATTTAGTGTACGGATTGAAATGATAAATATCCATATCACTTGACCATATGATAAGAAATATATATAGATACCGTTGGTCCATATATAAATATTTTGAAAATAATTTCTGTGGATTTAGAAAGAAATATATGGTTTAATAAATATAGATTCTTTAGACATTAGATAAATGATAAATGATAAATTATATATATAAATTTAGTAGTAATTTTTGATTTAAATTAGTTGGATTTAATACGTAGAATATGGTTAAGTATATATGTAAATCTATATTCCAATAGATTTTCTTGCAATAAATTGAATAAGTAAGGTTGGGAAGGTAAATTTGGGTATTGTAAATGGTATTTAAATAAGGATTTTAATTAATCGATTTGAATTTATTGAATGGGAAATTTAAAGGTATGATTTTTACTGGATCTTGATTTAAGTGATTTAATGAATATTTCACATCTAAAAATAAAAATATTTAGTAAAATGTAAGTTAAGGTTACTTAAATGATATTAAATCTAATGAGGGAATATTTCAAGACTAAATAATAATGGGGTTAAATCGAGATCTATATGAAACCGTCAACTGAACTTTGAATTGTAGAATATTAAAGCTTTGAACTATACTAGAATTTAATTGGTTTATTGTGATTCAGATCTGTATTTGAAATCATTATAATTCGAATTTTATTTAGAAAATTTAATTGAATAAAAATTTTAGTTTGAAATATTGAATATTTAAAGGTTTGAAATAATATTGAAATGTAAAGGGTATTTTGTGATTTCAAATTCGGATTTGAGTTCGATAAAATGTGAAATGGTTATTTAGGAGTTGAGTTGAATTTTAAATTAATAAATTGAGATTGGACTAAAAATTTGAATTTGGAATTTGACTAGATTTGAATCGCAACTTTGAAAGTGATATAATTATATATATATATTCTAGATGAAAGAATATTTTGGTTTTGAAGTATAAATTAAATTGAATTGACCACGGTGTTATAGTATATATTTCAACATTGTAGATAGTTCCACGGATCCTTGGAGAATGGTTATCCCATACATCCTCTAAGTTACTTGTATTTCAGTCGATATTTCACTTGAGTTGGATTTATTGATATAAGAATGTTAATCCTGACTCGAGTGTTTTGTGTTTTGCTTTACGGTCGGGTCAGACTGAGTGATACAGCATTTGAGACTCACCTTCGAAGTTGGAGCTTTGCTTGAAGATATAGAAATCTATCCTTTCAGTCATCCAGTCGATTGGTTCAGAGAAGTCATCTGCCCGTACTGGAGACTTCACTGCATCTGGGATATTCTGATGTATTTTATTTCTTACTTTGTTTATATAGTAGCTTCATGAACTACTATTCATTTATTCCGCTGCGTATTATTGTACTACTCTGTATCTGTGATTCTGTGATTGATTAATTTACTGTATATGTTAAGTTTTGCCAAATTTAATTTAACAATTCGGTATTTTGAATTATTCAAGTCCGACTTGTGCGGATGCGAATGGTTGAAAATAGCGGTCCGTTACAATTTTATTTCTAACTCTGATGTTGATATAGTAGCTTCATGAACTACTATTTATCTATTCCGCTGCACTATTGTTATATTACTCTGTGTCTGTGATTCTGTGATTGATTTATTTATTGTATATGTTGAGTTTTGCCAAATTTAAATTAACAATCCACTGTTTTGAAGTATTCGAGTCCGACATGTGTGGATTTATTGTCGATTTGAATGGTCCAAAATAGTGGGATGTTACAATTTTCGCCTTAGACATTATTATAATATAAATGGATTTTATATACAAAATGTTTTGGTTATCGTAAGGTAAAACCCGTCCGTGTTTATGTACGGCATGGTCTTACGAGATACTTTTGATTTCAAGGATTTATATAACTTTAAAATCCAATTGGATGTGTTTTTCTCATGCTGGTTTTCCAGACTGACTAGGGTGTTATTTTATTCTAATGCTCGGGTCAGACCGAGCATATTACAAATTAGTTTGGATGCTTGGAGCTTCAGGAGATGAGTTGGAGGCCCAGAGACGTATCACATAGATGGTTATTTCCCACTGTATTCATTATTGTGTTTATCGACAATTATGAGGATAGGCTGTTATAACTGTCCGGCTGAAATAGGTTAGTATACTCTGATTGATGTTTTGGATATACATACATTACAGTTTGATTTTTGTGTAAAGAGTTGATGTATATTATAGATTATTCGTTTTGCTGTGAGATTTTGTGTTGTTTAGTTTTCTTCTTATCTTCTTCCTTCTTTCTTTTTCCTTAATAATCGGGTTTTCCGGCATTCGATTTCTCGACATGTAATACACTAGCGTATTAGTATCGATTTTTGTGGGTCGAAAAGCTAGTTCGTTACAGAACGTGTGTGACAATATCTCCTCAGTCCCTGTCTGGGTAAAACTATACAATATGCCCATCTTTGCCTAGTCTCATCTAGGCATAAACTGGTGAGTTAGTAGGCTTGAAATATTACTCTATTTGGATGAGTCAACTAAGAGGTTAGAAAGGCTAGAATATGGAAAATGTACAATAGAAGTTAACCCTGAAAATGAACTTGTTGATAGCTTCAATGTTCAACTAGTGGATGGAGGAACATAAAAAATTGAGGTCGGGTATTTATGAAATCCCAACAAATGTACTAAATCTAAGATTTTTGGTCATCGTATTCAATCCTATGACAAATATGATGACCAATGTGAGAAGCCAGAAGTGGAGGAGGACACCACTAGGCCAAAAAATCAGGATGTGTTGAAGGATAAATCTTTGAATGTTAAGGCAACTGGGAAGAAAATTCATAAGTGGCAAGTGGTGAAGAGAACTAATAAAAAGAGAATTAATGTGCAGGTAGACAGTCATAAAGAAGAAATAAGTCACAAAGGGGTAGTAGATATGATGGGAGTAACTAATGAAATTGAGGACGTTGAGTTTTTAGGTGAGAGGCAAGACAATGTGGAGATATTAAACAATGATTTAACTACAGAAATAGAGAAGAATGATGATTCAAATCAACTTACAACTAGTAACAAGTTTCAGTTACTAGATAATATAGTTGAAACCGAGGGATTGAATGATAACGCTGTTAATATGTAGAAAGAAACTATTATTTCTCAAGTTGTTGATAATAATGTGACAAATAATATCGATGCGAATTATGAAGAGTTGGATTTAATTGCTATAGAACCTGAAGATGTTAATAATAAAGCACTTTGATAAAAGAAATGCCATAATGCCCCTGAAAGATGGTTCTACCTAACTAAAGTCAGTGCTGCTATCGATATAGCTGATACAAATGCATCAATTAATGCATAACTATGCATGGAATTTCCAACCCTCTAACCATAATAATAAAGACCCCTCTCAGATCAATAGTGCCTCACCTAATCATTCCAGAAATACGTGCATGTATGCAAACTCGTCCTCAATTCCAAAAACTTCCCCTCCTATTGTCAATCACTGCCAAACTATGTATTCTTCATCTTATTTTAAAACCTTACATCTGAAGCTCCATATGAACATATCATTCCTCCAAATGCTTGGAAAATCCTCCCCCTCTTCCCTCAAATTCAACATCAACTACCCAGCCTAATTATGCCACTGCCCTACCTTCTCCAACAATTTCCAACAGTTCATCTGACCTTGCCATCCCTAAGAAATAGTTCAAGAGAGATGAGTCTCTGGAAAGTGATTTGAATGTCAATGTTTCCACTCCTTCATCTTCCATTATCCTTGAAACCAAAGAATACAATACTCCTAGAACCAAGAGCGGTAAAAACAAGCAACTCAACAACCTACAGTTTACTCAATGATGCACTATCTCGGAGCATGGAATATTATAGGAGCGCATTGTGAAATTATGCTTGATCGATGCAAGGAACTTATTCAAACCCACAAGCTCAAACTCCTAGCCATTCTAGAAACAAAAATTAATTCTCCCCTAACCTTCAAGGCTGCAAAATACATAAGACCCTCATGATTGCTGTCACACAACCTTAATGAGGCTCCATATGGAAGAATCACGGCCATTCATGACCCTTAAGTCTACTCCCTACCTCCTATCCTTGTCACCAGGTAGTTAATTCACTACCATATCCTACAGAGGCCTTCCTCCACATCTTTCTACATATTAATTATCTATGTTGATAATTTAATATCCTTAAGGTAAACCCTCTTTGATCTCCTCCCCTCTCTTAGATAAAATTCTTGTCCTTGGATAGCTACAGGTGATTATAATTGTCCCTTGAGACTATTTGATATGCATGGTGGAAATGCATTGTTGTCTCAAACTGAAATAATGCCCTTCAATGATGCAAGTGATTCCTCCTGTTTAATTGAAATTAAAACAGTCGATGCATAGTTCTCTTGGAACAATTGTAGAAGGAATAACACTAGGACCTTCTCCAAAATTGACTTTGCTTTCTATAATCAATCTACCCTTAATACCTAGCCCAATATACTTCACTTCCTTCCTATGCCATCCCTATCTGATTACTTCCCCCAGACCATATCCTCTGGTGTTGCTGCAGTGAAAGGAAAAACAAATTTCAAATTTGTTAATGCCTTCGTCTACGATCTTGAATTTTAGAGAATTGTTAAACAAGCTTGGTCTAACAAATTTTTTGGCAATCCCATGTTTATTTTGTAGAGAAAATTAAAAGCAACTAAGGAAGCTTTGAAGACTTGGTCCTTGAGAAAGTTTGGAAGGGGCAGCTCTCTTTCTTCAACTTTGAAAGAAAAACTAGGAAATGTGCAAATCTCCATGCTTAGTCATTTGGATGACCCAACCTTCTGTGAGCTTGAAGCATTTCTACCTTCTTAATAAAGTGAGGCTTTGAAAATGGAAGCCAGTATGCTCAAGCAAAAGTAGAGGATGGAATGGTACTCTAAGGGGATGGAAATATTGCATTTTTCCATGCATCTCTAAAGTCCAAGCAAGCTAGAGAGAATATATATGCTATCTTTGACCATCAGGGTGAGTTGCATACTAATCCAAATAAGATTGAAGAATTGTTTCTTAACTATTTCAAGGATCTGCTAGGAAATGCACCTATCTTTAGCCTTGACTTAAAAGCTCTAGATGACATACATTTACCTAGAATTAGCCCTTATTACTTCAACCATCTAAGCACAGTTGTTTTTTATGCTGAGATCAAACAACCAATCTTTTTAATGAATCATAAATCTTGTGGAGGGCCTAACAGCTTTAATGTAGTCTTCTTTACTACATGTTGGATTATTATAGAGAAGGATATTTTCAGAGCAATACACAACTTCTTCAATAAATGTAGAATGTTGAACTCTATCAACTCTACTAATATTTCTCTTATACCCAAGATTAAGCATGCTGACTCTGTTGATTAGTATTTTCCTATAACATTTTGTAACACTATTGTTAAACTAGAAATTCTTAATAGCAAAGATAGTGACTATCTTCCTAAGGAAAATCCAATGCTCCATATCATATGTATTGCAAAGGTTATACTACTTAAGCATTTAAAGAACGAATGGGTTGAATTCGTATCGGGAGAAAAATACCATAGGGCGAAATGGACAGCCCATCAGCGGATCTAAAGCGCGCAGCACCAACCTATAGTAAAAAGGAATCGACGGTCGATAAAATTAATAAAGCAATATACGGCTCAAATGTAGAAGGCCATTTAGGCAGGAAGACAATTCATCAATTCGCACTTCACAAACAAAAACGCTAGATATCTAGAACAAGTTCCAATCATTGCCATACATCAAGCAACCTCAGCAATCCAAAGGAAAGACTCCACACCAATAGCAGTACATCATGCTGGCTATAAATAGGTGGCAATCTCAAGGCACAAAGGATCTTCTTCTTTTGGCGCATAAAGAATTGATATAAATTTATGGTACTTTCCTATATTAGAACTCTACTCAAAAGCTCATTAATGGCAGAAATGCTTAGACTCAATGTAATAAGCCTCTCAGCTGTAAAAGAGCAACTAAATAGGAAAGGACAGTGGATGTAGGGACTTCAGCAGCAATACCTATCGTCGTTATCTACTTTAAGTAATTTTCTTCCTTCCTATACGTCATTTAAATTCAGTAACCTAACACATAGCAACTCCAGCAGGAATACCTATCGTCTCGGTGTTTTCACATCCGGGATCGATAATCAATTCAGCTTTCGAAACTATACCTTCAGACCTTGGGGTGTTGGTGTAGACGATATTCTGCATTAACATTTTTGGCGCTAGAAGGAGGGCCCGAACCTTTGTCATTTGTTCCCTTTTGGTAGTTTTGGCGATATCATCCTTCCGGCCATGACCAACCTAGAGAATTAGAAACTAACCTCAGAGCTATCCTCAATCTTCGCATTCAGCTCATTGAAGAAGACGATAATGAAAGACTTGTTACCCTCATCTCAAAAAAAGAGAATGGACGAGATTATGACCCCATTCATGAACTTCAAGCCCTCCAAATCAGGCAACTTTCAGAGTATATCCAGGAGTCCTTTCAAGAGGGTGCTCAACTCCGAGGAACGATTAAAGCTATGGCAAATAAAATTAAGGATTTGAGTATTGTGGTAATGATAAATAAAGATTCATCTTTCCCAAGTAAAAGAGCCTTCTCGGTTATCCTAGTCTTTGACCTTAGAAGAAGATCAAACAAGATAGAATCCTTACTCACCTTAATCAAAGTTGTCTCAGATTTTTCTGGACTTGTGAAGAACTTCACTACCCAAACTATACCTCATCTACTCGAAAAGATCCAAAAGAAAAGGATTATTGTGTTTATCATCAAGTGAACGAACATGAAACGGATGGGTGTCGAAGACTCTCTTAACTCATAGAGAGATTCATACAAAAGGGGAGATTGACTAAGTTTATCAAGTGATTATTTTAATACCTTGTTTTTATAACTCTCTAACTTTGCTTCTATGTTTCAGGAGAAATTCGTATAATGAAAGCCTGTTCGACCAATCATGCCTACATACATCTTTTAGAATATGAGTTACTGTATTTAAGGAAGTCACTTGTCTCACCAGAATGCTTCTTTCAGGAATATGGGTTACTGTATTTAAGGAATTCACCTATGTCAACAGAATGCTTCTTTTAAGGTTAGCTCTTTTCTTTTTCGGTAAGTATAATCTAATCTCAGTACTCATAGAATTGTACTTAGTATATCTTCCTTTTAACTACCAAATGTTATGTCTGCATTTAAAGTCCTAAGGTCAAAACTCCCTTATTGATATCTTTCCTAACAAACCATGGAATCTATCAGTTGTTCAATTTCATAATTCTTTTACAAATCCGAGAGCATTCCTCCCAAAGAATTTATATTTTTCTTTATTAAATTATAAATAGCATTCAAGTATAAATAGTGTTAAATAGCCGACACTGGCCAAAGTGATTTTAGACGGTCGATACCAGCCAAAAGTATTTGTAGATGATCTATACCAGCCAAATGTGGTTGTAGACGACTGATACTAGCCAAAAATGGTTGTAGATGGTCGATGCCAGCTGAAAAGTTGTTGTAGGTGGCTGATGCTAGCCGAAAAGTGGCTAAAAATTGTGGATCTAATGATAAAATTGTAAGACCTCACCATAAGAGCACCCCCATAGTGATGCGCTACAAAGAGTGAAGCCATATCACTTGGGTTTAAAAAGACGTCGAAAAGTAGAATGCATGCTAATAGTGAGTCATTGTCAGTGTAACCATGCACTGGGTAGATTCCCAATTCAGAGTTGGGTAAATTCCCAACAAAGGTAGAGAAACTGGTAGATTCCCATATAGATTAGAATTTGGTAGATTCCCAACTAGAATAGAGAAACAAGTAGATTCCCATATAGATTATAAGTTGGGTATATTCCAAACTAGAATAGAGAAATGGATAGATTCATGTACAGATTAGAAGTTGAGTAGATTCCCAAATAGAGTAGAGAAACAGGTAGATTCCCTTATAGATTAGAATTGGGTAGATTTCCAACTAAAATAGAGAAATGGGTAGATTCCTGTATAGATTAAAAGTTGGGTAGATTCCTAAATAGAATAGTGAAATGGGTAGATTCCCAAATAGATTAGAAGCTGGGTAGATTCCCAAATAGATTAGAAGCTGGGTAGATTCCCAAATAGAATTGAGAAATGGGTAGATTCCCGTAAAAATTAGAATTGGGTAGTTTCCCAAACAGAAAAGCAAAACGGTTAGATTCTCGTATATATTGGATGTTGGATTGATTTCCATCTTGGTTAGAAGCATCAGGTGGAGTCCCAATGAGAAGTAGGTTCCTGATGATACCGAAACCTTAGAGAGAAAGCCCTAAGCTAAATAAGCATCAGGTAAGAATCCCAATCAAGGCCAAAGGGGTGACATCAGGATTAGTGAATAAGAATACCAAAGATATAGATACAAAGATTTCGAGGGGCAAAAACAACCCGAGACCGTATAAAAGAACAAGCGAAGCAGCTTGAGTTGAAGAAACTAAGTTAATCGAAGAAATAGAAAGAGATATCAGTGTTATAGACAGATTATCCAGATGAATATTACTATATCTGGAATACAATATACAAAGAGCAAAGGGCAATGTCTTATAATCCTTCATACATGTTTTTGACCCTAGTTTAAGCCTCTCTAACAAACTTCTCCAAGCGAGATTATTCTTCCATCCTTCCATGTCTTAGATGCCCATTCCTTCTTGAACTGCCTAAATGTGATTATTCAATCATCCTTCATACTAACAAGAACGTCTGACGAATTAGGAATTTGACAGAGGGAGAACCCCTCTCAGGATGAGAATGAGATCCATAAAGGACGACAGTGGTCCTACAAGAAGAAGAAAAAGGCCCTATACCAGCATGACCTCTACCTCTACCCCTTTCTCGATTTGGAGGGGTAGCAAATGTATCCTCATTTTTTCCCTTGTTTTCAACTTTAAGTTCTCACATCTTAATTTCCAAAAGCTCTCAGTGAGCTTCATCCAATTACCGTCTAAGGGTAGGAGTGGACTTCCATAATTTAGAAATGGCGGATTCCAAAATCGGCACTGCTTCCAAAATAGCAGACATCTTGCTGGATAACCCTTTGAGGTTTTTCTTCAAGGATTTGGTGTCTTCCGAGGTAGAGTGAATGTTGATACCGAGATCAGAGCTATGCTTAGTTAATTCGGCAATTTTATCATCGAGACTCTGTCACAAGGAAGCGTAGTCTCTCTTTAGTTTTAAGCAATTAGGGCATGATTGTCCCTAAAAGAAATTAAAATTAAAATTCAAAAAGACAAAGTAAAGATAATTCTTTTTCATTCCATTAAAACTTAGAATAGATATAATAAAATAAATATATACAAATATTACGGTCCTCTAATGTAGGCAAATTTCTCCTTAGTAGCTAAAATAATCTTAAGGCCTCTACTCCTAGTATCAGCAAGAGACCCCGAGGGCCTAGCCATATTAGAGGAAGAAATGTCCTTCCCTAAACCTCTCTTTGGTATAGAAAGTTCCGAAGAAGAAGAATATGCTAAGGATAGATTAAAGTCGGCTTCCGGAACATATTCATGAATGTATTCCGAAACGTGTTCACTTTCAGGAGTTTTCCCTTCAGCAATAGCTAGGGGAGACGGAGTCACACTTCGATAGCCAAGCAGAACCTTTGGATTTATTGTTAAGCTTGGATCATAGAATCTCTTAAGGAAGGATAGCCTCTTATTTTTCAGCCAAGAGTCTCTCGGATGTAATTTAGAGAGTCGGGAAAATTCTTGAAAGAGCTCATCTTGGTCATCTAAGGCAAGCTTTAATGTTCCGCTAAGGTCCAAGACTTGATTAGTTAATCTAGTGCCACTAAGCCTAAGGGACTTAATTGATTTGGTACAGGTTCGATCGTGTGTTCCCTGTACCTCTTTTATCTTATTAGATAAGCTTGCATTCCTTAATCTACTAGATGTTAGTTGGGATTTAAGGGCACCTATGGTTGCTAACAACTTCGAGTTTCTGGTCTGACCACTCTTCCACAATATTTCATAATGAGAGGGAAAATTCGACTTTCTCTGTTTAAACGCGGTTAAGGAAAAGTATTTCAAAATAGACATAGTAAAAAAATATAGTATATAAAATAGCTCACCAAAGACCCAAATAAGAGTACCACCTAGGTCCTCAACCATCATAAACAACAACAAAATGAAATTGTATCGAAATTATTACAAACCATGGTTCAAGCATCAGAGTCAGAGCGTACCTCCTTCCTCTTGTTAGCTTCCCCTACCAGAAATGCTTGTTCAACATTTGCCGAGGCTCGTGCCTTCTTATGTTTATGGGAGAAGCCCACCTCAATCCTTTTGCCATTAGAATTAAAGCCCATGGAAATAGTCAAGCATCTATCCCGATTGTATTCATTAGCGCTATTGAGAATTTTGAAGGCTTTAGCGGCAACCACCGTCTCAGCCTCCTCCTTTGTAATCTGACCCAAGTTCTCCTTCTTAATCTATGCAAGCTCATCCTTATCCAACTTATGCTTAGCCTCTAGATCTTGCAAAGCTTCCTCCAAATCAGCAACCTTCCTCTCAGAAGACCTCAAGTCTCGAGAACTTTTCTCCCTTTCATACTGGACCTCCTTCCTAAATTCAGCAAACTCCTTCCCCAAAGGTTCAACCTTTTCCATTTCCCCCACCAACTTTTAAAACCCCAGTGCAAAACCGAGAAGTTAGTCAAGACTTAAAGGAAAGAAAGTATTATGAGGCTAAAGGAATAAATACTTCACCAGTAAGGAAAAGAACTTTATCCTGAGATGGTCTTCCATCCCTAAACTCATCATCCTCTTGAAACTGCCTATATCATCTGCCATCTCAACGCTGGAGCTTCCTATGACCTTCGAAAGATGGGCAACAATAACAGAATAGGTTACCTTAATCACCTGATCCACTTGGTCATCTGGAGAAGTCAGAGTAAGGGCATTCGGGGTAGGTGTGACTTTGGTAGAAAGTATGTGCTTCTTATGCTTTTTGGTTACAGATGGTCCTTTAGAAGTGGTTTGCTCGAATGGAAGCAGAGGAAGATGGTTTGCTTAACAGTATTCCACCTAACTCAAGTTCGTCTCCAGAAGCCACTACAACATATAAGGCGAAAGCAAATCAGTGAGAAAACCTATATTTCATAAAAGTTATAACTTAGAATGAATACTATAAGATATTTAAAATCGAGGTCTACCCTTAGGAGTCGTATCCCCTTTTTAGGCCTTAGCGGTTTTTGGGTTAGAGCCAGTAAGTTCATCAGGTTGACTTAGGTCTATAACATCTGAAGGTATAGTTTGGATGAAGGGGGATCATAACCAAGAAATTTGGCTGAAGGCAATAATAGCCCACAAGCCTTAAGATTAGCCTCGATGAGAACTGTATGTCTAAACCTCTCTGCTTCTGGTATTTTCATCACCTCTTTATACCCAGTGTCAAACAGATCCTTAAGGGTTGGAGACTTGTCCCTTCTAAGCTTAGTTATAAAGATAAAAGAGGAAGCGATATAAAGTAACATTTCGATAAAAGCCTAGAAACAGAAATACTGTAGAAAAATTCGAGCAATTACACGTCTCCCATAGTTTAGTAGCAACTCAAGGATCATTTGCCTTCACAAAAATCTATTGAGTAGATTTTACCTTGCTAAGTGTCTTAATTAGGGGCATCTTTTTCCAAAATTGAAGATAATACAAGGGAACTCCGGGACTACCAACTGACCTATGTGAGTTATATAAGTAATGGATTTTGGCGGTAGTAATATGGCGGTGTCCATTCTTCTAATACAGGATCGCTAAGGCAGACAAAGTGTTGTACAAAACCACCACAAGTTGGATTAGGCTAATTCCGTAGAAGTCTAGGATGTTAATAAACAATGGAGTAAGATGGAATGATACCATGTTTGCTAAGTGTTCCAATGTCCAGGTAAAGAACCCTTTGAGGGGTTCGCTCTAGCCATCTTCTAGACAGGAGCCTTGACCTCAACCCCTACAACTACATAAGTCTCCATCCAATTCTCTAATTCTTCCTAGTCGATTATAGGTTATCTATTGAGAGATCTAAAAAAGGACCAATATTAAAACTATTTACTCGATAGAAACCTTGAAACTCCTACCAAAAAGATTTAAAGTGTTATGGTCCAAAAGGAAGTTGGGCCTAAAAATAAATCTATGGCCCAACTTAAAGTTCTAAAATAATTCATGGAACTTCCTTATCAATAAGGCGATTATTAACCTAAGTAGGAAAAAGGGTCGGTTTAAGGGCAAAACCATAGTTTAGCAGATAACGATTATCATAGATTAGATAATCAAACAATACCCTAAAATCAATATAACATAGTGATATCATGATAGTCAAAATCAAAATTATAAAATAAAAACGCTTGCAAAAATACTAAAAGAAGTAAGAGAAGCTAATAAAGCCATAAGAGAGATTGAAAACATACTGTTTTAATCAAGAATTTGTAGTAATCCGTGGAGGTCTCTTAGCTGTAAATGCAATGGCAACTATTGCTAAAATTGTAAGTAAGAAGAAAGAGGTTTATTTAAACCCTAGGATCAAAAGTGAAGATTGCCTGGTTACCAAAATCCTAGCCATAGATGAAACGTGGCAATGTCAGAATATGAATAATCATAGAGCAAAGAAAAGGGATTTTCTTTTCAGGGAAGCGAATGAAATTGAGACGGTTGGTAGGAGCATTTAATGCAAAAGCAAGACCCATCCATTCGATATCAACAGTAAGACTCTCCTTTAGATCTCACAGACCTTACGGTCTCAAATCGAATTTTTCCTCCTGGCACCGTAACAGTTTCGCTTATCACTTAGTCTAGATGACTTCAACTGTCAAGCATGATTTCTAAAAGTTTTGACCGCATGGTCTCAAATCAGAATTTTGCCTCCCGGCACGAAAACAATTTCGCTTGTCACTTAGTCTAGATGACTTCAAGTGTCAAACATGATTACAAAAGATTTGACCGCACCGTCTCAAATAAGATTTTGCCTCCCTGCAGCATAGCAATTTAACTTATCACTTAGTCTAGATGACTTCTAGTGTCAAGCATGATTTCCAAAATTTCGACTTCATGGTCTTAAATCAGATTTTGCCTCCCAGCACCATAACAGTTTCACTTGTCACTTAGTCTAGATGACTTCAAGTGTCAGACATGATTTCCAAAAGATTTGACCTTACGGTCTCAAATTAGATTTTGCCTCTCGGTACCAAAACAGTTTCTTTTGTCACTTAGTCTAGATGATTTCAAGTGTTAAGCATGATTTCTAAAAATAGGTTTTGGCCTCACGGTCTCGATTTAGATTTTACCTTTTGACATTCAAACAACTTTTCACTCATCATCTCGCCTAAATGGTTTCACATGGAAAACGTAATTTCGAGAGTGTTTGACTTTTCGGTCCAAGATTAGTCTCCATCCTTCGGCTTTCAAAACCTTAAGATGTTCCTCATTTGCCCCAATATTCCATCCAAAACTAAGTGTTGTAACATCTTCCATACATATACTTACTTTGGAAGATAATCACGAAAAATAAATTAAAACAACACAGTTCAAAGTTCACTCCATATTTCATATATGAAGTAAACTTTGAGGGGCATGTGTTATACCAAAATTATCAATATCAAAGATAGCGATTATCTTCCTAAGGAAAGTCCAATGCTCCATATCATATGTATTGCAAGGGTCATAATACTTAGGCATTTAAAGAATGAACGGGTTGGACTGGTATCGGGAGAATAATACCACAGGCCAAAGAGGATAGCCCATTAGTGGATCTAAAGCCCGAAGCACCAATCTATAGCAAAAATGAATCAACGGCCGAAACGATTAACAAGGTAATATATGGTTCAGATGCAGAAGGCCATTTAGACGGGAAGACATTTCATCGATCCGCACGTTACAAATAGCAACACTCTATATCTAGAACAAGTTCCAATCATAGCCATACAACATGCAACCTCAAGGATCCAAAGGAAAGACTCCCCACTAATGGCAGTACAACATGCTGGTTATAAATATGCGGCAATCCCAAGACACAAGGGACCTTCTTCTTTTGGCGCACAAAGAATTGACTTAAATTTATAGTACTTTTCTATATTAGAACTCTACTCAAAAGCTCATTAACGGCGGAAATGCTTAGACTCAATGTAATAAACTTCCGGGCTATATAAGAGTAACTAAATAAGGAAAGTACATCGGATGTAGGGACTTTCAGCCCGAACACTATAAAAGTCTCGGTGTTATCTAATTTTAGTACTTTACTTCCTTCCTATACGTCATTTAAATTCAGTAGCCTAACACATAGTGACTCCAGCAGCAATACCTATCGTCTCGGTATTTTCACATCCAAGACTTATAATCAAATCAGATTCTGGATCTATACCTTTGGACCTCGGGGTGTTGGTGTAGATAAAATTATGTACTAACAACTATATATAAGTGCCTCTCCAAAATCATTACCACTAGGCTCTAAATTGTTCTACCTAATTTAATTTCTCCCAATCAAGTAGCATTCTTGCCTTCTAGGAGTATCTTTGATAATGTTCTGATGTACCACAAATTGTTGAAAGGATATAGTAATTCTCAAATCTCCCCTAGGGAAATGCTGAAACAAGACATAAAAAAGCATTTGATACTCTTTAATGGGACTCCATAGTCAAGATTATGACCCTGATGAACTTTCCAAAAACATTGTTGCATGAATCTATGCATGTATCTATACAGCCATGTTTTCATTAATTGTTAATAGCACCACAATTGGATATTTTCAAAGAAGACAGGGTATAAGACAAGGAAATGCCATGTATATCTATCTGCTTATCATTGTTATGGAGGTCTTGAATTAGATATTTATTAAGTTGGTTACCCGTGGGCTGTAAAAATTACATCCAAAATGCAAGGACCCACAAAATAACATCCTGGATGTTTGCTGATGACTTGGTAGCGTTTACCAAGCCCTAGATGTCCTCAGTCAATGTTGTTCTTGGAGGCCTTAATCTCTTCAATAGGATAACTAGGATGAAAGCTAATCTCAACAAATCTGATATCCTAGTTCCCGGTGTTAGTCAAATTCAATATCATGTCATTCTTAAAGCAAACTCCTTACATTCCGTGGTATGACACTATTGATTATTTAGGTATTCCTCTAGCCTTATCTAGGATTACCAAACTACAGTGCATGTCATTATATGAAAAGATTCTCAATAGGCTTGATAATTGGGCCAACAAACTACTTAGTTAGGCAGGAAGACTCACTCTAATTAAACCTATTATCTTCTCAATGGCTGTATATTAGTCTAGGACCTTTATACTCCCTGTTAATTTAATCAAAATGATTCGTAGTGCTATGATAATTTTTTTTGGAATGGCTCTATTCATTCCAAGAAATAGGTCCTATGTTCATTCAATAAGCTGGAACTGCCTAAAAATAAAGGGGGCTTTAGAATAAAAAATATGCAGTTGTGGAATAAAGTGGCCTTTGCCGAATACCTTGATGACTTAATATGCAGGAGAAACAATATATGGGTGAACTGGTTGGTCAGGTTCATTTTGTGTGGTAGGGAATTTTGGAATATGCACACTCCATAAAATGGCAGTTGGATATAGAGGAGCTTGTTTAAGTTAAGAGAGGTCATGTTACCAGAAAAAATATATGAGGTGGCCAATCGGGAGCTGTAGATTCTGGCATGACACTTGGTTGACGCCTGGCTTTATTTTGAGCCATCATCTAAACTTCCAGCAAATACAACAATCGAGGATTAACATACCGGCTAGAGCATATGAGTTCATTCATGATGGCTACATTGAACTTTCTTGCTCCAACGACCAAGTTATTAGAATTCTTTGGTCTAAATTTCAAGGAGAACATCTTCCTTTAGCATACAGAGATGGAGTAAAGTGGACAGACCGGGGAATACATTTTGATGCGTGTGTTTTCACCCCTACCGAGCCAGAAGGAACCAAGCTCCTACCACCGGTCCAAACAACAGCCGAACCAGGCATATCCCCCTCGCCGAACCAAGACCTATCCCAACTACCGCCGAACCAGGAAGCTACCGAACCAGCTTCCTCCATTCCATTGCCGAACCAGCTTCCTCCATTCCATTGCCGAACCAGCTTCCTCCATTCCATTGCCGAACCAGCTTCCTCCATTCCATTGCCGAACCAGCTTCCTCCATTCCATTGCCGAACCAGCTTCCTCCACCCATGCCGAATGAAGCCTCACCGAACCGAATCAAAACACTACATACCGAACCACCACCGCTCCAACCACTACCGAACCGAAGCTTCGCCGAACCAGAACGCTGCCAGGCCAGATTGCTCCAGCCCAGGCCCACAGACAGCTATATACATCCAAGACCCCTGCCCCCAGCCTCACTCTATAAATAGAGGGGCAGGGGTACAACAATGGGGACAAGTTTGAGAGCTCAAGCACGGAAGGAACTCTTCAAACAACTTTCTTTTACTCGTATCAAAGCTTTGTACTTGTAATCATAAAAAAAAAGGAAGAGAAATAACATATAAAGTGGACGTAGGCACATTCTGGCTGAACCACTATAAATCTGCGTGTCTTTTTACAGTTTAGTCCCTGTTTTTTACGTATTTGCATAAGTCGCTCAAATTACTAAAAATAACATAAAATCTACTAAATCACACAACTTTGAGGTGTTTATCCATTTTTTGTGCAAACATTTTTGGTGCTTTCACTGAGAAATAAGGCTCGAAGCTTCAGCTTCATCCGCTTAACAAGTTTTCCTAACAGCATCGTTCGCCACTTGGAAAACATGCCTCCCAAACAGAGAAAAGATGTTAACAAAGGAAAAAACATCGCATCCAGCAGTCTCCCAGATCCAGATGTCACGAATCAAGCGAATCGTCCTCCTCCAGCAACAGTAACGAATGAAGAACAGGCTAACCCAACTACTCCTGCCACAGAACAGCCTGCAGCAATTACTAGAGCAGATCTGGACAGAGTTGTGGTTGAAGTAACTAACCGCTTCACGTCCCAGCAGGAAGCCTTGGTGGACCATCTCATGTCACGCTTAAGGGACGCTGAAGAATCCAACCGCAACACTGAATCATGGGGCGAGTCCCAGTCTGGAGGATCCCAGAGACAGCAAAGATCCTCCTTCTTCGAAGGAGCTAACGGCAGAAGTAGCCGTGGTAGGAGCCGAGACCGAGCACAGCCCGAAGTTAGGCCTGAGGAAACGTTTGGTACCGAACCCAACGGGGAAGGTACCGGGCGAAGGTCAACTACAGCTGAGCCTGCCATGCTGCCTAACCACAGAAACACCAGTGAACGGGGCCGAGCTAGAGTTCAGCCCGAAGTTGGACCCGAGGAAGTGCTTAGATCAGAACCCAACAGGGGAAGATCAAGGCAAGGGCCAACTGTAGCTGACCCAAGCATGCTCCCAGAAGATCAAAGGCAGCCACTGGAAAATATGAGGAATAATAGACGATACCATCCCTACAGGTTGTCTGGACGGAATCAATCCCACAGAACAGAACCAAACTCATTTCTATCTGCTCCAAGTTCTGATGAAAGGATGGCGCGCTTATTCAGAGAGTGTGTCCAACGGGAGCAAAGAGATCGAGGGATAGGCGCTAGGGTAACCAGCCCTTTCGCCCGCAATATCGAAATTGCTATCACCCCCCGAGAATGGAAGATGCCAACAATGGAACCCTACAAAGGAACCTCCGATCCCGTTGTACACTTACAGAGGTACACGCAGCATATGCTCATGAGTGGAGCAACAGAGGGAGTACTATGCAAATGCTTTCCGCTCTTCTTAGCAGATCTTGCTACCTCCTGGTTCTGTCATCTACCCCAAGGATCCATCAGCTCATGGGAAATGTTGAAAGAAAAATTTATCAGTCAGTTCCGCATTCATGTGGAGCAACCTAAGGACGCTTATTCCTTATCCAGCGTCAAACAGAAACCTGGAGAAAAGCTGCAGCAATACCTAACCAGATTCAACGCCGCAGCAGCCGCAGTTCAAGATGCCGATGAGAAGCTTATCCTAATGGCCCTCTGCAGTGGGGTGCATCCGGACACTAAATTTGCTAGAAGATTGACAAAAGAAAAACCAGCTACTTTACCCGATTTCTTCCATGAAGCCGGGAAATACATGAGGCTTGAGGATGCTGCCATTGAGGGGCAGTCAGGACAGCAAAGTAAGACGACCCATGGTAACGCCCCTGCTGTGGCAAGGGACGTTCGAAGAAATGATTCCAGAGACAATGCTGGGGGCAAGAAGGTAGAAAAGCGCCTATATCGGCCAGGACCAAGATTCGACACTTACACCCCTTTGAACGAGACCGTCGAAAATATCTTCCTTGCCACCCAAGGCGAAGTTAGATACAAACGCCCACCATACAAGAAGGAATCAGATAACGCACAGAAGTCTGGAAAATTCTGCCGCTTCCACGAATCTCACGGACATGATACCAACGAATGCCATCATCTTCGAGATCTGATTGAGGAACACATCAGAAGGAAGAAACTGGAGCGTTATGTAAAAAGTCAAGACAGGACTCCAGCTCCTGCCAATGAAAACCCAAGGCTACCCTCACCAGGGACCGACAGAGGAAACCGCAATGCTAGCAGCTCTAGTCAAGAGAAGATAGTGGTCCATACCATCTCAGGAGGTCCGCACATCGCAGACAGAAGTTGGAGAGAGATGGAAAGATATGGGAAGTCGCTTAGAGACAATAGAGACTGTGTCAATACGGTTATAGAAGAGCGCCACCCAAAGCGGAAAGAAAGTGATGACATTACATTCAGTAAACGCGACCTAGAAGGAAGACAGTACCCTCACATGGATCCCATGGTTATCTATGCCCGACTCGGTCCCGCCGAAGTTTACCGAATCCTGGTAGACACTGGAAGCTCTGTAAATATCCTGTTCAAACACGCATTCGACAAAATGAAGCTATCAATGAAGGATGTATCTCCCTGCGATAAACCACTACACGGTTTCACTGGAGATGCGAAGATGCCCCTCGGGCAGCTGGACCTCTTTGTTGAGATTGGAAGCCATCCCCGCTCCGTTGTAAGGAAACAAACGTTTGTGCTGGTAGAAAACCATTCGGCCTACAACGCCTTCTTAGGAAGACCAGCCTTGTCTGACTTACAGATTGTCCTAGCCCCATGGTGCCTGAAAATGAAATTTCCAACAGACAATGGGGTAGGGGAAGTGGAAGGAGACCAGGATATTGCACGAGACTGCTATGTAACCGAACTTCGCAACAACCACAAGAAAGATAAAGGGAAAGGTGTAGAGATTGCCCTCTGCACAAAAAACCTTGAAGCATAGCAACTAAAGAAAGCCCCTCCTCTTCGATACACCAGCGACCCTTTCAACGAATTGGACCCTAGGGACAAAGAGGAGGAGGCCACCGCCGAGCCTGCAGAGGCTATGGAGTTTATATCTGTAGACAAGCACGACTCAAGTAGGCTACTGAAAATTGGGTCCCAGCTGAAAGCTGAATTGAAGGAACAACTCATTGATTTTCTCCGCCACAACTTGGATGTATTCGCTTGGTCACACGCTGACATGACCGGAATCTCCCCCGACATAGCATGCCACGTATTAAACATTGATCCTACCAAGGCGCCTGTAAAACAAAAAAAGAGAAGTATGGGGGCAGAGCGATCAGCAGCCCTCGATGAAGAAGTAAAGAATCTACTCGCCAATGACTTCATACGAGAAGCTATTTACCCAGAATGGATCGCCAACCTGGTACTAGTAAAGAAGGCTAATGGGAAGTGGCGGACCTGCATTGACTTCTCCAACCTAAACGACGCCTGCCCAAAGGATTGCTTCCCGCTTCCCAGAATCGACCAACTTGTAGACAGCACAGCCGGGCACGAACTCCTATCTTTTATGGATGCATACTAAGGATATAACCAAATTCCTATGCATGCTCCCGACCAAGACCACACTAGTTTCATCACCGACCGGGGTTTATACTGCTACAAAGTGATGCCCTTCGGACTTAAAAATGCAGGAGCCACCTACCAGCGCCTCGTCAACAAGATGTTTGCAGGGCTAATAGGACGAACTATGGAAGTATATGTAGACGACATGCTGGTGAAATCACGGAAAGCCAAAGATCACGTAAGCCACCTAGGCGAAATGTTCCAGGTACTTCGACAGTATGGAATGAAGTTGAATCCACTAAAGTGCTCCTTCGGAGTGTCATCGGGAAAATTCTTAGGATTCATCGTCCATGCCCGAGGGATTGAAGCAAACCCTGAACAAGTCCGAGCATTAAGGGACATCAAGATACCTTCCACCCGAAAGGAAATGCAAAGCCTAAATGGAAAAGTGGCCGCCCTAAGCCGATTCATCTCCAAAGCAACGGACAAGTGCGTCCCCTTTTTCGAAGCTCTAAAGAAAGATAAAGGAAAGTTCGAATGGACGGACGAATGCTTAACCGCTTTCCTTAACCTAATCGAACACCTCCAGAAACCACCGGTACTCTCGACCCCAAGCGAAGGCGAAGAATTATACCTATACCTTGCTGTGTCATCTCACGCTCTAAGCGCTGCCTTGGTAAGGGAAGACAACCGCACGCAACGACCAGTTTACTTCGTCAGTAAAAGGTTTACTGGGGCAGAAGTCAGATATCCTAAACTTGAAAAGTTAGCATACTGTTTACTAATCACTTCACGAAAACTACGTCACTACTTCCAATCCCATTCCATCAAAGTTCTGACCGATCAACCACTGAGGCAGGTACTCCATCGTCCCGACACTTCCGGGCGACTACTTAAATGGTGTATTGAGCTGAGTCAATATGATATCACCTATCACCCTCACACCGCCATCAAGGGACAAGCCATGGCTGATTTCATTGCAGAATTCACTACCAACGAGGATAAGGAGCAACTGGAAGTAACGGAAGATATCAAGTGGAATCTCTTTGTGGACGGTGCATCTAACGAACAAGGCTCGGGGGCAGGTGTGGTAATAATCACTCCCAGGGGAAATAAACTGCACTATGCTATAAGGTTGGAGTTCGCTGCCACTAACAACGATGCAGAATATGAAGCAGTGATAGCTGGACTAGAAATTGCCATAGAAATCGGAGCCAATTCTTTGTGTCTTCATAGCGATTCTCAACTTATTGTTAATCAAATACTAGGAGAATTCCAAGCTCGAGGGGAACGACTCATAGCATATCTAAAGAAGACCAAGTTGCTTCTCAGCCGATTGGATCAGTACTTAGTCAAACACATCCCTCGGGAAGAGAACCAAGAGGCCGACGAATTGGCAAAGCAAGCGAGTATGAGAGACATCGCCATCTTCGGGGCAGTAACCATCTCAAAGCAAACGGTCCCGAGTTTTGAGCAAGTGAATCTGATAGCCGCAGCCGAAGAAGCAACTTGGATGACTCCCATCCGAGACTACCTACAAGGTGGCACACTACCCAACGGGCGTAATGAAGTCAAGAAAATCTTGAGGAAAGCGTCCCGCTATACAATACAAGAAGACATCCTCTATCGGCGCGGTTTCACTAACCCATTATTAAGGTATGTCGCCAGAAGGGAAGCCAAGGAAATCTTATCCAACATCCATCAGGGGAGCTGTGGAGATCACACCGGGGGGCAAACATTAGCAAAAAAGATACTCCGATACGGATATTTCTGGCCCAGCTTAAGCAAGGACGCCTTAGATTTCGTCAAGAAGTGTGACAGATGCCAAAAATTTGCTAAGATCCCTCGGCTACCAACAACCGAGATTACTCAGATGACCAGCCCTTGGCCCTTCGCGATATGGGGAATTGACTTAATCGGCGAGCTACCAATGGGCCGAGGCGGGGCCAAATATGCTATAGTGGCAGTTGATTATTTCACCAAATGGGTGGAAGCGGAACCTCTAAATAAAGTATCTTCAGCAAACGTTATTAACTTCTTGATCAAAAATGTTCTATGCAGGTACGGAGTCCCACTCAAAATCATATCGGACAATGGACTTCAATTTGACAGCGAGGAATTCGCCAACTGGTGCCAAGAACACAGAATTCATAAAAGCTTCTCATCCGTAGCATATCCCCAGGCAAACGGACAAGTCGAAGCGGTCATCAAAATTCTGAAAACTCTAATCAAAAAGAAGCTCGAAAAGTCAAAGGGTGCTTGGGTGGATGAACTTCCTACGGCACTATGGGCCTATCGCACATCTTTCAGAACATCGACAGGGCACACTCCTTTCTCTTTGGCATACGGATCGGAGGCTATGCTCCCAGTTGAAACTATTGTGCCTTCCCATCGTCGGATCCACTATAACCCAGAAGAGAACGAAGAACTCCTTCACATGTCTTTGGATCTAATCGAGGAGAGAAGAAACGATGCAATCCTCAAAACAGCAGCCCACAAGCAAAAAGTGGCAGCACAATACAACTCCAAAGTCAAGCATCGTACCTTGCAGGAAAGGGATCTTGTCCTCAAGCGAATCTTCCCTCGCCCCGGAGCACTAGACCCAATCTGGGATGGACCATATGTAATTCATAAAGATCTCCACAACGGAGCCTATATTTTGTCAACAGTGGACGGAGAGGTGTTCCAAAGGGCATGGAACATCCAACACCTCCGTCGATACTTTTCTTAACTTGTATTGCCCATATGAAGTGAATTAACAAAGAGAATCAGTGGACGTAGGCCTTTTCGTGCCGAACCACTTTAAAAATCCTTGTCTCTTTTTTTTGTTCCTTTGTATCTTGGCTGCTTGTTAACTTTATCCTTTTCTGTTGAACAAAATCCTGAGTATACAGCATTTCTATTCAAAGCACTCCACAACACAACTTCACCTGGACAAGACCTAACAGGTACTATGCGAATCTATGCCCTCGCCAATGAGACACTTTTGCTCCAGCATCCCTCTGCTGCGGGTTAACTCATTGCTCGCAACGGCTCTTAAAGCCAACTGTAATGAGCCGATTATAAGCCACCGAGAAGGCCGACTATAGCCGAGGCAGCTCATACGGCGTTAGGCTCGCCGGCAACTGTGAACCGACTATAAGCCCCAACATAAGGTGTGGCCAGCCAGGGGCAGTTCACAGTTGACGATCGGCACCCACGCTAGCCGGCCACAGTAAATCGAATAATACCCACGATTACGGGCCATAATGGCCCGGGTAGTTACTGTGCGCGATCTCGGCTCCGATGTGTCTTAAGTGCGGCTGTGGTAAAAAAAAATTAACTCCCCGCGGAGGCGTAAGATGGGTGACGAATGTCTCCAAGACCCACGGCTAGGGAAAGTGACTACAAAACCCGTTTGCCACGAACTTAAGCACATCGAAGGCCTTTCGTGATTGGAAGTTTTACCTTTTTCACGTATTTCAATTTTACTTAAAAAGCTTTTTTTTTTCTATCCCCTATAACAATCCCTAAAGTACATGATACAGAGTAGGAGATACTCGCCAATGGGTGTAGGGACTCACAGTGGCAGGACATTCGACTACATTCCATGCTCGGTCCTACAAGATATTCAAGACTGCCATCTACGATTAAAACATGAAAGGCGGTATTTTCTTCTTTTATGTACAAATACATGACTATAATTTGTTCACACCACACGCTAATATTGCAAGTCATAAAATTATGGTGTAGAACCAGAGTCTAACATCAAACACAATTTAATTACAAGAATATACATAGCTACATTTCTTATACGATATGTCGAAATAACAACAAATATTCAAGAAACGACAAAATCAACTTAAGTTAAAAAATTACACGTCAAGAATAATGTTGATTATTACAAGTAGCAAGAATTACAACTTAGAAGTTACTTTACTGTCTTAAGACTAACAGATACAACAATGCCAAGCCTACAAAAAGAATTTTCCAGGTCTAATCAGAGAGCCGGTTGCGTCGAAGTCTTGTCCTTGCTCTGTTGCCCGCCTGTCCGGTCATAAAAAGGATTCATTAGTGATAAGTAACCAAGTTAACGGAAAGACTAGAAAGGAAGACTTACCAGCACCTGCTTCTTGACCATCCTGGTCGTCATCCTCTACCTGCACACCTGCCTCCTCAGCAGCAAGCAGCCGCATACCCTCCTTTACCGCCACTTTCTCCTCCTTGGTGAACTGGGCAGTGACCACATCCATACTGAAGACCGTTCCACCCTCTTTATCTGCATCAGCCTTAGCCTCCTCCAAAGCCCGAAGATAGATCTTAGCCATGACCCTGGGATAATCATCCATCCAAGAGAGATTGCCCTGCTTCCAAGTTCGGAAATACATGTCCTGGAGCATGTCATCCATCATTCCCTCATTCTCCTCAAACTCCCTCATCCGGGCATCGGAAGCCGACAACCTTTCGACGGCAGCATCTCTCTCCAATCTGTATCTCGAGCAATCAGCCTGAAGGGACCTCCGCATCACCTCCATCTCTTCCCTCAACTTAGCTTGAGCAAGCTCTGCAGCCTCAAGTTTCTCGGACAATTCCTCCACCTGCTCGAGATCCGCTCTCCGAACCTCATCCACCGTGGCAATAGCCATGTCAATCCGCTCTTTGCAAGTAGCTTCCATTTTCCGCAATTCGGCCCGACTGGCCTCTTCCATGGTTTTCCTTAGTCGCCCGGTAGCAGCCTCATGCTGAGAAATCTGAATAGCCTGATCCGCAAGCTGTTTGGCCTGATCCGAAACCACCAATCGAAGTCGGATATTGGCGTTCCCAATCTCCTCTCCGGCCTTAACCAGCCGAGCATGATGCCCCATCAGCTTCTTGGTCTCCTCTGCCACCCGATCAATATTAGCCTTGGCCTCGTCTCCCATAGTGACTATACGAGTAGTGAGTAGATCGAGATCTAAGGACTTGGCTTCATCAAGTACTCGTACCATGGGGTTACGGGGGAGAAGGTGTTCACCAGTGACTTCGTCAAAAGTAATATCATGAGAACTTGGATCCAGATCAGGATGACCCGCAAATGGATTACTGGCCAAGTCGGGACGGTCGATATGAATAACAGAAGGGTTTCCGGACGGGTGCGGAGAAGGTGCAAACTCGCTACCCTCCTCAGTAATATCATGAAGAGGCTGAGCCGGAGGCTGAGGACCGAGCGAAGTTTCGGATAAAGGATGACTCCTCTTCCTCTGCTGAATACCCTCTTCGATGACCCTAAGAAGAGGACAGTAGCCGACTACATCCCTGGAGCGTTGGGTTGAGGGCTTCGGCTTAGCAGAAATTTTGGAAAGTTTATATTGCTCAAGCCTGTGTCGAAGGTCTGAAGCTTTGGACGTCTTGCCTGCTCCTGATATAAAGAACAAGTGTCACAAACTTACATTACTATACGATTCGAGAAACGCGGTAAATTACAAGTTAAAAAAGGAAAAGAAACACAGCTGTGGTTGTACAAACCCTGGGGAGGAGTGGGATACTGCAATAAGTCCTGGATTTCATTCCAGGACGGGAGCGGGTCATAAAATATTCCTAAGTCCCTATCATTAATGAAGCATGCAAGAGTCAAGAGTTCACCTTGAGTCGTCGGAGCCACCTTAGCTGGAATGGTCGGAGAAGACTCACTTGCACCAGTCCCGGCTTTGTCCGCCTTCCCGGTCTTCTCTGCCAAAGTCGGATCCTCATCCAACCCCTCAAAAGCCTGGTGGAACGCATCATCCGTCCACTCCTGAATCTCGCCCGCTTGCCCAGGAAGTAGGGCCCCGATGCCTTCGCCACCTTTGTCACCATCCCGACCATCTCCACCCTCGCCTCTTTCCTCCTCTATGTCTTCCTCCTCCCGGGTAAGTGGACAATTGCTGGGGGAGGGACCGTCCGATTTCTTGAGTTTCTTACCTCCGACAGCTGGAGGTTTTGTGAAAGGTTTCCTCTTGCTACTCTCTGCCGTAACACCTTCCTTGGTCTGAGCAGCCGCCCTCTCCTCCGCCGTTTCCCTCAACTTAACTACAGACTGCTGCGGAAGGATTAAGTTATATTCCAGAAGAATCGCATTTCTAATCAAGAAGGCAGATGATCTATATTTCCCAAGAATGGCTTCTATCTCAGCCGCCGTCTGAACCAGGCGGTCAGTCTCCATAACCGGAAAGCCACCTGTCGCTAGCAAAAATGAGAAAGTATGAGAAGAAGCATCGCAATCGGGATAGAAATTATAAGTAAAAGCATCAACTTACATCCAGAGGTAAAGCGCCGGATTGAAACGGAGTCGTCCCTAACAAAGAACCACTCTTTCTTGAACATGCTGAATTTAGAGTACAGATCCAAGACCGGTTTGAAGGCCACGGCTGACTCCAAGCTAATGTATGGGGATCCTTTCTTGTAGCCTCTCAAATTATATAAGTACCGGATCTCCCGGTTGGAAGGAGGGCGCCCGTACTTCCTCTGAAAGATGACGAAAAGGCTCGCCAGTATGGCATAAGAATTGGGCTGAAGCTGGAATGGGGCCACCTTTAGATACGTGAGGAAGCTGACTACCCAAGCATTGAGAGGCGGGATAGCACCACACATACAATGGTACCTACTATAAGCAAAGTACCCTTCGGGAGGATTGTATGGCATGACTCCTGGGCCCGGCAACAGCATGAGGGCTCTATTGATCCCAAAGGAACGAGATATAACATCGAGCTGCTCCTCTTTGAGAGAGCTAGGAAAGCAGTCAGGCGTGGAATCCAGCAGCTCCTGGGGACCATGTCCATCCACTAATGACCTTGGGGCGGGCCCATGACGCTCCGATCCTGATTGAGCTGGGGGCGCGGCCGAGGACTCTCCTTCGCCCCCGGACTTCCTTTTATCCGAACGAGTTTCCACTTTGCGAGACATTTATCTGCAAAACAAAAGATACGAAAGTATAAAACAAGCAAGTATATGATTTCTGGAATTTAACTTGTCATTCGAAGCATAAAAAAAATCATTCGGTACAGAAAAATTCTCAAGTCCATTCGACACGGGAAGTTTTCAAGTTCGTTCGGTATTAGGCTCGTTCGGTGTTCGAACTCCTAATGTTCATTCGGCGATCACACTCTCCCATTTTCATTCGGTAGGACTAAGACCCATTCGGTAACAAAGGTTCATTTGGCGGTAAAGAGAAATCACCTGGTTCGGCTAGCACAGCTGATTCGGCAGAAGGCAGAAATTTTGATTCGGTAAAATCAATCGGTTCGACTATCTCAGACGGTGAGGAGACGACGGTAGCATAGCTCCCATATTTATAGGCAAGGGAAAGGCCACCGAACCAAAAACATTCGGCGCACAAGACCGAACGAGAAGAACCAGGATCAAACAAAGCAAGCTATATACCAGCATATACCTCGCTTTGGGGGGCAAATGATGGGTGTGTTTTCACCCCTACCGAGCCAGAAGGAACCAAGCTCCTACCACCGGTCCAAACAACAGCCGAACCAGGCATATCCCCCTCGCCGAACCAAGACCTATCCCAACTACCGCCGAACCAGGAAGCTACCGAACCAGCTTCCTCCATTCCATTGCCGAACCAGCTTCCTCCATTCCATTGCCGAACCAGCTTCCTCCATTCCATTGCCGAACCAGCTTCCTCCATTCCATTGCCGAACCAGCTTCCTCCACCCATGCCGAATGAAGCCTCGCCGAACCGAATCAAAACACTACATACCGAACCACCACCGCTCCAACCACTACCGAACCGAAGCTTCACCGACCCAGAACGCTGCCAGGCCAGATTGCTCCAGCCACGGCCCACAGACAGCTATATACATCCAAGACCCCTGCCCCTAGCCTCACTCTATAAATAGAGGGGCAGGGGTACAACAATGGGGACAAGTTTGAGAGCTCAAGCACGGAAGGAACTCTTCAAACAACTTTCTTTTACTCGTATCAAAGCTTTGTACTTGTAATCATAAAAAAAAAGGAAGAGAAATAACATATAAAGTGGACGTAGGCACATTCTGGCTGAACCACTATAAATCTGCGTGTCTTTTTACAGTTTAGTCCCTGTTTTTTACGTATTTGCATAAGTCGCTCAAATTACTAAAAATAACATAAAATCTACTAAATCACACAACTTTGAGGTGTTTGTCCATTTTTTGTGTAAACACATTTCAATAACAATGATGTGTTTAACTCCATAGCTATGCATGTCTCAGTCTTAGAATTCAGCTAGAGCAAAAGAGTTTGGATGAAACATAATAATGAAAAAGAAAATTTGTTGCTATGGAAAGTTTTAAGGAATGCCATACACACCAAAGCGAGGCTATATCATCAAGGGTTGAACATAGATTGCCTTTGTTCTTTTAGCAATGATGCTGTTGAGGACTCCTTTCATGTTTTTTTCAACTTTCTTTATGTTTATAATATGTGGCATTTCATAATATTGAAACTGGGAGGAGTAATATGACAAAGGTTAGTGCTATAGAATGGTCTTTGGTCTATAAGGCTACTAGATGGAGAAGTTTGAAAACCTATGCATTACTTTTATCTTGAAGGTCATTGCGAGGGTGATATGGAATGAGAGAAATGCAACCATCTTTCAGGGAAATCAAAAATGGCTATCCAACTATAGCACACCATGGCACATGAAATAAAGTCTAGCATGATGCGGTCTAAATTTACATTTGACCTTGGTATTCTGGCTACCTTTCAATGATCCATTTTCTTTTTTTCCTTTATGTGTATGTTTATTTTCTTCTCTTTTCATTGTTGTCCCTTGTTTTCACCGTATATTCTTTTTTTATTTACCTTCCAAAGCATGTTTGGTTGGGCTTTCTGTTTTTTGTTTCTATGTTCCTTTTGTAATTCTCGGCATATCAATAAACTGGTAGGGGACTAATCAACCATGTTGCCTTTGCCAAAAAATATAAACTTATATTTATATTAAAATGTTTAAGGTAAATAATAATTGATGTTCGAAATTAATTGTGTTTTAATTGAATTAATTAGTTAAGTTATTAAATGTTAATTAACAAAAAAGATATATGTATATATGACTACTATAAATTTTATAGTTAATATTCAATTTTAAAATGCTTAAAATTAATAAAATTAAATTAATTAAATTACTAATTAAATAATTAAATAAATCAATTAATATGATTTAGTTAATAAAATAAAAAAATTAAATTAAATTAAATATGATTTAATTAAATAGTAGATATATAAGAAACCATAATTAGGTTTAAGGAATAAATACATACATATAGTACGTATACCATGATTTCAAATGTGTTTGACACTTGAGTCACGAGGGAATTTCATTAGAAATACATTCTTCCATAAATAGTATCACTCAAATAAATATTAAAGATTATGAATCTCTAATATAAATGTTGACTTCTACTATTTATATACTAATAGATTACTTGCATACTCTTTTGTTATGGATATTCCTCAGGCTAAAGATGTTATGTGTAGTACTATTAATATATTGACTAGACGATGTAACATACATGCACGTATTTGTTGATATTCCTCAAGGCATATGAATTATACTTATACTATGGTGAAATGGTATGTACAAGTGAATAATCTGTTTCGATTTGTTGATGTTCCTCAAGGTCGAAATGAGATTGAGAAAAAGACCACGATTTATGAGTGGTATAAGATATAACCGATAAAATGTTATCCATCATTTACGGGCCTTTGATTTGTTGATATTCCTCATTGCCAAAACCCAATGCAAATGAGTCCTAACGCTCGCTAGAGAAGTCAGTAGTGTTATTCAATTTTTTCGTAAATATAATTATAGGCTAATTAGAGCTTTTTAGCCTTACTTGTTTTGGCCCAAATCAGCCTTCCATAGGCCCTCATAAAGCCAGAGACTACCCAGCTAAGTCTTCCTAATCACCCAATCCAGAGTAGGGTCCTATCAGCCTGACCTCTCCGTGGCATTTCAGGTTGGATCCTGACCAGTGCCCCTCGGCATGCCCAATAATGTAAGGCATCTGCACGGCTTGGACCGATCCGTGTCCCCAGTCCCCCTATGTCGGCTTGCTCCTATATAGTTTATCTGTTTGAGCCCCTCTTCAAGCCGTCTGTTAGTCGGCATGTCCCCAGACTACTACGAGCATGACCAACTGCCAAGTCTCTTCAATGTAGCTTCCTACAACCAACCTAAGATCGATCTTCCACATCAGTCCAAGCAACTCACCAGTCTCATTCCATGCGACTTGCTTCTTCAGGTCTGGCAACTTTCTAGCTCTCCCACCATGCCTTCGGTAAGCGGTTGGTCCAGTCCTCCTTGCCACTCCAACATGCAAATACAACCGATGTAGAAGTACAATAAGGGATGTTCTTTTTTGACACAAAACATGCTGTGCAACATGCCTTCGGATTTACATAGACCATACCCAAACATTGCAAAGCATGGCATGAATTCTAAGGATATTCCCTGATTGATGTTTATCTCAACAGCTAATTTTACCTGCTTTGCCAGTTGTCCTCCATCAAGCCCGGTTGATCAAATCTATGGTTAAGCGTACTCCCAGCTAGTTTGACAGTGCCATCTCAGTCATTTCAGCATTATCCTCAATCAATATAAATACCCTACACATAGCATTTTCTAAGATTGTTGGTCTCCACCCATCTAGGGCCGTTTATTAAGGTTTGGTCACCACCCATTTAGGGTCTAATATTCAAGTTTGGTCGCCACTCGTCTAGGGTCAATTATTCAAGATTGGTCGCCACTCATTTAGGGTTGACTATTCAAGGTTGATTGCCATCCATCTTAAGTAGATTAATCAAGGTTGGTCGCCACCCATCTTGAGTCGATTATTCACAGTTGGTCTCCATCCATCTCAAGTCGATTATTCAAGGTTGGTCACTACATATGTTGGGTCGATTATTCAAGGTTGGTCTCCACTGTACTTAGCCAGTGCAAGGTATTCGTCAGCAATTTGTGACCCATCAGTTACTTATGATCCAACATTATCAACCTGTCGTCAAGCCATAGCCCACTGCTCGCCATTCCAAGTTAACGAGCTCCGGGATTAATAAGCCCTTAATACTAGCAGCAACACTAGTCACCAACCGACCTCCTTTTTATGTTATCTCTCTTGAAATCCAATGTTATTTTAAGAGAACTGTAAATAAGAGGGTTTTACAGTAGATATAGGTAGCTCTACCAAACTACTCTATATCTTATGTCATTTCTCATTGAAGGCTCGTTCTAACCCTTAAACCGAAAGATCAGCAAGTAACCTTTTCTTTTCATGATGCAGTTTGAAGGCTAATGAAAAATTCAGTCAACATTCTAACGTTAGAAAGAGGGCTTGAACCTCCAACATTGTGGTTAGCAGCCTTGTCCTTGATATCCACAATTCGTTGTAGACTATGACAACAACGAGTGCCACCCAGTTCACCCCTTCAATCATCAAAAGGATCCCCAAGCAGTCTTAGTTTGTCTCATGATGCATGCTGACGCGGTGCATGCCTACCTGCCTCTCCACTTTCCAGCTATCGTTAACAAAAGCACAACAAACACATATGTGCTCTACGAGTGGACCATACCGACTTCCCAAAAAAAGGTTCTCGCAACCCAGCTCTTGCCAAGTGCAAGCCGCATCAACCTATAGGTAAGGGGAATGGGGCTTCCTCCATTCATCAAGCGAACCCCCACAAGATGCCCTGGCCGGCCAATTTGACGACTAGACTTAGGGGAAGAATAGGTGTCGCTGCATTTGGAGAAAGTTGCCCACAAGTTGCCAATAGGATCCCTCAATCATCTCCACCCCTACAGGTGCTCAAGAGCAATTGGTTCCCTCCAACATGTTTAGAGGCACCTAAGATCAATGGCCAACACTCTTCTCTAGCTCGCTTCCATGCTCGCAATCTCCCTTTAAGAATGCTTCAAGGCCTCCGGGACCCGCATTGTCAAGTATTGCTGCTAAGGATATCCAATAAGGATGAGTTTTTATATGCTCATTATTTTGTTGGGGACCACCACCCTTCGCCGCCCAAGGCCGCATAAGCCACCGCTCCCTTCCTGGCCGGTAGGCTATCTACGAGGTTGAATTATTGAGCATTCATTCCCTCGTCGGGGACGACATAGGCTATCCAACGAGGATGAGTTTTTATGTGATATCCCCTTGTTGGAGATAACCACTCTTCGCCGCCCAGGACCGCGTGATTCATCATTCCCCTCGGCCGTCAGGCTATCCAAGAGGTTGAATTATCGAGCATTCATTCCCTTGTTGGGGATTGCCTAGGCTATCCAATGAGGTTGAATTTTTTGTGCTCATCACCTTGTTGGAGACCGCCACTGTTCGGCACCCACGACCACGCAAGCAGTCAGTCCCTTCCTGGCCGACAATCTATCCACAAGGATGAATTATCGAACATTCAGTCCCTTATCGGCGACTGCCAAGGCTATCTAATGAGGAAGAGTTTTATGTTCTAATCACCTTGTTGGGGACTGCCACCTTTCATTGCACATGACCACACGAGCCATCGTTCCCCTTTTGGCTAATAGCCTGTCCTCGAGGAAGAACTACCGAGCATTCTTTCCCTCATCCGGGACTGCCCACGCTATCCAACGAGGATGAGTTTTTATGTGCTCATAACCTGGTTATGGACGACTACCATTCACCTCCCAAGACTACGTGGGCCCTTGCTCCCCCTTTGGCCGACAACCTATCCACGAGGATGAATTCTCGAGCATTCATTCCTTTGTTGATGACCATCACCCTTTGCTGCTTAGGACCGCATGAGCTGTCCTTCACCTCCTAGTCAGTAGCATATCCACGAGGATGAATTACCTAGCATTCATTCCCTCATTGGGACTGCATAGGATATCCAACCAGGATCAGTTTTTCTGTACTCATCACCTTGTTGAGGACTGCCACCCTTCACAGCCCAGGACCGTACGAGCCATTGGTCCCCTTTTGGTTGGAAGGCTATCCATAAGGATGAATTAATGAGCATTCATTCACTCGTCGGAGATTGCCTAGGCTTTCTAACAAGGACAATTTTTTATGTGCTCACTACCTGGTTGAGGACTGCCACCCTTTACCGCTTAGGACCTTGCGAGTTGTCGCTCCCCTACCAGTAGGCAGTCTATCCACGAGGATGAATTGCCAAGCATTCATTCCCTTGATGGGGATAGCCCATGCTACCAATGAGAATGAGTTTTTATGCCCTCATCACCATGTTGGGGACCGTCACCAGTCGTTGCATAGCACCATGCAAGCCACCGCAGCCCTCTTAGTAGGCGGGTCATCCACGAGCATGAATTACGAGCATCCATTCCCTTATCGGGGACTATCCAGGCTATCCATAGGATGAGTTTTTATGTGCTCATTACCTTATTAGGGACTGCCACCCTTCGCCACCTAGGACCGTGCGAGCAATCACTCCTTTTATGGCTAGTAGGTTATCCATAAGGATGAATTACCAAGCATTTATTCCTTCGTCGAGGACTACCCAGGATATCCAAGGATGATGATTTTTTATGTGCTCGTCACCTTGTTGGGGACTGGCACTCTTTTCCACCTAGAACTACATGAGCCATCGCTCCCACCTTACCAGTTGGCTATCCATTAGAATAAATAACCAAGCATTCATTTTCTCATTGGGGACTACCTAGGCAATCCAACGATGGTGATTTTTTATGTGCTCTTCACCTTCTAAGGGGCCGTCACCCTTTGCTGCCCACGATCATGTGAGTCGTCGCTCCCCTCTTGGCTGGCAAGCTATCTACAAGGATGAATTACCGAGCATTCATTCCCTTGTTGGGGACTTCCTAGGCTATCCAACGAGGATGATTTTATATGTGCTTATCACCTTGTTGGGCACCGCCACCATTTACTGCCTAGGACCATGCATGCCATCACTTCCCTCCGAGCCAGTAGGTTATCCACGAGAATGAATTACTGATCATTCATTCCCTTTCTTAGGACTGCATAGGCTATCTAATAAGGATGATTATTTATGTCCTCATGACTTGAATTAATTTTTAAATGGTTTTTTAGCTTGTGTGTTAAATTGAATTAAGTTTGAAAGTGTTTGAAATGAGAATAGTTGTTATAAGTGTATTTCAAAATCCCTTGTTTTCGGGAATATTTATAAATAAATGGAAGGATATTCTTAGAGATTTCTTTCCATGGCTTTTAAAAACCCTAAGAGTAGTACTTAATATAAAAATTTCAAGTCTTAAATCATTTGTTTAAGTGGTCAAACTAGTCTCAAAGATGGTGCTTTTCAATGTTGTTTTAACAAGGACTTTTAACAGCGCTTATAAATGTTGTATTAAGTTGCATGTTATTTTAAGTGTTTAAATTCGATGTTTTGACTAGTTTTTCATGATTTAAATGGTTTATAAATAATTTTATTTATAAATTATTTTCTTGGAATTACTTAAAAAATATATTTGAATATTAACAAAAAGATTAGAAGTTTAAATACAGTCTTAATTACTATTTACAAATTCTGAAAGTAAAGTGTTGCAAAATGCAAAACATGTTTTTAATAAAACTTCTAAATTATTTATTTTCAAGTAATATTTTACATAGACATTTATCACCTATTTACAAGTATTTCTAAAGTATTATTTTATATATATAAGTTTTGACAAAGGTGATTGACTAGGCTTAACACTAAAGGCCGACGAGTAAACTTGTCTATTTGTGAGATTCAAGAATGAGGTGTCTAGGCAAGGCTTAGAGCAACCAGTGCCCAAACTAACCTGGCTTCGCTCTTGAATGAGGAACAATGTGATTTGAAATGTTTGAAATGTGTTAATTATGTTGTTTACTTACTTATTTAAAAAAAGTTAATTAACTTTACTTAATACCAAAAGCCAATGAAGTAGGTTTGTTTATTTCTAAGAGTTAAAGATTAACATCGAGTAGGGATGGTGCGATAGAGCTCTTACCTACCGGGCTTCCCTCTTAAACGAGGAATAGTTAAGTCAGAAATGTCGAAAACGAGTTAAGTATACGAACATTGATTTGTATAAGCAATGATTTTTGACTAGTTAATCAATTAGTCGATTATCAATCTTAACCAAATATGAAGTTAGATTTTAAAACAAGGGTTGTAAAGATAGTAACAAGTAGGAAAATGGTTTGGGTTTGTTGTGACAATGTGTTAATAACATTCTCCTTTAATCCATTTTGATTATACTTGCGTACGTAAATGGATCTTCAAAAAAGAATGTTTTAAAGATAATCATAAGTGAAATGGTTTTGGGTTTGTAGTGACAGTGTTTGAGTAACATTTTTCTTAAACCCTTTAAAATTGATTTGGGAATATACCTATACGATTGAGATAAGTATACTTTTAGGAAGTGTTAGAATGTGTTGAAAATGAATAGTGATGTTTTAATTAAATAGTGATGTTTAATTAATAAATGGAGTTTCATTTATAAAGGACTTTATTGAGTAAAACTGAATTTTACTAATAAAAGAGGTTTTTAATTAATAGATGAAGATTAATTAAAAGAGGATCAGAAGTCGTTTATATGACTTGATCGTGCTAGTTTGTTTCGATCGTTCTTTGTGTGTTGCTTGCTTATGGATAGTATACGGGGACTTGGATTCCTGTATGCGATTATTCTCATTGTATTGGATTGTTTATTTATTTGATAGTTAAATAACCAGCTATTAAATCTTGGCCAAATATACTTTGGAAATATCTAAAAGAAACACGGGAATTATATGGTACGATTATCTAAGGTGATGTTATACTATACGTATAAACCCATTTCGCTCTTCTACGACAAATGATAAGGAAATCTGTCTACTTAAACGGTTACGAGGTGAACTCCGATCTTATTTACTGTCTATTTATTTTCCATAGAACCGAGGTTGAGATTCCTGGGATACCGATCGATTGGTTTTGAGGCACCCGATAAGCGAGGGAGTGTACTTATATGAGATGACTTGAAATCGTGACCACTCCAAAACCAAATATGTGTTCTATGCTTTGGAAGAGGTTCATGGTTTCTTTGTGATTGGTTCGTGATTGGCTTCGTGATTAGTTCATGACTGCATCATGATTGGCTTCATGCTTGTTTAGTGATTGCTTCATGATGGCTGCGTGATTGGTCTGTGATGCTGGAATCTATGTGGAGATTCAAGATCTGTTTGAGATGCTCGAATACATGTAGTTATTTGTAATCTGTTTAGGATGTGAGAATCCATGAGTGATTCTGAGACCTATTGAGGTATGGGAATCCATGTGTGATTCTGAGATCTATTGGAAAATCCATGTGTGGATCTGAGATCTGTTGAGATATAGGAATCAATGTGTTTTCGAGATATGTTCGAGTTGGAGCTCATGTGGAAGATCTGTTTGAGTGGTGACTCGGGGTCTGGTATGTCGGACGTAGCCTCATCATTGGTATGGAAAAAGCCAGAGATTGGAGACATAGCCAGTAGGGTTGGCAAAACCACAAGGTGCATGCGACTCCATTTCTAGAGATACTTATTGGATATGCATGTGGGAGCGATGCTTCAAGTCTTAGCAAGACCAGCAATGGTTTTCTTATGGTACATTCACTAGAGATGTACGATACTTTGGAAGGATATTTTTGATCCTTTTGTAGTAGTTCAGATTCGGTTTCCTCGAAGAGATCTACGTGGAAACGCTGCACAATTAGCAAACATGCCATAGCAGTTGTGATTGTATTTCTATTATTGTTTTGATGTACACTCACTTGCATCACAGCTATATGATTATTTATATTCCACACCTTAGACATTATTATATAATCACTGGATTTAATAATAGAAATGATTTGGTTATCGCAAGGTAAAAATCCATCCATTTTTATTGGCTGCGCGGTCTTATGAGATACTCTTATTTTGAATGGTTCTAAGATATAATAAATCTATATTATTTGAGTTTCTCATGCTGGTTTACTCCAAGTGTTATTTTCATAATGCTTGGGTTAGCTCGAGTATGCTTCTAGATTTAGATGTGGTTCGTTGGAGCTCTAGGAGAGGAGCTGGAAGATTTCTTACCGTACTTATTTTCCACTGCATTACTTGATTTGTATCTATCAGCATTTGTGAGGACAACTTGTTATAACTGTCCTGGTTGATGATAGGTTAGTTTTCTCTGATTGATGTATGCATATAAAGGTTTTCTTTTTGGTAAGACCTTTTGAGATATTATATATTATCGTTCCGCATGTGAGATTCTGATATCATGTGCTCTTCTTTCTTGTTCCTTTTCTTTTTATTTTTATTTTATCCTAACTATTCGTCTTTCTGGCACTTGGGTGCTCGGCATGTGAATACTGTGGACGTATCAGTGTCAACATTCAGGGGTTGAAAAGGTAGATCATTACAAGGAAGAAGGGAATAAATCCACTAAAGAAATTACAAAGGGGAACAAACCTCAATTTTTCCCCTTATCTAAATGTGATAACCCGGATTTTGGGCATTAGATAATTTGATAATTATCTAATTTTAACTATAGAAAACACTGATTTATAGTTGAACAAATAAATCTGATAATAAATATTTATATCTTGATAAATATTTATTTGATAATCTCCTAATATAATTATTTAAAATTGGCAAAAATATTATTTTCAAAATTAAATATGTGTTGTATACATATGTGTTGATTTAAATAGAATTTGAATTTGAATTTAATTTGAAATTCAAAAGATAATTATCTTAAAATAAATTGAATTTAAAAATATATTTACACATGCAAAATACAAGTGTTGAGATATCAGCATATAATTTAACAAATGTAAGTCATTTAACATAGAAATATACAAGTGTAACAATTGTAATATACATTTGAACAAGTGTCATTTATTTTAATTATTTTTAATAAAAATTAAATGAGATTATATAATATCTTTACTCTCTTCTCTTTCATTTCTTTGATATCCTCATTTCCAAAACAAAGAAAATCAAAACCTGTTAACAACCTAAAACCGGAAACAAATCAAAACCAAAAGCCTGTAACAAACCAGAAAAGAGAAAATCAGAGTAATCAAATTCAACAACAATCAAACTACTTCAAGCTAAGGCAAGTTCAAATCAGTTTCAAATTATAATCAAGTTGCAGTTCAAATTCTTCCAGTTTCAAGAGCAAAAGTAACTTCCAGTTCATAAAGCTTTCTCTGTTCTCTAAAAACAGGTGAGTAACACCTATTTTAATCTATTATCTCCTGATGCATGTGAAAATACTTCGAGTAATATGGTGAAAAATGTCTGAATGGATGTAATTTGATAGCTGAATATCTGTGAGTAAACATAAATTCTTTTAAAAGTTTAAACATCTGTAAAACCTATACATGCAACAATTAATTATAGAAATGATTCAAACATGTTTTGCATGGTTGTATAAATGTGTTTGCCTGATTTAAAGATTTGATTTGTTGTGTATATGTGTGAACATGTCTATGTAAAGAACTTCTAGCCTCTGTTCTGGAATTTCAGACCTCAAACCCTTTCAAAAATTCTTTAACTCTTCACTCAAATACTTTCAGGCATTGATGATTAAAGAAACTTTGATTGTAAAAAGGATATCATATTTTTTTAAATGTTTTCTAGTGAATTTATTAAGCAATTATTTTGAAAACAAGAAATAACAGTAGAAATCAATTCAAGTCTGAAATTCGATTGTCTAAATTTCGTGTTTTGATTTTATAGTTTGATTCGTTTTCGAAAATGATGAATTTTGATAATAATCTCTAGATTTTTAAATTCGTATATATTGTGATATTGCAAGTTGAACGATAATCAGTGTTTAGTCAAATTCCGACGATCACGTGGTTCTGTAGCATCGGGCTTTGGGTCGAAGGTTGCTAGTCGATCGACGATCGATGGAAAAATAGTCGGAAGCCTTATAATCACCCATGGTGGCAGATTGAGGATGATCTTGGGTTTATTTTTGCCCGTTGGGTTCGATGATGTAATTGGGTTCATCGCGACGGCGAGGATGGACCGGACTTGGTCGGAGTAGGTGAGATTGGTGTGTGGGTCTACGGCGTAGGTTTGGGTGAAGTGCCGGGGTCACTGGTGGTCGGAGATGGCAAGGCGTGTTGGATCTTGGCGATGGTCGGAGGAGGTCTGGTCGCGTGTGCACGTGCACGTGTACATTTTCACGTCTTTGGGTTTTGTTGGTTTGGGAATGATGAGTGTTCCTCGGGTTAGGCATGAGTCATTTGGAAATTTTCTCGAAGTTGAGAGACGACGTGAGTTTGCTCGGGGTTTTTGTTGGTTTGGCTCAAGAATTCGAGTGAATGGCTCAGGTTGGTTCGATGACTAACCTGGTTTTGTGAGATAAGTTAGTATGAACAGTTTTGTATAAGGCAAAGAAATACAAAGGTTTTAAGCAAAGAGAAAGTATAAGATTTAAAAGCTAATGAAAATTTTAATGTGTATTTAAATAAGTGAGTTTTCAAAAGAAGAAATCAAGTTTTAAAACTAGCTTCAAAGATTTAATTTTAGAGTTAAATGTTTTCTTTAAAATTTCCTTGAGTTAAAAAAATGATTTAACAAGTTTATTAAAAAGGCAAAAGAATGTTTAGCCAAGTTAATTAATATAAGTGATTGTAGGATAGTTAATTACTTAATGACATTAATTATGGTTTAATTAATGTAAGTAATTAAAGATAGTTAATTAATGTAATTAATTGAAGGTTAATTGATATAAGTAATTCAGAATAATCACTTAATGGAAGTAATTAAGGATTAATTACTTAGTGTAATAAATTAAAGAATTAATTAATGTAATTAATTTAAGGGTAATTAATTAATATAAGTAATTAAGGTTAATTAAGAATGTGATTAATTAAAGATTACTTGTTAAATGTAATTAATTAAAAGAGAGATTAATTAATGAAAGTAATTAGAGGATCATTAATTAATGTAATTAATGAGAATAATTAATGATTAACTAATGTGAATAGTTAAAGAATAATTAGTTTACTTAATTAATTAAAGGCTAATTATTTGATGTAATTAGAGGATAGTTAATTAAGATGGATAATTAGAGGATGATTAATTAATTGGATTGTAAATAATTAATGTTAAGTAAGTAGGATTAAAAGTAATGTAAGTAATTATAGTTAGTAATTAATTTAATTGGAGATTAAATTAAGTTAATTAGAGATTGAACATCTAATTAATCTTGCTTACGGATGGTTGAATGGTATTGGATGATTAGATTAATATCTAGTCTGATAACTTGTAATGTACTGTGTTATGATATTATGGGTTGAACTATGATAATATGGGTTATTTATCGATAATAAATTGATGTGTAGATATGACACCCTGTATTTTAAATTGAATTTTTTACTTAAGATGGTTCTGTATTCGAAGAGACCGGGGTCGGGTATCAGCAAATACCCGAAACCACTTCGATTTGTAATCTATAATAATTCTTTATAAATTTGATTTTAGAAGCAAACAGGCTGGAATGAAATAGTTTAAGTAATATGACTATTTAAACTAAGTAACAATTCTTAGATATTGTTTGAAATAAGTGATTGACTTAAACAAGTTAAGAACTCGTAGAAAGGCACGAGTTACCCTGGTATTCAAATATGTTTACAACTTAGTACTTCAAATTTTATGGGTTTACTCACGCTGGTTTCCAGCCTGACCCGGGTGTTACTTGATTGTAATGCTCGGGTCAGACCGAGTATTACAGATTTTCAAGTTAGGACGTTCTATAGCTCAGGTGGCGAGTTGGATGGCAGGAACGTATGGAGTATATTCCGCTGTGTATTGGAGTTGTTTTTTTCTGGGACAAATTGATTATAACTGTCCAGTTTATTGTATATGGTTGTAAATCTGATGTATTGAATGTAAATTAACAGATATAGCTTTTCTTATATAAATGCTATTTTTTGACATTTTATTTGATCCGCTGCGAATGTGAGATTCTGTGTTTTGTTTTCTGTTTCTTCTTCTACCTCTTTTCTTCTTTACCCTAACAATCTAGAATTTTCGGGGTAGCTTTATGTCTATACAAGTTTTGTTGAAAACATGGGTTTATATGTTGGGTTTAATATTTCTGTTTATACAAGTTATGTGCTAGAGTCAATAAAATATGTCCAAGTGTCTAAATTTCACATCATAGGTACAGGTAAGTTTAAGCCTGCTATTATATTTGTAATTTATAGAACCTATTATACTAGCATATGCAAACTTATAAATTTTAGATAGATTTGTTTATATATTTGTGCTGTCTGTTACGTGGTTTATTGAAGAAGCTCGTAATAGTTCACATTTTTTTTATACGGACTGTATGACAGTAAAAGAGAATGCATAACAGTTTATATAAGCTATAAGTAGATGTTGACCATGTATGTTTATAGTTGCGTGCGTTGATTTCAATATAAATATTGATATAAATTTTTATAACCTGTGTGTGTTAATACGTTAGTTTATGTTTATCAAGTAAGTGTATGGGTTTTCATGCAGGCGTGTATAAATAATATTGGGTAATATATAGTGGTTCTTTTATGTAAATTGTTACTTTATTATGTGTCAGATCAGAATGTATAAAATATTAGCTGTACATGTTGGATTTTATAAAGTATGTACATATTAGTTTATAAATATTTATACTGTTGGTATATATAAAATTTTATTAATATAATATTTAATATGTTGCATTATTAAAAACATATGTAAACAATGTAAAAAGTGTTAATTTAGAAAATGGATTTTTGAAATGCATATACATTTAAATGGGGTTAAACATGTTTGAAATTAGAATATGATTTATTTTTTCTCTCTTTACATATATGGGTATATAAATTCGCTTATACCAATTTACCTTCATCGATCTAGTTCTGATTGGTTCGTCAATTCTTAATATCGGCTTCATTCGTCGATTCGAGTACTATCTTGCCGTTTGAGTTTCGTGCCTGGATTCCATAACTCCATTTCATTGTCTATTCTCTCTAGCCTCGAAAGGTGAGCACTCACTCACGATTAACGTTCTTTTATTTATTAAATTTGATTTCAATTGAAACGACAATTGAAATATGCTGCTGTTAGTCATTTACACTGTTATATATGCTATTTCCTGTATCTGTTCACCTATGACATCTGACACCATTATCTATTGTTTATACGATGATAATTCAGTTTGCTTGATAATTGATTGATTGCTTGTTGTTTATATTGGATGTTAAATTGTAACGACCCGGTATTTTGGACCATTCAAATCGACAATAAATCCACACATGTCGGACTTGAATAATTCAAAATATCATATTGTTATTTAAATTTGGCAAACTCATCATATGCAGTAAATAAATCAATCACAAAATCACCGACACAGAGTAATACAATAATACGCAGCGGAATAGATAAAATAGTAGTTCATGAAGCTACTATATAAATATCAGAGTTAGAAATAAAATACAGCAGAATATCTCAAATGTAGTGAAGTCTCCAGTACAACAGATGACTTCTCTGAACAAATCAACTAGAAGAGCTGAAAGCTGAGGCGATAGTTGGATCTCCAAAGGAAGCTCCAAACTCCAAGGGTGAGTCTCAAATGCTGTATTACTCGGTCTGACCCGAGCGTAAAGCAAAACACAAAACACTCGAGTCAGGATTAACATTCTTATATAAATAAATCCAACCCAACTGAAATATCGACTGAAATACAAATAACTTAAAGGATGTTGGGATAACCATCCTCTAAGGGTCCATAGAACTGTCCACAAGGTAGAATTATAGTCAAGTGCTACGGATATTTATCATTTCAATCCGTACACTAAATATATACAGGTGGATATCATTTCAACCCGTAATCCCAAACTTAATTAAATGAAAATCGCTTGGGTCTATCATTTCAACCCATAGTGATTTCTATACTAACAGGGAACTTGCAGAGTGATAACAGATATGAAAATAATAACAACAGGCATATATCATTAAAAATAAATATAAAGAATAGGATATGGTGTCATATCCCATAAGTGAACAGTTATAGATAATAGCATATATAACAATTTAAATAACTACAGCCTCATATTTCAATTGTTGTTTAAATTGAAATCAAATTTACTAAATACAAGAACGTTAATCGTGAGTGATTGCTCACCTTCCGAGGCTAGAGAGTATAGACAATGAAATTTGAGTTACGAATTGCAAGCACGAATCCAAACAACAAGGTTGGCACGAATCCAACGATCAGAGCTGATAACAAGAATTTATAAAACGAATCAGAACGGGGTCGATGAAGATAATTTGTACACGCAAACTTATGCATATAACTAAATATAACTAGTTTCATATATAAACATATTCTAAATACAACACGTTTTAAAACTGAATATATATATATACACACACTTTTCAAAATTATTGTTTTACACTAAAACATACATCAAATCAACCATATACTTGAAATAAGATATATATAATTTTCTCATGAAATCAATATTTAATTATAAATCTATATATAATTATATTATTGCAAACTAGGTTACAACTTATAAAATATACATATTGCGGTTAACAATATATATGTTGCACATGTAACTAATCAGCCAAAGATGTTATGCAGACACTATAGCGACAATATATATGAATATATGCTCAACTGATAAAATTATGTTACTTAGACAACATATAATATAAAATTCTTAGTTTAGCTTATATTACATAACCAGATAACTATCTATAATTTTATAAATCTATATCATTTTGAAATCAGTGCTTTGATAAACAATATCACCTTTTATACAAAACTGCAAACAGCATAGGAAATACACTTAAAAACTAAATCACCCCTGTGTATATATATATGTTATAACACTATTATATTTATAAAGCTGTAACAAAACTTCTCATATATACATAATTTTGGTTTTATTAGAGATCAAACAAAGCTTCACATAAAAAAAATTGTAACCTTTATATAAATCGATCCCTTATTTTTATATATACATGTAAATTATAAACTTTTATGTTACATCGAAAATCAAAACAAAAAATATATATAGAAAAGCATGTTTGTAAATATGGACGCAACCTGGTACATATGCTGTGACAAAACAAATATTTTTATATGTATAACTAATATATTTAGGATGGTAGACTTTAAAACACTGAACAACTATGAAAAAAAATGAACCGAACCTATACCTAACCTATACAATTCAAGCAAATATATAAACTCATAATATATTTCACCTCCTAACTTGTCAAATTTTATAAACAATAGGCACTTTATTAGTATAATATAACGGGTAAGCAAACCTATATATATTGTAACCAAATGGACTAAGACATAAACAACTGTTGTATACAAAAATCTATACTTTTTCAAATATCAATGCTCAAACCAAAATGTATTCATCAGAGTTGTTGAGACTGTAGGTAGAAAGATATAACAAATAGCTAGAATATAACATCTTACTATAAGAGCAACAAAACAAAACCCAGCTTATACGTTATAAAACTATCACAACATCTTTTAAAAGGATATTTATACAGAACCATGTTGTAGCTGTCATATGAAATTTTATGTTAAAATTTTTTTTATAAAACTTTTATAACTCTCTATATATAAACAAGCCTTATCTCAGTACAGGTAAAACCCGACATATACTTAAAATTCAAAGCTTCATATATACAATAAATATACTAACAAACTTTATAGTAAAACACATGTAAAACCAATAAAATATACATATAAATGTATTAAATAAGTTGAATACAGGCTACATCCTTCCTATACACACATGGACTGACATCACTAACAAAGTGTATACTATAAAATGAAATATTATGAACCAAGCTACTGCAAAAGTGTAGGCAACAGACAACGGAAAACAAAACTGAGCTTTCCTATACATAATCTATATAAGCTACATTTATAAAGCTTAAAAATATATATATTATATACATTGGATTCAAACTGACATCACTACCATAAATTTATAAACTAAGAATATATATAATACCACACAAATAGGCTCGGCTAGAAGAGAGTTACCAGAGCTACGGCGCATGGATGGGTGAGAGAGAGAAGAGGCCGAGATTATCTTTCACGTGTGTGTGCTCGGGTGGTTCACAGCTGGAGGAGAGGGAGATTTGATTGGCTATTGGTGGCGTTGCTTTCTATGAAGACGGGTGGTGATTTGTAGGCGAGGGGATGAGTCAAGGGAGGGGTCTCGGCGGCTGGAGGAAGAAGGAGGAGGCTGTGATGGTCGGTGGGACCTGGCCGATGTGGGATCACGGTGTTGGAGGTAAGGGGAGATTGGAGGATAGGTTGCGGAGCGGAGCTAGGTGGCTGATGTGGCGGTAGAGGTGGATCGGCTGACGTAAGCAAAGGGGAAGGAAAAGGAAGAGTAGAAGAGGAAGCAGGTTCAATGATTCTAATTATACAGCTACTATAAAACGAATGGGTATATGCTATATATTAATTATCATTAAAAACAATTCAAAGTAACCAGCGAACAGTCACCCAATATATAAAGTGATATAGCAACGGTCGGATCCGTAGATTCAGCTGAGAAGTTATCAAAGCAATTCAAGGTCAGTGAATAAATATCAAGCTAAAGAAATGGTCCCCTCTGATTTGGCCAAATAATTAAAACAATTTATTTTATTTTTTATTTTATTTTTTTGCTACGATTGTACGGTTTCAAAATTTAAAAGCATGGGAACAAAGAGTCACCATTTATGATACCGGTATGAGGGACGGTTTTATCCTCTCCGTCGCTCATCGGGATCCAAAACACATAATTGAATATACCACAGAAATCAGCATTACGAGATCATCAAATCGGTGTACGGATATCAGTGGTATGATCATCCGATCAAAAGTCGAAAATCGGTACCGCTATACGTTGCTATTCCGTACGGAAAAATCCAAACGGAGCTAGAAACGTCCGAATTTCGCGAAACGAATTTCGTAGTCAGATTCAGAGTGTTCCAAATAAATTTTCTCATGTTGACATATTTAGGTTTCGGAAAACTTTTAAATTCAACTTTTATTAACCGGTTTAAATTGAAATAAAATTTCACAGGAAAATAAACTTCAATATTATCAGATGAAAATTTACCAGTTGCTATGATTAAATAGGCGTATTCCAAAAATAAATTTTTAATTTCAAATTTTATTGTTTAAAATTTCACAAATTTCTAGTTAAATATACTTTTAAAACCATTAAATTTTTGCGGGTCGTTACACTCTCCCCCACTCAAAACTTTTCGTCCCCGAAAAGGAAGGAGGTAGAAGAATAGAAACAACCAGACAGAAAAGATAGATTGAAAGTCAAGATTAGTCAATTAATTTGAACTATATAAATTTTACTTAAAATTTGAAAACTTCATCTGCAATTCAATTATCTTATATACTTTAAAACCTTTCAAAAATCCATTTGTAACACTTCTTGCTTCCTTTATAAATACCATTTATATGTTTAAATGACACCTTTATAAATGTATGAAAACCATTTGAAAACAATTATTTACATTATTACCTATATTTACAAAGAAGCTATTAAATCCATAATTCATAAATTTATTAATTCTATCTAAAATACTTTTCAAATATTATTAATAAATCAATAATCATTTACTTTAAATATGTTTTATTTAATTAATAACTTTTAAAATATTTATAACACTAAATTTTTTTTCTATTAAACCATATAATATATAAATAAACAATATTTAAAAGGATATAGTCAACAAGGAAAAGAAGGAGGACTTGGAAGAACAAAATATAGGTAAATAAATAAAGCTGAGCAGATAAGGTAGATTCAAAAGAATAGTATCGGGCATGAATAATTAATTCAAACCATTAGAATTTCAATTTCGAATATTAATACAAAATTTCTTTGTTGGAAATACTTTAATAATAAAATATTTTTATAACAAAAAACTTTTATAACTCGATGTTTCAACAAGTTTATCCTCGTTACTGTAGACTCTGGCAGTGCGTTGATCAGTCGCAAAGCTAGAATTCTCCAGGTACTTAGCAGACTTGTTTCAACACCCAATGAAAATACTAGAAAAACTTTTTAAAACAGATATGGAAAGTACAATCCAAACAAAAAAACAAACAAAACCTTTGTCTAACCATGGTTCGCAGATACACAATGGTTACGCCTGGGTCCCCCAGGAAACAATCCATATCCGTAAGCTTTCTCAGCCCTGCGAGTTACGCCATGATGACTAGTAGAATGCAGGATACACAATGGTTACGCCTGGATCCCCCAGGAAATAATCCGTACCCCCAGGCAAGACTCAGCCAAGCAGTTGCGCTACTATTCGCGACCTACACAGATTGCAGGATACACAATGGTTACGCCTGGATCCCCCAGGAAACAATCCGTACCCCCAGGCAAAACTCAGCCAGGCAGTTGCGCTATGCATCCGCGATCGTAAGACCATGGGTAATGCCATGGAATTCGAAGGACACTCGAGTATCATATCCGGAAAACCAAAAATCAGAGAGAATAATATCGATAGAATGAATCCAAGATGTGGCCACAAATCGGATATCAAGCAGAAGGCACTTTCCATATCTTTACTTCGAAAATACATATCATATAGTACCTTTTCAAATCACTTTCAAATATCGTACTTATATAAAATCCATTATATATAAGATTTAATTTTCAAATCAAATACTTTTCCAAAATCAAAAGTATATCAAATCACACTTATATAGACTTTAATTATATAAGATTTCACTTTCAAATTGAGTACCTTTTCAAATCTATAGTTTTCGAATCAATTTCATACTCATACAAATCAATTTTATATAAGTTCGACAACTCCCAAATCAAGTATTTAGTAACACAAGGTTCTCAAATTTCAATTTTTTTCAATATCAGTTCAATTTCAAAATCATATACAATTTCACCAAATTATTTCTTCTCAGATTAAATATCTTTAGTTTCAAAGTTTCCAAAATAATAGATTTAGAAAATAAATCCAAATTTCCAAATCAATATAATTTATGTCAAACAATTCATTTCCAAAATCAATGGTTTTCAAAATCAATCTTATACCTACATAAGGCCATCTTATATAAGGATCTAATTTTACAAAATAAATTTCGCTGTATGAAGAGCCATATGGGATTGAATATCTTTGCTTTTATGGGTTATATATCTTTGTAATTTAAATTAGAAATTTTCTTTTAGTAAGCAAAGATATTCTAACATGACAGCTTTCAATTTCAGCATCAAAATATATCAATGATATTAGAATATAAGATGTACATACGTCATCATTTCACAGAACCACATTTGATCGCTTGCTCGATCACCCAAGTTCGCTTTCGAACTAGTATTGTCCATTCGACTTCCCTAATGCGGACTTTGATATGGTTTCTCGACTAGAAGCCATCAGTCTCCTTGCATAGCCATATACTATGATAGAGAATTCTAGAATCGAGCCCAAAATCCATATCAAATATTCGCCATCAAGAATCGAATGAAAAATCCTAACACGAAATGGTGTAATCAACCTCGAACTTGTGTACTCAAACTTGGATCAAATTAATTATGCGAATAAAACAGCATACGTACAACTTATATATTTATTCCAACTTGTTAAATATATAGTTTCATAAAGATGTTACTAAGTTAAAACATTTAAACTAAATTTTATTCAAAATATTTTGAAGACCAAATTCTTTTCAAAGCATTTCGAATCTAAATTTCATATTAGAAAATTTTAAATTTTCCTTATTCATTTACTTAACAAAACAGTTTCAATTTATTTAAACCATATTACTACATACTTTGACATACATACCAAACTTATATACTTTACTTTTCAAAATTTCTTAGCTTTGAAAAGTGAACCTTGATTTGGAAGTGATCGAACCTTCAAAATAGTTGAAGAAATCATTTTCAAATCCAAGAGTTGGAAATCAACAACAAATCAGTAAATCAATTTTAATAGTTAGGGTTATATCAAATCCGAAACTCAAGGACTGAACACCGGTTTACTTCAAATCATTTCAAATATATATATACATATATTTTTCGAATATCAAATCTTACTTCGAAATTTGAAATCAAAATTGGTTTCGCAAAATCACTCGCGTAGCAATGCTACTAAAGCGACCTCTCCCCCACTCTGAAACTCGAAAATCAATGTCGATGATGCGTGCACTCATCACCGAAATTATTTTCCAGCGACATAAGTGAGTTCTGGACTTCTATTTCTCAACTTCTTTTGAAATTTCTTCGAAATCATTCGAAACTCATTAAAATCATTGGAAACATTTCTTATTTGGAAAATACTTTTAAATCATACTATTATTATATATTTCAAAATCTTAAAACCAATTTCAAAATACCGGAGTTCAATTCTCGAATTTCAAATTTAAAATCCTTTAGTCATAATCATTTTTTAGATAAATCAAATTTCTTATATAATTTTTCAAAATTACAAATCCTTTCGAAACTTCAAATTCTCATTTTTAAAAGGGTATATAATCTTTATCGAAAACATTTCACTTTTATATATAGAGTAAAATCATATTTATCAAGATAATACTTTCGTATATAAAACAATTTCTAAAGTATAAACAAGCCCGATTTTAAAAGGATGATTTAAGAATGGATTTCAAAATAAGGATAGAGATTCAAATTAGAGAACTCTAATCAAACAAAAATTTTGATTCGAGGATAGGCTCGATCGAAGATGAGATAAATAAAATTTCAAAACAGAAGATGGATATACTTATATAAATCATGGGTGACCTTAACTGGGTCAACCGTGACTTCAAGAACAAAATTAATGCAGAATTCCAAGAAAAATCAACAGTCGATCGCAAGAGATAGCGATATCTAAACCAAAGATATAAAAATCTCCGGTGAATCAATGCCAATTGTGAAGGAGTTTCACCCCTTCACACTCATTCAAAGATCGGTGGGATCCTATTCTTATATAGATCATTCGAAGTGGAGTTATGGGATACTCCAGAATCAAAAGAATACAAATAGGGAGAGACAAGAATGAGTTTTGGAACCGTAGGGAACGTTCCAAAGTTCAAAGGAATCCTAATCGAAGCAAATCCCCACCAAGATTAGAGATATATAACCTATATCGATACAAAAGAATTCCCATTCAAAATTTGGAAAGACTCGAATTCATAACATACGAAAACAGAAGCATAAATGTCTCCAGTTTGACAATTTCATCTAAGCAAAATATACAATAGAGTTCGCTTAAAGCAACCTAACATACAACAGATAACAAAAGGTCCACAGATTTACCACTCCTACATAAACAAAGCATCAGTATTAATTCTTCCAGGTGGTACATCAACGGGTCCAGAACACTCCCCCTCAATGTGCCCCCAACATCTGCATTTCTGGCATAGGTGCACTACACTCCCATCTTCCTTAATGAACTGCGGGTACGCAACCTTCTTTCCATACTTTCGCACAGAACAATTCCTGGCTATATGCCCAGGCGTCTTACAGTGATAGCAAAAGGTTGATTGGTCGACTGATGTAGTGGGTGCAGATTTCACTTTCTTTACCTTCTGGCAGGGACTGGGAAAGTGCCCCTCACTACGGCATCTAAAACAGAAGATCTTGGATCGAAAACGCTTGCCCTCCTTCTTCTTTCCTACATTCCTTTTCCCGCACATGACTGCATAGTGTCCCTTTTCCTGACACCGATAACAAATGACATGGTCTTGTTCCTCGATTGCTTCCTCCCGTTCCTTACGGGCCAGTGCTCTTCGTGCCCGACGGGCTGCTTTTTGCTCTTCTGATTTTGCCATTACAAAATAGTTTCCTATCATTCAAATATTCAATGAGTCCAAAATCAACAAGATAGAAGTTCAAAATTCAAGGGGAAATTAAATCAAAGGGAGTTTCAAAACAAAAGGGAAAGGACTCGAACGAAGATGAGATAATTTAAAATTCAAAAAGAGAAGATGGATATACTCATATAAGAATATAATTAGGGAGAGGCCAGAACGAAAGTGATTCCGCCAATCAGTTTACCATATATGTTAAGTTTGCCTAGAGCCAAAGCTCTGATACCAACTGTAACGACCCGGTATTTTGGACCATTCAAATCGACAATAAATCCACACATGTCGGACTTGAATAATTCAAAATATCATATTGTTATTTAAATTTGGCAAACTCATCATATACAGTAAATAAATCAATCACAAAATCACTGACACAGAGTAATACAATAATACGCAGCGGAATAGATAAAATAGTAGTTCATGAAGCTACTATATAAACATCAGAGTTAGAAATAAAATACAGCAGAATATCTCAAATGCAGTGAAGTCTCTAGTACAACAGATGACTTCTCTGAACAAATCAACTAGAAGAGCTGAAAGCTGAGGCGATAGTTGGATCTCCAAAGGAAGCTCCAAACACCAAGGGTGAGTCTCAAATGTTGTATTACTCGGTCTGACCCGAGCGTAAAGCAAAACACAAAACACTCGAGTCAGGATTAACATTCTTATATAAATAAATCCAACCCAACTGAAATATCGACTGAAATACAAATAACTTAAAGGATGTTGGGATAACCATCCTCTAAGGGTCCATAGAACTATCTACAAGGTAGAATTATAGTCAAGTGGTACGGATATTTATCATTTCAATCCGTACACTAAATATATACGAGTGGATATCATTTAAACCCGTAATCCCAAACTTAATTAAATGAAAATCGCTTGGGTCAATCATTTCAACCCATAGTGATTTCTATACTAACAGGGAACTTGCAGAGTGATAACAGATATGAAAATAATAACAACAGGCATATATCATTAAAAATAAATATAAAGAATAGGATATGGTGTCATATCCCATAAGTGAACAGTTATAGATAATAGCATATATAACAATTTAAATAACTACAGCCTCATATTTCAATTGTTGTTTCAATTGAAATCAAATTTACTAAATACAAGAACGTTAATCGTGAGTGATTGCTCACCTTCCGAGGCTAGAGAGTATAGACAATGAAATTTGAGTTACGAATTGCAAGCACGAATCCAAACAACAAGGTTGGCACGAATCCAACGATCAGAGCTGATAACAAGAATTTATAAAATGAATCAGAACGGGGTCGATGAAGATAATTTGTACACGCAAACTTATGCATATAACTAAATATAACTAGTTTCATATATAAACATATTCTAAATACAACACGTTTTAAAACTGAATATATATATATATACACACACTTTTCAAAATTATTGTTTTACACTAAAACATACATCAAATCAACCATATACTTGAAATAAGATATATATAATTTTCTCATGAAATCAATATTTAATTATAAATCTATATATAATTATATTATTGCAAACCAGGTTACAACTTATAAAATATACATATTGTGGTTAACAATATATATGTTGCACATGTAACTAATCAGCCAAAGATGTTATGCACACACTATAGCGACAATATATATGAATATATGCTCAACTGATAAAATTATGTTACTTAGACAACATATAATATAAAATTCTTAGTTTAGCTTATATTACATAACCAGATAACTATCTATAATTTTATAAATCTATATCATTTTGAAATCAGTGCTTTGATAAACAATATCACCTTTTATACAAAACTGCAAACAGCATAGGAAATACACTTAAAAACTAAATCACCCCTGTGTATATATATATGTTATAACACTATTATATTTATAAAGCTGTAACAAAACTTCTCATATACACATAATTTTGGTTTTATTAGAGATCAAACAAAGCTTCACATAAAAAAATTGTAACCTTTATATAAATCGATCCCTTATTTTTATATATACATGTAAATTATAAACTTTTATGTTACATCGAAAATAAAAACAAAAAATATATATAGAAAAGCATGTTTGTAAATATGGACGCAACCTGGTACATATGCTGTGACAAAACAAATATTTTTATATGTATAACTAATATATTTAGGATGGTAGACTTTAAAACACTGAACAACTATGAAAAAAAAATGAACCGAACCTATACCTAACCTATACAATTCAAACAAATATATAAACTCATAATATATTTCACCTCCTAACTTGTCAAATTTTATAAACAATAGGCACTTTATTAGTATAATATAACGGGTAAGCAAACCTATATATATTGTAACCAAATGGACTAAGACATAAACAACTGTTGTATACAAAAATCTATACTTTTTCAAATATCAATGCTCAAACCAAAATGTATTCATCAGAGTTGTTGAGACTGTAGGTAGAAAGATATAACAAATAGCTAGAATATAACATCTTACTATAAGAGCAACAAAACAAAACCCAGCTTATACGTTATAAAACTATCACAACATCTTTTAAAAGGATATTTATACAGAACCATGTTGTAGCTGTCATATGAAATTTTATGTTAAAAAAAATTATTAAACTTTTATAACTCTCTATATATAAACAAGCCTTATCTCAGTACAGGTAAAACCCGACATATACTTAAAATTCAAAGCTTCATATATACAATAAATATACTAACAAACTTTACAGTAAAACACATGTAAAACCAATAAAATATACATATAAACGTATTAAATAAGTTGAATACAGGCTACATCCTTCCTATACACACATGGACCAACATCACTAACAAAGTGTATACTATAAAATGAAATATTATGAACCAAGCTACTGCAAAAGTGTAGGCAACAGACAACGGAAAACAAAACTGAGCTTTCCTATACATAATCTATATAAGCTACATTTATAAAGCTTAAAAATATATATATTATATACATTGGATTCAAACTGACATCACTACCATAAATTTATAAACTAAGAATATATATAATACCACACAAATAGGCTCGGCTAGAAGAGAGTTACCAGAGCTACGGCGCATGGATGGGTGAGAGAGAGAAGAGGCCGAGATTATCTTTCACGTGTGTGTGCTCGGGTGGTTCACAGCTGGAGGAGAGGGAGATTTGATTGGCCATTGGTGGCGTTGCTTTCTATGAAGACGGGTGGTGATTTGTAGGCGAGGGGATGAGTCAAGGGAGGGGTCTCGGCGGCTGGAGGAAGAAGGAAGAGGCTGTGATGGTCGGTGGGACCTGGCCGATGTGGGATCACAGTGTTGGAGGTAAGGGGAGATTGGAGGATAGGTTGCGGAGCGGAGCTAGGTGGCTGATGTGGCGGTAGAGGTGGATCGGCTGACGTGAGCAAAGGGGAAGGAAAAGGAAGAGTAGAAGAGGAAGCAGGTTCAATGATTCTAATTATACAGCTACTATAAAACGAATGGGTATATGCTATATATTAATTATCATTAAAAACAATTCAAAGTAACCAGCGAACAGTCACCCAATATATAAAGTGATATAGCAACGGTCAGATCCGTAGATTCAGCTGAGAAGTTATCAAAGCAATTCAAGGTCAGTGAATAAATATCAAGCTAAAGAAATGGTCCCCTCTGATTTGGCCAAATAATTAAAACAATTTATTTTATTTTTTTACCACGGTTGTACGGTTTCAAAATTTAAAAGCATGGGAATCAAAGAGTCACCATTTATGATACCGGTATGAGGGACGGTTTTATCCTTTCCGTCGCTCACCGGGATCCAAAACACATAATTGAATATACCACAGAAATCAGCACGACGAGATGATCAAATCGGTATACGGATATCAGTGGTACGATCATCCGATCAAAAGTCGAAAATCGGTACCGCTATACGTTGCTATTCCGTACGGAAAAATCCAAACGGAGCTATAAACGTCCGAATTTCGCGAAACGAATTTCATAGTCAGATTCAGAGTGTTCCAAATAAATTTTCTCATGTTGACATATTTAGGTTTCGGAAAACTTTTAAATTCAACTGTTATTAACCGGTTTAAATTGAAATAAAATTTCACAGGAAAATAAACTTCAATATTATCAGATGAAAATTTACCAGTTGCTATGATTAAATAGGCGTATTCCAAAAATAATTTTTAATTTCAAATTTTATTGTTTAAAATTTCACAAATTTCTAGTTAAATATACTTTTAAAACCATTAAATTTTTGCGGGTCGTTACATAAATTGTAATGTATAAAGTGATAAATGTTATGTAACCGAAGTTGACGTAGGACAGTTAAAATTTTTAATCGACATATGTGTTGAATTTGATTAGTTAATTTGAATAATATGACCCCTTAAATGTTTAATTATTTGACACGTAGAAATGATTAATTACTCTTGAACCATTTGAATTTATGTTGTATGAAACTGAATAGTAAATATCAAATGAAGAACCGTATTAATATTAGTGTAATAATCTTTAATCTACATGAAATGATAATGTAGATTCTAGAGATAATTATATTAATTTGCACAAACAACAATGTGAATTAATACGATTATTTCGGGATTATTTGAATTGATTATTGGATTGACATTGATTGATGTTATTGCTTGTTTATTTACTTTGACACCATCCCAGTTATCACACTGCAAGTTCCCTTTTGTTATGCTCTGATTTTTGAATTGAATTGGAATCGGGTTGAAATGATAAATACCCAAATTGAACTTTGACCTAGGATAGAGAATTAAATAAAACCCGATTGGTCAATAATTTGATTTAAAAATAAACGAAGATTTTATTTGAATAAATAATATGGTTTTGAAATGAAGTCTAAATTTGAATTTTAATGAAAGGAAAATGTTAATATTTAATAATATGAAACAAAATATTAACAATGTAATTGATGAAAGAATGTTGTTTAATTTGAGAAATGATTGAATTAAGTTTGAAATTATAATTAAGTTGAAATTATTAAACTTTGAAATTATTTAATAATTAAGTTTTGAATTATTTAATAATTAAATAAGATTGAATGATTTAATGATCAAATTGAATTGAATTCTTTAATAAGTAAAATTGAACTTTTGAATAAGTGAATTTTACTTCGTAAATAATTGAAATTGAATTTTCTTTATTAATTAAGTTTTTGGAAAATTATTTAAGTAAGTAAATAAGTGAAATTGAATTTCTTTAACAAGAAATAAAATGCGACTAATTGAAATTAATGTAAGACTTGAAATTTAAAGAATTTGGTTTGATGGATTTAATTTAATTAAATTTGTAAGTTTGATATAATGAAGTTGAATTTGAATAATGGATTTAATGAATTGGAAATTTAATAAAAATTGTTTTGAATAATAAGTTAACTTAACGAATATTGAATGAAATCGACTAATGAATTTAAATTGATCGGAATGTTAAATTTAATTAATTTAAATGATTTCGGAATGAAACTTATATACGACCTTGAATCAATATTTGAATTGTTTTAAAAAGAAATTGAAATTGGATTATAAGATTTTGAAATGATAATTTGGAAGTTTTGAAAGTAAATTATGGAAATTGTTTTAGAAAGACAAATGAAATGTTGATTTGCAAATTCTAATTTAAATTTTAATTGATTTGGCTTTGAAATTTATTAAACGACCAATCGGTGAAATAATGACGAAAGTTATTAAAGAGACCGGAATCGGTTAGGGACATACTCACTATCTAAACCGAAAACCACTTTAATAACCATACGCGGAGTATGATCCAGAATGAAGTGGTTGGAATGATGTACGTGATGATTGAAGAAAGAGAACGATAATGGATAGCCTTGACACTTGTGTCAAATTGGAAATGACTAAAACAGGAGCCGTGCCGGGCCAAATGTAGGTCAGCTACCTCAAGCGAACACACTTCTTCGAACTACTCATTACTTGTTGTCAATTGGTGCACCCTTGATTTTTGGAGTGTTGTTTCGCGGTGTTGCGGTCGCTGCGGCGATGCGTTCTCACCAGTCCGGATCAGGCAAACGGTAGTTTCACTACCTTGGGTATTGCCTTATGTGCCTTGTCATACTTGTATCCCTATACGCGACCACTACGATTTGTTTTGTACCTTTAGTATATGGATTGCCCTCTGGTGACTTCCGGTTTTGGGGAAACTACGGTCTTGTATATGCTCTTGGGAATAAAAATGTGTTAAGGGTGGAATGGGCCATGACTTAACACTATTTTGATATTTTATATTACTGATAGGCATTATCTACTTATCGTACACTACTACATAGTAGATAGTTTAACAGATCCTTAAAGGATGGTTATTCCAACATCCTTTGAGTTACTTGTATTTCAATTGCTATTTCACTTGAGTTGGATTTATTAATATAAGAATGTTAATCCTGACTCGAGTGTCTTGTGTTCTTGCTTTACGCTCGGGTCAGACTGAGTGCACCAGTATTCGAGACTCACCTTTGAAGTTGGAGCTTTGCTTGAAGATCCAGCCATCTATTCTGCTTTCAGTATTCGATGATTCCAGTGATGTATTCTGATTTGTATCTGATGTATCGTATTACTCTTCCGTTGTATCTGGTTTAACTCTGATGTAATTTATATATTTATATAGTAGCTTCATGAACTACTATCTCTTTTATTTCCGCTGCAATTATTACTCTGTGTTTGTGATCTGTGATTATTTATTTACTGTATATGTTCTGTTTTGCCAAATTTAAATTAACAACGCAGTATTTTGAGCAATTAAATTCCGGCATGAGTGTCTACCTATACACTTATAATGGATGCGAATGGTCCAAAATAGCGGGTCGTTACAGCTGGTATCAGAGCTTTGGTAGCTCTAGGCAAAACTTAACATATAGGGTAAATGTATTTACAGAATCACTCTCATTCGAGTTTCAATCTCTTCCTATTGACTCGATTCCTTTGAATTTTGGAACGTTCCCTGCGGTTCCAAAAATTCATTCGTGTCCCTCACTATTCGTCTTCTTTCAATTCTGGAGCACCCCATAACTCCATTTTGAATGATATCTATAATAGATCGGCGGTCTCGCCAATCTTCGAATGATTTGTAAAGGGGTGAAACTCCTTTACAATAGGCATTGATTTACGGGAGATTTCTGTATCCTCGGTTTATGATGCTATCTATCTCCTACTATACCTGAATTTTATTTCTTGAGATCGAATGTCGATTTACCTCGAAATTCTACAACGATCTTATTCTTGAAGTCACGGTTGACCCGGTTAAGGTTGCCCGCGATTTATATAAACTCATCCATCTTCTTATTTGTTATTTAAATCATCTTATCTTCTGTTTCGGACTTATCTTCGAATCAAAAATTCTCTTTGATTTGATTTCTATCAAAATTGAATCCCTATCCTTATTTTGAAAATTCATTCCTGTATCGTCGAGCAAAGAAGTGTATTTGTAAATTAATATTAAAAATGTTTTAATATATGTTGTGTTGTTTGAGTTGTTGATGTTGATTTGGGTTTTCGATCGATTCGTCTGATCAATGCTATCGATAGGATTTCCAAAACACTTGAGCACAGCAAACTTACACAATATCGTTTTCAAATTTGGTAAATAAAATAAAGGTTTTGTGTGATTATATTATATAAATATAAGTTTTCTGAAATTAAATTGTTAATGAATTTGTTGTCTGAAATAATAATATTTGATTTTTATTTATTGTTTTGTAAACCATTGACTATTGCATAATATAAATAAATGAATTTATAAACTTGGTTATAAATTGATTGGAATTTGAAATGAATTAAATTCAGAAATTTGAGAATTTATTAGTTTCCGGTGATTTCGAACTTTGGTTTTTAAAATTTTAAAGTATATATATTGAAAGTATTTTCGAATAGAAATCGTTTTCAAAGAATTTTAATATTGAAATCAGTACTCTTCTCTTTGTCGCTGGAAAATAATTTCGGTGATGGCGGCCGCATCATCGACGTTGATTTTCGAGTTTCAAAGTGGAGAAACCATTCTGTAGCTTTGCTACGGTTTTTGTTGGGAAAAATATTTAATTTGAATTTCTTAAGTATGACTTGATTTATATATATATATGGGTATATTATTTTAAATTTAATTTGATTTAATATATATAGTATATACATAATTATTCTAAAGGGTTTGGAATTAAACGGAAATTTAATTCTTAAAAAAATCATGTTAAAAGATGTTTTCAATTATAAATAAAGCTAAATTTTGAATAAGTATTTAAACTTGAGATAATTGAATTTCATAATTTTATTTGTATAGTACTAAATTGCATTTCAATATAACTTACCTAAATCATTCAGAAATTGAATATGTAATTGGATAATATATAAGATAAATTAGATTTATAAATAAAATTTGAGTGTTTATAATAAATGCTATACACTTAAATTTTAATTATAAAATGTTAATTGAAATAAATAGAATAATAAGTTAATTGGATAATAGATGAGGCAAATAAATTTGTTCTGAAAGAATTAACAAATTGAATTTGATCAACTTATGGAAATACCTTGAATTTAAAAGCAATTAGTGAATATAAATTAATTTAAATTGAAATTTATAGGGTTTAAATTGATTTATATGGTTTAAATATATGTAATAAGATATATTAAGTGAAATAAACTTAACAATAATTTGGAATAAAGAAGAATTTAAATTGTTGAAAAAAATATGATTATAATAAAAGACTATTCAAATTTATGGTTTTAGAAATTGTAAATTTAAGATAATTAGATAATAAGATAATGAATTTAGAAATAGTTGAGATTGATTTTAGTGAAATCAAATGGATTAAATCAATTAATAAAAATTTGAATTTGTATGGTTTAAATTAATTGTTATCTTGTATTTCAAATCTATTTTCTTTCTGGTTGTTTCTATTCTCCTACCTCGTTCCTTTTCGGGGACGAAAAGTTTTGAGTGGGGGAGAGTGTAACGACCCGTAAATTTTAACTATTTTAATAACGTTATTGATTGAAATTTTGCGAAATTTTAAACGATAAAATTTTGAAATATAAATTTAATATTTGGAGTGCGTCTAGTCAAACATAGCAATTGGTAAATTTTCGTCCGAAAATACGAAAGTTTATTTCGCGCGTAAATTTACTTCAATTTAATCAGTTAAAAAGCGATGAAAATAAAATGTTTCCGAAACCTAAATATTTTTACATAGAAAAATTCTAAACCATCTTCTGAGCAAGATGTCAGTTTGTCGTTTTTCCAAATTCGGACATCTTTGGCTCCGTCGATTTTATTTTTCAGTGATTTTCTTGCATTTTTCGCTGGTTGAAATTTCGAATTTTTATAATTCAATCGTACCACTGATATATGTATACCGTTTTGATCGTCTTGTCGTGCTGATCGCTGCAGTATACTCAAACTTAAATTTCGAAGTCCGAGGGACAGCGATATCTACGGAACGATTTGCTGTATCGGTACCGCTTCGAACTTTCTTAATTCAATTGTTGGTCCATTTACCATTCGAATTCTACTGCGTAAATTTCAATGACCATTTAATTTTCCTTCATTGACTTTTGCTTTGCCAAGGTTTCTGAACCATTTCTCGATTTGTGCGTGTCATCCTTTGCCAAGGTTTCTAACGTTTACTTCATTGGCTTATTTTCTTTTCGGTTCACAAAATTTGTCTGTTCACATTTTGAAATAAATTTCATGCACGTCCTTTCACTTTTGCATTAGTAAAGCTTGTTCCTTCTTCCTCCATGTTGAACCTGCATTCCATTACTTGAACTTGCTCCTCATCTAAATCCGCTTCCATCTTCTTCCCTCTGGCCAGCTCTCACGCATCTCGTCTCCACTCTCGTTCCTCCCCTCCACCAAACCAGAAACGCTCCCCACCAGAAAACAGCCTCTGCCCTTCCCCTTGCTTGCACAGCCACCACAAGAGCCGAGCTTGAACCGCACCTCCTCCATCCCGACGCAACCCGCAACCCAAGGCCGAGTTCACTCTCTGCCGCTACTCACCTCTCCTTCCTTGCTTGAATGTTGCACGTAAGTAATATATAAAGGGTAGCTTTATGTCTATACAAGTTTTGTTGAAAACAAGGGTTTATATGTTGGGTTTAATATTTCTGTTTATACAAGTTATGTGCTAGAGTCAATAAAATATGTCCAATTATCTAAATTTCACATCATAGGTACAGGTAAGTTTAAGCATGCTATTATATTTGTAATTTATAGAACCTATTATACTAGCATATGAAAACTTATAAATTTTAGATAGATTTGTTTATATATTTGTGCTGTCTGTTACGTGGTTTATTGAAGAAGCTCGTAATAGTTCACATTTTTTTATACGGTCTGTATGACAGTAAAAGAGAATGCACAACAGTTTATATAAGCTATAAGTAGATGTTGACCGTGTATGTTTATAGTTGCGTGCGTTGATTTCAATATAAATATTGATATAAATTTTTATAACCTATGTGTGTTAATACGTTAGTTTATGTTTATAAAGTAAGTGTATGGGTTTTCATGCAGGCGTGTATAAATAATATTGGGTAATATATAGTGGTTCTTTTATGTAAATTGTTACTTTATTATGTGTCAGATCAGAATGTATAAAATATTAGCTGTACATGTTGGATTTTATAAAGTATGTACATATAATTTATAAATATTTATACTGTTGGTATATATAAAATTTTATTAATATAATATTTAATATGTTGCATTATTAAAAACATATGTAAACAATGTAAAAAGTGTTAATTTAGAAAATGGATTTTTGAAATGCATATACATTTAAATGGGGTTAAACATGTTTGAAATTAGAATATGATTTATTTTTTCTCTCTTTACATATATGGGTATATAAATTCGCTTATACCAATTTACCTTCATCGATCTAGTTCTGATTGGTTCGTCAATTCTTAATATCAGCTTCGTTCGTCGATTCGAGTTCTATCTTGCCGTTTGAGTTTCGTGCCTGGATTCCATAACTCCATTTCATTGTCTATTCTCTCTAGCCTCGAAAGGTGAGCACTCACTCACGATTAACGTTCTTTTATTTATTAAATTTGATTTCAATTGAAACGACAATTGAAATATGCTGCTGTTAGTCATTTACATTAATATATATGCTATTTCCTGTATCTGTTCACCTATGACATCTGACACCATTATCTATTGTTTATACGATGATAATTCAGTTTGCTTGATAATTGATTGATTGCTTGTTGTTTATATTGGATGTTAAATTGTAATGTATAAAGTGATAAATGTTATGTAATCGAAGTTGACGTAGGACAGTTAAAATTTTTAATCGACATATGTGTTGAATTTGATTAGTTAATTTGAATAATATGACCCCTTAAATGTTTAATTATTTGACACGTAGAAATGACTAATTACCCTTGAACCATTTGAATTTATGTTGTATGAAATTAAATAGTAAATATCAAATGAAGAACCGTATTAATATTAGTGTAATAATCTTTAATCTACATGAAATGATAATGTAGATTCTAGAGGTAATTATATTAATTTGCACAAACAACAATGTGAATTAATACGATTATTTTGGGATTATTTGAATTGATTATTGGATTGACATTGATTGATGTTATTGCTTGTTTATTTACTTTGACACCATCCCAGTTATCACACTGCAAGTTCCCTTTTGTTATGCTCTGATTTTTGAATTGAATTGGAATCGGGTTGAAATGATAAATACCCAAATTGAACTTTGACCTAGGATAGAGAATTAAATAAAACCCGATTGGTCAATAATTTGATTTAAAAATAAACGAAGATTTTATTTGAATAAATAATATGGTTTTGAAATGAAGTCTAAATTTGAATTTTAATGAAAGGAAAATGTTAATATTTAATAATCTGAAACAAAATATTAACAATGTAATTGATGAAAGAATGTTGTTTAATTTGAGAAATGATTGAATTAAGTTTGAAATTATAATTAAGTTGAAATTATTAAACTTTGAAATTATTTAATAATTAAGTTTTGAATTATTTAATAATTAAATAAGATTGAATGATTTAATGATCAAATTGAATTGAATTCTTTAATAAGTAAAATTGAACTTTTGAATAAGTGAATTTTACGTCGTAAATAATTGAAATTGAGTTTTCTTTATTAATTAAGTTTTTGGAAAATTATTTAAGTAAGTAAATAAGTGAAATTGAATTTCTTTAACAAGAAATAAAATGCGATTAATTGAAATTAATGTAAGACTTGAAATTTAAAGAATTTGGTTTGATGGATTTAATTTAATTAAATTTGGAAGTTTGATATAATGAAGTTGAATTTGAATAATGGATTTAATGAATTGGAAATTTAATAAAAATTGTTTGGAATGATAAGTTAACTTAACGAATATTGAATGAAATCGACTAATGAATTTAAATTGATCGGAATGTTAAATTTAATTAATTTAAATGATTTCGGAATGAAACTTATATACGAACTTGAATCAATATTTGAATTGTTTTAAAAAGAAACTGAAATTGGATTATAAGATTTTGAAATGATAATTTGGAAGTTTTGAAAGTAAATTATGGAAATTGTTTTAGAAAGACAAATGAAATGTTGATTTGCAAATTCTAATTTAAATTGTAATTGATTTGGCTTTGAAATTTATTAAACGACCAATCGGTGAAATAATGACGAAAGTTATTAAAGAGACCAGAATCGGTTAGGGACATACTCACTGTCTAAACCGAAAACCACTTTAATAACCATACATAGAGTATGATCCAGAATGAAGTGGTTGGAATGATGTACGTGATGATTGAAGAAAGAGAACGATAATGGATAGCCTTGACACTTGTGTCAAATTGGAAATGACTAAAACAGGAGCCGTGCCGGGACAAATGGAGGTCAGCTACCTCAAGCGAACACACTTCTTCGAACTACTCATTACTTGTTGTCGATTGGTGCACCCTTGATTTTGGGAGTGTTGTTTCGCGGTGTTGCGGTCGCTGCGGCGATGCGTTCTCACCAGTCCGGATCAGGCAAACGGTAGTTTCACTACCTTGGGTATTGCCTCATGTGCCTTGTCATACTTGTATCCCTATACGCGACCACTACGATTTGTTTTGTACCTTTAGTATATGGATTGCCCTCTGGTGACTTCCGGTTTTAGGGAAACTACGGTCTTGTATATGCTCTTGGGAATAAAAATGTGTTAAGGGTGGAATGGGCCATGACTTAACACTATTTTGATATTTTATATTACTGATAGGCATTATCTACTTATCGTACACTACTACATAGTAGATAGTTTAACGGATCCTTAAAGGATGGTTATTCCAACATCCTTTGAGTTACTTGTATTTCAATTGCTATTTCACTTGAGTTGGATTTATTAATATAAGAATGTTAATCCTGACTCGAGTGTCTTGTGTTTTTGCTTTACGCTCGGGTCAGACTGAGTGCACCAGTATTCGGGACTCACCTTTGAAGTTGGAGCTTTGCTTGAAGATCCAGCCATCTATTCTGCTTTCAGTATTCGATGATTCCAGTGATGTATTCTGATTTGTATCTGATGTATCGTATTACTCTTCCGTTGTATCTGGTTTAACTCTGATGTAATTTATATATTTATATAGTAGCTTCATGAACTACTATCTCTTTTATTTCCGCTGCAATTATTACTCTGTGTCTGTGATCTGTGATTATTTATTTACTGTATATGTTTAGTTTTACCAAATTTAAATTAACAACGCGGTATTTTGAGCAATTCAATTCCGGCATGAGTGTCTACCTATACACTTATAATGGATGCGAATGGTCCAAAATAGCGGGTCGTTACAGTGTGTGTGTATATATATATAAGAGTGTACTTGTTATTTCTTATATAATGATTTTTAAATGGTTTTAAAAATAGATGATTTTTATAAAAGCTTATATATAGAGCAAATAATTTTCCAATTATTGTATATAAAGAAATAATAAATAATATTATTCAGAATATTTTTGAATGTGATCTTATTTTAAAATAAGAGTTGTTTGAAATTTTTAAAGGAATTTGTTTTGAATAAAAACCAAGGGTGGTTTAAAAATATGACCTAGTGGGCTAAGAAATAAATATGTATATATGTATGGATACACATAATATCAAAAATGAATTGGAATAAACTCTAAGTTGTTGAGTTTTGATTTTCCCTGGAGTGTGGTCTAAAAAACCCAAAGTGAAATATGTTTTTGAACTTATAAGTAAGAAAAATATTGATAGAAATTTGAAATTTGAAGTGGGAATTCAAATTTGAGCAAGATTAACGGGATTAAATTGAGATTTAACTTAAGGAAGTTAAATAGGTTGGTCTTGAAAGGGAGTTATATAAGATCTCAAAGCGGGTTTGAGTTCTGGGAATGTGTGATGAATGCTATTGATGGATGTTTTATATAAATTGAATGTTTATATATTTTGTCACATCCTGCTATCATCCTGTTGTTATTTTTAATCTAAGAAACTGCGAATTGGAATGTTTAAAATGAATTAAGAAATGGATTGAAATGATATACACCCATGGCAGATATAAATGGAAATGAATCTTTAATTTGCAATTATTTAAATAATTTTGATTTTAAGAAATTAAGATGAAAATAAAATCACTTTGAACTTAAAATTTAAATTGTTTAAAAAGAGATTTTAACTCTTACTTGAAACTTGAAATAGTAATTTAAATGAATATTTGAAATTTGGATTCAGAATTAAATTTGTTTTAAAAATTTAGGTTGTTAAATTAAAAGTAATGGTTAATTTGATTTAAGGAATTAAATCAACATTTGAAAATTTAACTCGAATTTATATAATTCGAGATGGTTTAAAGTGAGATTGAATTTGGAATTTGTTCAAATTGAAATTTGATTTAAATAATTTGGAATTGTGATTGAAGTTTGAAGAATTGGTCAAACTCAGCTTTATTTCTTATTAATTACTAGCATCCTTATTTATAATACATACCCAAGACTCTATCTTATGGTAACTCTAGAATTGCGAAAACAACAGGAAATCTTCCGAAGATATATCCCTTATTACATACCACTCATAACATCTAATCAAATATTGCGGAAACAGCAGGAAATCTTCCGAAGATATATCCCTTATTACATACCACTCATAACATCTAATCATATATTCTAAATATAGCATAATATCCTAATCATATATCATAATATCTAATCATATATTCTAAATATATCTCAATACCCCCCCTCAAGTTGGAGCATGAGATTCAAAAATGCCCAACTTGGAGAGAAGAAAATCAAATTGAGCCTTGCCGAGAGCCTTTGTAAATATGTCCGCCAACTGTGATGATGTCGAGACATGAGTAGGAGATATCAAACCTTCATTGATCACATCACGAACAAAGTGACAATCAACCTCGATGTGTTTCGTCCGCTCATGAAAATCAGGATTCTTTGCTATATGTAACGCCGATTCACTGTCACAAAATAATTTAATAGCTTTAGGATGATGCACACCCAAACTCAACAACAACCCTTTTAGTCACTTCAATTCGCAGTTAATTGCAGCCATAAACCTATATTTGGCTTCCGCGGAAGACCAAGATACCGTATGTTGTTTCTTTGTCTTCCAAGAAATAGGAGATTGACCAAGGAACACAAGCCAACCTGTCAACGAGCGACGAGTAAGAGGACAAGCCGCCCAATCCGAATCACACCATCCTTCCAAGGTCAACTCACTTTCAGCACGGAGCCAAATACCCTGACCCGGAGTCCCTTTCAAATAACGCACAACCCGGAGAACCGCTTCCCAATGTTCAATTTGAGGTGCTTGCATAAATTGAGACAAAATATGAACTTAATAAGCCAAGTCCGGTCGAGTAACCGCAAGACTAATCAAACGACCCACAAGTCGTCGGTATGATTCAGGATCTGCTAGAAACTCTCCAGTTGCAAGACCTAGCTTATGATTTTGTTCTATAGGAAACCCAATCGGTTTTGCCCCCAATAAGCCTGCTTCAGAAATAACATCCAAAGTATATTTGCACTGACATAAAAACAAGCCTGATGAACTATGGGCGACCTTAATCCCCAAAAAATATTTGAGATTTCCAAGATCTTTCATTTTAAAACAATCACTAAGATAAGCTTTGAATATGGTAAGCGCAGCGGAATCATTCCCAGAAATAACAAGATCATCAACATAAACTAAGACATTAATCTGAACATCGCCTTTAGAAAATGTAAAAAGAGAATAATCTGAACAAGACTGAAGAAAGCCATACCCTTTCAAAGCCGACAACAATTTTGCAAACCAATAGAACACTCAAGGTTTTGTGTGTCAAATAACCATGAACGTTGCCCTGTAACATGATGGGTTGCTCCGGTATCGATAATCCATGAAGCATCATCAAACTTACCACCCAATCGATTTTTGGGATTTTTACTATTACCAATCACGCTCGAAATAGCTTTCCACTGCTCACTTGTGAACAATTGATCTTCACCATCAGCCATGGCAAATTATTCTTAAAGAAAAAAAATCGTTCTTTGGCTCCGATACCATGAAGAATTGGTAAAACTCAGCTTTAATTCTTATTAATCACCAGCATCCTTATTTATAATACATACCCAAGACTCTATCTTATTGTAACTCTAGAATTGCGGAAACAGCAGGAAATCTTCCGAAGATATATCCCTTATTACATACCACTCATAACATTTAATCAAATATTGCGAAAACAGCATGAAATCTTCCAAAGATATATCCCTTATTACATACCACTCATAACATCTAATCATATATTTTAAATATAGCATAATATCCTAATCATATATCATAATATCTAATCATATATTCTAAATATATCTCAATAAAGTTGAATAAGTTTAAGTTCAAATGGAAATTGATTTGAATTTGGAAAAGGAATTGAAGTTAATTCAAATTGAATTGAAATTGAATCAATTTAAAGGGAAGTGGAATTATGTGATCGAGTGAGCGATCGGATTTGATATTGCGTATGGATGGTATATGTACATCGTACGTGTTTGAATGAAATGGGTATTTTGAAAAGAAATGTAAAAATGATTTTTGAAATGAAAAAGTATATTTTGAAAAATATACGATTAATAAAAGTGGAAGTTGGATATTTCTATGATTGAAATTCACTTTTCGAAGAGTAAGTAAGGTGGTAAATAACTTTATAAGAGTAATCAAACTTGAATATTTGGTTTGACAGAATAAAGTTAAATATATTTTTGTTATATATGATAAACTCCCCTTGTTGAATCTATAGCCAGAAGAAAGGGTTTCTGAAAGTATTTGATGTATAAAAAGGGAATTTATACGAGTATGAAATGATCCAAAGATTTTTAAGGTTATATATATTTATATATATAAAGGATCTTATGAGAATGATTTTGAGAAAAGGTTTTTGGAACCTATGGATTTTGAAAGGCTTTTGATTTTTGGGAAAAATCAATTTTGGAAAATTTGGAAAGCCTAGTTTGAGAATTATCGATTTTGGGATAATCGATTTTGTGTAAAGGAGATTTATATGTGACTCATACAAAGGGTATGATTTGGATGATACTATATGTGTATAGTATAAAATGTTTTGAGAATGGCTTTGGGGAAAAAGGCGCTCCCATGAGATGAACTTCTTAGGAGTGCCACGGGGTGGTACTGCCTTGAGCCCTAAGGGGGGTTCTAAAGTTGATCCTGTGAGGAAGTCGGGACAAACTGAAGTTCCTGAGGATTATGTGGGTAGCGAAAGTCGAGGGCGCTGATGCCTACAGAGGCATTTGGGTTATGCTGTGACGACAGTGTAACTCGATGTCACTGCGATCTATTGTGGACCATAGCGAAAATAGTGTGGAGGTGAGTGTCAACGGTAACGTTTGATTTTGTCGTGATGACAACGTAACCCCGGGTGTAGCTGCGATCTGTAGCGGGTTCCATGGTGTAATCGTGGGGCGCAGAGGCCTATAGTTATCTATGGTTTTGCTGGGATGGCGATGTAATCATCGGGTTAACTGCGACCATGGAGGGGGTGATGATTTCCAAAGCATTCTCACCAAAGATGTTTCCTCTATTTCAGAAATGTTTCTATATTTTCAACAAAATATTTTTTCAAGTATTTTCACTGGGTGTTGAAAACGGGTTTACCAAGTACTTATAGATTTTCAGTCTTACGCATGATCAACGTATGGCCGAATTTCTGTGAGAACAAGGATGGACTGGTTGAGACATCGAGTTATAAAAGTACTTTTATAAAAACCATTTTAGTAATATTATATAGATTTTAAAAATTGTTTTAAAAGTGATCAAAGAGTAATTTTTCTTATAATAAGCATTTTTATAAATTCTGGCTTCGTTACGTTTCGAGGACGAAAAGATTCAAAGGGGGGAGGAATGTGATAACCCGGATTTTGGGCTTCTGATAATTTGATAATTATCTAATTTTAACTATAGAAAACATTGATTTATAGTTGAATAAATAAATCTGATAATAAATATTTATATTTGGATAAATATTTATTTGATAATCTCCTAATATAATTATTTAAAATTGGCAAAAATATTATTTTCAAAATTAAATATGTGTTGTATACATATGTGTTGATTTAAATAGAATTTAAATTTGATTTAATTTGAAATTCAAAAGATAATTATCTTAAAATAAATTGAATTTAAAAATATATTTACACATGCAAAATACAAGTGTTGAGATATTATCATATAATTCAACAAATGTAAGTCATTTAACATAGAAATATACAAGTGTAACAATTGTAATATACATTTGAACAAGTGTCATTTATTTTAATTATTCTAATAAAAAGTAAATGAGATTATATAATATCTTTACTCTCCTCTCTTTCATTTCTTTAATATCCTCATTTCCAAAACAAAGAAAATCAAAACCTGTTAACAACCTAAAACCAGAAACAAATCAAAAGCAAAAGCCTGTAACAAACCAGAAAAGAGAAAATCAGAGAAATCAAATTCAACAACAATCAAACTACTTCAAGCTAAGGCAAGTTCAAATCAGTTTCAAATTATAATCAAGCAGCAGTTCAAATTCTTCCAGTTTCAAGAGCAAAAGCAACTTCCAGTTCATAAAGCTTTCTCTGTTCTCTAAAAACAGGTGAGTAACACCTATTTTAATCTATTATCTCCTGATGCATGTGAAAATACTTGAGTAATATGGTGAAAAATGTCTGAATGGATGTAATCTGATAGCTGATATCTGTGAGTAAACATAAATTCTTTTAAAAGTTTAAACATCTGTAAAACCTATACATGCAACAATTAATTATAGAAATGATTCAAACATGTTTTGCATGGTTTTATAAATGTGTTTGCCTGATTTAAAGATTTGATTTGCTGTGTATATGTGTGAACATGTTTGTGTAAAGAACTTCTAGCCTCTGTTCTTGAATTTCAGACCTCAAACCCTTTCAAAAATTATTTAACTCTTCACTCAAATACTTTCAGGCATTGATTATTAAAGAAACTTTGATTGTAAACAGGATATCATATTTTTTTAAATGTTTTCTAGTGAATTTATTAAGCAATTATTTTGAAAACAAGAAATAACAGTAGAAATAAATTCAAGTCTGAAATTCGATTTTCTAAATTTCATGTTTTGATTTTATAGTTTGATTCGTTTTCAAAAATGATGAATTTGATAATAATCTCTAGATTTTTAAATTCGTATATATTGTGATATTGCAAGTTGAACGATAATCAGTGTTTGGTCAAATTCTAGCGATCACGTGGTTCTGTAGCATCGGGCTTTGGGTCGAAGGTTGCTAGTCGATTGACGATCGATGAAAAAATACTCGGAAGCCTTATAATCACCCGTGGTGGCAGATTGAGGATGATCTTGGGTTTATTTTTTCCCGTTGGGTTCGACGATGTAATTGGGTTCATCGCGACGGCGAGGATGGACCGGACTTGGTCGGAGTAGGTGAGATTGGTGCGTGGGTCTACGGCGTAGGTTTGGGTGGAGTGCCGGGGTCTTCGGTGGTCGGAGATGGCAAGGCGTGGTGGATCTTGGCGATGGGTTCTGGAGCCTGATGTGGTTCATCCGATCATTTTTGAATTTACGAAGTGGTTAGTCGACCTGGGTGATCGAGTCGACTCAGAGGCAGAACGTCGACTTGGGGATGGTCGGAACAATGGTCGGAGGAGGTCTGGTCGCGTGTGCACGTGCACGTGTACATTTTCACGTCTCTGGGTTTTGTTGGTTTGGGAATGATGAGTGTTCCTCGGGTTAGGCACGAGTCATTTAGGAATTTTCTCGAAGTTGAGAGACGACGTGAGTTTGCTCGGGGTTTTTGTTGGTTTAGCTCAAGAATTCGAGTGAATGGCTCGGGTTGGTTCGATGACTAACCAGGTTTTGTGAGATAAGTTAGTATGAACAGTTTTGTATAAGGCAAAGAAATACAAAGTTTTTAAGCAAAGAGAAAGTATAAGATTTAAAAGCTAATGAAAATTTTAATGTGTATTTAAATAAGTGAGTTTTCAAAAGAAAAAATCGAGTTTTAAAACTACCTTCAAAGATTTAATTTTAGAGTTAAATGTTTTCTTTAAAATTTCCTTGAGTTAAAAAAAATGATTTAACAAGTTTATTAAAAAGGAAAAAGAATGTTTAGCCAAGTTAATTAATGTAAGTGATTGTAGGATAGTTAATTACTTAATGACATTAATTATGGTTTAATTAATGTAAGTAATTAAAGATAGTTAATTAATTAATGTAATTAATTGAAGGTTAATTGATATAAGTAATTCAGAATAATCACTTATGAAATTGATTAAGTATAATTACTTATTGTAAGTAATTAAAGGATAATTACTTAATGGAAGTAATTAAGGATTAATTACTTAGTGTAATAAATTAAAGAATTAATTAATGTAATTAATTTAAGGGTAATTAATTAATATAAGTAATTAAGGTTAATTAAGAATGTGATTAATTAAAGATTACTTGCTAAATGTAATTAATTAAAAGAGAGATTAATTAATAAAAGTAATTAGAGGATCATTAATTAATGTAATTAATGAGAATAATTAAAGATTAATTAATGTGAATAGTTAAAGAATAATTAGTTTACTTAATTAATTAAAGGCTAATTATTTGACGTAATTAGAGGATAGTTAATTAAGATGGATAATTAGAGGATGCTTAATTAATTGGATTGTATATAATTAATGTTAAGTAAGTAGGATTAAAAGTAATGTAAGTAATTAAAGTTAGTAATTAATTTAATTGGAGATTAAATTAAGTTAATTAGAGATTGAACATCTAATTAATCTTGCTTACGGATGGTTGAATGGTGTTGGATGATTAGATTAATATCTAGTCTGGTAACTTGTAATGTACCGTGTTATGATATGATGGGTTGAACTGTGATAATATGGGTTATTTATCGATAATAAATTGCTGTGTAGATATGACACCCTGTATTTTAAATTGAATTTTTTACTTAAGATGGTTTTGTATTCGAAGAGATCGGGGTCGGGTATCAGCAAATACCCGAAACCACTTCGATTTGTAATCTACAATAATTCTTTATAAATTTGATTTTAGAAGCAAACAGGCTGGAATGAAATAGTTTAAGTAATATGACTATTTAAACTAAGTAACAATTCTTAGATATTGTTTGAAATAAGTGATTGACTTAAACAAGTTAAGAACTCGTAGAAAGGCATGAGTTACCCTGGTATTCAAATATGTTTACAACTTAGTACTTCAAATTTTATGGGTTTACTCACGCTGGTTTCCAGCCTGACCCGGGTGTTACTTGATTGTAATGCTCAGGTCAGACCAAGTATTACAGATTTTCAGGTTAGGACGTTCTGGAGCTCAGGTGGCGAGCTGGATGGCAGGAACGTATGGAGTATATTCCGCTGTGTATTGGAGTTGTTTTTTTTGGACAAATTGATTATAATTGTCCAGTTTATTGTGTATGGTTGTAACTCTGATGTATTGAATGTAAATTAACAGATATAGCTTTTCTTGTATAAATGCTATTTTTTGACATTATATTTGATCCGCTGCGAATGTGAGATTCTGTGTTTTGTTTTCTGTTTCTTCTTCTACCTCTTTTCTTCTTTACCCTAACAATCTGGAATTTTCGGGGTCGAAAATTTCCGGTCGTTACATAAAACATCTAAGGCGAGGGCCCCTTGAGCAACCACTCGAGTCTAGTAATAGCCATGCCAGAGTGTCATCCTTACTTTCGACTCATGATGGTATCTATGCCTCATTGCCCAACCTAGGGATCATTGATCTTCAAGGGCTAGACTTCAACATCCCTGGATTTCAGGATCTATTTGGTGATTGGGCCACATACCCTTCCTTCTAATCGAGGGCAATGTCGCCTCCTCAGCACTACCAACTAAGCCTAGTCTATAAAATTAATAGGGAATTCCATAACTGCACTTAGAATCACTAGCACAAACACTCTGCATGTGCTTCCTCTGAATTTCCAAGTGGTGAACCTATTTTTTTCTCCATTTCAAGTACCATGGACAAACAAACTATTTTCAGATATTTCAGCGAGAAGCCTGATCAAAACCTCTCTATGTAATGACTAAGCTCCCAACCGTTGCCACACTCCCAATGAATCCCAAAGGAGAGGGAGAGGAGAGAAAAAGAGGAAGAGTATCAGATAGTGTACGTAGTTTGCGCCAAAAACTTCAGAGAGAAAACCAAAATCATGATAAAGACCCTAGATATTGCCCCAAACTCCATGGGGCTCTGAATTCCAACATTCCCGAAGTCAACCTCCACTCGATCGCTGTCAAGACCTTTACTTCAATAGAAGCCATTTTCAACGAGGCATAGTCCATTGCCGCTTCCAGCTTCTTTAGCTCTTGCTGCCAGTTATATCCAGACATCTCATGCTCTTGTCCCTACCTCTTGGGGCAAGACTACTCTTACTATTCCACTTGGCTTGGCTCCCCATAGGCTAAGACCTTTGCATTCTATTTTACCCAAATCCTATTTTCCTGTAACGACTTGCAAATTTGACACAATAAATATTATATTAATTCAAACTATATTTTCAATTAAAGGATCGATCAGGCATTGTATTTATAACCATTGCGTAGGTCTTTCTGAGATGACCGGCTGTGAGTATAAATTAGCTATATTATGAGTTACGGTTTAGAAGATATTGATTTTTTAAGTCTGAAAGTTTTGCACCGCTAATGAATGATTCTCAATGTTCTATTTTTGGAAACTAAAACATGTTTAGTGCAGTTAGTTAAGAGTGTAAACTTCATTCAAAGATGTCATGGGTTCAATCCTGGCCAACAATACATTTTTTGAATTATATAGAAAACTAACAAAAGATAAATATCCATGAAGAGAAATGTTTATACGTCTGAGAGAGATAGAAAAAAAGGTATAATGAAAATGTGTATTGAAAATACATACATACACACACACACAAATACATACATTTATATAAGAATATGTGTGTGTAGCTTGTCTAGTGCAAGACAATATAAATTTTGTAACTATGCAAGAAGTTGAAATATATAAATTATATATTTGTGTATATACACAATATGATGAATGTACTATATGTACCTTGATTTTTGAAGTTTTATATATAATTTGTTTGAGTGTTGATTTCATGTATGATGGGAAACTAATTATAGAAAATTGTAGATATCAAGTTCTATATCTGGAGTTTCGGTTTGTAAGGCTTACATATATTTATATGTTCTATGCAAATATATATATATGTGTGTGTGTGTGGGTGGGTGTATTCTCTATATCCTATTTATGGAATTTTATTCAAAATTTGAATGTATATTTGTTTACTATATAAGCATTGTGGGAAATTAATTACTTGGGATATCAATTAATTTTACATTAATAAGCATTGGTGGAAGTTATTTATTTATTCTACAGTTATTGGAAATAAAAGGGGAAAATCAAAATTAAACATATTTCTTCCTTCCTCCTTCCTTCCACCTTCCTTTTTACATAACTATCATTATAAATATATGCAAATCCCAAAACAAAAAGGGGAGAGGAAAATTGAAGTTTTAGAGAAAAGGAAAGAAAAGAAAGAAAATAATAAAAGAAAAAAATCGAAGATTGAGTAATAGAGGAAAATAAATGTTAAAAGTCATAGTTAAGGAAGGCCTAAAGATATAAACAACAAAATCGAGGCTAATCTATTCAAGGTTTGGGAGAGATTTTGGTTGAAACCAAGGAAGGTGCTACTCTTGATTGTTTTGCAATGGATTAAGGTAAATTTATTTCTGAGTTGATTAGTTCAATAATTTGAAAATGAAATTTTGTTTGGATTTACATTTTTGGATGGTTTTATCATTGGTCATTTGTAGATGTTCGTATTTTTGAGTTTTATTATGATTGGGCTAAATTTCACATTGATTTAATTATTACAACACCATGACATGTTATATTCATATTATTTTATGTCAGTGGTTTATAGTTAGATATCAAATATTTTGGTGAATATAGACGCACTAATTGTGAATTTCTAGGAAATTCATAAATGATAATTATTAGATGATTATTGAATGAACCGTTTTAAAAAATTACTATGATAATCATTTAATTTGGTATTAAAAGAATTTTTTATTAAAAAGAGAAAACATCATATTTAAACAAGTAATGGTAAAATGTAATTAAGACGATTAAATGAGTTAATATTGAAAAGAAAGGCTTTAAAATTTAATAAATTATTTTTATTAATTAGTTTAAAGAAAATTTTGAAAATTTTATTGTTATTTATAAAGAATGGTATAATTTGATAAATAATAATGTTATTCTGAAAAGAAAGTATTATTTTGAGTAAATAACAACATAAGCATTTTATAGAGTTTATACAAAGATATTATCATTATTATCTGAATTATAAAAATAAGAGATTTTTGTAATATTAGTAGTAGCAGCAGTAGTGATAATAATGTGTTTTCAAAAGTATTTTGGGTCGGGTCATTAATATTCAGAGGTAAATAACAATAAATGGAGTTTTTAGGTTTGAAGTGGAATATTATTATTTTGAGTTTAATAGTAATAAACTGATTGTGAAAGAAAATAAAGTGGTCTATGTAAATATTATTATTTTAATGCAAAGTAATAATATTATGGTTTTTGAAAGTAATTTGACGTAAATTACTCTTTTTATTAGATTATAATGTTTTAAGGTATTTTAAGAAAAAGAAAAACAATAAAGTATTTTAGAAGTATAATATCTTTTTTGTAGAATTATTATTGTTTTGAGAATAAATAAATAAAGGTGCTTTTATAATAAACAATAATAAACAGAGAAAATGATGGTCGTAAATGTAATGTTTTGAATGGTTAATTATTGATTTGAATTATCACATGACTGTTTTATGACGATGGAATCCCATTAGGATGTAGATGTGATATTTTACAATTATTACTATTAGATAATGGGTAGTTAATTATGGTTTTGACTGTTCGGATGATGTTGATGTTGGTGTTACTAATGTTGATTGATTCGTACACATTTGATGATCTAAAATTTGCGTTACTAATGTTGATGACTTAGTACACATCTAATGGTTGATTATTGTGTTACTGATATTGATTAGTTAATACACGTTGGATGATATTGATATTGTATTACTAATATGAAGTATTTTGTATATATTTATTTTAATTTATACTTTCATTAATGATGTGTTAATAATAGCTGATGAGTAATATATGTGTGGATTTAATCGTTGTTGTTAGTTGTAGTGATGTTTGGGGGTAATGTAAAATATTGTTGATGTTTAATGGCAATGCTGTTATTAATTATGTTACCCCATATTTACGATGATTGATTGGGTTGACATAGTAAAGATGGTGTTTTCTACTTGCATTGGTTGCATGGATGCAATTGTTGTTATGTGCTAACAAGTATTAGAATGCATGATAATAGTCGGAAATAGAACTATGTAAGCTTGACCCTAAAAAGGTATGTAGGTAGTCTTTTTCTATGCAATAGCCTACAGTTCCCTTGTGATCGGGGAGTTTAGAATTTGGCACAGTTTAAACATAGTTGAAACAATTTTTCTCTTTCTTTCCATGCATTTGTAAAGTCTGCATGTGTAAGCAAAGGAGGGAAAAAGAGGTCTTAATACATAAGACATCTATAGGTTGTCTAGTTAAATTATTTTCTCGTATTACTATTGTATTCCTTTTTATAGATCAAATAATAATTGACATACAAGAAAATAAAGATGTTTTATTTGTTTATTATACTAGACCTTGTGTATTTGAGGTATATGTATTCAATTAAACTCCATTATGAGGTTTTTCTCTTACCCATATTGTACTTAGATTTTAAATTATAAAACCCAAGGTCCACTATTGTTAATGTGTGACATTAGTTGCAAGCATATTTTTTTATGTCGTTTGTAATCAATTTTAGACATTAAAAATAGTTGGTCGTTATTGCCCCTCACCTCCAAATGCCAACGAAGGATATTCCTGCTACCACAACAACTATTCTCCATTGCCCCTCGCTTACTTCTCCACCAGAGATGTAGCTCTAACATCCCGACATGGACTTAACCGCGGTCCATTTTAATTACACTCTATCAACATCCCAGACAAAGACTAGACACAGATCATGCAATCTATCGAACTGTGGTTGAGTAATGCAAAACCTTGTGGAAACGTATAAAAGCTTGACTGAGGTTAATAGGAAGAACCACATCAACCTACAGACGGCTAAAATAGAATAGAAATATGAAAAGGAAATCCGAATGTATTTGTCGAATCAACTTGAAAACGCTAAAAAGTGATAAAGGCCAATGAGGAAGCTTTTAAAGATGAATAGTGTGATTACCAGGCAGCGATCCAAGCTTAATGAACAACATATTTTTTCTCCAAGGAAAAGTTGAGTAAGCTCACTTCAGAAATGATGAGCTAGCCAAAGAAATAAAAAAACTTAAGGCTATTATTGACGCCAATACCTTAAAGCTTGCCACGGCTGAGGCAAAGATCAAAAAGTTGAAGTTGGTGATTGACAAATAAGAGTATGATGCCAAGAAAGCTGTTGAGCTCAAAGCTTAAAAGAATGATATTTGAAAGGGAAGAACAAAGGGATTGAAGATAAGGTTGCTACACTCGACGCCCAGCTTGCCCATGCCATCAAGAAATATGAGGACTTCCAGGAGTAAGTTATAGGTACCATCTTCCGCTGCTATGCTAACATCTTCAAATCCAAGGGTCCAAGGTGACTGGGAGACACCTACCCTTGAGTCCGCACAAGTGTTTATGATGAAGTGGTTAGGCAAGAGTAAGAAAAGGATGAAAATGAGAGGGATAATTTTTATGAAGATGAACTTAAAGAAACCCTCTTTGAAGATGAAGATCTGGAAGCCCTTGAAAACTGCAGAGCACAACTAACACTGAAACAATTACTTACAAATGCCTATTGAGGCTCCTGCTCTTTCTATTGAGGATCGTCAGTTGGAGATTCCAAATGCCATGGTTGCCAGCTTTGAAGATGTGGCCATTCCTATGTCTGTGCCACCTTCGTTCTTCACTACTAGGTATGTAATCTTGAATTCCCATTATTTCCTGCATTTGCTTTAGCAAATTATGCATTATCTCTATCTCTAGAAGAGGGGATAGATTGTTACTTTTTCCACTGAGTTTACTCCTCCTTCCGAAGGTATTTCCTTGGAATCTCTAGTGATTGGAGGACTTTGACTTCGAATTATTCAAAAAGCAAAGCTAAGTTATATCGTCTTGTAGGCTTGTTACATATCAACAAGCCCTCGCACTGTTCCATGCAGTTTTCATCACTCTAGACCCTGATGCTTCTATAACTATAGTAGCAGTTGTCTCATCTTCCTTCATTATTCATACCTCCTTTACTATGCCCAGCCTCGATGCAGTTGCTAAACAAATAGAGTTTTGAAGGAGACAGACGAACCAAGAACTTCTTTAAAAGAGGGGGATGATGCCCTTGTGCCTCATACTTTAGGGCCCGAGCCTTCCAAGGAGGCCAAGCTTGCCAAATCCACCACAAAGCTCTTCAAAGTGAGGATCGAGCTTGGTGTGATCGTTCCTCCACCGCCCTTGTCTCTCTCCCTTTTATTATCCTCTATTCCTTCTATGCCATTTCCAACTCCACTAATCTACGGTGTTATCCAATCGTCAAAGCATAAACATATCACATCATCCATCGACGATCCTTTAACCACTGATGAAGACATCACACCTCCCGAGAGGAGCATACCATCTGTTTGCACAAAAAATGGACAAACACCTCAAAGTTGTTTGATTTAGTAGATCTTATGTTGTTAGTGATTTGGATGACATGCAAATATATGAAAAGCAGGGGCTAAACTGAAAAAAGACACACAGATTTATAGTGGTTCGGCCAGAACGTGCCTACGTCCACTTTATATGTTATTTCTCCTTTAGATCTCAGATTACAAGTACAAAGCTTTGGTACAAGTATCTAAAAGCGTTTGAAAGTTCCTTCCGTGCTTGAGCTCTCAAAACTCGTCCCCCATTGTTGTACCCCTGCCCCTCTATTTATAGAGTGAGGCTGGGGGTAGGGGTCCTGAATGTTTATAACTGCTGGTGGGCCTGGGCTGAAGCAATCTGGCCTGGTAGCGTTCCGGTTCGGCGAAGCTTTGGTTCGGCCGTGCTTGGAGTGAAGGATGGAGAAGCCTGGGTTCGGTGGTCTCCTGGTTCGGTGTAAGGTGGTCCGGTGTTGGGTTGGTTCGGCATTGGGTTGTTGGAGTTGTGGTTCGGCGAGGCCTTGGACCGGTGGTAGATGGCAGGTGAGTTGGTTCGGTGGAGCTGGTTCGGCAGTGAGATGCCGTGAACTTCTATATTTGAGAGTGCCGAATGAGCTATTGTACTGGGAATGCCGGATGAACCAAGGTATCTTGAATGCCGAATGATATTGGGAAGGTGAATGCCGAATGAAACTTTAAACCTTTGATACCGAATGGACTTTTATACTTGAATCATGAGTGAAATCCCAGACTTATATACGCTTGCTGGCTGCTTCTTCTTGGTTCAGTCGTGGAGGAAACGCACCCAACACTGATATTCCAATTTTGACCAAAAATGGGATAACACTTTGCCCCCCAAAACATGACTTGCGGTAGGAAGACGTGTTTTGTAATGCCATGAGTTGGATGTTCGTATCCTGTTAACAACCTGTAAAGAGCTTGATAGTTTTATATGGCCCCAAATGACGACCGTTCGGGATCGAGCTACTTGGGATGAAGCGCGACCGTTCATGGTCAAGCGCCTAACTTCAAATGACGACCGTTCGCGATCGAGTCATTTGAGGTGAAGTGCGACCGTTCGCGGTCAAGCGTCTAAATCCATGCGACGATCGTTCGAGATCGAGTCATTTGCGGTGGAATGTGATCGTTCACGGTCAAGCGCTTTACTTCAAATGACGACCGTTCGGGATCGAGCCATTCGAGGTAAAGTGCGACCGAGCCCGGTCAGAGGGCGGACCTCAAATGGCGACCGTTCGCGATCAAGCCACTTGGGGTGAAATGTGACCGTTCGCGGTCAAGCGCCTTACTTCGAATGACGATCGTTCGAGATCGAGCCATTCGTGGTAAGGTGCGACTGTTGGCGGTCAGGGGGTGGACCTCAAATGGCGACCGTTCGCGATCGAGCCACTTGGGGCGAGATGAGTTGTGCCGTTCGAGGCGAGTTTGTGACTGTTCGAAGTCGGGTGCCGTTCGCGGCGAATTGTGACCGTTCGCGGTCGGGGTGCCGTTCGAGGCGAGTTGTGACCGTTCGCGGTCGGGGTGCCGTTCGAGGCGAGTTGTGACCGTTCGCGGTCGGGGTGCCGTTCGAGGCGAGTTGATGTGTGCCCGGGGGGGACTTAATACCATCCAAACCAGATTCACGTTCGGGTGAGTTTCTGGATTGTCTGTTGTGGCGGTTTATCACTATCTCAGAGCATGCCTAGGGATCGTTCGCGATCCCGTACATGTGTAAGTAGCTTAGCCATTTTAGAATTATCAAAACCAAATATCCATTCAACTGATGAAATCTAAAATAGAAATGTTTAGCAAAGTCAAATCAAAATTTAAGAAGTAGAGAACAAAAGCAAAGCAGTGACGTCGGAGTGCAAACGCCTATATCGATGTGGTTTATAGTTGTATCAGAGCATGCCTGAGGATCGTTCGTGGTCCTGTACATGTGTAAACAACTTAACCGTATCAGTGTGGAGTTTGCTGCTCGTTCGTCGTTATCTCGATCAATGGATAATAAGATGACGTCTCGATCCTGAGCCGTCTTCAGTTGGTGCGGGCGGTGGTCGTTCTTATTCCGCCGTTGTGGCCCTCCGAAGTATGCCTTGTTGGCAACGAGGTATGCTTCGCTCAAGAACTTGTGTTGGTGAAAGCAAATTTGTCGGCATCAAATTCTCATTTCTTTGGATGTCTGACAGATGTTAACTGAGTGAGGGGCTTCGCATGCTCCTTGTTTCTGGTCCTTGGTGGTTGCCCCCAGCTATTTGCTTCATGGTAGAAGGAAAGTTTGAATGAGAGGACGCCTCTTGGCTGCCCCCTTGCTGAGTTCCTTCCATAGCGCTTTTCCTTGTATGAGGCTTCTTCGTCTTCTAAAAGCTAGATCTAGGAACCCGTTTTCTGGATCTAAATTTCTTCTTTCAGATCTGAGATTCCCTTGTTCTTCTCAGTGAAAGCACCAAAAATGTTTGCACAAAAAATGGACAAACACCTCAAAGTTGTTTGATTTAGTAGATCTTATGTTGTTAGTGATTTGGATGACATGCAAATATATGAAAAGCAGGGGCTAAACTGAAAAAAGACACACAGATTTATAGTGGTTCGGCCAGAACGTGCCTACGTCCACTTTATATGTTATTTCTCCTTTAGATCTCAGATTACAAGTACAAAGCTTTGGTACAAGTATCTAAAAGCGTTTGAAAGTTCCTTCCGTGCTTGAGCTCTCAAAACTCGTCCCCCATTGTTGTACCCCTGCCCCTCTATTTATAGAGTGAGGCTGGGGGTAGGGGTCCTGAATGTTTATAACTGCTGGTGGGCCTGGGCTGAAGCAATCTGGCCTGGTAGCGTTCCGGTTCGGCGAAGCTTTGGTTCGGCCGTGCTTGGAGTGAAGGATGGAGAAGCCTGGGTTCGGTGGTCTCCTGGTTCGGTGTAAGGTGGTCCGGTGTTGGGTTGGTTCGGCATTGGGTTGTTGGAGTTGTGGTTCGGCGAGGCCTTGGACCGGTGGTAGATGGCAGGTGAGTTGGTTCGGTGGAGCTGGTTCGGCAGTGAGATGCCGTGAACTTCTATATTTGAGAGTGCCGAATGAGCTATTGTACTGGGAATGCCGGATGAACCAAGGTATCTTGAATGCCGAATGATATTGGGAAGGTGAATGCCGAATGAAACTTTAAACCTTTGATACCGAATGGACTTTTATACTTGAATCATGAGTGAAATCCCAGACTTATATACGCTTGCTGGCTGCTTCTTCTTGGTTCAGTCGTGGAGGAAACGCACCCAACACTGATATTCCAATTTTGACCAAAAATGGGATAACACCATCCAAGTATAGATGCTAAAGGAAATTGGCTACAAAACAAAGGAGGGACTAAAAGGGAGGAAAGAGGTGAAAGCTCTGATCACTTTTGAAGAGCTTTTGTTGTTTTTGTCCTTTTGGTCCTTTTGGTTTTCCGATGTACGTATGTCATGGTTGCGAGGGTCCGGCCCCTTTGAGTCGTATATAAAAGATAAAGTAATAATATATGATTTTTATTCAAATCCATGTTCTTTACTTTTATCACATCTTTTATATTCTATACCTATGTACTGATTGTGTTTGTGATTCGTGTAACGCTTTTATTTACCATAACTCTGTACAAATTAATAAACTTCCGCAATTACCTAGTATTTGTTTCTTTACTTAGTTTTATTTACTATTGGTCAAACATATTCCACTCAATTATAAATAAAATTTTGTTGTGGCATGCTTATTGAAATTATAAGGGTTTCCTCCTCTTTTTACACAAGCTCCAGTATAATTTAGTATTTGTACTTATGAAAGTTCAATTATTCCCAGATGCCTATCTCCTGATAACGGTGTTTGTGACACCTATCTCTAGACATCTATATCTGACCATGCTCTCTCATGCGTTGGTAAAAGATAAGATTTCTAGGGGAAAATTACATGATGTGCCCAAGTCTGTTTATACTCCAAAGAACCAATCATGGTTCAAAGGAGTTCATCAATATCTATCTCCAGGTACCTAGACAACCGATTTTAAATAATAAAATGTTCAATCTACTACTGATCCTTTGGTACAAAGTTAGACATAATGAATATAGTTCCATTGATTCAATAGGATAACTTTTATTCCGAATCCAACAGCAATTGTTACTTAATTTCATCCAATTCGAATGAAAATGCCTAATATAATGTATGACATCAAGTAAAATAATGTGCAAATGCTCGCTATTCCATGTCCATTGATCCCCATCAACTATTATTAGCTTGAAAGTACCATCTCTAACCTTTTGTCCTATCATATAAGGTCCTTCCGAATTCAGATAAAGTGCCTCTATATGCAGAAAGTCCCATTTCAGAATGAGGTTGCTTATCCAAAAAGTACAGTTTTAGACCTTAACGCTGAACTACTTTGCTACTTTTTGCTAGTAAGCAGCTACACATAGATTTATCTGTTCTCAGTTTTCCTCCCCCAAGTCGAGGGGCGCTAGCAATAGCTCCTCATTCACCTTAGGGTCATATTGTATCCGTCTTTGAGAAGAGACTTCCACTTCAATTGGTATCTTGGCTTTAATTTTGTAAGCCAACACGAATTGAGTGTGTCCAGTTGCATACTTTTGGGTTATCCAACAATCCCGTGATGCTAATATCAACTCATCCACCTAGTTGCTCTTTCCTTGCTTTAGTCATTTCTTTATGATGTGATGATCTTGCTTATCATTTCCATCTATCATTCACTTACAAATGTGCTACTGTCGAATTGCTCTTTCAATTCGATATCGAATGCAAAATTCACAAAATTGCACATTTTCGAATTGAGTTCCATTGTCTGTTATGATTTTCAGTGGCACTCTGAACCTATACTTTCAAATCTAGGATTTCAAACAAAATCATGAATTGACATCTTGGTCTGTATCTCTGGTAGAGATCTTAAGATCTCGGGTAAGAGGATTATCAAATAAATAAAAAGCATGTTTGAAATCTTTTCCCCAAATGCAAAATGTGGATCAAGACCTTGGAAGAGATGAAGAAAATTTAAAACTCTGTTCGAACCTATAAAAGAAATTCTTCACTAAGAAATCGTTCATTTCTGCTGAAGTTATCATGGTAAGGGGCTGCGCCTCATCTTATTTTCTAAAGCCCTCCACAACTACAGTTACATATTTTACTCCTCCATGAGACATTAGCAGCACTCAAATGACAACAATTCCCCAAATTCAACAAAGATGGGTTAACCATCTATGTAAGGTTGTTAGGTGGGGCTCTCGGTATCTTCGTAGACCTGTGACACCTGTCACATTTCTTTGAGTATTCTACGGCATCTCGTTTGATGGTTAGCTAGAAATATCCATAGTGAAGAACCTTCTTTGCTAAATCCTGCACCCAAACATGGTCGTTATAACTTCCTTCAAGAACACCCACTAGGATTTTCATAGCTTTATCCTTATCGATGCATCTTAACATGGGGTAGAGAATCCTCTTTGAAATACGAATTCATCATCCATACTGCAGCATGATACATTATGCAAAAGCTTTTGCTTTTCATTTTGACTGTTTAAAAGAGTTTCATTTAGCAAATAATCCTTGAATAGAGTTATCTATGACTCCTACTCCTTGATCTCTATGATGTAATCAACATCCCTTCCATTTATCGTTGTAGATTTCAACACCTCTACTAGAATGATCCCTAATAGTTGAGCATCAATAGAGCTAGCTAGTTTGGCTAATAAATCTCCATTCGTATTCTCCTCTCTGGGGTGTGCATTATTGTGTAGTGCTCGACATCATTTGAAAGTTCCAACACTTTTGATAGGTAAGGGGAACACCTAATAGTGGAGCATCGTTATAGCTAGCCAATTTGGCCAATAAATATGCATTTGTATTCTCCACTCTGGGGTGTGCATTATTGTGTAGTGCTCAACATCATCCAAAAGTTCCAACACCTTTGATAGGTAAGGGGAAAGTCGCACAGCCTTAGCCAAGAAGTCCTTCTTTACTTGGAAAACCACCAGTTGGGAATCACTATAGATATGCTTTATCCGCACGCTCAACTCCTTAGATATCTTGAGTCCCACTATTAGTGCCTTGTACTATGCTTCGTTATTAGTAACACAGAACTCAAGCTTCAATGCATAACAAATCCTTAGATCTTCCGAAGTATCCCAAACTACTCCTGTTTTAGAACCATAGTGTTGGTTGTGCCATCAACGTATATTTTCTTTTGAGAAAGTTCAACCAATTCCTCTATCACTTCATCATCTCGAATGGTGAATTTGACAATGAACTTCATCAATGCTTGTCCTTGAATCGCTTTCCTTGGGTGATAAGTAATTTCATACTAACTCATCTTGATATTCAATTTTTAATAATCATCCCGAAGTTTTAATGCAATGAAATACCTGCATAAGAGATTGATCCATCAACACTCTTATCGGATGAACGAAGAAATAAGTCTATGCCTCCTCAACAAAATCAACAAGCACTGCACCAAATTTCGAATTTTGGATTTCTCTTTTCCACACTAGTGAACTGCTTGTCGACATACTATAATGGCCTTTAGATTTTTCACTTCTTCTGTAACACCTCGTAAAATTTAATAAGGAATTAAGTAATTAAAATAAGGTTAAAAATGGAAATTTTGCAAATGCCAGAATTTGACCACAGGAGTTGCACCATTGCGTCCATGCCGATTTTCCAATCAATTTTCATATATAATTTGCTGAAAACTGAGTCTGTATGAAGTAGTTATGTATGTTTGAAGTTTTCAAATTTAAAATGTAAATAATTGAATTTGAATTTGAGTTTAAAAATATGAACTTTGAATTTCAAAAATTGAATTTGAAAAGTTAACGTTAAGAGAGGCTGTTAACCCAAAAAGTGGATCAACACCCTAGATTGAGTGTGAAAGCACCAACCATGTTTATCAAGGCAAATAGAATAGAGACATGAAGTAATAACTTACAGATAAAGTAAAAAAGACAAGAGAATTTTTATAGTGGTTCGGCTGTTAACGAAGCCTACGTCCACTTTATAACTTTTCTTATTGACTGACTGCTATTACAAATTGAATCTGATTACAATGCAATTGAATTATGTTAGTTGGATCAAGTCACCAATGTTAGAGTTCACTAGAGAATCACGGTGAACCATGTAGATGATCGTTGTGTGGAAGAAGAAGAATGAAGAATAGTTTATGTAGAGTTTCGGTAGCCAGACTAGAAGATCCTGTTTATATTGCAAGTAGGATTGTATTTATAGGGATTGGAGAGCTATTGGGCTAGGCCGCCTTGCCAGATGCTTGCAAATGACCATATGAAGGTGCACTGAAAGTTTCACAGCAAACATAATCAATTTAATGGATCGCTAGAGATCCATACGCTATGGATTACTAGCGATCCTTAGCTTTTGGCTTGCTAGTGATCCAATTGCTTGAGATGCTTCCCATCATCCTCCCCTTTGAAGTTTATGGCAATCTGGCAAAATCGTATGGATCGCTAGGGATCCATAGTGTATGGATCGCTAGCGATCCATAGTGTATGGATCGCTAGCGATCCATAGTGTATGGATCGCTTGCGATCTATGTACTTAGTGGATTTTTGAACTTTGTCTTTTGGATCACATTTGTTATCTCATGTTGGTGTTCCCCATGTAATTTCATAGCTTGTTGCCTTGTTTTGAAGATGATCTACACACTGGTTGCATTAGACCGCTGATTGAATTAGACGAATGCTTGCTTATCGATTTAACTAGCTCGGAATTCCATCAAAATTAGCCATTATCCTTAGAATATCTATTGGACCATGATGCAAGAGGGTTAGTGGATCTACAAGTGAACATTATGGATCGCTAGCAAGCCAAAAGCTATGGCTCGCTAGTGATCCATCAAATTGATTTTGTTCGCTGTGTAACTTTCAGTGCACCTTTGTATGGTCATATTCAAGCATCTGGCAAGATGGTCGACCCAATAGCTATCCAGTCCCTATAAATATAATCCTACCTACAACATAAAATGGATCTTCTGGTCTGGCCGTTGAAACTCTACAGAAACTATTCTTCATTCTTCTTCTTTTACACAATGGTCATCTACAGAGTTCACTGTGATTCTCCAGTGAACTCTAACATTGGTGACTTGATCCAACTAACATAATTCAATTTCATTGTAATCAGATTCAACTTGTAATAGCAGTCAGTCAATAAGAAAAGTTATAAAGTGGACGTAGGCTTCGTTAACAGCCGAACCACTATAAAAATTCTATTGTCTTCTTTACTTTATCTGCAAGTTATTACTTCTTGTCTCTATTCTATTTGCCTTGATAAATAGGGCTGGTGCTTTCACACTCAATCCAAGGTGTTGATCCACTTTTTAGGTCAATATTTTGGTGCTTTCACTGAGAACCCAACTCAGGGCTTAGATCTAGCCATCTACTTTGGATCAGATAGGTTCAGAAGTTAGATCCTTAACCTTTGCTTAAAAGATCTGTTGCTCAGAATCAATGGCTCTAAGAAGTAAAAGAACTACTTCTAGAAGATCCGTAGGGGCAGTAATCGCCGGAGAAGAGATGAATAATCAACAAATCAAAGTAAATAGCATCAACGTAGGAGATCAGGAGCCAGGATCTTCTAATCAACGCGAAGTTGTTACAAGAGATGAATTTAATAAAATGGTTGATGAAATCAATCGGAAAATGGAAAGCAGTCAGAGAGCTCTTATGGATAAGCTTAGTGCCCTCTTGACCTTACAATCACATCCTGCTCCAAGAACCAGGAAGAACCCGCGGCTTTCTTAGAACAAGAAAATTCTTCTGTTTTTGGTCTAAGAGAAGAAACGAGAAGTAGCCGCAAAAAGGAGCGATAGATGGAACCATGGGAATCAATGTAGAAGGAAACACAAATACTCCACTGACCTCAAGGCAACCAGCTATGAACTTGAACCTAGGAGCGAAGACCTCAAAAGAGGATACAACCATGGACCTCTCCGACTTAGAAGATGGAGAGCAATTTAACGACGGCAAGTTAGAAGGAGATGCCAATGCATTCGATAATGCCAGGAATGTCCAAACTGCCCCGGTCAGGCCAACCATAAACCAACCAAATCCCGAGGGAGTGGCTCTTCCGAAGACAGGAGAGCCTAGGCTTCAGCCTACTCACCAAGACCGTTAGCTAAGTCAAAAACTTGGTATAGTGACTGACAACCGACCCCAGTATACCAGACATCGGAGGCATATATCACAGATATGGTCAAGTGACTAATGGATGAGAATAAGGATAGAAGAGATGATGAGTGGGGATCCGCTCCAAGTCGGACTTCCTTCACTGATGAGATCTTGAATGAGCGTTACCCAGAAAAGTTCACCGTGCCAACTATTCCATCCTATGACGGAATAAAAGACCCAAAACCCCATTTGCACAAGTATGGTTGGTACATGGGCGGAGCAAATGCTTCAGACGCTGTTCGATGTTGAATTTTCCTAATTTTTCTGGAAGGAATTGATTCCATGTGGTTCACTAGGCTCCCGTCGAGATCCATCTCCACTTTCGACCAGCTAGCAACAAGATTCCTTGATCAATTCAGACTTCACACAGCGCGACCCAAAGACGTAATTTCCTTGTCTGGCCTATTCCAGGGACGAAATGAATATCTGAAGTCTTTTATGAACTGGTTCAATACCGCAGTGATGAAAGTAAGCAATCCAAACGAGAATATGGTTTTTATGGCCTTGGTCCGCGCCATTCACCCCGAAACTGAGTTCGGGAAATGGATCAAAATGAAACAACCTACCACTATGAAGGACTTCAGTCGTAAGGCGAGTCAATACTTGAGACTGGAAGAGGCGCAGGAGGTAGAAAGGAAGTCTACTAGCTTGCAACTGATGAATGTTTGGCTGAGTGACATGGCAATGAACAAAAACATAATTGCCTCCGGGACCGCTGAAGAAAGTGCGGGAAAAGACAGAAATCAAAAAATGAAAAACCAGAATTCCAACAAACAAAATGGTAACGATAAGCGACTTAAAGGCTTCAGACCCAAAGATTACACCCCACTCAATGATACTCCAGAAAACATCTATCTTGCAACACAAGGGATAGAGGAGTACAAGGAATCCCCTAAGAAGGAAGCAATTGAACAACAAAAGCGCTCGAGGAAGTTTTGTCGCTTCCACAAGACACATGGTCACAACAGGAACGAGTTCCATCACCTAAAGAACATGATTGAAGAGCTGATTTGGGAAAACAAGCTTCAGCAATACGTGAGAAAATAGCAAAATCCTGACCAACCCATGGCTCTCCAAGCATATAGGGATCGATGAAACCAAGCTGGAACCAACAAAGAGGGATCTAAGCGAACTGACTAGAGACTCATTATTGGAATGATATCTGGAGGACCACATCCCGCACAGAGGAGTTGGGGAGAAATGGAGCGGTATGCGAGCTCGTTAAAGCACGCTCCATATGATTCATGCCTCGTGATTGAAGATGGAGCTCCAACTAAGTAGCAGAAATCTTTGAATGATGATATAGTATTCCAAAATCGGGATACTGAAGGGATTGAAGCTCCAACTCTCGATCCCATGGTAGTGATAGTAGGGATCGGACCCACTGTGGTCCGCACTGTGGTCCGACGAATATTAGTTGACAGCAGTAGTTCTGTGAATATTCTTTTCAAATGCATCTTTGACCAGATGAAGATCAGCATGAAAGATGTATCTGCATGCCAAACAAAAATCCAAGGATTCACTGGCGAACCCAAATAACCCGTCAGGATGATTGACTTGCCAGTAGTACTTAGGGAAGGCGACCGAAGAGTCACCCTCATCCAAACTTTCGTAATTGTAGATGAAACTTCCGTATACAATGCCTTCTTGGGACGGCCCGCACTGGCGGATTTCAGAATCGCTTTATCCCAGTGGTGCCTTACAATGAAATTCCCAATGGCAAATAGAACTAGGTGGTCAAAGGAGATCAATACACCGCCAGTGAATGTTACATCGCAGAACTGCATGAATCCAAAAGAAAAGAAAAAGGGAAGGATGTGGGAAGATCTCTCCACATTCTTGAACCTACCAAATAGCAACTACAAAGCTGCCCTTGCTTGGGGACCATATCCAATTCGACAAGGCTTTGGACCTTAGAAAGAAGGGTTCAGATGAGGATCGGGTAGCACCGGCAGAATTAACGGTGTCTGTTTTTGTCGATATGATGACCCGACGTGGGTATTGAAAATTGGATCGCACCTTGGAAAGAAGATGTGATTAGAACTCACTAAATTTATTCGTGCCAACTTGGATGTGTTCGCTTGGACACATTCCGATATGTGTGGGGTATCGCTAGAAATTGCATGCCACGTGCTCAACATTAATCCCAGGTTTACGCCGGTAAAGCAGAAAAGGCGAAGCTTGGGACCTGAGCGGTCCAAGGCATTGAGAGAAGAAGTACACAAGCTGATGGCCAATTGTTTTATCCGTGATGTGACCTACCCCAAACGTGTATTTAACCCGGTTTTGGTTAAGAAGTTCAACGGGAAATGGAAAACCTGCATCGACTACTCAGACTTAAACAAAGCCAGCCTGAAGGATAGTTTTCCACTGCCACAATTGACCAACTTGTGGACAGGACGGCAGGGCATGAACTACTATCATTTATGGATGCGTACTCAGAATACAATCTGATCCTGATGCATGAACCCGACCAGGAAAACACCAGCTTCATCATCGACCTTGGATTATATTGCTACAGGGTAATGCCATTCGGTTTAAAGAACGCAGGGGCAACCTACCAAAGTTTAGTAAATTCCATGTTCAAGCGTCAGATCGAAAAAACCATGGACGTCTATGTAGATGACATGTTCTTGAAATCACGAGTAGCAGCCCATCACCTAGATAATCTCACCGAAATGTTTGAAATACTCCAAAAATATGGAATGAAACTCAATCCACTGAAATGTCACTTTGGGGTAGCCTCCGGAAAGTTCTTGGGATTCATAGTGAGCGCTAGAGGCATTGAAGCAAATGGAAAGCAAATAACTACCCTACAAGAAGTCCAAGCCCCGAAGAACAAGAAGTAATTACAAAGCTTGAATGAGAAAGTCGCAGCGCTAAGCTGGTTCATCTCGAAAGCCACCGACAAATGTATACCATTCTTTGATGCATTAAAGAAAGGAAAGAAGAACTTTGAATGGAGCGAGGCTTGTCAAACCTCATTTGAAGATTTGCTACGACATATGGAAACCCCGCCAATCCTATCAAAGCCAGTAGATGGAGAGGAATTGTTCATCTACTTAGCAGTCTCACCTCAGGAGTTGAGCGCTGCTCTTATGCATGAAGAATCTAGAATTAGGCGACCTGTATACTACATTAGCAAGCGGTTCACTACAGCCGAGAAAAATTATCCAAATAAGAAAAGCTAGCGTATTTCCTCTTGATCGCGTCTAGGAAGTTACGACTATATTTCCAGGCACACCCGATTAAAGTACTGACCAATCAGCCTTTGAAATAAGTATTGTGAACCGATACTTCCAAGTGTCTCCTCAAATGGAATGTCGAATTAAGCCAATATGTAATCAATTACCATCCAAGAAGGGCAATTAACGGGCAAGCATTGGCAGATTTCATCGTTGAATTTACCGTGCGGGATGATGAAGAAGAAAAACCACTGGAAGCGAAAACACACAAAGATGATGGATCGCTAGCGATCCATCATCTATTGATTGCTAGTGATCCAAATGTTCGCTTTCTTTTCCTCTGATCTTTCTTAGTGGGTTCTTCCAGTCCTTTTGGTTGGCTCTTGAGTTGCTCTGACTTCCTTTGAATTTTGTTGGGTTAAAAAACCTTAATAATAGAGGCTTAATGTTTGAGCAAGTAAATGGAAAGAGATAAATTGGACGATTCGGGCCCAAAGGGGTCGACCACTATCTATCGACCACATAGAAATAGAGGGTATACCGTTTAAGGGTGAAAATGCGCAATCCTTGTTAGTACCAAAAAATAGCTTTTGACTAAGTCGAAACTTGTTTGAGCAGAATACAAAGGAAAACAAGAGGAAAGAGCTCCAGCTAGACCTTTCGAAAGAGTCGAAGGCATGCTATAGCCAAAGTTTGAAAGCTTCAAAACCATTTGAAGGTGTCAAAGGGTTTCTACAATCAAGATCAAGAAGGTTCTTACCTTTCGAAGGAGTCGGAAGCACCCTTCCGCCTTCAGTAACCACCTTACGACTAGGTGGTTCCCTATGAATAAGTCAAAGCTACACCTTTCGAAGACAATGAAGAACATCACTTTGCATATGCGCCAAACCTTTTGAAGCCGAAGGTTTCACCTTCATTTAAACCACACGAAAGTAATCATTGTCCTGAATAACCGCTTCGAAAGCTATAATATGCCTTTCGAACCGGTCGAAGCCAATGTGATCCAAGAGGGTACCGCTTCAAATTAGAAACAAGAGCACATACATAACCAACATCATGGAAACCATTAAACAAAGCCTATCGACAGAGTCAGAGGCACTTACAAGGCAACACAAAGAAGAAAAGCGCAATCCTTCTTTTCGACAATGGCGGAAGCATACTTGAGTTATTCAGCAGCCACCTTTCGACCAAGTCGAAAGCATTAGGATCGAAAGGTGCTGATGCGCATCTATAAATAAGACCCAAGGTGTCAAGTTTTAGGGATTTGATTATTTCCATTCTAAACTTGTATTTGCTTAATCAAAAGTGTTGTAAACCCTAATTACTAAATCAATTTGGTGATTTTGAGAAATAAAGTCTTTTTAGCTTGTGAAAGGGAAGTCTCAAATATTTTAGGTTACTTTATTGTTTTTAAATCTTTTGTCATGTTTAATCTTGTGTTTTAGGTGTCGCTTACATCGAAAGGTCTCTACCGACACAGTCAAAACCTTGCAGATTTAAATAACTTCAGTTACATACTTCAAGCTACCTTTCCCCGAGTATCTGCTTTCGACGAGGTCGAAACCAAGCCTAAATTCACTAAAACCTTTGATTAATACAAGGTGCCGAAAGGTTCAGCTTTCGACAAGATCGAAACCTAGTTTCAAATCATTCCAACTTGAGATTCCCAATACGAACCTGAGACATTTAAGCTTACATCTTTTGAAAAAGATGAAACCCCAACCCCAGATTCCTGGTTCAAGTTCTAACACCAAAACAACCATGCATTCGACAAGGTCGAATCCTCTGTTTCAGATTCTTGGATAAAGTCCTAGCTACACAACAACTAAGGTCTTCAACAAGGTTGAAACCTACAAAGGAAAATCTTATCCGAGGTATCACAACCGTTTCGAAAGATAGGCTTTCGAAGGAAAAACTAACCTATCTCAACAGAATCGAATGATTTATAAAGTAAGAAGCCGACCAGCTTTCGACTAAGTTGAAAGGTCAGTCTGAACAACTTTGTACTTCAGCAATCTACTGGAAAGGAAATTCAAGGAAAATATACCCTTTCCACTCCTTTCATTTACCTAAAGGATAAACCTTATTCCATAACTCAACTTTGGGGTGTTGATAAGATTTCTTGTTAAAATTTTTGGCGCTAGAAGGAGGGCTCGAACCTCCGACCTTGTGGTTAAACACCCAACACTACTTGTCTCTAACCCCACTAACTCAATCTCAAGTTCCTCTACTTTAGTCTAATCATGGCAATAAGAATCATAAGATCTGAACAAGGATCCTCTGAACCCTATGAGATAAGATTCCCTTCAAATTTCATCAAAGATTCCAATCAAAATAAAGAGCAAAGGCCAAGGCTAGAAGCTCTGAGAATTATAAATAAGAAAAAAACAGAATCGTACGATCCTAAGAAATGGAGCTTAAATCCCTTTCATGTTGGCCCCACCCCTATTTTTTCCTTAGGAAAAAGGACAAATGGAAGTAACAATGCATTCAATCAAATGAGAAGAACCATCCAACACTATTCTAAAGGCACAATCTTTGAAGAAGAAATAACGCCTGATTACAATGCCTTTGTAAATAAGTGGCAACAACCAATTATAAAAAGAACACTTTCTACACAATAAATACAAAGGGTGGCAAAAAGAAATGCAATTGAAGAGCATGAAAACATAAGGCCAAGAAATAAAAAATCAAAGAGCCATCCTCAAGAATCAAGCTTCAAGTCTAGACTTCCAAAAGAATGTAACTTAACAACATCTATAGAAAATGTCTACTTGCTTACTAAGGATGAGCTTAACTATTGGCTATCACTGAAAAAGAAGCCGAAACATGAAAGGAATCTTGGAGGATCCTACTGTTACTACTACATGATGAATGACCATGAAACCAATCATTGCAAAGCCTTGGAGGGGATGATCATCAATTTCTTCTGACAAGGAAAGATTCGTGAATTTGTAAAGGGAACCTAAGAAAAATCAATAGAGAGATACTTCTCTAAGGAAAATCTACATGGTTGGGAGTGAAATGCTCATTATATTTGGATACTACCTAAGATGGTAAAAAGCCTCTGTCCATGCCGAGTTGGCCAGGGAAGAGCACCTCATGGAGGGAGAGTGGGTAAGCCTTTAGCCACGCCATAAGATGGTCAGGTTAAAGCAGCGGACAAGCCCTTGGCTGTGCCTCTGGTCAGGTCAAGGCACCTCCTGGAGGGAGGACGGAGTAAGCCTTATCCGTGTCATAAGATAGCAAAGGTAATGCATCGAATAAGCCATTATCCGCGCCACACTATGCCCAGGTTAAGGCACCTCCTGGAGGGAGGATGAAGTAAGCCTTTATCCGCACCATAAGATGGCTAGGGTAAAGCACCGAACAAGTCCTTGTCTGCGCCACGCTATGGCCAGGGCAGGGCGCCTCCTGGAGGAAGGTCGGGTAAGTCTTTGGTTCCAACCTCTCAGATGAGCTAACTAAGAGCACCGGACAACAATGGACTAAGATGTCCAGGCCCAAGAAGAGGCCCATCAAACAATGGACTAAGACGTCCAGGCCCAAGAAGAGGCCCATCAAATAATGGATTAAGATGTCCAAGCCCAAGAGGGGGATCATTAAATAGAAGACTGAGGTATTCAAGCTGGAGAAATGTCATATTCAATAATGGACTAAGATGTCTGAGCTCAAAAGGCAACTAATCAAATTACTTCTATACAAAACCTGAATGTTACATATATCAAAGGAGCAAAACAGAACTCCACTTATTAATACCCGAATCTTGGTGTCGGGACTTTCATTTCTAAATATCATCTATTAATACCCAAATCTGGGTTTCGGGTCTCTCATATCTGAATTTCATCAATTAATACCCAAATCTAGGTTTTAGGACATTCATTTCAGAGCTTCATTTACTAATACCGGAATTTGGGTTTCGATTCTTTATCCATCACTAACTATCTTTGTAATACCCGAATATGGGTATCAAGATTATTACTTATTTGAGCCCTAATCTGGGTGTAAAATTTCAATAATAGATTTCTATTTATCCATCACAAATGCTCGAATCTCGATCAAAGAATACTCTTATGAAGATCATTATCATAAGTTTTCGAATCTGGGTCTCGAATTTCTAATTTTTCAAATTTCATTAATACCCAAGAATGGATCAATGGGTTTTTACTCCAAATATTCAGATATGTATTTCTGAATTTAGCTCTTTATTAAACATCACTTAAATATTACTTTCCAACATTTATACCCCAGTTTGAGGGTGGAATTTCCAATCAACATGACTTGGACATTCCAGCAAAATGGTTGGAGTTGAGTTCTTAATTATTTCTCATCATTGTTAAAGATGGGATTTAGGCATTTAATATAACCTACTTTTCATGCAATTAATGAGATGATTTGTTAATCTAAGAAAATGATATACATAGACTGGTATGTCAATTTTAGGCTAACAATTAGAAATATTGTTTGCTTTATACATTTCAGGGTAATCAACACAGCAAAGAGAAATGAAAGATACAGCAAGTACAAAAATCAATGTATGAGCTATCAAAAAGCATTTCGGAAGTGATTACAGAAAAGGATTACAAATCAGGTGATATTTACAAAGTTTATATGATTTACATAAGTCATGAAATTAATTACAAAATTTATGAAGTTATTCACATATATACAAGACAAGTCTAAATATTTCAAAGACACAAATATATCATAAGTCTTGAACAGCCTTGCTAAGATTCTGAGCGATCGAAGGATCAACTATGTGATGAATTGCGGCGCAAGGAACTTCTTTAAGTTTCTTTTCCTTCCTCCTTACCCTATCTGCGTCATCAATCGCATCAATATTTGTCTTCAGGGCGTGGTTGAAAGCTATGTTTGTGCCCCTAAGGGTCTTGTTTTCACTTTCTAATTTCGCAACGCACTTCAAAAGGAAGTAATTATCGCGTTCGAGCTTCTGAATCTTGGTGGCATACTCAATGATACTTTGCGAATATTTCGCTTTTTGTTGCTTATCAAAATACTTAGCTATTTTGAACTTAATTTTCCTGCACCAGTTACCCATAAAATTCTCATCTAAACCTGGGGGAGGGTAAATCATTGAGGGAAATTTTTGAACAACGAGAGAATTTGACCTCATGGATCTGGAAACAGAGGGAGTAGAGCGGGGAGCCAGCAAATCAATACTCGAAATCTTGTCTCCGTAATGTATTCTAATGATTCGCACTGTGCTTGATTGTCCTTCAATTTCAATTCCAAGTCACTGATCTGTTGGATAAGTTTTGACATCTTATGATCGAAATCAATTGAAGGGTTTGACTTTACTTGTCGCTTTAGTGACAAAGTCATTTCATCTTTGCTTTTAATATCGACCTTGAGATAGGAAATTTGATATCTAAGATTACTAGCAATGGTTTTCTAAACAAAATATCTTTTATGCCATTTCAAGGCTTTGGTGTTGCCATGGAAGCGTTCTAGTAAGATATCATCACTGAGTCCACTCCTTCCACATGATTTTAAATGTTTATCTCTAAGATTGGCGATGCGTGATGTTAAATCAAAGGGGAGAGAAGCTGCAGATAATTGTAACTCCTGTTTAAGCAGAAAAAACAAAAAAAGTCAAAATCCAAATGAAAAATATCTTTATTATTATTATAGTAACAGATTACAACTCAAACAACAACGATGCTGAAAGATACAATAACAGTTGGTTTACATCTAAAGCCGAGAAACTATTTTTCTAACTTTATCTAATGAGTTAGCGAAAAGGATAACCGTTGAATCAAAAGGAATATTAACTCTTTCTGGAGTAATAACTGGTGGGAATTTGCTATAGTCCCACTTCCTAGTTGGGGGACTATCGCGACCATTAATTAGTTTCGTATGGAATGTTTTGATCTCCATAAGGAGTTTTTCTTTCTCATCACTAAGGAAGTCAAAGCGGAGACGAGGATATTCCAAGTAGAGTTTTTGTAAATCTCTAAGAAAACAATATCTTTCTAATTTCGAAGACTTTAAAATTGATGCATTTTCAAGATAAAATCTTCTTAGTCTAAAATATTGGCTTAAATGGTCTCTAGAAACAAGTCGACCTAATGAATAGTCACTCTGTAATAATATAATAAAAACGAAGCTAAGCATAAAAAGCAAGACTAAAACAAATATTTATAAATCAATACATTGTTGAATGTTTACAATTATTCCTCTGGTTCATACAAAACAGACTTAGAAAATAATTCAAAGACAAATTTGTCCTTATAATACTTAAGCTTTTCAGGGGGAAGATCTTGGGGAATAGATCTGACCCGTGGTAAGTTCCAATAGGCTCCAGGATGCGGGTCAGATCCAAATTCGTCCAAGTATCTCTTATGGAAACGCCTAAGCAAACCCCCACTAAATTCGCCTAAATATTAAAAATCAATAATTGAGTATCTACAGTAAGCTTTATATAAGAAGTTGATTAAGATACCTCTTTCTTCAATCCGCATCCAAAATAAAGTGATCCACTCCCGGTTCTCTTTTAAGAGAGCGTCGTAGCGAAGGCGTGCTCTCTTTAATAGAGGGGAAGCTTTTTGGTGTTTCAAAGATGCCAGACTGATGCACTTCTATCAAGTCTATGATATTTATCTAAAAGTACATTGTGCTCTTTTATTTGCTTGTCTAACTCCCTATATAACCTGTTTATCTCTGCTAGTTTTCTCTAAAGTTTGGTTTTATAGGGGAGGACTGATTTCTTCCTTATCTAAAATTAAATGATTTGCACTATTATTATCTTCGAAGTGAAAGATATATAAACATAGAATCCCATACCTGAGATATCGAGACAAAATTTTGGGAAGCTTGCTCTTTTCCTTTCAACTCTTCAACATTAATGGGAGTAGGCTCTTCTTCTTGAGGAGCAGAAGGCCCGGCGGATTTAGGCGGAACATCTTTTTGGGGAGATGGCTCATTCTTAGGAGCTCTAGTATCAAAATTGCCATCCTTGTCAGAGGTTTCATTATGGCCCCTTCCGTCACCACCTGAGCCTTGGCTGCCATCGAGATTGTCGTCATCATCATCGTGATTATCATCATTATCATCGCCTTCTTCCCTAGCAGCATCATTCTTGTCACCCTCATCCTCAGAGTCAAATTCGATTTAAAAAGAGGGGACGTCGAAAGAGAGAATTTTGGAGCCATCAAGTTCCTCCTCTGCTGCGGTTTCAACCCCCAGCTTCATATGATTAATTTTGCCCATTACACTATCAATAAAGGTAGAGTCGAGTGAGGGGAAGCTTAGGTCAGGTCACTTCTCGAAATTATCATCATAAGCGAGCATTAGGGCTTCTTCATAAGAATTCATCATGATTTCCCCAAGGGTAGTATTAAGTAATTGAGATCGTCGCTGTTTGGCATCGGAGATGGTATCGACAGCGAGCTTTAGGGAGGCTCTATTTCTCTTTAACTTCTCCTTTAAAGAAGCATTCTTTGCTGCTGTGCAGGTCTTCTCCTCGTCGGAATCTTTTAAATTTAGATGCATGGCAAAGTTTTCATCGGCAAGGAGTTGGCGGGCCCTTCTTTCTTCCGAAAGAGCGGATTCTGATTTGGTAAGGGAAGCTCTTATTTGCTCCAGTTCGGAGGTTGCTTCATCTTTTGCCGCAGATAAAGAAGACATTTGATTCTTAAGGGCAGAGATTTCCACCTAGAACTTGGATGATTCAATGGAAGATTTGAATGCTTGATCATGTAGAGTTAACCAACTCTTAGAAATCTGAAGAAGAAATGTAACACAAGTTAGAGGTTTAGCAAAAGCCAGTGATGATAAAGTCAATTGAAGTAAAACTTACCAAAAATTGTTGCTCTATCATAGAGCGGTAATGCCCCGCCAAATCAAGAACGAAAGAAGGCGGGTGGATATAAGTGAAGGACTCCGAATTAAAATAGATTGAGCTATCTCCTCAAAATTAACGGAAGGAGAAGAAGATGTTGGCCTCTGAGGAGTAAGCCTTGGAAGGGGAGTCATCTCCAAAGCTTGTTGTATTTGTTCGAGGACGACCAGAGAGCTAGAAACGGTTATGCGTGAGAGAGGATCGATGGCAGTAGGAGCCTGTGCCGGTATTTATTGAGAAGCTTCAACGATCGGGCTCTCCAAGGCTTTATCAAGAGATGAACAATCCTCCTCCTCTATATCAATAACTTTAGCAACCTTCAAAGGAGGTTCTGCTTCAGTCGGTGGAAATAACTTCCTTTTGATGGCCTACTTAGTTTTGGCGATAGATTAGATAATAGATAGCTCACCAGAAGTTGTAGGAAGGGAAGCGGCACCACTAACAGACTTTTAACTTAAGGAGCAGTTGAAAAAGTTTAAGAAAATTATAAGTCAGTAGAATAAATTAAAAAAACGACACAACAATTCATAACAAGTGCAATGTTTATTACGTACCAGAATGGTCAGCGTAAATGGGAGACATAGGAGAGAAAGTTGACGGGTCTCCCAGAGAAAGGAAGCGTTTCCTCCGGGAGGTATGTTGGACGGAGGGGGGATTGCCTAGGATTATTTGGCCTTTTGGAAAAAAGAGAATGCTTTTGTAAATTTGTTGGAGTTAATAGCGTCAATCTGCTCCCAATTTGACTTGAGACCACAATCAGAGACTTTAGTGTTTTCTTATCTTCCTCATTTAACTCTTTAATAGAGGCACCTGACAAAAGCAAAGATTAGACGAGGGAAACCATTGAATGAAAGAAGATAATGAAAATCTAGACTTATGATGGGAAGAGAAAGTCCTGCTGATGTTTGGAAAACACTTAACAAAGAAAAACTGGTACTCTCAGTCTCTGAATTTATTAACCCCATCTGAAATTAGCTTCTTCTAGGGGTTGGCTCTGAATATTTGGCTGTTGAGATTGCTAAGCTTGACCGGCCGGATCAAGTAGTTCAACACTTCAGCACCAAGAGAGGGGAGCTTAGACTCCAATGCCATCATCTCTAAACACAGGAGATAGGTGTAGACGTTTGGTGACAATTGGGTAGGAGCAATCCTGAGATGAGAAAGGAGCTTGGATAAAAACTCTAGGAAAGGCAAAAACCCCCCATGCCATATATGAATGGCGATATAAGCGATGAACCTTTCGGGAGGGTTGTTGATGGTATTTGTTTCCTTGGGAGGAATGGCTTCTACACCAGTAATGCCGAAATCATTAAGGATGGTATCTACTTAGTCTTGAGTTGATATGAGTGAATGCTTGGAAGTAGCTTTGGCCTTCTTTGGAGAGCTCATAGTTCTGTCAGGTGAAGACGTTTCAGTAAAAATCTTCAAGTTTACTATGAACTTAGCATTCTTTCAAGAATTGGTAGAAAATTTACTTAAGGGTAAAACCAAAAAGGGAACTTCAAATTCTTGAAAAAATGTTTAAGTTAAAAGTCAAAGACGTTGAGCTTTTGACAGAGTCGAAAGGGAAAGGGACATCAACATTTAACAAATACCTCTCGACAGTGTCGAAAGCCTAAACAAGAGTATTCATTGAGCTTTCGACAAGGTGGAAAGGAAGAATCGAAATGTTTGTTCAATTGGCACTTTTCAACAACGTCGAAAGCTCCACATGAACCAAGTTGTTAAAAGGAAATAGTTAAAGTTAACTTAAAAACATGAACAAAAATATACAATACAAACATTTCATAAACATGATAACAAAACCCTTCGACATTGTCGAAATCTATGACTTAAATTTTCTATGAATGTTGTCAAAACCTTGTATACCCATCAAGTCGAAAGGTCCTAGGATAACTTTATATGAACCTGGAACATTTTGACAGTATTAAGGAAAGGTGATTATAGAAGGTTCCAACTGAGTCGTTTCAAAAGGTTTCGAAAGGGACGAAGAGGCATTATGGTTTCAAAAACATACTAAAGAGAAAGGATTTCAATCAGCACAAAAAGTTTTGACTCGGTCGAAACGTTTTGCTTTCGAGAGGGATGACTACATACTGTTTCACAACCTTTCGACAAGGTTGATCAAATTCACGCTACAATACCTTTCGACCCCATCGAAAGGGGCTAAGAAAGCAAAACCAGTGTTGCCGCCTTAATCCCTTTCGAAGGGACAGAAAGGTCAATTTGTGGCGCCAATGTTTCATCTGTACAACTCGAAACTTCCGGGCGAAGAAACATAAGCTTTTGTCTTCCCCAAACCCAATTGCAAATCCAGGATTTCAAAATTTTCTTAAATCGATAGACCAAACCTGTTAAGGAAACAGATTTCAATATGAATCAACCATTTTCAATTTCAAAATTTGTGAAATGAGAAGTCAAATTCTTTCAAAATAGTAGAAATCATAAACGCTGGAATCAAGTTTAAAACGAGAAATAAATCTTATCGATTCATGAGACTGAATCGCGAAATTATCTCAGAGGATTTGAATCATAAACTTAAATGACTCTCCGTAAATCGAATAAAATTTACTTTCAGGAAATTAAGATTCGAACATTTCTAAATCGAAATCCCAATTATAAAATCCAAGAGGGTGAAATTTACCGTGAAACAAAAAGAACGGAAAAAGAGAGATTATAAAAAAGTAGAAATAATCTCTAACTTACATTTAGATCTGGTTAATCTTTGATTCAGGAAAAAGAAAATCAAAGAATTTTAGAATTCTTTTACTTGTACTCGAAAATTTGATTGCAGGTAAATGAGGAAGAAGAGAGAAAAAGCGTACATATAAGAAAAGTCTTCAAAGAGCTACAAACCGTTAGATCAGATTTAAACAGACGGCCCTAATTCATGCGGAAGACCAATAGGCGAGAAACTTTTAGGTTTTGACATAGATGACTTGGAAAGTCAAGAGAATCCCTTCGCAGGGGGGCAAATGTTAGTACCAAAAAACCCCTTTCGACTAAGTCGAAACCTGGTTGAGCAGAGAACAAAGGAAAACAAGAAAGAAGAGCTCCAGCTAGACCTTCCGAAAGATTCGAAGGGATGCTATCGCCAAAGTTTGAAAGCTTTAAAACCATTCGAAGGTGTCGAAGGGTTTCTACAATTAAGATCTAGAAGGTTATTACCTTTTGAAGGTGTCGAAGGAGTCAAAAGCACCCTTCTACCTTTAGTAACCACCTTTTGACTAGGTGATTCCCTATGAATAAGTCAAAGCTACGCCATTCGAAGACAATGAAAAACAGCTTTTTGCATATGCGCCAAATCTTTCGAAACCTAAGGTTTCGCCTTCATTTAAACCACGCGAATATAATCATTGTCCTGAACAACCCCTTCGAAAGCTATAGTAAGCCTTTCAAACAGGTCGAAGCCAATGTGATATAGGAGGGTTCCGCATCAAATCAAAAACAAGAGCTCATATGTAACCAACTTCATCGAAACCATTGAACAAAGCCTATCGACAGAGTCAGAGGCACTTACAAGGCAATACAAAGAAGAAAAGCACAATTGTACCTTTCGACAAAGGCGGAAGCATACTTGAGTTATTTGGCAGCCACCATTCGACCAAGTCGAAAGAATTAGGGTCGAGAGGTGCTGACCCGCATCAATAAATAAGACCCAAGGTATCAAGTTTTAGGTATTCGATTCTTTCCATTCTAAACTTGTATTTGCTTAATCAAAAGTGCTGTAAACCCTAATTACCAAACCAATTTCATGATTTTGAGAAATAAAGTCTTTTTAGCTTGTGAAAGGGAAGTCTCAAATATTTCAGGTTACTTTATTGTTTTTAAATCTTTTGTCAGGTTTAATCTTGTGTTTCAGGTGTCGCCTATATCGAAAGGTCTATACCGACACAGTCGAAACCTTGCAGATTTAAATAACTTTAGTTACATACTTCAAGCTACCTTTCCCTGAGTATCTGCTTTCGACGAGTTCAAAACCAAGCCTCAATCCACTAAAACCTTTTATTAATACAAGGTGCCGAAAGGTTCAACTTTCGACAAGATCGAAACCTATTTCCAAATCATTCCAACTTGAGATTCCCAATCTGAACCTGAGACATTTAAGCCTATAGCTTTCGATAAAGACGAAACCCCAACCCCTTAGGGTTTTGCTAGTGAAGTTCTATCAAAATATTTCTCCTTAGGGTTTCAAAAACAATAAACAACAGTAAGTAATTTTTATTTCTAATCTCTGTTTCAATTTAAATTCTCAATCCTTCTTCTCTATCTACTTAATTTTGAACTCTAATCTATATATAGAATCTGTTTGTTATATATTCAAAAAAGGGTAGATCTAACAGAGAATTAGGTGCGGTAGAAATTAGATCTCTTCTTCTTCTTCTTTTTATTTCTGGATCGGTTAGGATTTTCAAGTAATAGGTTTAGATATTTATTCCTTTTGATTCATGATTCTATTCCTCTAGTTTCTGATTATTAATCTAATCTATGTATACAATTCACTTTGTTGTATAAAGAGGAGATGTAAAAAAGGGTTAGGCGTGATGTGTAACAACCCAAAATTTAACCCGTAATAATTAATTCGTTAATTAATTAAATAATAAAATAACTTTATGAAATTATCAGAATTGAGCCATGGGAGTTGCACCATTGTGTCCGTGGTAATTTTCTGGTCAATTTCGATATATAGAACGTCAAAATCCAAGTTATTATGAGCATTAAACAAAATAATCAAGGAAACGAGAAAGAATAAATAAATAAATAGGCCAGGTCGACCGACCGGTCGACCTAGGCACAAGGGCTATCGACCCCCCGGTCGACCCGTTTGTCTATTTTAATGAACGAATGCTAATAAATGAATAAGCGTTCTTTCGTTCGAAAGTTGAACACGTAATTTGCATTATTTGGCTTCATTTGGTCCTTCCATTCATGCATCTGATGACCCCTATTCAGCCTATGATGTGGTTGCATCCTATTCAATCCTCAAATCCAACGGTTTAAGATCCACTTCTACCCCTATAAATAGAACCCTAGGCCTAACACTTTTTCTCAATCTAGATTTTCTCCACTTGGGTTCACCTTTTCAGAAAGGACCCTAAAAGGAATAATTCTCCAAGGAGAGAATCTTTTTAATAAAAATATTTTAATACCCCCAAGTGGATCCATGAAGGCCAAGGAGAAGAGCTAAGGACCAAAGGTGAGTGATTGTAATTATTTTAATTTCTTTAACTAATTTAAAATAATAGGGTTTCCAATAGTTTTAGTTTAACTACGATTTTTGGAGTAACCTTCCAAGTAGTTTATTTATAGTTTTTAGAATTATTTTTAGTCTATTCCTTCTAGCTATTCTTTTCAGTTAATTTTTGCTTATTTCTGTTAATTATAGCTTTTCCCATTTAATTACAGTTTATTTACAATATTTTAATTTATTTACTCTTATTTATGCGTTATTTACATCTTCTTCCTACGCCTTGGATTTTCTCCTATTTTCAGTTTTCTTTTATTTATCCTTCTTCTTATTTGCGTATGGATTAGAATAGAATTAACGCAAAATTGGATTAAATTATAAGAAATTAGAAATAATGGAATATGAGATGTAAATCACAAAGACTATAATATAATTGGAATAGGACTGAAATTATGCCTAATTATGATATTAATTGGACTAAATTAAGAAGATTGGCCTAGTTATAACTTAGAATTATAACTAAAGGAATAAAATAAGAAACAAGCTTATTTTCACACTTAGACCTTGGGTTAAGTAATAAGTATGATTATAACGTAAGTTATAAATTGAAAAACTATGGAAACTATGGTAAACTATGGAAACTATGGCGCTTATTTTAAGACTTAGGATAAATTAATAAGCAATAATAGTAATCGATAAAAATAAAGGCTTATTTAAATAATTTATCTAAGTTAATAAGCAAAAATAAGAGTAGGACCTGTACCAAATAGCATTACCCTAATATTTCTATGGTTACGGTGTTTCACACAATCCTGAAGTGAGACTAGGTGCTTCACATAATCCTGAAGTGAGGCGAGGGGTATGCTTATGCTTATAGTTGAAGTAAACGGTCAATCTATGGTAGTTCAAATCAAGGGAGTTTGAACAAGGGGCGTAACTAGATTATTGTTTGATAGGGACTAGTACCAACAGTATTTCCCCTATTTTTCTATGGACACGGTGTTTCACATAACCCTGATGAGACGAGGTGCTTCACATAATCCTAAAGTGAGCCGAGGGGCACGCTTATGCTGGCTTGGGTAAATAAAAGGTCAAAAGAGGGAGCAACAAGTAGCATGGGCATGGTGGCAGTTACGCGTGAGACTTCCATTTCGATTCTCAGTAATCGCTATGAGTTCCAAGCACTTAGTAAGTGTGTCTTTCGTAGACACCAAAGTCAACTATGTAGGGAAACGTCCAGTCCATAGTAGATTCTATGGAGTAGTAAGCCAATGAAAGGGTAGAATTAGGAATTCAGCCTAATCAAAGCAGCTATCAAGGACAAGTGCAAACAATCAAAGTTAACCTGTCTTACTAATTGAGCAATAGTTTATTCGTATTTATTTCCAGTTTCTCTCTTTTCTATTTCCTTTGTTTCCTTTTATATACTAGAACTATTGAAGAGTCCATTACTTTTACTTTGCTTAAGGATTCTACTAGTTGCTTTCATTCAACAGACTTTTAGTCTGACCCACTCCTCTATTTTACCCTTTTCCCCCCATAGGCAATCAAGGGAGAGGACACTAGATCGCGGTTAATTGGAGGTTTCTGGGAGAAGATTCTGCTATGTATTTCCAACTTTTATTTCCGTTTTTCTTTCTTTGTACTGGCACTTGAGACAGATATTTATACTCTGATTTTTGTGGAGACTACGAGTTTTTATTTCATGAGACATATTGGGTTTTGAGACATGTATGTTGTATTTGGTATTTGACTTATCTGGTTTATGAAGCAACTATGAAGTTTTTGTTTTGAATAAGTTATTATTTTAGTTTTCGTTATTTTTACTTATTTTTGTCTTATGAATCTTAGTCTCTGTTAGTTTCAGTTATACCTATAATGCACCACACCTTTTAATGTGTCCTTTTGGGAATATTAAGTGGTGTGGGGGCATTTCACTTGGTATTAGAGCCTAAGGTTACAGGATTCCTAAAAATTTATTTTTAAAGTAAAGTATTTTCTAAAATAAGTTGTTTTAAAAGTATTTTTCAAAAAAGAAGTCTTAAAAATGTTTTAAGTATAAAAGAGTTTTTATAAAAATCCCCTCATAAGTCCTGTTCAATCTCTCTTTGACTCTTTTCTAAACTATCCTTTTCTTTTCGTAGAATGGCTGATGCCCCAAACCTTCCCGGGGGCATTCCAGTCCAAGTCTGGTTTCATATGTACTTACAAGCCACGACTCCAGAGGTGCATGGGCCAGCGTCCAATCCTACAACAGTGGATGGGAACCCCATCAACCCACCTGTCGCTATCAATTTCTCTAAGCTTTATAAGGATTTTGCGAGTTTGGGCAGAAAAACTTTTTCTGGCAAGGAGACTTTTGTGGAGGCGAGAGCTTGGCTTAGGGACACCGAGAGGATATTTGGTTTATTAGGATTAGAGGACCAGCATTGGGTTCAACTACCCTCTTGGCAGCTGAAAGAGGAGGCTTCTTATTGGTGGGAGGTTGTTGAGTTGGAAGGAAGAGAAGTCGGTTGGAATGAGTTTAGGAAAAGGTTTGAGAGGAAGTTTCTGTCTCAAGCGGAAGAAAGTGTTCAGCTGGAGAGGTTTATCAATTTGAAGCAAGGGAGTTTGTCTGTTAAGGAATACATCAATCAGTTCAATGAATTGTCGCGATTTGGTATGGAGTTGGTGAATACGTCGCAGAAGAAAGCTATGAAGTTTGCGAATGGATTGAATCAACCCCTTCAGGGATTATTGTTGACTCACGTACCGATGGGAGCTACTTATGAGTCTTTGGTTGAGATGGCGCTTATGTCAGATTCAGTCAAGGAAGGAGAGTCTAAAGAAGTGGTTAAGTCAGAAGGTTCAAAGAAGAAGTGGTGGAAAAACAATAAGGAGAAGAAGAAAGGTGATGGCCCTCAGAAGCAGATTAAGAAAGGTTTGAAGTTCGGTAGCTGTGGGATTGTTGGACATGTCGCCAAGGATTGCAAAAGGGATAAGATGAAGGGAAAGTGCTTCAATTGCGGATAGCCCGGTCACTTGAGTAGGAATTGTCCCCATAGAGAAGGGTAGGGGACTAGTGCACCTGTCGCGCAGATGTAGGCATTAGATGCAGCACCTTTGGGTAGCATTCCGAATAGAGGTAGGAAAGTCACAGTTGAAGGTTTGATTTCTATATCTGATTTTCCCATCCGGACTTTATTCGATTCTGGAGCATCACACTCTTTTATCTCTAGTTCTCTTGTGGATTGTTTGCACTTAGACATTTCTTTAGTGGAAGACCCCATTGTTGTTTCAAACCCCATAGGTGGATCGGCACACTTGTCTGTGGTTTGTAGGGGTTTGAAAATTTATATCCTAGGCGTAGAATTTGACTTCGACGCCTATGTTTTGGGATTCTTGGGGTATGGGATGATCTTGGGTATGGATTGGCTATCCACATGTAGAGCTATATTAGACTATGAGAGGAGAGTCATTAGATTAGAGACATGCAGTGGTAGGACTCTCGAGGTATCTTGCGGCCCGCAAGGGTCAGTCATGTTGAGTTTTCTCTGTTCCCTCGATTTATCTTTAGCAGAGCTTGATTCGGTTCCTGTCGTCAGAGATTTTTCGGACGTCTTTGAGGAGGTTAGGGGACTACCCCCAAAGAGAGAGATTGACTTCAGGATTTATTTGACCGAGAATGCTAAGCCAGTTACTAGTGAGGCACATGACACCTAGGGAGAGGAAGGAATTGAACAAGCAAATTCGTGAGCTTTTGGAGAAGGGATTCATAAGAAGGAGTATATCAGAATGGGGAGCACCAGTCATCTTCGCTATTAAGGCGGATCGTTCTCTTCGACTTTGCGTTGATTATAGAGAATTAAATAAGCTCACAAAGAAGACCGATATCCACTTCCTAGGATTGATGATATTTTTGACCAGTTTTTTGGCTCTTCGGTATTCTCCCAACTTGAATTAGCCACGGGATTCCATCAGCTTAGATTCGCCGATGACAACATAGATAAGACTGCGTTTAGGACTCCAGACGGTCTTTTTTAGTTGTTGGTTATGCCTTTTGGGCTAACCAATGCCCCAGCCTACTTTGTTAATTTGATAAGCCGTGTCTTTAGAGAAGTCCTAAATAAATTCGTAGTGGTATTCGTGGATGACATCTTGGTATTTTCCAAGAATATGGAGGAGCATGATGTTCATTTAGAGGAAGTTCTTCGCACACTTCGTAGTCGCCATTTGAGAGCTATGTTTTTGAAGTGTCACTTTTGGAGAGAGGAGGTACGTTTCTTGGGGCACGTGGTCTCGAAGGAAGGTTTGGCTATTGACCCTGCCAAGGTTATTATAGTACAAGATTGGAAGGTCCCCAAGAACGTCACCGAGGTTAGGAGCATCCTAGGATTAGCTGGCTATTATAGGAAGTTCATTAGAGACTTTGCCAAGATTTCAACACCACTCACGCACCTTACTAAGAAGAATAAAGCTTTTTGTGGGACGTGGATTGTGAGGATTCCTTCAAAAAGCTTAAGAGAGCCATTACTAGTGCACCAGTGTTAGTACTACCCAATCGAGCTAAGCCTTTTACCGTATACACTGATGCATGTGGGATGGGCCTAGGAGCGGTGTTGATGCAAGAAGGGAGAGTGGTATGTTATGGTAGTAGGCAGTTGAGGACGCATGAGAAGAACTACCCTACCCACGAATTGGAGTTGGCTGCCATAGTTTTTGCACTCAAGTCTTGGAGGCACTATTAGCTTGGAGAGAGGTTCGAGCTTTTCACCGACCACAAGTCACCGAAGTACTTATTCTCGCAGAAGGACTTGAACTTGAGGCAACAAAGATGGATGGAGTTTTTAGCCTCGTACGATTTTGAGATAGCTTATACCCCTGGCAAGGGTAATGTGGTTGTAGATGCATTGAGTAGAAAGAAAGCAACCCTTAGTCCTTTATTCGTAGAGTGGAGGAGCTTGGAGTTCATTTCTACTTTTGATTTTAAGCCCTCTACGGACATTACTCCTGAATTATTAGCGGCGTTAGAGGTGAGGCCTATCCTTATGGATCAGATTGGCTTGAGGCAACGAGAGGATTCAGAGTTTAAGGATTTGATAGATAGGATTAGCCGAGGAGAGGTCTCTAGACATCTCCAACGTTATTCCATTGATAGCAAAGGGTGGCTTGGGAGAATTGGGAGGCTTTGTGTTACCCGCGCCAGTAAATTTGTTGAGAGCAGTTTTGGAGGAGGCACACCATTCCCCTATGACTATTCATTTGGGTGGTGACAAAATGTATCGGGATATGAAGAGGATGTTCTATTGGAATGGCACGAAGAAGGATGTGGCAGAGTTCGTAACTAAATGCCTCATTTTCCAAAGGGTAAAAGCAGAGCAGCAGAAGCCCGGTGGATTACATCAGCCCTTAGATGTGCCAAAATGGAAGTGGGACAGTATTTCTATGGATTTTATAGATGGTTTACCCCGTTCTAGGAAGGGGAATACTAGCATTTGAGTGATTGTTGATCGGTTGAACAAGAGTGCCCACTTCATCCCAGTTAAGAGTAAGCACACGACATCATATTTGGCATCCCTTTATGTTCGAGAGATAGTCCAACTTCACGGAATCCCTTCTAGTATAGTGAGTGATAGAGATCCCATTTTCACTAGTGAATTTTAGAGGAGCTTACAGGAGGCTCTAGGGACGCAACTTAGACTTAGTACGGCCTATCACCCTTAGACGGATGGCCAAACGGAGAGGGTGAATAGAGTGCTTGAGGATTTGCATGGATGTGCATTTTGGACTTTGGAGGAACTTCGGAGGAGCATCTTCCATTGGTTGAGTTTGCGTATAATAACAGTTACCAAACGAGCATAGGAATGGCACCATTTGAGGCTTTATATATGGGAGACCTTGCAAGTCCCCTTCATGTTGGGTGGATTCTATGGAGAAGTTGCTACTTGGTCCTGACATGGTGAGGGAGACATCGGAGAGAGAGGATTTAATTCAGTGAAGGATGAAGACAGCCCAAGATAGGCAGAAGTCTTATGCGGATAAGCGGAGGATAGACATTGATTTTGATATTGGAGACTTAGTTTTTATCAAAGTATCCCCGCGGAGGAAAGTGGTAAGGTTCGGATCGAATGGAAAGTTAGCCCCCAGATTTGTTGGACCATTTCCTATCATAGAGAGAGTTAGGAAGATGGCTTACCGAATGAAGTTACCTGATAGGCTCGCAGGAGTACACGACGTTTTCCATGTTTCGCACTTGCGAAAGTGCTTACATGAATCAGCGAATGTTGTAGAGCCTAGTCAGTTAGAGGAGGTGGAGGTAGAAAGGGAAACAACTGTTCGGTGTATCCCCATGAAGATTGTTGGAAGAGACATCAAGCGACTAAGGAATAAGGAAGTTCCTCTAGTAAAGGTGCAATGGGAAGATGATGTTGCAGACGCCACTTGGGAAGCAGAAGAGAAGATTCGTACTTCCTATCCTCATCTTTTCGATAGTAAGTTTTTAGAATTTCCTATTTCCATCTTTAGTTTTGAATAGGTTCTTTCCTTTATTATCCTTTGGGAGGGTGGAACTTAGGATTTAACCTATGGATGGTAGGATTTGATGTAAACATGTTATTAGAACATGTTATGAATGATGTATGCTAGTGGTTGCAAGTGTTTGCTAGTGGATGCTAATGGACGCACATAGGTACACTAGGCAATATTATTCTTTAGGGATCGGCCTAACTAGGACACTAGAGCATATGCATATGGATGTTTGCGCATTTTTATTCTATTTTTCATGGTTGCTATAAATGGATGATTATCACATGTTTGTTGCATTTGAATGATGTTTGTAGTACACATATAGAATTATCAGTTATCATTAGGAAATTTTCGCATTCATTTGGATACATGGCACGGACATGATTGCATAAAAGGAGGTCAACTGAATCAGTGGACCGCCTAATCTTTTGCATTAGATAGGAACATTTACACTACACTAATTGCATAAGTATCATAAATTGCATTAGAAAAACTTAAGGACAATGGATGAATCGTTGATGATTGAGTAGTTGGTTGTAGAATTGGATGAAAACATTTAGTATATTCTTTTATCCTTAGAGATTTCAGGGACGAAATCCCTTAAGGAGGGGAGAATGTAACAACCCGAAATTTAACCCATAATAATTAATTCGTTAATTAATTAAATAATAAAATAAATTTGTGAAATTATCAGAATTGAGCGACGGGAGTTACACCATTGTGTCCGTGGTAATTTTTTGGTCAATTTCCATATATAGAACGTCAGAATCCGAGTTATTATGAGCAAGAATGAGCGTTCATTTGTTTGAAAGTTGAACACGTAATTTGCATTATTTGGCTTCATCTGGTCCTTCCATTCATGCACCCGATGGCCCCTATTTAGCCTATAACGTGGTTGCATCCTATTAAATCCCCATATTCAATGGTTTGAGATCCACTTCTACCCCAATAAATAGAACCCTAGGCCTAACACTTTTTCTCATTCTAGATTTTGTCCGCTTGAGTTCACCTTTTTCAGGAAGAACCCTAAAAGGAATAATTTTCCAAGAAGAGAATCTTTTTAATAAAAATATTTTAATACCCCCAAGTGGATCCATGAAGGCCTAAAGGGAAGAGCTAAGGACCAGAGGTGAGTGATTGTAATTATTTTAAATTTCTTTAAGTAATTTAAAATAATAGGGTTTCCAATAGTGTAGTTTAACTACGATTTTTGGAGTAAACTTTTTAGTAGTTTGTTTACAGTTTTTAGAATTATTGTCAGTCTATTCCTTCTAGCTATTCTTTTTAGTTAATTTTATTTTATTTCTGTTAATTATAGTTTTTCCCATTTAATTACAGTTTATTTACAGTATGTTAATTTATTTAATGTTATTCATGCGTTATTTACATCTTCTTCCTACGCCTTGGATTTCCTCCTATTTTCAGTTTTCTTTTATTTCTCCTTCTTCTTCTTCGCGTATGGATTAGAATAGAATTAACGCGAAATTGGATTAAATTATAAGAAATTTGATTTAATGGAATATGAGATGTAAATCACAAAGACTGTAATATAATTGGAATAGGACTGAAATTATGCCTAATTATGATATTAATTGGACTAAATTAAGAAGATTGGCCTAGTTATAACTTAGAATTTTAACTAAAAAGAATAAAAGAAGAAAGAAGCTTATTTTCACACTTAGACCTTGGGTAAAGTAATAAGCATGATTGTAACGCAAGTTATAAATTGATAAACTATGGAAACTATGGTAAACCATGGAAACTATGGCGCTTATTTTAAGACTTAGGATAAATTAATAAGCAATAATAGTAATTGATAAAAATAAAGGCTTATTTAAGTTAATAAGCAAAAAATAAGAGTAGGATCTATACCAAATAGCATTACCCTAATATTCCTATGGTTACGGTGTTTCACATAATCCTGAAGTGAGACGAGGTGCTTCACATAATCCTGAAGTGAGGCGAGGGGTACGCTTATGCTTATAGTGGTAGTAAACGGTCAATCTATGGTAGTTCAAATCAAGGGGGTTTGAACAAGGGGTGCAACTAGATTATTGTTTGATAGGGACCAGTACCAATAGCATTTCCTCTATTTTTCTATGGACACGGTGTTTCACATAACCCTGAAGTGAGACGAGGTGCTTCACATAATCCTGAAGTGAGGCAAGGGGCACGCTTATGCTGGCTAGGGTAAATAAAAGGTGAAAAGAGGGAGCAACAGGTAGCATGGGCATGCTGGCAGTTACGCGTGCGACTTCCATTTCGGTGCTCAATAATCGCTATGAGTTCCAAGCGCTTAGTAAGTGTGTCTTTCGTAGATACCAAAGTCTATTGTGTAGGGAAACGTCCAGTCCACAGTAGATTCTATGGAGTAGCAGGCTGATCAAAGGGTAGAATTAGGAATTCAGCCTAATCAAAGCAGCTATCAAGGAAAAGTGCAAACAATCAAAGTTAACCTATCATACTAATTGAGCAATAGTTTATTTGTATTTATTTCCAGTTTCTCTCTTTTCTATTTCCTTTGTTTCCTTTTATATACTAGAACTATTGAAGAGTCTATTACTTTTACTTTGCTTAAAGATTCTAGTAGTTACTATCATTCACCAGACTTTTAGTCTGACCCACTCCTCTATTTTCCCCTTTTCCCCCATAGGAAATCAAGGGAGAGGACAGTAGATCGCGGTTACTTGGAGGTTTATGGGAGAAAATTCTGCTCTGTATTTCCTTACTTTTATTTCTGTTTTTCTTTCTTTGTACTGGCACTTGAGAGGGATAATTATACTCTGATTTTTATTGAGACTACGAGTTTTTATTTCATGAGACATATTGGGTTTTGAGACATGTATGTTGTAGTTGGTATTTGACTTATCTGGTTTATGAAGCAACTATGAAGTTTTTGTTTTGAATAAGTTATTATTTTAGTTTCCGCTATTTTTACTTATTTTTGTCTTCTGAATCTTAGTCTCTGTTAGTTTCAGTTATACCTACAACGCACCACGCCTTTTAATGTGTCCATTTGGGCATATTAAAGGGTGTTGGGTATTTCACGATGGAATTTAATACAGTTAGGAAGCAAACAATTCTCCATGAGTGGAAATATCAAGTTTTTGACAATTTTATAATTGAATAGTATTTATTTGGATTTGATGTATGCCTTGGGAAATTTTGATAATGAAAACATAACACCTAAACCCATCAGAATTTCCCTAAGTAAATATCAACCTTTATACATGTTGGGATTGTAATTTTTTTTGGTATCGGTATATTAGAATCTAATTAATTGTTAGAATTAGATAATCAATGGTCAATTTAACCTATTTTCCCTTTTTTAAATAGGAGTGTTAAAGGATTCAAAAAGAAAATAAATTAGAAATGGTATGTAAATTATGAACTGAATTATTATAGTTTTCAGCGCCTATTTCTATCACTTAAATAAATAAGGAATTCCTTTCTCACTTCAAAATGATGTATATGAGGGTTGAATTGAACATAGGCAATCTAATTTATGAGGATTTGTTCTTTAAAACAGAAAAGGAATTCTAATACACTAATATGGAATGAGTTGTAGGTACTCCTATTTGTACAAATCTATTTTATTTGGCTATGGGTAGTAGAAGTTCTTGCTGGAAATGTAGATTTGTATGAGATTGATATTTCAAAATACCTTGTAAGCATATTATTATCGATTTGTGGTAATGTGATGATTAGACGCTAAATTCTATGCGAAAATATAAATATATATAATTATAATATAACGTATTGATTATAGCGTACTGAATGTGATAATTTTTATTATTAGAATAGTTAAGTAATATTAATATGTAGGAAGGGAGTTAGATTAAATTAGGGAACTAATCCCTAATTAGGGGATGTAATAAGGGGATACCTTGTATGGCCTTAATTATTATTTGTGTAGGGTGATATACGTATATAGTGGATATAGATATAAGTTATGACTAAGTTATATGGATGCGAGGTTAGTCCAAAGCTACATGGAAATTTACCCAGTTTAATCTGGCTGCCAGCGGTGTGACTTTGTGGACTAATATAGGACATAGCCTATAATAAATAATTACAGCGGATGGTAGGTTAGTCCCAATTATGTAGGGTAAACCTGCCCGGTAAATCTGGCTACCATTACCTACGAATGGTCGGACTAATGTGAGACTTCACAAGTGGATTATAGGTCAAAAATTATGTGTTGGATGCAGTAGGTGAAATCCTTAGGAGGGGTTCACTTTTGGTTCAAGGTATTAAATGGCTATGGTAGGGTCCGCCTCTTTCTTAGGTGAAGTATTAAGTGAACTAGTAGGATTTATGACGGTGTTCACGAGGAAGAACCATGTAGGGACCCGCCTTGGGATAAGGTCTTAAATTACAGTTGACTTATACATATGCTATGATTTTGTACGTGAGACATAATTCTTATTTAAATAATACCGCCCAAGTACAATTATGGTAAAACTCAAGATTTTCATTTCACCATACATTTGTTGTTTTGACCCACTCCTCATTACAACACAGGTTAGAGAGAGTAATGCTGATTTAGGAGATGAATGTGGAGGTGAAGACTTGTGGCAGTTATCTATCTATTTATGCTTCTAAAGTATTTTTGTCGTACCCAGTTCAAACAGTTATGTTATTTTGAGATATTGTATAATTGTAACGAACCGGATTTTCGACGCTCGAAAATCGACACTAATATGTCCACTGTATTGTGTGCCGAGCATTCAAGTGCCGGAGAACCGTTCATTAGGGTGAAAGAAAGAAAAGATAGAAGAGAAAAAACTAAAAACAATACAGAATCTCACAATGTAAGGGTACAATATATATTAGTTAACATAACATATTACAAAGTCATTTCAAAATGTTACATCAGAGTCATACTAATACAAATTCTACCCTAGGACTATTATAACAGTCTATTCCTACATAATAGATAAAATATACATATAATACAGCGGAAACAAGAAAAATAACTAGTTATCGATGAAGCCACCTACTCCTAGCTCATCTTAGTGAATCTGTGGAAAAATCTGAACTACTTGGTTGCCCATTCAAATTTGAGCACATAAGAATTTAGGAAAGGGAAAAATAAACTTCGGGTTAGAGATGGGTCTGGTGTGAGTAAAGCATAAGTCTTTAGCTTTATAAAAACCTTTAAATCAAAGGCATCTCGTAAGACCACGCCGTACATAAACACGGACGGGTTTATTTACCGTACGATAAAAAACACTTTATATAGAAATCTAGTGGTATTATCATAATGTCAAAGGTTTTCAAGCAAATAATTAACATAACTGAAATTGTTGCATTAATTAAATTTTGGCATAATAGATATACAACTAAAACCGAAGGACTTATTGGAAAATGGATTCCATACTATGGCAAGGCAAAGGACTACCTTCTGATGGTACACCCTTAGAAAATGCATTAGAGTCTTACAAGAACTTCTTGTACCCCTACTATATAGAGCCGGTTGGCCATTTAAAATGGCGAACCGGATTGCCCAATCCCTTTTGACACTAAGGCCTTATACTACCCCGGTGTCTGCAAGCAAAACAACTCGAATATGGACAATCTAGAATGGGATGGAGGCTCTTCATGGTAGCTGACCACATAGCTCTGCTGCATACCCTGTTTTTTTTTCATTTTCCCGGTTGTAAGGCTCGCGGCTACGCTTTACCTTCTTTCATTCCAAAAAACCATCTTGGAATGCTAACAATGCCTTATAGGTAGAAATACAATGCCAGCATTCATCGATGCAAGTTGTTCCGGGATCAAACAAAAATTCCACATTACTATCTTCCATTTTGGAATCACCCTCAAGAAGAATATTATAACTCTACAGCTTACTTCAATATGATTTAACATCGTTTGTTATTAGTTTGGAGTGGTTCAGATAATCCCGAGGACCAGTGTCTCCAAAACTAAGTGATAATTTCCAACCAACTCAATTTCGCTTCTTTTGGAAGTATGCACTAAATAAACGAGTCCTCACCGGGGAACTCAAATATACCTGACATACCTCCTAAGTCAAAACAGTTCTAGATTTGATAGTCGGTTATTTAACTATCAAATAAACAAACAACAACCAATTCCATTTGAGATTTATTTATCCATAGCAACCACTAAGCCTCACAATAAATCTTTATTTAATAAATCCCCTTTCAAAACGTTTGTTTGAAACATTTATATACTTATCTATCTGACATAAGTATATACACAAAACATTTGTGAATAACTTCTTACTTCCAAATCATGTTAAAAGGATTAAAAAAAGTTGTTTAAATTAGAGGTAAGGACAACCCTAAACACTATTCCCTCGGTGTTAAGTGTGGAGCAGATGTTCTATACTACCACTTTTAAAAGGTCAGTTAAACCTAGATCTCAAATTCTTCTTATATTCCTTTTGATAAATCCTTTTTAATCAAATCTATTTCATTCATGAAATATATTTTACTTGAAATCCAAATCCATTTCAAATACTTTGTAAACTGTCAAATTCATTTATAAAACCCTTTTATAAATATCCAAAGTCATTTATATAAAATGCTTTTATAAATATCCAAACTTTTTATATGAATTTCGTATAAATATCGATACCCTTTTATAAACTCCCTTTGTGAATATCCAAATCATTTTCTAAAACTTCTTTTATAAATACCCCAAAATCATTTATAAAACTTCTTTATAAACCTTTCCTGTTTAAACAACTTCCTAAATAACCTTAATCAAATTAGCTTTCTTTAATAAGAAAATCCATTTTATAAATCTCATTTATTTATGAAATCTTCTTTGCTTAAAAACTCAAATCCATTTACCCAAAACACCTTATAAATTTCCAAATCCCTTCATAAAATTCTTTATAAAAACTTCTTTTTATAAACATACAAATCATTAGTATAAACTCTTTGTAAACTTCTTTTTATAACATTGAAAACCATTTCCATTAGTTAAAAGAAATTTAACAAAACCATTTGCCAACTCATCCTTTAAATATCTTGTTCAAAATGCAATAACTTTGAAACTATTTCAAAAAAAGAAATATTTTTCCTTACAAAATCAAATGGAGGCTTAATGACTACAATGGTGCTTTTAATTTGATTTTACTTATCCAGTTTAACATGGCATCACATAACAACGGGTATATAAGGGATCAACACGTAACAATCAATCAACTTGAGTAAATGTCCAAGTTAATTGTAATAGCAGAATGGTGTTTTGTTTTGCTAATAGATGTCATTTAGTTTTGTAATTATATGGAGTTACTTAAGGGTAAGCAATATAGAAATCCCTAGATTTAAAATAAATTTTGAAATTAAAACAGTTTAAAACAAAACTTATTACTTAAACTCACGCGGTTTTAAAATAAATTAATACCCTTGTAATTGAGAATCAAATCATTTTTAAATAGTAAGTAAACTCTAATTAATAGTAATTAAAATTTATTAAAACATAATTAACTTTAATCAAGGATTATTTAAATAAAACCTCTTTTAAGATAATAATTAATTAGTAATTATCTTAAATAAATAATTAAATAATAATTAATTAATCCTTAATTAATAATTAAATAATAATTAACTTTAATTAAGTAACAAATTATGATTAACTTAATTGATTAACATTTAAGTTTAAAAACCATTTTTAACAAATGATTAAGTACTACTTACCTTTATTAATTAATAAATCAATAAATAATCATTATATTAATAAATAATTAATTAATTATATAATTGTTCTCCAATTACTTAATTTTAGTTAGAAAACATTTCTAAAGAGATTTCTAAGTGAAAACAAGTTTAGATTAGAAAACTAGTTAAAATTTTCTAACTGCACGTATAACGACCATCGCTATACGAACATGTAATTTTCAAAACTTGAAACTTTACTTTCTAACATTTGAAACTCATATCACTTCTAAAACATAAAGAAATGTTTTTGAAACTCAAAACAAAGATTTTAACTTTTAAATAATTACAATCTCAAAAATCAAATTTCACCCTTTTATAAGAGGAATTTGCAAATTGCTTAAAGCTATTAAGTGCTAACTTTTCTAACATTAACTAACTCTAGTAAATTCCGTAGCCATAATCATAAACAATATACTAACTATTCATTCACTAACCAACTTCAAATTCAGGTTTAACTAAAACATACATTACATGCATACGCACAACCAAATCATCAACACTTCCAACAAGCTCAAGCATAACTAATTCACATCATAACTACACATCCAAGCATCATTATTGACTACCATTTATATGTCACATTCAAGGTTAGTAACTTGATTCAAAAAGAGAACCTTTACTCAAAAAACTAAGTACAACTTTAAGCCAAAGCTATCAAAATCTCCAATCGACTAATGGACTTAGCTTCTCCTTGTAAAAACTCCACTTTTGGACATCGGGAAAACAAATATAATTCGGCCTAAGGTGTACATAAGGCTCAACCTTTGTGGTTTGGTGGTGTAGGAGCTTGTTTTGGTGGAGGATGATATTTGGAAATGAAGAAAGGCTATTTAGCCTGATTTTTAGAAGTGTATTTACTAATTTTAGCTTAGGAATTTTCTCTTGGAAGCCATGGAATGTGTGTATGTATATAAGTGAAGAGTATTAGGAAATGAAGAAGGAGGATGTAAAGTAAGAATTATAAAGAGGTTGTTGTAATGACCCAAGATTTTAGGAATTTATTCTGAAAAATATAAATGAATTCAAAATAATTTTTGAATAAATTTTGAAAGGGGTTTGATATAGCTTGACAGTGTATCAATATGTGTGTACATGTGTGCACAGGAAATGCACATGAACTAAAGCTAAAAATCCCTGAACTCTAAGAATAAATACATATTGATATGTATGGGAATATATATATATATATATGTAGATTAAATCCTTAAAAGCTGTATGCATAAGTAATATATATATATATATATATATGAATGCTACTGAGTATTTTTGAGTGTACATGTACATGTGTGTGTCAGTACAAAATAATGTGTAAATATATACAGATGAGTATACTAATTAATTTAGTAAGCTTTATATACATATATATACATATATATAGATATGTTAATAAGGTACTAGAGTTCAAATCAGCAAAATAAAATATACCAACATATTTTATATATAGGCAGAAATAAAAAGAATGAAGATATAAAAAGGAGTAATCCTCTTATAAATAAATGAAGGAGGTACATACCATTTACATGAAAGCTAAAAATAGAAAAAAATAAGATAAAACAGAGAAATACTTGGTATAGGCAGAATTAGGAAGAGTATTTGATAAATAATAAAATCAAGTCACACTTTTAGCATGATAGTAGACAAAGGAAAAAGTATTTTCTGGAAAAGCAAAAATCTGAAATTAACCAAAAAGATATAACCACTTTTCTCTTCACAAACTCAAGCCGGGGAGGGTAAGATTTTGGGTTTGAAAACTAAATACAAATGGCATAATTTCTGATGGGCAAAAATGTCTTTAGCTAGTGCCTTAAACCCTAAGAAAAACCCTGCATAAATAGGCAGTGAGAGGAGAAACCTTCTTCTTCCCGGATAACTCTTGAGAAAATATATAGATATTATATAAATATAATACAAGTGAAGAAAAGATTTGAAGGCAGAGGCTTACCAGTCAACTAGGAAGTGAAAGAGAGCTAGGTGAGAAAACTCACTCAAAATCTAAGGCAATAAGTCCTAATGTAGGCAGCCAGTTATAAGTAATTTTCTTAAAAGTGTATTTTCATATGAGAATGCTTATCTGTGATTTTAAAACTGAAAATGTTTTGATTCTCTTTGGTTGTTCTACTTGTTTTATTATAAGAAAGTTTTATGTGTTGTTAGTATACATATATGTTTTATGAACCCAGATCTCTGATATGTAAATGTTTAGGAACATAAACAAATACCCAGGAAAATAAATGTTGAATATAGGCAAGTAGTATTGGTTTTGGCTTAACTCAGAGAAATGAAAACATATTGAGCTGCAATATACTCATGTATAAGTGCTGAGGCTTGAGACAAAAAGGAATTAGGGGTGCAGTAGGGTTGCCTATGTGCTGATGCTCCTAATTTAATAAAAATGTATAAAGATTCATACACATAGCAAAAAAATTTTGTGGTTCAGTGAAACTTGGTCAATCTAAGTTTAACTCAAGCACAAATACTTGTAAAAGGAAAAACTCTCTTAAAAGCCATAAGCCACTGTTAGTTGCCTTTACTTCTTTAAAGTACCAGAAAATATGTATGCAGATGTAGAATCCCATTTAAATAGATAACAATGTCTGTTTGCCTAATTATCTCTGCTTGGTTATGATTAATATGAGATGCCATGATATGGATGTTTTAGTTAGGGAAATGGATCACTGATTGGTTTATTCCTGAAATATCAAAAGAGTTATTATTAACTTAAAACCTGTTTAGGAAATGGGGGTCAAGAACACTGCAGGAATGACTTGTTTTCTTGAGTAACACAAGTTGACACATGGCTTGTTTAAGTCCTGAGATCTTTGTGTAATGGAGTGAATTAGTCCATTACAATGTGTCCATTGATTCAATTAATTGCAGATGAGACCAAGATAGATAAACATATATCAAGATAAGAGAATTTGATATAAAGAGGAACTAGAGTTTTCCTGGAATGAAATCTGGATTGTGAATAAATGATTTAATTCATTTTGGGTGATTTCCTTGATGTATGGATGTTTACTTGATTCATGATTAAATTATATGAAAGTATGAATGTACCATGTTTTTCTTGAGGTTCCTGGAAGGACAGATTAAAGTGTGCACCTTCACACTGACACAGAACATGCACACATGAATTACCTGTTTTATAAAGACTGAGTTATATACAACTATCCATGTTTAACTTTAACTTGACTTTCAAATTGTTTTAGTGGATTTTCTCATACCAGACATGTGTCTGACCCTAGTGTGCTATTGGCATATGGGGTGTCCCATTTAATATGGGGCAGCTTCAAATGCATTTTCAGGGATTGCAGCAACTAAGTAGGAATAGGAGCAAGGCTTTGAGAAGAAGATTATAGCATGCTAAACTTAGTTAGATAAGAGCCTAAATGTTGAAATCTGCATGTATTGATAATTTAAATTGCTACTTGTATCAAGTATTGAATATTGGATGGATATTTTGTTAAGTATTTTGTTAAGAGATTGACTTGTATCTGGAATCTATAAATCTAGTTAAATATCTGATATGTTAAAGAAGATAATCAAAATCTCGTAAGAAGATCTAGCAAGAACACTATGTAAAAATGGAATGATTACATTTTATAAATGTATTAGTCAATCTTGAGTCTTTAGAAAGGATTTAAGTTTTGGGAAATCTGGATAGTTGATTCTCAGAAAAATTAAATGGTTTTATGACATATGTATACAAAAGATAATAAGCATAGGGAGAATGTCTTTATATGACTGCAATGTTTCCATAATTCAACTTGTTTTATACAAATGTTTCATGCCTTATTTTTAAATAAAGAAAGAATCTGTAATATGGGAGTTGAAAGCCAGATCCAAAATAGTTGCAGTTATATACACACATAAACATGTTTTGTACAGATATTAACACACCTTTTCCTTTGTATTTTTAATAGGAATCTGAATTTCATTTCACTCAGGTTGTTAATCAAATGCATTTTAAGACCAGATGGGTTACACCATAACAAAGAGTCTGGTTGAACCATGTGATTGACACCCATGGTTACAGGAAACCCACTCGAGTTTGCACTTCATTTAATTTAAAGCATACTAACATCAAAGAATCAAGATGTTGAATGTGTTAGATCACTTTAAACTATTCCATGGAAAAAAAAGAGAGCCTGTTTTCCAAACAGATTTTATAAGAAAAATCAAACATGGATAATGATAAACACTTCTATCATTTTTCAGAACCCAAGCACCAAACCATTAATTTATAGACAATCATATCACAATTATCTGGTTTCTAGAATTTATACTCCCTAGAGAATTTAGCAAAGAACCAGGAGTTTAAATATATATATATATATATATAGGTATTCATGCATGAATGGAATTTTTATTGCATATAACACTAAACTATGTGTGGATTGATTAAATTCAATCAATCCAATATCCTCTTGTTTTCCAGAACTCTTATTCAAACAAGAGAGGCATATACATCCTCACATGTATGTGCATATCTTTGTGAATGTACTGATATATTTATATTGGTTAATTATTTTGATCCTGGATATATTTTGTTTATGGGAAAAAGAAAATGACCCTGGGAAATATATTTGTTAATGAATGATATATCTATATATCATCTCTGTAAAAAAAAATCCTTATGAAATTAGGGTAGAAATAGGAGGGTCATTTCATTTGGTATCAGAGCTATGTTATTCAACATAGTAGAAGTAAAGATCAAGTTCTTAGATAGAAATAAAATTTAAAGGAACTAGATATATATATATCAGTGTTTTCAGTGTGAAAAAAAACCACTGAAATAATAAAATTACCAATCAAACTAACCAGCTATGTAAATTATTATTAGCAAACTATGGTAGGGAGACCACCAAATCAAGGAGCAGGATCTTCCCATGCACCACCAATGGTCAATCTTCAAGACTTGGTGAGAGCATTTAGGGATGGGGCAGGACAAAGGCAAGAAAATCCCTATGAAGAACTCTCAAAATTACTTAAGACATATACTCATTTAGGAGGCCAAAGCTTTGAAGGGACAGAAAGTATTATGGAAATTCAAACATGGTTGAGAACATTGGAAAGAATTTTCAATGACATGCAACTTGATGATCAAAGAAAGAGGCAAGTGGCTTCAAGACAGCTAAAAGGAGTAGCTTTAAGCTGGTGGGAATTAATCATTGCAGGAAGAAATGAGAATGAAATCACTTGGAATCAATCCAAAGAGATGTTGGAAGCAAGGTTTGTACCAGCATCAGCTAAGACTACCTTGCTAGAAGAATTTATTAGACTTAGGCAAGGAACCATGACTGTCACAGAATACACTCAAAAGTTTGAGGGGCTTTCCACATATGGAGCAATGCTTGTGGCAGATGAGGCATCCAAAAATGATAGGTACATAAAAGGTGTGAACCCAGGACTTAGCAGAGCCATGTTACCCTATGCAGACAGGACTTTTGACCATGTGATAGACTTAGCTTTGAGGTTGGAGCAGCATGACAAGGAAAGGGAGAAGTTCAGAAATTTTAAGAACAATAATACCAAGAAGGGTAAGGGGAGGTATCACCCTTATGATAAGAAGAAGGAAGAGGCCAGTAACAAAGGCACTGGAGATGTCAAAGCTAAGGAAACCAAGAAGAAAATTGTGTGCCATCAGTGTGGAAAGGAGGGGCATATCAAGCCTAGGTGTCCAGAATTGAAGGAAGGAGCTTTCAAGTGCTATCTATGTGGGAAAGAGGGGCATATGAAGAGGAATTGTCCTGAGTACAAACAGCAGGGAAAATTGGCAAATTTGGAAGGAAAAGGCAAAGCCACAGTGGAGAGTAACACTGAAAACCATAGCCAAGTGGAAGGTACATTACTTATTTGTACCATACCCATAGCAGTAGTATATGATACTGGGGCAACTCACTCTTTAATTTCTTATGAACTAGTTAAAATGCTAAAACTGAATTGCATATTGGTTGAAACCCCATTGCATATACAAAGTCCACTGGGGAGTTCTAGTGTTTTAAATATGATTTGTGTGGATGTGGAATTAAACATAGGAGGAAATATTTTTATTTCCAATTTATATGTTTTGAATTACCCAAATATAGGTGTTATATTGGGGGTAGACTGGTTAAGACAATTTAAAGCCATAATTAATTTAGACTCATCCACCATATCATTGCAAAATTCTAGAGGTCAGAGAATCACAGTTTTATGTGAAGTAGCTAAGGAAGGAAAACTATATCATTTAGTTGACTCAGAAAAAGATTTCAGTGAACTAACCATTGCAGAAATTCCCATAGTCAATGAATATTTGGATGTGTTTGGTAAGGTCAAGGGTGTTCCACATCATAGACCAGTAAAATTCCAGATCAATCTAGTTCCAAGAGCAAGCCCAGTGATTAAAAAGCCAACTAGAATGGGGCCAAATGAACTAAAAGAATTAAAGAAACAGTTAGAAGAATTGGAAGAAAAGGGTTTTATAAGACCAAGTAATTCTTGCTGGGGAGCACCAATAGTATTTGTTAAGAAGCAAGATGGCTCCTTAAGGCTCTGTATAGATTATAGAGAATTAAACAAAGTAACTATTAAAAATAAATACCCATTGCCAAGAATAGATGATCTTTTTGATCAATTAGCAGGGGCAAAAGTATTTTCTAGACTAGATTTAGCATCTGGTTTTCATCAAATGAAGGTGGAAGAATCAAGCATCAAGTATACTGCCTTTAACACTAGGTATGGGTTGTATGAATTTTTGGTTATGCCATTTGGCTTGACCAATGCACCATCATACTTTGTAGATTTAATGAACAGAACCTTTAGAGATTATTTAGACAAGTTTGTGCTTATTTTTATAGATGACATTTTGATTTATTCCAAAACAGTGGAAGAACATAAGCATCATTTGCACCTGGTTTTGTCCAGATTAAGGGAAAAAGATTTAAAGGCAAAATTTTCAAAATGTGTATTTTGGAAAGAGGAAGTACATTTCCTTGGCCATGTTATATCTGCCCAAGGAATTTCTGTGAACCCCAATAAAGTAGTGGCTATTCAAGCATGGAAGAGGCCAAGCACTGTGAGTGAAGTGAGGTCATTTATGGGGATGGCAGGGTATTATAGGAGGTTTATAAAAGATTTTTCAAAAATTTCTACACCACTCACTAACCTAACCAGGAAGAACCAAGCTTTTGTTTGGTCAGAAAAATGTGAAAAGTCTTTTGAACAGTTGAAGGAGGCATTGGTGAATGCTCCAATTTTAAAGGTACCTCATGGAAATGAAGAATTAGTTGTATACACTGATGCTAGTGGATTTGGCTTGGGTACAGTGTTGATGCAACAAGGCCAAGTCATTGCATATGCATCCAGACAACTTAAACCCCATGAAGTAAGGTATGCCACACATGATCTCAAATTAGCAGCTGTGATCTATGCTTTAAAACTTTGGAGACATTATTTGTTAGGCACAAAGTTTGAACTTTACACTGACCACAAGTCTCTAAAATATTTATTTTCACAAAAAGATTTGAACATTAGGCAACATAGATGGGTGGAGTTCTTAGCTGCCTATGACTTTGACATACTCTATACACCAGGAAAAGCAAACAAAGTTGCAGATGCTCTAAGTAGACAGCATGCTAAATTGGCTATGATGATGATAGAAGAATTTAAGGGCTTGTCTTTGCTAACTGAGTTAGAAATTGGGGACAATGGTTGTGTGCACATTGATGAGCAGATGCATGGTGCACAAGAAGATAAAGGGAAGTTAAGCTTAATGACACTTCAACCAGATTTAATTCTGAAGGTAGGAAAAATGCAAGAACAGGATGCCAACTTATTAGAGAAGAAAATGCTCCTCTCAAGAGGGGAGGAAGTGATGAATCACCATATTGATAAAAATGGTTATATGAGATACCAAAATAGGATGTGTGCACCAGAGGACACAGAACTGAAGAAAGAGATATTGAATGAATATCACAGAAGTAAATACTCCATACACCCAGGCAGCACAAAATTGTACCAAAATTTGAAAAGAGACTTCTGGTGGAAGGGGATGAAATCTGATGTAGCTAAATACATTGCCAAATGTATGACTTGCCAACAAGTCAAAGCTGAAACCCAAAGGCCATCAGGGTTGATGCAGCCTCTTAGTGTACCACAGTGGAAGTGGGAAGACATATCTATGGACTTCATAGATGGACTGCCTAGATCTAAGAGAGGTAATACAAGTATATGGGTGATAGTTGATAGGCTAACCAAGGTAGCACACTTCATCCCAGTCAAGTCAGAAAGGACAGCACCAAAATTAGCTCAAATTTTTATAAAGGAAGTGGTAAAGTTACATGGCATTCCCAAAACCATTGTGAGTGATAGGGATACCATCTTCACTTCAAAATTCTGGAGAAGCTTTCAAGAAGCAATGGGAAGTGAGCTATGTTTAAGTACTACCTACCATCCTCAATCAGATGGGCACACTGAGGTAGTAAACAAACTTTTGGAGGACATGTTGAGGGCATGTATACTGGATTTTGGGGGCAACTGGGAAGATTATCTTCATCTAGTTGAATTTACATACAACAACAGCTACCAAAGCACCATAGGTGTAACGACCCATAGATTTTAGTGATTTTATTTATTAAATTAATTGAAATTTTGTGAAATTTAAACAATAAAATTTGAAAATAAAAATTTATTATTTGGAATACGTCTATTTTAATATAGCAACTGGTAAATTTTCATCTGATAATATTGAAGTTTATTTTCCTGTGAAATTTCATTTCAAATCAAGCCGGTTAATAACAGTGAATTTATAAGTTTTCCAAAACCAAAATATGTCAACAGGAGAAAATTTAGTCAGATCATTCTGAATCAGACTGCGAAATTCGTTTTTCCAAATTTGGACTTCTACTGCTCCGTTTATCTTAATTCTAGCAAAATAGCAGCATTTTTCGGTATCGATTATCGACTTTTGATCGGATGATCGTACCACTAATATCTGTATATCGTTTTGATCGTCTCGTCGTGCTGATCTCTATGGTATATTTATTTCCGTATTTTGAAGTCCGATACACAACAGAAACGTTGATAACGATCCGTTGTAACGGTACCACTTTTAACTTTTCGCTTTCCTTCGGTTCCAAACTTTGAAGCGTACTGTCCAAACAACAATAATTATTGCTTTGAATGAGCCAGCTGGATTTTCGTGACCATTGCTCTGTTTTATTTTATTTCCTCCCCACGTTTTTCGGTCCACTTGCAAATATCTCGGCAAAGAATATAATTACAAGTTCATTTCTGTTCCTCTTGATTGCTCTTCCCTTCTCCTTTCCCCAGATCTATTTCTTCTTCCAATATTTTTTTTCCTCTCCACCATTCTTCTCCCTGAAGCCAACTCCAACCCACCACGCCTGACCTAACAACCGTCCATCCTATCTCCACTCACGCAACATCCACCTTGCTTCCCCACATGAGCGCCAAACCCAAGGCTTCGACCCGAGCCTTACATCCACACACCTACTCCCTCCGCTGCCAAGCCGCCTCCACACCTCCCCAATCTCCACCGCGACCTCTGGCCTGGAAACCCACTGGTACCCGCTCCTCCACATCACCACTTCCCTTCCATTTTCCCTTCGAAAGCCATGGCATCACCTCCCTTCACATGCGCTGACTACAGCACTGCCAAGTCTGTCCATAGTCCGCCTTCAAAGCACCGCACACCCTTGCTTCACCCGACAAACCATCCTCCTCAATTCGCCGAACTACTTACCATCCGCCAGTGCCTCGCGTTGACCGGCAGGCCTTGTTCGAGCAGCAGCAGACCCATGGCCGAGCCACTGTCATGACCTTCCTCCAGTTTTTCCACTTCTCCTTTATATTAGGTACTTATATATAGATTTTGAATTTTTTTTAGATAGTTTATATATATGTGTGTTTAGAAGGATTTATATATATTATATTCAAATTTTAGAAATCTTACAGCAAAGTATATATATAAAGGTGTTTGAAAATGAAATATAAATTTTCAAAGTATAGCTATATATAAGTTGATTTTTAATTTGTACGTGTGTATATATAAAGTGTTTATAATATGAGAATTTTATATACACTTATACAGCCTGTGTGCATGTCTTATTGTATATATATTAGATTTTATATGATATTGGATATAAAAAGCTTATGTAAATATTTTTAACCTATTATGTAGTTTTGTAGGATCTGTTGTAGATTTCTTTTATAGTTTGATAGATAAGCATGACTGCTATGTTAATAATGTAGTAATATATAGATAGTTATATTTTCTAAAGTATAAAATTTGTAGTGTATAAATATGTATACGTCGATATTATAGAAATAGGCAGGCATACTAGTTTCAGCTGCATAAGTTTAGGCGGTTTATAATAAGTTATATGTGTTTTAAAGCAAATGATATATTGTAATTTATATAAATTTGTAAACGCATTTTAGTAGTCTAGATTTGTATAACGGTTCATATATATTTTGACTGTATACATGTTAGATTTTTTTTTAGTATATTTTATATGTTAATTTATTTCACATCTGATTTGCTTTAGTAGTGTATGTAATATTAATTCCAGTCTGCATGTTTTTATACACCATTAGTTGTTCGCATATACATTTTACCTACATACATTTTGTAGTGTCTGCATTTGTATATTTTAATATATGGTCTGTATATATTATATGTTGTTAGATTATAAGTATGTATAAACTGTTATGTATATAGATTTTGGGTTTTTAAGTATATTAACATACAGTGAGTTATTTTGGTTTTATAAGGGATATTGGTTTAAAATATATTAGGAATATTTTCTAATATATGGGTTTAAATTTAACAATGGATTTTTAAATTCCTATATATATTTAATTTAATATATGTATGAATTTAGAATTTGATTATATATATAGCTATATATATAAGTTCACTTATACCAATTATATTCACCAATCTAGTTCTGATCTGAATTCGTCAATTACTTATTATCAGCTTTGTCCGTCCAAATTCGTATCAATCCTGCTTTGCTTTGAAAATTCGGGCTTGGATTCGTAACTCATCTCGTCTCGTTCTCCTCTAACCTCGAAAGGCGAGCAATCACTCACGATTAACGTTCTTTTATTATTTAAATTTGATTTCAATTGAAACGACAATTGAAATATGATGCTGTAGTTATTTAAATTGTTATATATGCTATTATCTGTATATGTTCACCTGTGACATCTGACACCAGTATCTAGTATTTATATGCCTGTTATTACTATTATCTGTATATGTTCACCTATGACATCTGACACCAGTATCTGTTATTTATATTGATGATATATGCCTGTTGTTATATTTTTAGTATCTGTTATCACTCTGCAAGTTCCCTGTTAGTATAGAATTCACTATGGGTTGAAATGATACATACCTGAACGGACTTTAGAATAGGAGAATTTCGTTATGGGTTGAAATGATAGACCCAAGCGATTTTCATTTGAATTGAAATTGGGATTACGGGTCGAAATGATATCTACCCGTATATATTTAAATTTCGGATTGAAATGATAAATATCCGTATCACTTAACCATGATAAATATATATACAAACACCGTTGGTCCATATATATAAATATTTTAAAAAAAATGAATTCTATGGTTTTGGAAAGAAATATATGGTTTTAATAAATGTTGAGCCTTAAATTAATATATATAAATGGGAATGATTGATTTAAATACATATAATATGTTGAGTATTTAAAATATATTCAAAATAGATTTTGGTAATAATTTGAATAAGTTAAGGTTAGAAAGATAATTTGAATTTAGTTGAAATTGTATTCAATAAAGAATTTTATTTAATTAAACCGATTGAAACTTATTGAAATTGAGATGTAAGATATGATTTATAACTTGAGTTTGATTTATAAGTAATCTAATGAATATTTCTTGTTTAAATAAATTTAAGGAAATATTTAGTAAAAATGAAATTTAAGGCTATTTAAATGATATTGAATCTATTAAGTGAATATTCCCTGAATAATAATAAAGTTAAATCAAGTGCTATATGAAACTGTTAAATTTAACTTTGAAAATGTTGAATATTAAAGCTTTGAAATATATTGAAAATTTAAATGGTATATTTAGAACTGAATTAAATTGAAGAATTAAGCTTTGAATAAGTTTGAATTTGGAATTTGAAGTTGATTTGAATCGATTTGCGAGACTTGAGGAAATTATAAATACTTTACTTTTTAAATCATTTAATATATATACTATTTTGGAAAATAGATATATTTGAAATGAAATGATATTTGGGTTTTGAAGTATAAATTTAATTAAAATGACCACGGTGTTAAAATGTATATTTCCACCTTGTAGATAGTTCTGAAGATCCTTAGGGGATGGTTATCCCAAACATCCTTTAAGTTACTCGTATTTCAGTTGACATTTCACTTGAGTTGGATTTATTTATATAAGAATGTTAATCCTGACTCGAGTGTTTTGTGTTTTGCTTTACGCTCGGGTCAGACCGAGTGATACAGCATTTGAGACTCACCCTTGGAGTTTGGAGCTTCCTTTGGAGATCCATCTATCGCCTCAGCTTTCAGCTCTTCTAGTTGATTTGTTCAGAGAAGTCATCTGTTGCACTGGAGACTTCACTGTATTTGAGATATTCTGTTGTATTTTATTTTTAACTCTGATGTTCATATAGTAGCTTCATGAACTACTATTTTATCTATTCCGCTGCGTATTATTGTATTACTCTGTGTCTGTGATTCTGTGATTGATTTATTTACTGTATTTGCTGAGTTTTGCCAAATTTTTATTACAATCTGTTATTTTGAATTATTCAAGTCAGGCATGTGTGGATTATTGTCGATTTGAATGGTCCAAAATAGCGGGTCGTTACAGTTGGTATCAGAGCTTTGGCTCTAGGCAAAGCTTAGCATATATAGTAAATTTATTTACAGAATCACTTTCGTTCGAGTTTAATCTCTTCCTTTTGACTCGATTTCCTTTGAACTTTGGAACGTTCCCTACGGTTCCAAAATTCATTCTTGTCTCTCTCTATTGGTATTCTTTTGATTCTGGAGTATCCCATAACTCCACTTTGAATGATCTCTATAAGAATAGGCGATCCCGCCGATCTTTGAATGTTTTGTAAAGGGGTGAAACTCCTTTGCAATTGGCATTGAATCACCGAAGATTTATATATCACTCGGTTTAGATGCTGCTATCTCTTGATATGCCGAATTCTATCTCTTGCGATCGAATGTCGATTTACCTTAGATTTCCGCATCGATTATATTCTTGAAGTCACGGTTGACCCGGTTAAGGTCGCCCGCGACTTCTATAAGTATATCTATCTTCTATTTTAAAAATTTAATTATCTCATTTTTCGTTCGAGCCTATCTTCGAATCAGAATCCCATTTGATTAGGGTCCCTCTAAGTTGAATTTCTATCTTTGTTTGAAATCCATTCTTGAATCACCTTTTGAAAAATCGGGCTTGTTTGTATTTTTAGAAAGAGTTTTATATATCGAAATTATTATTTTGATAAGTATGACTATATTCTATATATAAAAGTGAAATGTTTTCAATAAAGATTATATACCTTTTAAAAATAAGATTTTGAATTTTTGAAAGGATTTGAAATTTTGAAGTTATATAAGAAATTGATTTATATAAAAAAATGATTTATAACTAAAGGATTTTAAAATTTAGATTCGAGAATTGAACTCCGGTATTTTGAAATTGGTTTTAAGATTTTGAAATATACAATAATAATATGATTTAAAAGTATTTTCCGAATAAGAAATGTTTCAAATGATTTTAATGAGTTTCGAATGATTTCGAAGAAATTTCAAAAGAAGTTTGAGAAAAAAAAGAAGTCCAGAACTCACTTATGTCGCTGGAAAATAATTTCGGTGATGAGTGCACGCATCATCGACATTGATTTTCGAGTTTCAAAGTGAGGGATAGGCCACTTCAGTAGCTTCGCTATTCGAGTGATTTTGTGAAACCATTTTTGATTTCAAGTTCCAAAGTATGATTTGATATTCGAAAGATATATGTAAATGTATTTGAAACGATTTGAAATGAACCGGTGTTCAGTTCTCGAGTTTTGGATTTGATATAACCCTATCTATTAAAATTGATTTACTGATTTGTTGCTGATTTCCAACCCTTGAATTTGAAAATGATTTCTTCAACTATTTTGAAGGTTCGAGCACTTCCAAATCAGGGTTAACTTCTCAAAGCTAAGAAATTTCGAAAAGTATTAAGTATATAAGTTTGGTATATATGTTTAAAGTATGTAGTAATATGATTTAAATAAGCTGAAACTGTTTTGTTAAGTAAATGAATAAGGCTATTTTGAAATTTTTGAAGTTTAGATTTGAAAAGAAATTGGTCTTCAAAATATTTTGAAAAAATTTAGTTTAAATGTTTTAACTTAGTAACATCTTTATGAAACTATATATTTAACAAGTTGGAATAAATATATAAGTTGTACGTATGCTGTTTTATTCGCATAATTAATTTGATCCCAGTTTGAGTACACAAGTTCGAGGTGGATTACACCATTTCGTGTTAGGATTTTTCATTCGATTCTTGATGGCGAATATTTGATATGGATTTTGGGCTTGATTCTAGAATTCTCTATCATAGTATATGGCTATGCAAGGAGACTGATGGCTTCTAGTCGAGAAACCATATCGAAATCCGCATTAGGGAAGTCGAATGGACAATACTAGTTCGAAAGCGAACTTGTGTGATCGAGCGAGCGATCAAATGTGATTGTGCGAAATGATGACGTATGTACATCTTATATTCTAATATCATTGATATATTTGACGCTGAAATTGAAAGCTGTCGGGTTAGAATATCTTTGCTTACTAAAAGAAAATTCCCAAAATAAATTACAAAGATATATAACCCATAAAAGCAAAGATATTTAATTCCATATGGCTCTTCATACAGCGAAATTTATTTTGAAAAATTTGATCCTTATATAAGATAGACCTTACGTAAGTATAAGATGATTTTGAAAACATTTGATTTTAAAAATAAATTGGTTGACTTAAATTATATTGATTTGGAAATTTGGATTTTTTCTAAATCTATTATTTTGGAAACTTTGAAACTAAAGATAATTAATTTGAGAAGAAATAATTTGGTGAAATTGGATATGATTTTGAAATTGAACTGATATTGAAACAAATTGAAATTTGAGAACCTTATGTTACTAAATACTTGATTTGGGAGTTGTCGAACTTATATAAAATTGATTTGTATGAGTATGAAATTGATTCGAAAACTATAGACTTGAAAAGGTACTCAATTTGAAAGTGAAATCTTATATAATTGAAGTCTATATAAGTATGATTTGATATACTATTGATTTTGGAAAGTATTTGATTTGAAAATTAAATCTTATATATAATGGATTTTATATAAGTACGATATTTGAAAGTGATTTGAAAAGGTACTATATGATACATATTTTCGAAGTAAAGATATGGAAAGTGCCTTCTGCTTGATATCCGATTTGTGGCCACATCTTGGATTCATTCTATCGATATTATTCTCTCTGATTTTGGTTTTCCGGATATGATACTCGAGTGTCCTTCGAATTCCATGGCGTTACCCATGGTCTTACGAACTCGACTGCATAGCGTAATTCGTAAGGCAGTGATTGCTTAAAAGGTACGGATGTTTCCTGGGGGATCCAGGCGTAACCATTGTGTATCTGCGATCTATGGTCGTGTTAGTGGCGTAATCCGCAAGGCAGAGATTGCTTACGGGGTATGGATGTTTCCTGGGGGATCCAGGCGTAACCATTTTTATGTATCCTGCGGTCCACCATTTTGTTGCATGGCGAAATTCGCAAGGCAGTGAATGCTTAAAAGGTACGGATGTTTCCTGGGGGATCCAGGCGTAACCATTGTGTATCTGCGATCCATGATTTGATTCGTTTTTTGATTGGATTGTACTTTCCATATCTATTTTTAAAGGTTTTTCGAGTATTTTCACTGGGTGTTGAAATAGGTCTACTAAGTACCTGGAGAATTCTAGTTTTGCGCCTGATCAACGCACTACCAGAGTCTACAGGAACAAGGATAAACTTGTTGAAACATCGAGTTATAAAAGTATTTTCGAAATAAAATTTGTTTCGTTATAAAAAAAATATTTTATTATAAAAGTATTTCTAACAAAGAAATTTTATATTAATAATTCGAAATTGAAATTCTAATGGTTTGAATTAATTATTCATGCCCGATATTATTCCTTCGAATCTACCTTATCTGCTCAGCTTTATTTATTCACCTATATTCTGTTTTCCAAGTCCTCCTCCTTTTCCTTGTTGACTATATTCTTTAAAATAATGTTTAATTATAGACTACATGGTTTAATAGAAATTTTAGTGTTATAAATATTTTTGGAGGTTAATAATTAAATAAAACAGATTTAAAGTAAATGATTATTGATTATTAATAATGTTGAAAAGTATCTTGAGATAAAAATGAATAAATTTATGAATTTTAGATTTAAATGTTTTCAATAGCTTCTTTGAAAAAAAAAATAGTAATAATGTAAATAATTGTTTTTCAAATAGCTTACATATATTTATAAAGGTGTTATTTAAACCTATAAATGATACTTATAAAGGAAACAAGAAATTTTACAAATGGGTTGAAAAATATTAAGGTATTAAAATAATTGAATTGTAAATGAAGTTTTCCAATGAATATTTCAAGTAAAATTTATATAGTTAAATTGATTGTTTATCCTTGTCTTTTAATCTATCTTTTCTGTCTTGTTGTTTCTATTCTCCTACCTCCTTCCTTTTCGGGGACGAAAAGTTTTGAGTGGGGGAGAGTGTAACGACCCATAGATTTTAGTGATTTTATTTATTAAATTAATTGAAATTTTGTGAAATCTAAACAATAAAATTTGAAAATAAAAATTTATTATTTGGAATACGTCTATTTTAATATAGCAACTGGTAAATTTTCATCTGATAATATTGAAGTTTATTTTCCTGTGAAGTTTCATTTCAAATCAAGCCGGTTAATAACAGTGAATTTATAAGTTTTCCAAAACCAAAATATGTCAACAGGAGAAAATTTAGTCAGATCATTCTGAATCAGACTGCGAAATTCGTTTTTCCAAATTTGGACTTCTACTGCTCCGTTTATCTTAATTCTAGCAAAATAGCAGCATTTTTCGGTACCGATTATCGACTTTTGATCGGATGATCGTACCACTGATATCTGTATATCGTTTTGGTCGTCTCGTCGTGCTGATCTCTACGGTATATTTATTTCCGTATTTTGAAGTCCGATACACAACAGAAACGTTGATAACGATCCGTTGTAACGGTACCACTTTTAACTTTTCGCTTTCCTTCGGTTCCAAACTTTGAAGCGTACTGTCCAAACAACAATAATTATTGCTTTGAATGAGCCAGCTGGATTTTCGTGACCATTGCTCTGTTTTATTTTATTTCCTCCCCACGTTTTTCGGTCCACTTGCAAATATCTCGGCAAAGAATATAATTACAAGTTCATTTCTGTTCCTCTTGATTGCTCTTCCCTTCTCCTTTCCCCAGATCTATTTCTTCTTCCAATATTTTTTTTCCTCTCCACCATTCTTCTCCCTGAAGCCAACTCCAACCCACCACGCCTGACCTAACAACCGTCCATCCCATCTCCACTCACGCAACATCCACCTTGCTTCCCCACATGAGCGCCAAACCCAAGGCTTCGACCCGAGCCTTACATCCACACACCTACTCCCTCCGCTGCCAAGCCGCCTCCACACCTCCCCAATCTCCACCGCGACCTCTGGCCTGGCAACGCACTGGTACCCGCTCCTCCACATCACCACTTCCCTTCCATTTTCCCTTCGAAAGCCATGGCATCACCTCCCTTCACATGCGCTGACTACAGCACTGCCAAGTCTGGCCATAGCCCGCCTTCAAAGCACCGCACACCCTTGCTTCACCCGACAAACCATCCTCCTCAATTTGCCGAACTACTTACCATCCGCCAGTGCCTCGCGTTGACCGGCAGGCCTTGTTCGAGCAGCAGCAGACCCATGGCCGAGCCACTGTCATGACCTTCCTCCAGTTTTTCCACTTCTCCTTTATATTAGGTACTTATATATAGATTTTGAATTTTTTTTTAGATAGTTTATATATATGTGTGTTTAGAAGGATTTATATATATTATATTCAAATTTTAGAAATCTTACAGCAAAGTATATATATAAAGGTGTTTGAAAATGAAATATAAATTTTCAAAGTATAGCTATATATAAGTTGATTTTTAATTTGTACGTGTGTATATATAAAGTGTTTATAATATGAGAATTTTATATACACTTATACAGCCTGTGTGCATGTCTTATTGTATATATATTAGATTTTATATGATATTGGATATAAAAAGCTTATGTAAATATTTTTAACCTATTCTGTAGTTTTGTAGGATCTGTTGTAGATTTCTTTTATAGTTTGATAGATAAGCATGACTGCTATGTTAATAATGTAGTAATATATAGATAGTTATATTTTCTAAAGTATAAAATTTGTAGTGTATAAATATGTATACTTCGATATTATAGAAATAGGCAGGCATACTAGTTTCAGCTGCATAAGTTTAGGCGGTTTATAATAAGTTATATGTGTTTTAAAGCAAATGATATATTGTAATTTATATAAATTTGTAAACGCATTTTAGTAGTCTAGATTTGTATAACGGTTCATATATATTTTGACTGTATACATGTTAGATTTTTTTTAGTATATTTTATATGTTAATTTATTTCACATCTGATTTGCTTTAGTAGTGTATGTAATATTAATTCCAGTCTGCATGTTTTTATACACCATTAGTTGTTCGCATATACATTTTGCCTACATACATTTTGTAGTGTCTGCATTTGTATATTTTAATATATGGTCTGTATATATTATATGTTGTTAGATTATAAGTATGTATAAACTGTTATGTATATAGATTTTGGGTTTTTAAGTATATTAACATACAGTGAGTTATTTTGGTTTTATAAGGGATATTGGTTTAAAATATATTAGGAATATTTTCTAATATATGGGTTTAAATTTAACAATGGATTTTTAAATTCCTATATATATTTAATTTAATATATGTATGAATTTAGAATTTGATTATATTTATATATAGCTATATATATAAGTTCACTTATACCAATTATATTCACCAATCTAGTTTTGATCTGAATTCGTCAATTACTTATTATCAGCTTTGTCCGTCCAAATTCGTATCAATCCTGCTTTGCTTTGAAAATTCGGGCTTGGATTCGTAACTCATCTCGTCTCGTTCTCCTCTAACCTCGAAAGGTGAGCAATCACTCACGATTAACGTTCTTTTATTATTTAAATTTGATTTCAATTGAAACGACAATTGAAATATGATGCTGTAGTTATTTAAATTGTTATATATGCTATTATCTGTATATGTTCACCTGTGACATCTGACACCAGTATCTAGTATTTATATGCCTGTTATTACTATCATCTGTATATGTTCACCTATGACATCTGACACCAGTATCTGTTATTTATATTGATGATATATGCCTGTTGTTATATTTTTAGTATCTGTTATCACTCTGCAAGTTCCCTGTTAGTATAGAATTCACTATGGGTTGAAATGATACATACCCGAACGGACTTTAGAATAGGAGAATTTCGTTATGGGTTGAAATGATAAACCCAAGCGATTTTCATTTGAATTGAAATTGGGATTACGGGTCGAAATGATATCTACCCGTATATATTTAAATTTCGGATTGAAATGATAAATATCCGTATCACTTAACCATGATAAATATATATACAAACACCATTGGTCCATATATATAAATATTTTAAAAAAAATGAATTCTATGGTTTTGGAAAGAAATATATGGTTTTAATAAATGTTGAGCCTTAAATTAATATATATAAATGGGAATGATTGATTTAAATACATATAATATGTTGAGTATTTAAAATATATTCAAAATAGATTTTGGTAATAATTTGAATAAGTTAAGGTTAGAAAGATAATTTGAATTTAGTTGAAATTGTATTCAATAAAGAATTTTATTTAATTAAACCGATTGAAACTTATTGAAATTGAGATGTAAGATATGATTTATAACTTGAGTTTGATTTATAAGTAATTTAATGAATATTTCTTGTTTAAATAAATTTAAGGAAATATTTAGTAAAAATGAAATTTAAGGCTATTTAAATGATATTGAATCTATTAAGTGAATATTCCCTGAATAATAATAAAGTTAAATCAAGTGCTATATGAAACTGTTAAATTTAACTTTGAAAATGTTGAATATTAAAGCTTTGAAATATATTGAAAATTTAAATGGTATATTTAGAACTGAATTAAATTGAAGAATTAAGCTTTGAATAAGTTTGAATTTGGAATTTGAAGTTGATTTGAATCGATTTGCGAGACTTGAGGAAATTATAAATACTTTACTTTTTAAATCATTTAATATATATACTATTTTGGAAAATAGATATATTTGAAATGAAATGATATTTGGGTTTTGAAGTATAAATTTAATTGAAATGACCACGGTGTTAAAATGTATATTTCCACCTTGTAGATAGTTCTGAAGATCCTTAGGGGATGGTTATCCCAAACATCCTTTAAGTTACTCGTATTTCAGTTGACATTTCACTTGAGTTGGATTTATTTATATAAGAATGTTAATCCTGACTCGAGTGTTTTGTGTTTTGCTTTACGCTCGGGTCAGACCGAGTGATACAGCATTTGAGACTCACCCTTGGAGTTTGGAGCTTCCTTTGGAGATCCATCTATCGCCTCAGCTTTCAGCTCTTCTAGTTGATTTGTTCAGAGAAGTCATCTGTTGCACTGGAGACTTCACTATATTTGAGATATTCTGTTGTATTTTATTTTTAACTCTGATGTTCATATAGTAGCTTCATGAACTACTATTTTATCTATTCCGCTGCGTATTATTGTATTACTCTGTGTCTGTGATTCTGTGATTGATTTATTTACTGTATTTGCTGAGTTTTGCCAAATTTTTATTACAATCTGTTATTTTGAATTATTCAAGTCAGGCATGTGTGGATTATTGTCGATTTGAATGGTCCAAAATAGCGGGTCGTTACAATAGGAATGGCTCCATTTGAAGCCTTATATGGTAAACCCTGTTTGTCACCTGTTTGTTGGGTAGAAGCAGGAGAAAGGTCTATTTTAGGACCTGAGTACATACAAGAAACTAAGGAGAAAATTGAGTTGATAAGAAGAAGAATGGAAGCAGCCCAAGATAGGCAAAAGAAATTTGCAAACATGAGAAGGAGGCAGGTAGAATATGAAGTGGGAAATTTTGTTTTCATCAAAATCTCACCTATGAAAAATGTGCTGAGGTTTGGAAAACAAGGCAAGTTAACCCCAAGATATATTGGACCATACAAAATTCTGGAAAGAATTGGTCCCTTGGCATATAAGTTGGAATTACCAGAAAACATGCAGGGTATACATGATGTTTTTCATGTATCACAATTGAGAAGGTGGGTCCATGACAAGGCAGAAATTCTTGAGACCCCAACCCAAGTGCAGATAAATTCTAATTTGATTTATGAAAAGGATCCAGTGGGAATTTTGGCAAATGATGTGAAGAAGTTGAGGAATAAATCTCTAAAACTTGTGAAGGTACAGTGGAGTCTTGATTCTAGTGATTGCACATGGGAATTAGAAGACAAAGTTAGGATGAATTATCCTAAGCTATTTTTAGATTAAAGGTAATCCTGATTTTTGATTGTTTTCTTTTTTTTTAGATGCATATGTTTTTAGTTATTATAGAACTAAAAATCTATTTGGTTGAGAATGTACTTGTTCTCTGAATTAAGTTTAAAATTTATTTTAAGCTTAGGAAAATTGTGGGACACAATTTCTAAAAGGAGGGGTGTATGTAATGACCCAAGATTTTAGGAATTTATTCTGAAAAATATAAATGAATTCAAAATAATTTTTGAATAAATTTTGAAAGGGGTTTGATATAGCTTGACAGTGTATCAATATGTGTGTACATGTGTGCACAGGAAATGCACATGAACTAAAGCTAAAAATCCCTGAACTCTAAGAATAAATACATATTGATATGTATGGGAATATATATATATATATGTAGATTAAATCCTTAAAAGCTGTATGCATAAGTAATATATATATATATATATATGAATGCTACTGCGTATTTTTGAGTGTACATGTACATGTGTGTGTCAGTACAAAATAATGTGTAAATATATACAGATGAGTATACTAATTAATTTAGTAAGCTTTATATACATATATATATAGATATGTTAATAAGGTACTAGAGTTCAAATCAGCAAAATAAAATATACCAACATATTTTATATATAGGCAGAAATAAAAAGAATGAAGATATAAAAAGGAGTAATCCTCTTATAAATAAATGAAGGAGGTACATACCATTTACATGAAAGCTAAAAATAGAAAAAAATAAGATAAAACAGAGAAATACTTGGTATAGGCAGAATTAGGAAGAGTATTTGATAAATAATAAAATCAAGTCACACTTTTAGCATGATAGTAGACAAAGGAAAAAGTATTTTCTGGAAAAGCAAAAATCTGAAATTAACCAAAAAGATATAACCACTTTTCTCTTCACAAACTCAAGCCGGGGAGGGTAAGATTTTGGGTTTGAAAACTAAATACAAATGGCATAATTTTTGATGGGCAAAAATGTCTTTAGCTAGTGCCTTAAACCCTAAGAAAAACCCTGCATAAATAGGCAGTGAGAGGAGAAACCTTCTTCTTCCCGAATAACTCTTGAGAAAATATATAGATATTATATAAATATAATACAAGTGAAGAAAAGATTTGAAGGCAGAGGCTTACCAGTCAACTAGGAAGTGAAAGAGAGCTAGGTGAGAAAACTCACTCAAAATCTAAGGCAATAAGTCCTAATGTAGGCAGCCAGTTATAAGTAATTTTCTTAAAAGTGTATTTTCATATGAGAATGCTTATCTGTGATTTTAAAACTGAAAATGTTTTGATTCTCTTTGGTTGTTCTACTTGTTTTATTATAAGAAAGTTTTATGTGTTGTTAGTATACATATATGTTTTATGAACCCAGATCTCTGATATGTAAATGTTTAGGAACATAAACAAATACCCAGGAAAATAAATGTTGAATATAGGCAAGTAGTATTGGTTTTGGCTTAACTCAGAGAAATGAAAACATATTGAGCTACAATATACTCATGTATAAGTGCTGAGGCTTAAGACAAAAAGGAATTAGGGGTGCAGTAGGGTTGCCTATGTGATGATGCTCCTAATTTAATAAAAATGTATAAAGATTCATACACATAGCAAACAAATTTTGTGGTTCAGTGAAACTTGGTCAATCTAAGTTTAACTTAAGCACAAATACTTGTAAAAGGAAAAACTCTCTTAAAAGCCATAAGCCACTGTTAGTTGCCTTTACTTCTTTAAAGTACCAGAAAATATGTATGCAGATGTAGAATCCCATTTAAATAGATAACAATGTATGTTTGCCTAATTATCTCTGCTTGGTTATGATTAATATGAGATGCCATGATATGGATGTTTTAGTTAGGGAAATGGATCACTGATTGGTTTATTCCTGAAATATCAAAAGAGTTATTATTAACTTAAAACCTGTTTAGGAAATGGGGGTCAAGAACACTGCAGGAATGACTTGTTTTCTTGAGTAACACAAGTTGACACATGGCTTGTTTAAGTCCTGAGATCTTTGTATAATTGAGTGAATTAGTCCATTACACTGTGTCCATTGATTCAATTAATTGCAGATGAGACCAAGATAGATAAACATATATCAAGATAAGAGAATTTGATATAAAGAGGAACTAGAGTTTTCCTGGAATGAAATCTGGATTGTGAATAAATGATTTAATTCATTTTGGGTGATTTCCTTGATGTATGGATGTTTACTTGATTCATGATTAAATTATATGAAAGTATGAATGTACCATGTTTTTCTTGAGGTTCCTGGAAGGACAGATTAAAGTGTGCACCTTCACACTGACACAGAACATGCACACATGAATTACCTGTTTTATAAAGGCTGAGTTATATACAACTATCCATGTTTAACTTTAACCTGACTTTCAAATTGTTTTAGTGGATTTTCTCATACCAGACATGTGTCTGACCCTAGTGTGCTATTGGCATATGGGGTGTCCCATTTAATATGGGGCAGCTTCAAATGCATTTTCAGGGATTGCAGCAACTAAGTAGGAGTAGGAGCAAGGCTTTGAGAAGAAGATTATAGCATGCTAAACTTAGTTAGATAAGAGCCTAAATGTTGAAATCTGCATGTATTGATAATTTAAATTGCTACTTGTATCAAGTATTGAATATTGGATGGATATTTTGTTAAGTATTTTGTTAAGAGATTGACTTGTATCTGGAATCTATAAATCTAGTTAAATATCTGATATGTTAAAGAAGATAATCAAAATCTTGTAAGAAGATCTAGCAAGAACACTATGTAAAAATGGAATGATTACATTTTATAAATGTATTAGTCAATCTTGAGTCGTTAGAAAGGATTTAAGTTTTGGGAAATCTGGATAGTTGATTCTCAGAAAAATTAAATGGTTTTATGACATATGTATACAAAAGATAATAAGCATAGGGAGAATGTCTTTATATGACTGCAATGTTTCCATAATTCAACTTGTTTTATACAAATGTTTCATGCCTTATTTTTAAATAAAGAAAGAATCTGTAATATGGGAGTTGAAAGCCAGATCCAAAATAGTTGCAGTTATATACACACATAAACATGTTTTGTATAGATATTAACACACCTTTTCCTTTGTATTTTTAATAGGAATCTGAATTTCATTTCACTCAGGTTGTTAATCAAATGCATTTTAAGACCAGATGGGTTACACCATAACAAAGAGTCTGGTTGAACCATGTGATTGACACCCATGGTTACAGGAAACCCACTCGAGTTTGCACTTCATTTAATTTAAAGCATACTGACATCAAAGAATCAAGATGTTGAATGTGTTAGATCACTTTAAACTATTCCATGGAAAAAAAAAGAGCCTGTATTCCAAACAGATTTTATAAGAAAAATAAAACATGGATAATGATAAACACTTCTATCATTTTTCAGAACCCAAGCACCAAACCATTAATTTATAGACAATCATATCACAATTATCTGGTTTCTAGAATTTATACTCCCTAGAGAATTTAGCAAAGAACCAGGAGTTTAAATATATATATAGGTATTCATGCATGAATGGAATTTTTATTGCATATAACACTGAACTATGTGTGGATTGATTAAATTCAATCAATCCAATATCCTCTTGTTTTCCAGAACTCTGATTCAAACAAGAGAGGCATATACATCCTCACATGTATGTGCATATCTTTGTGAATGTACTGATATATTTATATTGGTTAATTATTTTGATCCTGGATATATTTTGTTTATGGGAAAAAGAAAATGACCCTGGGAAATATATTTGTTAATGAATGATATATCTATATATCATCTCTGTAAAAAAAAATCCTTATGAAATTAGGGTAGAAATAGGAGGGTCATTTCAGTTGTGGTATTTATTGGCTAAGGAAGTGAAGTAATAATTTAAATTAATTATAACATTTAAAATATATTAAATGTTGTCATTTAGCATGCTCCCATCCCCTCCCCCTCACCTTAGGTGCACACGTCCACCATGAAACCACCCTAGGCCATGTTGTTGGGTACTTAAAGTATGGCATAGGATTTTATATATGTGCAAATGCATTTATATGTATATATATGCAGTTTTCAAACATAATTTGTCACATCCAAGCTCAGGTACAAATATATATATAAGTTAATTAATATAAATAAGTATGCTTAGTTAATACTAATATTAACATATATAAATTTGTGCACGTTGCACCAAGTGTGCACAACGTTGCCGGCGGCTTTTGGGTGTCGAAGAGTCAAAATTTCGAAAAACATTCTTCGGTCACATTTTATATTTTTATTTGAACTATCTATATTGGTACACAAATTTTGAACACTATTTTATCATCATTATTAAATAATTAAAATAGGTTTATTTGCTAATAAAAATCCATTTATTGATTATATAAATATATTTAAATAGCCTATTTCAAAGTGGCAAAATCCTAGGTCGTTACGAATCAATTTTACCATCATTTGTTATTATTTAAAAGATTTATATTTTAACTATAAAACCTATTATTTGAATATTTAAAATTTATTAAATATTCGCAAATCAAGGCAGTAAAATTTTAGGTCATTACACTCTTTCCCCCATAAAAGAATTTCTTCCTCGAAATTGTATCACAACCCAAATTCCCAAAAACACTTAAACTATTCATTAATCCGTATGATGTACATAGATCATTCCTATGTAAAATTTGATTTGATCATTCACTCGATCACATAACTTTAGTTTCGAACTAGTATCGCTCACCCGACTTCCTAGTGTAGTGTAAGCACTCGGGATTTTCGACCCTCGAAACACTAATAAGTCCACTGTATTCCATGCCAAGCAATCGAACGCCAGAAAACACGATTGTTTGGGAAAATGAAGGAAGAAGAAGAGAAGAGAAGAAAAGGAGAAAAAAAACTAAAAACAACATTGAATCTCATGATCGCAGCGAAACAACATATATAATATAATATCAATGATCTTTACAAAAGAGAAACTGTTAAATACATACATCCACCAGAGTACAACAACAAATCACAATCATCAGCCTGGACAGTTATAACAACCTGTCTTCACAATTGCTGATAATTTCTACAACAAGAAGCGGAAAATGAACACATACGTGAATATGACCTAAAGACCTCTAACTCATCTCTTGAGCTCTAATGCATCCAAAGTAATCTGTAGATATGCTCGGTTTGACCCAAGCATTATAAGTGAATAACACCCAAGTCAGTCTCAAAAACCAACGTGAGAAAACACAAGCAACTAGATTTTAACGTAAAAAAACCTTTGAAATCAAAAGTATCTCGTAAGACCACGCCGCACATAAACACAGACGGGATTTTACCTTACGATAACCAAAACATTTTTATAGAAAATTCTCTAATATTATAATAATGTCTAGAATACAAATATGTATTTGTCTTAGCCAAAATCGTTACATTAATTAAATTCCAGCATAATAGGTATACAACTAAAACCATAAAGGCTCATATTGGAAAACGGATTCCATGCTATGACAAGGTAAGGAACTACCTTCCGAAGGTACATCTCTAGATAAAATGCACTGGGGTTTGACAAAAACTTCTTGTACACTTGCCACACAGGACTACCTACAACTTGACTAGTAGTACCGAATATGATAACCCCTTTCGTTAATTGGGCTCCAAGCATACATGAGTAGATAATAACCGATCTAGATCTTGAATGACCATACCCTGATGGGAGTGACCCACTTGGCCCTACTGCATGCCCAATTGTTGTCATTTCCCGGTTGATGAGGTTTAAGGCTACGTTTTACCTTTATATAGCACTTCCCACTTGGAATGCTAACACATCCCTCTAGGCAACAATGCAATACCAGCATTCCTCCATACAAGTTTGTTATGGGACTAAGTGAAACACTTGAGAGCTCCGTCTATAATTCCATCATCTTTTAGATGTCTTCACTTCAAATGCTTGAGTTGGATCAAATTGGTTTTCGGGTAACCTATTCGATCCCAATCTCTTCGAAACAACTTTCGATATTTTCCGATAAACTCAACCCCGGTTCTTTAGGAAATAAACAGTCAAATATAAGAGTGGAGATCACCTCCTAACCATTCGTGGATGGATATCCTTATCATTGTCCTGGGGAACAAGACGAGATTTATACGTACAATACAGTATCATCAGAGATGACTGTGCCATATAGCTCATGTGTTTCTCCTAGATATTTTCAAAGTTACTTTTTGAGTCCATATTTGATAGTCGGTTATTTAACTATCAACAAGAACACATTCGAATCAGGGATTTTATTCAAACAGGGAAACCAACATTGGTTAAGCACATACGTAACTACTACCTCTTCAATAAATCTTTCAATGATTAAAAATCACTTTGGAAATACCTGTATAAAAATACTTTTACAAAGATATATCCAACACAATACATAGATATATCCATTTACTTATCTCAACGGTATAAGTATATTCACAACAATACCCCACACAACTTAGAAAATGTACTCATATACTTATCTCAATGGTATAGGTACATTTACAAAACTAAGAAAGATTTTATTTTTATTTCATTTTGAAATCATTTATAAACTCTTTATAAATCCATAAAACCATTTATAAACTCCTTTTATAAATCTATAAACCTATTTCTTAAATTCGTTTATAAATATCTATCCATTTATAGAACTCTTTCACCTTGTAAATAATCTTCCCTTAATTCTTCAAACCATTTTATAAACTCCCCCTTATAAATCCCAAGTCCATTTATAAAACTCTAATTGTGGGTCTCAGAAATATTTATAAATAAATAAAAATCATTTACTTCAAAACACTATTATATAATAATAATTATTAACAATAAACATTATAAATAATAATAACAATTAACTTCAAACATATTAAAAATAATAGTTAATAATTTCAAAACATTATTAAATAAACAATAATAATTAACCTTTAACATTATTATAAATAGTGATAATTAATTTTCAAAAAACCTTAATAATAATTCATTATTATTAATTTCGAACCATGTTAATAATTTAAATAATTAACTTTTCAAAATATTAAAATATTGATAGACAACCTTAAAACAATATTAAATATAAATAAATAACTTTTAAAATGATATTAAATATAAATAAATAACTTTTGAAAACAATATTAAATATAAGTAAATAATCCTTAGAAACAATATCAAATATAATTAAGTAACTTTAAAACATTTCTAATGACTTGAAAGGCAGAAAATAAAGTTGTAGTGAAATAGAAATTAAATCCTTAAAATCAAAATATTTTCGAAATCCAATTTCAGATTTAAATCATTTCCTACCTCAGAATCAGTTCCCAAGATAGAATCAACTATATTCTAACCCACATTCCACACCTTATAATAAATCGACCGTTTGATTTATTTCTCCAATCTATTAACTAATAATAATTTCATTTTTATTTATAAAACCCTATTTCTAGATCTATCCCTTCATAAATAAAATATGATTTTACAAATCTCCATCTTATTTGTAAAATACCACATTTATATATTATCCCATTTATGAATTCCCACATTTCTAAATAAATCTTAATATATGTATATATATATGTGTGTGTGTGTGTGTATTACTCTATATAAAGTGGTTAATAAATATTTATACTAAAATATTTCTATCTTCTTTTAAAAACCATATTCTTTTATTATAAAAGACCGACATATTTCTAAGATTTTAAAAACCTTTACTTTATATTTCCAAAATCTCTATTTAAAATATTTATAAAAATATAAATTTTATATTATCTAAAAATCATACCTTTGATTTTAAAATAAATTACTTCTCTAAATAATTCAAGGATAATTATCTAAGACATATGTAATTTCCAAAATCATTTTGAAATCCCTTCTCTTAATCAAAATCGTTATTTTTATAGTATTTTAGAATACCAAAAAATAAGGCCCTATGCTATTGAACAACTAAATAAGCAAAATCATATCCGTGCCATCAATTATAGCATCCAATATATCATATATCAAATTATATTAAAAAAATCAACAGTGTGAGGGATCCTGTTAGATCCCTCCAACCTGTCCTCTTTCATCACATACAATATATAACTAAATAATATAAATCAACCGCTTCGAGGCGAGATCGTATATAAAGGGTCATCAGCTCTTACATGGTAACATAATAGGGTCTCATTCGCTCTAGGGTGGGAATATATCCAAAACAACAATATAAAATAGTAAATCATTCAAATAGTCAATAAGAATCAATAATAAAATATCCACACATCCATTAAATAGTTTTTATTGACTATACAATATTTCTAATTAACCAAAAAGGTAAGATTAATTCACATTGATTCCAGTTTGTATTAAAATTGAATAGGCGTTAAATTTTAACCCAAATTCCTACTTGCTTTGAATCCAACCAATCCAACTCCATAACATAGTATTTGTTGATACGGGTATAACACAACTCGTCGCTAATTACGAGTATAACACAACATAGTATTTGTTGATACGAGTATAACACAACTCCATAACATAGTATTTGTTGATACGAGTATAACAATTAGTTATAGCATTTATAAGAACTTGAAATTAAATAATACAATATAATCGCTAATTACAACATTAAGTTTAATTACCCTCATTAAACAGCCGCCTCTTATTTTTTAAACCCAGGCATGCACTCGAACCAACACTCACGACTTCATTCTTTTGTTGAGTAATTGCACGCCGCCATACGTTTGTCGAAGACCACCTCGACCATGCCGCGTCGTCTGCCACTGTTACCACCTCATAACTCACCATCGTTTGTCGCTAATTCACCCAAAACCACTACCACTTCAAGCCCAGATTCACTGCTCTGCACGCCACCATTCAACGATAGCTCACCACTAATGAACTTGCCCCCTTAAGCCACTCCTCTTTCGTGTAGAACATTTTGCTTAAAATGTCCATGGTGGCCGGAGCTTTTTTGGTCGTTGGAGCGTTAGGGGATGCTTAAACTGGGAATTGGCGAACTTTCTTCTGATTAATATTTTTAGAGACCCGATATATATATGGGAGAATGGTATCAGTTAGGTATGGGCACGAGTACTATGGGTATAGGCAAGTTATAGCTGAATATAAATATATTTATTTATTTTTCAAAAATATCGAGCTCAACGCACTCAAAAATTTCGAACTCCAAACGTGGGGTGTCGCTTGGCATTCTATATGTTATACCTCTATTCCGAACACAATGGAACTAGTGTCGAGGCTTAATTCTATAACGACCTGGATTTTTCGTCATTGATTTTGAATATTTAAATGGTTTTAAATATTGGATTTGGAATTTTAATTTAGTTAGTAAGATTTTAAAACTGAAAATTTCAAGCGATTTCAAATTTTTTGAAATCGTCAATTTAATTGACACATTAAAATAACGATCCGGGGCACATTCTCGGAATTCTACGAAACCAGTTCCATTCGATCCGTAATAGTGTGTTATTATAGGATTTCAAATTTCGTAGCTTTTGAAGTTATATTTGGTCGTACGGGATAGAAACGCGCTTAAAGTTATATCGAAAATTCAATATAACTTTGGCCCTGATAGTAAAGCTAAATTCTGGTTTGAACCATGGGAGGGAAGAGGAATTATATTGCATGATTTGCTCTCCTATGAGTAGAGGAATCAAACTGGCATCCCCTTGAATGCCAGGGAAGTTGATTATTTTTATAACGGTGAAATTGTTTTGACTTACTCCTCCAACCCTATCATCAATCAGCTGTGGGCTGTTGTGCAAAGCAAGAAGTACCCTACTGGTGATGATGGGTATGTGTGGACTGCTAATCTTGGGCAGCACTCCATATCAAGAATTTATAAAGCTTTGATAAGAGATGAGAATAGCCTTATCTTTAGATGGCATGCTAGAGTCTGGAATACAAACACTTCACAAAAACTGAACTTCTTTTTATGGAAAGTCCTAAGAAATGCACTCATGACCAAGGATAAATTATGTAGGAGAGGTTTTTCTGTGGACTTGATGTGTAACTTCTGCAATAATCATATTGAAGATGGCTCACACCTCTATTTTGATTGTATGGTTACTAAAAGAATCTGGAAAGCTATTCTCTTCAATGGAGGATTTTCTGAGCCAATAATGAATGGTAGTGCTGAATGGAATAGAGTCTTCAAAAGAACAAGATAGAAGGATGCTTCATCTTATAGGCTGTTACTGCTTCTGAAAGTTTATGTGGATGTGATATGGGCTGAGAGAAATGCTAGAGTTTTTGAGAATAAAATGAAACTTGAAAGTGCCTTGATAAACATCATAATATCTAGAGCTGTTATGGTAACGGTAAATTTACCATTACCGTACCATTACCAGTCAATCGGTTACCATTTTAAAGTAAAGTCGGTATACCAGTATAATTGGTATGGTAACGGTAATTTACCAGTTTCTACGGTAAAACATCGGTAATATTTTTTCAAAACCAACGGTAACGGTAATTTACCAGTCCGTTCATAATCAATCAATATTCATGTTCGATGTTGTATTACGGGCACTTTGAAGCAAGAAAATAGTTCAATTTATTTCAGTAATTCAACTCAAATGATGATAAATACACTTCTTTTCTATGTCCTTTATTAAGTGACACAATGAGATATATAATAAAGCATCGTTCAGTGTAAAAATATATCAACCTATTATTTTGCTAGACAAACGGTAATTTACCATTACCAGTGTAACGGTTACCAGTTTATCGGTATACCAGTCATCGGTATACCAGTAAATCGGTAACGGTAACGGTAAGCAATTTTAGTTTACCAGTAAAAACGGTACGGTAACGGTATTTACAAAATGGTAACGGTAACCATTACCATAACAGCCCTAATAATATCTAGAGTCAAGGAAAAGTCTTCCCTACATGTTGCTTATGGCTCTCTGGATTAGGGTTTTTATTCTTTCCTTTCCTTGTGCTGTTCTTGTTTGGTTTGTTTTAAGTCTTTCATTCTTATTTACTTCTTAGTCTTCCCTATTTGCTTTTGAGAGCTCTAGCTTGTTATTGCTCTCTTTTTTTTGTGTGGTTAATAAATATGGTAAGGGACCATTCAACCCTGCTTGCCTTTCAAAAAAAAAATTCAATATAATAATTGGGTCCAAAAAGCTATCTTCTCCATACGATCGAATTAGGACTCGAAACCTTTCCCATTGCGTTCGAAATAGGGGTATAAAATTATAAATGCCAAGCGGCATGCCTCGATAGGGGTTCGAGATTTTGAGTTGTGTGAATCGGGACGATTTGAAATTTAAATAATATATATATATAATTGACTTGACCATATTTCCATCAGCCCCTTTTCTTCTTTTCAAATCACTATACCATTTCCCCTTCAACACGCCAACATCACGTCCCCCTCTCTTTTATATTTCATGCAACCGAACTTACTTTAATCCTCTTTAAATTTAAATCGTTCAAAAAGAAAAAAGGTAATGGCCGAATTTACTTCATATAAAAAAAATGGCCGTAACAATATGAAGTTCAAAATCTAATCCCTCTCCTCTAATTTCAAATCCCACGCAGACGAAAGAAAAAAAGATGGCAAGCGATTAAATCGCGATCGATATTGGTGGCATCGCGTGGGTGAGTCGAAGCGGCTGAGGCGATAGCAATTAGTGCTCGATTTCTTGGGAAATGGTGAGGGAGTTTGGGTTCATGGATGTCGATTTTAGTATCAGGGTATGGAGGGGCAGCTATTGGCAGAACGAGGTGGAGGTTGATGGTTTTTAGAGGGGGTGCGATGGTTGCGTACGGACCTGAGAAGCTGGGTGGTCGCGTTTTTGTTTGGAAGTTTAGGCCGATATTTGTGGGGAAGACCGAAGTTAGCTCATGGCGAGGTGGAGAATGGCGATTATCTCGGCTGTTCTGTTCAAGGATGAGAGAGAGGGAGTAGGAGGAAGGAGCGGCCATGGTGCTCTATTTCTGGCTTTTCTGCCTTGTCCGTGGTTAAGAGAGAGAGTTCGTGGAAGTGGGTGAAAGGGAGGAGAGTCGTGAATCCTAGCAGTATTTTGGATTGAGGAAGAAAAGGATCTGTTTGGTGGTGGCATATCTTTCAGCAAATGGAGTGCAGTGGAGATGATTAGTGTTTCCGTTGCATTGAAGGAGGATGGAGAGGGACTGGAGATAGCAGAAGGCCAGACAGTAGGAAGTGCAGAGGGCCAATAGAGAGAAGTGGGGGTTCGTCGCGAAGAGAAATATGTAAAGTAATTTATTTTAATTAAATTTAATAAAAGTATAATTAGTTTATCAATTATAAATTAAAATGGAAATCGTTAATTTATATAATTCTTAAATTTTTCGTGCGAGGTTTAAAATTGCAAACACGAGTTATGTGGGATCGTAGCGACAAACATTTCGAAATGGAGATAAAGTTTGGAAATTGGAACGATTAACATATTCGAAAATCAAAGTGAGTAAATCTCACTCTTTTTGGATTGCTAATTAAAATAAATTATTGAATGCCGGTTGGATTTATAAATTATTATCTGTTGGATGTTATATATATATAGTAGTATATGTATTGGTAGTTGGATTGATATTCCCGCATATTTTAGCGGATGAGACCCTATGCGCCTCGCATAATAGCCGATGACCCAATATACCGCGATATCCCCCTCGAAGTGGGATTGGTATTTTTATTGTTGACTAACATCTGTGGATGCAGGGAAACAGGTTGGAGGGATCCAACTGGATTCCTCAAAAAAAAATTATATTGATTATTGTTAATGCTAAAAATGTACGCTAACACCCCGGTGTGAGTTGTGATATAGCGAAAGCACCACCCGTTGGTACGGGAACTAAAAGTAAGCAGAAAATAGTAGAGAACAGTAAAGAGACAACAATTTTTATAGTGGTTCGGCTCAAAGTCAAGCCTAGTCCACTTAATCTTTTCTATCACTAATTTGATTACAAACTTTACAATCATCCTTCAATTACAACACAATCAAGAAAGATGGCTAGAACTTTGATGCAGAAAAGCTCTTTGGATTCATGTTGAATGAACTTGATCTTTTCCGAAGGTTCGTTGAAGTCTCTTTTGCGTTTGAAGTGTTGGAACAAGTGTAGAAGTCGTGAAAACAGCAGAGTCTTGGCGCTCCAGAAAATTCGATCCCCCTTCAAGTGCGGAGTAAGCGGGGTATTTATAGGAGAAACTGGGCTTAGGTCGGCCATGTTTTAGGTCGTGAGCGACCTAAGAAGTAGCGACCTAAGAGCCATCCCGAGGTAGCATAAGCCGTTGGCGACTTAATGGAGCCATCTTTGACGAGATATATGTTGTGAGCGACTTAGCATGTGTAGTTCAGAAGTTATCTCGGTTGGTTTAGGTCGTTAGCGACCTAAAGGAAGAGGCAGTGAGCACGCGGCTTAACTCTGGAGCTTGCTAGGTCGTTAGGTCGCTCTTTCTTAGCTCGTTAGGTCGTTAACCTGTTAGGTCGCTATCCCGTTGAGTCGTAGGAGTTTTTTAGGCCGCTAGGTCGTTGGAGTTCCTTAGGTCGTTGAGTCATGCCACATTGAGTCCGTTTTGTTCTTTAGGCCGTTAGGTCGCTGGAGCTTCTTAAGTCGTTAAGTCGCTTATTCCTTGGATGGTTAAGTCGCTTATTCCCTTAAGTCGTTTAGTCATTTAGGTCGCTAAGTCGTGAATAAGAGAGGATTAACACTTGCCCCTTGAAGTATACGCCTAGGAGCTAGGTCGTGTGCTTCGATACCTCTTAACTCGCACCATCCTGAGTCGTTAAGTCGTGAGCGACTTATGAGAGAGTTAGGTTGTTCGTGCCGATTCGTGTTCCACTGCCCCTGTATATAAGTCGCTTAGGTCACTCCTTCTTCCCTTCATCTGCTCTAACGCTCTAACTCGCCATTAAAGAATTTACGAGCTCTCGAAGACGAATTCAAACTAACCAGTCGTCGATCATCTTCACCATCACACTACGCAAGTGAATCCGATCATTATCCAACCATGACCATCACCGAATCGTGAATCCCCCAGTTTCCGACCCTAATCCGATATCACGTGCCGCATTTCACCACGAGTCATGTTATGATCGATTTTTGATCGTTATTGGACATATTGTCGTTGTAATTCGTGAGAGAGAACAGCAGTGCATCAGATTTATGATGGATCCGAGGCGATTTGAATCGGTCTTGGACGATCTTGTGGTGTGGAGAGATGGTGGATTTTATGGTGGAGATGCTAACGGGTTACGAGTTAACGGGTTAGTGAGTTAGGCGAGTTGTTGAATGAAGAGAAGTTAACGAGTTAAGGAGAGTTAGGAAGTGCTCGATTTAGGAGCCTTGAACGACCTAGGGCTTAGCAGTTTGGATATGAATCGCGCGACTTAGCTTAGTGAATGACTTAACATCTGAACTCTGAATGACATAAGGGACTGCGACTTAACTTGCTAGAATAGCATATGACTTAAAGCAGAACGACTTAAAGAATTAGCACGACCTAATTTATCCCGCAGCATAGCTTTAACTCGTAGGAACATGACTGGGGAACTCCATAGCTCGAGCAGAGTGACTTAGGGAAGCCCGACCTATGTTAGGTCGTTTGGACATGATTTGGACGACTTAAAGAGTCTCGAGCTAACTTAAGTTGTTCCTACGACTTAAGGAATGAACATGACTTGAACACTTGTAAAATTTGCCAGAACTTGATTGAACTTCCAACTTGAACTGCCAGAATGAACTGCTTGAACTTGTTGCACTCTTTCATAGATTATATTGGCTTTTAAGCTAACAACCTGTTAAATACATCATTTGTAGAAAACTAGGACGAATATACTCATCATCGAATGCCCACATCGAGTGATGGATTAGGTCAAAGAGCTAATATTTTACTTAAGTAAAATAATATGAATCTAATTAAAAGTGAAATGTTGTGAATCAACTGACTTAAATGGAGCATCAACGCAAAATTCATACAGTTATAACTGCTTATCACTAAATATTATCTGCATTGATACTACACTTAATTTTGATCCAATAACAAGCCTTGAATCTTCCTGAATTGACGTGCGCCAACCAGTATTATTTCAAGTTTTACTTTATTTACTTGTTATTTCAGTAGCTTTGCACAACACTTCACACGCTTTTAGGAAACGTGCACCTTCATATTTGAATATCCAGTTCCTTGTGTAGAATGGCTTCTCAACAAGTACAAGAAGAGATAGTAGATCAGACCGATCAAGTTTTCCCAATTGTTGACCCTATGGATAATCCTCCGGAAAGAGTTCCAACTTCATTGAACCAACGGACCTTCAACCAGCTATGTATTCAATTTGGCATTGTTGAAGCAGATGCTATGCTCCCAAGGGTAAACGACATTGCCGATAGGCCGCCACATGGCTTCATTGCAGTCAATCGTCAAATGTGCCTGAATGGAGCTATTCCCCCCTTCAACGACTTTCTTTAGAACACTTCTCCTCCGATTAACTATTTCTCCATTCCAGTTGCACCCTAATGGCTATGCCATTTTGATGGGGTTATGTGTACTATTCAGGAGAACGCTTGACCACCTCCCTAGCTTCGAGGAGATCTGCTATTTGTGTTCATTCGGGAGGAACAAAGATCACCCTTCCATTACTCTTGTTAGGAGCGCAAGGAACCGCAAGCTAATTACAGATCTGCCCGAGAGCGCTCATGGGTTTCTAAACCAATTCTTTTATGTCCGTTGCCCCCCGGGATTCTACGGTATCTGGAGAGTAGGAAGTAAGACTACCTGTCTCTGTTTGCTCCATTTCTAAGCCTTTCAAAATTCGAGTCGTCGAGTGCTAACTTCATTCTTTGCTTTTGCAGCACTTCCTCCTCCCTCTAAAGATTCTGCTCACAAATCAACTTTCGAGAGATTGAGTGCCGTGGATGTCAACGAGAGAAGAATTAAGTTTCTACAGAAGAACGAATTTTTAGACCAATTCGGACTCTTGCACTCTTCTCGATCCATTCAGTCCCGTGATGCCCCCAGTTCTCAAGCAGAAGCGTATTATGCCCCAGCCTCCGCAGAGGAACTTGCACCGAAGGAACTTATTGTAGAGACTTCATTAGTGAAATGCTCCAGTTCTGCTGATGGTGTGGGGTTATCTAGCAAACCCAAACTTCCCCCAATTATTGAAGAAGAGGAATTTCCTTAACATTCTGGGAATGCTACTGGAGAAGCTGATGAGGGAGCTGAGAAAGAAAGTTCCGCTAGGCATGATGGTGATGATATTTTTGGAGAGCTGAGCGATTTTATGGTGACTTCCCAGGAGCTCTTTAAAGACGACACCAACACTCCTAAACTTGCTTCTCCCGCGATAGAAGCGACATCCATCCTGCGATCAATTCCATCAACCCAGGAGTTGACTCCTGCTACAAAATCCGACATCACTCCTAAGCCAAAGAGTGGTTTGTAGCTTGACGCGTGTAGTTCGCACGCCACACACACTTAGGAATTTTGGCAATTATGCGCACTTAGCTTCTTTATTTCGAAGGTTTCTAAATTTTGTTTCTTCTTCACTTTCAGGTTCTCCCATGGGACGCAGCGGCTCATATTATGATGACTTTCAACGTTATGCGAGGCGTGATTCTTACGACCCCCGGTGCTATCTTCCTGCCCCTCGGGAGACTGATGAGGAAAGAGCATCTAGGAAAGCTCGTGAAAGGCAGGCTTATGAGGAGCGATATGGAAGAAGAGACGACCGTCATGACTCTTACCAAAGGGATGATGATTCCCATAAAAGAAAGTCTCACGATGATAAAGGGAAGAGTCATATAGCTGAAGATCAAAGCAAGCGGGCCAGGCTCAGCGAAAAGTTTACATCTGAAATTTCTCAAGTGCCCGCTGCTTCTATCTCTTTAGACATCCCTTCCAGCTCTCCTGCCTTTAAAAGAGCTGATATTCAATCAATCATCATTAGGCCTCTTTATCAAGTTGAGAAGCCTCTGTCTGTACTCCAAAGCCGATTTCCGCATTGGTGTTTGAAAGGAGTACATTTCGATCTGGACTTGGTTCCAATTGATAAACAGGCCATGCTAAGAAATCTTGACGTCGTCAAGCTTGATATTGAAAGAATGTCTGGATGGCATAAACTAGTTGATGAGCTCCAAATAGTAAATCGTGCAAATCTCGAGGTTATGCTGACCATGGAGAACGATAAGTCTGAGTGGCAAAAAGTTCTTGATCAGCATGATACGGAGATGAAAAGCATCACCGCCTACAATGAGGAGCTTGAGGCTGAAGTCAAGAAACTTAAAGACGATCTTGCCATCTCTTCCACTTCTTTTACTCAAAAGGAAGAGGTTCTCCAAAAGCATGTAAGAGACGCCCACGCTACTCAAAGAGATGCTGAGGCTAAACTTGAGGCGAAGCGGAAAATCGTAGAAATTTACCGCAAAGATGCTGCTCAGCTGCGGGAAAAGACTAGCTCCCAAGATTTGGAGATTACAATGTTAAAGGCCCAGCTTGCTAAGACTGAAAAAGAGCGTGACGAGGCCATCACTGGAAAAGCAGTAGCTGAACATTCGCATGAGGCGACTAAGGCCAACATTAGCTCCACTCTATTCGAATTTTATGTTTTCAGCATCTTGGGGCGTGGCAGTCTTTCATTTTTGGGCCCAAAGTATGAGGTTACACTGGCTGAAGTGTGTGAGGCAGCAGTTGAAGTGCTTAAAGATGCCGACTACACTGAGGAGGATTTTGAGACTTATTATTTGGATGATGAGGGTCATGTCGCCCTTGCGAGAGGGAAAGAACAACTTGTCAAGGAGCGAGCCGAAGCGGCGGGAGGAGAGCATCTAGGGAAGGCACCTTTGACCGACCCAACTCGTCCTTCGGCTTCGGTCGACATTAATATTATTGGCTCCAGTTCCCACTCTCCGCCTCCTGTGAAAGCCGAAACCGAAATTACAACTGCTCATGCTGAAGATGAGTCCCAAGAAAGCACCGAAGCCCAAGATTTTGAAGTTGACGTGATAAAGCCAAGCTCTCCAGGTAACTTCAACACTGATCTAGCTCAAGTGGACTACTTGTTTGCTTCACATGAGCTTGATGAATTTCTTGCTTACTACTTAAGCCTCGACGTGCCACTATCTCCTCTCTTTGCGAGGAATACTGATGTTTAACTTTTCTTCTTCTGTAGTGAAAACAACAAGTGTTGCACAGGCTTCGCCTCCTCCCGCTGTTGCCCCTCCACCTCTTCAAGTTACTCCTCCTTCTGCTTCTCAACCAGGGTCGCAAGAAGAACAAATAGGAGCTCTTCAAGGCTTAGATGACCCAGCCGCTTCACAAGAGCAGAAAGCCGAAGAACTTGAGGAGGGTGAGAGGACCCCAGAGAAATTTACTGCTGATGGTACAAAGCTGATCGATCTGATAACTCCAGGCAGCGAATCTTCTTCAAGGAAGAGGGGAAAGTGTGGAATTTCAAAGAAAAAGAAGGACGCTTCTGCTAGCGATGAGAAAGCGGAAGAGGACCCAATTGCACCTCTTTCACCTTCTTCCACGACTCGTTCAGGCCGACTCACGAAGTTAACCATTAGGCCAGGCGAGGGCTCCAAAGGCGGCGGGAAGAAGAAGAAATGAGTTTGGTTTTGTCCTTCTTGTTCTGCTTTTTTGCTTTTTGTTTGTATATAAAGACTTGTATCGACCGGAGATTGTGCGGGTACCGGCCCCCACTTTTTGAAACCTGCACATGTATAAAAACTTTTTATAGTATGGAATAAAATGACTCTTTTTACTTGTACAATCTTTTGTCTGTATTTGTGAATGCATTTGTTCCTTATTTTCGCACAAGTTTCTTTATTCTCTTTGTATGATACTGCAGTGAGCTCGCGGTATGCTGTTTGAGCATTGTTTTTTTAAATGTAGCTATATTGCCCCCATACCACGGCTTATTGCAATATTCCCCATTTTGAAAAGACTTGTACTCTTATTCTAGAGAATAATTCTTCCGTTTTGAGGAAATATTATTCTGCTTTAGTAGAGTGTGCTTTGTATCGGAGAAGTTTTCTTCTTTTTTTTTTACACTTCAACTTTCGGAGATGGTCACTTTTATTTTTGAAAAGTAAATTCCCTTACGCGGTGAAGCGGGCCTCCGTAGAGAGCTTTGATTTGTTTTCCAGAAAGTTATATCTCATCGCTAAATGGGCCCACGGGACAGGCGACAGCTGCTTTATCGGATATTTGGTTTGCACAAACGATCGCGAGCAATTAACTGCGGCCTAGAACCTTCTTTTTGAGAAGGTGCCCCTTCGGTGGTTCCATCAGCGACTTTTTCAAGAGATAACATTTCTTTTTTGGGCGTGCCTCGTTAGAGGGATTTATTTGGCACTTCAACTTGTGGAAGTGTGCCTCCGAAGAGGGCTTTATTTGGCACTTCAACTTTTTTGGGGAAGAATGTTCCCATGAGAGTAGAAGTGTGCCTCCGAAGAGGGCTTTATTTGGCACTTCAACTTTTTTGGGGAAGAATGTTCCCATGAGAGTAGAAGTGTGCCTCCGAAGAGGGCTTTATTTGGCACTTCAACTTTTTTGGGGAAGAATGTTCCCATGAGAGTAGAAGTGTGCCTCCGAAGAGGGCTTTATTTGGCACTTCAACTTTTTTGGGGAAGAATGTTCCCATGAGAGTAGAAGTGTGCCTCCGAAGAGGGCTTTATTTGGCACTTCAACTCTTTTGGGGAAGAATGTTCCCATGAGAGTAGAAGTGTGCCTCCAAAGAGGGCTTTATTTGGCACTTCAACTTTTTTGGGGAAGAATGTTCCCATGAGAGTAGAAGTGTGCCTCCGAAGAGGGCTTTATTTGGCACTTCAACTTTTTTGGGGAAGAATGTTCCCATGAGAGTAGAAGTGTGCCTCCGAAGAGGGCTTTATTTGTTTGCCTGAAAGTTATTTCTCACAGTTAAATGGATCCACGGGGCGGACGCAAGCCACCTAATTGGATGTTTGTTTGCACAAACAATCGCAATTAACTAGCAAGGGCCCGGTGCCTTCACTTTGGGAAGATGCCCCTTCGGTGGTACCACCAACCTTTTTGTTTGAGAAACAAGATTCCATTTTGGCTGTTTTTGACTACTTGCCCATGTCTTTTCAACATCTGTTCCTTAGCGATTCCTCGTCATCACTCCTAAGTACATGTTTCTTTCTTTTGCAGGTTGTTTGATTCTTCCAGAGAAGTGTACTTCATTGTTAAGTGAATCAACGGGGCAGACGCAAGCTACTTAACCAGATGTCTGTTTGCACAAACGATCGCAATCAGTTAGCAAGGGACTGGAACCTTCACTTTGGGAAGGTGCCCCTTTGGTGGAATCACCAACTGTTTGTGAGAAGCACTTCTTATGTAGGAATTGAACCTGGAATTTATTTTTTGGCTTGACATTTGTTTGTTGAGTGATTTATGGGAATCGCTTGGCCTTGCGATGTGTTGAATAGGTAAGCTTTGCTTTGATAGCCTGCAATATTAAATCGACATTTTAGCAACATATTTTAGATATTCGCACATCGAAATGAGACATGCATTTTATAGTAGTAGAGAACACAAGATTTATAGTGGTTCGGCCAAGAATTGGGCCTACATCCACTTTATAGTTCTTATTATTGATTGACATTGATTTTACAATGGTTTACAATGCAAGAATGATACATCCACAATCATTTTACAAACTTAAGCATAGCTTCTAAGTAAAATATGGACGCAAGTGATTGCTGTTCCAGGCTCTCGGAATTGGATCACCTTCGACAGTTGTGAGCTTGAAAGTGTCATCAAGAAGTTTTTTGCCAATGACGTATGGCCCTTCCCAGTTTGGCCCAAACACTCATGTTGCTGTCATGACCCTTTTCAAGACTAGATCCCCAATTTCAAAGCTGCGCTGGCGAACTTTAGAATTGAAGTGCATGGCTATCCTTTGCTGATGAGTTGCAACTCTGAGCTCAACTTCTTTCCTTCTTTCATCAAGCAAGTCAAGTGCTTCAAGTTGCAGCTTTTCATTTTTAGCTTGGTTGAAATGAATTCTCTTGTGTGAGGGGACCTCTATTTCCACGGGAATCATTGCTTCTGATCCATATGCTAATGAGAATGGAGTGTGCTCAGTCGTAGTTTTGTGGGTAGTTCTATATGCCCATAGTGCTAGTGGCAGCTTATCGACCCAACCACCTTTTGCTTTTTCCAGTTGTTTTTTGATGGTTGATTTGATAATTTTGTTCACTGCTTCCACTTGCCCGTTTGCCTGCGGATGAGCCACTGCTGAGAAGCTTTTTCGGATCTTGAACCGCCTGCAAAAGTCCTGGAATTCCTCGCTTTCGAATTGGGTACCATTGTCTGTGATTATCTTTTGAGGCACACCATACCTGCAAATGATATTTTTAGTCACAAAGTTTATCATCTTTTTAGAGGTAATAGTAGCCAATGGTTCAGCTTCAGCCCATTTCGTGAAATAATCAACAACAACAATAGCGTATTTGATTCTGGACTTGGCAATCGGCAAAGGCCCAATGAGATCTATCCCCTAAATGGCGAATGGCCATGGACCGACCATCTGTGTTAGCACGGTGGAAGGTGCTCTTGGGATTTTTGCAAATATCTGGCATCTGTCACACTTTTGGGAGTAGCTAGCAGCATCTCGATTAATATCTGGCCAAAAATACCCATAGCGGAGAATTTTCTTTACAAGAGTTTGGCCACCTGAATGATCCCCACACTCTCCTCCGTGCCCCTAAGCTAAAATTGTCTTAGCCTCTTCTTTGGTTACACATCGGAGTAATGGCATTGAAAATCCTCGTCTGTACAAATGGCCGTCTTGAATTACATATCTCGGGGCTTTTCTTAACAGCTTCTGGCGCTCTTTTGAGTTTTCTGGCAAGGAGCCGTTGAGTAGATATTCCTTGATAGGGGTCATCCACAACTCATGTTCTTGAGATACAGCCATGATCCAGTCAATATCCATCTCATCAGTACTTGGAGCTAACAAGACTTCCACAGGGACCAATCCTAATAATTGAGCTTCGCCAGAGCTTGAATATTTTGCGAGAGAATCTGCCTTCATGTTCTCTTCCCGGGGTATATAGCTGATTGTATAATGATCAAAATCATCGAGAAGCTCCCAGGCCTTTGACAAGTAAGCAGGCAGATTTCCTCCTTTAGTTTGAAACTCTTTCTTGACTTGGCATACAATAAGCTAGGAATCACTGAAGATCTGCAATACTTTGATGTTCAGTTCTTTAGCAATCTTCAAGCCGGCAATAAGAGCTTCATATTCTGCTTCATTATTTGTCGAAGGAAATTCTAATCTCAATGCATAGCACAATGATCGCCCTTCGGGGGTTTCAAGCACAACCCCATCTCCAGAGCAATAGTCATTTCTTGCACCATCAACATATAATTTCCATCGGATCGGGATGTCATTAGTCACCTCTTCCTCACTGCCACCTTTATCTGTGTATTCTGCTATGAAATCTACTAAAGATTGTCCATTGAATGCTCTTCGGGGATGGTAGGTGATATCGTATTGGCTGAGTTCAATATTCCACTTCAGAAGACGACCCGAAGTTTCAGGGCGAAATAGGACTTGCTTTAGAGGTTGATCAGTGAGGACTTTAATAGGATGAGCCTGGAAATATGGCCTCAACTTTCTGGACGCGATCAACAGACAATAGGCGAGCTTTTCCAGCTTTGAATAGTTCATCTCTGCCCCAGTGAATCTTTTGCTGATGTAATAAACCGGGCGCTGAACTTTTGCGTCTTCCTGTACCAATGGTGCACTGAGAGCATGAGATGAAACCGCTAAGTATATGAAAAGATCTTCACCATTGCTGGGCTGAGAAAGTACTGGAGGCATTTCCATGTGACGAATCAGTTCATCAAAAGCTTTCTGACATTCAGGAGTCCATTCAAAGTTTTTCTTTCCTTTCTTCAGAGCGTCAAAGAAGGGAATGCATTTATCAATGACCCTGGAAATAAACCGACTTAAAGCAGCGACTTTCCCGTTGAGGCTTTGCAATTCCTTCTTTGTTCTAGGGGCTTTGACTTCTCTTAAAGCAGTAATCTGAGGAGGATTAGCTTCGATGCCCCTAGCACTCACAATGAAACCCAAGAATTTTCCGGACTCTACCCCGAACGAACATTTCAGAGGATTTAGCTTCATCCCATACTTTCGGAGGACCGCAAACATTTCTGCCAAATGATCCATGTGGTCTACTACATTCTTTGATTTTACCAACATATCATCAACATATACTTCCATAGTCTTGCCAATTTGGGGTTTGAACATGGCATTAACAAGTCTTTGATAAGTTGCCCCTGCGTTCTTTAGTCCGAAAGGCATGACTTTATAGGAGTAAAGACCAACATCAGTGATGAAGCTCGTGTTATCCTGATATGGCTCATGCATCATGATTTGATTATATCCTGAGTAAGCATCCATAAAAGACAATAATTCATGCCCGGCTGTTCCATCCACCAACTGATCAATCCTGGGCAATGGGAAACAGTCTTTGGGGCATGCTTTGTTCAAGTCTGAAAAGTCGATGCATACTCTCCACTTTCCATTTGCTTTTTAACCAACACCGGATTAGAGACCCAATTTGGATAAGGGGATTCTTTGATGAAGCCATTTTCCATGAGCCGATCTACTTCTTCTTTTAATGCTGTCGACCTTTCAGGACCTTGGGTTCTTCTTTTCTGCTTTACGGGTGTGAATTTTGGATCAATATTCAAAGCATGCACTGCGATTTCTGGAGATATTCCATACATGTCGGCATGACTCCAAGCGAATACATCCAGATTTGCTTTCAAGAATGATATCAGCATATTCTGAACCGTCATACCAAGTTGTGAACCCACATTCAGCACCTTGTTTGGGTCATTCAGGTCAACAGATATTGGCACCGTTACTTCCACTGACACCACTCTACTTTCCCCTGCACTGGTTTTTCTGGGATCAATCTCTTTTCGTGCACCACTGTGCTCACCAGTGCAGGGTCCACCCCGTAATTGCTACAAGGTGGGTTCTTTGATGCAGAGCGGAGCTGCCGCACCTTTACCCATTTCTCTTTTCCTTCTTTCCCGTAATTCTACGAAATAGCATTCTCTCCCGGTATTTTGGTCCCCCTTCACAACACCGACGCCATTATCAGTGGGGAACTTCATAGTCAGGCACCATGAGGCGAGAATGGCCTTGAATGCGGCAAGAGTTGGTCGACCCAAGAAGGCATTGTAAGCGGAGAATTCATCAACAATCACAAAAGTTTATTTTCGGACCACTTTCTTTTCACCTTCTCCGAGCTCTACAAATAAGTCAATAGTCCCAATAGGCTGTTTTGGTTCTCCAGTGAACCCAACAATTTTCTGCGAGGAAGCTTGGACATCAGCCATGGGAATTTTCATCTGATCAAATCTCTTCCTGTAGAGGATATTGCAAGAGGCGCCGTAGTTAACAAGCACCCTTCTCACAATGGCTGATCCGATGCCAGCAGATATTACCAAGGGATCCATGGTGGGAGCCTCAATGCCAATAGAGTCTCTATCCCGGAATATGATGTCATCGTTAAAAGTTCTTTGCTGTTTTAAAGGTGCAGCATCTTCCAAGACAAAAACATTTTCTTCCGCCGGGGCATATCTCAAAGCGTGAGCATATCTCTCCATCTCACCCCAACTTCTGCCCGCTGGGTGAGGACCTCCTGTGATAACATTGATGATAGGCCTCTTAGATTCATGCACTGCAGTCCTCTCACCTGAGTTGGATTGATGAGCAAGAACTTGTTGCCCCTGAGTAGAAGAGGTCGGGTCACTTCTGTTTCTCTTCACATATTTTTGTAGTTTATTCTGTCTCAGCAGCTCTTCAATCAAATTCTTTAAATGGCGACATTCATTAGTGTCGTGGCCAGGTTGATTGTGAAACCGACAGAATCTCCCATTATGCATAGCATTTTTTCCAGGCTTCATCTCAGGGGGTTTGGGGTATTCGATAGCTTCCTTGGTTGCGAAAAAGATATTTTCTAGAGTATCAGTTAAGGGAGTAAAATCTGAAGGTTTAAAGTAGCGAAGTTTCTTCATATCTTTCTGCCCTTTCCTACCGTCATTCTCCCTCTTCTGACCACCAGATTCCTTTTTGTTAGTAGCAACATTGTTATTCTTGACTTCAGCCACGTCAACTTTTGCTGGCACAGGAAGGCTTTCTAAGCGCATGAATTCATCGGCCTTCTTGTAGAACTTCTCAAGTGAACTTGGCTCTTTCATCTTTAGCCATTTTCCAAATTCACTTGATTTGTCAATAGCTCGCATCAAGTAAGTCAGAATCATCTGAGGCTCTGCATTATCAACCTCGGCCAAGGCTATATTGAAGCGGTTTAAGAATGATTTGATAGACTCTCCAGGGCTTTGTTCGAGGCTGGATAGTGACATTATGTCCTTGGCCTTCGAAGCATATAACCTGAACTGATCTTTGAATTTCCGAGTTAAATCGGAGAACTGATCCACGGATCGAACTGGCAGCTTTGTGAACCAAAGCAGGGCCACTCCCTCCAAGTACACAGGAAAGTATCTGCACTTGATCTCGTCTGTCGCTCTAGCACCTGTCATATGCCAGTCATACTTGAATAAGAACTGGTTAGGATCGCTTGTTCCCCGATAAGCTGGAATGGTGGGAGGAACAAACTTCTTCAGAAATTTATCCTTCAGAATTCTTTCAGTAAAAGGAGTTTTTCTTGGAGCGAACCCCCAGTCACTTTCATCTTCGTCCCTTTGCATGCTATCCTTCATGATTTGTCGAATCACTCCCGAGAGGTACTCCTCATTGTTTAGAGGCCCCGTGTGACAGACGTCAGCTACTTTTTCGGAAGTTTGCCTGGACAAACGTTCACAAAGAGTTGGCTGCGGCCTTGAACCTCCAGCTTGGGGAGGTGCCCCTTCGGCGGTGCCAGCTGCCCTCTGACGAATACTTTTCCCTTGGGAATCATGAACATCTTCAGCAAAGGTTTCTTTATTATTTTCTGGTTGCTGGTTATCCCCAAGCAAAGCATTCAGCTTGTCCAACATCAAAGTGTTCTTGACTTCCATTTGTTGATACAACTCAGACACTACAGCATCCAATTCTGCCCTTGTGACTCCAACACTAGGAGCCGCTTGATTTGACGTGGGAGAAGTGGCAGTGTTGTCATAAGCATTTCCAGATCTAGTAGATTTACTTTTCCTTCCAGGAGCCATAATTTCGGATAGACTTCTGGTTTTTAGGGAGAGCCTTTCCACAAATCTTTGTGAAGCAATGATGAGAGCACTCCTGAGTTCAGCTTTCTCAGTGAAAGCACCAAAAATGTTAACGCTAAAATTGTACGCTAACACCCCGGTGTGAGTTGTGATATAGCGAAAGCACCACCCGTTGGTACGGGAACTAAAAGTAAGCAGAAAATAGTAGAGAACAATAAAGAGACAACAATTTTTATAGTGGTTCGGCTCAAAGTCAAGCCTACGTCCACTTAATCTTTTCTATCACTGATTTGATTACAAACTTTACAATCATCCTTCAATTACAACACAATCAAGACAGATAGCTAAAACTTTGATGCAGAAAAGCTCTTTGGATTCATGTTGAATGAACTTGATCTTTTCCAAAGGTTTGTTGAAGTCTCTTTTGCGTTTGAAGTGTTGGAACAAGTGTAGAAGTCGTGAAAACAGCAGAGTCTTGGCGCTCCAGAGAATTCGATCCCCCTTCAAGTGCGGAATAGGCGGGGTATTTGTAGGAGAAACTGGGCTTAGGTCGGCCATGTTTTAGGTCGTGAGCGACCTAAGAAGTTGCGACCTAAGAGCCATCCCGAGGTAGCATAAGCCGTTGGCGACTTAATGGATCCATCTTGGACGAGATATATGTTGTGAGCGACTTAGCATGTGTAGTTCAGAAGTTATCTCGGTTGGTTTAGGTCATTAGCGATCTAAAGGAAGAGGCAGTGAGCACGCGGCTTAACTCTGGAGCTTGCTAGGTCGTTAGGTCGCTCTTTCTTAGCTCGTTAGGTCGTTAACCTGTTAGGTCGCTGCCTTCATTGAATTGCTAGGTCGCTATCCCGTTGAGTCGCAGGAGTTTTTTAGGTCGCTAGGTCGTTGGAGTTCCTTAGGTCGTTGAGTCGTGCCACATTGAGTCCGTTTTGCTCTTTAGGCCGTTATGTCGTTGGAGCTTCTTAAGTCGTTAAGTCGCTTATTCCTTGGATGGTTAAGTCGCTTATTCCCTTAAGTCGTTGAGTCGTATAGGTCGCTAATTCGTGAATAAGAGAGGGTTAACAATTATTTTCATATATAATAATATAAGATGTGTCGGAATAATCTGTCATAGATTATTATTGTAATGTGAATCATTGGATGCTATAGTAGCACTGGCCTTAATTTTGGTATTTTAAATACCATAAATATTATTTTGAATTTTTAAGAAATTAAAGGAGGTTTTAAGATGGAAATATTTATATCGGAATTCGGATTATTTAAAAGAAAATGTTTTGGATAAGCAATAGTTGAATTTAATCGTACTTAACAACTCGAAATATATATATATATATATTATAGAGAATTTAAAATAATTTATATAGAAGATTTTAAACAAAGGATTGTTAAAAATGATAGACTGAAAAATATGGAAAGGCGTTGAAATCGATATTAAAAATAGCTTTGAAAAACAATGGAATTTATAAAGTAGTGGGCTTATAAAATGGAATTTTATAAGTGAGGATAGTTTTATAAAAAGGTAAACCTAAAGGAGTTATAAAACTTATAACGATGTTTATAAATAAGGGAAAACGATAGCAGTCGCTAAATTGGGAATATAAAATTCATATGGTGAATTTATATTAGAATATGGAAACAGGGTTGAGGAAAATAGTTGATACTATTTTTGAAAAATGATTAGGAGAATCGGAATGAAATCGATGGAGTGTGAATCGAGAGGAATCTATAAATTATTTGGTTATTGAGATTTTAAAAATATATTTTATTACTAAGAAAATAAGTTATTTTCAAAAAGGGAAGTTTTATTTACCAAACTATGCAATTTTGAACTAGTAGAATTGAAATACATCAAAAAGTGAATTTTTCAAATACACATTTATTTTAATAAATCCTAAATTTTAAAACCAGCTTTGAAAAGTGATGTTATAAAAAGTGTTTCAATATTTTAGATAATTACTTGAACATCTCTTAAAAGTAAATTATTTTTATTCTTTAAAATACTTATTATATATATATATAGAGTTTTGTAATGTTTTAATGTTATTTATAGACCTTCTTGGAAACCTGGAAATGGGGATATTCGGTATATGGGATTTATAAGAGAATTCTCAAAATGGAATTGGGAAAAAAACTTAAGAAAACTTCCAAAGTAGTTAAATAAAAGTGAACTTCGAAAAATGAAATAAAATTCATAAAAGAAGTAGAAAGGGAAATTGGAATTATAAGCAAGTATATTTGGCTTTGGAAATATTAAAGGGAATTAATTAAGGAATTCCGGAACTTATAGAATTCGTTATAAACTAGTCAATGAATTTACAAATAAATTGTAAATGATTTTGAGGAAATAGGAAATAGAAAATAAATGCAATACTTCCTAAGTGTTGAACTTAAAATGGAGTTGGAAAAATATTCTAATTATTGGAATGGTTGGAAATAATCAGTTGAATATATAAGGATTTGAAATGGTTTCAAATGTTGGAATACTGGAAGTAGTTTAAATACATATCTTATAAAGATATTTTGAAAATAGATTTTGGAAAATTTAAAATAAAGCCTGATGTCTGCTTATGGATGTTTATTGATAGTTAAATAACCGACTATCAATTTTCGCCAAATTCGATGATCGTTTCGAAGAGACCGAGATCGGATTTAATTATCCGAAAACCACTTCGATCTGATTTGAGCGTTACGAATGGATATCGTGAAGATGGTGAAGACGGTGATTCGATTTGTCTAGACCCAGGACAACTTGTATGGACGAATGCTATTAGAACAACGTCATTAGAGGACGATGGGCATTCTAAGTGAAATTGTTCTTGAAAGGTAATCGTAGCATCAAGCCTCATCAACCAGAATGACTGAAAATCAGGGGTTATGCAGCAAGGCTAAGTGGGTCGCACCCAATCAGGGTATGTTATCACCTTTCTAGATAACCTAGGATATATTATATATTATGAATATGGTGGTGCATGCAAAAGAGCTCTCGATAAGGGTGGGAACACCCGGGGTGATAACATATTCGATTCTATCCAGGTTAGGGATAGGGTCAATCTTGTGTTGTAGGGAATCCCGACGAGGTCCTCGGTACATGTTTCTAGACGTGTACTGTGATAGGTGGTACCTCAGTGCCTAGTCATTGTATGGAATCCATTCTCCAATAATCGCCGTACGGTTTTGATTGTGCCCAACTATGCTAAAACGTTAGATGCAAGCATTTCAGCTATTTTCTATTTACTTGGTTAGATACTATTATAATATCAAACGATTTTGATAAAAGTGATTTGGTTATCGTAAGGTAAAAACCCGTCATGTTTATGTGTGACGTGGTCTCACGAGATACCTTTGTTTTTCAAAGGATTTTGAAAAAAGTTAATAATTCAAATTGAGTGTGTTTTCTCACGCTGGTTTTCCAGACTGACTCGGGTGTTATTTTATTATAATGCTTGGATCAGACCGAGTATTACAGATTCAGGATAGGATGCTATGGAGCTCAGAGACGAGTTGGATGACAGAGACGTATTTCCATACTTGATTTGAATTTCCAGCGATGGGGACAAGTTATTATAACTGTTTAGATTGATGTATTGATTGTTGTACTCTGATGATTGTTAGTATAAAAAGTTACAGATTCTTTTGTATAAAAATCTGTTGTTATTTATTATATTTTGTTCCACTGTGATTGTGAGATTCTCTGTTTTTGTTGTATTTTATTTTCTTCTATCTCTTTCTTCTTCACCCTAATGAACTAGTGTTTCCAACACTCGATTTCTCGGCATTCTATACAGTGGGCGTATTGATGTCGATTTTCGAGGGTCGAAAATCCCGTTCATTACACTTGGTATCAGAGCTAAAGGTTAAGTGAGAAACTTGGCTTTGGTGGGGATTACTCATTAGAGATAGGGTCAGGAGTACCCTAGAATAAGTCTAAGTGTATTAATAGATATGAGCGTGTATTTGTTAGTGAATATAAATTGTTTTATATTGTGTTGACTTATCGGTTGTGTGTTTATAAATTCCGGTCGGTGCATTCTGGACATCTGTATTGATAGGGATTTCTAAACTCTTAAACTAGGTAAACCGACACAATATTATTTTAAAAAGTGAGTAAATGAAATGATTTTACCCAAACCATATTTTGATATAAAAGGAATAATTTTCTAAAATTATTATAGTATATTGGAGTGTTTAGTTGATAATATTATAATCTAAAAAGATTTTAAAATATGAAATAGTTTATAAAAACCAAATGAAAATTGTATAAGTGTGAATTATACAAATAAATTATAATTGGAATGGATCTGAACTCGAATTCGGGAATTTAAAACCCTAGAAGGTTTAGAAAATATTTTCAGAAGATTGTGGAAATGAAATTGGAGTTATTTCAGAAACATTTTTGAAATAAATAATGGAGTATTATTTGGAGATACTTTTAGATAGAAAATGCTTTAGCTTAATTTAAAAATGGATTTTGGGAGAATAAAAGCACTAAATTCACTACAGTCGTTGGAAAATAATTCTGATGATGATCACGACATCATCGGTGTTCATTTTTGAGTTTCTAAGTGATGGGTTGCTACTGTAGTAATTTGATATGAGGATTTTGTTGAAAAACAAGTATTGATTGGAAAGGAAATTTTGTTGGATAAAACCAAATTGGTTTCATAAATTCCAAAGAATGGTTTGTTAAAACCAAGAAAGAGCTATATATTTGATTTCAAAATGATTTGAAATAAAACCGAGTGTTTGAATTCTGAAATTTCTAATTAAATGCACTACGCCATAAATGACCTTCTGCAACATTTTTTCAAGGTGTTGCCAGCTAAAATGTTGCGATAGCTATAGAATTTTGGTCCTACTGCAACGTTGTATTTTTGGTGTTACCTTAGCCATAGAAATGTGTTGCTCTAGCTAAACAAGTGTAACACGATGCAACATTTTTATATAGTGTTGCCATAGATGTTATCAGATTAAAAAATTAAAAAAAAAATACACCTCAGCGATCCACACCACCATTTAAAACAAAATCTCAACCGTCGATTCACACCATCGATCCACACCTTACCAATTTCCATTTCCCGCTTTACTTTTCACTCATCCGCTTTCGTTTCTCACCCCCAATTTTCCAATCCCTAATTTTTATTCCTCCAACTTTAAAAAAAATGACGCCGCTCCTCCTTGTTTCTTCGATCTGGAGAATAACTGGCTTTGATTTTATCCCTTGTCGGCCATATCAATTTCCGTTATTTTCTTTCGCCTCGCGTCAGTTTTCCTCACTACTTCCGGATTTGCGATTTTGTTCAGGTTTTTGGCGATTCTGGTGATTCGAGGTAAGGCTGTGGGATTGCGATGGTTCAAGGAGTTGCTGATTTGGTCGCAATTTCGTGGTTGGGGCCTGATGTTAGAGTGGCAGGGGGTAGTCGAATTGGTTTCGGTGAAAACTAGGGCACGCGATTCCAGTTTCTTTGATGCTCTGATTGATCGAATCTAGTGTGAGAAACGTTCCTGGTAGCTTGCTCCTTCGTTCTCCTTGATTGATTGCTCGAATTGCTTTGACTTCGTCGTCGGGTGCGATGTGATATTATTTGGTATGTTTTCTGCCTTCTGGTTTACTTGAATATTCTTGATTTTGGTTACACTCGCACGCTTTTGCCGATGATGAATTGGGATTTATTTATAGGCTTTATTTCCTATAATCTCGTGTTTAATCTTTCTGTTGGACTTTTGAGAAATCTGGTATGTTGGATTGCAATGATGAATACAAACATATGTGTGTTGAGCTTTGTTGGTTTTGCTTGGTCTGGACTGAACTGGTACCATGCTAACCTTGTTCTTTAACATGAACTGATGCTCCAAGTCCTCTGTATATCATGTTACTGCCTAGGTTTCTCTTGTACATGCCTGATGCATTCACTGTTTTTGCTTGATGGGCTGCCTATGTGTACTGCTGTGTTTCTTGCACTGGCTTGTCTATATTTTGCTGAACCTGGTTCTTGTTTTTTTTGTTGGTTGCTTGGCCCTGAGTTGAATCCAGTCGATGACTCGGGTTTGACCTTGTGCCGTGTCCGTTTTTTTGGCTTGTCTACATATCTGGCTGCACTTGAGTATGAACTTGCACTTGAGTAGTTGCACTTGAGTAGTTTCTTGTACCAAGCCTTATGATGCATGCATGTTCATCCATGTACATGCATTTCTTGGTCATGTTATGTTGCTTGCTGTGTTGAGTACTACTTTGTGCACTTGGCTTCTCCTTTGTGCATTTTTGCTTGAACTGTTGCTTGCTGTCTTCCATACTGCCTTGTATCCATGTGTTGCATTCATGTTTGGCTTATGCACTTATGAAAAGAAACAACCCAAATACCTGAGGCAAATAATATAACAAAAATATTTTCATTTTCTGTTCGAGTTAAATATTATTTTCCAGATTACTGCTTTTGAATTATATGTGACAGGTATTAAAGACTGGACAGCTGGATATAAGCTTGAAGACAGAGTCAAATCAAATGTGCATGAGCTTGAAGACAGGTTTCAAAGAAGGCTCGATCTTTCGAAATCGGATGAATCGGACTGCGGTGCCCCGGACCCCCGCCGGCGCTGCGCCCGGACTCGCTTCTCGGCTCGCCTTCGGCTCGGCACTCGGCTCGCCTTCGGCTCGGCATATATTTGTCAGTGTTGGTGTTTGTATAAATTGAAACTGCACATGTAATGAGTGAACTGAGTGATGTAGTGAGGAATATCTGTATATGTGAATATCAGTGTTATATATCATTGAATTGTAAAATAGTGGAGTCAGGAATTTGTACTATTTCAAATGTTGAAATAAAATATTTATTTAAATAAATTACTATTTAAATATCAAATTCTGTGCAATAGCATTTTATTAAATAAATATTTATTTCTATTAAAAAATCAAATATGCTCTATATTGTGGGCCCCACAAATTCAGAAAATCAATATCTATAGCAACATTTTTGAATGTTGCTACAGGCACCTATGGGTGTTGCCATAGACCCAAATAGGGTTCTATTGCAACAATATTACTTATGTTGCCTTAGATAGTCAAAATGTTGCCTTTGAGGTCTAAGGCAACGGCAAAAATTGCATCACCCTAAAAGTGTTGCCATAGACCTATGGCAACATTTTTCGGGCCTGAGCCAACATTTTTTTGTGTTGCAGTAGGCCATTTATGGCGTAGTGATGAGAACTGAAATTAGAAGAGAATAAGTTTTTGAAGTAAAACTTGGAAAATGTGAACTTCAAGATGAAATTTAAATTTAAATCGAGAAAGTTAAAATGGAATGTAACTTAAGTTGAGTTGAAGAAATTGAATTTTAGAAATTTAATTGACTGTGATTTGAATGGAATAAATTAGTGAAGTGGACTAATTAAATGAGTTAAATTGGGATGTGAATTAATTGGATGAAAAGAAACTGGATGTGTATAAATGAAGGGAACTAATAATATGAATTGAAATAAATATTAATAATTGAATAAAATGGAAGATATCGAATATAAAGTTGAGTTGTGAAATGGATATTTGACTATAAGTTATAAAATTGGAAATGGAATCAACTCAAATAAAGAATTTATGAAATATGGAAAATAAGTTGTATGAATTGGAATTTAACTTAAGTTAAGTTAAACAAATATTGAATTGGAATTAGAAATGTTATCGAGTTAAATTGAATATAAAGTTTGAATAATAAAGTGACGAGATAACTATAAGCTATAAATATTTTGAATGGAATAAAATTTATGGGAAAAATTATGGAATGGTGAATAAATAAATTTATATAGCTCATAAAAAATTGAAATTAAAGAAATAAAAATTTACTTAGGCTAAAAATAGATGTATAATCTTGAGTTAAAAATAAAATGTGAATATACTCGCGTATAAAAGTTAATGGGAATGTGAAAAATAAGTTGTGTAACTTATTAAATTGGAAAAATAGAATAGAACAACCAAAATAAAAATGGTGTGGCATTTTAAAGTAAAGAAATAAAATCCGAACTTGAATTATAAAATGAATTTGAACTCAAGTAAATTAAAATGGAAGTGAACTAATTAGATAAATTAATTAGGTAATTGAATATGGGAATGAAATTTAACTTGATTAAATAGAATGGATTGTGGACTGAAACTGAAGTTGAATATGAAACTTGAGTAATAAATAAAATTTGACTTATATATAAGCTGATTGAATATATGTTGAATGTGATCAAATAAAATAGAATTGGACTGAAATGGTGATGACTTGAGTTATAAATAAATTCAATTTAAGTGAAAATTAATTGAATATGGCCGTGGATATTATTTAAATGGATTCGAGAATGAATTTGAGTATAGAGATAAATTTGAAGTGGAATAAATGAATGAACTGATTAAATAAATTAGTAAAATGGAATGAATTTTGATTAAATGAGAATCGGTCTGAAAAGGAAAATGGGATTTGGTTGCAAGAGTAATAAACTTCAGTGACAGAGTTGAAATAATTTGAAATAAATGAATTAACTTAAGTTTATATTGTTGGATGAAAGCTTGGCTCAAATAAACTTGTGAAATGGCTATTTAATAAATTAGCATGGAATGATTTCAAGCTTAATAAAATGGATTTGAATATAATAAATGTGGATACGAATGGAATGTAAATGAATTGATTGAGAATCAATCTGAAATGGAATATAATTGAATATAAATTGATTTGGAATCAATTTAAAATAGAAATAAACTGAAATGGTTATTTTATTAAATGAATATCACCAAATTTGCATGGAAAAATTGTCGTTTGACGTAAACGGAAGAAAATAAAATTATGTGAATTAATAGAAAGTGAATAAGTTGATTTTAAATCAATTCGGAATGGATATGGATTTGTTTGATATAAATATAAATTGAATCCAAATGATTGGGTTGTAAATCATTCGAATTGAATGAAATGATATATAAATCGACTGAAATGAACAATCGAGTGTTGGGATTTTATGGTTATATATTCATGCTATGAAAATTATGTGTTCAAGTTGTTAAATAAGCGAAATGTTATTGATTTTCATATTTTGGTACTTACATTGTTTAATTGAGTTAGTACAGGTATATGGAGCTATTTTGCTTCATTTTGGTCGCACAAACTACATATAAAATAAGCCGTTCGCTTAAAAACACTAAAAATAAGGTATGTCTTCAGGTTAAATACCGCAAAATTATAAATATTGATATATATCTTGTTTTCCAACAGTGTGGGTCGATATATACATTTTTATCTCTTTTGTCATATTGCAAAAGGCTCTCCGTACAATGGAGACTCTGCTAAAAAATTTTGGAAATTTAGGGTGTTAGAAAATTTTTGAAAATTTTTGTTAACCGAAAAAGGTTTATTTTTGAATTGTATTTGAAAGGAAGGGTTTTGAATTAGAAATGAAAACTAATGGTTTTGGTTGAAACTAAAGTGTTTAGAAAAGTGAATATCGAGTTTTGACAAAGTGGGTTTTATTAAGTAAATGGGTTTGGATCATTTTTCCTGCCTTAAAATTTCGGGGACGAAATTCTTTTAAAGGGGGACGAATGTAACGACCCAGATTTTTCTTCATTGATTTTGAATATTTAAATGGTTTTAAATATTTGATTTGGAATTTTAATTTAGTTAGTAAGATTTTAAAACTGAAAATTTCAAACGATTTTAAATTTTTTGAAATTGTCACTTTAATCGACGCGTTAAAATAGCGATCCGGGTCCCAGTCTCGGAATTCGAAGAAACCAATTCCATTGGATCCGTAATAGTGTATTATTATCGGATTTCGTAACTTTTGGAGTTATCGTTTGGTCGTACGGGATAGAAACATGCTGAAAGTTATATCGAAAATTAAATATAATAATTGGGTCCAATAAGCTATCTTCTCCATACGATCGAATGAGGACTCAAAACCTTTTCCATTACATTCGGAATAGGGGTATAACATTATAAACTAGGAGTTCGAGATTTTGAGTTGTGTGAATCGGAAAGATTTGAAATTTAAATAATATATATATATATAACTGACTTGACCATATTTCCATCAGCCCCTTTTCTTCTTTCCAAATCACTGTACCATTTCCCCTTCAACACGCCAACATCACGTCCCCCTCCCTTTTATATTTCATGCAACCGAACTTACCTTAATCCTCTTCAAATTTAAATCGTTCAGAAAGAAAAAAGGAAATGGCTGAATTTACTTTATATAAAAAAAATGGCCGTAACAATATGAAGTTCAAAATCAAATCTCTCTCCACCAATTTCAAATCCCATGCAGAAGAAAGAAAAAAAGGGAGGCAAGCGATTAAATCGCGATCGACATTGGCGGCATCGAGTGGGTGGGTCGAAGCGGCTGAGGCGATAGCAATTAGTGCTCGATTTCTTGGGAAATGGTGAGGGAGTTTGGGTTCATGGATGTCGATTTTAGTTTCAGCGTATGGAGGGGAAGCTGTAGGCAGAACGAGGTGGAGGTCGGTGGTTTTAGAGGGGGTGCGATGGTTGCGTACGGACCTGAGAAACTGGGTGGTCGCGTTTTTATTTGGAAGTTCAAGCCGACATTGGTGGGGAAGACCGGAGTTAGCTCATGGCGAGGTGGAGAATGGCGATGGTCTCGGCTGTTCCGTTCAAGGATGAGAGAGAGGGAGTAGGAGGAAGGAGCAGCCATGGTGCTCTATTTCAGGCTTTTCTACCTTGTACGTGGTTAAGAGAGAGAGTTCGTGGAAGTGGGTGAAAGGGAGGAGAGTCATGAACGCTAGTAGTATTTTGGATTGAGGAAGAAAAGGATCTGTTTGGTGGTGGCATATCTTTCAGCAAATGGAGTGCAGTGGAGATGATTAGTGTTGACATTGCATTGAAGGAGGATGGAGAGGGACTGAAGATAGCAGAAGGTCAGATAGTAGGAAGTGCAGAGGGCCAATAGAGAGAAGTGGGAGTTCGTCGCGAAGAAAAATAGGTAAAGTAATTAAATTTAATTAAATTTAATAACAGTATAATTAGTTTATCAATTATAAATTAAAATGGAAATCGTTAATTTATATAATTCTTAAATTTTTCGTGCGAGGTTTAAAATTGCAAACACGAGTTATGTGGGATCGTAGCGACAAACATTCCGAAAATACTTCCAAATAATACTAATATTATATTCCAAAATCTTTTGAAAACAAATTTCAAACCCTGGAACTTAAGTTCTCAAATTTCCAATTCATATTTACTTAATTTGTAAAATTTATTTTACAACCAATATTTATGAAATTTTACTTCCTAACAAACATATCACATACAATTATATAAATTTATAAAATTATTCTTTTATATACAAAATATAATACTAGGTAAAATTATTTCATTTACCTATATTTCAAAACAATATTGTGTCGGTCTACCCTATTAAGGGTTTATAAATCCATATCGATGCCATTGCGTCCCATGTTCCGACCAGAATTTATAAATACTAAACAGAACAAATTAACACAATATAAAAACATTTTCATAACACTAACAAATACGCTCTCTCATATATACACTCAAACAAACCCATTCTAGAGTATTACTACCCTATCTTTAATGAGTCAGACCCTATGAAGCTAAGGTTATCGCTAAACCTGGCTCTCATACCAACTATAACGACTCACCTTTTTGGACGGTTTAAATCGACAATAAACCACACATGTCAACTCAAACCATTCAAAAGGGAGGATTGTTAATGAGGTAAATAAGAAAATAATAGGAAAGAAGGGAAAAACAAAACGCAGAATCTCACAGCGGAATGAAAAAATATAATAATCAAATAAATAGTTTATGAAGCTATTTTACAAATAACATTTGATTACACTTTTACAAAACATATCAGAGTTATATAAGGAGAATTTTGAGTTTTATGCTAATATAAGGGATGTTTGTAATCCTAATTAACCTCATCCTCCACTTCATTTCATTCTAGAGCTATTGCTTCTTCTAATCCCCATTTTCCTTCTTCTTCTTCCTCAATCCCTAAAAAGAATTCTTCAGAACAAAATTATATCAATTCCTAAAAGGAGGTGAACTTATCTACGACATGATTATGGTGTAGGTAAGTACTTAAATTTCATTTATATACCTATTTAGGATTAAAAATATGATTTTCAATCTGAATTGATAAACTATGTGGGATATCTATAATAATTGATAATTTAAAACCCTAAGTAATAGTTCAATTATAGTATAATTATTGAAACATAGGGAGGGTAAAATAGCTAGGATTCACCATTAAAACTATATAGACCTGATTTATGAGGTAGCTTTAAATTTATCTACATAGATAAAAATAATCTATTTATACATCTCTTAAAACTCACATAGATTTGATTATATCAAATTTGGGTAAACATAAATGTGCATGTATGAATCTTTGAATAGATATATATAACAAGTTGGACAAACTATGTAAAATTTTAGGAATGAATAAATTTGAATATAATTACTTGCTTAAAAAGATAAATTTTATAAACTTAAAAGTTTGGAGGGAAGAAGTAAATAGAAAGAAAAACAAATCAAAATACAATTGATTTAGCTGTCTAGAACAGACTTTCAAATGCCCAACAGTTTGATGTAAACGTCTGAATTAAGGGGCTAGGCATCTAAAAATTAGAAAGAACAAAACCTAAAAGAAATATGTTGAAATCTGATTATGTTTAGACGTTTGAAAATTTAGTCATAGATCAGAAAGTTATAGTTAGACGTCAGAAATTGAATTCATACATCCGATCGCCTTATGTATTTTCGTGCAGGGAGCTAGACATCTGAACCAAAAGCTTGGATATGTGAAAGATGTCCATATATTTGAATGACATATTCATATGTCTGAATTGCTATAAGAAGCCCAAGTTGAACCTAGTCCTAGTGCAAGCCAAGTAGTATGCTCAAGGAGATCGAGAGTTCATGTAATTGCATGGAGTTGTGTAACACAATGGATTTGTTTCACACTTGGTAACATGCCTAGGTTCATACTACATGATGTTGTAAAACATGGCACTCAAGCGGTGTGCGATTGTATCACAATTAGATGCTCTTATTGTTACTATAGCCAGTTTCGATCGCATGTTTTCCAACTGCGGGAGAGAGGAGATGAAGACTTCTTCCATAGTAGGAAGAGCATATGATTAAGTGGTTGCTCCTACAAAGGAGTCGAATACGTTATTCGACCCTTGCTAATGTAGGTTAAATGAAAAAGAGCATTGGATACAAGCACTAACGAGGAGGTTACTTAATGCTTAGGTAGCAAATATCATCGGGACTGTGTACTTTATGTGTGGGCTCGGTTATTGTGATGTAAACTCGGTGCGGTGCAAATTAAGTGGTTTACCATTGAGAATTTTTGCTCAATTTATAGTTAGATGGTTTATTATCGGGACCACATACTTGGAGCACTCCTTGGTTTTCTCGGTTTTTGGATGCCCAACCTTCGAGTGGGAATCGTCGTAGATTATTATTGGACATAGGATTATTGAGGATTGTTAACATATAACGTGAAAGTGACTAATTCTTTATACAAAGTATATGTGCACAAATGAACATATTTAGATAGCATAGATTATAAATGATGATTTAACTACTTATCTACACTATACCACTAGTGATATAACTCTCTCACCAGACCTTGTCCGATCCCCTCCATTTTCCCTCTTTATATCGAGCACAGGTGGACATGGTAGTAAACGAGGTAACCAAGATAAGGGGCACGGAGAAGGGACATTGCGCTTTGGAGATATATTTATTTATAGTTATTTTTTTTTTTAGCAAAGCTAGCCGGCTTTATAGTGGGCCGTGCCACTGTATATAAAATGAACAAACAGGTGCTCTGCACATGCACAGAACAGCTAAAAGGGCAGAAAGCCCAAAACAGGAAAAATAAGCACAGGAGCTAGACAGAGATGCCTAAGCTACTATCACATAATGACTAAGTTTCCTCAGAAGAGGGAGGACAATCAAGATCAACATCCAGAGTAGGACCAGTGACAGATCGATAACCCGAAAAAAGAGCAGCAAGATGAGGATCATAACCATCAGAGGCAGGAGAGTAGATAAATTTCCTATCCCAAGTGATATCGTAGAACTTACTCTTATTCTCCTCACCAATTGAACCAACCCTAGTAAGGCACAAACCATCTCCCTCAATATGGTAAAGAAGACACCGACTTTCACCAACAGCCTCACTAATAAAAGCATAGAAGATGTCTTTCTCAGGGGAGAATCTCATATCAGACGGAGCATGAATCCAAGCACGTTCTTCAGAATTCCAGGAAATAAGATCAGCCGATGGAGTAGAAAAAGCCTCCTCCACAACTAAAAGGGGAGACACAGGAGTTGGATCAATCACTGGCGAATAAGAAGAGGGAGGAACAGTAACCAGAGAATCGTTAGGAGGAACTGCAGAGGTAGTAACTGGAAGGGGAGGCACCGTAACAACAGCCGACGGGTCAACAGGGGAGACCTTCGGAACCCACTTCTGAAGAGGAGGACGGGGAAGGGGAGACCGCACAACTAGAGGAACAACAGTAGAAGAACAAGAACCAGCAAGGTGGCCAAAAGACTGACATGACGAACAAATCTCAGGTTTCCAACTATAGCAAACTCTGACCTCAGCAACGTGGCTTTCATCTAATCTAACCAATAAAACGCTAGGCAGTGGTTTGTCAGGAGTAATCTCAATTAGTGCTTTGGCATAGACTAGCTTTTTCCTGGCAACAGTATTTGAATCATAACATATCACCTTGCCAATAAGACCAGCAAGCCAGTCAATACCGATAAGAGGCTGTAGAACAGAAGGGATATGAGAAAGGTGGGCCCAAACAGGAATTGAAAGAACTTGCTCCTTCGCACGGTCAACAGTAGGACTCCAGGTAGTAATAATGAAAGGTTTCCCATCAATAAGAATGGGGTCAGCTTCGAGAATACGTTGTCTTTCCTCACTACGCGAAAACTTAAAATAGAACATTTTGTTATCAAAGTGAACACTCAATCCACCTTTAGGCTTCCACACAGAGCTGCACCTCGCCTTAACAAGATGATAGGATGGATTGGAGTCAAGAAAGAACCCAACCAAGTGGTCTTTCCAAAAATCCACACCTGCTTCGAGGACATCCGAAGGAGGGATCATCACGCCCTCAATCTCAACATTATCAAAGAGACGGGGAGTGTGCTTACCAGCATTATTGGGTAGCTTAGAGAACAAGGATGTCCACTTAGGGACAGGCCGTGGCGGAGGAGGTAATGTTTGGCTAGCGTTGGAACCAGGAGGAAGAAAATTATTGTCTGAAGCATTTCCGCAAGCACCAGAAGTGCAAACAATCGGAACCTCAACAGTAGCACTGGACAGTACACTTGCATCCTTCAAGCAACCACCAAGTACCACATCACTACTAGGATCAAGAGCAATACCATTCTGAACGCCAGTAATATCATCCCCAAGCACAGAAACCGACCAAGAAGACTCACCACAATTCATAAGCAATGGCGAAAGAGGGGAAGGCTCGCTAGGGCAACCAGGAGCAGGAAGGACAACTTGTTGGTTGATTACCCCAATGGAAAGCCTGTTGGTTGATTTATCCAAATTTATAGTTATTTTACTATGTACCAAAATGTATTTACGTGTTAAATTTATGTTGTATTTCCACTAAGAGACAATATTTAGACAACTTTTGTGTGATTACTATTATGTTGGAACAATAATGAATTTGGTATATTTCAGTATAAATATTTTATTCCTTCCACTGTGAAATCTCAAAGTATAGAATTAAAAAAGTTATATCGTCTCTATATCATGCAAATCATCAAAAACCTAACGATATGTACTTCGTGGCGTGACACATGTTTAAACGACACTCTTGGGTTTGGGATTGGTGTGTTTGGGGATGTAGGTTGCTACACTAACCAATATGCTGGTGATTTGCATGAACTTTCTTAAAGTGCTTCGGATGGCACCATTCCTATACAAGTTTGATAACTATTATTATAGGAAAACTTAACTAAGTGCAAATGGTCTTCCCATGACCCACCAAAGTATAGTACACGTTAACCGCGTTTCTAACCTAGCAGAAGTCAATAGAAGTTAGAATGTCAAGATGAAGATGAAACGACTTGAAAGCTTAGAAGTGCACATAGAAGAAGCAGAGAAATAATTAAGGGAAAATTCAATGGAAATGAAGTTAAGGATTTAACTCGGTACCAACACATTTAGGATGGTGACGAGTCATTTTTCCACCTCATTCCACTTCCCAAACTACATATATCTCATATACTCTCCTAACCACTCATGATCAAGTGGTTTTCCTAAAGTCTGGACAAGCAATTCCAAGGAGTGATGAGAAGAAAACAAAGAAAATAGGGTAATATAAGTTTTATTGGAAGATTGTTAGGATCAACTGAGTTTGGAACACATCGAGTAGAAGATGGAAGAGCAAAACAAGTGAAAGAATTCACTTTGCAACCAAGAAAATACTTCAGTACCGAGTCAAACAAGTCGTTGCCGAGTCATTTTCTTGGTACGTGGACCTCCATTCTCACTTTTACAACACCGGGCTATATTCTGGACTTTAATACAAGTTGGCTTCTGACTCTATGCTGTCATTTCCCTATAAATATTACCCCTACTGCAACCAAAGAAGGATCTTCACTTTGCAGCTCCTTTTCATCTCCTATCTTCCTCACAATAGTCACACTAGGCAGCTACTCTTGGCAGTTCTAGACCATAGAACCCATTAAACCCTTGTACTAGTGATTTGTTCTCTTCGATTCTCTATAAACAATGATCTGTAAAAAATATAAAGTAGACGTACGCCAGAGATTGCTAAACTACTATAAAAATCTTGTATCTCCCTACTTTATTTTATATTATTTTCAATACTACCTGCTAGAGCTAGGTCTCATAGGTCCCCTACACATATCTTTGGGTGTTGATCCATTTTTGATGTTAACATTTTGGTTCTTTCACTTAGAAAACTGAATCCAGGCTTAGATCTAGCTCTCTACTTTAGATCAGAAGGATCCAGAAGTTACCTCCAGAAAACTTGCTTGAGGAACTTGAAGGTTTGCTATTGGAAACTTATGGCACTTAGGAAAGGAAAGTCTATATCTAGAAGATTAGCAAGATCGGTAGCTGGTACTGATGAAGTAAACACTCACCTAATGGAAGTTAATAATGGAACACAGTACCAGAATCCTTTGCTCAATAGGAGGTAGTTACCCGAGGAGAGTTTGATAAGATGATCCATGAGCTTAACCAAAAGATAGCGAATAGCTAAAAAGTTCTCATGGATAAGATGGATGCTTTGCTCAATCTACAATCCTGAACTACCAGGAGAACTAGGAAGGAAAATTCACCAATTATAGAACAAGAGAATTCCGCTGTTTCTAGCCTAAACAGGAGTGATGGGAAGAAAAATCAAAATGAAATAGTTGCTAGAGTTGCAGGACTTATAGGAGGAAGTAGGAGTACCCCCGCCCCTACAAGAAGACCAATCAATACCGAGAGGATTTCTCTCAGTACCAAAAGGGATGCCTGTATGGAGGATACTCAGGAAGGTGATGCAATGGATGTATCTGATGCGGAAGTGGACCGGTAGCTTGATGGAGATGATTTGGAGTTGGATGTTGATGCTGATGAAGGTGATGTTTAAACAACCGCAACTCAACCAACCCGTACACCCATGAAATATCTAAGGAGTTGTACTTCTAAAGGAAGAAGGACCTAGATGTCAACCGACAAACCGAGGCCTTTTGCGGGGTCAAACCCTCGATGTATCCCCTGACAATCGACCTTTGGATTACCGTGCTAACGAGAAGTACATTGTTGACATAGTCAAACGATTGGAGGAAGAAAGCAAGGGTAGGAAGAATGAAGATTGGGTTCTGCATCGAGCCAAACGCAATTCACTAAAAATATCTTGAGACAAGAATACCCCAGAAAGTTCACCATGCCGAATATGCCATCCTATAAAGGAAAACTGATCCCAAACAACACTTACTCAAATACGAATGGCATATGGATAGAGCTAGAGCTATGTTGTTTGTTGTAGGTGTTTCCCTATTTTCTTGGAAGGAGTTGCTTTTATGTGGTTCACTAGGCTTGCGCCTAAATCCATATCGATGTTTGATGAATTGGCCAAGAAGATTCTAGAGCAGTTTAGGCTCCACACTGCATGATCGAAGGACATTATGTCATTGTCTGGCTTGTCACAACGAATCAAGGAGTCTTTAAAAGGGTTCTTGAACAGATTCAACATTGTTGTGACCAAAGTAAGCAACCTGAAGGAAAATCTAGTGTTTATGGCTCTGGTTCGAGGAATCAACCTGAACATGGATTTCGGTAGGTGGACAAAGATGAAGCAACCCACTACTATAGAGGAATTCCATTGGAAGGGAAATCAGTTCTAAGGCTGGAAGAAGCAAGCATGGTTGAAGGCAAGTACGACGATGAGAAATCGAAAGTGGTGATTCAGAGTAACTTTGCGGTCAAATAGATAAAATAGTTTCAGAACTATTGCAGTAAGTGTAGGGAAAACTGGGAATCGGAAGAAGAGGAATCACAGTGCTGGCAGGCATGATAGGGACATGAAGCGTCTAAGGAATCTAAGACCCAAGGACTATATGCCATTGAATGACAGTTTGGAGAACATTTATCTTGCTACTCACGGAACTGAGAGGTAAAACAAACCTCCCAAGAGGAAAGCGACCGAGCAACAAAAAAGGTTGGGAAAGTATTTCCGCTTCCATGAAACTCACGGGCATAACTCAAATGAATTTCAGCATCTGGAGGATTTAATGGAGGAATTGATAAGAAACAACATGCTTCAGCAGTATCTTAAGAAATCACAAAACGTCGATTATCCTACTGGACCCCAACGGCCAGATGCTAAAGGAAAACCACCTGGACCCAGCGGAGAAGGGCCCAAGTGAGTAGATGAAAGACTAGTCATAAACACCAATACGGGAGGACCTTACCTAGCACAGAACAGTTGGGCTGAGCTGGAACGATATGATAGTTCTTTGAAGCATATACAACATGAGAGGTTCTACGCCGTCGAAGACAGAGCTCCAGCTAAGCAACAAAGGATGATTACGAATGACATTGTGTTCAGGAATCAGGACATTGAAGGCATAGAAGCGCCGACTCTCAACCTAATGGTGATAACGGTCGAGATGGGACCAGTAATTGTGCATCGGCTGTTGGTGACAATGTGAGTTCAATCAGCATCCTATTTCGGAAGATGTTTGACTAAGTGAAGATTAGCATGAAGGATGTGACCGCCTGCAAAACAAAGATTCAGGGATTTACTGCTGAAACTAAACAGTCGATTGGAATGATCGACCTCCTTGTAGAACTTGGTGAAGGAAAATGAAGGGTGGTTCACATCCAAACCTTCATGATTGTCGATGAGTATTCTACTTATAATGCCTTCTTGGGCTGACCGACTCTGGCTGACTTTAGAATCGCTTTAGCTCCATAGTGTTTGACGATGAAATTCCCAACAGAAAAAGGGTTGAGTAGTAAGAGGAGATCAAAGAGCTGCAAGGGAGTGCTACGTTGCTAAATTGTGTGGAACTAAACACCATGAAAAGGGAAAGAGTGTGGGGAAGACTCTTCGCATTTAGGAACTGCAAGATAGAAATTACATAACATCCCCTGGCTCGGGGACCATAGTCATCTCGACAAGGCTATGTACCCTAAGAAGAAGTCAGTTGAGATACGGGCAGCACCAGCAGAGATTACGGTGGTTGTCTCTATTGGCACGGACGACCCAACTCTTGTCTTGAAGATTGGTTCTCAGCTAGAAATCAAATTGAGGAATTGATTAACTTTCTTCGACTAAATCTAGACATGTTCGCTTGTACGCATACTAATATGTGCGGGATATCGTCGGAGATAATATGTCATGAAATTAATATCGAACCTAAGTTCATGCTAGTGAGGTGGAAGAAGTGCAGCCTAGGTCCAGAGCGATCCACTGAATTGAAGGGAGAAGTGGATAAGTTGTTGGCCAATGGCTTTATCTGTGATGCAACATATCCTTAGTGGGTGTCAAACCTTGTTTTGGTCTAAATATTGAATGAGAAGTGGCTAACTTGCATTGACTATTCAGATTTGAACAAAGCCCGCCCGAAGGATTGCTTTCCGTTACCCAAGATCAACCAGCTTGTTGATGGAACCGCGGGGCATGAATTGCTTTTATTTATGGATGCCAACTCAGGGTACAGTCAGATTTATGATGCATAAATCATATCACGAGAACACCAGCTTCATCACAGTCTTGGGACAGTATTGCTATCGTGTAATGCTATTCTGTCTGAAGAATGCCGAATCTACTTACTAGAGACTGGTAAATACAATGTTCAAGAACCAGATCGTGCAAATAATGGAAGTGTACAGAGACAACATGCTCGTAAATTCATAAGTGTTCGGGAACCATCTGGATGATCTCTCAAAGATGTTTGAGATCCTTCGGAAGTACGGAATGAAACTGAACCCGCTCAAATGTTCATTTGGAGTTGCTTCTAGGAAATTTCTCGGTTTTATCATAAACTGAAGGGGCACTGAGGCTAATTTGGAACAGATTGATGCCTTATGGAACGTTAGAACCCTAACGAGGAAGAAAGTGAAAGTGACAAAGGATCGTGCAATAGGGAATATTAACTAAACTATTTACTTGTATGGAATATAAATATAAAAGTATAATAATTAAGTAAATGACACCAGAGATTTTTATACTGGTTCGAACTTCCCGTTCTACATCCGTCCCAGACTACTTTTGGAATTCAACTATCAACCCTCACATAACCCGGAGGAATAGGTATTACATCGCTTGAGCAACCGAACAGGACTTCAACCGCCTAAGCAACAGAATTGGACTTCAACAACCTGAGCAACCGAACAGGACTTCCAATACAAATAGTGAATTGTTTCTGACTGAGTATACTCTTGAATAGCATTGATAAGTTAATAATGTACACCCTTCATATAATCTTCTCCTTTGTGGTATATCGTGTAATTCGTGAAGATATGAAGTTTATTAAATCACTAATGAAGTTTGCTTGAATGAAAAGTATTAGAATGAAATATTGAATGCAAATGGCTATATGTTTAGACAATAAGAATGAGAATTAGAATCAGAATTAGTGATTAAAACAATAGATTCCATGGCTATATATAGTGATTAAGAGTTGCAATCATTCGTGAAAAGTAGCCATGAAAGAATATGGAAGCAACTCTTGAATCAAGGGTTGTTTCTATTCGCTGAAATGAAGTCTCTTTTCAAAATATAGCCGTTATGAAGATTCAGCCGTCTGAATAGCACGAATCGGCTAGCTGAATGGATTAAAATTTGATCCAGCAACAAAACAGTGCAAAAATGACCCAATTCAGCCGGTTGAATTATCAACTTCAGTCGTCTGAATATTCAAGATAGGTTATGCATGTGCACACATTCAGTCAATTGAACTATACTGTTTAGCCGGCTGAATTGCTTGTTTTCTGGCATATCAAGGAATGCTTTAAAAAACTTTGGCATATGAATAATGTTTTGAAAATCTTTAATTTGTGTGTGCATGCATATAACACTTCAGAGAGATTTTAACATGAATTCACTACTAGACTCAGACCATAGACTAAATATATTATTAAAGCTTCTATCTGGAATCTAGTCTGCAATCTGTTAGATTATTTCTCAAGTAAAATGGTACTTCTCCTGCAAATATGGTTAGTTCATATTATATTTACTTATATAGTTGTCACAATCAAAACATCAAAATTCAAGGTTCTAATATTCTCCCCCATTCTGATTATGTCAACTATGTAAGTTTGTAAATATATAAAGCAATTTACTCCCCCCGTCTGAATACTCCCCCATCAATCATATTCTCCCCTTTTGTCATCGAAAAAAGGAAAAAGTAATTGATATGAGAAATATAAGATATTTACAAAGACATGTAAGCATATAGATATGAGAAACAAATAACTATCTTAAAGCATATAAGCATCATAAAGGTAATCCATACATTAAATTACACAAATAAGCATACAGATATGTCATACATAAACATCATAGAAATAATAGCACTTCAAAATGTCATGAGTTAAATAGCGTAGGAAAACTAAAAAAATCTTAAAATTCTCCACTACCTTCCTCTTCGTCTTCTTCTTCTTCCGATGTCGTCCAAGAGAATGGTGCCGGATTTTCAAGAACACCAGTCGAAGAGGATCCGGAACAAGAGACCGTTTCCTAAATTTTATTTAAAATTCCCTTTATCGAGTTTAGCTTTTTGTTTGTTTTAGAAACGTTCTTTTATTACACATTAGCTAAATGTCGACCAAGCTTGCTTTGATTCCACGATAATGTCACAAGAGCTTGCTTTGGAGGCACGTCCACATGAAGTTCTTGAATTTCCTCGTCCTCTTCTTCTTGTTGAGGAACTTGAGAGGAAGAAGAAGCAATATTCGTGTCTGTCGGTTGCGGGATTCCTTGATTACGGTTAGCATCCCATTCTCGAAAGCTAATGATTTGTTGGTTTTCGGGACGCTTAGGAAGACCCATTAGACTTAAAGTCTTGGAGTTAAGTTCTCATATGGTAATGAAATCGGAATCAGGCAATGGAACGCCAAAATTTTGTAGAATTCGCATAATGTAAGCTCCATAGCGAATCGTCTTGTAGCTACTTTTATGATTGACTGTGATAAATTCATCCAATATTATTTTCCCTAATTTACTCGTTGGGACGAGTAAATAGCATATAAGGCTTGAAAATCCATTTTGTAGACCTTTATGTAACTTCCCGTCTGTGGTTGTAAAGATCGAATAAGTGCACAATGGATGATTCTTGCCTTAGGACGTAAGGCACTAGATTTCAAAATGGTTAAATCATTCGATAAGAAGAGTTGTGATACTTCATTACGATTATACATATCAATATCAACATCGTTAATATCCAACCCTTCCAATGGACATCTTAGAATATGGCCTAATCGTTGAAGACGTAAATAAATCTTTATTCCACAAACCAATGTCCATATGCAATCATCTTTGTTTCGGGGATCTTGATGGTCGAGATTCATATTGGCAAAGAAAAGCTTAATTAAAAGAGGGTAGATCTTAACATTATTGGAATCATACCGAATGAGCGAATCGAAACTGTGAGCTTCGGCTATTTCTCTAATCGCATAGCCGTCGAAGTCGGGAAATTTCATGAATGCTCCTACTAATAGCTTTGAATTTCTCATGCTATCGAATCTATTAACCGTTGTTTCATAGTGTAACTAAGCTCGAATTTGGCTCTCGGAAGGTTCGATTATTGATTCCTATGCTCTTTTTGATCTTGGAGCCATTTGGTTTATGAAATTGGATGAAAAAATTGAAATTTTTGATGAAGCTAAGGTTTGTTTTTGGATTTATTTTGAATAGAGAATGGTTAGGTAAGTTGAGAATGAAAGGTTAAATGGGAATATGAAGTAAGTTTGATGGGTTTTTGCATAGAAATTCGTGCAAGGCTATATAAAAAACATATATCAGATGGACCGGCCGACTGAAAGGAGGGAGGCAGCCGGCTGAAGTGGTAAGAAATGCAACCCGTAAGTATATATTTTAAATTTGGTACAATTCAGCTGGCTGACTAGGGGTACTCAGTCGAATGAATTCTAAAAGTTTTTTTAAATGGATATGAATTTTCAGTCGGCTGAACTCCTATGCTCAGTCGGCTGAAACTGTTGTTTTTCTTAAGTACAGCTTATTTGTAGTTCATTCTTAAATTGTTTAACCAACAAGCTATATATATTTGTTTATCGAGATTTATTCTCATGTTAAAATAAATATAATTTTTATTTCAATAAACATGTTACATATCCATATTATAATATTGAATTTATGAACATAAACTTTATAAAAAAATAGATTTTAATTTTCCGAAGTCTTGGATTCATTGAGCTTGGTTCAACTTTGGTGATATCACGTAATGGATTTATAGGAGACCAAACATTAAGTTGAGCACCTTGTTCGCAAGAATTTGGAGACAGTAAGGCCGTTGAGGAGACAGATTGTGCATAACTTGCTTAGGAGATGATCCATAGAATTTGAGAGTGAATTATTCAAGGAAATTTAATCATCTTCCATGTTGTTTTTATTCATAATACATCTCATGTTGTAAACTTAAAGTCTCCCGTTGATAGTGATGGATTTCTTTGATTTTCTCCTTTGTAGATGGTGAACCAAAGTCTAAGTTTTTCTTAGCTCGTTTCCCGTTCGGTGTATATCTGGTATGATGATTCGGAGATGGAGTAATCTTCACTGGAATATACACTGGAGTAGACTTGTTTGACGAATTTGTAGTAGGAGTGCTGAAAACGATCGATGAGAGATCGGAACTTTCTTGAGACGACATGTTGGAAGAAGAATGTATATATATTCTTAAAGATTTTATATGAATTAAGAAAATTCTGATCACCCATATATATATATATATTGTTTTGATTATCTATTTAAAGTTTTTATTTAATGGTTAACATTCCTTAGAAAACTTCAGCCAAGAGAAATAATGTAAGGTTAAAATGTATGAAAGGATTTTAGCCGCATATAAAATAAAAGAAATGTAAGGTCTTAAATCAAGTAACACAATAGAACATTTGAAAGACATGTGACTACTCCCACGAGTGCAGAGTTCGAGTGCCATCATCTCCAATTTTTGTTCTATTAAATTTTTATTTATTTTATAATTTTTACACTTTAATATCGAATTATAAATCATGTAACGACATAATTCCTAGTTCACGTCTTAATTAAAGAAAAATATTTTCATTTAAAGGTTTAGTAAATATATCTGCAACTTGATTTTCCGACGGTAAAAAATCAAGAGAGATATTACCTTTTTCTATGTTATCAGGAAGAAAATGATGTCGAATATCAATATGTTTAGTTCTGGAGTGATTTATAGGATTTTTCGATAAATTCATAGCACTTGTATTGTCACAATAAATTGTTGATTTAGATAGATTTATACCAAAATCTTGTAGTGTTTGTTGCATGTATATTACTTGAGCACATGCTAAAGCAGCAGAAATATATTCTGCTTCACACGTCGAAGGTGAAACACAATTTTGTTTCTTACTAAACCAAGATACTAATGATTGTCCAATGAAATGACAAGTACCACTTGTGCTCTTTCAATCTGTTCGACATCCTTCAAAGTCAGCATCACTATATGATACTAACTCAAAAGGACATTCTTTCGGGTAAAAGAGACCGTAGTCTTTAGTCTTGCTTCAGTAGCGCAAAATTCGTTTCACTGCTCGCAAATGTGATTCGTTGGGATTTGCTTGAAATCGTGCACACAAGCATACACTCATCATTATATCTGGACGATTAGCAGTTAAGTAAAGTAAGGATCCGATTGTACTTCGATATAGTTTTTGGTCAACACTTTTGCCATTTTCATCTCGATCGAGATGTACCGTAGTGCTAATAGGTGTTGGTTTAGCAGAAGTGTTTTCCATACCAAAACGTTTTATAAGATTATTACAATATTTTTCTTGATTAATAAAAATTCCATTACTTAATTGTTTAATTTGTAATCCAAGAAAATATGAAAGTTCTCCCATATGAGATATTTCAAATTCTCTTGTCATAATTTTTGAAAATTCTTGACATATTTTTTCGTTCGTGGAACCAAAAATGATGTCATCTACATAAATTTGTATTATTAAAATATCATTTTTATCTTGTTTTATAAATAGAGTTTGATCTATTTTTCCAGTTTTAAAATTAGAATTTATATGATAACTTTTAAGATGATCATACCAAGAACGAGGTGCTTGTTTTATACCGTATAATGCTTTCTTTAACTTATAAACATAGTCTGGAAATTTTTCATGTGCAAATAGAGGTGGTTGTTCTACATACACATTTTCTTTTATAAAACCTTTTAGAAAAGAACTTTTACATCCATTTAATATAGTTTAAAGTTATGAATGCATAAGCTAATAAAATACGTATTGCTTCTAATCAAGCTACGGGAGCAAATGTTTCTTCGTAGTCTATTTCTTCTTCTTGATTGTAGCCATGAGCGACTAATCTACCTTTGTTTCAAACAATATTTCCTTGCTCATCGGCTTTATTTTTGTAAACCCACTTAGTACAGATGACTGTTTGATTACTAGGTCTAGGAACTAAGTCCTAAACTTCATTTCATTCAAATTGATTTAACTCTTCTTGCATAGCTATAATCCAGTAATCATCAGTTGAGGCTTCTTTAGCAGTTTTGGGTTCAATGTTCGATAGGAAAGTTACATGACCCATTTGATTTAATTGATTTCGAGTTCTTACGTTAGAATTTATTTCTCCAATAACATTTTCAATTGGATGATTTCTTAGTAGTCTAGGTGGAGATCGAATTTCATTTCATTTGGTAAATTGTTGTTTTCGATTTCGACATTATTTTCAATATTTTCAATATCATCTTCTATGATATTTGATCTAGGAATTATTTCTTCATCTTCATTTTTATTATTAAATTTGAAATTTTCATCGAATGACAAATGAAGTGTTTCTTCGATTATTTTAGTTCTTTTATTATAAATTCTATATGCCTTGCTTCGTTCCGAGTATCCAATGAATATTCCTTCATCGGATTTTGGATCGAACTTACCAAGTTGGTCTTTTGTATTTAATAGGAAACATTTTGAACCAAAAATTTTAAAATATGATATGTTTGGCTTTCTTCCATTAAAAAGTTCATATGGAGTATGTTTTGTTAATGGTCTAATGGAGACTCGATTTAAAACATAACAAGCAGTTGCTACAGCTTTTGCCCAAAAATGTTTAGATAGAGTGCTTCCATTAAGAATGTTCTAGCACATTCTTGAAGTGTTTTATTTTTCCTTTCTACAACTCCGTTTTGTTGCGGAGTTCTAGAAAATGCAAAATCGTGAGCAAATCCTTTCTTATTACAATATTTTTCAAAGATATCATTATCGAATTCGCCACCGTGGTCGCTTCAAATGTTTTTAATTTTTATATTTTTAATATTTTGAATTCCCTTAGCAAAGATTTTAAAATTTTCAAAATATCAATTTTATTTTTCATAAAAGTTGTCCAAATGTATCTTGAAAAATCATTTACAATTACGAAAACATATATATTATCATTTATAGATTGAACTTGAGTTGGTCAAAAAAGATCTAAATGTAATAGCTCAAGCGGTTGTAATGTAGAAATAATTTTCTTTAATTTAAAATTAGATTCGGTTAATTTTCCTAACTGACAAACATCACAAATATTATTTACTTTAAAATTCATTTTTGTTAAACCTTTTACTAAATTATTTCTAGATAATTTGCTTATTGCTTTAAAGTTTATATGACAAAATCTTTTGTGCCATAACCAAGGATTGTTTTCTTTGGCTATTAGACACATATTTGTGTTATGATTTACTTTCATATTTAATATGTATATATTACGATTTCCAGTTCTTTCAAAAATTAGATTCTTGTTTTGATCAAATAAATTACATTTTTGTTTTTCGAAAAAGATATATTGAAACCTTTATCGCATAGTTGACTTTTCTGAAAATTATGTTTTAATTTTTAATTAGTAAAACATTTGTAATAAGAGGTAAGTTAGATGTACCGTCATTGCTCACATCGCCTTTATCGATGATATATCCTTTGGAGTTATCTTCAAATGTGACAGATCCTCCATCTGAGTAGATAATGTTAGTCGACATATCTTTGTTTCCTGTCATATGTTTTGAGCAACCACTATCAAGTATCCACATTTCTCTTTTCTTAGTTGGTACCTATAAAAAAATAGAGATGACGTTGGTACCCACTTTTTTATTAGGGTCCAAAGGGTTAGGTCTTAGGAATCCAAACCCAAGAGGGTTTAGAATTCTCTTTATAAGTAAAATTTTCATTTTTATGAATTGAATTTATAAAAGACTTAATATACTTATTTCTAATCGAATTATTATTAGTTTCTGGCACCCAAATCTTTATAGTATTCGTGTTGCAAATGTCCTCTTTTGAGTGAAAACCTTTGGTTTTGCTTTTGCTTTAACAATAATTTTATATATATTGAAATTTTTACTTGGTGAATTTTTTTTCTTTGAACTAGATTTTGAGGAATTTGTATATCCTAAACCTTTCTTATTGAAAGAAGTTTGAGAGTTATTAATAATTTTACAAAGATTTTCTCTACCTTTATTAAAGTTAGAAACATTTTTAGTAATATTTTTAACTCAGTTTTGAGATTAGTATTGTTTAATTCAAGAATTTTGACTTCATATTTTAAATCGTGATTTTCTGCAGCTAATGTAATATTCTTTTCTTTTTGAACTTCAATTTCATTTGATAGAATTGCGAGTTAAGAAGATACATTAGATAAAAATTCTTGTGTTTTGACAAGTTTTTCTTCTAAGATTTTCTTTTCATCTATGAGCATATCAACTTCTATTTCACTTCTATTTAGTTTTTTTAAGGCATCTTTATATTTTCTTTTAACTTCTTTTAGTTTATCCAATAGCTCCGAGTTTATATCAATTAAATCATCAAAGGTTAGATCACTTACATCGTCAGATGAAGCCATAAAGCACACATTGGCTTATTCGGTGCCAATGTCACTGTTTGATGAAGAAGACGATTCTAAATCATCCCATGTAATAGAGAATGCTTGCTTCTTCTTATATTCGTCCCTTTTATTCTTGAACCTATCTTTCTTTCGATCAGGACCGTCCTTTTTTATGTGACCCTTTTTGTGACATTCATAACACTCGAGATTTGTAGCTGGTGGTTTGTTGCTGTTATCTCTCATGTTGTTTCCGAGTTTCTTGTTCTTTCAAAATTTCAATTTTTTTTTGAAATTCTTTGCTATAAATGTCATGTCATCTGAATCTGAATCTTCTTGTTCAGCTTGGAATGCTATATTCTTTCTATCTTTGGCTTGATCTCATTTTGCCTGCAAATTTATTTCATACGACATGATATTTCCTATCAACTCTTTTGATTTTATGATTGATATGTCATTAGCTTCTTCAATTGCTAAGACTTTCCATTCCCATTCATTCGTTAAAGAGCTGAGGATTTTTGAAACGATATCAAAATTTGTGTATTTTTCTCCTAGTGCTAATAGTGAGTAATATATGTCTTGAAATCTGGAATACATTTCATTTATAGTCTCACCCCGTTTCATTCTAAAATTATGGAACTGGTTCTTAAGCATAAAAATCTTACTTTGTTTAACTTTGTTAGTACCGTTATGTGTAACTTTAAGAGTACGCCAAATTTCATACGCCGAATTACACATACTAACTCTTTTAAACTCATTTTCGTCTAATGAACAAAACAACATATTCATGGCTTTAGCATTAGCAGTAGCATCTAATTTTTGCGTGTTAGACCATTATGCATATGGTGTAGTGGGTATAGTGTATTCATTCTAAGTGATATATCAAGTATCATATCCATTTTCTTGCACATAAATTCTCATGTGAGTTGACTAATAATTGTAATTCAAACCGTTAAATAGTGGTGGTCGTGCAGTGGATTGACCTTCAATAAAACCTGTGCTAGTGTTAGTTTCCATATTAACTGAATATCAAATAACTATATTATGGTTATATGATGGCCTTGCTCTGATACCGAATGAAAGTGACTAAGGATCGTGCAATATGGAATATTAACTAAACTATTTACTTGTGCGGAATATAAATATAAAAGTAAAATAATTAAGCAAATGACACTAGAGATTTTTATACCGGTTCGAACTTCCCATTCTACGTCCAGTCCTAAACTTTTTTAGGAATTCAACTATCAACCCTCACTTAACCCGGAGGAATAGGTATTACACCGCCTGAGCAACCGAACAGGACTTCAACCGCCTAAGCAACAGAATAGGACTTCAACCGCCTGAGCAACCGAATAGGACTTTCAATACAAATAGTAAAATTGTTTCTGATTGAGTATGCTCTTGAATACAACTGATAAGTCAATAACATACACCCTTCCTATAATCTTTTCCTTTGTGGTATATCATGTAATTCATAAAGATAGGAAGTTTATTAAATCACTAATGAAGTTTGCTTGAATGAACAAGTGATTAGAATGAAATATTGAATGCAAATGGCAAGATAGTTTAGACAATAAGAATGAGAATGAGAATTAGTGATTAAAACAATGGATTTTATGGCTATTTATAGTGATTAAGAGTTACAGTTGTTCATGAAAAGTAGCCATGGAAGAATATGGAAGCAACTCTTGAATCAATAGTTGTTTTTATTCGCTGAAATGAAGTGTCTTTTCAAAATATAGCTGTTATGAAGATCTAGCCGTCTGAATAGCACGAATTAGCCAGCTAAATGGATTAAAATTTGATCCAACAAGAAAATTGTGCAAAAACGACCCAATTCAGCCGGTTGAATTATCAACTTCAGCCGTCTGAATATTCAAGATAAGTTGTGCATGTGCACAACATTCATTCGACTGAACTATACTATTCAGTTGGCTGAATTACTTGTTTTCTGGCATATCAAGGAATGCTTTAAAAAACTTTGGCATATGAATAATGTTTTGAAAATCATTAATTTGCATGTGCGTGCATATACCACTTCGGTGAGATTTTAACATGAATTCACTACTAGACTCAGACCATAGACTAAATATATTACTGAAGCTTCTATCTGGAATCTGATCTGCAATCTGTTAGATTAATTCTCAAGTAAAACAGTATCTTCTCCTACAAATATGGTTAGTTCATATAATATTTACTTATATAGTTGTAACAATCAAAACATCAAAATTCAAGGTTCTAACAGAAAGAGTTAAAAGGCTTAAATGGAAAGATCACGACATTGAGCCAATTTATCTTTAGGCCAATGGATAAATGCATACCATTCTTTGATGCATTAAAGAAGGGTAAAAAGAAATTTGAGTGGAATCAGGACTGCTAGAATGCTTTCAAAGGATTACTACGACATATGGAAACAACACTAGTTCTCTCTAAACCATTGGTCGGGGAGGACTTATTCATTTACCAGGCGGTGTCTGTCCACGCATTAAGCGCGGCGCTCATGCATGAGGAAGCAAGGGTTCAACGGCCTGTCTACGACATTAGCAAGCGATTCACTGGAGCTGAACGGAACTACCCGAAGTTGGAAAAGATGGCATATTTCTTGCTAATAGCATCTAGGAAATTGTAATCGTACCTCCAGGCTCATTCGGTCAAGGTGCTAATAGATCAATAGTTGAAATAGGTACTATGTCTACCTGAGACCTCGTGGCGACTTCTATAGTGGAATGTCGAATTGAGCCAGTATGATGTGACTTACCATTGCCGAAGAGTAACTAATGGACAGATGATGGCTGACTTCATCGCTAGGTTCACTATTCAGGATGATGAGGAGGAAGAGGACGCAACGGTCGCAGTATCTCAGTGGAAATTGTTTGTAGATGGCACGTCAAACAAATTTTGCTCAGAAGTGGGAGTTATGCTTGATACTCGCAAAAGATGGTTAATTTGTTATGCTCTGAAGATGGAATTTCCTGCTACTAACAATGAGGTAGATAACGAGGCATTGATAGCAGGATTAAAGATTGCAAAGGAACTGGGAATGAATATGTACAACAACTCCCAACTAGTTATCTGCCAGGTTAGAGGGGAATATCAAGCTAAGGGCATGAAACTTTCCCCTTACTTGTTGAAAGCTTGGGAGTTACTCAACGAAATTAAACACTACACGATATCTCACATACCCAGAGAGGAGAATATGAATGATGATTCCTTGGTTAAGCTAGCCTGTTTCGAAGAAGCACAGCCGATGGGATTGGATCCAATAGAAGTGCTGACTGCTCCTAGCACAGATCAAATGTATGTTAATTGGGTTTTGGAGACTACAAAGGAAGTAGAGTCATAGATTATGCCAATAAAGGACTACTTACTCAAGGGAATACTTCCTAGAGTCAGGAACGTGCAAAAGAAGCTCCTTTGAAAGGAACCATGGTTCATAATGCAGGACAGAATGCTATACAAGAGGGGATTCTTTTCCCCTTTGCTTAGGTGTGTAACCAAAGATGAAGCCAGGAAGATTCTCATGGAAATTCACAAAGGCAGCTGCGGGGGTCACAATGAGGAGCAGATGTTAGCAAAGAAAGTGCATCGTTATGGATACTTATGACCGCCACTGAACAGGAATGTAGCTGATTATACGAAGCGATGTGACAAGCGCTAGAAATTCTAGAAGATTCCAAGAGCCCCATCGATAGAACTTTTGCAGATAGTCAGTCCCTATCCATCCATGATCTGGGGAATCGACATTAATGGCATGCTACCAATGGCGAAAGGAAGGGCTAAATACGCTATCGTTGTAGTTGATTACTTTACGAAATGGGTAGAAGCAGAACCATTTGCAATGATCACTACTAAAAAAAGTAATTAATTTTGTAACAAAAAGTATTATTTGCAGGTTTGGTGTGCTTCAGAAGGTTATCACGGACAACATGACTCGATTCGAGAGTGCTGAGTTAAAAGATTTCTGTAGGCGGTACCAAATTGAGAGCTTCTCCACGGTAGCACATTCGTAGGCAAATGGGTAAGTGGAAGCACTAAACAAATCATCAAATTCAGCACAAAGAAATGATTGACTAGAGCTAAAGGCAATTGGGTTGATGTGCTTCCACTCGCACTATAAGCTTATAGCAATACACAAATCTTGGTCTGGGCACTTGCCATTCGTCTTAGCATATATTTTAGAAGCTATGATCCCTATGGAGCTGGAAATCCCTTTTCATCGTAGAAGACACTTCAATCAGAGAGAAAATGAGCAGCTACTGCTCGAGTCCCTTGATCCAATTAATGAAAAGTGGGAAAAAGCTGAAATAAGTGTTACTACTCAATAGAAGAGAGCACGTGACTTGAATGCAAAAGTCTGCAATTGCACCTTCAAAATAGGGGACCTCATTTTGAAATGTATTGTCCCGGGCATGGGAGTGCTTGGCCCAAACTGGAAAGGAACCTATGCAATCAATCGGAAGCTTGGAGATGGAACATTCAAGCTAGTCGATGGAATTACCATTCCACGTGCTTGGAACAATGACTTGCTACGACACTACTAAACTTGATCTCTTTATTTCTTATTTTCACAAATAAACCATCCAAGAACACATGGGGCATTGTAAATCGGTAGGACTTGTCATTTCTTCTATTCGTCAATAAAATTATCTTCCTTATCCAATAGAACAGTATTCTCGTAAGCAAAACTGCCGGGTCAATGGTGAAAATCGATTGTAACATCCCTCTGGGGCCCATTTGTAAACCCGCGTTTAGAGAAATTATAATTATTACAAAATACTTCAAGAGAGACATATGAAGATGCCCCCATGGTTGATTAAAGTCAAAAACTTGGCAATTATTAAAATTTTCCATTACATCTAAATAGACAAAACCAAACTACACAGCGGAAATAAATGAAGCTCCTAATAGCTATATTGCCTCCTCCATGTCTCCGGAAGCTTATTCGTCTAACTAGAACCCAAAATCCCTTACTCCCGACCTACTCAAATGACTACCTGAGATTATAAGGGAAAAACAAAAACTTCGGGTCAGACAACGGTCTGGTGTGAATAATAACCTACGATCTCGAACTAAAATAGATATCTAGTGAGACCACGTTGCTGAGCGGAACGGGTTTCCTCTCACAAGTATCCTAACCAAAAAATAACAACCATATACTGTGCTCCAACAACCACAATGGTTAGAATATAGAAAATATCATTTATAATGATGCAAAATATATTGGATTACCATCCCAATTCATTAGATTATCCATCTAAATTTCAAATTACTACCCATCATAATTTAAACTGACTATCTATCTTAATTTAATCTAACCACCCGTCTTATAATTTTGTGGACTACCCATCTCACATTTAAACATATTCAAGTTATGTGGACTATCCATCTCATATACAATTATCACTTGGATTACCCATCCCCTACAACATTGACTACCCATCACATGTGGTATAATTATTTAAAAATTATGTGGACTATCGATCATACATATTCCATTTAACTTAAAATCATGTGGACTATCCGTCACACATCCCATAATTTTCCTAGGATGACTATGATCCCTTATTATCCCTAAAGAGACTATCCATCTCCAGCATGATGTGGACTATCCATCTCACATTCTATAGTTTTCCTAGGATGACTATGAATCTATCATTTAACCATATAATTCATGTTACCCACATGTTTTAATTTAATTTATTTTACCCACATGTATCAATTTAATTCATGTTACCCACATGTATCAATTTAATTCATGTTACCCACATATATCCCATATAGATAATATTTCAAAGTGACATGCATTGGTATCCCCATTTAATCAATGTCGAATTCATTTAAGAAAATGCATTGGTATCCTTAATGATAAAGTTTCATTTATAAAACATTTAGTTTATCTAAACTAATATACCTTGGTGTCCCCAATAATAGCGTCGACGTCTATAATCAAATTAGCATTAGTATCTCCAATATTTAGAATCGAAGTCATAAAACAATACACTCGCCGCCCGTATTAGGTTAATATAGATCAATGTTAAAGTTCATCTACATTGGTATCCCCAATGATATTATTAAGGTTTACAAATTTTAAAACGGCATTGGTATCCCCAATGACAATGTCGAAGTAGAAAACTTAGGCTCTCCATCCTTTAATAATTTATTATAGATCATTGTCGACGGCATATACAATGTCGACATAGAGGTTTAAGGCTCTCTGCCTTTAATCATAACGCACACGTGGTTTTAAAACAATGTCGACCTCTATCGAAGGTCGAAGGCAGAAACTTAAAATTATTTTAATTATAATATTCAATGTCGAAGATGATGTTGTCGACATTCATAAACTATAGGCTATCCATCTATTAAATAAAACTTAAAACCTTTGTAAGTTATATGGTTAATTGCCGAAAATAGAAGGTCGTCGACCCTCTAAAACATGGTCCTCTTCGCCTCTTAAAAAAAGTTTTGAAAACATAAATACAAGCCTCTTCGGCATTAAAAAGATAAGGTGAGACTTTGTGGCTAACTGGCATCGACACTAAGATGTTAGGTCAACGACCTAATGCACATTGACCTCCAAGACCCTCGATGATGTTATAAAACTTTTACACTTAAGTTACTTCGGCTACTGTGCTGCTTTTATATAGAGTCGAAGACATAATAGGCTGCATCATTGCCTTGATTTGGAAAATAAATGAGGAGATAAGATGCGAATCACTTAAAACAGTGATGAAAACATGTGACGTCATCGACATTAAGCTTTTAAAACAATTAGATGAATCACGAAGATACCATTGTCACTGATACTATATTATCGACGAGGTCGACTTCGGCCTACTTGAAAACATTACATAGCCATCGAAGTAACTATCTTATGCTTCCTTTCACTTTGACATCGATGCTCATGGATGTAACCTTGTCTTAGGCTCGGCGACATAGGGTGGTATGGCACTATTGTAATTCATATGAAAACTGTTTTATTACTACTTTAAACAAAAACATTTCACCAAATCTTATTTCTTGACCAATTTCTATTAGATAGAACAATTTTTTTACAAATACTTTTCAAAATTACTACCGTACTAAAGTATTCAAGTTCTAAAACATATTTAAAATAATTAGTTAATATGCTTAATTAATTATCCTTTTAAATGCTTATGTAGCATAATAAATTCACAATAAATTGAAATCACTTAGGAAAAATACCAAAAATTCATTGAAATTAGAGAATATTATTCACTTTACCATATAAAATTTCAAAGTTGGATACCATATTTAATTATTTTAATAATTAAAATCCAAAATTAAGCTATTTCCTCCTTAGGAAATTTATAAAATAATCTATATAACTTGGAAAATTATGAAATTAAAAACTCATCTCCAAAATAATGTTTTATACAACATATCAGAAAATCAAAGCATTTGGGGATTAAAATAATTGGTTTTACCCTTATACCCATTTCAAAATTTCATAAAAATTCCAATAACCATTATTCTATCCATATAATGATTAAACAACCATATCTTAGCAAAACAAACATCAATCATTTGGGTATTATCCATAACCGAATTCAAAAGAAAAATAGAGATGGAAAACTTATTATTCACCTTAGATTAATTCTTGGAGTTGAGATTTGATTTGGTCTTGGTATGCCTAAGCTTCTTCCACTTGAATCCTCTTGATTTCGATCCCCTAGCTTGAGTTATGGCCGACCTTGGAGTTTAGGTTAAAGGATGGATCTACCTATTTTGCCCTCCTCATAATTTCTCTTATATTTTTTTTTCTAAATCAATTTTTATACTTTATTAAGGCATGACCTTATTAATTAACCATATCTCATTTTCCTTAACCGTTTACATTATTCCATTTAATCTATCCAATTAAATATCCTGAATAATGCTAATCTAAAATTAGGGGTGTTACAGGCTTCCCTCCTTAAAGTATTTCATCCTCGAAATTCAGTAAGGACTACAAAACAAGCATATCAAACTTGCAACCAATGCTATTATATACTACCAGCTACTAAGTCTATATATAATCAAATATTGAACATATCATCATAACAGCTCAGGATAAGTATCCCCAATCTTGTCCTCTGTCTCCTAAGTATAGTCTTTCTCGTTGTCACTCCACTGAACTTTCAGCATCTTGACAATCTTGTTTCTTAACTTCTTTTCACCTCTCGCTACAACTCGAACTGGTTGTCTAACAAAAGTTAGATCTGGTTCTACTACTAAATCTTCCAATGTCGTCGAAGCAATAGTAGTCTCTGGATCATGCATACACTTTCGAAGATGAGAAATATGAAATACATTATGGGAACCTACCAAACTACTCGATAACTCTACTCGGTACGTGAGTTTTTCGATCCTCTCTATAATAGGGGACGGTCCAACATATCTTGGTGCAAGTTTCCTTGACTTTCCAAAACCTACCATACCCTTCATCGGTGATACTTTAATGAAAACACGATCTCCAACTGAGAACTCTAATTCTTTACACCTTTTATCTGTGTAGCTTTTCTTCCTAGACCGAGCTTCTCTCATCCTACCACGGATTAACTCAATCTTCTCTATGGCTTCTTTTACCATATCTAGACCAAGGACCAATCTGTCTCCAGTCTGTAACCAACATGCTGGTGATTTTAATGGCCTTTCATACAAAGCTTCGAAAGGCACCATTCCTATACTAGTCTGATCAGTATTATTATAAGAAAACTCAACCAAGTGCAAATGGTCTTCCCATGACCCACCAAAATCTAGTACAAAAGCTCTTAACAAATCTTCAAGTATCTTATTGACTCTCTCGGTCTGTCCATCCATCTACCGGTGATAAGCAATACTCATCTTAAGCTTGGTACCTAATACTTCATGTAGACTCTTCTAGAATTCAGTGGTAAACAAGTCATCTCTGCCACTGACTATACTACTAGGAATCCCATGCAGTCTAACTATGTTCTTTATAAATAACTTAGCCAATACAGGTGTCGTTTAGGTTGATCTAACAGGAACGAAATGTGCACTCTTGGTCAATTTATCCACTATGATCCAAATACTTTCATTTCCTCCGTTTGACCTTGGAAACCCATCAATAAAATCCATGGATATAATCCCATTTCTAAACTAGTATATCCAAAGGCTGAAGCAATCCACTTGGCTTCTGATGTTCGGCTTTCACTTGCTAGCAATTTGTACATTGCTTCACCCATGAGCCTACATCCCTTTTCATACCTTCCCAGAAGAAACTCCTCTTCATATCCTGATATATCTTGGTTCCCCCAGGATGAATCATAAACTTTGATCGATGACATTCCCCAAGAACCTCTCTCCTTAGATCGCCAACATTTGGAATAGACAATCGTGCCTTCTTCTTCAACCATCTCTTCTGGTCAAGACTAAAATCTTTTGGATCATCAATCTCAGTTCCATCTTCCAATCTTCTGATCTATTTAGCTAATATTGGATCATCGCTTTGCTTAGAAGCAACCCTTTCGATCAACACTGGTTGAACTTTCAAGCAAGACAACATGATAGTACTTTAACAAGAACTAGTAGTCGATCTTAACCGCACACTACAAGTAGTCAATGCCTCCAAATCCTTCCATTCTGCCAACATAGTTAACACCACATTCTGATGTTTCCTACTAAGTGCATATGTAACTTATATTTCCTTTCCCTGGTGTATATTTAGTACCAAAATCATAAGCTGTGCGCTAAAATCTCCAGCCACATCTGTTTTCTCATGTTCAACTCTTTTTGAGAGAATAAGTACCTCAAAGGATTATGATCCGTATACAACTCGAATTGTTCTCCTAAGAGGTAGTGTCTCCACACTTTCAGTGCAAATATCACTACATCCAACTCCAAATCAAGAGTCAAATATCTAACTTCATATGGTCTGAGCTGTCGAGAAGGTAGGCAATCACTTTACCCTATTGCATCAATACAGCTCCTTATCATATTCTACACGCATCTATATACACCACAAAATCTCGATTCCCATTTGGAACCACTAACATGGGTGCGTTGGTCAACAAATGCTTCAACTCAAGGAATGCTTCCTCACATTTACCTGACCAAATAAACTTCATGTCCTTTTTGGTTATCTTAGTCAAAGGCACTGCTATATGCGGGAAATCCTAGATGAATCTCCGGTAATAGCTAGCTAATCCAAGAAAATTTCTTATCTCAATCACCGTCTAGGGTCTTTTCCAACTGTTAATAGCTTCAATCTTAGCTGGATCGATTAACTACCCTTTCTCTAAAATTACATGACCAAGAAACTACACTTCTTTCTTCCAGAAATGACACTTAAAAACATCGCTTTCAGTTGATGCTGCCTCAATGTCTCAAGCACTATTCTAAGATAAATCTCATGATCTCTTTCATCCTTAGAATATATCAAAATGTCATCAATGAACACCAACACGAACCTATCCAAGTACTCTCGAAAAATTGGGTTCATCAAATCCATAAATAAAGCTAGCGCATTAGTTAATCCGAATGGCATCACTAACCACTCGTACAAATCATATCTTGTTCAAAACGCCGTTAACGGAATACCATCCTCCACCACTCTCAATTGATGGAACCCTATTGCCAAATCCGACTGGAAAATACTTTGGCTCCACTCAACTGATCAAATAAACCATCAATTCTTGGCAAAAGATATCGATTTTTATCATCTTTTCATTTAACTTACAATAATCGATGCACAATCTTAACGACCCGTCCGGTTTCTTTATAAACACAGCGGTCACTCCCCAGGGCAAACTGCTTGGTCTAATAAAACTCTTTCCTTCTAAGTCCACTAGTTGCACATTTAACTCCTTCATCTCGGTAGGTGTCATCCTGCTAGGTGGTCTACTTTCGGGTTTAGCTCCTAGCATAAGATCAATTCGAAACTCAATATCTCATTTCGATGATAGTCTTGCAACCGGCTGAAAAACATCTGCAAATTCTCATACAATTAAAACCCGATTCAATTCGTCTTAACTTCTATGGCATCTAATAACGCACAAATTTTTTGACTCGTATTCTCAACTAAGTATATTATTTGACCACTACTATCAGGGTGTCTCAATGATATTCTCCTATAATAGAAAAATGTCCTAGCATCATATATGCTCAACCAATCCATCGCCAAAATAATCCCAAAACCCATGAAATCAAATACATACAAACTGTAGACAAAAGTATAACCTAGCAACTCAAACTCTAGATGGTCACATCTCATCCCCAGAGTTGCGTACCCTCGTATTAGATTAGCCGCCCTTAAGGAAGTAATAAGGTATGATGGTTCTAAACATAACTTATCTACCAAACACGGAGATATAAATGAATGCGATGCACCAGTATTAAACAGTACCCTAACAGGTATGTTATGAATCAATAGCATACCTTCCATCACAAACTTTCATTTCTCAACAGCAGTTGGTCTGGAAGATGGTGGCTCTAAAGCAAAAACTTTTCCTTTCTCGGCTCTGACCTGCTTTGGACACTGATTCTTGCAGTACCATATCTGGTTACAGTTGAAGCACTTTACACTTTTATTTTCTGCAACCTTCTTCCCTTTACCCATCCAACACTCATGAGCCTGATGTCCTTTTTTGTTGCATCTGAAGCAAACAAGATTAGCTTCCCCTTTCTTGGTAGCTCCACATTTCTAAACTCCCTTCTTCTTAAAGAACTTCCCCTTCTTTCCCTAGGAACCTTAAGTCTCTACTGACTTTTCCTTCCCAAAAGTAAAAGCATTTCTTCATTCTGGATAGCCATTATCACCATTATGTTTGATGGATCTCTAAGATGTGGCATTATCGCCCTGGCAATCTTCGGCATTAACCCCCGGATAAACTTCTCATTTTTCTTAATCACGGTGTCAATAGTAGCGTATCCATATCTAAATAGCTCATCAAACTTAGCAGAATATTCCAACACTGACATTTCCCTCTACACCAACTCCATAAACTTCCTGAGCAATGCTGACTTGGCTACTTCAGACAAAAACCTTTCCTCGAATCTCCTTCAAAACACTGCCCAAGTCAATTCCTCTTCTGGTACCCCTTCGATCACCCCATTCCACCAAAACAAAGCAGCTCCTTGCAACTTTCTAGGAGCCAATCTCCTTTTCTGCTCATCATTTAAACACAAATCAGCAAAAATCCTTTCATAATGTAACAACCAGTTCTCCACTTCTATTGCATTCTCAGTCCCCAGAAAAGGCTTCCCACCTAAACTGGTGTAATCTCGACTCAGCTTGGCATAGTTATTACCAATTGGTGTGACGAGACTAACTCCTCCCGCAAGTAAGATTTCCTCTAACTGCTCCTGCAGCTGCTCTAGCTTGCATCAGATTGACGAAGAACTGGTATATAGTCCCTATATCTACTAGTGGGGTTACGACACCTATATTGGCATTTGCATTTAGATTAGCATTTACTTGTTGACCCTGGTTTCTCCTAGTGTTGGACTGAGCATTTCCATTGGTTGTGGTGCTTCCACCACCTTGATTCACTCTTCTGTTTCCTACCTCTATATCTTCTTTCTCGTAAATCTTCATACGAGCCTTAATAAGTTATAGAAGAACGATCTAATAGAGAAAGAGGAGAATACATACTTATATATAGCAAATACAAGTACGTTACTATATCGTTATCCATACCCCAATCTTATTCCCTGATCCATTAGGATTATGTTTTTAAAAAATCTTTAGATTTAAATTCTTTTAATCATAAATCACTGCTTCGATACCAACCTGTAGCATCCCCCATTTCGAGGCCCAAAATAAACTGCTACGAATGCTGCAGTCATCCATATTAATTCTCGACGATAAAATGTGGCTATGCTAATTATATCAATAATCAAAAGCACACGAATATGGAAAATTGTCAAACACAATTTAATAACAAATTCTCACATCTCATTTCATAATTGATATTTCATATTCATTAAATAATCCCATTCGTAAACCCGCGTTTAGAGAAATTGATGTGGACTATTCATCACATATATTCCATTTAACTTAAAATGATGTGGACTATCCATCACACGTCCCATAGTTTTCCTAGGATGACTATAAACCCTTCATTATCCTTATAGAGACTCTCCAACATGATGTGGACTATCCATCTCACATCACATAGTTTTCCTAGGATGACTATGAACCCGACATTTAACCATTTAATTCATGTTACGCACATGTATTAATTTAAATTATGTTACCCACATGTATCAATTTAATTCATGTTACCCACATGTATCCTCTTATAGGTATCCCCATTTAATCAATGTCGAATTCGTTTAAGAAAATGCATATGTATCCCCAATGATAAAGTTTCATTTATAAAACATTTAGTTTGTCGAAACTAATATACCTTGGTATCCCCAATGATAGCGTCGATATCTATAATCAAATTAGCATCGGTATCCTCAATGTTTAGAATCGAAGTAATAAAACAATAGGCTCGCCGCTCTTATTATGTTAATGTAAATCAATATAAAAGTTTAACTACATTGGTATCCCCAATGATAGTGTCGAAGTTTACAAATTTTAAAATGGCATTGGTATCCCCAATGACGACGTCAAAGTAGAAAACTTAGGCTCTCTACGTATTAATAATTTAATATAGATCAATGTTAATGGCAAGTACAATGTCGACATAGAGGTTTAAGGCACTCCGCCTTTAACTATAATACACACGCGGTTTTAAAACAACGTCGAAGGCAGAAATTATAGGCTATCAAAGTTCGAAGGCAGAATTTAAAATTCTTTTAAGTATAATATTCAATGTCGACGACTATGTTGTCGACCTTTATAAACTATAGGCTATCAACCTATTAAACAAAATATAAAACCTTTGTAGGTTATATGGCTAATTGCCAAAAATATAAGGTCGTCGACCTTCTAAAACATGGGCCTCTTCACCTCTTAAAATAATAGTTTTGAAACACATAGATACAAGCCTCTTAAGCATTAAAAAGATAAGGTGCGACGTCATAGCCAAGTGGCATCAACACTAAGACATAAGGTCACTGACCTTGATGGACATCGACCCTCAAGACCCTCGACGACATTATAAAACTTTTACACTTAAGTTACTTCGGCTTCTATGCCACTTTTATATAGAGTCAAAGACATAATAAGCGGCGTCATTGCCTTGATTTGGAAAAAGAATGACGAAATGAGATGTGGAATCATTTAAAATAGTGATGAAAACACGCGACATCATCGACGTCGACATTAAGCTTTTAAATCATTTAGATGAATCACGAAGGCACCATTGCCACCGATACTATATTGTCGACGAGGTCGACTTCGGCTTACTTGGAAACATAGCTACCGAAGTAACTATTTTATGCTTCCTTTCACTTCGACATCGGCACTCATGGATGCGACCTTTTCTTAGGCTCGGGACGTTAAGGTTATATGGAACTATCGTATTTCATGTGAAAACTGTTTTGTTACTACTTTAAGCAAAATATTTTCACCAAATCTTATTTCCGGTCCAATTTCTATTGGATAAATCAATTTTTTCACAAATCCTTTTCAAAATTACTACCGCATTAAAACTTTCAAGTTCCAAAATATATTTAAAATGATTAGTTAATATCCTTAATTAATTATCCTTTTAAATGCTTATCTAGCATAATAAATTCACAATTAATTGAAATTACTTAGGAAAAATCCTAAAAATTCATACAAATTAGAGAATACCCTTCTATTTATCATATACAAATTTCGGAGCTAGAAACCATATTCAATTATTTTAAATAATTAAAACTTGAAATTAAACTATTTCCTCCTTAAGAAATTCATAAAATAATCTAAATAACTTTGAAAATTATGGAATTAAAAACCCATCTCCAAAATAATGTTTTATGCAACATATCAGAAAATCAAAGCATTTAGAGATTAAAATCTTCCGTTTTACCCTTAAAACCCATTTAAACAATTTCATAAAAATTCCAATAACTATTATTCTATCCAAACAATAATTAAACAACCATATCTTGGCAAAAAAAATATCAATCACTCGGGTATTATCCATAGTAAAATTCAAAAGCAAATATACAGATGGAACACTTATTATTCACCTTAGATTGCTTATTGGAGTTGAGATTTGATTTGTTCTTAGTGTCACTAAGCTTCTTCCCCTTGAACCTCTTGATTTTGATCCCCTAGCTTGAGTTATGGCCGGCCTTGGAGTTTTTCTTTTGATTGTTTCAGTTTGTGAAAAGTGGGAATGAAATGAGGAGGGAGAGGGTTTTAAAGATTAAAGGATGGATCTACCTATTTTGCCCTCCTCATATTTTCTCTTATATGTTTAGTTTTCCAAAACATTCTTATTAGTTTATTAAGGCACGACCTTATTAATTAAAAAAATCTCATTTTCCTTAACTATTTGCACCATTCTATTTAATCTATCCATTTCAATATGCTGAATAATATTGAACAAAGATTAGGGTTTTTACATCGACCACGCCTTCTAAGAATCGGCATTGCTCTGGCAACATCGGTATGGCACAAAACCACCGAGTCAACGGTGAAAATTAACTCTTGCCTTCTGAGAACCGGCGTTGCTCCGGTGCCGTCAGGAAATCCTAAAACTTTTGGGTCAACGGTGAAAATCGGTCCTTGCCTTCTGAGAACCAGCGTTGCCTAGCAACGTCAGAAAGGCCCAAAACCACCGGGTCGTTAGTAAAAATTGACACCTGCCTTCTAAGAACTGGTATTGCTCTAGCAACGTTAGTAAGGCCCAAAACTGCTAGGTCGATGGAGAAAATCGACCTTGACCTTCTGAGAAACAACATTCCTCCAACAATGTTGGGAAGGCCTAAAACCACTCAGTTGGCGGTGAAAATAAACCATTGCCTTCTAAGAACCGACGTTGCTCTAGCAACGTTATGACGGCCCAAAACTACCAGATGGACGAGAATATCGATCCCTACCTTCTAACAAACAACGTTGCTCCGGCAACATCGAGAAGGTCCAAGCCGCCAAGTCGACGGGAAAATCGACTCAGACCCTTTAAAGTTTGACTTCGCCCAGAGATAGGCGATCACTTAAGAAATTAGCTGATGCTATGAGATAGGCAATAATAAGGAGAAATCCATAGAATTAAGCTACTCATGAACTAGTTTCCGGGGATAGAAACCGGTACATAACTGGGTTCTCAACACTGAATGTGGAAGAATTTGTTTTGACAAAAGATGTAAATGACACATCTTCACAATACATACATCAAGAATGACATTGGTAGATGATGTCAATTTGGAAGAGTTCGATTGTAGCCAAGGAATTTGCAGTATTTAAATTAAAGTGCTTGGAATCAAGCAACAGAGTTAGTAGTTCCCAGAGATAAGAACTATCATGTGAATCAGACTGAGCGTAATCGAATGAATTGCTCAGGATGACCAATCTCCCCTAGATGCCCGAATATTAACGTTTAGCCTTATGGACATAGACACATACTCCTACACTTGGTCCAAAAGGTGCTCGACTGAGCCCGAACGGGAATAACCATAGAGTTGGCTAAAACCACAGTTCTGTTATGCCAAACATAGTCTTTTGGTAGTCAAAAACAGAGCAAAGCAATAAGATATACTAAAACAATGGCAGGAATACTATTTACATGCACAGAGTTGTGGTAAATAACCATATTGCATAGAAACGAAAGATACATGAAATCGTAGTACATGCAACCAAAATATATATAGGCGTTCATACATAAACAAGCATAGTACATAAAATGAAAAAAGTACACAGAAGAGAGACTACAAAGAGAAAAAACTAACCTTTCATTACTAATAATCTTTTCTGTACAAGTCAAACAATGGGGGCCTTACCTGCACAATCATGGCCTATTGGAAACGAAAAAGTCAAAATATACACTCAACCACCATAACAACACAAAAACCAAATGCTTAGCTAGCATATACACTAGTGAGTCTTCCCCGTCATGCCACTCCGGTTGCCTTTACCATTGTTACCCGATCGGGTCTTGAGCTTCTTTCTCCTTTACTCTCCTTGCCAGGTGGAGCCTCACCTTCCGAGTGAGTTGATTCCTCGTCGGTCGTAGTACGCGGCTCTACGGATTGGCCTGCTAAAGTTTAAGTAGGCTTCGTTTTAGGGGGTCGGATCTTCAGGGAGGGAGCCTTTTGCTGGATACTTATTTTGTAGAGGCGGACTGGTCAACTCCGGGTTCTTTCTTTACATTAATCTTTTCCATATCCTTCCTCAACATCTCAGCCATGGTTTCGTGCTTAATCAGGTTAGAAGCACCTGTAATGGTCACAACCTCATCCTTGGATACATAAATATCCTCCAAGCTCTCCAAAGCAGCAATCTTCTCAGAGTCTGGACCTAGGTCGGAATTGGAGACCGAAGTTGTGACGGTCAGTCCTGTAGAGACGGAGGTGGATGAAGTAAAGATGGCTGCAGGTCCCGAACCTTGTGTAGTTAGAGGTGGAGGAGGCAATTGAGGTTGACCTATAAGTTAGGAAACGGAGTGATAAAGTATAAGGACATATTCTTGCGAGAACTAAAGCTTTTCGAAGATTTGAGAAACAAGAGATATGAATGTAGCAGGATCCCGATGAGATACGACGAACTCGCCTTCTTCGGTTCTAAGCTCCTCGAGCTGGACCATAATGAGAGGAATGTATATCTCATGAAGTGTAGTCATTATTGAAGTTAGAATTTCATGACCAGGTTTAGATCTAGCCCCATGGATGCAGAAATGATCACCGTCGGCTCTCTGGATTCTAAAGTGGATGCACTGAGCATTGACAGCATCGGTAGTAGCAGTACCTGTAGCCTCTTTAGCTAGGATATCCTTTCCAACAGAAAGAGATTCGATGTCCTCGACATTGAGGTACAGAGCCATTAGCTCCTCCTCGGAGCAATAGTCTCCGGCTTGTACAGACATGCGCAACACTTCCTCCCAAATGCCAACAAGCATTTCAGGGTAGTCACTCCTTAGCCATCTCAAGTTCTTGTTCATCACAACATTGGTATAGAAGTACAATATGTTAGCATCAAGCTCTTCGCTAGTTCAGGCCTTCTCTTCCTGAAGCTCTTTGAGCTCTTGCATAGAGATTGCAAGCTCAAGGTCATTAACATTTTTTTCGATGGACAGCTTCTCCAACTCATCGGCGATTTTCTTTTACTCCTCCTCGAGTTTTTGATTTTCCTCCCGGAGCCTTGCAAGCTCAGCAGCTTGTTCAAAGATAGTCTGGTCCCGGGCCCGAATAATCTCATCTTTATGTGAAAACACATGCGCCCTATCATCAGCTAGCTTCTTAGACCTGGCACTCTCGGCTAGAGAGCTTTCAATTCATTCCTCACCATGACCTCAAGGTGGCTTAAGTGCTTTAACTCTTCCATCAAGCTATGTTTTTTCTTTTGTACAAGCTCTCTCTAGTGACCTTAACCAAATACTCATCTTGTTCCTTAATCATTCATTCAAGATATCTCTCTTAGACTTGAAGGATCAGATGTTGGTGTAGTTAATCTTGTTTACTTCGGAGAGAGATGTACACAGTTTCTTCCACTTAAATCCCTCATTGACGTGCTGATCGATGCCCTTTAAGTTTTTCATCACTACCTCTTTCGGTATATCTGAAATGTCTTGATCAAAGTTGACACTGTGTATGAAGAGGTGTGGAAATGCAGCTTGCAAGCATAGAGGACCGGGCGGGAGAGTGAACAAGGGATTAAAGACGCCCTTGAAGTAGGCGGAACTGTAGCATTCATAGTTTGGGAAGCTGGAACTTGTTGTAAATAAGAAGTGTGAGCATGTGTAGGCAGCGGAACGTCACCAGAAGCAGGACCCCGACGCTTAGAGGAATCTCTGTGACGTTTGGGTGCATCTCGAGCTAGGTCGATCTTAGCTTCCCTTTTCCTTCTCCCCTTCTTCTTCTCCCTATCTTTCTCCCTATCCGCCTTGCAAGCTTCTTCAGCCTCGTGATCTTTCCATCTCCGCCTCTCTTCCTCGGTTTTGTAGCAACGAGGAAGGGTAGGGTCTAGAGTCTGGGCTCAATAAGAACTGGCATGGAGAGAGAGCTTCTCATAGTAATCACAACCCATGGAACCTAAAATAAGAAATAAAATCGAATTAGTTATTGGACTTATGGAGCAAGATTCAATGCAAGAATATGTGTCCATGATCCTAGTGAAGTGTATGCTGGCAATGACCCCCTTTGTGCTCTACAGACCGTATTGGCAAGGAATTAAGGTCGGGGTATCGCCTCCTTCACTTATAATGCCTACGGGCAAGAGGGTGAAGTCAAAATCAGTCTCTCTCAGGAAGTAACTAATGGTGAAGTTGACTTTGCCAATATCGCTCAAATTAACGAAGATGTCACTAGAGAAGCAGGATTGAGGTGTATCCTCTCTCGAAGGCAGACCAACTTGGTCCCCAGTTGCTATAGAAGTGTCAATCAATATATGCCCCGGAGGGGGCAAGCTGGGGAGAATAGTACCCATCTCGGGCAATTCACCGAATGATTCGTCCCCTTTTTGATTAGCACGATAGTAACTATTGCCATCACTGGCACCTTTTTTTCCTCTTCGACCATCAGCTCTTTTCCCTCTTTACTTTTGACTACTTCACCTTCCTCTGAAATCAAGGGCATTCTGACTGCTTCATCCCCATCTCTCGAGACATTACCTTCCATGGGCTCTTTGTTTTCCCCTAAAGGGTATCCTCCATGTGCACCTCGCTAGATGGGCCCGTAACTTCCCGTTGAATATTCTTGTTGAAGCTGCGAGTGGGGACAAAAGAATGAGTACAAGCTATAGAGCCACTCTACACTAGAGACTCAACAACTATGAACCTGTCAGGGCGAAGCAGACTGCACCGCCATAGATTTTCATTCGTAATCAGGAATGCAACATTGCACTGACATGATCTAACTACTGGAGGGAATTAAGCATTGCTTTATGCTCATCGCTTTCATCTCGAGCTGGGATGCCTATGAGGAAACACATATCAAGTTATAAACTTAGAAATTCCAACATAGGAAAGGTAAGGAAAAAGAGGCGTACATCCAAATAGCCAGGGTTGGTTGAAACTATACATGCATCACATGAAGAAATATTCGTTCTTGATGTATGAACATTTATTGGCAAAGGCCTTAGTTACTTTTCACCCGTCCAGACTTTAATTATCATGTATGATGGGGAATCCTGCCTTCTCTTGAATTGAAGTAGATGTGTAAGCACGTTGAACCTTGGCGGTCAATTGAACTGATTTATAAAGAGGACGTAAAGCGAACTAGGAAGGGAATACCCATTTGGATGGACTTGGAATGGAGAAAGTCTGAATTCTTGTAGCATCATCATGAGGAAAGGATTGAATGAAAGGACGACATCACCTAGGCACATGTATCGATTGCACAGAGTATGTCCTTTTGGGGGGTTGTGTGCAAACTCACACCTCCTGGGGAGAAGAATGTCCTCTTCGAGAATCCTATAAAAGGGGGGTTGTGTGAAAACTCACACCTCCTGGGGAGAAGAATGTCCTCTTTGAGAATCCTATACTAAAGATAGATATTGTGAAGCATGCTAGTCGTTAGAATCGTCGACACTTTCTCTGGTGGATTGTTAAATATTCTTAGATCTATGAGCACATTCAATGGAGGCGGTTGATCTTCCACTGGAATAGATAGCCCCAATGAATCTTCTGATTCAAATGTAGCGGTTGGCCTGGTCCAACAGGGATCATTAAGTGAAGCCTGAGCTATAGAAGTCCTAACTTTAGGAGCAGTAGAAGTACCCTTACCGGATTTGAATTGAGGAGATTAACGAGTCATTCTAAACAATAAAATTTGGTGTTCAACATGGTTAGGTATGTTTTATTTTGAATAATAAACCCGTGTGAACAACACCTGAAATCCAAAGGATGTCGACATGTGTTAACCAATCAGATTTAGAGTGTTGACCGGGGCTAGTGAACTGTGTTAATCTATGTAGTATGAGTCCAATGTCCCTTAAACCATGAACATACCATCTTGTGTATACAACTCGCTCATATTAGAAAAATGAACCACGTCGTACTTTGAGATTATATTTTGGGACATACTCGTTACCGATAAGTAATCGATAACGGAATAGCTGTCGGGAGCGATGCAAAAAGCCTTTCTTTTCATGAACACCGGAGGTGCTGAAATAGGAAAAAGTGATGCGATGGAATCATCTAGTACAACTGATCTTGGAATAAGTCATCGTACTAGAACTTGAGTGACGATAGGAGTTTAGCATACTCTTGACAAGAGATAACCAAAGTCGCGAAGTTAGACTTGTCTTCGGATTGGCGAAACCTTAGATTGAGTGCAAACCAAAATTGGACTATCTCCTCTCAATGAAGCATGGTCGCACCACCATCGCCCTCTTAAGTATTGATTCCCCACCTTAATCAGCCCTCAAGTTTAATCGATGTTAGGGTTTTAGATCTCGGTGCTGAGTTCTCCAAATAGTAATTTGAGCGGCGAGAACTGGTCCAAGGTAGTGGCAGAAGGCGTCGATGGCAGCAGTAGGTCAAAGGGAAACCCGTGGCTAAATTAAAGGAGTTTTTGTAAGAAGAGGCTTTCCTTGATAAAATAATAGGTCAAAGGGATTAACCTTGTTTTATATTAAACCCATAGGAGTGTTATTTTTATTTTATTATGGTTGCTTCTTCAAATATAAATGTATTCACATTATAATGGACCCGTAACTGCATTTCGGGGAAAAAGGGCAAAAGAACAAACTAGGTTGACCCGGTAGTGAATATAAATCAAGTTAACTCCTGAATGATTAGAATTGCATCCAGGAGGTCAGAAAGACCAAAATATAGGATGCTAAAATATAAAAGAAAGATATCGGCAGAGGCCAATAGGTTCTCTCAGTAAGCCCATGAAAACTGTATATAAGAAAAGATATTGGCAGGGGCCAATAGGTTCATAGTTAGCTCATGAAAACTATGTATAAAGGAAGATTCAGAAAGAAAGGTTCATAGTAAGCCAATGAAAACTATGATTTGATACTGGCAGAAGCCAATAGGTTTGTAGTTAGCACATGAAAACTATATCCTGATTAAGATATTGACAGGTGTCAATAGGTTCCTAGTCAGCCCATGAAAACTAGGATAAGAAGAAAAGGCATTGGAGATAACAATAGGTTCCTAGTTAACCCATGAAAACTAGGATAAGTATAAAGATATTGAAGTCACCAATAGGTTCACAGTGATCCCATGAAAACTATGTAATTAGACAGAGAGTCCTTAAACATTTTACTGGTTATTAGTCAGCCCATGAAAACTAATAGGTTAATAGTCATCCTGGAAACTATAATATGACAGGGAGTCAATTAAATAGAGGATGGTAAATTCAGTATGTTTTAAATGTTTGCATATCATCATAATATTTTGTAATGACTATGTTTTAACCATTGTGGATGTAGGAGCACGGTATATGGTTTTATAAAGGTTTTGAGATACTGGTGAGGGGAGAACCCGTTCCGCTAAGCGGCGTGGTTTTACTAGATATCTATATGATTTGAGATGGTAGATTATTATTCATACCACGCTTTATGTCTGACTCGAAGTTTATGTTTTCCTCTTAAACTCTCGGGTACTTAATTGATTTTGAGTAGTTTGAGAGTTGAGGTTTTTAGGTACCTATTAAGACGAATAAGCTTTCAGAGACGTACAAGAGGCATGATAGCTATTTAGAGTTCTCTTTTCTTTTGATTCGACTGTGTTGTTTGTAATGACAAAGTTGTTATATTGCCTGTATATACTCTGATCATCCAAGGAGGCATCTTCATATGTCGCTCTTGGCGTATGTTGTAATAAATATATTTTCTCCGAACGAGATTTGCGGATATGGGATTATGTAATGAATTGGAAATACTTTGAAATGAAATGTGATTTTGTTTGAAATTTAAATATTTTCCATATTCATGTTTTTCTGTGTATTAGTGAATCTAACACCGCCGTGTTTGGTCATCGAGGATTAATAACTATGGATGACTGCAACATCCGTAGCCGTTAGTTTTGGGCCTCCAAGTAGAGGGATGTTACAAGTTGGTATCAAAGCATAGATTTATGAAACTTTACAAGAAAGTTAAACCTAAAAGATTTTCAAACATAATTCCAATGAATCAGAAATATGATCGCGGTTTGGGATAACGCTATAGTAACGTACTTGTATTTGAAATATATATATATATATAAGTACGTGTTTCCCTCTCTCTTAGACCGTTCTTCTGTATCTTACTAAGACTTGTATGCAGATTTATGAGAAAGAAGATATGGAAGCAGGAAACAGAAAAGGAAATCTAGGTGGAGGAACCAACACAACCAACAGAAATGCTCGACCTAATGCCGGGAGGAACCAAGGTCGACGGGCTAATGCTAACCTAAATGCTGAAGCCAATGTAGGTGCTGGAAATCCACCAGTAGATGCGAGGATGGTGTATCAGTTATTAGCCAGTCTTTTGCAAGTTGGAGTTGCTGGTAATGTCGGAGGAGATAATCATATGGCTCCAGTTGGGAATAATTATGCTATGTTGAGCAAAGACTACACCAGTCTGGGTGGAAAGCCATTTGTTGGAACAAAGGATGCTGTTGAAGTTGAGAATTGGCTATTGCACTATGAGAGGACCTTTACTGGTCTAGGATTGGATGATGGGCAAAAGAGGAGGCTGGCCTTTAGGAAGTTGCAAGGAGCAGTGCTTCACTGGTGGAATAGTGTGACCGTCGGAGTTCCGGAGGAAGAGCTAACATGAGCTGATTTCAAAAGGAGGTTTGAGCGGAGGTTTCTGTCTGAGGTTGCTAAGTCAGAATTGATGAGGAAATTCATGGATCTAGTTCAAGGAGAGATATCAGTAATCGAGTATGCTGCTAAGTTGATGAGCTATCTCGATATGGTTATGCTTTGTTTAACATTGACATCAGAAGGAATGAGAGGTTCATTCGAGGTCTGAGACCTGAGTTTTCTAGAATGACCATGACCTATATCCGAGAACCTTGTAATGTGGTGGTGGAGATGGCCATTCGCCATGAAGAGATGCTTGCTGTTTCTGCTAGAGAGAAGCCAGTTGAATCCCAGGGTCCTCAGGGAAGACGAGGAAATTCTTTAAGAAAAAGGAAGCCCAGAAAGGGGATGTTGCTAAGAAGGCAAAGGCTGATTTGGTATGCTACAAATTTGACAAGAAGGGTCATTATGCAAATGAATGTCAATCAAGCAAGGGGAAGAAGGTTGCAGATAAGAAGAATGTGAAGTGCTTCAATTGTGATCAGGTGGGGCATTATAAGAACCAGTATCCAGAGCCAGTCAGGACAGATAAGGGTAAAGTTTTTGCTATTGGATTATCAGCTAAGCCTACTGCAGTTGATAAAGGGAAGACTATGATGGAAGGTACGTTTTTGATGTAGAGTATACCGGTTAGGATACTTTTTGATACTGGTGCATCACATTCATTTATATCCCAGTGTTTGGTTGATAGGTTATGCTTAGAACCCACATACCTTGTTACTTCCTTAAGGGTTGCGAATCCAATAGGCGGGTATGCAACTCTGGGGATGAGATGTGACCAGTTAGAATTTGATTTGTTAGGTCATATGTTTGCATGCAGTCTGTATGTTTTCGATTTCGTAGATTTTGGAATCATTTTGTGTATGGATTGGTTGAGAAGGTATGAGGCCAAGATATTTTGCTAGGATGGGGAGGTATCTTTGAGACACCCTGATAGTCATAACCGAATTATATTCTCAGTAGAGAATTCTGACCGGAGTAGTTGTGCTTTGCTAAGTGCAATGGAAGTGGAAGAAGATCTAAGTCAGGTTCGAGTAGGAAAAGAATTTGCAGATGTCTTTGAGTCAGTCATAGGATTAGCATCGAAACGAGCTGTTGAGTTTTGGATAGATCTTGTGCCAGGAGCTGAACCTGTAAGTAGACCACCTAGCAGGATGACACCGGTTGAGATGAAGGAATTGAAGGTGCAGCTAGTGGATTTAGAAGGAAGGAATTTTATTAGACCAAGCAGTTCGCCTTGGGGAGCGGTCGCTGTATTCGTTAAGAAACTAGATAGGTCATTAAGGATGTGTATCGACTATCGTAAGCTAAACGAAAGGACGATAAAGAATAAGTATCCTTTGCCGAGAATAGATGTTTTGTTTGATCAGTTGAGTAGAGCCAGAGTGTTTTCCCAGTTGGATTTGGCGATGGGGTTCCATCAGTTGAGAGTGGCGGAGGACAATATTCCTTTGACAGCATTTCGAACTAGATATGGTTCGTATGAGTGGTTAGTAATGTCATTCGGGTTGACGAATGCACCTGCTTTCTTTGTGGATTTGATGAACCAAGTCTTCTGAGAGTATTTGGGTAGATTCGTGTTGGTGTTTATAGATGACATTTTGGTATACTCTAAGGATGAAAGAGAGCATGAAGATCATTTTAGGGTAGTGCTAGAGACGCTGAGACAGAATCAGCTAAAGGCGAAGTTTTCCAAATGTCGTTTTTGGAAGAAAGAGGTTAAGTTTCTTGGTCATGTGGTTTTAGAGAAAGGATTGTCAGTCGATCCAGATAAGATCGAAGCTGTGAACAACTGGAAGAGACCAGAGACGATGACTAAGATGAGAAGTTTTCATGGACTTGTTGGCTACTACTTGAGATTCATCAAGGATTTCTCACGGATAGCACTGCCTTTTACTAAGCTTAACAGGAAGGAGGTGAAGTTTGTTTGGTCTGACAAATGTAAGGAAGCATTACTTATGTTAAAGCATTTGTTGACCAATGTGCCAGTGCTGGTAGTTCCAGACGGAAATCAAGGGTTGGTGGTGTACACTGATGCATGTGGGACTGGATTGGGAGTAGTGTTGATGCAGAAAGGCAAAGTCATTGCCTACGCATCTAGGTATCTTAGACCGCATGAAGTAAGATATCCTACCCATGACTTAGAGTTGGCTGCGGTGATTTTTGCCTTGAAGATTTGGAGGCATTACCTCTTAGGGGAAAGATTTGAGTTGTATACTGATCATAAGTCTTTAAGTTATTTATTCTCCCAGAAGGAGTTGAATATGAGACATCAGAGGTGGCTGGATTTTTTGGCTGCTTATGATTTTGGTATAGAGTATACCCCAGGGAAAGGTAATAAAGTGGTTGATGCTCTTAGCAGAAGACATCAGAATGTGGTGTTGGCTATATTGGCAGAATGGAAGGATCAAGAAGCTTTGGACAGTTGCGGTGTGCAATTAAGATCAACTGCTAGTTCTAGTCATAGTACTGCCATGTTATCCTGCTTAGAAGTTGGACCAGTGTTGATTGAGAGAATTGCTTCTAAGCAAAAGGAGGATCCATTATTAGCCGAGAGAATTAGAAGGCTTGAGGTTGGAACTGAGGTCGATGATTTGAAAGATTTTTGTCTTGACCAGAGAGGATGGTTGAGAAAGAAGGGGCGATTATGTGATTCAGATGTTGAGAACTTGAGGAGAGAAGTTATTGAGGAATCTCATCGATCCAAGTTTACGATTCATCCTGTAGGAACCAAGATGTATCAAGATATGAAGAGGAGCTTCTATTGGGAAGGCATGAAGAGGGATGTTGGCTTGTGGGTTAGGCAGTGTGTAAACTATCAACAAGTGAAAGCCGAACATCAGAAGCCTAGTGGGTTACTTCAGCCTCTAGAGATTCCAATATGGAAATGGGATTTGATATCCATGGATTTTATAGATGGGTTGCCAAGGCCAAGTAGAGGAAATGAGAGTATATGGGTTATTGTGGATAGGTTGACCAAGAGTGCCCATTTCATTCCAGTAAAGTCGAGAAGGACGACACCTGTTTTGACAAAGTTGTTCATGAAGAACATAGTTAGACTTCATGGAGTTCCTAGTAGCATAGTTAGAAACAGAGATGTTTTATTCACTAGCGAATTCTAGAAGAATCTATAGGATGTGTTAGGCACTAAGCTCAAGATGAGTATCGCATATCACCCTCAGACGGAAGGGCTGATAGAGAGAGTTAATAAGGTAATCAAGGATTTGTTGAGAGCTTATGTGTTGGACTTTGGTGGATCTTGGGAGGATCACCTACATTTGGTTGAGTTTTCCTATAATAATAGTTATCAGACTAGTATAGGAATGGTACCTTTTGAAGCTTTGTATGGAAGGCCGTGCAAATCCCTTATAGGTTGGTTGGAGACTGGAGACATATTGGTCTTAGGTCGAGATTTTGTAAGGGAGGCATCAGATAAGATCGAGTCGATCCGAGAAAGGATGAAGGAAGCTCAATCCAGACAGAAGAGTTACACAGATAATAGGTGTAAAGACATAGAGTTCTCAGTTGGAGACAGTCTTTTCATTAAGGTGTCACCGATGAAGGGTATGATACAGTTTGGGAAGTCTGGGAAACTGGGATCGAGATATGTTGGTCCATTCCAGACTATAGAAAGGATGGGAAAGCTCGCATACAGGGTAGAGTTGCCGAGCAGTATGGCGGGTGTCCATAATGTATTTCATGTGTCTCATCTTCGCAAGTATGTACATGATCCAGAGGTTACTATTCCTCCGATAGGGTTGGAAGATCCAGTAATAGAGCCTAATTTGACTTTTGTTGGACAACCAGTTCAGGTTGTTACGAGAGATGAGAAAAAACTGAGGAACAAGACAGTCAAGTTGGTGAAAGTTCAGTGGAGCGACAACGAGAAGGACTGTACTTGGGAGACAGAGGACAGGATTCGAGATACTTATCCTGATCTACTTTGAGGGTATGTCTATATTAGATTTATATAGGTAATTCCTAGTCAGGTAGACTAGTATGGTTGTTAGGAGTCATTACAGATGATTGCTATGCTTTGTATTTAGTCCTTACTGAATTTCGAGGACGAAATTCTTTATGGAGGGGAGCCTGTAACACCCCTAATTTTTGATAACATTATTCAAGAGATTTAATTAGATAAACTAAATAGAATAATGTAAATGTTAAGTGATAAGAGAGTTGAGATTTGAATAAATTAAATTAAGGCCGTGCCTAATAAAATAATTAATGGGCTTAAGAATGGTTTTTGGTTAATTAAACTACATAAGGGTATATTATGAAATTTTCCACCCATAACCCTTACCCTTATATATTTTCATTCCTACCTTTTACTTCCCATTCACATCGTTTTGAAAACTAAACGTAAGAAGGAGAGGCTGACCATTAACAAGAGAAACTCAATTAAAAGCTAGAGAATCAAGTTTAGGGGAAATCAATCTCAATCCAATCCCCTTATCTAAAACAAGATGAATAATAATTTCATCTTTATTTTGTTTTGATTCATATGTTTTTGAATTTAAGGGTAAATTCATTTTTATGGTGAATTGGATGATGATATGCTAGAATATTAATTTGTCAAATTTAAACAAGATTGTTTAAAGGAAATTTTACACGGTTTTAAGGTAAAACTGATATATGTTGATGTATAAATGCCATGGAAAATTTTTATGTTATGTAAAACATGATTTTGGAGTTAGGTTTCAATTTTGATAATTTTCCAAGCTATGGAAAGATTGTTATGAATTTTTAAAGGAAAATACGGATATTTGGGTTTATAAATTTATTTTGGAAAATATATTAAGAATTTGGGTTTGGAATTTTGATATGTTAGATAACATGATTAAAGTAAATTTCTGGAATTATTGGGGATTTTTCCAAAGTGATTTGCTATGCAAATTAAATTATTTTAGAAGAGGGACTTCTTTGCAATATTGGTTTTGCTTAGTGGAAGAGCTTATTTGATTAACTTAACCATGGTTTAGATCTGAAATTAGCGGCAATTATTTTAGTAAAGAATTTGACAAAGTTAAGGCAACCAATCTGGTGTTGACACGTGGCAGGTTAGTTATAGAAAAGTTTATTTTAAGTAGTATAAAACCAGGTTTACTCAGAAAAGATGGTTTCGCCAACTTTGGAAGTACCTTTTGACACAGAGCTTCTGCCTTCAACCTAGTTGAAACCCATACACAAGGTATCACAAAGATGGTACATAGTGGATTGGAAGAAGGCGAAAGGTAAGGTGTCGAAAGCATAGCTTGCGAATGGGTCGCTACATTGGTTTGTTTTTAAAAAGAGAAGCGCCTGCCTCTTTTTTTTTTAAGCCTTCGAAGGAGTCGAAGCATCTGGTTTCGAAAGAGGTTTTTAAAAGGTTTTGAAAGGGTTGCCATTAACATAAGTTTTCTTTCGAATGGGTTCTTTTACTTATGAAAGAATGTTTTGAAAGAAGGGGTTCCGACCTAGTCGAAGCCCTGCTATAGTTCTTTAGCCTTTCGAAGGTATTGAAGTCATCAACGCTTTCAAAAGGTAACGTTTGTTTTAAAGATGTTTTAAGTCACTTCCTAAAGGCTTCCGAAAGGGTCCAAGGTTTCGAAGGCAATGGCTTCGTAAGGGGTTTCGACGCTATCCTATAATGTTTGGTTTAAATGGTTTAAAGCTTTCGAAAGGATGGTGCCGACGCCATCATGTTTTCCCTAATATTTTTATAAGATAAAGATGGTTTTGAAAGAGATGCTTTGGCCTATATTCACTTTGACCCAAATAATATTTTTAGGTATAAACCCAATGCTTTCAAAACGGGGACTTCCAATGGTTTCGGAAGGGTTACTTCCAATAGTTTTGAAAAGGGTACATTCAAATGGTTTCGAAGCTATGCTTCTAAAGTTATTTGTTAATACTTTAATATAGTCAAAAGGTTTCGAAACGAAGGTTTTAAAGTATTAAAAAGGCATAAGCCTAATGTTTTGAAGATAGATTTTAATGCTTTCGAAGGAGGTCATCATATGAAGTCGAAAGCAAGGTTTCGAAGGTTTCGAAAGATTTTGTAATCCAAACTCGTTTTAAAAGGAAAACCCGTGGCGAAATTAAAGGAGTTTTTGTAATGATTTTGAGAAGAGGCTTTCCTTGATAAAATAATATATCAAAGGGATTAACCATGTTTTATATTAAACCCACAGGAGTGTTATTGTTATGTTATTATGTTTGCTTCTTCATATAAATATACACACATTATAATGGACCTATAACTGCATTTTGGGGACAAAGGGCAGAAGAACTAGCTAGGTTGACCCAACAATGAATATAAATTAAGTTAACTCCTGAATGAGTAGAATTGCATCCAAGAGGTCAGGAAGACCAGAATATAGGATGCTAAAATATAAAAGAAAGATATTGGCAGGGGCCAATAGGTTCTTAGTAAGCCCATGAAAACTGTGTATAAGAAAAGATATTGGCAGGGTCCAATAGGTTCATAGTTAGCCCATGAAAACTATGTATAAAGGAAGATGTCAGAAACACAGGTTCATAGTAAGCCCATGAAAACTATGATTTGATACTGGCAGGGGCCAGTAGGTTTGTAGGTAGCCTATGAAAACTATATTCGGATTAAGATATTGACATGTGTCAATAGGTCCCTAGTCAGCCCATGAAAACTAGAATAATAAGAAAAGGCATTGGAGTTCCCAATAGGTTCCTACTTAACCCATGAAAACTAGGATATGTATAAAGATATTTGAGTCACCAATAGTTTCATAGTGATCCCATGAAAACTATGTAATTAGACAGCGAGTCCTTAAACATTTTACTAGTTATTAGTCAACCCATGAAAACTAATATGTTAATAGCCATCCTAGAAACTATAATATGACTGGGAGTCAATTAAACAGAGGATGGGAAATCCAGTATGTTTTAAATGTTTTCATATCATCATAATATTTTGAAATGACTATGTTTTAACCATTGTGGATGCAGGAGCACAGTATATGGTTTTATAAAGATTTTGAGATACTAGTGAGGGGAGAACCAGTTCCGTTATGGGCATGGTTTCACTAGATATCTAAATGATTTGAGATGGTAGATATTATTCATACCAGGCTTTATGTCTGACTCGAAGTTTATGTTTTCCCCTTAAATTCTCGGTTGCTCAATTGATTTTGAGTAGTTTGAGAGTTGAGGTTTTCATGTGCCTCTTAAGACGAATAAGCTTCCGAAGACGTGCAGGAGGCATGATAGCTATTTAGAGTTCTCTTTTCTTTTGATTCCGCTGTGTTGTTTGTAATGGCAAAGTTGTTATACTGCATGTGTATACTATGATCATCCAAGGGGGGCATCTTCATATGTCTCGCTTGGCATATGTTGTAATAAATATATTTTCTCTGAACGAGATTTGCGAATATAGGATTATGTAATGAATTGGAAATATTTTGAAATGGAATGTGATTTTGTTTGAAGTTTAACTTTTTTTCCATATTCATGTGTTTCTGTGTATCAATGAATCTAGCACCACCGTATTTGGTTGTCGTGATTAATAACTATGGATGACTACATCATCCATAGCCATTAGTTTTGGGACTCAAAGTAGGGGAATGTTACGTACCTGTTCGGTTAAAATTATAACTAGAGTTTTAGCTAATAGATTAAAATAGAAAATGAGTAAATTAATTGATAAATCACAAACGACCCAAGGATTCATAAATTGCTGCCACAATGAAAAAAATTCAGTGCGCCTTTCTTAAATTAGACTTCGCCAAAGCTTTCGACTCAATTGACCGGAGTTTCCTGCTTGATGTCCTTAAAGCCAGAGGATTCAGAAACAAATGGATCTCTTGGATTAGCCTTATCTTGAGGTATAGTGTGTCCTCTATTCTTGTTAATGGTATTAAAGGAAACAAAATTTAGTCGAAAAGAGGCCTACGACAGGGGACCCTTTGTCACCCATGATGTTCAATTTTGCGATGGATGTTTATCCCTTGCAACAAGAAATAAAATCCTTCATAGCATATGGAACAAAATTACTACTAATGGGATAAGTTCATTGCAATATGCAAACAAGACCCTCTTATTTTGTTCCCATCTTCCTCATCATATTGCTTCGATCAAACTTATCCTATTTAACTTCGCACTCTTATCAGGCTTAAAAATCAACTTCCATAAAATCTTGGCACTAGTTCTTAACGACGCATCAAATAAAACGACTACAGTGGCCAATACATTAAACTGTAAAATAACGAGCTTTCCTTTTATCTACTAAGGTATAATAGTTAACTACAAAACAACAAAAAAGGAAGAATGGAACATTATCATCAATAAAGTTAGCAGTAGAATTCCAACATGGAACGGCCTATCCAGAGCAGGCAGAGCAGTTCTGATTAACTCTGTTCTATCCTCTGTCCCAATTTACTGGATGTCATATTATCATTTCCTTAACTGGGTAATTAACAAAATAGGCTGCATTAGAAGGAATTTTCTATGGAAATGAAGAGCAGATAGATCCAATTTGAGCTGTCTCGTTAATTAGAACCTTGTCTTCAAACCCAAAACCCAAGGTGGCCTAGGTATCATTAACCTAAAGGTGCTAAACACATCTTTGCTTTGTGAATGGATTTGAAAATTTCTTGGAGATGAATCATATGCTTGGAAAGAAATTATTAGTAACTCCTACTACGGTTGATCTAAAAATATAAAATCACATAATAATATAAAAAAATCCTTCTTTTGGAAAAACATTTCCAGTTTTATAACATATTTAAAATTTGTATTAAATACAATGTTAACTCTAGAGGTAAGACGTCATTCTAGAACGAGCCTTGAATATCTCCTATTGCACTGAAACACGAACTTCTCGAACTATTTTTGGCCTCTAACAATAAAAATAACCTTATTAAAGATGTTTTCAGTCCTCACTCGTCCTTTAACTGGAATATTTCATTTAATCAAAATCTAATAGGGAATGTTCTTAGACAATACCTCAAATTAATTAACATGATTGAAAACTATAACATTAAGGAACATCCCGGTCACGTGGTATGGCGTTGGAACAAAAAAGGATCTTATACCTCTAAATCGATGTACAAGTTCTTGATTTGGTCAAGAACGAAAGACTATAGTTTCTTCAAGCCAATATGGAGAATCAACGCTTATCCTAAAGTTAACGTTCTTATGTGGATTATTTTACACGATAAATTAAACACCATAACTAGGCTTAGCTCGATAACTATCACCAATAACGATCTACACCCTTGTTACCTTTGTAATTTAATGCCCGAGACCACTTCTCATCTGTTGTTTGATTGTCCCTTTTCTGAATATATCATCCGTAAAATCCAGAAGTTTTTAACATAAATATTTCATCTTCCGTACCCCCTCCCCAAGGTTGATTGGAATAGCTTTAGATTAAACTATACCCAACTGATCGGGAGAACTCTTGACTCAATTTATTCAATCACTTATGGGAGTCTATGGTCTGAACGTAACCAACGAATTTTTAACAATTTTTATAACAAACCCACCTCTATAATTTATTCTACTGCTTGGTATATTTCTCATTGGGCAAGCACAAATTGTAATACCTCAGACTGGCGAACTCGCCTCAAAAGGATTGGGGGATTCGACTGCCTCGATAACGATATGTCTATAACGACCTTAATTTTCGATTGATATTGCTCTTCTAAAAGTATATCTTTGTCCACAAGGCAAAGTATTTTATGAATTTCCAATCTCTTTATTCACCTCCTAGTGATTCTTATCAACTATTTAGATTCATTAATTAAATATAAATAACTCATATGTATTTAGTAGCAACAAATAAATAATTTACCAATCTCGATTAATAATCGATTTACAAATACGGGTTGTAATATAAAATAAATATACTTATATCTTTCTTGTTTCGTATAATCTTCTAATTAATAACTATGTGTGTGCGTATAACTTATATATCTCGGCTTATTGAGCTCACCTACATAAAGCTTTAAGATTCATTTGCATACATATATATACACACACTCATATATTTATATATGACTTTATATACATACATACATACATACATACTTACATACATACACACACACACAAATCGATATGTACCTTCATACACATAAACATATAGCTTTAAAAGATAAATACCCTTAGATAGAAATTCAACACTGTCTCCATGCACATATTTTCTCATCCACCAAAATCTTATATATCCATACCTATATCTATACATAGCAATAATTAATAATTTAATAAATATATACACACACAAATATACATATATGTATGTATGTGTGTGTGCAGGCCCGGCCTTGAGTGGTTGGAGGCCCAAGGATGTTTTTATTTGAAGTCCAATAAATCAATTCTAATGGGCCCCAAAATAACAGATAATATAGCAAAATAAAGGCATAAACATGACTCGAACGACTCAAACTCGGGTTGCCTGCATTCCTTCACACAATATGTCCACTAAGCCAAACATATTTTTAATTACTTTTTGCTAACAGGTTATATATAGCAATTGCTCACATTTTGAGGCCCCCAAATTTTAGGGGCCCTAGGCCACCGCCTAGTGGGCCAAGCGCCAGGGCCGAACCTATGTGCGTGTATGTATGTGTACATATATACATACATACATACATATAAATATAACGAATAACCTTACAGATTTCAAGTTTAAAAGATTATTACCTCCAACATAATAGGTCACATACAAGTATATACGTATAACTGATCTAGCTATAAAATTAGGATCCTTATAACTACATTTCTAACTACTTCTTACATAGATTTTATTCTTAACTATATTTAGGATTGGGGTCTTTTGTATAAAAGACAAAAATTTGTATTTTTTTAACCTCAAGGACACAACTGCAATATTTTAGCCATAAGAACAAACATTCTTTCAAAATTAGTGCTAAGGACAAATATTTTTTCAAAATTAGTCAAAGGACAAACCACCTAAATTATCAACCACCACCCACTGCCACCACCTGCACCACCAGCCCCGCCACCGCCCCCCAACACCACCCGATGTCATCACATGCTACCGATAACTCTTAACTTAAAAACTGATACCTAAAAACTACTACCGGTAACTAAAAACTGATACCTAAAAACTGCTACCTAAAAAATGATACCTAAAATCTACTACCGACAACTAAATCTGATACTCAAATAAACCACCCATAATTTCCTAGGTTTTCAAATTTATCAAATTCGATCACCATTATCTAAGTTTACAAATTATTCTTGAACAAACACTTCATCATAACAATCATCCTTATAGAAAATCAGTTCATCATCGTATTTAAAGCACAAACTCAGAAATAACAAATATTTTCGAAAATGATATCTACAAATAGGAAAACTGATATCTAACAGCTGATACCACTTTTTCTCCCCTAATTCTTCCATGGCTTTCTCTTCTTCTTTCTCGACTTGCACTTCTTCTTTCTCGAATTGTTGTTTCTTCTAAAACACTTCACCATGGCGTCCCCGCCACCGGAGTCGTTAATTTTCCATCATTAGATGACTTTAAATCGAGCTACTTCAAAACCCTAGTTGTTGTCATCCACCATTGAACCAACTACCCTCGCAGCCAACGCCATCGCAACAACCACCCTCGCTGACAACGCCATCTAAGCTTGACGCACTTCAGACTCATTTGTGTGTTCGTTCTGTTCATTAATTTCTTGTCCTGCCTTCGAATTGAAATTCAAAAGTTGTCATTCACGCTAAAATATTGAATGTCGGTCCTTAAGGCAAAAATATTGTGAAAATTTGTCCTTGACACTAATTTCCTATTTAGGATATATAAATATACATATAACAAATAACTTCGAGATCCTAACCTTAAGAGATATATTTTTCCTTACATTTATTCCTATATAGGTATATGATTATACACACATAATATGATTGTTGGTTCCTAGGACTAACAGAAGAATTTATATAAGTGCAAACTAGTAGGGTTTTTTTCTAGCTTGGACCAGAGCTTCGGCATCAAGTGAATCCAAAGCGATAGTCTTGATCATATAGTGGGCCTGTTGAAGTATTCCTCATCTGAGCAGACCTGAAGCACTTCTCATATCAGCAAGTTCAAGTGCAGACAACAGCATGTTCACGAGCAGATCCAGGGGCAGAGAACAACATGTGCAGGCCTGTAGAAGTGTTTCTGTGTATTTTTTGCATTGCACTGAAAATTTTGAATTCCTTCATTCTTCATCCCTATAGTCCTTAGCATATGCAAATCCATAGTTTCATCACCTATTCACGCAATCCATTAGCACACACCACCTATATACTCAACTATGGTCGTACACTTAAGCATGGATGATCCCTTCTACTTGCATTTCAAATGAAGATTGGAGAACAACCTGAAATCACTGCACACATGAAGATCAGAACACTTCATCTCATTATAGCAGAGCTTCACGTGGTCTTGCACTCCTTCCCCAAACATGCATGACCTAGTACCCCTGCAATCCAATTGTATACCGGAGAGCATCAGATCTTTCATTTGGATCTGCATATTCCTTGGTGATTCAGAGCCAGACAGGCAGCATTAACAACACCTGAGGCATCATCACTTCCCTTGCAACAGCCCTCTTAAAACAGCATCTACTTCGACACTTCATTCACTTAGTTCAACACAATACCAATGCAGCAATATTCCTTTCAACGCCGCATCTGCTGTGGCACTTCTCTCACCTGGTTAATGCAATGGCACGTATTAGCACAAAGAATTGTTCTATTTACCTTTCCCTTGCAATGCTTCCCATGCAATGGGCCTTTTCATTGCTGCATCTGATGCATTTCTTCTGTCTTCTATCAAATTTTCACGTAAAGGATAATGAAGCTGCAGGTTCTCTACAACATGCGACCTGTTCAAACCATGCAATCCATCCCTTTAATATATTATTTGTTCTGTCCATTTATTCCTCTAAGCTGCATATAATAATGTATATGGAATTTCTTTTTGTTTATTTTTTTTCTTTGCCAATCTATCTATGTGATGATTTCTTTGTGTATGATTATGGCTTGGTAACATTTTATAAGTGATTTCTATGTATATTAATAAAATGTTAAGTGCTCTTCTCTTCTCATTTGAGGATCACTCTCTCATCAAAAAAATAATAATAAATAAATACAAATATACTTTCAAGAGTTCCATATAAAGATCTCCCCTTGGATGATTAGAGTCATAACCACATAGACGGTTATAAACCCCGTCATTACACACAATCAACAATATAAGTAGTTAATACTGCACGGTAGAAATACTTCTAATATTAGCTTGCCTTTTGCATGTCTATGGAAGCTTGTGAGTCTAAACCTGGAAAACTCTACACTCGGCCTACCCAATTTTAATCAAATATCCAAGAGTTCAGAGGGAAATCAAAATCTTCAGGTCAGATGAAAAGTCTAGTATGAATAATATTATACTATCTTAAACCAAAATAGATAACTAGTGGTACCACGCCGTTGAAGCATGGAAAGTGTTTCTTCTCACTAATATCTTATCAAACAATATGTCAACCATAATATACCCTTCAACCAAAATTATTAGATCATAATCATAACATCAATATCATGCATAATGGGTCAAAATGAATATTTGTCATACACTTGGATCAAAGGGTCATACATTCTCATACTTACCAATTCCCATAAAATGGTCCATTCAATGATAAATTTTTCATAGAGTCACTATGAACATATTAGTTTTCAAGTCAACTAAAAACTTGTCGAGCTAACTCGGACCAAAAATGTACCAGGTAATCCAGTGGTCTTATAGTGCATTCAGAAGAGAATAACGACAATCTCTTAAGTTCGGTAGGAGAAAATAAAAACGATCTCCTAAATACGATAGGAGAAAATAATAGTGAGCATCTTTGCTATAAGTTCCTTTGGATGCGTAACACAAATTTTTAGCCTCAATATTGACATAGCCCTATGCATTAGAATCGCGGACCTCGGGGGCTTAACGGTTATAAGGTAGGGCGTGACCCTACCTCATTCCCCACCCTTAAATCTGGTTTCAAAATTTTAATAAGCCATGTCTTTTGATCAGTTTGGGCATCCTATCGCAATTTGATCTTCATGATCCCCTGGATTCAAATCTACCCAGTCAAGAGTTTAAGTCTGACCATACACACTACTAGAACAAACCTGATCAGTCATCAGTTCCCAATCCCAAGGTCATAAATGTTGGATGATAACATATATTATATATGTGAGCATGTCAAAAATTAACATATACAATATTAACTAATCAAGATGCAAAATTGAACATATAATAACATCATCCGTCACAAATATATTCATATGATAGCCATTTTATTTAGAAAAATTACTTACAACAAAGTATTAATTTCCTTCATAAAAAATGGGCTAAAATATTTTTTCCTTCATTTTAAAACCTTGTCAAAAATACTTAGCAAAACTGTATTTTGTTATAGGAAAAACTTAGCCCGATAAAGAATTAAAAGCTATTGGGTGTCAATAAAATAAGTTATTTCATTCTTCAAAACTTTATGCTATCGCACCTTGAAAACTCATGCTATTGCATGTCAAAGATAGTGCTATCGAGCTTCAAAAACTTGTGTTATCGCGCTTTAAAAGCTCGTGCTATGACATGTCAAAAGCATGTGTTATCGAACTTCAAAACAAAAGCTATCGCATGTCAAAATACATGTAGCCATCGCATGTTAACAAAGCTATCGTTTCAACCAAAACAAGATATTACATGTCAAACAAAACAAGCTATCACAAGTTGTAAAATGCAAGGCTATCACATTCCCAAAAACACAAGGCTATCGCATGCCGAAAAACACAAGACCATCACATGCTGAAAAAAGCAAGACCATCACATGCTGAAAAACATAAAGCTATCGCATGTTGAAAAAAGTAATGCTATCGCATAATAAAACCAAATATCTATCGAAGGTTGAAATTCAAAGTTGTCATGTGCTGAAAACTGATAGCTATCGAAGGTTGAAAATTAGATGACACTACATCTTTAGCATTTAAAAACTATCACAGGTTCAAAATCAAGGCTATTGAATGTTGAAAATCAATAGATACTGAGTTTCAAGATAGCCATTGCAAGTTGAAAATGGAATTTTCATAAATATCTGAAAAACTGATTTATTTCCTTTAGAAGTAATAACTTTTTACCAGACCAATTTTTTTGTCGAATTCTGATTGGTTAATCAAACTATTTTCAGAAATTTTGCACCAAAACCAAAGAGAAAATTTCTCTATCATTACAAAGCCAAGTTTATTTACCATATTTAATTAATTATTACCCTTATATAATTAAATCCTTTCTTTACTAAATAATTCATAGTAAATCGAAAATCTATAAGAAAAATATTGAAAATTCCCAAAAATAAATTTTTAGCACTTTTACAACATATAAAAATTTCGTAGAAAAATAATTATTTTCATATTTTAAATTAAAATCCAACACGATCCATTCTTAAAATTAGAAAATTAATATTAAATTCATGCTTCATCCAAAAAATTTAAAATTTAAAACCCATCTCCAGAATAATATTCCAAAATTATATCAAAAATTCGAAGTATTTGAAGGTAAAAATCCATGTTTTTAACCAAAAATCCCTTTAGAAAACTTTCACATAATTAACAAATGATAACCATAACCCATATAAATGATTATCCAAGCCATATACATGATTTTACAATACAAAATTATGGGTTTTATATCAAATCCGAATTACAAAAACTAGAGATGGAAATATTATTCACCTTAGAATTAGTTGAAATGAAGAGATTTGCTCTTTGTTTCTTTTCTTCCTCTTTTCCTCAACTTTTCTTCTTTCTTTGTTAATGGTGTAATTAGGCCTCCTACTGCTTTTTTTTATGTTTTAAAATAAAAGTGAACTGGTATGGAGAGGAAGAGAGAATGATATAGATATTTCATTCCTTCTTTACCCCTTCCCTTTATAAAGTTGATTAAGATTTCTTTCTTTCTTTTAAAACATTCCTTTACTTAGTTGATTTACAGCTGAATTAATTAGCATGAAAGATTTCATATTTCCTAACTTTCCCACATTATTTATTTAATTAACTCATAAGTAAATCTGGAATAATGCACCCCTAAAATTAGGGGTGTTATAACTAAGGTCGACGACACACTACGTCGCGATCGAATTTGGTATTCGATCACATACCATCATCAAGGTCCAGTGACATAGGTGAGCGTCCTCACATACCCTCACCATATGAACCAAGTATCACATCTAGAGTTATCAACGATCACTTTACCACACAATTGATAGTAGAACACTCTATGTTCCAGTCCATCACTTCACATCATCGAATGTGCCTTCTTGGACCATCACTAAGTTCGCATACACTTCTTACTTGAAGTACTCGAGCATAACGATCATTTCATTGAAACGTCGAAGTCCCAAAGTGTGATGACTGCCCTGCATCCCGGTACCTAATATATTTTATAGTGCACTACAATGGTACCCGGCCGATGTAGAGCGATAGTCAAGGATAAAGTAGTAAGCTCTAAAGCAAACCTCCCATCTATCTCGTAGCTCATAGGATAATGTATAATAGTCACATGGATATAAAACAAGCGAGATAGTAAATATAATTAGATGCATCAAAATTAAATCAGAGTGCAGAAATATCCATCACAATAAGACAAATAGATATTAATATAGTTTATGCATCATAATAAACTTTGAATAAAACTGTCTCTAAATAGATATAGTGTAACACTAACAAAGCTTCACAGTGTTGTATAGTGGAATAGTAATAAGCTCCAAAATATACATATACATATGTGCTAACTTCCTGCTCGTCCATTGAACATCTCCATGCGCTAATCTCGGACCTGTTATCTAGTATACTCATTTAAAAGTACCCAAAATACTAAGAAGCAAAGCATAAAGACTTGAGTCAGACAACAATCTGGTGTGAGCGATAATGATCTCAAGATACTATAAAAAACCGATATAGTAAAATAAAGAGACTGGGTATCAAGAGTCATACTTGACCTTTCTCTACATCCAACAAGTTAGCATATAACCCGATATATGCTATACTATCATCATACAGGTGTATTTCTCTAAGTATAGTACAAGGTGTTGGCGTATCTAGCACATTAGTGATCCCCTTGCTAATCCTCTTTTATTGCTTGTTTTGGCTAAGAAAAGTAAGGTTTTGAGTTTCATTTTGGATAAGGAGGTAATTGATGGAGGTTATAATGTTTTTGGGAAGCGTGGAAATGATTAGGGCATTGTCCCATCAGGTCATATCTGCTCAAATCCTGAAATGTGTTAATGGGCTAAATTTGGCTTAGTTTAATTACCCACTAATCCATCCAAAAACTGTCTATCTTCAAATGGCTTAATCTCCAAAACAGTAAAGCAAAAAATCTATTATGGCCACTCTCCGGAAAGAGAAACCATCACATCTTCCATTTGGAAGAAGTATCAGACCCTAATTCAGCTTCTATCAAAAGTTATGGGCCTTATAAGTTTTTAAAGTCAAAATAGTATAATAAAATTACTAAGGGTCAAAAGTATCAATACTCAACATTACCAAAATGATAGCCTCAAAAAACCCAATTTGGATTTTAGAAATAATATTTTACAATCTTCTGATACGTAAAAATGGGTCGTTACATCCCCTTTTAGGAATTTCACCCTTAAAATCCCATTATGTAACGTAACATCAATAATATAATTATCCTGCATACCACACAACCATATGCAAACATAATCCCAATTAAAAATGCATACATAAGCAAGTTTATATAATTTATGCCAATCCTAACATGCAAAGTACTAAACTACTCTGTATTATATTGAAAGTGAAAGTAAATGTGATAAATAGAAAGTCTTACCGAGTAAAGAGTTATGGATAAGCAGTCCTCGTTCTCTACTCAATCTAACAAGTGCAATTACTCTTTCTTTCACCCCATTGAACCGTAACCAACTTTATCATCTTCCTCTGAAGCTACTTCATATCATGAGCGACTATACAAATAGGCCTATGAGATCTCAAAGCTTCTAATTCAACCTCATTATCATCCAGTTGGTCCGGTGTAATAGTTACGCCTGAGCCATGCTTAAACTTCTGCTAATTAAGCATGTGGAACACATAGTGCACATCCTCATTAAAATCTTGGTTACCGGTCCTCCCGAGTATCGAAAAAGGACCTACAAATGTCGATGCCAACTTCCACTAGTACCGAGTCGAATTTGATTCTTTAATGGAGAGATCTTGAAAATACCATATCGCCGACAAAGAACTCCAAATCATGTCTCCTCTTATCAGTGTAGCTTTTCTGTCTATCTTGAGAAACTTTTTCATTAACAAATGATCTTGATCTTATCTGATGTTTCTCTTATCATATATGGCCTAGTTATCAGTTTCTTGCCCACTTCCCACCAACAAGGAGCGTTGCATCGTCGACCATATAATGCCTCAAATGGTGTCATACTAATGATAGACTAATAATTATTATTGTATGCAAACTCAAAGGATGCAAACGATCATCCTACAAGCCTCCAAAGTCGAGAATGCAAGCCCATAAGAGATCCTCTAAGATACGATTCACCATCTCATTTTGCCCATCGATTTATGGGTGATAGGCTATACTCAGATGCATATCTGTTCCTGATTCCTCTTGTAAGCTCTTCCAAAATCCGCTAGTAAATAATGGATTTCTATCGCTTGTTATGCTCTTTGACTTACCGTAGAATCGTACTACCCACTTCACATACAACTCGGACAGTTCAGATGCCATCTTATTAGACTTTATGGGTATGAATCAAGTAATGTTCTTCAATCTATCAACTATGACTCAGATGCTATCATACCTCCCTCTGGTTCCCAGCAATCCTATGATGAAGTCCATCAATATATATTCCCATTTCCACTTGGGAATATCAATTGGTTACAGTAATCCAATTGGCTCTCCCACTCAGCCTTCACTAGCTAACAGTTCATACACTTAGATGAATGTCTCAATGTCATAACCAGTCCCTTCCTAATAAAATGTCTGCTTCATATCATAATATATTTTATATCCTTCAGGATGTATAATCAATCTAGACTGAAGGCACTCATGTACAATCTCGTCCTTCAACCCATCGACATCAAGCACAAACAATCTATCATCCCTATGGAGCTAACCATCTTTGTCTAGTTCGTACTACTTCATATCTTTAGACTCCATTCCACTCTCAATCTTTGCAATGATATCTGCTAGCCTGGCATCATGTCTTTGACTAGTACTGTTCTGCTCAATTGGAGTAGGTCCGATATTCAACACATTCGGCTAGAGCTCATATCGAGGTTTGGAGTCATAACCAGTGATATGCTCTGATTGTGTGCACTCAAGAAATATAGCTCCCAAGCTATCATGTCACCTACTCAGAGCATTAGCGACTGCATTTCTCTTTCCAGTTATATCTGAATTGTCAAAGTCATAAGAGGCTAAAAACCCTAACCATCATTGTTGGTGATGGTTAAGGTCCTTCTATGAGAAGTGATACTTCAATGATTTTTGGCTAGTGAATAGCTTAAACCTCTCTCCTAATAGATAGTGCAACCAATTTTTTTGCGCAAACATGATCACTGCTAACTCTAGATAGTGAGTCGAGAACTTCCTTTCATGTTTTCAGTGCCAACTAGCATATGCGACAACTTTACCCCTCTACATCAGTACCATGCCCAAGTACCACTGACATCTATGTATACTGTCAACTCCTCATTCTCACTTGGGATTACAGATACCGATGCACTCGTTAACCTCTCATTCATACTCACGAATATATGCTCACCTTTCACATCCCAAGCAAAAGTATGGTTCTTCTTCGTCAAGTTGCTTTATGGTGCTGCTACCTTTGAGAAGTCCTTTATGAATCATCCATATTATCCCGCTAATTGAGGAAACTTCTCACATTTGTAGAATTCTTAGCTTGGTTCAAATCTTGGAATGTTGCTACCTTGGCGGGATCAACAATGATGCCCTTCTTAGAAATAACACGACCCAAGAATCACACTTATTTCCTCCAGAAGTTACACTTTGATAACTTCGCTCTTAGCTGGTGCTTCCTCAACACCTTGAGTATGATCCTCGACTGTCTTGTGTTCCTCTTTCATCTAGGAGAAGATGATAATATTATTGATGCCAAAAATGGAAGAACACTCAAAAACCTATAAAAATATTGAGATCTAGCATAAAATAAATGTAAAGCGGTAAGAAGACTAAGATTTTTATAGTGGTTCAGCAATCTCCAACCTACGTCCACTTTATTTTTATTTATTAGAGATTTGAGAGAGATTGAAATCACAAGTACATGGAATTGACAAGTTCTTAAGCTTAGAACTGCCAATAATGTCTGCCTTGGTGACTATGGTGAAGAGAGATAAGAGACGAAGAAGAAGAAGTGCCCAAAGTCCTCTCTTACTTGCTATGGGATATGTATTTACAAGGGAAACTACTCTGCAAATCTAGAAGCCTGCATAGTACAAAGTCAGGTGCAAGCCTATAGGAGGAGGAGAGTGCACACAGGCCCAATTACCAATCACGCCCACTCTGATGCCTTAGGATATGGATCACTTAGATGTCCAACTCGTGCATCTAACTCATGGGTACACTCAAATTACCTCAGGGTACACTCAGACTACCCTACACTAAATGAGCACCTATCATTGGCATACATACTGACAGTAGAACTGCCTCTTATCTACTTCACATGTGATCACTCGGCACTTGCCCATCAATTAACTCCTCCCATGCCATAATCACTCCCCCTTAAAGTACTTGATCAATACAACTCATGTTTTCGATTAGTAAAAGTCCAAAACACCGTAAACAAATTGTAATAACCCTAGTTTTGACTAACATTATTTAGAACAATTAATTAGTTAAATAAAATAAAATAATGTAAATGGATAAGGAAATTGAGATTGGTAATTATGTTTAGGATGTGCATTAGTTAATAAACTGATTAGAGAAACAAAAGGTTAGGATAAGAAGGAGGAAAATGATAACGGTAAAATGGGAATAGCCTTCAGTCCTACCCCTTAAAACCTTCTATCCTCATTTCCTTCATTCATTTACACACATACAAACTAAACCAAGAGTGAGGTCGGCCATAGCTAAGGAGAAACAAGAAGGAAACTAAAAATTAAGGAATCAAAGCTAAAAGGAATCAAGTCTATGCCAAATCTCATCTTTCTCATTCAAATCAAGGTGAATAATGAATACACATCTCACAATTTTGATTTGTTTGGTTTTAAGTATAAACCTGTTTTTTTTGCAATTATTATGCCATTTTTAGTAGTTCAATGATTATTGCTTGTTGGTGCTTTTCTAAAATTTAAATATGAAACTTAGTGACACGTTTGAGTTGGAAAACCTATCATATGATACCCAAGGCCTTGAGATTTTGATATAATGTTAGAAATATCATTTTATGAGTTGGTTTTTAATTTCATAATTTTCCAAGCAAGTATGGATTTTATGAATTTTCTAACTGGAGAAATCGGTTAATTTCGGGTTTAATTATTAAAAATAATTAAAATAAATTTTTAGCCCTGAAATTTTTATATGTCGAAGAGTATGATTAATTTGATTTATTTTGATTTTTGGGGATTTTTCCTAGATGTTTAGGAATGATAAATAAATTGTTTAAGTCTAAAGCGCTTATTTGTTTAAGTAAAATGTTTATAATCAGGGTAAAATGTAAAATGATTTAATATTTCAAACTATCATGTGTGGCATATTTTTAGTAAAGAAATTGGTAAATTTTTCATTAGCTAATGAGATTTGGACAAATTATAAAGGTTTGGTGAAAAGAAATAACTTTTTATAGTAATTTTGCAGTTTTCAAGTTAATTACAATTTTTCCATGTCGATATTGGCCATGTCGAGCCACATCTCACCACACTTCATCGTCATCGACGCGGCACAAAACAATGCCGCATGATATTAACGAGCTTGGCATGAAGTGGTTGGGTTTGAACCTCGTCGAGGCCGAGGTAATAAAGATAAAGAGAAAGGACTCGACATGGGTAAGTCGATGCTTTTGCATGCCGCATTTTATACAAAGAGGCATATAGCCGCTTTTGTTCTATAGGATTGCCAACTTTTATAACCTTGATATCGATCAATTTTGTTAATGACTCTGAGTTTTTTCCTTGCCGACCCAATGGTCATCGAGCTTAGCTCATGCTGTTTTTAACTTGCCATCGAGCTTAGCCTCTACCGTTTTTAACCAGTCATCAAGTTTAACCTATAATGTTTTTAACCATGTCGGCACCATAATTATCGACATCGCATCTACTAAATTTTATATACCCTCAATGAGGCATTTATGCCAAATGTTTTATGTGCTATCGAAGTTCAATTTTTATAGTTTATCACTATGACTTATGAAGTTATGACTTCGATATCATCCCTATATATTTTCAAACAAAAGACTTCGACATGCTTTAGAATAGGCAAAGATTTTAATGGCGATGACTTGGTCGAGTTTTATCATTGTAAAGGTTTTATATTGTTTTGGCCTTGTAGCCTAAGTTTTGGGAGGGTCGAAGACCTTAAAGATTTTGAGTTTCATCAACAATGTTTTTAAAGCATATATCATTGCATAAGTTTTTTGGGTAAAGTAAAGGACCAATGTTTTCCTTGTTTTATGAATGATTTCAAAGGTTGAATCATTTATAAAGATGTTGTTTTCAAGGAAATATGGATAGGGTAGTTAACCCAAAATTTTATTAAAAGAACGACATAGAGATTAGAAAACCGGATGGGACTGGTGTAGGGTCGTGTCCTATACTTTAGCTAGTCGCCATAAGCTAATATAAGTCCAAAATTCCATTATGTAGGGTTATGTCATGGGTAAGACTAAAAGAAGGTTACACATAGAAAGGAATACATAGGTAAAGATAGGTTATTGGTGAGCTTGTAAAACCATTATGATCAGTTGACGCTAGAAATAGTAAGTTACGAACATACCATCCAGTTTTTCTCTAACAGCAAGTTAGAACAATTATTATGTCTGGTAAGCCCGAGTCAGCCATAGGTTTATAGTCAACCTGATAAAACTATGATGTTGGGAAAGATAGTCCACTAATTACCTATTTTGTACAATATACATGTTATTGTATATTGTTTATTATAACCAGTTTGGTTGTAGGATTTTGATTGCAAAAGATATGCTTTTAAAGGATATTAGTGAGTGGAACCCCGTTCCGCTAGGCGTTGTGGTCTCATTTAATATCGATAAGTCGATATGCCATATTATTATTTACACCAAGCTTTATGTCTAACTCAAAGTTTATGTTTTCCTCTTAAACTCTCGGGTACTCAAAATTTAATTTTAGTAGGTTGAGAGTTATGGTTTTTAGGTTTAGTAGGTTTTGGCCAATAAAGCATCCAAAGACGTGCATGAGACAGATCTAGCTATGTAGGAGATTATCTATTTATCTATTCTGCTATTGTTATCCCATTTTCTGGTCAAAACTGGAATATCAGTGATGGGTGCGTTTCCTCCACGATCGAACCAAGAAGAAGAAGCCAGCAAGCGTATTTCACTCATGATTCAAGTATAAAAGTCCATTCGGTATCAAAGGTTTAAAGTTTCATTCGGTAATCAGCATTCACCTTCCCAATATCATTCGGCATTCAAGATGCCTTGGTTCATCCGGCATTCCCAGTACAATAGCTCATTCGGCACTCCCAAATACAGAAGTTCATTCGGCATCTCACTGCCGAACCAGCTGCACCTCCATGAACCACCGAATCACATCCCTACCGAACCAAACAACACCGAACCAACTGCTCCACTACCCTACCGAACCCCAACCTTCTCCAAGCACGGCCGAACCAAAGCTTCGCCGAACCGGAACGCTGCCAGGCCAGATTGCTTCAGCCCAGGCCCACCAGCAGCTATATACATCCAAGACCCCTGCCCCTAACCTCACTCTATAAATAGAGGGGCAGGGGTACAACAATGGAGGAGTTTTGAGAGCTCAAGCACGGAAGGAACTTTCAAACGCTTTTAGATACTTGTACCAAAGCTTTGTACTTGTAATCTGAGATCTAAAGGAGAAATAACATATAAAGTGGACGTAGGCACGTTCTGGCCGAACCACTATAAATCTGTGTGTATTTTTACAGTTTAGCCCCTGCTTTTCATATATTTGCTTAAGTCATCCAAATCACTAAGAACAACATAAGATCTACTAAATCATACAACTTTGAGGTGTTTGTCCATTTTTTGTGCAAACATTTTTGGTGCTTTCACTGAGAATTGAACTCAAGGATTCTACCGCTTGGAAGCTGAATTTGAAAGTCTAAAGATTCAGATTGGGAGAATCATGACAAGACAATCAAGCAGAAGGCCGAGGCCAGAGCAAAGTCAACAGGAAGGGAGTCAAGAGGCTTCCTCAGGAGAAAACCAAGCTTCAGTCTTCATCACCAGGGATGAGATGGAGGCCATGATGAGAAGACAAGAAGGGATGATCCAGAACTTGCTTCAACAGATTGGGCAACTTGGAGCACGGAACCAAGGCGCAACTGGAGTTCAGAACGGAGCAGGACCATCTGGCGTAGCACCAGAGCTAGGAGGCACACATGCAGAACATGTTGACCCAATCCCGAGAAGAGAGACGGGGGTATCCGAACAATCTGGTAACAATAGAAGAATGAACGCTCCGCTAGGGGGGCATGCACCTGAAAGCTCCCACGGACTCAGGGGGCAGGTCGAAGGCAGTGAACGAGGACTTCAGCTTGGAGACAATGACAGATTAGCTGAGATGGTTAGAAGAGCTATGAGAGGCGGACTAGTGAATAGAGACCTGGAGGATGTGAATAGGAGTCCTTTTACCACAACAATCAGGCGAGCTAGGAACCCACCAGATTTTAAGCTACCATCATTGGATATGTATAATGGAAGGACAGACCCCACGGTTCATCTGACAAAATATATAAGGCATATGGAAGTGCTGGGGGCATCAGAGGAGGTTATGGCCCGGTGCTTTCCATTGTACTTGGCAGATATTGCGGCGTTGTGGTTCAGACAACTGGAAAGCGGCTCCATAGGAACGTGGGCAGATTTAACTGAGAGATTCATGAGGCAATTCAGGGTTCATATTGCAAGACCCAAGAATGTGATGACTTTGGCAACCTTGAAGCAGAAAACTGGAGAGACTTTGAGGAGTTTTCTAACACGATTTAATGCGGCAGCAGCATCAGTGGATCGACCAGATCCATCTATGGTCATGATGGCGGCTGTATCTGGAATAGCTGATAGTACGGAGTTCAAGAATTCATTAACTAAAGATCCGCCTATGAATCTGGGAGAGTTCTATCATGAGGCTGAAAAGTTTCTGCGTTTGGAAGATGCTAGTGCAGAAAGAGAGGAAGAAGTTGACGTTTACGCAATCAAGAGCGGAAACCCACCTGGAAGGGGTGCGGAGACTGGTAAAGGAAAGAGAAAGGCTGAGGATAATGATGACAGGTCAAAGCGGCCACGGAAAGAGTCGCGATTCACCACTTACTCCGAGCTGAATGAGAGTTTGGAGCGAATCTATCAAGATACAAGAGAGCAGGTTCCCTACCGTAGGCCAATGCGAAGGGATCCGACTATTAACGAAAGGAAATCAGACAGATATTGCTTGTTCCACGACCTGAATGGTCATCATACCAACGATTGCAGGCATCTGAAAGATGAGGTGGAGGGGCATATTCGGAATGGTTTGCTATCACAATATGTGAGAAGGAGGGCCACAACGGTGGGACAAGAACGACCACCGCCTGCACCAACTGAAGACGGCTCAGGATCGAGATGTCATCTTATTATCCGTTGATCGAGATAGCGACGGACGAGCAGCAAACTCCACACTGACACGGTTAAGTTGTTTACACATGTACAGGACCACGAACGATCCTCAGGCATGCTCTGATACAACTATAAACCACATCGATGTAGGCGTTTGCACTCCGACGTCACTGCTTTGCTTTTGTTCTTTATTTCTTAGATTTGGATTTAACTTTGCTGAACATTTCTATTTTAAATTTCATCAGTTGAATGGAAATATTGGTTTTGATAATTCTAAAATGGCTAAGCTACTTACACATGTACGGGATCGCGAACGATCCCTAGGCATGCTCTGAGATAGTGATAAACCGCCACAACAGACAATCCAGAAACTCACCCGAACGTGAATCTGGTTTGGATGGTATTAAGTCCCCCCCGGGCACACATCAACTCGCCTCGAACGGCACCCCGACCGCGAACGGTCACAACTCGCCTCGAACGGCACCCGACCTCGAACGGTCACAACTCGCCTCGAACGGCACCCGACCTCGAACGGTCACAACTCGCCTCGAACGGCACCCGACTTCGAACAGTCACAAACTCGCCTCGAACGGCACAACTCATCTCGCCACAAGTGGCTCGATCGCGAACGGTCGCCATTTGAGGTCCACCCCCTGACCGCCAACAGTCGCACCTTACCACGAATGGCTCGATCTCGAACGATCGTCATTCGAAGTAAGGCGCTTGACCGCGAACGGTCACATTTCACCCCAAGTGGCTTGATCACGAACGGTCGCCATTCGAGGTCCGCCTTCTGACCGGGCTTGGTCGCACTTTACCTCGAATGACTCGACCCCGAACGGTCGTCATTTGAAGTAAAGCGCTTGACCGTGAACGATCACATTCCACCACAAATGACTCGATCTCGAACGATCGTCGCATGGATTTAGACGCTTGACCGCGAACGGTCGCACTTAACCTCAAATGACTCGATCGCGAACGATCGTCATTTGAAGTTAGGCGCTTGACCATGAACGGCCGCGCTTCATCCCAAGTAGCTCGATCTCAAACGGTCGTCATTTGGGGCCATATAAAACTATCAAGCTCTTTACAGGTTGTTGACAGGTTACGAACATCCAGCTCATGGCATTACAAAACACGTCTTCCTACCGCAAGTCATGTTTTGGGGGGCAAAGTGTTATCCCATTTTCTGGTCAAAACTGGAATATCAGTGATGGGTGCGTTTCCTCCACGATCGAACCAAGAAGAAGCAGCCAGCAAGCGTATTTCACTCATGATTCAAGTATAAAAGTCCATTCGGTATCAAAGGTTTAAAGTTTCATTCGGTAATCAGCATTCACCTTCCCAATATCATTCGGCATTCAAGATGCCTTGGTTCATCCGGCATTCCCAGTACAATAGCTCATTCGGCACTCCCAAATACAGAAGTTCATTCGGCATCTCACTGCCGAACCAGCTGCACCTCCATGAACCACCGAATCACATCCCTACCGAACCAAACAACACCGAACCAACTGCTCCACTACCCTACCGAACCCCAACCTTCTCCAAGCACGGCCGAACCAAAGCTTCGCCGAACCGGAACGCTGCCAGGCCAGATTGCTTCAGCCCAGGCCCACCAGCAGCTATATACATCCAAGACCCCTGCCCCTAACCTCACTCTATAAATAGAGGGGCAGGGGTACAACAATGGAGGAGTTTTGAGAGCTCAAGCACGGAAGGAACTTTCAAACGCTTTTAGATACTTGTACCAAAGCTTTGTACTTGTAATCTGAGATCTAAAGGAGAAATAACATATAAAGTGGACGTAGGCACGTTCTGGCCGAACCACTATAAATCTGTGTGTCTTTTTACAGTTTAGCCCCTGCTTTTCATATATTTGCTTAAGTCATCCAAATCACTAAGAACAACATAAGATCTACTAAATCATACAACTTTGAGGTGTTTGTCCATTTTTTGTGCAAACAGCTATGATTGAATGTTGTATGTAATGGCAGATGTTATAACTGTCCATTTAGTAACTCTAATCATCTAAGTGGGCATCTTCAAATGTCACTCTTGGCGTATTTTGTAGTAATTATATTTATCTGAACCTAGGTAACTTTATGGGATTATGTACTGAATATGAAATGCTGATTTGAAATGTAATAAGAAAAGTTGTTCTGAAATTTGTTTGAAATATTTCATATTCTTGTGCTTCTAATATTACGGATACCATTAATATTACCATATTTTGTCATTGGAAATTAATACTATAGATGACTGCAGCATCTATAGCGATTAGTTTTTTATCTCAAAATGGGGGATGTTATAACTTAGTATCAGAGAATAGGTTTATGTAAAACTTAAAAGAATTTTGAACTTAAAAAGAGGTTTTAAAACATAATCCTAATGAATCAGAGAACAAGATTAGGGTAAGCGATAACACTTTAGTAACGTACTTATATTTGCTATATATAAGGATATGATTTATCTCTATTCTCCCATCTCTCTTAGACCGTTCTTCTGTGTCTTAATAAGGTTCGAATGCAGATTTAAAGGAAACTAAGATATGGAGGTAGGAAATAGAAGAGTGATCTCGGTGGAGGAACTACCACAACAAATGGAAACGCCAGGCCTAATACTTGAAGGAATCTGGGTCGGGCACAAGATGAAAATGTAGGTGCTGGAACACCATAGGTGGATATGGGAGCTATATATCAGTTCTTTGTCAACATGATGCAAGGAGGAGCTATTGCTAGATTCGTAGGTGGAAATGAAAGACAAGTGAATCCGGACACTCCGGTTATCAATAACTATGCTGTGCTGAGTAGAGACTATGCAAGACTAGGAGGAAAGCCGTTTATTGGAATGGAAGATGCTATCAAAGTGGAGAACAAGTTGCTTCATTGTGAGAGGATTTTCGCTAATCTTGGATTGAATGACGAACAAAAGAGGAGGTTAGCGTCCAGGCAACTGCAAGGAGCTGCATTGTACTGGTGGAACGGTGTAACTGTTGGAGTAACGTAGGAGGCTTTAACTTGTGCATAATTTAGGAGAAGGTTTGAAGAGAGGTTTATGTCGGAAATCTCTAAGTCTACCCTGTTGAGAAAGTTTTGTTGAGTTAGTGCAAGGAGACATGTCTGTGCCGGAGTATGCTATGAGGTTTAAGGAATTGTTTTGGTATGGGTATTCTACATTGGATACAATAGTTAAGAGGAATGAGTAATTCATTCGTGGATTAAGACCTGAACTTGCTAGGGAAACTTTACCATATCTTAGAGATTCATGTGATGTAGTTATTGAGATGGCTTTAAGAAATGAAGAGATGCTTGCTTTTTTTGGTAGTAACAAAGCAGTGGAGGCTCAAGGTGGGCAGAATCAAAAGAGGAATTTCTTTCATAAGAAGGGAGCTTAGAAGAGTGGAGCTGCCAAGAAAGGAAAGTCTGAGGTTGTAAGTTACAAGTGTGATAAGAAAGAACATTTCGCGAATGAATGTCATCCGGAGATGGAAAGAAGGTAGTTGGGAGGGAGGACATTGAGTGCTTCAACTGTGATCAGATCGGTCATTATAAGAACCAGTGCAAGGAACCAACCAAAGCTTAGAAAGGCAAGGTGTTTGGATTGGAACCAGTTACCTCAAGACCAGCAACTGAAGAGAAAGGAAAGGCTATGATGGGAGGTACACTTTTGATTGATGGTATACCTATTAGAGTTCTATTTGATACTAGTACATCATATTCTTTCATATCTCATTGTTTGGTAGATATGCTTAATCTAGAACCCTCATACCTAGTTACATCCTTAAGGGTTACGAATCCAATAGGAGGGTATGCAACTCTTGGGATGAGATGTGACCAGCTAGAGTTTGAATTGTTAGGTCATATATTTTCTTGCAGTTTGCATGTGTTTAATTTCATAAGCTTCGAAATTATTTTGGGTATGGATTGGTTAAGTAAGTACGTTGCTAGGATATTTTGCCACGATAGGAAAATATCACTAAGACACCCTAGTAGTAGTGATCGAATTATGTATTCTGTAGAAAACCTGAGTTTTGATGTTTCCGCCTTATTGGGTGTTAAGGAGGAGTAAGATGAGTTGAATAGAGTTTTCATAGTTAGAGAATTCGTAGATGTCTTCGAACTGGTGACAGGACTACCGTCGAAACAAGCTATTGAGTTTAGGATAGATTTTGTATTAGGAGCTAAACCTGTTAGTAAACCGCTAAGTAGGATGACACCTACCGGGATGAAGGAGTTAAGTGTGAAACTGGTGGATTTGGAAGTGAAAAGTTTTATCTGACCAAGAAGTTTACCTTGCGGAGCAGTCATAGTGTTCATTAAGAAACCAAATGGAACGTTAAGGTTGTGTATCGACTATCGTAAGTTAAATGAGAAAATGATAAAGAACCGATATCTATCCATTATCGAAGATTGATGATTTTTTAATCAATTGAGTGGAGCCAAAGTGTTTTCTCAATTGGATTTGACAATTGGGTTCCACCAACTAAGAACGGCAGAGGATAATATTTCTTTGACAGCATTCCAGGTATGGATCGTACGAATGGTTAGGAATGCCGTTCGGACTGACTAATGTGCTAGCCTTCTTCGTAGACTTAATGAATCAAATCTTTCGAGAGCATTTGGATAGAGCCATATTAGTGTTAACAAATGAAATTTGATACATTCGAAGGATGAAAGAGACCATGAAGTTCATCTTAAGATAGTGCTTTAGATACTGAGGCAGCATCAGTTAAAAGCGAAGTTTTCAAAGTGTCACTTTTGGAAGAAGGAGGTGAAGTTCCTTGGTCATGTAGTCTTAGAAAAAGGGTTTTCGGTAGATCCAGTTAAGATAGAAGCAGTTAATAGTTGGAAGAGACCCAAGACATTGACCGAGATAAAGAGTTTTCTTGGACTAGATGGCTATTACCGGAGGTTCATTAAGTACTTCTCGTGGATAGCAGCACCGATGACTAAGCTAACAAGGAAAGAAGTAAAGTATTTTTAGACCGATAAGTGTGAGGAGGCATTCAGAAGCTTAAACACTTATTGACCAATGTGCTAGTGTTAGTTGTTCCAAATGGGAATCAAGATTTGGTAGTGTATACAGATGCGTGCGGAAGAGGACTAGGAGCTATGTTAATGCAGAGAGGGAAAGTGATTGCTTACGCTTCTCGAAAGCTCAAACCACATGAGGTTAGATATCCGACACATGATTTAGAGTCAGATGCAGTAGTTTTTGCATTGAAGGTGTGGAGACATTACCTTTTGGGAGAGAGATTCGAGTTATTTACGAGTGACAAATCGTTAAGAAACTTAATCTCTCAAAAGGAGTTGAATATGAGACAACGGAGATGGTTAGAGTTTAAAGCTGCCTACGACTTCTGAATTGAGTACACACTAGGGAAAGGAAATAAAGTTGCATATGCACTCTGTAGAAAACATCAGAATGCAGTATTGGCAATGATAGCTAAGTGGAAAATTTTGGAAGCTTTGACTACATGCGGAGTAGAGTTAAGATCTATAGCTAGTTCGAGTCAAAAACTGCCATGTTGTCGTGTTTAGAAGTTCGACTAGTAATGATCGAAAGGATTGCTTCTAAGCAAGGAGATGATCCATTGCTAGCTGAATGGATCAGAAGGTTAAAGGGTGGTACCAATATTGATGATTTAAAGGATTTCAGTTTTGAACCAAAATGGATGGTTGAGAAAGAAGGGAAGGTTATATGCTCCAGATATTGAAGACCTAAGGAAGGAATTTCTTAGAGAATGTCATTGATCGAAGTTTACGATTCATCCAGGTGGAAATAAGGTGTATCAGAACATGAAAAGAAGTTTCTTCTAGGAAGGTATGAAGAAGGATGTGGGCTTATGGGTAAAGCAGTGTTTGAACTGTCAACAAGTGAAAGCCGAACATCAGAAGCCAAGTGAATTGCTTCAGCCTTTAGATATTCCAATTTGGAAGAGGGATTCTACATCTATGGATTTCATATATGGATTGCCAAGGTCGAATAGAGGAAATGAAAGTATCTGGGTTATAGTAGGCAGATTGACTAAGAATGCACACTTTATACTCGTTAAGTCGACTAGAACATCGCCAGTTTTAGATAAGTTATTCGTGAAGAATATAGTTAGATTGCATGAGATTCCTAGTAGTATAGTAAGTGATAGAGATTCTATTCACTAGTGAATTCTGGAAGAGTCTACAGGAAGTTTTAGGTACCAAGATCAAGATGAGTACCGCTTACCATCCGCAGACCGGTGGGCAAACGGACAGAGTTAACAAAGTCTTGGAAGATTTGTTAAGAGCTTGTGTGTTGAATTTTGGAGGATCATAGGAAGCCCATATGCACCTAGTTGAGCTTTCATATAATAAAAGTTATCAGACTAGTATAGGGATGACACCTTTTGAAGCTTTGTATGGAAGGCCATGCAAATCTCTTGTATGTTGGTTAGAGATCGGAGATAGAATAGTTCTTGGTCTAGATATGGTAAGAGAAGCTGCAGAAAAGATTGAGCTAATTCGGGATAGAATGAAGAAAGCTTAGTCAAGATAGAAAAGTTATGTGGATAAGAGGCGGAAAGACTTAGAGTTCTCAGTTGGAGATCATGTTTTCGTCAAGGTATCATCAATGAAGGGTGTAATAAGGTTTGGGATGTCAGGAAAATTGGCACCTAGATTTGTTGGACCATTTTCTATTATAGAAAGGATCGAGAAACTCTCTTATAGGATAGAGTTATGGATAGTTTGGCAGGAGTCCACAATGTTTTCCATATTTCTCATCTAAGGATGTGTGTTCAAGATCCAGAGAATACTATTACTCCGATTGAGATAGAATACTTAGTAGTGGAGCCGAACATGACTATATTAGACAACCAGTTCATATAGTGGCTAGGGATGAGAAGAAGCTAAGGAACAACACAGTCAGATTAGTAAAGATCCAGTAGAGTGACGATGAAAGAGACTGTACTTGGAAAACAGAGAGCAGGATTAGAGACACTTATCCTAACTTGTTTGATGGTATGTTTGATTGATGTATGTACCTTATCACAATTTCGAGAATGAAATTCTTTAAGGAGGGAAGTATGTAATGACCCTAATTTTGACTAACATTATTTAGAACATTTAATTGGATGAATTAAATAAAATAATGTAAAGGGATAAGGAAATTGAGATTCGATAATTAAGTTTAAGTCGTTCCTTAGTTAATAAACCAATTAGAGAAATAAAAGGTTGTAATAAGGAGGAAAATGATAAGGGCATATTGGGAATAGCCTTCATTCCTACCCCTTAAACTTTTCTATCTTCATTTTCTTCACTCATTTACACACATACAAACTAAACCTAGAGTGAGGCCGACCATAGCTATGGAGAAACAAGAAGGAAACTAAAAAATTAAGGAATCAAAGCTAAAGGAATCAAGTCAACGCCAAATCTCATTTTTCTCATCCAAATCAAGATGAATAATGAATACACATCTGACAATTTTGATTTGTTTGGTTTTAAGTATAAACCTGTTTCTTTTGCAAGTATTATGCCATGATTTAGTAGTATGAACGATTATATGCTTGTTGGTGATTTTTTAGAATTTAAATATGAAATTTAGTGATATGTTTGAGTTAGAAAACCTATCATATGATACCCAAATGACTTGAAATTTTGATATGACGTTAGAAATACCATTTTTGAAGTGGGTTTTTAATTTCATAATTTTCCAAGTAAGTATGGATTTTATATGAAATTTCTAAGTGGAGAAATTGGATAATTTTGAGTTTTATTTATTGAAAATAATTAAAAAAAGCTTTTGGTCCTAAAATTTTTATACCTCGAACGGTATGATTAACTAGATTTATTTAGATTTTTGGGGATTTTTCCTAAGTGTTTAGGAATGATAAATAAATCGTTTAAGTCTAAAGGGCTTATTTGTTTAAGTAAAATGTTTATAATAAGGGTTAAAAACTAAAATGTTTTAATATTTCAAACTATCATGTGTAGAAGATTTTTAGTAAAGAAATTGATAAAAAAAATTATTAGTCAATGGGATTTGGACAAATTATAGAGGCTTGGTGAAAAGAAACAACTTTTTATAGTAATTTTTGCAGTTTTCAAGTTAATTACCATTCTGTCATGTCGACATCGGTCGTGTCGAGCCACATCTCACCACATTTCATCGTCATGAATGTGGCACAAAATAATGTTGCATGATGTCAATGAGCCTAGCATGAAGTGGATTGGGTTTGAACCTTGTCGAGGCCAATGTAATAAAGATAAAGAGAAAGGACTTGACATGGGCATGTCGATGCTTATACATGCCACATTTTATACAAAGAGGTATATAGCCGCCTTTATTCTACAGGATCGCCAACTATTATAACTTCGATACCGATTTGTTTTGCCTCACCGACCAAATTATCATCGAGCTTAGCCCCTGCCGTTTCTAACCTGTCATCGAGCTTAGCCCCTGCCATTTTTAAGTAGTCATCGAGTTTAACCTATAATGTTTTTAACCATGTCGATGTTGCATCTACTAAATTTTATATACCCTCGATGAGGCATTGATGCCAAAACTTTTATGTGTTATCTTCAATTTTTATAGGTTATCACTATGACTTATGAAGTTACAACTTCAACATCATCCTCGTATATTTTCAAATAACAGATTTCAACATGCTTTAGGATGGGCAAATATTTTTAATGGCGATGAATTCGTCTAGTCACAACACCAGAACTGTCATTTTGTAATGGTTATAACCCTTAGTAATCAAATTCCTAACGGTTATAACCGTTGGTAGCAGGTGCGTTATAATTTTTTTTACATATTTTGTAACGGTTATAACCGTTGGGAATTTTGGAACTTCCCAACGGTTATAACCGTTGGGAATGACCAAAATTCCCAACGGTTATAACCGTTGGAAAACACCATAATTCCTAACGGTTATAACCATTGAAAATCTTGGTAATTCCCAACGGTTATAACCGTTGGGAATATATTAATTTCCAACGGTTATAACCGTTGGTAATATATTAATTTCCAACGGTTATAAGCGTTGGGAATTCCTTGTATAAGTAAATAGCAAAATTACCAACACTTATAAGTGTTACAAATTTGGTATAGCAAAACCATATCTTATTCAGCATCTAATAGTACTTCATTCAACCATATCCCATTCCGGATCTTATTGTATAATCACATATTATTTCATTCAACTATACAAATTCAAATTTATAGCAATAACAAACATGAAACTAAATTTCAAAACTAATGTATCATCAAATTGTAAAAAAAATCAAACATACTAATTAGTTCATATCAAATTCTACAAAGTTCATTGTGAAAACTTCAAATTTCACTACTACAAAATATTTTGAAGCTTACAAACAACGAATGCGACACTCCGACCAAACTACAAAACCACCATCAACCAACTCTATATTCTACCCTTCTGGCCCAAGCTACTAGCAACCTTCTTGTAGTGTTCTACTCTCTTCTTCCAAAGCTTTGTATCATGCATGAACATTTCTCCATTCACCCCATCTACACTCCCACTACTGATTCTTGAAGGCACTTCCATATAATAGTAAGATACTTCAAAAACATACCCTGTAAATAATAAATTCTCCGCATTTTCAATTTATTAAGATACTTTAATGCATATTTTTTCCACAAATAATAATATACATAAATAACACTACAAAAATAAGCATGATGCATAAATGTATGAACACTTATATATACTCAAATATTTATAAACCGATTTCAAAGTTATGTAAATTAGAACTTACTGTCTGGTCCTCCAAGATGTGAAACTTTGTATATATAATATCAAGATAAATGTACATGACAAATATAAAACAGAATTATGATAAAATATCTTTCATCCAATTATAATGTGCCCATTCATCATGCATGGATGCAATGAAATTTTGCATATAGACTAAATTATATTGTCATATGGTAGGACAAAAAGAGGAAAAATAAAAAGAAAAAATGTGAGAGTTGAATTATTACCTTCAAGTTCAACCATTGCCTTCTTAATGTCTGGGTTAAATTTAGCTGAAAAGAAATGATTTGTAAATTACATTAGGTATTTCATCTTTACCATATGCATCTATCCTTATTCCAAAAATCAGGATTCAACTGTTAAAATAAAGAGTATGCCAAAGTTTTGAAATAATGAATTAGGACTTGACAAGTTAGCAAACAATAAATACGTATATTGTTATGTTTGAGATGCCATACGTAACATGGGCATTCAAAGTAGTTTCTGAATTAGTTAAACATATGGTGTATTCAGTGGTCTATTCCGGATTAAGTATATGAGATGGGGCAGTAGTTTTGGGCTTGGGGATGCCATGTTTACGCATGTTGTGTCAGTTTCAGGGTATGCAATAGTGTGTTCACTAGTCTATTGAGGATTAGGTAGGTGAGATGGAGACTAGAAGGTTGTTAGTGTGGTATGTAGGGGGTTGTGATATTTGGCATGTCATTAGATTTCGTTGACCTTATTTTTCGAATTCTGGGTTTCATGTAAATCTTCTGATTGTATGCTGTATAATTATTTACTTTTGTCTAGGATAAAGGCAGAAATAACTTTAGTGTGAATTTTCAAATATGCACAAAATGCGTTAATTGTAATTGGAAACAATTTATCATTATAGTCAAAACCCTATGAATTATCTGCATGAAATTTACATCTTGTTTGTTTCTAGAAATATATTATTTCAAATAACAGAATTAGTGATGGTGGAATTTAATAGCGCTGCTTGTTTTTTTCAGCTTTAGCCTTGTTGCATTTTTAGTTTCATTATATGTGCGTTTGAACTTTGAAGACCCAACAAAATAAGTAAGATAAACCATTCTTTTTTTTAAATGCCTTCAAGTGCACATGTAAACAAATAAAAACCAAAACTTTTACTTCCACTTGACTTTCAACATTTTAAAGAAGATAAAGGGGGAAAAACTCATAGTCAATAAAGACTTACAGCAAGAGCAGCAGTAACTTGTTCCAGTTGTTTTATCATGCTAGAAACAGCAGCAGTCGTGCTTCTTTTGGTTACATACACAAGGTCAGAAAATGGAATTCCCTGAATAAATATTAGAAGAAATCATATGCCATTAATATCACGACTCCAAAGCGACCACTCCATTTTTCAGATAGTAATTTAATTAAATCAGATAGTTAAAGCTAAAATATAATTTAAGGTGATAAGACTAACTTGGAATAAATAAATTGCAATGACACATGGATTTGACATAAATTTAGTGATAACAAACCTAAGAGATTAGCGATTTCGACACATATATTGGTAGCAACCGAAGGCATGCCAGCCTTTCTGAACGCATAACAAGAAAAGTAAATACATCATTTATGCCTGATAACTATTTGAAAGTGAACATCAACGTCCCAACAAAAACAAGGGCGCGAAGGGAGAGCAACTGGATATCTTACAAGTATTCTGAAAAGTAAAGGGGTAAATTTAAATTAATACCTTTGAAATGATGACTATACAATAATTCTGAAATCTTCACACCCTCTCCATCATCCCCTCTTTCCAAGCGTGATAATTCTGCTAAGGATTTTTTTTACATGATTCTCTCCCAAGAGTGTCTCAAGAAAAATAAGGAATGGAGTCATAAATCCTAACCTACATACTACTACAAGATAGAAAGCAGGTGAAATAAATCATATTTTCATACTGAAATTAAAAATGACTACTATGAGTGAACTGATGGTACTAAATTTACATTTCGTAAAGCATGGGAAACGATACGAATGCATCATCCAAAACAAAACTAGGAAAAGGATACATGGCACAACAAAAAATCAAAGAAAATGAGCTACTGTGCTTATAAGGCATGTTTAAATAGATTGTATACCGTAGTTGACTTAGAAATCGAGGCATGAATTTTAACTCAATGTGTGTTTTATGCAACGAAAAAGAGGAGAATCAACATCATATATTTTTTAGTTACTCATACAGAAAGCATCTATGGACATTAAACCGCCTAAAATTAAAACTTATACCTGTAGCTGAAGCACCTTATACCATCTTTGATGCAGCGTAGGAGATCCAGATTCATTTTCTGTAGAGTGAATGGATAAGCAACACCGCTTGTGCCGCACTCACTGCTATGATTTACTACATCCGGCATGAAACCCCTCACCAAAACCCGCATAAGCACTTGACACCCGAACCTTCCCATACGCATGCAAGAAGCTTCAATTCCCTTCCTTCCAAGTGCAAAAGAACAGATTACATTGGACCAAATTGCAAAATCACTTGTTATGAACAGTGCTTGCCACTGTTGCTTACTTGCTTAACTTTGCAACGCAAGCTCCCCCAAGTGCATGCAATTGTACATATTAAGATGGACTTATTTGCAAATCCATGTGCAATCTATAGTGGACCAGAAATTTAAACATAAAAAACAAAGTGGACCAGAAATGATCTTGCCACAATTGGTATACATATTCATACTCAAGTTCAATCCTAATGTCAAGATTGAAGACTAACCCTTTTGAATTCTTCCTACATGTCTTTTCATCGTGTAATAATTTTGACCATAAAATGTATTAAGTATGAATTAATTACAAAATTATATGATTTTTGGTATCATTACATTAAAAAAATAGATGTAATTGTAACATGGTTCGAACCTAAATAATTTAACTTAAGGGGTTAGTCATATGTGTAGCAGACAAAAGGAATTGTACAGATATTTGCATAGCATGAATCCCATAGTAAGAAATGTGGGTTCAAAATTCTTACTTGAGTTCAATAGTCATCCAACTATAACCATCAAGCTATTAAGACAGGTATACGTCCAAATCCAAATACACAGAAATGCACGTAGTTCAGCAAAATGGACGTACCTTTCAACAACGCATGCACATTCCATTGTGCGTTAACCCCAGCCAATATAATCATCATCATAATGAATAAAACATTAACTTTCCTGCTTTAAAAGCAGCACTAGTAAATTTATATTGCTTTCACATCAGGACTTAATGTTCGGAGGAACAGAGACAGTGGCCTCGGAAATAGAATGGGCAATGGCAGAGCTCCTTAAAAGCCCAGAAGACCTCAAAAGGCTCCAGCAAGAACTGACCCCGGTAGTGGGACTGGACCGCAAAGTCTAGGATTCCGACCTCGACAAACTGTCGTACCTCAAATGCGTCATCAAGGAAACACTGCGACTTCATCCACTGATCCCGCTTCTTCTTCACGAAACAGCGGACCTCGACAAACTGCCGTACCTCAAATGCGTCATCAAGGAAACGCTGCGACTTCATCCACCGATCCCGCTTCTTCTTCACGAAACAGCGGAGGACTGCGAGATCTAGGGCTACTCGATCCCCAAAAAATCGAGGGTAATGATCAACGTGTGGGCGATCCGGCGCGACAAGTCCGCCTGGAAGGACACGGACCAGTTCAAGCCATCGAGATTCGCGAAGGGAGGGGAGTACGAGCAAGTAGATTGAGGCAGAGAACGACAACCTGATATTGATTGAGGCGAATACCAAAACCCTGATGTTGATCGAGGTGGAGAACGACACCCTGATATTGATTGACGTGAATGAAACCCTGATATTGATTGCGAGCGATGAAACCCTAACTTGATGGAGAAAGAGAGGTGAAAAATAAGACGAGGAAGGAAAGAAGCGTGATATATGTTTTAAGTGCAAATACGCGTAAATTACAAGTTTATCCTAATCACTTTAAGTTTATTACGAAATCACCAAATGTAGTCACGGTAATAACCGTTATAAATGGTTGTAACGGAAATAACCGTAATAAATTGCTAACGGTTATAACCGTTAGAAATTTGAAGCGGAAAAGTGTTACAAAATGGACTGTTTGGTGTAGTGAGTTTTATCATTTTAAAGGTTTTACATAGTTTTGGCCTTGTAGCCTATGTTTTGAGAGGGTCGAAGGCCTTAATGATTTCAAGTTTCATCAACAATGTTTTGTAAAGCATATATCTTGGCATAAGTATTATGAGTAAAGGACCAATGTCTTCCTTGTCTTACAAAAGATTTTAAGGGTTAAATCATTTACAAAGATGTTGTTTTCAAGGATATATGGATAGGGTATTTAACCCATGATTTTACTAAAAGAATGACTTAAAGATTAGAAAACCAGATAGGACTGGTGTACGGTCACGCCCTATACTTTAGGTAGTAGCCTATACCTAATATAGATCCAAAATTCCAGTGTGTAGGGCTTTGTCATGGGTAAGACTAAAAGAAGGTTACACGCAGAAAGGAATACACGGAGTAGAGATAGGTTATTACTGAGCCCGTAAAACCATTAGTATCAGCTGACCCTAGAAGTAGTAAATTACGGACATACCGTCCAATTTTTCTCTAACAGCAACTTAGAACATTTATTATGTTTGGTAGGCCCGAGTCAGCCATAAGTTTATAGTCAGCCCGATAAAACTATAATGTTTGGACAGATAGTCCACTGATTACCTATTTTGTATACATACATGTTATTATATATTGTTTATTATAACCAGTTTGGTTGCAGGATTTTGATTGCAAAAGATAGCTTTTAAAGGATATTAGTGAGGGGAAACCCGTTCCGCTAGGCAGCATGGTCTCACTTAATATTGATAAATCGAGATGTCATATTATTATTCATACTAGGCTTTATGTCTGACTCGAAGTTTATGTTTTCCCCTTAAATTATCGGGTGCTCAAATATTAATTTGAGTTGATTAAGAGTTGAGGTTTTCAGATTTAGAAGGTTTTAGTGAATAAAACATCCAAAGATGTGTAGGAGGAGATTTAGCTATGTAGGAGACTATCTATTTATCTATTCCACTGTGATTGAATGTTGTATGTAATTGCAGATGTTATGTAAAATCTCATATCTGGAGGCTAAAAGCTAAGCGCTACAGATGTTGCAGTCATCTATAGTATTAACTTCTGGTGACAAAAAACGATAATGCTAATGGCATCCATAATATCAGAAGCACTTGAATATGAACAAAATCACAGATTTCAAAAAACAACATTTTACTGATTACATTTCAAAACAATAATTCATATCCAAGTTATGTAATCCCTTAATGTTTCCCAGATATTGATCAAATATATCAATTACAAAATACGCCAAGGGCAACATATGACGATGCCCCCTTGGTTGATCAGAGTCAATATAGTCATACCTGACTTAATATACACAGCGAAATCAAAGCAAAATAAACTATAACTCCTAATTAGCCATCCGTCAGCCACCTGCTCATCTTCGGAAGCTTTATTCGTCAAAACTGAAACTTGTAAACCTCAACCCTCAGCCTACTCAAATCAATTTTGAGCACCCGAGAGTTTAACGGGAAACAAAAACTTCGAGTCAGACATAAATCCCGGTGTGAATAATACTGCTACATCTCGGATATTTTATGTTAAGTGAGACCACGCCGCTTAGCAGAACGGGTTTCCCCTCACTAACATCCTTTTAAAACATATCTTTTACGAATCTTTTCCTGCAAACAAAACTAGTTAAAATCTGTAAAGCATCATTATGTAAACATACATATCAGGTAATAAATGAACTATCCATTCAAACACTTTAGTTTTGTTTGGCTAACTATTAACCTTTAGCTGACTTGGGCCTACCAGACAATATATCAAAATTTATCTAACATATGTTAGACACTCCTCTTCTGGATGGTCTGTCCTTAACTATCTGTTAAATACTTCTCTTCTAGACGGTTTATCCTTAACTTATCATCTCCCAGGTCACCTGATCCTAATGGTTTGCGGGCTCACCAACCTATCTGTATACAAACATATATTCCTTTCTCTGTGTGTTCATAATTTTAGTCTTACCTATGAAAAAGTCCTACACACTGGAATTTTGGAAAAATTTAGCTAGGGCTAATAGCTAATATATAGGGCGTGCTATACCAGTTCCATATGGTATTCTAATATCGAAGTCATTTTACTTAGGGATGCCATCCCATAATTTTCCTTAAAAACCTTTTCAAAATGATTTAAAACCTTTGAATTAAACTCAAACAAGGAAAATATATATATTTTATGCTTTACTCAAAATCACCTTGCCATGTTATATAAATACTTTACTTTAATTTTAGTTGATGAAAACATTTAAATCTTTTAAAGTACCCCTTTCGAATCCATTGAAAGTGTCCCTTTTGAAACCATTGAAAGTACTTCTTTCTAAACCAAGTAAAACCCTTTATTTAATCTAGGCCGAAAGGCCAAAACCTTCCTTTCGAAACCATTCTCGAAACCCTTTCGAAACCACTAAAAAACCTTCTTTTCCAAAGCTTTAAAAAAAACTTATACATCATCCTCTTTAAAACCTTTAAACATTGCCTTTCGATACCTTAAGAAAACCTTTCCTTTTAATCCTTTCGAAACAACCAGAAAAACCTTCCCTTTCGACTCCTTCGAACCCATTGGAAAACCTTTCTTCAAAACCTTTCGAAAGCATCAAACCATTGTAAATAAAAACCTTTCGAAAGCATTTGGGTTCAATTTAAAGCATGTGGAAACCTTTCGAAACCATTCAAAAATTTACTCCTTCGAAACCTTTGAAAACCGTTTCGGTCGAAACCATTTGGATTATGCCTTCAAGTATAGCAAAAAGATCAAAAACCCATTAAAGTTGAAAGCATTCCTTTTAAAAGCATTCCTAAGTAAAGAAGTGATGGTGTCGAAACCATCCCTTCGAATGCATTAGAGAAGTGGTCAAGTTTAAAAAATAAAGCAATCCTTTCAAAACGAATCTGGGTCGTAATGTAGAAAGAGGAAGTCATGGGTTTTGACTCATTCGAAAGCAATTATTTATAAATAAAGGCACAACCCAATCGAAACCATTTCTTTAAAACCAATTGACCTGGTCGAAAGCCAACCCAGTCGAAAGCTATTCAGTCGAAAGCAAGCATGTTCATTTTCATTTAAAAGCAATGTGTTGCTTCAACCCCTTCAGAACCCCTGGTTTCGACCCTATACCTTCCGCCCATATTCAATTCACTACGTACCAGTTACCTGATACCATATGCATTGGTTTCAACAGTGTTGGAGGCAAAGGTAAGGAGGCGAAAGCCTGGTGTCGAAAACATCGAAACAGTAAAAACTATGTGGATTAGTCCTTTTTAAACTATTACTTTGTACCTAACTTGCCTTGTTTGTCAAATTGTGATTGGTTGCAAGTTTCTCTTTTCTTAAAGTACTGCCGACTTTCCAGAAATGTAAATTTTATTTATTTATAAAAAAACCCCTTCTCCTTTCATAAATATATAAAACATTTAAGTCCCATACCTTAAATAATTTTATATACCCATTAAAATACTTAGGAAAATTCTACAAAAATTCCAAAAAATGACGTTTTATATGTTTTCTAACATATATAAATTTCAGATCCAAATCATTAATTATTTAACCGTAAATAATTTTTAACCCAAAATAACATTTTCTTCACTAGAAAATTTATATAAATTCCATATAAATTTTGAAAATTGAAACCTTTCTCTAAAATATTATTTCTGGTCTATATAAAAATTCGCAAGGCATTTGGATGTCATTTAATAGGGTTTTCACATTAAAACATATCATAAAATCAATATGAACATGCATAAATCATCAACAAGTATATAATATCATTCCATCATTCAAAAACATGGCAAAACATTGCAAATATGTTTGGATTTCCTCTTAAAACTGAAAACAAAACAAATAAGATATGTAAACATTATCACCTTAGCTTTAGAGATTAAGGATGTGAGATTTGAATGAATTTGATGTTGATTAAGCTTCCCCTTTATCTTTCTTTCTCTTGCTCTTGTTAATGGTGGCCTGCCTTAAGCTTTTAAAATTTTGAAAAATGAGAATGAACGTGTATAGAGATACACGGCCTAAGTTTTTTGGGTATAGGAATGTGCCCTTTCCTATTTTACCCCTCCTCTATTTCATTTTAAACTCTTCTTTTAATTCATTGGTTAAATGGCATGGCTACACCTTAATTAAAATCAAATCTCAATCCCTTAATCAACACATTATTTTATTTTATTTAGCTAATTAAACATCCTAAATAATGTTACTAAAAATATGGGGTGTTACATGTTATAAGTATCCATTTTATAACGCTGATCATCCGAGGGGGCATCTTCATATGTCGCTCTTGGCATATTTTATAGTAATTATATTTATCTGAATCTAAACAACGTTATGGGATTATGTACTGAATATGAAATGCTGATCTGAAATGTAATGAGAAAAGTTGTTTTGAAATTGTGTTTGAAATATTTCATATTCTTGTGCTTCAGATATTATGGATACCATTAACACTACCGCATTTTGTTATCGGAAATTAATACTATAGATGATTGCAGCATCTATAGCGGTTAGTTTCGGGCCTTAAAATGGGGGATGTTACATAAACACAACAAAATTACCAAACAAGTATTATAGCAGCATCATACACATAGTACAATCATCACATAACCATAACAAAGTAAAAAAACATGAAATTGAGTATCCACGTGAACATAAGACTAATCATTTTAGATAAACATCCACTTTAGGAATTTTAATTCGTTTTCAAAACATGGGAAAGTTTAGATTAGATCAAAATCATGTTTTAACTTTAAAACCATTTCAAAAACACATATGAATACGATAGTAGTAATCATTACACAGTGAGAGACACAAATCACTCACCTAAGGGTCCAAATGCACACAAACCAAGGAGAATCCAAGATGAAAGTGAATCACATGAACTCCAATGCACTCTAACAGTAATTTGTGATCACCTTGCCGATCTCCTTGTTAATCCCTCTTTGATTACTTATTTTGGCTAAGTAAGGTTTTGAGTCTCATTTTGGCTAAGGGGATAATTAATGGAGGTTGGAATATTTTTAGGAAGTGCGGAAATGATTCGGGGGTGTCCCATTAGGTCATATCAATTCAAATCCTGAAATGGTTAATGGGGTCAATTTGGCCTTAGTTTGATACCGACTAATCCATCCAAAAAATGTCTACCTTCAAATGGTTATATCTCCTAAATAGTAAAGCCACAAATTTATCATAACCACTATACGAAAAGAGAAATCATCATATCATTCATTTGGAAATAGTCACAGACCCTAACTTAGCTCCTACCAAAAGTTGTAGGCCTTACAAGATTTCAAGGACAAAATCATCTAATAAAATAACTAAGGATCAAAAATGTCACTACTCAATATTACCTAAAGTGATAACCACATACGACCAAAAATGGATTTCAAAAAATAATATTTTACGATCCGCCGATACTTAACATACGGTTGTTAGATGAAGCCATCACTTTACTTCCTTGCGTTGATCCCGAAGTAGATCTCTAGGTTTCTCATTCGAAACTCATATTGTTCCTTCATCATCAAATTGAACATCGTCGTCCATACACAATAAAATAAGCACCCAGAACATTAATCGAACAACCATTGCATGCACCTCGAAAATTGTGCAAAATCACAGGATTAAAAAGTGATCGGCACCGATCAAAATTGGTGTTATCAGCACCAGTAAAAAACGACCAACACTTAGCCAAATTTGAATAAATGTTTTGGTGGCCAAGCCAGTTCATCGTCCATCTTGTATCCCAAAGCAAGATCCTTTCACACTCGAGTCGAAGCAGCGTATCCTCGAAGTCTTCAAACGTGCACTTTCAATTATGGTCGGTGGTCACAAAACCGTTCAGTGGTGTAACTTCACCGTGTTTTTGAAGCAAAACCTAGAGTTTCTCATGCCTTAGTCTTAAGTAGCTGTAATATCTCCATGAAGCCTCACACACCTATACCCCAAACTGTTTGGGGGTTACCACTCCACCAACGACACCTTCTCTATTTGGCTATAACTTCATCACCTTAACTCCAAACATCATGTGATCAAAACCATAGCACCTATACACCATATCAAACCTTCTCCCATCGATTGCTTTTAATTTTGAGACCCCACCGACCGGTTTCCCACTTAATGAACATTAATCAATCCAAACACTCAAATGTGCCAAATATGCATCAAAACAACTCATTATAAGCATAAAATAACATACATACAATATACCAATCAACACATCTTAGAATCAAGTATTTATAATACCCAAATCAAGCCATATAAGAAAACGATGATTTGTTTGATTAGATAGCCAAAAATGAATTAAAATAAACATTTAACCTTTAAATTCATTTTGAATCAATGATAGGTTTAGATCTATCATAAAACACGTTTTAAAATATGAAATTTTAAGAACACATTTTTTTACTATATTAGCAACCATAGTAAGTGAGAGACACAAATTACTCACCATTATCCCAAAATGCACACAAATCAAAGTTGATCCGAGATGAACAGTAATTGGCTCGAATTCAAATGCACCCAAACAATAATTAGTGAATCGCTTACTAATCCCCTTGCTAATCTCTTCTTAATTAGTTGATTTAGCTAAATAAAGTAAGGATTTAGGTTGCTTTTCGCTAAGGAGATGATTAATAGAGGTTTAGAATAGTTTTCTGGGTAGACTAGGGGCTATCCGACCTGCTCCTACTAGCTTAAATCCTGAAATGGGTTAATAGGATACACATGGGCTTTGTCTAATGACCGGCTAATCTGTCCAAAAACTTTCAAATTCAAATGAGCATATCTCATAAACCTTAAGTCCAAAAACTTATTGTGACAACTCTACGGAAAGAGAAACTATCATATCTTTCATTTTGAAGTGGTTTCAGACCCTACTTCGATTCATATCAAAAGTTGTAGGCATTACAAGTTTTTAGGGTCAAAACCATCCAATAAAGTTTCAAAGGGTCAAAATATCACTACTCAACATTACCCAGAGTTATAGCCTCATACAGCCCAATTTGGATTATTAAAATAATACTTTACGATCTTCCGATATGTAAAATACCGATGTTACACTCTCCCTCCTATCCTTGAAATCCCGTCAAACAAGGTAAGGTTAAACAATATAGTTGCCTTATATGCCTAAAAATAATAAGCAATCATAACTAGCATCCATCAAACATGCACATACAAGCAAGCAAATACAATCTATACCTACTTTAGCATGCAAGGTACTAAACTACTCTACACGAAAGTAAATGTGATAAACAGAAATTCTTACCATGAAAAGAGCTCTAGATAAGCAGTCTCATGGTTTCCTTAGTCTCTAAGGAGCAGTCGCTCTCACTTTCGTCCCCATTAGACCTTCACCAACTTCATTGACTTCCTTCTATGTTGCTTTTTAGCTTGTCGAACTATATGAATATGCTTACGAGGTCTCGAAGCTTCTAGTTTAATTCCGATGGTCCATTGTCAACACTACGCTTGAGTTATGCACATACTTCAGCAGATGAGAAACTAGGAACACATTGTGCACCCCCACCATCTTCTGAGGTAAGTCGACTCTATAAGCTAGGTTCTCAATCATATCAAGTATCATAAAAGGACCTACAAATCTTGGGGTCAACTTCCTCTTAATTCCGAATCAAACAGCATTCTTCAACGGAGAGATCCTAACAAACACCATATCACCGATAGAGAACTCCAAATCTCGACGTATCATATCAACATAGCTCTTCGTCTATTTTTTCATTCCTTGCCGAATGATCTTGGTCTCTCCGAAGTATCTCTAATTACATCTGGCACTAGTATCACCTTCTCGTCCGTTTTCCACCAACAAAAAGGAGCATTGCATGGGTGGCCATATAGTGCCTCAAGTAGTACCATACCAATACTAGACAGGTAACTCTTCTTGTATGCGAACTCAACAAGATGCAAATGATCGTCCCATAAGCCTCCAAAGTAAAGTATGCAAGCTTGAGATCCCCCAAGATATGATTCACTCTCTTGGTCTATCCATTTTTTTGAGGGTGATAAGCTATACTTAGATGCAACTTCATCCTAATGCATCTTGTAACCTCTTCTAAAATATGCTAGTGAATAATGGGTCTCTGCCGCTTATAATGCTCTTCGGACAACTTCACATACAACTTGGCCAACTTCGATGTTGTTTTAATAGACTTTATAGTTATGAATCGAGCACTCTTCATCAATCTATCAACTATGACTCAGATGTTATCATACTTTCCTTTTGTCCTTGGCAGTCTATCGATATTTGTTTCGACTTCCACTCGGAGCGGTTATAGGAAACCACTTGGCTTCTTCTACTCAACCTTCACTAGCTGACAGTTCATACACTTCGAGATCAATGCCCTGATATCCTTCTTCATCTCTTCCCAAAACAATGTCTACTTCATATCATGATACATTTTGTTACCTCTAGGATGTATAGTTAATCTCAAATAATGGCACTCGAGTAGCACCTCATCCCTTATCCCATCAATGTCGGTAATAAATAATCTCCCATCTTTGTAGAGCCAACCATCTCGATCGAGTCTGTAATGCCTCATCTCCTCGGACTCTACTCCCTGCTCGCTCTTAGCAATGATCTTTACTAATCTAGCATATCATCTTTGACTAGCTTCAATCCGCTCTATCAGAGCAGGTCTGATCGTCAAGCTTGCCAACATCTACGACTCTAGCTCGCATCTCGCAGAAGCCATAGCCAGCAATATACTCAAGCTTCTTCCACTCTAGGAACATTGCTTCCAGGATGGCATGCCTCCTACTCAAAGCATCAACAACCGCATTGTCCTTCCCAAGCATATAGGAAATGTCAAAGTCATGGGAGTCCAAGTACTCCAACCAGACAAAGATTAAGGTCCTTATGTGAGAAGAGGTACTTCAATGATTAGTGGTCGCCAAATAACTCAAATGTCTATATTAATAGATAGTGCCTCTAAATCTACAGTGCAAACACGATTGCTACCGCCTCCAAATCATTGGTCGGGTATTTCCTCTCATGCGGTTTAAGTTATCTACTCGCGTAAGCAAAAACCTACACTTTTGCATCAATACAGCTCCTAGTTTTGTATATTGTTTCCTGGAGATTTGACCAGGCAACTAAGTACTCGGCATTATCATACTGTTCGGCATTTATGGGTCATTCGGCATCCATACCGTTCGGCTCAATTGGGTTGTTCGGCATCTCGTTGCGCTCGGCATCCACGAAGCACTTGGCATTAGCAAGCGCTCGGCATCCACGAAGCGCTCGGCATTAGCAAGCGCTCGGCATCCACGAAGCGCTCGGCATTAGCAAGCGCTCGGCATCCAAGAAGCGCTCGGCATCCAGGAGTGCTCGGCATCCAAGATCGTCCGGCATCTATGGGACGCTCGGCACGCAAGAGCATTCGGCCTTAAGAGACGTTCGACATTGTATATTGTCCGGCATCTGTGAACGTTCGGCATAAGAGGTTTGCTCGGCATTTGAGTCCGTCCGGCATCCAAAGACTGTTCGGCATCCCGAGAATGTTCGGCAGCCAGAGGTGATCGGCATTCATCCAACCTCAGTCAACTTCAGCCATTGCTCGGCATACACTCCCCACTCAGCACCTCACTTCATTCGGCATGAAGATGGTCGTTCGGCACAAATACTTCCTATGGCATTCAGAGTGTTCGACCTCACTTCGATCGGCATAAGGAGATCGTTCGGCATTCATACCCTGTTCGGCATTTAGCCGTTCGACATATTTGGGTCGGCACAAAGAGTTACTCCATTTAGGTCGAGGTACTCAGCTACCAGGCCCACCAGGGAAGTCCAACCCATCTTTGTCTATAAATAGAGGGGCAGGGGCACAGTGAAAATGACCTTTTTTGAGAGAACACTAGGGAGACTCTGCCACATTCAAGACTCATCCTCTTTACTTAGCAATTGTATTCAAGTAATTGGCAAACGGATTGTATCTGTAATCAATTATTTAGAAAAGCAATAAAGATTAACCTCAAAGTGGACGTAGGCAGTTACGCCGAACCACTATAAATTTGGTGTTCTCGTCTTTGCATTCAATTTACCATATTGTTCTTTGTTTAAATTTACTTTCATCATTTATCTCTCTACACAATCTTTCTTAACGAGGTTAGTGACCAATTTTGGTGCTATCACTTTGGTGCTTTCACTGAGAATCAAATTCTCAGACCTCAAGGATCTGCTTTGAAGCTACTGGATTGAATAAATCCCCCAAAGAAGATCCGATTCATTCGCAGGACGTCCGTTGATCCTACTCAGAGATCATACCTATAACTCTACAATATCAAGACCACGTACCAGATCAGCCTCTCATAATGCAGAAGCCCATGAGACTGCTAGCGTACAACAAGCAGGACCTAGCAATCAACAACCAATTCTCAGTGCAGGGACTACCGCCCAGGACCAAATGCCGGTTGTCACCAGAATAGAGTTCAACGGCTTGATGAGAGAACTCAGGGAAAGCAGGAGACAACTCGGAGAGCAGATGCAAGCCAATGCCAACCTCATGGCACAACTCACTCAACAACAGGATCAGAATGCTGGGGGCAATCACGCTCCTTATTCTTCATCCAACAGCTCAACTTCGTCCGATGAACCTCCCCGGCGTAGATGCCGTAAGACTGAAACTATGCAGACAGGCGCTGCTGTCCGAACAGCTGGAGACCGTGACCAAGCAGGAGCTGGAAACTTAGGAGCTGGAGTGCAGGTGGAGGCTGGAGGCCCGAATCGTTAAGATGCCAATGATGTCGAACCTCAAGATGCACATTTGGCAGATCGCCAGTAGAGGAGGCATCAGCCTGATCAATCACGTAGAACAGACTCCAACCTTCCACCTTCCATACAAACGCAGACCTGACAGCCATGATCAGACAATTGATGAAAGAGAATCAAGGCTTATCAAATGATGATTGGGGAGTGTCAAGAAGTCATACTCCGTTCATGGACATTGTTCTACAGGCAGCGTACCCCAGAAAGTTTAGTATGCCAACTATCCCGGCATATGAAGGAAAGACTGATCCCAGACAGCATGTCATGAGGTACGAATGGATGATGGATTCAGCTAGAGAAAATGATGCAACCAAGTGCAGGTGCTTTCCAATAACTTTATCTGGGATCGCTACCATGTGGTTCACCCGACTTCCTCCGCGGTCCGTATCCAATTTCGTGGAGTTGGCGAAGAAGTTTATAGAACAGTTCAGGATACACACTACTCGTTCAAAGGACGTGATGTCTCTATCAAGTGTAATCCAGGCTCCTGGGGAATCGTTGAAGGAGTATTTGCATAGATTCCATGTTGCGGCAACCGAAGTCAGCAATCCCAATGATCATGCAATTCTTAGTGCTGTGATGCGAGGCGTGGATTCAGATTCAGAGTTTGGAGACTGGCTGGCAGGAAAACCTCCGACTACGCTAGAGCGTTTTTACTCAAAGGCACATCAGTTCATAAGAAGAGAGGAAGCCAGGTGGGTAAGGCGAGATAAGGCACTGGGACCTATCCAGGAGTCCGTGAAAAGCAACATTGCTGTGAAGCAGTCCGGAGACAACTCGGGAAAAGTTCAAGTCAATGTCCAGAACAAGCCCGGGCAACCTAAGGAATCCGGAGGAAGAAATCAAGGGAAGAAGAGAGAAGCGGGGAAGTGGAAGCCGAGAATTCCAACCTACAACGAATATACCCCGCTGAATGCATCTCTTGAGAACATTTACCTATCAACCTGCAATAACTTTCAGTACAGAAAGCCACGTCCAAAGGAGTCTACCGAAGAACAAAAACGGACTGGGAAATACTGCCGCTTCCATGAGACTTATTGGCACAATACGGAAGAGTGCATGCACCTACACGACGCTATAGAGAAGCTGATTAGGAAGAAAAAGTTACAGGGGTTTGTAAAGAATCCACAGGAAGGAGGACAGGGAACGTCCAATCCAGGTCGTGCACCAGCTCCGCGTCATCCCAAGGAGCCTGCCTGGACTGTAGGCAGACTAGTTATAAACACGATCATCGGCGGGCCTCACCCTGCGGATAAGAACTGGCAACAGATGGAGCGGTATGCTAGTTCCCTGAAGCACGCAGGTTTCGAGTGTTGTTCCAACATAGAGGATGGGACCCCTGCTAAATAGCTGCGCATGATGACAGACGATATAGTATTCAGGAGCAGAGATGCTGATCAAGTAGAGGCTCCTAATCGACCCGATGGTCATATCTACGACAATCGGGCTGGTGTATGTAAAGAGAATTTTGATTGATTGTGGAAGTTCAGTCAATATCATCTTCAAAAAGGCTTATGACCAGATGAAGATGGAGACGAAGGATTTGAAACAGTCTTAAGCTTGCATACATGGTTTAATGGCGCAGCGACCGATGCAGTGGGATATGTTGAGTTACCAGTTGAACTGGGACAAGGTGAGCGAAGGAGGGTACGAATCCTACCTTTCGTAGTTTTGGATGTGGATTCTCCGTACAATGTGTTCTTGGGTCGACCGGCCCTGGCTGAGTTTAGGGCAGCATTAGCCTCGTGGTGCTTGACTTTGAAGTTTCCGACTGACAAAGGAGTTGGTGTTGTTCATGGTGACCAGGCAACTGGTCGTGCATATTATGTGGCTGAGCTCCGAGAGGCCCATCGGAGGGAGAAAGGAAAGGTTGCAGACAATCCCGTCCGCATCCATAATACCGACAGTTGACAAGTAATGCCCAAGCCCTGGCTCGGGCGTGATTCTCGGATCTTCAGAGACATAAATTCGAGAGATGACGATGAGAAATCCAGGGAAGAAAAGGCCGTGCCGGCTGAATTGACAATTGACATTTCAGTCAGCCGAGACGATCCATCGCGGGTACTGAAGATCGGATCACAACTCAGCCCCACAATGACTGAAGATCTCAGTGATGTCCTCCGAGCGAATCTTGATGTTTTTGCTTGGACACATTCTAACATGTGTGGGATTTCTCCTGCTATTACGAGTCATATGTTGAACATAGACCCGAAGTATGTCCCGGTTAAACAAAAGAGGAGAGGGATGGACCTGCAGAGGTCCGCTGCTCTCAGAGAGGAGGTGGACAAACTCAAGGCCAATGGGTTCGTCCGCGATGCCCTCTACCCTGAATGGGTATCAAACCCCGTGCTGGTGAAAAAGACGAACGGGAAATGGAGAACTTGCGTAGATTATTCCGGTTTGAACAAAGCGTTCCCCAAGGACAGTTTTCCATTGCCTCAGATTGATCAGTTGGTCGACTCCACTGCAGGACACGAGTTGTTGTCATTCATGGATGCGTAGTCGGGATACAATCAAATCCCGATGCACATTTCGGACCAATAACACACCAGTTTCGTCACAGACGTTGGGCTATATTGCTACGTAGTAATGCCTTTCGGATTGAAAAACGCGGGAGCGACCCATCAACGTTTGGTGAATCGAATGTTCAAAGACCAGATTAGTAGAACGATGGAAGTCTATGTGGATGACATGCTCGTGAAGTCACGACAGTCAAACGACCACATTCGAGACTTATCAGAGATGTTCGATATACTCAGATATTATGGGATGAAGATCAACCCTCTGAAGTGTTCCTTCGGCGTTGCGTCGGGGATGTTTTTGGGATTCATTGTTAATGCCAGGAGAATTGAAGCGAACCCAGAAAAGATCCAGGCTATTCGAGATGTGCAAGTGCCCAAAACTATAAAATAGGTGCAAAGCTTGAATGGAAAGGTGGCTACGCTGAGTCGATTTATATCCAGAGCCACGGACAAGTGCATTCCTTTCTTCGATATAATAAAGAAAGGGAAGAGGAATTTCGAATGGACATCCAACTGTGAGGAAGCGTTCTGAGATCTGGTGAGGCATTTAGAGAGTCCTGCAGTGCTGTCAAAACCAGTAGACCAGGAGATGTTGTATGTATACTTGGCTGTATCCCCGCATGCAATAAGCGCGGCTTTGGTTCGCGATGAGGACCGAGTCCAAAAGCCGGTGTATTAAGTTAGCAAACGTTTAACGGGGGCAGAAAGAAATTATCCTAAAATTGAGAAATTGGCCTATTGCTTGGTGATTGCATCACGTAAGCTGCGTCCATACTTTCAAGAACACTCAGTCAGTGTCTATACCGATCAGCCCTTACGGCAGGTACTCCAACGACCAGAAACTTCTGGAAGGATGTTAAAATGGAATATCGAGTTGAGTCAGTTCGATATTACCTACCTGCCACGAAGAGCCATACAAGGGCAAGCATTAGCAGATTTCATCGCTGAGTTTACTGTATATGACGAACCAGATAATCATAGTGTCATTCCCCCCATTCGATGGAAATTGTACACCGATGGGGCATCAAACGACCGTTGCTCCGGGGCTGGTGTAGTTCTCGTAACTCCAGAAAACCGATCGATTTGTTACGCTTTGAAGCTCAATTTCCCAGTTACGAATAATAAAGCAGAATATGAAGCACTGATTGCTGGCTTAAAACTCATTGGAGAACTCGGGGTTAAATCAGTTGAAATCTTTTGTGACTCGCAGTTGGTGGTCTACCAAGTGCGGGGAGATTACCAAGCAAGGGGACAGAAGCTTGCTATGTACCTTGTTCTGGTTCAGGAACTATTGTCGAACCTCGAACGTTATGACATTTCGCATGTGTTGGGCGTATTCTCACCACCGAACCAAGGCCCTACCGAACCACTCCCTACCGGACCACTTACTGCCAAGCCAAGGCCCTACCGAACCACTCCCTACCGAGTCAATCACCTACTCCCACCACCGGACCAACCCATTTCTCCACTCACCACCGGACCAGGGCAACGCCGGACCAACTCGCTTCCAAAGCCTAGCCGAATCAACACCAATCCTCTATTACCGGATCAATCCACGCCACCACCCATGGCCGAACCAAAGCACTACCGAACCAACATTGCTAGGCCAGATTGCATCAGCCCAGGCCCACCAGCAGCTACATACATCCAAGACCCCTACCCCCAACCTCACTCTATAAATAGAGGGGCAAGGGTACAACAATGGCAGACAAGTTGGAGAGCTCAAGAACGGACAGAACTTTCAAACAACTTTCATACACTTGTAATCAAAGCTTTGTACTTGTAATCTGAACAGTAAAGGAGAATAAGATATAAAGTGGACGTAGGCACATTCTGGCCGAACCACTATAAACCTGTGTGTCTTTTACAGTTTAGTCCCTGCTTTTTACATATTTGCATAAAGTATCCAGATCACTAAGAACAACAGAAAATCGACTAAATCATACGACTTGGAGGTGTTTGCCCATTTTTTGTGCAAACATTTTCGGTGCTTTCACTGAGAAACGAACTCCAGACTTCAGCTTCTCCCACATAATTTTCTTCCTAACAACGTCGCTCATTGCTTGGAAGACATGCCTCCCAAGCAGAAGAAAGATGTTAACAAAGGAAAAAACATCGCAACCAGCAGTATTCCAGATCCAGTGGTCATAGATCAAGTAAATCATCCCATTCCAACAGCGGTACCAAATGGAGGTCAGGCAAATCCGACAACCCCTGCAACGGGACAGCCGGCAGCCATTACTAGGGCAGATCTAGACAGGGTTGTGGCTGAAGTGACTAACCGCTTCACATCCCAACAGGAAGCCTTGGTGGACCAACTCATGTCACGCTTAAGGGATGCTGAAGAGTCCAACCGCAACACTGAATCATGGGGTGAGTCCCAGTCTGGAGGATCTCGGAGGCAACAAAGATCTTCCTTCTTCAAAGAAGCTAACGACAGAAGCGGCCATGGTAGGAGCCGAGGCCGAACTCATTCCGAACGCCGACCCGAGGAAACGCTTGGAACCGAACCCAACGGGGGAGGAACTAGGTGGAGGTCAACTGTAGTTGAGCCTGTCATGCTGCCTAACCATGGAAACACCAATGAACGGGGCCAAGCTAGAGTCCAGCCCGAAGTTGGACCCGAGGAAGTGCTTAGATCAGAACCCAGCAGGGGAAGATCAAGGCAAGGGCCAGCTGTGGCTGACCCTAGCATGCTCCCAGAAGACCAAAGACAGCCACTGGAAAATATTAGGAATGATAGACGATACCATCCCTACAGGTCATCTGGACGGAATCAATCCCACAGAGAAGAACCGAACTCATTTCTATCTGCTCCAAATTCTGATGAAAGGATGGCACGCTTGTTCAGAGAGTGCGTCCAACGGGATCAAAGAGATCGAGGGATAGGCGCTAGGGTAACCAGCCCTTTCGCCTGCAATATCGAGATTGCCATCACTCCCCGAGAATGGAAAATGCCAACAATGGAACCTTACAAGGGAACCTCTGACCCCGTTGTACACTTACAGAGATACACACAGCATATGCTCATGAGCGGAGCAACAGAGGGAGTATTGTGCAAATGCTTTCCACTATTCTTAGCAGATCTAGCTACCTCCTGGTTCTGCCATCAACCCCAAGGATCCATCAGCTCATGGGAGATGTTGAAAGAAAAGTTCATCAGCCAGTTCCGCATTCATGTGGAGCAACACAAGGACGCTTATTCCTTATCCAGTATCAAACAAAAACCTAGAGAGAAAGTGCAGCAATATCTAACCCGATTCAATGCCGCAGCGGCCGCAGTCCAAGATGCCGATGAGAAGCTTATCTTAATGGCCCTCTGTAGTGGGGTGCATCTGGATACTAAATTTGCTAGAAGATTGACAAAAGAAAAACCAGCTACTTTACCCGATTTCTTCCATGAGGCTAGGAAATATATGAGACTTGAAGACGCTGCCACCGAGGGGCAGTCAGGACAACAAAATAAGGCAGCTCACGGCAACACGCTCACTGTAGCAAAGGACGTTCGAAGAAATGACTCTAGAGACAATGCTGGGGGCAAGAAGGGAGAAAAGCGTCTATATCGGCCAGGACCGAGATTTGACACTTACACCCCTTTGAATGAAACGATCGAAAACATCTTCCTGGCCACTCAAGACGAAGTTAAATAGAAACGCCCCCCGCAGAAGAAGGAATCAGATAACGCAATTAAGTCTGGAAAATTCTGCCGCTTCCACGAATCCCATGGGAATGATACCAATGAATGCCATCATCTTTGGGACTTGATTGAAGAACACATCAGAAGAAGGAGACTAGAACGCTATGTAAAAGGTCAGAACAGGACTCCAGTTCCTGCCAATGAGAACCCAAGGCTACCCTCCCCAGAAATAGGCAAAGGAAACCGCAACACCAGCGGCTCCAGTCAAGAGAAGATAGTGGTCCATACCATCTCGGGAGGGCCACACATCGCCGACGGAAGCTGGGCAGAGATGGAAAGGTACGGAAAGTCACTTAGAAACAATGAAGAATGCATCAATTATATTATAGAAGAACACCACCCGAAGCAGATAGAGAATGGTGACATCACATTCAGTAGGCGTGACCTGGAGGGAAGGCAGTACCCTCACACGGATCCCATGGTTATCTCTGCCCGGCTCGGTCCAACCGAAGTTTTCCGAATTCTAGTAGACACTGGAAGCTCAGTGAATATCCTATTCAAGTATGCCTTTGAAAAAATGAAGCTGTCCTTAAAGGATGTTCTTCCCTGCAATAAACCACTACACGGTTTCACAGGAAATGCGAAGATGCCCCTCGGGCGACTGGACCTCTTTGTTGAAATTGGAAGTCATCCCCGCTCCGTTGTGCGGAAACAAACATTTGTGCTGATAGAAAACCACTCGGCCTACAACGCCTTCTTAGGAAGACCAGCCTTGTCTGACTTCCAAATTGTCCTGGCCCCATGGTGCCTGAAGATGAAATTTCCAACGGACAATGGAATAGGGGAAGTAGAGGGAGACCAGGACATTGCTCGAGATTGCTATGTAACTGAACTTCGCAATAACCGCAGGAAGGATAAAGGGAAGAGTGCAGAGATTGCCCTCTGCACGAAAAGTTTGCAAGCATAGCAACTAAAGAAAGCCCCTCCTCTTCGATATACCAGTGACCCTTTCAATGAATTAGACCCCAGGGACAAAGAGGAGGAGGCCACCGCCGAGCCTGCAGAGGCCATGGAATTTGTATCTGTGGACGGACACGACTCGAGTAGACTATTGAAAGTCGGGTCCCAACTAAAAGCAGAATTGAAGGAACAACTCATTGATTTTCTCTGCCACAACTTGGATGTATTTGCATGGACGCACGCTGACATGACTGGAGTCTCCCCAGACATAGCATGCCACGTACTAAACATCGATCCTACCAAGGCGCCAGTAAAACAGAAAAAGAGAAGTATGGGGGCAGAACGATCAGCGGCCCTCGATGAAGAAGTAAAGAACCTACTTGCCAATGACTTCGTACGAGAAGCCATCTACCCAGAGTGGATCGCTAACCCGTTGCTAGTAAAGAAGGCTAATGGGAAGTGGCGAACATGCATTGACTTCTCCAACTTAAATGACGCCTGCCCGAAGGATTGCTTCCCACTTCCCCGAATCGATCAGCTTGTGGACAGCACAGCCGGGCACGAACTCTTATCTTTAATGGACGCATACTCAGGATATAACCAAATTCCTATGCATGCTCCTGACCAAGACCACACTAGTTTCATCACTGACCAAGGATTGTACTGCTACAAAGTAATGCCTTTTGGACTTAAAAATGCAGGAGCCACCTATCAGCGTCTCGTCAACAAGATGTTTGCGGGGCTAATAGGACAAACTATGGAAGTTTATGTGGACGACATGCTGGTAAAGTCAATGAAAGCCGACGATCACGTAAGGCACCTGGGCGAGATGTTTCAAGTACTTCGCCAATATGGAATGAAGCTGAATCCTCTAAAGTGCTCCTTCGGAGTATCATCAGGAAAGTTTCTGGGATTCATCGTCCATGCCAGAGGAATTGAAGCAAATCCTGAACAAGTCCGAGCTCTGAAAGATATCAGGATACCTTCTACCCGGAAAGAAATGCAAAGCCTAAATGGGAAGGTGGCCGCCCTGAGCAGATTCATCTCTAAAGCAACTGACAAATGCATCCCCTTCTTCGAGGCTCTAAAGAAAGACAAAGGAAAGTTTGAATGGACTGACGAATGCTTAACAGCTTTCCTTAACTTAATCGAACACCTCCAGAGACCACCAGTACTCTCAACTCCGAACAAAGGCGAAGAGCTATACCTATACCTTGCTGTGTCATCTCATGCTCTAAGCGCCGCCTTGGTGAGAGAAGACAAACGCACGCAGCGACCAGTATACTTTGTAAGCAAGAGGTTTACAGGGGCGGAAGCCAGATATCCTAAACTTGAGAAACTAGAGTACTGTTTACTAATCACATCACGGAAACTGTGTCACTATTTCCAATCTCATTCCATCAGAGTTCTGACCGATCAACCGCTAAAGCAGGTACTCCATCGTCCCGACACTTCTGGGCGACTACTTAAATGGTGCATTGAACTAAGTCAATATGATATCACCTACCATCCTCGCACCGCCATCAAGGGACAAGCCATGGACGATTTCATTGCCGAATTCACTACCAACGAAGGTAAGGAGCAATCGGAAATAGCGGAAAACATCAAGTGGAATCTCTTTGTGGATGGAGCGTCAAACGAACAAGGCTCGGGGGCAGGTGTGGTAATAATCACTCCCAGGGGAAATAAGCTACACTATGCTCTAAAGTTGGAATTCGCTGCCACCAAAAACGACGCAGAGTATGAAGCGGTGATAGCAGGATTAGGACTTGCCTTAGAGATTGGAGCAAATTCTTTATGTCTTCATAGTGATTCTCAACTTATTGTAAATCAAATACTAGGAGAATTTCAGGCTCGAGAAGAACGACTCACAACATATCTAAAGAAGACCAAGCTGCTTCTCGATCAATTGGATCACTATCTAATCAAACACATCCCTCGGGAAGAAAACCAAGAGGCCGACGGATTGGCAAAGCAAGCTAGCATGAGAGACGACACTATTTCTGGAGCAGTGGCCATCTCAAAGCAACTGACCCCAAGTTTCGAGCAGGTGAATCTGATAGCAGCAATCAGAGAGGAAACTGGATGACTCCCATCCAAAAATACTTACAAGATGGCACACTGCCCGACAAGCTTAATGAAGTCAAGAAAATCTTGAGGAGAGCTTCCCGCTACACAATACAAGAAGGCACCCTTTATCAGCACGGCTTCTCTAACCCCTTATTAAGGTGTGTCGTCGGAAGGGAAGCAAAGGAAATCTTATCCAACATCCATCAAGGAAGCTGCAGAGATCACACTGGAGGGAAAACTCTGGTAAAGAAGATACTCCGATATGGATATTTCTGGCCCACCTTAAACAAAGACGCCTTAGACTTCGTCAAAAAATGTGACAGATGTCAGAAATTTGCTAAGATTCCGTGGCTACCAACAACTGAGATTACTCAAATGACCATCCCTTGGCCCTTTGCAGTATGGGGAATTGACTTGATTGGCGAACTGCCAATGGGCCGAGGCGGAGCCAAATATGCTATAGTGGTAGTCGACTATTTCACCAAATGGGTGGAAGCAGAACCCCTAAATAAAGTATCTTCAGTAAAAGTTATTAACTTCTTGATCAAAAATGTTCTATGCAGGTACGGAGTCCCACTTAAAATCATATCGGACAATGGACTTCAGTTTGACAGTGAGGAGTTCGCCAACTGGTGCCAAGAGCACGGAATTCACAAAAGCTTCTCATCTGTAGCTTATCCCCAGGCAAACGGACAAGTCGAAGCCGTCAACAAGATTCTCAATACTCTAATCAAAAAGAAACTCGAAAAGTCAAAAGGCGCTTGGGTGGATGAACTTCCTACGGCACTGTGGGCCTATCGCACATCTTTCAGAACATCAACGGGGCATACTCCTTTCTCTTTGGCATACGGATCGGAGGCTATGCTCCCAGTTGAAACTATAGTGCCTTCCTACCGTAGGATCCACTATAACCCAGAAGAAAATGAAGAACTCCTTCACATGTCTTTGGATCTAATTGAGGATAGAAGAAATGATGCAGCCCTCAAAGCAGCAGCTCAGAAGAAAAAAGTGTCAACGCAATACAACTCCAAAGTCAAGCATCGTAGCTTACAAAAAGGAGATCTTGTCCTCAAGCGAATCTTCCCGCGCCCCGGAACAATAGATCCAATCTGGGACGGACCATATGTAATTCACAAAGATCTCCACAACGGAGCTTATATTTTGTCAACAGTGGACGGAGAGGTGTTCCAGAGGGCATGGAACATCCAACACCTTCGTCGATACTTTTCTTAACTTGTACTGCCCATATGAAGTGAATTAACAAAGAGAATCAGTGGACGTAGGCATTTTCATGCCGAACCACTTTAAAAACTTGTCTCTTTTTAACTTGTTCCTTTATATCTTGGCTGCTTGTTAACCTTATCCTTTTCTGTTGAATGAAATCCTATGTAATGGCATTTCCCTTCAAGACACATCACAGTGCGACTTCACCTGGACAATACCTAACAGGTAATATGCGAATCTATACCCTCGCCAATGAGACACTTTTGCTCCAGCATCCCTCTGCTGCGGGTTAACTCATTGCTCGCGATCGGCCCTTAAAGCCAACTGTAATGAGCCGATTATAAGCCACCGAGTAGGCCGACTATAGCCTAGGCAGCTCATTACGGCGTTCGGCTCGCCGGCAACTGTGAACCTACTTTAAGCCCCAACATAAGGTGTGGCCAGCCAGGGGTAGTTCACGGTTGACGATCGGCACCCACGCTAGCCGGCCACGGTAAATCGAATAATACCCACGATTATGGGCCATAATGGCCCGAGTAGTTACTGTGCGCGATCTCGGCTCCGAGTGTCTTAAGTACGGCTGTGGTAAAAAAGATAAACTCCCCCCGGAGGCATAAGATGGGTGACAAATGTCTCCAAGACCCACAACTAGGGAAAGTGACTACAAAACCCGTTTGCCTCGAACTTAAGCACATCGCAGGCCTTCCGTGATTGGAAGTTTTACTTTTTCTTATATTTCTATCTTATTTAAAAACTTTCCTCCTATCCTATATAACGATCCCTAAGGTACATGACACAAAGTAGGAGACGCTCACCAATGGGGATAAGAACTCACAATGGGATGACAGGTCAATCAACTACATTCCATACTCAGTCATATAAGACATTCAAAGCTACCATCTACAACTAAGACATGAAGGGCGGTACTTTCTTCTCTTGTAAATAAATACATAGCCATAATTTATTCGCACATCACATTAACTTTGCAAGAGCTAGCGTAGACAACAATGTCAAACAAACCAAAAAGACATCCAGGTCAAGTCAAGAAGTCAACTGCATCGGAGCTTCACCTCTATCCTGCCGGCCCTCCAAGATCTACTTAGCCACGGGATCAGAACTCTCAGCATGCTGGCCGGAGGTAGTCGGTACCTCGGAGGTCTCACCTGTCCAATCCAGAAGAAGAATCCATTAGATAAGCGATAAGCAGTCAAGTTACAAAAAGCCAAAAGAGAAGACTTACCAGCCTCTGCTCCTTGATCATCATCCTTCAACTGCACACCAACCTCATCTGCGCTCTATCAATCCCAAAAGATCTAGATATAGCGTCAAGCTGCTCATCTTTGAGGGAGCTGGGAAAGCAGTCAGGCGGTGAGTTCAAGAGCTCTTGTGGACCGTACCCGTCCACTAACGATCTCGTGATAGGTCCATGTCGTCCCGGTTCTGCCTGGACTGGGGGCACGATGGAGGACTCTCCTTTATTCTTAGATTTCTTTTTATCAGAACGGGTTTCTACTTTATGAGACATTATCTGCAAACACGAGAAAATGTATCGTTAGAACAAGGAGTATAGAAATATAAACAAGCAAATACCTAATAGTCTGGAGTCTCATTTATAGTTCAAAACATAAAAATACCGTTCGGTAATTCGAGACTTGAAGTTTATTCGGCGGAAGAAAAGCTCACCCGGTCCGGCAATCAAACTGGTTCGGTGAAATGATTGATTCGGCAGGCAAAAATTTGGTTCGGCTATTGGGATAGTAAGGAATAACGAGAGCATAAGGCCCTTACTTATAGGCAAGCATAGGATAACCGGACCAGCTGGTTCAGCACTTGGGCCGAATGGGAGAATCCAACCTAAAAAAAAAACAAAGCGCGACATATGCAGGCATATGCCCCACTTTGGGGGGCAAATGTTGGGCGTATTCTCACCACCAAACCAAGGCCATACCGAACCACTCCCTACCGGACCACTTACTGCCGAGCCAAGGCCCTACCGAGTCAATCACCTACTCCCACCACCGGACCAACCCATTTCTCCACTCACCACCGGACCAGGGCATCGCCGGACCAACTCGCTTCCAAAGCCTAGCCGAATCAACACCAATCCTCTACTACCAGATCAATCCACGCCTCCACCCATGGCCGAACCAAAGCACTACCGAACCAACATTGCTAGGCCATATTGCATCAGCCCAGGCCCACCAGCAGCTACATACATCCAAGACCCCTACTCCCAACCTCACTCTATAAATAGATGGGCAAGGGTACAACAATGGCGGACAAGTTGGAGAGCTCAAGAACGGACAGAACTTTCAAACAACTTTCATACACTTGTAATCAAAGCTTTGTACTTGTAATCTGAACAGTAAAGGAGAATAAGATATAAAGTGGACGTAGGCACATTCTGGCCGAACCACTATAAACCTGTGTCTTTTACAGTTTAGTCCCTGCTTTTTACATATTTGCATAAAGTATCCAGATCACTAAGAACAACAGAAAATCGACTAAATCATACGACTTGGAGGTGTTTGCCCATTTTTTGTGCAAACAGCATGTCCCGCGTGAACAGAACAAAGAAGCCGACTCATTGGCTAAACTCGCAAGCACTGGCGATGCGCAGCAAATGTGATTGTTTCTCGTTGAAACCTTGCATGCTCCAAGCATAGATGCGATGAAAGTTGATTTTGTGTTGGAAACAGGAATCGAAAGGGAGTTATGGATGACCCCATTCAAACTATACCTGATGACCGGGACTTTACCGGAAAAAAGAAGCGAATGACGACAGGTCATCCGAAAAGCCGCAAGATATGTGACGCAGGATGGAGTAATGTATCGGAAGGGGTTCTCGATCCCCTTATTATGATGCATCGCCCATGATGAGACAAAACGGGTCTTGAAGGAGGTTCATGAAGGAGAATGTGGCGACCATACTAGGGGGCAGACACTAGCAAAAAAGATCCTCCGCTATGGATACTATTGGCCAACTGTAAATCGAGACGCTGCAGATTATGCAAGAAAATGTGACAAGTGTCAGAGGTATGCGAAAATCCCGAAAGCTCCACCAACAGAACTCACACAAATGATTAGTCCCTGGCCGTTCGCAATCTGGGGAATCGACATAATCGGCTCTTTGCCTATATCCAAAGGTGGTGCAAAATACGCGATAGTTGCAGTCGACTATTTCACAAAATGGGCCGAGGCAGAACCTTTAGCCACAATCACCTCCAAGAGGGTTATTAATTTCATTGTACGAAACATTATATGCCGCTTTGGTCTCCCTCGAACCATCATTACGGACAACGGAATGCAGTTTGAAAGCAGAGAGTTCAAATATTTCTGTTTAAAGTACGGCGTTGTGAAGAAGTTCACCGCCATTGCGCATCCGAAAGCTAACGGACAAGTCGAGGCCGTAAACAAAATAATCAAGTCCATACCGAAGAAGCGTTTGGAAAAAGCCGGAGGCAAGTGGGTAGACGAACTCCCAACAGCATTATGGGCTTATAGAACTACCCACAAGTCCGCGACTGGCCACACTCCATTCGCATTGGCATACGGCTCGGAAGCCGTTATACCCGTAGAGCTTGAAGTTCCATCGCATCGAGTGACATTTTATGATCCTAGGATGAATCGGGATCTCTTGTTGGAATCACTGGACTGCATCGATGAAAATCGTGAAGAAGCTGAACTAAGGGCGGCAGCACATAGGCACCGAGTCAAGCGATATTACGACGACAAAGTCTGCCTAAGGATCTTTAATGTGGGTGATCTCATTTTGAAACGAGTTTTCCCGGTACCATCACGTATGAATCCCAACTGGGAAGGTCCATATGTCATTGAATGGAAGCTTGGAGAGGGAACTTTCAAGCTAGCGACCGTTGATGGAGTGACACTCCCCCGAGCATGGAAAAGTGAACATTTGCGACGTTATTACACTTAGCTTATTTCTTTTATGTTTTAGGTGCAGTTATTTCCTATATGTTTTTGTTCCGTTATCTCTTAGTTTCTTTTTGACCGTGTAATCAGGAAATTTAGTTGGTTTTCATTAATAAAGGCTTGAAGCCGTCTGTTTCATGAATTATTAATGTTTCTGTACCTTATAATCTGGTGATGAACCGTGGGAGTTACATAATTCCGTATGATGTGCGAACTCGCATAAACAAATTGAATCTCCGAGTCCCCTGAGCGCGGACCGGAGTACTCTAAGTCCCCAGAGCGTGGACTAGAGTATAAACAACTTGAATCTCCGAGTCCCCTGAGCGCGGACCGGAGTACTCTAAGTCCCTGGAGCGCGGACTAGAGTATAAACGACTTGAATCTCCGAGTCCCGTGAGCGCGGATCGGAGTACTCTAAGTCCCAAGAGCGCGGACTAGAGTATAAACAACTTCAATCTCCGAGTCCCCTGAGCGCGGACCGGAGTACTATAAGTCCCCGGAGCGCGGACTAGAGTATAAACAACTCCAATCTCCGAGTCCCCTGAGTGCGGACCGATGTACTCTAAGTCCTCGGAGCGCGGACTAGAGTATAAACGACTCCAATCTCCGAGTCCCCTGAGTGCAGACCGGAGTACTCTAAGTCCCCGTAGCGCGGACTAGAGTATAAATGACTCAAATCTCTGAGTCCCCTGAGAGCGGACCGGAGTACTCTAATGCCCCGGAGCGCGGAATAGAGTATAAACGACTCGAATCTCCGAATCCCCTGAAAGCGGACCGGAGTACTCTAAGCCCTCGGAGTGCGGATTGGAGTATAGACGACTCAAATCTCCGAGTCCCCTGAGAGCGGACCAGAGTACTCTATGTCCCCGGAGCGCGGAATAGAGTATAAACGACTCGAATCTCCGAATCCCCTGAGAGCGGACCGGAGTACTCTAAGTCCCCGGATCGCGGACTAGAGTGTAAACGACTCGAATCTCCGAATCCCCTAAAAGCAGACCGGAGTACTCTAAGTCCCCGGAGTGCGGACTGGAGTATAGACAATTCGAATCTCCGAGTCCCCTGAATGCGGACCGAAATTACTCTGAATCCCCAGAGCGCGGGTTAGGAAGAACTCTAAGTACCTAAAGAATGTTCGAACAATGTAAAAATGGATTGGGAAATTATGCAACTCATAAGAACTTGAGTTTCGACCACGGTTATACAGAAAGCTAAAAAAAGCAAAAGAATCGTTCAAGTGACAAAGAAACTAACTTTATTTAATAATCCGAAATAGGGTTACACAACTACTCCAAAACTTGGAGTCGAAAGTTCTATCTACATGAACTACGAAAATGAAAAAGTAAGAGTAGATACAAGACCTAAGCAAAATCTCATTGAACGAGTATAACAACTATTTCTTCGGATTCGTTTTCTTTTCTTCCTTTGTTTTCACAGATGACTCCTCTCCCTCACGCTTCCTCTTGGATTTTTTGCTTGCCAAGGAATTAGAGTCAAGTGTAGGAGAGGAACATCAAGCGGTTTGGATTTGCCGGGGAGAATGATTTTCAGAGGCCTAATAAGCGGGTCGGTAAGTTCCAGTATTTGAGGCTCGACCTTGATCTCGACCTTCTTTTTCTTCTCTTCTGCGAGTCGCTCCTTCATGCTCATCTTCGAAGTATGTTCGGAGGCGCCAGTGATCTCGATTTCATCACTCCCTTCAACAGGAGATGAAGTGTCAAGCTTATCATCATATAGCGCCCCGATCACTTGAGCGTAAGGGCCAGGAGTTACTCCTGCATGAGCAACATCGCTTGTTTTCTCTGCCTCCTCCTTGGCGTCGTCGCTCCTCGGAGTTGGTTCAGGATCAGAGCAGCCTGCATAAAAACATAAAGAATGAACATTGGGACCAATAACCGCTAACAGAAAGTGACAGATCTTTGAACTTCTAAAAGAAGAGTTTTATACCGGGTTCTAGCTGGCTATCAGCTGCGCGTGGAGTTTCACCCTCTAGAATAGGGGATAGCACATGAACGCCAAGACCGGGATCTTCCGGATCATAACCAGCATGCTGCTCAAATGGGTCAAGTGTTGGCCGACCGGCCGATTGAGTAGAAGGAGGAGCAGCAGAAGGAGGAGCTGCGGCCTAAGCCCTAGATGGACCAGCTTCGTCGTCTTTCTCTTTTGATAGGGGAGAGCCTTTACTATAAAGAGTCAAAGCTGCAGATAAGTCCGTTGGCTCGTTCCCTCTGAGAAATTCTTTCACCAGAGCCTCCTCATCGACTTCCACAGTGCCCGACTCGATCTTTCTGATCTTTATTAAAGTCTCCTAGGCCTCAGCTAGAGATTCAAGATAGCCCTCGCCTAGGAATGTTAGGTCGCGGTGCATAAGGACGCGAGCGCTGTATTCGGCGATCAACGGGTCAAACATACACTTGACCTCTTCTCTGCCGGCTTCTGCAGCTGCTTCAAGATGGGAGTTGATCTCCTCGGAAGCTAGTCTCTTACCCTCCTCACGGGCTTCGCTCTTCATCACCTCAACCTTAGATAGCTCATCATCGAGCTTTACTTTCAGGAGACGTGTATCAACGATCTCGTTACAGTATCGTTGAGACTCTTCTTGAGCCGCTATCTTTTCTTCCCTCTCCTTAGAGAGAAGCTCCTTCAGCTCTTTGACCTGCATGGCGAGTGTATCCCTTTCTTTTTTAATAGAATCTTTCTCTAGATCTAGGGCCCCGCTGCGTTGGACTGCGACATCAAGTTCTTTCTTATGGGCCGTCTCTAGACGAGCGACGGCCTCCGCAGTCTCCTTAGCATTCTATTCTGCGGCTTCAAGCTTGGAATTGAACGAAGCGAGCTCTTCATCTTGATGCTTAATGATGTCCTTGTCGAAGATAGCTTCCAGATTCAAACGGTCAATTTCCTGTTGTCGCTCAACGGATACTTCCGAGACTTTTCGACCAAGTGTACAAACGCGTCATGTTGAACATAGACATCGTTGTTGCAGGCGATGACACTCTGCTTGACGTGCCCTGGGATGTGATGAATAGCTGGGAGGAACTTCAGGACGTCAAAGAAGATTTTTGGAAATTTAGCCTTAAGATCGACCATCTTCTCTGCTATCGTTTGGTCGGCCGCAGTAACAAGGGGAGGAGGCTTTGAAAGTTCTGTTCTTTTCCGATGTTCCCGAGATTGCCGTGTGCTGGATGAACCGGAATGTTGGTCTCGGGAAACATCTGGTTGAGACCCCTTTTGCGGAGGTTTTTCTCTGTCAGGCTCAGTTTGAGGAGGGGGATCGCGAGAGTATGAAGACTGGGAATATGTTTTCTTTCGGTAAGACGATTCACGGGAACGGTTGTCTCGATTTTCGTAGTCGTCTCTATCCCTACATCTACCGGAGCCTGAATCCCGTCCCGGATGGTGAAATACAGAAGAACCGTGGAGACGATCAAACCTGTGGGAGCGCCCCATGTCACCTGCATAGAATAAAAATAACAACGAGTTAGGAAAAATCGGGGTAATGGAAGAAATTGAAGTGTGTGGTGAAGTGCGTGTGTGCGTGTGTGTCCTATTGTTCCCCCCGACGGACCAGTTCCTTTATCTTTACTGATCGGAGTGTTATCTCCCTGGACTGGGGCTTGAACTCCCGCGTCGCCTCTAGTGGGCAAATGGAACTTAAGGGCTTCTGGATCGTCGAAACCGTAATTAAGTAGATTGTCGGTAATGGTAAGGTTCGACAGACCCTTTAAAGAACTTTCCATGTGCTGTGAAGAAGCCTCTTTCTCTGGCGGGATGAGCGTAACTTTGGAAGTTCCGCCAACCTTCTCCTTCCGTATCTTATACGTCAATTTATTTTTCCCCTTCCAAGGGAAAGATGACGTTTCAATATCATGCACTTCGACCAGCGGGTCCTGAGTAGGACCCACATTCTCGCCTTGTGTTTCGGGAGCTTCACTCTCCTTGATTTTCTCCCCTTCCTGTACATCAGGGATATGGCGTGATGACGATTCAGCTAGTTTTTTCCCTTTACCAGATGCGGGCTTGGGAATGGAGATGCCCTCAGGAAGGCTAATCCGGCGACCTCCTGCTAACAGTCCGAATCTCGATAATGACTCAGTTGAAATGAGGGTTCGGATGTCCCGTTCCTCGGCAGGAAGAGCTCTAATGGCTTCTACGGTATCGGAATATCCTCGGCCCTCAGGACGTGGGTTGATACCTGAAAAGATGAAACAAGAAGTTAGAAAAAGCATAGCTCCGATAGAGCGCGAATGTCGACTCAGGGAAAAGACTTACTGCCTTCAACCCATTTCCTCGCGAAACCAGGAGGGCAACGCACATAGAACCATTCCTGTTTGTACAGGGCAAATTTGCTACATGCTCCGGTCAAAATCTGGCATTTGTGGTACGGCTCGGGAAACACAAAGGAGGGGCTATCTTTCCGCTTCTTAATCATATAAATATATCTGATGTCGCCGGAAGTTGGAGGCCTAGAGAAGACGGCCATGAAAAGAAGGTAGGTCTCGTATATGAACGTGTGGTCGTTTGGATGTAGCTGTGACGGGGCGATGTCTATGTATTGCAACACGTCCCGAAGAAATAAATTGAATGGAGGCACGCTACCTATCCAGCACATAAACTTATTGTAGGCAGTATATCCAACTGGGGGCAGATGAGGACGATCATGCCTTGACAGAACCAACACATCGGCGAAAGGGATTCCATGGATGGAGCATATTCGCCGAAATGCGACTTCGTTAATCTTCGAAGCCTGTGAGTCGATCAGATTATCCAAGAGAATCGATGCCTCTAGGGCATCGGGAGCTAAATTATGAGCGGGGGAAGTCGACGGATTTGCAATGTCCACGACTTCTTGCTTTGAAGACGGTCCGGGCCTATCTGAGATAGTGGCGGAGCTAGATTTTTTAGACATCTTCAATAAATAGTGAATATGGCAAATTTCCTATGAGAACTATACTTGAAAAATGTTCAACATTAGAATTAACAACACGAATATTTCCCCCCACGTGGTGTGTGAACTAGTGCAATCAATCATGTATAAGCGTTGAAAATTTGAAAGTCACAAGGTTACTAATATAAAACCGAGCTTCGAATCATCGCCTTCGAAGACAGTCATCGCTGACCGTCTCCAAAAACCTGCCTTAAGGTGATTACTGTTTCAGATTCAGAAAACGTTAAGAGAAGTTATCCGGTTATGTCAATCTAAGGTTTATGTCTGCTGAAGTTAGGGAGTTAATAGTCTGGATCAGTTTGATATGCTAGTATGATAGAGTCCTTGTCCTTGTTTTGTTATGTGATTAGGCAAGGAAATTGTTGGTTCGGCATTTGTGTTGTTCGGCCTAAGTGTGGTTCGGCATTTATGTTTGATCGACACTTATGATGGTTCGACATTTATGTTTGATCGGCCTAAGTATGGTTCGGCATTCACGTTGTTCGGCCTAAGTATGTCTCGGCATTTATCATTGTTCGGCCTTAATATGGTTCCGCATTTGTGATTGTTCGGCAAAGCATCGTTCGGCCGAGATTTTGTTCGGCCAAGACAACGTTCAAGATCCTATCTAACTCATACTCCCTCCATACCCTTCCATGTGACGAGTCATGCCGAGCCAAGGTTACGCCGATCCCCAACGCTCGACACACCGTCCTTAACAACAACCTCATTCTCCTCTTCTTCCTCCGTCCACACCGAACAACGAGGATGAATCGTTCGGCGAGTTATGTCAAATCATGTTGATTTGGCATTCTAACCAACTCCTGCTCTTCCTCCATTCTTTCCCTCCAATCTCGTTCGGCATAAGGGATCCATGCCGAACCACAATACACTACCCAACAATTCCCTCATGCATTCGGATCTGGCCACTTACCTTTCCCTCAACAATACCAGTACTCTAGTCGAAGTTCAACGCAACACCAATTGGGATCTAATTTATGAATTCGAGCTTCGTGCTAAAACCCCTTTATTCGTAGGAAGGATTTAAATAGGGGAGTCGATACCTAGTTATGAGATCGAGACTTGCGAGGATGCCGTATAGGTTGAAGAGGATTGTCGATCTTTAGCGTCAGTTAAATAAGATTGGTTCGCGAGTGCAAAGTAGCAGAGGTGTTAGTAAAGAAGAAAAGAAGGTGAGGAAGTCCGGCTTTATATAGGGAAGAAGAAGAAGTCGAAGAGACGATGACCATTAGAACCGGTCAAAAACGAAGTCGTTCGGCAGACACGGAGCGCTCGGCTTCAGCTGTACTATTCGGCATTCGCATGTCGTTCGGCACACACCACCTGGTAATCACAAGATGACACCTCCGAGAGAAATAAGACAAGGATCGAAGCGGAACACATAGAGCATATAATTCAAAGCGTATCACGTTCGGTCATGCGATACACTTTGGGGGGCAAGTGTTTCCTGGAGATTTGACCAGGCAACTAAGTATTCGGCATTAGCATACTGTCCGGCATTTATGGGTCATTCGGCACCCATACCGTTCGGCTCAACTGGGTTGTTCGGCATCTCGTTACGCTCGGCATCCACGAAGCGCTCGGCATTAGCAAGCGCTCGGCATCCACAAAGCGCTCGACATTAGCAAGCACTCGGCATCCAAGAAGCGCTCGGCATCCAGGAGTGCTCGGCATCTAAGATCGTCCGGCATCTATGGGACGCTCGGCACGCAAGAGCATTCGGCCTTAAGAGACGTTCGACATTGTATATTGTCCGGCATCTATGAATGTTCGGCACAAGAGGTTTGCTCGGCATTTGAGTTCGTCCGGCATCCAAAGACTGTTCGGCATCCCGAGAATGTTCGGCAGCCAGAGGTGATCGGCATTCATCCAACCTCAGTCAATTTCAGCCATTGCTCGGCATACACTCCCCACTCAGCACCTCACTTCGTTCGGCATGAAGATGGTCGTTCGGCACAAATACTTCCTATGGCATTCAGAGTGTTCGACCTCACTTCGATCGGCATAAGGAGATCGTTCGGCATTCATACCCTGTACGGCATTTAGCCGTTCGGCATATTTGGGTCGGCACATAGAGTTACTCCATTTGGGTCGAGGTACTCAGCTACCAGGCCCACCAGGGAAGTCCAACCCATCTTTGTCTATAAATAGAGGGGTAGGGGCACAGTGAAAAGGACCTTTTTTGAGAGAACACTGGGGAGACTCTGCCACATTCAAGACTCATCCTCTTTACTTAGCAATTGTATTCAAGTAATTGGCAAATGGATTGTATCTGTAATCAATTATTTAGAAAAGCAATAAAGATTAACCTCAAAGTGGACGTAGGCAGTTACGCCGAACCACTATAAATCTGGTGTTCTAATCTTTGCATTCAATTTACCATATTGTTCTTTGTTTAAATTTACTTTCATCATTTATCTCTCTACACAATCTTTCTTAATGAGGTTAGTGACCAATTTTGGTGCTAACATATATACTGTCAACTCCTTGTTCCCATTTGGAATGACCAACACTGGTGCACTCATTAACCTCTCCTTCAGACTCATGATATGCCTCACATCGCATGTCCCAAGTAAAAGTCTGATTCTTCTTTGACAATTTGGTTAATGGTGTTTCTACCTTTGAGAAGCCTTTTATGAATCATCTATAGTATCTTGCTAATCCAAAGAAGCTTCTTACATCCGTAGCATTCTTGGGTCGTTCCCAATTCTGGACTACTACTACCTCGGCATGATCCATAGCGTTGCCCTGCTTAGAATTATATGAACCAAGAATCACACTTCTCTCCTCCAAAGTGACACTTAGAAAATTTCACCTTCAGTTGGTACTGTAATGACCTATATTATTGGAGAATCGCAAATTATTACTATTTGATTCATTCGAGGTTGTATGACTCTATAATTTTTGAAAATGTCTACTAAAGACATTTTCTACCCTTAGAATTTTTATCAGACAGTATTGACCATGAACATATTTTAAAGCTTATAACTTTTTATAGGAACTGAACTAGGGTCTGAAACACACTTCTACTAGATCGGGTTGATGCTTTCTCTTTTTGTAGAGTGGTCATAATAGGAAAACAAACTTACCGTTTAGGTGATATACCTGTTTTAAGTTTAGAGTACTACTAGCCGGATTAGTAGGTAATTAATTAGGCCCGTACTTAAGAGCACTAACCCATGTAGGGATTTGTGCCTAACTGGAGATGATGGGACAAATCTAATCACTTTTCCCATTTCCCAAAATAAGTCTAAACATCCAATAATTCGTATTCCATCAAAAAACTCCTCTTTTCCATACTTTAGTTAGCCAAAAAAATTCATTAGAAGGTTATTGCAAGGGGAATCTCTAGATACTATTTTCCTACATAGGGAAACGTGCCACTACTGTTCACCTTGGATTTAAAGGGACTATTGGATAATTTAGGCGCTAAGTGAGTGATTTTACATCTCCTCACTTTACTATGCATATGGATATAGTAAAATTTTGCTTTTTAAAGTAATTTTCAAAGTTAAATCGCTTTAAAAGCTAGTTCTGATTTTAATAATAGCTTATAACCATATTTCAAAAGATAGATTTGAATTTCGATATGATTTACACCATTTACCCATCATAATTGTTATTTTCTAGAAAACTGGATCTAGATTCATGAACATAACTCATGTTTGGATGATCTATTAGTGTTGTTTGGATGATTTGGAATAATATTTGATTTTGGATGAATTTTTTTGATGTATTTGCTAGTTTTTTTATTGTTGGGAATATGATACGCCATTTGGTGCAAATGACACCAAAATGCTCGAAACTCGATGAAATTTGGAAATGATGTGCTTGAAGCCATGTGGAGTCTACCTAGGGAATTTGAAGTGATTTGGAGTTGATTTGATAGCCCAAAATTTGATTGTTAAATCAGGTCGGTGGTTAGAAAATTAGATCGGTGAGAATCAAAGCGGTCGGGATTAGTGATGTTTTTGGTCAAGTAGGTAAAGACTTTGGGTTTCTAGGCTATGAGCTTAGGTTCAGGCTTGTTATGGAGCAAGGGGACAAACTTTGGAGTTAGCCAAATTTCGACGGGGAAAAGAACTCGGTGCTGATACATTTTACTTTAAGTTTTCAGGCGGTCGATACCTAGAATTACATTGCGTGGCTTTAGGGGAAATACGGAGGCAAAGTGAGATGCAATGCAAAGTGAGATGAAGTACAAAGTACTTAGCCAACATTGGTGAACATTGGCCAACCGTATATGGTCGGTACCGACTATTCATAGTCTGTAACAATCATGTCAGTTGTTGGCAAATTGAAGTGTGGCTCTTGGGATGCATTCGTGGTGTCTTGGAGCATGTGTAGTGCGTTCATTCGATTGTTCGATGTTCGATTTTGATGGTGGCAATGCGATGAAGATAGATTATAAAATGGCTAGACAAAGGCATAATGATTCAACATGGTGGCTTCAGAACTTTGATATGTTGATTCTACAACCAATGTGGACGTCTAGAATTGTTCCAATGTTAGTGTCTCGATCGATGGAGTCATGATGATGATGATCCAGCAGGGCGAGTTCGTTGAAGGGAACTCATGGATGGAACATTGAAGGGTTCTATCATAGATAATGGAAAGTCAAAGGTTTTATCTTGGAGAATGGAATGTTGATGGGTTCTATAATAATGAATGGAAATAGAAGGAGCAATGGAGGGCTCTGATACATGTGTTAAGGGATTGTTGATACTAAGAGTGTTTTCTGATGTACTTGTAAGAAGGGATATTATTAGAACGCTTATTGGGTACTATAATGTTCCCATGAATCATTGAAGGGATCTGTATACCCTGGATCGTTGAAGGGATCCAGTGTCAACTATATGGACTGGTGTTTGGGTATATAGAAAACCGAGGTTTTTCCATTATTCCATGGTAGTGGATGGTCATATGAGTTATCATATATCCAAACCACATTGGGTGACAATGAGGATTGTTTGATGGATGCTATGTTTTCCATGATTGCTATGTTGTTGTTGTCGCTCTAGGAATGTCACATGACATAGGTTCTGGTAGATTGGTGCCTAGACACCCGATAGTATACCAGGATGTTTGTATACCTTATGATGATAATAGAGTAGCATATTATTGTTGTTATGTGCTAACACTTTGGATGTAAGGATAGGTCAGGTATGACTCCCAATACCTTTGTTCCTCACTATATCGACTTGTATTGTATTTTGAGATTTCTTATCGCTCACACCAGACTATTGTCTGACTCAAGGTTTTATGCTTTGCTTCTTATTATCTCGGGTACTCTTAAATGAGTAGACTAGATAGCAGATTCGGGTAATACATGGTGTTGTGCAGATGGACGAGCATGAGATGGTGCTTTCTGTATTTATATTTGGCTTACTATTGCTTTTTCTACTGTGCGACATTGTGGAGCCTAGGCAGTGTTAGCTATTTTATCTAGATACAGTTATCTTGAGTTTATTTTCCAATTGTATAAACTCTACTACTATTTTGTATAACTCTATGAACCTGTGCACACTGATATTTTGTGGTTCATCTCTTTATTACCGTCTTTCTTGTTTTGTATCTGTGATGACTATTATATTTTATTCGATGTGCTGTGAGATATATGATAAGTTCTATGATTGTTTTCCCTGCTTTTCACCCTTGAAAACCGTTATACATCAGCCGGACATCGTAGAAACGCACTCTTCAGGTATATTGGGTGTCGAAGGTATAGGGAGGTCGTCATATGTGCTTTCTCAATACCTCCACCAATCTTCTCAACTGTGTCTTTTGTTCCTCTTCCATTCAGGGAAAGACGAGAATATCATCAACGAACACAAGCACAAACTTATTCAGTTGATCTCCGAAGACATGATTCATGGGATCAACAAAGTATGACAATGCAATGGTTAGTCCGAATGACATAACCAACCACTCATAGGATCCAAGGGCATACAAAATGCAGTAATCGACACACTCTCTTTCGCCACTCCCTGTTGGTGGAACCTCGTTGCCAAGTCTAACTGAGAGAACATCTTTGCACCATGGAGTTGATCAAATAAGTCATCAATATATGGAAGTAAATAATTATTCTTCCTCGTCACCTTATTCAGCTCATGGTAGTCAACACACAATCTCAAGGAGCCATCTATCTTTGTCTCGAGCACTACAAATGCTCCCCACTTAGATATACTTCTAAAAATAAACCATCTCCTTAATAGGTTATTCGCTTGCACCTCAAGCTCACATCACTCTTTGGTGCCATAGGCCTCAACGTCATAACTACTAGCCTCACATCCTATACTTAGTTGATGCAGAAAACACAATCTCACGTCGCTAAGGTAATCCAATCACTACTTCAAATATGTTTGGATATTCCCTCGCTATGGTACTGATGAAAATTCCTTACATGGGACCTCGAGCTAATATAATAAGCTAACCACACTGCATCCTCGGGCATGCAGCTTAAATCTAGTCATCGCCTATCCTAATCGTCACCATAATCTTTCACATTCCACTATGACATCATATTTCTTCAGCCAGTCCATCCCCATAATGAAACGAACCCAAAAAACCAAGAACAAAGCAGTTACAAGAGAACACATAGCCATGACTCGACAATACCAAGTCACGACAAACCATATGCAAACTGGTCGAACTTCCCACTGGGTTCATCACTAGCGGTGTTCTATCTACTAGGTCAGGTCTCAATCCTAGTCTATCTACCAGGTCAATAGATATAAAAGAATGTGATGCACTAGTATAAAATAGAACACAAATAAGTATACCATAAATAGAAAACATACCTTGGATAATTACATCCTTTCTTTTCTCCATCACCGATGGAGCACTCAACCAGGTAAGAATAACATTAACCCTATAAGCACATACCACTTGCTTATTCTTCAACAGCTCGTGACATTTTTCTTCAAATGTCTAACATTATCAAAATTGAAGCACTTTCTCTCCCAACCCTCTAGTTCTTACAGTTCTTACTAAGATGCACGCTCACATTGCAGTTAAAGACGACATTCTCTCATTTGCATTTCTTTCCCTGAAACTACTTCTTTCCCTTGTTATTGTTCCACTTCCTTTTGCCACCACTGCTCACTTGCAGCTTAGGCTCTTCTTTGGGAACAATTACAGTTTTGGACTTAGGATAGATAATCTCATGTCATAGATCCTTTCAACCAACTTCTCAAAGGATTTATCAATATAACCTACTAGCCATTCCACGGGATACTCATCCAAGCCTATAATAAACTTCTCATTCATTTTTAATTAGTTTTCGATGAAAGACAAACCATACTTTGATATCATATCGAATTCAGCCACATATTTTGAAACGTTCATCTCCTCCACTTTAGATCAGCAAACTCCCTGAACAACACCGACTTCTGAGCTATCAATATGAACTTTTGCTTAAATTGAACTTTGAACTGCTCCCAAGTAAACTAATTCAAGAGTAGCGGTCTTAACAGCGTTCCACCATTCATAACCCAACGCTGAAGTTGCTTGGAGTCCAACTTCCTCTTTGTTGCATTTTCCAACTCCAAGTCTTTAAATATGCATTCGTAGGTGTCCAACCAATTGTGCACTTACATAGCCATTCCATTCAAAAATAGGTTTTTCACCAATACTAGAGTAGTCTTTGGTCAACTTAGCAAAGTCATCTCTGGGTGCTTGCACCAGAGCAGAACCACAAATATCACTAGGAACACCCACTTTGGCATTTTGCAGCATGTTCCTCATCATCTCAGTGAACATGGTCTGCATATCGGAGTTAGCCGCCACAAGCCCACTCCATCCTCTAGTCCGAACACAAAGATCCTTGCAGCATTTCTTGTTTGCTGGCTCATTCTTACAATATGAATAAGAACGATTAGTCTCTCAAAAAGGAAAGCTGCATAAGTGGTACTCATGTATGCAAAGCGACTTATACTACATATACTACTATATAGTGTTTAAAACCAAATTATATAACAAGTACACTCTTTCTCATATTACTGGATTCATTCTAAGGTGATAACTCCTCCTTGTCTCTAACAAGATATCGTATTGACTTAGGTCATATCTCAACCTAAGATCTGATACCAAATGTGATAACTTCCCTACAACTTTGGCACCCAACATACTTGTATATTGCAGTGCAACGATACCCGAATGTTGTAGAGTGATAGTCAAAGGTAAAGTAGTCCATTTAAATCAGAACCTATCGTATATCTCATTGCGTAGAGAGTAAAATATAATAACCAACATAGATATAAAACATGTGAGATGGATATGAATAAATAAAATGAACCATGGAAAACATTAGAGTAATAGATTCACAGTATTTATACATCATAAATAGAGTTTATACATCATCAAACTAAACACTAGTAGTGACCCTAATAATAGTCAACCATTGCTAAAGCCCTACAGTGATGCACATTGGAATAATGATATGCTATAAAGTAAAAGTATAGATTAGTGTCAACCTCATACTCATCCTCTAAATAGATCAATATGCTTATCTTAGAACTACTATCTAGTCTACTCATTTAAGAGTACCTAAGACAATAAGAAGCAAAGCATAAAATCTCGAGCTAGACAACAGTTTGGTATGAGCAATAAATAATCTAAGATACTATAAAAGCCGATGTAGTAAATAGAAACACTAAGTATTACTTGTCATGTCCCTGCGTCTAACAAGTTAGCACATAACACAATATATGATATACTATCATCATATTGGTGTATAACACGTACATTATAGGTGTCTAGGTATCTAGAATAGTAATACCTAGATCACATCATCCATCCTAATCACATAGCAATCGAATCAAATAAATTAATCATAGCATACACAACAAGCAAAGGAATCACAATGACCATCATCAAAGTCTCACATCACCACCAAAATGCCTTCGGATATACGGTAACTCTTACAACCATCACCAAGATCATTGGCACACTACGCAGCAATCAAATTCAGTGTTCAATCACCTACCGTCACCAAGGAAAGCGAGACCATCACCAAGGCAGACTAGACCATCACCAAGGTCCATGGTACACATATAAGCGTCCTCATATACCCTTGCCCCATGAAATAAATATTACATCTGAAGTTATCAAGGATCCTTTCATTGTATGATTCAATAGTAAAACACTCTATGTTTCACTCCATCACTTCAAGTCGTCGAACGTGCCTTCTCAAACCATCACTAAGTCCACATACACTTCTCACTTGAAGTACTCGACAACAACGATTCACATCATCGATACATTGAAGTCCCAAAGTCATCACTCTACTTCCCTACGTTGATTCCAAAGTAGATCTCTAGTTTCCTCATCCGAAACTCACATCATTTCCGCCATCATTGAAGTGATCATTATTGTCTATATGCATCAAAATAGGCACCAAAAACATCAGTCGAACGATCGTTGCAGGCCGCTTGAAAATTGTGCAAAATACATGATCAAAAAGTGATTGGCACCTATCAAAATTAGACAACATTTAGACAAATTTGGCTAACTGTTGTGGTTGCCAAGACCATTCATCATCCATCTTGGACCCCAAAGCAAGATCCTCCTAGGTCTGAAGTCAAAACAGCTTAGCCCTAAAGTTTTCAAATGTGCACTTTCAATTATGGTTAGTAGTCACCAAACCATTCAACGGTGTACTTTACCATGTTTATAAAGCAAAATCCTAGAGTTTCCCATACCTTAGCTCAAAATAGCTGCAATGCCACACCAAAGCCTCACACCTATACCCCAAGACCGTTTGAGGGTCACAACTCTACCATCGACCTCTTCTTTATTTGGCTATAACTTCATTACCTTAATTCCAAACTTCATGCGATCAAAACCGTGGAGCCTCTACACCATATCAAGCCTTCTCCCACCGATCGTATTGAATTTTGAGCCTACCACCAATCAGTTTTCCACTTAATAAACATCAATAAATCCAAATACTCAAAAGAACCAAACATGCATCAAAATAACTCATTACAAGCATAAAATAACATATATATGACATACCAATCAATCCATCTAATAATTAAGCATTTTTAATACCAAAAACAAGCCAAATAAGAAAATGACCATTGGTTTGATTAAATAGCCAAAATAATTAAAATCAACGTTTAATCTTTTAAATTCATTTTGGAATCAATGTTCGGTTTAGATCTATCATAAAACATGCCTTAAAATTTAAAATCACTTTAAAAACACATTTTTATACTATATTAGCAACCATAGTATACTAAGAGACGCAAATCATTGACATACATCCCAAAATGCACACAAATCATGGTTGATCCAAGACGAACAGTAATTGGCCTGAATTCCAATGCATCCGAACAATAATTAGCGAATCCCTTACTAATCCCCTTGCAAGTTTATTCTTAATTGATTGATTTGGCTAACTAAAATAGAGGTTTAGGTTTCTTTTTGCTAAGAAGACGATTAATGGAGGTTTATAATACTTCCTTAGAAGTAGGATAATGATTAAGCGCTATCCCATCAGCTTCTATTAGGACAAATCCCAAAATGGGTTAATAGGCTAATTACGGGGACAGTTTAATGACCCGCTAATATGTCCAAATTTGTTTAATTTCAAATGACCATATCTCCTAAAACATAAATCCAAAAATCTGTTATGACAACTCCGTGGAATAGAAAATCATCATATCTTTCATTTGGAAGTGGTTTCAGCCCCTAATTCGGTCCTTATTAAAATAATAGGCCTTACAAGTTCTCAAGGTCAAAATTATCCAATAAATTTCTAAGGGTCAAAAATGTCACTATTCAACATTATCCAAAGTTATAGCCTCATAAGGCACAATTTGGATTTTGAAAATAATATTATACGATCCTTTGATATGTAAAATACGGGTTATTACACATTACACTCCTCAAACTAAAATAACTTTCTGCTTTTGCGAACCGCATTTCAATCCCATAACCGTGAAAAAAAAAATTAACTACGGTTCAACGCTTGGATCATAATTTTTGATATGAACCGAATTAAAAGCTAATTAGTATCCGAAAGACTACATTGATTCCCTATGTAACATCCCTCATTTTGAAACCCAAAGATTTAACTCTAGTGTGCTATAATTACCTTAGAGTTATCTTTCTGCAATAGAGATGAGATCAGTTGTATGAAAATAACTAAAGTAGTAGAGCAGCTAATAATTGTCAAACAACGTAATAATTTTTTATATGTTCAAATTGTTACCACAGTTGTGCCCATGCAAGGGTCAAAAATATAATAAAAACATAGTTATTGTGTCATGTCCAACATATGAAGATGTTGATATGAACACTTAATATCGCGAAAATAAAAATACATTTATATTATTTAAGCCTTTTGCCTTATCTTCAGAACTCCTCATTCATCTTCCAAAAGCAACCTGCCTAGACCATAAACTCAACCTACTTGAACGAGTACCCATGAGTTTATGGGTAAAACAGTGATAAATTTTTTGTTTGAAATGGTGAATGGTGAATTTTATTATTTTTTATGATTTTTGAAACAATGATAAATAGTGAATTTAATTATTTTTTTAGGAATAATGATATTTTCATTTTGAAATAAATTTAATTGTCTTAAAAATGATTGAAATATTTGTATAAAATTTTAGTAATGATAACTAATAAGATTAGGGGTCTCTTTTTAAAGTAAAAGAAATTTTATTTTATTAATATAAGAGGTTTTGGAATTTATTTAATATATGGACTTAGAATATAATTAAGGAATAAATAAGTTAAAGTATGGAAATAATATTTTTATAAAATTATAAAATGAAGAAAAAAAGGATATTTGAGCAAGAAATAATTTTTAAGTGGAAATTTAAATTAATTCTGGGTTAATAAATGAATTTAATTTAAACTAGACCAAATGTAATAGTTTTAATATAATTAATTAAAATAAAAGAATTTGTAGGAAATAAATTCTATAAAAATTTCGCAATGTTTTGTAATCACTTAAGTAATGTAAATATGATTTTCATTTGAAGTTTGATAGTGATTAGAGTTGAGTTTAAAGATAACTTTGTAAAAGAGAAGAAGTAAAATGATATAGAAATGAGCTTAGCAATTAAGTAAGGCCCAAACAACAAAGCCCAAAACTCTACTTCAAGAAACACAAGTCTAAACAATTCATTGTCTAGAATACTCTCTATTTCCACTCATAATCAATTCACGTTGGTTGTATTTCTTCATTTTTGAAGCTTCCAACTTCACGAGACAAATTAAGTAAACCATTTCTCCTCCTTCGAGAATTCAAATAAAATAGAAATAAAATCCTATAAATTTCTAAATTAATATATATGCATCTTAACACCATTAGCTATGAAGAAATTGAGGAGTTGATCAAGTTTTGGAGCTATGGAATTTTGCAAATAAAGAGGAAATGGGTGGTAGGAGGTGTATTGAGCTAGCTACAACCGAAGTGAGTGATTTTACTCACTAATCTATGTCTATATTTACATATATTGTTTGAATTGCTTTCTATGTGTTTATTTTGTGAATTAAATGTTGTTTCTACCTTTGAACATAGTTTTTTTTTCCTATAATTGGAATTTTGATTAAACAAAGATGCTTTTGAATTGATGGTGTGTTGTGATAGAATAAAGTCGAGATTGAGTTCGAGCGGAAGTGGAAGTGGCGAACGAAGCCATTAGAGCTTGGCTGCATAACCTAGAAATTTTCATTCCAGGTCAGGCGTCGGTCCATCGATCCATGAGGACCGATGCACCGGTGGTGCACGACTTAGAGCTTTCCAAGCATTGCAGCAGCTTTTTTGCTTATATATTTAAAAAAACGAAAAGCATGATTCTGAAAGCTTATATTAGACACATTATAATCTTTATTTATAAATATACTTCAACTTAATTTTAAAATATGAAAAGTAATTTATCGAAGCTTTCTAAAATATTTTAGAACCAGAAAATCAATCGAACTTCCAAAAATATGAATTATGAGCAAAATTCTCCAAAATCAACAATCAAATCATCTATATAAATTTTATCGTATGGCCGAGTCAAATTCCATCGAATTTCAACCGTCTATACAATGTACACATAATAGAAATAAGTTACTCGATTTAAAGCGTAAGCAGACAGAGATCTGTTTGTAAGTCGACATCCCCAAACAACTCAATCAACCAACATCCAATACCAATATATCCAACAATCTAAATAAAAACAATTCCACACAATCAATCAAACCAATCACTTCTACTAATAAATGGGATAATATATGTGTTAACAAGAAAACTTGTCAACAGCTCAAAGTGGGGTTTGAAGTATAAGTGACTCCTTTGATACCCCCTTCGAACAGGTGAAGGTAGCTTACACTCTTCGAGTAGGTAAAGATAGTTGAAAACACCTGTTTAATACCTTTCGACTTAGTTGAAAAGCTAACCCCTCTTTAGAAATTCCTTCTAAATAAATTGGTTTATGACTCTGTCGGAACCACCTTTCAAAGTAGTCTAAGTGGCTTAAGGTTGGGACTTAACGGTTTAGGGAGATTGGTTGAACTGAGTGGGTTCCGACTTCATCGAAAGGGTGAGCTCTTGTTATCTTGTGGTTTTGAGCTAAAACTCAAAATATATGTGTATGCTAGGGGTTTGGACTTATTAGAAGGTTAACCTTTCGACTAGGTCGACATCAGATGATCATGATTGTATGCAATTAGAATCTCAAAATAGCTGCATAATCAAAATTATCATATTCTTCCTTTTTATTGAACTAAAGATGTACAGATCGACTAAATCTCTAATTTGATTTTGAAATTAGGGTTTACAAGCTTTAGGAAGTACAATTAAGAAGTGAATGAAATTGGATCCTTAAATCAGACCCCTGTGGTCTTATTTATAGGTGCATGTTGGCACCTTTCGACCCATTGCTTTCGATATGGTCAGAATGTTTGCTTTCCTCCTTTCGGGCGCATCTTTTGAATCATAGCTTTTGACCTAGTCAAAATGATTACATGCCGACCTTACGCTTCTGCTAAAGACTGGGCTTCCTTCTATCTTGCTTTATTACTTTCGAATTAGTCGAAATGTTTATTGCTTGACCGCTTTCGACTTCATCAAAAGGTATATAGATGTGCTCTTCACCTAGTTGTTAATGTGCCATGCAAGTTGGCATGGGTGTTGGCCTACGACACTGTCGAAACGCATACCCTTTGGGTTTCGAATGAGTTGAAACACCGTAGAAAGCTTTGCTGCAAAAGATTTCATTTGAAAGCATCTTCTCTGGCTAGTGTGGAATGTTAACCCGCCTTTTGGCAAGGCAGCATACATGCGGATTTAACCCAATCGGCTGCACAGTTATCGAGGCTGGAATACTATGGGTTTGATTCGACTAGATGGATATATGATCAATCATGGATGATAAACATGGTTATGAAGCCGGAATTCGGCATAGTCGATGGACAAAAGGTGCGGGATACTTGAAATATGGGTTTCGACAAAAGTCGAGTTGATTCGTGTTGCTTGGAGTCTGCTTCGAGTCACGCTAGGATTTACTTTCGGTTTTCATGATGGTTGCTTCAGGTGAGGCAAAGGTGTGCTTCGGTTCATTCTGGGATCGACATGTTTTCATGGGGTCGGCTTGCTTTGGGTTGGCACATGTGCATCTTCGGGTCAAGGGATCGGCATTTCACTCCGGGGTCGGCATCTTTTTGGGATCGACATATTATGGTAACTTTGGGTCGGTAATTGTCTTTCTCCGGGTTGGAAACAGGTCAGGTCAGCATGTTCTAGGGATCGGCATTAGAGAATGAAAGGGGTCGGCATTGTCAACTTACTTCGGGTCGACAACTATCTTTCTCTGGTCGGCATTAGGTCAGGTCGGCATGTTCTAGGAATCGACATTAGAGAATGAAAGGGGTCGGCATTGTCAACTTGCTTCGGGTTGGCTATGTGTTCTCTTTGGGTCGACATGATTGTTTCATCTGGTCGGCAATGATGGGGAAATTAGATGGATCGACATAGGCTACAGGATGGGCTGCTTCGGGTCGCATGCTAACTTGCTTTGGGTTAGTAATGGATCTGCTTCGGGTCATCCTCGAGGCACTTTCAGGTCGGCATATATACTATTTGGGATCGGTTGCGATGAAGTATATGAGCCTGGCTATGTTTTTGGTGGGCCCATATCACTAAGGAAGCCCGGTAACCAGTGTTTTGCCTATAAACACAGCATGTGGGGCTTCAAAAAAGGGATTCTCGTTCTGTTCTTCCTTAACTTCTTCTACAAAGGCTGTAAAAGTTACTCTGCCATTTTTTGTTTCAAAAACTCTGGACTGTAACTGTAACCAATTCTCTGATCAATAAAAAGGAAATTTCTGAAGTGGACGTAGGCCAAAGTCAGCCGAATCACTATAAATATTTTCTTTTTATTGCTTTCTTTCTAATTTTTGTTGTTCTTCATATTTATATCATCTTCATATATTCTATCTGCGATTTGTGACTGTGAATTGGTGCTTTCATCTGCGATTGGGTGTTTGTGACTGATTTTGGCATAAACATTTTGGTGCTTTCACTGAGAAGGATAGCACTTGGGGATTGAGAAGCTGGGATCTTGGATTTGAAAGCTTAGGAACTTGGATCTAGGAAGCAATGGCTAGGCATCAACAAGGGGATAAAGGGCAGCGACAAGATGGAAACAATGATGATGGATGCTATGCAAGAAAGGATACTGAAGAGAAAGGAGGATATAATGCAGAACTTATTTCGACAGATTGGACAAGCTGGAGCGCAAAACCAAGGGAATGGAGGAGGAAATCCAAGATCAGATTCAGTAAAAAGAAGCAAGCAGGATGAATATTGGATGGAGCTATGGATTTTGGCATGGAACAGAACTTGGATGCACGTTTCGAAGAGGATGATCTGGGATTCCCTCGTGGACTCGGGGCAGGATGGAAATGATAATCGGAGACCAGTTATGGATGCTCGTCCAGAAGGGCAGGTTTCAGGATTCCCTCGTGGACTCAGGGGCAGGATGGGAATGATGATCGGAAATATCCTATGGATGCTGGAATAGCTGGAAATTGAAACCCAGGACTTGGAGTGGAAACTAGTAGGCTTGGATATGGATTGGGTCAGCCGGGGGAAAACCCCGACCAAGGATGAACTGGGGGTATGGATTTGGATGGCTTTGTTTGGAAATGGATAGCGGTGATGGAACAAGAACATCTATCATCCTCCACAAATCGGAGCTAGCACGACTTAAGGGCATGGGTCACCATCTCTTGATGGTATGGAATAAGTAATAAACCCCGCTGTAATGTGGCTAAGTCACTTACACATGTATGGGATCGAGGACGATCCCTAGGCATGCTCTGAGATGACGATGAACCGTGGTGCTTGGATTTATGAAATCTTGTTTTTTCTGTTTACTGCAAACTTCGGTTTTTCAGGTCGCGGTTACGGTCCCGACCGCAGAGACAGGGCATGAACCGCGAGTTACGAGTCCCTTCGCCGGAGAGAGAAGGAATGGACTCGAACATGGAATAAAAAGTCCTCGATCGGAGAGTCGAGGCCGGAGAATATAAAGTCCTTGACCGGATAGTCGAGGCCGGAGAATATAACTTCCTCGACCGGAGAGTCTAGGCCGGAGAATATAAAGTCCCCGATCCGAGAGTTGAAGCCAAAGAATATAAAGTCCTCGACCGAAGAGTCGAGGCCGGAGAATATAAGTCCTCGACCGAAGAGTCGAGGCCGAAGAGTATAAAGTCCTCGACAGGAGAGTCGAGGTCGGATATTATAAAAGTCCTCGACCGGAGAGTCGAGGCTGGAGAATATAAAGTCCTCGACTGGAGAGTCGAGGCTGAAGAATATAAGTCCTCGACCGGAGAGTTGAGGCCGGAGAAAGATACCCTACAGATTAAGTCCTTTACCGGAGAGTCGAGGCCGGAGAAGAAAGACCATGGATAAGCCCTCGATCGGAAAGACGAGGCCGGCTTAGGATATGGACCCGGCGAGATCTTGGCATTTGATATAGGACCAGAGGAGGTCCCGGCTTTGGGTATGGACCTGGCGAGGTCCCGGCTTTGGATACAATACCTAGAGAGGTCCCAGCTTTGGGTATGGACCCTGCGAGGTCCTAGGTTTGGATTACAGGACCCAGTGAGGTCCCAGACTTGGATAAAATGCTCTGAAGAAATCGTGGATTCGGTTAATGGAATTGGAATGAATTCAGAATTGGATATCAACTCAGAACAGTCATGCATTTTTTTAATGATCCGAAGAAATCAAGGAATTGGTTTGGCAATGACTGGATTCAAGGTTGGATATGGCGATCAACGTGTTATGGACTTCGGATTTTGGACTTACGGCAATACAAAATACACCTTTCGATTGAAAGGCATGTTTTAGGGGGCAAAGTGTTAACCCGCCTTTGGGAAAGGCAACGTACAGGCGGATTTAACCCAATCGACTGCACGATTATCGAGGCAGGAATACTATGGGTTTGATTCGACTGGATGGAAATACGATCAATCACGGATGATAAACATGATTATGAAGATAGGATTCAGCATAGTCGATGGATAAAAGGCACGGGATACTTGAAATATAGGTTTCGACAAAAGTCGAGTTGCTTCAGGTTTCTTTGAGTCTGCTTCGAGTCACCCTTGGATTTACTTCGGGTTTTCAGGATGGTTTCTTCGGATCAGGCAAAGGTGTGCTTCGGGTCATTCTGGGATCGGCATGTTTTCATGCGATTTGCATGGCACATGTGCATCTTCGGGTCAAGGGATCGGCATTTCACTCTGGGGTCGGCATCTTTTTAGGATCGGCATATAATGGTAACTTCGGGTCAGCAACTGTCTTTCTCCTGGTCGGCATTAGGTCAGGTCGGCATGTTCTAGGGATCAGCATTAGAGAATGAAAGGGGTCGACATTGTCAACTTGCTTCGGGTCAGCAACTGTCTTCTCTGGGTCGGCATTAGGTCAGGTCGTCATGTTCTAGGGATCGGCATTAGAGAATGAAAGGGGTCGGCATTGTCAACTTGCTTCGGGTCTGCTATGTGTTCTCTTCGGGTCGACATGATTGTTTCTTCGGGTCGGCAATAATGGGAAAATTGGATGGATCGGCATAGGCTAGAGGATGGGCTGCTTCGGGTCACATTCTAACTTGCTTCGGATCGGTGATGGATCTGCGTCGGGTCATCCTCGAGACACTTTCAGATCGGAATATATACTACTTAGGATCAGTCGCAATGAAGTATATGGGCTCGGCTATGTTTTTGGTGGGCCCATATCACTGAGGAAGCCCAGTAACCAGGGTTTTGCCTATAAATACAGCAAGCGGGGACTCAGAAAAGGGATTCTCATTCTATTCTTCCTTAACTTCTTCTATAAAGGCTGTAAGTTACTCTGCCATTTTTTGTTACAAAAACTCTGGATTTTAACTGTAACCAATTCTCTGATCAGTAAAAATGAAATTTCTGGAGCGGACGTAGGCCAGAGTCAGCCGAACCACTATAAATCTCGTCTTTTTACTGCTTTCTTTTTTAATTTTTGTTGTTCATCATATTTATATCCTCTTCATATATTCTATCTATGATATATGACTGTGAATTGGTGCTTTCATCTGCGATTGCGTGTTTGTGACCAATTTTGGCGCAAACATGGAACCTCATCCTTTTGGTGTTAGTGGGCGTTATATTGAATCATATAGTTTTTCCTTCATAGGTGAGGATGGCTTTAACCAATTCGAATGGCTAATATTTGCTTTCAAAAGGGTAGATTTTGCCAAATGTTCTTCTGACGAAAGTAGATAAAGAAGAAACCAATCGTTTTGAATGGTTTGGTGCATGTGCAGAAAAAAAACATGATATTCATTGCCTTTGAAAGGTACCTTTCGACCTTTTCGAAAGTTGAAAACCTGTGATCCATTGCATTCGAAAGGCACATTTCGACATCTTCGAAAGCTCTTTGCTTATCCAAAATACCATTGAAGCATCCTTTTGGCCTCTTCAAAAGGTTTTGCTAGCGCTACCATCTTCTTGTCGAAAGCTTTATTTAATGTTTATAGAGGGACCACTCTAATGCATTCTAATCCTCATCAATGCTCTTGCTCCTTCTTTCATACTTTCACTCTTTAGAATATTTTATGGATAACAATATATATGCATACTGCTAGCAATAAATTTAAATATAGTTGTGAGTTGAGCACTCACCAAAAATCAAAGCAAGAAAAACCGAAACAACCTCGTTGCCCTCCATCGCGTCAGCCTGCATCAAGCATCTCCGCTACCATAAACTGTTGCGCACCACAAATCAACATCGCCTAATCTAAATCATAATCGCGTCAACACCACATGCTCCACCATCATCCACCATGCACCGATGATCGCTGCCTGGTCCGTCACCACAATCGCTCTGCCTAATCATGCATCACCTGGAACCTCTTCCACCAAATCGAGTCGCTCCAAGTCGCATAACCCCATTCTCGACCCACATCAGTCGGCCTGCCCCTTGTATGTGTGTGATTGAATTTGTGTAGTAAATGTGATGTAAGGAATTAATTGCATAATTAGTAATTAATTGCGCATTAATGGACATATATCTCAATTGTCAATTATATGTATATATAGTTGATTTTGTATTAATTTCATATATTGTGGGAAAGAAATTTCATAGGTTAGCAATTAATTACGCATTGATTGACATAAAAGTAAATTAATTTTTTTAATGGAGATTGATTCCCTCAAGATTAGGAATTAATTTTATGCGTGTAAAAGGTAAATATTTAATGAAATTTCATACATTACTCTCTTTAGACGCGTATATTTGAAATTCCTTTATCCATCATCCAACCTTATAAATAAAGAAGATTGAGGTAGGAGGAAACTAACTTTTAGGGAAGCAGCTACTAAGAATTTTTCTACAATCTCCATTCCCTTCTTAATTGAAAAAGTATACCATCTATTTCAAAATAAAATAATAAGTGAAGAAAAATGGTGCTAGGGATTCGTTCATCAAACACGTATACTTGGATTTTTAAAGCGATTTAGGTTATGATGGAAGGAGAAAATGCTACTCTTCTTTGATTTAGGTTAATATACATTAGAGGTGAATGCTTCCTTTTCATTTTAGCCTTATATAATATTTACATTATAAACCTTGAAACTTCCAACCTCCATATCTTTCACATACGAACTCCGATTCACACATGGTTTCTTCCTTTGAACTCATGGCGAAATTCCAAAAGATATGGAACTTAGTTTACTGAGTTTAAAGATTTTTGAAAAAGCACGTTGGTATAGTTTACTTGATTTAATAAATTGAATTTAAATTATAAAGTAGATGTCTGGTGATGGAAAATGATAAATACGTATATGTGTTGTGATGTAATGATAATTGTTTGGATATTGTAAATATTTAGACATATTGTGTCATGTTTATTATTGTACTATTTGATGTTTAACTGTAATCAACTATGGATTTAAATCTTAGATGTAATTGATAGAGATAGAGTGATGAGACTGATTAATAATAGGAAATTAGATAAATAAATGACATAGGTGATTATTTACCGATTTGTGTGATATTTGTAAATAACGGTATTTGAATGAAATAAAATGAAATTAAGTGGAGAAATTTTATAATGTTATAATTTATGAATTTCTAGGGAAATCCATATATAATAATGGAGAATATACTTTAACTTATTTTGGATTGTTTATTATTATTATTCTGTAAAGTTCGATCTTATAACCAATAATATGGTTTTTGTGAAAATTACATTGTTTTGAGATAAATAGTAATGAACTAGTTTTCCAATGTATTAAATAGATTTATATGAATATTTGTAACGACCCAAAAATTTTAACTGCTTTAATAGCGTAATTAGTTGAAATTTTGTGAAATTTTAAATGATAAAATTTTGAAATAAAATTTTGATATTTGGAATGCGTCTAATTAATCATAGCAACTGGTAAATTTTCATCAGATAATTTGGAAGCTTATTTTCTAGTGTAATTTTATTCCAATTTATATCAGTTAAAATTGATGATGATAAAATGTTTTTCAAACCTGAATATTTTTACATAGAAAAATTCTAATTCATCTTCTGACTAAGACGTCATATTCCGTTTCTCCAAATTTGGACTGTTATTGCTCCGTCGACCTTATTTTCGACGAAATAGCAGCATTTTCGAACAGATATCGACTTTTGTTCGGATGATCGTACCACTGATATCTGTATACCGTTTTGATCGTCTTGTCGTGCCGACCTCCGCAATATATTCATTCCGGTAATTCGGCGTCCGGTACGTGGTAAAAACTGCAAAACGATTGGTTATACCGGTATCCATTTTTGAAGTCTCTTGGTTTTCTTGTGTCTATTCACCTATCCACCGTCGGATAATACCAATAGCCTTCTTCCTTTTAATATTCACAGAAATCAATAATTGACTATTACCATTCATGTGATTTCATTTATTTCTGAGATTGTTCATTTCCTTTGGGTTCTCCTCCCCTCTCTGTTCATTATTTTTCTATCAAAAAAAAGCCTGTTCATGACATCGCTCACTCTCAAGTTCCTTCCCCACGAAACCTCTTCCCCGCTCCCTCTCTTTCTCACTTCCACGGCCAAATCAAAGCTCCACCCTGACCTCCACCCATCCACGTGCAGAAGCCTCCGCTTTCCCTTCCGAGGCCGAGACCCATCAACACCCATGTGAACTCCAAAGCCTTCGGACCACCACTCCTTCCCATGCCGAGCTCCGTGCCTCTACCACTGGTTCAATCGAACCCATTTATCAAACCACCCCTGCTCGCCTCTGTCAACAGCAGCTCCCAGGCCGAGTCTCCCTCCATCCTACTGGCCGAACAACCCGTGCACGTCACTTTCCTCCTCCGGCGAACGACCAGAAACCGCTCAGTTCATTCTCCCTTCACTTTTCCTGTCGTGCCTGCAACCTGTAGCCGAGGTCTTGCCATCGGCGGCCATTCTCTCGTATTCAAATCTATTATATAGAGGTAAGTTTTGTAGTGTTGTATGTATATAGATCTATATATATAAGTGTATATAACAGTTCCGTATGAATTTATATCTAAATATATGTTAGTTCTATGTATGTTTATTGCTAGTTATATATATATATATAAAGTTTTGTAGTTTCTTTTATAATCAGTATGTATATTTTAATTGTATATTGTTAGTTATATTTTAATGTATATGTTAGTTACGTATGTCAGTATTTTTAAAATGTAAGTATATATTTATATATAGATAATTTGTTTCTGGTTTTATAGATGTGAACATATATATAAAGTATATATGAGTTTATATGGGATTACATATATGGATAATTTAAATGAACATACAGTATAGGTAAGTATTGTGCATCTTATTAAGTATATATTTGGTTTTGTGAACATGGATGTTTTATTTAATACGTGTGTTTATGTTATATAGATGTTACCGTATATTTTGATCAAAGAAGTATTTTATATAATATGTATACATACCTTATAAATATAATACTGTTGTTTTAAGTATATAATAATTACAGCTTTCATGTTTTATTTAATACAGTATAGTGTGGCCAGTTCCTCCTTTCGAAGTAGATAAAGACATACTTATATTGTATTTACAGTAGTACATATATATATATATATGTTATATAGTACTTTATAAAATGTTTGATGCAATATAATATAATTGGTTATAAAAATTTTGGGTAGCTGTTCAGTTAGAGAGAGAAAAAGAATATAGTTTATAAAAATAGTTTATAAGTTATATATTCATATGAGTTTGTTTTCTATACGAATATGTGCTTTAAGTATGTTGATTTTAATATGTATATATATAAATATTTATTTCAAATTATAATGTATATGCGTTGATTTATACATAGCGTGTAGTCTATAGTTTGTTTCAAAACTATGATTTTTGAAAAACGTATGTATATATAATTTTAATGAGTTTCAAAATTTATATTGGTTAAGAAAATAATATATTAGAATAATATATATATTTTTGTTTCGGTCTACATCAAGTTGTTTCTAGTCTATTTTCATCGATCTCTATTTATCAGCTCTGTTCGTCCTATTCATGCCGATTTTGTTCTTTGTCGAAATTTGTGCTTGGATTCATAACCCATTTCATTATCAAATATCTCTAGCCTTGAAAGGTGAGCAATCACTCTGATTAACGTTCTTTTATTTATTAAATTTGATTTCAATTGAAATGACAATTGAAATATGCTGCTGCTGCTAGTTATTTACATTGTTAAATATATGCCATCATCTATATCTTTTCACCTGTGACATCTGACACCAATATCTGTTATTTATATTGCTATATATATGTCATTATCTATATCTGTTCACCTGTGACATCTTACACCATTATCTGTTGTTTATCACTGATGATATATGCCTGTTACTGATTGTTATATTATTATCATATTTGTTATCACTCTGCAAGTTCCCTATTAGTATAGAATTCACTATGGGTTGAAATGATACATACCCGAACGATCTGTAGAATAGGAGAAAATCGTTATGGGTTGAAAGGATTAACCCAAGCGATTTTCATTTGAATTTAATTTGGGGTTACGGGTTGAAAAGATATATACCCGTATATATATATTTAAATTACAGATTGAAATGATAAATATCCGTATCACTTGACCATAGGGTAGAAAATTATATATAGACACCGTTGGTATATATATAAATATTTGAAAATGATTTCTATGGTTTTGAAGGAAATATATGGTTTTAATATATATTGATCTTAAAGATCTAATAAAGTTGATTTAATAAAGTCGATTTAATCAATATAAAATAATGTTTGAGTATTTATGTAAAATTTATATTTTCAAATATAGAGCTTATAATGGTTCAGGTTGAAAGATAAATTTGAAATTGATTTGGAATTTTAATTATTTAAGAATTTTCCTTAAATAAGTTTGATTGGAAATTATTAAATTTGAAATTTAAAAACATGATTTTTAACTTGGATTTGATTAAAAGTGACTTAGATGAATATTTCAAATTTAAATAACTTGAAATGAGATATTTGGTTTATTTAAAATTTGTAAATTGAAGTTTTATTTAAAATGATATTGAAATGATTAAGTAAATAATTCGAAACTAAATAATAGTAAAGTGAATTTGATATATATATGAAATTATCGAATTTAAGTTTTGAAATGTTGAATCTATTGATTTTTAAATATATTAAAATAGGAATGGTTTATTTTGTGGTTCAAATCTGTATTTGAAATCGATATAATTTGAAATGGTTTATTGAGAAACTGAATTGAATGAAATTGATGATTTGAGATTTGATTAAGTTTGAATTTTTGGAATTCGAGTTGATTTGAATTGATTTGTGGAATTTGAGGAAGCTATTTTCATCTAAAGTTTATTTTAACTATATCTTAAACAATCTATATTTTACTTATAAATTATTTTAATATAAATACATTATAACTATTTTTATATAAACTATTTTAAATTATAAACTATTTTATTATATATACTATTATTTATATTTAAACGGTTAAATAGGAAGTGTTATGATTCCAAAGCATTATGATTTCTAAATTTTTGATTTTCAAAGAATTATGATTTCCAAAGTGTTTGATTTAGGAAGTGTTATAACTTTGAAGTACTAAGATTTTGAAAATGGATATATTTGAGATGGATATATTTGAAATAGGAATGATATCGTATTTGGTTTTGAAATGGAAGTGATATCGTATTGATATGGTTTTGAAATAGCAATGATATTTCGGTTTTGAAATATAAACTATTTTTAAAGTTCATTGAATGACCAATTGGTGTAATAATTACGTAGTTATTGAAGAGCCCGGGATCGGTTAGGGACATACTCTCTGTCCAAACCGAAAACCACTTTAATAACTATTATACGCGGAGTGTGATCCAGAATGAAGTGGTCGGAATGATGGCGTTGTTGGATTTGAAGAAAGAGAACGATAATGGATAGCCTTGACACTTGTGTCAAATTGGAAATGACTTAAACAGGAGCCTTGCCGGGCCAGTGAGGTTAGCTACCTCTAGCGGACACACTTCTTCGTAAACTACTCATTACTTGTTTTTGATTGGTGCGCACCCTTGATTTGGGAGTGTTGTTTCGCGGTGTTGCGATCGTTGCGGCGATGCGTTCTCACCAGTCCGAATCAGGCAAACGGTAGTTTCACTACCTTGGGTATTGCCTCATGTGCCTTGTCATACTCGTATCCCTATGCGCGACCACTACGATTTGTTTCGTGTTATACCTATGGAGTACTCCCTGATAGCCCACTAGTTTACTGTGGGGTTTACAGTGTTGTATAGACTATGACGCTTATATAAAATGTGTTAAGGGGGATAATGGTAACGCCTTAACGCTATTTTGATACTTTATATTACTGATAGGCATTATCTACTTAGCGTACACTACTACATAGTAGATAGTTTAATGGATCCTTAGAGGATGGTTATCCCAAACATCCTTTGAGTTACTTGTATTTCAGTCGTTATTTCACATGAGTTGGATTTATTGATATAAGAATGTTAATCCTGACTCGAGTGTTTTGTGTTTTCTTTACGCTCGGGTCAGACTGAGTGTACTAGTATTTGAGACTCACCTTTGGAGTTGGAGCTTCGCTTGGAGATCCAGCTACCTATCCAGCTTTCAGATATTCAGTTGATTCCAGTGATGTATTCTGATATTGTATTTGACTATTGTATTCGAGACTTCTATTGTATCTTGTTTAATTCTGTTATATATATATATATAGTAGCTTCATGAACTACTATTCTTTTGTTTCCGCTGCATTGTTGTTATATTACTCTGTGTCTGTGATCTGTGATTATATCTATTTACTGTATATGATGAGTTTTGCCAATTTAAATTAACAATCTATTGTTTTGAATTATTCAAGTCCGACATGTGTGGATTTATTATCGATTTGAATGGTCCAAAATAGTGGGTCGTGACAGTTGGTATTAGAGCTCTGGTTTTAGGCAAAACTCGGCATATAAAGTAAAATTCAATTACAGAATCACTTTCATTCAAGCTTGAATTACTTCTTCTTTGACTCGGTTCCTTTGAATTTTGGAACATTCCCTTCGGTTCCAAAGTCCATTCTTGTCTCCCATATTCGTGCTTCTTGATTCTGGAGTATCCCATAACTCCACTTCGAATGATCTCTGTAATAAATCGGCGGTCTCGCCAATCTCTGAATGATTTGTAAAGGGGTGAAACTCCTTTACAATTGGTATTGATTCACCGGAGATTCCTGTACCCTCGGTTTACGATGCTGCTATCTCTTGCTATACCCGAATTCTATCTCTAGCAATCGAATGTTGATTTTCTCTAGAATTCTACCTCGATCTTATTTTGAAGTCACGGTTGACTCGGATAAAGGTTGCCCGCGATTTATATAAATTTATCCATCTTCCAATTTGAAATTCAATCATCTTATCTCCCTATCGAGTCTATCTTTTAGTTGAATTCTATTTGATTAGAGTTCCTCTACTTTGAATCCCATCTTTGCTTTGAAATCCATTCTTGAATGATAGAGTGAGGGAGTATAATTGTAATTTATATTGAAAATGTTTTATATATTGTGTTGTTTGAGTTGTTGATGTTGATTTGGGTCTTCGATCGATTCGTCTGATCAGCGATATCGATAGGATTTCCAAAACACTTGAACAGAGCAAACTGACACAATATTGATTTCAAATTTGGTAAATGAAATAATTTTGTATGATTATATTATAAATATATAAGTAAAATTTTCTGGAATAAAAAAAAGAGGTAAATTAATTGGTTGTTTGAAATGATAATATTTGATTATCATTTATTGTTCTAAATGAATTTATAAACATGGTATAAATTGATTTGGAATTTAAATAAATTTAAATCAGGAATTTGAGAATTTAATTTTCGATGATTTCAAACTTTGGTTTTTAAAGTTTTAAAATGTATATTATTTAAAGTATTTTCGAATAGAAATCGTTTTCAAAGAATTCTAATGTTTAAATCAGTGCTCTTCTCTTTGTCGCTGGAAAATAATTTCGGTGATGGCGGCCGCATCATCGACATTCATTTTCGAGTTTCAGAGTGGAGAGACCATTTTGTAGCTTTGCTACATGTTTGATTTGAAAAAAATATTTTGATTTAAATTCCTTAAGTATGACTTGATTTATTACATATATATAAGTATATGATTATAGATTTGATATGATTTGATTTCTAAATTGGTTGAAGTTAATCGAAAATTTAATTCTTAAATTTATGTTAAAGGATGATTTTTTTTTAAAAAAAGCCAAAATTTTGAACAAATATTCAAACTTGAAATAAATCGAATAAGAATTTTACTTGTATAATACCCAACTGCATTCCTATACAACTTACCTAAATCATTCAGAAGTTGAATATGTAACTGGATAATATACAATACAAATTGATTTTTATAAATATATTTTGAGTGGTTATAATAAATGTTATACACTAAATTTTGATTATAAAGATGTTAATAGAGTTAAATAGGATAATAAGTTAATTGAATAATAGATGAGACAAATAAATTTGTTTTGAAAGAATTAATAAATTGAAATTTGATCAACTTGTGGAAATACCTTGAATTTAAAAGCAATTAGTGAATATAAATTAATTTAAATCGAAACTTTTATGGTTTAAATTAATTTATATGGTTTAAATATATGTGATAAGATATATTAAGTAGAATAAATTTAACAATAATTTGGAATAAAGAAGAATTTAAATTGTTGAAAAAAATATGATTATAATAAAAGACTATTCAAATTTATGGTTTTAGAAATTTTAAATTGAAGATAATTGGATAATAAGATAATGAACTTAGAAATAGTTAAGATTGATTTTAGTGAAATCAAATGGATTAAATCAATTATTGAATATTAATTAATTTAAATTGAAATTTATATGATTTAAATTAATTATTTTACTTGTATTCCAATCTATTTTCTTTCTGGTTGTTTCTATTCTCCTACCTCCTACCTTTTCTGGGACGAAAAGTTTTGAGTGGGGGAGAGTGTAACGACCCGAAAATTTTAACTGTTTTAATAGCGTAATTAGTTGAAATTTTGAGAAATTTTAAACGATAAAATTTTGAAATAAAAATTTGATATTTGGAATGCGTCTAATTAATCGTAGCAACCGGTAAATTTTCATCAGATAATTTGGAAGTTTATTTTCTAGTGTAATTTTATTACAATTTATATTAGTTAAAATTGATGATAATAAAATGTTTTTCAAACCTGAATATTTTTACATAGAAAAATTCTAATTCATCTTCTGACTAAGACGTCATATTCCGTTTCTCCAAATTTGGACTGTTATTGCTCCGTCTCCCTTATTTTCGACGAAATAGCAGCATTTTCGTACCGATATCAACTTTTGTTCGGATGATAGTACCACTGATATCTGTATACAGTTTTGATCGTTTCGTCGTGCCGATCTCCGCAATATATTCATTCCGGTAATTCGGCGTCCGGTACGTAGTAAAAACTGCAGAACGATTGGTTGTACCGGTATCCATTTTTGAAGTCTCTTGGTTTTCTTGTGTCTATTCACCTATCCACCGCCGGATAATACCAATAGCCTTCTTGCTTTTAATATTCACAGAATTCAATAATTGACTATTACCATTCATGTGATTTCATTTATTTCTGAGATTGTTCATTTCCTTTGGGTTCTCCTCCCCTCTCTGTTCATTATTTTTCTATCAAAAAAAAGCCTGTTCATGACATCGCTCACTCTCAAGCTCCTTCCCCACGAAACCTCTTCTTCGCTCCCTCTCTTTCACTTCCACGACCAAATCAAAGCTCCAGCCTGACCTCCACCCATCCACGTGCAGAAGCCTCCGCCCTCCCTTCCGAGGCTGAGACCCATCAACACCCATGTGAACTCCAAAGCCTTCGGACCACCACTCCTTCCCATGCCGAGCTCCGTGCCTCCGCCACTGGTTCAACCGAACCCATTTATCAAACCACCCCTGCTCGCCTCTGTCAACAGCAGCTCCCAGGCCGAGTCTCCCTCCTTCCTACTGGCCGAACAACCCGTGCACGTCACTTTCCTCCTTCGACGAACGACCAGAAATGTAACGACCCCGAATTTTAAATAAATTTAAATTGATAATTAATTGAATTTTTGAAGATAATTTGTAAAAATTAATTATAAAGTGATGCGAGTTTCCCCGAATTCAAATATATTCTGTATAAATCATTTAAAAATTAAAATATTATATATATGTGTATATATGTGAATATATATATATATTTGGGCATATATGAGTAAATTTGAAATTATATATATATATTTGATTGAATTTAAATTGTAAATAAATGATTTAAATTTAGGATTGATGTATAAAATAAATACAAGACAATAAATACAAGCAATAATAGTAATAAATTAAGCTAGAAATAGAAATCACATTTAGTATCAGAGCTTAAGGTTGAACTTTAGCTCAGGAGTATAACACATTAAGTAGCTCATTAGAGATAGGGTGAAGTATACCCTAGAATGAGTAATCCCTAAGATATCCGTCTGTATGCCTCAGTAAATTCTCTTACTGTCTACCGATAGTAAGTATGAGTGCAAGAAGAGGATAAGATAAGGAATGGGAATACGACTATAAATGGGATATAAACTCCGGATGGACCAAAATTGTTTGTTTGGATGTATTGTTTGCTTTGTTTGTTATGGTTGATAGGTATAATTTGGTTTCTAAACTAAAAGTTTTGAAATTGTATTCATATGTCTATCTATTCTTTGGGTCCGGATATATTCTACGAATGGTCAGTTATCCCTTCAAACTAACCGATATCACTCCATATTTTGTAGATCTGGATGACCCGAGTATAGTGTGAAAAACTTCACAGATTCGTTCTTGTATCTATTATTGATATTTTGATTTGGTAAGCCAAATGCAGAATAGACGTTCAGTTTGATTTGATGAAATATTCTTCATCTATCTTTGTGTCTCCTTGGCAATTTCGAGGACGAAATTCTTTTAAGGGGGGAAGTCTGTAACGACCCCGGATTTTAAATAAATTTAAATTGATAATTAATTGAATTTTTGAAGACAATTTGTAAAAATTAATTGATAAAGTGATGCGAGTTTCCCCGAATTCAAATATATTCTGTATAAATCATTTAAAAATTAAAATATTGTATATATGTGTATATATGTGAATATATATATATATATATATATTTGGGCATATATGAGTAAATTTGAAATTATATATATATTTGATTTGAATTTAAATTGTAAATAAATGATTTAAATTTAGGATTGATGTATAAAATAAATACAAGACAATAAATAAAAGCAATAATAGTAATAAATTAAGCTAGAAATAGAAATCACAAGAAACCGCTCAGTTCATTCTCCCTTCACTTTGCCTGTCGTGCCAGCTCCCTGTAGTCGAGGTCTTGCCATCAGTGGCCATTCTCTAGTATTCAAATCTATTATATAGAGGTAAGTTTTGTAGTGTTGTATGTATATAGATCTATATATATAAGTGTATATAACAGTTCCATATGAATTTATATCTAAATATATGTTAGTTCTATGTATGTCTATTGCTAGTTATATATATATATATAAAGTTTTGTAGTTTCTTTTATAATCATTATATATATTTTAATTGTATACTGTTAGTTATATTTTAATGCATATGTTAGTTATGTATGTTAGTATTTTTAAAATGTAAGTGTATATATATATAGATAATTTGTTTCTGGTTTTATAGATGTGAACATATATATAAAGTATATATGAGTTTATATGGGATTACATATATGGATATTTTAAATGAACATACAGTATAGGTAAGTATTGTGCATCTTATTAAGTATATATTTGGTTTTGTGAACATGGATGTTTTATTTAATACGTGTATTTAAATATATAGATGTTACCGTATATTTTGATCAAAGAAGTATTTTATATAATATGTATACATACCTTATAAATATAATACTGTTGTTTTAAGTATATAATAATTACAGCTTTCATATTTTATTTAATACAGTATAGTGTGGCCAGCTCCTCCTTTTGAAGTAGATAAAGACATACTTATATTGTATTCACAGTAGTACATATATATATAAATGTTATATAGTACTTTATAAAATGTTTGATGCAATATAATATAATTGGTTATAAAATTTTTGGGTAGCTGTTCTATCAGAGAGAGAAAAAGAATATAGTTTATAAAAATAGTATATAAGTTATATATTCATATGAGTTTTTTTTCTATACGAATATGTGCTTTAAGTATGTTGATTTTAGTAGGTATATATATAAATATTTATTTCAAATTATAATGTATATGCGTTGATTTATACATAGCGTGTAGTCTATAGTTTGTTTCAAAACTATGATTTTTGAAAAACGTATGTATATATAATTTTAATGAGTTTCAAAATTTATATTGGTTAAGAAAATAATATATTAGAATAATATATATATTTTTGTTTCGGTCTACATCAAGCTGTTTCTGATCTATTTTCATCGATCTCTATTTATCAGCTCTATTCGTCCTATTCATGCCGATTTTGTTCGTTGTCGAAATCTGTGCTTGGATTCGTAACCCATTTATTTGTCAAATATCTCTAGCCTCGAAAGGTGAGAAATCACTCTGATTAACGTTCTTTTATTTATTAAATTTGATTTCAATTGAAACGACAATTGAAATATGCTGCTGCTACTAGTTATTTACATTGTTATATATATGCCATCATCTATATCTATTCACCTGTGACATCTGACACCATTATCTGTTATTTATACTGCTATATATATGCCATTATCTGTATCTGTTCACCCATGACATCTGACACCATTATCTGCTGTTTATCACTGATGATATATGCCTGTTACTAATTGTTATGTTATTATCATATTTGTTATCACTCTGCAAGTTCCCTATTAGTATAGAATTCACTATGGGTTGAAATGATACATACCCGAACGATCTGTAGAATTGGAGAAAATCGTTATGGGTTGAAAGGATAAACCCAAGCGATTTTCATTTGAATTGAATTTGGGGTTACGGGTTGAAAAGATATATACCCGTATATATATTTAAATTACGGATTGAAATAATAAATATCCATATCACTTGACCATAGGGTAGAAAATTATATACAGACACCGTTGGTATATATATAAATATTTGAAAATGATTTCTATGGTTATGAAGGAAATATATGGTTTTAATAAATATTGATCTTAAAGATCTAATAAAGTTGATTTAATAAAGTCGATTTAATCAATATAAAATAATGTTTGAGTATTTATGTAAAATTTATATTTTCAAATATAGAGCTTATAATGGTTCAGGTTGAAAGATAAATTTGAAATTGATTTGGAATTTTAATTATTTAAGAATTTTCCTTAAATAAGTTTGATTGGAAATTATTAAATTTGAAATTTAAAAACATGATTTTTAACTTGGATTTGATTAAAAGTGACTTAGATGAATATTTCAAATTTACATAACTTGAAATGAGATATTTTGTTTATTTAAAATTTGTAAATTGAAGTTTTATTTAAAATGATATTGAAATGATTAAGTAAACAATTCAAAACTAAATAATAGTAAAGTGAATTTGATATATACACATATGAAATTATCGAATTTATGTTTTGAAATGTTGAATCTATTGATTTTGAAATATATTAAAATAGGAATGGTTTATTTTGTGGTTCAAATTTGTATTTGAAATCGATATAATTTGAAATGGTTTATTGAGAAACTGAATTGAATGAAATTGATGATTTGAGATTTGATTAAGTTTGAATTTTTGGAATTCGAGTTGATTTGAATTGATTTGTGGAATTTGAGGAAGCTATTTTCGTCTAAAGTTTTAACTATATCTTAAACAATCTATATTTTACTTATAAATTAATTTAATATAAACTATTTTAATAAAAATCATTTTTAATATAAATTATTTTATATAAACTATTTTACATTATAACTATTTTTATATAAACTATTTTAAATTATAAACTATTTTATTATATATACTATTATTTATATTTTAACGGTTAAGTAGGAAGTTTTATGATTCCAAAGCATTATGATTTCTAAATTTTTGATTTCCAAAGAATTATGATTTCCAAAGTGTTTGATTTAGGAAGTGTTATAACTTTGAAGTTCTAAGATTTTGAAAATGGATATATTTGAGATGGATATATTTGAAATGGAAATGATATCGTATTTGGTTTTGAAATGGAAGTGATATCATATTGATATGGTTTTGAAATGGCAATGATATTTCGGTTTTGAAATATAAACTATTTTGAAAGTTCATTAAATGACCAATTGGTGTAATAATTACATAGTTATTGAAGAGTCCGGGATCGGTTAGGGACATACTCTCTGTCCAAACCGAAAACCACTTTAATAACTATTATACGCGGAGTGTGATCCAGAATGAAGTGGTCGGAATGATGACGTTGCTGGATTTGAAGAAAGAGAACGATAATGGATAGCCTTGACACTTGTGTCAAATTGGAAATGACTTAAACAGGAGCCGTGCCAGGCCAGTGAGGTTAGCTACCTCTAGCGGACACACTTCTTCGTAAACTACTCATTACTTGTTTTGGATTGGTGCGCACCCTTGATTTGGGAGTGTTGTTTCGCGGTGTTGCGATCGTTACGGCGATGCGTTCTCACCAGTACGGATCAGGCAAACGGTAGTTTCACTACCTTGGGTATTGCCTCATGTGCCTTGTCATACTCGTATCCCTATGCGCGACCACTACGATTTGTTTCGTGTTATACCTATGGAGTACTCCCCGATAGCCCACTAGTTTACAGTGGGGTTTACAGTGCTGTATAGACTATGACGCTTATATAAAATGTGTTAAGGGGGATAATGGTAACGCCTTAACGCTATTTTGATACTTTATATTACTGATAGGCATTATCTACTTAGCGTACACTACTACATAGTAGATAGTTTAATGGATCCTTAGAGGATGGTTATCCCAAACATCCTTTGAGTTACTTGTATTTCAGTCGTTATTTCGCTTGAGTTGGATTTATTGATATAAGAATGTTAATCCTGACTCGAGTGTTTTGTGTTTTCTTTACGCTCGGGTCAGACTGAGTTGTTGAGTCAAGATTTTTATATAGTTTTGATTTCTGACAAAGGGATAAACCGTGATCGTCAAAAAGAAGTCATTCATTGAGACACAACAAGCTTCATAAGTTAGAGGTTGATTTTTTGGTATGTTAGTAGTATTAGTTATGTTAAAATCTATCCTCAAAATAATCATGCATCTCAAAAGAGTCAATGTATAAGCATTTTGAATGACATTGCACATTCACTGTGCAAATTAACAGGGACCGGTCGACCGGTCCAAAACCAGGCGGTCGACCGTTCCTGTGTAAATTGCACAGTGAACGTGCACACATGCACATAACGTCTATATATTTGAAATTTTGTCTACTGGTCATTTTTGACCTGTCGACCGTTTTTAAACAGAAAGCAACCTTTCCCAAAAGACACTTCTTTCTTCAATGGTTGCTTCTCTTACCTTTCATCAATGATCACATCTGTTAATGGCTACTCTTCACAAAGAGTTACAACCATTTATTCTCTATATAAACATATCTAAATCACTGATTGAAATAACAACAATTCTTTGCTTTAAAATTCTGATCTTAAATTCTAAATACTCTTGCATTCTAAAAGCTCTCTACTTCAAATTGCTTATTGAATCATTGAAACTATTTCATATCTTTTTGATTCAAATAAGTAATATACTTCCTTCAATCTTTACAAACATCATTCACATATTTTGAGGATAAGATTATAGGAAGGGTGTATTACAAGTGACAAATCCGTGTTATCAAGAGCACAAGTTGTCAACGACAATTGTATTTATTTTTGTTGAAGTCCTCGGTGTTGTAAGAGGCACGAAATCCCGTTCGGCTGTTCGGGTGTTGTAAACCTGTTCCTCCGGGTGAAGCGAGGTAGTTGGTTGTGAAAATCCAGATAGGAGTCTGGGACTGGACGTAGGACGGGAGGTCCGAACCAATATAAAAATCCCTGGTGTGATTTTACTGTTTACTGCATTTACTATTCTATATCTGTGAATTGCTATATAGTTAGTTTATTGAATATTTACTTGTATAGCAATTGTAAATAACATTCCGCATATATTAGTCCATATTACACGATCCGTAATCAGTGTGCACAAGCGTACACACTTTCATTTGGTATCAGAGCACTGTTATCATATAACCGTAACACCGTTATTTGATATATTCTTGTAATATGGCAAATAACGCAAGCACTAGCTCTAGAACTTACACGGAAGGTCAATCAACACAAAGACCTCCATTCTTTAATGGTCTCAACTATAGCTATTGGGCTACACGTATGTCATTTTTCATGCAATCAAATAGTTATGATGCTTGGAATGCTACTCAAAAAGAAATAGTAAATCCAACAACTGAATATTCAGAATGGACAACGGCTGAGAAAACGGCAGCAGCCGTAAATGCAAAGGCAATAAATATGTTGTTTTGTGCATTAGATCAAAATGAATATAACCGTGTTAGTATCTGCACTACTGCATATCAAATTTGGCAAACGCTGAAAATCACTCATGAAGGTACTAACAAGGTTAAACAAGCCAAAATAGCCATGCTGAAGAGTCAGTTTCAAAATTTTAAAATGAAACCGAATGAGACAATCAATGATATGTATTCAAGGTTTCAAACTATTCATCATGCACTTATCGGATTAGGGCAAAAATATTCAGATTTTGATGTTGTTTCAACAGTCCTACATTCTCTGACTAGTGAATGGGAAGGAAAAGTATTAGCAATTGAAGAAGCTAATGACCTTTCCATCATGAAACCAGATGAATTGATAGGAAATTTAATGTCCTATGAAGCAAATTTGCAGGCTAGAAAAGAACAGAAAGAAGAAAAGAAAAATGTAGCATTTCATGCTGAGAAAGATGAAAATGAATCAGATTCTGAAGATGAAGATTTGGCATTCATTGCAAAAGGATTCAAAAAATTCCTAAAATATCGAAAAGCCAGTCGCTACAACAAAAGGAAACCTGGATCAAGCAAACCATCTTCATCAACTATAGAATGTTTCAACTGTCACAAAAAGGGGCACATGCAGAAGGATTGTCCAGAACAGAAGAAGAAGTCAGAAAATGATAAATTCAAACATAAGAAGGACAAGTCAAAGAAACGAGCCTTCTCAGTAACATGGGATGATTCAGACTCATCCTCATCTGAAAGTGAAAGTGATCAGGAGAATGAACAAGCTAATGTTTGTTTTATGGCAACAAAAGATGAGGTACAAATTCCTACATTTGATGAATTACTTGATATAAATTCTGAATTGATAGTCAAATATAAAGACATAAAACGTCAATTAAAAGTAGCCAAAGCAGATTTGAGTAGAGCAGAATTTGAACGAGATATGTTAAAAGACGAGAAGAAAATATTAGAAGAAGAACTTGAAAAACTTCAAGAATCATCATCTAATGTTGACTCTCAATTATCTCTTTTGAGTCAAGAAGTTGAAACTCAAAAAGAGAAAAATGATGCTCTCACTATTGAAAATCATGAGCTTAAGGCAAAAGTCAAAAATCTGGACCTAGAAAAGGCGAGCTTACAAACTAAGTTAGATGACATAACTCAAAATGTTTCTAACTTTAACAAAGGTCGAGAAAATTTGACAAAAATCATTGAAAGTTCACAATCTGTTTCAAATAAACAAGGTTTGGGATATAGGAAACAAGAAACCAAGAAACATCTTGGTAATGGAAGGAAAAAGAAAGTACAAAATACTGGAGCAATGAAAAATCTTAGTTTATTATATTCCAAACCAAAATCAGTTGTGAAATTTCAGAGGAAAGTTGTCAAGACTATCAAAATATGGGTTCCTAAAACAAATAACAATTTGATTAGGAATAAATATATTCAGAATTTCATGAATACTGTACATCTTAATACTAATTATATATATAAAGGGGATACCGGACCCGTATGGGTTTGGACTCCTAAGACCTAACTCTTAGGACCCCATAAAAAGTGGGTACCATGGACTTAATTTTATTTTTTGCAGGTCCCACTTAAGAAAAGAGGAAAGTGGATATTGGACAGTGGTTGCTCGAAGCACATGACTGGAGACAAGAGCTTACTAACAAATATTACATACTCAGATGGTGGCTCCGTCACTTTTGGAGATAATTCAAAAGGCTATATCATCGGCAAAGGCGATGTGAGCAATTGCGGTACATCTAACTTACCTCTTATTACAAATGTCATGCTAGTTAGAAATTTAAAACACAATTTACTTAGTATCAGTCAATTATGTGACAAGGGTTTTACAATTTCTTTTTCAAACAATAAGTGTAGTATTCTAGATAAAGATCATAATTTAATTTTCGAAGGTTATAGAGACAGAAATATATATATTCTGAATATGAATATTAATCATAACTCAGATATGTGTCTTATAGCTAATGATAATGATCCATGGCTATGGCACAAACGCTTCTGTCATATAAACTTCAGAACTATTGACAAGCTAGCCAAAAAAATCTAGTTAGAGGATTACCCAAAATGAGTTTTAAAGTTAACAATATCTGTGATGCATGTCAATTAGGAAAATTAACCAAATCATCTTTTAAATCCAAGAAAGTCATATCAACATTACAACCACTTGAGTTACTACATATGGATTTATTCGGACCAACACAAGTTCAGTCGATAAACCATAATCGATATGTATTTGTAATAGTTGATGACTATTCTCGGTATGCATGGTCTATTTTCCTGAAAAACAAGAGTGACACTTTTGAACATTTTAAATCTTTCGTCAAAAGAATTCAAAAATCGAAAGGGCTAAAAGTTAAAAACATAAGGAGTGATCATGGTGGTGAATTCGAAAATAACGAATTTGAACATTTTTGTACAAAGAAAGGTATTAACCACAATTTTTCGTTTCCTAGAACTCCACAACAAAACGGAGTTGTAGAACGAAAAAATCGAACATTACAAGAATGTGCAAGAACGCTATTAAATGGATCTACTTTACCAAAACATTTCTGGGCAGAAGCCGTCGCCACTGCGTGTTATGTTTTGAATCGTGTGTCCATTCGACCACTCACCAAGAATACATCTTATGAATTATTTAACGAAAGGAAGCCAAATATATCTTACTTCAAAGTATTTGGTTCAAAATGTTTCATTTTAAATACGAAAGACCAACTCGGGAAGTTTGATCTGAAAGCTGATGAAGGTATATTTGTCGGTTATTCGGAAAGAAGCAAGGCATATCGTATTTTTAATAAACGAACCAAAACTATTGAGGAATCTCTTCATGTTTCCTTCGATGAAATCTTTCAGCCCTCTCAACCAAAATCTGATGATGACGAAACTATACTTTCTGACACTCCTATCATCACAAATTATGACTCTGACTCTGAAAATGTTGTTGAAAATACTTCTCAACAACAACCAGCTTGTGAAATATGTTCCCCTCCAAGATTATTGAGACACCATCTGGTTCAAAATGTAATTGGGGAGGTCGACTCACAAGTAAGAACTAGGAGTCAATTACATCAAATGGGACATGTTGCGTTTCTATCAAATATCGAACCTAAGAATCCTAAAGAAGCAGCTACCGACGAATATTGGATCATTGCCATGCAAGAAGAACTAAATCAGTTCGTGCGCAATGACGTCTGGGAACTTGTTCCAAGACCAACTGATCAGTCAGTGATTGGTACTAAATGGGTCTATAAAAATAAGGCTGATGAACAAGGGAATATCACCAGAAATAAAGCAAGGTTAGTAGCACAGGGATATAATCAGGAAGAAGGTATCGATTATGAAGAAACTTTTGCACCAGTTGCTCGACTAGAAGCTATTAGAATCCTTTTATCTTTTGCTTGTCACCACAATTTCAAACTTTATCAGATGGATGTCAAAAGTGCATTTCTTAATGGATTTATCAAAGAGAATGTATATGTCGAACAACCTCCTTTGTTTGTACATGAAAAATATCCTGACCATGTGTTCAAACTAAAGAAAGCTCTTTATGGTTTAAAACAAGCACCTCGTGCTTGGTATGAACGATTACGTAGCTATCTTATTGACTCAGGATTTCAAATAGGCAGAGTGGATCAAACTTTGTTTATCAAACATTCTCAAAAGGATATTCTAGTTATTCAGATATATGTAGACGACATCATCTTCGGTTCAACAAATGATAAACTCTGTAATGAATTTGCAAGTATTATGACCAAAGAATTCGAAATGTCTCATATGGGAGAACTGTCATACTTTCTTGGACTTCAAATCAAACAACTTCCGAATGGTATTTTTATTAATCAAGAAAAATACTGCGGAAATCTTATCAAGCGCTTCGGATTAGAAAATACATCTGGTAAACCAACTCCTATGAGTACAACTACACATCTTGAAAAAGATGATAATGGTAAGAGTGTTGACCAGAAATTATATCGAAGCATGATTGGTTCTCTTCTTTATCTTTCAGCTAGTCGTCCAGATATAATGATGAGTGTTTGTCTATGTGCTCGTTTTCAAGCAAATCCAAAGGAATCGCATTTACGAGCAGTGAAGCGTATAATTCGGCGTATAATTCGTTATCTTAATAATACAAAAGATTTCGGTCTTTTTTATCCAACAGAATGTCCATTCGAATTAGTTTCATATAGTGATGTTGATTTTGGAGGTTCTCGAACGGATAGAAAGAGTACAAGTGGTACGTGCCATTTTATTGGAAAATCACTTGTCTCTTGGTTTAGTAAGAAACAGAATTGTGTTTCACTATCAACATGTGAAGCCGAATATATATCAGCGGCTCTCGCTTGTACTCAAGTATTATATATGCAACAAACACTTCAAGATTTTGATATTTATTTATCAAATTCTATTATATACTGTGATAACATGAGTGCTATAAATCTTTCTAAAAATCCAGTGAATCATTCTAGAACCAAGCACATTGATATCCGTCATCATTTCCTTAGAGATAACATTGAAAAAGGAAATATATGTCTTGAATATGTCCAAACTGATAATCAATTAGCGGACATTTTTACTAAACCCTTGCTCGAATCTAGTTTTATTAAATTACGAAGAGAGCTTGGTTTAATTTCTTTAAAAGACCTTGTCTAATAATTACTGATGTTAAACTTTTAAGTTCTTTCGTTTGATTATTTTTTTTTAACTATAGCTATTTTAAGCTATTTTTAAATTTGAGCCTCTGATTATTTTACACCATCAAATTCCTCTTTTCACTCTTAATCATAAGCTTATATATGAGAACTGTCTATATAAGCTGTCAAAAACATTCGTTTTATTCATCTTCCCTTATCTACTCATAAATACAAAATTTTCTATGGCACATATTTGTGATGAGTGTGCTCAAAAAACTCACATTTCCATTACAAGTTCTGAATCAGAAGAATATCTTTCTCCTGAAACACCAAAATATAAACCAAGGTGCCATCATCAATGCTCTCGTACACCTGGAAGTACGCCTAAATCAAAAAAGGCAAAGAAAGTATTCTATTCTCCTCAAACCAAAGAGAAGATCGATGAAATTCATCACTATCAAAAACATCAAATAGATCTTCAACGTCAGCTTCATTATGGACAACAACAGCTTCATCATGAACAACAGCAGACTTCGGCACGATTATCTATTTTAGAAAGAATGGCATTCTTCTTCTGTGGATCAAACAAACGAGATGTTCATGAGCCGATGCCAAATGCACCTTCATCTTCTAGAACCCCAAACTCATGGGACAGAAACTATGCTCAGAATGAAGGGGCAACTGAAAAATGGTCATCTTGGAAGGCTCGCATTGATGATATTAACGAAGATTCAACCGATCTTCCTTCTCCCACTCTTCATTAATTTTATTTCATATATATTGTATTGTTGTTTATTTTCTTTTGTAATCACTCTTTTAAAAAACATCTAAATATTATAATAAGAGTGATATAAAATTTATAGGTCAAAATATATTAAAAACAGGCTGAACTGTGATACAGAACAGCACCGGTCGACAAGGAAAAATGGACCGGTCGACCGTTTTGCTCTCTGGATAAAAACGGTCGACCGCCCCATTTTCACCGGTCGACCGGTTACGTATATCCTGTTTTTAAATATACCTTCCGTTCACTTTTTTTCCCCTATCTCTCTTTTTACTTCATAACCAGCCTTCTTCCCCCAAATCAAAGAAACCCTACATTCTCTTATTAAATTTCTTTCTTCAAACTTATCCCTAATGGCTCCTCAACAAAAGAAATTTAAGCAAGCTTCTACCTCAGAGACACAACCCATTGATCTCTCTATCAAGAAATGGCTTGTGGATCCAATTTCACTCAAAAGGTGGAATGAAATGAAAGATTTTACTATCCATCCGGGTTCGTTTGTTAAATTCTCAGATTTCTCTAGTTATCGTATTTCAGATTTAGCAAAGGATGCCGACATTGAAAACCTAATTGACTATGATCAAAACAATGTGGAAATTAACCATGTCATGATCAAGTTATTCTATGCTAATCTAAATTTAGAGAAAAACAAACCCGCAAATCCCAATTATTGTCTTTGGTCTGTTGTATGTGGCAAAGAAGTGTTTATCTCATGTGATAGGATGGCAAATGTTCTTGGTTCTAGGTTTATTGGTGAAAAATTCTCAAATGACTTTTGCAATATTCATGTCCGTAATCAAATTAGTCATCAATTTACTGAAGATGACAAGGATAGCACTAAGTCTATTGGCTTACGGCCGTCTGCAAGAATTCTTCATCATACTCTTATGCACTCCCTTTTCCCAAGAATTGGAAATTTTGATGCCGTCTATAAAGAAAATTTCAAGGCATTATACGCAATTTATGGGGGTATTTGTATAAACTGGATTGGTATGATCTTTGATGAGATCTTGAAAGTAAATGATAGCTCTAGACCACACTTGTTTTATAACGAGTATATTATGCGACTCTTGCTCGATTGTGGCATTGAACCACCAAAGTCTTCTATTTCCAAACCAAAAGCCATCAACAAAGCTTCGATTACAAGAATGAAGCTTCCAGCTCCATACTTCAATATAATGCCTTTTGAACAATGGAAAGACCAAGGACATAGAGAGGCTTCCTCCCGTTCATCCCGATCTAACCCTGGAGAAGTTAAACTTTTGAGATCATCTTCCTCAACAAAAGAATCACTTAACACTATTGCTCAAAATCAATTTCTTCTCGAAGCCCGACTTAAGCGCATGGACACCAAAATGGATAAACGATTTAACAAACTTAAGTCGTTCTTCAGTTCTATATGGGAAGCAATATCATGTGGAGCATCATCCTCATCCATGCCAACTCAAGACCCTGGCAAGCGCCCAGCTCCTCCTACTTTTGCTTGGACATCCTCGGAGGAGGGTACAAGCTCGGGAACGAGTCATGGACGTGGATACGGAAAAACTCAGCTTGTTGAAGAAGAAGAAGAAGAAGAGGAGGGTGAGACAGAGTCAGATTGAATTATCTCTTTATCTATTTTTATGGGAAAATTATGAATTTAGTTCTTGCTTTAAGACTTTATCTGGCACTTGTACTAAATAGTGTCACGTTTAAATTCGTACTAGACTCTTGGGTATTATCATATTATGTGACTCTTAACTCTTGATCTATGGTAGTACTTTTATTTTGCTTATACTCTGGATTATATAATTTATATCCTCTATTTTAATAAACTCCTTTTTGTCGATGACAAAGGGGGAGAAAATTGTGCTAACAGTATATATGCAGGAAAATATAGAGTTACAGGCACAATCTCAGGGGGAGATCATATACAGGGGGAGAATCATAACTATGTTGTCATCAATCAAAAAGGGGGAGAATGTTGAGTCAAGATTTTTATATAGTTTTGATTTCTGACAAAGGGATAAACCGTGATCGTCAAAAAGAAGTCATTCATTGAGACACAACAAGCTTCATAAGTTAGAGGTTGATTTTTTGGTATGTTAGTAGTATTAGTTATGTTAAAATCTATCCTCAAAATAATCATGCATCTCAAAAGAGTCAATGTATAAGCATTTTGAATGACATTGCACATTCACTGTGCAAATTAACAGGGACCGGTCGACCGGTCCAAAACCAGGCGGTCGACCGTTCCTGTGTAAATTGCACAGTGAACGTGCACACATGCACATAGCGTCTATATATTTGAAATTTTGTCTACTGGTCATTTTTGACCTGTCGACCGTTTTTAAACAGAAAGCAACCTTTCCCAAAAGACACTTCTTTCTTCAATGGTTGCTTCTCTTACCTTTCATCAATGATCGCATCTGTTAATGGCTACTCTTCACAAAGAGTTACAACCATTTATTCTCTATATAAACATATCTAAATCATTGATTGAAATAACAACAATTCTTTGCTTTAAAATTCTGATCTTAAATTCTAAATACTCTTGCATTCTAAAAGCTCTCTACTTCAAATTGCTTATTGAATCATTGAAACTATTTCATATCTTTTTGATTCAAATAAGTAATATACTTCCTTCAATCTTTACAAACATCATTCACATATTTTGAGGATAAGATTATAGGAAGGGTGTATTACAAGTGACAAATCCGTGTTATCAAGAGCACAAGTTGTCAACGACAATTGTATTTATTTTTGTTGAAGTCCTCGGTGTTGTAAGAGGCACGAAATCCCGTTCGGCTGTTCGGGTGTTGTAAACCTGTTCCTCCGGGTGAAGCGAGGTAGTTGGTTGTGAAAATCCAGATAGGAGTCTGGGACTGGACGTAGGACGGGAGGTCCGAACCAGTATAAAAATCCCTGGTGTGATTTTACTGTTTACTGCATTTACTATTCTATATCTGTGAATTGCTATATAGTTAGTTTATTGAATATTTACTTGTATAGCAATTGTAAATAACATTCCGCATATATTAGTCCATATTACACGATCCGTAATCAGTGTGCACAAGCGTACACACTTTCATGAGTGTACTAGTATTTGAGACTCACCTTTGGAGTTGGAGCTTTGCTTGGAGATCCAGCTACCTATCCAGCTTTCAGATATTCAGTTGATTCCAGTGATGTATTCTGATATTGTATTTGACTATTGTATTCGAGACTTCTATTGTATCTTGTTTAATTCTGTTATATATATATATAGTAACTTCATGAACTACTATTCTTTTGTTTCCGCTGCATTATTTTTTTATTACTCTGTGTCTGTGATCTGTGATTATATCTATTTACTGTATATGCTGAGTTTTGCCAATTTAAATTAACAATCTATTGTTTTGAATTATTCAAGTCCGACATGTGTGGATTTATTGTCGATTTGAATGGTCCAAAATAGTGTGTCGTTACAATATTATTACTTTGAGAGAAACAATAATGCTATTGATTTGCAAGGTAATTTTATAAAATTACTATTTTTGATTTAAAATACAGTGTTTCAAAAGATTTGAAGTAAATGAAAAGGAAACTTTATAATAAACAATAATTAAATGATTTAATAGTTAAAAGAAAATAGTGGTTTTAAATATGATGTTGATTTTATTTATCATATATGTTATTTTATTATGATAAGATTATATTTTTGGATGTGTTGCCTTATTACTATGTTTTGTCTAGTTAAATATGATTTTATTGTGTTTGTGTTACTAACGTTGTTTGGATTAGTATACATTTGGTGATGGATATTTTGATATTATTTTGGGTGATTTATATACATTTGATGACTTATACTTACATTGTGAAGTGCTACTATAATGGGTGATTGTTATGAATGTAAGTTTTTTAATGTTATTTTCTTATTTAATGATTGAATATTATCAAATATATGCGATGTTTAATGTCTATTGTCACCAAAAATGGCACCAACACCCAAATATCAGATGAAAGAACCAATTCTAATAAAATAAAGATAAAAGCAGAAAGAAGACACAAATTTTATAGTGGTTCGACAAATTATCTGGCTTACGTCCACTTTAATCTTTGTTATTAGTTGTTTTCTCTCTGTATTACAAATAATTTTATCAGATCTGACCACAATCTAGTGGATCTCAGATATACAATGGAGTTTCTAGAGTATATTTAGGGAAGGAGATAAGTGTGAAGAAGGTGCATAATGTGAATCCCAAAGTATGAGAGAGATCCAGAGTCCAAGATCCTTTTTAAGTTTCTATAAGGCTAGTATTTACAAAGAAACTGACCAGTAGTCCTAAAAGTCCATGAAGTATGAAGCCTAGATGTAAGACCATAAGTTCATAGGAGAGCACGCTAGCCCAACAAGCTAAAAAGACCTCTTGGTACCAAGTGGTTTTTACTGATGAAAATCCAACTCTTTTACTTGTCTTGCCTTCTTACCTTTAATTCGATGTGCTTCAAACACTTTTTCCTGCAGATTAAGTCCTTCCAAGTGATCTACTCGATATCACTTATGATGTTCCACTTTCTTTGCTTTGTTCTTATTAATCCATGATATCACTTGTCTGTTCTCTAAGAAAAGCACTTGATGACGATAGGTTGAAGTTGCATATGAAGTATATGGAGTTATTGGGGATCAAATCACAAGAATATACCTCTCAGTATCGAGAGGTTTCCCTCGGTACTGAGTGGTCTACTTAACCTAATTATAACTTCAAACTATTTGAGTTCATTCTCTTGTCCTTCTAATCATGATTCCAAATTCATGATTCATCTCGTCTTTAGTTTGGCCTTCTAATTCTGGTTGAAATCTGCTTGGCTAGAAAGCGGTTTATGGTTAAGTGTACTATTGTTATTGCCCCCTATGACGATCAATTGTGATGGATGAGTTAAGATAATGTTTTCTACTTCTATTGATTGCCTTGATTATAGTGGTTGCATTGCTTGTATTGAATTGCATTGATTGTAAAGGTTGCATTACTTGTATTGAATTGCATTTATTACAGTGGTTGTATTGGCTGAGTTGAATTGCATTGGTTGCAATGGTTGAATGGATGTGTAACAACCCAAAATTTAACCCATAATAATTAATTTTTTAATTAATTAAATAATAAAATAACTTTGTGAAATTATCAGAATTGAGCCATGGCAGTTGCACCGTGTGTCCGTGGTAATTTTCTAGTCAATTTCCATATATGGAACGTCAAAATCTGAGTTAATATGAGAAAGGAGCAAAATAATCAAAGAAATGAATATATATATATATAGGCCAGGTCGACCGGCCGGTCGACCTGGGCACAAGGGCGGTCGACCGCCCAGTCGACCCGCCTGCCTATTTTTATGAATGAACTAACGTTCGTGCGAAAGTTGAACACGTAATTTGCATTATTTAAACTGATCTAGTCCTTCTATTCTTGCATCCGATGGCTCCTATTCAGCCTATGACATGGTTGCATCCTATTCAATCCTCAAATCCAACGGTCCGAGATCCACTTCTACACCTATAAATAGAACCCTAGGCCTAACACTTTTTCTCATTCTAGATTTTCTCCGCTTGGGTTCACTTTTTCAAGAAGGACCCTAAAAGGAATAATTTTCCAACGAGAGAATCTTTTTAATAAAAATATTTTAATACCCTCAAGTGGATCCGTGAAGGCCGAAAGGGAACAGATAAAGACCAGAGGTGAGTGATTGTAATTATTTTAAATTTCTTTAAGTAATTTAAAATAAAAGGGTTTCCAATAGTTGTAGTTTAACTACGATTTTTGTAGTAACCTTTTTAGTAATTTATTTACAGTTTTTAGAATTATTTTTAGTCTATTCCTTCTAGCTATTCTTTTCAGTTAATTTTAGTTTATTTCTGTTAATTACAGCTTTTCCCATTTAATAACAGTTTATTTACGGTATTTTAATTTATTTACTGTTATTTATGCGTTATTTACATCTTCTTCCTACGCCTTGGATTTCCTTCTATTGTCAGTTTTCTTTTATTTCTCCTTCTTCTTCTTCGCGTATGGATTAGAATAGAATTAACATGAAATTGGATTAAATTATAAGAAATCTAAAATAATGGAATATGAGATGTAAATCACAAAGACTATAATATAATTGGAATAGGACTGAAATTATGCCTAACTATGATATTAATTGGACTGAATTAAGAAGATTAGCCTAGTTATAACTTAGAATTATAACTATAAAGAATAAAAGAAGAAAGAAGCTTATTTTCACACTTAGACCTTGGGTTAAGTAATAAGCATGATTATAACGTAAGTTATAAATTGATAAACTATGGAAACTATGGTAAACTATGGAAACTATGGCGCTTATTTTAAGACTTAGGATAAATTAATAAACAATAATAGTAATTGATAAAAATAAAGGCTTATTTAAATAACTTATTTAAGTTAATAAGCAAAGATAAGAGTAGGACCTGTACCAAATAGCATTCCCCTAATATTTCTATGGTTACGATGTTTCACATAATCCTGAAGTGAGACGAGGTGCTTCACATAATCCTAAAGTGAGGCGAGGGGTACGCATATGCTTATAGTGGTAGTAAATGGTCAATCTATGGTAGTTCAAATCAAGGTGGTTTAAACAAGGGGCACAACAAGATTATTGTTTGATAGGGACCAGTACCTACAGCATTTTCCCTATTTTTCTATGGACACGGTGTTTCACATAACCCTGAAGTGAGACGAGGTGCTTCACATAATCCTGAAGTGATGCGAGGGGCACGTTTATGCTGGCTAGGGTAAATAAAATGTCAAAGGAGGGAGCAACGGGTAGCATGGGCATGGTGGCAGTTACGCGTGCGACTTCCATTTCGGTGCTTAGTAATCGCTATGAGTTCCAAGCGCTTAGTAAGTGTGTCTTTCGTAGACACCAAAGTCTACTGTGTAGGGAAACGTCCGATCCATAGTAGATTCTATGGAGTAGCAGGACAATCAAAGGGTAGAATTAGGAATTCGGCCTAATCAAAGCAGCTATCAAGGACAAGTGAAAACAATCAAAGTTAACCTATCTTATTAATTGAGTGCTAGTTAATTCGTATTTATTTCTAGCTTTATCTCTCTTATTTCCTTTGTTTCCCTTTATATATACTAGAACTATTAAAGAGTCTATTACTTTTACTTTGCTTAAAGATTCTAGTAGTTACTATCATTTACCATAATTTTAGTCTGACCCACTACTCTATTTTCCCCTTTTTCCCCCATAGGCAATTAAGGGAGAGGGCAATAGATTGCTGTTGCTCGAAGGTTTCTTGGAGAAGATTCTGCTATGTATTTCCCTACTTTTATTTTAGTTTTTCTTTCTTGTACTGGCACTTGAGAGGGATATTTATACTCTGCTTTTTGTTGAGACTACGAGTTTTTATTTCATGAGACACATTGGGTTTTGAGACATGTATGTTGTATTTGGTATTTGACTTATGAAGCAATTATGAAGTTTTTGTTTTGAATAAGTTATTATTTTAGTTTTCGCTATTTTTACCTATTTTTGTCTTGTGAATCTTAGTTTCTGCTAGTTTCAGTTATACCTACAACGCACCACGCCTTTTAATGTGTCCTTTTGGTATATTAAGGGTTGTGGGGTGTTTCACTTGGTATCAAAGCCTAAGGTTACAGGATCCCTAAAAATTATTTTTAAAGTAAAGTATTTTCCGAAATAACTTGTTTTAAAAGTATTTTTCAGAAAAGAACTCTTAGAAATGTTTTTAAGTATAAAAGAGTTTATATAAAAATCCCCTCATAAGTCCAGTTCAATCTCCCTTTGACTCTTTCCTAAACTATCTCTTTCTTTTCGTAGAATGGTTGATGCCCCAAACCTTCCCGAGGGCATTTCAGTACCGGCCTGGTTTCGTAGGTACTTACAAGCTACGACTCCAGAGGTGCATGGGCAAGCGCCTAATCCTGCACCAGCGGATGGGAACCCCATCAAACCACCTGCCGCCATAAATTTCTCTAAGCTTTGTAAGGATTTTGTGAGTTTGGGCGAAAAGACTTTTTCTTGCAAGGAGACTTTTGTAGAGGTGAGAGCTTGGCTTAGGGACACCGATAGGATATTTGACTTATTGGGATTTGAGGACCAGCAGCGGGTTCAGCTAGCCTCTTGGCAGCTGAAAGAGGAGGCGTCTTATTGATGGGCGGTTGTTGAGTTGGAAGGAAGAGAAGTCTGTTGGAATGGGTTTAGGTAGAGGTTTGAGAGGAAATTTCTTTCTCAAGCGGAAGAGAGTGTTCAGCTGGAGAGGTTTATCAATTTGAAGCCAGGGAGGTTGCCTGTTAAGGAATCCTTAATCAGTTCAATGAATTGTCACAATTTGGTATGGAGTTGGTGAATACGCAGCACAAGAAAGCTATGAAGTTTGCGAAGGGATTTAATCAACCCCTTCAGGGATTATTGTTGACTCACATACCGATGAGAGATACTTATGAGTCTTTGGTTGAGATGGCGCTTATGTCAGATGCAGTCAAGGAAGGAGAGTCTAAAGAAGTGGTTAAGTCAGAAGGTTCAAAGAAGAAGCGGTGGAAAAACAATAAGGAGAATAAGAAAGGTGATGGCCCTCGGAAGCAGATTAAGAAAGGTTTGAAGTGCGGTAACTGTGGGATTGTTGGACATGTCGCCAAGGATTGCAGAAGGGATAAGATAAAGGGAAAGTGCTTCAATTGCGGGCAGCCCAGTCATATGAGTAGGAGTTATCCCTAGAGAGCTGGTTAGGGAGCGAGTACACTAGTCGCACAGATTCAGGCGTTAGACGCAACACCTTCTAATAGCATTCTGGATAGAGGTAAGAAAGTCACAGTTGAAGGTTTGATTTCTATATCTGATTTTCCCATTTGGACTTGATTCGATTCCGGAGCATCACACTCTTTTATCTCTAGTTCTCTTTTAGATTGTTTGCACTTAGACATTTCTTTAGTGGTAGACCCCATTGTTGTTTCAAACCCCATAGGTGGATCGACACACTTGTCTATGGTTTGTACGGGTTTGAAAATTTATATCCTATGCATAGAATTTGACTGCGACGTCTATGTTTTGGGATTCTTGGGGTATGGGATGATCTTGGGTATGGATTGGCTATCCACATATGGAGCTATTTTAGACTGCGAGAGGAGAATCGTTAGACTAGAGACATGCAGTGGTAGGACTCTCGAGGTATCTTACGACCCGCAAGGGTCAGTCAAGTTGAGTTTTCTCTATTCCCTCGATTTATCTTCAGCAGAGCTTGATTCGGTTCCAATCGTCAGAGATTTTTCGGACGTCTTTGAGGAGGTTAGGGTACTGCCGCCTAAGAGAGAAATTGACTTCAGAATTTATTTGACAGAGAATGCTAAGCCAGTGGCATTAACCGTGAGGCACATGGCACCTAGGGAGAGGAAAGATTTGAGCAAACAAGTCAATGAGCTTTTGAAGAAGGTTTTTATAAGAAGGAGCATATCGGAATGGGGAGCACTAGTCATCTTCGCTAAGGCAGATGGTTCTTTTCGACTTTGCGTTGATTATAGAGAATTAAATAAGCTCACCAAGAAGAACCAATATCCACTCCCTAGGATTGATGATCTTTTTGACCAGTTAGTCGGCTCTTCGGTTTTCTCTCAGCTTGATTTAGGAACGGGATTCCATCAGCTTAGAGTCACCAATGGCAGCATAGATAAGACTGCGTTTAGGACTTTAGACGGACTTTATTGGTGGTTGGTTATGCCTTTTGGGCTAACCAATGCCCCAGCCTACTTTTTTGATTTGATGAGCCGTGTCTTTAGAGAAGTCCTAAATAAATTCATAGTGGTATTCGTGGATTACATCTTGGTATTTTCCAAGAATATGGAGGAGCATGCCGCTCATTTAGAGGAAGTTCTTCGCACACTTCGTAGTCACCATTTGAGAGCTAAGTTTTCGAAGTGTCACTTTTGGAGAGAGGAGGTACGTTTCTTGGGGCACGTGGTCTCGAAGGAAGGTTTGGCTGTTGACCCTGCCAAGGTTATTGCAGTACAAGATTTGAAGGTCCCCAAGAACGTCACCGAGGTTAGGAGCTTCCTAGGATTGGCTGGCTATTATAGGAAGTTCATTAGAGACTTTGCCAAGATTTCGGCACCACTTACGCGCCTTACTAAGAAGAATAAAGCTTTCGTGTGGGACATGGATTGTGGGGACTCCTTCACAAAGATTAAGAGAGCCCTTACTAGTGCACCAATATTAGTACTACCTGATGGAGCTAAGCCTTTTACTGTATACACTGATGCATGTGGGACGGGCCTAGGAGCGGTGTTGATGCAAGAAGGGAGGGTGGTATGTTATGGTAGTAGGCAGTTGAGGACGCATGAGAAGAACTACCTTACCCATGATTTGAAGTTAGCCGCCATAGTTTTTGCAATCAAGTCTTGGAGGCGCTATTTTCTTAAAGAGAGGTTCGAGCTCTTCACCGACCACAAGTCACTAAAGTACCTATTCTCGCAAAAGGACTTGAACTTGAGGCAACAGAGGTGGATGGAGTTCTTAGCCTTGTATGATTTTGAGATTACTTATACCCTTGGCAAGGGTAATGTGGTCTCAGATGAATTGAGTAGAAAGAAAGCAACTATTCGTCGGCTAAATTCTATTGAGTTAGAAAATTATCCTAACGAATTTAAATTAAAATTTACCGCAAGCGCACGGTGTACAAAAGTTAGTACGTGGCGAGTATTTGTCGATCCGCAGGGAATTGTTAGATTCTTAATTTCTATTCAATCAAATTAAACCAAAGTATAGAGTGATTAGCTAAAATGTAAGAAATTGACAAAAAGAAAGTGATAAAAATATGAGAGTAGAAAGACATTTTAGAGATAATTTCCACTCTCTAGGTCATATAAATCAACACAACATGAAATTATGATATTCCTTTTTTGGTCATTAGTTAGTTTAATTTACGTGCTTATCATAAGTATGGCCTATTTGTGCTATTAATTAGCTCAACACAAGCCATCAAACTATAACACACCCCTTAAACCACATACAAACTCATATGAAAAACGACAACAAAGTTGAAAATAAAATATATTTTAAGTATGGCCTAATAACTATGAATTAGAAATGTAGACCATCAAATTTTGATTTCAACGTTCACTTTATTACCATCATCATATGTTGATGAAGAGGTAATTATTGTTTGTGATTGTTTAAGCATAGCATGTTTGGTGTTAACAATATAGGCTATCAAATTCAAAGCAAAAACAACAAGTTAAACCACTTCAAGCATTGTCATTAAGCGCAAAAAGAGAGCATAGATTACCAAATTATGTTGAATCTATATAATTAGAGAGCTTCATTACCCCTAAATTGAAGGGGTTTAGCCTCTCATATTTGTTATCATATCAATAAATATAGATTGCAACATAGAACAAAAACAAGAAGAAAAAGAAAGCTAAATGAAATAAAAGCTAATTAAAAAGAAATAAAACTATTCCACTTGCATGAATAAATGAAACTACACTACTAGCATGAAAGGAAATAAACAAGAAAAGCGAAGAGCATGTATTGAAATTGCATAAAAAAAACAATTACATAAAAGAAATGGCTAAGCATCCATGAGAAGAAAGAGAGCTTTGTTTTATTTTTCCTAAACTAATGAGCTAAGAGAGCCTAAGAGAAGAGAGGTTACATGAAGCATAAGGGGTATTTATACATGTATGAAACACTAATCCACTTTTTTGGGGAATGCCCAAAATACTCTCTTAGAAAGTGTGGAGGCCAAGCAATCATTAGGATCAAATAATCATCATTTTAAGTGTGCATGAAGCTTTCAACTCTATTAGCATATGCATTAGCCTCTAATTTGTACATTAAGATAGGTGGGTAGGTGGGGTCCTCCATGATCCATGCAATGAATTATTTCCATTTCCATTCTTTTGTATTCACTCTTGTGCATGCATATTTCTTCATGAAACCACTTGTATATTAAGCCAAATTCCTACAAAATAATATAGAAATTTCCAATTAAATTTTGTCAAATTAATATATGCACAAAAATGACCATTTTGCCCTTAAATGAAGATGAATATGTGACGATTTCAAATAATTTGAATTTTGATTTAAACATGTTAAAACACCCAATATGATCATTTATTTAATTTAAATAGATTAAATATGGTGGTAAAAATATGCACATTTACGTGCACATTAAATACCCCCACACTTATCTTTTTATTCGTCCTCGAATAAAGAAAAACTAAGATAATCCGTTTTCGTAGGGAGCACGATTCCATCAAGCATATGCAACAGGCCGTTAAACCTCTGGGCGTCCCCAGTAGGACGAGTGTTGTCTCTTGAGGGTTTTCAGCGGATACTACCCACAAAATCCAAATGCGATATGAAAATATTTACAAAATGCAAGATTTATTTACAAAGAGATGAATGTAAGTTTTTGAAAATGTTTACAAATGAAGGATTTACTTTTAAATCGACACAAATAAGTTAAATATAGGTTTTGGTCATTGTCATGAAAATTTAAGTCATTTTCTCATCAAAACATCCAACAAAAATCAAGTTATCATAATAAATAGACTGTAGTTTAACTCGTTGTTTCGGTCGATAATACGGTGTAACTATGAAATGGATCCCTAGTTGTTATCAAAGTTTATCAAAGTGGTATTTTCATTTCTTTTCAATAACAAGTCAAATAAAACAAGTTAAAATAGTGCTTGGATTTCAATTGCTTGCTCTCTCTAACTTTTTATTTGAAAATTTTATTGATATTAACAATATTTACATATGCCTAACTCAGATAAACTAAGGCCAGATATATTACCCATGCACTGCCTTGTGGACTGATGTGAGGGGAATACAGAGCGTGGCGAGTGAACACACAAGTGTGAACACTTATTAACTGTAGGCGTTATTAGTAAAATAATTTTTATATACACACACCTAACTCAGATTAACTGAGGCCAGATATACCGATCGTGCACTACCTTCAGGGCTTACGTGAGAAGGGTACAGAGCATGGCGAGTGAACACACGAGTGTGAACACATGACTCTAGGTGTTAATAAAAATTATATACATATATAAATATAAATATAAATAAATAAATAAATATATATATATATATATTGTTTTTTGTTTTTTAGAAGAGAGAGTTTCGCACTATCATCTTAGCACCATTTAACTTAGAAGATAAAAAAATGTTATATCTTTACTTTAAATCAACCACTTTTTAAAACAAAGATTTTCAATTAAGATGTATTTCATAATTAACACGTATGAGTCTTCCTATATGCTAGTTAAACCATTGTTATTGTAATCAAACTTCATTTTTATTTTTGTTAAGACAAATAAATTTTCAAAAATTTCAATTCAATAAGCCAAAACCATATATTTATCTTATAGTGTTTCTTTAAAAATGAATCAAAATGCTTAAATAAAATTGTTATTTTTTTGAGATTTTTTTTAAATTTTGGAAAGGAAAAGTAAAAATAAATCATGAAAAATCGAAAATGATGATGAGTCTCCCCCCACACTTGATTTTGACTGTGTCCCCACAGTCAACCCAAGTGAAAAGAGAAAAATAGAACAAAAAATGACCTATATTTACAGGAAAATCAACGATATTTACATGAGATCAGAAAGTATATCGTTAAAAAGTAAATGAAACGGTCCTCCAAAGACCGATTCATTTGCCTCGTCAAATATGCGAGACACAGCTTAAGCTCGGAAAACCAAACCGTAAAAGATTTCAAAATTGAATGTTGATTTGGAAAAACGAATGTCATTTTATTAAAAATCGTACGAGTTGTTTTATTTTCAATGATTTTTGGGGTCGATAAAACAATTGATTGAAATTCAAGTTCATTTTCACCACATTGAAATTCAAGCTCATCATTGACGAATTCTTCAAAGTTATTGATTTCAAAATCGAAATGGTGATTTAACTCTTCCCCTTTAGAATTTAACAACTCATTTCGAAAAGTCTAAAAAAATCATGTTCATTGAATTCGTCTTCCTTTATTGGATTATCAACAACTTCATTCCGTATATCGTTTTCAAAATCCAAAGTTGTTGTATTCAAATTTTTGAAATTGGAAAAAGGAAGATTGAATTTTAAATCGAGTTTCACACCCTCAAAAGAATTGAAATCTAACTCAATTACCGTGTTTTCAACAACTTCATTAAGATCATCATTTTCAATTTCAAAAGTTGTTGTTTGAAAATTGTCCAATTGGGTAAAAGATGGATTATATACTCGACTCTTCACACGTTGGGATTTGATTTTGTTATTCACATAATTTTGTGTATGTTTCAATCAACAAATTCTTGTGATCATCATAAATTTTGTTCATTTGTTTAAAAAAAATCAATTTATAATTATTAACTTGAGGATTTTCAATTTGGACTTGTTGAGAACAAGAATCGTCAATTTCGATAAATGATGGATTATAATTTGATTTTTCACACGTTGGGATTTGATTTTGTTTCTCACGAATGTTTTTTAGGTTTCACGCAACAAATCTTCGTAATCTTTTTCCATTTTCTCAACTAAATCAAATTCATGATTATTAAATTGAGAATTTTCAATTAGAAATTTTTGAGAACACAAATTGTCAATTGCACCAAAACTGTAACCATTCCCATTGCCAAAATCATTTGAAAAGTGATTCACATTTCCATTGTGATTTTGAAATTCATTTTGGAGTTCAAATTTTTTTTGACATGGGTTATAATCAAAATCATTGGAATTTTGAAGTGAATTAAAATTTTGATTATTTTGAAATGAATTGCACAAATCATTCATTACTTGATTTTATTGTGTTAAAATTTCAAGTAAAGATTTCATTCCCTTTTCAAAAGTTGGGGGTTGTTCATCATTTTGAAAATTTTGTGGTTCAAAATTCGAATAGTTGTTGTTGAAATATCTATAAGAATTCGAAGTGAAATTATATGAATTATATGAATTATATTGATTTTCATAACTATCGTAAAATTCATGTGAGTAAGGAAATTCGCACATTTTCAAGAATGTTCTTTGGTTTTTTTATAAAGGAAAAATATTTACAAAAAAATTTAATTTTCAAAATGGAGAATTGATTTTTGTTTTGTATTTTGGTTTTTCAAAAAAATTTTGGTCTTTTGAAAAGGTTTTTTTAAAAGATTTTATATATTTTTTGGATTTTAGATTTTTTAAAATAAAAGTAAATAATTTTTTTTATGGATTTTTGTTTTTGATTATAAAATTCAAAAGAAAAGGGTTTAGAAATTTTGGAATATTTACAATTTTTTTTAGTTTTTGATTTTGAATTTTTTTTTAAATACGCATGACCTAATGCAACTAAATGAATGCTAGGTTAATTAAAAATTATCTATCCTAAGTGGCTCCTAAACCAAAATTGTATAATCACACTTTATCTTAAATCAACCAGATAGTTCTCAGCCAGGTAACTGAAAGGGTTTATCGGTGCACCGCGAATCACCGTAGCAATGCAACCGAAGGTTTAAGTACCTTCAGAGAAACAACCGCTATAATATTTACGAATCACCGTAATATTTATAAATGGTTATTATTCTACCGTAGCCTAGACATCGAGAAATTAACACTACGCCATAAATGACCTTCTACAACATTTTTGCAACGTGTTGCCAGCTAAAATGTTGCGATAGCTATAAAATTTTGGTCCTACTGCAACGTTGTATTTTTAGTGTTACCTTAGCCATAAAAATGTGTTGCTCTAGCTAAACAAGTGTAACACGATGCAACATTTTTATATAGTGTTGCTATAGATGTTTTCAAATTAAAAAATTAATAAAATTAGCAATCCGCGTGAATACGATCCAACGGTCTACATTTAATCTGATTGTTAACATGGATCACCGCTACATTTTACCCTAAATTTTCGTTTTCCCGCTTTACTGTTCATACCATTTCGTTCTGACCCCCAATTTCCAAATCCAAATCCCCAATTTCCAAATCCCTAATTTCCAAATCATATTTTCGTTCCCATTTCGTTCTCACCCCCAATTTCGCTGCTGTTGCCTACATGTCGATACGCAACCTCTCCCAAATCCTACCAACCGCAGCCCCCAACAAAACTCCACTACCCCACCGCCGTTTCTACAGCCTGATTCCGATGGTCATCGAGCACACATCCCGTGGCCAGCGTGCCTGCGATATCTTTTCCCGGCTTCTCAAAGAGCGCGTCATCTGCCTTAACGGACCCATCGAGGAGGATACGTCGGCGATAGTTGTGGCTCAGCCGCTGTTCCTCGAATCTGGTGGTTTCGTGACGGCAGGGTTGGCAATTTATGATACTTCGACCAGATCTGATGCTTGAATCTTTCTCGCCAATGTTCAGAAGAAGTTCGATTCTGATGAAGCTTTGCTCGATTGCTTCAAAAAGTACCATTTTCGGATTCAAGGAAGATGTCAAACGCAGATTTCTTGTTTGAGAGAATGCCGCTTAAATTTTCAAATTGGCCAGCAATCATAAAACCAGTTTCAATTCCTTGATTGATTGCTCGAATTGCTTTGACTTCGTCGTCGGGTGCGATGTGATATTATTTGGTATGTTTTATGCCTTCTGGTTTACTTGATTATTCTCGATTTTGGTTACACTCGCATGCTTTTGCCGATGATGAATTGGGATTTATTTATAGGCTTTATTTCCTATAATCTCGGGTTTAATCTTTCTGTTGGACTTTGATAAATCTGGTATGTTGGATTGCGATGATGTATTGGTATGTTGGATTGCGATGATGTATGGTCTGAGCTTGTTAGCTCCTTTCTGCTGCATTTGTTAAACCAGAACATAAACTGGTGCTCCAAGTCCTATGTATATCATATTACTGCCTATGTTTCTCTTGTACATGCCTGATGCATTCACTGTTTTTGCTTGATGGGCTGCCTATGTGTACTGCTGTGTTCTTGCACTGGCTTGTCTATATTTTACTGAACCTGGTTCTTGTTTGTTTTGTTGGTTGCTTGGCCCTGAGTTGAATCCAGTCGATGACTCGGGTTTGACCTTGTGCCGTGTCCTTGTATCCATGTGTTGCATTCATGTTTGGCTTATGCACTTATGAAAAGAAACAACCCAAATACCTGAGGCAAATATTATAACAAAAATATTTTCATTTTCTGTTTGAGTTAAATATTATTTTCCAGATTACTGCTTTTGAATTATATGTGACAGGTATTGAAGACTGGACAGCTGGATACAAGCTTGAAGACAGAGTCAAATCAAATGTGCATGAGTGTATGAATGCATGAGCTGAAGACAGGTTTCAAAGAAGGTCGATCCCCGCCGGGACTGCGGTGCCCCGGACCCCCGCCGGCGCTGCGCCCGGACCCGCTTCTCGGCTCGCCTTCGGCTCGGCACTCGGCTCGCCTTCGGCTCGGCATATATTTGTCAGTGTCGGTGTATGTATAAATTGAAACTGCATATGTAATGAGTGAACTGAGTGATGTAGTGAGGAATATCTGTATATGTGAATATCGGTGTTATATATCATTGAATTGTAAAATAGTGGAGTCAGGAATTTGTACTATTTTAAATGTTGAAATAAAATATTTATTTAAATAAATTACTGTTTATATATCAAATTCTGTGTAATAGCATTTTATTAAATAAATATTTATTTTTATTAAAAAATCAAATATACTCTACATTGTGGGCCCCACAAATTCAAAAAGTTCATATCTATAGCAGCATTTTGGAATGTTGCTACAGATACCTATGGGTGTTGCCATAGACCCAAATAGGGTTCTATTGCAACAATATTACTTATGTTTCCTTAGATAGTCAAAATGTTGCCTTTGAGGTCTAAGGCAACGGCAAAAATTGCATCACCCTAAAAGTGTTGCCATAGACCTATGGCAACATTTTTCGGGCCTGAGCCAACATTTTTTTTGTGTTGCAGTAGGCCATTTATGGCGTAGTGTAAATTGTCAAAAAAGGACAAATTGTCAATATGCAATTAAGTGTTATCAATGTCTAATCGTTATTAATGATCAAAATTCTAAGATAAAATGCTAAACTGAAATTAAACGTGTATTAACAATGCAACTATGAATGGATTTTTTTTTGTTTTTGAATTATTATTATTTTTAAATGCAAATGCAAGCAACCAACAACGCAGATAAATAAAAACAATAGATATGGGTTAAAAGCAGCAAAATTTTATAAGCAAGCAAGCAGTTATTTTTTTGGCAAGCTAAGCAAAGCAAGCAACTATTTCAATCTGCTTTGACAACCTGAAAATAACAACAAGATATATACAAGGTTTTTTTTAATATGAAAGAAGTAAAACAATTGAAATCAAAAGAAATAAACAAAACCAAAAGAAACTTATTTGTTTTTTTGTTTTTTTTCTTTGTAAAGAGAGAATGAAAACAAAAGCAAGGTATTTTAAAAAAAATAAAAATAAAAATAAAAGGTAGAAATAAAAAAAGGAATTGTATTAAGGCCTATACACCAGAAGTTTTAAGCGTTCCCATCAAACAAATCAAATCCCCAAAAAGAAATTCGATTCCCAAAAGAAAATTATAATTCGCTTCAAAGAAGGAAAAAAATCGATTTCCCACAATCAATTCCAGCCTCGTTCAAATCTTGTTCGTGCTGGGGGAGTTCCGCTCGTTTGCGCGGCTTTCGTGGTTTTTGTGGAGGTAGTTGAGTGGATTTGGGGATCAAGAAGTTCAATGGAGGATTTTCGCAAGTGGTTGGGGGTTGGAGTTAGAAGCGTGGAGGTCGCGATTGAATTGTGGACGAGGCGAGTTTGTTTCTTGTTTAGGATTTGTTTTGGATCGACAGTTAAGTGTGGACGATGTTTGAATTGGGTAACAGCAGTAGAAGTTGTTGGATATGGGGTTCGAACTGCACTTGAATGTGTATAATGGTAACAGCAGTAGCATGTGGAGTTACCGACTGATGTGATGTGGGAAGTGTGGTTGTTGTATTGTTGAAGGCAGAGGGCTGTTGACGATGGTGGGTGAGTCAGTGAAGAGGATATGGTTTGTAGTGTGGAAGAGATGTGGTGATATGGTCATAATACGGGGACAGACAATTCGATTGTTTCTCAGGTGTTGTGCACAGGTAGGTGGAATGGTGGACTGGTGGAATGGTGAAGTTATGTGGTGTGTTAACAGTGGAATGCAAACAATGTTTTTGTTCGTCAGAGGAGAAGGGGATGTTCACTAGTTATCTGGAGTTAGATGATGGCAGTTTGTTGATGTTCGAGTTTGCAGTGACTATAAAGTGGTTGTGAAGGGGGTGGAAGCTACAGAACGTAGTGGGCAGTGTTATGGCCGAGGGGTCTTTGATGTATGTCAGTGAAGAAGAAATGGGGTGTGGCTGTATTGATGTAGCAGTGATCTCAGTGGCAATGCTTTTGAACAGCTGCTAAGTATCGATGGTATGGTTGTGAACTGGCTTGAAGAGTTGGAATTGTACGTATGGCAAAAGTTTGGAATTGTATGTATGGTTTGGAATTGTTGATGGTATAATGTATGTCTGTTGTATGATTGTATGTATGGCAAGAGTTTTGAACTGTTGCTACTGTTGTTAATTTAGGCGTAGATGAAGTGATATGAACTGAAGTGAATGTGAGAGTGGTGCGTGATAGAGATGTAGGGATAAGCAGAAGTTGTTGAGTTGCAAGTGTCTAGCAGTAAAGTTTGTGTTATTGGAGTGGTCGTGATGGGGATTGGTGGAGTGTCAGGGAGGATGCGCAGCAATGTGGCAGGATGAAGAAGTTGAATGGTTTGAGTAGTGGTATGTTGATTGGTGGAGGAAAATGAAACAGGTCGAAGGTGGGATAGGTGAGGGTAACTGGCCTGTCAAAGCAAGGGGAATGTGGGTATTTGTGTAGGCAGAGGTGCACAAAAACTATGCCTTGTTGTTGCACAGAATTGCACAGTGATAGTGTTTTTTTTAAGAAAATTGTCAGTGTAAAAAAAGAAGAAAAAGAAAGATGAAAATAGAAAAATGTTGATGCAAATGTAATGAAATGGAATGTAATTTTTTTTTTAAATGTGTATGTTTTTTTTAAATATATACAATGCAAATGCGAAACAAATAGAAAATAACAATCACACAAACAAATGCAAGCTACAAACACATAACAAAATTCTTTTTTTTTTAATTGCAAACAAACACACAAAATAAAACACACAAAAATTCAAACGAAAATAATTCGAAGAATAAAAAGTTAAAATCAAAACAAATTCCCCGGCAACGGCGCTAAAAACTTGTTCGTCGGCTTAATTCTATCGAGTTAGAAAATTAGCCTAACAAATTTAAATTTAAATTTACCACAAGCGCACGGCATACAAAAGTTAGTACTTGGTGAGTACGGGTCGATCCGCAGGGAATTGTTAGATTCTTAATTTCTATTCAATCAAATTAAACCAAAGTTGAGAGTGATTAGCTAAAAATGTTAGAAAATGACAAAAAGAAAGTGATAAAAATATGAGAGTAGAAAGACATTTTAGAGATAATTTCCACTCTCTAGATCATATAAATCAACACAACATGAAATTATGATATTCCTTTTTTGGTCATTAGTTAGTTTAGTTTACGTGCTTATCATAAGTATGGCCTATTTATGCTATTAATTAGCTCAACATAAGCCATCAAACTATAACACACCCCTTAAACCACTTACTAACTCATATGAAAAACGACAACAAAGTTGAAAATAAAATATATTTTAAGTATGGCCTAATAACTATGAATTAGAAATGTAGACCATCAAATTTTGATTTCAACGTTCACTTTATTACCATCATCATATGTAGATGAAGAGGTAATTATTGTTTGTGATTGTTTAAGCATAGCCTGTTTGATGTTAACAATATAGGCTATCAAATTCAAAGCAAAAACAACAAGTTAAACCACTTCAAGCATTGTCATTAAGCGCAAAAAGAGAGCATAGATTACCAAATTATGTTGAATCTATATAATTAGAGAGCTTCATTACCCCTAAATTGAAGGGGTTTAGCCTCTCATATTTGTTATCATATCAATAAATATAGATTGCAACATAGAACAAAAACAAGAAGAAAAAGAAAGCTAAATGAAATAAAAGATAATTAAAAAGAAATAAAACTATTCCACTTGCATGAATAAATGAAACTACATTACTAGCATGAAAGGAAATAAACAAGAAAAGAGAAGAGCATGTATTGAAATTGCATAAAAAAAGAATTACATAAAAGAAATTCCTAAGGAGTCATGAGAAGAAAGAGAGCTTTGTTTTGTTTTTCCTAAACTAATGAGCTAAAAGAGCCTAAGAGAAGAAAGGTTGCTTGAAGCATAAGGGGTATTATACATGTATGAAACCCTAATCCACTTTTTTGGGGAATGCCCAAAATACCCTCTTAGGAAGTGTGGAGGCCAAGTAATCATTAGCATCAAATAATCATCATTTAAGTATGCATGAAGCTTTAAACTCTATTAGCATGTGCATTAGCCTCTAATTTGTACATTAAGATAGGTGGGTAGGTGGGGTCCTCCATGATCCATGAAATGAATTATTTCCATCTCCATTCCTTTGTATTCACTCTTGTGCATGCATATATCTTCATGAAACCACTTGTATATGAAGCCAAATTCCTACAAAATAATATAGAAATTTCCAATTAAATTTTCTCAAATTAATATATGCACAAAAATGACCATTTTGCCATTATATGAAGATGAATATGTGACGATTTCAAATAATTTGAATTTCGGTTTAAACATGTTAAAACACCCAATATGATCATTTATTTAATTCAAATAGATTAAACAAGGTGGTAAAAATATGCACATTTACGTGCACATCAGCAACCCTTAGTCCTTTGTTCATAGAGTGGAGGAGCTTGGAATTTATTTCTACTTTTGATTTTAAGGCCTCTACGGACATTATTCCCGGATTGTTGGCAACATTAGAGGTGAGGCCTGCCCTTATGAATTAGATTGGCTCGAGGCAGTAAGAAGATTCGGAGCTCATGGGCATTGTGGATAGGATTACCCGAGGAGGGGTCTCTAGACATCTCCAACGTTATTCCATTGATAGCAAAGGGTGGCTTAGGAGAGATGGGACGCTTTGTGTTCCCCGTGCCAGTGATTTGTTGAGAGCGGTTTTGGAGGAGGCATGCCATTCCCTTATGACTATTCATCCAGGTGGTGACAAAGTGTATCGGGATATGAAGACGATGTTCTATTGGAATGGCATAAAGAAGGACATGGTGGAGTTCGTAGCTAAATGCCTCATTTGCCAAAGGGTAAAAGAAGAGCAGTAGAAGCCCGGTGGATTACTTCAGGCCTTAGATGTGCCAAAATGGAAGTGGGACAATATTTCTATGGATTTTATAGATGGTTTACACCGTTCTAGGAAGGGGAATACTAGCATTTGGGTGATTGTTGATCGATTGGCCAAGAGTGTCCACTTCATCCCAATTAAGAGTAAGCGCACGACATCATATTTGGCATCCCTTTATATTCGATAGATAGTCCGACTTCATGGAGTCCCTTCTAGCGTGGTGAGTGATAGAGATCCCATTTTCACTAGAGAGTTTTGGAGAAGCTTACAAGAGGCGCTAGGGACGCAGCTTAGATTGAGTACGGCCTATCACCCACAAACGGATGGCCAAACGGAGAGAGTGAATAGAGTGCTTGAGGATTTGCTATGGATGTGCATTTTGGACTTTGGAGGAACTTGGGAGGAGCATCTTCTGTTGGTTGAGTTTGCGTATAATAACAGTTACCAAGAGAGCATAGGAATGGCACCATTTGAGGCTTTATATGGGAGACCTTCAAGTCCCCTTCATGTTGGGTGGAGTCTATGGAGAAGTTGCTACTTGGGCCTAACATGGTGAGGGAGACATCGAAGAGAGTGGATTTAATTCGACGAAGGATGAAGACAGCCCAAGATAGGCAGAAGTCTTATGCGGATAAGCGGAGGAGAGACATTGAGTTTAAGGTTGGAGACTTAGTTTTTATCAAAGTATCCCCGCTTAGGAAGGTGGTAAGGTTCGGACTGAATGGAAAGTTAGCCCCCAGATTTGTTATTTCCTATCATAGAAAGAGATGGGAAGATGGCTTACCGAGTGAAGTTACCAGATAGGCTCGCAGGAGTGCACGACGTTTTCCATGTTTTGCACTTGCGAAAGTGCTTACATGACTCGGTGGAGGTTGTAGAGCCTAGTCAGTTAGAGGAGGTGGAGGTAGAAAGGGAAGCATCTGTTCGGCGTATCACCACAAAGATTGTTGGAAGAGACATCAAGCGACTAAAGAATAAGGAGGTTCCTCTAGTAAAGGTGCAATGGGGAGATAATGTTGAAGACTCCACTTGAGAAGCATATGAGAAGATTCGTACTTCCTGTCCTCATCTTTCGATAGTAAGTTTTTAGAATTTCATATTTCCGTCTTTAGTTTTGAATAGGTTCTTTCTTTTATTATCCTTTGGGAGGGTAGAACTTAAGATTTAACCTATGGATGGTAGGATTTGATGTAAACATGTTATTAGAACATGTTATGAATGATGTATGCTAGTGGTTGCAAGTGTTTGCTAGTGGATGCTAATGGACGCATATAGGTACACTAGGCACTATTATTCTTTAGGGATCGGCCTAATTAGGACACTAGAGCATATGCATATGGATGTGTGCGCATTTTATTCTATTTTTCATGGTTGCTATAAATGGATGATCATCACATGATTGTTGCATTTGAATGATGTTTGTAGCACGCATAAAGAACTATCAGTTGTCATTAGGGAATTTTTGCATTCATTTGGATACATGGCACGGACATGATTGCATAAAAGGAGGTCAACTGAATCAGTGGACCACCTAATATTTTGCATTAGATAGGAATATTTGCACTACACTAATTGCATAAGTATCATAAATTGCATTAGAAAAACCTAAGGACAATGAATGAATGGTTGATGATTGAGTAGATGATTCTAGAATTGGATGAAGACATTTAGTACATTCTTTTATCCTTAGAGATTTCGAGGAAGAAATCCATTAAGGGTGGGAGAATGTAACTACCCAAAATTTTAACCCATAATAATTAATTCATTAATTAATTAAATAATAAAATAACTTTGTGAAATTATCAGAATTGAGCCACGGGAGTTTCACCACTGTGTCTGTGGTAATTTTCTGGTCAATTTCCATATATAGAAAGTCAGAATCCGAGTTAATATGAGTAAGGAACAAATAATCAAAGAAACGGAAAAAAAATATAGGCCAGGTCGACCGGCCGGTTGACCTGGGCACAAGGGCGGTCGACCCGCCTGCCTATTTTCGTGACTGAACGAACGTTCATTCGTTCGAAAGTTGAACACGTAATTTGCATTGTTTAAACTGATATGGTCCTTCTATTCTTGCATCCGATGGCTCCTATTCAGCCTATGACGTGGTTGCATCCTATTCAATCCTCAAATCCAACGGTCCGAGATCCACTTCTACACCTATAAATAGAACCCTAGGCCTAACACTTTTTCTCATTCTAGATTTTTTCCGCTTGGGTTCACCTTTTCAGGAAGGACCCTAAAAGGAATAATTTTCCAAGGGGAGAATCTTTTTAATAAAAATATTTTAATACCCTCAAGTGGATCCGTGATGGCCTAAAGGAAAGAGCTAAGGACCAGTGGTGAGTGATTGTAATTATTTTAAATTCTTAAAGTAATTTAAGATAATAGGGATTCTAATAGTTGTAGTTTAAATATGATTTTTTTAGTAACCTTTTTAGTAATTTATTTACAGTTTTTAGAATTATTTTCAGTTTATTCCTTCTAGCTATTCTTTTCAGTTAATTTTAGTTTATTTCTGTTAATTATAGCTTTTCCCATTTAATTACAGTTTATTTACAGTATTTTAATTTATTTACTGTTATTTATGCGTTATTTACATCTTCCTACGCCTTGGATTTCCTTCTATTTTTAGTTTTCTTTTATTTCTCCTTCTTCTTCTTCTTCACGTATGGATTAGAATAGAATTAATGCAAAATTGGATTAAATTATAAGAAATATGAAATAATGGAATATAAGATGTAAATCACAAAGACTATAATATAATTGGAATAGGACTAAAATTATGCCTAACTATGATATTAATTGGACTGAATTAAGAAGATTGGCCTAGTTATAACTTAGAATTATACTAAAAAGAATAAAAGAAGAAAGAAGCTTATTTTCACACATAGACCTTGGGTTAAGTAATAAGCATGATTATAACGTAGGTTATAAGTTGATAAACTATGGAAACTAGGGTAAACTACGGAAACTATGGTGCTTATTTTAAGACTTAGGATAAATTAATAAGCAATACTAGTAATTGATAAAAATAAAGGCTTATTTAAATAATTTATCTAAGTTAATAAGAAAAGACCTGTACCAAATAGCATTCCCCTAATATTTCTATGGTTACGGTGTTTCACATAATCCTGAAGTGAGACGAGGTGCTTCACATAATCCTGAAGTGAGGCGAGGGGTACACATGCTTATAGTGGTATTAAACGGTCAATCTATGGTAGTTCAAATCAAGGGGGTTTGAACAAGGGGCGCAACTAGATTATTGTTTGATAGGGACCAGTACCAACAGCATTTCCCCTATTTTTCTATGGACACGGTGTTTTACATAACCCTAAAGTGAGGCGAGGTGCTTCACATAATCCTGAAGTGAGGCGAGGGGCACGCTTATGTTGGCTAGGGTAAATAAAAGGTCAAAGGAGGGAGCAACCGGTAGCATGGGCATGGTGGCAGTTACATGTGCGACTTCCATTTCGATGCTCAGTAATCGCTATGAGTTCCAAGCGCACAGTAAGTGTGTCTTTCGTAGACACCAAAGTCTACTGTGTAGGGAAACGTCCGGTCCACAGTAGATTCTATGGAGTAGCAGGCCGATCAAAGGGTAGAATTAGGAATCCAGCCTAATCAAAGCAGTTATTAAGGACAAGTGCATACAATCAAAGTTAACCTATCGTATTAATTGAGTACTAGTTAATTCGTATTTATTTCCAGCTTTATCTCTCATATTTCCTTTGTTTCCCTTTATATATACTAGAACTATTGAAGAGTCTATTACTTTTACTTTGCTTAAAGATTCTAGTAGCTACTATCATTCACCAGACTTTTACTCTGACCCACTCCTCTATTTTCCCCTTTTCCCCCCATAGGCAATCAACGGAGAGGGCAGTAGAGTGTCGTTGCTTGGAGGTTTCTTAGAGAAGATTCTGCTATGTATTTCCCTACTTTTTTTCCGTTTTTCTTTCTTTGTACTGGCACTTGAGAGGTATATTTATACTCTGATTTTTGTTGAGACTACGAGTTTTATTTCATGAGATATATTGGGTTTTGAGACATGTATGCTGTATTTTGTATTTGACTTATGAAGCAATTATGAAGTTTTTGTTTTGAATAAGTTATTGTTTTAGTTTCCGCTGTTTTTACCAATTTTTGTCTTGTGAATCTTAGTCTCTACTAGTTTCAGTTATACCGACAACGCACCATGCCTTTTAATGTTTCCTTTTGGGTATATTAAGGGGTGTGGGGTGTTTCAAGATGTAATGGTTAAGTGGACTAACAAGTATTTGGATGCAGGAGAAGAGCATGAAATAGAACTACGTGGGCTTTATCCCTCAAAAGGGGTACGTAGGCAGCTATTTTCTAGGCAGAGGCCACCGGATCTCTTAGGTTGGGCTTGGGTATATAGAAATTGCCGTAGTCCAAAACATATTTGAAACCATTTTTTTCCTTTTTATCTTATATATTTTTACAAGTGTAAAGTTGCAGATAAGACCAGAAGTCGAAGTGGAAAGCGGGGATTGCTGGGCTATATTAGAGATAGTTGATTCGGTATATCCTTCTATACCATGGTTATATTATTTATGTATTAATGATAATTGTTGTAATAAAATATAAATTGATGTGATGATGAACATAACTATATAATTGATTTAATAGTTATTTATATTGATGTTTGATTTCACTATAAGGTTTTCCTTTTATTTATTGTTTTAGAATTTTAAATTTTTATCAAGCCATAGTCCACTGTTTTAATATCTGAAATTAATTGTAAGTGTAATTAACGTCATTTATAATTGATTTAGATTTTAAAAATAGTGAGTCGTAACAGTTTTAGTTCTAATGCTACAACTCAGACACAACTGTAGTCGTTTGATGGATGGTGTGCCATGTTTAACTATAATCAAAGTGGAGTGTCAACTTTGAAGTTCTATAGTCTTTCTGAAGATGAGGGAATCATGTAATATCATCACTTTGAGATTCTCTATTTGACCTTAGCTAAATTAACGAATAAAAAACTCTTGAGTAAGTCATTTCATAGTTGTCCAATACATATCAATACGTAACCCCTTGGTACCACCATCATCCTTGAGGAATACACTACCCAACATTTAGAGAGCATTACATATTCGAGTCTCAATTGATGGATCTATATCATTTCTCCAAACATTTGGACTAGGAATATTTAAAACAATATGCCATTTTCAATGAGATAAAATTTCCATGATCACAACACTTTGTAAATAACATCACATAGAATATCATTTAAGGATTTTCCTTCTATATACTTTAAATTAATTACTTAATTATTTATATCACTATATAACAAGTACATAATAGAAAGAAAACACCTTTTATTTTGAACAAGATTGGTCACAGAGTTAGAGATATGTAACAAATTACATAATTTCCCCTAGGGCCTACCTCTAACTCTACCAATTACAATGTGTTGTAATCATGTAAATTTTATCATATTGAAAAATAACATATTGGTTTAAATATTCCTAGTTAGGATGTTTTGTGAAAGGATATCGATTCATCCATTGAAAACATTCCTAGTCAGGATTTTTTGTGAAAAGATATCGATTCATCCATCGAGACTAGAGTTATGATGAATCGAAAATATTCCTAGTCAGGATGTTTTGTGAAAGGATATCAATTCATCCATCGAGACTAGAATATGTAACTCTCTCTGAATGTTAGGCAGTGTATTGCTCATGATTATTGGGGGCACCAAGGGGTTACATATTGATAGTTATTGAATGACTATGGAATGACTCACTCGAGAGTTTTCTATTCGTTAATAAAACTAAGGTCAAATAGAAAATCTCAAAGTGACGATGTTATACAGTTCCATCAACTTGGGAATAATATGAAACAAAAATTTGGACACTCCACTTTGATTATAGTTAATTAATGGAATAACATCAATGGAACGACCATAGTTGGGTCTGAGTTGAAGCATTGGAAGTCAAATACTATTCAATAGAGAAATCGTCTCCTTGGTTATATAAGGTTAGTATCATGGACAATTGTAGTCAAATGAAAGTCAAAGTCTCTAGCCAGAGCAGTACATTTAATAATGATTGTTATTATTGAACAAAGGATTTTGTGTTTAGACTTACAAAGTTAAATGTGGATTATGTTAGAGTTTTGACCAAAACCAAATTCCATAAGTCCTAATGTGATATATTTTTGACAAAGAGAATTGTTGTAAATAATCGTTACTACCAGACACTACTTATAATAAGTAAAATTGGAATTTACCAAAAGAAGTATAAGCAATAAATTCAGCCAAAATGTCACACCAGTAGCTAAGGTGACCTGCAACGTTAATATTTGAATTGTTCAATAATAATCGCTAATTGAATTTACACCTTTGAGTCGCTTAACAAAATAATAAATATTCTGAATGAACCATACGATTTAACTATTTCAAAATCAATGTAAATTAATTAAATTAATTAATATTTGAAACATATTAATTACAAATTTTTATTTAATTTTTTGAATGCCATTAGTATTTATTAAACTGCGTATAAGAAGGATATTAATGTGCGTACCAATATACAATGTCGGTAGAATGTTTAAATTGGATTTAAATAGAAAAATACTAAGTGGATTTTTAAATAAATTAATATTTTTGAAAAATTAATTATTAAAATTTTATCTAAGTATTTTTTAATACCATTAGTATTCAATAAAGTACATGTATAAAAGTGATAAATGCATGTATCGATATGCGATATTGATAGAATATTTAAGTTAAATTTAAGTGGAACAAATGCTGAATGGATTTGGAAATTTTTAAGGGCCACCACACCTCATTCTATAGTTGGCCATACATGGTAGGGGAGATGATTTGATGGGATTAATTGGTAATTAAATAAGGAAGGTTTCAAAGTTTCCTATAAAACATATTCTCTCCCTCGTTCATTCATAATTTTTCTTTTCCCGACAAAACTTTTGTCACTTCCCTCCTAAGTAATGACCAAAAATTCATGAGGTTCTCGAGGGTAAAAAATTATAAATTCAATAATAAATTAAATCAGTTCATAAAAGGCGGTTGATGCCTCTTTATCTTTACAAAATCTAGAGGTAAATTTATAAATCTAGGAGCTTTTGATTCATTGTTCAAGGTGTGATTTATATGTAACATTGAAATGTAATTCTCTAATTAACTTATTCATATGCTTTATCATATATATGGTTTGAATCATTTACCTCCTGTATGGCCTTTATTTATATGATCTTTTGTAATATAATTTAGATTTATCACCCTATTTGTTCATTTGTTGTGTTTAGTTTAAATTTGAGTCCTATTACCATGAATTTATATGTGCCCAAGTTATCTAATTGTTTTTTGTTTTAGAAATTATTGTTTTAACAATTTTATTTAAAAAACTATTTTAATTAATTGATTTTATATTACAAGTTGTTTTGAAAACAATTTTGATCATTACTTACACGAGAATCATAGTTAATTCAATTGAAATTTACAAGTGGCTTCTCTATTAAATCTTTTAAATAACTTTTGATTTTTTGTTAACAATTAGGTTTAAGTTTGTTAATTTTATTGATTAAAGGTATATATTTATAAACTATAAACTAATTGAATACATATGTTATATATTGTTTTGGATTTAAAAGATTGATTCAATTATTGTATATATGTAAATGTATATAAATGTATGTGTATGTGTACATATAATATATATGTGTGTAACACTGAGTTTTTTCATTCCTCGATCAAAATCAAACAAGCTAAAGAAAATATTCGCACAATTCTCTCTCATGATGGTACTCTTGTCTCCTCTCCTGAGCAAATTGATGCTGCTTTTCTAAACTATTTTGAAGACTTGCTTGGTAACACCACTAACTTTAGTCCCGACCTTGACATGTTGAACGACATCTCCCTCCCATTTTTAACCAGTCTGCGGGCTGCTTTGCTTGTCAGTCAAGTTACTGATGAGGAAATTAAGCAGGCTCTTTTCGCCATGAATAGAAAATCGTGTGGTGGGCCTGATGGTTTCAATGTACACTTATTTGTAAGTTGCTGGGACATAGTTCAGAAGGATTTCTGCAAGGCTGTGCACAATTTTTTCAACAAATGCTCTCTACTGTCCGAAGTCAACTCAACTAATATTGTTCTTATCCCAAAATGTTCTGATGCTAGCACTGTATCTTCTTTCAGACCAATTTCATGCTGTAATATTGTGTACAAATGTTTATCAAAACTTATTGCTTCAAGGCTAATGCAAGTCCTCCCAAAAATCATTTCGCAAAATCAAGTTGCCTTCCTTCCCAACAGAAGTATTTTTGATAACATTCTTCTTGCCCAAGAGTTACTTTGTGGATATGCGAGAACTAATGCTTCTCCTGCTGCAATGTTAAAGCTAGACATCACGAAAGCATATGATTCCATTCACTGGTCCACCATAGTACGTATTATGGCCTTAATGAATTTCCCGAAGCCATTTGTTGGTTGGGTTTATGAATGTATTTCAACTGCTAGATTCTCCATTGTTCTTAATGGTCGTCCTGTTGGATACTTCAAGAGTAGGCAGGGTATTAGGCAGGGTGATCCGATCTCATCGTACTTGTTTCTACTTGTGATGGAAGTCCTCACTAGATATATGAGTGCCAAGTACACTGCGGGTCTGATCAGGTACCATCCAAAGTGCAAGCTTACAAATGTTACTACTCTTATGTTTGCTGATGACATCATGATTTTTACAAAGCCACATCTTCCCTCGATTTAGTGTGTTATTAGTACTTTGTCTGATTTTTTCATGATGACTGGTTTGCAACTCAATTGTTCAAAATCAAGTATAGCTTTTGCTGGGATCTCCACCAACCTATCCACAGCCTTGATCCAAATAACTGGTCTTCAAAGTATGGCCTCAAATATGACATATCTAGGTCTCCCGCTCTTAACCTCAAGATTGAAATTTGCTGATTGCCTCCCCCTGTATTCCAAGATTGTTTCTATGCTTGACAAGTGGTCTAATAGATACTTATCCCAGGCTGGAAGGCTTGTTCTAATCAAATCAGTTGCTTTTTCTATGATTGTTTATTGGTCTAAAGCATTTATCATGCCTGCTAAGCTTTTGCATCTTGTTAGGGGTGCAATGCTCAGATTCTTTTGGACTGGTTCCATCATTAACAGGAAGCTACTGCCTTGTTCTTTCAGACTCTTTGAGAAGGGTTTGAACACTGGTGGTTTGGGAGTAATAAACATTGTAAATTGGAATATAGCTGCATTCAGTACTCATCTTAATTCTATTATTGACAAGAAGAACTCTGGCTGGGTTCATTGGGTTTGGGTTTATAGAATAGGTAGGGCAAGTTTCTGGACTTTGCCTACTCCACAAACTTGTAGTTGGTCATGGAGAAAGATGCTGGGACTACGTGATACTTTGCTTCCCCTCATAGTCCATAGGTTGGAAATATCATCTGATGTTAAATTTTGGCATGATCCTTGGGTTGCCAAAGGTGTGTTACTACATACTCTTCTCAACTATCAGCAGATGCAACAATCTGGTATTCCAATTGATGCCAAAGCTGTTGATTTTATCACCTATGGTAATCTGCAACTTCCTTATTCCTCTAACCAATTAATTAGGTCAGTTTGGAATGAAATACAAGGTAATTCCTACCCTCCAGTTGAAGTTGATGCTGTTCTTTGGAACGCAAAGCCTCATTCTGTCTCCCTTGTGTATAAGCATCTGCACAGGCCCACTTACCAAGCTTTTAAATGGAGAAAGGTCATTTGGACTTCTGATTCTCCACCAAGGGACAATCTGATGCTTTGGAAGGTTCTTCAAAATGCTTTGTTAACTAAAAGCAAGTTGATGGAGATGGGATATGATTCTGGTTTGCCCTGTGTTTTCTGTGCTTCTGAACCTGAGACCGTGCACCATTTGTTCTTGCATTGTTCCTATACTATGCTGCTTTTTGATAGGACGATGCAGGTTGCTGGTAGTAGATTGCTGACCGGTCTAAGGCCAATGGATTTTGACATGATATATAAAGCAACAAGGTGGCAAACTATGAAAGCGAGATGCCTTACCATATGCCTGAAAAAGTATATAACAATAGTGTGGCATGAAAGAAATATGATTTGTTTTGAAAATAAGAGGAGAGATGGGCAGGTGTTATGGAAAGTCTTGAAGAAAGAAATTTATCTAGCTTTGAAGATGCAACCCTTTGTTCCTACTATTTTCAGAGAAGCTTGGAGATAGTAGGAGTTTTGGTGGTTTGTTTTGGTTTGCTATGTGTGCTTGTTTTTTGTTTCCTTTTGTTAATCCCTGTGTATTCCTTTTTCATGCTTGCTTTTTTTAGCAAGCTTTGTATTTTATTGTTCTGGTGCAATAAAATCAGGTAGGGGCCCTGTTAACCCCGCTAGCCTTTGCTAAAATATATATATATATATATATGTGTGTGTGTATGTGTCCTTAATTAAACAAAGGTTACCTATTGGACTTTTATGTAAAATTGTAATTTTGATTTTAAACCATTCCCTAATTAAAATAGTTTAAATCATTTGCTTTAATTTTATAACATGTAAACAATAAAAACCAATTTTAATATAAACAAGTATATACATAAACATATATATGTGTGTGTGTCTATGTTTGTGCGCACGCGTGCGTGCGTGCATATTTATTCGTATAAAATAGAATGTTTTGTTCAAAAAAATTGGACAACAAAGGCATATATAAAAGGGCGAATGTGTCTGTTGTGGTGTAAAACCCAACACCTAGACACATACACATTAAATATATACACTTCTCATTGCACTTACACAATATACACTAGAGTATATGTTGATATACTCATATTTTATGCTATGTATAAATTTCTCATTAATGACATTTAATAAATAAATCAATTTAATTAAAGAGGGAGAAATGAAAGGTTTCTCCCTCCAAATAAACCAAAAAATCTTCCATCGGTTACTTGCATAAGTTTTAGAGAAAGAAACAAAAGATTTCCTTTTCAAAATTAACTATCGTAAGTAGTTGTTACACACATAGTTGTATTTGATACACTATATGTTTAAATTTAAATTATATTTAAACTTCTTTTTAACTAATTTTAAATAAAATAAGTTTTATTTAAAACTTTATAAGATTGGATCTAATATACTTTTCGACCTTATTGGCCCAATTCCTAAATAGGAAAAAAACTTAAAATCTACCTATTTCACTTGCTTTCGACTAGACGAGTTCCTTTAATGGTATCAGAGCCCAATAATCTATATGGTCTAAAATTAGCAATGTTATGGCTAACTGATCAAAGCCTACCGATTTAGTAGTGTGTCTAGAAAGATAATGTTGAAGGTTGGGCATAACACCCTTAATTTTAATTAACATTATTCAGGAAGATTTAATTAGATAAATTAACTAGAATAATGTGATGTGTAGTGTGATAAGGAATTAGGATTTGATAATCAATATGCTCGAGTCATAATAAACTAACTAATTGGTTAATAAGATTTTTTTCGTAACTTAAGAATAATAGCCATATAGGAGGGGTAATTTAGGAATAGAAAAACTCTTCATACCTTAAAAACTCCCTCTCCTCTATCATTCTCACTTTCAAAAAACATAAGCAATCAAAAGAATGTAAGGAGGCCGAACATTGGTAAAGGGGAAATCATGAAAAATCTAAAGGAGATTCAATGGCAAAGTTAGGGAAACTAAAGCACTCATCAAATCTCAACTCTATTATCAAAATCAAGGTGAATAATAATGAAACCATCTCACTTTTGCTTGTTTGATTTCGAATCCTATGGGTCTTTGATTCGTTTATGTTAATATGATACGCCGTGTTGATTTTATCATTGTTCGGATAGAATAATGATTTATTGGAATGTTATGGAATTGTTTAAATGGGTTTTAAGGGTAAAATGATATGTCATATAAAACATTATTTTAGAGATGGGTTTTTGTAACATCCCCCTACTTGGAGGCCCAAAACTAACGGCTATGGATGATGTAGTCATCCATAGTTATTAAACTTCGACGACCAAATAAAGTGGTGCTAGATACATTGATACATAGATCATAGAGATATGGAAATATTTTACAATTCAAAAACGTGTTTCCACATTCAAATCAAAACATTTCAAGTTCATTACATAATCCCAAAATAAGTTAACCACGTTCAGCAAAATATAATTATTATAATTACACCAAGAGCGACATATGAAGATGCCCCTTTGGTTGATCAAAGTATACAGTAAGGCTAATAAATTTGCATTTACAAACAAATACACAGCGAAAAAAGAAAACTCTAAATAACTATCTGCCTTCTGCACGCTTTTGGAAGCTTTATTCGTCAAAGAAGAAAACCCGAGAACCTTAACTCTCAAACTACCCAAAATTAATTAAGCACCCGAGAGTTTATGAGGGAAAACAGAAACTTCGAGTCAGACATAAACCTGATATGAATAATAATCTAACATCTCAATCCATTTAGATATCTAGAGAGACCATGCTGCTTAGCGGAATAGGTTTTCCCCTCACTAGCATCCTAAAACCTTTATAAAGCCATATACTGTGCTCCTGCATCCACAATGGTTAAAACTTAAATTTTCAAAATATTATGAGGATATGCATACTTGAAAATAATTAGGATTTCCCATTCCCAGTTTAGTCTGACACCCTGTCATAATTATAGTTTCTAGGGTCACTATTAACCTTTTACTTTTCATGGGTTTACTAATAACCTTATTATAACTAATAGACACTATGTCCTATTCATAGTTTTCATGGGGTTACTAAGTACATATAGGCTCCTGCCAATTGACTTAATTAATTCATGGGTCCCCCTGAACCTATTAGTCATTCCAGTAACTAATCACCTTATCCTAGTTTTCATGGGATAACTAGGAACCTATGGACATATCCAGTAACTCACTTCACATCCTAGTTTTCATGGGTTGACTAGGAACCTACTGATACTTCCATTAGCCACTTTCTTATCCTAGTTTTCATGGGTTTACTATTAGGAACCTATTGGCTGGTGTCAATTCTTAATCCGGATATAGTTTTCATGGGTTCACTACAAACCAATTAGCCACTGCCAACTGCCCTTAATACATAGTTTTCATGGGTTAACTATGAACATGTTGGTTTCCACCAATAACTACTTTATCATAGTTTTCATGGGTTTATGATGAACCTTTTGGTTTACTCCAATTACTACTTTATCATAGTTTTCATGGGTTTACTATGAACCTTTTGGTTACCTCCTATAACTATAAGTTTAGGCATCCTATATTTTTAGGTCACCCTGACTCCTTAGATGCAATTCTACTCATTCATGAGTTTAAGAAATTTATATACACTATTGAGTTAACCTAGCTAGTTCTTCTACCCCTTTTTCCCCCAAAATATAATTATGGGTTATCATGTGAATATAATCCTATTTGAAGAAGCAAAACAACAATTTAACAATACCACTCCTGTGGATTTAAGGTCCTTGAAATATATTTCATAAAACATAGTTAACACCTTTAATATATATTTTTATAAAGGCAAATTCTTCTTCAAAATTACATACTTAAAGCCATTACAAAACTCCTTTATATAAGCCGTGGTTTTCCTTAAAAATTTAGAGTTATTGGTTTTAAAACCTTTCGACAATGTCGAGAGCTTCTATTTTTCAACCCCTTCGAAGGGTTTTAATCATACCTTTTAAAATAATAGGCTCCGGTCCTTCTTATTCTTTGAAATACTTCTTTTGCAACCCTTCGACTCCATTGAAACTCAAACCTTTAGAAAGCATTAGAAAACCTTTCGAAACCATTAAAACTAAAAACCTTTCGAAAGCATTAGAAAACAAACCTTTCGAAAACTCGCTGGGTTCAATTTAGAACATGTGGAAAATCTATTTGAAAACCTTTCGACTTCATTGTAAACAACCTTTCGACTTTGTCGAAAGCTCTGCTTCGAAAGCTTTAAACATATCATTTAAAACAATAGGCCTCTGCCTTTTTAAAACAACCTCTTTCAAAGCTTTGGGTTATACTTCAATTATAAAACAAGGGTAAATCATCTAAGTCGAAAGCTTTGATACCTTTCAAAATCATTAGAGAAGCGGCTAGTTTTAAAACAAGTAAACCTTTTGACTTTGTCGAAAGCAACGACTTCGAAAGGTTGGAAAAAGCGGCAATAACCTTTCGACTGTGTCGGAAGGTTCAAAACAAAACAAAGCAGTAGTAATTTTTCGACTTTGTCAAATGGTTTAAAACTTTTATGTTAAATAATTGACCTGGTCGGAAGCAGCCAAATCGAAAGCTCCTTTTCGAAAGCAAACATGTGAAAGCTTTTGGTTTATAAAACAACATACCCCAACCTCTTTGGCCATCAACCTTTCGACTAAGTACCCTTCGACCTTGTCCAATTCATTACGTACTAAGTAACTTGATAACATATGCATTGCTTTGACCTTGTCGAAAGCTACGAAGCTCTCGACCTTGTCGAAAGGTCTCGGTTGGAAGGTTTAATGCCGTAAAAGGCCGAAACATGCTAAAATAATGGTTTCTTTGTTTTTAACTTAAAAAGGATAATTTTCCAACTAACCCATCTTTATTTGTCCAATTTCTATTGGTTAACGTATACTTTTCAGAAAAGTGCTGCCACTAATTTCAAAATTAGATAATAATTTTATTTTATAAAATTCCCCTTCTCCTTAATTAAATACATAAAACATTTAAGTCCTAGACCTTAAATAATTTTATATATTCATCAAACCGCTTAGGAAAAATCTAGAAAAATCCGCCTCTCCACAGCTCCATTCATCACTAACAGCTTCTCGCAATCCACTACTACCACATAGTCCCTCAGCCAGTCCATCCCCACGATAATCCCAAACCTAAGGAAATTCAAGACAAAGCAATCACAAACAAAAAAGCGTGCATGACTCAATAAGACCGATCCACGACAAACCATACACAGGCTAGTGGAGCTTCCGACGGGGTTCGTCACTATTAAAAATTGGTCAACTATTTCAAGTTTCAATCCCAATCTATCCATAAGGTCACCAACTATGAAGGAATGTGAAGCCCTAGTATTGAACAAAACACATATGGGAACATCATAAATGGAAAGCATACCTTGAATAATGACGCTCTTCCCATTCTTCTTTGCCGAGGGAGTACTCGACGAAGTCGGGACAGCATCCAAAGTATATGCCTTCACAACATGTTTCTACCGTGCTTGTTCTGGGCAATTCTTCTACATATGTTCGAACTTACCAAAGCTGTAACACTTTTTCTTTCCATCAGCTTTGCAGTCTCTAATTAAGTGAACCTTGTCTCCATTACCATAACAGCAAGTATCCCACTTCGCCTTCTTCTGAGCATTCTTTCAATGAAACTGCTTCCATTTTCCATTCTATTTATTCTCACCTCCACAACCTTGTTATAGTTTTGACTCTTCTTTAGACACAGAGGCTGATTTGGACTTGGGCTACAATTTCTTCTAGCAAAGAGCTTTCTTAACGAGTCTCCAAAATGGCTCATTGATATGACTCACCAACTTCTCCCCTAAATAGTCATCCAAGACCATAAGAAAATTCACATTCTTTCTCAACGGAGTGTCGATGAAACACACCTCGTATTTTGACAAGGTGTCGAACTCAGCAACAAACTCAAAGATAGATTCCTTCCTGCTTCAAATCGGTAAACTTTCCAAATAGGACTAACTTCTGAGCAGCCGGAATGAAGTTCTTCACGAATCTGGTTTGAACTGGTCCCAAGTGAACCTATCTTTGGATGTACCAACTCTAATAGCGTCCCACCGATTCATGGCTCTCCCTTGAAGCTGTCAGGAAGCCAACCTCATCTTTATAATATCGCCCAATTCAAGGTCACCAAAGATTCTTTCGTAGGTGTCCAAATAATCCTATACTTCCAAGATGATTCCGTTCCTTGGAACGGTTTGCCGCTAAGACCGATGAAATCCTTATTAAGTTTAGCCAAATCAACTCTAGGCTCCTACACCTAAGCACCACCACCTTCAACAGCATTCTTAGTGACCACTTGGTCATTTTATAGCATGTTCACCATCATTGCGTTGAATATCGCCTAGAAGTTAGGGTTACTAGCCCCCAAACCCGCTCCTTCTTCGACTCCATAGATGGAGTTCCGAATAGTGTTTCTTGTATGCCGACTCATTCTTGATCTGTGGCACATTCTTGATCTGTGACAAGAATGATCGATCTCTCATAAAGAAAATTGCATCAATGGTACTCGTGTGTGCATGTGACTTATATAATATATATACTACTATATAGTTTTGAAAACCAAATAGATAACAAGTACTTTCTCTCGTATGTGTATACATATTTATGTGTGTGTGTATGCATACACACACATATACACACACTCTCGATCCAGTCTAGGTTGATAACTCTTTCCTGTCTCTATTAGATAATGATATCAACTCAGGTTAATCGTGTAACCTAAGCTCTGATACTGAATATGATGACTGCCCTACACCACCGACACTCAATATAACTAAATAGTGCACTGCTACGATACTAGGCCGATGTGGGAGATTCTTATGGGTTGAAAAGAAATAAAACATCATAGAACCTGTTCTATATCTCAAAGCGCATCGAATAAAATATAACAATTATTAGTGATATAAAACATGAGAAACAGTGATACCTAAGTGAAACAAATATCGAAATACAGATCCATAGAGTTATTCAACATAATAATAGAGTTTTTACAAAGCCAAAATAAACTTCCACCGCATACACCTAGAGCTAGTATCTAGTTTACTAATTTAAGAGTACCCAAGATAATAAGAAGCAAAGCATAAAACCTCGAGTCAGACAACAGTCTAATGTGAGCGATAAATGAATCTTAAAATACTATACAAGTCGATATAGTATGGAACAAGGGTATACGAACTACACCTGACCTAACCATGCAACCAAAGAATTAGCACATAACAAACATAAAATGCTACTCTACGTACATGATAAAGGTGTACTACAAACTAAGTACAATGACGGGTATCTAGGTATCCCAGTACACAATACCTATCTCAAGTGACATCCCTAGAGTGATAGATTACGAGAGAAACAACTAAAGAAAACATAGCATTTATCAATCAATCCTTACTATCACTTAATGCGCCTCAGATATTTGATAACTCGTATGACCATTTCTTTGCCAGGATTAATGGAGTCCGCTTGTTTAGTGTACTTACCTTAAGCCCGAAGCTGATGCTAGAATCATTCCACTGGTCCAAGGCACATGGATCCATTCCACCGATCCGTGGTAGCCAAACAAAGTACCCATGAGCATCTTCACAATACCCGTACTTTCGAGTTCATCAGAAAACATTTCGAGTATCAACGATCCTTTAACACGCATCTACGACCTTTCCTTGCTCCATCTAGTTTCCATTATCCTCAACGAACCGTTCCACATTCTTGCTTTCCACGATACAACCATTCAAAATTATATCTATGGGTCACCCTTCCTAGAACCCGCCTTTTTATGGATAATCTTTCTCACGACTCCTACCAACATCGAGCCGCCATCATCGGAACCTAACTCCATTCACAATCGAGTTACCATCATTGAAGTCCCTGAGCTATCATTGTGCTGCTACATCATCGTCAAACCCTAAGCCAACAAACAACCACTTTCAGAATGACCTGCATAGCCAACACTTCTTCTCCTGGAAGTTCCTTAGCCTCTGGCCCCAAAACTTCATCTATACTTAGCCAAATTGTGGCTAAATATTTTCCACCCCGATCTCTTCTTATCGGCATGCTTAGACCTTCATGCTTCTTTCCCCAGGCACCCCAAGCCCCAAGCTTCAACCAGATGCCAGAAAATCCACTTGATACCGATCAAAAGTGATTTTTACCAATCACCATACTTAGCCAAATTTGCTACTTTGACTCACGAAACTCCTTCCTTACTCCAACTCAAAGCTTTCCCCAAATCCTTTTAGCCTAAGTCCCAAAGTCTTGTCGTCTTGCCGAATAGATCTGTAAACACTCCATCTAGTAGTCGTCTCATCACTGACATGAATCCTACGACCCAAAATTCATGCGACTTGAATCTTGGGCTCCTCCTTCGCATTAGAGGCCGTTCACCAAGTTTCATCCAATTCGACCACTTTTGCCTTCGATCTTCTCAATTCGATGACCTCTTTTCTAACTACCTAAAAGCATTAGCAAACCATATCAATGCACAACATACAAAACTAAAATATCATCCATAAATACATGCAATTCATTAATATATGATTATCATATAAATCCTAATTTAGATCTAACTTTTACACTAGCATGTCAATATGATCAAAAGGGGTTGCAAAGCAATTTTTAATCTTTTTAATTTTGGCCATAAACATGTACAAAGATGTGATTAAAGTTAGAAAATGTTTTAGGATCGAAATCTAAAAATAGCATTTTTTACTATATAAACATGCATAGGATAGTGAGTGGTCAAGAACCACTCACCAAATATCCAAAATACCTAATTTTCTCCTTAGATCTGGGATGAACAGTAAAGAAAGATGAATCTCCAAGCAGCCAAATGATGAATCTGTGATCTCCATCGCTAATTACTCTTCTAATGATAATTTAAGCTAAGATTAGTAAGGAAAATGGAAGTTTTTTTGATGAAATTAGGACTAATGGAGGTTTTGATCTAATTTGGGAAGAAAAGAAATGATCAGGGGGTTCTTGCTTCAGCAATTATTGGCACAAATTTCGAGTTATGCTTTGGGCTTAGCCCCTAAACCTCTCTAATTACCCATTGATCCGTCTCATGGCAAATAGAATTTAAATGATCATACCTCCTGAACGGTAAATTTGTTTTCCTATTATTACCGCTCTATGGAAAGAGAAACCATAAGCTCGATTTAATGAAAGTGGTTTCAGACCATAATTTGTCTCCTATTAAAATTTATAGGCTTTAAAATAATTTCCTGGCCTGAAATGTCCGATAAAAATTCTATAGGTGAGAAATGTCCCCAGTAGTCATTTCCCTAAGTTTTAGAGTCATATGACCTCATATGAATTAAATAATAATATTTTACGATCCTACGATACGTAAAATATAGGTCGTTACATTAAATCTCGGGCCATGGTGATACGATTAATAATAATTGTTATTATTGAACCAAGGATTTTGTGTTTGGACTTTCAAAGTTGAATGTGGATGATGTTGGAATTTTGACCAAAACCAAATTTCATAAGGCCTAATTTGATATAGTGTTAATGAAGAGAATTGGTGTAAATAATGGTTACTACTAGTTACCGCTCATAATAAGTAAATTTTGATTTTACCCAAAGATGTGTGTAACAACCCGTATATTTGGAATATTTAAATTGACAATAATCCACACATGTCAACTTAAATAGTGCAAAACACGACTCATTAATGGAGTATATGTATATAAATGAGAAACATCACAGAATCACAGAAAATACATCATAACAGAGTAGTGCAGCGGAAATACAACATAGTCATAAGAGTAGTTCATGAAGCTACCCATAAATACAACAATGTCTCAAATAAAAGAAATAGAACAACATAGATGTCCAATAGTCCAAATAGAAAGAACAATACTGATAAGATAAGATAGTGATAGTCTTCGGTCTTCAGCTCCAAATAGAACAGCAACAACAATCCTCAGTCTGATCCGAGCATATGCATAAACAAACACTCGAATCAGGACATATATTCTTACACAGATAATATGGTTCAAAATTTGAAACAACAATAACTCAAAGATGAATGGAATAAACATCTTTCAGGATCCGATAAACTATCTATACATAGTAGTGTACGATAAATAGATAATGTCTAACAGTAAAGTAAAATATCAAGATAGTGTTAAGGCGTCACCATTATTCCCGTTAACACATTTTATATAGCATTACAGACTATACAGCACTGTAAACTCCACCGTAAACTAGTGGGATATCAGGAGTACTCCATAGGCATAACACAAAACAAATCGTAGTGGTCGCGTATATGGGAATACAAGTATGACAAGGCACATGAGGCAATACCCAAGGTAGTGACACTACCGTTTGCCTGATCCGGACTGGTGAGAACGCATCGCCGCAGCAATCGCAACACCGCGAAACAACACTCCCAAATCAAGGGTGCGCACCAATCAATCACAAAGTAATGAGTAGTTTACGAAGAAGTGTGTTCGCTCAAGGTAGCTAACCCCCATTCGGCCCGGCACGGCTCCTGTTTTAGTCATTTCCAATTTGACACAAGTGTCAAGGCTATCCATTATCGTTCTCTTTCTTCAATCATCAACGTACATAATTCCAACCACTTCATTCTGGATCACACTCTGCGCATAGTTATTAAAGTGGTTTTCGATTTAGACAGTGAGTATGTCCCTAACCGATTCCGGTTCCTTTAATAACCTTCGTGATTATAACACCGATTGGTCGTTAATATATTTCAAAACCAAATCAATTTCAATTCCAATTAGAATTCGTAAATCAACATTTCGTTAGTCTTTCTAAATCAATTTACAAAATTACATCTCATAACTTCCCAATTTCATTTTAAAATTTCTATAATTCAATTTCAAAGTTCAAATTCAAATAATTCAAATATTCATTTAAATCCATATATAAGTTTCATTCCAAAATCATTTAACGTTCAAATCGATTTAAACTCAATTATCGGTTTCATTTGATTATTCATTAAATTAATTTATCATTAAAACAATTTCAATTAGATTTCCAATTCATTACATTACTTTCTTAAGTTCAACTTCATTATCAAAGCTTACACATTTATTCAATTTAAATTTGGTCAAATCCAATTCTTTAATTTCAAATTTCTCGTTTGTTTCGATAAAACGCATTCTATTTCTTGTTAAAGAAATTAATTTTATTTCATTTATTACCTTCGTTACAAATTTCAAAACTCAAATAAAGGAATTAGTTTCACTTATTAAAAATTCACTTTCTCTTAATAAGAAACTCAATTCAATTTAATCATTAAATAATTCAATCTCATTCCATTATCAAATAAATTCAAATCTTAATTATTACTTAATTATTAACAAATTTCAAAACTTCATTATTAATCAATTTAAATTTAAACAATGTTCTTCGCCAATTACAACGATAATATTGGTTTCAAATTACAAATATTCACATTTTTCATTCATTCAAATTTAAATTCCAAATTTTATTCAAAACCATATTATTAGTCAAATAAAACTTTATTTTATTTTAAATCAAAACATTGACCAATCAGGTTTAATTTAATTTTCCTATCCTAAGTCAAAGTTATTTGGGCATCTATCATTTCAACCCGATTCCATTTCAATTCAAAAATCAAAGCATACAAAGGGAACTTGCAGTGTGATAACTGGGATGGTGTCAAAGTAAATAAACAAGCAATAACATCCATTCACAACAATTCGACAATTTAAATAATCCCGAAATAATCGTATAAATTTACATTTGTTATTTATGCAAATTAATATAATTATTTCTAGAATCTACACTATCATTTCATGCAGATTAAAGATTATTACATTACGGTTTAGCACTTATCGTTCAATTTCAATTTCAATACTACAACAATAAATCAAATATACGTTCAAAGGTCCAAAGTGAGATTTATCAAATTCTACGTGTCCATTAACTTAACAATTAAAGGGTCCAGTTTTACTAATCAAATTTTACATATGAGGGGGTCAAGTTTAACAAATCAAAGTTCTACATATATAATCCATTTAACTCGTTAACTATCATATATCAATTTAACTAGCAAATTATTTATCATTTAACAATAACAATTAACATCCAATTCAACATCCCATAGCAATCGTTCATCAAATCAAACTAGCATAAGAATATAGTCGTGAAAATTAATTCACCTTTTATGGATAAAGAAACTGACGACAAAGCAAAAGAAGCATGAATGAGGTCGGAACAATACGAACAACGAACACTGAAATATCGACAAAAGAGAGACGATATTAATTCAATGAATATCATATATAATTTATAAAATTATATAAATACGCTTACCAACGACGGAGAAAGACGAAAGCTGAAAATCGATGCTGCGGCAAAAAGCTTAACCGGTCGCTTCTGCACACAACGAGAAAGAAAAGTTGATTACTATTTTTGGCAACCAAAATAGATATTTGCGTAAATACTCTTCTGCAATATCTAACAGCTACTTGAGAATCTCAGTTTTAATTTTTTTTTAAAAAAAAACGAAACAAGCCGTGACTTCAAACCCCCTGCTTGCATGCGTGTACATGGTTGTACACCTTTCCCCCACTTGGTGCAACCCCTTGACTCACGTAACTTTATATTTTTTTTCCTCCATGCATAACAGTTCCAACCTCCATCTTTCTCCCTTTCCCCCCCTTCCTTCTATTGCATGCCCATTAACTCATGCATCCTCCCACTTTCCATTGCATGCTATACACGCACACCACTAACACACCCAGTACATGCACTCAGCATGCACGCACTTTGCCTCTTTTTTTTTATAAAACAAAACACACGCACATGACCAACATGCACTCACACACACATCACCCATTTTCATGCACACTCATATCACCCTGGAACACACGCCATACTACACCACCATCACGTACACACGAGGCCAGGAAGGGTGGGGCTGAGACGTGGAGGTGGAAAGAGGGAGGTCTGGTGAGGCGCGGTTTCAGGTGGAGTCTTTGGTGGAGTTGTTTTCGGCATTGGTGAATGGAGAGGGGAGGTAAGTGGGGTGTGTGTTCATTTGTTTCGGTCGGGGAAGAGAAATGAAATGGGTGTGTGCTTGCTTTTGTTCGTCCATTCTCATTTTTAATTACAGAAAGAAAATGAGAAAAAGAAGAAAGGAGGAGAGGTTGAGGGGAGAGTTTACCTGAAGCAATCTAAAATGTTGAAGTGAAAAGTAAGCGGCGTTTATTATTAGATTTGTATCCATGAATCTCACTTTTCTTCACTCGCGAAACGTCACCCACTTCCCCAGGTTTCTCACCAAGTTTCCACACGTCTACACATATTCCAAGTTATCTACTAGCTCCCAACCACCTCCATAAGTGTACCCCAGCTATCATTTTATTTAGATTTTCTTTTGTAAACGGGCTGAAGAACTTGGCTGAAATTTTATTTGACTGGTTCGTTTGGAACGATTTAATTAACGCGACAATCTCCGATTTGCACGAATGGATATACCGTTTTGATCAGCGCGATGAGGCGCTTCTAATGGTGCACAAATAATGGTGACACGATTGTATTACAAAATTTCGAATTTTATATTATCGGGAAAATGCAGGAAAAACTCCGAAAAATAAGATCGACGGAGCTAAAGAAGTCCGAATTTTGGAAAACGAAAAATGACGCCTTGCTCAAAAGATGGTTTAGAATTTTTCTATGTAAAAATATTCGGGTTCGAAAGAAAAAAAATTTGCATTTAAAATGAACTGATATACAATAAAACGCGAACGAAATTTTCAGTGATATTTTACGACGAAACTTTACCCCTATCAATAACCCACTAGGCGCATTTTATAAACAAAGTTTGGATGTCAATTGAGATCGTTTAGAAATTCCAAAATTTTATATTAAAACGGTGGATTTAAAATTTTAAATTGGGTCGGAAATTCAGTGTCGTTACAATCTCCCCCACTCAAAACTTTTCGTCCTCGAAAAGGAACGAGACGAGTGAAGTAGGAGTGAAATAAGTAGAAAAGACAAGATAGATTTCGAGAAATTTGAATAATACCTGGAATTAGTAATTCGGGGTTTGAATCCCGAATACTATCCTCAGTCTCCCATGTACAGTCTCGCTCATCCGCACTCCACTGTACTTTGACGAGATTTACCGACTTCCTTCTAAGTTGCTTTGTCTCACGATCGACTATCCGAAGTTGCTTTCGCTCAATACTCAAATCAGGCTCGATAACTATCTCTTCCAACTGAGCTGTAGGGATGGTCATAGATGGATCGTGTACAACTTTGCGAAGATGTGAGACATGGAACACGTTGTGCACACCGGCGAACTTCTCTGGTAATGCAACTCTATAGGCCAATGTTCCTACTCTTTCGGTAATCTCAAACGGACCAACAAATCTCGGAGCTAGCTTTCCTTTTCTTCCAAATCGAACAATATTCTTCATAGGCGACACTTTCAAAAATACTGTCTCCTACGCTGAATTCGAGCTCCCTTCTCCTTTTGTTAGCATAGCTCTTATGTCTATCATGTGCCGTCTTAATCTTTTTCCTGATTTCCTCAACTTTCTCGAAAGCTTCCATAATTATTTCTGGACCAAGCACTAATCGATCTCCAGACTCAATCCAACAAGCTGGCGATTTGCACGGCCGTCCATATAAGGCTTCGAACGGTGCCATACCAATGCTTGCCTGGTTGATTAAAGATTATTAATTCAAATTCAAATATACTTATTCAAATTTTAAATTAAATTTCTTTACCTGGTAACTATTATTATAAGTGAATTCAACCAAGTGAAGATGGTCTTCCCAAGATCCACCGAAATCAATAATACAAGCTCGGAGAAGGTATTCCAAAATCTGATTCACCCTCTCAGTTTGGCCATCTGTCTGAGGGTGGTAAACTGTGCTCAGATTCAGTTTGGTGCCCAAAGTATCCTGAAATGCTTTCCAAAATTTACTGGTGAAAATAGGATCTCGATCGCATACAATACTAGATGGTACACCATGAAGTTTAACAACTTCTCTCATGTATATCTTGGCCAAACTCGAAGCTGTACGAGTGGACTTGACTGGAATAAAATGAGCGGACTTCGTCAGTCTATCGACAATCATCCAAATGCTTTCGTTACCTTTTCTAGTCCTTGGCAGCCCATCAATAAAATCCATAGAAATTTGCTCCCATTTCCAACTTGGAATCTCTAGAGGTTGAAGCAAACCTGCTGTCTTTCTGTAGTCAGCTTTAACTTGTTGGCAAGTTGTGCATCTGCTAACATAGGTAGAAATATCGCGCTTCATCCCATTCCACCAATATAGCTTCTTCATATTCTGGTACATCTTGGTGACACTGGGATGAAATGAAAGCGAAGATTGATGGTTTTCTCTCAGCACTTCCTGTCTTAGACCATCAACATTAGGAACACAGATACGATTATCAATTCTCAAGATTCCATTACTATCAACATGTGCACCCAATTTATTATCAGCATTTTCAACTCTGCCAAGAACTATTTCTTTGATGCGATAAAGCAAAGTGTCCTCATATTGCTTGGCTATAATACGATCCATAAGGGCTTGGGAGACGGGAAAGCTGGAATAACATCCCTTCAACAAGATTACAACATATCATAGCTTGGTTTCTGCTCAAAGCATCGGCTATGGCATTTGCTTTTCCTGGAGTGTAATTAATATCAAGATCATATGCAGCTAAAAATTCGAGCCATCGGACTTGTCTCTGATTCAAATCCTTTTGCGAGAAGATATATCTCAATGACTTATGGTCAGTGAATAACTCGAATTTGGTTCCCAATAGATAGTGCCTCCATAGCTTAAGAGCAAATACAACCGCAAGAACCTCTAGATCGTGAGTTGCGTAATTTGCTTCATGGGTCTTTAACTGACGACCAGCATAGGCAATAACCTTTCCTTTCTGCATTAAAACTGCTCCAAGTCCATCTCGACAGGCATCTGTATAGACGGTCAATCCTTCGCTACCATCAATAACTGTAAGAACTGGGGCAGAGGTCAACTTTCGCTTCATCTCGTTGAAAGCTGCTTCGCTCTTTTCACTCTAGATAAATTTCACATTCTTTCTGGTCAGTGCGGTAAGTGTTGCGGCAATACGAGCAAAGTTTTCTATAAATCTGCGGTAATAGCCAGCTAATCCCAAGAAACTGCGGATATCTGTGGGAGTTTTGGGAGTCTCCCAATCCTGCAAATTCCAAGGATTCGAATTTAGATATTGATAAATTGTTTAGATAGAATTGAAAAGTAAGAATAAAACTTACATTGATTACGGCGATCTTAGCTGGATCGACCGAAATCCCATTCTCTAAAACAATATGGCCAAGAAACCGAACTTCATCTTTCCAAAACTGGCATTTCGAAAACTTGGCTTTAAGCTGATGACTACGAAGAGTTTCGAGAACAAAAGCAAAATGTGACCTATGCTCTTTCTCATCCTTTGAGAAGACGAGAATATCATCGATGAAAACAAGAACGAACTTGTTAAGAACATCCCGGAAAACTCTATTCATCAAGTCGACGAAGTAAGCTAGGGCATTAGTAAGACCGAACGGCATAACTAGCCATTCATTGAAACCATTTTCAGTGCGGAAAGCTGTTTTAGGAATACTATCCTCAGCGATTCTGAGTTGGTGAAAGCCGGTAGCCAAATCAAGTTGAGAAAAGACCTTAGCTCCATGAAGCTGATCGAATAGATCGTTGATGCGGGGCATCGGATATCTGTTCTTGTGTGTGAGCTTCTTTAGCTCTCTATAGTCCACACACATTCTGAGAGAACCATCCGATTTTGACGAACACAACTGCAGCACCCCATTCTGAATGACTTCGCCGAATCAAACCTTTAGCAAATAAATCTTCAATTTGAGCATTCAGTTCAGCCTTTTCTTTAGGAGCCATTCTCCGGGGAGGGAGAACTACCGATCGGGCACCAGGAATAAGATCAATGCGGAATTATATTTCCCGCGGAGGTGGTAGAGAATTTACTTCCCCAAATACATCAGAAAAGAATTGGACCACTGGAGTAGAGCTTAGTTCATTTGGATGGGAGTCAAGTGAGAATATAAAACTCCCAGCATATTCTTGAGGTGATTTGCCTTTAATAACCAAAGGCATACTCCTGTCATCGATAAGAGAGACTGTTCGAGCTTTGCATGAGATAACAGCTTCGAACTTTCGTAGCCAATCAATGCCTAATAAAATATCAAATGCCTCGAATCTAAGGACATAAAAATCCCAAGTGAAGCGGTGAATGCCATGCATAAGAGTGACATATTTGCAAACCCTTTTAAGGTTAGCGGGCCCTCCAATAGGGTTTGATACACATAAGAAAGTAGATGCAAGGATGGGTTCCAAACCAAGTTTATTGCACAAATCAATAGATATGAAACTATGTGTTGCTCCGGTATCAAATAGAACTTTAACGGGTAAAGTATGCAACATAAAAGTACTCTGTAATGTACCTTGGTTATCAGTCGGAGCAGGTGGGGTAGGTGGATCACTGGTGGAAGAAGTCATAGCAAATACTCCAGCTGTCTTTCCCTTTTTATACAAATGACAATCCTTCCTAAAATGGCCCGGCTGCAGACATACGTGACAGAGGTCGTTCCTGGTTTTCTGAGGTGGCGGAATAGCAGAACTGGCAGATGTTGGACAACTGTTGGCGTAGTGACCCCTCTGGTCGCACTTGAAACAAGTGATGGAGGATAAGTCAATGGGCTTTTTCTGGGAATAGCCAAGCCCGGATTTCTACTGCCAATTCTTCTTCTGTTGCTCAAAATTTGGCTTTCGCTTTCCCAACTGATTAGCCGATGTCTGAGTAACGGGAGCTTTGGGGACAGATGTTCCCTTAGGCTTTCCCTCATACCGAAGAGAAAAATCCATCAACTCAGTGAAAGTTCCATGGACATGAGCGGTGAGGAGCTCGTAATACTCTGAGTGTGCGCCATGTATGAACTTCTCATTCTTAAGCAGAGGTGTGTCAATCAAACCGGGTCCGAACTTAGATAGTTCGTTGAATTTCCTTTCATACTCAGTGAAGGTCATGTTGCCTTGCTTGAGATCCATAAAAGACCGATAGAGTTGGGCCTTCCCAGCAGCTGGCATCCACTGAGCCATAAAGGAATCCCTATTACAAGTGATATGAAACGAATCAAAATTATGACGAGATAAGAGGAATTTTTTTTAATTGGAGTTTAGATAGATAGATTACTACCTAAACTGGGCCCAAGTGATGATTTCCTCATCAGTTCGAGAAGTGATTGACTCCCACCAATCTTGTGCAGCATCCTGAAGCTGCCAAGCAGCCAACTTGCGCTTCTGAGCATCTGTGATCTCCAAGCCAGAAAAGATCCTTTCCAAACTCTTTAGCCATTGTTGTGCTTCGATAATACTCTCGGAGCCAGTAAATTTGACTCCTCCAAGCTGAGTATACTCCTTGCTAAGAGTGGAGAATCGGACTGCGGGAGCTGGAGCATGGGGACCATGAGCGTTTCCACCCCTTCCTACTCTAACATTTCTTCTGGTAGCCATCCTGGAATACCAAAAGTGACTTAGAATCAAAGATAGGAATTTATAGAACTTAAGAAAATTCTACTCAATGAATTCAATAAGAAAGATGAATCAAGGGTGTGGATTCTGAAATGATTCTCCTCATTCTAGGGTATATTACCCTATCTCCAATGAGCTTTAAAACTCCACAGGCTAAGGTTGTCAGGAACCAAAGCTCTGATACCAACTGTAACAAAACGTATATTTGGACCATTTAAATTGACAATAATCCACACATGTCAACTTAAATAGTGCAAAACACGAATCATTAATGGAGTATATGTATATAAATGAGAATCATCACAGAATCACAGAAAATACATCATAACAGAATAGTGCAGCGGAAATACAACATAGTCATAAGAGTAGTTCATGAAGCTACCCATAAATACAACAATGTCTCAAATAAAAGAAATAGAACAGCATAGATGTCCAATAGTCCAAATAGAAAGAACAATACTGATAAGATAAGATAGTGATAGTCTTCGGTCTTCAGCTCCAAATAGAACAGCAACAGCAATCCTCAGTCTGATCTGAGCATATGCACAAACAAACACTTGAATCATGACATATATTCTTATACAGATAATATGGTTCAAAATTTGAAACAATAATAACTCAAAGATGAATGGAATAAACATCTTTCAGGATCCGATAAACTATCTATACATAGTAGTGTACGATAAATAGATAATGTCTAACAGTAAAGTAAAATATCAAGATAGTGTTAAGGCGTCACCATTATTCCCCTTAACACATTTTATATAGCATTACAGACTATACAGCACTGTAAACTCCACCGTAAACTACTGGTATATCAGGGAGTACTCCATAGGTATAACACAAAACAAATCGTAGTGGTCGTGTATATGGGAATACAAGTATGACAAGGCACATGAGGCAATACCCAAGGTAGTGACACTACCGTTTGCCTGATCTGGACTGGTGAGAATGCATCGCCGCAGCGATCGCAACACCGCGAAACAACACTCCCAAATCAAGGGTGCGTACCAATCAATCACAAAGTACTGAGTAGTTTACGAAGAAGTGTGTTCGCTCGAGGTAGCTAACCCCCATTCGGCCCGGCACGGCTTCTGTTTTAGTCATTTCCAATTTGACACAAGTGTCAAGGCTATCCATTATCGTTCTCTTTCTTCAATCATCAACGTACATCATTCCAACCACTTCATTCTGGATCACACTCCGCGCATAGTTATTAAAGTGGTTTTCGGTTTAGACAGTGAGTATGTCCCTAACCGATTCCGGTTCCTTTAATAACCTTCGTGATTATAACACCGATTGGTCGTTAATATATTTCAAAACCAAATCAATTTCAATTCCAATTAGAATTCGTAAATCAACATTTCGTTAGTCTTTCTAAATCAATTTCCAAAATTACATCTCATAACTTCCCAATTTCATTTTAAAATTTCTATAATTCAATTTCAAAGTTCAAATTCAAATAATTCAAATATTCATTTAAATCCATATATAAGTTTCATTCCAAAATCATTTAACGTTCAAATCGATTTAAACTCAATTATCGGTTTCATTTGATTATTCATTAAATTAATTTATCATTAAAACAATTTCAATTAGATTTCCAATTCATTACATTACTTTCTTAAGTTCAACTTCATTATCAAAGCTTACACATTTATTCAATTTAAATTTTGTCAAATCCAATTCTTTAATTTCAAATTTCTCGTTTGTTTCGATAAAACGCATTCTATTTCTTGTTAAAGAAATTAATTTTATTTCATTTATTACCTTCGTTACAAATTTCAAAACTCAAATAAAGGAATTAGTTTCACTTATTAAAAATTCACTTTCTCTTAATAAGAAACTCAATTCAATTTAATCATTAAATAATTCAATCTCATTCCATTATCAAATAAATTCAAATCTTAATTATTACTTAATTATTAACAAATTTCAAAACTTAATTATTTCTAATTTCAAACTTAATTATTAATAATTTCCAAAACTTAATTATTACAAATTTCAAAACTTCATTATTAATCAATTTAAATTTAAACAATGTTCTTCGCCAATTACTACGATAATATTGGTTTCAAATTACAAATATTCACATTTTTCATTCATTCGAATTTAAATTCCAAATTTTATTCAAAACCATATTATTAGTCAAATAAAACTTTATTTTATTTTAAATCAAAACATTGACCAATCAGGTTTAATTTAATTTTCCTATCCTAAGTCAAAGTTATTTGGGTATCTATCATTTCAACCCGATTCCATTTCAATTCAAAAATCAAAGCATACAAAGGGAACTTGCAGTGTGATAACTGGGATGGTGTCAAAGTAAATAAACAAGCAATAACATCCATTCACAACAATTCGACAATTTAAATAATCCCAAAATAATCGTATAAATTTACATTTGTTATATATGCAAATTAATATAATTATTTCTAGAATCTACACTATCATTTCATGCAGATTAAAGATTATTACATTACGGTTTAGCACTTATCATTCAATTTCAATTTCAATACTACAACAATAAATCAAATATACGTTCAAAGGTCCAAAGTGAGATTTATCAAATTCTACGTGTCCATTAACTTAACAATTAAAGGGTCCAGTTTTACTAATCAAATTTTACATATGAGGGGGTCAAGTTTAACAAATCAAAGTTCTACATATATAATCCATTTAACTCGTTAACTATCATATATCAATTTAACTAGCAAATTATTTATCATTTAACAATAACAATTAACATCCAATTCAACATCCCATAGCAATCGTTCATCAAATCAAACTAGCATAAGAATATAGTCGTGAAAATTAATTCACCTTTTATGGATAAAGAAACTGACGGCGAAGCAAAAGAAGCACGAATGAGGTCGGAACAATACGAACAACGAACACTGAAATATCGACAAAAGAGAGACGATATTAATTCAATGAATATCATATATAATTTATAAAATTATATAAATACGCTTACCAACGACGGAGAAAGACGAAAGCTGAAAATCGATGCTGCTGCAAAAAGCTTAATCGGTCGCTTATGCACACAACGAGAAAGAAAAGTTGGTTACTATTTTTGGCAACCAAAATAGATATTTGCGTAAATACTCTTCTGCAATATCTAACAGCTACTTGAGAATCTCAGTTTTAATTTTAAAAAAAAAAACGAAACAAGCCGTGACTTCAAACCCCCTGCTTGCATGCGTGTACATGGTTGTAAACCTTTCCCCCACTTGGTGCAACCCCTTGACTCACGTAACTTTATATTTTTTCCTCCATGCATAACAGTTCCAACCTCCATCTTTCTCCCTCCCCCCCTTCCTTCTATTGCATGCCCATTAACTCATGCATCCTCCCACTTTCCATTGCATGCTATACACGCACACCACTAACACACCCAGTACATGCACTCAGCATGCACGCACTTTGCCTCTTTTTTTTTATAAAACAAAACACACACACATGACCAACATGCACTCACACACACAGCACCCATTCTCATGCACACTCATATCACCCTGGAACACACGCCATACTACACCACCATCACGTACACACACGAGGCCAGGAAGGGTGGGGCTGAGACGTGGAGGCGGAAAGAGGGAGGTCTGGTGAGGTGCGGTTTCGGGTGGAGTTGTTTTCGGCATTGGTGAATGGAGAGGGGAGGTAAGTGGGGTGTGTGTTCATTTGTTTCGATCTGGGAAGAGAAATGAAATGGGTGTGCGCTTGCTTTTGTTCGTCCATTCTCATTTTTAATTACAGAAAGAAAATGAGAAAAAGAAGAAAGGAGGAGAGGTTGAGGGGAGAGTTTACCTGAAGCAATCTAAAATGTTGAAGTGAACAGTAAGCAGCGTTTATTATTAGATTTGTATCCGTGAATCTCACTTTTCTTCACTCGCGAAACGTCACCCACTTCCCCAGGTTTCTCATCGAGTTTCCACACGTCTACACATATTCCCAGTTATCTACTAGCTCCCAACCACCTCCATAAGTGTACCCTAGCTATCATTTTATTTAGATTTTCTTTTGTAAACGGGCTGAAGAACTTGGCTGAAATTTTATTTGACCGGTTCGTTTGGAACGATTTAATTAACGCGACAATCTCCGATTTGCACGAATGGATATACCGTTTTGATCAGCGTGATGAGGCGCTTCTAACGGTGCACAAATAATGATGGTACGATTGTATTACAAAATTTCGAATTTTATATTATCAGGAAAATGTAGGAAAAACTCCGAAAAATAAGATCGACGGAGCTAAAGAAGTCCGAATTTTGGAAAACGAAAAATGACGCCTTGCTCAAAAGATGGTTTAGAATTTTTCTATGTAAAAATATTCGGGTTCGAAAGAAAAAAAATTTCGCGTTTAAAATGAACTGATATACAATAAAATGCGAACGAAATTTTCAGTGATATTTTACGATGAAACTTTACCCCTATCAATAACCCACTAGGCGCATTTTATAAACAATGTTTGGATGTCAATTGAGATCGTTTAGCAATTTCAAAATTTTATATTAAAACGGTGGATTTAAAATTTTAAATTGGTTCGGAAATTCAGGGTCGTTACAATGTGTAAGCGATAAATTCATCTAAAATATCACAGTGCTAACAAAGGTGATGTGTGAACTTTAATATTTAAATTGTTCGGTACTAATTGCTGGCTGAATTTACACCTTTGTATCGCACAGTCGAAATGATGAATTCTCCGAATGAACAACATAATTTAATTAATTTATAATGATTATAAATTTGTTAAAATGATTAATATTTATGAAATATTAATTATTAAATTTATATAATTTTTTTGAATTCCATTAATAAACTGCATATATAAAAGTTGTAAATGTGTGTACCGATATACGATGTCGATAGAGTGTTTAAATTGAATTTAAATAGAAAAAAAATACTAAGTGGGTTTTTAAATAAATTAATATTTTTGAAGATGGATTATTAAAATTTTATTTAATTTTTTTGAATACCATTATTATTTAGTGAAGTGCGTGTATAAATGTTATAAATACGCGGTATCGATATAATATTTAAAGTAGATTTAAATAGAACAAATGCTGAATGGATTTAGAGATTTTTAAGGCCCATCACACCTCATTCTATAGCCGATCATACATGATGAGGAAAGATGATTTGATGAGAATTAATTGGGAATTAAATAGGGAGGGTTTTAAAGGAAAGAATTGAAAGGTATCAATGTTTCCTTTAAAACATATTCTCTCTCTCATTTATTCATAATTTTTCTTTTCCTGACAAAACTTTTTCTCTCTTCCTTCTCAAGTAATGGCTAAAAATTCATGGGGTTCTAGAGGTTAAAAATAATAATTCTAAAATCAATTCATAAAAGGTTGGTTTGTACCTCTTGATCTTTCCAAAATCCAGTGGATGATTTCTGAATCTAGGAGTCTTTGATTCATCGTTCAAGGTGTGACTTATAGGCAACATCCAAATGTAAATCTCTAATTAGCTTATTTATATGTTTTATAACTTATATGGTTTGAATCATCCACCTACTATATCTCTTTTATTTGTATGATCTTTTGCAATATAATTTAAATCCATTATCCTTTTTATTCATTTGTTATATTATGTATTTAGGTTAGATTTGAATCACATTACCATGAATTTATATGCGCCCAAGTTGTCTAATTCTTTTTTGTTTTAGAAATTATTGCTTGAACAAATTTATCGAAAATTATTTTGATTGATTAATTTAAGTTGTATGTTACAAGTTTGGGAATTTAATATATATGTTACAAGCTGTTTTGAAAAAAATTTGGTCATTACTTACATGAGAATAGTAGTTAATTCAATTTAAATTTACAAGTAGACTTTTCTGTAAAATATTTCAAAAAAAAACCTTTGTATTTTTTGTTAACAACTGGGTTTAAGTTTGTTAATTTTATTGATTGAAGGTATATATTTTTAAATTACAAACTAATTGAATACATATGTTACATGTTGTTTTGAACTTAAAACTTTGATTCAATTATTGTATATATGTATAAGGATACACGCACACACACACACACACACACACACATATATATATATATATATATATATATGTGTATGTATGTGTGTGTGTGTGTTCTTAATTCAAAGGTTACAAAATGGACTTTTATGTAAAATTGTAAATTTGATTTTAAACTATTCCCTTATTAAAATAGCTTTAAATCTTTTGCTTCAATTTTGTAACATGTCAAATAATAAAATCAATTGTAATGTAAATAAGTATATACATATGTGTGTGTATGCATATACGTATGAAATAAATGTTATTTTGTTTAAAAAAAATTAGACAACAAATACTTATATAAATGGCGAATGTATCTGTTACGGTGTAAAATCCAGTGCCTAAACATGTACACATTAACTATGTACATTTCTCATTTGTTCTGCTTACACAATATACAATAGGGTATATTTAAATATACTCACATTTTATGCTATGTATAAATTGCTCATTAATGACATTTAATAAATCAATCAATTTAATTAAAGAGAGATAAATGAAAGGTTTCTCTCTAAATAAAGCAAAAAGGATTCCCTCAATTAGTTGCACAAGTTTTAGAGAAAGAAACAAAAGGTTTCCTTCTCTACATTAACTCTTATAAGTAACTATTATACATATGGGTGTATTTGATACACTATACATTTAAATTTAAATTTAATTAAATTTATAGCTCTTTTTAACCAGTTTTAAATAAAATAAGATTTTAGTTAAAAATTTATTAGATTGGATCTTATATACTTTTAAACTTCATAGGTCCAATAGATCCAAAATAGAAAATACTTATTTCACCAGCTTCTAACTGGCACAGTTCGTTCAAAAGGTCACTAGTAAACAACTGGCCTTGGTCACTGACTCAAGTACTTGGAATTCCATGGAGTCTCGCTATAGTCCTCCTTTGCATCTCAGCTAACTTTGTTGCATTCCTTGTGGACTTCACTGGAAGGAAATTGGCACTTTTACTTAGTTTATCAACCATGACCCATATACTCTTGTTTCGTGCCCTTGTTTTCATTAAACCATCTATGAAGTCCATGAAACTGAATCTTAATTCCACACTAGAACTTCTAAAGGCTGTAAAAGTCCACTTGGCTTTTGGTGTTTCGCATTAACTTAGTGGCATGTGAAACATCTTTTCACACACTCTTCAACATCCCTCTTCATCCCTTCCCAATAGAAGCTTTGCTGTATATCTCAGTACATCTTAGTGTCCCCCTGGATGGATAGCAAACTTTGAACAATGGCATTTGTCTAAGACCAACATCTGATGGTCTCTACTATCCGAAACATATAACCTTTCCTTCTTTCGAAGCCAACCTTTCTCACAATACCAAAGTCTTTTAGCTCTTTGGTCTCAACACCAATATTCAAGCCATTGATCCTTTCGAAACATAGATGACCTTCCTTCTATTTCTCGGCAATCTTTTATATGAGGGTTGTGTGCACTTCTAAGCATGAAAACATCCTAGAAGTTCTACTTGAAAAACCACTGAACCAAAACTGAACATTAAAAGAAACCATAATATCCAATACATTCCACTCTCAATCAAAGCCAAAACACGATTTTTCTCCTTTTGGCTCAAGGCATCAACAACCTTATTTCCCTTTCCTGGGGTATACTCAATCCCAAAATCATAAGAAGCCAAAAACTTCAGCCACCTCTCTTGTCTCATGTTTATCTTAATCTATAGAACAAGTATCTCAAAGACTTGTGCTCAGTAAGTAACTCAAAATTTTCTCCAAGAAGGTAATGCCTCCACATTTTTAACACAAAGATAACTACTGCTAACTCGAAATCATGTGTGTCAGATACCAGAACTCATGGGGTTGCAACTGCTAAATGTTAAAGCTACCACCTTGCCCTTTTAATCAACATTTCCCCTAACTTTGAACTAGAAGCATCGGTATAAACTATCATATCTCTATTCCTCTCGGTCATCACTAAAACCAGAGCATCAGTTAGCTAGAGCTTGAACTCTTAGAATGCCATCTCGCACTTCTTCGTCTAAACATACTTCTCATTCTGTCGGGTAAGCTTCGTCAATGTCACTGCTATACAAGAGAAATCCTTAATGAATCTCCAATATTACTCTACGAATCCCGAGAAATTCGTTATCCCGATAATAGTCTCGAGCTTCTTCCAATTATTTACAACTTCAACCTTCGAAGCGTCTATGGCCAATCCGTCCTTTAAAACTACATCAGCTAGGAACTTAATTTTCGACTTCCAAAAGTAACATTTGGAAAACTTTTCCTTTAAGTTATGTTGTCTCATGGTTTCCAATATGAATCTAAGATGAACTTCATGTTCTTGCTCATCCTTAGAATACACCGGTATAGCAACTATAAAAACCAACACAAACCTGTCTAGCTGATCACTAAAGACTCTGTTCATAAGATCAAAAAAGAATGTTGGAGCATTAGTTCGTCCAAAGGGCATGACTAACCACTCGTATGAACCATATCTTGTCCAAAATGTGGTCAAAGGAATACTTTCTTCAATCACTCTTAGTTGACAGAATCCTATAGCCTAATCTATCCAAAGGTATACTCTAGCCTCAGTTAATTGATCAAATAAATCATTTATCATTGGCATTAGATAATGATTCTTTACCGTTTAGCTCATTCAGCTTCCTATAGTTGATACACATCCGATGTGATCCAACTGACTTCTTCATAAATACCGTGGAAGCTCCCCATAATGAAATTCTTGGCCTATGAAACTTATATGCTAAAGTTCCACCAATTGCTTCTTCAACTCTTCCATTTCCTTAAGTGGCATCCTACTAGATGGCCTACTAACAGATTGTGCTCTTGGTACAAAATCTATGCAAAACTTAATTTCTCTTCTTAGAGGTAATCCCAACACTGGGTCAAAGACATCTACAAATTCCCAAACCACAAAAACTCAATCAACCTCCTCTTCCTGACTCTCCATTGCACACAATGAAACTCGAGCCTTCCCTTTATCTCATCCAAAGATGCCAAGATCCTTTCTCCTTCCTTTGGGTTTCGTAAAGCAATAAATCTCTTAGCATAATAAATCCTAACATCATTATGCGCTAACCAATCAATACCCAAAATTGCCCACATACCCTACAAGGTCAAATACATATGGGTCGCAAGAAAACAAATGTTCATACAGAACAAACTGTAAACTAGTACACTTTAACCTGAGAGTGGCGTACCAACTAATTGGATTAACCACATGCAAAGAAGTAACTAGATAGGTAACATCTACCCCAATCTATCCACCACATCTTTCGAAATGAAACGACGTATAGCTCCAGTATCAATAAAACTCTAACTAAAAAACTAGACATCGAAGTCATACCTCCAAGCACTACAACCATTCCTTTTTCTCAGCTATTCGTCCCGATGAAGGCCCCTTTAAAGAAAATAGCCATGTCCACATCAGCTCTGGACAATCCTTCTTCTAATGGCCTAGCTTAGAAGGCCCTGCTTATAGTAATTAAAGCACTTAACCTTGGCCATTCCAGCTAATTGTGGACACTTTATTGCATAGTTTTTCTTCTGACAACAGTTGTTATAGATAATCTTTGACTGATACTTTCTTCCATATCCTTCCTGAGCCTTTCCATGTAGTTGGTACCCTTTCTTCACTTTCTGGTATGGGGCAAATCTCTTCTTCTGCTCTACCTTCGGCTTCACCTCTACCCTTCCCTCCTCTCGGCACATGCTATTAGACCTTTGGGTCATATCTACCAAAAACTCATAAGGAGATGCTAAATGATCCGTCATCGTATGATTCAAGTTGTGATTTAAGCCCCAAATGAACTTTTCATTTTTCTTCATTGGGATGTCAATTAATTCTTGACCATACTTCACCAAGGCATTGAACTTCTGAATATACTCTTCACTGAGATATCTCCTTACTTGAGATCAATGTACTCCCTCAACAACACACTTCTCTGCTAAGAAAGTTTTCATTAGAATATGAAGGAAGAAAGTGATATAGCGATAGAAGATCTCTATTAGAACTCATATATATATCTTTATAAAGTAAAATACAAATACAACGTATAATAGCGTATACTCCCCAAGATGTTTGCTTTGTACTATTAAATTCTATAAACCTTTACTTAGAGCTGTTTTACTTAAGTATCCCCTAACCTATACTCGGATTCCAATTGTAACATCCCTTATTCTGAAACCCAAAGATGGAACTCCAATGTGCTACAATCACCTTGGAATTATTTTTCGGCGATAGAGATGAGATCAGTTATATGAAAATAGTTTACATAAATAGAGTAGCTAATAATTGTCATACCACATAATCATTATTTTTCGTATTCCAATTGTTCCCCTAGCAGTGCCCATGCGGGGGTCAAAAATATAATATAATTATTATTAATAATGTCATGCCCACTATATGAAGATGCTGACATGTACACTTAATATAATGGAAATAAAACAACACTTATATCATCTAAGCCATCTACTTCTTCTTCAGAACTTCTCGTTTGTCTTCCGAAAGCAACCTTCCTAGATTCATGAACTGTACCAACTCGAACAAGTACTCGTGAGTTTATGGGGGAAACAATGAAAAAAATTCGGGTCAGACATAAAGTTTGGTATAAGCAATATATTACCCTCACTATCGCCCAATATGCCGTTGAAGCACAAAATTTGTTCTCCCTCACTATCACACAAGATTCACCGAACAGCTTTAAACATAAACATACCATATTATTTCATCCGTAAAGGTCTTATACATGCTATGATACTTTAATTAGAGTCAATAGCCATATCATGGATTTGCCATTTAGTATTCATTCTCTTTTCTATCCAAAACCTAAAACATACTATCTTTGGTTGCCACGAGGCCTTACGCCCTCTTATTATGATAAATGGTTATTGCTTTAACATACAACTACCATTAATGTCTTATGCCTTCATTACTTCCTTAATCCTATTAGTTCTACTATCGATTTCAATTACCAAACATGCCTTACACCTATGCTTTCGATTACCACAAAGGTCTTACACCTTCGCTCTCGTATTTCAGTTGCTACTCATGCCTTACACCTCTGTTTTTGTGTTTCAGTTGCAACTCTAATCTTACAACTTTTCTTTTGGTTCTTGATGCCACATCATGCCTTCTACCGAACTCTGCTTTAGTTACCACTTAGGTCTTACACCAATGCTTTTGTGTTTTGAATGCCACCTTAGGACTTACTCCAACTCTTTGGGTAGCAATTTCTACATAGGCCTTTACATCAACGTTTTTTGTTTCGGTTGCCACACAGGCCTTAGAGTAATGTTTAGTTATGGTTGCAATGCAGGCCTTACACCACACGTCCCAGTTTCGGTTGCCACATAGGCCTTACACCTTTAATTTCAATTCTTGGATGCCACGCAGGCCTTCCACTATCTATAGAACACTCTACCTAACCATTCACTTTTTAGGCTTTATCTTTAGATATTCATTAAGATAGTTTAAGTCTGACCACCTCCGTCTAACTTCACCACTTATCACATCATCATCAATGTTCTAGGTACTAGTTTCAGCCATCTTAAGCCTTAGCATAAATTTCCCCTTTGGAAATCACTAGTTTCTGGTATTAACTTGCTATTGTGAGCTAATCTGCTCTCGACAAGCACCACCAATGGTATCTTCTAGGGAAGAATGACTTAGTGTAGTTTTGTTTCTTTAAAATACAAAATTTCAACTCCAGGTTTCATTAATCACCTCCTCTACCTATAGGTTCCCTTTAGCCCTCGTTCCTCCTTAGGTCTTCGATCAATACCAGTCGGTTTAATAAGCATGGCTTCGTACTTAACAGTTCTTGGCTTTCTTACATAGGTCAGTATATTTAAGGCTCTAGTTTATCTACTTTAGGTTCGGCTCCACTACCTTCAGTACTTTCTCTCGGTACACGGTAAAATCCCATATATTTCATATCCGACACAACCTTTACACGTGTCGACCTCTCATTCGTTTGACTTTGTCCTTTCTTGCCATTATTGATTATTTTCTTAACATGTTCAGCATATATTGTGGATCTGTTCTATTTTGCCAAATTATTAAATATTTATTCAATAAATCACCTCTTATCCCTAGTTATTTTCCTTTCGACATCCATAAATCTCTCCTCGACTAAGTGTATTTCCACTCAGAAATCACTTATAATATTTCCAATAAAATCAAACAATATATATAAATATATGTATTTGCTTCCATAAAATCTCTCAAACTCCCTGTTTTTAACCATTTTCTATAATAACCGATTCTTAAATAATTGATATAAATTTATTTACTTATGGGAAAATTCTGTAAATCAAAACTCATCTCTAATAATGTGTTCGTAACATCATATTAGAACTTTAGGATCATATAAATCACAAGAAGCATAAGAAATAATCATAATTAGTTCACCATGAGCAATTATGAAGGAAACAGGATTAGAGGATATATTACTCCCCTTGATATCTTAGTTGAATGATGTTTCTAGTTCCCTTAGCTTTGATCTTCTTTTTTCCCCCTTTTTCCCTTACTTAGGCTGCCACCATTAAATGCTTCAAGCTTTTATTTTAATTCTCTGAGCATAGAATGGAAAATGAGAAGAGATGAAACAATTTGATAAGGCTATCCTCTTTATGGGCCGCTGGCCCACCTTGTCTCTTCATCATTTAATTCATTTTAGTCAAGCTTAATTTGAAAACGAATTAATAGGTTGTTATTAAATACAACATAATGAGTAAATATAAGCTCAAACATTTATCATGTTATATTATTACTTGACTAAGAAATAAATCATTTAAATCAACATTCTCACCATTACTATTTTTTATTTAAATATTTATTAATTTATGGGGTGTTGAACCCTATTCCTAAAGTAGTCATAATAGCGATTTGGTCCAATCATTTAGAATTTATGACCATTTTAAGTTTTCAATAACATGTAGTAGTTAGCAAATAGCGGGTAATTAATTAAGGTCCACGCCATTTCGGGATTACCTACCTTAATTAGTTTTACAGTAGTCAAAAATAATTTTCATTGTTCCCAAAACAATTTCCTAACCATAACCACCATTATAACATCCTTAAATCAAAGAAAAACATCGATTTTTGTAGGGAAATTAGTAGATCCAAAGCTAGTTAACAAAACAAACTTAGAGCAATCATCAAACCAACTGATTTAGGGTGCATTAAAATTATGTTTCAACGATTAGATATTTATGGACATTCAAGGCTTTTAAGGTGATTTGATTATTGTTTGGTGAGTGATTCGTAACCACTTGCTAGCATATTACTTGTATTTTATGTTTGAAAATGACTTTGGATCCATTTTAATTTAAATTATAAGATATTTATTTGTTTTTCAAATTTTGAATACCTTTGAATTAATGTTTCGATGATTTGATATAGATTACAACATGTGTTAGGACCATTATGCTTGTATATTTAATTTATGTATTGTTGAATTTGAATGACCTAATATTCTAGATTTTGTGTTATTTGTATGTTTGACTTATATGTATATGCTTGTGTAACGCATCGCCTCTATACCTATATTACTAAAGAGTATTACTAAGTAATATCGTCTAATAATACAGAGAATGGGATTTGTTAAGAGCAACCAAACATGAATATCCCCTTGGGCTAACACCGTCACGTCTTTCTTACCAAAATTTGAAGATCTGAACTGAATAGTTGACGTGAATGGTATCAGCACAAAGCAATACATATGATGTATACAATACAATTTAGAACAATATATAATAACTTAGAGAATGCAGAATCACAGAACATAACAGAATATATGATATACATACATTATCGGTTTAGCACAAATTGGGATCTACTTTAAACCCTCAAGCATAAATAGAACAATCTAAGATCTGTTAGAACCTTTTTATCGATGGCTACTCAAAACTTAGTACTATCTTCACTACCCATTTCTTCATTATTATAGACTATGAGTTTTTCGTAAACTCATTTAGGAGATATACAATAATGCAATCAATTATAATACTTTTAACTGTCAAAGTTTTCGGAAAACTATGGATTAAACTCTAAGGCATGAAGTATATATTCCGAAGAATTTTCAACACCCAAAATTATCACAACACTCTATTCATTCACAACCAATACTATTGTATTCAAAATTCCAAATCTTTTGTTTACCTCTAATAATTTTAAACCCAGTTTATAAATCCCCTTTTATACAGTGAATCAAGATTTCTAAAAAAATCTCTTTTTCTTTCAAAACATATCAAGAATTTTATATCCCTCAAATCAATTTCTTATCCTGAAAATCTAATCATTGAGTAATAAGAACTCAATCCAAAGATGTTAAAGTTTAATTTAATCCTTGAAAATAAATTACTTATAAAATTCAACACCTTTTTCAATAAGATTTCAAATTGGTTTCAAAATTTCAAAATACTTCCTCTTATTACTCTCTTCATTATAAATCCTAGAATTAAACACAAATTCCTTTATTATTTATTTTAATCTTTACAACAAAATAAATGAATAATCTTTTCATAACCCACTTTCAAGAAGTACACTTTTCATTTAAAAACCAATTTAAATACTATTCGTATCTTTGTATCTATCATATTGAAATAAAATCTCAATATTGTTTTAAGAGTGAATTCTATACTTTATCTTCTCTTTATATTTTTTTTCCAAAAAGGTTTTCCAATCAAAATGTACACTTTACTTATCAAAGTAAATTTATTTTTCTCCTTAACATAAAATTACCAATCTAAAATAGATTATCATCTTTTCAGCAATACTAATCTTCAAATTTTATAATTTATAAAATTCTTAATTTCCCATTTCAAGAGAACTGTTTTGATCTTAAATCCCTTACTTTCAAAAATATTCTCTTCTCAAAATTTCATCTTGAATTTTCTTCTTTATCTACTACTTGTAAATAAATTTCACTAATATATAGATTATTTTACCTTTGTAAATAAATTTTATAAAATTACTTCTCCTTATTTCCTGAATTGAAAATAAGTTTTACATAAATAGTACACATTTCTTATAAGATTTTAAAATCCTTACTCCTTTATTATTCTCTAATGAGGATGTAAAATAATTTAAAGATTTCTTTGGTAGAAGTACTACCACTCCACCATTTAAATTATGTTAACCAAAATTTCATTTCCCAAAGAATCTTTTTTTTCATAAATTGCAAATTCTGAAAATTCAATATTCACTTTCTTTCAAGTTAAATTTCTATATTTGAAATTCACCAAATGAAAAAAATCAACTCCTATTAAGAAGCTATACATTTATATAAAAAAAGTATTTTCTTTCTACAATAATAACTTTAAATTTTATTTTGGCAACAATATCTCTTTATACACAAATAATATTTTTTTCTATAAATTATTTTCCACCAACTTTTCACATAGTATATTCAACTTTCGATAATTTATTACACTTATAAATGAATTATAGTCTCATTTCACACTTCCCTTATATTAGAAATTTATATACAAAAGTTTTATACCATTACATACTTTATTTAATTATAAAGAATGACATTCAATTCAACACAATCTTATCTGCACTATTATCAAAATTATCACAAAAAATTATTTAACATACGTCAATACAATTGAATCTATACATTTCATAAATTTTCACAAATTACTAAAACATCTTTTCAAGCAATTCTTTAATTTTCTAAATAAGGAATTTTCCCATTTTTGATTACTTTATTTTAATTATCAAAATATCACATGATACTTTCTTCCAAAATATAATTATATATTTCCATAAAATATCATTTTTCTTCCGAAATAACTTTTCCAAATTTTCCACTTATTTTTCCATACTATTTGACTATTTCAAAATATTATCTTCTTTACAAAATATTATATACTTACCGTTAACACTTATCTAAATCGCAATGGTTGTACCTAACCAACCAAAGTAAAATACTCAGTTTATTTAAGCGTTTATTTTATACAAGAGCATAAACAAATTCTCAATTGTCAAATAATATAATTCTCAAAATTATATAAAAACTCTTTTCATTCAAATTTATAGTTTTCTTTTCGAAATATTTACTAGTATAATTCCCAATATATTTTCTATCTTCAAGACACTTCTTTCAAAATTATTTATTATATTTTAAATATTATGACCCCAAGTACTGTGTTCGATTGTCTCGTCCTAGTGTTTAGAAAATTTCTATCGATAATGTTGATCAAGCGCATCGATCAGAATTCTTAAAACACTTAACATGCAATTTAACACAAAAATTAATTTCCCTATGATATACATATATCTTTTAATATTTTTATACCCTTACAAAATATTTGCTTGCATCAATAAACATAATCAAATTCTACACATATGTATATCTTTTATCATAAAGATCTTAATTTAGATGGATGCTTCTTTTATTAAAGTTCTTTCTGTAAATCTCAATTGTTTACATATAAGTAATTCTTACCATTACCAATTCTACAATGCACCCATTCATTCATCACTACTTCAAGTGATTATAAATTTTTTTAATGCAACTTAAGTTTGGCTAAGTATACATATGAATTAAAAATTTATTTTACAAATATTCATCATTCAATATTTCTTGCAATAGCTACACCACTGAAGACACCGCAAGTTCTTATTATTAATATTGAGTAGGTTTCTAACTTTAAATGATAATTCCTACTCCAAACTAATTTTAAACAATTACTTAAAATTTAAAATATCCAATATTATACAACCAAACAAACATTCATACAAGAATAAACTAATAATGGTGCTTAACGGAAAGCAGTCCATCTATTCCCACTACGCACTCTGATAAGTAGTAGATCAGGACACTACAATACAATCCTAAGCCATCTGAGGTCTAATATACACTATCCATTAAATCTCACTTTTAACAAAAGTGAGTCCCAACATTTGTAAAATTTTCATAACAATAATTTATATAGTATTGTCAAAAACTTTTCAAATACATCCCGATGATTATTCCCCAAATAATCATTTATATTCCTAATCTAATAGGAAATAATTTTTATATTCTACCCTTACACCCTAAAGGACGAGACTCTAAGTCTATGTAGCCAAGATTCATGTCTCTTATATTCTATATTGTTCTGAAACACAATTCTGAAACCAAGCTGTCACACTTCGCCTCTATATCTATATTACTAAGGAGTATTACTAAGTAATACTGTCTAATAATATAGAGAACAGGGTTTATTAAGAGCGACCAAACATGAATATCCCCTTGGGCTAACACAGTCACGTCATTCTTACCAAAATTTGAACAACACAATTCAATTCAGAACAATATATAGTAACATGAGAATGTAGAATCACAGAACACAACGGAATATATGATATACAAACGCGAAGGTACATAGATAAGTGAGTCTACAAAATGGAAGAACTAGACTCACATAATACATGTATGGACATAGGCTATAACACGATTCAAATATACATGATCTCAAAAGTCAATATCTCATACAAAGAATACCACATACATGAATCTATAATATCTTAATGACATAGAATACATATATAACTCTATCCTCATAGAAGTCCAAATCCATAGTCTTTGAGTCCCAATAATCGAAATGTCTCGGTCTGACCCGAGCATTATAATAAAATAACACCATGATCCAACTAAATGTAAATATCAAAGGGTAAGATCTCAATAATAAAAGATATCTATCAGATATCAATTGCAATAAGATATACCTAACAATAATTAATATATAAGTGATCTCGACAACACTCAAGTCTATTATAGACTATCATATAAAAATATGGCGATTCATACATAGCCATTTCAATCAAAAAACCAAAATAAATCCATATAAGGCTATTGCTAATCAAAGGTACTGTCCCCTTTGTGGACTAAACATAGAGGTACGGTCCACTCCGGGACAATCATAAAACACAAACAAATCCAACATGCCATAAAATCAAATCAAGTCTCTTATGGACTATCATCTTATATACGATGCTAACATTATCAAAATCTTCGAAGCACAAAAAGGGAATTCATACCAACATAAAACGCTACAAAGAATACGCGGGAATAGGTACCCGAATACACTAATAAATAATCACTAGCAGTTTGGTCAGTCGCTAACACCACACTAATTATTTTGACCAATAGAATATTCTTAGTGCACATTGCTCTCTTCCAAAGGGAGACTGATAAGAATATCTCCATAATTTTATCCTGCTAAACTCCTACAGTCCAAAGGTACTGGATATCCATAATATACGTTCATCCTAAAATCGCACTGCTAAGATGCCATGCCTACTAACGAATGGCGCAAGTGTTATGATATCGAATATAGCTTGTGGTACAGACCGTTGGCTCAATGGTATAGGGCTAGAAACTAAAACGAATACCACAACTCAGTGTGCGACCTCCGCCGTCAAGCCGCTAGGTCGAACAACTAGTCTACAAGGTCAAGTTACTGAATGCACTAACGAATATAACAAGTTATACAATAACTCGCGTCCCCAAGATATTATTTAATTCCATAGTGTCACATAACAGTAATTATTAAAGTAAAACCCATGTCCCAAAACCACTGGGTGTTGCTAAAGTATTTACTATTAGTTAGTAAATTTCACTACCAAATAAACAATGGAGTGATAACTAATGTCCCATAGCCACTTGTTACTACTGAATTGTTTAAGTATATTTCTCATTTCATAAAAAAGAGTAATCAAATTAGAATAAGCATATCTTTATGGAAGTAAACTTACAAAACTCTTTCCTTAGAAAATACAATGATTTTCATAAAGCCTTAAAAACCCAACTTTTGATTTCATATATTAATACACACACATACATATATATTTCATAAAATATTATTACTAAAACTCGATAACTAAAATTACTTTATCTTAAATTCTAGAAGTCAATGGAATTCATAAACAAAATTATGTTTTCATTTTTAAGAAACTTCTTTGTTTCCATAAGCAATTATTTTAAACCAAACAAGGAGTTAAAATCAATTTAATTCCAGCTTTAAAACCACTTAAAATCTTCCAAAAACATATAATTAAATGTCTTCCATAGACACCAACGAAGACACACAAATTGATTCAGCAATAAAACAATAGAATTAATTTCTTCAAATCACTATTCTTTCTTCGTAAATCTCAGTGCAAAACATACAAAAAGGAGCAAGAATTATCACTGTTAAACACATAAGAGGATCACTAAAGCAAATAATCCAAATTTATCTAACCTGGAGCATTACAGCTCTAGGCTTTCGACCACTGGTCAATCGCTCATCGCGATCCTAGAGTAGTAATGCTCCAGGTCGTGGCCTATCCGACCATAATTCGATTTCCGGCAACCTAATACACTTCTAATCTATTTCTACAGCATTCAGGTATCCATAACCATCTAATTTGACTCATGGTACTGTCTAGAAAGAATCGGATAGCACCTCCTTTGTAATTGTTCAAATTTTGCAAATTACAGTAAATAGATTTATATACAAAGAATCAACATACAAAAAAATCTATTCAAACATCACATGCAAACTATAATTAGATGAAGTTATGAGTTTTACCTTATAGCCTTGTTACAACTCTACCTTCCAATCATCTTTAAGCTAGAATTCATTTTTTCCTCAATTTATACCTAAAACTCAGTTTTACATAAATACACAAATTATACACATAGTCAAACAAACGATTTTAAGCATAGGTGTAACTAGGTTTGAAGAACTTACCTAAATTTTCTTGATTTTATTTGAATTAAAAAGCTTGATTTTGCCCTAGGTTTTTGGTTTTGAGAACGAGGAAAAAAGATTTCTGTTTGTTTATAGTAGAAAGAAAGAATGAACGTAATTCATTATTTTTTGAAGTTTACTAATGAGAAAGTTCTCAAATTATACCTCAAATGGGCTGAAATCATTTCAGCCCAAAACCAATAATAATTAAAAGAATTAAACTCTTCTTTTAATCTAAATGAACTATAATCCCATTTTAACAACAAAGCTAATTTTCTCTTTATTTAACCAAACCTTTTATTAATTTTCAAAAGCTTTAAGTTCTATCTATTTGTAAACTTAAGAGTACAACTAACTTTACATATTCTCTAAAATGCACTCTTTATAGTTTATAAACCCATTTACTCTAATAATTTCACATTAGCTTATTTAAAATATAATTCCATTAATGATCTAAAAAAAGAAATTTACATTTTAATACAGTGATTATAACTTTACAATGGTTCCATCCTAACTTTACTTTAATAAAATTATAATACCCATTTAACTAGATAATTTATTATTTAACGAATTCTCCACTTATTTAAATAAAACATCCGTAAAACAAATTTATCTCCTTTAATTACACAAAACCCATTATTTACCTTATTTTCATTAATTAAAATTCTAACTTCCCTTAATTATTCCTAAAACAATTATTATGAAATTTGAATCAAGGTAATTATAAAATCGGGTTGTTATGGCTTGAATATTTGTTTACGACTTGAGAACGCGACTTTGAGTGTTATAAAAACTTTTCTCGATGTATGGATGTTCGATTTTAAGTTGGGAAAATCTAGAAAAGAGCAAGTGGCTTTCATAAAGCAAGCTCCGGGTCATGCTTAGGAGTGGTTGACCCACGGCTAATTTAAAGTATGCTTTAGATCAGAGGCATGCATGACCAGGAGCATTCTCTATCACCGAAAAAAGAAGGAAAAAGAATTTATCGGGCTGTGAAAATGGTGCCAACCCGAAACAAGGGTTAACCAAGGGTTTTCCCTGGAGTGTAGAACAATTGATTCCCCAAGTCTTGACTTGGTGCATCCTGACGCGGTGGAAGATTGGTGTCAAACTTTCAGAAACCTAATACAAACCGTAGGTCATCTAAATACCTTACATAATTTCTAGGAGCAATCACTTCTTCATTCTAGTTCCAAGTTTGGTGCATCTTGGACCATTGAGTTAGGAACTTCAACAGCTACATCTTTGTAGATTTTTGGTTTAACGCATTGGCAAACGAGGGTCCGTTGGGAAGAGGGGAGCACTATGGGACAACAAATTGGACTGTACTAATAAGACGTGAGTAGGTTTGTGACAACCACCTTACACCTCCAGTTTCCAAATATCGTAAATAGAGTGCTACATCTATAGTTGCCTAATATAGAATGGCGGTCAAGGGTAAAGCATAGCAATAGAACCTATTGTATATCTCACAGTGCATAGCATAAAATCTAATAACTAACAAAGATATAAAAAATGTGAGACACCAATATAACTAAATGATCCAAAATAAATCAAAGTGTATATGTCCATCACAGTTGTGCAGAACAAATGGAAATAGAGTTTATAAATTTGAATAATAAACCCTTAAGTAGAAAACTATCTCTAACCGATAAGTAGTACTAGTAATAGCTTCACAATGCCACATAACTACAAAAGTAGATATATGAAAGCGCTAGCCACCTGCTCGTCCTCCCAAAAGCTCCATGTGATATCTAATACTTGTTATCTATTTGCAACCAAATTGGTCACAAACACCCAAGAATAGATTTTTGTAGACAAGTAAGTGAAGAAAATAAAATTAAAATGAGGAAAAGACTAAGTTATCAACAAATAAAAAGCAATAACCAGAAACACAGAGATTTATAGTGGTTCGGCATTGTATGCCTACGTCCACTTTGAAGATTATCTTTATTGATCACTTATAAATCTGATTGCAGCAGTTGAGAATAGAGAACACTTGATTACAATAAAGTTTTTAAGTAATGAGTAGCGTAAAGATCCCCAGAACGACCCATTAGGCCAGTATTTATAGGTAAAGATGGCCACCAATCTCTCTGAAACTTTGGCTATAGGACCTTCTAACCCATATGGGCCTACTAGAGGGGTCGCTAGGCCCAAATCCCAATGAAGAGGAATTAGTACCGGTCCCTTCATTGTTCGATTTTTGGGCAGCGATCTTTATAGTGTCTTCTGCATGCTTAAATATGTTAGCCCTTCAAGTCTTATGTCATTTGGACCAAAGGAGCTCAAGTTATTGATTGGTCTTTGATTTAATTCTACTTGTAAACATCTTTCTGCCAAACCCTCTAAAGGGTTGTATACCGATCCCTCTAGCTTTGCCTATTTGATGTGCGATCCCTAGGGTAGGTTCCCTAGGGTCCATATACTTTGCTATCCAAATTACATATGCTTTGGACATGTAGATCTCGAGATAATGATCGTTGTATGCAATAATACCCTTGGACTTCGATGTATGCCGACCACAATTCAATGAAGCTTTCCGACCCATATTTTCCAACAAAGCATGCCGATCCCTCTCTTATGGGCCGAAGTATGTCGATCCATCCTCCTTCAACTATGCCGAGCCCTTCTTCATGAGCTGAAGCATGCCGATTCCTCGCAAGGAGCCAGTCCATACCGATCTTTTCCATTTACTAAGCTATATTCCATACTTTAAGCATTTTATATTGTTTATCTACCAATTCCATTCAATTCTGACTTCATATAACAATATGTACTTGACTTTTGGGTCCCACAATCATTGCTCCGGAATCATGGGCCTTGATAGTAGTCGGATCTAACTCGTGCAATCATTCCAGTATAGCCGGGCTAGAACGTCGTGTAACACTTGCCCCTCAAAGTTAGTCTTGTGATTAACATGACATGCTTTGAATCGAAACAAGTTCGAATTGTCGAAAAGAGGTCTATCTAGCTTCTTAAATGGTTGTTATTCCTTTGTCGAATCGTTTTTCCAAAGCATTGAATTTTTCATTGATCGCCATGACGCTTGGTCAATTTCCCATAATAGTAACAAAACCCATCAACTGATATATACATATACATATACATACATACATATATATATATATATCCTACTCTATGAGACTGGCAAGTTTTTGTTATTTGATCCACCCCCGAACTCGAAGATTTCAGACTTGATTTCAATTTCTGTAGATTTCAAAAATTGAACTTTTAAGTCATACACACGCGTGCTCACATATACGTTTTTGTTGTTGGCTCTCGGATGTGTTCGAACACTTACAGATTGTCGACAACTTTCATAATATTTTGTATGTTCATGCTTATAGCCAAACCGTTACAACCATTTTTGTTTTTCCTTCTCTTTTTATCTTTTTTTATATAGGGATCGGCACACATTTAACCGATCCCTTTCTCTCTCCCCTTCTCTCTCTCTCTCTCTTTTAAAGGTTTTTGTAGGGGTCGGCATATATGTATGCTGATCCCTTTTTTGAGCCCATGCCAACAGAGATCAGTGAGCTTCTATGCCGATCCCTCTCTCCATATTACGCGCTAGGCATTTTGGGCCAAACCCTCTCCCATATATATACCAACCTTCCTTCCCCTCCATTCTCACTTCTCTTATTTAATGCTTTTGTACCGAACCCTCGTTATGAAACCAAAATTTCTAACTTTTGACCTTAAATCCATCAATGATTCAACCTAACCCACAAACTCGCCTCTCCTTTGTAGGATCGATTTCACCCTAGAGGGGGGGTGAATAGGGTGATACTATTAATTATAAAAATTTAGTGCGGAAGTATATAAAATAATTTCAACACAAATCACAGCATAATAATAGCTGCTCAGATAATAGCAGAATAGTAAATGCAGAAATAGAACACATAGATTTACCCAGCTTTGGAAAAACCCTACCTACGTGCTGCCCCCAAGGTTTCTACTAGAAATTAAGTAGTCAGACGCTTACACACGTAAACTCGCGACACCCGCTATCGACTAACCTAACTCTACACTCAAAAACCTACCACAACTCAGCTACCGAGTTGTGAATTCACATACTACGCCACGTAGTTTGTCCCCTAGTCACACGACTAGACTTTACAAATGTTTGAAAGAGAAAATGAAAATTTAAAAACAATTTAAAAAATAGAAACCTTAATTAACTAAGCCTTGTATAATTAAAAGCCAAATAAAAACAAGGCCGGCCCAAATAACAAATTAAAAATGAATCCCTTTTTCTTTTCCTTTATTCGGCTGGTTCCTTTTCTCGTATGTGATAATGGCTGCTTCATTTCTCTGTGAAAAATTAGGGTTTCGGATGTTGATGTCGCCGCTCTCGGTTGCTTGATTGAAATAGATGTTTTCCAGTTCCTTGCTTTCGTCGATCGTTTGTCTCTTTGAATTGTTTTCGGCTGCTTCAATTCGATCAAGTTCGAATTAAAATAGGTATGTTATTTTCTTTGCTTTTTTGTTTTGCTTGCTTGAACTTGATCCGATTCGAGTTGTTGATTATTTTTTGTTGCTTGAAACTAATGATTAATTTTGGCCGATGATGATTGGGTTTTATAGGATTCGAATTCCTATATTTTCGTTCGTATACATTTGTTTGAATTCGTCAAATGATTTATCTCGGCCATTGGTTTTCGTATGGATGCTAGTGATGATTTCTGACTTGTTCCAATTTGTATATTTTCTTTACTTGGTTAACACGGCTTTGAGTTTTGTTTGACTCCTTGGCCACCACGGCTCTGACTTGATTTGACGATGTTGATTTCATTCTTTGTGCTATTCATTGACTTGTTCGATTTTTACTTGTCGTTCCATGACTTCGGCCACTCTATCCTTGTTCGGTCTTGAACTTGTCTGGATAATTTTGAAACTGCTACCTCGTTTATGTTTTGTTCACCCCCGTTGCACTGATATTGCTTCTGGTCATTGCACTTGTACCATTCGAGTTGTGGTACTAGTTATCACTACATTACATCATATATATGTGCATGCTTGAAGTTGAGTGATTGTTGTCCACCATAAATGTGTACATTTTACCTGGCATTTTGTTCCATCCCTGATGATGTTGATTTAGTTTAACATGCATGCTATGTTTGCATATTGAGTTGTTTCACTGATGCATCACTTGTTGTTTCCATTCACTTGAATTCAGTTGCATTCGTTAGTTCTTTGGTTCAGATTGAACAGCTTATAGTCATGTGTATGCACACATCTCTTTTAAACTGCTTGTTCTTGTTTCATATTGAATTCATGTGTATAGTTGCCTGGTCTTCATGTATATGATGCATGTTGATTATTTGATGTTAACTGGATTGTATCAAGTACATGTGCATATGTCTAATATGCTGGCTCGAGTTGTTTCACCTAGTTCATTGTAGTCTGATTGTATTCTCTGGTTTATTACTTGCTGTTGCATGATGAACTTGTTTCTTGAGTTGCCAGGTACTTTTGATTTTCTGATCAGATTCATGTTCACTTGATGGCATTTGGTCCAGACATTGTTGTTTCACTATTTTGTTTACATGTGCATGTTGTTCACTTCGAGTCAGTTTGCATACAGTTACATTGTTGGTCCATTATTCTGGTTGATATTTTTGTTGTCGCTACTTGTATCAATCCATATCATCACTTAGATATTGCAGTCTGGTCTTGGTCGAGTTGGTAGCTGGACTTGATACACTTTTTTACATTGAGTTTGAGTTGCTCTCGACCGTTATTGCATTTGTACATTTGAATTTTTTGGTCGAGGTTGTGATTTATGTGTCTTGACCATTTTAATGAACTCGTACATTTTGGTATTTGAGTTCATTTGTCTTGGTTTTCATGTATGTGTGCAGTGGTGGTCTGTTGGCACTTGAATTTGGTATGCACTTGTGCTGAATCCAGCTTATAGCTCGGGTTTGACCTTGTGTGACTTAACTTTAGTTGAACCCGGCTTTTGATTTGGGTTTGACCTTGTGCTCACCCGTCTCTGTAATTTTATGTATATCGGTGTGCACGGCCTTGTGGCATGTACAGTGATACAATGTGCATGTCACAAGCTGTTTGTGTTTGATGAATTCAAAATTAAATGATGACGAACAACTCAAATAACTGAGGTAAATAATATTTTCAAAATTACATTTTATTTTATACAGCAAAAATATTTCATTTTCAATTTTACTGCATCAGTGTATCTTTTTGCAGATAACTCAAATGCTGGATTCAATCTGGAATGGAGTTGAAGATAACTACGAGCGATGTAGTGAGGACAGTTATGTAAATTGAAATGTATTGTAATTGCAAATTGTATAGTGAGAGCTCAAATTTGTACTATTCAAAATTGTAATAAAATATTTGTTTGAAAAATACATGTTTGAATTTAAATTCTATGTTATTTATTTTGTTCAGCAAATATTATTTAATTATGTGAAAAATAAAATAGTACATTAACAAATACATTTAAATGAATATATATATGTTTATTATCATCAAACAAAAATCATATACTCGCTTATTCAACATCCTTCCCTTTCAATTCGATCATCTTCAAACACCCGCCTCCATCTTTATTCAAACATTCATATTTTCATATAGGTAAGATTTTGAAATAAAACCTTTAATTATACGATGAGATTATGGGCTTTAAGTTGTTGTAAATTATGATGGCGTTCGAGGCTGTGATGACGAGCAGCCTGGGAGAGATAAATCATGAGTGGATAGGGTTCGGTAGAATAAGTTAGGAGAAGGAAGAAGGGAGGAAGAAAAAGAAGAGGGTTCGGTTAGGATTCATGGCAAGACGTGTTTATGCCGACCCCTCCTTAGGATACGATCGCCATCGCCCTCGAAAGCAATGTTGATTACTATGTGTGACGTGTCGAGCATTTATGAGGGATTGGCGGTGCTGAATGATGCGAAGGGGTCAACAAACTCAGCTAAAGAAGAGGGATCGGTGTTAGTGAGCCTGGGTGAGGGATCGGTAGGGAATGTTTTGCTGAGGGGTCAATCGTAGCAGTGGAATAGGGATCGGTCGTGATTATAATTAAACGATATTGACTTAAGCATAATTAAGCCGAACCCTAACTTGATGAGCATGAAGGGATCGATATTGAAGCTATGGGACAGGGATCGGCATAAAGTTAAAGACTAGCTCTTTGAACTTGTAAACTAATCCAACCTAACTTGTTCGAACAATCACCATTAATTTACCTCAACGAGCTTGGACATACGATGACGATGAATGATAAAACGTGCATATTACCTGTCAAAATTGAGATTGAATAATCAAGTTCCTAGAACTTTCAATATAGACTAAAGACTTGCATATGGACTTAAATGACAAAATTCACACTTCGATATGCCGATAGTCGATCCCAAAGCTTTCATAACTGATCAATCTTTTTGCTAGTTGAAATGGTCAGCGATGACAGTCACTCTGGTCGAACTTTCAAGTCTCTTCGTTTTACTTCTTTTTCTGATATTAAACTGTTTATATCTGTTATACACTGCACTGAACTAGCTCACAGTTAGCACGGAAGGAACAGGTTAACTTTTCTAACCTCGATTTTCTACTGAGTACAGCTAATATGGATTCCAAACGCTCAAAGCATATAGCTGGTATGTCTTTTGATCCAATAATGCAACACATCGATTCTGAAGCAAAATCAAGTTCTGCAAATATATATGGTAGGCTTTCTCCCAGCCATCAAGCAGAACAGATAGAAGTTTTCGTCCCATCGGTCGACCTTTTCTCAGATGTTCTGGTCCTCCTGGCTGAGGATATAAGTCCTGCTCCTGATGCAATAGAGAGTGCCATTCTTCTAAATAACCCGATAGACTCACAAGCCTCCTGAATTGGTGAGGCTGCCCTTCGCCGGCTGTGTTCTATTCATGGAATTCAATTTGTATATTTCTTGGTTCCTTCAATAAATGACAGGCCTCACTTGCCTTCGGCGGGGTATACGGCGTGTAATAAATTTATGTGCTGGGTCGGATGCATACCGCCCTTTAACTCGTTTATTCAAGATATGCTAAGATACCTTGGAATAGCTCCCACTCAACTCCATCCAAACAGTTAGGCCTTTATACATGGAACCTTCTTGCTATTTATGAGCATTCTATTTCGTCCGCCAACTCACGAAGACATAAGATTCATTTACAACTTCAAACGGCAGTTGGGAAGTCCTTTTTATGTTTTCCTTCAACCCTCGCCAAATTGCCAAGTCTTGAAAGGTGCTTGGAATAAATTTTCTTTGATCAAGCACAAGTGGTTTTATGTACGATGTCCCTCCGGCTTTGAGAGCTGATGGTTAGAAGGACGTAAGTTTTACCTTCATTTTATTCTCAGGTTTGCTAATCCAAGTCGTAACTTTTCCTTTGAATCTACTAACATCTCGGATTCTTTTAGGTGTCTGCTCATGTCCTGAAGGCGCCAATTTTTCAAGAGCAGTCGCCCCCATTTGTGCTATCCCTGTCGAAGATAGGGACATCAAATTTCTTGTAACTGACGAGTTATTATCTTTATTTGGACTATTGGAGGAAGGTCGTAGTATCGCGCTCCCTGGAAGTGTAGCATTGTCGGGACGTCGCAAAGCAAAGAAGGGATGTTATCAATCCCGTCATGCTCCCAGCCGAGGGGACTCGGGACGACATCGAAGAGGTTGAGATTAGGGATTCCCAGGCCAATAAATCTGCAGATGTTGATGCAGGCCCAAGGAAGGTGCCTATGGTCGAACCATGGCAAGGCGTGCAATCTCAAACACCCTCCAAGAGAAAGAAAAGGCTAGCATATAAACTTCATAGAAGAAAGACCACCGCAAATGCAGAATTTTCTATTACTTCTATCGAAGAAGAATCGTCTTCTCAACACTTGGAAAGTTCACTGAAGGGATTTTCAAATCTTTCCAAATGATATCATGACCTAAAAATTTCCAAATATTAACATCGAAGGACTTAGTTCACCTACTAGGGGTGGTGACGGCATTCATCCTTCTGATAAAGGAGAGAGAACGCCAATGAACAAGGCTACAGCCGCCGGTCTATCAGAGGGAAACACTAGGACACTCATAGCCACATGCACTTCACTACACACTCTTCAATAATCTTTCACGTAATAATTACTCACATGTTCTTGTTTGTTCTTTGTAGCTGCTATCTTAATCCCGGGCCTTTGATCGCTTAAGCAGTTCTTCAATGTATCATCGATCTAGCCGAGATTCGGAGTCTAGTCAGCATAGGGAGAAGGTTGAAGGACGGGATAAAAGCCATCACTCAAGGGAATCCTCTTCTTCTAAACCCAAGTCCCAGTCCCAAACATCATGCCAAGGAGAACAATCCAATTTTCCTTCTTACAGTGGAGACCAGCTTCCTTACCATAGCCCTCAAATCACCGCATCTCATGAGCAACATTCTGGCTCCTTGAGCTCTAAACAATCTTGCGAACGTAGAACAAGCAAACATCCAATTGCTGCTTCTGATCCATCTTTGCCGGCTGTTGCTCTCGATGTTTCTACATCAGAGAAATTGGCTGAGCTTAAGGCCACTTTCCCGAAAATTTGCTTTGATGGGCTTAAATTCTATCCTTCGATTCATACGATTCCGGGGCACGCCAAAGCGAGTTCGCTTGCATGGATTTATGATGTGTTCGTGCAGCACGAATCGTTTCTACATTTGGCAGAAAATATCTCTAAAGTGTCCATTGAGCAGCAATATGATATAGACCGCCTCAAATTAGAAGTGATACATGATAAGGATATAATCAAACATCAAGATGCCAAATAATTAGAATTGAAAGCACAACTTGTCGAAACGGAGAGAAATGCTAAGGAAACGGCAGAGGCGGTAAGTCGTTTACAAACTTCTCATAAAAAAGAACTCGATGCTGCCCTCAATCGTAGTGGGGCACTTGCTCTAGAAAAATATTCCTTGCAGAAGGAAAAGGATGTTTTGGCACGCCGCATCGAGGAACTCGAAGAGCTTCTCAAAAAAGAAAGGAAGGAGAAAATTGAAGCCCAGGAAGAGTCGCAGAAGTAATACGAAGAAGCCGTCGAGGCCAGGAGCCTAAAAATTAAACTCAATGAGCAGTTTGCTAAAATTGAAGCTCGTAAAGAGGAAGCTTGAGAAGAAGGCCGCAAAGAAATGATTGAACAAATTGAATCCCAAGTGGAAGCCATAAAGAGTCTGGTAGGAATGAAATTAAGGACTTGTTCGATCCATTGATCATCAAGTATAATGCCAAAGTACTTATCCACCATGACTTAAGTTTTCTTGCCGAGGGTTATCTCGAATCACTTGCTGAAGCTTGGGAGCATATTATTGAGATGAAGAAGAGAGAATCGGGTGGATTTGAGCTCAATGAAGAAGAATTAGTGTGGGAAATTCTTCGTGGAAACGAACCCTTGGATTTGGCTGCCATGAAACTTCGATACATTATTGTTTCTTCGCCTACCGAGAAAAGGGAACATATTACCGGACCTTCAGGGGCTGATCCTAAGTGTCCCTCTTCTTCTCGAGCAGTCGGAGCATCAGTCTCCCTCGACACGGAGCAGGACTTGGGCTATGCTCTAGACATGCCCGGCTACTAATCCAAGGTGTTACCCCTATTTTAGAAGGAGGTACCCTAGCAACCACAGAGAACCAACTGGATGCGGGTATTACACATTACTCCTCAGTTTATGAAAAATTTCGTTCTTCGCGCCCAATGGTTTTAAGCTCATCTCCCTGTTTTAACAAATCTTCCAAGTTTTTCAGGCATCGGTCAAACTCCCAAGAGTGATGCTGCTGTAGAGCAATAGGAGAAACCGGCTAAGGTTTCGACAGCTGCCGATGTACCGGGGCCCGATTGTCAAGTCATCGGAGCTCTTGATGATGATAAGGTCGATGATCCTCTCCCAACGGATGAGTCTGACGATGTAATGATCACCGGTGCCTTCGAACACGCCGATGAGATTAGCTTGAAAGAGCAGATTAAAAAGGAGGAGCCGCTGAAAAGTAAAGCTAAAACTGAGCCCATCGAGGTGGACATTGACGATCCTCATCTTGTTCCACTGCAAGTTATTCCACCTGGCGGTTCGATTCCAAGTGAACTTCCTCATACCTCTGTATGCTCTCCTGCTAAAGGCGGCAAGGGATCCAGAAAAAGAAGCTCAAGTGGCACTACTCTTGAAAAATCCAAAAAAGAGAGAAAGTCAAAGAAATAGCCATCACTTCGGCTCAGTTTGTACATAGTCTGCACAGTCATTTCTTTCATTTGCTGTGGTTGTATGGGTATGAGTCTCGATTTTTTGGAATAACATGTACTATGATCTTAAAACCTATTATGTGAATAGAAGTTCTTTTTTTCGGTTGAGCTTTCGTGTGAATTGCTATTTAAGTAGTTGAACTATTACGTTCCATTCAATGTACCTGTAATTTGTTGTTCATAAATTCTGGTAACAATCCACCACCTTTATCCCAAGGCCTCCAAGTGGTCGCGCCTCGAGTCGTATCAAACACTAGGCTCAGGCCTTAGTGTTACGCCGTCGAATTCAGCGGTTTTTTGAGTAACTATACTCCTGCCCCCGGTTTTGGTTTAGCGGGGTCAGATGTAGGATGGTCGAACTCCATCCTTAGCGAGTTTATATGTAACATCCCCCACTTAGAGGCCCAAAACTAACGGCTACGGATGCTGCAGTCATCCGTAGTTATTAATCCTCAATGACCAAATACGGTAATGTTAGATACATTGATATAATAGAAACACATGGATATGGAAAATTTTAAAATCATTAAACAACTTTCACATTACATTTGAAATCATTTCAAATTCATTACATAATCCTAGATTCGAGAACCACGTTCAGAGAAAATATAATTATTACAACATACGCCAAAAGCGACATATGAAGATGTCCCTTGGATTATCAGAGTATCTAGGCAATTAAACAACTTTGCCTTTACAAAAAAACACAGCTGAATCAAAATAGCAAAGAACTCTAAATACATATCATGCCTCATGCACGTCTCCGAAAGCTTTTACGTCTAATGAGGTACCTGAAAACCTTAACTCTCAAACTATTTAAAGTTAATTGAGAATCCGAGAGTTTAAGGGGAAAACATAAACTTCGAGTTAGACATAAAGACTGATATGAATAATAACCTACCATCTCGAACCATTTAGATATCTAGTGAGACCATGCCGCTTAGCGGAACAGGCTTTCCCCACTAGTATCTTATCCAAAACTTTATAAAAACCATATACTGTGCTCCTGCATCTACAATGGTTAAAACATAACAATTCAAAATATTATGACGATATGCAAAAACAAGTAAATCAATTCAAGATTACCCATCCCCATTCAATTTGACTATCTATCTCATTTATAGTTTCTAGGGTCATTATTAACTTACTAGTTTTCATAGGCTAACTAATAACATATTTAATGCTTATGGACTCCCTGTCCGGTTTCATTTCATGGGATCACTAAGAACCTATTGGCCCTTGCCAATAAATTTAGTGTTTCATGTGTTCTCCCTGAAACTATTGGTATCTCCAATAACTTCCCTCATATCCTAGTTTTCATGAGATGACTAGAAACCTATTGACTTCTGTCAATAACTAAATCCGGATATAGTTTTCATGGGTTCATTATAATGTGAATAAATAAATTTATTACGACTAAGGGTCAACCTAGTTGGTTATTCTATCATTTTCCCAAAATACAGTTATGGGTCCATTATAACGTGAATAAATAAATAATAAATATATATTAGAAGAAGCAAACATAATAACATAATATCACCAACATCTGTGGTTTAATATCCTTGAAATCATTTTCATATGAAACATGGTTAATCCCTTTAACCTATTATTTTATCAAGGAAAGCTTCTTCAAAAGTTCATACTTAAAAGTCATTTTAAAACTACTTTATTTATGCCAAGGTTTTTCCTTTAAAAATGAGATTGGGTTCATTGTTTTGAAAACTAAGGATTTTGAAACCTTTAACTTTTACTTTTGAAACCATTGGATAACCTCCTTCGAAAGCATTCAAATCTTCTTTTCAAAACACTAAGCATATGCTTTTCGAAACACTTTAAATCATCTCTTTCGAAACCATCAAAACATATCTTTCGAAAGTATTAAAGCATCATTTATTAACTCATAGAAACATAGCTTCGAAACCATTGAAAGTACCCCTTTCGAAACCATTTTAAAGTATCCCTTTCGAAACCATTGGGTTTATTCTAAAAATATCTTTTGGGTCAAATATCCCTTTCGAAACCATTATACTTGATATAAAGAGTTGGGGTAAAACAGATGGCTTCAGAACCATTATTTCGAAAGCATTAATCATATAAATTAAAACAGTTGGAAGGATAGCTACAAAACCCCTTTCTAAGTCATTGCCTTCGAACCATTAACCCTTTCAAAAGGTTAGGAAGTGGCTTGTATTTATTAAACAAAAGATACCTTTCGATCTAGTTGATGACTTCAATCCATTCGAAAGGCATAAGGTTAGCAGCAGGTTTCGACTAGGTTGAAACTACCATTTCGAAAGCTTTAATTTAAAAACAAGGAAACTCATTCGAAAGCTATCTTTTTGAAACAAAAAGGCGGCAACATATTCGAAAGCAAATTCTTCGAATGCTACATTAAACCCTTTCGAAAGCATTATCTTGGAAACAAGGCAAGCGCATTTCTTTGGACAATAAAACAAAGACCTTCAGAAGCTAACTGGTTTCGACCCTTCGAAAGCATGTTTTCGACACTATACTTGCCGCCTTTCTCCAATCCAATATGTACCAATGTATTGATACCTTGTGTATTGGTTTCGACTTGGTTGAGTCGGAAGTATAGGATCGAAAGGTACTACTGAGATAGGCGAAACATAATTTCTGGGTAGTGACTGATATAATGCCTTTTTAAGTAATTACCTTTTAACTAACCTGCTTATTTGTAAACATTTAATTGGTTGCCATAAACTTTTCAAATCCTTTCTAAAATAAAACTGCAATAATTATTTCAGATCTAATTAAAATAATTTAACAAATAAGCCCTTCCTTAAGCAAAACAAATAAAATATTTAAGTCCTCCATCTAAAATAATTTAATTTCCATAGTAAATTACTTAATAAAAATCCCACAAAATCATAGAAATTCACTTTTAATATGTTATCTAACATATATAAATTTCGGACCCAAATTCTTCATAATATAGCTGAAATTAATTTCTAAATCCAATTGTTCATATTTTCCTTTGAAAATTATTAATAACCTTTCCATAGCTTGGAAAATTAGAAAAATTAAAACCCATCTCCAAAATAATGTTTTACATAACATATAAATTCCTCATAGCATTCGAAATCCAAAATAAACGATTTTGCCTTAAAACCATATAAAACAATTATCAAACAAACTTGTTTGAGTATATAAAATCATGAAATCCAAGTGTATTATCATCAAAAATCATCATAATGGATTTAAAATTTAACCAGAAATCAAATGATCATAAAAGAAAAATTAGAGATGGTTTTGGGTACTATTCACCTTGATTAGGATAAGGAATTTGAGATTTGATCCTTGATTAATTCCCCTAGCTTGATTCCTTAGCTTTAGATGAATTTCTCTCCTCTTTTCCTTCTAAGTAATGGTCGGCTTGAGCTTTTGGTTGTATGTTTTTATGTTTTGCAAAATGATCGTGAAAAGGAAATGAAACGAGAATTTTTAGGGTAATAGGATCATGATGGCGGCAATTCCTATAATACCCTTGTGTTAATTGTTTTCTTATTAATTAACATATAAACCTATCATAGCCCATTCTTTGTATTTAATTAAGCACGACCTTTAATTTAAATTTTCAAATCTCAATCCCCTTATCACTCTAGTATTTACATTATTCTATTTAATTTATCTAATTAAATCTCCTGAATAATGTTATTAATAATTAGGGGTGTTACAGGCTCCCCTCCTTAAAGAATTTCGTCCTCGAAATTCAGTAAGGACTAAATACTAAACATAGCAATCATCTATAACAGCTCCTAACTACCATACTAGCCTACCTGACTAGCAACAGTCTATATAGAGATAATATAGAACATACCCTCACAACAGATCAGGATAAGTATCTTTAATCATGTTTTATGTCTCCCAAGTACGGTCCTTCTCGTTGTCGCTCCACTGAACTTTCATCAACTTGACTGTCTTGTTCCTTAACCTTTTCGCATCTCTTGCTACAATCCGAACTAGTTGTCTAACAAAAATCAAATTTGATTCTAGTATCCAATCTTCCAACCCAGTCGGAGGAATACTAGTCACTGGATCATGCACATACTTGCGAAGATGAAACACATGAAACACATCATGGACACTTGTCATATTGCTTGGCAACTCTACTTTGTATGCGAGCTTCCCCATCCTCTCTAAAACTTGGAACGGACCAACATATCTTGGTGCTAGTTTTCGAATCACACCACACCCTTCATGGGTGGTACATTAATGAAAACCTTATCTCCAACCGAGAATTCTAGGTCTTTACGCCTCTTATCTGTGTAACGCTTCTGTCTTGACTGAGCTTCCTTCATGCTTTCTCGGATCAATTAAATCTTCTATGTCTCCTCTCTAACCAGATTTGGACCTAAGACTAATCTATCTCTAGTCTCCAACTAACATGCTGGTGATTTGCATGGCCTTCCATACAAAGCTTCAAAAGGCACCATTCCTATACTACTATGATAACTATTATTATAGGAAAACTCCACTAAGTGTAGGTGATCTTTCCAAGATCCACCAAAGTCCAATACACAAGCTCTTAGTACATCATCGAGTACCTTATTGACTCTCTCTGTCTGCCCATCCGTCTGAGGGCGATACGCAGTACTCATCTTAAGATTGGTACCTAACACATCCTGTAGACTCTTCCAGAATTCACTAGTAAACAAAGCATCTCTATCACTGACTATACTAATAGGAATTCCATGCAGTCTGACTATGTTCTTCATGAACAACTTAGCTAAAACAAGTGTCGTTCTGGTTGACTTAACTGGAATGAAATGGGCACTCTTGGTCAATCTGTCCACTATGACCCATATACTTTTATTTCCTCTATTTGACCTTGGAAACCCAACTATAAAATCCATGGATATCGAATCTCATTTCCACACTGTTACCTCCAAAGGTTGAAGCGACCCACTTGGCTTCTAATGTTTGGCCTTTACTTGTTGATAGTTTGCACATTGCCTAACCCATAAGCCAACATCCCTCTTCATTCCTTCCCAATAGAAGCTCCTCTTCATATATTGATACATCATGGTCCTTCCAGGATGAATCGTGAACTTGGATCGATGACATTCTCCAAGAACTTCTTTCCTTAAGTCCTCAACATTCGGAACACATAATCATCCCTTCTTTCTCAACCTTCCCCGCGAGTCAAGACTAAAATCCTTTAGAACATCAATCTCAGTTCCTACCTCAAGCCTTCTAATCCTTTCGGCTAATACTAGATCCTCTTTATGTTTAGAAGCAATCCTTTCGATGAACACCGGTCGAACTTCCAAACATGACAACATGGGAGTGTTCTGATTAGAACTAGCAGTCGATCTTAACTACACACTACAAGTATCAAAGCTTCTAGATCTTTCCATTCCACCAACAAAGCTAACACCACATTCTGATGTCTTCTGCTAAGAGCATCTGCTACTTTCTTTTCTTTTCTAGGAGTATACTCTATACCAAAATCATAAGCTGCTAAAAACTCCATCCATCTCTGTTGTCTCATATTCAACTCCTTCTGAGAGAATAAGTACCTTAAGGATTTATGATCTGTGTATAGCTCAAATCTCTCCCCTAAGAGATAATGTATTCAAATCTTCAATGCGAAGATCACCGCAGCCAAGTCCAAATCATGAGGAGGATATCTTACTTCATACAGTCTAAGCTGTCATGAAGCGTAGGCAATAACTTTACCCTTCTAGATCAACACAGCTCCTAATCAAGTCTCATATATATCGGTATACACCACCAACCCTTGGTTTCCGTCTGGAACTACTAATACAGGTGCGTTGGTCAACAAATACTTTAATTAAGGAATGCTTCCTCACATTTGTTGGACCAAACAAAATTCACATCCTTCCTGCTTAACTTAGTCAAAGGTGCTGCTATCCACGAGAAATCCTTGATGAATCTCCAGTAATAGCCAGTGAGTCCAAGAAAACTTCTAATCTCAGTCACCATCTCTGGTCTCTTCCATTTATTAACAACTTCGATCTTATCTGGATCGACTGACAAGCCCTTCTCGAAAACCACGTGACCAAGAAACTTAACCTCTTTCTTCCAGAAATGACACTTAGAAACTTCGCCTTCAGCTGTGCTGCCTCAGTGTCTCAAGCACTACTCTAAGATGATCCTAATGCTCTCTTTCATCCTTAATGTATACTAAAACATCATCTATAAATGCAACATGAACCTATCCAAGTACTCTCGGAAAACTCGGTTTATCAAATCCACAAAGAAAGCGGGTGCATTCGTTAATCCGAATGACATTACTAACCACTCATACGAACCATACCTAGTCCGAAATGCTGTCAATCGAATACTGTCCTCTGCCACTCTTAACTGATGGAAACCTGCCGCCAAATTCAACTGGGAAAACACTCTAGCTCCACGCAACTGATCAAATAGATCATCAATTGTTGACAAAGGATACTTGTTCTTAATCGTCTTCTCATTCAACTTACAATAGTCAATACACATCCTTAACGACCCATCGGGTTTCTTTACGAACACCGCGGTCGCTCCCCAAGGCAAACTGCTTGGTCTAATAAAATTCCTCCCTTCTAGATCCACTAGCCACACCTTCAATTCCTTCATCTCAGTCGGTGTCATCCTGCTAGGTGGTCTACTTACAGGTTCAACTCCTGACATAAGATCTATTCGAAACTCAACAGCTCGTTTCGGTGGTAATCTTGTAACCGGCTTAAAGACATCTGCAAATTCTCTTGCTACACGAACCTTACTTAACTCTTCTTCCAATTCCATAGCACTTAACAAAGCATAAACACTCCGGTCAGAATTCTCCATTGAGAATATAATTCGGTTATGTCTATCAGGGTGTCTCAATGACATTCCCCTATCCTGGAAAAATATCCCAGCCTCATACTTACCCAACCAATCCATACCCAAGATAATCCCAAAATCTACAAAATCAAAAACATACATACCGCATGCAAACTTATGACCTAACAAATCGAGTTCTAACTGGTCACATCTCATCCCAGAGTTGCATATCCTCCTATTGGATTCGCAACCCTTAAGGAAGTAACAAGGTATGTGGGTTCTAAGCATAACCTATCAACCAAACACTGGGATATAAATGAATGTGATGCACCGGTATCAAATAGTATCCTAACTGGTATACTCTAAATCAAAAGCGTACCTTCCACCATAGTCTTCCCTTTCTCAGTAGCAGTTGGCCTAGCAGATGATGGTCCAACAGCAAAAACCCTTCCCTTGTCCGCCCTGATTGGTTCTGGACACTGATTCTTATAATGCGCAACCTGGTCACAGTTGAAGCATTTCACGCCCTTCTTTTCTGCCGCCTTCTTCCCCTTGCCTGTCCGGCACTCATGAGCATAATGACCTTTCTTATCACACTTGAAATAGACTAAATCAGCCTTTGTCTTCTTGGCAGCCTCTCCCTTCCCCTTCTTCTTAAAGAATTTTCTCTTATTTCCCTGAGAACCCTTGGTTTCAACTTGCTTTTCTTTCCCACAAATATCAAGCATTTCCTCATGTCGGATTGCCATCTCCACAAATACATTACAAGGGTGACGGAGATGTGGCAGGGTTGCTTTAGTAATCTCGGGTCTGAATCCCCAAATGAACTTCTCATTCCTCCTGATGACGGTGTCTATGGTAGCATACATATATCGGGACAATTCATCAAACTTTGTTGCATACTCAATTACCGACATCTCTCCCTGCACCAAATCCATAAACTTTCTAAGCAATGCTGACTTAGCAACTTCAGACAAAACCTCTGCTCGAATCTCCTTCAAAACTCTGCCCAAGTCATCTCTTCCTTAAGAACTCCGGCAGTAACATTGTTCCACCAATGAAGTGCTACCCCTTGCAATTGCCTAGAGTCCAACCTCCTCTTCTGCTCATCACTCAAACCCAAGTCAGCGAAGATTCTCTCACAATGCAGCAGCCAATTCTCAACTTCTATGGCATCCTCTATTACCACAAACGGCTTCCCACCAAGACTGGTGTAATCCTTGCTCAAAATTATTCCCAACTGGAGCCACAGGATTAGCTCCTCCAACATTCCCAACAACACCAACAGTTGCTCCGGCTTGCATCAGATTGACGAAGAACTGATACATCATCCCCATATCTACTGGTGGATTTCCAGCACCCACATTGGCATTTCCATTTTGATTAACATTAGCATGTCAACCCGGGTTCCTCCTGGTGGGTCGAGCATTTCTGATGGTTATGATGCTTCCTCCACTGAGATTTCCTCTTCCGTTTCCTGCCTCCATATCTTCTTTCTCATAAATCTGCATACGAGCCTTAGTAAGATAAAGAAGAACGGTCTAAGAGAGAGGGGAATACGTACTTATATATCAAATACAAGTACGTTACTATATCTTTAAACCAAACCCCGATCTTATTTTCCGATTCATTGGATTATGTTTGAAAATCTTTTAAGTTTAAATTTCTTTTAATTTTTCATAAACCTATGCTTTGATGCCAACTTGTAACATCCCCTACTTGGAGGCCCAAAACTAATGGCTACGGATGCTGCAGTCATCCATAGTTATTAATCCTCGGCGACCAAATATAGTAATGTTAGATACATTGATATAACAAAAACACATGGATATGGAAAATTTCAAAATCATTAAACAACTTTCACATTCCACTTCAAATCATCTCAAATTCATTACATAATCCCATATTCGAGTACCACGTCTAGAGAAAATATAATTATTACAACATACACCAAGAGCGACATATGAAGATGCCCCCTTGGATTATCAGAGTATCTGGGCAATTAAACAACTTTGCCTTTTCAACAAAACATAGCGGAATCAAAATAGAAAAGAACTCTAAATACCTATCATGCCTCCTACACGTCTCGGAAGCTTATACGTCTAATGAGGTACCTGAAAACCTTAACTCTCAAACTATTTAAAGTTAATTGAGAATCCGAGAGTTTAAGGGAAAAATATAAACTTCGAGTCAGACATAAAGCCTGGTATGAATAATAACCTACCATCTCAAACCATTTAGATATCTAGTGAGACCATGCCGCTTAGCGGAACAGGCTTTCCCCACTAGTATCTTATCCAAAACTTTATAAAAACGGTATACTGTGCTCCTGCATCTACAATGGTTAAAACATAACAATTCAAAATATTATGATGATATGAAAAACAAGTAAATCAATTCTAGATTACCCATCCCTATTCAATTTGACTAACTTTCTCATTTATAGTTTCTAGGGTCATTATTAACTTATTATTTTTCATGGGCTGAATAATAACCTATTTAATGCTTATGGACTCCCTGTCCGGTTTCTTAGTTTTCATGGGATCACTAAGAACCTATTGGCCCTTGCCAATAAATTCAGTGTTTCATGGATTCTCCCTGAAACTATTGGTATCTCCAATAACTTCCCTCATATCCTAGTTTTCATGGGTTGACTAGGAACCTAATGACTTCAGTCAATAACTTAATCCGGATATACTTTTCATGGGTTCACTACAAACCTATTTTCCCCTACCAATAACTCTTTCTAATCATAGTTTTATGGGTTTACTATGAACCTATTGGCATCTGCCAATAACTCTTCCTAAACATAGTTTTCATGTGTTTATTATGAACCTGTCTATTTGACAACTTCTTTAATCAGTATTTAGGCATCCTATATTCTGGTCTACCTGACCTCCTGGATGCAATTCTACTCATACAGGAGCTAACTTAATTTATATTCACTACTGGGACAACCTAGCTAATTATTCTGCCCTTTCCCCAAAATACAGTTATGGATCCATTATAATGTGAATATATATATATATATATATATATTAGAAGAAGCAAACATAATAACATAAATTACCAACATCTGTGGTTTAATATCCTTGAAATCATTTTTATATGAAACATGGTTAATCCCTTTAACCTATTATTTTATCAAGGGAAGTGTTTCCTGGAGATTTGACCAGGCAACTGAGTGCTCGGCATTGGCCACAGCTCGGCATAAAGGACTGCTCGGCATCCAGGAGTACTCGGCGTAGTACTCGGTATCAACAGGCACTCAGCGACAACCGATGTTCAGCGCTAGCGTTCGGCATCATTAGAACTCGGTGATAGGAGGACTCGGCAGCAAGAGCGCTCAGCATCCCAAGGTACTCGGCGTACAGGGGTGCTCGGCATCAAGTAGCACTCGGCGTCAACTAGTGCTCGGCAACAAGAGTGCTCGGCATCAAGGCTGCTCGGCATACAAAAGCGCTCGGCGTCAGAGAGTACTCGGCATCCAGTAGTGTTCGGCGAAGTACACAGCATCCAGAGAGTCCGACATCCAGTAGTGTTCTGCGAAGTACCCAGCAGGGTTCGGCATGCAGTGGAACTCAGCGTCAACCAATGCTCGGCAGCAAGAGCACGCGGCATACAAGAGTACTCGGCATCTAGAAGAGCGTTCGGCTTCGACTGACAAACGTCTTGCACTTCCCAGACATCAACCACATCGTTCGGCATATAAGGGACTGTTCGGCATCAGAGCGTTCAGCACACCTGGTTCGGCATACAGCGACCACTGTACTGGGGCTAGAGCATTCGGCTATCCAGCCCACTTGGGAAGTCCAGCCCATATTTGCCTATAAATAGAGGGGCAGGGTCACAGTGAAAGGGGGCCTTTTTTGGAGAGAGAACACTGGGGAGACTCTGCCATTTTCGAGACTCATCTTCTCTACTTAAACAACTTCATCCAAGCATTTGATTCACGAATTGTATTTGTAATCAACTCTAAAGAAGATCAATAAAGTTTAACCTCAAAGTGGACGTAGGCAATTACGCTGAACCACTATAAATTTGGTGTTCTTACTTTCTGCATTTAAATTAGCATTGTCTTCTCTGTTCAATTTACTTTCATCACTTATATCTCTACACAATCTTTCTGAACGAGGTTAGTGACCAATTTTGGTGCTAACACTTTGGTGCTTTCAATGAGAATTGAATTCTCAGACCTCAAGGATCTGCTTTGAAGCTACTGGATTGAACAAATCCCCCAAAGAAGATCCGACTCACTGATAGGACATCCGTTGATTCTACTCAGAGTTCATACCAGTAACTCTACAATGGCAAGACCACGTACCAGGTCAGCTTCTCACAATGCGGATGCCCACGAGACTGCTAGCGTGCAACAAGCAGGGCCTAGCAATCAACCAGCAATTCCAAATACAGGAGTTGCCACTCAGGACCAAACTCCAGTTGTCACCAGAATAGAGTTCAACGACTTGATGAGAGAGCTCAGGGAAAGTAGGAGACAACTAGGAGAGCAGATGCAAGCCAATGCCAACCTGATGGCACAACTTACTCAACAGCAGCAACAGAATGCTGGGGTCAATCCTGCTGCTTACTCCTCATCTGACAGCTCTACTTCCTCTGATGAACCTCCTAGGCGCAGACGCCGTAAGACTGATGCTGCGCGAGCAGATGCTGCTGTTCGAACAGTTGGAGACCGCGACCAAGCAAGAGCTGGAAGCTTCAGGACCGGGATACAGATGGAAGATAGAGGCCCAGATCATCAAAATGCTAACGATGTCGAACCTCAAGACGCACGATTGGCAGATCGCTAGGAGAGGAGGCATCAGCATGGACATGCGCGTAGAATAGACTCCAACCTTCCGCCTTCCATACAGACACCCGATCTGACGGCCATGATCAGGCAACTGATGAAAGAGAATCAGGGCTTATCAAATGATGACTGAGGAGTGTCAAGAAGTCATACTTCGTTCACGGATGTTGTGTTGCAAGCGGCGTACCCCAGGAAGTTTAGTATGCCTACTATTCCTACATATGAAGGAAAGACTGACCCTAGACAACATGTCATGAGGTACGAATGGATGATGGATTCAGCCAGAGCGGATGATGCCACCAAGTGTAGGTGCTTTCCGATTACTCTCTCTGGGATCGCTACTATGTGGTTCACCCGACTTCCTCCGCGATCCGTATCAAATTTTGAGGAGTTGGCAAAGAAGTTTATTGAGCAGTTCAGGATACACACTACACGCCCAAAGGACGTGATGTCTCTGTCAAGTGTAATCCAAAATCCCGGGGAGTCGTTGAAGGAATATTTGCAAAGGTTCCACATGGCAGCAACTGAAGTCAGTAATCCCAACGACCATGCAATTCTGATGGCTGTAATGAGAGGTGTGGATCCTGACTCTGAGTTCGGGGATTGGCTGGTAGGAAAACCCCCGGCTACGCTAGAGCGTTTCTACTCAAAGGCACACCAGTTCATAAGAAGAGAGGAAGCTAGGTGGGTACGATGAGATAAGGCACCAGGGCCTGTCCAAGAGTCAATAAAGAGCAACATTGCTGTGAAGCAGTCTGGAGGTAGTTCAGGAAAGGTCCAAGTCAATGTCCAGAATAAGCCTAGGCAGCCCAAAGAGTCCGGAGGAAGAAGTCAAGGAAAGAGGAAAGAAGCAGGAAAGTGGAAGTCGAGAATTCCAAGCTACAGCGAGTACACTCCGCTAAACGCCCCACTTGAAAACATTTACCTATCCACCTGCAATACTTTTCAATACTGAAAGCCACGTCCGAAAGAATCAACCGAGGAACAGAAGCGGATCGGGAAATATTGCCGCTTCCATGAAACTTATGGGCACAACACGGAAGAGTGCAGACACCTGCATGACGCTATCGAGAAGTTGATCAGACAGAAGAAGTTGCAAGAATTTGTAAAGGATCCACAGGAAGGAGGGCAGGGAACGTCCAACCCAGGTCGCGCACCAGCTCCGCGTCATCCTGAGGAGCCTGCCCGGACCGTTGGTAGACTGGTCATAAATACAATTATCGACGGGCCTCACCCCGCGGATAAGAATTGGCAGGAGATGGACCAATATGAAAGTTCCTTGAAGCATGCAGATTTTGAGTGTTGTTCGAACGTGGAGGACGGAGCCCCTGCTAAGCAGCAGCGCGTAATGACAGACGAGTGTTCAGAAGCAGAGACGCTGATCAGGTAGAGGCTCCAACCATCGACCCCATGGTCATATCTGCAACGATCGGACCAGCATATGTAAAAAGAATTCTGATTGATTCTGGAAGTTCAGTCAACATCATCTTCAAGAAGGCCTACGATCAAATGAAGCTAGAAACAAAAGACTTGAAACCATCCAAAGCTCGTATTCACGGCTTTAACGGCGCTGCAACTGATGCAGTGGGATATGTCGAGTTACCAGTTGAACTGGGACAAGGCGAGCATCGGAGAGTGCGAATTCTACCCTTTGTAGTTTTGGATGTGGACTCTCCATATAACGTTTTCTTGGGTCGGCCGGCCCTGGAAGAGTTTAGGGCAGCGTTAGCCCCGTGGTGTTTAACTTTGAAGTTCCCGACTGACAAAGGAGTAGGCATTGTTCACGGCGACCAAGCAGCTGGTCGTTCCTGTTATGTGGCCGAGCTCCGAGAGGCCCACCGGAGGGAGAAGGGAAAGGTTGCGGACAATCCCGTCCGCATCCTCAATATGGATAATTGACAAGTAGTGCCCGAGCCCTGGCTCGGGCATAGTTCTCGGATCTTCGGAGATATAGATCCGAGCGACGACGATGAGAAACCCAGGGAAGAGAAGGCGGCACTGGCAGAATTAACAATTGACATCTCAGTTAGCCGTGCCGACCCTTCGCGAATTCTGAAAATCGGATCACAGCTTGGTCCCACGATGACTGAAGACCTTAGCGACTTCCTCCGGGCGAATCTTGATGTTTTCGCCTGGACGCATTCTGATATGTGTGGGATTTCTCCCGCCATCACGAGTCATATGTTGAACATAGACCCGAAATACGTCCCAGTTAAACAAAAAAGGAGAGGAATGGATCCGGAGATATCCGCCGCTCTTGGAGAGGAGGTGGACAAACTCAAAGCAAATGGGTTCGTCCGCGATGCCCTCTACCCTGAGTGGGTATCCAACCCCGTGCTAGTAAAAAAGGCGAATGGCAAATGGAGGACTTGCGTAGATTATTCCGACTTGAACAAAGCGTGCCCTAAGGACAGTTTCCCGTTGCCTAGGATCGATCAGTTGGTCGACTCCACCGCAGGACACGAGCTGCTGTCATTCATGGATGCGTACTCAGGGTACAACCAAATCCCGATGCATATTCCGGACCAAGAACACACCAGCTTCGTTACAAATGTCGGACTGTATTGCTATGTAGTGATGCCTTTTGGATTGAAGAATGCAGGCGCAACTTACCAGCGTTTAGTGAATCGAATGTTCAAGGACCAGCTGGGTAGAACGATGGAAGTCTATGTGGATGACATGCTCGTGAAGTCACGACGGTCAAACGACCACATTCGAGACTTGGCTGAAATGTTCGACATACTCAGGTTTTATGGGATGAAGATCAACCCTTTGAAGTGTTCCTTCGGCGTTGCATTAGAGAAGTTTTTGGGATTCATCGTCAATGCTAGGGGAATCGAAGCCAACCCGGAAAAAATCCAAGCTATTCGAGATGTGCAAGCGCCCAGGACTATAAAGCAAGTACAAGGCTTGAACGGAAAAGTAGCTGCGCTAAGTCGATTTATATCTAGGGCAACTGACAAGTGCATCCCATTCTTCGATATCATAAAGAAAGGGAAGAGAAATTTTGAATGGACGTCTAGCTGTGAGGAAGCATTCCGGAATCTGGTGAGGCATCTGGAGAGTCCACCAATGCTGTCGAAACCAGTTGACCACGAAATGTTATATGTATACTTGGCAGTATCCCCACATGCGATAAGTGCGGCTTTGGTTCGTGAGGAGGATCGAGTCCAGAAGCCGGTGTACTATGTTAGCAAGCGTTTAACAGGGGCAGAGAGGAATTACCCTAAAATCGAGAAATTGGCTTATTGCTTGGTGATTGCATCATGAAAGCTTCGCCCATACTTTCAAGCACATTCAATCGGCATTTATACCGATCAACCCCTGAGGCAAGTACTCCAACGGTCGGAAACTTCTGGAAGATTGCTAAGATGGAACATCGAGTTGAGCTAATTCGATATCGCATACTTACCGCGGAGAGCCATTCGAGGGCAAGCATTAGCGGACTTCATCGCTGAGTTTACCATACCCATCAAAAAGGATGACGACGACATCATCCCCCCCGTTCGATGGAAATTATACACTGACGGTGCATCAAACGACCGTTGCTCCGGCGCGGGCGTAGTTCTTATAACTCCGGAAAACCGATCAATCTGTTATGCCCTGAAGCTCGACTTCCCGGCTACAAATAACGAAGCCGAATATGAAGCACTGATCGCTGGCTTGAAGCTCATCAGAGAACTCGGAATTGAATCAGTCGAAATCTTTTGTGACTCACAGTTGGTGGTTTACCAAGTACGGGGGGACTACCAAGCAAAGGGACGAAAGCTTGCTCCGTACCTCGTTCAGGTCCAAGAGCTACTATCAAATCTTGAGCGTTATGACATTTCACATATCCCGCGCGAACAGAACAAAGAAGCCGACTTATTGTCTAAGTTTGCAAGTACCGGCGATGCACAACAAATGGGATTGTATCCCGTCGAAGTCTTGCATGCCCCGAGCATAGACGGGATGAAAGTCGATCTCGTGTTGGAGACAGAAATCGAAAAGGAATCGTGGATAACCCCATTCAAACTATACCTAACGACCGGGGCTTTACCAGAAAAAAGAAGCGAAAGACGGCAGGTCCATCGGAAGGCCGCGCGATACGTAATGCAGGATGGGTCGATGTATCGGAAAGGATTCTCAGTCCCATTATTGCGATGCATCGCTCATGATGAGACAAAGCGGGTCTTAAGAGAGGTTCACGAAGGGGAATGTGGCGACCATACTGGGGGGCAAACGCTAGCAAAGAAGATCCTCCGCTATGGATATTACTGGCCCACTGTGAACCGGGACGCCGCGGACTATGCAAGAAAATGCGACAAGTGTCAAAGATATGCGAAAATCCCGAGGGCTCCATCAACGGAACTTACACAGATGATTAGTCCCTGGCCATTTGCGATTTGGGGAATCGACATAATCGGCCCTTTGCCTATATCCAAAGGTGGCACGAAATATGCGATTGTTGCAGTCGACTATTTCACAAAATGGGCTGAGGCAGAACCTTTGGCCACAATCACCTCTAAGAAGGTCATAAACTTCGTTGTACGAAACATTATATGCCGTTTTGGCCTTCCACGCACCATCATTACGGACAACGGGACGCAATTTGAAAGTAGAGAGTTCAAAGAGTTCTGTTTAAAGTATGGCATCGAGAAGAAGTTTGCCGCCGTGGCACACCCGAAAGCTAACGGACAAGTCGAGGCCGTTAACAAAATAATCAAGTCCATACTGAAGAAGCGTCTGGAGAAGGTTGGAGGCAAGTGGGTAGATGAACTCCCGACAGCATTATGGGCGTATAGAACTACCCACAAGTCCGCGACCGGCCACACTCCATTCGCCTTGGCATACGGCTCTGAAGCCGTTATACCCGTGGAACTTGAAGTTCCATCGCACCGAGTGACATACTATGATCCCAAGACGAACCAAAACCTCCTGCTGGAATCACTGGACTGCATCGACGAAAAGCCTTAAGAAGCTGAATTAAGGGCGGCAGCGCACAGACATCGAGTCAAGCGTTACTACGACGGCAGAGTCCGCCCAAGAATCTTTGATGTGGGTGATCTCGTTCTGAAACGAGTCTTCCCGGTACCATCACACATGAATCCCAGCTGGGAAGGTCCATACGCCATTGAACGGAAGCTTGGAGAAGGAACATTCAAGCTAGCGACCGTTGATGGCACGACACTCCCCCGAGCATGGAACAGTGAACATCTGCGGCACTATTACATTTAGCATGTTTCCTTTCTTATTTCAGGCACTGTTATTTCCTGCATGTTTCCGTTCAGTCATAACGTAGTTTCTTTTTAAAGTTGTAATCAAGCAGTTTAGTTAATTTTCAGTAATAAAGGCTTGAAGCCGCATTTTCCATGAATCACTAATGTTTCTGTATCTCACAGTTGAATGACGAACTACATTATCTTGTACGACGTACGGACTCGTATAAACGATTTCAAACCTCCAAATCCCCAGAGTGTGGAGCGGAGTACTCTAAGTCCCCAGAGCGCGGACTAGAGTATAAAGGATTCCAAATCTCCGAATCCCCAGAGTGCGGAGCGGAGTACTCTAAGTCCCCAGAGCGCGGACTAGAGTATAAACGATTTCAAGTCTCCGAATCACCAAAGTGTGGAGCGGAGTACTCTAAGTCCCTAGAGCGTGGACTAGAGTATAAACGATTCCAAATCTCCGAATCCACAGAGTGCGGAGCGGAGTACTCTAAGTCCCCAGAGCGCGGACTAGAGTATAAACGATTCCAAATCTCCAAATCCCCAGAGTGCGGAGCGGAGTACTCTAAGTCCCCAGAGCGCGGACTAGAGTATAAACGATTCCAAATCTCCGAATCCCCAGAGTGCGGAGCGGAGTACTCTAAGTCCCCAGAGCGCGGACTAGAGTATAAATGATTTCAAGTCTCCAAATCCCCAGAGTATGGAGCGGAGTACTCTAAGTCCCCAGAGCGCGGACTAGAGTATAAACGATTCCAAATCTCCAAATCCCCAGAGTGCGGAGCGGAGTACTCTAAGTCCCCAGAGCGCGGACTAGAGTATAAACGATTCCAAATCTCCGAATCCCCAGAGTGTGGAGCGGAGTACTCTAAGTCCCCAGAGCGCGGACTAGAGTATAAACGATTTCAAACCTCCGAATCCACAGAGTGTGGAGCGGAGTACTCTAAGTCCCCAGAGCGCGGACTAGAGTATAAACGATTCCAAATCTCCGAATCCCCAGAGTGCGGAGCGGAGTACTCTAAGTCCCCAGAGCGCGGACTAGAGTATAAACGATTTCAAGTCTTCGAATCCCCAGAGTGTGGAGTGGAGTACTCTAAGTCCCCAGAGCGCGGACTAGAGTATAAACGATTTCAAACCTCCGAATCCCCAGAGTGTGGAGCGGAGTACTCTAAGTCCCCAAAGCGCGGACTAGAGTATAAACGATTCCAAATCTCCGAATCCCCAGAGTGCGGAGCGGAGTACTCTAAGTCCCCAGGGCGCGGACTAGAGTATAAACGGTTTCAAGTCTCCAAGTCCCCGGAGCACAGAGTCAGCAAAAAGTCCAAGTACTCAAGAAATGCGGGACGAGAAGTATTCCATGCCCAGAAATGTTTGAACAACACGGGAATGGACCGGGAGATGATGCAACTCATGAGAACTTGAGTTATGGCTACAATTAGTCAGCAAACCGAAGAAAGACAAGGGAATCATTCAAACAAAAATAAACTAAACTTTATTCGATAAGTTCAAAATGGGATTACATGATCACTCCTACAAAATCCAGACCTGTCTATACAAACTACAAGCTACGGAAGATAAAAGCGATTACAAGACTTAAGCAAGAAGCTCGTTGAACGAGTATATCGATCATTTCTTCGATTTCTTCTTCTTGTCTTCCTTCGTCTTTTCCGATGACTCCTCTCCCTTGCGCCTTTTCTTGGACTTCTTGCTTGCTAAGGAGGCGGAGTCAGGAGTAGGAGACGGAACATCTAGCGGTTTGGACCTGCCCGGGAGGATGATTTTCAAAGGTCTGTTCTGTGGGTCGGTAAGTTCCAGGATTCCAGGCTCAACTTTGACCTCAGCCTTTTTCTTCTCCTCTTCGGCAAGACGGTCCTTCATGCTCATATGCGAGGTATGCTCAGTGGCGCCGGTGATTTCAATTTCGTCGTCCCCTTCGGCAGGAGATGAAGCGTCGAGCTTATCATCATCCAGCGCCCCGATCACCTGAGCATCGGGACCAGGGAGTACTCCAGCGTGGACAGCATCACTTGTTTTCCTTGCCTCCTCCTTGGCGTCATCGCTCCTCGGAGTTTGCTCAGCGTCAGAACAACCTGCACGAAAACATAAAGAATGAGCGTTAGAACGAGTAGCCACTGTCGAAAAAAGACGGGATCTTTCAACTTCTAGAGAAAGAAGAATTTCCTACCAAGTTCCGGTTGGCTATCGGTGGCACGTGGTGTTTCACCCTCCAGGATAGGTGATAGCACATGAGCACCAAGCCCGGGGTCTTCGGGGTCATAACCAACATGCTGCTCGAATGGATCAAGTGTCGGTCGACCGGCCGATTGAGCGACGGATTGAGCGGCAGTGTGAAGAACAGTAACATTGTTCCCGGACGGGCCAGCTTCATCATCTTTCTCTTTTGGAAGGGGAGAGCCTTTGCTGTAAAGTGCCAATGCTGCGGATAAATCCGATGGCTCGTTCCCCCTAGGGAACTCCTTCACCAAGGCCTCCTCATCGACCTCTTCGGAGCCTGACTCGATCTTCCTGATCCTTATCAAAGTTTCCCAGGCCTCAGCTAGGGACTCAAGGTAGCCGTCGCCCAAGAATGTTAAGTCACGATGCATAAGGATGCGAGCTCCATATTCAGCAATCAGCGGGTCAAACATGTTTTTGACCTCTTCCCTGTCGGCCTCCGTGGCCGCCTCGAGGCGAGAATCAATCTCCTCCGCAGCCTCTCTTTTGCCCTCCTCACGGGCCTCATCCTTCATTTTCTCAACCCCAGCGAGTTCATCATCGAGCTTTGTTTTCAGGAGTCGGGTAGCAACGATCTCATCGCAATATCGTTGTGATTCTTCTTGAGCAGCTACTTTGTCTTCCTTCTCCTTGGAAAGTAATTCCTTCAGCTCTTTGGCTTGAGTAGCGAGCGCGTCCCTTTCTTTTTGGACAGAGTCTTTTTCTAGGGCGAGGGCACCGCTGCGCTGGACTGCCTCGTCAAGATCTTTCCTGTGAGCCACCTCTAAACGAGTAACTGCCTCAGCAGTGCCTTTTGCGCTTTGCTCAGCGGCTTCCAGCTTCGACTTATACGAAGCGAGCTCTTCGTCTTGGTGCTTGATAATGTTCTTGTCGCAGCCTGCCTCCAGTTTCAGGCGATCAATCTCATGTTGACGCTCAACGGACACTTCCGAGACCTTCTCCACCAAGTGCACAAACGCGTCATGTTGAACATAGACGTCGTTATTACAGGCAATGGCACTTTGCTTCACATGCCCGAGAATATGATGAATGGCTGGGAGGAACTTCAAGCCGTCAAAGCAAATTTTCAGAAACTTGGCTTTGAGATCTTCCATTTTTTCCGCAACAGTCGGGTCCACCGCAGGAGTAGGAGGAGGAGGCTTTGAGAATTCCGCCCTTTTCCGTTGCTCTCGAACTTGCCGTGTACTCGATGAACTGGAATGTTGTTCTCGAGGAACATCAGAGTGATAACCCTTCTGTAAAGACTTCTCTCTATCCGGATCAGTTGGAGGAGGAAGATCACGGGATTGGGAAGATTGGGAATGTGCCTTCTTGCGGTGAGACGACTCTCGGGGACGATTATCCCTATCTTCATACTCGCCTCAGTCCCTGTGTCTGCCTGAACCGGAATCCCGTCCAGAGTGATGGAATATAGAAGACCCCTGAAGGCGATCCGTGAGAGCGGCCCATATCACCTGCAAAGAATAGAGATAACAACGAGTTAAGGAGAATTCACGAGTTAAAAAGACTTGAAGTATATTATGGAATGCGCATGTGCGTGTGTGTCCTAGTGTTCCCCCCGACGGACCCGTTCGTTTATCTTTGCTAATCGGAGTGTTGTCTCCTTGAGCCGGGAGTTGAACTCCTACATTGCCTCTAGCGGGCGAAGAGAATTTGAGAGATTCAAGATCATCGAACCCGTAATTAAGTAAATCATCGGGGATGGACAGGTTGGACAGACCCCTCAGAGAACTTTCCAGATGCTGTGAGGAAGCCTCTTTCTTAGGCGGAATAAGTGTGACTTTTGAAGTGCCACCAACTTTCTCCTTCTGAACTTTATATTTTAACTTTTTCTTTCCCTTCGAAGGGGAGGACGACGTCTCAATGTCGTGAACTTCGACTGCCGGATTCTGAGTGGGACCCGCATTCTCACCCTGAGTTTCAGGGGCATCATCCTCTTTGCACTCGCCTTCTTCGTGCGTGTCGGGAGCGCGGCGCGACGACGATCCGGCAAGTTTTTTCCCTTTACCGGACGGAGGTTTGGGAATGGTAACACCTTCTGGAAGGCTGATCCGACGACCAGGAGCCAGCAAGCCGAACCCCGACAGTGATTCATTTGAAATGATAACTCGGATGTCTCGATCCTCGGCAGGAAGAGCTCTAATGGTATCGACAGCCTCAGAATATCCTCGGCCTTCCGGGCGCGGGTTGATACCTGAAAAGATGAAATGAAGAGTTAGGAAAAGCATGACTCTGATCAAATACGAATAGTGACTCGGCAGAGAGACTTACTGCCTTCAACCCATCTCCTAGCGAAACCAGAAGGGCAGCGCACATAGAACCATTCCTGTTTGTACAGGGCGAATTTGCTACAGGCCCCCTGTCAAGATCTGGCATTTGTGATATGGCTCGAGGAACATAAAAGAAGGACTGTCTTTCCGTCTCTTGAACATGTAAATATATCTGATATCACCGGCGGTTGGAGGTCTGGAGAAGGCAGCCATGAAAAGTAGGTAAGTCCCATATAGAAATGCATGGCCGTTCGGGTGCAGCTGCGATGGAGCTATGTCTATGTACTGCAGTACATCCTGGAGAAATAAGTTGAATGGAGGCACGCTGCCCATCCAACACATGAACTTGTTGCAGGTAGTGTACCCGACTGGGGGCAGATGAGGGCGATCGTGTCTTGAAGGAACTAACACGTCGGCAAAAGGAATCCCGTGAATGGAGCATATCTGTCGCAGAGCAGCTTCGTTGATCTTCGAGGCTTGAGAATCGATCGGATTGTCTAGTAAGATGGTTGCCTCCAGAGCATCAGGTGCCAAGTTATGAGCAGGAGAAGTCGATGGGTTAGAAGTATCAGCGGCTCCTTGCCTTGATGACGGCCCAGGCCTGTCGGATATAGTGGCGGAGCTAGATTTTCTCGACATCCCAAATAAATAACGAACCTGGCTAAGTGCTTGAGAGAACTATACTTAAAAAACGTTGAACGTTAGAATTAGCAACACGAGTTTTCCCCCCACGTGGTGTGTGAACTAGTGCAAGCAATTGTGTACAAGCAATAAGATTTCAAGGATATAAAAATGAGTTTCGAATCGTTGCCTTCGAAGACCGTCATCGCTGACCGTCTCGAAGAGCCCGCCTGGTGGTGGTTACAGTTCCAGATTTAGAAAACATGTAATTTATGAAGTGTCCGGCTTAAGTCTAATTTGACATTTATATCGTTCGGCATTTAAATGTTGTTCGGCAATTGCATTGTTCGTCCTGAGAAGAGTTCGGCATGTATCTTGGTTCGGTTAAGTCATTGTCAAGTGTTCGGCTAAAGTCCTTGTTCGGCTAAAGGCCTCGTTCGGTTAAAGACATTGTCCAGTCAAAGGTTCTGTTCGGCATTGAAATTGTTCGGCATGTATATGTTTGTTCGGCATTTGAAGAATGTTCGGCTTGAGTTTTTGTTCGGCTAAGTTATTGTTCGGCATTTTAGTAAGCGTTTGGATTTAGTTCGTTCGGCTAAGTTGTTCGGCGTTCTAGCGAGTGTTCGGCCTCATTCAGACGAAATACTACTCGGTAGCCTCTATCGTTCGGCGCATGACAACATACGCCGAACCATAACTATGCCATCCAACACCCTTACCACCTCCAACGTTTTCCTTTTCCTCCTTTTTTGACTTCGGTTCGGCGCGATGGAGCTAAAACCACGTGCGCAAACACCTTAAATCCTTCCTCCTCGCCTCGCATTATCATTCGGCAATGAGGGCAACCCACTCGAAAGCTTTTTACATGACAGACCTGACCATCTCATTTGGAACCTATTCAAATTAATAGAGGAGCAGTACCTAGATTGTAGTTAGGAGCTTAGGAAGGAAGGTTCAAGTTGTAAATCTGTTCGGCTAAAGAAAGTTGTAAATCTTGGAAGAGTGACAGGAATGAAAGCATAAAGGAGAAGGGACGGGAAGGACCTGGTTATATAGAGGGAGGTAGAAGTTGAAGAGGCTATACATGGTAGAACCGGTCAACACCGGAGCGTTCGGCATCATAGCAGAGTGACGTTCGGCACACGAGGTACGTTCGGCTTCGAACGTATCGTTCGGCGTCCAAACCTTGCTCGTCTTGCACCTCCTTCGCTAACATTCTCGAGAAGGCATCATCAAAGGAAGTTGAACCAGATTCAAAGCGCATCACGTTCGGTCACATGATACACTTTGGGGGGCAAGTGTTTCCTGGAGATTTGACCAGGCAACTGAGTGCTCGGCATTGGCCACAGCTCGGCATAAAGGACTGCTCGGCATCTAGGAGTACTCGGCGTAGTACTCGGCATCAATAGGCACTCGGCGACAACCGATGTTCAGCGCTAGCGTTCGGCATCATTAGAACTCGATGATAGGAGGACTCGGCAACAAGAGCGCTCGGCATCCCAAGGTACTCGGCGTACAGGGGTGCTCGGCATCAAGCAGCACTCGGCGTCAACTAGTGCTCGGCAACAAGAGTGCTCGGCATACAAGAGTGCTCGGCATACAAGAGTGCTCGGCATCAAGGCTGCTCGGCATACAAAAGCGCTCGGCGTCAGAGAGTACTCGGCATCCAGTAGTGTTCGGCGAAGTACACAGCATCCAGAGAGTCCGACATCCAGTAGTGTTCGGCGAAGTACCCAGCAGGGTTCGGCATGCAGTGGAACTCAGCGTCAACCAATGCTCGGCAGCAAGAGCACGCGGCATACAAGAGTACTCGGCATCTAGAAGAGCGTTCGGCTTCAACTGACAAACGTCCTGCACTTCCCAGACATCAACCACATCGTTCGGCATATAAGGGACTGTTCGGCATCAGAGCGTTCAACACACCTGGTTCGGCATACAGCGACCACTGTACTGGGGCTAGAGCGTTCGGCTATCCAGCCCACTTGGGAAGTCCAACCCATATTTGCCTATAAATAGAGGGGCAGGGTCACAGTTAAAGGGGGCCTTTTTTGGAGAGAGAACACTGGGGAGACTCTGCCATTTTCGAGACTCATCTTCTCTACTTAAACAACTTCATCCAAGCATTTGATTCACGAATTGTATTTGTAATCAACTCTAAAGAAGATCAATAAAGTTTAACCTCAAAGTGGACGTAGGCAATTACGCTGAACCACTAGAAATTTGGTGTTCTTACTTTCTGCATTTAAATTAGCATTGTCTTCTCTGTTTAATTTACTTTCATCACTTATATCTCTACACAATCTTTTTGAACGAGGTTAGTGACCAATTTTGGTGCTAACAGAAAGCTTCTTCAAAAACTCCATACTTAAAAGTCATTTTAAAACTCCTTTATTTATGCTATGGTTTTTTCTTTAAAAATGAGATTGGGTTCATTGTTTTGAAAACTAAAGCTTTCGAAACCTTTACTTTTACTTTCGGAACCATTGGATAACCTCCTTCGAAAGCATTCAAATCTTCTTTTCAAAACACTAAGCATATGCCATTCGAAACACTTTAACTCATCTCTTTTAAAACCATCAAAACATACCTTTCGAAAGTATTAAAGCATCATTTATTAACTCATAGAAGCATAGCTTCGAAACCATTGAAAGTACCCCTTTCGAAACCATTTGAAAGTATCCCTTTCGAAACCATTGGGTTTATTCTAAAAATATCTTTTGGGTCAAAGTGAATATAAACGAAAGTACCCCTTTCGAAACCATTATACTTGATATAAAAGAGTTGGGGTAAAACCGATGGCTTCGGGACCATCCTTTTGAAAGCATTAATCATATAAATTAAAACACTTGGAAGGATAGCTTCGAAACCCCTTTCGAAGCCATTCCTTTGAAATCATTAACCCTTTCGAAAGCTTTAGGAAGTGGCTTGTATTTATAAAACAAAGCTACCTTTCGATCTAATTGATGACTTCAATCCATTCGAAAGGCATAAGGTCAGCAGTAGGTTTCGACTGGGTTGAAACTACCATTTCGAAAGCTTTAATATAAAAACAAGGCAACTCATACGAAAGCTATCTTTTCAAAACAAAAAGGCGGCAACATATTTGAAAGCAACTTCTTTGAAAGCTACATTAAAACCTTTCGAAAGCATTCTTTTGGAAACAAGGCAAGCGCATTTCTTTGGATAGTAAAACAAAGGCCTTTGGAAGCTAACTGGTTTCCACCTCTTCGAAAGCATGGTTTCCACACCATACCTGCCGCCTTTTCCCAATCCACTACATATCAATGTATTGATACCTTGTGTATTGGTTTCGACTTGGTTGGTTACGACTTGGTTGAGGCAGAAGTACAGGATCGAAAGGTACTACTGAAAGAGGCGAAACATAATTTCTGGGTAAAGACTGTAATAATGCCTTTTCAAGTAATTGCTTTTTAACTAACCTGCCTATTTGTAAACATTTAATTGGTTGCCATAAACTTTTCAAATCCTTTCTAAAATAAAACTGCCGTAATTATTTCAGATCTAATTAAAATAATTTAACAAATAAGCCCTTCCTTAAGCAAAACAAATAAAACATTTAAGTCCTCCGTCTAAAATAATTTAATTTTCATAGTAAATTACTTAAGAAAAATCCCCAAAAATCATAGAAATTTACTTATAATATTTTATCTAACATATATAAATTTCAGAACCAAATTCTTCGTAATATAGCTGAAATTAATTTCTAAACCCAATTGTTCATATTATTCTTTGAAAATTAATAATAAACTTTCCATAGCTTGGAAAATTACAAAAATTAAAATTCATCTCCCAAAAAATGTTTTGCATAACATATAAATTCCTCATGGCATTCAAAATCCAAAATAAATGATTTTTTCCTTAAGACCGTATAAAACAACTATCAAACAAACTTGTTTGAATTTATCATATCATGACATCTAAGCATATCATCATCAAAAATCATCATAATGGATTTAAACTTAAACCCGAAATCAAATGATCATAAAAACAAAAGTAGAGATGGTTTTGATTATTATTCATCTTGATTAGGATAAGGAATTTGAGATTTGATCCTTGATTAATTCCCCTAGCTTGATACCCTAGCTTTAGATGAATTTCTCTCCTCTTTTCCTCCTAAGTAATGGCCGGCTTGAGCTTTAGGTTGTACATTTTTGTGTTTTGCAAAATGACATGAAAAGGAAATGAAACGAGAATTTTAAGGGTAATAGGATCATGATGGCGGCAATTCCTATAATACCCTTGTGTTAATTGTTTTTTATTAATTAACATATGAAACCTATCATAGCCCATTCTTTGTATTTAATTAAGCACGACATTTAGTTTAAATTTTCAAATCTAAATCCCCCTATCACTCTAGTATTTGCATTATTCTATTTAATTTATCTAATTAAATCTTCTGAATAATGTTATTAAAAATTAGGGGTGTTACATTATACTCCTCCCAACGGTTTCAGGTCGTAGTTTGTAACGACCCGCCTTTTTGGACAGTTTAAATCAACAATCAAACACACATGTCAACTCCAACCATTCAAAAGGGAGGATTGTTAATGGGGTAAATAAGAAAAGAAGAGAAAAGGAAGAAGAAACAACCATAGAATCTCCCAGTGGAAAGATAAAATATAATAATCAAATAAACAGTTTATGAAGCTGTTTAATATACTTTTGATTATCATTTATACATTATTTATCAGGGTTATACATATACAATAGAACAAATAAAATAATGCAGCAGATAGCATGATGCAAGGATAATAATAGTAATAGTATACCAAATCTTCGTCTTCATCCTCCAGAATAGATCTTCAATAAGCTGAAAAATTCAGGACTGACCCGAGCGTAATGAAAGGACAAAACACTCGAGTCAGGACTAAAATATCCTTATGAGTCAAATCGATCGTAAATATATATAGGAGTGTGACGGCGTCAGAGATGTTTACGAGGTTTGGCATCTCATATCCAGTGTCGACGTGCGTGCAATAAATCAAGAGATGTTATGGGATTTTCCATCTCTTAAGGATCCGTTAAACTATCTACTTTGTAGTACAATACGCTATTATAATATGTCTATAGTAAAGTAAACTATTAAAATAGCATTAAGGCGTTACCCATATCCCCCTTAACAAATTTTTTTATATATTCCCATAGTCTATATAGTACCGTAATTCCTCTGTAAACTGGAGGGCTATCAGAGGGCACTCCATAGGTATGGTACAAAACAAACTCGTAGAAGGCTCTCTAGGGCATGTGAAACGGCACACGAGGAGATGCCAGGGTAGATATACCAATTGCACTCCCGGACTGGTGGTAACGCATAGCAGCTACTACTGCCCACCTCGGACACACTCCCATATCAAAATCGAGGGGTGGCCACTAAATCAAATCACAAAAGCAATAGAATGGTATCGAAGAAATATGCCCGATAGGAGGAATTACCTCACTTGGCCCGGTATAGCTCCTGATTTTAGTCACATCTAAGCTGACTCACGGGAGTCTGGGTCATGTCATACCATATAGAATCGTCGCCAACCCATCCTACTTCATTTTTGGAATCTTCACCACGTACACAATTGTCAAAGTGGTATTCGGTATCGACAGAGAGTATGCCAATATCCGATCCCGATCTCTTTAACAACCAATAGCTTATTACACACCGGATGGCTCTTTTACATTTTCAAAATCAATTTATAATTGATATCAAATTATCATATTCGCTTCAAAAATCAAATCCATTTCGAAATCATCATATCCACTCAAAATATATAATTCCATTTCAAAATCATTTTGGCCTCAATATCTCATTTCAATTTCAAAATCGTTTCGAATCTCAATTTAGGTTATAACTTCAATTTAACCAAATTCGTATTTAAATCCACGATTTAAATATAAACATTTCACCCTATTGGCCAGCTTGAATTTTAGAAGATAGTTTGAATGGTTTAAAATAGTTTAAATAATGAAATAGTTAAAATACTCAAAAATATTCAAAAATAGATTCGAAAATAGTTAAATAGATTTAAAATAGATTAAATATAATTAAATAGGTTAAAGGGTTTTTGAAATAGATTAAGTAGATTTAAAATAGATTAAAATAAGTTAACATGGTTTAAGATAGGTTAAAAATAATTTAATATAACTTATATAGGTTAAAATAGTTTAATATGACAAAAAAAGTTTAAGTATTTAAATTGGTTTATATAGTAGAAAAATTTGGGAGAAACCAAAATGAAATAGCTTCAAAGTCAACCATTTTCATTCCAACTTACCAATCTGAATCAAATTCAAATTTCCATTCAGTCTATTCAATCTCAATTGCAGTTCAAATCAATTTCGATTTCAATTTCAAATTTATTCAATTACATTTCCAAATCCAATTGCTTAAATTTTGATTTCAATTTATAACGATTTTCGAGCTCGATTTTTAAAAATATCAATTCAAAACATTTAAGTCAATTTATACTTCAATATTCAGTTTTAAAATCCCAGTCTTCAATATAATTCAATTCCGAGCTCAATTTCGAAATGTCATTCTTATATCGCTGCTACTAAGAAAATTGAAAATTCGAATAAAAGTTCAATCTCTTTAAAAATAAATCAATTTACGAAATTCAATCATGTCCTGATTTTAAATTTTCAAAGTCTCAACTTCAATTATTTAACAATTTGTTTTAACCAATTTTTTTTCAACATTTCAAACTCAAATTCACGATAAAAATTCGATTTCTATATATTTATTTTTTTATTTGTTTTAAATAAAAACATTTAAAAAATTTCGAATCAAAGACTTTAAAGATTATTTAATTTAACCAATCCGGTGTCCGTATATAATTTTCTATCCTATGGTCAAGTGATCAGTTATTTCAATTTTCATTCAGGGATGGATATATAACATTTCAATCCAAATCACAGTGTCATAGGTATGTATCATTTCAACCTATTTCTTAAATTTATTCGAAATAATAAAATTTACAGTTTATATACTGTACATAATACACAGGGTGATAACAGGATATATATATAACAAATAAACATCCAAACATTCAAATATCAACCAATAGCATCCATCGCAATCAATCATCCAAACAGACAATATAATTCACGACAATTTCATACTTATTATTATCAGGTATTTACTGGCAATAAAATTTCAATTTCAGGTTTAGCTGTCAATTTCAATTTATAACGGTTATTTCAAATGACAATCAAATTTATAAAACCACGACCAATAATTCATATCAATTCATAAGTTCAAATTTAACTACCATAAAAATATTCTAGTACGTTGTGAGCGTCATAAAACACTCACCTTGAGTTCAAAATTTTAAATCAAATCGAACGACGTCCAATTTAACCTAAAATTTTTAGTTAGCTCCAATCGGGTCCAATCCAATTCCTATGTGTAGTATTCGCAGATACGAGGGTAACGCAACCCGTTTCGTCAAATTCTGACATCGTATGGGAAAGATACAATATTTTTAATAATAACGATCAATATAATTTTATAAATAAGTTTTATAACAAACTTTAACTAATATAACCTTATTAAAAGGCCCGGCCCGCTCAAGCTTCTTCCCTAAAACTTCCTGTAGCCATTGCCTGTGCACAAACCCCATGGCTGTGCATGCCTCTTTCACTGATACGAAGATAGACAACTCCGTTCGACGAACCGATAATGCCATCGACCTTCTCTCCTGAATCTCCACCTCCCCGTACCATCAACTTCGAGCTCGACCTCTCCCTCAGAATCATGACCCAAGCCCTACTGTATGCACTCGACCAGGTCACAACCCCTAAGCCACCGTCATGCTCCACAAAAATCTCGTCGATGATGCTCCCTTCCATGCCGAGTTCAAATACAAAATCCAAGCGACGAATCGATGATCGAATGGATAAAAATTCCAAACCCTAGCTATCCTTGCTCACGTTCGACCTCACTGTCGTTTTCCAAATCATAGCCACACCCTTCAAATCGCAGACCACTTTGAAGCTCGGGATGAAATTTGATTTTAAAAATTGGTTTCGTGATTTTTAATCGAGTATTGGAGGAGAAAGATATTTTTAAAGTTTTGATTTATTTCCTCTTTACTGTTCTGCTCGACTGTTATATCAAAGAAGAAGGAACGTATTACAGAAGGAATATGCAGATCAAATCATAGGGTGGCTGATTGGACGGGATATACAGCTGTGATTGACTTAAAACAATTTAAAAATATTATTTAATGACAAATATCTCATTTAAAAGCAGCTTAAAATTTCGAATTCCTATCGAGGCATGCCGCTAGGCGTTCATAATGTTATACCCATATTCCGGACACAATGGAAAAGTTTTCTAGTCCTAATTCAATCGTATGGAGAAGATAGCTTTTTGAACCTAATTAAAATATTAAATTTTCGATATTTAGTTCACCGCGTTTCTAACCCGTAATTCCAAACGATAAACCCAAATGCTACAAAATTTGAAATCCGATAATAACATTATTGCGGATCCAATGGAATTGGTTTTGTTGAATTCCGAGACTCTGCCTCGAATGGCTATTTTTACTCGTCGATTATAATATAAAATTTTCAATTTATAATTTTTCACTTTTAAATCCGATTTTAAATGTCGACAACCTTCATTGTTGTTTAAATAAACTCAACATCAACTTTCGGTTTCATTTTTAATCATATTATATTCGGAATTCCATTATTCAACTATTTGCAATTTTAAATTTTAAATAATTTTGATTATTCAAAAATTCACTATCTTTTGAAATATTTGAAAATGAACTTATAACTAAACCTTTAAAACAATTCAAATTTTAGAACAAGCATTTCCATTAAACAGTTATTCAATTCCCGTTATTCAATTATTCAGTCAATTTCGAATATTAAATTTAAACAATTTAATTGTTCAATATTTGACAAATTTAAATATTGGATTTTTAAATGAATTTTACTTATCAATCAGTTACTTTATTTACATCTATTAAATCCAGCATTATCATTTAATCCAACTATTGATTGTAAAGACATTTAATAAGTAGCATTATCCTTCAATACTCGTTTTTACTTAAATCTTCGAAATTAGTTTATTTCAAAATTTTACTTCTATCTAAATAGTTCATAATTATTATTCAACTTCAGTTATTGATCATGAAACCAGCTAATATATATAATTTCTTTAGTTAACCCAATATTTACATTTGATTTTTCCTTATATTCCCTTTGTAACTAAGTTATAACATTTGAGTCATTTCAATTGAGTGGAATTTCATTCAATTCATTAATAATTAACTTAGATAAAAATTGTTGCAATTCATTCTAGTTATTATTATCATCAATAAATTACAAATTTTTAATTCTTCCAACATTAAACCATGAAATCTTATTGATTTAACTATTTTAATTATCGAAAATTTACGGGTCGTTACTCTCTCCCCCACTCAAAACTTTTCGTCCTCGAAAAGGAAAAGAATGGAAAAGGAACTAAGTAAAGATTCAACATTTGATATATTTTATTGAAAGTTACCAACTTATAAAACAATGAAATTCCATTTATAAAATCATTACTACACTTCCACTACACTACTCCGATTGGCTTACGAAATTTACAAGTTGGTTATCCAAACGGTTATAAAATTTTAAAACTTGAAAATTTTCTAACACCCGGATTTACGAAAAATTTCGGCAGAGTCTCCTTTGCGCGGCTCGATCGGTACAGCTACAAAACGCCTCTACAGGCCCCAAACCAACAAAAGAATACAAAAACCAAGTGGCTCCATCATAAACCATCAAATCAAATAACAAATAAACACGTACCTTTTTGTCGGGCCATCCAAATTTCTTGATTTAAATACCTGCATCTTATTTATCAATGATATCAAATCATATAATTTAAAATCATTTTATATTTCCAATTTCCAATATTAGCTTTATTTAAGCCCGTACGATCTATATATATCATCCATACGCAGTATCAAATCTGATCGCTCACTCGATCACACAATTTCACTTCCAAACTAATATCGTTCATACGAATCTCTAATGTGGACTCAGATTTGGTTCCTTGATCGGAAACCGTTATTCTCCTTGCATAGCCATATACTATGATAGAGAATTCCAGAATCAAATCAAAAATCCATATCCAGGGTTCGCCGTCAACAATTGAGTGAAAAATCCTAACTCGGATCGATATAAATTATCTCAAAATTATGTGCTCGAATTTGGATCAAATCGTTATGCAAATAAAATAATATACGTACAACTTACGTATTAACTTTCAATAGATTTCTATCCAATTCATCTATATTCAATTATTTTACTTACCTTCATTTCATTTACAATTAATTATTCATAATGCATTATTCATATCCCTTAATTACTTAGTATATCCATTTTAAACATTCTATATAATTTAATTAAATTCAACTTCATTTCTCATTGATTCTTAGCTATACCAAATTCTTTTGTTTACATCTACCCCATTTCACAATTTCAGTTAATAACAGATTTATTTGTGGAACATTTTATTATAATTTCAGTTAATAGCCATCTATAAGAAGTTGGACTTTATCTAAGTCTATAATTATCTCAAAAGTCATAAATTCGATTTCACAATTTCTCTGCAAATTTATATTCCATTCTATAACAAATTTACAAAGATAATATTTGATTCATTTGCCTTCTGTCTTAAGTTTCTTACTCATTCCATTTAGCCATATATCATTTCCTAATATGCTTAAGTATATAACATTTATTATTACAAACTAAATTTCCATTTGTATGCATCCTAATTACCTTTAAGTTTTATTTACTTGTATAATATCTCATTACATATCCAAAACATCGTTTAACTTTTACATTTGGTAAGTTATATTATATATTATTAGAATGTAATTTGGTACTATACAAATTTATAGGATTCACTTTACTTAATTAGAATGTACACAATTTTACTTGCTTAAATTCTCTATACTTCCGATTTAAGAGTTGAAAACTTCAACTCTCAAGCTTCTCAGAGCATTAAGTTTAGAATTCTTAATCCTCTTATTTTATAAGTTTTGGTTATTTACATTTCATTCAAATAATTTGAAAATTATTAATTAACAGAACTTAGAAATTTAAATGCCCGGTTCATTTCAAATCATTTGAAATAAATATTTACACTTATATCTTATATATATACAAAATCATTCCTTTGGAGTTTATACCAAAATCCATTTATCAAAAAAAATTCGAAGCAAAGCAAAGCTTCGCAGAAGTCTCCTCCACTTTGAGACTCGAAAATGAACGTCGATGATGATGCGCAGTCATCACCGAAATTATTTTCCAGCGACAGAAGAGGGGAGTACTGAATTCATTCCTTTTAAAAATCCCTTCAAAATATTTTCCATAAATATTTTCCAATTAATATCACCATATATTTCCTTCAAAGTTTTTAAAACCATTTTCAAAACCCCGGGTCTTAAATTCAATACATTCTCAATTTAAATCTATTTTAATTTGTAAGTCACATTTATTAATTATTCCTACAAAATTTCACTTCTTAAAACATTCCACAAGTTGTTTTATCATTGTTTATTTTGTAATAAACCTTATTTATTAAAATACAACATCCAATTAATGATAACAATCAATATTATTATTCATAACAGCCAAACAAGCTTGATAAATCATAATAATTTCTAAAATTATTTCTTTATATAAAAAATATAATTAAGGCAAAATTATTTCATTCACCCAATTTCAAAAGGATACTATGTAGAGTTGTTTTGTTCAAGTGTTTAGAGATCCCTATCAATGACGTTAATTACTCGTGTTGACCAGAATCCATAAGCCATCTCAACAAATCAACCAACACAATATAAAACAATTTTATATCACTAACAAATACGCTCTCTCATATATATACACTTAGCGACTCATCATAGGGTATTACTACCCTATTTATAAAGAGTCAGACCCCACAAAGCTAAGGTTATCGCTAAACCAAAGCTCTGATACCAACTATAACGACCCGCCTTTTTGGACAGTTTAAATCGACAATCAAACACACATGTCAACTCCAACCATTCAAAAGGGAGGATTGTTAATGGGGTTAATAAGAAAAGAAGAGAAAAGGAAGAAGAAACAACCATAGAATCTCGCAGCGGAAAGATAAAATATAATAATCAAATAAACAGTTCATGAAGCTGTTTAATATACTTTTGATTATCATTTATACATCATTTATCAGAGTTATACATATACAACAGAACAAATAAAATAATGCAGCAGACAGCATGATGCAAGGATAATAATAGTAATAGTATACCAAATCTTCGTCTTCGTCCTCGAGAATAGATCTTCAATAAGCTGAAAAACACAGGACTGACCCAAGCGTAATGAAAGGACAAAACACTCGAGTCAGGACTAAAATATCCTTATGAGTCAAATCGATCGTAAATATATATATGAGTGTGACGGCGTCAGAGATGTTTACGGGGTTTGACATCACCTATCCAGTGTCGATGTGCGTGCAATAACTCAAGAGATGTTATGGGATTTTCCATCTCTTAAGGATCCGTTAAACTATCTACTATGTAGTACAATACGCTATTATAATATGTCTATAGTAAAGTAAGCTATTAAAATAGCGTTAAGGCGTTACCCATATCCCCCTTAACACATTTTTTTGTATATTCCCACAGTCTATACAGTACTGTAATTCCTCCATAAACTGGAGGGCTATCAAAGGGCACTCCATAGGTATGGTACAAAACAAACTCGTAGAAGGTGCTCTAGGGCATGTGAACACGGCCCACGAGGAGATGTCAGGGTAGATATACCAATTGCACTCCCGGACTGGTGGTAATGCATAACAGCTACTACCGCCCACCTCGGACATACTCCCATATTAAAATCGAGAGGTGGCCACCAAATCAAATCCCAAAAGCAATAGAATGGTATCGAAGAAGTATGCCCAATAGGAGGAATTACCTCACATGGCCCAGTATAGCTCCTGATTTTAGTCACATCTAAGCTGACTCACGGGAGTCAGGGTCACGTCATACCATATAGAATTGTCGCCAACCCATCCTACTTCATTTCTGGAATATTAACTACGTACACAGTTGTTAAAGTGGTTTTCGCTATCGACAGAGAGTATGCCCATATCTGATCCCGGTCTCTTTAACAACCAATCGCTTATTACACACCGGATGGCTCTTTTACATTTTCAAAATCAATTTATAATTGATATCAAAATATCATATTCGCTTCAAAAATCAAATCCATTTCGAAATCATCATATCAACTCAAAATATGTAATTCCATTTCAAAATCATTTTCGCCTCAATATATCATTTCAATTTCAAAATCGTTTCGAATCTTAATTTAGGTTATAACTTCAATTTAACCAAATTCGTATTTAAATCCACGATTTAAATATAAACATTTCACCCTATTGGCCAGCTTGAATTTTAGAAGATAGTTTGAATGGTTTATAGTAGTTTAAATAATGAAATAGTTAAAATACTCTAAAATATTTAAAAATAGATTCAAAAATAGTTAAATAGATTAAATATAATTAAATAGGTTAAATGGTTTTTGAAATAGATTAAGTAGATTTAAAATAGATTAAAACAAGTTAACATGGTTTAAGATAGGTTAAAAATAATTTAATATAACTTATATAGGTTAAAATAGTTTAATATGACCAAAAAAAGTTTAAGTATTTAAAATGGTTTATATAGCAGAAAAATTTGGGAGAAACCAAAATGAAATAGCTTCAAAGTCAACCATTTTCATTCCAAGTTACCAATCTGAATCAAATTCAAATTTCCATTCAGTCTATTCAATCTCAATTTCAATTCAAATCAATTTCGATTTCAAATTCAAATTTATTCAATTCCATTTCCAAATCCAATTGCTTAAATTTCGATTTCAATTTATAACGATTTTCGAGCTCGATTTTTCAAAATATCAATTCAAAACATTTAAGTCAATTTATCCTTCAATATTCAGTTTTAAAATCCCAGTCTTCAATATAATTCAATTTCAAGCTCAATTTCGAAATGTCATTCTTATATCGTTGCTACTAAGAAATATTGAAAGTTCGAATAAAAGTCCAATCACTTTAAAAATAAATCAATGTACGAAATTCAATCATGTCCCGATTTTAAATTTTCAAAGTCTCAACTTCAATTATTTAACAATTTGTTTTAACCAAATTTTTTTCAACATTTCAGACTCAAATTCGCGATAAAAATTCGATTTCTATAAATTTATTTTTTTATTTATTTTAAATCAAAACATTTAAATAATTTCGAATCAAACACTTTAAAAATTATTTAATTTAACCAATCCGGTGTACGTATATAATTTTCTACCCTATGGTCAAGTAATCAGTTATTTCAATTTTCATTCAGGGATGGATATATAACATTTCAATCCAAATCACAGTGTCATAGGTACGTATCATTTCAACCTATTTCTTAAATTTATTCGAAATAATAAAATTTACAGTTTATATACTGTACATAATACACAGGGTGATAATAGGATATATATATAACAAATAAAAATCCAAACATTCAAATATCAACCAATAGCATCCATCGCAATCAATCATCCCAACAGACAATATAATTCACGGCAATTTCATACTTATTATTATCAGGTATTTACTGGCAATAAAATTTCAATTTCAGGTTTAACTGTCAATTTCAATTTATAACGGTTATTTCAAATGACAATCAAATTTATCAAACCACGACCAATAATTCATATCACTTCATAAGTTCAAATTTAACTAGCATAAAAATATTCTAGTACATTGTGAGCGTCATAAAACACTCACCTTGAGTTCAAAATTTTAAATCAAATCAAACAACTTCCGATTTAACCTAAAATTTTTATTTAGCTCCAATCGGGTTCAATCCAATTCCTATGCGTAGTATTCACAGATACGAGGGTAACGCAACCCGTTTCGTCAAATTCTAACATCGTATGGGAAAGATAAAATATTTTTAATAATAACGATCAATATAATTTTATAAATAAGCTTTATAACAAACTTTAACTAATATAACCTTATTAAAAGGCCCGGCCCGCTCAAGCTTCTTCCCTAAAACTTCCTGTAGCCATTGCCTGTGCACAAACCCCATGGCCGTGCATGCCTCTTTCACTGATACGAAGATAGACAACTCCATTCGACGAACCGATAATGCCATCGACCTTCTCTCCTGAATCTCCACCTCCTTGTACCATCAACTTCGAGCTCGACCACTCCCTCAGAATCATGACCCGAGCCCTACTGTATGCACGCGACCAGATCGCAACCCCCAAGCCGCCGTCGAGCTCCACAAAAATCTCGCCGATGATGCTCCCTTCCATGCCGAGTTCAAATACAAACTCCAATCGGCGAATCGATAATCGAATGGATAAAAATTCCAAACCCTAGCTATCCTTGCTCACGTTCGACCTCACTGTCGTTTTCCAAATCATAGCCATACCCTTCAAATTGCAAACCACTTCGAAGCTCGGGATGAAATTTGATTTTTAAAATTGGTTTCGTGATTTTTAATCGAGTATTGGAGGAGAAAGAAATTTTTGAAGTTTTGATTTATTTCCTCTTTACTGTTCTGCTCGACTGTTATATCGAAGAAGATGGAAAGAAGCATATTACAGAAGGAATATGCAGATCAAATCATAGGGTGGCTGATTGGATGGGATATACAGCTGTGATTGACTTAAAACAATTTAAAAATATTATTTAATGACAAATATCTCATTTAAAAGCAGCTTAAAATTTCGAATTCCTATCGAGGCATGCCGCTAGGCGTTCATAATGTTATACCCATATACCAGGCATAATGGAAAAGGTTTCGAGTCCTAATTCGATCGTATGGAGAAGATAGCTTTTTAAACCTAATTAAAATATTAAATTTTCGATATTTAGTTCACCGCATTTCTAACTCGTATGTCCAAACGATAAACCCAAACGCTACAAAATTTGAAATTCGATAATAATACATTATTACGGATCCAATGGAATTGGTTTTGTCCAATTCCGAGACTGTGCCTCGAAAGGCTATTTTTACTCGTCGATTATAATATAAAATTTTCAATTTCTAATTTTTCACTTTTTAATCCGATTTTAAATGTCGACAACCTTCATTGTTGTTTAAATAAACTCTACATCAACTTTCGGTTTCATTTTCAATCATATTATATTTAGAATTCCATTATTCAATTGTTTGCAATTTTAAATTTTAAACAATTTTGATTATTCAAAAATTCACTATCTTTTGAAATATATGAAAATGAACTTATAACTTAACCTTTAAAACAATTCAAATTTTAGAACAAGCGTTTCCATTAAACAGTTATTCAATTCCCGTTATTCAATTATTCAGTCAATTTCGAATATTAAATTTAAACAATTTAATTGTTCAATATTTGACAAATTTAAATATTGGATTTTTAAATGAATTTTACTTATCAATCAGTTACTTTATTTAAATCTACTAAATCCAGCATTATCATTTAATCCAACTATTGATTGTAAAGACATTCAATAAGTAGCATTATCCTTCAATACTCGTTTTTACTTAAATCTTCGAAATTAGTTTATTTCAAAATTTTACTTCTATCTAAATAGTTCACAATTATTATTCAACTTCAGTTATTGATCATGAAACCAGCTAATATATATAATTTCATTAGTTAACCCAATATTTACATTTGTTTTTTCCTTATATTCCCTTTGTAACCAAGTTATAACATTTGAGTCATTTCAATTGATTGGAATTTCATTCAATTCATTAATAATTAACTTAGATAAAAATTGTTGCAATTCATTCTAGTTATTATTATCATCTATAAATTACAAATTTTTAATTCTTCCAACATTAAACCATGAAATCTTATTGATTTAACTATTTTAATTATCGAAAATTTATGGGTCGTTACATAGTTCGTGGAATAGTAAATGGTCGAACTCCACTCATCTGTTCATTTATGTTCGTGTTCGCACTCTAGGGATAAATTTAGTCGATGGGTGATCGAATCGCACCCAATCTATGTTTATACTCTAGTCCGAACTCTGAGGACTTAGAGTTATTTCGCGGGTGGACGACTCACACCCGATTTATGTTTATACTCCAATCTGCACTCCGAGGACTTAGAGTTATTTTGCGGGTGCACGATTCACACCCGACTTATGTTTATACTCCAATCCGCACTCCGAGGACTTTGAGTTATTTTGGAGAGCAGTTGGATCATACTCTCCTTGGTTGATTAATTTTCCCCCAGGATCTGGGGTTCGATTTAGCGAGCGATCGGTTGTATCACGGTCGCTCTGACTTTATCACGGTACAACAGTTGGGCAGGAGTTATTCGATCATCAGGTCGTCGGCCACATTTATTCCTTATTGTGTATCCCATCCTTTGGATTGTGAATGAGAGTTGCTAAATGAACAAGTAGATTGAGGTCATCTTGTTTAATCCCATTAGGAGTTAGTATGATCGATTGATTTCAAACTCTGGGAGCATGTTCATACATATCAATAATCTAATTAGCATATAATGCAACAGCAAACATAAATATTGACGCAGCGGATTAAACAAAAACAAGGTAGATCGATGAACGTAGCAATCGGTGGATTGAGAAATACTGAAATGCCCAAATTCGTTGATCCGAAGATACCGAATTCTAGCTATCTCTGACACGTTGATCGCGCACGATACCGTGAGGAGAGATCTACAATTCTTCGAGCGTTGATCAAGCGCACTTGATTCCGCGAATTTGCTTCAACGATCGAAGATTCGAGCGCACTCGAATGTCGAAGGTGGAGATAGGAGATTACACTCGACAACCAATTTGGATGAAAGCACAAAGCTAACAAAAACGAAATTTTATTCAAATCAACTCAACTATTATAAATGGCACCACCGGCCTATTTATAGAAGTTACAACACACGTCACAGAAAATGTCCAACTCATAAGTCGTCTCCGACTTATCACACCACGACCTAAAATAGACGACTCAAAAGTAGACGACTTACCATAAGTCATTCACGACTTATCAGACTACAATACAACCGCCTCAGTCGACTTAACAAATGCGACATAGTACAAAACACATTACAACACATAGTATCACGACATACGACTTAAGTACAAACGACTCAACGTATTTATACAACACTGTTCGGCAAAACTCCCATGACATATGACTTAAAACTAACGACTTATCAATGCTACGAGTTAACAGATGTCGCGACTCAACAACAAACGACTTATCATTGCTACGAGTTAACAATCAGCGACTCAAGAGAAAAACTGCTGCATCATGTCACGCGACCTAACTAGGTCGTAGGTCGTACGCGACTTATCTTGGGTCATGAGCTCCCTTCTTTAGCATACTCGTTAGGTCGTAGACGACTTAAGCCTTCATTTTCCTGAGGTCGTAGACGACTTAAGCCTTCACTTTCCTTAGGTCGTAGACCGCTTGAGTTAAGTCGTAAACGACTTACGACTTTGCAACCACTTAACTTCTTCACAGAATTCGTAGCCTGGGTTGCATTGTTAGGTCGTAGCCCTTTATCTCTTGCCGTGTTAAGTCGTGGACGACTTATAGCCGCTTCGTTATGTCGTGGACGACTTATGCCTTTGACAATTATGGGTTGCGCTGAATCAAATATAAAGGAAGCCTGAAACTTTATTCATTAAAAGGAAAGGAATAACATAAACTGTCTTATTACACATTCAGATAATCAAATACCAAAGAAAATTATGAAAGTAAATACAACTGAAATGTAAAAGAAATAAAATAAGTGAAATATCATCGTAGATGTTCGCTATTCCACGCCCTTGGAAGTGTAATGCCATCAAAAGTCGCTAGCTTGAAAGTTCCATCTCCAAGCCTCTGTTTATTGACATATGGTCCTTCCCAGATTGGAAACATGTGCGATGGGTTAGGAAAATCCCGTTTCAGGATGAGGTCTCTAATTTCGAAGGTTTTAGGTCGAACTTAAGTGTTGTAATATCGGGTGACTCGATGTCGATGTGTAGCTGTCCTCAGATCGGCTTCTTCGCGCTTCTCATCTATAAAGTCAGGAGATTCCAAGAGGAGATCTTTATTGGTTTTGGGATCGTAGTAAGTCACTCGATGAGAAGGAACTACAAGCTTAACAGGAATAACGACTTCTAAACCATAAGCAAGGGCGTATGGAGTATGGCCAGTCGTGGACTTGTGGGTGGTCCTGTAAGCCCATAGTGCTGTAGGAAGTTCACCCACCTGCCTCTAGCCTTCTCCAAATGCTTCTTCAGAATGGACTTTATGATTTTATTTCCAGTTTCAACCTATCCATTTGCCTGAGGGTGAGCAACCGCTGTAAATCTCTTTTCAATACGACACCATCGATAAAAGTCTTTGAATTCAACACTGTCGAATTGACTGCCATTGTCTGTTATAATAGTTCGTAGAAGACCGAAGCGGGATATGATGTTACGGACAATAAAGTTGATTACTTTCTTGTTTGTGATCGTGGTTAAAGGTTCTTCTTCGGCCCATTTGGTGAAGTAATCCACTGCAACGATAACGTACTTTGCACCACCTTTAGAGATCGGTAAGGAAGCGATAATGTCTATAACCCACACGATAAACGGCCATGGGCTGACCATTTGCGTGATTTCTGTTGGCGGAGCTCTTGGAACTTTTGCATATATCTAGCATTTATCACATCGTCTTACATAATCAGTAGCATCTCGATTTGCGGTTGGCCAATAATACTCGTAATGGAGTATTTTCTTTACCAGAGTTTGCCCTCCAGTGTGGTCACCGCATTCCCCTTCATGAACTTCTCTTAGAACACATTTTATCTCATCATGAGCGACACATCGGATTAGAGGGACCGAGAAAACTTTTATGTACATAATTCCTTATTGCATAATATATCATGAATCTTTGCGAAGGACTTGTCGCTTTTCATTTCTTTTATCTAGTAGGACTCCGTGCAGTAAATAGTCTTTGGTCAGAGTCATCCATGATTCCCTTTAAGGCTTTGCTTCTAGTGTCTTGTCAATTTCCACCATGTTTATACTTGGGGTATTTAATACTTCAATCTAAACCATGCCCATCTACTGTACATTGTCGATACTATCAAACTTTGCCAATGAATCAGCCTCTCTATTTCGATATCGTAGAATATGCGAAATGTCATAGTACTAAAATTCCGTCAACAACTCTTGGACTTGGGTAAGGTATGGGGCAAGCCGTTGTCCCTTGGCCTGATAATCTCCCCTAACTTGATACACTAGCAACTGTTAATCGAAAAAGATTTCAAGAGATTTTATTCCAAGTTTTCTAGTGAGTTTAAGTCGAGCAATCAAAACTTCATATTTAGCTCGTTGTTTGTTGCTGAGAAATCAAGCTTCAATGCATAACAGATTAACCGATTTTCAGGAGTTAAAAGCACAATCCCAACTCCGAAACAATGATCGTTAGATGCTCTATCAGTATATGATTTCCACTTTATGGTAGGGATTTCGCTACCTTCTGGAGAATCATCCTGGACAGTAAACTCTTCTATAAAGTCTGCCAACGCCTGACCCTGGATAGCCCTCCGAGGGAGATAAGTATTGTCGAATTCACTAAGTTCAATATTCCACTTGAGCAACCTTCCATACGTCTCGGGTCACTGTAGGACCTATCGTAACGGCCGGTCGGTCTAAGTATTGATCGGAGGTGCCTAGAAGTACGCACGGAGCTTCCGTGATGCTAGTAGTAAGCAGTATGCTAATTTCTCTATTTTCGGGTAGTTCCTTTCAGCTCCCGTTAATCATTTTCTGATGTAATATACTAGCCTCTAGATCCGATTCTCCTCATGAAGCAATATGGCACTAATAGCGTGTGCCGATACAGCCAAATAAATGTACAACTCCTCATGATCCACCGGCTTTGACAAGATAGAGGGTCTCACCAAATGATTCACCAAAGCTTGAAATGTGTCTTTACAATCCTGCATCCATTCAAAGTTTCTTTTACCTTTCCTAATCAAATTGATAAGGAATGCATTTGTCGATAGCTCTAGAGATAAATCGGCATAAGGCAGCAACTTTCCCATTCAGACTCTGCACTTGTTTAATAGTTATCGGCACTTGGATATCACGGATAGCCTGAATCTTCTCGGAATTAGCTTCTATTCCATGAGCATTGAGAATAAAGCCCAAGAATTTCCCTGATGCAACACCAAAAGAACACTTCAAAGGATTGATTTTCATCTTATAGTGTCGGAGGATGTCAAACATTCCGCCAAGTCTCCAATGTGGTCGCTTGATCGTCGTGACTTCATGAGCATATCATCCACATGCACCTCCATTGTCTTTCCATTCTGATCTTTAAACATTCTGTTGACCAAACACTGATAAGTCGCCCCTGCATTCTTTAATCCAAACGGCATTACTACATAGTAGTACCATCCAACATCGGTAATGAAATCGATGTGCTCCTGATCGGGGATATGCATCCGGATTTGGTTATATCTCGAGTGTGCATCCATGAAACATAGCAATTCATGTCCTGCGGTTGAATCAACCAGCTGGTCAATCCTCGGAAGAGGAAAACTGTCTTTTGAACACGCCTTGTTCAGATCTGAATAATCAATGCACGTCTCCATTGCCCATTCGCTTTCTTCACAAGTACAGGATTAAATACTCAATTAGGGTAGAGGGCATCGTGGATAAACCCGTTGTCTTTCAATTTATCCACCTCCTCTTTGAGAGCTGCAGGTATCTCTAGATCCATGCCGCGCCTTTTTTGCTCCATCGGTACATACCGTGGGTCGATATTCAATGCATGGCTCACAATAGCAGGCGAGATCCCACACATGTCAAAGTGAGTCTAAGCGAACACATCTAGATTCGCTCGGAGAAAGCCATCAAGTTCCTTCATCATCTAGGGGCTGAGTTGTAATCCAATCTTTAGGACTCGTGATGGGTCATCATGGCTGACCGTAATATCAATTGTCAACTCAACCGGTGTAGCCTTGGTCTCTTGGGCTCTTCTTCGTCATATCTTGGATCTATATCTCTATAGAACCGACTGTGATGCCCGAGCCAAGGCTCGGGCGCTATTTGTCAATCTTCGGTAGCTTGGATGCAGACACTCTTGTCCACACCCTTACCTTTTTCTTTGCGCTGAGCTTCCCTCAACTCAGCTACATAACAGGCACGTCCAGTGGCTTGATCGCCATGAACAACACCTACACCATTATCCATCAGAAACTTCAAAGTCAAACACCATGGGGCAAGAGCTGCTTGGAATTTGAATACGGCCGGTCGACCTAGAAAAACATTGTATGGAGAGTCAACATCCAAAACAATAAACGGCAAGATCCGCACTCTCCTTCGTTCACCTTCCCCCAATTCAACAGGTAATTCCATATAATCAACAGCTTCAATTGCAACGCCATCAAAACCATGTATGCGAGCTTTAGATGGTTTTAAATCTTTGGCTTTCATCCTTATCTGATCGCAATCTTTTTTGAAGATTATATTCACCGAACTTCCATAATCAATCAAAATCCTTCTCACAAAAGCAGGACCAATCATGGCTGAAATGACCACTGGGTCGATTGTTGGAGCCTCTACCTTATCTGCATCTCTGTTCCTAAGTATAATATCATCCGCTATCGTACGTTGCTATTTCGCTAGAGCTCCGTCTTCCATATTCAAACAACATTCAAAATACACATGCCTAATCATACTAGCATAGCGCTCCATCTCTTGCCAACTCTTATCCAACGGGTACGGTCCTCCGACTATCATATTTATCACCAGTCTTCCACCAGTCCATGCAAGCTCCTCAACCCAACGCAGAGCTTGTCCTCGGTTGGGGTCAGATGTCCCCTACCCGCCATCCTGCGGGGTTTTCAGAAACTGTTGCAATTTCCTTTCTCGAATTAGCTTTTCTATAACATCTGGGGATGCCTACATTCATTTGTGTTGTGTCCATAACACTCATGAAACCGATAGTATTTCTCAGTTTGTTTCTGCTTCTCTGTTGATTCTTTTGGAGGCGACTTCCTATACTGCATGGTATTGCAAGTGGATAGATGGATATTCTCCAATTCAACGGCGTGTAATTATTATACATTGGAATCTTGGGCTTCAATCATCCAGAATCCCTCTTTTGCTCTCGATTCCTATCTCCGCCTCTCTTTTGCTGATTTGTTTATTCTGGACATTCACTTGGACTTTCTAAGAAATATCATCAGACTGTATTATTGTAATGTTACTCTATACTCCTTCTCTACATGGTCCCACAATGTTCTTTTTTCGGGTGGATCTAGCTTCCTCTTTCTCAAAAATCGAGCCGCCTTTGCGTAAAAGCGCTCCAATTTTGCGGGCGGCTTACCAGCTAGCCAATCGCTAAAATTAGACTATGGATCAATCCCTCTCATCACGGCCATGAGTATCGCGTGATCCTTCTGATTACTGACCTCCGTAATAGCTGTATGAAATCTCTCCAAATAATCTTTCGATGACTCACCTAGAGCCTAGATCACGTTGGATAAGGACATCAAGTCTTTAGGATGAGTAGCATGCATCTGGAATTGCTCCACAAACTTAGTTGCCAACTTATCGAATCTAGAAATTGATCACGGGGGTAGTCTTGTGAACCACATCGTCATGTTTCTAGAAAGAGTTATGGGAAAGCATATGCACTTGGTTACATTATCGACTCACGCAGAATCCATCAACCATTTGTACCTCATAATATGCTGCCTGGGGTCGGCTTTTCCCTTGTAGGTAGGCATTGATGGCATGTTGAACCTCCTTGGGTATTTTGTGTGTAGAACATTATCAGTGAATGGGGTATAGCTTCTCGAGATTCCCCAATCATCATTAGTCAAGCCTTGACTCTCTCTCGCTAACTGTCTGACCATTGCTGATAAGTCCGGCGTTTGGATGATTGGTGCCAATCGGTGGTCGTGCTCCACCTCACCTGAATGGTACGATCGATGTCTATGGGCTGTTTCACGCCTTCTTGGTTCACCATCTTCCCAGTATGCATCTTGTACATTCATCTCGTCATCATTCCTGGGGGGTAACTAGTCAGCATTTTATAGAACTCTATCATCCAAACCTGCAGAAATAGTTCCAACATGATTCCCCAAGTGTGTGAGGGGGAATCCCTTTTCTGGAGGAGGGATCGGTACCAATCCCTAGGGTGGGATCCGTAACTATCGATCCTGGCAAATCGCGATGGTCTTTCAGGTGACGCTCTGAAGTTTCTGCATGATTTTCTTCAATTATGTGACGCTAATGCCTATGATATTCATCCGATGAGCTCGAACTTTCCGATGCTAAGTAAGGAGTAGGGTCCCTGCTAGCTTTCCCACGCTGCTGTTGAGTAATTTGGTTCATCAAGTTAATATTAGTTTGAATTTCCCGATTTAGTTGTCGATGGCTTTCCATCAATTCTCTCATTAGATTATGAAATTCAGCTCTGATAATAGAATCAGTGGGATTCTGAATTTCAACCGGATCAGCATTCTCATTTGTTGGTTGATTGTCTGGGTCTCCCTGCTGAATGCTAGCAGTCTCATTTCCATCCACGTTCTAAGAAGTAGATCTAGTATGTCTCACCATTATCAATCTCCTTGCTTAGATTTCAGCAAATTTAAATAGTATAGGCAACTTTATGAAGATAACTACGGATCTCCTTCGGGGGATTTATCCAATCCAGTAGCAACAAAGGAATCCTAGCAAGTTGAGAATCAACTTCTCAGTGAAAGCACCAAAATGTTTGCAACCAAATTGGTCACAAACACCCAAGAACAGATTTTTGTAGAGAAGTAAGTGAAGAAAATAAAATTAAAATGAGGAAAAGACTAAGCTAACAACAAATAAAAAGCAATAGCCAGAAACATAGAGATTTATAGTGGTTCGGCGTTATATGCCTATGTCCACTTTGAAGATTCTTTATTGATTACTTATAAATCTGATTTCAGCACTTGAGAATAGAGAACACTTTATTACAATAAAGTTTTAAGTAACAAGCAGCGTAAAGATCCCTAGAATGACCCATTAGGCTATTATTTATAGGTTAAGACAACCACCAATCTCTCTGAAACTTCGGTTATAGGACCTTGTAACCCACATGGGCCCACCAGAGGGGTCGCTAGGCCCAAATCCCAATGAAGAGGGATTGGTACCGATCCTTTCATTGTTTGATTTTTGGGCAGCGATCCATGTGGTGGCTTATGCATGCTAAAATATGTTGGCCCTTCAAATCTTATGTCATTTGGACCAAAGGAACTCATGTTATTGATTGTTCTTTTATTTAACTCTACTTTTAAACTGCTTTCTACCGAACCCTCTAAAGGGTTGTATACCATCCCCCTAGTTTTTCCTATTTGATGTGTGATCCCTAGGGTAGGCTTCCTAGGGTCCATATACCTTGTTCTCCAAATTCCATATGCTTTGGACATGTGGATCTCGAGATAATGATCGTTGTATGCAAGAATACCCTTGGACTTTGATGTATGCCGACCCCTATTCAATGAAGCTTGCTGACCCATATTTTCCAACAAAGCATGTCAATCCCTCTCTTATGGGCCGAAGTATGTCGATCCATCCTCTTTTAAATATATCGAGCCATTCTTCATGAGCTGAAGCTTGCCGATCCCTCTCAAGGAGCCAATCGATATCAATCCCTTCCATTTACTAAGCTATATTCCACTTTAAGCATTTACATTGTTTATCTACCAATTCCATTCAATTCTGACTTCATATAACCATCTGTACTTGACTTCCGTGTCCCACAATCATTGCTCCGGAATCATGGGCCTTGATAGCAGTAGGATCTAACTCGTGCAATCAGTTTAATATAGCCGGGCTAGAATGTCGGGTAACATTATATCTCTCTAATCTACTCATTTAAGAGTACCCAAGATGATAAGAAGCAAAGCAAATAACATTAGGTTACACATAAGTTTGGTATGAGCATTCTATGATCTTAAAATAGATATAAAAGGTGATATACCATAAGTGGGAACATATGGTATGAAGAATCATACCTAACCTATATTTGCATCCAAAGCGTTATTACATAACTAAGATATATACTAATATACTATCATCATATAGGTATACTCTACTCGAAGCACAGTATGGGGTGTCTAGGTATTTATCATTAAAAATACCTAAATCACATAACATCCATAGCAAACCATAACAAATACAGCAACCATCAAACAATCCCATATCAATCATTTAAGTGCATTGGATATATGATAACTCGTATGACCACATCAACGAGCAAAGACCACTCAACGTCTTAGTTCCTCAACGCTCGAATTTACACCACTTTGAAGGCCAGGAAACTTGACCTACAATCAAAAGGTCCAAAGTGCAAAGACCATAACGAAAAATCCAAGATACGATAAATCCAAGTGAGAATCTACATATCCATATGCTTTAGGAGTATATATCGAAACCTCTAAGTTACCAGCAATCCCTTAGCACATGTCCCCATAGTAGAACACATCATACATTCTATATCACAAGTTATCATCATAAAACTTGCCTTCTTGGCCCATTGCCAAATACTATGACCACTTTCCTTTTATAGTGTTTCCATCTAAATAGCTCACATCATCGATTCATCAAAGTTCGGATCATCTCTGGCCATCCTTAAAAGTCATATTTTTTCCACATGTCATTCCTGAGGCAAGCCCATCAAATCCCCGAGTCATACTCAAAGCAAGCTTCAGGTTTCTTCCCAAACCATATGCTATTTTGACTTGTGATCGATCATGTACACTTCCCAAGACATGCTCTCCAACATACCCAAAAATGCATTGATCGATAGCAACCCATCTAGTTTGGTAATTAGCCAAATTGGCTAAGCACAAACGTCTTGCTTCTTCCCTTAGGTGTCCCAAATTTGTTTCCATGTAGCAAGTGTAATAACCCGCACCTTCCAACACACCGATCAAAGCCTAGGGTGACTTTTGGACTTGCGTCATGCCAAGAAATATGAGCTGTTGGGTTTTTAAAACATTACATAGCATAATTATAAGAGTAAACTCTAATATTTTCAACACTTTCAGATCTCACAGTAGAAGGAATTAAAAATATAAGTACAGATAATAGACATTTCAAAAAAAACAGTCTCCAAAATACTTATTTTACGTATACACTATTTCCAAAGTACAATATAAGCTTGGCAAACATTTAATACAATAGGTAACTACATAGGAACCAATGAATAATATGAGAACTCCAACTTTGAGCTCCTTTCTCCTTGTACTATGCCCAATGATAGGCTAACCCGTTATCCTATGGCGAAGGGAAATGAAAAGGAGGGAGTGGGTCAGACAAACGTTTGGTGAATGAGTACAAGTTTAACGTACGATGATCATGTGCAGTTAACTTTAAATCTACTCTAAATAACTAAGGGCGTGCTACAAGTGTCTGTGAATTCCTAAAGTCCATTGCCTAAGGGTTCTTATCTAATACAAGGATCGAACTACGGATCGAATCCCACAATAAAGATCTGTCAACACTCCTAGAGCTACCCAAATAAGGAAATATCACAATAGGCTAATGTGGAAATAAATTTCCACTAATATCATCGCTATTAGTTACTATAGGAACTACTCCCCACTACTGTCACCACATAATTCTAATGTGGAAACTACTCCCCACTAATATCACCGCCACTAGGCTATTGGGGAACTGATTTTTTCCTTAACTATTACTACACATAACCCAACTTCGCATCGAGGGGAACTCACAATGCCGACTCACCGAAATGTCTCATCATGCACATCCATATCCACCTTTCGACTGTAGTTTATGCCTCTTATTGCACGCATCGGGATCCTCTATTCAAATCGTATCACATCGTTTCAGTATCCGTGCATACTGAGACTCGCGTTATGTCAGGCCACACTTCATCAGCATCCTTGTTAATGTTGTGTGTTCACCGTGGAACTTCCCATGAGTGCCATTTTCGATAAAATTCATCCTCAATCGAATAATCGACCCCCAATTGATAAATAATATTTACCCAACACCCAACGACCTAGCGTCCTCTCAGAGGGAACTAGCTTCCCTACTATCTCTAGCATAAGTATTTAGCCCCAAAATAGGATCACACAACAATTTACAACTTATATAATATTTTTTATAAATTATATAATTTTTATTATTAAACTTGGGCCTTGGGCGGAGGTTTTGATTCTGCATTTTACATATTACCTAATCGACCGCTAACCCTAACCGGTCGATTGTTGGGGATGAGTGGTCGACCGGTCGTAGGTTAAAATTTAGGCTTTGTTCGCGAGCGTATTTTCTAAGAGCTTTTAGAATGAATTGGGTACCAAGCTGAAGATGAGTACCGCTTACCATCCGCAAACTGATGGGTAAATGGAAAGGGTTATAAGGTACTCAAAGATTTGTTGAGAGCTTGTGTATTAGAATTCGGAGGTTCATGGGAAGATCATTTTGCACTTAGTTGATTTTTCCTATAATAATATTTATCAGACTAGCATAGAAATGATACCTTTCGAAGCACTTTACAGAAAGGCCATGGAAATCACCTGCATGTTGGCTGGAGACAGGTGATGGACCAATACTTGGTCCAAATTTGGTGAGAGAAGCAACTGAAAAGATTAAGTTAATCTAAGCAAGGATGAAGGAAGCTAAATCAAGGTAGAAAAGTTACATAGAAGGCGCAAGGATTTGGTATTCTCAGTTGGAGATTTTGTTTTCGTAAAGGTATCACTTGTGAAGGGTGTTGAAAGATTTGGGAAGACGGGAAAATTGGCATTTGATATGTTGGTATGTTTCTTATCATTAAGAGAATCGAGAAACTTGCTTATCGTATCAAATTACTAAGAACTTTGGTAGGAGTACATAATGTTTTCCACGTATATCATCAAAGGAAGTGTTTGCGTATCCAAAGACTACTATAGGCCAACGTTTGGAAGATTTATGTAACGACCCAAATTTTGATTAACATTATTTAGGACATTTAATTAGTTAAATTAAATGAAATAATGAAATTGTTAGGGGATTGAGATTTTTATAATAAGGCGAGCTGTGCCTAGTTGAACTAATAAACAAAATGGAATTTAAAATGAAATAGGTTGGGGAATTAGATAAGGGAAAAATAGGAATAAGTCTTATTCTTATACCCTAAACCATCACACCACTTCATTTTACACGTTCACAATCAAAAATCAAATTTTAGAGGATGGCCACCATTAGACAAAGCTAGAAGAAGAAAAGCTAAAGATCAAAAGGAAGATTAATCAAATCCATTCTAAAATCTCAACTCCTTAACAACAAACCAAAAGGTGAATAATAGGTTACATCTCTTGTATTTATTAGTTTCAGTTTTAGATTGGAATCCAAATTATTTTGCAAATGTTTTGCCATGTTTTTTATTGTTAAAAGGGATATATATGCTTGTTGATGGTTTATGTTATTTCATATAGATTTTATAATATGTTTTAATCTGAAAACCCTATTAGATGACATCCAAATGCCTTGCGATTTTGTGATAAGGTCATAAATAATATTTTAGAGATGGGTTTCAAATTTCATAATTTTATGAATTAATGTGGATTTATTATTAATTTTCTAGTGAAGAAAATAGTTAATTAGGTTTAAAATTAAATACGGCTAATTTATATTGACTTTGGGTCAGAATTAATATATGTTAGAAAACATATTAAAAATGATTTATGGGAATTTTGTAGAATTTTCCTGAGTATTTTAATAAGTATATAAAATTATTTAAGGTATGGGACATAAATGTTTTATATATTTATATAAGGAGAAGGGGCATTTTGTAAATCTTTTAAATTAATTACTTCTGAAATTTTGGTAGCACTTTGAGAAAAGTATTTGTAAAAGAAATTAGCAACCAATCATATGTTGACAAACAAAGCAGGTTAGTTGAAAAGAATTAATTTTTAAAGTTAAAATTCAGTTTTAACCATACTTTTGCTGTTTCACCACTTTCGGCACCTACCTTTCGACTAAGTACTTCCACCTCCATCTACATCAAAACCAATGTGCATAGCATCAAAGACTTAGAACATAGTGAATTGGACATAGGCGAAAGGTACTGGGTCGAAATAGGGGGTTCCGAAATGGTCGAAACCTTACTTTGCTTTTGAAAAGAATGCTTTCAACTTAGATAGCTTTCGACTTGGTCAAATGGTTTTAAAGAATGATTTCAAAAGAGGTTGTGCCTTTGTTTTATAAAGAAGCTTTCGAAGGAGTCGAAACCCCTAGCTGCCGCATCTTACCTTTCGAAGCAATGCTTTTGAAAGGGTTTCTTTATTTTAAAACCTAAGCCGCTTCTCCAATGCTTTCGAAGGGATTGGTTTCGACACCATCCACTTCTTTTACTTAGGAAATTGCTTTAGAAAGAGTGCTTTCGACTTAGTTGTTTTAAGACCCTTTGTTCTATTGAAAGTTAAATCCAAAGGTTTCGAAAGGAATGGTTCAAAAGGTTGTTCCATATGTTTTTAATTGAACCCAATGCTTTCGAAAGGTTTGATTTATGTAAATGACTTAATGCTTTCGAAAGGTTTAAGATAAAGGTTTTGAAGGGGTGGTTCCCCAATGTTTTCGAAAGGTTTTAAATGGAAGGTTTCCAATGGTTTCGAAAGGCAGTGTTTAAAGTGTTTTGAAAGGAAGATGTCTAAGGTTTTATAAAGCTTTCAAAAGAGATGATTTAAATGTTTTCGAAAGGTTTAATGTAAATGGTTTCGAAAGGGGTACTTTCAATGGTTTCGAAAGGGGTACTTTCAATGGTTTTGAATGTTTTCATCAACAATCTTTTATGTAAAGTATATATAACATAGCAAAGTGATTTGAGTAAAGCATAGAGTATATTTTCCTTGTTTAAGTATGATTTAAAGGGTTAAATCAATTTGAAAGAAATGTTTTCAAGGAAAATTTTAAGGGTAGATTATCCTATGTAAAATGACTCAGATATTAGAATACCGGATGGGAGTGGCATGGGGTCGTGCCCTATACTTTAGCTAGTAGCCCCTAGCTAATATAAGTCCAAAATTCCATTGTTTAGGTCTCTTTCACAGCTAACACTAAAATGATGTTACACACAAAAAGGAATATACAGAGTAGAGATGGGTTATTGGTGAGCCCGCAAAACCATTAGGATCAGTTGACTCTGGGAGAAGTAAGTTAGGGACATACCGTCCAGAAGAGTATCTAACAGAAGTTAGATTGTTTGTTTACTTTGTCTGGTAGGCTCGAGTCAGCAAAAGGTTACTAGTAAGCCAAACAAAACTATAATGTTCAGACAGATAGTCCATTTATTACCTGATTTGTATGCATACATGATATTGCTGTTATAGTTTTAACCGGTTTGGTTGCAGGTTTTGATTTGCAAAAGATAATGTTTTAAAACGATATTAGTGAGGGGAAACCCATTCTGCTAATCGGCGTGGTCCCACTTAATATCGGATAACCGAGATGTATAGTATCATTCACACCAGGCTTTATGTTTGACTCAAAGTTTATTTTTTCCCCCTTAAACTCTCGGGTGCTCAAAATTGATTTGAGTAGGCTGAGGGTTGAGGATTTTCAGGTTTTAGTAGGTGGACGAATAAAGCTTCCGGAGACAAGCAGGAGGCTGATGCTAGCTATTTAGGAGTTGTTATGTTTTATTTCCGCTGTGTTGTAGTAAGTTTGATATGACTATTTAGTACTCTGTTCATCCAAGGGGCATCTTCATATATTGCTCTTGGCGTATCTATATAATAATTATATTTGATCTGAAGTTGGGAAATGATTGGGATTATGTAATTACATATGAAACATGTTTTGTGAAATGTAACAAGAAAAGTTGTTTTTGAATCTGTGATTTTGTTTCATATTCATGTGATTCTGATATTATGGATATATTTTGTCGCCGGAAGTTAATACTATAGATGACTGCAGCATCTGTAGCGCTTAGCTTTGGGGCTTAAGATAGGGGATGTTACAACTTGGTATTAGAGCAAAGGTTTATGAAAAACATTAACCTTAAAATGATTTTGAAAACATAATCCTAAGAACTTAGAGAAAAGATCGGGGTATGAGATAACGCTATAGTAACGTACTTGTATTTGCTATATATAAGTATACATTTTAGCTCTATTCTCCAATCTCTCTTAGGATATTCTCCTATATCTTATGAAGGCTTGAATGCAAATATGGACGCTAGAAGTGGATGGGTTAACCTTGGAGGGGGAAGCACCACAACTAATGGAAATGCTAGACCAAATACCAGGAGGAACCCAGGTCAAGCACAAGCTGAAAATGTGGGTGCTGGAGTTCTGCAAGTTGACATGGGAGCAATGTATCAGCTCTTTGTCAACATGACGCAAGCAGGAGTTGCTGCTAGAGTAGTTGGAGGAGGAAATCAAGAAGCTCTGGTGGTCAACCACTAAGATGTTTTAAGTAAAGATTATGCTCGGTTGGGAGGAAAATCGTTTATTGGTACTGAAGACGCAATCGAAGTGGAGAACTGGTTGCTTCATTGCAAGAGGATTATTGTTGATCTAGGGCTCAATGATGAGCAGAAGAGAAGACTTGCTTCTAGACAGTTGCCAGGAGCAATGTTGTACTGGTGGAATAATGTTACGTTCGGATTAACGAAGAGATGATGGCATGTGCTGAATTCAAAAGGAGATTTGAGGAGAGATTTATGTCGGAGATCGTTAAGTCTACTCTACTCAGGAAGTTTGCTGAGTTGGAGCAGGGAGACATAACTGTGCTGGAGTATGCAACGAGATTTGAGGAGCTAGCAAGAAATGCTATGCTACAGTTGATATTGTGATTAAGAGAAATGAGAAATTCATCAAGGGGTTGAAGCCTGAGCTTGCTTAGGCCACATTACCGCATCTTAGAGACCCATGTGATGTTGTAGTGGAAATGGCTTTGAGACATAAGGAGATGCTTGCTTTTGTGGAAAGGAATAAGGCAAAGGAGGTTCAAGTAGTGTAGAGTCAGAAAAGGAAGTTTTGCACAATAAAGGAGCTCAGAAGGGAGGAGCTGGTAAGAAAGGGAAGGCGGGGGTTGTCTCCTATAAATGTGACAAGAAAAGGCATTTTGCAAATGAATGTCGCTCGGGTGATGGGAAGAAGGTGATCGGGAAGAAGAATATTAGATGCTTCAACTGCGATCAAATTGGTCATTATAAGAACCAATGCAAGGAGCCAGCCAAGGATGGGAAGGGCAAAGTGTTTGCATTGGAGCCAACTACCTCGAGGCCAACAGTAGAGGAAAAGGGAAAGGCCGTGTTGGGAGGTACGCTTAGGATTCATGGTATGTCAGTTAGCGTTTTATTTGATATCGGTGCATTGCATTCTTTTATATCTCATTGTTTGGTAGATAAGCTTAGCCTAGAACCCTCATACTTAGTTACTTCCTTAAGGGTTGCAAATCTGATAGGAGGGTATCCGACACTTGGGATGAAGTGTGACCACCTAGATATTGAATTGTTAGGTCATACCTTTGATTGCAGTTTGCATGTGTTTGATTTCGTAGGGTTCGTAATTATTTTGGATACAGATTGGTTAAGTAAATACGATGCAAGGATGATTTGCCATGATAGGAAAATATCACTTAGACACACTGACTGTAGTGATCGAATTATATACACCGTAGAAAACTCTAGTTTTGAGGTTAATGCTTTGTTGAGCGTTGTGGAGGTAGAAAACGAGTTGAATCGCATTTTCGTTGTTAGAGAATTCGTAGAGGTCTTTGAACCTGTAGTAGGACTGCCACCGAAATGAGCCCTTGAGTTTCAGATAGATTTACTACCTAGAGATGAACTAGTAAGTAGATCGTCAAGCAGAATGACAACTACCGAGATGAAGGAGCTAAAGGTGCAGTTGGTGGATTTGGAAGGCATGAATTTTATCAGACCTAGCAGTTTGCCTTGGGGAGCAGCCGTAGTGTTTGCCAAGAAGCTGGAAGGATCGTTAAGGTTGTGTATCGATTATCGTAAATTGAATGAGAAGACGATAAAGAATCGATATCCATTACCCAGAATTGACGATTTGTTCGATCAGTTGAATGGAGCCAAGGTATTTTCTCAGTTGGATTTAGCGACAGGGTTCCATCAGCTTAGAGAGGTAGAGGATAGTATTCCTTTTAAGCCGTTTAGAACCATATATGGATCATACGAATGGTTAGTAATGCCGTTCGGACTAACTAATCTGCCAACATTCTTTGTAGATTTGATGAACCGAGTTTTTTGAGAGCACTTGGATAGGTTTGTGTTGGTTTTCATAGATGATATTTTGATATACTCTAAGGATGAAAGTGAGCATGAAGTTCATCTTAGAGTCTTCCTTGAGACGTTGAGGTAGCATCAGTTGAAGGCGAAGTTTTCGAAGTGTCATTTCTGGAAGAAGGAAGTGAAGTTTCTTGGTCATGCAGTCTTAAAGAAAGGGTTGTCTGTAGATCCGACTAAGATCGAGGCAGTGAATAATTGGAAGAGACCCGAGACATTGACTGAGATAAAGAGTTTTCTTGGATTAGCTGGGTATTATCGAAGTTTCATTAAGGATTTTTCGCGGATAGCAACACCGATGACCAAGCTAACGTGAAAGAATGTGAAGTTTGTTTGGACCGATTAGTGTGAGGAGGCATTCCAAAAGCTGAAACACTTATTGACTAATGCACATGTGTTAGTTGTTCCAAAAGGGAATCAGAATTTAGTGGTATATACAGATGCATGTGGAACAGGGTTAGGAGCTATGTTAATGCAAAGAGGTAAAGTGATTGCCTATGCTTCTCGACAGCTTAGACCACATGAGGTTAGGTACCCAACTCATGGTTTGGAATTAGCTGCGGTGATTTTGTGTTGATGGTGTGCAGAAATTATCTTTTGGGAGAAAGATTCGAGTTGCACACGGATCATAAGTCGATGAAGTATTTATTCTCTCAGAAGGAGTTGAACATGAGATAGCAGAGGTGGTTAGAGTTTATAGCCGCTTATGATTTTGGTATTGAGTACACGCCAGGGAAAGGCAACAAGGTTGCAGATGCACTTAGCAGAAAACATCAGAATGCAGTGTGGGCGATGATAGCTGATTGGAAAGATTTAGAAGAGTTGACGACATGTAGAGTGCAGTAGAGATCTGAAGCTAAATCTAGTAAGGAGACTGCTATGTTGTCATGTTTAGAAGTTCGAACGGTGATGATTGAAAGGATTAAGCAGAAGGAGGATCCATTATCAGTTGAACAGATCAGAAAGTTAAGGGATGGAACAGAGAGCGATGACTTGAAATATTTCGAACTTGACCAGCATGGATGGTTGAGGAAGAAAAAAAGATTATGTGTTTCGAATGTGGGAGACATTAGGAAGGAAGTTTTAGGAGAATGCCATCGTTCGAAGTTCACTATTCATTTTGGAGGAACTAAGATGTATCAGGACATGAAGAGAAGTTTCTTCTGGGAAGGTATGAAGAGAGATGTAGGCTTATGCGTGAAGCAGTGTTTGAACTGCCAATAGGTAAAAGCCGAACATCAGAAACCAAGTGGGTTACTTCAGCCTTTAGATATTCCCGTATGGAAATGGGATTCTATCTCAATGGATTTTATAGACACGTTGCCTAGTTCTAATAGAAGAAACGAAAGCATATGGGTCATAGTGGATAGGTTAACAAAGAGTGCCCATTTCATTCCAGTTAAGTCAACCAGGATGGCACCAGTTTTGACTAAGTTGTTTATGAAGAATATAGTTAGAGTGCATGGAATTCCTAGTAGTATAGTAAGTGATAGAGATTCCTTATTCACTAGCGAGTTTTGGAAGAGTCTAGAGGATACTTTAGGTACCAAGTTCAAAATAAGTACCGCTTACCGTCCACGAACCTATGGGCAAACAGAAAGAGTTAACAAAGTCTTGGAAGATTTTTTAAGAGGTTTTGTGCTAGATATTAGTGGACCATGGAAAGACCATCTAGACTTAGTCGAGTTTTCGTATAACAATAGTTATTAGGCTAGTATAGGAATGGCACCGTTTGAAGCTTTGTATGGAAGGCCATGCAAATCTCCAGTTTGTTGGTTAGAGACCGGGGATAGGTTGGTTCTTGGTCCGGATTTAGTTAGAGAAGCTACAGAAAAGATTGAGTTGATTTGAGCTAGAATGAAGGAAGCTCAGTCTAGGCAGAAGAGTTATGCTGATAGAAGACGGAAGGACTTAGAGTTCTCAGTTGAGATCATGTTTTCGTCAAGGTATCATCATTGAAAGGTGTAATTCGATCTGGGAAATCTAGGAAATTAGCACCGCGATTTGTAGAACCGTTTTCTATTGTAGAGAGGATCGGGAAACTCACATATAGAGTGGAGTTACCAAATAGTTTGGCGGGACTCCACGATGTTTTTCGTATTTCTCATCTAAGGAAGTGTATTTGAGATCCGGAGACTACTATAGCACCGACTATGTTAGAGGACTTAGTAATAGAACCGAACTTGAATATAGTTAGGAAGTCAGTTTGTATAGTCACGGAAGATGAGAAGAGGCTAAGGAACAAGGCAATCAGATTAGTTAAGGTTCAGTGGAGCGATGATGAGAGAGATTGTACTTGGGAGACTGAGAGCAGGATTTGAGACATGTATCCTAATTTGTTTCATGGTATGTTTTACCTTTATGACTGATTTGTTGTGTACCTTATCGAAATTTATATGACGAAATTCTTTAAAGAGGGGAGTCTGTAACGACTCAAATTTTGATTAACATTATTTAGCACATTTAATTAGTTAAATTAAATGAAATAATGGAATGGTTAGGGGATTGAGATTTGTATAATAAAGGGGAGTCGTGCCTAGTTGAACTAATAAACTAAATTGAATTTAAAATGAAATAGGTTGGGGAATTAGATAAGGGAAAAATAGGAATAAGTCTTATTCTTATACCTAAACACTCACACCACTTTATTTTACACGTTCACAATCAAAAATCAAATATTAGAGGCCGGCCACCATTAGACAAAGTTAGAAGAAGAAAAGCTAAAGATCAAGAGGAAGATTAATCTAATCCATTCTCAAATCTCAACTCCTTAACAACAAAGCAAAAGGTAAATAATAGGTTACATCTCATGTATTTTTTTTTTGTTTTAGAATGGAATCTGAATTATTTTGCAAATATTTTGCCATGTTTTTTATTGTTAAAGGGATATATATGTTGGTTGATGGTTTATGCTATTTCATATAAATTTTGTGATAAGTTTTAATGTGAAAACCCAATTAGATGACATCGAAATGCCTTGATATTTTGAGATAAGGTTAGAAATAATATTTTAGAGATAGGTTTCAAATTTCATAATTTTCTGAATTAATATGGATTTATTATTAATTTTCTAGTGAAGAAAATGGTTAATTGGGTTTAAAATTAAATACGGTTAATTTATATTGTCTTTGGGTCCAAAATTAATATATGTTAGAAAACATATTAAAATTGATTTATGGGAATTTTTGTAGAGTTAACCTAAGTATTTTAATAAGTATATAAAATTATTTAAGGTATGGGACTTAAATGTTTACACATTTATAAAAGGAGAAGGGCATTTTGTAAATCTTTTAAATTAATTACTTCTGTAATTTCGACAGCACTTTTAGAAAAGAATTTGGAAAAGAAATTAGCAACCAATCATATGTTGACAAACAAAGCAAGTTAGTTGAAAATAATAACTTTTTAAAGTTAAAATTCAATTTTAACCATACTTTTGTTGTTTCGTCACTTTCGGCACCTACCTTCCGACTAAGTACTTCCACCTCCATCTACATCGAAACCAATATGCATGGTATCAAAGACTTGGTACATAGTGAATTGAACATAGGCGAAAGGTACTAGGTTGAAATAGGGGGTTTCGAAGGGGTCGAAACCTTACTTTGCTTTTAAAAAAAGGGGAATGCGCTTTCTTTGCTTTCAAAAAGAATGCTTTCTACTTAGATGGCTATCGACTTAGTCAAATGGTTTTAAAGAATGGTTTCGAAAGAGGTTGCGCCTTTGTTTTATAAAGAAGCTTTCGAGGGGGTCGAACCCCCTAGCTGTCGCACCTTACCTTTCGAAGCATTGCTTGCGAATGGGTTTCTTTTTTTTAAAACCTAACCCACTTCTCCAATGCTTTCGAAGGGATTGGTTTTGACACCATCCACTTCTTTTACTTTGGAAATAGCTTTGGAAAGAGTGCTTTCGACTTAGTTGTTTTAAGACCCTTTGTTATGTTGAAAGTTAAACCCAAAGGTTTCGAAAGGAATGGTTTTGAATGGTTTCGAAAGGTTGTTCCACATGTTTTTAATTGAACCCAATGCTTTCGAAAGGTTTGTTTTATGTAAAGGACTTAATGCTTTCGAAAGGTTTAAGATAAAGGTTTCGAAGGGGTGGTTCCACAATGTTTTCGAAAGGTTTTTAATGGAAGGTTCCAATGGTTTCAAAAGGCAATGTTTAAAGTGTTTTGAAAGGAGGATATCTAAGGTTTTATAAAGTTTCGAAAGAGATTATTTAAATATTTTCGGAAGGTTTAATGTAAATGGTTTCGAAAGGGGTACTTTCAATGGTTTCGAAATGGGTACTTTCAATGGTTTTGAATGTTTTAGTCAACAATGTTTTGTCTAAAATATATATAACATGGCCAACTGATTTAAGTAAAGCATAAAGTATATTTTCCTTGTTTAAGTATTGATTTAAAGGGTTAAATCAATCTGAAAGAAATGTTTTTATGGAAACTTTTAAGGGTAGATTACCTTAAGTAAAATGACTCGGATATTAGAATACCAGATGGGACTGGTACAGGGTCATGCCCTATACTTTAGCTAGCAGCCCATAGCTAGTATAAGTCCAAAATTCTAGTGTAAAGGGCTTTATCACACGTAAGACTAAAATAATGTTACACACAGAAAGGAATATATAGAGTAGAGATATGTTATGGGTGAGCCCGCAAAACCATTAGGATCAATTGACCATAGGAGAAGTAAGTTAGGGATAGACTGTCCAGAAGAGTATCTAACAGAAGTTAGACTATTTGTTTACTTTGTCTGGTAGGCCTGATTTAGCCAAAGGTTAGTAGTTAGCCCAACCAAACTATAGTGTTCGGACAGATGATAGTCCATTTATTACCTGATTTGGATGCATACATGATATTGCTGTTATTGTTTTAACTAGTTTGGTTGCAGGTTTTGATTTGCAAAAGATAATGTCTTAAAAAGACATTAGTGAGGGGAAACCCGTTCGGCTAAGCGGCGTGGTCTCACTTAATATCAGATAACCGAGATGTATAGTATCATTCACAACAGGCTTTATGTCTAACTCGAAGTTTATGTTTTTCCCTTTAAACTCTCGGGTGCTCAATATTGATTTGAGTAGGTTGAGAGTTGAGGATTTTTAGGTTTTAATAGGTGGACAAGTAAAGCTTTCGGAGACGAGTAGGAGGCTGATGCTAGCTATTTAGGAGTTGTTATGTTTTATTTTTGCTGTGTTGTATTAAGTCTGATATGACTATTTAGTACCCTGGTCATCCAATAGGGCATCTTCATATGTCGCTCTTGGCATATTTATGTAATAATTATATTTGATCTTAACCTGGGAAACGATTGAGATTATGTAATTGGATATGAAACATGTTTTGTGAAATGTAATCAGAAAAGTTGTTTTTGAATCTGTGATTTTGTTTCACATTCATGTGCTTTTGATATTATGGATACCATTAACATTACCTTATTTTGTCGCCAAAAGTTAATACTATAGATGACTGTAACATTGTAGTGCTTAGCTTTGGGCCTCAAGATAGGGGATTTTACAATTTAGTAGTGGAGCCCGATATGACTATCATAAGGCGAACTATTTGTATAGCCGATGGGGATACAAAGCAGTTAAGGAATATTACAGTTAAGTTAGTGAAGATTTAGTGGAGTACCGATGGATGTGAATATACTTGGGAAATATAAGATAGGATTAGGGAGGCATATCCCAATTTATTTTGATTGTATGATCTATTGTTGTATAGACTATTGACTAGTAGTTATGCTCGTATTGTTGTTTTATATGTTCATTGTAGTTTTCCTTAATGCAATTTCGAGGACAAAATTCTTTAAGGGGAGCCTGTAATACCCTTAAATTTTTATATAGCATATAATATAAATATTTAATTATGGGATAATTAAGTAGGAAGTTGAATTTACGAGATTTGCTAAAATCAACTAATTAATTAATTAGTGTGGGTTGGCCTTAGTAAATATAATATAGAGAATAGTTTAAATGAATTAATAAACATGAATAAGGAAGAGTAAAAGAGGAAAAACGATTAACATACACATCTCTCCTCTCCCTCATTCACTTTCATTTCATTCCCTAAACAAAATTAAACAAAAGTTAAGGAGATAAGGCCACCATTAGGAAGAGAGGAAATCTAAGAAGAGAAGAGGAAGAAAAGAAAGTTAAGATAAACTCCATCATTTCAACTAGAATCAAGGTGAATAATATGCTCCATCTCTTGTTTTTATGTGTTTTAAAATTTGATTTGCTGTGAATCCAAATTTTTGGAAGTTTATGTCTTGCATTTGGATTGAAAAATCATGGATTTGTATTTTTGATGATGAGATATGAAGTATTTAATTTTTATGAATTTTCCTAAAGGGTTTTAACATGAAAAACTAAGTTTTTTTATCTCCAGATGATCTAAAATTTTGATATGATGTTCAAATTATTGTTTTAGAAATGGATTTTAAATTTCATAATTTTTGAAATTAATACGAATGTTTTATGAACTTTCTAAGTTAGAAAATGGATAAAATTCGAAAATAAATTATTAAAATATGATAAAATTAATTATATTGGTTCAAAATTTTTACTAGTGGTAGAAAATGATAAAATAGATTTTTGGTGAACTTTTGAATTTTTTGCGTTAATTTTTTTTATTTTATATGAATTGATTACTGAAGAAAAATGCTAATTAATAATGGAAAATTAATCAATTGAGTAAATTGTATGGGTTAACACACAGCCTGCAAACCTGTACCCCTTTAAATAAATTCAAACCTTGAATTTAAAAATAAATTCTTTATTCCTTGATATAATATCACTTAAATTTAAAATTCAATATTTCTCTGTTTATTTAAAATTCCCTTTCCCATACTCGGAATTTACTTATCAGAGGTTTAAAATCACTTTTATTCTTTTCCAATCCATTCTTTGATTTATTCAAATTCTCATAATTATTTTACTTAAAAATTTACTTTTTATATTTTTTTTTCCTTTCAAAAATCCAATTCTATATGTTTTGGTAACTCAGTGTACCGAAATATTCAAGCAAACCATAGCATTCAATACTCCAATTTTTGATATAATTCATCACAGAATATCAAATATTCATAACGCAGAATATTAAACAATCTAAATAATTTTGAGGTTTTCTGGAAATTTGCTAAATTATTTAGGGAATTGGCTAATAGAAATGCAACAACAAATAGTGTAAAGTATAAAGTGGTTACCTAAGAGGGTAAGAAATAGCTTTTTAATTTAATTACAAAACTGCCATTGAACAATTTTTGATCAAGTAAAACTAATTACCCAAAGCTAAACATTATATAAGAAAATCTCTACTTGAAAGGTAGAATAGAAGTGTGGACACCACCTTGGGATCCAGTATTTTAACATAAAACAAAATTTTAGCAATAAAATTTATAACAACGGCTTCCATTATTGAAGGCGAAGGCTCATATATATATATATATATAATATATATATATATATATATATTAATATATGTGGCGATGGCTCATGAATTTAAGGTGATAGCTCATTTGGCCTTAAATCATTCGATGCATTGAAAATAAAGTATATACTTGTAGCGACGTGATGTACATGCACACGTGAATAACAAAGCTAGCAAATGGGGAATACACGACAAGGCTCTATATAATATTTAACGCAAAGGCATGGAACGAAATGAAAAGTGCCAACACATCATGATAACTAAAATATATGGAGATAGCTCTACGTTAACTCTCGAAAGCTAGTGGAAAAATAGATGGCGATGGCTCTATGAATGAAAAAAATAAAACGGGACACCACATGCAAACAACAATGAAAACAACTCACCAACAATGGAAAAAATATAACATGCGAACAACACATATGTGTGTGTGAGAGAGAAATTTTAATATATGTACGTATTTAAATATATGTGAATTTATAAATTTAAGAAGCATGGGAAAGTAGCACAAAACAAAGGAAAATAAATGGGGGCACATGTCAGCACAATACACTACAAAGACTATATATATGCATGTGAAGTATATTTAAAGGCGAAGGAATTATCTCGCGATGGTACATACATAGGAAGGCAAAAATCATACCTAAGCACATGTTGTTGGATTATACGCGATGGTATAAAGCATTATACCTAATTTTACACGAAGGCTATAACTTACGACGACTCAATTACAAGTGAACACAAATATACGCGAAGCCATATATATGCGAAGGGTTCAAAAAACATACGTGAAAGCTCTGGCCCATTTTTATACGCGATGACTATTAAATGCGAGACGGTCTATTTTTAACGCACGATGACTAAGTAAAATTTTAAGGTCCGATGGCTTATATTTTAACTCATGAAAACAAGTGAATTTTTAAGGCGCGATAGCTTATGGTTTAAAAAAATGAAGGATGGCTATTCTATAACACATGGAAGATTTTCACTCTATTCAAGGCTAAATTTTACTTAAACAAAAAAATGATTTTGTTAAGTATTTTTGCGAGATTTCAAAAGAAAGTGAAAATGCTGTAGCCCATTCTGGAAAGAGTTTTGAGGAGGGAGCTATTACTTTGGAAATGTAATTTGTGTATAAATTTGAATATAAATTTGAATATATAATTAATTGATTGTTGATGTGTTGTATGTTTATTTTTATATTTTGATCAGTTATTATTACATATATTGAATTGTTGACATGCTCACTTATATGTATATGGTATCACCCAACATTGTGACCTTGGAGGTTTGGGGGAACAGATGACCGTTTAGTGTTGCTCCAATAGTGGGTATGGTCAGACTTAAACTCATGAGTGGGTAGCATTGCATCCAGGAGATCGTCAAGATAAAAATTTAGTTTGAATGCCCAAACTGATCTAAAGATATGACTCATTAACATTTTGAAAACCAGATTTCAGATTTTAAGATTTAAGGGTTGAGACTTGGGTAGGGTCGTGCCATCCATCAATCACTTAGCCCACGGTCGGTTAAGTCTATGATTCCATTGCATAGGGCCTAGCCAAATTACATACGAAATTGAGATTACGCAAAGCAAGGAACTTGTAGCAGTGACGCTAACCATTGTATTTTTTGTAGGACACAAGCCGAGGTTGTTTTCTCTCTTGGTACGAGAGATTATGGATTATCTTATTACATTTTGGCCAGGGTCGGCCTGGCAGGTTCCTTCTCAACCTGCAAAACTATGATAGGTTTCTAGTTAGCCTGCAAAGAGTTGCGAGCTATCGGGGTTTTAAACATTACAGAGACTAAGAATATACAGATATGATCTAAGACATTCTATACTTTTAGATCTTACAGTGGAAGACAATAAAAAATAAATATAGGAAATATCTCAGAAAATCATAGTCTCGAAATAGTACGTAGTCATAATCTTGAATACACAGAAATATGGCAAATAGTCTGATAAGTAGTACTTATGATAAATATTTACATGGAGATTAATGGAAAATAAATAGCAACTCCAAAGCTAAGCTCTCCTCTCCACGTACTAATCTCAGGACCAATCACATGTTGCCCTATCCTCCCGTGATGTAGGAAAAAGAAAGGAAAGAAATGGGTCAAACAAAAGTCTTGTGAATGAGTTACATCATTAATGTATGGTGATCATATGAAATTAACTTCATTACTACTCTATTTGACCTAGGATATCCTACTAGTGTCCGTGAATTACCCATTTCATTTTATCCAATGGGTATAGTTTAAAACACACGTATACTACAACTTGTGAAGGATAATACTTAGAGTCAAACAACTAATCAAAACTTAAACAATTAAGGATCGACTAATAGCTACTAAAACTATTCCAACATGGTGTTACCTACAATTCCAACATGGGGCAATGCCGACTCGTGCCGAAGACATCTGCTGCATCCATGTCCACCTCTTAATGGTAACATAACGTCTCTTATCGCACCACTTCGGGATCCATCAACAACATAGTATCACGCAGCGTCCGTGATTAGCAAGGAACTCCAGTTAATGCCATGCTAAACACTTCTCCAAGCATTATCGCCAATGTTGTGCGTCCACCATAAAACCTTATCGCACCAATTGAATATTAACCATGTTGAATAATAGCATTTATCAAGTCCCGCAACGTCCAAGCATCGCCAACATAAGGAAATAATTTTCATAATTATTTTAACATCCATATATATATAATATATATACAATTTAATTTATAATGGGCCTTAGGCCAAGGTTCAGGTCGTACTCAAAATTTGGTAATTGGTCGACCCCTGGTCATTAGAGCGATCGATTGCTTGCTATTGACCAGCTCTAGTGAGCCGGTCGACCAGTCGTCGTTGTTTACTGTATATTTTCAATTGTCGACTACCATTTGTTTGTTAATCATTATCGTTCTCAGATCGATTACGTTAACGTTAATTACAATTTGGCATATGGTAAACCCTAATTACAGTGAACTCAATTAAAGATCTACAATTCATAATCGCCCAAACTTCATATACAGTATATTTATTAAAATAAATCATCTTAACCTAAGTTTAGCATTAACAGGTTTATATCAATTCATATTTAATTTAACAAAAAGGGGTATATTCAACTTGAATCAATTCTTGTATAATAGATTTACATTAATAGATCTAGATTAAGAGAATGGAATCGTGTCCATATGGTTTATAATTACTGTGAAATCCCCAATCTAAATAAACTTTATTTTCAATTTAAATTAAATAATTCTAGATCAAATATGGTATAATAAAGTTAATTACAAGTAAATCAACTTACTAATTATGAACCCACTTACCTCTTAAAAAATCCCTCTTTGATATGCGTAGAATCATCCTTTGCTTGTTGTAGATCTTCTCTTGATTGGCTTTGATTTAATCTCTTCTTTAATTTCTCTAATTTAATTTTAGTTTTGTTTTAAGAAACTTTGACTTAAGGAGAAAGGAACTTTCGACAGAGTTTGGACGTACTATTAATGAATTAGGGTTGAAACAATTAGCCTAGGGTTCTATTTATAGGGTTAGAAACCAATATCAACCGTTTGATTCGATATTATAAAATCTGAGTCGTTCGGCCCTTTATAACCCTAGCTTGATGTCGTTGACCGGTCGACCGCTGAGCTTGGATAGGTCGACCACTAGGGGTTGATCGGTCAAGCCCATAGTATCGACTTGTGGAGCTTTCTTTTATAATATTTCTTTCTTTAATTATTTAATTAATTTCGATTCCAACTTTCCAAATGTTAATAATTTTTTCATACTATCAGTTTCAAAACATTATATATGAAAATTTTCTAGAAAATCGCTGCAGGTGCAATGGTGTATATAACGAACCGTATTTTTAACGGTAGGATATTTGAATAATTGATTTAAATATTTAATCGTTAATTAAATAAAGGACCAAAAGTATGATGTTACGCATATAGTCGAATCAGGACTCGAGACCACTTCCATTGAGTTCAAATTGATGTTGCGAATTAAAATGAGTATAACGATCGCCATATTTGAAGATCAAACGATCCAATGGCCGAAACGATCTCGAAATGCATGAAATTAGCATCCTGGAGCGCAGTTTAAGATAGCGACGAGATTTATGCATTGGATTCGAAAAAATAAGGTGATGTATGTAGACGAGTTTCGTTACGACCGGAAGCGTTGTGTGATCGTACGGACTCAAAACGTACGACCATTTATTTGAAAGAATAAATATACAGAATAAATTATTATTATAAATACCACTAAAATTCTCCTTTTCCCTCTTTAATCCATTTTCCATTTACTATTACATTCGTCTCTCAAAAATCATGGCTGCTCTCTTCTTTTTGCTTCAAAAATAAAAATCGAGAAATCCGCTCAACAATAAATCGTGAAACCAAGATCTGATAAGCGCGTATGGATGCGAGCTTCGCGATGACCATGGCATAATTTGGATCAATTGTGATTGGCCGAGATCGACCTATTCTTGCTGATCTAGGGTTGATATTGGGGCCGATTCATAGTGAGTTAGGTAAAACGAAGATCACCATCAACTTTCTCTTGCGATATCTACCACCTCCATGATTTGTGAGTGGTTGGATCATCTATTGGCAAACGCAATTTTTGGAGCAGTGGTCAAAAACCTCGGGGTCGCGATTTGATAGGAGGCATCAAAGGAGATGGCTTTAGAATCAGGAGGTCGAGCGTTCGACGAGAAGGACAACAACGCAAACGGCACTCGATTTCATGAAGCGTAGCTCCGTATCATCAGGGAGATGTACACAATAGATATGGGTTGTGCATGGCTAATATATGTCAATTGGGGAAGAAAGCTTAATAAGGTAATTAGGCTAATGATTGTTATTATTTAAGTTAATTAATCGCTTATTTAATCCCGATTCTTATTATACGTATATCATTTGCATACGAAGTCCATTTTGGATGTGGTTTCTTGCATTGCGCTCATGATGGAGAGATCTACATTTTGGCAGTGGTTTGGACAGCATTTGTTGAGGTGAGTGATATTGTCTCTCTCCATACTATGATTGTTTGTATAAAATTAGATCGACGTTTTAGAATGGTTTTTGGTTTAAAATATGATTTTCCTATACTTAAAACACCTACTATATTTTTATAAAAGAAAATAAAATTATTTAAATGATTTTATATTGGATATTATATTTTTTCATCGATGTGCCATTTTTAGGAAATTATTAGATTTTGGGATATTTTTTATATGGTTTCCCGATTGGTTGGTATGGATGTATTATACATGTTGTATGTATGTTGTTTTGGATGTATGTATGGTTATTGGTTGCATGTTTACTTGTTTGGTTGTTTTTGGTTGAAAACGCCGATTTAACGACGATCGAGTGTTAGATGATATCTTGTGTGTTGGGATTTCGTACGCATGAAAATCCAAGTTGTAGAGGAGGGTTAGGATATGTGTCGATTGATCTGAAGGTGGAAGATGAGATTTTGGACTTAGGATGGATGTCGGACATTTCCATTTGGTTTGTACTTATCTGTTTTGGTTAAGTACACAACCAAAGTGGTTGGAGTTGACCACCGTAGAGTGGTCAATGTCCATCACTACTGTCAATTAGTGATTTAGCCGCTCTTTGGCTTGGACGCTGAGGAGATTTCGTGGTGCATGATGTGATGGTTTGTTCTTGCGACCGAGTTAGAGTCTTGATGTTATTTCTCTACGACGAGCAATTTAGATGGTGAGGCGATGATGTGATACTTCGACATGAGAGTTGGAACTTCGGATTATGACTCGATGCTGTATGGAATAGGTTTCGATGTTGATAGTTTCAGGAGTCTATAGATCATGCTTGAGGTGTTGGCTCGTTCACTTCAGGGGTGGATAGTGATGTAACAACATGATGAAAAGCCTTGTATCTTTGGTTTGTGACTCATGTAGATAGTAGGTACCGATGATTAGACACTCTGTATCTTCGAATTATGACTCGATTAGGGAGTAAGTACCGAAGAGGCTCATGTTGGGAGTCATGGAGTGGAGAAATGTGGGGGGTTCCGGGATAGTGGAAATTGGATTGAGCGAGTTGGGCTCGGATCTGGATTAAGCAAGTAGGGCTCGGATCAATGTATATGTGTTAAGGGATCGTTGATAACTTGGAATGTTTTTTGTTGTACTCGAAGCAGGGGTATTGTATAGTGGGGACGCCCATGGATTGGTAGCGAGGATCTGTATACCCTGGACCTGTGGCTTTAGGAAAAATGCTACCTTTGGGCTACGAGACATGTATCGAGCTTTGAGCGGCGTGATACGAGAGTACAATAAAAACCAAGATTTTCCACTAGTCCCTGGCAGTATGGAGGCCATACGAGTTATCATATATCTAGAGCACACTGAGTGACAATTAGTATTGTTTTATGGATGTTATATTTGTTATGGTTGCTTCACTAGCCACCTGTCACCCTAGGAATGTCACATGAGGTAGGTATTGTCCATAGAGATACCTAGACACCCCAAATTAATTTAGTATGGATTAGGTATTGCGGATGGAGATACCTAGGCACCCAAAATTTTTACTGAGTATGGAGTACCCCTTTTTGTGATGTTATAGAGTAGCATATTATCAATGTTATATGCTGACTCTTTGGTTGCAAGGACAGGTCAGGTATGATTCGTGTACCCTCTGGTTCGTATACTATACCGACTTTTATAATATTTTGAGATTGTTTATCACTCACACCAAACTGTTATCTAACCCGAGTTTTTATGCTTTGCATCTTATTATCTGGAGTACTCTTAAATGAGTATATTAGAGAGCAGGTGTGGATGGCATGTGGAGTTCTGCAGAGGGACTAGCAGGAGATGACATTTACTCATACTTATATTTGAGTTTGTTATTGAATATTCCACTATATGACACCGTGGAGCCTCGACGGTGTTTGACCTACTATTATTAGAGACAGTTATCAGTTAAGTTTATGTGTCAGCTGTGTAAACTCTTTTACCGTGTTGTATAACTCTATGGATCTTATACTCTAATGATTAGTTCACATTATTGTTACTGTCTCGACTGTTTCATATCTGTATTGACTATTATATTTTATCTGATGCAATGTGAGATATAGGACATGTTATGTGATTATTTGATGTTTCCTTTTTCTTCTTTTCCATTCTCTTCTCTTTTATTATCTTCTTTACTTTTTTCTTTCCTTTGAGAACTGTTCTACACCTAAGATGTAGGGCGGTCGTTACAGTTTAAATTTCATAGCCAGATTCAGATGTTTATAAAATTTCCATTTTTACCCTTGCTATATTTAAATTCAATTCTTTTATTTAAATTTTCGGTTAGATTTTTGGGGTGTTACATTCTTCCTCCTTTAAAGGATTTTGTCCTCTAAATCTCCAAGGATGGAAAATGTAACTCATACGTGTGGACATTAATAAGTACAACCGTCTAATCATCCATCAACTACTAGCAATCATTGTCCTTAGTTCAAACTCTAATGCAACATGTACATATAGGTATAGAATGCATATGCACCTATACTATTGCAAAGATTATGTGGTATCTTGATCTAGTCGACCTCCTTAAATGCATGTGCTTATGCCATGTATCCAAAATGTATGCAACAACCTATGAAAATATACTAGCAATTCCACATGTATGCGCAACCATTCAATCCATATGCATATAACTGAGTAAAATAGAACAAGTGATGGTGTGAGTATATGCTAAGTCAAGAATATATTTTCCTAACTGTATAGAGATTAATTTAAATAACACATCCATTAGCAACCATCATCCAAAACATGTCATAATGACACAAGTAATGGTGTGAGTTCTGGATAGGTAGCTCGGATCTTCTCCTCAGGCTCTCAAGTACTCTTTGCTAGATCGTCTCCCCACTGGACCCTAATAAGCTTTATAACTTTATTGCGGAGACGCTTTGTGCCATGCTCAAGAATACGTGTGGGTACACGATAATAAAGTGACTCTCTCTCTCTACTTTCACCTTCTCTGGCTGACTCGGCTCGACTATAGCAGCTGTATCATATAAACACTTGCACAAGTGTGACACATGGAAAACGTCGTGTACTCCCGCTAACTTCTCAAGAAGCTTAATCCTTTAAGCTAACTACCAACTATATCAGTGATTGGAAAAGGACCTACAAACCTTGGTGCTAACTTTTCCGAACTACTAAATCTCATGGCATGCCTAAGTGGTGAGACCTTCAAAAAAACCATGTCCCTCGCTGCGAACTCCAACTTCGTGTGTCTCCTATCAACGTAAAACTTTTGCCTATCCTGCGTGGTTTCCATAATCCTACAAATCAAGTCTACCTACTTTGATGTCTCCCTTACCATACCCGGTCCAAGAATAATCCTATATGTAGTGTCCCACTAACAAGACGGTGATCTAAAAGGCATCCCATACAACGCCTCAGACGGTGCCATCCCAATACTTGCTTGATAGTTTTTATTATTGGTAAACTCCACTAGCGGCAAGTGATCCTCCCAAGAGCCTCCGAAATCTAAGATACATGTCCGAAGTAAATCTTTCAACACTCAGTTCACCCTCTCTATCCGTCAATCCGTCAGTGGGTGATAAGCGGTACTCAAACTCAACTTAGTGCCTAACACCTCTTAAAGAGTCCTCCAAAAGTCACCGGTGAAAAATGGATCTCCATCACTCACGATGCTACAAGGAACTCCATGTAATCTGATTATCTTCTTCACGTAAAGTGTCACCAAAAACGCAGCAGTCCTCACACTCCTAACATAAATGAAATGAGCGCATTTGATCAGTCAGTCGACTATGATCCAAATACTCTCATTTCCCCTCTACTCCTAGGTAGCCCATTTATGAAATCCATAGAAATACTCTCTCACTTCCACTATGGTATATCCAACGGTTGCAACAATCATTCCAGCTTCTTCTACTCCACATTTACCATTTGTAAAATCATACGTCTGGCCACATACTGTAACAACCCATACCTCTCGACACGCATCGATCCAAAGGCTCAGTGTGGTTTTTGACCTCGCATCGTGCCGAGAAATGGGGATCGTCGATTTTAACCTGTAACATTTCAAAGACTAAAAGAAGCGAATATAATCTATATATACTAAACTTTCAGAACTTATAGTGGAAGGACATAAATAAATATAACATAGAAAAATGTCCATCTTAGAAAATATCTAAGTCATAATCTCAGAAAAATCGGTACGTGGTCTAATACAGAGTACATAGAAAAATAGCTCTTAATGTTTGATATAAGGAAATAAAATGTGGTGACATGATAGATTAATACATGGAGAGTAAATATGATAAAGGCAGTCTCCAAAGATAAGCACAACTCTCCAAATATCAAGATTGGTCCAATCACCTGCTTTCCTGTCCACCTGTGGTGGGGAAAAGATGGAAAAAGAATGGGTTAGACAAAAGTTCTGTGAATGAGTACAAGTTTAATATGGGATGATCATGTGCAGTTAACCTCAAACAATTCTAAGTGACAAAGGGTGTGTTACAAGTGTCCGTGAACTCCTAAGGTTCAACACCTAAGGGTTCTTATCTAACACGAAGGGTCGAACTACTAATCGAACCTCACACCAACGATCAGCCAACGTCACTAAAGTCATCCAATAAGAAAATCTTGTTCATATGAGACTGTGGGAACTGCTCTCCCATAAATATCTATACCATTACTACGTTTGGAGAGGGAGAACCCCGAAATGCAAACTCGCTGTATGACTCATCATAGGCACCCGTGTACATCTCTTGTTTGTGGTGCTAAATGCCTCTAATTTTACTACACCGGCATCCATCTGTACCATGTCGCATCAGATCTGTGCGTACAAGAACTTCTGTTAGTACCAGGCTCCATTCTATTCTATGGCCTTTTATCGTGCTACACCGAGCCTGACTATCCATAAAGAATCCCCCATTAGCACCGGACTCACTCAACTGGCATCTCCATCAGTGTTATGCGTTCACCGCTAAACTCCCCCTAAGTGTCTGCGAAATACATCTCCCTAGTCGACTCTCAACTCTCAATCCGCGAAATACATCACCCTAGTCGACTCTCGATTCTCAGTTGGGTATTTAATTGTTACCGAATACTGTGATGACCTAATATCCTTTGACAGGGAACTAACTTCCCCAAAATCTCTAGCATGTGTACTTAGTCCAAAATAGGCTCAAACAAACAATTTCCATTTATATAATTTTAACTGCAATTATATATTTTTTATTATCGACTTGCGCCTTAGGCCGAGGTTTATAATCTACAATTTTCATTATGAACGGTAGACCGCTAGATCTTGACAGTCGATTGCTACTGGTCAACCGGTATAGGTCCAGGGTCGACCATTCATTGTCAAAATTTAGGGCTTCTGCTATTTTAATTGTCGATTTTTATTCGTTGTTTAATCAATGTCGTTAGCAGTTATTGGTAAACTCTAATTACTAAATAAACACTCTAATTATCAATTTGCAATTCAATTTAGGGTTTGTTGGTTTAGGGTTTGCAAATTTAAGTGTAAAAAGGGGTGTATACATCAATATCCAATTAACAGTTCACTATAATACTTATTCGAAGATTATAGATTTAAACTTAGGATTTTACATATTCACTTTGGGTTTCTAACATCCTAAATCAATTAAAATTGTCTAAATCTAACTATAATAATCATCTTACAAAAGTTGCACCCACTTACCTCAAGCCTAAGCTCTCTATATTGCTCTTGCATGAGAATCGCCCATCTATTCGTTAGCTCTACTACCTCCACCTTAATTTCAATGCTTGTTTTCTTCTAAGTTGTTTTTATTTGATTTTTAAGATATTGTTAGAGTGAGGGAAGAGAGAAAATTCTGGCAGAATTTGGTTACAATAAATGATTATGTGAGAATTAGGGTTTGATTAGGCTAGTATTTAAAGGTTTTCAAACTAATCCGGGATGTTAGATTTAGGTTAGTGAATATTTTCTGAACTCAGGTCTGCTCATCAACAACTTGCATGCAAAGCAATCAATCTTGTCCATTCAAACACGTCACACGAAACTCAGAACACACGATTTTATTCGACTAATTGTCGACCGCTCATTACCCTAGGTCGACCGATACCGGTCGACCGTTTCCCTTGTTAATTTGTGAAATTTTTATTTTTAAATTTCTTATTCGATTTTCAATTCTTCTAACGCCCATAACTTCTCCGTACTAACTTCGATTATGAAGTGTTATATCTGAAAATCAACCGGAAAATAGCTATGAAACCAATGGTGCAAGTTTCGTAGCCAAATTCGAACGTATGTGAAAATTTTGTTTTTTAGTCCTTGTTTTATTTTAAATTAAATTTTTTATTAAATTTCTCGCTAAATTATTGGGGTGTTATATTCTCCCTCATAAACGGATTTCATCCCTAAAATCTCAAAGGATGGAAAAATGTAACTCATACACACATCAACTAATAGTTATAACCATGCTCATCCATCATCTACGAGCAATCACTGTTCTTAAAAATTTCTAATGCAATATGTGTGTGTGTATGCAACTTGAAATGCACATGAACCTATTCTAATGCAAAAGAGTAGGCAGTCTACTGATTCAGTCAACCTCCTGTCATGCAAATGCTCATGCCATGCATCCAAATGTATGCAACATCCTAGGTAAGTACACTTGCAATTATGTATGTATGCACAACCATACAGCTCATATACAACAAAAATCAAGAGATAACATGCTATCAAGTGTGAGAGTGTGTGTATACCTAGAGGATATACCATCCTAACGTGCAAAAAAGAACAACTCAAACAATAAATCCAAATACATCCACTAGCATCCATCATCCATAACACGTCCTATCGATATGTTTACAACCATTCCTACCATCCAATGGTCTCTAACTAAAGGGTGTATGTAACACCCCATATTTTTAGTAACATTATTTAGGATATTTAATTAGTTAATTTAAATAAAATAATGTAGGTTGATTAGGGGATTGAGATTTGTGATTAATAAAGGGTAATCGTGCCATGTCAATGTGTAAATCAAAACTGGATAACATGAAATAAAATAGACAAAGGATATAAGTAAGGGCAAAATAGGAAAATGGACTTCCTAACACCCAAATCCCTTAGTCGTGTATCATCACTTTCATTTCATTTACAAAAAAATCAAAATTAAGTAGAGGCCGACCACCATTTTCAAGAGCAAGAGAAAGAAAGATAAAGGGGAAGCTTAATCAACATCAAATTCATTTCAAATCTCAAACTCTTTAATCTCAAGCTAAGGTGAATACTGACTACGTCTCATTTTCTTAAATGTTTTCGGTTTTAAGTTGAATCCAAAGTGTTTTGCATGATTATGCCATGTTTTTGATGGATTAAATGTTTATGTATATTTGTTGATGATTTATGCTTGTTCATATAGATTTTATGATATGCTTTGATATGAAAACCCTATTAAATGACATCCAAATGCCTGGCGATTTTATATTTAGAACAGAAATGGTATTTTAGAGATAGGTTTCAATTTTCATAATTTTCTAAATTAATTTGGATTTTATATTAATTTTCTAGTGAAAAAAAATGATTTATTGGGTTATAAATAATTTACGGTTAAATTATAAATAATTTGGGTCTGAAATTAATATATGTTAGAAAACATATTAGAAAGGATTTTTTGGAACTTTTGTAGAATTTTCCAAAGTGTTTTGATGAATATATAAAATTACTTAAGGTATGGGACTTAAATGTTTTATATATTTATAAAAGAAGAAGGGGTATTTTGTAAACTAAAATTATTGTTTATTTCTGATATCTTGGCTGCACTTTTGAAAAAGAAATTTACAACCAATGAAAATTTGATAAACAGAGCAGGTTAGTTGAAAAAGTGTTTCTCTTTTAAGTTAAAAACAAAAATTTACATGTTTTTAGCATGTTCCGCCATTTTCGATACCAGGGGTTCCGACCTAGACGTTTCGCCACTATTGCTTTCGAAACCAATGTGCACGGTATCAATACATTCGGTACGTAGCAATTTGGATAGAGGCAGAAGGTATATGATCGAAACGTAGGGTTCCGAAGGGGTCAAAGCATCCTTTGTTTTAAAATGAAGTAGCGCCTATGTAACACCCCTAATTTTTAATAACATTATTCAAGAGATTTTAGTAGAAAAAATTAAATAGAATAGTGTAGATAAGGAGATTGAGATTGATTAATAAACATGTAGTAGCTGTGCTTATTAAATTAGATGAACTTATAAATGGTTAAGTGTTAGATAATTAACCAAAAGGGCATTAGGGTAAATAGCCGCCCATATCCCTTATACCATTTCCCTTATCCATACACGTTCATTTTTATCACAAGCAAAAATGTAAACATAAGAAAGAGCAAGGACGGCCATTAGGAAGAAAGAAGAGAAGAGAAATTCAATTAAAGCTTAGGATTCAAGCTAGAAGAAATCAATCTCAATCAATCTTCAATTTCCTTATCCAATTTAAGGTGAATAATAATCACTACATCTCTATTTTTGGTTTTATGATCATATGATTTCGTATTTAAGGGATAAATTTGTTTTTATGATTTATTGAATGATGATGTGCTTGGTTTATGATTTATGTGGTTTAAACAAGATGGTTTAAATGGAGATATGCATGGTTTTACGGTAAAACCAAAGTTAAATGATTTTTAATGCCATGGAAAAATTATATGTTATGGAAAACATGATTTGGGAGTTGGGTTTCAATTTTGAGAATTTTCCAAGCTATGGAAAGATTATAATGAATTTTCAAAAGAAAATATGGTTATTTGGGTTTATAAATTTATTTTGGGAAATATATTGAGAATTTGGGTTTGAAATTTTAATATGTTAGATAACATAATTAAAGTGAATTTTTTGGAATTTATGGGAATTTTTACTAAGTGATTTAGTATGGAAATTAAATTATTTTACCCAAATGATTTAATTGTTTGGTTAGTAGGAAGGGCTTATGTGTTAAATGTTGTTTAGTTTTAGATCTGAGAAAATGCAGCAAATTTTAGTAAAATAATTTGAAAGTTAAATGTAACCAATCATGTGTTAACAAGTGGGCAATTTAGTTACAAAAAGTTTACTTTATTTGGTAAAAATAGTTTTTTTGCTTAGAAAAAGGGGTTCCGCCTTCTTTAGAAAGACCCTTCGACTTAGACCTTCCGCCACCAACTTAGTCGAAACCTTCTAGGATGAAACCAGTAAACCAATACACATAGTGTCATTTAAATGGTACGTAGTGGGTTTGAGAAAGGCGGAGGTAGGGTGTCGAAAGGTAGCTTTCGAAGAGGTTGGTTCCTTTGTTTTATTTTGTTTTAAAAGAAAAGCGCTTGCCTATTTATAAATGGGTTTCGAAGTAGTCGAAACCAATGGTTTCGAAAGAGTATTTCAAAGAGGCTTTCAAGAGAGAGCTGCCGCCTATGTTTTAAAAAAGTAGCTTCCGAAGGAGTTACTTTGATTTTGTTTAAAGCTTTTGGAAGGGGTAGTTTCGACCAAGTCGAAACCCTTCTGTGAATTGATGACCTTCTGATGGCATTGAAGACATCAATGTTGTCGAAAGGTTCAGTTGTTTTTATAAACACAAGCCACTTCCTAATGCTTTCGAAAGGGGTTAGGGGTTTCAAAGGAAATGGTTTCGGAATGGGTTTCGAAACCAACCTTCAATTGTTTTCCCATGTGTTTTAATGCTTTCGAAAGGATGGTTTTGACACCATTAGGCTTCCCCAATACTTTTTGAATTAATGAATTGTTTTGAAAGAGATGCTTTCGCCTATGTTCACTTTGAGCCAAAATGATGTTTTAAGTATAAACCCAATGCTTTCGAAAGGGTACTTTCAAATGGTTTCGAAGTTATGCCTCTATAATTATATAATAACACTTTAACAAGGTCGAAAGGTTTCAAAAGAGATGTTTTAAAGTATTCGAAAGGTAGGAGCCTAGTGTTTTAAAGATAGATTTTTATGCTTTCGAAGGAGGTCATACTACGAGGTCGAAAGCAAGGTTTCGAAAGGTTTTAAAACCCAAACTCAAACTTTAAAGGAAAAACCTATGGCTAAATAAAGGAGTTTTGAAATGACTTTAAGTATGTAAATTTGAAGAAGTATGGCCTTGATAAAAATATAAGTTAAAGGGATTAACTATATTCTATATGAAATGTATTTCAAGGACCTAAAACCCACAGGAGTGGTATTGTTAAATTATTGTGTTTGCTTCTTTAAATATGAGTATATTCACATGATAAAGAACCCATAACTATATTTTGGGGATAAAGGGGTAGAAGAACCAACTAGGTTAACCTAGTAGTGAATATAATTTGATTAAACTCCTGAATGAGTAGAATTGCGTCCAGGGAGTCAGGGAGACCAAAATATAGGATGCCTAAACTTTGAAGTTGTCCTAAAGATAGGTTCATAGTAAACCCATGAAGACTATGATTATGTAGTTATTGGAGGTAACCATCAGGTTCATAGTAAACCCATGAAAACTATGTATTAAGGTAGGTTAGCATGGGCTAATTGGTTTGTAGTGAACCCATGAAAACTATATCCGGATTAAGAATTGACATCAGTCAATAGGTTCCTAGTCAACCCATGAAAACTAGGATAAGAAAGAAGTTAACGGAGGCATTATTAGGTTCCAAGTCAACCCATGAAAACTAGGATGAGAAGTAAGTTACCGGATAAATCCATAGGTTCCTAGTCAACCCATTAAAACTAGGATAAGGGATTAGTTATTGGAATGACTAATAGGTTCAGGGGGACCCATGAATTAATTAAGTTAACTTGCAGGCGCCTATAGGTTCTTAGTAATCCCATGAAAACTATGAAATAGGACAGGGTGTCCGTGTGTAATGAAAAAGGTTATTAGTAAACCCATGAAAATTAATAGGTTAATAGTGACCCTAGAAACTATGATTTATGATAGGGAATCAACTTAAACTGGGGATGGGAATCCTAAATGTTTTTATATATGCATATTATCATAATAATTTAAAATGTTTTTTTTAACCATTGTGGATGTAGGAGCATGGTATATGGTTTTATAAAGGTTGTAGGATACTAGTGAGGGGAAAACCCGTTTCGTTAAGCGGCGTGGTCTCACTAGATATCTAAAAGGATTGAGATGTTAGATTATTATTGTAACGACCCGCTATTTTGGATTATTCGCATCCGCACATGTCAGACTTGAATAATTCAAAATACCGAATTGTTAATTTAAATTTGGCAAAACTGAACATATACAGTAAATAAAATAATCACAGATCACAGACACAGAGTAATAAATGCAGCGGAAACAAAAGATAGTAGTTCATGAAGCTACTATATACATATCAGAGTTAAATAAGGTACAACAGATGTCTCGGATACAATAATCAAATACGATATCAGAATACACCACTGGAATCAACTGAATATCTGAAAGTTGGATAGATAGCTGGATCTCCAAGCGAAGCTCCAACTCCAAAGGTGAGTCTCGAATACTGGTACACTCAGTCTGACCCGAGCGTAAAGAAAAACACAAAACACTCGAGTCAGGATTAACATTCTTATATCAATAAATCCAACTCAAGTGAAATAGCAACTGAAATACAAGTAACTCTAAGGATGTTTGGAATAACCATCCTTTAAGGATCCGTTAAACTATCTACTATGTAGTAGTGTACGGTAAATAGATAATGCCTATCAGTAATATAAAGTATCAAAATAGTTTTAAGGCGTTACCATTATTTCCCTTAACACATTTTTATATAAGCGTCATAGACTATACAGCACTGTAAACTCCACCGTAAACTAGTGGGATATCAGGGAGTACTCCATAGGTATAACACAAAACAAATCGTAGTGGTCGCGTATATAGGGATACAAGTATGACAAGGCACATGAGGCAATACCAAAGGTAGTGAAACTACCGTTTGCCTGATCTGGACTGGTGAGAACGCATCGCCGCAGCGATCGCAACACCGCGAAACAACACTCCCAAATCAAGGGTGCACCAATCGACAACAAGTAATGAGTAGTTTTCGAAGAAGTGTGTTCGCTCGAGGTAGTTGACCCCATTTGGCCCGGCACGGCTCCTGTTTTAGTCATTTCCAATTTGACACAAGTGTCAAGGCTATCCATTATCGTTCTCTTTCTTCAGTCATCACGTACATCATTCCAACCACTTCATTCTGGATCACACTCCGCGTATAGTTATTAAAGTGGTTTCGGTTTAGACAGAGAGTATGTCCCTAACCGATTCCGGTCTCTTTAATAACTTTCGTAATTTATAACATCGATTGGTCATTTAATATATTTCAAAACCAAACAAAATTCAATTTCAATTAAAATTTGTAAATCAACATTTCATTTGTTTTTCTAAACCAATTTCCAAAATTTACGTTTCAAAACTTCCAAATTACCATTTCAAAATCTTATATTACAAATTAAATATTTGATTTAAGACAATTCAAGTATTCATTTAAATTCGTATATAAGTTTCATCCCGAAATCATTTAAATTAATTTAATTTAACATTCAAATCAATTTAAATTCATTAATCGATTTCATTCAATATTTGTTAAGTTAATTTATCCTTCAAAACAATTTCTATTTAACTTCCAATTTATTAAATCAATTATTTAAGTTCAACTCCATTGTAACAAAACTTACAAATTGCATTAAATTTAATTCATCAAATCAAATTCTTTACATTTCAAGTCTTACATTAATTTCAATAAAACACATTTTATTTCTTGTTAGAGAAATTCAATTTCACTTATTTATTTACTTAGTTACAATTTCAAAACTCAATTAATAAAGAAACTTAATTTCACTTATTCAAGAAGTTCAATTTTACTTAATAAAGAATTCAATTTTATTTAATTTTTAAATAATTCAATCTTATTTAATTATTAAATAATTTCAAAACTTTAATTATTAACTAATTTCAAACTTAATTATTAATAATTCCAAATTTTAAAACAACGTTCTTTCATCAGCTACTATGTTAATATTTTGATTCAGATTATTAAATATTAACATTTTCTTTCATTAAAATTCAATTTCTAACTTCGTTTCAAAACCATATTATTTATTCAAATAAAATCTTCATTTTATTTTTAAATCAAATTATTGACCAATCGGTTTTTTATTTAATTCTCTATCCTAGGTCAAAATTAAATTTGGGTATTTATCATTTCAACCCGATTCCATTTCAATTCAAAAATCAAAGCATAGCAAAGGGAACTTGCAGTGTGATAACTGGGATGGTGTCAAAGTAAATAAACAAGCAATAACAACAATCAATAACAATCCAATAATTTATTTAAATAATCCCGAAATAATCATATTAATTTACATTTGTTGTTTATGCAAATTAATATAATTATTTCTTGAATCTACACTATCATTTCATGTAGATTAAAGATTATTACACTAATATTTATACGGTTCTTCACTTGATATCCATTATTCAATCTATACTACAACAATTTATACAACATACATTCAATGGTTCAAGGTATACTTAACCAAATTTCTACGTGTCAAATAATTTATACATTTAAAAGGGGTCATATTATGCAAATGTCATCTAATCAAATTTAACATATATCAAATCTAACTATCCTACGTCAATTGCAATTTCAATTTATTTATCACTTACTACATTAACAATTTAACGACCAATGTCAACATCAAACAATCAATCATTTATCAACCAAACTGGATTATCATTTCATAAATAACAGATAATAGTGTCAGATATCACAGGTGAACTGATACAGGTAAAACATATATATAACAGTGTAGATAACTAACAGCAATATATTTCAATTGTCGTTTCAATTGAAATCAAATTTAATAAATAAAAGAACATTAATCGTGAGTGATTGCTCACCTTTCGAGGCTAGATAGAACAAAAGATGACACGGATACGCAAACTGATACGGACACTGAAATTGGATTACGAGTCCAAGCACAGTGAGATGGGTATAAATTTGATGAAGAGACGGGCACGACAGACCAAAAGCTAATAAAATGGGAATCGATGATCAGAATCATTTTGATATAAACTGAAAATATGTACATTATTATTATATTAGTTATTTATTTCTATATTTCAATTCAAGACAAACATTAAAATAATATAACTTTCAAATCATTATTAAATCGAACTCATATATATATATATATATATATTGGGGAACAAAACTTCTGAAAACATATATACTCAAACTTTAAAAATGTCGAAATTTTGGTATACATACAAAAACCAAACCCATTCATAGTTTATATATATAAAAAACTGTATAGATAATATACAAAAATAACACTTCCGTAAAACAATAAACTTCTATATTAAAACATATATCTGCTACAAATGTAACGGAACTGTTATATGTATGTACTTAATATATTCATATAATATCTTAAAATCTATGATTATTAAACCATATATTTCATATACCAATTTATTATATAAAATGTACAACAGTAAATCACTATATACTTGTGCAAATAATCAGACCATGGTGATATGCAAACCCATACCCCAGTAAAAATAGCTAAACTATACTGACATGTACAAACGCAAATGCAGACAACTAAATATATATACAACTAACTTACAAACTTATAACATGTATACTGAAGTTAGGTAATGTATATACTATTTTTTTTTATAATCCGAGACAAGCTTGCCTATATTAACAAGGATATACCAACAATGTGAGTTGCTGAAACTTGCAAGGAAGAGAGGTTGAAAGAACACATATGCAGCATGTATATTTACAAATATATATACATACGAGCATCGTAATATATATAAAAGAAATGTAACTATAAATATAAAAGCTTTGTAACAAACATATACATACTAACCAATTTTTAAAATGCAGTATATAAGTAATATAAAAAAAAAATTAAAGGAAACCAATAACAGTCTATATTAAAACATGCTGATTGAATGAGTACCAATACATGCTTAGTAGAATATGCAGACCTGCCTTTGTACACAAAACAATATTAGACCAAACAAGATTTTACATATATAAACTGACTGAATATGAATTATACGTGCATACTTAACAGTATATAAATAATATTGTTTGAAAAACTTCTCAGACAAAACAACAACAAAAAAACAATTACAATACACCATAAGGACGAATATCGACATGCAACACATATAAAAAAATCAAAACAGGATTGAAACCTTAATATATACTATATATATATATATATATATATATATATTACTACACATAACTCTACAAATCAAAATATGTAAAGCAAGTAGTAGAAAATCCTTTACATAAATATACTGCAAGTAATATATCTACAGAAAATAAACTTGACAGATCTGATTCATTAAAGCTAATAGATATATATACCAATATATACGAACAGGCACTCAACTACATACCTCACCAAATTTACATTCAGCTGAAGCTTAGTAGGAAGAGCTCGGCAAAGGAGGTCGAGCTGTGGAGGAATGAGGCGGGTACGCTGTGCCTAGGCTACGACCAGGCTGTAAGGGCGTGGGGTCCAGTTGTTTGGGCCGAGGCAGTGGTAGGCTGCTAGGCGTGTGGTGGTGCTCGGCGTGATGGATGTAGGTCGGGTTCATGCGAGAAGGAGGGGAAGGAGCTGAAAGAAAATGAGGGTAGATGAGGAGGATAGTCATAAAAAGAAGAGTTTTACATTTAGAAAGAAGAATAAACATGTGAGAGAGGAAGAGGCAAACGTACAGGCTGATATAAATATATATCTCAACTTTTTTCTGGGTTATATGCTGTGAGAACATCTTTCAACGTATGGCATTGAAAAAGAAATGGATCAGAAGAAATGAAGTATTGGATACCCAAACGTCAGTAAATAAGTTCTGTGAATTCCAAAGAGCTAGTGACCATTGGTTATCCCATGGAGGAAACAAATGGTCAAGAAAACCAAAAGGACGTGAATCGGGTACCGATACTGTAATTGTTTCGCGGATTCCGACATGCACCGGACATCGAAATGGACAATTGAATATACCGCGGAGATCAGCACGACAGGACGAATCGAATGGTACACAGATATCAGTGGTACGATTGAATTATAAAAATTCGAATTTTCTACTAACGGAAAATGCAGCAAAAACGCAGAAGAATAAGATCGACGGAGCTATAAAAGTCCGAATTTGGAAAAATGAAAAATGACGTCTTGCCCAGAAGATGATTTATAATTTTTCTATATAAAAATATTCAGGTTTCGAAAATATTTTATTTTCATTAATTTCTAACTGATTAAATTGAAATAAAATTATACACGAAATAAACTTTCATATTTTTGGATGAAAATTTACCAGTTGCTATGTTTAACTAGACACATTTCAAATATTAAATTTTTATTTCAAAATTTTATTGTTTAAAATTTCACAAAATTTCTGTTGAATAACGTTATTAAAACCAGTTAAATTTACGGGTCGTTACACTCTCCCCCACTCAAAACTTTTCGTCCCCGAAAAGGAAGGAGGTAGGAGAATAGAAACAACCAGAAAGAAAAATGGCTTTGAAAACAAAATAAACAACTAATTTAAAGCCATATAAATTTCAACTTAAATTAATTAATATTCAATAATTTGATTTAATCCATTTGATTTCACTTAAGTGAAATCAATCTTAATTATTTCTAAATTTATTATCTTATTATCCAATTATGTTTAATTAACAAATTTCTAAAATCATAAATTAGAATAGTCATTTAATAAAATCATATTTATTCAACAAATTTAATTCTTCTTTATTCCAAATTATTATTAAGTTTATTTCACTTAATATATCTTATTACATATATTTGAACCATATAAATTAATTTAAACCATATAAATTTCAATTTAAATTAATTTATATTTTTCAATTTGGTTAAATCCATTTATATTAGATCAATAAATAGTCATTCGATTTAAATTTGTTAGTTCAACTGTTAATTCTAATCATATAAATTTCATTTTAAATCAATTAATATTAAATAATTAATCTTAATTCAAGGTATTTCATTAAGCTGATTCAATTCAATTTTTTAATTCTTTCTGAACAAAATTTACTTTATTTATCTCATTCAATTAACTTATTATTCTATCATCTTTATTAGCATTTTTTTATAATTAAAATCTAAGTGCATAACATTTATTATAAACACTCAAATTTTATTTATAAAATTATTTTATATTGTATATTATCCAATTACATTTTAACTCCTGAATAATTTGGGTAAGTTATATTGAAATGTAATTTAGTACTATGCAAATAAAATTTTCAAATTAAATTATTTCAAGTTTAAATACTTATTCAAAATTTAGCTTTATTTATAATTCTTTTAACATGATTTTTAAGAATTAAATTTCCGTTTAATTTCAAACCCTTTAGAAATAATTACGTATATACTATATATATTAAATCAAATTTAATTTAAAATAATATACCCATATATATATATATATATATATATATATATATATAAATCCAGTCATATCTAAGAAATTCAAATCAAAATATTTTTCCAAAACAAAACCGTAGCAAAGCTACATAATGGTTTCTCCACTTCGAAACTCGAAAATGAATGTCGATGATGCGGCTGCCATCACTGAAATTATTTTCCAACGACAAAGAGAAGAGCACTGATTTCAACATTTTAAAATTCTTTGAAAACGGTTCCTATTTGAAAATACTTTAAATAATATACATTAAAATTCTTTGGAAACAAATTATAGTCAAAATACCATTAAATAATGTGCATTTTAAACCATTAAAACCATAGTTCGAAATCATTGGAAATTAAATTCTCAAATTCTTAATTTAATTTCATTTCAAATTCTAAATCAGTTTATAAACCAAGTTTATAAATTCATTTATCGAACAATAGATGAAAATCAAATATTATCATTTCAAACAACGAATTAATTTACCTCTTCTTCTTTTTTCAGAAAATTTTACTTATATATTTATAATATAATCATACAAAATTATTTCATTTACCAAATTTGAAAACAATATTGTGTCAGTTTGCTCTGCTCAAGTGTTTTGGAAATCCTATTGATAGCGTTGATCAGACGAATCGATCGGAAATCCAAATCAACAACTCAAACAACAAAGCATATATTAAAACATTTATATGTATTAGTTTACAAATACATTTCTTTGCTCGACGATACAGGAATGAATTTTCAAAATAAGGATAGGGTTTCAAATTTGATGGACTCAAATCAAAGAGAAATTCTGATTCGAAGATAAGTTCGAAACAAAATAAGATGATTTAAATAACAAATAGGAAGATGGATAAGTTTATATAAATCGCGGGCAACCTTAACCGAGTCGACCGTGACTTCAAGAATAAGATCGATGCAGAATTCTGAGGTAAATTGACATTCGATCACCAAAGATATAATCAAGGCATACAAGAGATAGTAGCATCTAAACCGAGGATATAGAAATCTCCGGTGAATCGATGCCAATTGTAAAGGAGTTTCACCCATTTACAAAATTTCGAAGATTGGCGAGACCGCCGATCCATTATAAAGATCATTCAAAGTGGAGTTATGGGATGCTCCAGAATTGAAAGAAGAAGAATAGTGAGGGACACGAATGAAATTTGGAACCGCAGGGAACGTTCCAAAATTCAAAGGAATCGAGTCAAAAGGAAGAGATTGAAACTCGAATGAGAGTGATTCTGTAAATACATTTACCCTATACGCTAAGTTTTGCCTAGAGCTACCAAAGCTCTGATACCAACTATAACGGCCCTCTATTTTGGACTATTCGCATCTGCACATGTCGGACTTGAATAATTCAAAATAACGAATTGTTAATTTAAATTTGGAAAAACTGAACATATACAGTAAACAAAATAATCACAAATCACAGACACAGAGTAATAAATGCAGCGGAAACAAAAGATAGTAGTTCATGAAGCCACTATATACATATCAAAGTTAAATAAGGTACAACAGATGTCTCGGATACAATAATCAAATACAATATCAGAATACACCAATGGAATCAACTGAATATCTGAAAGCTGGATAGATAGCTGAATCTCCAAGCGAAGCTCCAACTCCAAAGGTGAGTCTCGAATACTGGTACACTCAGTCTGACCCGAGCGTAAAGCAAAACACAAAACACTCGAGTCAGGATTAACATTCTTATATCAATAAATCCAACTCAAGTGAAATAGCAACTGAAATACAAGTAACTCAAAGGATGTTTGGAATAACCATCCTTTAAGGATCCGTTAAACTATCTACTATGTAGTAGTGAACGGTAAATAGATAATGCCTATCAGTAATATAAAGTACCAAAATAGTGTTAAGGCGTTACCATTATTCCCCTTAACACATTTTTATATAAGCGTCATAGACTATACAGCACTGTAAACTCCACCGTAAACTAGTGGGATATCAGGGAGTGCTCCATAGGTATAACACAAAACAAATCGTAGTGGTCGCGTATATAGGGATACAAGTATGACAAGGCACATGAGGCAATACCAAAGGTAGTGAAACTACCGTTTGCCTGATCCGGACTGGTGAGAACGCATCGCCGCAGCGATCGCAACACCGCGAAACAACACTCCCAAATCAAGGGTGCACCAATCGACAACAAGTAATGAGTAGTTTTCGAAGAAGTGTGTTCGCTCGAGGTAGTTGACCCCATTTGGCCCGGCACGGCTCCTGTTTTAGTCATTTCCAATTTGACACAAGTGTCAAGGCTATCCATTATCGTTCTCTTTCTTCAGTCATCACGTACATCATTCCAACCACTTCATTCTGGATCACACTCCGCGTATAGTTATTAAAGTGGTTTCGGTTTAGACAGAGAGTATGTCCCTAACCGATTCCGGTCTCTTTAATAACTTTCGTAATTTATAACATCGATTGGTCATTTAATATATTTCAAAACCAAACAAAATTCAATTTCAATTAAAATTTGTAAATCAACATTTCATTTGTTTTTCTAAACCAATTTCCAAAATTTACGTTTCAAAACTTCCAAATTACCATTTCAAAATCTTATATTACAAATTAAATATTTGATTTAAGACAATTCAAGTATTCATTTAAATTCGTATATAAGTTTCATCCCGAAATCATTTAAATTAATTTAATTTAACATTCAAATCAATTTAAATTCATTAATCGATTTCATTCAATATTTGTTAAGTTAATTTATCCTTCAAAACAATTTCTATTTAACTTCCAATTTATTAAATCAATTATTTAAGTTCAACTCCATTGTAACAAAACTTACAAATTGCATTAAATTTAATTCATCAAATCAAATTCTTTACATTTCAAGTCTTACATTAATTTCAATAAAACACATTTTATTTCTTGTTAGAGAAATTCAATTTCACTTATTTATTTACTTAGTTACAATTTCAAAACTCAATTAATAAAGAAACTTAATTTCACTTATTCAAGAAGTTCAATTTTACTTAATAAAGAATTCAATTTTATTTAATTTTTAAATAATTCAATCTTATTTAATTATTAAATAATTTCAAAACTTTAATTATTAACTAATTTCAAACTTAATTATTAATAATTCCAAATTTTAAAACAACGTTCTTTCATCAGCTACTATGTTAATATTTTGATTCAGATTATTAAATATTAACATTTTCTTTCATTAAAATTCAATTTCTAACTTCGTTTCAAAACCATATTATTTATTCAAATAAAATTTTCATTTTATTTTTAAATCAAATTATTGACCAATCGGTTTTTTATTTAATTCTCTATCCTAGGTCAAAATTAAATTTGGGTATTTATCATTTCAACCCGATTCCATTTTAATTCAAAAATCAAATCATAGCAAAGGGAACTTGTAGTGTGATAACTGGGATGGTGTCAAAGTAAATAAACAAGCAATAACAACAATCAATAATAATCCAATAATTTATTTAAATAATCCTGAAATAATCATATTAATTTACATTTGTTATTTATGCAAATTAATATAATTATTTCTAGAATCTACACTATCATTTCATGTAGATTAAAGATTATTACACTAATATGTATACGGTTCTTCACTTGATATCCATTATTCAATCTATACTGCAACAATTTCTACAACATACATTCAATGGTTCAAGGTATACTTAACCAAATTTCTACGTGTCAAATAATTTATACATTTAAAAGGGGTCATATTATGAAAATGTCATCTAATCAAATTTAACATATATCAAATCTAACTATCCTACGTCAATTGCAATTTCAATTTATTTATCACTTACTACATTAACAATTTAACGACCAATGTCAACATCAAACAATCAATCATTTATCAACCAAACTGGATTATCATTTCATAAATAACAGATAATGGTGTCAGATATCACAGGTGAACTGATACAGGTAAAACATATATATAACAGTGTAGATAACTAACAGCAGCATATTTCAATTGTCGTTTCAATTGAAATCAAATTTAATAAATAAAAGAACATTAATCGTGAGTGATTGCTCACCTTTCGAGGCTAGATAGAACAGAAGATGACACGGATACGCATACTGATACGGACACTGAAATTGGATTACGAGTCCAAGCACAGTGAGATGGGTATGAATTTGATAAAGAGACGAGCACGACAGACCAAAAGCTAATAAAATGGGAATTGATGATCAGAATCATTTTGCTATAAACTGAAAATATGTACATTATTATTATATTAGTTATTTATTTCTATATTTCAATTCAAGACAAACATTAAAATAATATAACTTTCAAATCATTATTAAATCGAACTCATATATATATATATATATATATATATATATATTGGGGAACAAAACTTTTGAAAACATATATACTCAAACTTTAAAAATGTCGAAATTTTGGTATACATACAAAAACCAAACCCATTCATAGTTTATATATATATAAAACTGTATAGATAATATACAAAAATAACACTTCCGTAAAACAATAAACTTCTATATTAAAACATATATCTGCTACAAATGTAACGGAACTGTTATATGTATGTACTTAATATATTCATATAATATCTTAAAATCTATGATTATTAAACCATATATTTCATATACCAATTTATTATATAAAATGTATAACAGTAAATCACTATATACTTGTGCAAATAATCAGACCATGGTGATATGCAAACCCATACCTAAGTACAAATAGCTAAACTATACTGACATGTACAAATGCAAATGCAGACAACTAAATATATATACAACTAACTTACAAACTTATAACATGTATAGTGAAGTTAGGTAATGTATATACTATTTTTTTTTCTAATCTGAGACAAGCTCGCCTATATGAACAAGGATATACCAACAATGTGAGTTGCTGAAACTTGCAAGGAAGAGAGGTTGAAAGAACACATATGAAGCATGTATATTTACAAATATATATACATACGAGCATCGTAATATATATAAAAGAAATGTAACTATAAATATAAAAGCTTTGTAACAAACATATACATACTGACCAATTTTTAAAATGGTGTATATACGTAATATAAAAAAATAAAAATTAAGGGAAACCAATAACAGTCTATATTAAAACATGCTGATTGAATGAGTACCAATACATGCTTAGTAGAATATGCAGACCTGCCTTTGTACACAAAACAATATTAGACCAAATAAGATTTTACATATATAAACCGACTGAATATGAATTATACGTGCATACTTAACAGTATATAAATAATATTGTTTGAAAAACTTCTCAGAAAAAAAAACAACAAAAAAACAATTACAATACACCATAAGGCTGAATATCGACATGCAACACATATAAAAAAAAATCAAAACAGGATTGAAACCTTAATATATACTATATACTATATATATATATATATATATATATTACTATACATAACTCTATAAATCAAAATATGTAAAGCAAGTAGTAGAAAATCCTTTACATAAATATAGTGCAAGTAATATATCTACAGAAAATAAACTTGACAGATCTGATTCATTAAAGCTAATAGATATATATTCCAATATATACGAACAGGCACTCAACTACATACCTCACCAAATTTACATTCAGCTGAAGCTTAGTAGGAAGAGCTCGGCAAAGGAGGTTGAGCTGTGGAGGAATGAGGCGGGTACGCTGTGCCTAGGCTACGACCAGGCTGTGAGGGCGTGGGGTCCAGTTGTTTGGGCCGAGGCAGTGGTAGGCTGCTAGGCGTGTGGTGGTGCTCGGCGTGATGGATGTAGGTCGGCTTCATGCGAGAGGGAGGGGAAGGAGGTGAAAGAAAATGAGGGTAGATGAGGAGGATAGTCATAAAAATAAGAGTTTTGCATTTAGAAAGAAGAATAAACATGTGAGAAAGGAAGAGGCAAACGTACAGGCTGATATAAATATATATCTCAACTTTTTTTTGGGTTATATGCTGTGAGAACATCTTTCAACGTATGACATTGAAAAAGAAATGGATCAGAAGAAATGAAGTATTGGATAGCCAAACGTCAGTAAATAAGTTCTGTGAATTCCAAAGAGCTAGTGACCATTGGTTATCCCATAGAGGAAACAAATGGTCAAGAAAACCAAAAGGACGTGAATCGGGTACCGATACGGTAATTGTTTCGCGGATTCCGACATGCACCGGACATCGAAATGGACAATTGAATATACCGCGGAGATCAGCACGACAAGACGAATCGAATGGTACACAGATATCAGTGGTACGATTGAATTATAAAAATTCGAATTTTCTACTAACGGAAAATGCAGCAAAAACGCACAAGAATAAGATCGACGGAGCTATAGAAGTCCGAATTTGGAAAAAATGAAAAATGACGTCTTGCCCAGAAGATGATTTAGAATTTTTCTATATAAAAATATTCAGGTTTCGAAAATATTTTATTTTCATTAATTTCTAACTGATTAAATTGAAATAAAATTACACACGAAATAAACTTTCATATTTTTGGATGAAAATTTACCAGTTGCTATGTTTAACTAGACGCATTTCAAATATTAAATTTTTATTTCAAAATTTTATTGTTTAAAAATTTAAAAAATTTCAGTTGAATAACGTTATTAAAACCAGTTAAATTTACGGGTCGTTACAATTATTCATACCAAGCTTTATGTCTAGCTCGAAGTTTTTGTTTTCCCCTTAAACTCTCGGGTACTTAATTGATTTTGAGATTTAAGGTTTTCAGGTTCTCTTCTTAGACGAATAAAGCTTCCAGAGTCGCGCAGGAGGCACCTAGTTATTTAGATTTTTCTTTTTCCGTTGTGTATTTGGATGTAAAGGCAGAATTATTAGCCTTACTATATACTGTGAACAACCAAGGCGGCATCTTCATATGTCGCTCTTGGCGTATATGTAATAATTATATTTTGCTGAACGCGGTTAACGTTTTTGGGATTATGTAAAGAACATCAAATGTTTTGAATGGAATGTAGAAATGTGTTTTTAAAATTGTTAAATTTTTTCCATATTCTTATGATCTGTGTATCAATGAATCTAGCACCGCCGTATTTAGTCGTCGAAGATTAATAACTATAGATGACTGCAGCATCCGTAGCCGTTAGTTTTGGGCCTCCAAGTAGGGGTATGTTACAACCTGCTTTGCTTTCGAAGAGTTAGCTTTTGACTGCGTTGGCTTCCAACCTGGACAAATGATTTTCAAAGGAATGGTTTCAAATGGGTTACGCTCTTTTGTTTTAAGAAATGCTTCCGAAGGGGTCGAAACCCCTAGTTGTCGCTTTTCCTACCTTTCGAAATCAATGGTTTCAGAAGGTAGATACTTTGCTTTTAACCTTAGCCACTTCTCCAATGCTTTCGGAAGGGTGGTTTCGACACCATCACTTATTTTCTTAGGAATGCTTTCGAAAGATAGGCTTTCAACTTAAATGGTTTTAGTGACCCTTTGGCTCTGTTGAAGTATAACCCAAATGGTTTCGAAGGAGATGCTTTTAATTGGTTTCGAAAGGTGTCTTCCACATGTTTTAAATTGAACCCAAGTGCTTTCGAATGGTTTGTTGTTTACAAAGGTTTGATGCTTTCGAAAGGTTTTAAATGATGGTTTCGAAGGGGCATTTCGCCAATGCTTTCGAAGGGTTTAAAGAAAGGTTTCAAAAGGGTGGTTCCCCAATGGTTTCGAAAGTTTGAAAGGAAAGTTTTTCAATGGTTTTGAAAGGATTCTAAGAATGGTTTCGAAAGGAAGGTTTTGGCCTTTCAGCCTAGGTTAGAAGAAGGGTTTTACTTGGTTTTGAAAGAGGTGCTTTCAATGGTTTTTAAAGGGGTACTTTCAATGGATTCGAAAGGGGTACTTTCAAAAGTTAAATGTTTTGATCAACAAAGGTTTGAGTAATGTGTATATATAACATGGCAAGGTGATTTTGAGTCAAACGTAGAGATTATATATTTTCCTTGTTTAAGCTTGATTTAAAGGTTTTAAATCAGTTTGAGAAAAGGTTTTCAAGGAAAATTTAGGGGAAGGTTTCCCTAAGTAAAATGACTCAAATATTAGAATACCAGATGGGACTGGTATAGGGTCGCGCCATATACATTAGCTTTTAGCCCTAGCTAATTTAGTCCAAAATTCCAGTGTGTAGGGCTTTGTCATAGGTAAGACTAAAATTATGATTACACACAGAAGGGAATATATGTTTGTATATAGATAGGTTATTGGTGAGCCCGCAAAACCATTAGGATCATATGACCTTAGGAGATGTTAAGTTAGGGACAGACCGTCCAGAAGAGAAGTATTTAACAAATAGTTAAGGACAGACTGTCTAGAGGAAGAGGTGTCTAACAGATGTTAGATTATTTTGATTATATTGTCTGGTAGGCCCGAGTCAGCCAAAGGTTAGTAGTTAGCAAAACAAACCTATAGTGTTCGGATAGATAGTTCATTTGTTACCTGATATGTATGTATACATAATAATGCTTTACAGTTTTAAACAGTTTTGGTTGCTGGATTATGATTTGCAAAAGATATGTTTTAAAAGGTTATTAGTGAGGGGAAACTCGTTCCGCTAAGTGGTGTGGTCTCACTTAATATCAAATACCGAAATGTATAGTATTATTCACACCTGGATTTATGTCTGACTCAAAGTTTATGTTTTTCCCTTTAAACTCTTGGGTACTCAAAATAGATTTGAGTGGGCTGAGGGTTGAGGTTTTACAGGTTTTAGTAGGTTGACGAATAAAGCTTCCGGAGACAAGCAAGTGGCTGATGGATAGCTATTTAGAAGTTGTTGTTTTGTTTTGTTTTGTTTTATTCCGTTGTGTTGTATCTAAGACAATAATGTCTATATAGTACTCTGGTAAACCAAGGGGTCATCATCATATGTCGCTCTTGGTGTATTTATGTAATAATTATATTTTATCTAAACCTAGGAAACGATCATGGGATTATGTAACAACCCGAGATTTAGAAATCTTTAATAGTCGCCAAAATGACGATCGAATCGTTTGATTAGTGCCATTGGAGTTTAAAATCTTGTTGAAATTATTGAAAAAAATTGGTTAGTGGTGATACGGGCTTTAAATCCATTTAGCCCAATTCTTTGGTTGCCATTTGGTTGCAAGTGATAATCTTGAAAACCCGATCCCCTCTCTCTCATTTTTCATTCATTTTACCCTAAACGTTCGAGAGAAAATAAATGGCGGCCACGAAGTAGGGCTTCGTCGAAAATGATGGAGCCGTTGTTTCTATCGATCGAAGCCAAGAATTTGTTGATCGAAGCTCTCTATAATTCAACTCCTTCAATCTGTGTTCGTCTTCGCTTCCAATCAAGGTGAGTGATACTTGTCACTCACATCTAATTCTTAACTCCGTGATTCTGCTATTTTCGTATTATTTTGTTGATGTTTGACATGACTTCGTTCACTTTATCTTCGGCTGTTAAATTGTGGTTCGAAGCTGTTGATTTCTCTGTTGTTTTCAATTCATTCATGTTGAATACTTGACTGGCTTATGGTTTTGGTTTGAAACTGTTACCATTGAATTTAGTGGACGATGTTGATTTCGTTCGTGGCCACCAGTATTTGATTTCTGTTAACATCGGTCACTTGATTCTGATTTTAGTACGAATTTTTGGGATGATTTATGACTTGGGGAAAAATCGTATATATTTTCGTTAGTGGTTCATTTTGACTCCAGTCATTAATTGTTGCTGTGAGTTATTATGTAACATATTCGACTTTAACTTTGTTATGCTATGGTATTGTTAGAATCATTCCTCAAAAATAATTCCTTTCTGGCATCTATTTGCATTGAACTTGACTACTTTCTGCTATCGCATGACCTCGGCAGTTACGTCTTGTTCAAAGTTGATATTTGCATTTGACATTGGTCACTTGATTGTGTGAAAGTATGAACTTATTTGATTTTAGTTATGTATCATTGTTTTGAAATTGTTACGATGCCTCTGAGCATGTTGCATTGCCTGTTTTGTGGGGATAGCTGGACTTGAACATATGTGACTTCGACATTTAACTATCTTGGTTCAAAAACTGCTGCTTTGATTTTCAGATGCACTTGAATATGCAAATGCCTTTAAGCTTTTACCAGTCTTTGTTGTACATGAGTACATCTTGAATCTGTCTGGCTTTGATTTTCACTTTTCAAGGCAGTTTACATTTCAATGACATTGTAGTATCTTGCAGTCTTTATGTATTTGTTACTTTTAATCATCACACTTTATCAGGTAGGTTTAGTTACACCTTTCTCTGGTCTAACCATTCTTATTCTTTGAGACTTTGAAATGGATAACTTATTTTCCATTCTTGGTGATCATCCCCATATGTTTATATACATATATGTATGTATATGCATGTGTGGTACACTTCGTGGCATCTTTATTTGTGTGGCACACTGATCTGGCCTGGTCATTTATGTTCATCTGCTTGGAGCTTTTGTTGCATTGTCCAGTTGAGGTTGGGCTGCCTTTGAGTTTCAGACATGTAGTATGTATGTCGCCATGTAGCTTCATGAATCTTACTATAGTTTTTAATGTCACTGATGTTGGTTTTCTTCTTTGGTTCTGTCTATGGCTTAAAGGGTTACTGATTGACATAGAAAGTCTTGTTCCTGTAATATCATTTGCAGTCAACATTTGTTTGGATCTTGGCCTAGAGCTCTATCCATTAGCTCATCTCTGATGCATTTGTTCACTTTGGTTCAGGGGTAATTGAGTCAGTGTCCCAGATCATGTCACTATTTTCTGGTCTGGTTTGCATTCATATTTGCTTGATGTTTAGCATTGATCTTGATTTCTGGTCTTGATGCACTTTAGTCTGCATTTTGATATTTATTATGCCACTGGTCTTGTATTTTGGGTTAAACAAGGTCTGCTCTTTTGAGTGGCAGTTCATGCCTTCCCTTCAGTTCACTGTCTTGATTCATGGGTACACTTGATACTTTGACCAGCCTGTTTGTTTATCACATCTGCTTCATTACTTGAGCCTGTTTCACGTTATCACTTGAGTACATTATAGTCTTCATTGCACTTGATAATGATGTTAAACTTGGAGGATCATTTCTGTAGTCACGGCACTGTGTTTCATTTGTACATCACTGTGCTTTGTTTTCATTTGTGCACTCCACTGCCTTGCGCATTTGAGTTGAACCCGACTTTCTCTGGGTTTGACCTTATGCGCGTTTCGTGAATTTCCGTTGGTCTTTTATACATTTCGTATGATAGTGGCGAGGCAGTGCACGCGTGCGTGTACTGCAGCCCTATTAGATTTGACAGTATTAAATTGATTTGGTCGATTTGATAAATTGTTTATTTATCTCTGTTGATGATTTAAATCTGCTGATTTTTGCTAAACACTGTTAAGTGTTATATTGACCGTTATCCGGTTTCTTTGTTTAAAGAATCGGATAGACGGGAATTATTGTGACTGTCGTCTATTTAAATTATTACTGCCTATATGCACTAATAAACTGGTTTGAATTAGACTGACCTGGGTATTATTTTCTTTTGAATGTAATACTCGGGTCAGACCCGAGTATTTCAGGTTGTAGATTTCTTTCTTTGAGTTGCTGTTCGGGATTGAAGACTTTTCACATCTTCTGAAGTTGTCAGTCATTTTGTAGTAGTCGTGTCATTGTATAGAATGATATGTATTCATGTATATTAGTCGATAATGTACTTGTATATGTAACTTCTAGAGTCGACCGTTGTAGTTGTATCATATGTATAGTGTCAACTATGTATTAACTGACATCAGTTATATATATCTGAGACTTTTGTTTTTATCTGTGTTCCGCATTTATATTATCTGTGTTATCGTTATATCTAATGTCCTAAACTATTATGAACCATCGTAGTTTGTTTTATACTGATAATTGGGTGTGTCGATGGGAGTAAATAAATAAGATGAAAAAGAAAAAGTATATACCACTCCTATCGAGATAACCAATATTAGTGTAAGGCCAATTACGGATGGTAGCTCCTATCCAGCCTTATTCTTCGTAATAATAGACAGTATTTCTTTTAATACTCTTTGTTATTATGAGCATAGAGGTGGGGCGTTACAGTTGGTATCAGAGCTTGGGGTTTATGGACATAATATAAAACATAACTTGGATGGAACATATGTTACAACTATTGGTCGATGTTTTATTTGTGATTTGAGTCAAAATTAAAGTTTTGAAATTTTGATGAAATTTTTAAATATCTTTATTTAAAAATAATAGTGAAACTGTGTTCTGATGATTTGATTGATTTGTGTTCTGTTTATCAGAGTGCGCAGCGGAAACAGTGAAACTGTCTTCGCTGAGTACAACTGATAATCTTTTTGATTTAAAAAAATCAAAATACGAAATTAATATGAATTTCATTTGTTGTTTACATAGCTGTAATTATTTTATTTCTTTGAGAACTTCGAATCCGAATTGAGGATTCGAAGAAATTGCAGATATGTGATTTTTGTTGAAATTCCCACTGGCTTTCTTTTGTACTAACCATCTATTGATTAGATTTTTGCCGTTTTAAATTATCTTCATTGAAGATACTTTCGAATGATTTCTTTGTTCATTTGGTAGTACGTGCAAAAATTTGAATTGCACGTTATTGCATTTATTGTACGTTGAACCGATGCTTGGTTATGATACGTATTTTGTTGCCGTTATTTTTATAACAGACTTTTTACACCAATGCTGAATTTTTGAGGCACGGTGTTTTGTTGGCAATTTTAATGAATGAAAATTCACTGATGTCACATTTTGATGTGAATTCTTTTGATGAGATATTTGGTGTTTTAAAATTTCTGTCGATTTGACTTCAGTAACAACAAAATTTTAAAAGTGGATTTTCAAGCGGTTATTCCGCAATACTGATTTGTAACCGTTTTTACGGTATTTTGAGAAGTACAATTTCCTTATCGAAATTGTTACTAATATTGCTGCTTTAATCACGTGATTGGAAACCCGTTTAAAAATGAAAATTGTTTTATAAATTTTAACGATTTGCGTTTTCAAAAGAATGAGAAAGCGACTTAAACGATTCAGAAAAATCGAGGATTATGACCCCTTTCTTTTACTGTTTCGCTTAACTCCGGACTTGTCCAGTTGAGAATGCGAATTGTTATTTTTGCAAAATAAATAAAATTGTTTTCAAAAATTTTACAGTTTGCGATTTCAAAAAAATGAGGAAGAGATTTAAACGATTTAGCAAAAGTGCGGAGTATGGAACCACACTTTTACTTTTTCGGTTAATTCCGGACTCGTTAATTGAATATCTGCTGTTTTGATGATTTTGATGAATTTCACACTTTCAAGGAAACGATGAAGAGAATCAAACGATTTAGTAAAACACGTGGTATGGGACATGTGCGTTTGCTATTTCGGTTAATTCCGGACTCGTTAATTGAAATATTTGATGCTTTCGTGTGCTTTCGAGCCACTATGATGGACCTTCGGGTCATATGATGGACCTTCGGGTCATATGATGGACCTTCGGGTCAAATACCAGTACTAGACCTTCGGGTCACTCTGCGGACCTTCGGGTCAATCTGATGGGCGCCAAAAATTATGTTGAGTACTTGGTAGGCTTCGGCCATTTGTTGATGCACGTGCGGCGAATTAAAAACTCGCCATCTGATGGGATCGATCCAAGCTTTTATGTTGATTTTCTAGTCTTCTTAATTGATTTCTAGATATTTGTTGCTTCCAATTATCTGCAGGTAATTGGATATTTGTTGATATGAGTTCTGATTATCGTTTTTGATAATCAGATATTTGTTGTTTCTAATTATCGCTTGTGATAATTAGATATTTGTTGATATGAGTTCTGATTATCGTTTTTGATAATCAGATATTTGTTGTTTCTAATTATCGCTTGTGATAATTAGATATTTGTTGTTTCTAATTATCGCTTGTGATAATTAGATATTTGTTGATATGAGTTCTGATTATCGTTTTTGATAATCAGATATTTGTTGTTTCTAATTATCGCTTGTGATAATTAGATATTTGTTGATATGAGTTCTGATTATCGTTTTTGATAATCAGATATTTGTTGTTTCTAATTATCGCTTGTGATAATTAGATATTTGTTGATATGAGTTCTGATTATCGTTTTTGATAATCAGATATTTGTTGTTTCTAATTATCGCTTGTGATAATTAGATATTTGTTGTTTCTAATTATCGCTTGTGATAATTAGATATTTGTTGATATGAGTTCTGATTATCGTTTTTGATAATCAGATATTTGTTGTTTCTAATTATCGCTTGTGATAATTAGATATTTGTTGATATGAGTTCTGATTATCGTTTTTGATAATCAGATATTTGTTGTTTCTAATTATCGCTTGTGATAATTAGATATTTGTTGATATGAGTTCTGATTATCGTTTTTGATAATCGGATATTTGTTGCTTTTAATTATCGCTTTAGATAATTAAATATTTGCTGATTTGAGATTTAATTATCGCTTTAGATAATTAAATATTTGCTGCTTTGAGATTTAATTATCGCTTTAGATAATTAAATATTTGTTGATTTAAGATTTAATTATCGCTTTAGATAATTAAATATTTGTTGATTTAAGATTTAATTATCGCTTTAGATAATTAAATATTTGTTGATTTAAGATTTAATTATCGCTTTAGATAATTAAATATTTGCTGCTTTGAAATTTAATTATCGCTTTTGATAATTAAATATTTGCCGATTTCGAATTTAATTATCGCTTTAGATAATTAAATATTTGTTGATTTGAGATTTAATTATCGCTTTAGATAATTAAATATTTGTTGATATGAGATTTAATTATCGCTTTTGATAATTAAATATTTGCCGATTTCGAATTTAATTATCGCTTTAGATAATTAAATAATTGTTGATTTGAGATTTAATTATCGCTTTAGATAATTAAATATTTGTTGATATGAGATTTAATTATCGCTTTTGATAATGAAATATTTGCCGATTTCGAATTTAATTATCGCTTTAGATAATTAAATAATTGTTGATTTGAGATTTAATTATCGCTTTAGATAATTAAATATTTGTTGATTTGAGATTTAATTATCGCTTTAGATAATTAAATATTTGTTGATATGAGATTTAATTATCGCTTTTGATAATTAAATATTTGCCGATTTCGAATTTAATTATCGCTTTAGATAATTAAATAATTGTTGATTTGAGATTTAATTATCGCTTTAGATAATTAAATATTTGTTGATTTGAGATTTAATTATTGCTTTAGATAATTAAATATTTGTTGATATGAGATTTAATTATCGCTTTTGATAATTAAATATTTGCCGATTTCGAATTTAATTATCGCTTTAGATAATTAAACATTTGTTGAATTTGAAATTTGATTATCGTTTGTGATAATCGAATATTTGTTGATTTGAGAAATTTGATTATCGTTTTTGATAATTGAATATTTGTTTTCTGACTATCGTATGAGATAATCAGATATTTGTTTTGTCTTCTGATTATCGTTTGAGATAAGTAAATATTTGCGATTTGAAAATTCAATTATCGTTTTTGATGATTGAATATTTGCGACTTTTGAGACTTGAGCTTCGTCTTTTTCTCGGGCGATTCAGGTGAGTAATTTGATTTACTCACATTCAATTCGTGCTCTGTATGGGATCTCTGCTCTGTTTTTCCTTCTCTTTTAGTTGCTGGAACTCGATTGATTCTTGCTTTAGACAGTCGTCTGATTTTGATCTCTGATTCCCACGATGTTGATTCTTTTGATTTGAAGCAGTCGAACCTTTTGATTTCTTATCTAATACTTCCCCGTTGACATCTTCCTTGTTTATGAATTGGACAGTGCCATGCTCTTTTGGTTGTTACCTTTTATCCATTTATTCCCTATGATTGCGTGGACGCAATTTTTATAAGGAGGGGAGTCTGTAACAACCCGAGATTTAGAAATCTTTAATAGTCGCCAAAATGACGATCGAATCGTTTGATTAGTGCCATTGGAGTTTAAAATCTTGTTGAAATTCTTGAAAAAAATTGGTTAGTGGTGATACGGGCTTTAAATCCATTTAGCCCAATTCTTTGGTTGCCATTTGGTTGCAAGTGATAATCGTGAAAACCCGATCCCCTCTCTCTCATTTTTCATTCATTTTACCCTAAACGTTCGAGAGAAAATAAATGGCGGCCACGAAGTAGGGCTTCGTCGAAAATGATGGAGCCGTTGTTTCTATCGATCGAAGCCAAGAATTTGTTGATCGAAGCTCTCTATAATTCAACTCCTTCAATCTGTGTTCGTCTTCGCTTCCAATCAAGGTGAGTGATACTTGTCACTCACATCTAATTCTTAACTCCATGATTCTGCTATTTTCGTATTATTTTGTTGATGTTTGACATGACTTCGTTCACTTTATCTTCGGCTGTTAAATTGTGGTTCGAAGCTGTTGATTTCTCTGTTGTTTTCAATTCATTCGTGTTGAATACTTGACTGGCTTATGGTTTTGGTTTGAAACTGTTACCATTGAATTTAGTGGACGATGTTGATTTCGTTCGTGGCCACCAGTATTTGATTTCTGTTAACATCGGTCACTTGATTCTGATTTTAGTACGAATTTTTAGGATGATTTATGACTTGGGGAAAAATCGTATATATTTTCGTTAGTGGTTCATTTTGACTCTAGTCATTAATTGTTGCTGTGAGTTATTATGTAACATATTCGACTTTAACTTTGTTATGCTATGGTATTGTTAGAATCATTCCTCAAAAATAATTCCTTTCTGGCATCTATTTGCATTGAACTTGACTACTTTCTGCTATCGCATGACCTCGGCAGTTACGTCTTGTTCAAAGTTGATATTTGCATTTGACATTGGTCACTTGATTGTGTGAAAGTATGAACTTATTTGATTTTAGTTATGTATCATTGTTTTGAAATTGTTACGATGCCTTTGAGCATGTTGCATTGCATGTTTTGTGGGGATAGCTGGACTTGAACATATGTGACTTCGACATTTAACTATCTTGGTTCAAAAACTGCTGCTTTGATTTTCAGATGCACTTGAATATGCAAATGCCTTTAAGCTTTTACCAGTCTTTGTTGTACATGAGTACATCTTGAATCTGTCTGGCTTTGATTTTCACTTTTCAAGGCAGTTTACATTTCAATGACATTGTAGTATCTTGCAGTCTTTATGTATTTGTTACTTTTAATCATCACACTTTATCAGGTAGGTTTAGTTACACCTTTCTCTGGTCTAACCATTCTTATTCTTTGAGACTTTGAAATGGATAACTTATTTTCCATTCTTGGTGATCATCCCCATATGTTTATATACATATATGTATGTATATGCATGTGTGGTACACTTCGTGGCATCTTTATTTGTGTGGCACACTGATCTGGCCTGGTCATTTATGTTCATCTGCTTGGAGCTTTTGTTGCATTGTCCAGTTGAGGTTGGGCTGCCTTTGAGTTTCAGACATGTAGTATGTATGTCGCCATGTAGCTTCATGAATCTTACTATAGTTTTTAATGTCACTGATGTTGGTTTTCTTCTTTGGTTCTGTCTATGGCTTAAAGGGTTACTGATTGACATAGAAAGTCTTGTTCCTGTAATATCATTTGCAGTCAACATTTGTTTGGATCTTGGCCTAGAGCTCTATCCATTAGCTCATCTCTGATGCATTTGTTCACTTTGGTTCAGGGGTAATTGAGTCAGTGTCCCAGATCATGTCACTATTTTCTGGTCTGGTTTGCATTCATATTTGCTTGATGTTTAGCATTGATCTTGATTTCTGGTCTTGATGCACTTTAGTCTGCATTTTGATATTTATTATGCCACTGGTCTTGTATTTTGGGTTAAACAAGGTCTGCTCTTTTGAGTGGCAGTTCATGCCTTCCCTTCAGTTCACTGTCTTGATTCATGGGTACACTTGATACTTTGACCAGCCTGTTTGTTTATCACATCTGCTTCATTACTTGAGCCTGTTTCACGTTATCACTTGAGTACATTATAGTCTTCATTGCACTTGATAATGATGTTAAACTTGGAGGATCATTTCTGTAGTCACGGCACTGTGTTTCATTTGTACATCACTGTGCTTTGTTTTCATTTGTGCACTCCACTGCCTTGCGCATTTGAGTTGAACCCGACTTTCTCTGGGTTTGACCTTATGCGCGTTTCGTGAATTTCCGTTGGTCTTTTATACATTTCGTATGATAGTGGCGAGGCAGTGCACGCGTGCGTGTACTGCAGCCCTATTAGATTTGACAGTATTAAATTGATTTGGTCGATTTGATAAATTGTTTATTTATCTCTGTTGATGATTTAAATCTGCTGATTTTTGCTAAACACTGTTAAGTGTTATATTGACCGTTATCCGGTTTCTTTGTTTAAAGAATCGGATAGACGGGAATTATTGTGACTGTCGTCTATTTAAATTATTACTGCCTATATGCACTAATAAACTGGTTTGAATTAGACTGACCTGGGTATTATTTTCTTTTGAATGTAATACTCGGGTCAGACCCGAGTATTTCAGGTTGTAGATTTCTTTCTTTGAGTTGCTGTTCGGGATTGAAGACTTTTCACATCTTCTGAAGTTATCAGTCATTTTGTAGTAGTCGTGTCATTGTATAGAATGATATGTATTCATGTATATTAGTCGATAATGTACTTGTATATGTAACTTCTAGAGTCGACCGTTGTAGTTGTATCATATGTATAGTGTCAACTATGTATTAACTGACATCAGTTATATATATCTGAGACTTTTGTTTTTATCTGTGTTCCGCATTTATATTATCTGTGTTATCGTTATATCTAATGTCCTAAACTATTATGAACCATCGTAGTTTGTTTTATACTGATAATTGGGTGTGTCGATGGGAGTAAATAAATAAGATGAAAAAGAAAAAGTATATACCACTCCTATCGAGATAACCAATATTAGTGTAAGGCCAATTACGGATGGTAGCTCCTATCCAGCCTTATTCTTCGTAATAATAGACAGTATTTCTTTTAATACTCTTTGTTATTATGAGCATAGAGGTGGGGCGTTACAGATTATGTCATTTGAATATGAAACATATGTTTTGAAATGTAATCCGTAAAAAGGTTTTTTTTTTGAAATCTGTGACTTTGTTTCATATTCAAATGCTTCTGATATTATGGATACCATTAACATAGCTATGTTTAGTCACCGGAAGTTAATACTACGGATGATTGCAGCATCTATGGCGCTTATCCTTGGGCCTCTAAATAGGGAATGTTACAACTTGGTATCAGAGCATAGGTTTATGAAAATCTTTAACTAGAAATGATTTTGAAAAACATAATCCTTAAGAATTAGAGAAAAGATGAGATATGGGATAACGCTATAGTAACGTACTTGTATTTGCTATATATAAGTATACGCTATATCTCTATTAGGCTATTCTTCTGTATCTCACGAGGCTTGAATACAGATATAGATGCTATAAGAGGAAGAGTTAACCTAGGAGGGGACAGCACCACCACAAATGGAAACGCCCGAGCAAATACGAGAAGGAACCAAGGTCAGGCTCAAGCTGAAAATGTTGGTGTTGGGATCCCACAAGTGGATATGGGAGCTATGTATCAGTTTTTTGTGAACATGATGCAAGCTGGAATTGCTGCTGGAGTGGTTGGAGGAAATGCTGAGGGGAGTTCAGGAAGCTCCGTTTGTCAACCATTATGCTAATTCGAGTAGAGATTATGCTAGGCTTGAAGGGAAGCCGTTTATTGGAACTGAAGATGCTATAGAAGTGGAGAACTGGTTGCTGCACTGTGAAAGGGTATTTGCTAACTTAGGGCTCAATGATGAGCAGAAGAGGAGACTTGCTTTGAGACAGCTTCCAGGAGTAGCTTTATTTAGGTGGAATAGTGTAACTACTAGTGTGGATGAGGAGACAATGACATGGGCAGAGTTTAAGAGGAGGTTCCAGGAGTGGTTCATGTCGGTGATGGCACAGTCTGTTTTGATCCGAAAGTTTGCTAAGTTAGAGCAAGGAGAAATGTCTGTTTTGGAGTATGCTAGCAGGTTTGAAGAATTGGCTAGGTATGGTTATGCGACTGCTGATACAGTGATGAAGAGGAATGAGAAGTTTATCAGGGCGTTGAAGCTAGAGTTGGCCAAGGCTACCTTACCGCATATCAGAGATCCCTGTGATGTGGTAGTGGAGATGGCATTAAGACATGAAGAGATGCTTGCTTGCTTGGAGATGAAGAAGGAGAAGGAGGTCCAAGTTGGGCAAGGTCGGAAGAGGAAGTTCTTTCACAAGAAGGGTGCTCAGAAAGGTGGAGCAGTGAAGAAAGGGAAGTCTGAAGTGGTTTGTTTTAAGTGCGACAAGAAGGGGCATTTTGCTAATGAGTGTCGTACTGGAAAGGCTAAGGAAGTGATCGAGAAGAAGAATATCAGGTGCTTCAATTGTGATCAGATTGGCCACTATAAGAATCAATGCAAAGAGCCCGCTAAGGATGGGAATGACATGGTGTATGCATTGGAGCCTGCTACTTCGAAGCCAACGGTGCAGGAGAAAAGAAAGGCAGTTTTGGGAGGTACGCTTCATATTCTTGGTATGTCTGTTAGCATTCTATTTGATACTGGTGCATAACATTCTTTTATATCTCGATCATTGGTAGATAAGCTTAACCTAGAACCCTCATATTTAGTTACCTCCTTAAGGGCTGCAAATCCGATAGGAGCGTATGCGACACTTGGGATGAAGTGTGACCACTTAGGGTTTGATTTGTTAGGTCATACCTTTGTTTAATATTTGCATGTGTTTGACTTTGTAGGGTTCAGAATTATGTTGGGTATGGATTGGTTAAGTAAGTATGATGCTAGGATATTTTTCCATGATACGAAACTATCATGTAGACACCCTGACTGTAGTGATCGGATAGTTTATACCGTAGAAAAACTTGGTTGTTATGTGAATGCCTTATTAGGTGTTATGGAGTTAGAAGATGAGTTGAATCGAGTTTTCATAGTTAGAGAATTCGTAGATGTCTACGAGCCGGTAGTAGGATTGCTATTGAAACAGGCCATTGAGTTTCAGATAGATTTGGTGCCTGGTGCAGAATCGGTAAGTAGACCGCCAAGCCGAATGAAACCTACAAAGATGAGGGAGTTGAAGATGCAGTTGGTGGATTTGGAAGGTAAGAGTTTTATTAGATCGAGTAGTTCACCTTGGGGAGCAGCCACAGTGTTTAATAAGAAGCCGGACGGATCGTTGAGGCTATGTATCAATTATCGTAAGTTGAATGAGAGGACGATAAAGAAACAATGTCCATTAATTGACGATTTGTTCGATCAGTTGAGTGGAACCAAGGTATTTTCTCTGTTGGATTTGGCTGTAGGTTTCCATCAGCTTAGAGTAGTAGAAGATAGTATACCTTTGACGGTGTTTAGGGCAAGATATGGATTGTATGAATGGTTAGTTATGTCGTTCGGACAAACTAATGCGCCGACATTCTTTGTAGACTTGATGAACCGAATTTTCAGAGAGCACTTGGATAGATTCGTATTGGTGTTTATAGATGATATTTTGATATACTCCGAGGATGAGAAAGAGCATGAAGTTCATCTTAGAGTGGTTCTTGAGACTATGAGAGAACATCAGCTGAAGGGGAAATTTTCGAAGTGTCATTTTTGGAAGGAGGTAAAGTTTCTTGGTCATGTGGTTTCAGAAAGAGGATTGGCAGTAGATCTAACTAAGATCGAAGCGGTGAATAGTTGGAAGAGACCGGAAATAGTGACTGAGATAAGAAGTTTTTTTGGATTGGCTGGTTATTATCGGAGGTTTATAAAGGATTTTTCGCGGATAGCAGCGCCAATGATCTAGCTAACGCGAAAGGATGTGAAGTTTGTTTGGACCGATAAGTGTGAGGAAGCGTTCTAGAGCTTGAAACACTTATTGACCCGTGCACCATTATTAGTTATTCCAGAGAGGAATCAAGATTTGGTAGTTTATACAGATGCATGTGGAACTGGATTAGGAGCAGTGTTAATGCAGAAAGGCAAAGTGATTGCCTATTCTTCTAGACAGCTTAGACCGCATGAGGTTAGATACCCGACTCATGACTTGGAGTTAGCTGCGGTTATTTTTGTTTTGAAGGTGTGGAGACATTACCTTTTAGGGGAGAGGTTTGATCTTTATACGAATCATAAATCGTTGAAGTATTTGTTCTCTCTGAAGGAGCTAAATATGAGACAGCAGAGGTGGTTAGAGTTATTTGCCGCTTATGACTTTGGAATTGAGTACACACCAGGAAAGGGCAACAAGGTTGCATATGCATTTATTAGGAAGCATCTGAATGCAGTGTTGGCTACGATAGCATAATGGAAAGACTTGGAAGCGTTGTCGACTTGCAGAGTGTAGTGGAGATCCGAGGCTAGATATAGTGGAGAATTTGCTATGTAATTTTGTTTAGAACTCTGACTGGTATTGATTGAGAAGATTGCTTCTAAGCCGAAAGAGGATCCAGTGTTACCTGAAAGGATCAGGAAGTTAAGGGACGCAACAGAGAATGATGACTTGAAGGATTTCACTCTTGACCAAGGTGGGTGGTTGAGAAAGAAGGGTAGATTATGTGTTCCAGATGTAAGAGACATAAGGAAGGAAGTTTTAGAGGAATGTCATCGTTCGAAGTTTACTATTCATCCAGGAGGAACAAAGATATATCAGGATATGAAGAGAAGTTTCTTCTGGGAAGGAATGAAAAGGGATGTTGGCTTGTGGGTGAAACTGTGTTTGGACTGTCAGCAGGTGAAAGCGGAGCATCAGAAGCCGAGTGGGTTGCTTCAGCCATTGGATATTCCCGTATGGAAGTGGTATTATATTTCTATGGACTTCATAGACGGTTTTCCATGATCTAATAAAGGAAATGAAAGTATATGGGTCCTAGTGGACAGATTGACCAAGAGTGCCCATTTCATTCCTGTTAAGTCAAATAGGACGACACCCGTATTGGCTAAGTTATTTATGAAGAATGTGGTTAGACCGCACGGAATTCCTAGTAGTATTGTTAGTGATAGAGATTCCTTATTCACTAGCGAGTTCTGGAAGAGTCTACAGGAAAAGTTTAGGAACCAAGCTCAAGATGAGTACCGCTTACCATCCACAGACCAATAGGCAAACGGAAAGAGTTAACAAGATCTTGGAAAACTTGTTACGAGCTTGTGTATTAAACTTCGGGGGATCATGGGAAGACCACCTACACTTAGTCGAGTTTTCATATAACAATAGTTATCAAACTAGTATAGGGATGACACTGTTTGAAGTTTTGTATGGAAGACCATGCAAATCTCCCGCACGTTGGTTAGAGACCGGAGATAGATTAGTCATTGGTTCTGATTTGGTAAGAGAAGCAGCATAAAAGATTGAGCTGATAAGGGCAAGGATGAATGATGTGCACGTAAATGTGCATATTTTTACCACCATATTTAATCTATTTAAGTTAAATAAATGATCATATCGGGTATTTTAACTTGTTTAAACCAAAATTCAAATTATTTCAAATTGTCACATATTCATCTTCATCCAAGGGCAAAATGGTCATTTTTGTGCATATATTAATTTTCTAAAATTTAATTGAAAATTTCTATATTGTTTTGTAGGAATTTGAATTCATATACAAGTGGTTTCATGATGATATATGCATGCACAAGAGTGAAGAGAAAAAATGAAGATGAAAATAATTCAAGGTGAAGATAATGGAGGACCCTACCTACCCACCTACCTTAATGTACAAATTAGAGGCCAATGCACATGCTTATGGAATTAATGGCTTCATGTACACTTAAATGAATATTAGTAGAAGCTAATGATTACTTGGCCACCACACTTTCTCAAGGGTATTTTGGGCATTCCCCAAAAATATGAATTAGGGTTTAACACATGTATAAGTACCCCTTATGTTTCATGTAACCCTTTCTTCCTTAGTCTCTCTTTAGTTTTAGTTTAGGCTCAAAATAAAAAGACAAGCTCTCTTTCTTTTTCTTCATGGCTACTTAGCCATTTTTATTTTCATGTAGTTTCCTTTCTTTTTCTTATGCAATTTAATTACTTGTTCATTTTACTTTCCTTATTCATTTACTTTAATGTTGGTAGTGTAGATTTACATTCATGCAAAGTAGATTAATTTTAATTCTTGTTAATTAGCTTCTTTTTTCCATTAGCTTTCATTTTTCTTTCTTTTTACTTTCATGTTGTTAGCTACATTTGTTAATCAAATGACAAATATGAGAGGCCAAACCCCTTCAATTTAGGGGTAATGAAGCTCTCTAATTATGTAGCTTCAACAATTTGTTAATTCATGCTCTCTTTTTGTGCTTAATGATGATCAATGAAGTGTTTTATTTCTTGTACTTGCTTTGAATTTGATAGCCTATATTGTTGACATAAAATAGGCTATGCTTAAACAATCACTAACATAAATGCCTCTTCATCAAAATATGATTATGGCATAAGAAAGTGATTTGAAATTAAAATTTGATGGTCTATATTTCTAATAAATAGTTAATAGGCCATACTTAAAATAGATTTAATTTTCATTTTCATTGTCAAGTTTCATGAAAGTTGGTAAATGGTTTAAGGGGTGTGTCAAAGTTTGATGGCTTATGTTGGCTAACTAATAGCACAAATATGTCATACTTATGATAGGCACATCAATTAAAGCACTAATGACCAAAAAAGAGAGATCATGATTTCATATGTGTTGAACTACATGATTTAGAGAGTGGATTTATTCTCTAAATTGTCATTTAACTCTTATATTTGCATCTCTTTTCTTTTAGTTAGTTAGTTCATTCTCTAATTCTCTAGCTTAACTTTCACTTGAAATTGGTATAATTTGATTGAATTGAATTTTTAAAATCATCAATTCCCTGCGGATCGATCCGTATTCGCCACGTACTACAAGTGTACGCCGTGTGCTTGCGGTTTATTTTAATTTGAAATTTTTCGGCAAATTTCTAAACCGATAGAAATTTTTTCGATTAACAAGTTTTTGGCGCCGTTGCCGGGAAATCGCTTGATTTTAATTTTCCATTCTTCGAATTATTTTTGTTTGATTTTATTGTGTGTTAATTTTCTTTAAGAAAACAAAATTTTATGTGCTTGTGTGATTTGTGTTTGCATTTGATTTAGTGTTCTAGTTTGCTTTGCATTTGCATTTTTATAAATAAATAAAAAACACAATTTCACAACAAAAATCCAAAATATTTTATTTCCTTTCATTTACAATTTTACATCTACATTTTTACAACAACAATTTTCTTTTTTCTTTTTTCTTTTTTTTGTTTATATAAAAAAATTTGACTGTGCATTGTCTACTACTGTTCCATGTGCACCCCTCTGTGCACATCAAACACTGCCCATATAACAGTCGGCTTCATCCAAAAATCTACAACTTCCCCTGCTTATCCACTGTTGATCATCTCTGCCTATCCTAGCCTGCTACTCCAAACCATCATTTCAATTGCACTTCATTACACAAACTTCCATCACCACCACATTGAAACACCACTGCCTTCCTACATCTCCATTCACCATGCAACTGCCATCGCACCTTCCTCAGTCAAACTGCATTCAACATTCCCAAACTGCTGTGCACACAAAATTCATGTGCATTTCCCTTCCATTTCATCAATTGCTCTCTACCATTTATCCCATCAACCACATTCTATTTACTGCACTTCTATTACATACTTCCATTAAATATCATCATAAAACTGCCACCTTGAACATCCTCTTCTACAACCAAACAGTCATCACCCCGAATACCACTGCAACATCATATATACATCCATCAACTTCAAGCTCTGACCAAACATCATTGCACTTAAGCACTTCACCACCAACATCCACATTTCCACCTCTACTCCTCCACAGTCCTGCATATTTCACAACTATCTACCATTCATTCATTAAACTGCTTGCATCCACAAACTTCCATAACCAAACTGTACAAACTTGCCAAAATCCCCCTGCGCAGCACCATTGACAAACACATCAATTGACAGCAACTCCAACATACATATTCATTCGCAACCTGACTTGCAGTCACATACAATCTGCCACAGCCTGTGCATAGTGATACAACCACAAACCTTCACAATATCGTCTACCACCATTCATTCCCTTCTCCTCTGACATTCCATTGGTTGCATCCACTGTTGACATCCACATAAACTACCACTCCTGTCAAACTTCCCACTCTCACAATACAACCACTCAACAATATAACATTTCTGTCCAACTATCACAATTCCTCCTCGACATCATTCAACCTTATCACCATCACCTTACTGATTTGCAACCACAACTCCACTACGACCACTTGACAACTGCAACTCCACTTTTATCACCAAAACTGCTACTAACCATTATCATCTGCTACTAACCATTGCAGTATACAAACTTGCTCAAACATCATCTCAAACTGCAGTACTCCTCAACCCAAACAGCAAGCACATCCACCAACACAAAAACTCCAACACCTCCTCACATTCTCTACTGCCTTTTACCATCAACATTCACATCATCCACTGTAACAACTTCTTCTCTCCACTCCTGATCAGCTGCATACAACAACACACACACCCGGACTTAGACTTTCACTGCCTCCCTGTTAACATCCTTGTCACAACACAACCTCCAACTTAAACCCACTGTCCCCCACATCAACACATAAGTTCATCCACCTTGATTAACTTCTACCACTTTTCATTACACATCATTCAACTCCAACCCCGTACCACTGCCTATTGTCACTGATTCCACTCCACTCATACATAACTCCCTCTGCCATCCACATAACCAACAACTCACATCTAATAAACTTTCAGACCCACCACCTCCACTGACATACTCCTCCCACATACCACTGCTCCAATACTTCACCAAACAGGCTACCACAACCTGCCATTGCTACTCACAACTACTCTACTACACAGTTAACAGCCAAAGACCACAAAACCAAGCAACTCCGAACAATCTCCAACCCTTCGATCAACGCACCAGAACCAACCATCACACACAACCCTACCTTCATTGCAGTCGACACTTCCACTCCCACAGTTCTGCCACGAATCGAGAATCCACGATCTTCGAACCATTCTCAAACCATTTATAGCTCGCCGCACCCCAAGATTCTCGATCTGACCGCGAACACCTTCCTCACTTCACCGCAGTCGAAAATATCGAATCGCCTAACTCAATCCATTGCCGAAAACCTCTTGGATAATCAAATCTCCTATCTTGGGTAATTGAGAATTTCACTTGGCAAGTCGAGTTGAATTTTAAGCGTGGATTGGTTGTTAAGTTAATATTTTAAGAGGAGCAATTGAGAATTCATTGTATTTTATCAGAAGTATAATTTCGAGTTTGTGGGTCTAGGTTGTTTGTTGGGTGGATATAATATTTTCCTTTTTTTTAGTTAGCTTGTTTAAGTTTTTTTCTTTTTTTCTATTATTTTGTTTATTTAAGTTTCTGTTAAAAAAAAATTCTTTCATTTGGATTGGTAAGTCTAGTTTTAGTTAAGTTGTTTTTAAATAAGTCCTTTATTTCTTTCTCAAAAAAAAAGTTGTTTTCAAGTGTTTTTGTTTAATTTTTTTCGTTTGTTTTAGTTTCTTCATTTGATATATAAAAAAATCTTTCACAAAAAAGAAGAAGAAGAAGAAGAAAAATATTGTATATATCTTACTCGATTCCTTTTTCAGGTTGCAGATGGCAGAAAAGCTTGTCCAAAAAAATAAACCGCTCCGCTTCCTTGCTTAAAAAAATTGTTGCTTTCATCTCTAGTTTTATTTGAATTGCATTGAAGTTTGCTTGAATTTAAAAAAAAATCATTTATAGTTGCATTGTTAATACACGTTTAATATCTGCTTTGCATTTCATCCTAGAATTTTGTTTAGTAATAACGATTAGACATCGATAACGCTTAATTGTATATTGACAATTTGTCCTCTTTCGACAATTAATTTCTCGGTGTCTAGGCTACGGCAGAGTAATAACCATTTATAAATATTACGGTGATTCGTAAAAATTATAGTGGTTGTTCCTCTAAAGGTACTTAAACCTTCGGCTGCATTGCTACGGTGATTCGTGGTGCACCGATAAATCCTGCCCGTTACCTGGTTGAGAGCTATCTTGTTGATTTAAGACAAAGTGTGATTATACAATTTTGGGTTAACTTAGGATAAATCATTTTTAATTAACCCCTGCATTCATTTAGATGCATTAATTCATGCATATTTTTTGAAATTTTTTTTGGATATATTCCTTTTCCTTTGAAATTTTTAAATCCTTTTTTTTAGAAATTTAAAAAAAAATCCAAAAAAATTATAAAACCTTTTCAAAAAACAAAGAAAAAAATTTGAAAAACCAAAAATCAATTTCCCTTTTGAAAAATAAATTTTGTTTGTAAATATTTTCCTTTATAAAAAAAACCATAAAAAAATTCTTGAAAATGTCTGAGTTTCCTTTTCCTTACTCACTTGAATATAGTTGTGAAAATCAATATAATCCATATAATTTCACTCCAAATTCTTATGGATATTTTAACAACAACTATTGTTCAAACGATTCGGGTTTTGAACCACAAAATTTTCAAAATGACGAACAACCCTCGAATCTTGAAAGTAGCATTTCATCTCTACTTGAAATCTCTACACAACAAAATCAAATGATAAATGATTTGTGTAATTCTTATTTGTGTGATAACTCAAGTCAAGGTTTTCAAAATAATCAAAATTTGAATTCAATTCAAAATTCAAACGATTTCGAGTATAACCCATGCCAATTCAATTTTGAACTCCAAAATGAATTTCAAAATCAAAACGAAAATATGATCCACTTTTCAAATAATTTTGGCAATGGAAATAATCTCGACTATGATGCAAGCGAAAATTTTTGTTCTCAACAAATCCAAATCGAAAATCCTCAAGCTAATAATTATAAATTGGATTTTGTTGAACAAATGAACGAAATTTACGATGATCACACGGATTCGTTGTTTGAAACATATATGAAACAACGTGATAAACAAAATCAAATCCCAACGTGTGACGAGTCAAATGATAGTCCATCTTTTACCCAAATCGACGATTTTCAAATAACAACTTTTGAAATTGAAAATGATGATCTTTATGAAGTTGTTGAAAATTCGGTAATTGAGTTGGATTTCAATTCTTTTGAGGGTGAGAAACTCGATTTAAATTTCGATCTTCCTTTTTCCGATGTCGAAAATTTGAATACAACAACTTTGGATTTTGAAAATAGACGCAATGAAGTTGTTAATAATCCAAATAAGGAAGTCGAATTTAATGAACACATATTTTTAGGATTTTTCGACAACGAGTTGTCGAATTCTGAAGGGGAAGATTTAAATCACCATTTTGATTTTGAAATCAACAATTTTGAAGAAGTTTTCAATGATAAATTTGAATTTCAATGTGGTGAAAATGAACTTGAATTGAACATTCATCGAAAAGGAAACAACTCGTAAGATTTTTAATAAAACGACATTCGTTTTTTCAAATCCAAATTCAACTTCAAAATCTTGGATGGATTGGTTTTCCGAGCTTAAGCCGTGTCTCGCATATTTGACGAGACAAATGAATCGGTCCTTGGAAGACCGTTTCATTTACGTTTTGACGATATACTTTCTGATCTCGTGTAAATACCGTTAATTTTCATCTAAACAAAGGTCATATTTTTATTTTTCTCCTTCCACTTGGGTTGACTGTGGGGACACAGTCAAAATCAAGTGTGGGGAGAGACTCATCATCATTTTCGACTTTTCATGGTTTATTTATTTTTATTTTCTATCCCAAATTTAAAAAAATCTCAAAAACAACAAAATTTAGCATTTTTGATTTATTTTTAAAGATACACTATAGGATAAATATATGGTTTTGGTTTATTAAATTGAAATTTTTGAAAATTTATTTGTCTTAACAAAAATAAAAATGAAGTTTGATTACAAATAACAATTGTTTAACTGGTATATAGGAAGATTCATACGTGTTAATTATGAAATACATCCTAATTAAAAATCTTTGTTTTAAAAAGTGATGAATTCAAATAAAAAGATATAACATTTTTTTTGTCTTCTAAGTTAAATGGTGCTAAGATGATTTTGCAAAACCCTCTCTTTCTAAAAAAAAGTATAAAAAAAAAACTTTTGTATATATGTACATATTTTTAACACCTAGAGTCATGTGTTCACACTCGTGTGTTCACTCGCCATGCTCTGTACCCTTCTCACGTAAGCCCGAAAGGCAGTGCACGATCGGTATATCTGGCCTCAGTTTATCTGAGTTGGGTGTGTGTATAAAAATTATTTTACTAATAACGCCTACAGTCAATAAGTGTTCACACTTGTGTGTTAACTCGCCACGCTCTGTATTCCCCTCACATCAGTCCGCAAGGCAGTGCATGGGTAATATATCTGGCCTCAGTTTACCTGAGTTAGGCACATGTAAATATTATTAATATCAATAAAATTTTCAAACAAGAGAGAGTAAGCAAATGAAATCCAAGCACCATTTAAACTTATTTGATTAGTTATTGAAAAGAAATGAAAATACCACTTTGAAAAACTTTGATAATCAACTAAGGATCCATTTCAAATTACACTGTGTTATCAACCAAAACAACGAGTTAAACTGTTGTCTATTTGTTATGATAACTTGATTTTTATTGGAAATTTTGACGAGTAAAATGACTTAAATTTCAAGATAATGAACAAAACTTATATTTAACTTATTTGTCTCTATTTAAGAGTAAATCTTTCATTTGTAAATATTTTCAAGAACTCGCATTCATCTCTTTGTAAATAAATCTTGCATTGTATAAATATTTTCATCCTGCATTTGGATTTTGTGGGTAGTATCCGCCGAAAACCCTCAAGAGACAACACTCTTCCTACTGGGGACACCCAGAGGTTTAACGACTTGTTGCATATGCTCAATGCAATCGTGCTCCCTACGAAAACGGATTTATCTTAGTCTTTCTTTATTCGAGGACGAATAAAAAGATAATTGTGGGGGTATTTAATGTGCACGTAAATGTGCATATTTTTACCACCATATTTAATCTATTTAAATTAAATAAATGATCATATCGGGTATTTTAACTTGTTTAAACCAAAATTCAAATTATTCAAATTGTCACATATTCATCTTCATCCAAGGGCAAAATGGTCATTTTGTGCATATATTAATTTTCTAAAATTTAATTGAAAATTTCTATTTTGTTTTTTAGGAATTTGAATTCATATACAAGTGGTTTCATGATGATATATGCATGGATAAGAGTGAAGAGAACAAATGAAGATGGAAATAATTCAAAATGAAGATAATGGAGGACCCCACCTACCCACCTACCTTAATGTACAAATTAGAGGCTAATGCACATGCTTATGGAATTAATGGCTTCATGTACACTTAAATGATGATTAGTAGAAGCTAATGATTACTTGGCCACCACACTTTCTCAAGGGTATTTTGGGCATTCCCCAAAAATATGAATTAGGGTTTAACACATGTATAAGTACCCCTTATGTTTCATGTAACCCTTTCTTCCTTAGTCTCTCTTTAGTTTTAGTTTAGGCTCAAAATAAAAAGACAAGCTCTCTTTCTTTTTCTTCATGGCTACTTAGCCATTTTTATTTTCATGTAGTTTCCTTTCTTTTTCTTATGCAATTTAATTACTTGTTCATTTTACTTTCCTTGTTCATTTACTTTAATGTTGGTTGTGTAGATTTACATTCATGCAAAGTAGATTAGTTTTAATTCTTGTTAATTAGCTTCTTTTTTCCATTAGCTTTCATTTTTCTTTCTTTTTGCTTTCATGTTGCTAGCTACATTTGTTAATCAAATGACAAATATGAGAGGCCAAACCCCTTCAATTTAGAGGTAATGAAGCTCTCTAATTATGTAGCTTCAACTATTTGTTAATTCATGCTCTCTTTTTGTGCTTAATGATGATCAATGAAGTGTTTTATTTCTTGTTCTTGCTTTGAATTTGATAGCCTATATTGTTGACATAAAATAGGCTATGCTTAAACAATCACTAACATAAATGCCTCTTCATCAAAATATGATTATGGCATAAGAAAGTGATTTGAAATTAAAATTTGATTGTCTATATTTCTAATCAATAGTTAATAGGCCATACTTAAAATAGATTTAATTTTCATTTTCATTGTCAAGTTTCATGAAAGTTGGTAAGTGGTTTAAGGGGTATGTCAAAGTTTGATGGCTTATGTTGGCTAACTAATAGCACAAATATGCCATACTTATGATAGGCACATCAATTAAAGCACTAATTACCATAAAAGAGAGATCATGATTTCATATGTGTTGAACTATATGATCTAGAGAGTGGATTTATTCTCTAAATTGTCATTTAACTCTTATATTTGCATCTCTTTTCTTTTAGTTAATTAGTTCATTCTCTAATTCTCTAGCTTAACTTTCACTTGAAATTGGTATAATTTGATTGAATTAAATTTTTAAAATCATCAATTCCCTGCGGATCGACCCGTATTCGCCACGTACTACAAGTGTACGCCGTGCGCTTGTGGTTTATTTTAATTTGAAATTTTTTGGCAAATTTCTAAATCGATAGAAATTTTTCCGATTAACAATGAAGGAAGCTCAGTCTAGGCAGAAGAGCTATGCAGATAGAAGACGGAAAGATTTGGAGTTCTCTGTTGGAGATCATGTTTTTGTCAAAGTATCGCTGATGAAAGGTGTTATCAGGTTCGGGAAGACAGGGAAGTTTGCACCCAGATTCGTAGGGCGGTTTCCTATTTTAGAGAGGATCAGGAAACTCGCGTACAGAGTAGAGTTACCGAGTAGTTTGGCAGGATTCCACGATGTTTTCCATGTATCTCATCTGAGGAAGTGTGTTAGGTATCCAAACACTACAATAGCACCGACCGTGTTAGAGGATTTAGTAGTGAAACAAAACTCGACTATAGTTAGGAAGCATGTCCGAATAGTTGTGAGAGATGAGAAGAAGATGAGGACCAAGATTGTCAGATTACTGAAGGTCCTGTAGAGTGACGATGATAGAGACTGTACTTGAGAGACTGAGAGCAGGATTAGAGACGCTTATCCTGATTTGTTTGATGGTATTTTTTACCTTTATGTTTGATTGTTGTGTACCTTATCTTAATTTGGAGGACGAAATTCTTTAAGGAGCGGAGATTGTAACACCCCATATTTTTAGTAATATTATTTAGGATATTTAATTAGTTAAATTAAATAAAATAATGTAAGTTGATTAGGGGATTGAGATTTGTGATTTATAAGGGGTATCCATGCCATGTCAATGTGTAAATCAAAACGAGATAACATGAAATAAAATAGACAAAGGATATAAGTAAGGGGAAAATAGGAAAATGGGCTTCTTAACACCTAAAGCCCTTAGCCGTGTATCATCACTTTCATTTCATTTACAAAAAAATCAAAATTAAGTAGAGGCTGGCCACCATTTTCAAGAGTAAGAGAAAGAAAGATAAAGGGGAAGCTTAATCAACATCAAATTCATTTCAAATCTCAAACTCTGTAATCTCAAGCTAAGGTGAATACTGACTACATCTCATTTTCTTAAATTTTTTCTGTTTTAAGTTGAATCCGAAGTGTTTTGCATTATTATGCCATGTTTTTGATGGATTAAATGTTTATGTATATTTGTTGATGATTTATGCTTGTTCATATAGATTTTATGATATTCATTGATATGAAAACCCTATTAAATGACATCCAAATGCTTGGCAATTTTAGATTCTGATCAGAAATGATATTTTAGAGATGGGGTTCAATTTTCATAATTTTTTGAATTAATGTGGATTTTATATTAATTTTCTAATGAAGAAACTGATTTATTGGGTTATAAATAATTTACGGTTAAATTATAAATAATTTGGGTCTGAAATTAATATATGTTAGAAAACATAATAGGAAGGATTTTCTGAAAATTTTGTAGAATTTTCCAAAGTGTTTTGATGAATATATAAAATTATTATAATTAGAAGAAGGGGTATTTTATAAAATAAAATTATTGTTTATTTCTAAAATCTTGGCAGCACTTTTGAAAAAGAAATTTAGCAACCAATGAAAATTTGATAAACAGAGCAGGTTAGTTGAAAAAGTGTTTCTCTATTAAGCTAAAAACAAAATTTACATGTTTTTAGCATGTTCCGCCATTTTCGGTACCAGGGGTTCTGACCTAGACGTTTCGCCACTATTGCTTTCGAAACCAATGCGCATGGTATCAATACATTTGGTACGTAGCGAATTGTACAGAGGCGGAAGGTATAGGATCGAAACGTAGGGTTCCGAAGGGGTCAAAGCATGCCTTTGTTTTAAAATGAAGTAGCACCTGCTTTGCTTTCAAAGACTTAACTTTCGACTGTGTTGGCTTCCGACCTGGTCAAATGATTTCCAATGGAATGGTTTCTAATGGGTTGCGCTCTTTTGTTTTAAGAAATGCTTCCGAAGGGGTTGAAACCCCTAGCTGCCGCTTTTCCTACCTTTCGAAGTCAACGGTTTCAGAAGGTATATACTTTGCTTTTAAACTTGGCCACTTCTCCAATGCTTTCGGAAGGGTGGTTTCGACACCATCACTTATTTTCTTAGGAATGCTTTCGAAAGATAGGCTTTCGACTTAAATGGTTTTAGTGACCCTTTGGCTGTGTTGAAGTATAACTCAAATGGTTTCGAAGGAGATGATTTTAATTGGTTTCAAAAGGTGTCTTCCACATGTTTTAAATTGAACCCAAGTGCTTTCGAAAGGTTTGCCGTTTACAAAGGCTTAATGCTTTCGAAAGGTTTTAAATGATGGTTTCGAAGGGGCATTTCGCCAATGCTTTCGAAGGGATTAAAGAAAGGTTTCAAAAGGGTGTTTCCCCAATGGTTTCGAAAGTTTGAAAGGAAAGTTTTTCAATGGTTTTGAAAGGTTTCTAAGAATGGTTTCGAAAGGAAGGTTTTGGCCTTTCGGCCTAGGTTAGAAGAAGGGTTTTACTTGGTTTCTAAAGAGGTGCTTTCAATGGTTTTGAAAGGGGTACTTTCAATGGATTCGAAAGGGGTACTTTCAAAAGTTAAATGTTTTTATCAAAAAAGGTTTGTGTAATGTACACGTATCACATGGCAAAGTGATTTTGAGTAAAGCATAGAGATTATATATTTTCCTTGTTTAAGTTTGATTTAAAGGTTTTAAATATGTTTGAGAAAAGGTTTTCAAGGAAAATTTAAGGGATGGTTTCCCTAAGTAAAATGACTCAGATATTAGAATACCAGATGGGAGTGATATATGGTCGCGCCCTATACATTAGCTATTAGCCCCAGCTAATTTAGTCCAAAATTCCAGTGTGTAGGGCTTTGTCACAGGTAAGACTAAAATTATGATTACACACAGAAGGAAATATATCTTTGTATACAGATAGGTTATTGGTGAGCCCGCAAAACCATTAGGATCAGGTGACCTTGGGAGATGTTAAGTTAGGGACAGACTGTCTAGAAGAGAAGTATTTAATAGATAGTTAAGGACAAACCATCTAGAGGAAGAAGTGTCTAACATATGTTAGATTATTTTGATTATATTGACTGCTAGGCTCGAGTCAGCCAAAGGTTAGTAGTAAGCAAAACAAAACTATAGTGTTCGGATAGATAGTTCATTTGTTACCTGATATGTATGTATATATAATAATGCTTTACAGTTTTAAACAGTTTTTGTTGCAGGATTATGATTTGCAAAAGATATGTTTAAAATGATATTAGTGAGGGGAAACCCGTTCCGCTAAGCGGTGTGGTCTCACTTAATATCAAATAACCGAGATGTATAGTATTATTCACACCAGGCTTTATGTTTGACTTAAAGCCTATGTTTTTCCCCTTAAACTCTCGGGTGCTCAAAATTGATTTGAGTAGGCTGAGGGTTGAGGTTTGACAGGTTTTAATAGGTTGACCAATAAAGCTTCCGGAGACGAGCAGGTGGCTGACGGATACTATTTAGGAGTTGCTGTTTTGTTTTGGTTTTTTCGCTATGTTGTATCTAAGACAGTAATGTCTATATAGTACTCAGGTCAACCAAGGGGGCATCATCATATGTCGCTCTTGGTGTATTTATGTAATAATTATATTTTATCCAAATTTGGGAAACGATCATGGGATTATGTAATTTGAATATGAAACAAATGTTATGAAATGTAATCAGTAAAAAGTTTGTTTTTTGAAATCTGTGACTTTGTTTCATATTCAAATGCTTTTGATATTATGGATACCATTAACATAGCCGTATTTAGTCACCGGAAGTTAATACTATGGATGACTGCAGCATTCATAGCGCTTAGCCTTGGGCCTCTAGATAGGGGATGTTAAAGTGTACCACCTAAGTCCTACAAGAAGTCTATACTTAAAAAAATTAAATTCGAAATGTACCAGCAAAGAGTTGTGGGTGGGAAGCCTTGATCTTTTCCTCGGGCTCCCATGTACTCTCCGCTGGGTCGTCTCCGCATTGGACTTTAACAATTTCGATCTCTTTGTTGCTGAGTCGCTTTGTGTCATGCTCTACTATATGTGTGGGTGCATGGAAAATAAGTGACTCTCGCTCAACCTCCACATCCTCAAAGCTGACTCCACTCGACCATGTTAGATGTACCTTGCAAGCACTTTCGCAAGTGTGACACATGGGAAACATCATGTACCACCGCTACCTCTTCTGGAATCTCTACTCTATATGCCAACTTCCCCACTCTTTCCACTATCGGAAGGGTCCTACAAATATCGATGCTAGCTTCCCCGATCTACCAAACCTCATAACATGCCTAAGCGGTGAAACCTTCACAAATACCATGTTTCCTACTACGAACTCTAACGCCGTACGTCTCCTGTCAGCATAAGATTTCTGCCTATCCTGAGCGGTCTTCATTCTTCTACGGATCAGATCCACTTCCGATATCTCTCTCACCATGTCTGGCCTAAGAATAATCCTATCTGTCATATCCCACCAACAAGACAGTGATCTACAGGATCTACCATACAGTGCCTCGAATGGTGTCATCCCAATGCTTGCCTGATCACCGTTGTTGTAGGTAAACTCCATTAACGACAAGTTATCCTCTCAAGAACCTCCAAAGTCCAAATACACATCCGTTGCAAATCCTCCTAAACTCGATTTACTCTCTCCATCTATCCATCGGTCTATAGATGATATGTAGTAATCAAACTCAACTCAGTCCCTAATGCATTATGTAGACTCCTCCAGAACTCACTGGTGATAAGTGGATCTCGGTCGCTAAATATACTAGTAGGAACTCCATGTAACCTAACGGTCTCTCTCACGTATAGGGCCGCCAATGATGCTGCCGTTGTAGTACTCCTCGGTGGTATGAAATAAGCGCACTTTGTCAACTGCTCAACTATGACCCAAATGCTCTCGTTCCCTCTCTTACTCCTCGATAACCCATCTATAAAGTCCATGGAAATACTCTCCCACTTCCACTGAGGAATATCCAACAACTGAAATAATCCTACTGGCTTCTTCTGTTCCCCATTTACTCTTTGGAAATTCATACATCTAGCTACATAGCCACTTGCTTCTTTATACCGAGCCAATAGAAAACTCTCTTCATGTCGCGATATATGCAGTTAAAGCCCCACTAAAGCTCTGCAAAAGCCCTCCTATAGCACGTAGCGCTCTTCAACAACTACGTTATTTTCATTTAACTCTATTATATAGTAGATCCACTTTAAGCCTCACTATTTTTTGCTACATCAGCTTAATCAAGGTTTTTAGCACCTACTTTAGCGACATTAATATACATAGGTTGATTTGACTAGTTCTCTTTTAAATCAAATCAAGGAGGTTAGGGTAAAGACCTAATTTTAAGGCATAAGCGATTAATATAAGTTAGAAATACATTGTAGTCACCAAATATAGTCTGCATAAATCATGATATTCTTCAATTTTGTTATTTAAGATTAAACAATAATTCTTTTTTCAACACAAATGATGTGAGAATGAGAATAAATTAACTTTAAAATTTTGGTTTATATGTTGCTTTTTGCACCTCCGCTAGTTTCCGCTATATCCCCGCTTTATTCCCGCTATAATTTTTACACCTCCACCACTATAAAATTGCTAAGCGCTTTAACTGCATAGGTTGCAATACATCTTGTCACCATCGGGATGAATGGTCATCCTAGAAAAGTGAGACTCAACTAGTACCTCATCTACCAAATCTGTACTACGTGAAACACAAGCCTATCATCCCTCTATAACTATCATCTCTTGTCAATAGCATAACGCCTCAAATGACTTGATGACTCTCTTTTACTAATCCTCTCAAAAATATCTACTAGCTCCTTATCCTCCTTCTGCCTAGATCCAATATGCTCCATCGGTGTAGGTTGAACATCTAAAGCTGCTAGTAATTTTGGGGTAATGTCTGATGATGGTTGGAAATCAAAGGTAGAAATATACTCTAAATGTCTCCACTCCAAGAATAAGGAACTCAACACTACATGATGTTGACTCAAAGAATTTATCACTACATTATCCTTGCCCGGGGTGTAAGAGATATCGAAGTCATACAATGCCAAGAAATCCATCCACCTTTACTACCTCAAATTCAAGTCCTTTTAGGAGAATAAATACTTTAAGGACTTGTGATTCATATATAGGTCAAACCACTCTCCTAAAAGGTAATGCCCCCATGACTTAAGTGCAAAGACTGGCCACCAACTCAAGATCATGGGTAGGGTAGTTTCTCTCGTGGATCTTCAACTGCTGACTTGCATAACTCATCGCCCTTCCTTCTTGCATCAAGACAAGCCTAAACCCATAATATAGGCATCGGTATAAACTATAAATGGCTTTGTCCCATCCGGTAGTACCAAAACTGGCGCACTAGTCAATGCCTCCTTCAACTTGATAAAAGCACCGTCGCACTTAGCATCCCAAGAGAGAACTAAATTATTCTTGGTAAGATGGGTCGGTGGGGAAGAGATCTTCACGAATTCCTTAATGAACTTCCGATAGTAGCCTACCAAACTAAGAAAACTTCCCATTTCCATGGCTTTCTTTGACAAATGCCAATCCTGAATTGCTGCCACCTCACTAGGATCAACTACTAAGCCACTTTCCAAGAAGATGTGTCCCAAAAGGTGTACCTCCTTTTCCCAAAAGTGGCACTTCAAAAACATCACCTTAAGCTAATGTGCACAAAGTGTAGTGAGCACCTTCTCCACATGCAACACATGGTCCTCCTCCTCAAATAAACTAGAATATCATCCACAAATACCACGACAAACTTGTTAAGCAACCCTCTGAAAACTTAGCTCATCAAATCAACAAAGTAGGCCGGCGCATTGGTTAGTCCGAAAGGCATGACTAACCACCCATACAATCCATTGGGCATACGGAATGCCATCTTTTGCTTACTATCCTCGGCTACACGCAACTGATGAAATCCGATAGCCAAATCCAATTGGGAGAATACTCTAGCTCTAACTAACTGATCAAAGATATCGTCTATATAGGGAAAAGGATAACGATTCTTCTTTTTCAGTTTATTTAGCTCCTTTTAATTGACGTAGAGTTTAAGTGAACCATCCGCCTTAGTAGCAAAGACGACTAGTGCTCCCTACTTAGAAATACTCCTATAGATAAATCCCATTATCCAACAACTCATTAACCTGCTTGTTCAACTCGCGTCTTTCCTTTGGAGCCATATGCCTTAGTGGTAAGGCGACTAATCTGGCATTCTCAAGAAGATAGATCCTATACTCGATCTCTTTCATTGTCAGGAGAATGGTAACCTCAGCAAAACATCTGGGAAATCTCTAACTACAGGCACTACACTAAGCTCATCATGTAATAGGTCCAGTGAATATAAGTATCTCAGCATAACCTATCCTCGGGGGTTGCAATAAACCTCCAAGCTATACACGTGCTCAATCTAAATACCTTCCCATCACAGTCTAAACTAACCCCACACAAAGTCATCCAATCCATAATATCAATCCATACCCAGAAAATCCCATTAAAAAGGCATCGCAATCAAACTCGACCCCTAAAATCAGTAATTTCAAACCCCTACATACCATAGACAAATAGGCCGATCCAACTATGTGGTTTGACACAACTATAAGGGTCGTGACTATACTAATGTGTAAGCGTAAGTCATCAACAAGTCTACTAGAAATGAAAGAATGTGAAGCCCTAGTGTAAAATAAAATGCAAATAGATAAACCAGAAAGAGTCAACATACCTTCGATCACCACTTTCTTACTTTTGTCCACCATTGGATGTGCACCGGAGCTAAGGATTGCCTCTAGTGCATAAGCCAGAACCACCTAAGTAGAAGCCTGCGTAGAAGCTCTCGATGGTGCCGTGCAATCTCGCTTCACATGCCCTATCTGGTCCCGGTTATAACACTTCACCTTTGAGAGATAATACTGCATTCCTTAGCAAAGTGCCTTGGTTTGCCAAGTATATTACACCGTAAGTTCTTCTGAATCTTTCACTTCGGCCTAAATCCTCCCTTCTTATTATTCTTCTGCTGCACTTTCTCTCCAGTCTTCTAAGCCTTCTCTTTCACTTCCTTTGGGGAGACAATAGTGAGTAAAGCCATCTCCACTAACCCCTAACAGGTAGCACCCATCAGAATGTGACTCACAACAAAATATTAGAGATGTTGGTTCAGTCCCCTGGAGAATTTAAGAGCCTTCTTCTGTAGTGTTTTAATCAACTCCATACCAAATCTTGCCAGCTCATTAAACTGATTTATATATTCCTTGACTATCATATACCCCTACTTAAGATGGATAAACTTCTCTAGCCGAACGCCTTCCTACACCCTATAAAGGAACTTCATCTCAAATCTCCTGCGGAACTCATCCCAAGAAATATCAGTCTCAAACTCAATAGGCTCCCACCAGCTCAATGCCTCTTCATGCAACTTCTAGGTAGCTAACTACCGCCTCACAACATCAGTCAAACCCATCAGACCAAATATCCTCTTGTAAGTGCGGGTCCATGACCTCGAACCCACGTAGGACTCCGTCCCCATTTATGGCTTACCCTAAAGACTATAAAAATCTTTGCACATCTTAGCAAACTCTAGAACGGTGGGTGGGTGTTTGTACCAAAAGTGGGCACAACACTTGTCGGATGTAATTGAAGGGATTAGAATAAAGATGTAAAATGGAAAATGAGGCTAATCTAACAATCACGCCAAGAAAATATGCAGTAACAGAAAGAAAACAAGAATTTATAGTGGTTTAGCATTATAGCCTACGTCCACTTTGAAGGATTTGATATTTATTGCTGATTATAAACTGAATTACAATAGTACAACGGCTAATACTTGAATTACAATGGCGATCAATCCAAGCAGCAGCATAAAAGTCCTCTTTTAGTTGCAACTAGGGCGCTATTATAGGTGTGAAACTAGAAATATCTGCCTTGAATCTCAGAATACGCTTTCTCACGCCTAGGTGGGCCCACACAATCGATCTGGAGTCATTTGGGATCGATCCCTGATCGATCCACATAGCCTTCGTATCTATTGGAAATGGCTCCAATTATGCTGCGATCGATCATGGACGTTCCTGAGATGATCTGCAACCTTCTGTGAAAATCTCATTGCATTTGGATGTGTGGTTGTGGAGTTATTGATTGATCAAAGTTGCAAATATAGAGTGATTGACGCCTTCGTATCGATACCTTTCGTATCAATCCCTTCATGTCGATGACGTGGCCCGTGCGCTGTGGAGATCCATATTTTGTGCATAGGGATCGCTTCCTTTGGGTTGACCGCTCCTCTCGTATGAAATCGATGCTTTGCTTTCCATATCGATGTTCTGCCCCCATCTTCGTATCGATCATCGGCTTTACTCTTCATATCGATCAAGCAGTTGATCGATACGAAATGTTCAGTTGTCGACCAAGTGAAGTGCGATCGACCTGGGGAATGCTGAAGTCCATCAATATAGGGTTGAACCTTATGGATACGAATGATGGATGCCGAGTGATGGAGTTATGTTCGCTTCGTATCGATGCTGATGGATACAAAATGATGGATATGGATGGATGGATACAAAAGGGGCGTGTTTCACGTAGATCTTGATCGTTTAACTTGATCATATGAACTCAGATTGACCTGAAATTTGTAATGTTCCCTTGCATAGCTCTGCTTGTCATATCATGCTAATTTTGGCTTAATCCAGACTCAGACAAAGTTTGCCTGTATCCATCGTGAATCTGCAGATAGCCGATTTCAGGAGCAGACTGTCTTCAGTCTCTAGTCAAGCACTTGGTATCACAGCCTTACCAAAAGGTGGGATAACATTTGCCCTCCAAAGTACGTTTTATGTGAACATGACGTACTTTGAAAAGATGCAATCTTCATTCTGAGAAGGCTCTATCCGATTTACTGAATAGTTGTCGTTCTTTCATCAAGAGATGTAACCCTCGGTTGATTTCCAGTAGTATAAATATTGAGTTGTAGGTGAAGGTTAAGTGCTAACAATTTGTTATTGATTGTTCTGGCTATCACCAGGTAAGCATTCAATTCCTGTTAACTTTGAAAATTGAATGTTAGTATGGCATGCATGCACGTATTTTAACCTGACTCCCATTCATGCTTGCACGTCCATAGGTCATTGTCAAGTTCTTGCTTCTTCTCTTTTCTTTTTTCTTGTTTGAAATGGATCTTGGTGAAAAAGAGGTTCTTACCATCGATAGGTGGTTCCTTTTGGATTGAGTTTCGTATCAACCCTCTCCTGGATCGATGTGAAATTCGAGTTGCAACAATGATCGATGGTTGTTTCGATCCCCTTCTTCGTATCAATCCTCTCCTGGATCGATCTGAGGTCCATCAAGGTGGACTTTGTATCGATGGATATGAAAGATGTACTTCGTATCGATGGATATGAAAGAGGTACTTCGTATCGATGGATACGAAAGAGGTACTTCGTATCGATGGATACGAACGATCCAGACACAAGTGCATAGTGCTCTTCATACCGATAGGTACGTTGACGGATTCAATCGGTGTGGAAACTGGGATACGAATCGTTTTTTATGGTTGATACGAACGGAGTATAAATACTTTTTGTACTTAGCATATTTTTCCACCTTGCTTCTATTACTACTTTGTATCCATCAGAGAAAAAGAAAAAGATTGTAGATCCTTCGTCCCTAAATACCAAATCATTAATCTTCAACCCAGATCCTTTGAGCTAGGTAAATAATCAATGAAACCATGCTTATAATGACAAGAGTCGAGTTTTGTGCCATTTCATTCATGGTAATGGCCATCTACGGTGTCGTTGGCGCCAGAGCGTGACTGGGGTGAGGTTGAGAGTGGGGCTAATGGCGATTTGGAGGTTTGGAGAGGAAAGAGGGTAGCTGGAGAAGGTCGATGGAGTCACTGACTCCGAGTATGTCTAACCTAGGTAATGAACTCATATCGATGCAAGGGGATGGATATGGGATTGATCAGGGTACATGGAGTTTTGGAGATGGTGAAAAGCAGTCTTCACGATCGAGGTGAAGAGTAGGCACCTAGAAACGATGTGGAAAAATTGGCTTGATGTTCGATCTGAAATCAAAGTCCATGGATCGATACGAAGGGATGGAGTGATTGACACGGGGAGCAACGATGCGAATGAGGGCTATGGGTGAAGTGATCGATACGAACGAGTTATCGATCTGAAGGTTTGATCGATATGAAGAGGCTATTGATCTGAATTATTGATCGATACGAACGAGTGGCAGCCGATCGATACGAAAACTTATTTCAGGGGAACGATCCGAAATGAATTATGATGGATATGGACTTTATGACCTTTGCATATTCGAACACTCGACTCCGACGAGCTTTAGCCTTGCATATTTGGACTTGACCGTAAAACCGCATGTATGACTACCCTTCAAAGCTCATCGATGGAACTATAACTTGTCAAGCGTAACAAGTTTTTTCAATATGGATCGTTCTCCGAAGCAAGAATGGCACTATTGAGACGGTCAGTGATGACCGTCGCTACGGTCGAATCTCGAAGTCTTGTTTCTTAACTATCTTTTAACCTTATAGATATTTAGAGTATTGTGCAGCACTTCACTACACAACATGATCACTCACTTTGCGCCGAGGGGACACAGGTCTTTTTTATCATCTTATAATGGTTTTTACCGAGTACAATAGCTATGGATCCTAGAAGCTCAAAGCAGCAAGAAGTTCGAAGTCCTCCACTCCCCAGAATAGAAAGGCCTGATATCTCGGCAGATACAGTGAATCCCGCTCCGGATGAACTGCCGGATGCAGTAGTGATATTGAATCCGGAATTTTCCGTCTGGTCCAAGATTACAGAAGAAATGCTAGGAAGAATTTACCTTAGACACGGGCTGTCTTTGGAAGAAGTTCGGTTGCCAGGACCAGAAGATAGAGCGCACAATCCCCCGGAAGGGTTCACCACATGCAACAGATTCATGTGCTGGACTGGAACAAGGCCCCCATTCAACCAGTTCATTAGGGATGTGCTATTTTATCTAAGGATCGCACCTTCTCAGCTTCATCCTAACGGATACGCACTTCTCAATAGCTTGTACAATATATTTATGGAACATCTCTTCCGTCCCCCGATTGTCGACGAGATCAGATATTTATTTAATATTAAGAGTCGGGTGGATAATCCGTCATTCACCTTCCTAGAAGCAGTTAGGAACTACCAAGTCATGGCAGGCACATGAGGCAAGTTAAGCTATTACAAAATGGAATGGTTTTACGTGAGGTGCCCACCAAGATTGGCCAGGTGTTGGCTAGTCAGATGTAAGTTCTATTACTCAGTTCGTTGCTAACCATGACTGGATAATCTAGATTGATGCTGAGTTCATTGTTGTGTTTTTCTTATAGCTGCTATTCCATGGCCCGAAGGAGCCCAATACAAAGAGCTAGTGAGGACACTCCAGGCGGTGCCTGCTAAGTTAAGAGAAATGGACGAAGTTCTCACCGACGACAACTTGATAGCCGCCGGGCTTTTAGAGAAAGGACAAAGCATAGGACTCACGGGGTTCTAAGAGTGGTCCCAACAAGACAAGGTGGAAGACGGGCTCCTATCGTGCCCCTAGTCGAGGGAGCTCAGGCCGCGCCCTGCGTAATAATCATTGAACCTCGTGATAATGAGGGTACAAAAGCTGGTTAAGAGCCCGTGATCATGCCTCCATAGGGCCCTCAATCATCTGTGTTAAAGAAAAAAGGCAAAACTCTTGCCCACAAAACCAAGAGGCAAAAGGGCACTAAAGCAATCCAACTTGTTACTACTTCCATAGGTCCAGAAACCTCTCCCCCGTAGACAGAAAGTTCACTGAAACGGTTGTCGGATATTCCTATCCCAGAGGAGATATCATCATTCTCTTATCTCGGGCTAGAGGGGCTTCACTCCCCTTCGAGAACCAGTAGACCTAACCTTAATAGACATAGGGGAGCCGACTCAAATAAGAAAAGCTGCTACAACCGGTCGGTTGGGGGTTTGCACATACATACACGCACTTCATGGCACTGAACAACATTCCATCATATGCTCCTCAGTATTTGGCGATGACTGATTTTCTTCTCTTTTTTTGCAGATACAATGTTGAGGCAAGGTTCTATGCTTAGTAGACTCCGCTCTTTACGCCATTCATCTGGATCGCATTCTGAGTCACATCGCCGCAAAAGCGAGAGAGATTGTGGTCGCGGCTACCATTCTAGCCAGAAGCGTGAGTGCCACGATAGAAAAAAAGAGAGATCATACTAAAGCATGCGTCATTCTAGGTCACGATCTCTGCCATCGAAAGCGCCTTCGAAACCTTTTGGCCCCAACAGGCCCTCTTCTGAATACTAACCAAATAGCACCATCTCATGCTCTAAAAACTGGCGATTGGCATCGTAGAATTGAGACAGAAGCTCCTGCTGTCGTAGAACAAACTGCATAGAGCCATCGTGTGAAGGAGCCATCCGTATTACTAAACTAAAGAAAGATTTCCCGAACATATGCTTCGATGGTTTCCACTTTTCTCCCAACTTGAAGAGATTCCCAAATGACATAGAAAAACTGGTCCAAGATTATATGCATGACGCATACAGCCAGTACCGTGAGTGGGTTAAAACGAAAGAGCGAGTCTCGGCTGTGTCCTTCGAGCGAGCCAAGGTGATTGAGAAATTGGAGGGCGACCTTTCTCAAAAAGGAAAAATAATGGAGGCGCTCATCAATGAGCTCGAGTCTTCAAGGAAAACTGAGATGGAGGCTGGCCAGAGAGCAGAGGAAGCTAGGAAGTCCATGGAAGAAATGAGAAAGACTCATATGGACTTAGTGCAACAGATGGGGCATCGCAACACCATAATCATTCAAGAAAGGGATGCCACGCAAAAAGAAATTGCCAAATTAAAGGCAAAGCTGACTGAGGCAACCAAAGAAAAAGATGAAGCTAATAAGGTTGCCCAGGAAGCATGCAAGGAGGTGGTGAAGCTTAGACAGGAGAGGGACATCATAAATCAAAAGGCCAAAGAAGCGACACTAGGGTTGAAAGGGAAATAAAAGCCGTTGAGGCCAAGATGGAAAGCGAATTTAAAGACGTCCTGGTCACCTACAATGCAAATGTCCTAAGGAACTGCAACTTGAACTGGCTTGGCGAGGACTATCCCTTCCAATCGTATAAGGCCTAGGAATGCCCGGTTGAGGATGAAAAGGCGACCCGTAAAGTTGCAACTATCGATGAGTTTGAATTGGAAACTCAAGTGTTGATCAGAGACGAGCCCAAAGTTCTTCATGACACAACCATCTCGCTTCAGAAAGAAGCCCTGGCTGCCAAATACTCAGAGGCCAAAGAAGGATCCATTGGTGAACACCATGACGTTGCTTCTGAAATGCCCCCGGCGTTTCAAACTATGCCCTCATCTTCTGTCGACCCCCAGTTGTCTCAGAGTATGATCCCAGTAGGCCACATCTCTCTCCAGTCATCGAGCATAGCTCGGAAGGCATGTCAGCTCAACCCAGGACCCAAACTAAGGAAGGTATTCTGGACACTTCTTCTATTCTTCAAAATGCAGGAACAATATCAGAGGACATTACTAATATATTCTCATATCTTTATTCAGCTTTAGATTCTGCATCGGCCAACCCTCCTACAACTCAAGAAGTTCACCATAAGAAGGAGGCATTAGTAACGGAGGCCACAACGGTGACAATTACTACTTCGGCCACGGAGATGCATGATAGCGGCTATGTGTTTGATGACCAATTGATGGAAGCACTCCTCAGCCGCCAAAGCGACCCAAGCATTGAGGTGCCCTTTAACGTGGATGAATATGTTATTATCACGGGCTCCTCGGGTCCGACCAGCAGTCTCCCGATGGGCGACCGCGTGGATCGAGAAGAACACATAATGGAGGAAATTAAGGCTGAGATTGAGCAGGCTCGTAGAGTTGGTGGAGGTATGGCGGGCCCTGGTCCTACCCCAATCCTTGTGCTCTCTCCGGGTGGCACCATATTTAAAACTAAAGCACCTCATTCTTTTGGTGTCGAAAGTGTCACAAATCTACCAGCTTTTCGCACAGAGGATACTTTGGTATCCGTGAGCTCCCAAGGGGAGACCGCATCGGTTCCCCCTGCTGGAGACAAGCCAACTAGAGTGAGCCGGGGAGGCAAGGAATCTAAAAGAGGTCTGGGCGATAGCTCGAGTGGATCTACGCCAAAGAAAGTTAAGAAGGGCAAGGAACCGAAGGCATAGATTAGCATTTTGACTTCCTCTCTTGCAGATAGTTAGAATAAGCTTCTTTTTTTTAGCTTTTTGTAGGCCATGTACAGATGCGGGCTCGGCCCCCTGCTTAAAGGAATTCTTTGGACATATTTTGTACTTCTTTTCTAAAGATAACATGAATAAAATTCCTTTCTTGTTTTTGGCATAACTCTGCGTTTATTTGTTTAAGTACTTAAGCATTCACATTTCCATTCAATGTACTCATGAAGCCTTAGACTTTGAGTTGAACTCGAGTTCGGTCTTTAAGTTCGGAGGTCATGGCCTTAGGTCATAGTCAAACGTTGTGTTGAGTCCCAATGTTACGCTGTCATGGTCAGCAGCTGGTACTTGAGTTATGCCCCCAGTTCTAGGGATAGTTGAAATAGTTAGTTGGCAGTCATCCTCTGCCTTCACTAACTTTGATTTACATTAGTCGGAGTCGAGTTAAAGTAATATGAGTCTGAGTGGTCGAATCACACCCGCTCATTTGCTAGTATCTGCATCCACACTCTAGGGATCATATTTGTATGTCGACGGTCGATCATGCCTGCTTATTGTTTAGGATTATGTCCGCACTTCGGGGACATAAGTTATTTTGTGGGTGGTCAATCACACTCGTTTAATGTTTATATTGTAGTCCCAACTCCGAGAATCTAGAGTTGGTCGACAGATGGTCGGTCATATCTGCTTAGAGGTTAAGATCTTATTCGAGCTTGGAAATAAGCTCGGTCGTAGATGGACGGGTCCATCTTCCTTGAACTTTGGAAAGAAGCAAGGTCTTGGATGGACGAGTCCATCTTCCTTGAGCTTTGAAAAGAAGCGAGGTCGTGGATGGACAGATCCACCCTCCTCGACCTTTGAAAAGAAGCAAGGTCGTGGATGGACGGATCCACCCTCCTCAAGCTTTGAAAAGAAGGGAGGTCGTGGATGGACGGATCCACCCTCCTTGGGCTCTGAAATTATGGCAGTGCTTTTAGAAAACGAAATTTTGCACCCAATAAGATTTTGACAAATAAGGCAGGTTAGTTAAAAAGATTACTTAAAAAGGTTAAAAATCAGATTTTCATGCCAAAAACATGTTTCGCCACTTTCGGCACCTTGCTTCCTACTTAGATGGCTTTCGACTTAGTTCCTCTGCCTCCATCATTAACAAAACTAATGCACATGGCATCAAAGACTTGGTGCGCAGCGAATTGGAAAGAAGGAGGAAGGTACAAGGTCGAAACCAGGGGTTCCGAAAGAGTTGAAGCGCTACTTTGTTTTAAATGAAAAATGTGCCTGCTTTGCTTTCGACTGTATAGCTTTTGACATGGTTAAAAGGTTTTAAAGTAATGGTGGCGCCTTTGTTTTGAGTAAACTGCTTTCGACCTGGTTGGCTTTCTACTAGGTCAATGGTTTAGAAAGAATGGTTTTAAAGCGGTTGCGACTTTGTTTTTAAGTATAGGCTTTAGACTTGGTCGAAACCTCAGCTGCCGCTTCTTACCTTTCGAAGCAATGCCCTCGAAAGGGTATACCTTGTTTTATAAAACCCTACCACTTCTCTAATTCTTTCGAAAGGATGGTTTTGACACCATCATTCATTTGCTTTGTTTTTGGCTTTCGAAAGAGTTGCTTTCGACCCGGTTGTTGTGACCCTTACAGATTTTAAAAGATTAACCCAAAGGTTTCGAAAGATAAGGTTTTGAATGGTTTCGAAAGGTGTTTCCACATCTTTTAAAATTGAACCCAAATGTTTTCAAAGGGTTTAAGGCTTTGATGCTTTCGAAAGGTTTTTAAGGAATATCTCTAAGGGGTGGTTCTCCAATGGTTTTAAAAGGTTTAAAGGAAAGGTTTTCCAAATGTTTCAAAAGTTAAAGGAAAGGTTTTTCCAATGGTTTCGAAAGGATATGTTTAAAGGTTTTAAAGATAGGATGTTCAAGGATTTTAGCTTTTGAAGTAAAAGGTACTTCAATGGTTTCGAAAGCTTTATGTAAATGGTTTCGAAAGGAAGGTTTTGGCCTCTCGGTCTAGATAAAGGAAAGGGCTTACTTGGTTATGAAAGAGGTACTTTCAATAGGATCGAAAGGGGTACTTTCAAATGTTTAAAGGTTTTCATCAACAAAGATTTGGGTAAAGTATATATATAACATGGCAAGGTGATTTTGAGTAAAGCATAGAGTATAAGTATTTTCCTTGTTTAAGTTTGGTTTAAAAAGGGTTTTAAATCAATTTCAGATGAAAAGGTTTTCAAGAAAAATTTAAAGGTTTGTTAACCCAAACTAAAATGACTCAGATATTAGAATACCATATGGTACTGGTACAGGGTCACGCCCTATACATTAGCTATTAGCCCTAGCTAATTTAGTCCAAAATTATAATGTGTAGGGAATATATTTGTACAGGTAGGTTATTGGTGAGCCCGCAAAACCATTAGGATCAGGTGACCCTGGGAGATGTTAAGTTAAGGACAGACCGTCCAGAAGAGGAGAATTTGACAGATAGTTGAGGACAGACTGTCCAGAAGAGGAGTATCTAACAGGTGTTAGATTATTTTGTTTATATTGTTTAGTAGGCCCGAGTCAGCCAAAGGTTAATAGTTAGCCAAGCAAAACTATAGTGTTTGTACAAATAGTCCGTTTGTTACCTGATATTTATGTTTACATAATTATGCTTTACAATTTTAACTAGTTTTGGTTGCAAGCAAGGGATTTGCAAAAGATATGTTTTAAAAGGATATTATTGAGGGGAAACCCGTTCCGCTAAGCGACATGGTCTCACTTAATATCATATACCGAGATGTATAGTATTATTCATATCAGGCTTTATGCCTGACTCAAAGTTTATGTTTTTCCCCTTAAATTCTCGGGTGCTCAAAATTGATTTGACTAGACTGAGGGTTGAGGATTCGCAGGTTTCAGTAGGTTCGCAAATAAAGCTTTCGAAGACGAGCAGGTGGCTTACGGATAGCTATTTAGGAGTTGCAGTTTGTTTCGTTTTGATGTATTTCCGCTGTGTATGTATTAAGTCAGATATGACTATTTAGTGACTTTGATCAACCAAGGGGGCATCTTCATATGTCGCTCTTGGCGTATTTATGTAATAAATATTTTATCTGAACCTGGGGAAGCGATGGGATTCTATAATTTGAAATGGAACATGTTTTGAAAATGTAATGTGAAAAGATTTTTTTTAATCTATGATTTTGTTTCATATTCATGTGATGCTGATGTTATGAATACCATTAACATTACCGCATTTGGTCACTGGAAGTTAATATTATGGATGACTGCAGCATCTATAGCGCTTAGCTTCGGGCCTCCAGATAGGGGATGTTACAAAAAGATAGCTAGGCGACCGTTGGAAGAGGAAATGAAAAACATGAAAGCCGATGCTGAGTGGGCTAATAAATTCAAAGTAGATCTTGAGAAGGTGATCGAGAAAAGTCTGAGCTAGCTAAGAAGAACAAGTTGCTAGAAGATTAGCAGCAAAGAAAGTCTAGTATCATAGCTTATTCAAATAACATTATCATTGATGCTAAGAAAAAGTCACTTCCTTCCTTAATTTCACTTTTCCTAAAATCACTGAAAAGTGTTACAAAGACGCTTTGTATGTAGCGTATGCTAACAACATCCGAAAATGCCCAGATTTGAACTTTCCATCTCTTCTAGACTTGAATGACAAGTGTTACGGATTTCTTATCAAAATAATCTCCCAGATTACACCCTAGGTTTCAAGGCTATGAGGTACACCCTCCTGTATCCGAGTCCAGGGCAAACTCTCTTGATTTAACCAGGCTACAAGATCACCTAATTGATTTCCGGGGCTACAATCACACCCAATTGATTTCAAGGCTCAACCGCACCTTTTACTCAACAGTTTGATTTACAAAAGATTCTATAACTCTGAATAGCACTGAGATCTTATGGAGAGAGTGGCAGAGAATCAAACAAGAGATAACCAAGTTTGATTCACTTGGTATTTCGGCAGAGTATAGTTTAGGATTCATTAGAATAAATGTGGAAGATGAAGAGGAGAGAAAATAAAATGAAATCTGGTAAAAATTCGTTTAGAACTTACTAGTATTTATAGTAGAGCAACAGCCATATCTATTCGTGAAAGGATACGATGAATAGACACTACTTTTGAAAATTGAAATTTGAAAATAACGGACACCATGTCGACATGGGGCGTTGAGGGACGTCGACATGCTCAAGGCAAAATTGATGTTTTGATTTTCTTATTAAAATTGGTTTCTATAATTTGTCAAAACAATTTCTAAACTTTGTAAATATATTTGAATATAGTTTAAACATATAAAAGAGTTTAGAAAATAATTTTTAATGTATATATAATCTTAATCTATAAAGTGATTTAAAATCTAAGTATATAAATATTTTAAAGCTAAATATTTAAAACAAGAGATGGTTTAAAAACAAGGACAATTTTGAAATCAAAATATTTAAAATGATAAAAATAGTTTTGAGGCTAAAATATTTCAAACAAGAGAGATGTCTTTTCAAAAAGAAAGTTTTGAAAACATTTTTAAAAAACAAGAGATATATTTTTGAAAAACATTTTTATAAAATTAGTGGATATCAAAATAGGACCACTATATGTTCCACTAGATATTGTCGTGGGTTCCTTTCCACTAGGGTTCCATCCCTTTAATAGGCTCGAAGTGGATTCCATTCCACAAATAAATTTCGAATAAAGATGTAAGTGCTTTCAAGAAATTTTAACATAATTCTAGACTAACTACATTATCTTGTACTGTTTGAAATCTTGAACTCTTGATAACTTGATATCTTGATACTCATGAGTCTTCAATCTTGATATCTTCGATCTTTAAATTCATTAGTCTTGTATCTCTATACTGTATAGTTTTCATTCTTTGTACCTACATGTTTATATTCTGCATATACATATATATCTAAACTATAACGTTAGTATTTATATTTTATAACAAGTCCTAAGGTTGTTGTCATCAAAACCATCATCTCAAGGACTAACAATCTCCCCCTTTTTTTGATGACAACCTATGTTTATAAAATATACTTCTCCTTCACAATGACTACCTCTAAAACTAATAACTCCCCCTTAATCTAAGCCTAACTACTATATTTTATACTTCTCCCCTTTTTCATCAACAAAAACTAATTCTAAACTAATATAACTCCCCCTTAGTCTTATACTGGAGTACCTGTGACAAATTATGATGGAGTTTATATATATATATAATAACATGAGTTAATAATAAAGACATGACAAATATGAAAGTTTAAACCAAATAAATATATACTATGTTTCATATAATGTTATACAATCCATTCAAACCAAATCAATTCTAATCAAATCAAATCAAATCAAATCACACAATTCAAAAATAAGCAATTCAAACCATAAGGAGACCAAATATTTCTAGGAACTACAACCCATCCTTCTTCTCCAAAGATAGGATCTTTTTTAATAACTTCCCAATCTTCATTATCTTGAATCAATGTTCCTACAGGATTTGCATCGAGATCGCATTGTTAAAGGCAGAAATCTCCAACGGAGGGCATCGAAATGCTTCTCTTGTTCTTTTATCATCTGCATTTGACTTAGTTCTAAGTGTCTTTAATTGCGGAGAATAAAAGTAAGTATATTCTTGAATGAATTGAGAGTTTCTTCAAGATTATCACTTAGAGTTTGAGAAGAGGAAGCCATTTTTGATAAGTAGTAAAGAGATGCAAATAGAGAAAAGTAGAAATGAAAAGATTACAAATTTTTGGAAGAAACGGGTGTTTAAATAGGCAGAAATTCGTTTAAAATGAATAGACACGAGTTAGTTATTTTAATTTCAAATTTTTAAAAATAACCAAATCTGACAGTTATATGTCGACATAGAGGGGTAGAGGCATGTCGACATGGGTCTGTTAATATTTGTGTCTTATTTAACTTGTGAATAAGTATATATATATATATATAAACTTATATACTATACTAACATTTATTCCAGAGACACGATAAGGTAGGAAAACATAAGATAGATGATTTTTATAAATAGATGAGATGATACATAAGATACTACATAATATGATAAAAAGAACAATACAAGCTCACAAAAAACAAACTAATACATCACAACCTAGTTCTTAGAATGTGGTAGAGGATGAGGAGGATGATAAGCCAAGTTTCCGACCAACTTTAGCAAAGAATTTGTTCATATTAGTGGACATTTTATCCAATTTCTTACTAACGGATCTTTTGAGAATCCGTTGATTTTCCACTATAATCTTTTGATTTTTGAGGAGAGTTTTGTTGGAAGGATTGTTAGTATTGGTAGGATATTCAATACTTTCCCAGGAGGTTTCTTCATTATCTTCTTCAATTTCCATTTCCTCCCTTTCTTCTTCTTCTTCATCTTCTTCCTCCATATCTTCATGTGCCAATCTTTCATCCTTTTCGGCAAGAGATTCATATAGTTGAAATATGAAAGGAATTTTCATGAGAGAAATGTTGGCATGATTAAACACTTTTCTTGAAACAAATTCTTCCCTTTTGTAATCAACGCCAAAATAATTAAAAATCCGAGTGAGATAGATTCCATGATACAAGGCACCATCACCCATTTCCAAATTCTGAGGACGAAGTTCATCCATAATCACTTGCGCCCAATTAATGTCATAATGACCAAAGATAGCAAAAGGAGCTTTACAAACTTTTAAAGCCGGGTTATTGAAATTTCCCGACCTAGGAGTGATAGTATGTTGCAAAAGAAGATTGACAATACGTTCTTTCGGACGAAAGTTAGGATTTTTAAATTCAAAGTTGTTATCTCCTTCGAAAATGTGATGAAATGTCTCACGATCATGTTCATCAATATTAAAAGTAGAAAGATCTATTCCTAAATTCTTGCAATTGAGAATGTTGCCCAAAATTTCATAATTTAAAATAATTTTAGTGCCTTTAACACTACTCCAAATTTCATCTTCATTTCCTTCAGAAAAACCGCGATTCAAAATCGCATAAAACATTTTAACAAGATTTGGGTAACAAACAAAATAATTTTGAGAATTGTCAAAAAGACTAAGGATATCATTCTCTTCAAGAAGAGTATTGATTTCATATGAAGATAAATCGCTAAAGATAGCAAACTTTCCCGTATAAACTTTTCCGAAATTAGCATAGCTTATATAAGCCTTGATTGCTTCCGGATCATTATAGAGATACTCTTTAATGGTTTTAGACAACCTCATTGTGGATGGAGTGCTTGAAGAAGCCATTTTTGAAGAGAGTAGAAAGTTTGAAAGAGTGAAAGAGAGTTTGAATTTTAAAACGAAAGTGAAAATGTATGATAAGATAATGGAAATAAATAGATATTCAATAGACATGTTCTCTGGTCAAGAGGTACCTTTCCAGAACATTGGATTTGGTGAAAAGGTGGAGGGAAATTCAAAGATTTGAATTTAAATTTGAATTTTAAATTTCTGACAGGTATGTCGACATCATAGGTAGGGCCATGTCAACATGGGTCAGAGAATTCATGTGACTTATATTTTCCTATATACTTTAATATCTATATACATATATTATTTTTAATGTCTATATATTTTCTAGAGTAATATTAAATATAATAATGCTCTTTTAATAAAAAATATTATAATATTAAAAATAAAAATAAACATAATAAAAAAAATTAAAATTCAAACAACACATAATTTCAAAAACAATCAAACAATTTTAAGCAAACAATTTCAACCAATATATTGTAAACGTGTACCTTTTTCTAGATTCGTATCTCCGAGATCATCGGAATCATGAATAGCCATAAAGCACATATTTGAATTTTCCATCTTCTGATCATCATCGCTTGAGGATGAGTCTGAGTCTGAATCGTCTAGTGTAGCGGTATATGCTCTTTTCCTTTTCTTTGTATAATCATTGCTTCCAGGAAACTTTTGCTTATCAGGATGCGGACAGTCTCTTTTGAGATGGCCTGGTTCATCACAGTTTAAACATATGACGTGATTTGGTACTTCATTATGATTTCCAGAATTCCTGTGATCATTCTTTTTGAAGTTGTTCATCTTTCTGTATTTCAGAAACTTCCGAAAATTCTTTGTCATGAAAGCTATTTCTTCATCATCATCACTTCCCGAGTCTGATCCATCTGTTAATGTATTGAACGCAATTGAATTCTTTTCGAATGCCTTGATATCTTTTCTCCCTTGCATTTGTACTTCGAACGACATTAGATTTCCAATCAATTCTTCAATCTTTAAAGTACTGATATCATTTGCTTCTTCGATTGCAAGAGTTTTCTGATCCCATTCCGGAGTAAGAGAATTTAGAATTTTTCTGACTTGATCTTCTTCGGAAAAAAAATTTCCCAATGATATTAGAGAATGCACAATCTCCTGATATCTACTATACATATCCGAAATGGACTCATTAGAATTCATTTTGAATAATTGAAACTGATTTGTGAGTATGGATATTTTGGTCTGTTTGACTTTGCTTGTTCCTTCATGAGCAACTTGCAAAGTTTTGCAGATATCATATGCAGACTTACAAACAGATACTCTATTGAATTCATTCCTATCAAGTGAACAAAATATAATATTCATGGCTTTGGAATTATTTTGTGCAATAGTCTTTTGCTCAGCAGTCCACTGTGCAAAACTAGTTGTGGGTTCAAAATATTCAGTTTGTGTGATATTCCAAGTGTTTAATCCTATTGACTGTAAATATATTTTCATTCTACATACCCAATATGCATAGTTATTGCCATTAAAAAGTGGTGGTATGGCAGTAGACTGACCCTCTACAAATGAACTAGTGATAATGTTAACAGAACCAGTGTTGGTAGCCATTTTTAAAACTTTTCAAAATTCAGATTATGAAAACTTTGAAAACCAATGCTCTGATACCAAATGTGAGAAATGCGGATTACAGATCTTAAGGCTGGAATAACACTAGAGGGGGTGAATAGTGTTTTATGTATTTTTTAAATCTTTTTGAATTTTATTCAATTTAAACACCAACAAATGCAATTCACAAACACAGATATAATCACAGAATCAGACACAGATGCAAATACTAAATAAAAGCAGTAAAGGAAAGAACACACCAGGATTTTATACTGGTTCGGAGTTACCCTACATCCAAGTCCCGTACAATCGTACGGATTTCTTATCAAAATTATCTCCTAGATTACACCCTCGGTTTCAAGGCTACGAGGTACACCCTTCTGTATTCGAGTCCAGGGCAAACTCTCTTGATTTAACAAGGCTACAAGATCACCTAATTGATTTTCGGGGCTACAATCACACCCAATTGATTTCAAGGCTCCACCGCACCTTTTACTCAATAGTTTGATTTACAAAAGGTTCTATAATTCTGAATAGCACTGAGATCTTTGGAGAGAGTGACAGAGAATCAAACAAGAGATAATAAAGTTTGACTCACTTGGTATTTCAGCAGAGTATAGTTTAGGATTCTTTAGAATAAATGTGGAAGATGAAGAGGAGAGAAAATAAAATGAAATCTGGTAAAAAAATCGTTTAGAACTTACTGGTATTTATAGTAGAGCAATAGCCATATCAATTCGTGAAAGAATACGACGAATAGACACTTCTTTTGAAAACTGAAAATTGAAATTTGAAAAAAACGGACACCATGTCGACATGGGGGGTTGAGGGATGTCGACATGCTCAAGGCAAAATTGATGTTTTGATTTTCTTATTAAAATTGGTTTCTATAATTTGCCAAAACAATTTCTAAACTTTGTAAATATATTTGAATATAGTTTAAACATATAAAAGAGTTTAGAAAATAATTTTTAATATATATAATCTTAATCTATAACGTGATTTAAAATCTGAGTATAAAAATATTTTAAAGCTAAATATTTAAAACAAGAGATGGTTTAAAATAAGGACAATTTTGAAATTAAAATATTAAAAATGATAAAAATAGTTTTGAGGCTAAAATATTTCAAACAAGAGAGATGTCTTTTCAAAAAGAAAGCTTTGAAAACATTTTAAAAAAACAAGGGATGTATTTTTGAAAAACATTTTTATAAAATTAGTGGATATCAAAATAGGACCACTATATGTTCCACTAGATATTGTCGTGGGTTCCATCCCACTAGGGTTCCATCCCTTTAACAGGCTCGAAGTGGATTCCATTCCACGAATAAATTTCAAATAAAGATGTAAGTGCTTTCAAGAAGTTTTAACATAATTCTAGACTAACTACATTATCTTGTACTATTTGAAATCATGAACTCTTGATAACTTGATTTTTTGATACTCATGAGTCTTTAATCTTGATATCTTCGATCTTTAAATTCATCAGTCTTGTATCTCTATATTGTATAGTCTTCATTCTTGGTACCTGCATGTTTATATTCTGCATATACATATATATATCTAAACCATAACGTTAGTATTTATATTTTATAACAAGTCCCAAGGTTTGTGTCATCAAAACCATTATCTCAAGGACTAACATCTGGACAGCAAGACGATAAGGACAGATCTAGCAATGCTAACCTTGACTCATCCATCCAAGATGTAGTAACTGCTAATAAGCCTTCTCACTTAAGGAAAGATTCTCCTAAGAAGGGCAGTACTCCTCAAGGCCAAAAATCCATAGAAAAAGAAATGATTTCCTAATCTTCAATTCCACTTTCTCAGGTACGTATCTCTTTGTTCAAATGCCTTAAGTTATCGAGTAATTCTTAGTCGGTACATTAATTATTTTAGTTGAGGAGAAAACCAAAATATCATTACGACGTTATGCTTGAAAAGAAGCAAATGGAAATAAGCCAGGTGAACAAAGATTGGATAGGCACTCGAAAGAGTACAATGAGTTGTCCGAAATATAAGAACCTTACCACCAGCACATCAAAGCTAAAATATTTTAAAGAAAGAGAAGTTGCTCTACGGATGAAGAGAGCATGCTCTATCGGGAAAAACTCTTAGCGGAAAATGCAGAACTGATGACTCTTTTTTGATGTTGATTGATGATAGGCATACTTTGGAAGAGTTTCTTTATAGAGATTATTCCAGGGGCAAGTTCGTTGACTTATCATATTTAGACAAAAACTACGGGGGTTTGCTCAGACGCTTTCATCATAGATACTTATATGAGCATGAGTCTGATCCTTATCTTGGAGTATGCTGGAATTTTCCTAGAGTTGTGTAATGACCCTAAAAATGAAATGAAAAAAAATAATATTTATATTAGGAAATTCTGAGATATATAAAATATATATATTGCATTAAAACAGAAAAGAATTTAGCGAAAAATAAAATTGCATGGGAGCTTCTGTTTGATAAAATGCAAGGAATTAAGGTGATTAGAAGAAAAATTGGAACTCAAAATAAATATAGCTTTATGTTCAAATAATTATGTATATATATATATATATACATTTAATATATATGGGGTATTTTCTGTTTTATATGAAGATAAAATAAAATGAAGTTTAATAAAAAGGTTTATATGTCTTATAATTATGCCAAAATAATTAGCATAATATATGTGATTTTTATTTAAATATGGAAGGAGTTACTGATTTGACAAAGAGGCAGAAATATATATATATATATATACACACATATAAGAATCAAATAAAAATTTCCATACCATATTTATTCCAAGCAAATAATTTGGGTAAATGATTTTACATCACATAATAAGGTATGATAGTATGCATGATTGAAGGGAAATAACAGATAGGTAGAAAAAAAAATACAAAGGAAATTTTCAGATTCCTTAAACTTGTAAAAAGAAATAATGAACTGAGGGTCACATGCTTATTGCATGAGTAGAAAAGAGTCATGAAAATAGTATTGAGTGTTTAAAAATGCATGATCCCCGAAATAGCTAATTAAAGTAACCTAAATGTGTGCATTTCCAATTTATGATCACACAGGAATATGATGTGTACATAAACATCTAAGGGTATCAGGGGAATTGCCCATTTTCTTAAACCCTAGAATGGATTTATAAATAACTGCACATAGCCAAATCCATCATTCTCTCGGGATCAAAACAAAAATAAAAGAATAAACTAGGAGAAACACCAGCTTGAGGCTTTGGGGAATTTGCTGTTCAAAGGATTAAGGCAGTAAAAGGAAAAACCTTAGGTGAGTATTTATCCTTTGTATGCAATGGCATTAAGTCCTATTGCAGGCAGCCTAAAAAAAATATTATGAGTCATTTGAATCTCTGAAATAAATTGTTATGGGTGATATGGATGTTTGTTTGTGCATTTTTGTTTGGAGCATTAATCTGTAAGTGGGTTTTTAGAGTTAACATGATTTGAGCATTCTTGTTCTATTTTTAAACATGGACATAGATTAAACAGGGGAACATGGGGTTGAACCAGAAAATATACAAGTAGTCATATCTCTCTGAAATATGAATGAAAGAAAAACTAGACTGGTCACTTGGGAGATAGTCAATGATCTGCTTACTCCAGGTGGGAGCAAGCATATGCATGGTGCAACTGCATCCTGAAACCTTTGTGTGTTGGAATAAATTAAGTAACCTGGGAGTTTCCTTCACAATGCATATATAGTGTTCATTTGATAAGGAGTTAAAGACCATAAAACAAATGGGGACCGGGGTTTAAGAATCTGGGTTATAAATATTCAGATATGGTGTTAGATTTAATCAAAATAAACATTGTTCATTGATTAATTGCTGGGTGAAATTTGGAGTATGAAACCTGAGTTTACTTATCTAAGATTTGGTGCGGATGAATTAAGAATTGTACACATGATTATTTCAACTGTTTGCTGTGTATTGTTTAATTTGTTGAATGTGACTTTGTATCTCTTTGAATGAACCAAAACATGCTAAGTATAAAACCTGTTAAACTAAGAAGGCACTGCAAGATTACTAAAATTATGTGTAAGTATACAAATATTGATAAATGCTCATACCAGTGTAAACTGACCCTTTTGGTTGCCCTTGCAATCATCTGGGTGTCTCAAAAATTCTTTGGGGCAGCTAAATGATTTGCTTGCAGGAAATTGAAGTTGGCTTGATGAGTAAAGAAGGCATTGGCTGCTAGTATAAATAAGAGAGACTTGTTTTAAAATTTGCAGTTGCATTGTAATGAAATTACTAGACAAATTCTATTTTCTGTAATTGAAGTTACTTGTAGGAAACTTTCTAAGTATTTTGGGGTTGAAAATATGTACTTAAGCAAAACCTATTGTGAGTGATCATTGATGATGTCTGGTTAACTACTAATTTATTTTATGAATGATTGATTTGGAGAAAATAAGGAGATAGACATATCATATACATATGGTATGTGCATAAATATTTGATCTCTGATTTTTATTGCCTATATTTTGCCTTATGGAAATTAAACAGTTAAGGGGATTGATTTTTTTGAAATGAACTCTTAAGATTTTAGTAGAATATTCAAGTGAAATGAATGCATGGCAGGTAAATGATACTGGCATGTGCATGAATTCTGGAAGTTTGTATGTATTTGAATATTTAAATTTCAAATAGCACTATGAGAGCAGTAGACTTGGAAGATACTGAATTTTGAATAATTGAATGAATACATATAAGAAAGCATTTCAAAAAAAAAACTAGACACAAACATGCTGGGGATTAGGAGTAGGAATTTGTAGAAGCTTGTTAAAATGAGGGATATGGGTTTGCAAGTGGTAAAAGAGGGACTATGGCTGGTCTAGATGGCCATGGGTCAAACCTTTGGAGCCTGGAACCACTTCATTTCAATCAGTGAAGTGTAAAGTGCTTCCGGGACAAATCAAAGAAAACACCAAGCAGCCCATGGATAACACCAAGCATATCCCACAAATCACCAAGTATGTAAGTCTGCATCATGTTAAATTTAAAAATGCTAAAAATCCTCATCTGATCAACCTGAAATGATAAATGGAAATTAAGTCCAATATCCATGCCTGCTAGTAAAATTTGTAAGTAATTTCATGCATACACTTGATAACTATCATGAGATCAAGGAAATACCATTTTAGTGTTAATAGAACTATTTAGGCAGATTGATATATATATAGTCAAATAAAAGTATAAGTGTTATAATTTGCTAAAAACATACCTCTGGCAGTAGAACAAAATTTAGAAAGGAAATAAGTGGATTGTCAATAGCTTGTATGGTATTTTGTTTTCAATTTGATTTAAATCCCCTCTGATAAATAATAATAATAATAATAAAGAAACAATTGTATATCATCAAATATATAATTGTCTTAATTTGTTTGTACACTGATATGATTATATTGGTAAAAATCAGGGTCTTGGGAAAAATATTTGGAAACTATATAAAAATTCAAATATAAAAGAATTGGGGTTTAGTGGTGAATTCCTCTTGAATGTAAAAAAAAATCTATGTGTTTTAGAGTGAGGGTCACCACAAGTTGCATCTATTCTTCTTTCTTCTTGTTCACTCCCCTCGAAAAACTCAAATATTGATGTAGCGCGATTTGCCAATTTAGGTCGCTCACGACCTAGTGGAACTTTAGGTAGCTCACGACCTAGTGAAGGTCGTTCATGACCTATGGAAGAATACTCACGAGTTATTAGATTCAACATTAAGGCATGCAAACGACCTAGCGAGGTAGCAGAGTTACGCGGTGATGATGCAGCCCAAGTTGGTAAAGAACTGATAAGTCGCCAACGACCTAACAAGTCTCGAGCTAATGAAATACGACCTAATGAGATAGGTCGCTCCAGCATACCACTTGACTTAGGTCGCCAACGACCTAACTCTATCTGCAAGCTGCGACCTAAAAGTCACGACCTAAAAGTCACGACCTAAAAGACTACGACCTATGCTAGGTCGCTCACATATGTGAGAAACATTAGGTCGCTCAGAACGTACGGCCGAGCTACGACCTATACTAGGTCGCTCACCAATGCCGCTTCATGTTAGGTCACTCAAGCATAAGTCGCTCAGCTCCTTAGGTCGCTCATCCTATAGATCGCTCAAGGGCTTAAACCGCATCCATCTTAGGTCGCTCAAGCCTAGTTCGCTCAGTTCCTTAGATTGCTCATCCTATAGGTCGCACAAGATGTTCCGGAAGCTGATTCTTCTTATGTCATTGAAGCTCATGTCGTGTGGGTTGTATACTTAAGTCGTTATGTTTTAACTTGTATATGTTGTGTTGTAAATATGTTAAGTCGTGAGCCGCTGTTTGTTTTAGGTCGTTTCCGACCTATGTGTTGTAATGTGTTGTGATGTAAAGTGGTGTATTGTATTTGTCTGTTTTAGGTCGTTTGTGTTAGGTCGCAAGGTATTAGGTCGTGAACGACCTAGGTGTTTGATTTCTGTTGTGTGAGTTGTAACTCTATAAATATCAGGGTTGTGTCATTTGTAAAAGAGGTTGATTTTGAATAAAACTTTGTTTGTTAGCTTTGTGCTTTCAATAAATTGGTAGTTGAGTGTGATCTCCTATCTCCACTTTCGGTAATCGAGTGCGCTCGATTCAACGACTGCTGAAGCCGATTCACGGTATTTAGTGCGCTAGATCAATGTGCGAAGAATCGTAGATCTTTAAACACGGTATCGTGCGCGATCAACGTGTTTGGGATAGCTAGATTCCGGCATCTTTGGATCAACGGAGTTGGGCATTTGGTATTCTTCAATCCATCGATTGCTACTTCCATAGATTCATCATTTTAGTAATCCACTGCTGCATCATTTGGTATCAAAGCTAGACTTAGCCAATCATAGCTAAGCCGAGTCTTGGAGCCAATTTATTTGAAGAGTTTGAGGAGTTAATTGAAGACATATATCATTTAGAGAAGTTGGTTGTTCATCGCATTCATCACAAGTTGCAACAAGTTTGGAGTTTTCGATCCGTATCATTTCGGATCAAAGATTGAAAGGTGTTTGAGTTTGGCCGTGGAAGATTTGCACGCCAAAGAGTTTGAAGTTGAAGGCCGTATCTCATTTGGAATCATTTTGATTTGTACAAGCCGAGAGTTGAAGTTTGTTTCATTTGACAATGCCGCCGAGGAGAGCTAATCGACATCAAAATATTGAAGATTTGTACAAGAGGGAAGATGCCGAGCAAATGGAACAACGCATAAGTAATAAATTCAATGAGAAGTTGGATGAAGGTATTGGAAGGTTAGAGAAATTGATGAATGATTTGAATCAAGGTCAAAGAAGGAGGTCGCCAATCTCGAACCATGGAGGAAACCGAGTTTCGCCATCGGTTGTGGAAGCGAGAAGGGTATCGCCACAATCTAATCGAGGAAGAAGAGAATCATCTGTTTCGATGAGAAGAGATCACCATGAGTATCGAGATGAAGAAAGAAGAACTCACCGTGAGTTTGAGTATGAGCCATATCACGATGATGAAAGACATAGTAGAAGTGACATGCGTGATCGAAGGGATGTTGATGGTCGAGATCGATATCGAAATACACGAGAGTATAATGAAGAGAGTGATAGAAGTAATATCCATTATCGAGATCGAGACCAAGGACGGAATGCATATCGGGATGTTGAAGATGATCGTCGATGGGAGTCGGGGATGAAAACTGAAATTCCAGAATTCAAGGGAGGCATGGTAACGGAGGAATTTTTGGATTGGGTTTCAAATGTTGAGGAAATTTTCGACTTCAAAGAAGTTCCCGTGGATCGAAGAGTGAAGTTGGTTACTACGAGATTACGAGGGAGAGCTATGGCGTGGTGGCAGCAAACTAAACTTACACGGGAGAGAATGGGGAAGTCAAAGATTGTCACATGGGATAAGATGAAGAAGTTAATGAAAGCTACTTTCTTGCCGCACAATTATCAATCTCTTATGTATCAACGTTTGTAGAACCTAAGACAAGGGACGGGATCAGTGAATGAGTACGCAGATGATTTTTACCAATTGATTGCGTGGAATGATATTATGGAAATAGAGGAACAACTAACAGCTAGGTATGTTGGAGGGTTGCGAACACAGATTCAAGACATGGTGAATATGTTTGATCCCAGATCTGTTGCTGAGGCACATCAGAAGGCACTTGCTTGGGAGAAACAAGGAAGGAGAGGTGGTGGAGTGTTTACGAATTCCAACAATCAGAACAAGGATGTTAGTAACAGTGTAGATGTTTCCAAAGTCGACAATAGACCGAATGTGAATGAAGCAAACAAAGCTAAGGTTAATAGTAATCTCAAATGCTTTAATTGCCAAGAGTTTGGCCACAAAAGCAATGAATGTACAAAGCCCAAGAAGCGAGCCATGATTGCGGAGATTGAACATGAAGATGCACAAGTAGAATGTGTCAATTCGCTACCAGTTGAAGAAGAAGAATTGTTGACATGAGATGAGGGTTGTAGTTTGTTGTTGAGGAGATCTTGTTTGACACCAAAACAAGAGGATAATTCAAGTTGGTTAAGGAGTAACAGCTTTCAATCAACATGCACTATCTTGGGAAGGGTTTGCAAATTTGTCATTGATGCAGGAAGTTGTGACAACATTATTTCTTCAGAAGCTGTAAAGAAGCTGTCATTGAAAACCGAGAAACATCCAACTCCCTACAAATTAGCTTGGTTGAGAAAAGGAGGGGAGGTGAAGATTAATCGAAGAGCTTGTGTTAATTTTTCCATTGGGAAGAAATACAAAGACGAAATTTGGAGTGATTTGTTTGACATGGATGTATGCCATCTGTTGTTGGGAAGGCCGTGGCAATACGATAGGGCTGTGCAACACGATGGACGAGCAAACGTTACAGTTTTATGTTCGAGGATACACGAATCATTTTGGTTCCTAAACGACGTCAACAGAGTGAAAACAAATTGGAGGAGATCGAGGAGCTAAAGACTTTGTTGTCTTTAAAGGAATTTGTTGATGTGGAAGATGAAGTCGATTGTTTTCAACCACCAAAGTTTGACAAAGATGAAGTTGATGATTTTCAACCAACGAAGTTTGACGAACATGAGGTTGGAAAGTCACAACCAGCCAAGTTGAATGAGGATGAAGACAGTAAGTCAGAAGATGAAGAGGGTAATTTGTTGGTGAAGGAGGTGGATTCGACTAGTCTACAATCTACAGGAGAGCTTGTTGAAGAAGTGGAGGATAACGCAGAAGTATTCCTGTTGAATGAAATTGAAGTCAGTAAAAGTGTTGAAATTATCAAGGAGGTTAAGCCAATGGCGAATGAACATGAAGATGTTGTTCCTGCAGAAATGTTCAAAGAATTACTGCCACTAAGGAACGTACATCATGTTAATCCCATGTCGAGTGCTATTGTACCGTATATGCCACGTAATCATATGGGTCCGACAGAGTAGGAAGAGTTGAGAAGGTTGGTTGATGGGTTTCTGTTCGAAGGAAGGCAATTGTATATTCCTGATTACAAAGACTTACATGTAAAAAGACGCGAGGACTGTGATCGTAACATGCAGTTGATTGCAACATCTTGTTTGGGGATGTCACTAAGGAAGGGAGTTGAAAAGTTTGTTCAGAAGAGTCAGAGTTATCAAATTTCAAAGAAAACTGCGACGAAGTCAGGATTATATATGTCCTTACATATACATACTAGATTATGGGTAGAGGAAAGTATGGACTCTGTTTTGGGTTTGATGGAGACGCAAAGTGGCAACGAATCTATCTACTTGATGATTGAACGATTTCTTGTTAATACTTACAACAAGCTAGATACTGGAAGGATTGGTCGTTTGGAAGTTGTGAAGGAAATTTGTGAGAATGGTTGTAAGTTGAATTTGCCTAATCATCTCCCTAGTGCTAATATTGACAATATCAAACACTTGGTTCCATTTCATGAGGATCAGAATATCGAAGACGAAGAACTGTTAAATTCGAGGACGAATTTCTTCCAACAGGGGGAGGATGATGCAGCGCGATTTGCCAATTTAGGTCGCTCATGACCTAGTGGAACTTTAGGTCGCTCACAACCTAGTGAAGGTCGTTCACGACCTATGGAAGAATGCTCGCGAGTTATTAGATTCAACATTAAGGCATGCAAACGACCTAGCGAGGTAGCAGAGTTACGCGGTGATGATGCAGCCCAAGTTGGTAAAGAACTGATAAGTCGCCAACGACCTAACGAGTCATGAGCTAATGAAATACGACCTAACGAGATAGGTCGCTCCAGCATACCACTTGACTTAGGTCGCCAACGACCTAACTCTATATGCAAGCTGCGACCTAAAAAGTCACGACCTAAAAGACTACGACCTATGCTAGGTCGCTCACATATGCGAGAAACATTAGGTCGCTCAGAACGTACGGCCGAGCTACGACCTATACTAGGTCGCTCACCAATGCCGCTTCATGTTAGGTCGCTCAAGCATAAGTCGCTCAGCTCCTTAGGTCGCTCATCCTATAGATCGCTCAAGGGCTTAAACCTCATCCATCTTAGGTCGCTCAAGCCTAGTTCGCTCAGTTCCTTAGATCGCTCATCCTATAGGTCGCACAAGATGTTCCGAAAGCTGATTCTTCTTATGTCATTGAAGCTCATGTCGTGTGGATTGTATACTTAAGTCGTTATGTTTTAACTCGTATATGTTGTGTTGTAAATATGTTAAGTCGTGAGTCGCTGTTTGTTTTAGGTCGTTTCCGACCTATGTGTTGTAATGTGTTGTGATGTAAAGTGGTGTATTGTATTTGTCTGTTTTAGGTCGTCTGTGTTAGGTCGCAAGGTGTTAGGTCGTGAATGACCTAGGTGTTTGATTTCTGTTGTGTGAGTTGTAACTCTATAAATAGCAGGGTTGTGTCATTTGTAAAAGAAGTTGATTTTGAATAAAACTTTGTTTGTTAGCTTTGTGCTTTCATTAAATTGGTAGTTGAGTGTGATCTCCTATCTCCACTTTCGGTAATCGAGTGTGCTCGATTCAACGACTGCTGAAGCCGATTCACGGTATCTAGTGCGCTAGATCAACGTGCGAAGAATCGTAGATCTTTAAACACTGTATCGTGCGCGATCAACGTGTTTGAGATAGCTAGATTCTGGCATCTTTGGATTAACGGAGTAGGGAATTTGGTATTCTTCAATCCATCAATTGCTACTTTCACAGATTCATCATTTTAGTAATCCGCTGCTGCATCAAATATAATAGGAAGATATTTATTTTTGAATTTTATATGAAATCAATCTTGTATGAACCTGAATAATTGTATAATTGTTATATGTAACTCAAGTAGTTTATAAACTTTTCTCCCTTCGTGTTTCTTTTGTTTAGTCTAATTTTCAAAATTTTCACATATTAGGGGAAATTCAAGTAGTCATGTTTCTATAGAATTATTGAATAAGTTTGTCAAGCTAAAGAAGGATTTTGAAAAGAATTCTTCAATTCTTAGGATGTCTCAGTTAGCAAGGCATTATTTTCCTAGAGATCTTCAAGAGGTTTACATGAGGTACCCTCAGTTTTTCTTTGACATCCTGGGTGATGAGAAAGACATACTACTCAGCAAAATCCGAACCTACCATGCCAAATTAATATGTGGTCATGCTAGCTCTCCAATTGGGAGATGGGATTATTACTGATTCCCTCCGGTTCATATCCCAAAAGGAATTAAAGCTTCCTTTGACACTACCCTTTCCTTATCGGCTAGGTCTTGAAAAAGCCAAAACTATAGTTTCAAAACTTTAAAACATTAGCTGAATGTTTAAAATAGACTTATGGTGTAACTTGATTTTCGCTTTTGTTTGTAAAATTCAGTGTTATTAATGAACAAGCTAGTTTTTCATGTATTAATTCATGTTTCACTTATTCTTAATATGAAGCTCGGTTAATGCGTGCATCTAATCATCAAGATGTTTTCTTGTGAGTAATCAAAATTAAAGATAGGTTACTAGCGGATATTGGAAAGAGGAAATCTTCCTAAGATGCTTTGGCTTTAAGGTTTCCAAACAATCTGGAGGCGCAAAAATGACATAGGAAATACTTTCAATTGAAACTAATCTTTAAATGTCTGAAAAAGCAAACTTCTAACTTGGAAGGAGAATTTGAAAAGAAGGACAAAGGAGTCCAATGGTAGATAAAAGGATTAAATCAACCTTAGAATCCAAAACTTCGGTTGAATTTGATACCATAATGGCTATATTGCATCAACAAATAAATGATCTCGAAATGGAACTAATGAAAAGTCAAGTTTACTGTCAATCGTTATAGCTATCGTGAGTGAAAGTGAATTTGGCCCTCCTAACCCTACTCCCGACAAAATGAATAGATCTTGATCTTTGGTTAGTCAAGAATTCCCTACCTTATTAAATCCACTTCCGGGCTTAAGTGATGAAACAATATAAAAATAGGGCAAAAAGGATAAATTTGAATGTATGCAACACTTTAGCAAGAAATGGAATGAAAAAGTATCTCAACAAATTAATGAATATGGAAGCATAGTTCAAGAGCTTGAGCGTTAGAAATATATTTTTAAACAAGAGATCGAAGAGTTAAAGAGCATGGTTCAAACTTTATGACGAGCCAATAAGACTCTCTAGCATGCTTTGAAAACTTAGGTTGACTCATGTTAGATCAAAAAAATGGTATAACACTCCAGATTTTGACAATAATAAGCTATCCATACAATCATGGATATATAAGCTCGCCATTGCTCAAAACTCGATGATGTTGATCATGCCAAGGCAATACGTCTATTATTGTTCAAAGCACATCGACGATGGTCATGCCGAGCTTTGAAGTTTTCTCTACATCTGTCACAGTCCAAAGCTTGTTGCGGTTGATTATATTGAGTTTTGAACTCGGTGAATTCATGTAATAGTAAGCCCAAGTTAATAATGATTAAATAAATCATAGTTGCAGTCTATAAGCTAATCCAAGCCATTGTTGTTATTGATCAAAGATGATTACAATCGAATATAATTTTTCCCTAATCTAGTTTAGGGTTTTCTAGAGTGTGATTTGAGTACAAGAGAAAGAAATGAAAATTTGTCCCCAGCATGGAGGACCTTGGCCTCTATTTATAGAGTCGGGCGGGTAGTAGGCGCCACCAATCTTTAGCCTCACCATGCTTCAGTGTCGTCGAGAATTGATGATAGCAGCCTTACTGGCTTCGGTATCGATAGAGTCGTCGTGCTTTAATACTCGTGTTCTTGTTCCTTTATGATGAGACCTTGGTATGACCTCAATGCTGGAAGTCATTATTCCTTGGTGATCCTCGGTGCCATTGAAGCACGGCATCGATGTTATTGATGAACCTCAACAACAACAGTTGTTGAGATTGCCCATATAAGGTTGATACTATGTTACTTCTTTTTGGCTTGTATCCTTTAAAAATTATTAGGATAACATTTAGCCACCCTAGTATAAGAGAAGCTTTTTACCCTTTAGGGTAAAACCAAGAATTCCTTTATATTGCTCCATTTTGGTGAGATTTCCCGCTAATCTTGTTTTCCTATAAAACATAAAGTGAATGATATTTCTCATTGTTATTTTTAAATGCGATTTCAATTTCAGGCAATCTCCTATTGGATTAGTTCGAGTTAATAAATTGGCCTTTACTGCCTAAATTATCTGCATGAGTTAAGATTATAATTTGGCTACAGGGAAGAAAGCAATGAATAATAATAAGTTTTCAAACGGAAGTGCGGAAGATTATCTGGTAATTTCAGAGGTGGGAGCATTAGAAATTTTCTCTGGCAATGAATAGAAGACCAAAAATCAATGTCTGATGATAACAATAATAATAGAAAATCAAAAGTCTATATCTAGAAATAATAGAAGAAGACTAGAACCTCTTATTCGGTAATAGCAATAGAAGTCCAGAAATCCTTATCTGAAAATATTTATTATGGAAGGTCAAAACCCCTTATAATAATAATAATAAGAAGACCATAAATCCTCCTCTAGCAATAGTAATAGAGGTCCAAAAATCATCATCTGGAAATAATAATAGAAAACTAGAAATCCACAGCTGGTAGTAATAAAAGAAGTCCAGAAATAAAAATCTGATAATAATAATAGAAGTCTAGAAATCCTCATCTAGAAATAATAGAGGACCAGAAATTTCCATCTGGTAATTGTAATTAAAGACCAGAATCCTCATCTGGTAATAATAAGAGAAGACCAGAAATCAATATCTGATAATAATTAGAGAAGACCGGAAATCCATATCTGGTAATAATTATAGATGACCAAAAATCCATATCCGGTAATAATTAGAGAAGACCAGAAATCCGTATCCGGTAATAATTATAGAAGTTCAGAAATCATCATCTAAAAACAATAATAGAAGTTCAGAAATCATCATCTGAAAACAATAATAGAAGTTCAGAAATCATCGCCTGAAAATAATAATAGAAGTCCTTTGTTTTGCACCTCCACGCTTTGGATGTCTGAATCCTCTGTTTTGCATCACTCTCCGGACTTTGGATGTTTGGATCCGTTGTTTTGCGCCACTCTCCAGGCTTTGGATGTTTGGATCCTTTGTTTTACGCCACTCTCATGGCTTTAGATGTCATTAATCCTTTGTTATGTGCCACTCTTTAGGCCTTGGATGTCTGAATCCTCAGTTCTCTGCCACCCTCCGTGCTTTGGATGTTGTTAATACTTTGTTATGCCACTCTTTGGGCCATGGATGCCTGAATCCTCTGTTCTGAGCCCTTGCCGCCATCTTAGGTGATGAATCAGGTCGTCCGGTACGTTTGGTAAGCTTTAATCAAACAGGACCAAAGACTTACCTGGCCTCTCTCTAGGAGGTGCTTTAAACAGGCCGTATAGGCGGGAGTGAAGACTAGTTCGGTGCTTTGGCCTGGCCATTGTTAGGCAGCACCAAAATCTTACTTCATCCTTCCTCTAGGAGGTGCTTCAAACGGGCCTTATAAGCAGGAATGAAGGCTGGTCGGTGGTCTGACCTAACCGGTTAAGGCAATGTCAAAGGCTTACTTCATCCTCCCTCTAGGAGGTGCCTTGATATAGCCACGTAAGCGCTATCAATGGCTTGCAGATGCTTTAGCCTGGCCAGTTCTGGCGGGACTAAAGGCTTACTCTGATTTCCCTCTAGGAGGCGCTTTGACCTGGCTATCTTGCAAGATCAAAGGATTTCTACCATCTTAGGTTGTTCCATTAAAGTAGAATCTTACTCCCAACTATGTAGATATTCTTGAGAAATTTCCTTCTATTTGTCCACTGTTGAGGAATATGGTCACAAACATCTGGCGCTCCTTTTGCTTATCGCATTGCCTTCATATTGGCATAGTTGGTGGATTCTCGATGAGATTATTCCAAGCATGAATTTAGGAGTATTCAATCTCCTTTTAGTACAATCTTTTCAGAATTTGTGGTCATTGTATCTTGATATCCTTTGTCAATATTTGAACACTACTTTGGCTTTCGATTCTTAACTCTCCGGTCTCGTTTAGAAATTTTCTTTTATCTCTTTTTCTCTAGTGGGATTTAATTTCAACTTTGATGGAATCATTACTTATTATGTATAGGAAGTTCATTCTACAGGGGCTTGATATGTCCTAAGTATGAATAGTTGTTATTTTATCCAACTTTTCTTCCAGTAAGAGTTTGGAATTTCCCTTTTTATGTACGTAACCCTTTAGTTAATTCATGCTTCTTGGTGGTAATTTTCTCTTCCATTACACTTCAGTTTTCACTGGCAGTTGACATTTTTGTTCTTATAGATAAAACCCCATAATTATCCTGGATACTCGGTACCAAAATTATGAGTGTTTTGGAATCTGAAGCAAGCTGTGATCGAGTTATAATTCAAGATATCTTTTATCGGTTCGTGACCTTATTGTCCCTTTCCAGTTGATCCATGTAGATCATCTGAATCTCATAGCTTGAGAATCATGAAGTTCGATGGCAATTTTACTTCTAGGTTCTTGGGATGTTTCCTTGTTCTATCTCAATGTAATGATCATCCAGTTGATGATTTCTCATCCTATGCCCTTTTCGGCTAAGAAGATTCGTAATAATCCTTTCTTAAATCTTCCTTTATTTGGAATAAGAGTAATTCCTTTTAGGATTCCTTTTCCTCTTTGGATCAACTATCTGCTTGATTTGCTTATTCCCTTGTGGCCGTTTGTGATCATAATTTTTGATGAATTTTTCGACAGTTGATTAGAGCGTTGTCATGGCTTGGATAGATGGTTCTATTTTCGATGTTCATAGGAGTCCTTTATGTTGCTTATATCTTCACAGTATAAATGTGAACTCTGAATAGGGGATTTAGTGGTTATGATTTTTGAGTTAATAGTTCTTTAATTGAAAGTAGATCTTCTATTTAAAGCTGTAGTAGTGAAAATGGACCATGGTAAAATATTTTAAAGGCATGGTTTTCAATAGTTTATACTCTAAAGATTTTGTAAACTCTTTTTCAAAATAGATAGACATATGGAATAATTAGTATAACTCTTTTAATTTAAAAAGAATATTTTTCTCAATGATAGGTGTGGTAAAATTATTTGAGTAAGATTGCTTGTTAAAATTAATATGGGTGTATTCCACCATACCTTTGTAAGGCATATAATTATAACTCACCGGGTCTTACTTAGTGAAAAGAAACATCTTGTTTATGAGTTTGAAAAGTCATGATACTCTATAGGCAAGAACATGCTTTTCTACGAGAATCCCCTTTGGTAAAATAATCTTTTCCAAAAGAACGTTCTATCATATAAAGAATTAGAGTTTTACACATCAAAAAGCATACTGGTATTATAAAGTTTGGGTTATAGGGATTTACGTATATGAAATTATATTATACGAATTTATATATGAAAAATTATATACTCAAGACCATATCCATAAAGTTATTAAATTCCTTGGAGCAGCCGACATTTCCTGACGTTATCTGGTGTGGCTGGAGTCATCTGTTGTCGCTTATCCTTTTAATGCTGTCTAATCATGTGATTTCACTTGATGATATTTGAAATCATTTTGCGCACTTGCCTTTACCAGGAGCTTGAAGTTTTTCTCGAATTCTAAACCTTGTATATTTGTGTTCATTTGAAACTTGGTCATAAGTCACGTGCACTTTGCTTATTCATACCCGACTTCATTTATTTCCTTTGAAAACCCATATATCAATTTGAAATTAGTGCTTATAAGAAATTGGATGCATTTGGAAAATTATTGTGTGTTGAAAGTAATGTGTTATAAAGCATTTCATATTCCAAAGTTTGGTATATCAAAAGTTTGTATATGTTCAAAGTTTATTGTAAATATATATATGGACAATGTTTATGAGGAATAATATATTCAAGAGTTTACCACCATATAAAACAATGTATATCATTAAAGACTTGATATATGTATCAAAACTCAATATACACAAAATTATATATACTTAAAATCTGGATATAGGAAGTTGTATTCTCAAAACGCGGCATGTGTTCAAAAACACGGATATTTATAGACGTTTGAAGCTAATGTACTCAAAGTTTTATTCGTTGAAATTTCATGCCATACGAAATGGATATATGTAAAGTCTTATATTTGAAAATATCTATGTAGGAAATTTTATATTTACAAAGCCTGATATGTGCCCTAGAAACCAAACATGTAAAACATATATATTTTAAATTATATACATATGTATAACTGATATTTTTGAAGACTAAAATTTGCCTTTACACTAAATTGCGTACTCAAGAAATTGCTTATACATATAAGGTCTTTACCCCTTTGAAACCAATCTTACAAATATATGTACATATGAACTTAGTTTCAGATAAAAACTGACACATATTCAAGGACTTGTCTGCATAAAATAAATGCATACGTGTATGAAGTTTCATACTTTCGAGAACTAATACTTGTCTGTAATACCTGTTAAATCTGTTTCTTTCTTGAACTTAGTGTCTATTTGAGTTTATATATAACTTACAAAAACTCAGGTATAGTAAACTTTATATGGGCCAGATGATAACACTTAAAATTCCAATGAGTTTTTGTAATCTTCATATACTTTATTCAATACTATTTATATCTTAAAGATAATTATGCTTGAAATCGTAGGAGGATGTTTATATTCATACATTGATATGCACTTAAAATTATTTGATTATCTGAAACCAAATATCCATACATAAATAAAGCTACATACATCTTTAAACTCAACATATTCAAAATTGACATATATTTGAAATCCATACATATATGAAATTGCATTCATCTGATAACTTAATTACATGAAAATTTTGAAACTAACATATTTGTTTGCTCTAGAGTTCCTGATACATTCAAAATTGTACGTCCACTTAAAATTATATTTCCATTTGAAGTTTATATATACTAACTACCTTATCTTTACAAATTTGATACAGATCTGCCTTATTCAAGACTCTTAGATGTATATAAAATTTAACATTTTCAAAACTTGCCAATATATTCAAAGTTTTATGCAAATAAAAACATGTGGAAATTAGGTTGAAGGGCTTCTATTTGCAGGGTAATAAGTTTTAAGGACAACACTTCTGAATAATTAGTTTTAAGGACAATTTACAGCATAATGATAAATTCATTTATCTTTTTAAGTTATATAGGAAAATGATAAATCCTTTTATCATTATTTCTGTATAACTGAAAATGATAAATTCTTTTATCTTTTTCCTGTAAAATGTCCTTAAAACTAATTTTCAGAAGTAGTGTCCTTAAAACTTATTACCCTGCACAAATAAGCCCTTGAAGTGAAAATCCCCTAAAAACATACTGTATTTAAAACTGTGATATATGAAATCAAATAATTTGTACCCATGTGTATATAAGGCTGTATGTATTCGAAACAAATATACTAACATTTATTTCAAGCTCTTGTCTACGTAATTAAGGTAAAAGGAACTGCTATGAATTCAAAGACATATGCACCAAGAATGGGTATATTCAAAAACAATTAAACTCGAAATCCTCACATACTCAAGGTCAAGGTGTGTAACCGCCCAGGATTTTCGACCTTCAAAAATCGACATCAATACATTCACTGTATAGCATGCCGAGCAATCGAGTGCCGAAAATACCAGATCATTAGGGTTGAAGAAGAAAACGATAGAAAGAAACGGAACAACAATACACAAAATCTCTTAATCGCAGCGGAACAAAATATAATATATAATAACAGATCTTCATAAAAGGAAAACTGTAACTGCTAATACCTACAATCATCAGAATACAACAATCAATACATCAATATGGACAGTTATTATAACTTGACCTCACCAGTGCTGATTATATAGTCTACAAACACAGCGGAATATAATCAAATACGTGATATACGACTGAAATCCTCTAGCTCGTCTCCTGAGCTCCATAGTATCATAAATTGAATCTGTAATACTTGATCTGACCCGAGCATTATAATAAAATAACATCTGAGTCAGTTTGAAAAACCAACGTAAGAAAACACACTCAATTTGAATTATTACTATTTTCAAAATCCTTTGAAAAACAAAAGTATCTCGTAAGACCACGCCACAAATAAATACGACGGTTTTTTACCTTACAATAACCAAAACACTTTTATAGAAAATACAGTGATATTATAATAGTGTTCAAGTACAAATACTTATTAAAATAGCCGAAATTGTTATATTAATTAAATTCCAACATACTAGGCTCTACAATCAAAACCGTAAAGGCTCTTAGTGGATATTGGATTCCATACAATAACTGGGGTATCACCCGCCACAGTACACCTCTAGAAAAAAGTACCGAGGACCTCGCCTGGATCCCCTGCCAACACAGAACCGGCTTACCCCTGACCAGGTTGGTACCGAATATGTTATCACTCCGAGTGTTCCTACCTTAATCGAGCGTTCTCTTTTTCATGCACAACCATATCCATAATTATAAGATAATATATCCGAGGGTATCTAGAAAGGTAATAACATACCCTACCTGGGTGCGACCCACTTAGCTCTGTTGCATATCCCATGTTTTAGTCATTCCCGGTTGATGAGGCTTGAGGCTACGTTTTACCTTTAGAATAGCATTCATACTTGGAATGCTAACACTACCTTCCAGGCAACGATGCAACGATAGCATTCATCCATACAAGTTGTTCTGGGTCTGAACAAACCGGATCTCCTTCCAAATCACCATCTTCGTTATCTTCAAGCTATCACAATTAGTAACGCACAAACCGGATCAAAATGGTTTTCGGATAATTAAATCTGATCCCAGTCTCTTCGAAATGATCAACGAATTTGGCCAGATTTGATAGTCGGTTATTTAACTATCAAATAACATCCATAAGCAGTCACTAGGCCCTATTTTATAAATTTTCCAAAATATTCATTCAAAATATCTTTACAAAGATATATATTTAAATCTCTTCCAGTATATTCAATAATTGAAACAATTCAAATTCTTATATCCAGAATAGGATATTTAAATCCATATCAACACTTAGAATATTTCTTTCAATCCCATTTATAATCAACCTTTTGAGAAATATTTCAAAAATAATAATTTCTTAGTTAAATATTTTAAATCCTCCTCGTTTAATACTTAGAAATTATTAATAAGTATATTTTCCTAAAATCACTCTATTTCCAGTATTTAGTAAATATTCCTTTTTATTTCATACTTCTCAAAATCCTTATAATCCACTTGAAATTTCCTTAACCCAATTATAACGGATTCGATAAGTTTTCGGAATTCATTAATTAATCCCCTTTAAAATTTCCAAAATCGATTATACTCATCTATAATCCCAACTACCCATTTCTAACTTCTTTCTTTGAATTTTAATTCATTTTCGAAATGTCTATATTTAAATACTTTGGAAATTTCCTTAAGTTCCTAGAATTTCACTATAAGATTTCTCTTATAAAAATCACTCCGTTAAATAAACTCAGTTTACAAATCTCGAGAGGATTTATAAATAAATTTCAATCATTTCAAAACTATATATATAATATGTATTTTTAAATAATAATTCATTTTTAAAACATATTAAAGTAATTATTTAAAATATTAAAGCACTTTATATAACATCGATAATTAATTTCCGATTCATTTTTAAATAAACTAACTGATTTACAAGGATGATTATAAAAATTAGAATTTATTTCAATAAATATTAAATACTTAAATAACTAACTTAATCTAAATAATAATTTTTAAGCTACATAGTATAATAAATAAAAATCTCATTTAAAACAATTTTAACTTCTCGACAAAAATCTATTTTAAAAATCCAATATTGCCAATTTCAATTTATAAATCCCTCTCGATTCATATCACATTGACTACGTTTCCAATTTCATAATCATTCCACATTTCAAAATAGAATCCACTATTTTTTCAAACCCGATTCCCCTATCTCGATATAAATTCACACTGTAAATTTATATTCCAATTTATCAACTGATATCATTTTCCCTTATTTATAAACATCGTTTATAAATTTACAAGCTTCCCTGAGATTCACTTGTTTATAAAACTAATCTCTTTTATAAAATTGCATTTTTATGAATCCATTTCTTATAAATCCCATTTATTTTACAAATCTACTTTTAAATATCGATTTCAACTTCTTTTCCAAATTTCGGAAATATTATTTTAAAAGTCCATTATAAAAAATCCTTTATATAAATTATTATAAAATTTCTATTTTAAATTTTTTACGAATGGCTAAGTACAAACCCCAATATCAAATCATTAATTTTATCCAAATCAATTTTCTTTAAAATAATCCAAATTTCAGTATAAATATTTTTATATCCAAAACCTCCTTTTAATACCTTCAAATTTAAAACTAATATTTATGGTATTTAAAATACCAAAATTCAGGCCAATGCTACTATAGCATCCAAACATTCAAATCACATAATAATTTATAACAGATTATTCAATTCCGCCATATATTACTATATATGATAAACAATCAATATATATTTAAGGAATCCAGTTGGATCCCTCTAACCTGTTTCCTTGCATCCATAGATGTTAAACAACATAAAATACCAATCCTGCTTCGAGGCGGGATATCACGGTAATATAGGGTCATCCGCTATTATGCGGGACGCATAGGGTCTCATCCACTCCAATAGGTGGGAATATATCCAACTACTAATATATATACTACTATATATAAATAACATCCAACTTCTATTAAATTATAAATTTATCCAATCAACCAATAATTAATTTTAACATTTTAATATTTAAAATAGTAATCCAAATGAGTGAGATTTACTCACCTTGATTTTTAATTTTGCCGAACATCCAGATTTTAAATTATCTAAATTTCCAACTGACTTCGCAAAATCCCAAACCAATTCCTATACGTGGTATTCGATGCCACGAGCGCAACGCAACTTGTTTCATTCATTTTGGACCTCGTATGAATTAGTTATCATATTTATAAGCATTCGATTTTAAAAATAAAGTTAACAAGATTTAATTATGGTAATTAACTTAAGAAATTACCTTAACCTAGTAATTATGAAATCCCAAATCGTTCTTCATCGCGACCAGATAACCACACTCGATCGCGACTACCTCCACACGCCGCCACACTCATCGGAGCACCACCCTCCTTGCCGCCTCGCTTGCCTACCTCCAGGCACGCCACAAAATCGCCGAACCCCTGGAAATAATCATGACTCGCGACAACACTTCCAGGCGTCATGCCATTACTGCTCGTCTCCGACCACGCCTCCCCTTGTATGCCACCCACGTGCTCGTGCTCTGACCCCATCTGGAATCGCGGCATCGCTCCCTGCTTTCGCCGTCCAAGCCTTCTCGATGTGGATCGAATTCGATTTCGACTAGATATTTTTCTTCTTTTTTTCAATGTCGATTTCGTTTTTTCCTCAATCACCTGCGCGCTCGGTTTAAAATAAGGGAGGAAGAAGGACGAGACATGACATAGGGTAGGGCGTCTCGAATAAGGGATAGGTTGGGCTGAGATAGACTAGGTCATGTCATGTTTTTATGATTTATTTCAAAATGAATTTTAATTTTGAATGACAAGTATTATTTCAATGTTTCCACTGTTTTTACTTATTTGTCTTGTGAATCTTAGTCTCTGTGATGCTTTAGTTGTACCTATAACGTACCACATCCTTTTTGTGTATCCTTTTTGGGTATATTAAGGTGTGTGGGGTGTTTCAATACCGATGGATATGAAGGTGGAAGATAATGGACTTGAGCATATGCTTCGGACTTCAGGATGGATGGCAGATATTTTCACTTGGTTTGAACATAGCCATTTTTGGCACACACATACTAAAGTAGTCATTATTGACCACTATAGAGTAGTTGGTACCCATCACTATGAATGATGGCTTATTTGGCCAATCTTTGACATGGACGATGAGGAGGCTTCAAGGAGCTTGACGTAGTGGTTGGTTCATTATTGCTCAACAAAGAGTGATTTCGATGGTGATGACGATGACCTAATAGTGATGGAGTTGTATTTTGATGATGATGGCTCGATGTTGATGGAGTCACCATGATGATCCATAAGGGCGGGTTTGAGTAAGGGAACTCATGAGTAGGAAAAGGAAGGGTTCTACTATGGAAAATAGAACAAGGAAGGGTTCTATTATGGAAAATGGAAATGAACAGAGCTAGGAAGGGCTTGGAGATGCGTGCGAAGGGAGCATTGATGCTCAGAGTGTCTTAGTTTGCTCTTAAAGCAGGGTAAGGATGCTCGCTTGGATCGATGTTGATGGATCTCGAGTCAATGTTGATGCATCCGCACCTGGACCCTTCATCGTTGAGTCTAGTGTCCAACATTAATGTGGCTGATGTTCAAGTAACTAGAAACTGTGATTTTTCCATTAGTCTATGGCAGAGGAATGATCATACGAGTTATCGTATATCCAAAGCACATCGAGCGACAGTGAGGATTGTTTGATGGAAGCTATGTTTGCCATGCTTGCTATGCTTGTTATTTGTCACTCTAGGGACCTCACGTGATGTAGCAATCCAGGAGATCAATGCCTAGACACCCGATAGTATACCAAGATGTTTATACACTTTATGATGATGATAGTAAAGTAGCAAATAATTTTTTTTATGTGTTAACTCTTTGGATGCAGGGACAGATCAAGTCTGATTCTCCATACCCGATGTCCCATAAACTATATCGACTTACATAGTATTTTGAGATTGTTTATCGCTCACACCTAACCGTTGTCTGACTCGAGGTTTTATGCCTTGCTTCTTATTATCTCGAGTTCTTTTGAATGAGTAGACTATATATCAGGTGTAGATGACACATGGAGTTGTGTGGATGGACTAGCAAGAGGCGATGCTTTCTCATATTTTATTATTGCTTATTCCGCTGTGCAACATTGTGGAGCCTAGAAAATGTTCGTTTATTTTATTTTGAGACAGTTCATCATCCAACTTTGTTTATCAGTTGTATGAACTCTATTACTGTTTTGTTCAACTGTATGAACCTATGCACTCCGATTTTGTGGTTTATTTAGTTAGTATTGTCTCACTTATTTTGTACCTGTGATGATTTTTATATTTTACTTGATGTGATGTGAGATATACGATAGGTTCTGTGAATGTTTTATTTACTTTACAACCCAAACTATCATCCTACATCGGTCGGGCATCGTTGCAGCGCACTATATAGGTATGATTGGGTGCTGAAGATCTAGGGCGGTCGTTACAACTCCGGTTTTCCTTTGAACCTTTACCAACTTCCCAGTCTTCCTCCTAGGTTTCTTCGTACTCTGCCCGACTATACGAATTGGATTTCAAGGTCTTGATGCTTCATGTTCAATTTAGTATCATCCAGTTGATCCGGTGTAATAGTCATGCTTGAGTCGTGCATGGACTTCCTAAGATGAGAGACATAGAATACGTTATGCACACCTGCCATCTTCTAAGGTAAGTCGACCTTATATGCTAGTGTTCCAACCCTCTCAAGTATCGAAAAAGGACCTACAAATCTCGGTGCCAACTTCCCCTTATTGTCGAGTTGAACTATATTCTTTAACGAAGAAATCTATACAAACATCATATCACCAATATAGAACTCATGATCATGATGTCTCATATGAGCGTAGCCCTTCAATCTATCTTGAGAACCTTTCATTCATTATCAAACGATCTTAATCTTCTCCAAAGACTCCCTTATCATATTTGGCCCTAGTGTTAGTCTCTCACCCTCTTCCCCCCAACATGAAGGTGCATTGCATGGTTGACCATATAATGTCTCAAATGATGTCATGCTAATGCTTGACTGTTAACTATTTCCACATGCGAACTCAACCAAATGCAAAAGATCGTCCCATGAGCTTCCAAAGTCACGTATGCAAGCTCGTAAGAATCCTCCAAACATAATTCATTATCTCTGTTTGACCATCAGTTTGTGATAAGTTGTACTCAAATGCAGCTCTTTCCCCAATGCCTCTTGTGAGATCTTCCAAAGTCCATTCATGAGTAATGAGTTTCGATTGCTTACAATGCTCTTGGGTACACCATGGGATCACGTTATTAAATTCATATATAACTCATCCAGCTTCGATGCTGTCCTATTGGACTTTATGGGTGTGAATCAAGCACTCTTCATCAATCTATCAACTATGACCCAAAATCTATCATACCTTCCTCTAGTCCTTGGCAGTCCATTAACAAAATCTATCGGTATCTACTCTCATTTCCACTAGTGAATTTCAAGCGATTGTAGCAAACCACTTGGTTTCTTCTGCTTAGCCTTTATTAACTGACAACTCATGCACTATGAAATTATGTCCCAACTTCCTTCTTCATCCCTTCCTAATAAAATCTTTGCTTTATATATCGATAGATTGTATTGCCTCTAGGATATAGTCAATCTCGAGCGATGGAACTTTCATAGCATACCATCCCTATGTCCATCAATATTGGGCATAGAAAGTCTACCGTCCTTGTAGAGCCAACCATCTCGATCGAGTCTGTACTAGTTCATCTCCTCAGACTCTTCTCCGGTCCCTATCTTAGTAATAACCTCAGCTAGTCTAGTATCACACCTTTGACTAGCACCAATTCGCTCAATCAAAGTATGTTTAATGGTCAAGCTTGCCAGCACTTATGGCTCTAACTCACATCTAGGTTGGAAACCATAACCAACAATAAAATCAAACTGCATCAACTCTATTAACATAGTTACCAAACCGGTATGTCATTTACTCAAAGCATCAGCAACTTCATTTCCTTCACCAAGTGTATAGGAAACGCAAAGTCGTCAAAGGCCAAAAGCTCTAACAGTTGTTGCCGACGAAGGTAAAGGTCCTTCTATAAGAAAAGGTACTTTAATGATTTGTGGTCCGTAAATAGCTCAAACCTCTCTCCTAACAAGTAATGGCTCCACATCTTCAATGTAACCATTATCGCTGCTAACTCTAGACCGTGGGTTCGGTATTTCTTCTCATACGATTTCAGCTACCGGCTAGCATAAGCGATAACTTTACCTCACTTCATCACTACTGCATCTAATCCAGTACCAGAAGAATCTATATATAATGTTAACTCCTCATTCCCACTCGGAAAAATTGGTGCACTCTTCAACATCCCCTTCAAACTCACGAAGGCGTGCATGCACCTCGCATCCCAAGCAAAAATTTAATTATTTTTTGTCAATTTGGTCGATGATGCTGCAACATTCAAGAAGTCCTTTATGAATAGTCTATAATAATCACTCTAATCCAAGGAAACTATTCACGTCCATAGAGTTCTTAGGTTTTACCAATCTTGGACGGCTGCTACCTTGGTAGAATCCACTACTATGCCCTATTTCGAGACAACATAACCAAAGAATCACATTTCTCCCCTGTGGATGAGATGCTTTGAAACGTTTTCCTTCTATTGGTGCTTCCTCAACACCTCAATCACAATCCTGAACTGTTACTTATGTTCTTCTTCCATCCGTGAGTAAGAAATGGTATCATCAATGAACACAAGCATAAATTTGTTTAGTTGATCTCTGCAAACACGGTTCATAAGATCAACAAAGTATGTCAGCGCATTGGTTAGTCTAAACAGCATAACCGACCACTCATAAAATGTCACTTGTGTATAGAATGTAGTAATTGACACTCACTCCTTTGCTACTCTTGGTTGATGGAACCTTATTCCCAAATCCAACTAAGAAATCACCTTCGCATCGTAGAGCTAATCGAACAAGTCATCAATACGTGGGAGTGGATACTTGTTCTTCTTCGTTACCTTATTCAGCTCATGGTAATCCATACAAAGTCTCCAAGAGCCATCCACCTTTCTTGGGAATACTATAGGTGCTCCTCACTTAGATATACTCCTACGAACGAACCCATTCCTCAATAGGTCATTCACTTGCACCTTTACTTCCATTTATTCTTTGGGTGCCTATGTCACTAAGTTGATATGAAATTCTATCCCCATATATGGTTGTAATCCGACCACCTCATCGAATATGTCTGGATACTCTCTTGCTATAGGTAATGGTAACAACTCATCATGTGGGTTCTTGAGCAAATATGGAAAGCTAACCGTCACCTCATCATCTAATAAGCGGCCTAACTCCGGTCTACACTCACATCTGTCCTTATCATCACCAACAACCTCTCACAATCCACCACAACTCCATATAGAGCTAGTCCATCCCTAATATAATAAAAATACCCAAAAAACCAACCAAAAACAATCACCAGAAAACACACATCCATGACTCGGTAAAACCACATCACATTAAACCACACTCGAACTAGTTAAACCTCCCACATGGTTTGACATAATAAAAGGCATGCCTACTAGTTTCGGTTTTAATCCTAGTTTATCTACCAGATCACTATATATAATGGAATGTGAAGCGTCGGTATTAAATAGAATACGTATGTGTATATCATAAATAGAAAGCATACCTTGGATAATGATGTCCTTCCCTTTATCTTTCGCCGATGGAGCATTCAATGAAATTGGAATAGCATTAAGAGCATATGCCTTCACCATCCACTTCTCCGTCAACCGTTTAGAAAACTTCTTTTAGATATGCCCAAACTTGTTATAGTTATGGCACTTATTTCTATTATTTTTGCAGTTCTCGATTAGATGGCCCTTCTCTTTAGAATTGAAACAAATGGGCTCTCATGTATCCTTCTTTTGGCCATCTTTTCTTTGAACTTGCTTCTTGCTCTTACTATTCCATTGTCTTTTCCACCTCTACCACCTGGTGGTTTGGACTCCTCCTTCGAAACAACAGCAACCTTTAGCTATGGGTATAGGCTTTCATGCCTTAAAGCTTTCTTAACAATCTTCTCAAAACTCTCATTAATATGGCCTACTAGTCTTTATCCCATATAGTCATTCAATTGAATAATAAACTTATCATTCTTCGTTAACGGAGTGTCAATAAAGGACATTTTGTATTTCGACAATATGTCGAACTCAATAACATATTCTGAAATGGATTGGTCACCCTGTTTCAGATCAGCAAATCTCCTGGATAATAAAAACTTCTGAGCTATTGGTATGAACTTTTTCCTCAAATATAGCCTTGAACTGATCCCAAGTAAACTGATCCTTAAGAGTAGCAACTCTAAGGGACTTCCACTAACCCATGGCCCATAGCCCTTCCCTGAGGTTTTTTAGAAGTCAACTTCCACTTCTATACTTCTTCCGACTCAAGATCATCAAAGATGCATTCAAATGTTTCCAACTAATCTTAGACTTCCATACCTGACTCTGTTCCTAGAAACAGTTTGCCTTCAAGACTAGCAAAGTCTTCTTCAGCTAGGCCTTGTGTGTTTACTCAACGAAAAGCTTCCACCTCTTCCAAATTGCTTCGCAACTTGCCCACATGGCATCTCTAACAATTCCTTAAAAGACATGCATGAAGAAGGCATTTGCTCAACCTTATGTTATGGACCTGCACCCCTTCTTTAGTAAGCTTCAAGCATGCTCTTGTCTTTATTGAGTGGAATCGGGATAGTATTTTGAGATGTGAAAGCCCTTGGTACTTGCACTGTAACTACCTGTATCTTACGTATCGAAGGATCGTAAAATAATTGTATTTAATTCATTTGGTCCTATGATTCTAATATTTTGGGATATGGTTTTTAGGGATATTTTACACATCTATGATTTTTCCTGAATTTCTATGTGACCATTTTGCCCCTGGAGATCTTATTTCGGTTATAACTTTTAATAGAAGCTGAATTAGATGCTCTAACCTATTTCATTACTTTAGGATGGTGGTTTCTCATCCCGTAGAGTGGTCGTATAGGAAAATCGGATAAGTGGTTAGGAAGTTATAGCAGTTTTAAGTTTTAAAATCTACGGGCCAAAATTAGAACGGGATTAATTGGCCGAATTAGCAACTCAATTAGTCTAATCAGGTTTGACCATAAAAATGAGATGAGAGAGACCATTTGAAATTTTATCTCTCATTTCAATTCAGCCCCAAACCCTAACTCCTCTCTAATTCTCCATTCATCTCATTGAATTTCATCTCAAATCGTCTCTAATTGCAAATTAGAGGCTAGATCTTCAACTAGGAGCTTGATCTAATCATTTTGGTTGCATCTTCATCCGATTTTTCGATGTCCAAATCGGGTCTTCATCATATTTCATAGGTTTAATAGATTTGGTGAGTGGTTATGATCTCTCACTAGTCTATGATGGATTATATGTTGTGGTTAGGTGATTATAGGTTAGAATTATCAAATTAAATTGATTAGACTTAGGTAATTTTAGATTTAGGAACCCTAGATTAACCTAATTAAACATGTAATTAGGATTAGATCATTGGCTAGTGCCATTTATGTATATTTGGCTATGAAATTCTATGTGTTAGATTGGATCTATGCTAGAATTGTGATGGTAGATTGAATAAGATGATTTGTATGTTCATATTGGATGTAATTGGATGATTTACTATATTTGATTCGCTGTTATGTTTGAACTTCTTATTATGCTTGATTCATTTGCTAGTGTTGTGCATGTTTTAGGACTTAGATTGGTGATCAAGGCATATCGGGAGCAAAGTTCATCGGAATTGCACGAAACTTAGAGGATAGGCTTAGGGCACATTAGGAGGAAGTCCTGTGAACTACACCACAAATTGAGTTAAGTCTTTGGATCAGCACCGATCTGATTGGATTAGATTGACGCCGATTTGAGTTTTGAGCTCCAATTGAGGAGAGACTCATAAGGGGAATAGAGCATGGGTTCTAGAGTGGCTCTATGAAGTTGGATCGGAGGATAGGCCAAGTGTTAAAGGCTTGATGGATCATCTTCATTGGATCGGCTATGGTGCATAGAAGAGAAGACCTGAAGGCTAAGAGGGATGGCTAAGGGTCTATGGCATCTAGAGGGAGTGCACTAGAGGATAGAAGAGAAATGGAGTCCAAAATGGTTAAGTATTTGGATCGACAACGAGCCATTGGATTGGATCATCATTGATCCAAATTATTGGCTTTATTGGATATGAGATCTGGGGTGGAGACTCTGGGGTTGTAGTGGATCATGTTGGAAGTTATGGCTCGCTGATTGCTTCTAAGGTTTGGAAGTTATAGCATGATAAAGTTTCGGCTCTTCGATCGGGGGCTCGGATAAGGAGTATGATCGAAGGAGTTAATAGACAGCTCAAGATGGAACGAGGCTGTAGTATAATGGGCTGGGTATAGTGGTAGGACTCATGCCTGGAAATGGACTGGAGTTGTGAAACCTTTGAAGATTTGGGAGTGACAAGGAATTGTTGATAACTCGGAGTGTTCTGATTGTGTTCAAGCAGAGGTACTATATGCGATGGCACCCGAGGGCTGGTAGTGCCAGTCGTGTATCCTGGACCGCTCAGAGAAGGTCTAGTGTCAAACTGTACGGAGGTACCGTAAGAGACAACTGTGCGGGGTTTCGGACCTGAAAGTACAGGGAAACACAATCGAGATCCGGGATTTCCATTTGTCTTTAGCAAGCGAGGACGAGGCCATATGAATTATCATACATTCAAGGCTTTAGAAGACCATAACTAGATTTGGGTTAATGAATGCTATGGTTGCTATGGTTGTTATGTTTGCTATTTCTCTTAGGTAGGCTATCATCTATAGGAATGCCAGAGAAGGGATTGGGAATAAGTTCAATGGAGGAGGCTGCTTAGATTCTTCTATCATGTTCTGTTATAGTATCCTATTGTCGTTCATTTGAGTAGCATATTATATCTTATTATTATGTGCTAATTCTTCGGTTGCAGGAACAGGTTAGGTATGGTTTTTGCACCTGTCTAGAACCATATTTTCCAGTATAGCTTTTGAAAGTCATTTACCGCTCACACCAAACTGTTATTTGACCCAAGGTTTTATGTTTCCTCTTATCATCTTGGGTACTCTTATATAAGTAGACTAGATGGCAGGTTTGGAGTCGCAACTGCTGTATGAAGAGGAGCTTGAATAAGCTATGGCGTATTACTCTATATTTGTAGATATTTTTGTTATCAGTTCTATGTTCTGAGAGGATTGTAGTGAGGAATGTTGTATTCAGTTTATATGACATTTGTATCCATAACTCATGATTTAGTGGAGATATTACTTTCATTCGTTATGGCTCACTATATTCTATTATATATTTTTTATATTATATTTTATCCATGCGCTATGAGATATGCAAAAAGTTTTTCTTCTTTAAATGTCAACCCCTGATGATCATCCCATATTAGCTTGGCACGTTTATAGGAGTAACACTCTTAATTTTAAATAACATTATTCAGGAGATTTGATTAGATAAATCAAATAGAATAATGCAGAGACTAGAATGATAAGGGGATTGAGATTTGAAAATTTAATAGAGGTCGTGCCTTAACTAAATGAAATCATAAGAATAGGTTTATAAAATGGTTTTATGAATTAACTACACAAGAGAATAAGGCAAGGGTATTATGGGAAATAGTCGTATACCATAATCCCATAACCCCTAAACTCTGACCTCATTCTCATTAACGTTTTTCACAAAATAAAAACATAAACAAAGGAGCTTCAAGGCTGGCCATAACCCTAGGAGAAAAAGGGGATCAAAATCGACTAGAAATTTAAGTATTCAAGCAAGGAAGAATTAAGCAAGATCAAATCTCAATTTCCTTATCCAAAACAAGGTGAATAATAATCTAAACCATCTCATATATGTTTTAATGAACTTCTTAATTTCGGGTTTAAGGTTTTAAAACCGTTTGGATGATTTGAATGATGATATGCTTTGATTATGTGCCATGTTTGATTTAAACTAGTATGTTTGTAAAAAGGTTTGATTCGATTTTAAAAGTAAAATCATGTAAAATGAGTTCGAATGCCATGATGATTTAATATGTTATGAAAAACATTATTTTGGAGATGGGTTTAAATTTTCATAATAATCCAAGCTATTGATAATTTATTCTGAATTTTGAATGGGAGAAATAGACAGTTTGGGTTTAATGTTAATTTCGGCAATTATATAAAGTATTTTGGGTCCGAAATTTATATATGTTGGAAAACATATTAAAAGTGAATTAAGATTATTTTTATGGATTTTTCCTAAGTGATTTACTATAGAAATTAAATTAATTTAATTTGGGGACTTAAATGTCTTAATTGTTTTGTTAAGGGGAAGGGCTTCTTTGTTAAAGTATTTTTAATTATAAATGGATGAATTCGGCAGCCTTTTTAGAAAATATTTTGGTAAAGGTTTGGCAACCAATCATATTTTGACAAATAAGTCAAGTTAGGTATAAAGGAACTCCTTTTAAAGGTATAAAAATCAGTTTTGCTTTGAATTACAAACCTACCACTTTCATTTGCTTGCTTTCAAAATCATCCCAGATTGCCTTTCGAACCCATTCAAAATCAATACACATAATATAAAATAGTTGGTATGTAGCGTATTGGAGAAAGGTGAAAGGGGATGGTGTCGAAAGCATGCTTTCGAAGGGGTTGATGCCATTTTAATAGCTTTCGAATTAACCCACTTGCCTTTGTTTTGCTTTCGAAAGAGATGCCGCTTACTTTGCTTTTATAAGATGCTTGCGAAAGGGTTGAAGTTACTTTTATATAGCTTTCGAAGGGATTGCTGCTTACCTTTGTTTTAAAAAGTAGCTTTCGATTGAGTTGCTACATAATAAATTTTGAAAAGGAGCTTTCGAAAGGGTAGTTTTGAACCTAGTCGAAACCTTGCTACCGTCATCATACCTTTCGAATTGGATAAAAGCCGCTTTTCTTTATAACCTTGTAACAATGAGTTCGAAAGGGAAGCTTTCGTTTTATTAATATTGTAGTCACTTCCTAATGCTTTCGAAAGGGTCCCTGTAGCCATTTATATTACAGGTTTCGAAGGCAATGATTTCGAAAGGTTGTTTCGAAGCTATCCTTTTCCCCAATTATTTTACTTAAAGGTCAATACTTTCGAAGGGGTTCTTGTAGCCACTTTTATCAATGCTTTCGACCGGATGGTTTCGAAGCCATATGTTCCGTAAATTTTATTACTTGAAGATTTATGTTTTCGAAAGGGTTACTTTGCTTGTGTTCACTTTGACCCATAAGTTATATTTAAGTGGTTTTGAAAGATAAGATTTAATACTTTCGAAAGGAATGTTTTAATGGTTTTGAAAGGAAGGTTTTCATGCTTTCGAAAGAGATGTTTTAAGTGTTTCGAAAGTTATATATTTAAGTGTTTTGAAAAGAAGGTTTGAATACTTTTGAAGGTTATATTTTAATGGTTTCGAAAGATAAGGCCTAAGGTTTTGAAAGTCTTAGTTTTCAAACAAGAAACCCAATCTCAATTTTTAAAGTAGAACCCATGGCAATATAAAAGAGTTTTGAAATGACATCTAACTTTGGTGTTTTTGAAGAAGCTTTCCTTGCTAAAGATAATAGGTAAAAGGTGTTAACCATGTTTCATTTGGAAAATGATACAAGGAAATTAAGCCATAAATGTTTATATAATCATGTATGATCAGTTACCATGTGTGTTTCTTTTGTAAACATATTCACTTTATAGCCAACCCATAACTGCAATTTGGGGTATCAAGGGCAAAATAACCGGCTAGGTTGACCCAGTAGTGAATATACATTGAGTTAACTTCTGTTTTAGTAGAATTGTGTAACGACCCGTAAATTTTAACGATTTATTTTTAACGTAATTAATTGAAATTTTCATGAAAATAAATAATTAAAATTTAGCAATGAAAATTAGATATTTGGTATGCGTCTATTTAAACATAGCAAATGGCAGATTTTTATTGGTAAATATGAAAGTTAGTTCTAGGGGTGGGCACGGGTCGGTGTGGTCCGGTTTGAAGCTCAAACCGTTTCCGGACCGTAATAAACGGTTAGCCAAAAATGAAGATCGTAATGTTATATTTCACTACGGTCCGGTTTCGGTCCGGTTAAGGACGCATATGGTACGGTTTCGGTCCGGTCCGGTTTGATTTTATATATTTGCACATTTAGGTTTACTAAACAAAACCAGGTTTACTAATTTTGAAACATTCATTTCTAATAAACAACTACACATCACATGCATTGATTTTTATAATATATATATGTAGACAGAGCTTTTTTTTTAATAAACAAATAAGAAGTAACTTAATACTGTTAGTATCTTTTATCATATAAAACAAAGTAACAAACATATACAGTGAAGTTTTACTGTGTTTTCGTGACTTTAACATATGACTCTTCTGATCATATAAGACAAATCTCAGTGCATTTGGAGGTAAAGAAGTTTTTTTAAAACAAGAATAGGTTGTATTGAAACTGTACAAACCACAATCACATTTGGTAACTCTAAAATTTTGATTAAGATTAAAATTTCAAATCCGGCATTATGGAAACAAGATCCATCCATAGTAAATACATCATCGCCTTAATTTTTTTAAATAAATAATGTATAAATGGAGTATGGATACAGTTAGGATATGCACATCCTTTAACATCATGCGATCATGCATGTTCCAATATATGATGCTTGCGTATACATATCCAGCACTATTAACTGACAATTACATATATAATCATCATTGATCAAATAACTGTTTAATCAGCACCAAATCAAAGATTTAGTTGCAAAGCAAGCAATCAACCCAACAAAGAAATCCAAAATCATGATTCTTAATCAAGATTATATCTCTCATACGCGTAAGATTTTCTGATTATCATGTGTATGAATATCTGCACATTGAGGCCATAATACAATCTGAAGTATGCTGCAGATAATTTTATATATAAAGTAATCCGGTCCGGTTTAATACGGTCAGTTTCACCCTTCAAACCGCAACCGAACCGTAATGAAATGGATCGGGTCGGTTTCGAATATTCGGTTTAGAGAGATAATATGGAGCGGTTTTCCGCACCTTTTCATCGGTTTGGGGCGGGCGGTTTCCGTTTGGCGGTGCGGTTTATTCCCACCCCTAGTTAGTTTTGTTGTATAATTTTCAATTTCAATTTAAAATCATTTAATTTGATGGAAATAAAATATTATTGAAATCTGAATATTTTTATATATAATAAAAATGTAAATCATTTTCTGAGTGAGACGTCATATTTCGTTTCGCCAAATTTGGACTACTATAGCCCCGTTTATCTTATTTTCGGTAGTTTAGCAGCAGTTTGGCAGCAAAAATCGAGTTTTGGTAGGATGATCGTATTGCTCATATCTATGTACCATTCCGTTCGTCTCGTCGTGCTGATTTCCATAGTATATTCATTTGTGCGTTTCGGCGCCCGGTACGTGGCAAAATCTGTAAAACGCTTAGCCGTATTGGTACCCGCTTGAACCTTTTTGGCTTTACATGTGTCCATTCGACTTCCCACCTGCTGAAAACAAACGGCCACTTGCTTTTATTATTCCAGAAATCATGCCTGAGCTTTTTCTATTCCCACTGTTAATTTATATATTTTGGTTCGTTCTTTTATTAGTCCCTTCCCCTTCACATTTCGTTCTGTTGTTCTTGTGGAAAGTAATAATAGAATAATAAAGCTTATATATATTTCAATTGCCTACTTATCTTCCACCTTTCTTCATTTTGGGCTCGTTCAAATGTATCCTGCTTATCATTGGCATGCAACCATCCTCCCATCATCGGCCGTACCTCACACGCCACATCGCCACTCCAACCCACGTCATAGCCTTGCTCCACCCCACCTTCCGCCTCCAACATCCAACCAGCCTTCACTGCCACCGTACGTGAACTCCAACGGTTCTCCGCCTGTGCATGCAGTCCCCACTTCACCCAACACCGATAACCACTTCACTTATATTTCTCTGACCACTCCCATTAGCCTCAACTTCCTTACTTGTGCCGTTCACCTCTCCCACTTGTCACCCACCAGCACAGCACACAAGCACCAATCCCCTCCACATCAACAGCTCCAACGCCTCCGCCTCGAACCCAATTCACACATGGCCTTCACTCCATGCTAGCCGAGCATGACCCAGACTCCACCACGCCACCGACCTGACGTCAGCCGAAGCCCGCATACACAACGCCCCTCTCGAACTGCTCCTCCACCCATTCCCACTCCAGTTCGCCTCAGCCTACCCACGCCGCAAGCTGTTTCCCTCTCCGCCACTTTGTCTCCCTCTCCGCCACCACAACCTTGTTTCGACCACCACTTCACAACAGCTTGTAAGCCCATTCTTATGTTTTAGTCTCTTATGTTATATATATATATATATTTACAGTTTATGTATTCGAGTATATTCGATTTGTTATACATATTTGTTTCGGTATTGATTTCAAAATAAAATGTGTATATATATATATATTGGTTTCAGCATTGATTTTTGGTCAGTTCCATGCTTACATTCTATGTTGCCTATATAGATAATTGTCTTTAAAAAAATTCTTTTAAGTATTGTTTTAAAAATAGAATATACATCGAATTTTAAATAGGTGTTTAAATTAAGCATTGATTTTAAATTATATATATAAAGATTTTATTTTATATAGGTGTTTTAAAATTGAATATTGATTTTTTTTAAAAATATAATATGAAAATTTTCTTTAATATGTGTTTAAAACTGAATATTGGTTTTAGAGATATAATATAAAGATTTTATTTCTAAATATGTGGGTAAATTTTTGATTTTAAAATTTAGATATATATATATATATATATATCATTTTCATCGAATTCGAATTCAAACTATCTAGCTTGTCGCTGTTCAGTTTGTTGCTTTGTTCGTCGTTGTCCGAAAACCCCAGCAGCTTTTGATTTGCTTGCTCGTGTCTGTATCCGTGCGCGTGTCCATGTCACTATCTTCGCCATCATTGTTTTCTCTAATCTCAAAAGGTGAGCAATCAATCACGATTGACATTCTTATATTTAGTGAATTTAATTCACATGAAATGACGATTGAAGTATGTTGCTAATTGGTTAGAAATTAATTGTTAAGTTTGATATGTTGTTATCCACATTTGTTAAACTATATTAATAGACATATGACACCATAATCTGCTGTATATATATTCTATTTAAGTTGTTAATTATGATATATGCCTACTATTTGATGTGCACGTAAATGTGCATATTTTTACCACCATATTTAATCTATTTAAATTAAATAAATGATCATATCGGGTATTTTAACTTGTTTAAACCAAAATTCAAATTATTTTCAAATTGTCACATATTCATCTTCATATAGGGGTAAAACTATCATTTTTATGCATTTATTAAATTATGAAAATTTACTTGGAATTTTCTATGTTGTTTTGTAGGAAATTTGGTGAATTTTACAAGTGGCTTCATGATAATATATGCATGCACAAGAGTGAAGAGAACAAATGAAGATGGAAATAATTCAAAGTGATGATCATGGAGGACCCCACCCACTTACCTTGATTTTCAATTAGGAGCTAAGCACATGATAAAAGGACATTAAAGCTTCATGTACATTTAAGTGGGAGATTAGTGGATCTTAATGATTACTTGGCCACTACACTACCTCAAGGGAAATTTGGGCATTTCCCAAAAATATGAATTAGGGTTTAACACTTGTATAAATACCTCATATCTTCATGTAATCTCCCCTCCCTTAGTCTCTCTTTACTTTAGTTTAGGCTTACAAATAAACAAGCTCTTCTCTTTTTCTTTTCATGGCTACTTAGCCATTTTTATCTTCATGTAATTTTTCTTTTTTACGCAATTTAATACATGATCTTCTCCTTTTCTTGTTTATTTCCTTTTATGTTGTAGTGTAGATCTCTTTTATTTTATGCAATTAGAATAGTTTTCCTTACATTTTGCTCTCTTTTTCCTCTTGTTAGTTTCATGTTGCTTTCTACATTTGTTCATATGATAACAAATATGAGAGGCTAATCCCTACAATTTAGGGGTGATGAAGCTCTCTAGTATGTAGATGCAATATTTTGATGTTTATGCTATCTTTTTGTGCTTAATATGAAGTGGTTTAACTTGTTGTTTTTGATGTGAATTTGATAGCCTATATTGTTGACAACAAATAGGCTATGCTTAAACAATCACAAACAATGATTACCTCTTCATCTACATATGATGATGGTAATGAAGTGATTGGTGAAATTAAAATTTGATGGCCTATATTTCTAAACAATAGTTAATAGGCCATGCTTAAAATAGATTTTGCTTTCAACTTTGTTGTCATATTTCATAAGAGATACATGTGTATTAGTGGTTGTGTTATAGTTTGATGGTTTATATTGTGCTAATTAATAGCACAAATATACCATACTTATGATAAGCACATCAACTAATTACACTAATGACAAGAAAAGAGAGATCATAACTTCATTTTGTTGATTTATGTGATCTAGAGAGTAGAAATTGCCTCTAAATTGCCGTCACACTCTCATATTTTTATCAATTTTCTTTTGCTAGTTTTCTACATTTTTAGCTAATCACATTTTCAACTTTGGTTAATTTGATTGAATAGAGATTTAAAATCATCAATTCCCTGCGGGTCGACCCGTATTCGCCACGTACTACAAGTGTACGTCGTGCGCTTGCGGTTATTTTTATTTCAAAATTCATTTGGCTATTTTCTAACTCTATAGACATTTAGCCATCCGAATAAGTTTTTGGCACCGTTGCCGGGGAATTGTTTTGATTTTTAATTTTCTATTCTTCGAATTATTTTTGTTTGTGTGTTTTGTTTTGTGTGTGTGTTTGCCTTGTTAAAAAAAATTGTGTGTGTTGTGTGATCATTGTTTTCATTTTATTGTGTGCTTTTGTTTATGTGCATTTCTTGTTTGCTAGTTTCAATTTCCAATATTTGCATTTTTATTTTAAAAAAAAATCTGTCATTCACAATCTTCATTGTTTCTTAACCCTTTGATTACACCGATTGCATTACATTTGATTACATTTTGATTTCACAATCCGTTGTGTACATTTGATTTCACAATTCTCATTGCAGTAATATATACATTCTCTGTTTCAAGTTGAAACTGTGCAAACACTCCTGTGCACCGTCATCCCTTCATAAACAAGCCTCTGTTAACAAACTTCAACTTGCTTCTGTTAACAAACTTGCATCACCAGAACAATCACACCATTTCATTTCAAAAATGCTACTCCACCTCTGATCTACAACAAGTTCAACCCCCATACATACCAATCTTTGCCTGCACACCCCTTATCACCTTCCACTGTCTCCCTGTTACGACACAACAACCCAGTCCACTTCTTAAACTCCCACATTCATATCCACCAGCTACAGGCCATTGCCTTCCCCAAACAGCTGCACATAACATTCCTCCACCATTACAGATCACCACATTTCACTACCCCTTTACATTCAACTGCAATACTACTCCCCGCCACTTCAACACACAGCAGCGTATCCACTCCAAAACCATAGTTCATCTCTTCATACAACAAATCAGACTGCTGCGCCAACATATTAACTGCAGCTCCACCACCCACATCACCTGCTATTGCATCTCCTCATATACAGACAGTAACCAATCATCGCCTCCGCCAAACCATCTCCCACTGTCAAGTTACATTACTGCTATTGAGGGTGGTTGAATTTTAAAACTGTCAAAAGAATTTTAAAACTGCTGCTGCTCCTTATTACCATCAACCACAGTCAAACTGCCTTCTACAACTGCACATCAGCTTTGATCATCACTACTCACAACATATATACATCATTCTGCCCTCCTTATCTATCATCAACACTGCCTGGCTCCTCTGCCTTCGACCACAAAACCAACCAAGCATACTGCTATTCATCTACTCGACAACCATATTGACTGTCATCAAATTCCCTCTAAAATCACAACATCACCTTGCTCATCCTTCTCGCATAACAGCTAACAGTCAGAACCACCTCTGACATCGACTGTGCAACCAATAATATCCCATAACTCCAGTCACCTTCCTCAAACACTCATACTCCTTCAAGCTGTGCATATAGAAGTGCAAAACCAACCATACAAGTGCAAATCCTCAACAGCATAGAACCATCACAGAAGAAAAAAAACAATCAAATCCTCAGCCTGACTTTTAAATCTCAGCCTCGACTGCAAATCGACTCGCGACCCAATCCCCCCAGTTCAACCGCCTCGCCCTAATCGAACTCCTCCAACATCACCAAATAGCCTCGAACTCGAATTCCAAGCTGAAAGTCTATCGCCACTACTGTTCCTCGATCCCCAACTCATCCACGAATTGAACAAAACCCACAATCGCCTTCGAACAATTGGAAATTGAGAATGATTTTGAGAATTAAATTAAAGAGTTGATTGCGCGATTTGTTAAGGAGGTTGACAAAGCAGAATTTAAGAAGAAGAGGAGCTGCTGCTATGAAACTGCTCCACTTGCTTGTTTAAAAAAAAAGTTTTTTGCTTTCATCTCTAGTTTGTATTTTCCTTGCATTGTTGTTTGCTTGCATTTTAGAAAAAAAAACAAAAAAAAACAAAAACAGAAATTTCATTCGTAATTGCATTGTTAATACACGTTTAATTTCTGCTTTGCATTTCATCCTAGAATTTGTTAATAATAACGGTTAGACAACGATAGCTCTTAATTGTATATTGACAAGTTGTCTTCTTTGAACAATTTACTTTCTTGGTGTCTAGGCTACGGCAGAGCAATAACCATTTATAAATATTACGGTGATTCGTAAATATTATAGTGGTTGTTTCTCTGAAGGTACTTAAACCTTCGGCTGCATTGCTACGGTGATTCTTGGTGCACCGATAACTCCTGCCCGTTACCTGGTTGAGAACTATCTTGTTGATTTAAGACAATTTGTAATTATACAATTTTGGGTTAACTTAGGATAAATCATTTGTAATTAGCCCTTGCATTCATTTAGTTGCATTAGTTCATGCATATTTAAAAAAAAATTCAAAATCCAAAACTAAAAAAATTATAAATATTCCTTTTCCTTGGAAATTTTTTTCTTTGAAATTTCAAAAATCCAAAAAAAAATTTTTAGAAAAAAATCAAAATCCAAAAAAATTATAAAACCTTTTCAAAAACAAAAAAAATTGAAAAACCAAAAATCAGTTTCCCTTTTGAAAAATAAATTTTATTTGTAAATATTTTTCCTTTAAAAAAAACAAAAACATTCTTGAAAATGTCTGAGTTTCCCCACTTACGTGAATTTTACAATAGTTGTGAAAATCAATATAATCCATATGATTTCACTCCAAATCCGTATGGATATTTTAACAACAACTATTGTTTAAACGATTTGAGTTTTGAACCACAAAATTTTCAAAATGACGAACCACTCTCGAATTTCGAAAATAGCATTTCATCTCTACTTGAAATCTCTACACAACAGAATCAAAGTATAAATGATTTGAGTAATTCATATTTGTGTAATAACTCGAGTCAAGGATTTCAAAATTTGAATTCAATTCAAAATTCAAACAATTTCGATTATAACCCATGCCAATTCAATTTCGAACTCCAAAATGAATTTCAAACTCAAAACGAAAATGGAAACAACTTTTCAAACGAATTTGGCAATGGGAATAATCTTAACCATGCTACGATTGAAAACCTCTGTTCTCAACAAATTCAAAGTGAAAATCCTCATGCTAATAACTATAAATTGGATTTTGTTGAGCAAATGAATGAAATTTACTATGATCACACGGATTCGTTGTTTGAAACATATATGAAACAACGTGAAAAACAAAATCAAATCCCAATGTGTGACGAGTCAAGTGACAATCCATCTTTTACCCAAATCGACGATTTTCAAATAACAACTTTTGAAATTGAAAATGACAATCTTAATGAAGTTGTTGAAAACACGGTAATTGAGTTGGATTTCAATTTTTTCGAGGGTGTGGAACCAAATTTAAGATTCGACCTTCCTTTTCTCAATTCCAAAAATTTAAATATAACAACTTTGGATTTTGAACTTAATATATACAATGAAGTTGTTGATATTCCAAATAAGGAAGACAAATTCAATGAACACAATTTCTTTGGACTTTTCGAAAATGAGTTGTCGAATTCTGAAGGGGACGATTTGAATCATCATTTTGATTTTGAAATCGATGATAAGCTTGAATTTGGTGAAAATAAATTTGAATTTCAATCAATTATTCTATCAACCCTGAAAATCATCGAAAATAAAATAACTCGTACGGTTTTCAATAAAACGACATTCGTTTTTCCAAATCAACATTCAACTCTGAAATCGTTTACGATTTGTTTTTCCGAGCTTGAGCTGTGTCTCGTATACTTGATGAGGCAAATGAATCGGTTTTTGGAAGACCGTTTCATTTACGCTTTGACGATATACTTTCTGATCCCGTGTAAATACCGTTCATTTTCATATAAATAAAGGCCATTTTTATTTTTATTTTTCTCCTTTCACTTGGGTTGACTGGGGGGACACAGTCAAAATCAAGTATGGGGGGAGACACATCATCATTTTCGATTTTTCATGGTTTATTTTTAATTTTTCTTTCCAAAATTTAAAAAAAATCTCAAAAACAAAAAAAACAAATAAAAAACAAATTTTATTTTTTAAGCATTTTTTATTTATTTTTAAAGAAACATTATAGGATAAATATATGGTTTTGGTTTATTAAATTGAAATTTTTGAAAATTTATTCGTCTTAACAAAAATAAAAATGAAGTTTGATTACAAATAAAAATGGTTGAACTAGTATATAGGAAGATTCATACGTGATAATTATGAAATATATCCTAATTGAAAATCTTTGTTTTAAAAAGTGGTGAATTTAAAGTAAAGGATATAACATTTTTTTTGTCTTATAATTTAAATGGTGCTAAGATGATTTTCCAAAACTCTCTCTTTCTAAAAAAAAAGAAAAAAAAACATTTGTATATATGTATAAATTTTTAACACCTAGAGTCAGGTGTTCACACTCGTGTGTTCACTCGCCATGCCCTGTACCTTTCTCACGTAAGCCCGAAAGGCAGTGCATGATCGGTATATCTGGCCTCAGTTTATCTGAGTTAGGTGTATATATATAAAAATTCTTTTTAATAACGCCTATAGTCAATAGGTGTTCACACTCGTGTGTTCACTCGCCACGCTCTGTATTCCCCTTACATCAGTCCGCAAGGCAGTGCATGGGTAATATATCTGGCCTCAGTTTATCTGAGTTAGGCATATCTAAATATTGTAAATATCAATAAAATTTTCAAAAAATGGAGAGAGTAAGCAAATGAAATCCAAGCACTATTTTAACTTATTCGATTTGATTTGTTATTGAAATGAAATGAAATACCACTTTAATAAAATTTGATAATCAACTAAGGACCTATTTCATGGTTACACTTTGTTATCAACTGAAACAACGAGTTAAACTATTGTCTATTTGTTATGATAACTTAATTTTGGTTGGAAATTTTGGCGAGTAAATGACTTAAATTTCAAGATAATGACCAAACCTATATTTAACTTATTTGTGTTATTTTAAAAGTAAATCCTTCATCGTAAATATTTTCAAAAACTTGCATTCACATCTTTGTAAATAAATCTTGCATTTTGTAAATATTTTCATCCTGCATTTGGATTTTGTGGGTAGTATCCGCTGAAAACCCTCACGAGACAACACTCGTCCTACTGGGGACACCTAGAGGTTTAACAGCTTGTTGCATACGCTCAATGCAATCGTGCTCCCTATGAAAACGGATTTATCTTAGTTTTTCTTTATTCGAGGACGAATAAAAAGATTAGTGTGGGGGTATTTGATGTGCACATAAATGTGCATATTTCTACCACCACATATAATCTATTTAAATTAAATAAATGATCATATCGGGTATTTTAACTTGTTTAAACCAAAATTCAAATTATTTTCAAATTGTCACATATTCATCTTCATATAGGGGTAAAACGGTCATTTTTATGCATTTATTAAATTGTGAAAATTTACTTGGAATTTGCTATGTTGTTTTGTAGGAAATTTGGTGAATTTTACAAGTGGCTTCATGATAATATATGCATGCACAAGAGTGAAGAGAACAAATGAAGATGGAAATAATTCAAAGTGATGATCATGGAGGACCCCACCCACTTACCTTGATTTTCAATTAGGAGCTAAGCACATGATAAAAGGACATTAAAGCTTCATGTACATTTAAGTGGGAGATTAGTGGATGTTAATGATTACTTGGCCACTACACTACCTCAAGGGCAATTTGGGCATTTCCCAAAATATGAATTAGGGTTTAAAACTTGTATAAATACCCAATATCTTCATGTAATCTCCCCTCCCTTAGTCTCTCTTTACTTTAGTTTAGGCTCACAAATAAACAAGCTCTTCTCTTTCTCTTTTCATGGCTACTTAACCATTTTTATCTTCATGTAATTTTTCTTTTTTATGCAATTTAATACATGATCTTCTCCTTTTCTTGTTTATTTCCTTTCATGTTGTAGTGTAGATCTCTTTTATTTTATGCAATTAGAATAGTTTTCCTTACATTTTGCTCTCTTTTTCCTCTTGTTAGTTTCATGTTGCTTTCTACATTTGTTCATATGATAACAAATATGAGAGGCTAATCCTTACAATTTAGGGGTGATGAAGCTCTCTAGTATGTAGATGCAACATTTTGATGTTTATGCTCTCTTTTTGTGCTTAATATGAAGTGGTTTAACTTGTTGTTTTTGATGTGAATTTGATAGCCTATATTGTTGACAACAAATAGGCTATGCTTAAACAATCATAAATAATGATTACCTCTTCATCTACATATGATTATGGTAATGAAGTGATTGTTGAAATTAAAATTTGATGGCCTATATTTCTAAACAATAGTTAATAGGTCATGCTTAAAATAGATTTTGCTTTCAACTTTGTTGTCATATTTCATAAGAGATAAATGTGTATTAGTGGTTGTGTTATAGTTTGATGGTTTATATTGTGCTAATTAATAGCATAAATATACCATACTTATGATAAGCACATCAACTAATTACACTAATGACAAGAAAAGAGAGACCATAACTTCATTTTGTTGATTTATGTGATCTAGAGAGTGGAAATTGCCTATAAATTGCCTTCACACTCTCATATTTTTATCAATTTTCTTTTGCTAGTTTTCTACATTTTTAGCTAATCACATTTTCAACTTTGGTTAATTTGATTGAATAGATATTTAAAATCATCAATTCCCTGCGGATCGACTCGTATTCGCCACGTACTACAAGTGTACGCCGTGCGCTTGCGGTTATTTTTATTTCAAAATTCGTTCGGCTATTTTCTAACTCTATAGACATTTAGCCGTCCGAACACTATTGATATGTATGTCATTTTATAATATTATTATGCATTTGTTCTCACACTGCAAATTCTCTTTTAGTTTAGAAATTCCCTATAGGTTGAAATGATACATACCCGAATGATATTATAGATTTGGGAATATCATTATGGGTTGAAATGATAAACCCAAGCGATTTATTTATTTTGAATTTTGGGATTGCGAGTGGAAATGATATAAACCCGTAAATTTGAATAATTGCAGATTGAAATGATAAATATCAGTATCACTTGATCATGGGATAAAAAATTATATACGAACACCGTTGGTCTATTTTTGAAAAATGATTTCCTAAATTTTGGAAGGAAATATATGGGTTTTAATAAAGTTGATTTTTTTTTAAATATAATACAAAGGTTTTATTTTAAATTTTAATATGGGTATAAATTTAGATTTTTAAATTATATGTTTTGGAAATTTTAAAAATTATAAGTTAAAGTATTAAAATGTAAATTATAAATTTTTACTTATAATTTTATTATTTTTAAATATATAAAATAAGATTTAATATAAAATAATTTAATAATAAGATTTAACTTAATAAAACTTTAATTTAATTAGTATATACATAATATATTTAAGTATTTGTTTGAAATTATACTAATATTTTAAAAATAGATTTTTGTAATAACTTTAATAATAGAGGTTGGAAAGATAAATTAAAGTTGACTTGAAAATTTAAATTGGTTGATAATTGAATTTAAAAAGGATTGTTTTGGAACTTATTGATTTTATGATTTTAAAGATATGTTTTCACAACTTGATTTGATTAAAGAGGATTAAATGAACATTTCTAATTTAGATAAAATTGAATTTGAATATTAAATTTTAATTTGAGATCTCATTTAAGTGTTTGACTAAAGATGATTAAATGAATATTTTTAAATTTAAATTAAACTGAAACTGAATATTTAATTTTGATTTAAAATTGTAAATTGAGATTTTATTTAATTGTTATTAATAGTGATTAAGTGAATATTTTCAAATTTAAATAAATTTAAAGTTGAATTTTTGAAATATAAATGAAATTTATCAAATTGAGTTATTATAAATGTTAGAATATTTAAATTTTGAAACCTATTAATTAGAAGTGGTTTAAATTTATAGTTCAAACTTGGAGTTTAAATCGATATAAATTAAAATGGTTTTAATGAGAATTTGAATTGAACCCTTAACCTTTCTAATTGAAATTGTTGAGCTAAGATTGGTTTAAACTGAATTTTTGGAGTAAATGTTTAGTTGAATTGATTTGTGAAATTGGAAGAAACAATTCAAACTTGAAACTATTTTCGATATATATATATATATATATTTTAATATTTAAACTATTTTTATTATATAAACTATTTTAATCTATAATCCATTTTTTTATGTAAACTATTTTTAATTTATAACTATTTCAATATATATATGAACTATTTTCAATATTCAAATTGTTTAAGTTGGAACTGTTATGATTTAGATATAATGGATTTAAATGCGAATATTTTGATATGATGGTTTAAAAACTATTCTTTTTGGATATGATTTCGAAAGTGATATGATTTCAAAAGTGAATATATTTCAAAAGTGATATGAATTTTGAAATGAATATGATATTTTGATATGAAGTATGAACTGTTTGATTTTATAAAATGACCACGGTGTGAAATAAGCGTTTTGTTGTTAACAGAGACCGGGATCAGATATTGTCATACTCTCTGCCAATATAGAAAACCACTTTAACAACTGTGTACGTGGTGGAGATTCCAGAACGAAGTAGGATGGTTTGGAAAACGATTCTATATGAGGTATTAATGCAGCCCTGACTCCCGTGAGTCAGCTTGATGTGGCTAAAACAGGAGCTATACCGGGCCAAGTGAGGTTGCACCTTCGATTGAGCATGCTTCTTCGATACCATTGTATTACTTTGTGATTTGATTGGGTGCACCTTTGATTTGGGAGTGTGTCTCGAGGTGGGCGGTAGCAGCTGTTATGCGTTACCACCAGTCCGGGAGTGCAAACTGTAGAATCCTACCCTGGCATTGCCTCGCGTGCCTTGTCACATGCCTTATCGCGCCTTCTACGAGTTTGGTTAGTGCCGTACCTATGGAGTGCTCCCTGATAGCCCACCGGTTTGGTGGAGTTTATAGTACTGTATAGACTATGGCATTTATATAAAATGTGTTAAGAGGATATAGGTAACGCCTTAACATTATTTTAATGGTTTACTTTACTATAGACGTTATATATGTAGCGTATTGTACTATGTATGTAGATAGTTTAACGAATCCTTAAAGGATGGGAATCCCAAACCTCCTTTAAGTTATTTTGTATTTCGGTTGACATTTCAGTTGAGTTGAATTTACTGGTATAAGAATGTTAATCCTGACTCGAGTGTTTTATGTTTTGCTTTATGCTTGGGTCAGACTGAGTGTCACGGTATTTGAGACTTACCTATGGAGCTTGGAGCTTTGCTTGAAGATCCATCTCTATCTATTCAGCTTCGGTTTTTCCTGTTGTTCCAGTTGTTTTATGCAGACTTATCATTTTCTTTTGTATTAACACTTCTATGATTGGATATCTGTTGTATTTTGTTTAAGACTCTGTTGTTTATTGTAGTGGATTCACAAACTACTATTTATCTATTCCGCTGCTTATTGTTTATTACTCTGTGTCTGTGATTCTGCCATTGATTTATTTACTGTATATGCTAAGTTTTACCAAATATAAATTAACAATATGTTGTTTTGAGCAATACAAGTCCGACATGAGTGGATGATTATCGATTTGAATGGTTCGAAATGCCAGGTCGTTACAAGTGGTATCAGTGCTCTTGTTTAGGCAAAACTTTGCAAATGGAGTAAAAACTCATTAGAGATTGGGTAGTAATATCCTAGAATGAGTAAAATTAATTACAAAATCATCTTCGTTCGAGCTTGAAATTTTTTCGTTAGGATCCTCCTGGAATAGAATTTCTTTCGAATTTTTGGAACTTTTCCTTTGTTTTGAAATACATTCTTGTCTTTTCCTGTTCGTGTTCTTCTTGATACTGGAGCATCCCATAGCTTCAACCTCGACTGTCAACTTCATTCTTATTTGTGACTAATCCTATCGGTGGTCCTACCAATCTTAGTATGATTTGTAAAGGGGTGAAACTCCTTTACAACAGGCATCGATTCAATGGAGATTTCTATGTCCTCGATTTTGACATTGTTATTTCTTGCAAAGCCCAAACCGTTTCTTCAGTAAATGTCCAGGGTAATTCTCTTGTGATCGAATGTCGATTGCCTCAGGATTATGTAGGCAGTTTTATCTTCTTGCTTGATTCTCAGCCTAGTGACCTTGACTCCACCGTATTGTCCAACAATTTCTGGATGTTTTGGTGTAGTCACTTCTCTTCCCCCTAAGCAGGAAATTGAATTCCGCATCGATCTTATTCATGGAGCTCGACCTGTTGTCCTTTCCTCCCAGACGAATGGTTTCTTCGAATGGTTAGTCATGCACTTTGGATTAACCAATGCTTCAACCTTCTTCGTCGATCTCATGAATCGCGTTTTTCGTGATGTTTTCAACCAGTTTGTTCCCATTTTCATTGATGATATCCTCGTCTTTTATAAGTCTCGATTGATCCGGTTAAAGTCACGGCGATTAATATAAGTCTATCCATTTTTCCTTTTTTTGTAATTTAATTATCTTTTCTTCCTTTCGAGCCTATCTGCTTAGCTGGAATTCTCTTTGATTAGAGTCCCTCTAAATTTGAATCTCTATCTTTGTTCTAAAATCTATTTTGAATCATCTTGTGAGGGAATGTATTTGTAATTAATACAAAATCTTTTATATTGTGTTGTTTGAGTTGTTAAGTTTGAATTTTGGGTTTCGATCGATTCGTCTGGCCAATGCTATCGATAGGAATTCCAAAACACTTGAACAAAGAAAACTGACACAATATTGTTTTTGAAATTGATAAATGAAATAATTTTATGCGTGATTATATTTTATATCTAAAAGGGTAATTTTCTTAAATTGATAGTTAAATGAATTGGTTGTTTGAAATGATAATACTATATTATCATTTATTGTTTTGTTACCATCCATAAATCATTACCTATTGTTGTATATTATAAGGTGATGAAACTTTAAAATATGGTTTATAAAGATTTGTAAATGAAATGAATTTAAATTATGGATTTGAGAATTTAATTTTTCGTACTTTTCAAAAATTTGGTTTTTAAAGTTTTGAAAAGTTATTATTATTTGAAGAATTTTCGAGTAAAAATTGTTTCCAAAGAATTTTAAAAGCAGTAAGTCGGTACTCTCCTCTTTTGTCGCTGGAAAATAATTTCGGTGATGAACGTAGCATCATTAACATTCATTTTCGAGTCTCAAAGTGGAGATACACTCAGTAGCTTTGCTACATTTTTGTTTTGGAAAATAGATTTGATTTGAATTTCTTGAGTGTGATTTGATGTATAGAATATATATATTATATATATTTATTTCAAAATGGTTTGAAGTGAAATCGAAAAATTTAACTCTTAAGTTCCATACTAAGTGATGGTTTCCAATTATTGAAATGAAGCAAAATTTTGAAAATTGGAGTGTATAAAATGAGAAATGGAATTTAAACAACTTGAAACAGTTGAACTAGGATAAAATTTATTTGTATAATACTCAATTGCATTCTAAAAACATATATAACTTACCTGAAATGTTTGAATGTAATGAGAACATGTAATTGAATAATATACAATATAAAATGTCGATAATAAGATGTAAAATGCAAAATTTATATGGTTTTGAATTAACTGTTGTATCTAGTACTATGTATTTCGAATCTTTCTTTCCTTTATGTTGCTTCTATTCTCTTATCTTGTTCCTTTTCAGGGACGAAAAAGTTTTGAGTGGGGGAGAGTGTAACGACTCGTAAATTTTAACAATTTTTTTTAGCGTAATTAATTGAAATTTTCATGAAAATAAATAATTAAATTTTAGCAATAAAAATTTTATATTTGGTATGCATCTATTTAAACATTTCAAATGGCAGATTTTTATTGGTAAATATGAAAGTTAGTTAGGTTGTATAATTTTCAATTTCAATTTAAAATCAGTTAATTTGATAGAAATAAAATATTATTGAAATCTGAATATTTTTATATATAATAAAAATGTAAATCATTTTCTAAGTGAGACATCATATTTCGTTTCGCCAAATTTGGACTGCTATAGCCCCGTTTATCTTATTTTCGGCAGTTCAGCAGCAGTTTGGCAGGGAAAATCAAGTTTTGGTAAGATGATCGTATCGCTCATATCTATGTACCATTTTGTTCGTCTCGTCATGCTGATCTCCGCAATATATTCATTTGTGTGTTTCGGCGTCCGGTACGCGGTGAAATCTGCAAAACGATTAGCTATATCGGTACCCACTTGAACCTTTTTGGCTTTCCCTGTGTCCATTCGACTTCCCACTGGCTGAAAACAAATAGCCACTTGCTTTTATTATTCCAAAAATCGTGCCTGAGCTTTTGCTATTCCCACTTTTAATTTATATATTTTGGTTCGTTCTTTTATCAATCCCTTCCCCTTCACATTTCGTTCTGTTGTTCTTCTGGAAAATAATAGTAGAATAATAATACTTATATATATTTCAATTGCCTGCTTATCTTCCACCTTTCTTCATTTTGGGCTCGTTCAAATATATCCTGCTCATCATTGGCATGCAACCATCCTCCCATCATCGGCCGTACCTCACGCGCCACATCGCCACTCCAACCCATGTCATAGCCTTGCTCCTCCCCACCTTCTGCCTCCAACATTCGACCATTCTTCATCGCCACAGTACGCGAACTCCAACGGTCCTTCGCTTGAGCATGCAGTCTCCACTTCACCCAACACCGATAACCACTTCACTTATATTGTTCTAACCACTCCCATTAGCCTCGTCTTCCTTACCTGTGCCATTCACCTCTCCGACTAGTCACCCGCCAGCACAACACACAAGCACTGATCTTCTCCACATCAGTAGCTCCAACGCCTCCGCCACGATCCCATTTCACACAGGGCCTTCACTTCATGCCAGCCGAGCATGACTCAAACTCCACCACGCCACTGACCTGACATCAGCCGAAGCCCGCATACACAACGCCCCTCCCGAACTGCTCCTCCACCCATTTCCACTCCAGTTCGCCTCAGCCTACTCACGCCACAAGTTGTTTCCCTCTCTGCCACTTTGTCTCCCTCTCCGCCACCACAACCTTGTTTCCATCACCACTGCACAACAGCTTGTAAGCCCATTCTTATGTTTTGGTTTCTTTTGATTTATGTTTTTTTTACAGTTTATGTATTTGAGTATATTCGATTTGTTATACATATTAGTTTCAGTATTGATTTCAAAATATAATGCATGTATATATATGTTTCAGTATTAATTTTTGGTATGTTCCATGCTTACATTCTATGTTGCATATATAGATAATTGTCTTTAAAAATTTTGGTTTTAAGTAATGTTTTAAAAATAGAATATACATAGAATTTTAAATAGGTGTTTAAATTAACTATTGGTTTTAAATTATATATATATATATATTATTTTATATAGGTGTTTTAAAATTGAATATTGATTTTTCAGAAAAAAATATAATATGAAAATTTTCTTCAATATGTGTTTAAAACTGAATATTGGTTTTAAAGATATAATATAAAGATTTTATTTCTAAATATGTGGGTAAATTTTTGATTTTAAAATTTAGATATATATATATATATCGTTTTCATCGAATTCGAATTTAAACTATCTAGCTTGTCGCTGTTCAGTTTGTTGCTTTGTTCGTCGCTATCTGGAAATCCCAGTAGCTTTTGATTTGCTTGCTCGTGTCCGTATCCGTGTGCGTGTCCGTGTCCGTGTCACCATCTTCGCCACCATTGTTTTCTCTAACCTCAAAAGGTGAGCAATAACTCACGATTGACATTCTTATATTTAGTGAATTTAATTCACATGAAATGACGATTGAAATATGTTGCTAATTGGTTAGAAATTAATTGTTAAATTTGATATGTTGGTATACGCATTTGTTAACCTATATTTATTGACATATGACACCATAACCTGCTGTATATATATTCTATTTAAATTGTTAATTAAGATATATGCCTGCTATTGATATGTATGTCATTTTATAATATTATTATGGATTTGTTCTCACACTGTAAGTTCCCTGTTAGTTTAGAAACTCCCTATGGGTTGAAATGATACATACCCGAATGATATTGTAACAACTCGGGGTTTTATAACTGTTGATTATCGTCAAATGACGATTTAATTTGTTAGACAATTGCAATTAGAATTTTATTCGAGTTGAAATTCATGCATAAATTGTTAAGTGCTTTTATCAGTGTAAATTCTTTTATAAAATGGTTCTTGGAGTTTTTATATCAAGTAGAAATTCGTTTGAAATTTGTTAAAGGATTTATGGGCTTTGAACTAAATAGTAGCCTGTGTTTTAATTGACACCGTGAAAATTCACAAGGCTATGATCCGTTCCTCTTTATCTTATTTTCATTTGGAAAACCCTAGCTAAACAAACGAAAAGAAAAAAAATGGAGGCGGCTTCGTCTTCTTTCTGGCGACTCTGGAATTATGGGCTTCGGCTCCTCGATTTTCTATTTCTCTGGCGAATTGAGACTTCAACTCCTCTTCGCTTGATTCTAGAATTAGGGCTTCGATTGTTTAAATTCTTCGAGGCAAAAGGTAAGTGATTTTAAACCGTCACTCACATCTAATTTAAATCTTTATTGATTTGACTTGAGATTTCGTGACTTCTGACTTAGTTCAATTTTGCTTATTGTTGATGATTTCGTTGGTGTTTTCAATCCACATAGTTTCGTTTTTGGTTGGTTCGACTTTATGCCTGACTCGTTAAGTGTCGGCCTTGTCACTTTGTTGAAATTAATTGAAAACTGTTTTACATTTGGATCCCAGATAGTTTTTGACTTCGGCCATAGTAATTGGGAATTTCCAATTTGTATTCGACTATGAGTTGCTTGGCTTACTTCGGTCATTTTGATTTTGGTTTAGATGTTGATGATTTTTGCCGAGATGAATTGGCTCTAACTTGTATTTGGCCTTGTCACTGATATTATTATTTTTGCTCGATTTCGGCCATTTCGTCTTCGCCTGTTGTATTGTTTCACTTGATTATTTGAGATCATGTGTCCATTGACATGTGCACACTTTGCTTGTTGTTTTCTGACATGTTCACTGTGATTTGCTCGAGTTGCTTCAATGAGATGTTTACTGTGCATTCTAGTTTCATGATGTAAGTTTGCAGACTTGTATTGTCCACTGTTGCATTTTGCTTGAATCTTCTTGTGGGTCTGCACATGTGTACTCGAGTCCATATTTGAATTGAGTACATTTGTGTTGAATTGATTTGGTGTTTTCTTCTTAAAGTGTACGTATGTGTGCTTCGAGCATTGCCTAGAGCTGTTCTGTATATTTTAGTGCACTTGACCTTCTTGCTTCAAGTTGTATACATATATGTTACTTTAATCTTGAAACTGTTTTCAAGCTCGAATACAGTTTGTGTCCACTGTTGTCATTCTTTAGTCATTTGTTCAACACTGTAGTAGCTGGTCTGGTCATCTGCAGTTGCCACTGTATTTCCCTGTAGCCACTGTGTACATTCTTCACGTGTAGCTTGACCATTTGTGTTCACTGTGTATACTGCTATCACGTTTCCACTGTTTGTAGTTGCTTTGTATATGTGCACTGTTGTGTCTGCACTTGTATCTCTTGTGCACTTTGTGCCTTGTCTTGTTGAACTGTTGTATTCGAACTGTGATTGCTTGATGTTCACTAGATATTGGTTCATGGTTCATTCATAAGTCTGCACTATGGTTTTTGATCTTGAGTCACTTGAACCTGACTTTGATGATCTTCACTGATGTATGCAATACTGTTGTAGACTCACTTTAACCTGTAGTTGCATTTGTCTGCACATTCAACTATGATATTGCTTTACTTCCCTGTTGCCAGTTTTGGCTGCACTGGTCATTTCCAGTTGCTTGAGCATTTGTATCATTGACTTGCCTTCACTTGACATTGTTAGCAATCACTTGTACATGTATCATTGGCTTGCCTTCACTTGACCCACTGTTACATTCACTTGTACATGTGGCATTGGCTTGCCTTTATGCCTTGTTGATATTCCTTTATATTCCGAGTTGGTTTGTACTAGTAGCTTGAGTTTCACATATTTTCTTCCTATATGTGTGCTCATATCAGTTTGGTATATAGGTTTGCATTTCCATGTTGCACCTCTGTTTATTTTGCTCATGTGCAGTTTGTAATGTACATTCATTTTGTACAATTAGGTTCGCATTCATGTTGCCCAGGTTTGACCTTGTTATCATTTGTGACTTTCACTGAGCTTTTGTGTATCTCATGTGATAGTGGCGAGGCAGTACACGTGTGCGTGTACTGCAGCCCTATCAGATTTGACAGTTTTAAATTGATGTTTCGATTTGTTGAATTGTTTCTTTGGTTAAATTCAATGCTTTGGAGTGGTATTTCGATTTGGATTGTTGATTTGTCGTTTAACACTGTTTAGTGTTATATCTGCCGTTATCTAATTCTCGTATCGAGAGTTAGATATACGAGATTTCTGTAACTGTCATCTATTTGAGATTGATTATTATTGCTTTTGTGCATTAATAACTGAGTTTGAATTAGACTGACCCGTGTATTATTTTCTTTTGAATTTAATACTCGGGTCAGACCCGAGTTATTTCAGGTTGTAGATTTTCTGCTTTGAGTTGCTGTTCGGGCTATGAAGACTTTTTATATCTTCTGAAGTAGTTTTCGTCATTTTGTAGAAGTCATGTCATTGTATAGGATGATATGTATTCATGTATATTAGTTGATAATGTACGTGTATATATAACTTCTAGAGTCGACAGTTGTAGTTGTATCATATGTATTGTGTCAACTATATTGTAACTGACATCAGTTATATATATATATATGAGACTTTTGTTTTATCTGTGTTCCGCATTTATATTATCTGTGTTATTATTATATCTAATGTCCTAAACTATTATGAACCATCGTAGTTTGTTTTATACTGATAATTGGGTATGTCGATGGGAGTAAATAAATAAGATGAAAAATGAAAAGTATATACCACTCCTATCGAGGTAACCAATATTAGCGTAAGGCCAACTACGGATGGCCGCTCCTATCCAGCCTTATTCTTCGTAATAATAGACAGTATTCCTTTTGATACTCTTTGTTATTATGAGCATAGAGGTGGGGCGTTACATTTGGTATCAGAGCTTGGGGTTATGGACATAATATAAAACATAACTTAGATGGAACATGTGTTACAACTATTAGACGATGTTTTATTTGTGCTTTGAGTCAAAACTAAAGTTTAAAATTTTGATGAAAGTTTTTAAATATCATTATTTAAAAATAAAAAGTGAATTTGTGTTCTGATGATTAGATTGATTTGAGTACTGTTTATCAGAGTGCGCAGCGGAAACAGTGAAACTGTCTTCGCTGAGTACAACTGATAATCAATTTGATTTAAAAAATTGAAATATGAAATTTAAAATTTCATTGGTTGTTTACATAGCTGTAATTATTTTGTTTCTTTGAGAATTTCGAATCCAAATTGAGGATTCGAAGAAATTACAGTTATGTGATTTTTGTTGAAATTTCCGCTGGCTTTCTTTCGTACTAATCATCTATTGATTAGATTTTGCTGTTTTGAATTGTCTTCATAGAAGATACATTCGAATGAATTCTTTGTTTATATTGTAATGTGCGTGCAAATATGAATTGCACGTTACTGCATTAATTTTACGTTGAACCGATGCTTGGTTATGAAACGTATTTTGTTGCCGTTATTCTTATAACGGGATTTTTACACCAGTGCTATATTTTTGAAGCACGGTGTTTTGTTGACAATTTTAATAAATGAAAATTCACTGATGTCACATTTTGATGTGAATTATTTTGATGAGATTTTTGATGTTTTAAAATTACTATCGCTTGACTTCAATAACAATCAAAATTTTAAAAGTGGATTTTCAAGCGGTTATACCGCAATGCTGATTTGTGACCCGTTTTTACGGTATTTTGAGAAGTACAATTTCCTTATCGAAATTGTTACTGATTTGCTGTTTTAATCACGTGATTGGAAAATCGTTTTAAAATTGAAAATTATTTTATAAAATTTTTAATAGTTTGCGCTTTCAAAAGAATGAGGAAGCGATTTAAACGTTTCAGCAAAATCGAGGATTATGACCCCTTTCTTTTACTGATTCGCTTAACTCCGGACTTGTTCAGTTGAGAACGTGAATTGTTATTCTATAAAATAAATAAAATTGTATTCAGAAATTTTACAGTTTGCGCTTTCAAAAGAATGAGAAAGCGATTTAAACGTTTCAGCAAAATCGAGGACTATGACCCCTTTCTTTTACTGATTCGCTTAATTCCGGACTTGCCCGTGTGAGAATGTAAAGTGTATTTTTACAAAATACACAATTTTGCACTTTCAAGGAAACGATGAAGAGAATCAAACGATTTAGTAAAACACATGGTATGGGACATGTGCGTTTGCTATTTCGGTTAATTCCGGACTCGTTAATCGAAATATTTGATGATTTCGTGTGCTTTCGAGCCACTTTGTTGGACCTTCGGGTCATTTGTTGGACCTTCGGGTCATTTGTTGGGCTTTCGGGCCACTCTGATGGACCTTCGGGTCAAATACCAGTACTAGACCTTCGGGTCACTCTGCGGACCTTCGGGTCAATCTGATGGGCGCCAAAATTATGTTGAGTACTTGGTAGGCTTCGGCCACTCTGAGATGCACGTGCGGTGAATTAAAAACTCGCCATCTGATGGGATCGATCCAAGCTTTTATGTTGATTTTCTAGTCTTCTTAATTGATTTCTAGATATTTGTTGTTTCCAATTATCTGCAGGTAATTGGATATTTGTTGATATGAGTCCTGATTATCGTTTTTGATAATCGGATATTTGCTGTTTTCTAATTATCGCTTGTGATAATTAGATATTTGTTGATATGAGTTCTGATTATCGTTTTTGATAATCGGATATTTGCTGTTTACTAATTATCGCTTGTGATAATTAGATATTTGTTGATATGAGTTCGGATTATCGTTTTTGATAATCGGATATTTGCTGTTTTCTAATTATCGCTTGTGATAATTAGATATTTGTTGATATGAGTTCTGATTATCGTTTTTGATAATCGGATAATTGTTGTTTCTAATTATCGCTTGTGATAATTAGATATTTGTTGATTTGAAATTTGATTATCGTTTTTGATAATCAAATATTTGTCGATTTAAAATTTGATTATCGTTTTTGATAATCGAATATTTGTTGATTTGAGGAATTTGTTTATCGCTTTTGATAATTGAATATTTGTTGATTTGAGATTTAATTATCGCTTTTGATAATTAAATATTTGCTGATTTGAGATTTAATTATCGCTTTTGATAATTAAATATTTGCTGATTTGAGATTTAATTATCGCTTTTGATAATTAAATATTTGCTGATTTGAGATTTAATTATCGCTTTTGATAATTAAATATTTGCTGATTTGAGATTTAATTATCACTTTTGATAATTGAATATTTGCTGATTTGAAATTTGATTATCGCTTTTGATAATTGAATATTTGCCGATTTGAAATTTGATTATCGTTTTTGGTAATTAAATATTTGTTGATTTGAAATTTTAATTACCGTTTGTGGTAATTAGATATGTGCTGATTTGTTTTCTGATTATCGTTTGAGATAATTAGATATTTGATGTTTTCTGATTATCGTCTTTGATAATTTGATATTTGTTGATTTGCTTTCTGAGTATCATTTGGATAATTGGATATTTGCTAATTTTGCTGATTATGTAATTCTCTAGTCCCTAATTGATTCTAGAGTATGCTGATTTTATTGAATCGTTGTTTTCTATCTATTTCTGTTGATAGTTATAGTTGCTGATTATGAAGTTCGTGTTTTATGATTTGTGATTTGTGTTTTCTAATCATCTTTTGTTGATAATTAGATTTTGCCGTTTTCTAATTATCGTATCGATAATTAGGTATTGCTATTTTGTGATTTCTGTATTCCTGATTATCTCATTGGTAATGGAATGTTGCTGATAATTGCATTTATTCAGTTCTGCTGTTTTCTGATTATCTATTTGATAATTAGACCTTGTTGAGAATTTGTGAATCCCTTTTATAAAGATAAAAGATTTCTTTGGTGTTTGTGTTCTTGACTTTTATTTTTCTAGCTTAACCAGTTTATGTTAGAAAGATAATTGTTATTGACACCTATAATTATGAAAATTGCGGGGATGCAATTTTTATAAGGAGGGGAGTCTGTAACAACCCGGGGTTTCATAACTGTTGATTATTGTCAAATGACGATTTAATTTGTTAGACAATTGCAATTAGAATTTTATTCGAGTTGAAATTCATGCATAAATTGTTAAGTGCTTTTATCAGTGTAAATTCTTTTATAAAATGGTTCTTGGAGTTTTTATATCAAGTAGAGATTCGTTTGAAATTTGTTATAGGATTTATGGGCTTTGAACTAAATAGTAGCCCATGTTTTGATTGACACCGTGAAAATTCACAAGGCTATGATCCGTTTCTCTTAATCTTATTTTCATTTGGAAAACCCTAGCTAAACAAACAAAAAGAAAAAAAATGGAGGCGGCTTTGTCTTCTTTCTGGCGACTCTGGAATTATGGGATTTGGCTCCTCGATTTTCTATTTCTCTGGCGAATTGAGACTTCAGCTCCTCTTCGCTTGATTCTGGAATTAGGGCTTCGACTGTTTAAATTCTTCGAGGCAAAAGGTGAGTGATTTTAAACCGTCACTCACATCTAATTTAAATCTTTATTGATTTGACTTGAGATTTCGTGACTTCTGACTTAGTTCGATTTTGCTTATTGTTGATGATTTCATTGGTGTTTTCAATCCACATAGTTTCGTTTTTGGTTGGTTCGACTTTATGCCTGACTCGTTAAGTGTCGGCCTTGTCACTTTGTTGAAATTAATTGAAAACTGTTTTACATTTGGATCCCAGATAGTTTTTGAATTCGGCCATAGTAATTGGGAATTTCTGATTTGTATTCGACTGTGAGTTGCTTGGCTTACTTCGGTCATTTTGATTTTGGTTTAGATGTTGATGATTTTTGCCGAGATGAATTGGCTCTAACTTGTATTTGGCCTTGTCACTGATATTATTATTTTGCTCGATTACGGCCATTTCGTCTTCGCCTGTTGCATTGTTTCACTTGATTATTTGAGATCATGTGTCCATTGACATGTGCACACTTTGCTTGTTGTTTTCTGACATGTTCACTGTGATTTGCTCGAGTTGCTTCAATGAGATGTTTACTGTGCATTCTAGTTTCATGATGTAAGTTTGCAGACTTGTATTGTCCACTGTTGCATTTTGCTTGAATCTTCTTGTGGGTCTGCACATGTGTACTCGAGTCCATATTTGAATTGAGTACATTTGTGTTGAATTGATTTGGTGTTTTCTTCTTAAAGTGTACGTATGTGTGCTTCGAGCATTGCCTAGAGCTGTTCTGTATATTTTAGTGCACTTGACCTTCTTGCTTCAAGTTGTATACATATATGTTACTTTAATCTTGAAACTGTTTTCAGCTCGAATACAGTTTGTGTCCACTGTTGTCATTCTTTAGTCATTTGTTCAACACTGTAGTAGCTGGTCTGGTCATCTGCAGTTGCCACTGTATTTCCCTGTAGCCACTGTGTACATTCTTCACGTGTAGCTTAACCATTTGTGTTCACTGTGTATACTGCTATCACGTTTCCACTGTTTGTAGTTGCTTTGTATATGTGCACTGTTGTGTCTGCACTTGTATCTCTTGTGCACTTTGTGCCTTGTCTTGTTGAACTGTTGTATTCGAACTGTGATTGCTTGATGTTCACTAGATATTGGTTCATGGTTCATTCATAAGTCTGCACTATGGTTTTTGATCTTGAGTCACTTGAACCTGACTTTGATGATCTTCACTGCTGTATGCAATACTGTTGTAGACTCACTTTAACCTGTAGTTGCATTTGTCTACACATTCAACTATGATATTGCTTTACTTCCCTGTTGCCAGTTTTGGTTGCACTGGTCATTTCCAGTTGCTTGAGCATTTGTATCATTGACTTGCCTTCACTTGACATTGTTAGCATTCACTTGTACATGTATCATTGGCTTGCCTTCACTTGACCCACTGTTACATTCACTTGTACATGTGGCATTGGCTTTCCTTTGTGCCTTGTTAATATTCCTTTATATTCCGAGTTGGTTTGTACTAGTAGCTTGAGTTTCACATATTTTCTACCTATATGTGTGCACATATCAGTTTGGTATATAGGTTTGCATTTCCATGTTGCACCTCTTTTTATTTTGCTCATGTGCAGTTTGTAATGTACATTCATTTTGTACAATTAGGTTCGCATTCATGTTGCCCAGGTTTGACCTTGTGATCATTTGTGACTTTCACTGAGCTTTTGTGTATCTCATGCGATAGTGGCGAGGCAGTACACGCGTGCGTGTACTGCAGCCCTATCAGATTTGACAGTTTTAAATTGATGTTTCGATTTGTTGAATTGTTTCGTTGGTTAAATTCAATGCTTTGGAGTGGTATTCTGATTTGGATTGTTGATTTGTCGTTTAACACTGTTTAGTGTTATATCTGCCGTTATCCAATTCTCGTATCGAGAGTTAGATATACGAGATTTCTGTGACTGTCATCTATTTGAGATTGATTATTATTGCTTCTATGCATTAATAACTGAGTTTGAATTAGACTGACCCGTGTATTATTTTCTTTTGAATTTAATACTCGGGTCAGACCCGAGTTATTTCAGGTTGTAGATTTTCTACTTTGAGTTGCTGTTCAGGCTATGAAGACTTTTTATATCTTCTGAAGTAGTTTCCGTCATTTTGTAGAAGTCGTGTCATTGTATAGGATGATATGTATTCATGTATATTAGTTTATAATGTACGTGTATATATAACTTCCAGAGTCGACAGTTGTAGTTGTATCATATGTATTGTGTCAACTATATTGTAACTGACATCAGTTATATATATATATATGAGACTTTTGTTTTATCTGTGTTCCGCATTTATATTATCTATGTTATTATTATATCTAATGTCCTAAACTATTATGAACCATCGTAGTTTGTTTTATACTGATAATTGGGTATGTCGATGGGAGTAAATAAATAAGATGAAAAATGAAAAGTATATACCAGTCCTATCGAGGTAATCAATATTAGCGTAAGGCCAACTACGGATGGCCGCTCCTATCCAGCCTTATTCTTCGTAATAATAGACAGTATTCCTTTTGATACTCTTTGTTATTATGAGCATAGAGGTGGGGCGTTACAGATATTATAGAATAGGGAAGATCGTTATGGGTTGAAATGATAAACCCAAGCGATTTATTTATTTTGAATTTTGGGATTGCGGGTTGAAATGATATAAACCCGTAAATTTGAATAATTGTGGATTAAAATGATAAATATCCGTATCACTTGACCATAGGATATAAAATTATATATAGACACCGTTGGTCTATTTTTGAAAAATGATTTCCTAAATTTTGAAAGGAAATATATGGGTTTTAATAAAGTTGATATCTTTTTAAAATATAATACAAAGGTTTTATTTTAAATTTTAATATGGGTATAAATTTAGATTTTTAAATTATATGTTTTGGAAATTTTAAAAATTATAAGTTAAAGTATTAAAATGTAAATTTTAAATTTTTACTTATAATTTTATTATTTTTAAATATATAAAATAAGATTTAATATAAAATAATTTAATAATAAGATTTAACTTAATAAAACTTTAATTTAATTAGTATATATATAATATATTTAAGTATTTATTTAAAATTATTCTAATAGTTTAAAAATAGATTTTTGTAATAACTTTAATTGTATAGGTTGGAAAGATAAATTAAAGTTGACTTGAAAATTTAAATTGGTTGATAATTGAATTTAAAAAGGATTGTTTTGGAACTTATTGATTTTGTGATTTTAAAGATAGTTTTATATAACTTGATTTGATTAAAGAGGATTAAATGAACATTTTTAATTTAAATAAAAGTGAATTTGAATATTAAATTTTAATTTTCGAGATCTCATTTAAGTGTTTGACTAAAGATGATTAAATGAATATTTTTAAATTTAAATAAAACTGAAACTGAATATTTAATTTTGATTTAAATTTGTAAATTGAGATTTTATTTAATTGTTATTAAAAGTGATTAAGTGAATATTTTCAAATTTAAATAAATTTAAAGTTAAAATTTTTAAATATAAATGAAATTTATCAAATTGAGTTATTATAAATGTTTGAATATTTAAACTTTGAAACATATTGAATTGGAAATGGTTTAAATTTGTAGTTCAAACCTGGACTTGAAATCGATATAAATTAAAAATGATTTTAATGAGAATTTGAATTGAACCCTTAACCTTTCTAATTGAAATTGTTGAGCTGAGATTGATTTAAACTGAATTTTTGGAGTTAAAGTTGAGTTGAATTGATTTGTGAAATTGGAAGAAAAAATTCTAACTTGAAACTATTTTCGATATATATATATATATATTGATATTTAAACTATTTTTATTATACAAACTATTTTAATCTATAATCTATTTTTTTATATAAACTATTTTTAATTTATAACTATTTCAATATATATAAACTATTTTCAATATTCAAATTGTTTAAGTTGGAACTGTTATGATTTAGATATAATGGATTTAAATGTGAATATTTTGATATGATGGTTTAAAACTATTCTTTTTGGATATGATTTCAACAGTGATATGATTTCGAAAGTGAATATATTTCAAAAGTGATATGATTTTTGAAATGAATATGATATTTTGATATGAAGTATGAACCGTTTGATTTTATAAAATGACAACGGTGTGAAATAAGCGTTTTGTTGTTAAAGAGACCGGGATCGGATATTGTCATACTCTTTGCCAATACCGAAAACCACTTTGACAACTCTGTACATGGTGGAGATTCCAGAACGAAGTAGGATGGTTTGGCGAACGATTCTATAAAGGTATTAACGTAGCCCTGACTCCCGCGGGTCAGCTTGATGTGGCTAAAACAGGAGCTATATCGGGCCAAGCGAGATCGCACCTCCGATCGAGCATGCTTCTTCTATACCATCCTATTACTTTGTGATTTGATTGGGTGCACCTTTGATTTGGGAGTGTGTCTCGAGGTGGGCGGTAGTAGCCGCTATGCTTTACCACCAGTCCGGGAGTGAAAACGGTAGAATCCTACCGTAGCATTGCCTCGCGTGCCTTGTCACATGCCTTATCGCGCCTTCTACGAGTTTGGTTTGTGTCGTACCTATGGAGTGCTCCCTGATAGCCCACCGGTTTGGTGGAGTTTATAGTATTGTATAGACTACCATGTTTATATAAAATGTGTTAAGGGGGATATGGGTAACGCCTTAACGTTATTTTAATAGTTTACTTCACTATAGACATTATCTATGTAGCGTATTGCACTATGTATGTAGATAGTTTATCGGATCCTTAAAGGATGAGAATCCCAAACATCCTTTAAGTTATTTTGTATTTCAGTTGACATTTCACTTGAGTTGAATTTACTAGTATAACAATGTTAATCCTGACTCGAGTGCTTTGTGTTTTGCTTTATGCTCGCGTTAGACTGAGTGTCACAGTATTTAAGACTCGCCTATGGAGTTTGGAGCTTTGCTTGAAGATCCATCTCTATCTATTCAGCTTCAGTTATTCCAGATGTTTTGTGCAGACTTGTCATTTTCTTTTGTATTGACACTTCTGTGTATTGGATATCTGTTGTATTTTGTTTAAGACTCTATTGTTTATTGTAGTAGCTTCATGAACTACTATTTATCTATTCCACTGCTTACTATTTATTACTGTGTCTATGATTCTGTGATTGATTTATTTACTGTATATGCTAAGTTTTGCCAAATATAAATTAACAATCTGTTGTTTTGAGCAATTCAATTCCGACACGAGTGGATGATTGTCGATCTGAATGGTTCGAAATGCCAGGTCCTAACAAATTGCATCTAGGAGGTCAAGTAGACCAAAATGTAGGATGCCCAAAGATTGATCAAAGAGTTGTTTGTTTAGACAGGTTCATAGTAAACCCATGAAAACTATGTTTGGAAATTGTTATTGGCAGGGGCCAATAGGTTCTTAGTGATCCTATGAAAACTATATCTGGATTAAGTAATTGACATAGATCAGATTCATAGTCAACCCATAAAAACTATGATATGAGAGAAGTTATTAGCGAACCTAAATGGTTCATAGTGGACCCATGAAAACTATAATTAGATGAAGTTATTGGTAGATACCAATAGGTTCTTAATGATCCCATGAAAACTATGAAACCGAACGGATAGTCCGTAAGCTTTTAACATGTTATTAGTCAGCCAGTGAAAACTAATTGGTTAATAGTGACCCTAGAAACTATAACCGAGACAGATAGTCAAATGAATGGAGTTGGGAAATCCAAAATATATATTGCATGGTTGCATATCATCGTGATATATTTTATTATGTTATGTCTTAACCATTTTGGATGCAGGTGCATAGTATATGGTTATTATAAACTGAGTTAGGATACTAATGAGGAGAAAACCCGTTCCGCTAAGCGGTGTGGTCTCACTAGATATCTACATGGTTCAAGTTGGTAGGTTAATATTCATACCTGGATTTTTTTCTGACTCAAAGTTTATGTTTTCCCCTTAAACTCTCGGGTGCTCAATTAATTATGGGTAGTTTGAGAGTTAAGGTTTTCAGGTTCTTCTTTAGACAAATAAGCTTCCGGAGACTTATAGGGGACAAGCTAGCTATTAGGATTTTTTTTTGTTTGATTCCGTTGTGTTTTGGTTGTAATTGCAAAGTTGTTTATTTGCCCATATTTAGACTCTGATGAACCAAGGGGGCATTCTCATATGTCGCTCTTGGCGTATTTTGTAATAATTATATTTTCTCTGAATGTGGTTCATGCATTGGGATTATGTAATGAATTTGAAATATGATTTGAAGTGAAATGAGAAACTTATTTTATGATTTAGAATTTTTTCCATATCCATGTATTTCTGTTATATCAATGTATCTAACATTACCGCATTTGGTCATCGAGAACTAAAAACTATGGATGACTACAACATTCATAGCCGTTAGTTTTGGGCCTCAAAATGAGGGATTTTACCAGTTGGTATCAGAGTATAGGTTTGTGTAAACTTAAAAAGAAATTTAAACCTAAAAGATTTTTCAAAACATAATCCAATTAATCATAAAATAAGATCGGGGTTCGGGTTAACGTTATAGTAACGTACTTGTAATTGTTACGTATATATATCCATAAGTACATACTCCCCTCTCTCTAAGACTCTTCTTCTGTGTCTTACTATGGCTCGTATGCAGATTTACGAGAAAAGAATATATGGAGGCAGGAAACGGAAGAGAAAATCTAGGTGGAGGAAGCACCACAACCAATGGAAATGCTCGACCCAATAGGAGAAACCAATGTCGATGGGAAAATGCTAATCAAAATGCAAATGCCAACGTAGGTGCCGGAAATCCGTCAGTAGATATGGGGATGATGTATCAATTCTTCGTCAATCTGATGCAAGCGGGAGAAGCTGCAGGAGTAGCTGGGGGTAATGCTGTTGGAGGAGCTAATCTCGTGGCCCCAGTTGGCAATAACTATGCTAAGCTAAGCAGGGATTATACCAGTCTTAGTGGGAAGCCCTTTTTGGGAATAGAGGATGCTATAGAAGTAGAGAAATAGCTTTTGCATTCTGAAAGGATCTTCCCTGACTTGGGATTAAACGATGAGTAGAAGAGGAGACTTTCCTCTAGATAGTTGAGGGAGCAGCGCTTTATTGGTGGAATAGTGTTACCGCTGGAATTCCCAAGGAAGAGTTGAATTGGGCAGAATTTCGAAGGAGATTCGAATAAAGGTTTTTGTCTGAAGTTGCTAAGTCAGTATTGCTTAGAAAGTTCATGGATCTAGTACAGGGTGAGATGTCGGTGATTGAGTATGCTACGAAGTTTGATGAGCTATCCAAATACGGATATGCTACCATTTACACCTTCATTAAAAGGAATGAGAAGTTTATTTGAGGGTTAAAACCCGAGATTGCTAAGGCGACAATGCCACATCTCCGTGATCCAAGTACTGGTTTTGTGGAGATGGCAATCAGGAATGAAATGATGCTTTCTACTTATGGGAAGGAGAAGTAAGTTGAAACCCAAGGTTTTCAGGGTAAGAAGAGGAAGTTCTTCAAGAAGAAGGGAACCCAGAAGGGAGAAGCTGCCAAGAAGGCGAAGGCTAATCTAGTTTGATTTAAGTGTGATAAGAAGGGACATTATGCTCATGAATGTTAAACTGGAAAAGGGAAGAAGGCTGTAGACAAGAAAGGGATGAAGTGCTTTGACTGTGACCAGATTGGGCATTACAAGAATCAGTGTCCAGAATCGATCAGGGCAGACAGGGGAAAGGTCTTTGCCGTTGGACCATCGTCTGCTAGGCATTAGGGAGCGAGATGAAGGAATTGAAGGTGCAGCTAGTGGATTTAGAAGGGAAGAATTTCATTAGACCAAGTAGTTCGCCTTGGAGAGCGGCACTGTAACAACCCGCATATTTTACGATTGTATATTTAAATATTTTATTTAAATATAGCGTCGTTAATTGGATTTTAGTCCGAAAACCTACTTTTTGCAAATAGTCGAATTGGGACTCGAGACCACTTCCATTGAGTTCAAAATGCCGTTTGCGACCTTTTTGAGTATAAGCTTCGATATGTTTGGAGTTAGTAGAATTTTGCTACTTTTTCACTTTGGACTTTGGGTTTGGTTCAGCCCATTTGCCCAATTCTGGTTTCATTAACTCAAGCTCCACTCCCTCTCCTCTTCATTACTTCACTTTCATTTCCTAACACTTAAGCTTCATCAAAAATGGAGAGTGGAATGGGAAATTAAAACTCCAAGCCCTAGTTTATTTGCAAATCCTTCTTCTAACTCCAAATTCAAAGGGAAGCTATTGGTAAGCATCCTCTTCATCTTCTCCAACTCATTCTCCTTTCAATTTCAAAAATTCCCTAAACCTAATTTAGGAAATGTTTCTCTTTTAAGCTTAGATTCAAGCTTGTTGGGTTGGAATTGAAGAGTGATTGTCTTTGCCATTGCTCTATAGCTTCTTCTTCATTGATTTTGTGAAAAGGTGAGATTTTTATCTCACATCTATGACTATAACTATCTTTAATGTTAGGTATGAATTCCTAACACTATTTCATGTTCAATTGCTTTTGGTTTGAATTGATTTGGCGAACATTTCAATTTTTGGTGTTTTGAAGTCAAAACTTTGAAAATCCTTGCTTTGATTTGTGAACATGTTTTCGGTTGCGAATCGGAAAGCCTATAGGGCCGAATGGTCGAATTGGCAAAAGCCCCAAAGTCCATTGCTCGACCGGGTGCAAGTGTGAGAGTTTGCTCTCCCACTTGGCTGAAAAATAATTTCAGCTCGTCACCAGACGTCTGCAGGTAAGCTCAGACGTCTGGGGTCTGTTTCAGGAACTTCCCGAAACTTACTGCAGACGTCTAAGCATATACCCCAGACGTCTGGAGTATGTATTTCCAGAATTCCAATAGTTTTCTTATATATATTGTTTTGATTTCCAACCTTTATCGATTCGAGGTTATCTGATTTGTTGTTATCATTTATTATCTTCTCTGATGACTTCTTTTTCGGGATTTTTGTGGTTATCCATTTCGATGGATTCGGTATCGATTTATCTGGATTTGATTCACGTCTCCGTATGTGAATTTTTGATGGTTGATTGTTTCTACAACCATTTCTATGACTTGTCACTTTAAAAATACAAAGGTTTCTATACTAGTAGTAAATATTCATACTCTTTTACTAAAATGATTTCAACTCTATTTTTAATACAAAGTTCGTTTATAAAACCATTTTCTAATCTATTAGTATATACAAACCTTTACCTCATTCGTATGAGAAAATCTAATTAAACGGCTTAGCAAAACAAGTGGTATGAAACACTTGCGTTTACTTCGCCGGTTAATTTATGGACTTGTTCGATTGAAAATCTCGTGACAATTTTCGAGTGGAAATCTACAATTTGTTCGTAAATATTTGAGTTAAGCAAGTGGTTATGGGACATGAAGCTAAACTCTTATATTTACTAGCTTAGTGTGATCGACACTTCTTGATGATCGATGATGATCATTTTATGGTTTAGACTAGCAATGTGCGATGTCTCTTTGTCCGCACGGAGGATTGTACCTCATTTTATTGAGCTTCGTCTCATTTCCTTATGGGCTAGAGACCCATGTGCTTTTAATGTATTTCGATTCATTGGATGTACCGTTTGTACTACATCGATGTCTCGGCTTTTCGATTCATTGGACGTACGGTTTGTACTGCGTCGATGTTCCGAATTGTCTTCTGTTTCGATTCATTGGATGTACCGTTTGTACTACATCGATGTCTCGGCTTTTCGATTCATTGGACGTACCGTTTGTACTGCGTCGATGTTCCGAATTGTTTTGTGTTTCGATTCATTGGATGTACCGTTTGTACTACATCGATGTCTCGGCTTTTCGATTCATTGGACGTACCGTTTGTACTGCGTCGATGTTTCGAATTGTGTTGTGTTTCGATTCACTGGATGTACCATTTGTACTACATCGATGTCTCGGCTTTTCGATTCATTGGACGTACCGTTTGTACTGCGTCATTGTTCCGAATTGTTTGTGATACACGTGTTGGTGAGTTTTCATGCTCCCGCTTGGGATTGGCCATCCTTTTCTTGTGATTTCTGGATTTCTAATTATTGATTTCTAGGATTTATGTTTCACCACCTTTTTTAGTTGGCATTGATATGTATGTCATTTATTGTGGCTTGGTGAATTAAATTAAGAATATGACATTCTTTTTAATCTTTGAGAAGATTCTTGTGATATTGATTAATCTCTGGATTGATTTTCAATTAGATACTTATCACAGTATGGCTTTATGGTAATCATACGTTTTTGTCATATCTCTTATTAAATATCACTTTATCTGATATTTATAGCCAGACTGATCCGTTTATTATTTTCTTCTTATTAAATAATACTCGGGTCAGACTGAGATTTTACAGGTGCTTCCTCATGACTTCTTATCTGGGACTATCATCTGACTTTTGGCTAACTACTTTAGCATTGTAGTTTTTGGTTGTATACATTCGATATATTGACTCATTGATGTATACATATTCTGTTGTCTAGCACTTGTATCTTTTCTTTTGTGATATTGTGGATCTTAATTGACCACTACTCTAATGTACACTTTCATGTGTTATATTCATATCTATTTCCGCCTTTGTGATATGAATTGTCTGTGACTGATTTGTGTTATGTTTATTTCTATATTTGTTTCCGAAGATATATATAGCCACTGTGTGGTAGCTTTGAGTTTGTATTGGTACGTCGGATTTCCTCTTGAAATCAAATGCATGTTATACTATCTGACATATCGTTGCTCGCACAAAGCAATTACACGGATGGTCGCTCCTCAACAGCCTTATTCTTTGTGCTAGTTGATGGCATTACTTCGTAGTGCTCTTGGCTAGCGTGGGCATAAAGGTGGGGCGTCACAGGCACTGTGTTCATGAAGAAACCAGATGGGTCGTTAAGGATGTGTATCAACTATCGTAAGTTGAACGAGAAGACGATCAAGAATAAGTACCCTTTGCCGAGAATCGATGATTTATTTAATCAATTGTGTGGAGACAAAATATTTTCCCAATTGGATTTGGTGACAGGTTCCATCAGCTAAGAGCGGCAGAGGATAATATTCCGTTGACCGCATTTCATACTAGGTATGGTTCGTACGAATGGTTAGTAATGTCATTCGGGTTAACAAATGCACCAGCTTTCTTCGTGGAATTGATGAACCGGGTTTTCCAAGAGCACTTGGATAATTTCATATTGGTATTCATAGATGACATCCTAATATACTCTAAGGATGAATGTGAGCATGAAGTTCATCTTAGGGTAGTGCTTGTGACGCTGAGGCAGCATTAGCTAAAGGCGAAGTTTTCCAAGTGTCATTTCTGGAAGAAAGAGGTTAAATTTCTTGGTCACATGGTTTCAGAGAAGGGTTTGTCCGTTGATCCAGACAAGATCGAAGATGTTAACAATTGGAAAAGACCAGAGATGGTGACTGAGATCATAAGTTTTCTTGGACTTGTTGGCTATTACAGAAAATTCATTAAGGACTTCTCGCGGATAGCAGCACCTTTGACTAAGCTAACTAGGAAGGACGTGAAATTTATTTGGTCTGAAAAATGTGAGGAAGCATTCCTTAAGTTAAAGCATTTGTTGACCAACGCGCCTGTGTTAGTAGTACCAGACATAAAACAAGGATTAGTAGTGTATGCCGATGCATGTGGATCAGGATTAGGGGTTGTGTTAGTGCAAAAAGGTAAAGTCATTACCTACGCTTCAAGACAGCTTTGGCCGCATGAAGTGAGATTTCCTACTCATGATCTAGAGTTGGAGGCAGTGATCTTCGCATTGAAAATATGGAGACATTATCTCTTAGAGGAGAAATTTGAGCTGTACATAGATCATAAGTCCTTAAGATATTTATTTTCTCAAAAGGAATTGAATATGAGATAGTAAAGGTGGCTAGAGTTTTTAGCAGCTTATGATTTTGGTATGGAGTATACACCTGGAAAAGGAAATAAAGTAGCGGATGCTCTTAGGAAAAAACATCAGAATGTGGTGATAGTAATGTTAGCAAAGTGTAAGGACCTAGAGGCTTTGACTACGTGGAGTGTGCGGTTAAGATCGACTGCTAGATCTAGTCAGAGCACCGCCATGTTGTCCTATTTGGAAGTTCGATCGATATTGATCGAAAGGATTGCTTCGAAGTAGAAAGAGGATCCATTATTAGCCGAGAAGATTAAAGGCTTGATGTTAGATCGAAGATTGATGATCCAAAAGATTTCAGTCTTGACCAGAGTGGATGGTTGAGAAAGAAGAGATGGTTGTGTGTTCCAAATGTTGAGGACATAAGGAAAGAAGTTCTTAGGGAATGTCATCGATCCAAATTTTCAATTCAGCCTGGGTGAACCAAGATGGATCAAGATATGAAGAGGAGTTTCTACTAGAAAGGTATGAAGAAGGACGTTGGCTTATGGGTTAGGTAGCGTGTGAATTGTCAATAGGTGAAGGCCGAACATAAGAAGCCGAGTGGATTACTTCAACCTTTGGAGATACCAATTTGGAAATGGGATTTGATATCCATGGATTTTATAGATGGGTTGCCAAGCTCGAATCGAGGAAATGAAAGTATATGGGTCATAGTGGATAGGTTGACCAAGAGTGCCCATTTCATTCCATTAAGTCAACCGGGAGGACGCCTGTTTTAGCTAAAAACATTATGAAGAACATAGTTAGACCGCATGGAATTCCTAGTAGTATAGTGAGTGATAGAGATACTTTGTTTACTAGCGAGTTCTGGAAGAGTCTACAGGATGTGCTAGGTACCAAGCTCAAGATGAGTACTGTGTATCACCCTTAGATGGACGGGCAGACAGAGAGAGTCAATAAGGTACTCGAGGATTTATTGAGAGCTTGTGTGCTAGACTTTGGTGGATCTTGGAAAGATCACCTATGCTTAGTTGAGTTTTCCTATAATAATAGTTATTAGACTAGTATAGGAATGGCGCCTTTCGAAGCTTTGTATGGAAGGCCATGCAAATCACCAGCATGTTGGTTAGAAACTGGAGACAGATTAGTCTTAGGACCAGATCTGGTAAGAGAGGCAACGGAGAAGATTGAGTTGATCCGAGGTAGGATGAAGGAAGCTCAATCTAGACAGAAGAGTTATGCAGATAAGAGGCATAAGGATCTAGAGTTCTCAGTCGGAGATAGGGTTTTCATTAAAGTATCACCGATGAAAGGTGTAGTATGATTCAAAAAGTCAAGAAAACTGGCATCGAGATATGTTGGACCGTTCCCAGTCATAGAGAGGATCGGAAAGCTCGCATACAGAGTAGAGTTGCCGAGCAGTTTAGCACGTGTCCATAATGTGTTTCATGTGTCTCATCTTCGTAAGTATGTACATGGTCTAGAGACTACTATTCCTCCGACTACGTTGGAAGATTTAATAGTAGAACCGAATTTGACTTTTGTTAGACAACCAGTTTGGATTGTAGCGATAGATGAGAAGAGGTTAAGAAACAAGACAGTCAAGTTGATGAAAGTTCAGTGGAGCGACAACGAGAAGGACTGTACTTGGGAGACAGAAGACGTGATTAGAGATACTTATCCTAATCTGCTGTAGGTGTATGTTGTATACTTATTTTATACAGATTGTTTTCTAGTCATGTAGGCTAGTATGGTAGTTAGGAGATGTTACAGATGATTGCTATGTTTAGTATTTAGTTCTTACTGAATTTCGAGGACCAAGTTCTTTAAGGAGCGGAGCCTGTAACACCCCTAATTTTAAGTAACATTATTCAAGAGATTTAATTAGATTAATTAAATAGAATAATGGAGAGACTAGAATGACAAGGGGATTGAGATTTGAAAATTTAATAGAGGTTGTTCCTTAACTAAATGAAATCGTAAGAATGGTTTTATAAAATGGTTTTATAAATAAACTACACAAGAGAATAAGGCATGGGTATTATGGGAAACAGTCGTATACCATAATCCCATAACCCTAAACCCTTGCCTCATTCTCATTCATGTTTTTCACAAATAAAAACATAAACAAAGGAGCTTCAAGGCCGGCCATAACCCTAGGAGAAAACGAAGATCAAAATCAATTGGAAGTTAAGGATTCAAGCAAGGAAGAATTTAGCAAGATTAAATCTCAATTTCCTTATCCAAAACAAGGTGAATAATATTCTAAACCATCTCATATATATTTTAATGAACATGTTAATTTCGGGTTCAAGGTTTTAAAACCGTTTGGATGATTTGAATGATGATATGCTTTGGTTATGTGCCATGTTTGATTTAAACAAGTATGTTTGTAAAAAGGTTTGATTCGATTTTAAGAGTAAAATCGTGTAAAATGGGTTCGAATGCCATGAGGATTTAATATGTTATGAAAAACATTATTTTGGAGATGGGTTTAAACTTTCATAATAATCGAAGCTATGGATAATTTAATATGAATTTTCAATGAAAGAAATAGATAATTTGGGTTTAAAATTAATTTCGGAAATTATATAAAGTATTTTGGATCCGAAATTTATATATGTTGGAAAACATATTAAAAGTGCATTAAGATGATTTTTGAGGATTTTTCCTAAGTGATTTACTATGGAAATTAAATTAATTTAGTTTGAGGACTTAAATGTCTTAATTGTTTTGTTAAGGGAAAGGGCTTCTTTGTTAAAATATATTTTAGATAAAAATGGATGCATTCGACAGCCTTTTTAGAAAAAAGTTTTTGGTAAAGATTTGGCAACCAATCATATTTTGACAAATAAGGCAAGTTAGGTATAAAGGAATTTCTTTTAAAGGTATAAAAATCAGTTTTGTTTCGAATTCCAAACCCGCCACTTCCATTTGCTTGCTTCCGAAATCATCCCAGATTGCTTTCAAACCCATTCAAAACCAATACACATGATATCAAATAGTTGGTATATAGCGTATTGGCGAAAGGAGAAAGGGGATGGTGTCGAAAGCATGCTTTCGAAGGTGTTGATGCCATTTTAATAGCTTTTGAAGTAACCCACTTGCCTTTGTTTTTCTTTTGAAAGAGATGTCGCTTACTTTGCTTTTAAAAGATGCTTTCGAAAGGGTGGAAGTTACTTTTATATAGCTTTTGAAGGGATTGTCGCCTACTTTTGTTTTAAAAAGTAGGTTTCGATTGAGTTGCTGCATATTAAATTATAAAAAAGAGCTTTCGAAAGGGTAGTTTTGAACCTAGTTGAAACCTTGCTGCTGTCTTTATACCTTTCAAATTGGATAAAAGTCGCTTTTCTTTATAGCCTTATAACATTCGAAAGGGAAGCTTTTGTTTTATAAATACTGAAGCCACTTCCTAATGCTTTCGAAAGGGTCCATGTAGCCATTTATATTACAGGTTTGGAAGGCAATGTTTTTGAAAGGTTGTTTCAAAGCTATCCTTTTCCCTAATTATTTTGCTTAAAGGTCAATGCTTTCAAAGGGGTTCTTGTAGCCACTTTTATTAATGCTTTCGAATGGATGGTTTCAAAGCCATCTGTTCCCTAAATTCGTTTACTTGAAGATTAATGTTTTCGAAAGGGTTACTTTCGCTTGTGTTCACTTTGACCTAGAAGTTATATTTAAGAGGTTTTGAAAGATGAGCTTTAATACTTTCGAAAGGAACGTTTTAATGTTTTCAAAAGAAAGGTGTTGATGCTTTCGAAAGAGATGTTTTCAGTGTTTCGAAAGGCATATATTTAAGTGTTTTGAAAAGAAAGTTTGAATACTTTCGAAGGATATATTTTAATGGTTTCAAAAGATAAGGCCTAAGGTTTTGAAAGCCTTAGTTTTCAAACAAGAAACCCAATCTCAATTTTTAAAATAGAACCCATGGCAATATAAATGAGTTTTGAAATGACATCTAACTTTGGTGTTTTTGAAGAAGCTTTCCTTTCTAAAGATAATAGGTTAAAGGTGTTAACCATGTTTCATTTAGAAAATGATAAAAGGAAATATTGTATTTAATCATGTATGATCGTTATCATGTGTGTTTCTTTTGTATACATATTCACTTTATAACCAACCCATAACTGCAATTTGGGGTATTAAGGGCAGAATAACCAGCTAGGTTGACCCACTAGTGAATATACATTGAGTTAACTCCTATGTAAGTAGATTGCATCCAGGAGGTCAGGTAGACCAAAATGTAGGATGCCCAAAGGCTGATCAAAGAGTTGTTGGTTTAGATAGGTTCATAGTAAACCCATGAAAACAATGTTTGGAAATTGTTATTGGCAGGGGCTAATAGGTTCTTAGTGATCCCATGAAAATTATTTCCGGATTAAGTTATTGGCAGAGATCAATAGGTTCATAGTCAACCCATAAAAACTATGATATGAGGGAAGTTATTGGAGAACATAAAAGGTTCATAGTGAACCCATGAAAACTATAATTAGATGAAGTTATTGGTAAATACCAATAGGTTTTTAGTGATCCCAAGAAAACTATGAAACCGGACAGATAGTCCGTAAGCTTTTTACATGTTATTAGTCAGCCCGTGAAAACTAATAGGTTAATAGTAACCCTACAAACTATAACTGAGACAGATAGTCAAATGAATGAGGTTGGGAAATCCAAAATATATATTGCATGGTTGCATATCATCATGATATATTTTATTATGTTATGTCTTAACCATTGTGGATGTAGGTGCACAGTATATGGTTATTATAACTGAGTTAGGATACTAGTGAGGGGAAAACCATTCAGCTAAGTGGCGTGGTCCCACTAGATATCTATATGGTTTGAGATGGTAGGTTACTATTCATACCAGGATTTTTTTCTGACTCGAGGTTTATGTTTTCCCCTTAAACTCTCGGGTGCTCAATTAATTTTGAGTAGTTTGAAAGTTAAGGTTTTCAGGTTCTCCTTTAGACGAATAAGCTTTTGAAGACGTGCAGGTGTAAGCTGGCTATTAGGAGTTCTTTTTTGTTTAATTCCACTGTGTTTTGGTTGTAATGGCAAAGTTGTTTATTTGACCATATTTAGACTCTGATCAACCAAGGGAGCATCTTCATATGTCGCACTTAGCGTAATTTGTAATAAATATATTTTCTTTAAACGTGATTCACGCACTGGGGTTATGTAATGAATTTGAAATATGATTTGAAGTGGAATGAGAAACTTATTTTGTGATTTAGAATTTTTTTTCTGTATCCATGAGTTTCTGTTATATCAATGTATCTAACGTTACCGCATTTGGTCACCGAGAATTAATAACTATGGATGAAAGCAGCATCCGTAGCCATTAGTTTTGGGCCTCCAAATGGGGGATGTTACAACATCGCTATTTTAGGTCATTGATGTGCAGGTGGTATGGGGCGGTCATCACATTTGGTATTAGAGCTTTGGTTACGAGTTAATCGAAGCAAGTCGAGAGTATACGCTAAAGGAAGGAGCGTACTTGTTATTGAAGATATTATGCACTTGAGTACCATTACAGCTTCCCTTGGAATGAGGCTAATCATTCTTATTACAGATACGAATGAATCAGAAAACAAGGAATGTTGCTAGGAATAATTCCACTTCAGGAGTGGAAGAGGGAGAGGGTTCAGAAGCTGCTACACCCGCTTTTCATGCCATGTTCGATGCAATGGTGGCTTCGCTGGTGAGGAGAGCCCAAACTACTCCTGGTGTGGCTTTAGGTGGTGGTGCTCCTTTGCAAGTTCCTAGGATTGACTTCGCCAAGCTTTGCAAGGATTATTCCACTCTTGGAGGGAAGCCATTCTTAGGAACAAACTCAGCTATTGAAGTGCAAGATTGGATAGGTACTTGTGAACGCATTTTCAAGGATATAGATGTGGAAGATGCTATGAAGAGGAAGCCTGCTTCAAGGCAGCTACAGGGCCGAGCAATGAATTGGTGGAATGTTGTTACCATTGCTACTCCAGAGGATCATATTTCTTGGGATCAGTTTAAGGATAGATTTGAGGAGGAGTTCATTCCTACAGCTCAGAAGGCATGTTTAAGTAATTTGCTGAGTTAAAGTAAGGGGAGATGTCGGTTTATGAGTACGTGGTAGAATTTGATGCTTTGTCGAAGTATGGGATGTCTTTTATTGAGACACCTTTGAAGAGGAATGAGAAGTTTATCACTGGATTGGACGACCACTTGGGAGAGAGTTGGTGGACCACATTGAAGTGTCTTTTGAGAAACTTGTGGAGAAAGCCCTTAGACATGAGTGTTTGTACCCGAAGAATAAGACTGTTATTGTTGCTATTGCTGAGAAAGGGAACCAAAAACGCAGCAAGGCGGTGGTGGTAAGAAGAAGTGGAATGGAAAAAGGAAGCAACAACAATAAGGAAAAGGGGTCAGAAAAAGAATAAGAGTGAAATTATTCGCCATGGTTGCAAGAAGAAGGGCCGCTATATTAAGGAATGCAAGGCTGTTAAGAGTGTTATAACTATGATAACCAGGGCATATCAAGAAGGATTGTCCGAAACCGTCTAAAGATAAGCAGATTGTGAAGGCAAATGCTTTGGATGTAGTCTCGACTTCATCTTGTGCTCCTACTGTTAAGGATAAGGGGAAAGGATTTGTAGTGCAAGGTATGCATTCCACCAGAGATGTTTCTGTTAGAGTTCTTTTTTATACTGGAGCTTCGCATTCTTTCATTTGTGGTGATTTGGTATGCAGACTAGATTTGGAACCAAGATAGTAGACCGACCTTTGATTGTGAAGAACCCTGTTGGAGGATCTACTAGTCTTTGTACTATTTGTCGTGGCTTAGTGTTATCGAGTCATGGATGTTCTTTTGCTTATGATTGCTTTTTTCTTAATTTTGCTGGGTTCAAGGATTATTTGGGAATGGACTGGCTTAAGAGGTATGCGGCTGTTGTGGATTGCGAGAAGCTAGAGGTGACAATTGAGAATGTGGAAGGGCGAACGGTAGTGATATGCTACTTACTAGAGGATGGGGTATTGGTTAGCTTTCTAAATTCGCTTGAGATTCCACAGGAAGGATTGTCATCTGTGCCTATCGCTAGAGAGTTCCCAGATTTCTTCGAGGAAGTGATAGGATTGCCGTCGCATAGAGAGATCGAGTTTCAGATCGACTTAGTGGATGGAGCCAGACCCATAGTGATGCCTTTGAGGCTTATGGCACCTAGAGAGTAGATAGAGTTAGAGCTGCAAGTGGATGATCTAGTAAAAAAAGGATTCATTCGGAGAAGCATATCCGATTGGGCACACCTGTTGTATTCGCGACTAATGCAGATGGTTCTTTGAGGTGTGGATTATTGTAAGCTGAACAAGGTTACGAAGAAGAATAAGTATCCGCTTCCATGAATTGATGACTTGTTTGATCAGCTTCATGGTGCAAAGGTGTTTTCTCATATGGATTTGGCAACGGGATTTCACCAGTTAAGAGTGGCTAAAGAAGGTGTGCCTATTACTGCATTTCGAACACCATCGGGTTTCTACGAGTGGTTGGTGATGCCTTTTGGGTTGACCAATGCTCCGACATACTTTATGGATTTTATGAATAGAGCCTTTAGAGATCAGTTGAACAAGTTTGTGCTTGTGTTCGTGAATTTACTCCAGAACTAAGGAAGAGCACAAGACGCACTTGAGGATTGTGCTTGAGATTTTAAGAAAATACAAGTTGAGAGATAAGTTCTCTAAGTGTCACTTCTGGAAGGAAGAAGTGAGATTCTTGGGTCATGTCGTGTCAGGACAAGGAATAGCAGTGGATTTCGCAAAGGTGGCAGCGATCCAAGATTGGAACCAGCCCAAGAATGCTATAGATGTGAGAAGTTTCCTAGGATTGGTAGGATATTACAGGCGTTTCATAAAGGACTTCTCAAAAATTGCAGCACCATTAACCAACTTGACCAAGAAGAATCAAACTTTTATTTGGGATGCTAGATGTGAGCATGCATTTGTGGTTCTGAAGGAGAGATTGATGAGTGCACCTGTATTGGTTATTCCAGGTGGGAATGAAGAGCACAGATGCTTGTGGTACTAGTCTTGGAGCTGTGTTGATGCAAAAAGGGAGAGTTATCGCTTATGCTAGTCGTCAGTTGAAACCTCATGAAAGGAATTATCCAACCCATGATTTGGAGTTGACGACGATTGTATTTGCTTTGAAGATGTAGAGGCACTATTTTTTGGGAGAAAGATTTGAGCTATTCATGGACCATAAATCCTTGAAGTATCTTTTCTTTTAGAAGGATCTTAATCTTCGACGGCAACAGCGATTAGAGTTTTTGGTCTCTTATGAGTTTGATATTTCCTACACTCTAGGGAAAGGTAATGTAGTGGCAGATGCACTAAGTAGAAGACATGCTGGATTAGGAACTATGTTTTTTGAATGGAAGCATATGGAGTATATAGCTAGATTTGATTTCAAGCCACATTGTGAGCTCGAGCCTGAGATGTTGGCAAATCTATCGATCAGCTCTGCTCTTATAGAAAGGATTGGTACTAGTTAGAAGCAAGATTCTAAGCTAGTAGAGATCATGGCAAAGATTGAGATGGGAGTGGAATTAGAAGATTTGAGGCAGTACGAGATTGACCGAGATGGTTGGCTTCGTAAGGATAAGAGACTGGTTGTTCCAGATGTTGATGGATTACGAGACGAAGTACTAAGGAAATGCTATCATTCCAGATTGATCATTCATCCTGGTGGTAACAATATGCATAGAGACATGAATATGACTTACTGCTGGGAAGGTATGAAGATGGATGATGGAAAATTCATCTTGAAGTGTTTGAATTGCCAGTTAGTGAAGGCTGAGCAGAAGAAGCCTAGTGGATTGCTACAACCACTAGATATTCCCGAATAAAAATGGAAACATATATCTATGGATTGCCACGAACTAGATTAGAATATGATAGTATTTGGGTAGTGGTAGATCGACTGACTAAGAGTGCAAGATTCATACCTATCAAGTCTAATAGAACATTATTCAATTTGGAAAAATTGTATGTTAAGTGGATTGTTTGATTCCATGATGTGCCGAAGGGTACTATAAGCGATAGAGACCCATTATTTACCAGTGGATTCTGGAAGAGCTTACAAGAGATTTTGGGAACTAAGCTGCACTTGAGCACAACTTATCATCCACGGACGGATGGCCAGACCGAGAGAGTGAATCGGATTGTGGAAGATCTTCTTCGAGCTTGTATTATAGATTTTGGAGTATCTTGGGAAGATCATTTGCATTTGGTAGGGTTTGCATATAACAATAGTTATCAGTCAAGTATTGGCATGGCACCATATGAAGCATTATATGGAGGACCTTGTAATTTGCCTTCATGTTGGTGGGAAGCAGGTGAGAGACCGATACTTGGGCCCGAAATGATTAGAGAGACGTCATGGAAAATAGAGATCATTCGGTAACGAATAAGGATTGCTCAAGACCGTCAGAAGAGTTACGCAGATAAGAGAAGAAGAGATTTGGAATTCTTAGTTGGAGACATGGTATTTGTTAGGATTTCTCCATTGAAGAATGTTATTCGGTTTGGTAGGAAGGGAAAGTTAGCACCCAGATTGTTGGACCATTTCCAATTATTGAGAGAATTGGGAAGTTGGCTTACAGAGTGGACCTACCCCCGAAGATAGCGGGTGTGCACTATGTTTTTCATAGCTCCTATCTACGGAAATTTGTGCATGACTCGGGTATCATGGTAGTACGGGATTAGTCGGAAGAAATAGAGGTTTAGCCAGAAGTTTCAAGACCTCTTAAGCCGCTTTGAATCATTGGGAATGAGACGAAACAGCTTAGGAGGAAGGTAGTTAAGATGCAATGGAGTGAGGATGAAAGCGATTGTACATGGGAGACTAAAGAAAGTATGAGGATGGCCTATCCATAACTTTTCGAGTGGTAAGACCCATATGTCGTATCTAGTTGCACCATTGTATTTTATACTATTAGAATTTTGCATTCTAGAATATGTTTTGTTTGTTGTTGTTGATTTAACTATTTAGTTGGATTGTTAAGTGCTTACTAGTGACTGGTAGGCGTGCGAGATAACCTTGGTTGCTTATGTTTGTTTAGGTATTTCGAGGGCGAAATTCCTAAAGGGGGGAGAATGTAACGACTCGTAATTGAAGGATCGTAAAAAATTTTATTCAATTCATTTTAGTCATATGATTATAATATTTTTGGATATGGTTTTTAGCGATGTTTTACACATCTATGAAATTTCCTGAATTTCTATGTGACCATTTTGCCACTGGAGATTTTATTTCGAGTATAACTTTTGATAGAAGCCGAATTAGATGCTCTAACATGTTTCATTGCTTCGGGATGGTGGTTTCCCATTCCGTAGAGTAGTCATATTGGAAAATTGGATAAGTGGTTAGGAAGTTATGGCAGTTTTAAGTTTTAAAATCTATTGGCTGGAAATAGAAGGGGATTAATGGGCCGAATTAGCAAGCCCATTAGTCTAATCAGGTTTGGCTATGAATAGGAGGTGAGAGAGATCATTCTAAAGTTAATCTCTCATTTCAAATCAGCCGCAAACCCTAACTCCTCTCTAATTCTCCATTCATCTCATTGGATTTCATCTCAAATCGTCTCTAATTGTAAATTAGTGGCTAGATCTTCAACTAGGAGCTTGATCTCGTCATTTTTGTTGCATCTTCATCCGATTTCTCGCTGTCCGGATCATATCTTAATCATATTTCATAGGTTTAGTAGATTTTGTGAGTGGTTATGATCTCTCACTAGTCTATGATGGATTATATGTGTAATTAAGTGATTGTAGGTTAGAATTATCAAACTAAATTAATTAGACTTAGGTAATTTCAGATTTAAAAACCCTAGATTAACCTAATTAAACATGTACATGGGATTAGATCATTGGCTAGTGTCTATGCTAGAATTGTGATGGTAGATTGGATCAGATGATTTTTATGTTCATATTGGATGTAATTGGATGATTTACTATGTTTGATTCACTGTTGTGTTTAGATTGCTTGCTATGCTTGATTCGTTTGCTAGCGTTGTGCGTGTTTTAGGACTTAGATTGGTGACTGGAGCATATCGGGAGCAAAGTTCGTCAGAATTACACGAAACTTGGAGGATAGGCTCTGGAGCACGTCAGGAGGAAGTCCTGTAAATTGCACCATAATTGGAGTTAAGTCTTTGGATCGGCACCGATCTGATTGGATCGGATCGACACCGATCTAAATTTTGAGCTCCAATTAAGGAGAGACTCATAGGGGGGAATTGAGCATGGGTTCTAGAGTGGCTCTATGAAGTTGGATCGGAGGATAGGCCAAGTGTTGAAGATTGGATGGATCATCTTCATTTGGATCGGCTATGGTGCATAGAAGAGAAGACCTGAAGGCTAAGAGAGATGGCTAAGTGTCTATAGCATCTAGAGGAGTGCACTAGAGGCTGGAAGAGAAATGGAGTCCAAAATGTTAAGTGTTTGGATCGACACCGATCCAATTGGATCGGTGCCGATCTAAATTATTGGCTCTGTTAGATGTGAGATCCGGGGTGGAGACTCTGGGGTTGTAGCGGATCATGCTGGAAGTTGTGGCTCACTAATTGCTTTTTCGGTTTAGAATTTATAGCATGATGAAGTTTCGGCTCTTCGGTCGGGGGCTCGGATAAGGAGTAGGATCGAAGGCGTTGATAGACAGCTCGGGATGGAACGAGGCTATCGTATAATGGACTGGATTAAGTGGCAGGATTCGTGCCTGAAAATGGATTAAAGTTGTGAAAGCTTTGAAGATTTGGGAGTGCCAAGGAATCGTTGATGACTCGGAATATTCTGGTTGTGTTCAAGTAGGGATACTATATGCGGGGGCAACCAAGGCTGGTAGTGCCAGTCTTGTATCCTGGACCGCTTTGAGAGGGTCTAGTGTCAGAAGGTACGGAGGTACTGTTGGAGACTACCGTGGGGGGTTTCGGACCTAAAAGTACAAGGGAACAGAATCGAGAACCAGGATTTCCATTAGTCTTTGGAAAGCGGGGACGGGGCCATATGAGTTATCATATATTCAAGGCTTTAAAAGACGATAACTAGATTTGGGTTAATGATTGCTATAGTTGTTATGGTTATTATGCTTGCTATTTCTCTTGGGTAGGCTATCATCTGTAGGAATACCAGAGAAGGGATTGGGAATAAGGTCAATGGAGGAGGCTGCTTAGATTCTTCTATCATGTTCTGTTATAGTATCTTATTGTCGTTCATTTGAGTAGCATATTATATCTTTTTATTATGTGCTAACTCTTTGGTTGCAGGGACAGGCCAGGTATGGTTTTTGTACCTGTCCAGTACCATATTTTCCAGTATAGCTTTTGATAGTCATTACCACTCACACCAAACTATTGTCTGACCCGAGGTTATATGTTTCCTCTTATCGTCTTGGGTACTCTTAAATGAGTAGACTAGATGATAGGTTTGGATTCACAGCTGTTGTACGAAGATGAGCTTGGAGAAGGTATGACATATTACTCTGTATTTGTTGATATTCCATTGTCTGTTCTATGTACTCTGAGAGGATTATTGTGAGGAATGTTGTATTTAGTTTATATGACATTTGTATCCATAACACATGATTTAGTGGAGATGTTACATTCATTTGTTATGGCACACTATATTCTGCTGTATATTTTATGTATTATATTTTATCAATGCGCTGTGAGATATGCAACAGGTTTTCTGCTTTAAATTTCAACCCTTGATGATTGTCTCATATCAGCCTGGCACGTTTACCGCGCTCTTTTAGGTCATTGATGTGTGGGTGGTATGGGCCAGTCGTCACATGCACTGGAGCGCCATCACCTACTTGACCATGAGCTCCTTCTTGTGCATTCTACATCATGTTCATCGTCATAGTATTGAACATCATCTACGTATCCGAGTTCGTAGTTGCCATGACGTTCGATCCAATCTCGACCCCTGATGTGGAGTTCTTAGTTGTGTTCCTCGTATGCCTGCTCATTCTTACAATATGTAATAAGAATGATCAGTCTCTCATAGTAAAATACTAGCATAGTGATACCCGTGTGTGCAATGCGACATACTACTATATATATAATTTTGAAAATCAAAACATATAACAAGTATGCTCTCTCGTGTATCACTTGATCCATTATAAGGTGATAGCACCTTTCTTATCTCTAATGGATCCTAGTATCAACTTAGGTCATACCTCAACTTCAGCTCTCATACCAAATGTAACAACCACCCAACACCTTTGGTACCCAAATACGGTAAATAAATCACTGCATTGGTGCTCTGTTAATATAAGATGGCAGTCAAAGGTAAAGTAATAGCTACCCAAAACAAAAAATTTCATATATCTCACAACACATAGGACAAAATATAATAACTAACATAGATAAAAAACTAGTGGCATAGCAATATAACTAAATGAACCAAAATAAATCAGAGTGCATCAGTCCATCACGGTTATAAAAAACAAGTGGAAATAGAGTTTATAGATCTGAATAATAAACCCCTAAATAGAAAACTGTCTCTAATAGATAAATAGTAATGGTAATAGCTCCACAGTACAGCATAATAGAGTATAGCGATAATAGCTCCAAAAATAGATATACGAAAGCATTAGCCACCTTCTCGTCCTTCGTACATCTCCATGTGTTATCTCATATATTTTATCTCTAATCTACTCAAGCCTAATCACATATCGTCTATATATCCATAACCAAGTCCTAACTTCATAAACTCAACCACTTAATCCTAATTTCATATAATACAAAATCTAATACTAGTTTAACCCTAAATCAAATATCATTTACCTTATTTAATTCTATAATCACATCTATATTAATTTCCAAACTCTAATTTATCTGATTCTTACATCTATTTATGCTAAGTAGCAATCAAATAATGCACTACTTTCATGTAAGTAGTATATGGTCAATAATGATTCCCACTTACCGCTTCACACCGCTAAGCCTTATAAATCACCAAATTGACCTCCAATCCCTCACTATCCAAAATTGTTGTTATTTGAAATTCCTTGATTCCATAAACAATGGGTATCTTCTTGCAGCTCTCTACACGCTCATCTATTTGATATATAAATGTCTAGGGTTTAATTTAGATTTGAAAGAGGAAGATGATATCAGAGAGATGAAGGAAGAAGGATAAGGTGCAACATAAAAGTACCCTCAATGAGAAATGAATTCAAACTTCTTTGTGACATGTTATAAAACTTCATGAACTGCCACTTGAGTCTAATAGGATTAGGTCATTAAATACTCGTATCTCTTTCATACGGACTCCGATCCGGACAAACCGATATACCATTCTGACCAAAAAAAACTAACTCCACAAAATCAATACGGTTACAAGTGATGGGTCCCTGGGATCTACAAATTAATTGCATCCAATGCTATTAAGAATTTGTAACAATATCAATTTTGTCTACTGAGTGACTGAAATATAAAAAAACACGGAAACTTCCTTCTTTTATTGTATTAATAAAATACCTAGTGCCAAGGTTCTAGACAGGGTGGTAAATTCTCAGAAATAACACTCACAAATTTTGAAATAATAACTAGAATATGAATCACAATTTTCTCATTCCCAGACTCTACTACAGTGCTAAGAGGTTGAAAATTTAAAGATGACTCATTTTCATCTAGAAGGCTAATCCTGTTAATAATGACTTCTAAAAGGGAGAGCCAATCAGGAGGAAAATATTCATTCTGGAAAAGCACAAGACCAAGGAAAAGTTAAATCATGGATACAACTCTACAAAAGCACAAGACTGGAACATACTTTGAGTGAGTTATATAAGAGACAATGACATTCTTACTTCAAGATGTTCAGAAATAGCTTCTGCAGCAAAAGCTCGAACTGGATAGCATTTCCAATCTTTCATATCCAGCATGATTAATGCTTTTATTAAGGAACCAAAAATTTGAGCACTTAAATCGTATAAAAAGTATAAGCAATAATTAGTAACTTTGTACAAAAAATAACATGAATTATCAAACCTTGGGTAATAGAAGATTTTAGGAAACACTAGGAAACGCTGTTCAGCAATTCCCATTTGGAATCTTCATGAAATCGTGCTTCGAACATGATGGGAACTTGACAGAAACTTCGGATTTAATAGGAACGGTAAGAAATGCTCGGGTTCTGGAAGTTCATTACACATGGGGTCGAATGAATGAAAGGCCACCATTGCTGTCAAAAAATAAGGCACCGCCTACTATTTTTTTCATGACTATATATAACTATCATAATAGGATGCCTTCATCAAGTCAGTACACTTGAGTTCATTAAATCAGCATACAAGAGTTCTAGCCGCTATCATTCTCACCAACCAACAAATACATAGACTCAGATCTGAACCACTCAAGTGCATTGCGACTCCAACGACGACCATCTCATTCAGAATAGCGAAAGCAATGAAACCAACAAAAACATTCAAGCGCATGGATCTCGAGCCATCATCTAAGAAAAATAGAGGCAGAACTCGATGCAACCATAAAATGCGAGGCAAGCGGAGAACACCAAGCATAATAATTTTGGCAAAGAAGCAGTATTGATAATCCTAGGAAGTGATGTTACTTGACCGATTTGGGATTTTGAGCAGAGCGATTTGAGATTTTAAGCACAGTGATTTAGGATTCTAAGCAGAATGATTTGGGGTTCAAGATTGATTGAAAAATTAGAGAGTTAGGCAGTAGCGGGAAAGTATTTACAATTGAAAAGTTAGGCTTAATCGAAAAATTAGAGAGTTAGGCGGCCCATGAAAATTGAGTAGCAGGAAAGTATTTTGGGAAAGCAAATAACTATGTGTTTGCTTCGGTTGTAAATAAGGACCGAAGAAAATTACAATTTGTGTTTTCTAATTCTTTGCATGTACCAATTGCTTCGGTTGTTAAGGGGGACCGAAGCAAACAGTATTATTTGTATTGGTTGTTAACACGGCCGAAGCAAATGAGGTAAGGCAATAGGCATATTATGTATTAGTGGAGACAGTCTGTCATTTGACTTTGTTTATCAGTTGTATGTACTCTATTACTTTTTTTGTACAATTGTATGAACCTCTGCACTCTGATTTTGTGGCTATTTAGTTATTATTATCTCGCTTGCTTTGTACCTGTGATGATTATTATATTTTATTCGATGTGCTGTGAGATATACGAAAGGTTATGTAATTGTTTTATTTACTTTACAACCCAAACTGTTATCCTATATCGGTCGGGCACCATTACAGCGCACTATATAGTTTTGATTAGGCGCGGGAGGTCTAGGCGGTCGTCACAACCTCGCTTTCACTCCATTGTACCTTCGACTTTACAGTCTTCCTTGTATGTTGCTTTATACTCTGCTCAACTATATGAATAGGCTTTCGAAGTCTTGATGCTTCATGTTTAATTTCAATATCATACAGTTGATCCGGTGTAACGGTAACGTTTGAGTCATGCATGGACTTCCTAAGATAAGAGATATAGAATACATTATGCACACTCGCTATCTTCTAAGGTAAGGCGACCTTATATGCTAGGGTTCCATCCCTCTCAAGTATCGAGAAAAAAACCTAAATATCTTGGTGCCAACTTGCCCTTGTTTTCAAGTCAAACTATAATCTTTAATGGAGAAATATGTATAAACACCATATCACCAACATAGAACTCATGATCATGATGTCTCATATGACCATATCCCTTCTATCTATCTTGAGCAACTTTCATTCATTGTCGAACGATCTTAGTCTTCTCCAAAGTCTCTCTTATCATATTTGGCCCTAGCATTAGTCTCTCACCCGATTCCTACCAACATGAAGGTGTGTTGCATGGTTGACTATAGATTGCCTCAAATGGTGTCATGCCAACTTGATCGATAACTATTGTCGTATGCGACTCAATCAAATGCAAATGACCGTCCCATGAGCCTCCAAAGTCAAGTATGCAAGCTCGTAAGAATCCTCCAATTTACAATTCGTTATCTTAGTTTTACCATCAAATCGTGACAAGCTATACTCAAATGCACCTATTTCCCAACACCTCTTGTAAGCTCTTCCAAAATACATTTGTGAGTAATGGGTCTCGATTGCTTACAATGCTCTTGGGCACACCATAGGATCGTGTTATCCACTTCACATACAACTCAGCTAGCTTCAATGTCGTCCTATTGGACTTTATGGGTATGACTCAAGCACTCTTCATCAATCTATCAACTATGACCCAAATTCTATCACACCATCCTCTAGTCCTTGGCAGTCCATTAACAAAATCCATCGATATATGTTCTTATTTCCACCAATGAACTTCAAGCGGTTGTAGCAAACTACTTGGTTTCTTCTGCTTAGCTTTGATTAACTGACAGTTTATACACTATGAAATTAATGTCCCAAGATCCTTCTTTATCCCTTCCCAACGTCCTTCTTTATCCCTTCCCAATAAAATCTCTGCTTAATATCTCGATAAATTTTATTACCTCTGGGATGTATAGTCACTCTCAAGTGAACGCACTCTTATAGCACACCATCGCTAAGTCCATCAATATCGGGCATAGAAAGTCTACCATCCCTGTAGAGCTAACCATCTCGGTCGAGTCTATACTGGTTCATCTCCTCAGACACTTCTCTAGCCTTTATCTTAGTAATAATCTCATCTAGTCTAGCATCACACCTTTGATTAGTACCAATCCACTCAATCGGAGTAGGTCTAATGGTCAAGCTTGCCAATACTTCTGTGTCTAACTCACATCTAGGTTGGAAATCATAACCAGCAATATACTCTAACTGCGTCAAATCTAGTAACATAGTTGCCAAGCTGATACATATGCTACTCAGAGCATTAACAACTTCATTTCCTTCACTAGGTGTATAGGAAACGCAAAGTCATCGGAGGCCAAAAGCTCTAACCATTGTTACCGATGAAGGTAAAGATCCTTCTGTGAGAAAAGTTACTTCAACGATTTGTGGTCCGTAAATAGCTCAAACCTCTCTCCTAATAAGTAATGGCTCTCCATCTTCAATATGATCATTATTATTGCTAACTCTAGACAGTGGGTGGGTATTTCTTCTCATACGGTTTCAGCTACCGGCTAGCATAAGCGATAACTTTATCTCTCTTCATCAATACTGCGTCTAATCTTGTACCATAAGAATCTACATATACTTTCAACCCCTCATTCCAACTTAGAAAAACCGATGCACTCTTCAACATCCCCTTCAGATACACGAACGCGTGCTCGCACCTCGCATCTCAAGCAAAAGTCTGATAATTCTTCGTCAATTTGGTCGACGATGCTGCTACCTACAAGAAGTCATTTATGAATCATTTATAATAACCCGCTATCCGAGGAAACTATTCACATCCATAGCGTTCTTAGGTCTTTCACAATCTTGGATTGATGCTACCTCAGGAGGATCCACTTCGATGCCCTGCTTTGAAACAACATAACCTAAGAATCACACTTCTCCCCTTTAAAAGTGACACTTCAAAAAGTATGCCTTCAATTTTTGCTTCCTTAACACCTCAAGCACAATCCTCATGTCTTGCTTATGTTCTTCTTCCATCCATGAGTAGACAATGGTATCATCGACCAACATATGCACAAACTTATTTATTGATCTCTAAAAACACGATTCATAAGGCCAACATAGTATGTCAGTGCATTGGTTAGTCCGAACTGCATAACCAACCACTTATAAAATGTTGATGGTGTACATAATGCAGTAATTGACACTCTCTCCTTTGCTACTCTCAGTTGATGGAACCTTGTCACCAAATCTAACTAAGAAAACACCTTCGTATCATGGAGCTAATCAAACAAGTCATCAATACATGAGAGTGGATACAATTTCTTCTTCGTCACTTTATTCATCTCACGGTAATCCATACAAAGTCTCAAAGCCATCTGCCTTACTGGCGAATATTATAGGTGCTCCTAACTTAGATATAACCTTACTCAATAAGTCATTCACTTGCACCTTTAGTTCCTTCTACTCTTTAGGTGCCTACGTCTCAATGGCATAACAACTAGCCTAACATCCTTCACTAAGTTGATACGAAATTCTATCTCTATATATGGTGGTATTCCGACCACCTCCTCGAATATGTTTGGATACTTCTAGCTACAAGTAATGATGACAGCTCATCATGTGGGTTCTCTAGCAAATATAAAGAGCTAACCATCACCTCATCATCTGATAGGCATCCTGACTCCAATCTACCCTAACATCTGTCTATATCATCGCCGATAACCTCTCACAATCCACCACAACTCCATATGGAGCCAGTCCATCCCTAATATAATAACAAACCCCACTAAACTAACTAGAAAACAATCAAAAGAAAACAAACATCCATGACTTCCTAAAACCACATCACGTGAAACCATACTCGAACTAGTTGAACCTCCCACATACTTTGACATAATAAAAGGCCTGCCTACTAAGGCAGGTTTTAACCTAGTTTATCTACCAGGTCACTGTAAATAAAAGAATGTGAAGCATCGATGTTAAATAGAACACGTACGTGTATATCATAAACAGAAAGCATACCTTGGATAGTGATGCGCTCCATTTATCGTTCACCTATAGAGCATTCGATGAAGTTGGAATAGCATTAAGAGCATATGCCTTCATCATACACTTCTCCTTTAACGGTTCAGAACAATTCTTCTGGATATGCCCAAACTTGTTATAGTTATGGCACCTATTTCCATCATTTTTGCGGTTCTCGATTAGATGGCCCTTCTCTCCACAACTTAAACAAGTGGGCTATTATGTATCCTTCTTTTGGCTATCTTTTCTTTGAACTTGCTTCTTGCCCTTGCTATTCCATTATCTTTTCCACCTCTGCCACCTTTTGGTTTGGACTCCTCCTTTGGAACAACATGCAGCCTTTGGCTTTGGGTATAGGCCTTCATGCTTCAAAGCCTTCTCAACAATCTTCTCAAAGCTCTCATCAATGTGACCTACTAGTTTTTCTCCTGGATAGTCATTCAGTCAAATTATAAACTTTTCTTTCTTCTTTAATATAGTGTCAATGAAGGACATTCTGTATTTTAACAATCTGTAGGACTCAACAACATATCATGAAATGGATTGGTCACCCTGTTTCGGATCAGCGTACCTCCTGAAAAACAATAACTTCTGAGTTATTAGTACGAACATTTTCTTAAATATTTCCTTGAACCAATCGCAAGTAAACTAATCCTTGGGAGTAGCAGCTATAAGGGACTTCCACTAACCCATGGCCTATGTAGGATCGATTTCACCCTAGAGGGGGATGAATAGGGTGATACTAATAATAATAAAAATTAATGCAGAAATATATATAATAATTGCACAGATTTATCCAGCTTCGGCAAAACCCTGCCTCATGCTGCCCCCAAGGTTTCTACTAGAAATTAAGTAGTCGGACGCTTACACATGTAAACTTGCGACACCCGCTAATGACTAATCTAACTCTACGCTCAAAACCCTACCACAACTCAGCCACTAAGTTGTGAATTCTCGAACTACACCACCATAGTTCGTAACCTAGTCACACGACTAGAAAATTACACAGTTTAAAAAAGAAAACTTCAAACTAAACAAAACAAAACAAAAACAAAACCCATTTGAATATATTAAGCCCAAATAAACAACGGCCCACTTAATTAATACAAAGCCGACTTCCCTTCTATTTTATTTCGTGAAATATCTTCGGCCGTGTTCTTGTTTTCCTCTTTCAAAATTAGGGCTTTGCAGTGTTGAAGTCGCCGCTTGTTCTTTTGGTTCGACTGAAATATGTGTTTGCTTTGGAATGCTTTGTCAATCGATTGCTGCTTTGTTCGACTTCGGCTGCTCCAATTTGTCGAGATCGAATGGTGCTTTGAATTGGTACATTTGTCCCCTTTTTCGATTTATAATTATACTCGACTTGATTCGAGTGTTGGATTGATGCTTGCTCTCTGATTTTTTTGCTTGAACTCAAATCACCAATTTGCCGATGATGTAACCGAGTTATATAGGGATGAAATCCCTAAATATATGTTTGTATAAATATGTTTGAATTCTTCTTAATTCTTGCATGGCCGTTCGATTTCGCTTGAATAATTATGATTGCACTGACTTGTTCAATAGTTGAATATTTTACTAATATGCTTTGCTTGGTCACCACGGCTTGCGTTTGATTTTAGAATCTGTGATGTTTGTTCATCACGCTCTTTCCATTTTCAAATATTTTTTACTTTTGTTGAATTTTTCATCTCGGCCTTGACTTGTTCATTGTAATTCAAATTTTTGTGAATTGCTTTGGTCAGTTCCTATGACTTCAGAATTTGAGATTATGATAATATTTTTGTTCTTTTTGAACTCTTATTCAAACTGCTGTTCATTTCCTTGACTTGCTTAATCCACTGTACACGTGACCATGTTTGAAGCTCTGTTGTATATTTTGTATTTCTGGTTTTGTTTACACATTTGAGCTGCTGTCTTGTGGTTTTCATGTGACGGTCTAGTGTAGTAATTTTGGAGTCTAGTTGAACTGGTGTGGTTCTTCTTGAGTATGTTGAACTGCTTGCTCGATCTGGTTGTCACTGTGCTAGTTTCTGGGTTGAGTGTATGATTTCTATGGCTGCTTTGTCCACTTCAGTGCTTGCATTCTGGCATGTGTATGTATATGAAAATATGCATACATGTGTATATGTGGAGTCTCTTCTATTGATTGCTTGTATACATGTCACTGCCTTGAGTCCAGACATTTCTGTGCACTTGAATATGTTGCTATTTGGCCAGAAATGTTGTAGTACACAGTGGTTCATCTGAAGTTCTTAATTACTTTTCTATATGTATATACATATATGTATATTGGTGTGCTTTCTTTTTTTGCTTCTGATAAGTGCACTTGTAACTAAAACTTTTTCACTACATACATGCATGCTTCATCGTTATATGTTCATTCTGTCTGGAGCTTTTGTACATTTGGTTCCACTGGCTTGTTGTCATGTGTGTAGCTTTGAGTATTCATTTGCACCTGACCATCTCATTTTTCTGAATGTAGCTAGAGTTTTAATGTGATGTCTCCATACATATATACATACATATATGTATGTATATATGTGTGTGATTGACTTGATTGCACTTTGGTATTGCAGTCTTGTTTGTTACTGCATATATGTATACATGTGTGCATACATGTATGTATGCATGTTGTTTCCCTCTAAGTTGCATTCACTTGTATGTTGGTTTTGTTAGGAACTGGAGATAGTGGTTTCGATGACAACAACCTTTGTAACTTATTTTATTATAACTTATACACTAACACTATTGTCTAGATATATATGAATGTTATTATGCAAGATATATATAAGGCAGGTACTGATTATTTAAGACTGTACAGTATAAAGATCAAGAATGAAGAAATCAAGTTTGAAGACTCATGAGTATCAAAATCAAGATTTCAAGATAAGTGTCAAGTTTTGTTAAAACTTCATAATAGCATGGAAATCTTCATTCCAAATTTCATTTGGGATGGAACCCATTTCTACCTTCTTAGTGGCTTACAAACCCACGACAAGTAGCTTACAAACCTATGACAAGTGGCTTACAAACCCACGAACATCCTGGTTTTGTACAAGTTCTCGAGTCCTGATGTGATGAAATATTCAGCAGCAAGAAGCTTGCAAAACTACTTCAAAATGGTTTTTCAAAATGATTTTCAAAACTGCTTTTCAAAATGTTTTAGCCTTAAAAATTATCTTTTCAAATGATTTTCAAAAAGAGTTTTTAGCCTTAAAATATTCTTTGTTTTTGTTTTTACATAAACTCTTGTTTTAAATTTTGTTTGTTTTTAAAACTATCTTCTGATTTTTAAATATTCTTTTATAATATATATACTTAAGACTTAAAATCAAATTTATATATACATTCTAAAAATATATTTTTCTACTCTTCTTTATTTTAAAACATAGGAAAATTAGTTTATTATAATCCAGAATCATTTCATCTTGTTTTCCTTTCAATACCATTTTCAAAACAAATTTTACATTGTTTTTAACTAAGGGATGTCGACATCATGGGATACCCCAAGTCGACAAGGTGGCCGTTAAATTCAAAAGTTTCTATTTTTGAAAGAAGTGTCTATTCGTTTAAATCACTTCACGAATGGTTATGACCGTTACTGGTCTATAAATAGCCTTCACAAACAAATTTTTTAACTAACTATTTTTTCTTATTTTCTTCACTCTTTCTTCTCCACAAAACCATATTCTAAAATTTTCATATTTTTAAGATCGTGCTGAAATTCTGCCGAATTCTCAAGTGAATCAAATTAGAATCTCATTCTTGTTTGATTCTCTGCCCTCTCTCGAAGATCAAAGTGCTATTCAGAGTTATAGGATCAATTTGTAATCAAAAGTTTATCGAGTCTCTCTATAAGGTGTGATTGTGTCTGGAAATCAATTGGGTGATCTTGTGTCCCGTAAATCAAGAGAGTTTTCCCCAAACTCGAAGATAATTGGTTACCTCAAGGCCTTTAGAAATTGAGGATTGTCATCTTGACATTGGTATAATAAAAATCTGTGCGAGGTGTTTGCCTTGGTGCAGGACTGGACGTAGGGTAACTCCGAACCAGTATAAAATCCGGTGTGTTATTTCGTTTTACTGCTTTTTATTTACTTTCTGCATCTGTGTTTGATTCTGTGATTGTTCTGTGATTAAGTTCTGCATTTGTTTATATCATAATTTTTAAATTAGTCCATATAAGTCTTTGAATCCACTAAACACTATCCCCCCCTCTAGTGTTAAATTATCCTTAAGATCCTTAATCCACACTCCCTTTCAGGTTTGTATTGTAAGTTGCATTCTCTGACTTGCTTTGGTTCACTGGAAATCTGGTTGTCATGTTGTACTGGCCTGCTGTGGACTTGAAGTTGTACATTAGAGTCTGGTCTGGTTTCTTGTTTGGTTTGAGTTTTGTTCCTCCTTGAATGCTTTGAATTGCTTCGAGTCAAATTGTTGCTTGCATATCCATATATACTTATATGTGTTTGTGAGCTTGGTTCTTGTTACATGTCTCCTCGAGTCTCTGTTTCATGTGGTCTGCACTTGATACTTTGAACATATGGTGGTCTGGGTTCATTGATGTGTTGAGCCTAATCGTGTACATTTGAGTCCGGCCATTGTATTAGACTTTTATTCATGTTCATTGACTCTCGTACTTGACCATTCTATTTTTGTTTTGTATTGCACTTGAGTTGAATCCACCATTTGGTTGGGTTTGACCTTATGCTCACCTGTCCCTGCAATTTTATCAAGTGTATACCGGTGTGAACGGTCTTGTGGCATGTATAGGGATACACTGTGCATGTCAGAAGTTGTTAATGTATGATGGATTAAAAATAAATGATGACGAACAACCCAAATAACTAAGGCAAATAACATTTTCAAAACACACACTTTAATTTGCACTGCAAACTATTTTCTTTTCCAATTTTACTGCGTTAGTGTTCATTTTGTAGATAGCTCAGATGTTGGATTTAGGCTGGAACAGAGTTGAAGATAAAAATATGAGTGTTGAGTGACTATGTAGTGAGATGTTAAATTGTAAATTGAAATTTGTGATGTAAATGAAATTGTATTGAAATTGGAAATGTATAAATGTAGTGAGAGCTCAAATTTGTACTATTTGAATTTGTAATAAAATATTTGTTTGAATAAAATATTTGTTTGAATTTGAATTCTGTGTTATTTATTTTATCCAACAAATATTTGTATAATTATGTGAAAAATAAAATAGTACAATAACAAATACATTTAAACGAATATATATATATATGTTTATTATCATCAAACAAAAATCATAGGCTATTGTATTCTACAGCCCATACCCCTTCCTTGAAGTTTTTTGGAAGTCATCTTCCTCTTCTACGCAACTTCCAACTCAAGATCATCAAAGATGCTTTCAGATGTATCCAACTAAACTTGGACTTCCATACCTAACTCCGTTCCTAGAAATGGTTTGCCTCTGAGACTAAAAAAATCTTCTTCAGCTTGGCCTTGTGTACTTACTCGACTAAAGGCTTCCACCTCTTTCAAATCACTTGGCAACTTTCCCACATGACATTTCTAACTATTTCTTAAGAGACATGGATAAAGGAGGCATTCGCTCAACATTATGTTATGGACCTCCACCCCTTCTCTAGTGAGCTTCAAGCATATTCTTCTCTTTTTTGAATGGAACCGGGATAGTATTTTGAGATGCGAAAGCCCTTGATGCTTGCACTGGAGCACATCACCCACTTGACCAAGTGCTCCTCCTTTGGCATTCTACATTATGTTCATCGTCGTAGTATTGAACATCGTCTACATATCGAGGTTTGTAGTTGCCCCAGCGCTCGATCTAGTCTCGACTCCAGATGTGGGGTTCCTAGTCGTGTTCCTCGTATGCCTGCTCATTTTTTCAATCTGTAATAAGAATGATTAGTCTCCCATAGTGGAATACTAGCATAGTGGTACTCGTGTGTGCAATGGGACATACTACTATATAAATACCATATAATTTTGAAAACCAAAATATATAACAAGTATGCTCTCTCATGTATCACTCGATCCATTCTAAGGTGATAGCTCATTCCATATCTCGGATGGATCCTAGCATCAACTTAGGTCATTCCTCAACTTCAACTCTAATACCAAATGTAATGACCACCCTACACCTCTGGTACCTAAATATGGTAAATATAGCCCTGCATCGGTACACTGTTGATGTAGTATGGCATTTAAGGGTAAAGTAATAGCAATCCAAAACAAAACATGTCTTATATCTCACAACGCATAGGACGAAATATAATAACTAACATAGATATAAAACTAGCGAGGTAGCAATATAACTAAATGAAAAAAATAAATCATAGTGCATGGATCCATCCAGTTATAAAAAACAATTGGAAATAGAGTTTATAGTTTTGAATAACAAACCCCCAAATAGAAAACTGTCTCTAATAGATAAGCGGTAATGGTAATAGCTCCACAGTACTGCATAATAGAATATAGAGATAATAGCTCAAAAAGTAGATATATGAAAGCATTAGCCACCTTCTCGTCCTCCGTACATCTCCATGTGCTATCTCATACATGTTATCTCTAATCAATACATTTAAGAGTACTAGAAATGATAAGAAGTAAAGCAAATAACCTCATGTCAAACATAAGTCTAGTATGTACAATCTATAATTTCAAAATTGATATAAAAGTCAATGTCATATGTGGGAACATATGGTATGAAGAATCATACCCGACTTGCCCCTGCATCTAAAGAGGTAGCACATAAAATTGATATATGCTAATCTATTATCATCATCATACGAGCATACTACTACTCAAAGCACGGTAATGGGTGTCTATATATTTAACATTAAAAATACCTACATTACGTGACATCCATAGCAAACCATAACAAATATAGCAATCATCAAACAATATCACATCACTCATTCAGGTGTGTTGGATATATGATAGCTCATATGACTGCGTTAACGATCAAAGACACCTCGACATCTTAGTTCCTTAGTACCTAAATCCATGCTATTTAGAAGGCTAGGAATATAAACCTACCAATCAAAAGGTCTAGAGCACACAGATCACAATCAACAATCCGAGATATGATAAAATCTAGGTGAGCTTCCTTACATACCCCTTCCTATGAGCACACATCGAAACTTCCAAGTTATCAATGATCCCTAAGCATACATCCCTATACTAGAACACTTCACAAGTTCACATCATCGAACTTCCCTTCTTAGACCATTGCTAGATATCATAAACACTGTCTACTTGAAGCATTCCATGCAAACAACTTACATCATCGAAGTTCAGATCATCTATGGCCATCCCGTAAAAATCATAAGGTTTATGCAAGTCATTCCCGAACCAAGCCTATCAAATCCCCATGTCATACTCGAAGTAGGTTTCTTCGCGTCATTCTCATCGTGGTTGAATCGATCGGTGGTGGCCATATCTCTTAAATTATATGCTATTTTGACTTGTGATCTATAATGCACACTTTCCAACACATGCTCTCTAACATATCCAAAAATGGATCGAGCGGTACCAATCCATATGCATAGGTCGGTATCAACCAATCTAGTTTGGTACTTAGTCATAATTGGCGAAGTACATACTTCTTGCTTCAACTCTTAGACATCCCGAAGTTGTTCTCACATAGCAAGCCCTCAGTCCAAGTCAGCAGCCCAATACCTCATCTTTCTATCGATCGGTGGTACACCGATATGGATTGATGGTACATCGATCTTACTTCACAATTTCCTTCAAAATCCCTATAGTTTTCATAGTTTATGCCTTGAGTAAGTCCACAGTCATCTCCCTTTCATTGCTTAAGTGCATTTTTGCACTTTTCCCGCTAAATGATCAATTGGTACCAACCCATATGTGTTGGTGATGATAGATACAACTTAGCCAAAATATTAACTAAGTCATTCTGACTGCAGGCATCGAACGCCTTCCGCTTTATTGTTTCTTTTTTCATGCAATCTTATATTCTTTGTCAATACGTCTTTTATTGCTCTAGAACCAATCCATCTAAATTTTATTCCATCAATTTGTATCTTTAACATTGTGCAACCATCATGAATGACCTATCATCTTTATCAATCATATGCACAAGATCCCTTCTTATGGGACAACCCCTCCCAATTTCTCTATCGATAAGCATTTTCAAACAATACATCCAAAACAAAAACAACGATACATCCATATAGTACAACTCATACAGTAAGCAAATCCTAATCTAGTATTTATATCATCATTCAAAGCATAGATCTAGAAGGAAATATAAATTTAAATCTAATTATATTTGCCCATAAATCATTGTAAAGCTAGACCATTTTGAAAATCACATTTTTAGGTTTAAAAGTAATTTAAAAGCCCATTTTTAATATATATATATATATATATGAAAGTGTTATATATATATATATTAATTTAGAAAGCTTGTGAGATGATAGAACACTCACCTTTGGGGTGTAGACTCAACCAAAATCACCAAAAATAATCCTGATTTGATCTAGATTGCAACAACACATTTTCCAGGGCACCTAATTTCGACATCTAATGATTCCCTTACTAATATCTCTTTGATTGCTTAATTAGGTTAGATTTAATATGGATTTGATGGATTTTTGCAAAGAGGAGGTTTAATGGAGATTAAGAGATGTTTCTAGGAAGAATATAAGTAATTAGTAGCTAATAGAGGGGCTGCAATTAACCCTAATCTCGAAATCATTAGAAGTCCTAATTATGGGCTTAGGTTAATTACCCACTAATATGAGTGTCTAACTTAAAATGGCAATATATTACAAACCGTAAGGCCAAAAAATTATTATTACCACTTAACAGAAAGAGAAACCACCAAATCTTTCATTTGAGGGTAATTCTAGTCCATAATTCAGCTTCGAACCAAAAGTTATAGCTCTTATATACTTTCATGGTCAAAATCATTCATAATTTATTTTAAGGGTCAAAAATGTCGATATTCAATATTCCCTAAAGGTATAGTACATTTAGACCCAATTTGGTTATGAATATGGTATTTTTATGATCCGTTGATATGTAAAAATATGGGTCGTTACAAGATTCGAGCAATAGCTATACATGCAAAACAAGACACAAATAAGATCATTTGGCCTTAAGGAGGAGTGCTAGTGGAGTTTGACCATGCGAAAGTGAAAAGGGAACATTGATGACAAAAGGCTTGTGGTTGCCGAGAAAGATAGATCATGTGACCACTAGCCCAGTGTCATACAATCATAGTCTAGTTGCACGGGTTAAATACTTGTAGGTGGATAGCGTGTAACCTTTAGAGGACGATGCATGATTGAGTAAGGGTGTTCAATACTATACAAGTAGGTCTAATAAGATATCACCACAAGTAGGCCAAGTATGTTTTCTCTCCTTAGTAGTCGGTGGGTCATCCATGTCATTATATATCAGAGAGCGTGGGATATGAAGATGAGTGGGGTTTTTGATGTTGTGGATGTCTTATTTGATATATGGTATTATTTTTCACCTTATACCCCAACACTTAATATCCTATTGATGTAGAGTAGTAATCCCTTTACCCTATTAATATATTAGACATATTGAGTTTATGTGTGAATGCTTGTGTGTGCAAGAGAGTGGTATAAGCATAATGCAATATGCTTGTCTCATGGCCATTCTTACAAGAAAAAGTATGTGTTCTTGTACTCATACATTGAATCTATATATATCAAATTTATATATTATTTTGGGTAGATGAGTCATTTACACCATATCGTTGTCTGATCCAAAGTAATTTATGTTGTCCCTTCTTTTATAAATCTGAGGTGCTCTCGTAGGTAGGCTGAAAGATAGGTTGGTATGGTTATGCATGGTTGCTAATTTGTAACGATCCCGGATTTTATATATATTTAAATTGATAATTAATTGAATTTTTGAATTAAAATTGTAAAATTAAATGATAAATTGAAGCGAGTTTCTCCAAATCCAAATAAAAATATATTAAATCATTTTAAATTTAGAAATTGTATATATATGTGAATCTATATAGTTGTGCCTATATGAATAGATTTGAAATGATATATATATATATATATATATATATATGTGTGTGTGTGTGATTTGGATTTAAATTTCAAGTAAATGGTTTAATAATAATTTGAATATATATGTATATATGTATATATATTGAGTTTGAATTAAATTTTAACTAAATGGTTTAAAAATAAAAATAAATTAATAATAAATATTTAAGCTAGAAATAAAATATAAATATGTAAGATAAACTATAAAAATACAAAGTAAACACTAGCTAAAAAAATAAAATTTAATAATAAATTAAATTATAGGAATTCACTTATATTACAAAATAATAAGATAAAATAGAAATAGAAATAAATAAATAAAATAAAAATACAAATATATATGATAAAAATATATACATGAATTAGCTTATAAAAGAAAACTAATATACATTCAACTATGTATAAGCAAATAAAAGATAGGGATGTACACTTGCTAAGAAAAGAAGAAATAAACATATATATGTGAATATGCATGTAATGAAGCTTGCAAAGTAGAAGCCACCAAATTTTTCTCTCATGCAATGTACAAAAATAAAACAAGCAAAATAAGATAATTGTACAAGGTAATTAATGCAAGCCATCATAACATTTTCTATCATCCACCAAACATTTGCATAGTTAAACAATATAAAGAAAAATATCTCTGGTTTCTATTGTACAAAATTATATCAACTTGTACAAATAACATCATCGCCTGTAACTTGTTTTCTTCCAATTGAGTTCGTTCATTTAAAGCTAAGTAAAGCTGAGAAAAATCTGAAAATAAATATCATCTTAAAACTTAAACAAACTTCAACCTAAACAACAATTTAAATCAAAAACAAACCAGAGATCAAATTGGTTGCAGATAGCAAGAGAAATTCAAGTCTGGTTCAAAAGAATGATCTATTCTTCATCTTCTTCTTTCTGGTGAGTAACATCATTTTTTTAAAGCTTAAGCCTTTGAATAGTTTGGTTGCATGCAAGATTTCTGGAATAAATATGTAGTGTATATATATAAATGTAATCTGTTGTGTATATATAAATGTATGATATGCATGTTTTGTTTCCATCCGAGTCTTCTCTGTTTATAGTTCCCAGGATTCAAGTTTTGATTTAAAAATTCAAAATCTCTAGATTTTGTCTCTGGTTAAACTTAAGATACAAATCAAACTTGGTTGTTTAATCAGAAACTTTAGTTTAAAATTTTACTTAAGTTAAAATAACTTTGTATGGTCTCTAGAAATCATAACAACAGAGCAAACTTCAAATAAGTGAGAATTAAAACATCATAGTTTATTGTTTCAGGCTTAGGATCTGAAACATCATTCGAAAACTTGATTTTTAAAACTAAAATCATCAATTTTAGTAATAGATTGAGAGTGTAGTTCTGGGTTGACCAGAAATGTTGTTAAGGGGGTTTTCTGGTGATCCAAGTGTTTGGAGAGGTCGGAATCTTGAGTGATAATGGAAGAGTGATCGGTGATGATGGGAAAAATGGCTGATGGTGATGCAATTCGGTGAGGAGGTAGCAGTGGTTGAATCATTTTTGGAACCCTAGTTTTAACTAGGTTTAGTGTTTTGTTCACCACGGTCTCTTCAAATGATCGAGTGCAGAGAGATTTTGGGTGATGATAGTTTGGTCGTTGACGAAGACTTGGCCGGAGTTTCAGAAGTAACGGTGGTCGGAGGGTCGTGGACGAGGCAGTTTCAGGTTTGTGGTGGTTCGAGACTTCTATTCCAGGTTTAGCTTGAAACTTGAATTCGATTTCGAGCTTTAGGGTGACGATCTGATGATCATGTTAGGGTATGATGTTGTTCGCCGACGTGGGAAGGTCGTCGAAGTTGGTCAGAGGCGATCAGGGCCACCGTGCATGTGCACGGTGTACTTTCTTTGTTTTGGTGATGTTGGTTTGAGCAGGGTTGAGGTCTCGGGGTTTTCTCGAGTAAACTAGGTGAGTGACTCGAAGTTTTGGGAAGTCAGACTCGAAGTAATTTTAGGTTGGCTCGGGTATTTGTTTCTGTACAGGTTTTAATCCTGTCAGTGGTTTTTCAAATTTAAAATGAATTTAAATTTGAAAGCAAGATTTTAAACAAGTTTTTAATCAAAGTTTAAGTATGGATTCAAATTAAAAATTTGTATTCTAAATTTGAAATAAATAAAGTTTTATAAAATCAAATGTTTAAACAAGTTTAAAGGTTTAAAGTATATTTTATTTTAAATGAATTAGTTATCCAATAAAATGTTTAAAACCTTATTTATATAAATTCTTCTATAAAAGTTTTCTTTAATATTTGAATGAAGAGTTATATAAATTTGTTTAACTTAAATATGCAAGTTAAATGATTAATTAATGTGATTAATTTAAGTTAATTAATTAGATTAAATTAATTAAGGATAATCATTTATGGAATTGGTTAAGTATAATTACTTAATGAAAGTAATTAAAGGAATTAATTACTAAATGTAATTAATTAAATAAATGTGATTAGTTAAGTTAATTAATTAATTAGTTTAATTAATTTAAGATAATCACTTGATGATTTGATAAGTATAATTACTTAGAGAAGTAATTAATGGGTAATTACTGGTTGAGATTAACTGAAGAATGGAAGAAATTAAGGATTAATTACTTAGTGTAATTAATTATAAGATTAATTAATTAAAGAAATTAATTAAGGGTTAGTTAATTAATATATGAAGTAATTAAAGGTTAATTACTGTAATTGGTTAAGAATAATTAATTTGTGTAATTAATTTAAGGCTAATTACTCTGTGTTATTTTGTGAAAGGATAATTAATATAAGTAATTAAAGGTAATTAATTACTTGAAGATAATTACTTAATTAAAAGTAATTAAATAAATGATTAAAATTTATTAATTAAATGATTAAAGTATAATTGCTCGATGTAATTAATTTGTAATTAGATATAATCATTTAAGTAATTAATTAAGGGTTAATTAATGATTAATTAAAAGATAATTCATTAAATGTTTTGTAATAAATTGATTTGTAATTTACCCCGACTAGCAAATTATTCATAGAGATTAATCTGATTTAAATTAATCAGATCACTAAATTGATCCTACTTATGGATGTTTGTATTATATTGGGTGTTGAATTGTTTAATATCCCTGATATGTGATGCTTTGTGATATATCCTGACTTGTGTTGTGATCTGTGATGTAATTTATTTATCTGGGATGACTGTAATTTATTATCTGTGATATATATATCTGTGATCTGTGAATAAAAGATAAGCGTTATAGTTATACCGCTTATCAAAGATATTGATATGATTGAATCTGTGATGATTGAATGATGTTGCACTACTTTGTAAAACCCCTGGACCACACTCTTACACACACCAATATGGATTTCACGAGGAAATCGGTTAAGTCACAGATAATTTAAATTTAATATTTTTGAAATTGAAATTTCTAATTTCAATTGATTTTGGAAATGGATTTGGGTTAAAGGTTAAAGCTTTTAGAAAGGAGTTTTGAGAATAATAGTTGTTTTGAATAACTTGGTAAAGTTTTCCAATTTAAATAATTTAATTTGAATTTGAATTCAAAATTTGGAATTGAATTCCATAATTGGAAATTATGGTTAAAGATGTTATAAATGGGTTTATATGAATTTAAACCATTTTAAAAGTATGGTTTTGAGAATTTGAATTTAACCCAAGGACTTTAACTCGTATAAATGAATCAGATTTTTCGAAATGAAAACTACTTGTTTTCAAATAATAGAAGCTTTCATATAAGGAATGAATTTCCAATTTGTGTCAAAAGAATTTCGAGTTGAAATGAAAATGGTTTTCCGAGTTATGAATAAATCTTTGTGAAAGATTGTTGAACTTTGTTTTGGAATTGGAAAGGTGTACCTTTTGTATATAAAAAATTGAAATGGAATTGTTTTGAAAGCTATCAATTAAATCTTTGTTTTAAAGATTGGACGAGTTAATCCAATTGAAATGGAAATCGATTTGAAAATCTATGAATAGATCTTTGTGAAACTGGGTGAACTTTGCGAATTGAATCATTTTGTTTAAAAAGATTAAAATGGTAATGTGTTTAAACCATTTGAAAGAAAAGTTTTGGGTAATAAGTTGTGACTTAACTGAAATCCCAATATCCATATGTTTTTAAATATTGCGCTCACTATTCAGTTTAGCCGGGAGAGGACTTTGTGTCATATAACCCATTCCGAATAGTGATACGTCGTGAATGGATAGTATTTGAAGACCGGTGTTGAAGACCGGGTGTTTGCGAGAACGATAGGATAACCTATCGATTGTCTCTGCATCGAGTAGCGCCTGGTATACAGATTCTCTAAGTGATGGGAAGTTCGATCGGGATTGGGAATACCCAGATTGCATGGGCTTCTTCGGAAGTGCCTTCGGTTCTGTTCGAACCCGAAACAGACTTGTATGGTTGTATGTCTGACATTACACTTTGAGATGTAAAGCTGGTTTCTATCAAATACATTTCTGCTTGGTGGCGGAGATTTATTCTCTTAGCTTAACACCCTTCTCTGAGACGTACAAGCTCAGAGGTTATGTAGTTGATGGTTACTAGTGATACATTCCCAATTTGGTAATGTGGCATGCTAAGTGTTGATGTGTGTTGCTGACCATTTGTTGATCATTTGTTGACCAAAGCATGGCTTTCGTGTAAAGCGTAGCTTTGTGGACGATACCTCATCGGACCTCACAACCCGGAAATGGTCGAAACAGGAAAGATGCGGCAAGGTTTCAGGGGTAGCTCCCCTAGGGTATGTCCATTCCTTCTGGAAAAAGGTGGTATCATGGTATGGAGCCCAGATATTTACCTGTGTGGTTGCTCCAATCTCATTTACTGTGTGATTGTTGCTTTGTGATCGAGGCGCCTCGGATAAAGGTCGCAAACGACCGGGGGTGGCATATCTCAGGTTTACTACCCGGGAAGGGGGTAACCGGCCTTGTTTTGGCAGAGAGCAGTTGTCTCTCAGGGCGTCCCTCCAGAGGCGTTCCCATGTGGCATAGGAAGTTCCTTAGCCTGACCATTTGTTGGAAAATCCAAAGAAACAATACGAGCCTTGTACGGTTTTAGTTGTAGAACCTGCCATTTAAAATGGCAGCTATAGCAGGCATAATATAATGGTACCTATGCTGGCTAAGATTAATATTGTATTTTCGAAATGATTTCATACACTATGCACTAGTAATAATATCAAAAGAGTTTTTCTTACGTAGTAAGCATGTTTGACTATCATAAGAAGAAATCTCCTCCAAGTTTGCGATTGCATTGTGTGTGTGGTGGGAGGTCTTATGGTAGTTTCATTTTCCAAAAGCATTGCGGATTTCAATGTTTAAAATTCCTTTGTTGTTTGTTTTAAAGATAAATTGTTTTTGTTACTCACACCAGTCCCATGACTGACCTGGAGTTTATTGTTCCCTTCCTAAACTCTGGGTGCCCACAATTTTCCACACGGGCAGTCTAGAGTTGGGTTTTTCAGATAGTCAGGATTAGTAGACTAGTTGGAGCTAGTTTGTTTTTGGAGATCACGGCTGACGTTGCTTCTCTTGGTGCAACGTGATGGTGGTTCGAGCTGATGTTGGAGTTGTTGGATTCATTCTCTTTTGAGGATCGTTTGGAGTTATCACTTCTGTTATTCCGCTGTATCATTATTTATCTATGATATTGTTGTATCATTGTTGTATATCATTCTGGATATTGTATTCATTGGAGTTGTATATGATATCATCTATTTCTTTTTTCCGCTGTGTTGTTATACTTAATGGTGTTATAAGCTCCGGTGAACCAGATTCGGCGTTTGAATCTGCGGCATTTTGAGTACAAGTGAAGTATGAGTGCCGATTTTCGAAGGCCGAGTTTAGGATCGTTACATAATTAGTGGAGACAAGAAGAAGGCTTACATATAACTATTTTATTAGAACTTTATTACATATATTCCGTTGTGCAGTGCTTTGGGTAGTCAGCATTTATTTACGTTATTAAAGACAAGTTATTTATTTTCATTCATTTATGTATCTAAGAGAAATTGACTCATTTATTTCATATGCAGTCATTTGGGAGATTATGTAGTATAATATTTTAGAGTTTATTTATGAGTACTTTATTTTCATTGTATTGCTTACTTGTTTGTTTCATATCTATATTTTATTATATTTTATCTATGCGTTGTGAGATATACGATAAGTTATCGGATTGTTGGTCAAATTAAAAACGGGCCTTCCATGAGCTGGGTGCTTAGTAGTACAGAAGATCCGCTTATTGGCACAGAACGTAGGAGGACATTTCATTTTGTATCAAAGCTTAAGTTTAACAAGTACCCGAGCTTTGGGAAAGGGACACTTGCAAAGTAGTTGAGCATAGTATGAGAGAACGTAATTGTTATTTTCTGATTTACAAAACTATATATATAGTAGCACTTTATACACATGTGCCGAAATATATATAAGGGAATAACAAGCATACATGTGAACATATTTATATTTGAATATATTTAAATAAAGAAGTTATCTCCTCCTTGTGATCTTGCCAATTGTCAAACACTTTGATTATTGATTCTCTTCGTTGAACACTTTGTTTTACCTCAATGGTTAAACATAGTGTCCATGGCTTCACTAATGTCTGCTGGAGGCTTGGTTCGGTCAGTTGAGTGTAGAGACAATGAGAAGGGGTCTGGCTATTTATAGCCAAGTAGATGACAAGTATATAGCTCATTTCTCTCAGTCCTAGGAGACCAAGTCCCTCCCATGCCCTCTTGCTATGGTTGGCCCAATCATGTGTAGTTTAGGCTTCTAAACTATAGGCTAAAATGATTTAACACACTAAATAATTAATTTAATTCATTTATCCAAAGTCATTTGTCAATTAAAATCAATGTACAACTTTTATACGTCATTTTAAATAAATTTTTAGGTTTTTAAATATGGATATTAAAATTTAATACGACATTTGTATTTTTTGAAATTAGGCACTTAATATGATAGACATAGTTGTACTACAAGTATTATACAGTATATAGCATTCTTTAAATAAATATATGTCCAGTGGTTTGAATCAAGCTATGCATGATTCATACCAACGACATCACAGACCAAACTCTTGGAGTATATAACCATTGGGATAGTGGTGTTAGACAAATTTTATTATTAGTTTATAGCATTTATAAAGTATTTTACATTGGTCAAATTCGAAAATAACTAACAACACAGTTGTGTTAACTCTCTAGCGTGAACTCAATTTTCAGTCAATATTCAAACAATCTAAATATTGACGCATGTACAGACTTTGCGGAAGTATAGTATCAGGCATAGGTTCAATGCTTATATATCATTTAGCTAAAATCTAATTTCTAGTCAATTTTAAGCTCACCTAGTAACGACATTTTGTACACATATTCTTTTTGTCATCACTGTATCACTTAGATATTTAGAGTTTGGTCTAAGGTCAAAAAATATATTAATATCCACATTTAATTGCATAGACCACTTTAAAGTCTTTGGTTCAATCCGATAACATTTATTAATCAACCGATTTACTCTGGATAGAGATTTTTACTTTAAGTTAACTACCAATTATAGTGATACTAACCTAATATAATAAAGGAGATAAATCCTCTCTTAGGTAGTGTTGCACTCCCGGTAGTTCAATGTATACCCAACTATAGTCGTAACATGATTACAATGCCATGTGATTGACCATAATAACAGTATAGTCTATTTGCTCAAGATCGATATTACCCTCAAGTCTGAAGACTACTATACGTCATTAGCATACGATCATCTATTTTGACTTAGTTGTATAAACCTATAAAATACTCTCGTCTAATCGTTATGTGATTGTTCTAAACAACTAAAAGTACGTAATCCCTTGGTGCCCACAATGGTCATAAGAAATTTATCATCCGCCACATGAAGAGCGTTATGTACACTAGTCTCAATAAATGTACTAGTATCAATTTCTCAATACATCTTGACTAGGAACATTTAAAGAGTAAACATTTAAATACCGATTCAATACTCATGGTTATGAACATATTCATAACTACAATTGATAAAATGCTTCTTCTAAGGATTTTCTACTTATTTATGTTTGATGTATTTAATTCATTATTTATATAACAATGCATATAAAAGAAATAAAACCAAAATAACACTTTATTTCAAACAAGATTGTTTATAGAGTTAAGTTTATATAACTATTTACTAAGTTTGTAAAAATTGCTAGGAGGATGCTAGGCGGTAAGCATGGACTAGGGATTAATCACCTAGACGGGAATTAATCGAGGATTAATCAAAGCTAGGCATTTTTGATAAACTCATGAATTTTAGATAAAATTGTAGTATTTTGTTTAGTATTAACTGATCCACAATGCGATATCATGAATTTAGATGGGTTTGGAAGCAACCATGTAGACCAAATAATTTGAAACGAATATTTTGATGCTTACAAGAGGCATCAAACTTAAATTGGTGCATAGATGATGCCTATAAACCTATTTATATGCTTCGATGATGCAGTAAGTCTCATTTAGGCGGACTAGGAAAAAACCTAGGCAGTAAGGCTAGCCTAGTGCCTAGGCGGGAGCCTAGAAGGATTTTTACAACAGAGCTATTTACATAATTTACTTAATGAAACACCCCTATCTCTATCAGTACACTCAGTAAACTATTATTGTGGTTACCGTGCGGTCAGATGATTTTGAATACAAGCAAACCCTATACAATAATTTATAAAAGGTTCAATCTAAAGCAAGATTTGATTGTGTAAAGAAGGACCTAACTTTAAAAAATCGAATAAGCTAGGGTGAATTGGCGATGAAATAATTTAGTACACTAATATATTTAATACAAGTTTGGATAATGATGATCTAGAATTAAAAGCAATGAGTGCAGTGGTTGTAAAACCTTATGCCTTGAATGTTGTTCTCCGTTCGTCGAACTCGTCATCTGCGAAAGATAAGGGGAATGACATCACCATAGAAGGTATACTTTAGCTCAGGACATTCCTGTTAGACTTCTATTTGATATAGGATATCATGCTCCTTTATATCCATTGACTAGGTAGCTAAATTAAATTAAAACAAGAAATAATTGAAAAATCCATAGTAGTGTAGAATCCTGTTAGATATTCGGCTAACTTATGTACTATATGTTATGATGTTAAGTTATCGAGTAATGATTGCATGAAGATCAGCTACTTATATTCGCTCGATATCCCGCAAAGTGAGTTGCAATCATTTCATATTAAGAGATTACCCTGGAGTTTTTAAGAAGGCTTTGGGTTTACCTCTTCACCGAGGGACTACATTCTTCATCGACCTAGAGAAGAATGCAATGACAATAGCCTTACTAATTAGGAGAATGACGCCCAAAGAACAACGGGATCTAAAGGTGCAAACTAGTGATCTATTGAGTAAATGATTTATACAAAGGAGTACATCCGAAATTGGAGCACCAGTAGTGTTTTCCAAAAGGCGGATGATTCTTTAAGGCTACTTGTGGATTACTACGAGCCGAATAAAGTGTGGATTACTACGAGCTGAATAAAGTGACAAATAAGAACATGTATCGTTTACCATGCATTAATGACTTGTTTGACCGGCTTAGCAATGCAAAAGTATTTTGTCGGTTGATTTAGCAAAGAAGTTCCAACGATTGAGAGTTGTAAAGGATAGTATGTCAATTACAACTTTCCCTACACTATCGAGACTAAATGAGTAGTTGGTTATGTCGTTTGGGTTAACCAAAGCACGATATTCTTTATGGGCTTGATAAATAGAATTTTTAGAAATCATTAGATAAGTTCATATTGGAGTTCGTTGATGATATTCTACTCCACTCATGGTCTAAGGAGGATTTAACATCCCCTATTTTGAGGCCCGAAGCTAACACTACAAATGCTGCACTCATCTATAGCATTAACTTTCTGTGACAAAATATGGTAATGTTAATGGTATCCATAATATCAGAAACACATAAATATGAATAAAATCAACACAAATTTCAAAACAGCTTTTCTGATTACATTTCAAGTCAATATTTTAAATTCAATTACATAATCCCAAAACGATTCTCAGGTTCAGATAAATATAATTATTACAAAATATGCCAAGGGCGACATATGAAGATGCCATCTTGGATGATCAGAGTACTAAATAGACAAACATATCAGTCATAAATAAATCATATCGGAAATAATACTAAATAACTCCTACATAGCTAGCTTTGCCTCCTACACGTCTTTGAAAGCTTATTCGTCCAACCTACTTAACCTGAAAAGTCCTAAACTCTCAATCTACTCAAATTTAATTTTGAGCACCCGAGAGTTTAATGGAAAAACATAAACTTCGAGTCAGACATAAAGCCTGGTGCGAATAATAGATTTACATCTCGGTTTACTGATATTAAGTGAGACCACGCCGCTTAGCGGAATGGGTTTCCCCTCACTAATAGCTTTTAAAATCGTATCTATTGCAAATTAAAATCCTATAATCAAACTGATTATAACAACAATAACAATAACATATATGCATATAATCAATGGACTATCCGTTCGAACATTATAGTTTTATCTGGCTAACTATTAACCACTGGCTAACACGGGTCTACCAGACATAATAAATATTCTAACTTCTATTAGACAAAATATTGGACGGTCTGTCCTTAACTTTACTCTCCTAGGGTAAACTGATCCTAATGGTTTTGCGGGCTCACCAATAATCTATCTCTACTCTGTGTATTCCTTTCTGTGTGTGACATCATTTTAGTATTACCTGTGATAAAACCTTATACACTTGAATTTTGGACTTATATTAGCTAGGGGCTACTAGCTAAAGTATAGGGCGTGACCCCATATCAGTCCCATCAGGTATTCGAAAATCTGAGACATTCTTTTAGCAAACATCTGGGCTGACCACCCTATTTAAATTCCATTTCCTTGAAAACAATCTTTACAAATGATTTACCCCTGTAATCATATCTTTATAAAACAAGGAAATTATACTCTTTTCTTTACTCAAAATAATTATGCCATGATATATGATTTATGAAACAATGTTGATGAAAACCTAAAATCAACAGGGTTATCTATCCCTTCGAAACAAGTTAAATACTTTAACCTTGAAAACATTAGGCTAAAAGGCCAAAAAGACTTCCTTTCGACTGCATTGGAAATATACCTTTCGAATTCATTACTTAAAATATTAGACATCCTCTTTCAAAACAATTAAACATATCTTTCGAAACACTTGGAAACATTCCTTTCGAAATATTTAAAACATATCTTTCGAAAGCATTAGGTTCAAGTAAAAGTTATGGAAGCTAGCTTCGTAACCAATTAAAAGTATTTCTTTCGAAACCATAGTTTGAAAAAAAACAAACTGCAATGTATAAAAGGGGATACATTCGAAAGCTATCCTTTCGGAAGACCTAAAGTGACGGCAACAAGCTTCCGCATGTATACTTATGCCATAAAGCAAAGCGGTTTTAACCATGTCGAAAGGTATAGGTGCGGCACCTTCCCTTTCACATGTATGGGTTAAAAGGAAAGTGGCTCAATGGTTGCGATGGTGTATTGGTTCGAAACCTACCTTCAACCCTCATTGATCTAAGGGTCATAGAAGCAGCCTCTAACTAAGGTAAAAGTATTAGTGCGGAAGCTAGGGTATCGAAGGGGTTCAAAGCGGCAACCCTTTCGAAACACTCTTTTAAACAAAGGTAGGTAATAGATTTGAAAGCTTTGGAAGACAACTACACACCTTCGAATGCATTCCTTCGATACCATCTTACCTTTCACCTATCTCCAACACACTACATACCAATGAATTGATACTATGTATATTGGTTTCGAATGGGCATGGAAGGGGTTTTTTTATGGGTGCATGATGTTGGAAGATAGCAAGGGTAGTGGCGAAGATGTAATTTTAATAAAAACTGCACTTTAACCTTTTAAAGAAATTCCTTTTTACCTACCACTAATATTTGTCGAAATCTTATTGGTTTATAAAACTTTCTCAGTTCCCTTTTTCAGAATTTGCTGCCAAAATCAAATTTAGGTTATTTGAAACAATTAACCCTTAAACCCTTCTGATAGAGTTAGGGGTATGCCCTAGGGGCAATTATGTAATTTGTTACATATATCTAACTCGTTGACCAATCTTGTTCGAAATAAAGGTATTTTCTTTCCATTATATACTTGATATAATGGGGTTATATTAATTAATAAATTTAATTAAAATTATATTTAATAGAAAATCCATAAATGGTATGTTTTGTGATAGTAGTTACAAAGTGTTGTAACCATGAGTAATTTATCACAATGAAGCAAATGTACCAATTTAAATGTTCCTAGTCAAGATGCATCGAGACTGGATATCGATGTATCTGTTAAGACTAGATTACGTAAGGCTCTCCAAATGTTGGACAGTGTATTACTCATGACTTCTAGAGGCACCAAGGGGTTACGTACTGATAGTTATTGGATAACTATGGAATGACTCACTCGATAGTTTTCTATTGGTTAATATAACTAAGGTCAAATAGAAAATATCGATGTGACTAATTTACACAATTCTTTCGACTTGAGAACACTGTCAACCTTCAATATGAAAAACTGTGCTTTGATTATAGTCAAATCATGGAACAACATCCATCAAGTGTTATAGTTGGGTCAAGTGGAAGTATTGGAAGGAAGACACTATTCAAGAGAGGATTCGTCACTTCAGTTATATGAGGTTAGTATCATGGTCAACTCAAGTCAACCCAAAGTCAAAATCTCTGGCCAGAGTAGTACGGTTAATAATAATTGTTATTATTGAACCAAGGATTTTGTGTTTGTACTATAGAGTTGAATATGGACAATATTAGAATTTTGACCATTGCCAAGTTCCATAAATCCAAAGTGATACAGTTTTTGACGAAGAGAATTGGTGTATATAAATGTCACTTGAAAGGGAATGCGGATTAAGGATCTTAAGGCTAATTTAACACAGGAGGGGGGTGAATAGTGTTTAATGGATTCTAAGACTTATATGGACTAAATTAAAATTATGACACAAACAAATGTAGAACTTAATCACAGAACAATCACAGAATCAAACACAGATGCAGAAAGTAAATAAAAAGCAGTAAAAGGAAACACACTGGATTTTATACTGGTTCGGAGTTACCCTACATCCAGTCCTGTACCAAGGCAGAACACCTCATACAAATTTTTATTATACCAAAGTTGAGATTACAATCCTCGGTTTCTAAAGGCCTTGAGGTACCCTCCTGTCTCACGAGTCTAGGGCAAACTCTCTTGATTTACGGGCCACAAGATTACCCAATTGATTTCCAGGCACAACCACACCTTATAGAGAGACTTAATAAACTTTTGATTACAAATTTATCCTATAACTCTGAATAGCACTTTGATCTTCGAGAGAGGGCAGAGAACCAAACAAGAATGAGATTCTAATTTGATTCACTTGAGAATTCGACAGAATTTCGGCACGATCTTAAAAATATTAAATTAGCTAGTTAAAAAATTCATTTGTGAAGGCTATTTATAGAGCACCAACTGTCATAACCATTCATGAAGAGATTTAAACGAATAGACACTTCTTTTGAAATTGAAACTTTTGAATTCAACGGCCACCATGTCGACATGGGGTATCCCATGATGTCGACATCCCTATGTTAAAAATAATACAAATTTTGTTTTAAAAATGATATTGAAATGAAAACAAAATGAAATGACTCTGGAGTAAAATAAACTAATTTTACTATGTTTTAAAACACAAAAACAAAGAATATTTTAAGGCTAAAACATCTTTTTGAAAATCATTTGAAAAGATAATTTTAAGGCTAAAATATTATGAAAAGCAGTTTTGAAAAACCATTTTGAAGTACTTTTGCAAACTTCTTCCTGCAGAATATCTCATCACATCAGAACTCGAGAACTTGTACAAAACCAGGATGTTTATGGGTTTGTAAGCCACTTGTCGTAGGTTTGTAAGCTACTTGTCGTGGGTTTGTAAGCCACTAAGAAGGTAGAAATGGGTTCCATCCCAAATGAAATTTGGAATGAAGATTTCCATGCTATTATGAAGTTTTAACAATAAACTAGACACTTATCTTGAAATCTTGATCTTGATACTCATGAGTCTTCAAACTTGATTTCTTCATCCTTGATCTTTATACTGTACAGTCTTCAATAATCAGTACCTGACTTATATGCATAATAAAATTCATATATATATATATCTAGACAATAGTGTTAGTATATAAGTTATAATAAAATAAGTTACAAAGGTTGTTGTCATCAAAACCACTATCTCCAGTTCCTAACAATCTCCCCCTTTTTGATGATGTCAACCTTATAAAATATACTTACCACTTCAATCATACCATAACTCCCCCTTACACCGACAACTCCCCCTTACTCCAAGCCTACTATTTTATATAACTTCTCCCCTTTTGTCATCAACAAAATAACCTATAAACCTTGAACTTAATAGAAAATGAGATAAACAAGCATATGACATAAGAATAATAACTATGTATGAGTGAAATATAGCATCCTAAGTTAAATGGAATTCAAGATTTTATACACCAAAGATTGTTTTTTGAAGAACAATAATTAAGATAACATTTTATATACAAATTAACAAACCAATATATAATCAAGAAAGAGAAAAAGGAAAAACGCTTAACAAGGACCCTTAACTATTGGTGATTTATGGACCGAACAATTTGGATAGTGGAGACAAAAGTTTCCACGTTGTTCGACCAAGTTCCCATTAGCGTCAAAAAGGATCTCTCCAACGCAAATCATGCCATCGTCTTCGTCCATATGAACATCCGGATTCGGCAGAGGATGTTCTTCTTCTTGATCCTCTTGTGGTTCTTCCATAGGCTCTTCTTCTTCAGAATCCATGGCTTGTGACGATTCTTCGATGACAATGGGACTGGCATGGTTATCCATAAGGAATTTTTGTAAATTTCTAAGAATTCCGCCTTGCCTATCTTGTTCTCTAGCCATTCACCGTTGACTCACTTGAATTTCCATCATCATTTGAAGCAAATCTTTCATCTTCTCTTGAAGTTTGATGACTCGTACGTGTGTGGAACGTTGAAAAGGGCCACAATGAGGAGAAGTGGGTGAAGAAGGTTCATTATTAGAAGAGGAAGCCATTAATTTACTGTTTTAGAAGTTTATTACAGAGAATAGAACAGAGAAAAGGAGTAAAAGTCGAAATATATAAATATATAACCAAATAACTAATTTTAGAGGGAAATTTAAATTTGAAAATCTCGGCCTGTATGTCGACATAGGGGGATGGATCATGTCGACATGCCCAGTTCAATTTTTGACAAATTTTTATTTATATTAATTATTAACTATACTTGTATTATTTATAATTTATATTTCAGTTAATAAACATATACATAATTCTCTTCTAAATTTAGTAAAGTTTTGTTCATTTAATGGTTTGGTTAAGATATCAGCAATTTGTTTTTCAGTATTAATATATTCAAGAGTTATGACTTCTTTACTTATATTATCTCTAACAAAATGATGTCTAATATCAATATGTTTTGTTCTAGCATGATGAGTTGGATTTTTAGATAAGTTTATTGCACTAGTACTATCACAATAAATTGGTGATTTAGTTATAGTTAATCCAAAATCTTTTAAAGTTTGTTGCATATATATAACTTAAGAACAAGCCAAAGCAGCAGATATATATTCTGCTTCAGTTGTTGACAAGGATACAGTGTTTTGCTTCTTACTAAACCAGGAAACCAGAGAATGTCCTAGAAAGTGACAAGTTCCACTTGTACTTTTTCGGTCTGATTTACAACCAGCGTAATCAGCATCACAATATGAAATTAAATCAAATACATCATTTCTAGGGTAAAATAAACCATAATCTAAAGTATGTTTTACATATCTTACAATTCTTTTAACAGCTTTTAAGTCAGTTTCTTTAGGTTGAGATTGGTATCTTGCACAGAGGTAGACACTATGCATGATGTCAGGACGACTTGCTGTTATATAAAGCAGCGAACCAATCATTCCCCTATATAATTTTTGATCAACATCTTTTGATTGATCTTCTTTACTTAAAGCTACATTAGTTGTCATTGGAGTTGGTTTCCCACTAGAAGTAGTCAATCCAAATTTATTAATTAAATCCTTAGCATATTTTTCTTGACTAATGAAAATTCCTTTATCTAATTTTTTGATTTGAAGTCCTAAGAAGAAGCTTAGTTCTCCCATATGACTCATTTCAAATTCTTTAGTCATTATATTTGAAAATTGTTTATTCATTATGTTATTAGTTGACCCAAATATTATATCATCTACATATATTTGTACTAATTGAATATCATTTTTGTTTCTTTTAATGAAAAGAGTTGTATCTATTTTACCAATTTCAAAACCAGATTGTAGTAAATATGTAACGACCCTGAATTTTTGACATTTGAAATGTGAATATTTAATTGAGTTTAAATATTCGAATGATAGTTTAATTTGAAATTCAAATATCAAAATGAATTTGGCAATTTAAATAATTGAATTTAATAATTGAAAATTGAATAAATTGCTGAATTGCTAATTTCAGACCTGTTAAAAATATTTTCAGGGCTTAGAAATTTTATATTTATAATACTGAAGATAATAGAACTTTCAGAATTGAATTTGAAAGTGGTTTGTTCAGTTTTGAAATTATATCGTTTAAATTGAATTTGAAAATAGCGTTCCGGGGCACAGTCTCGGAATTCGACGAAACCAGTTCCATTGGATCTGTAATATTGTATTATTATCAGATTTCAATTTTTGTAATGTTTGGAGTGATCGTTTGGCCATACGATAAGTAAACGCGCTGAAATTAAATCGAAAATTTAATATTATACTGGTCCAAAAAGCTATCTTCTCCATACGATCGAATTTGGACTCGAAACCTTTTCCATTGTGTTCGGAATAGGCATATAAAATTATAAACGCCTAGCGGCACTCCTTGATAGGAAGTCGAAATTTGACTTCGTTTATCGAGATAATTCGAATTTGAATTTAAATAAATTGATGCATTGTTTAACCAGTTGAAATTCTTTCACTTCGTGTTACTGTAGCAAGTTGAGAGAATCACGCAACCATCAGATCTTATTCCCTTTCCAGCTGATAACGCGTACGTTTGTTCCCCTTTTTCATCCTCTAAAATCGAGCATCTCGTTCAAATAAACAGACGAAAACAAATTTCGTTCAAAATATTAAAAAAATGGCCGCTTCTTTTTTTCTTCAAAATCTAATAATGGTCGGAAAAAAAAACGAATGCTGCTGTGCTCTTCTCGTCTCCTTCCCTCCCTCTTTTCAATTTCATTCGCGAATTGAAAATTCAAATCGAGAAAAAAATCAATGGTCGTGAAAAAAAAAATCGATCTCCCCTTCTCAGAAAATTTAATCGAGCTTTCACTCTCGATCGAAGCTGCGACCATTGTTCATTCGCGAGGTCGAGCTCACGACCGGGGTTGGCACGGGTGCGAGTTATCATGGGGGTCGAAGTCGATGGGATTCATGGTGGCACAGTGGGGATCGTTGACGTCAAGGAGGCTCGAACTCGAGCGTGTTGTCGTCGAAGGGGTAGGCGATTCGAACCCTAGTTTCGACAACGAAGTGGAGGTCAAGGCGATATCGCGAGTTGTCAATCGTGGCTGGGAGACTTATCATCTGGATCGCGACTTGTTCGCGTGCTGTTCGAAATGATTGTTCGAGGTAATTTCGATTTTAAAACATTTTAGTTAAGTATGTTTAAAACTTTTAAATTTTATTTCGTTGATCAAGCAGTAGAACAAATCTGATTAGGTTATTTTCTGAAAAAGAAAATATACGTATATTTGTTATAACAGTTTGTTTAAAAAAATTTAACAGTAGAAAGAATTACGGTTGTTATATACAGTAAAGAAAAAAAAATTAGTGTAAAATTTAGTTGTTTGAGTTAAATTGAATCATTAGCAATTAAATTTAGTAAAAGAAAAAAAATTAGATTTTTGAAATCTATGAATTATTTGTTAATTAAAATTTTCAAATGGAAAATTAATTGATGGATTAGTTTAAATATTAATAAATTGTATAATTGCTTATACAAGGTCAAAACTGTGAAATCAAGCCGAGAACGGAAATGGATTGTAAAACAAAAGCTAAGGTGAGATTTTCTCACTCAAAATTGAAAGTTGGATTTGCAGTTATTGATTGATTGTTGTTTGGATGTGATATAGTATATATAGCAATATATATATATATATTGGAATATGTATATATTGGAGTTGTTGATATTTCCCGCATTATATAGCGGATGAGACCCTATTGCGCCGCATAATAGCGGATGATATTTTTATAAATCCCATATACCGCGATATTCCACCTCGAAGTGGAATTGGTATTGTGCTAACATCTGTGGATGCAGGGAAACAGGTTGGAGGGATCCAACCGGATTCCTCAAATTGTTTGAATATTATTTCATATGTGAATGATGTGATTTATTGATAATCTGTGGATGATTTATTGGTAATTGAAATTGTTGAAGGCTAAAATTTAGCCAAATGTATTTTTGGTATCGTTGGATACCAGAAATGAAGAATAAATTGGATTTTGAAATTAAAGTGGAAAAACTTTAAGTAAATTTATTTTTTTAAGAATCGAATTTATTTGAAAGAAGGAATTTTAAAGTATTGAAATTGATTTTCGAAATCTTACCGAATAAATTCCAAAATATGGGAAAAGATATTAATTTATGAGTTTTGAAAAATATTGTTAAAAGTTGAAGAATTCATTTAAAAATGGAATTTTGAATAATTTGGAAGGAACAAAGGAATTTATTTAAAAGTGATAAATTTTTAGAAATCAATTTCTAATTGATTTGGTATTTGAAAATGAATCTTTGGAAAATCGATATGGAAATTTATTTGGTGTTAAAATAAATTTAGAAATCAAATTTGTAATTAATTTGGTGATGGAAAATAAATCATTGGAAAATTAATTTAAAATTGATTTAGTGTTTGAAATAAAATTTAGAAATCGATTTAAAATTTGATTTGGGGTTGAAAGTGAATATTTGAGAAATCAGTTGAAAATCGTATAAAAGTGGATATTTGAAAATGTAAATTCAAATGGAATTTATAAAGGAAAGAGGAAATTTGTCTTAAAAATAAACACTGATTTATTTTTAAAGTATGAAAATAAATTTACATATTCGGGATGTAAATTTAAAATAAATCGATAAGGATTTATTTAAATTGGTTTAAATGGACCATTTTGAAATGGAAGTGTATTTTCCTTGAAAAACCGAGTATATTCCAAAGTACCATTTTAAAAATATAAATTAAAAGTTCTAAAGTTGGTTTTTAAAAGAAATATTTGGGAATATATTCCGCGGAAGGGAATTGATTTGAAATTTATTTTCAAAAGTTGAAAGATGAAAAGTGATTTAAAATTGGTTTTCAAAGTGATGAAGTGTGGAAAAATATATATCTTGTGAAGATATTTTGAAAATAAATAATTTGGGAAAATTATTTAAATCTGATGATTGTTGTGAATGTTGTTGATAGTTAAATCACCGACTATCAATATTTGCCTTTGAAATGGCACTTGAATTTGTTTTTAAAACAAACGCTTATTATTCGGTTTAGCCGGGAAAGGACCTTTGTGTCATATAACCCATTCCGAATTAGTAATACGACGATATGGATCGTATTGAAGACCGGTGGTGAAGACCAGGTATTTGTGAAAACGGTAGGATGACCTGTCGAATGTCTCTGCACCGAGTTGCTCCGGTATAGAGATTTATATCACTCTTTTTGTGATGGGAAGTCCGATCGGGATTGTGAATACCCGGATTGCAAGGGCTTCTTTGGAAGTGCCTTCGGTTCTGTTCTAACCCGGAACAGACTTGTATGGTTACGTGTCTGACATTACATTTTGAGATATAAAGCTGATTCCTTTCAAATACATTTATGTTGGTGGCGGAGAATTTATTCTCTTAGCTTAACACCCTTCTCTGAGACATACGAGCTCAGAGGTTATGTAGTTGAAATTTATCAGCGATATATTCCCAATTTGGTAATGTGACATGCTGAGTGCTACTGTGTGTTGATCATTATTTATTGATCAATTGTGATCAAAGCGTGGCTTTGTGAAGAAGCGTAGCTTTGTGGACGAGACTTCGTCAGACCTCACTCCCCGGAAATGGTCGAAACAGGAATATGCGGCAAGGTTATGAGGGTCGTGCCCTTTAGGGTATGTCATTTCCTTCTGGAAAAGGGTGGTATCAGGTATGGAGCCCTGGTATTTAACCTATGTGGATACTCCGATCTCATTTATTGTGTGATTGTGTGTTTATCGAGGTGCCTCGGATAAAGGTCCCAAAGGACCGGGGGATGACATATTCGTTAGTTACCTGTTACAGGGGTAACCCGGCCTTGTGTTGGCAGAGAGCAGTTGTCTCTCGGGACGTCTAGCCAGAGGCGATCCGATGTGGCGGTAGGAAGTTCCTTAGCCTGACCATTTGTTGGAAATCCATTTCCCAATACGAAACTTACGGTTTTAGTTGTAGAACCTGCCATTTACTTATGGTGGCGCCCCACTGTTTAGATGGTAGCTATAGTAGGCATAGTTCGGAATGTCTATGCTGGCTAAGATTAATATTATACTTTCGAAATGTTTTCCACACTAGACATTAACAATAATAATCCAATGATTTGCGTAGTAAGCATCTTTGACTATCATAAGAAGAAATCTCCTCCAATTCTGCGTTTGCATTGTGTGTGTGGTGGGAGGTCTTATGGTAGTTTCATTTTCCAAAAGCATTGCGAATAAATTTTATTTTATTTGTGAAAAATAACTGTTTTACGATCTCACACCAGTCACCATGAATGACTCGGAGTTTATTGTTCCCTTTCTAAACTCTGGGTGCCCATAATTTTCCACACGGGCAGCCTAGAGTTATGTTATCAGGATATTCTAGATATTCTGGAGCTTGGGAAGCAAGCTGGATGGCGAGACATACTTCCGTACTTGTTATTTATTTTCCGATGTGTATTCTGTATGAGGACAAGTTTATATAACTGTCCATTGTTGTATTGAGTTGTATATTGACTCTGATGATGTATTGTATAACGGATATAGTTCTTTGTTTAAAAGACTAGTGATTATCTATTATATTTTGTTCCGCTGCGAATGTGAGATTCTGATATTGTTTCTGTTTCTGTTTTCTGTTCTTTCTTTTCTTATGTCTTCTTCTACCTCTTCTTTTTAACCCTAATGGTTCGGTTTTCCGGCATTCGATTGCGCGGCATTTGATATAGTGGACGTATTAATGTCGACTTTCGAGCGTCGAAAAGTCGTATCATTACAAAATAAGATCTTAGTCTTTCATACCAGGCTCTAGGAGCTTGTTTCAGACCATATAAAGCTTTCTTTAATTTATATACATGATTTGGAAATTCATTATTTTCAAAAAGTGGAGGTTGTTCAACATAAACATCTTCTTTTACAAAACCATTTAGAAAAGCACTTTTAACATCCATTTGATATAACTTGAAATTATTGTAATTTGCGAAAGCAAGTAGAATCCTGATAGCTTCTAGTCTTGCTATGGGTGCAATGGTTTCGTCATAATCAATTCCTTCTTCTTGACAATAACCTTGCACGACTAAACGAGCTTTATTTCTCACGACCTCACCGAGTTCATTCATTTTATTTTTATAAACCCATTTTGTTCCAATTATACTTTAATCCTCAGGTCTAGGAACAAGTTCCCAAACATCATTTCTGGTGAACTGATTCAATTCTTCTTGTATAGCAAGAATCCATGAATCATCAGATGATGCTTCCTTTGGATTTTTAGGTTCAATAGTTGATATAAAAGCTACATTACTCATACTATTTAGTTGATTTCTTGTTTTAACTATAGATTCAATATTTCCTAGTATATTTTCTACAGGATGATCTTTTAATAGTCTAATTCTTTTATTAGGTTGAATGATTTCACAATTAGTTTCATTAGGTTCATTATTTAAAGTTACAAAATCTGCTTCATCTTCTATTTGTACAGTATCTTTAAAATTTTCATCAAAAGATACATGCATTGTTTCTTAAATAGTGTTAGTTCTTAAATTATAAACTCTAAAAGCTTTACTTCTATTAGAATATCCGATAAAGATACCTTTGTCGGATTTAGGTTCAAATTTATCTATATTATCTTTTGTATTAAGAATAAAACACTTACTACCAAAAACTTTAAATTATGCTACTATGGGTTTCTTATTGTAAAGTAATTCATATGGTGTTTTATTAGTTAGTGGTCTAATTAAAATCCTATTTAATATATAACAAGCTGTAGCGACTGCTTCAGCCAAAAGTTTTTAGGTAAGTTACTATCAGAAAGTATTATTCTAGCACACTCTTGAATCGTTCTATTCTTACGTTCTACCACTCCATTTTGTTGTGGAGTTCTTGGAAAAGAGAAATTATGGGCGATTCCTTTTTTATTACAAAAATTCTCAAAATTTTCATTTTCAAATTCTCCACCGTGATCACTACGAATAGTTTTTATTTTTAAAGAAAATTGATTTTGAATTCTTTTAGCAAAATTCTTAAATAATTCAAAAGCATCATTTTTTAGGTTTAAGAAAAATTGTCCAAGTATATCTAGAATAATCATCTACAATTACAAAAACATATTTATTGTGATTAATTGATTGCACTTGAGATGGACCAAATAAATCTAAATGAAGTAATTCTAGAGGTTTAGAAGTAGAAATCATATCGTTTAATTTAAATGAACTTTTCTTAAGTTTTCCTAATTGGCAAGCATCACATATACTATCTACTTTAAAGTTTAACTTGGGAAGACCTCTAACTAAGTCAAGTTTTGATAACCTAAATAACAGTTTGAAATTTAAATGACCAAATCTTTTATGCCAAATCCAAGGGTCACTTGTATTAGCCAAAAGACATAAGTTGTCATTTGAAACTTTCATACTAAGGATGTAAATGTTTTTCTTCCTTATTCCTTCAAAGATAATATTTGACTTATTATCTTCGATGTGACACTTATCTTTTCCAAATTTAATTTTAAATCCTCTATCACATAGTTGACTAATACTAAGCAGATTATGTTTTAAATTCCTAACTAGCAAAATATCAGAAATAAGAGGAGTTTTAGAATTACCGACATTGCCGATGCCAATTACATATCCTTTTTAGTTGTCTCCAAAGTTGACCAATCCACCATCTTGATATATAATGTCAATGAGTATCTCGAGATTTCCAGTCATATGCCTTGAACAGCCACTATCAAGTATTCATTTATCTTTCTCAATTTGCACAGTTTGTCCATTGGTTGTTGATTCTTCAAAAGCCATGTAACATGTCTGTTCCTACATAACAAACCAATTCGGTAGATAACTTGATTTTTCATAAAACTATATGCAGACTTCTGATACTTTGATGAAATGCATAGATTCAAACTAGTATTAACAAAATTTTCTAAAAATGCCATTTTCAACTTTTCAAGTTTCAGATTATGAAAACTATGAAAACCTATGCTCTGATACCAATTGAAAGGGAGTGCAGATTAAGGATCTTAAGGCTAATTTAACACTAGAGGGGGGTGAATAGTGTTTAATGGATTCTAAGATTATATGGACTAAATTAAAATTATGACACAAAAAAATGCAGAACTTAATCACAGAACAATCACAGAATCAAACACAGATGCAGAAAGTAAATAAAAAGCAGTAAAAGGAAAGAACACACCGGATTTTATACTGGTTCGGAGTTACCCTACATCCAGTCCTGTACCAAGGCAGAACACCTCATGCAGATTTTTATTATACCAAAGTCGAGATTACAATCCTCAGTTTCTAAAGGCCTTGAGGTACCCTCCTGTCTCACGAGTCTAGGGCAAACTATCTTGATTTACGGGCCACAAGATTACCCAATTGATTTCCAGGTACAACCATACCTTATAGAGAGACTCGATAAACTTTTGATTACAAATTGATCCTATAACTCTGAATAGCACTTTGATCTTCGAGAGAGGGCAGAGAACCAAACAAGAAGGAGATTCTAATTTGATTCAGTTGAGAATTCGGTAGAATTTCGGCATGATCTTAAAAATATGAAATTTTTAGAATATGGATTTGTGGAGAAGAAGGAGTGAAGAAAATATGAAATTAGTTAGTTAAAAAATTCATTTGTGAAGGCTATTTATAGAGCACCAACTGTCATAACCATTCATGAAGAGATTTAAACGAATAGACACTTCTTTTGAAAATTGAAACTTTTGAATTCAACGGCCACCATGTCGACATGGGGTATCCCATGATGTCGACATCCCTATGTTAAAAATAATATAAAATTTTTTTTGAAAATGATATTGAAATGAAAACAAAATGAAATGAATCTGGAGTAAGATAAACTAATTTTACTATGTTTTAAAACACAAAAACAAAGAATATTTTAAGGCTAAAACATCTTTTTGAAAATCATTTGAAAAGATAATTTTAAGGCAAAAATATTATGAAAAGCAGTTTTGAAAAACCATTTTGAAGTACTTTTGCAAGCTTCTTCCTGCAGAATATCTCATCACATCAGGACTCGAGAACTTGTACAAAACCAGGATGTTCGTGGGTTTGTAAGCCACTTGTCGTAGGTTTGTAAGCTACTTGTCGTGGGTTTGTAAGCCACTAAGAAGGTAGAAATGGGTTCCATCCCAAATGAAATTCGGAATGAAGATTTCCATTCTATTATGAAGTTTTAACAATAAACTAAACACTTATTTTGAAATCTTGATCTTGATACTCATGAGTCTTCAAACTTGATTTCTTCATCCTTGATCTTTATACTGTACAGTCTTCAATAATCAGTATATGCCTTATATGCATAATAACATTCATATATATCTAGACAATAGTGTTAGTATATAAGTTATAATAAAATAAGTTACAAAGGTTGTTGTCATCAAAACCACTATCTCCAGTTCCTAACATCATTAACGGGTAACGCTTATTAAATTAAATAAGATTTTTCTGAAAATGAATAAGCGATAAATTTGGCCATAATGTCACACCACTTGCTAAGTGACGTGTGAACGTTAACATTCGAATAGTTTGGTGTTAATTGCTGACCAAATTTACACCCAAGTGTTACACAACTGAAATGATGAATTCCTTTAAGACTGAATGATTTAATTAGTTTATAACTGTTATAAATAAATTAAATTAATTAATATTTATGAAATATTAATTATAAAAATTTGAATATGGTTTGAGAAATAAAAATTGTTATATATTTATAATAGTTATAAATGTACCAATCGATAAACGATATCGATAAGCGATTAAATTAGATTTAATTGCATAGCATTTTGGCTTGGGCTTAAATGGGTTTAAAGCCCATTATTAGGGCAGCAAATTTCAGTTTTGATAAGTTATTGGAGGTGGCTAAAACTTAGGATTATAACCTAGAGATGGATGGTTAAGATTAAGAGAGAATAGGTAATGAGATTGTCCTAATATCTCTCTTGTACAAGGCTATAAATATGGATATCTAAACCCTTAATCAAAAATAACTTTTGGCTGCCATAATTATCAAGTTTTCTGGCCGAAATTAATCCCCATATTAGTTCTAAGAATCTCAAATCATTTCAAGCTAAGTAAAAGCACTATTTGATAGAAAAGGTCGACGATTCTAGATTTGCAATCTGATGGATCGAGCATAACTAGAGAAGGGAATTCATTGATTCAAGTGGACTCAAAGGCATCATCAATTGGTATTTTATTTATATAATACAGTAATCATATCATATTTTATGACTTAATATTGATTAATTCCAAATCTGTATATATATTAGTGCAGTATATCTAGTTAGGTGAGATTATCGTAGGTATATGTAGTTGTGACAAATTAGTTTGGTTATGTGCATAGTTATATTATTATGTGTCATAATTTATTATAAACAAATCTAATTTGATGTAAAAGATTAAATTTTGTCATTATTAATTATTTTATGTATATTTGTATATTAATTTAAATATAGACTAATGTATATTTTAAACATATAATTACATATATGTATATTTATAATGTATAAACAGCTTAGAATTTTTCCTTACACCTATTTATACATAATACAAATTATCAAATTCGAAAATAAATTTTTTATATATAAATAATTTTAAATTATCTTTTATTGATTATTTGAATTGTTTATTATATCTAAAATAATTATTGCACCTAAAATTCGATTTTTTTTCAAATTACTACATCTATGCGGTAACCCACGGAAAAAATTTCAGAATTTTTTGCTAATATTTAATATTTTTAATAATTAAACTACTTCGGTTGAACATTTCTTTTATTTATTAAAAATAATATTTTATTTCAAAAAATCATGAAAAAAATTTTGAATCTGTATTTTATGATTCTAAGTTTTCGTAAATTTTAATATTCATTACTAATATTTTTAATTATTATGATCAAAACTATTAATTATATATATATATATAATGATAAAATTATTATTTTATGTTAGTTATGCTAATTTCGATCTGGAAATAATTTTAAAATATATATATTTATATTTTAAGTATTTGAATGTAATTAATTATTCATATATAAACATTTTATTTAACCTTATATATATAATTTTAATTATTATATATATATACAAATATATATATATATATGTTTGTATAATTTTATATCTTTAATTATGTATATATATTTATACAAATGTTTTAAATTATATATATATTTAATTTTGAGACTTTTAGTTATAAAATATATTTTAAATATACGTATACGTATTTATATAAATATACTTTGCATTATAGATTTATGCACATATTTAAACAACATACAATACATACGAAATGAGCTAATGTGTCTGTTGCGATGTAAATCCCAACATCTATATATGGGAATGTTATACCCTTCACAGATTATTACGTTACACATGCACACACATATGTATATGTATATGATACATGTATATATGTAAATTAAATCATTCAATTAACTTTACATTACAAAATACTTAAATTTAAACAAATATATGATTTTATTTCCCCTAAACCATATTTGATGTTTTATGAATGCCGATGGTATGAGACTCGCTACTTTTAGCGTTTTATGGGTTATTTTATCTCTTTTGAGAGTATGTTTGTGTAGTGATACCATATTATCACTTGATGTAATCATACAACTTAGTTGTCCCTTCTCACTCGAGAATATTATCACATTATCCTTATGCTTATATTATCGCTTATCCTTGTAAACTGATTTTTTTAGCTAGACCGACCCATGTATTTTATACTCGGGTCAGACCGAGGTGTTTCGGGTTAGGTACATTTGGACTTAGCCTATTCTGCTTCCGCATGAACTATTCTGCTAGCTCTTTTTGTTATAGCTTTTTGTGTAGTCCTTTTGTTGCTACTATGATATGTATATTCTTTTAACTCGCTTGTATATTGTGGTTGCTATACTACTTGACATGTATCATTTTGTATACTCTGTGATGTATCTGTATATGTATATATATATGATGATCTACTGTTCTGTGATGTGTTTTGCATTCGAGTTTCTGATAGATCATATAGCCACCTATGGCTTTGTATTAAGTATTTATTGGATATGTCGACCCACTTGAGATAGAAAAACAAAATATGGCATTTGTCGACGTATTCAATAGATACTGAAGATAATGCTATAGATGGTCGCTCCTATCCAGCCTTATTCTCTACATTAGCTTAAAACAAATTTAGAATTGTTTTAAATAAATTAGACTTCATAGGCCCAATAAAGATCCAATAGGATAAAAAAAATTGAAATACACCCACAACTACCGCTGCGGGTGGGTCCAGTTCCAACAATGGTATCAGAGCCCAATACCCTATGCGGTCTAAATTAGTCATGTTAGGGCTAACTTATTAAGCTTGCCCACTCAGTACAGTGTCTAGAAAGGTAATGTCTAGGAATGGAATTGGGTAGTCAAGTACCATGTCCTACCTGGTTACCGGCCTGGCCTGAAAGGTGAAGTGAGCCCAAAGGTTGCCCCTAATAGAAAAGGACCAACTTAATTTGGGCCTTGGGCTAATTTTCAAAATTATCTTGAAAAATAAAGTAAAAGATTTTCAATTTAATTGTTAAATTTAAAATAAAATATATGTTTATTATAATAGTTATAATGTAACATATTTTTCAAAATGTTTGAAAAACAAAATAACATAATTTTCAAAAAATTATAAATTTTATTAATAAGTTAATTAATAAAATGTATGTGCATGTTGTAAATATATTATAAAATATGTTATGATATTTTAAAACGTTTAAGATATCATAAATATGCATGCATACATATGAATAATGATTTTCGAAATCAAGATAATTTAATTAAAAGGTTAATTACTTGAAATTATAATTACACCTGTATATGATATATGTGTTATACTATAAAGGTTATAGTACATAATAAATATAAATTTTATATCAATATTGTAACGACCCGATATTTTCAACCATTCACATCCATTATAAGTGTATAGGTACACACTCATGCCGGAATTGAATTGCTCAAAATACCGCGTTGTAAATAAAATTTGGCAAATCTCAGAATATACAGTAAATAAATATAATCACAGATCACAGACACAGAGTAAAATAATGCAGCGAAAGTAAAAGAAATAGTAGTTCATGAAGCTACTATATAAATATGTCAGAGTTACATAAGATACAACAGAAGAAATAGAGTACAACAAAAGTCTCAATAAAATAACCAAGTACAAGCTGAGTGGAACAACGGAACTGAAATAGATAGGACAAGACAAGTAGATAATCTCCAGCGATTCAAATCTCCAAGAGAGTGGAAATCCAAATCTGTGAATAACTCAGGCTGACCCGAGCGTAAAGCAAAACACAAAACACTCGAGTCAGGACAATATATACTTATATAGTGTAAACCAACTCAAGTGAACTGTAATAAAGGTACAAGTAACTTAAAGAATGCTTGGGATCGCCCATTCTTTAAGGATCCGTTAAACTATTTACTATGTAGTAATATACGCTATATACAGTAGTGTCTAATTAGTAAAGTATAATCATATAGAAAATAGCGTTAAGGGGATGGAGAACCTTAACGCGGTCGGATCTTTAAATCAAAATCGTAGTAAAGCTCGATATGGTAGGTGACACGGCACAACTAGGCAATGCCAGGGTAGATATACCAATTACGCATCCGGACTTGTGGTGACGCATAGCAGCCACTACTGCCCACCTCGAACAACACTCCCAAATCAAGGGTGGCCACCAAATCAATCACAAGTAATAGAATGGTATCGAAGAAGTGTGTCCGATTAGAGGTGCTACCTCATTGGTCCGTCAATCGCTCCTGTTTTAGCCACCTTATGCCAACTCACGGGAGTTGGGTCCACGTATATACCTTAGGATCATCGCCACCATCCTACTTCATTCTGGAAACTCCACCGCGTACACAGTTGTCATAGTGGTTTTCGGTATCGACGGAGAGTATGTCCATATCCGATCCCGGTCTCTTTAACAACCAACGTTATTATAACCCGTGGTTATAACTTTTAAAACAATACTTTACTTCAAAATAAAATATCATTTCAAAACCATATATTTATCAAAATAAAGATTAAATCAATTCCAAATCATTTCCATATATTTAAAATATCATATCATTTCAAAACTTCATTTCAAATCATTTCAATATATCAAAATATCATATCTTTCCAAAACTTCATTTCAAATCATTTTAATATCAAATATCATATCCTTACAAAACTTCATTTCAAATCATTTTAATATAATAAAATATCCTATCAGTTCAAATCCAAATATTCAACTTTAAATACCTTTTAAATTCAAAGATATCGTTCATTTACTATCATTTCAAATTACCTTTAAATAGTTTATATTCCAATCAAAATAATTCATTTAAACCTTTTAAAAGTGTAATTATTATATTTTCAAATCAAGTATTCAATTTCCAAAGTTTCAAACCATTCTGAGTTCGTTTACTAATTCAAAAACCATAATTATTAAAATTTCAGCCTTTCGCAGCATTTAGAAAAGCTGTTATAAGTTATACTTGAAAACATTTTTATTCAGCAAAGACAGCATTTAAAACTGCTGTTAAAACTCAGTTTTTAGTTAAATTATAGTTCAAAACAGAAAAGACGGCATTTCAGAAGTGCTGCGGTAACTCAGATTTCAAAACAAAGGTTTTATTTGATTTCAGCAAAGACTGCAGACCACTATAGCATTTCCAGTGAATGCTATAATAGACCTGAGTTCAATATTAGCCTATAAGTTCAATTACAGCAACTACAGCATTTCAGAAATGCTGTAATAGCTCTTTTTACACAATTTTAGTTCAATTCAGAAACTATAGCATTTCTGAATGCTATTAAAAGTTAATTCCAGATTTTAGTGTATTTCCAGCAACTAAATAACTTCAATTTAAAACACATAAACATTTTTAAAAATCATATTTTAACATTTAAAATGTTCATTTACATATCATTTAACATATATCTTTTTCACAATAAATTTCTTATAATTAAATCCAATTTTCAACAATTTACTTAATAAATTTAAGTGTAAAAGTTTCCAATTCTTCACATTTCAACAAGTAACTTAACACTTCAAATTTAAATTACCATTTCACAAATTTAACTAAATTTCCAATTTTATTTAATTAACTTAAACCTTTAATTAAAACCAAATTTCACATTTCCAAGTCAAGTTATATTTTAAAAGATCACTTTTAAACATTCATTTATTTAACCACTTAAACTCATAGAAAAAAAAAATACTTTAATAAATCGCTTAAATTCAAATTTAATCAAATTATCATATTTACCATTTTCCAAATATAATTAAATTTTCATTTTTATTCATATAACTTAAATATCATTTTTAACCAAAATTCCAAATTCCAAACTTAAGTTATATTTCAATAATCCAATTTAACCATTCATTAATTACATTTTCAACTCGTAGAAAAATTATAATTTCTTTATTTTAAAACATTTAAAAATCTATTTAAATCAAATTTCATAAATTTATATTTTTAAAATACTTAAAAATATCCAAAAACACTTTATAAAATAACCACGGGCCTGTATATAGTTTCTAACCTAGGTCAAGTAATACAGATATATATCATTTCAATCCGCAATTTACAAAGAAAAACCGGGTTCTATCATTTCAAACCCGCAATCCCAAGTTAAAATAAGTTAAATAAAAACCATTCAGGCCTATCATTTCAGCACATAATGATTTTTCCCTATTCTAAAGTTCGTTCGGGTATGTATCATTTCAACCCATAGTGATTCTAGTCTACAGGGAACTTGCAGTGTGATAAACAGATATAAATGAACAGAATACATTATATAACAGTAACGGATGATATAACAGGTGTATAAACATCATATGATCATAACATAGTCAAGTATAACATGATAATATATTTCTACAGATTCACAGGGTGTCAATTTACTAGTTATATAGGTACATATTGTCTGGTGAGAATAACTCACCTGTTAAAGCTGGAGATTAGCGATCAAAACACACAGAATATATTCCAAAAAGCACAACAAGCACGATATAGCATGACTTTTGATTTGAATGAATGGAGAGCCTTGATATTTATCTTGTAAACAATAGCCAAACAAGACAATATACACATAAATATTCAACGCAAACAATGTTGAAACAATAAAGATAAGAAGCAACAACGGAATAGATTACTTGAGTGTGCTTTAACCATTCAAAAGCTCGAACAAGGGGTTCATTTTCTCAGCCATGATGATGATGAGTGTGGGAGATACAAGGTTAACTTCCTCGAATACATAAGAAAAAACAATACAAACAATATAAGTTTTCAAATGCACAATACGATAGAATAATATAGAATCAACTGCACGAATCAAAGTAGAATTGCTTTGCACTTGCTTCCAACAACCTTCAGGTTCAGCCATATTGTGTACTACAGGTCTAAGGCAAGATTTGGATCAGGTTTTGGTTTCCTAAGGGTCGGCCAAACATGTTTAGAGGATAGCAAAAGGTGAGTATGCATGAAACAACACAACAAGGCAAAACAATGTCACTTTAACATGGATTCAAGGCAATTCATGGCTCGGCCAAGGCTCATGGGGCACGGCCAGAGGAGTAGGGTCCAAGGTGATGATGTGGCAGAGGGTCCAGGTGATGCTGGAGGTGGTGGAGGTGGTGTTGGTGGCGGCCATGGGTGGTGGAAGGTGATGGTACCAAAACTAGGTCAGCTTGAGTGCATAGGTGATGGCTAGTGCTAGTTTAGATGGATTTTTGTGATGATCTTCATCATGGCTTGGCTTGGCCTGAGGAGGAGAGGTGTTAGGATGTGTGATGGTCAGAGAAAAGTGGTGGTGGTGGTCAGCCACAGCTTGGAGGAAGGGGAATACAGCTATGAAGGTGGAGAGCATGTGCAAATTCAAGTAGAAAAATCATAAAAAGACAAGAAGAAGATAGAATTTTTTACCTAAGCTTCACAAGGAGAATAGCCGTGATTTTTTTGTGAGAGGAGGAGAAATGAATTTCGTGAAAGTGAAAAAAAAATGCAGCTGAAATGAGTAGATTACACGCCCAAAACAATTAAGAGAAGAGTTGGGAAAATGAAAGGTCGGGAGATGGAAAGCCTTAGGAGTTTCAAGAGTTTAAAACTTTTCAAATTTCCTCTATTTCTTTTTAATAAGTTTAAATATCTGGAAATACATATAATTTCAGTTAAAATTCGAAAATGTAACAAAAAAAATATAAATAATTAAATATAAATTATAAATAATTAAATCAAGAAAATAGCAAAAATTGTCAACTAGGCTAGAAAAATTGAAAATAAATGGTATAAACTTTAGAAAATTCATATGAGCTTGTAATATATTTTTAAACATAAATAGTAACATAAAATAAAATATATTCACAAAATAAATATTTAAAATTTAATTTACATATAATTTTTAATGAAAAAAATAGCAGAAAATAGGAAAACAGCCTTTAAAAATAGGAAATCATCAAAGTAAATTTTGGAAAAATTCTATTATTATTTTTGAAATATTTAGAGATGAAAATATACATAAATTAACATATTGACACATATTAAATAAAATATAAGAAAGAAAATATGATTTATAAAATTTAAAATAGGCAAAATTGCACAATAAAACAAATTATACTAAAAATTGAAATGTACATAACTTTTACATTTTAACTCTGTTTCCAACGAAACGAAAAGCAGTATTCAAGTTATTAAATCTATTGTCATAATAAAAGATAAAATTTATAATTTCAGATATTTAAAATTTAAATTTAAAAGTCAAAGTTTGACTATTTGACAAAAATTCACATTTTCTAGAAATATTAAATTTAGTCATATTTGGAATTCTAATCCACATCAAAATCAAAGTTTATACTTAAAATAACAAAATTTATTATTTTTCATAAATAAAGTTTTTGAATCTGAAAAAAATCAATTTAAAAATATTTGAAAAATACAGGGTTGTTACAAATATAAAATTAATTAAAATGTTAATTAATTAAAATTAATTAAATATGATTCAATTAATATAATATTATACACAAGACTATTATATAAGTAATGTGAAATATAAAAACTATATAACAACAAAACTTATATGATATGAATGTATAAACTAAAAGTGGAACATTAAAGAAACCCAAATAGACTTAAGGAATAAATACATACGTAAATGTATGTATACTGTGATTTCTGATGTGTCTAACACTTGAATAACGAGGGTATTTAATAAGAAATATATTATTCCATAAGTCGATATCACTCGATATAATATATTGAAGATTATGAATCTTCAATATAATGTTGTCCTCTACCATATGTATATTAATAAATTACTTGCAAACTCCTTAGTTGTTGAGCAAACTCAAGCTGGGGATGTTATGTGTAATGTTATTAATATAATGAACAGATGAGGTAAGATAACTATATGTATTTGTTGAGCAAGCTCAAGGTACATATACTATACTTAGGCCATCACGATATGGTAGGTATGGGTGAATAATCTATTTCGATTTGTTGAGCAAACTCAAGGTCGAAATGAGATTAGGACAAGGAAAAATGGGTTAGGAGTTGTATGTGATACAACTGATAAGGAATTATCCATCATTTGTGTGGCTATGATTTGTTGAGCAAACTCAAGGTCAGAATACCAAGATAGACGAGTCCTAACACCCACTAGTGAAGTCGAAAGACTTTTTTGTTTCATCATAGGGTTTGGAGAAACATAAAAGACTAGTGGGAGCCTTATTGGAAAAATGAAATGGTAACATTTAACCTTTCTAATATTGTAAGAACATATGCTAAATAATGTTATAATTATCTACAATGATAAATTTGTGCATTTAATATGATTGATAAAATGTTTATCAATCAACATATACAAACGAACTGAATTGAAAGTTGACCAATGGAAATATAATACCCACTATCAAATTCCTATTGCATGTTAAAGTTTCAACACCCATGTAAGTGCCTGATATTACAACTACTGAATACATTCGTGGTTTGGTCACTTATGTATTTATTTGGTCAAGACCATGTATTGCATTTTATGAGTTTCGAACTCTAAAAAAATACAAGACTATGGATATTTGATCCATATACAATTGCATATAAATGTTATATGGTGAATGGTCAAAGTTTGTAATGTACAATATTTCGATGAAACTAGTTCATCCGAAAAACCGAATAAACCTTAGTGCGAGATCGAGTATTCAATCTGATTGATTACAAAAGAGATCATATTGTGTTAATGTAACACAAGACCAAAAACTACAAGATAGATATAAGAACTCGATTGCTGAAATGTCATTTTGGTCGGTTTACGTAAAGTGCAGCATATTTGATGTCCTTAAATGTTAAGGATAATCGAATGCGGTTTTGTAAAGAGTTTATTATGATATTGTAGTAAGGTTTTCGTTTTAATAGTTTGACCATTTGAAAGGAAAACGAATGTATAAGAATAGATGTAATTTAAGGTACAGTTGGAATGAAGAGAATGAATACTCACTTCTGCTTCATAGAGAACATTGGAAATATGAATTGTAATAATAATTGATACTTAATATTGGAATAAGAAATATGATTTCTATTCTAAAATGTATTTTCATATAGAAAATTATTTTTTATGAGATTTATTTCTTTGAGCTCAAGATATTTGATCAACGAACTCTCCACTATAAATAGTTGCAGTGTATGAAATAAACAAATTGTATTAAGTGAATGACGGATCTCCAGATTTAATATGCTATTGTAGTAATGGCGAAAATAGTGGGAGCATACAATATAAGACTTATTAATTACATCATAGTACGAAAATTGTTTTCGTATAACTTACCATACATTATTTATGAAATAATGATTATTTTTCGGTATCGACTAAAAAAATAGACATAGCTATATTTCAATATGAATATTATGAATATTCTTTGTGAAATAAAACTATAATGTGGTAATTTTTTATTATAAGACAAGTGACGCACTGGAAAATACAAAAGAATCTAATATTATATATGGTTGTTTTGGAATTATAGACTAAGCCGTAGTTTTGAAAAATAATTTTAATGTATGATTTTGAATCATATGATACTTGTTAATTATATCTCAAACAATAAAGGGCTATGCACCCATTCAGTGGGAGTATCATAAGAGTTGAACTCCTCGGATTGATACTATTGAATACGCTAGTATATGATTTTTGTTTGATGATAATAAATATATATATATGTATTCATTTAAATGTATTTGTTATTGTGCTATTTTATTTTTCATATAACAAAATAAATATTTGTTGAATAAAATAAATAACACATAATTTAAATTCAAACAAATATTTTACTCAAACAAATATTTTATTATAATTTTGAATAGTACAAATTTGAGCTCTCACTACATATATACATTTTCAATTACAATACAAGTTCGATTACATCACAAATTTCACTTTACAATGTTCACCTCACTACATATCACTCATTCACTCGTATTTGTTCTTCAACTCTATTCCAGTTTTGTGTCCAGCATCTAAATTATCTGCAAAATAAACACTAACGCAGTAAAATTGAAAAAGAAATATTTTTGCAGTGTAAAATTAAATGTGTGTTTTTGAAAAATGTTATTTGCCTCAGTTATTTGGGTTGTTCGTCATCATTTATTTTGAATTCATCTTACACGAACAGCTTGTAACATGCATAGTGTATCACTGTACATGCCACAAGGCTTGCACACCGATATACACTTGATAAAACTGCAGGGACATGTGAGAACAAGGTCAAACCCGAGTCGAGGCTGGATTCAACTCAGGTGCACTCAATACAACATACAACACCTCAAATATACACATGAGAGCAAACAAGTATGGCTTGAAAAATACAAAACTGAGGTGAACACAGACCAAACTGCAGCAACACATGGAACCAATCAGACCAGAGGCTCCAAGTTCAATGGAATGGTCCATACACATAAAGACTCAAATGCAACAACCAAATACACACATGTACAAATCGAGTATGAATAGGATACGACACATGTATTACACAATTACACATATATACATGCATATGTATGCATGTATATACATGAGTATGTATACAACAGATATGCACAAGAATAATGCAATGACCAAACTCACAAAACCAGATTGAACACAATAGTTCAGAGGCATATACAAGACTCGGTACAATACAACATGCCACCACACATGATATACATGTGAAGAAACTCAACATGACAAAGTGAATACAAAGGACTCGGCAAACCAGGCTTACAACATTCAACATGACAAAGTGGTAAATCAACATCTAAAACAGAAATCAGGGCCAACCAACACAAACCAGACCATGCTAACAAGTGCACAAGTGTGTTAACACATCTAAACCAGCAGACCATCACAACCAGAGGCACAATGATATGCAAACCAGATCAGTGAACAAGTGAATGGACTCCAAGAACAGAGAAATGGACACAAAGTGAAAAAGGCCACAAAAGTTAAGGTTGAAGGCAAAACATGAACCAGAGTTCACATATATCAGTTCAGGTATAAAGGGATGAACATGAAAAAAAATGGTGATCAAGGAAAATGAAGAAACAGAAATTTTAACTCAATGAAGAAATGAACGAGCAAGTGCAACCAGACAAGAATTCAAGTGTAGACCACAACACACACATGAATACATGAATATGGAAACAAGTGCAGACACACATCGAATGGAGTAACAGAGCATACACATATACATGCATATATACAGTGAAAAACATATGAAACAGAAGACACAGCAATTTACAAGCTAGTGGAACAAGACTCAAAGTGGTGAACTTGATCAACAGACCGGACTAGACCAGACAAGACTACATGAATAATCACTGGCCAGGCTCACAACGATAAGTGCACCAAATCACAAAACCCAACACGGTAGATACATCAAGCCAACCAAGTGGATAGTCATAAAAATCATACACATATATACATACATATATGTATGTATATACATGTTTATATGGGTACAGTAATCACAGTTGCAAGTCACAGTTTAAATGACGTTGCAGTAATTTTCAAAATGAACAAAAATTTATCACAATTTTAAATGCCAAAGTCAATGCAAGTGGACAGTGCAACCAGGTGGAGGCATTTAGTAATGAACCAGTTCTAACAAGACCAGAACTAAATTCAAGTGCAGAAGATCACACAGTAGCAGTTAAAGAAAAAAAGCCGTGAATTATATCAAATATTCAAAGAGCCGAAGTCAAGGCAAAAAGAACAAAACCGACTCAGAGAATTTCAAACAAAGTCAATGATCATGTCATGCTAGAATCAAAGCCGTGGTGACCAAGGTAATAGCAACAATATATCGCAAGTACAATGAACAAGTCAAGGCTAAAATAAACGAAGCAAATTCAAAGTCATGGAGCAACACGTATGGATGAACGAGTTAGAATAAATCACAGGCATTCAAGTAATAATCGTATGGCCGAGCAAATTCACTGAAGAATTCAAACAAAATTATACGAACGAAAATTAAGGGATTCGTTCTCTATATAACCCAAAATCATCATTGGCGATAATAAGTGATTCGAGTTCGAGACAAAAATCCAGAGCATACTTGTAAATCGAATACAAATTTGTAACTCGAATCAAAGTCTAGAATTAAAAGGGGCAAAATTCACGTACCAACTCAGATCATCAATTCGATCTCGACTTATTTGAAGAAGCCATGAACAAGTTAATCGATCGAAGAAGCATTCAAAGCATCAGCAATCAATTCAACAAAGCGGTGGCTTCATCACAGAACCCTAGTTTTTGAAAGAAGAACGAAGAAAGAATCAGCCATAGGATTACACGTGAAATAGAAAGAGGAAGTCTTCTTTTAATAAAAATTGGGCCGGTTTTAATTTATTTTGGGCTTGAATTTTTTATAGGGTTTTGTATTTAGTTTTTTATTTTATTTTGTAATTTTCTTTTAAACTTTTGTAAAATTCTAGTCGTGTAACTAGGGACGAACTACGGTGATGTAGTTCGAGAATTCACAACTCAGTGGCTGAGTTGTGGTAGGGTTTTGAGAGTAGAGTTACGTTAGTCGATAGTAGGTGTCACAAGTTTACATGTGTAAGCGTCTGACTACTTAATCTCTAGTAGAAACCTTGGGTGCAGCACGTAGGTAGGGTTTTGTCGAAGTTGGGTAAATCTGTGTTGTTCTATTTCTGCTTTTTATTATTCTGCTATTATCTGTGCCGCAATTATTATATATATTTCCACATTAATTTTTATTATTATTAGTATCACCCTATTCACCCCCCCCTCTAGGTTGAAATCGATCCTTCATATATGTATAGATGTATGCAATCATAATTCTATAAATACCAAAACGATTCCTTGTACTTCGTCATATTCACCGATGAGTTATCATCGACATGGACATGTGTATTTGATACACATGTAATATGTCCACGGTAAACTCATAGAGTACAAAACATAAGTAGACAAAATAACATGCAATAGAAATGATTTGATTTGATCGAATGGGTGAGTATTTTAGAAAAAGGTCCGAATGTACCTAAAAACGAATAAAGATTCAATCTCAAAAGTCACTCCTCCATCAAAAAAACAAGTTTCTTTTTCATGGGGACCGTTCCTCCTTCTGTTCTTCCCTTACCTTCTACTGTTCCTCCTTCTGTCTTACCCATTTCCCCCTTGTCTCATCACCTTTCCATCCCTCTCTCAACTACTTCACCCATTCTTCCACCACCTACTCCTGACCCTCCTCCTCCACCAGTTGCTGAGTTGTCCACTCTTCCTCCTTGCACGTTACCTACTGATCTCCATTGCTCCTCTGCTCCTGTCATCCCTTCTTCTACTCTTAACTATTTGCCTTGGACTTCTCTTTTCAAATCCAAGCCTCGTAATGCAGGCTCTTATGTCCCTCAGGAAATTCCTCTTCAGTTCTCTGGTGATGTACTCATGCTAACAAGTGAAATTATAAAGGCTGGTACTGATGTTTGGAAGGACTGCCTTGTGGGGTTTTTTCTAGATAAGCCACTACCGTACGCTACTGTTGTGTATCATTTGAAGAAAGTATGGAAGCTGAAAGGTGATGTTAATGTTAAGTCTGATGGGTTTCTCTTTCTCTTCAGTTTTACTTCTGTAGATGACAAACATAGGATTTCTGAGGCTGATCCAATCATAATGAGAAACAAACTTTTCATCTTGAAGCCGTGGGATGTTACAGTAGGTAATAGTTGTGGAACAATACGCTCTGTTCCTGTTTGGATCAAATTATATAATATTCCTCTTTATGCATGGTCACATTATGGTATTAATTGGTTGGCATCAAGGGTTGGGAAGTTTCTGTGCATGGATCAGTCAACTGAGAGGTTAGACAGGATAACTTATGCTAAATGTCTTGTAGAAGTTAAACCTGACAAAAAACTTGTCAATAATTTTATAGTAAAACTGATGGATGGTAGCGACCAACTAGTTACAGTAGATTATTTATGGAAACCAGAAGTGTGTGTATTTTGTAGTGAGTTTGGTCATTCTGATCATAACTGCTTGTTTGCACCAAAAGTTAATGAGGTCTCTAATCATGATGAAAAAGAATCTCCATGTGTTTATGAGTCAAGAAAAGACAAACAAGAGGTGTTGAGCAAGACTAGAAACCAGAAACAGGTTTGGAAAAAAGTCACTTATAATAAAAAAAAGAACAAAGGAGTCAGTCTTAATGAAGTTAGTGAAAACCAATGGGAGGTAATAGGCACTGAGTCGCTTCAGTATGCTAATGTTAATGATGGGGTGAGTACCAAGGACAGAGCTGAAAAAGTTAATCAAAATCCATTTTCCCATCATGTCTCGGTTAAAAGTATGGTGAATAGTTTTCAAGTGCTAGCAGATGATCAAAATGAGGTTTCTGAGGTAGCAGATCTGGTGGATAAGGAAAAAGCAATAGGAATTGACATAGGCATTGAGGAGGGAGAGTTTCTCAAAGAGGGTATGGTAAATTCCACAGTTTGCCCCGAAGTTACTGGTAGTGGTAAAATACATGACAAAACAAGAGTGCAAGGTGTATCTCCTGTGCATGTGCACACCTCCTCTGCATGCAACAATCAAGAATCTTCGCTGTTACAACCTGAAAATGATCAAAATCAAATGGTGGCAACTAATGACACAAATATGCAAGGTGCTCTTTCTTCAGAAACAAACATCATCAGCTCTTATGCTGATAACATATTTGAACTTGCCTGCTGCATGCAAAACGTCACTTCAGCTTCTTCCTCCAAACATTCACTTCAATCTTCCTCTACTCCTATTTCAGATCCCCATATCTCTCAAATCCTCTCTTCAACTCCTCCTCCTTCATCTTCAGCTCAGTTTCCATATGTAAATAATACTATCATTCCAGGATGGATTGACAAAGGAAAACAGTTGTGTGAAGACACAGCCCTTGGTAAAAATGATAGTAATAAAAGAACGACATCAAAGAAAAATCCAAATTTCAAATCTGGTCCTGCTGATCCTCATTCTCCTGCTACTAGGAACAGAAAAAACACAATCCACTAATCTCTCTAGATTTATGATGATACAAAATTTAGGAGTTTGGAACATAAGAGGTGCCCATTGTCACTTGAAACTAGATCAAGTTAAAAATCTCATTTTCTCTCATAATCTTAAATTAATAGCTATTCTTGAAACTAAACTCAACCTCACTTTATCTATTAGGGCTGCTAATTACATTAACCCTAATTGGAAACATCTCTATAATCTTTCTGATTCTGAATTTGGTAGGATATTAATCCTCTATGATCCTACCGTAATATCCATATCCTCTATCCTATCTTCTAGGCAATTCATTCACACTAAAGTCATCTATCAGCAAACTCAAACTTCATTCTACATTACTTTTATTTATGCAGATAACTACTCTGCTTCAAGACAAAATCTCTTTGACTTCTTGCCTTATCTTAGGCAAGAATCACATCCATGGCTGGTCATGGGTGACTTTAATAGCTGTCTTCAGCTTGATGATAAGTATGGTGGTCAGCCCTTATTCCCCAAGCACATCCTTCCTTTAAACATTGCCATCTCTGATTCTGATCTCCTCAAAATTCAAACTTCTGGTGCAAGATTTTCCTGGAATAATAGAAGCAGGAGTGGAGTCAGAACTTTCTCCACGATTGATCATGCTTTCTGCAACTTAAAATCTCTCTCTATTTGGCCTAATCTCTCTCTCAATCTTCTTCATCCAATCCTCTCTGACCACTCCCCATTGATTCTTTCAACTGGTCCCTCCATGAAAAAGGAAAAAAGACGTTTTAATTTTTTTAATGATTGGACTCGCTCCTCTGAATTCAAACCAATTGTTGGTAATGCATGGTCCTCACATTGTTATGGTAACCCTATGTTTATTCTTTGTAGGAAGCTCAAACTTGTTAAAAATCAATTGAGAACTTGGGCAACTGAATTGCATGGGGATGGAACTAAGCAGTCAACTTTATTGAAGATTAGGTATAAACAAGCTCAAGAATTTATGATGAATAACCCTCAGGACCCTGTTGTTGCTGAGGAGGAAGGAAAGCTCTGCACACTACTTAACAAAGCCCTTGATATTGAAAGTGGGATGAAACAACAGCAGTTGCATTGTAAGTGGTTTCACTTTGGTGATCGTAACACTGAGTTTTTTCATTCTTCAATCAAAATTAAGCAAGCTAAAGAAAATATACGTACGATACGTTCTCTTGATGGTACTCTAATCTCCTCTCCCGAGCAAATTGATGCAGCCTTTCTTATTTATTTTGAAGATTTACTTGGTAACTCCTCTGACTTTAATCCGGACCTTGATATGTTGAACGATATTCCCCTTCCAACTATCTCCAGTTTACAGTCTTCTTTGCTTGTTGAACATGTTTCTGATGAAGAAATTAAACATACTCTTTTTGCCATGAATAGAAAATCGAGTGGTGGTCCTGATGGTTTTAATGTTCTTTTCTTCATTACATGCTGGGACATTGTTCAATATGATTTCTGCAAGGCTGTTCATAACCTTTTTAATAAATGCTCTCTTCTATCTGAAGTCAACTCTACTAACATTGTCTTAATCCTAAAATCTCCTGATGCTTGCTCTGTATCTTCTTACAGACCTATTTCTTGTTGTAATGTGGTGTACAAATGTATTTCCAAACTTATTGCCACTAGATTAATGCAAGTCCTCCCTCAAATTATATCACAGAGTCAAGTAGCCTTCCTACCTAACAGAAGTATATTTGACAACATTCTTCTTGCCCAAGAGCTTCTTTGTGGGTATGGGAGATCTAATGCAACTCCATCAGCAATGTTAAAGCTTGACCTCACGAAAGCTTATGACTCAATACACTGGTCCTCTATAGTTCGTATTATGGCTTTAATGAAATTTCCTAAGCCTTTTGTAGGATGGGTTTATGAATGTATATCAACTCCTAGCTACTCTATTGTTCTGAATGGTCGACCTGTAGGATATTTCACAAGCAGGCAAGGAATTAAGCAGGGTGACCCCATCTCATCTTATTTATTTCTTTTAGTGATGGAGGTCCTCACCAGATACATGAAAATCAAGTACTCTTCTGGTCAGATCAGATACCACCCTAAGTGTAAGCTTACAAATGTTACTACTCTTATGTTCGTTGATGATGATATTCACTAAGCCTCATCTTCCATCGATTCAGTGTGTAATTAGTTCTTTGACTAATTTCTACAATATGACTGGTTTGCTGCTTAATTGTTCCAAATCTAGTATTTCTTTTGCTGGAATTTCTTCTCAAATTTCCTTGTCACTGCTGCAAATTTCTGGGCTTCAACTTATGGACTCAAATATGACATATCTTGGCCTCCCTCTCTTAACCTCTAGATTAAAGCTCTCTGATTGCCTTCCTCTGTACACCAAAATTGTTACATTATTAGACAGGTGGGCAAACAGATATTTATCTTAGGCAGGAAGGTTATTTCTTATCAAATCGGTTGCCTTTTCTATGGTCGTTTATTGGTCAAAAGCTTTTCTTTTGCCTGCTAAACTTTTGTTTCTGATTAGAGGTGCCATGCTAAGATTTTTTTGGACTGGTTCCATTCATAACAGGAAACATCTGCCTTGCTCTTTCAGTCTTTTTGAAAAAGATAGAAATTTTGGAGGGCTGGGAGTTATAAACATCATGAAATGTAATGTTGCTGCTTTCAGCACACATCTAAATTCAATAATTGCCAGGAAGAACAGTGGGTGGGTTGATTGGGTTTGGGCCCATAGAATAGGAAGGAATAGCTTCTGGAGTGTGCCTATTCCTCAAACTTGTAGTTGGACTTGGAGAAAGTTGCTTGGCTTGCTTGACACCTTACTTCCCATGATAGTTCATAGGATGGCTACCTCATCTAAAGTTAAGTTTTGGTTTGATCCGTGGGTAGCCAATGGTGTGATATTGCAAAAACTATTCAGCTATCAACAAGCTATTCAGTCTGGAGTTCCCAATACTGCTAAGGCAGTTGAACATATTTGTCAAGGCAACTTACAGTTACCTTACTCCTCCAACCAATACATTAGGTCTGTTTGGAATGAAATGCAAAGTAATAACCACCCTTCTATTGAGGTTGATGCTGTTCAATGGAGTGCCAAACCCCATTCTGTCTCTCATGTGTACAATCAACTCAATCTTTCTGGTAGTATCCAGGCTTTTAAGTGGAGCAAAATAATTTGGTCCTCTGATTCTATGCCCAAAGATAATTTAATGTTATGGAAGGTTGTTCAAAATGCTTTGTTAACTAAAAGTAAGATGATGGATATGGGTCTTGATCTTGGTAATTCTTGCTTATTCTGTTCTAACCACCCTGAGACCACGCACCACTTGTTTTTTGAATGCAGCTTTAATCTAATTCTTTTTAGACAAATGATGTAGCTTGCTGGTAGTAATTTTCTGTCAACTCTTAGGCCAATTGATATGGACATGATATACAAAGCTACTAGGTGGAGAACCATGAAAGCTAGATTTCTTTCTATTTGCCTCAAGAAGTATCTGATAATTGTGTGGTTTGAACGAAATATGATCTATTTTGAAAAAAAGAGAAGGGATGAGGATGTATTATGGAAGGCTTTAAAGCATGAAATTTATGTTGCATTGACGAGACTGCCTGCTTTTTCTACTACTTTGAGTTATGCTTGGAGGTAGCTTGTGGTCTGCTTCGTGTTATGTCTGTTTCCCTTTTCATTTCTTGCTTTGTATTCTGAGTGTGCCTGTTTTTATATTTTTTTCCTTGTGTGTTTTTTTGTTGCTTGTATTTGTTACAAGCTTTTTATTTTATTGTTTTTGTTGCAATAAAATCAGATAGGGGCCCTGTTAACCCCGCTAGCCTTTGCTAAAAAAAAGTCACTCCTCCATGTAATGCATAATGATGCATCGATAAGGGGTAACCGAACTTTGTTGAACAATGTGCGATTAATTGTGAGTGAAGTTGAGTTAGTTTCTTTCTATTAGGTCATGTACTTAAGAGTAGTACACAAGGTTAATATTATTTCATCTAAATAACGGTTTACAAAATCACACAAGATAAGGGTTTATTAGAAACTCCAACATATCCTAGGCCAAGAAGTTCGTAGGCTGTGTAAGTCAAAAGATTGCACATAATAATTGTTCATGAAGGATCTTGTATGAATCTTCCCAAAAGGATTTTGAAAAGACTGTCATTGGATGACATATTTATGTTTCGAACATAACTTTTGTAAACTAAAACCAAATCAGTTTAATGAATAAGGAAATTCATAAAACGATTATGAAAACCTATTCTATTGCGCTGAGAAACATTTCAAGAAATACCAACTTTATTGTGAAGGAATTTCCTTGAGAAATTATTGATAGTAAAAAGGATTTGAATACGATCCAAAGATAGAATTGATTAGATGAGATGAAATAAAATTGACTAACCTAAACGAACACATTGCATTAGAATGTCTAATAAGTACTCTTGCTCATTGAAGAGAAACTATGAGTTTCTTGTCAATGTCGAAAATATATAATCCTCGTTTTTTAATTATACCACTAAGAGTGTTGACTCTATCATATGGTATGATGCGCAAATCTGAAAGAATTCCAAGTACGCTGTCAAAATATGATTTTGGTAGTCGTAACCTAAGGGATGTGATCCATTGACTGTGATTATGTCTTTATGAGCAAGGCTAATGCGGTTGGAATTAAATGAGCAACGTTGATGAGAATAATATCGCAAATTTCAATTGTTGAAATTAGTGTAATAGATTCGGTATTCAACGTGCTCAAGTAAATTCGGATTTACTCACAAAATTACCACTTGATATGACTTTATGTTTGGTACGTATTTATTATTATTATTATTATTATTATTATTTTACTTTACCAGATCGAAATTTTTTAATGTTCAAAACTAGAATTTATAGACCCAATGTAAGAAAAGAATTCAAACTCTAAGTCTTAAATGAAATGATTGCGCTGAGCTGGAATCAAAACAGAAGTAGCTAAGTATTGAAACAGAAAATTCTAAGTAATGATTTAGAGTAAACTGTTTAAACATAATAACCAAAATGTCTCGAAGTCGGTGGGAGAGATATTGAGTTTGTGAGTCTTCGGATATGGTCCAAGAAATGATTCGAAAGTATCATTTTATAAGCATCAAGATTAAATAGGTATTTTGATAGAAATATCAAATAGTTTGATTTTCAATCAAAGAGCAGAGGAAGCGTGTGTTCATAAGAAAGAATGTTAAAAGGTACAATGATATTTCTAAGCTATAAGTAACAACACGTTGTTGATTTTAACGACGGACTTGTGTTAAAATCAGCCTTAGTTGTTTTAATACTCAACATTGGATTAATAAATGATGTCTTTTATGGTAAGTATAAAAGATGTCGGGAATGTCCCAAATGATATGCAAAGACACCTTATTAAAATATTTAACATGGAACATGTAAGATTGATTACTTTTCATTGGCAAAAGGAATTATCATACATGTTGTGTTGTCTACGATATCATGATTTGTTTATATATTTGATACATGAAACAAATATCAAATCCAAATTGATATCACTAACTGGTTGTTTGAAGTTCTCGTGTATTTATGAAATACGAGAGAATTGTTTACATAAACATAAATTACTTATGAAGGAATGTTCAAACTCAAACTTTCACAAGTAATATTGAGTATAATATGTCAATAACAAATCTTTAAGTTGGAAATGTTCCAAATGAAAGACCGTGGATAATTCAATGAAAAAAGGCTAGGTACATCGCCTTGAATAATGTCGCAATCAAAATAATGTATATAAAAAATATAAGTGCACAAATTTATAACTGAGCTGATTCCAAATGTTGAGAATCTCATGACAGAGTTATGAAAACAATGTCGTAATATAGTTCATAATAGAACTTAGAGCTCACTCGAAGTCGAGAGACATACTCCGAATTGTTCCACATGATAAAACGGTTTATCACCATCAGAGAAAGTTGATTGACAGAGTAGATAATTAAAACATAATAGCATACACATTCACAAAGGGACTGACCTAATTGGTTTTGAGAAAACCGATTGGAGAAATTGGAATAAGATTCCATAATCGACCCCAAGTGCAAGTGGAAGATTGATAGAGTTAGGGTATGCCCTAGGGGCAATTATGTAATTTGTTACATATATCTAACTCGTTGACCAATCTTGTTCGAAATAAAGGTATTTTCTTTCTATTATATACTTGATATAATGTGGTTATATTAATTAATAAATTTAATTAAAAGTATATTTAGTAGAAAATCCATAAATGGTATGTTTTGTGATAGTAGTTAGAAAGTGTTGTAAACGTGAGTAATTTATCACAATGAAACATATGTACCATTTTAAATGTTCCTAGTCAAGATGCATCGAGACTGGATATCGATGTATCCATTGAGACTAAAGTACATAGCGCTCTCCAAATGTTGGGCGGTGTGTTACTCATGACTGCTGTGGGCATCAAGGGGTTACGTACTGATAGTTTTTGGATAACTATGGAACGACTCACTTGATAGTTTTCTGTTGGTTAATATAACTAAGGTCAAGTAGAAAATATCGATGCGACTAATTTACACAATTCTTTTGACTTGAGAATATTGTCAACCTTTAATATGAAAAACTCTACTTTGATTATAGTCAAATCATGGAACGACATCCATCAAGTGATTATAGTTGGGTCGAGTGGAAGTATTGGAAGGAAGACACTATTCAAGAGAGGATTCGTCACTTCAGTTATATGAGGTTAGTATCATGGTCAACTCAAGCCAACCCAAAGTCAAAATCTATGGCCAGAGTAGTACGGTTAATAATAATTGTTATTATTGAGCCAAGGATTTTGTGTTTGGACTATAGAGTTGAATATGGACAATATTGGAATTTTGACCATTACCAAATTCCATAAATCCAAAGGGATACAGTTTTTGACGAAGAGAATTGGTGTATATAAATGTCACTAACGGGTAACGCTTATTAAATTAAATAAGATTTTATTGAAATGAATAAGCGATAAATTTGGCCATAATGTCACACCACTTGCTAAGTGACGCTTGAACGTTAACATTCGAATAGTTCGGTGTTAATTGCTAACCAAATTTACAACCAAGAGTTACACAACTGTAATGATGAATTTCCTTAAGACCGAATGATTTAATTAGTTCATAACTGTTATAAATAAATTAAACTAATTAATATTTATGAAATATTAATTATAAAAATTTGAATATGGTTTGAGAAATAAAAATCGTTATATATTTATAATAGTTATAAATGTACCAATCGATATACGATATCGATAAGCGATTAAATTAGATTTAATTGCATAGCATTTTGGCTTGGGCTTAAATGGGTTTAAAGCCCATCATTAGGGCTGCAAATTTTGGTTTTGACAAGTTATTGGAAGCGGCTAAAACTTAGGATTAAGACCTAGAGATGGATAGCTAAGATTAAGAGAGAATAGGTAATGAGATTGTCCTAATATCTCTCTTGTACAAGGCTATATATATGGATCTCTAAACCCTTAATAACAAATTACTTTTGGCAGCCATAATTATCAAGTTTTTTGGGCAAAATTAATCCCCATACCAGTTCTAAGAATCTCAAATCAATTTAAGTTAAGTAAAAGCGCTATTTGATGGAAAAGGTCGACGATTCCAGACTTTCAATATGACGGATCGAGCATAACTAGAGAAGGGAATTCATTGATTCAAGTGGACTCAAAGGTATCATCAATTGGTATTTTATTTATATATTATAGTAATCGTACCATATTTTATGATTTAATATTAATTAATCCTAAATCTGTATATATATTAATGTTGTATATCTAGTTTGGTGAGATTTTCATAGGTATATGTAATTGTTACAAATTAGTTTGGTTATGTGCATGGTTATATTATTATATGTAATAATTTATGTATAAAAAAATCTAATTTTCTGTAAAAAATTAAATTTTGTCATTATTAATTATTTTATGTATATTTATATATTAATTTAAATATAGACTAATGTATATTTTAAACATATAATTACATATATGTATATTTATAATGTATAAACAGCTTAGAATTTTTTCTTACATCTGTTTATACATTATATGAATTAAAAAATTCGAAAATAAATTTTTTATTTACATAAATAATTTTAAATTATCTTTTATTGATTATTTGAATTGTTTATTATATCTAAAATAACTATTGAACTAAAAAATTCCATTTTATATTTTTTAAAATTACTACATCTATGTAGTAACCTACAAAAACAATTTCAGAATTGTTTGTTAATATGTGATATTTTTAATAATTAAATTACTTCGGTTGAACAATTCTTTTATTTATTAAAAATAATATTTTATTTCAAAAAATCATTAAAAAAATTTGAACCTGTATTTTATGATCCAAAATTTTCGTAAATTTTAAAATTAGATTTTTTAAAATTTATTACTATTTTTAATTATTATGATCAAAACTATTAATTATATATATAATAATTATAAAATTATAAAATTATTATTTTATGTTTCTTATGCTAATTTGGATCTGGAAATAATTTTAAAATATATATATTTATATTTTAAGTATTTGAATGCAATTAATTATTCATATATATATACATTTTATTTAACCTTATATATATATATATAATTTTAATTATTATATGTACATATGTATGTATAAGTTTATATGTTTAATTATATATATATATATACAAATTTTTTAAATTATATATATATATATATTTAATTTTGAGACTTTTAGTTATAAAATATATTTTAAATATATGTATACGTATTTATATAAATATACTTTGCATTATAGATTTATGCACATATTTAGACAATATACAATACATACGAAATGAGCTAATGTGTCCATTGCAATGTAAATCCCAACATCTATATACGGGCATGTTATACCCTTCATGGATTATTATGTTACACATGCACACACATATGTATATGTATATGATATATGTGTATATATAAATTAAATCATTCAATTAACTTTACATTACAAAGTACTTAAATTTAAATAAAATACATGATTTTATTTAAAACAAATTTAGAATTGTTCTAAATGAGTTAGACTTCATAAGTCCAATAAAGATCTAATAGGATAAAAAATTTGAAATACACCAACCACTACCGCTGCGGGCTGGCTCAGTTTTAACACTTTCTCCTTAATAAAATGTTTAAAACATTAAAGTCCTTTAACTTAAATAATTTATCAACCATAGTAAAACACTTAGAAAAAAATCCCAAAAATCACAATAATTCACATTAAATATATTTTCTAACATATATAAATTTCAGACTCGAAAACATTATTAATTGCCTTGAATAATTTAAACCCGAAATAACTATTTTCTCTCATAGAAAATTCATAATAAATCCATAATTACTTAGAAAATTATGAAACTTGAAACCCACTTCTAAAATAATATTTTTAACCATATATCAAAAACGCAACTCATTTGGATGTCATATGATAGGTTTTCTAATCTAAACATATCATAAAATTCTTATTAAATCTCTATAAATCATCGTCTTAAAGCATATAATCATTTAATCACTATAACATGGCATATAACTTGCACATAAATGGATTTATCCTTTAAAACCAAAATCATTATCAAAACATGAGATGTAAATTAGTTATTTACCTTGGCCTTGTGTTAAGAAGGTTGAGATTTGCCCATGATTTCTTCAAGCTTTCTACTTGAATCCTAGCTTATCTTCCCTTTAAATCTTCTTAATGGTGGCTGGCCTAAGCTTAGTATTGCTTCTGTTTAGTTTGTGAATGTAGAATGAATGAGGAAGTGGAGAGAATGGACGGGTTTAGGGTATAGGAATAAAGGCTATTTCCATTTTACCCTCATCACATTCCTCTTTCTTAATTATGTTTAGTTTCCCTTTTGTTAACACATTCATTAAGGCATGGCTCCTCCTTAACTTACAAATCTCAACCCCTTAACTTTCTACATTATTTTATTTAATTCACCCAATTAAATGTTCTAAATAATGTTAGCCAAAATTAGGGTCATTACAGACTCCCCTCTTTAAAAAAAATTCATCCACGAAATTACGATAAGGTACCCTCAACTATTAAACATAAAGGTAAAACGTACCATCAAACAAGTCAGGAAGTTTCCCTAATCTTACTCTCGGTTTTCCAAGTATAGTCTCTCTCGTCGTCACTCCACTAAAATTTGACTAATCTGACCGTCTTGTTCCTTAGTCTACTCTCATCTCTCGCAACAATATGAACTGGTTTTCTAACTATAGTGGTATCTGGTTCCACTATTAGATCTACTAACACAGTTGGTGTAATAGTAGTCTCTGGATCTCAAATACATTTCCTTAGATGAGAAATATGGAAAACAGTGTGGACTCCTGCTAAACTATTCGGTAACTCTACCCTATACGCGAGTTTCCCGGCCGTTTTTATAATAGGAAATGGTCCAACGAACCTTGGTGCCAAACTTCCCTGACTTTCTAAATCTGATCACACCTTCCATTGGTGACACTTGTACGAAAACATGATCTTCAACTGAGAACTCTAAGTCATTCCGTCTCTTATCTGCGTAACTCTTTTGCCTCGACTGAGCCTCTTCATTCTAGTCCGAATTAACTCAATCTTTTCTACAGCTTCATTAACCAAATCTGGACTAAGAACTAATCTATCCCCGGCCTATAACCAACAAACTTGAGATTTGCATAGCCTTCCATACAAAGCTTCAAACGATGCCATCCCTATACTATTCTAATAACTATTATTATACGAACACTCGACTAAGTGTAGATGGTCATCTCATGATCCTCTGAAATCTAGCACACAAGCTCTTAAAAAATCCTCTAAGACTCTGTTAACTCTCTCTGTTGGCCCATCTGTCTGCGGATGGTAAGCGGTACTCATATTGAGCTTGGTACCTAAAGTATCATGCAGACTCTTCTAGAACTCACTAGTGAATAAGGAATCTCTGCCGCTTACTATACTACTAGGAATCCCATGCGGTCTAACTACATTCCTCATGAATAACTTAGCTAAATTTGGTGCTATCCTGGTCGACTTAACGGGTATAATGTGTGCACTCTTAGTCAATTTATCCACAATAACCCAGATACTCTCATTTCCTCTATTCGACCTTGGCAATCCGTCTATGAAATCCATTGAGCCAGAATCTCATCTCCAGACTGGAACATCCGAAGGCTGAAGTAATCCACTCGGTTTCTGATGCTCGGCTTTACCTGATAGTTCAAACATTGCTTCACCCATAGGCCTACATCTCTCTTCATACCTTTCCAGAAGAAACTCCTTTTCATATCCTGATACATCTTAGTTCCTCCCGGATGAATAGTGAACTTCGAATGATGGCATTCTCAAAGAACTTCCTTCCTAATGTTTCCCAGACTCGAAACACATAGCCATCCTTTCTTCCTCAACCACCCATTCTGGTCAAGACTAAAATCTTTTAAGTCATCGCTCTCAATTCCATCCTTAACTTTATGATCCGTTTAGTTAATAACGGATCTTCTCCCTGCTTAGAAGAAATCCTTTCAATCATCATCGGTCGAACTTTTAAACACGACAACATAGCAGTTTCTTAACTAGAACTACTCTTAGATCTCTATTGAGCTTCACATGTAGTCAATGCCTCTAAATCTTACCACTCGGTTATCATAGCCAAAACTGCGTTTTGATGTTTGCTGCTACGTGCATCTACCATCTTATTTCCTTTTCCCCTTGTGTACTCAATCCCAAAGTCATAAGCAGCTATAAACTCTAACCATCTCTTCTGTCTCTTCTGAGAGAATAAATATCTTAGTGACTTATGATCCATAAACAGCTCGAATCTTTCCCCCAAAAGGTAATATCTCTACAACTTCAATGCAAAAATTACTGCAGCTAATTCCAAATCATGAGTTGGATATCCAACTTCATGTAGTCTGAGCTGTCGAGAAGCATAAGCAATCACTTTACCCCTCTACATTAGCACAACTCCTAATTCTGTTCCACATGCATCTGTATAAACAACTAAGTCTTGATTCCCCTCTGGAACAACTAACATAGGTGCATTAGTCAACAAATGTTTCAGTTTCTGGAATGCCTCCTCACACTTACCAATCCAAACAAACTTCACATCTTTTCGAGTCAGCTTATTCATCGATGCTGCTATCCGTGAGAAATCCTTAATGAATCTCCGATAATATCCTGCTAATCCAAGAAAACTCTTTATCTCGGTCACTATCTCGGGTCTCTTTGAATTATTTACTACTTCAACCTTAGTCGGATCTACTGACAACCCTTTTTTCGAGACTACATGACCAAGAAACTTTACTTCCTTCTTTCAAAAATGACACTTTGAAAATTTTGCTTTCAACTGATGCTGCCTCATTATTTCTAGCACTAACATAAGATGAACTTCATGATCTCTTTCATCCTTGGAATATATCAATATGTCGTCTATGAATACTAAAACAAACCTGTCCAGATGCTCTTGAAAAATTCTATTCATTAAGTCCACAAAGAATGTTGGTGCATTAGTTAGTCCGAACGGCATGCCTAACCATTCGTATGATCCATATTTTATCCTAAACGTCGTCAAAGGAATACTATCCTCTGCTACCCTAAATTGATGGAACCTTGTTGCCAAATTCAATTAAGAGAATACTTTGGCTCCACTCAACAGGTCGAACAAGTCATTAATCCTAGGTAACGGATATCAATTATTTTTCGTCTTCTCATTCAGCTTATGATAATCGATACACAACCTTAACGATCTATCCGGCTTCCTAACAAATATTGTGGCTACTCTCCAAGGCGAACCGCTTAGCCTAATAAAATTCTTACCTACTAAATCCACCAACTGCACCTTCAGCTCCTTCATCTCGGTAGGTGTCATTCTACTTGGCGGTCTACTCACAGGTTCAGATCATAGCATTAAATCTATCCGAAACTCAATGCCTCGTTTCGGCGGTAGTCCAATCACGGGCTCAAAGACATCTGCAAATTCTCTAATAATGAAAACTTGATTCAACTCGTCTTCTTCGCCCATAACGCCCAACAAAGCGCCAGAATCTAAGTTCGGGTTCTATAGTGTATATAATCCAATCACTACAACTAGGGTGTCTAAGTGATATTTTCCTATCATGGAAAAATATCCTAGCATCGTACTTACTTAACCTATCCATACCCAAAATAATTCTGAAACCTACGAAATCAAATACATGCAAACTGCTAGAAAATATAACCTAACAATTTAAGCTCTAAGTGGTCACATCTCATCCCAAGAGTCGCATACCCTCCTTTCGGATTCGCAACCCTTAAGGATGTAAATAGGTATAAGGGTTCTAGGTTAAGCTTATCTACCAAACAATGAGATATAAAAGAATGCGATGCACCAGCATCGAATAGAACTCTAACTAACATACCGTGAATCAAAAGCATATCTCCCAACACAGCTTTTCCTTTCTCCTCTACTATTGGTTTTGAGGTAGCTGGTTCCAATGCAAACACTTTGCCCTTTCCATCCTTGGCTGGTTCCTTGCACTGGTTCTTATAATGTCCAACCTAATCACAATTGAAGCATTTGATATTCTTCTTCCTGATCACTTTCTTTCCATTCCCTGAGCGACATTCATTAGCGAAATGCCCTTTCTTATCACACTTGTAGCAGATAACTTCTGTCTTTCCTTTCTTGGCAGCTCTACTCTTCTGAGCTCCCTTCTTGTGGAAAAAATTTCTCTTCTAGTTCTTCCCACCTTGAGTTTCCACTGCTTTGTTACCATTAAAGAAAGCGAGCATCACCTCATTCCTCAAAGCCATCTCAACAAGTACATCGCACGGATCCCTAATATGTGGTAAAGTTGCTTTAGCAAGCTCGGGTCTCAATCCACGGATGAACTTCTCATTCCTTTTGATAACTGTATCAACCGTGGCATATCTATATCTCGATAATTCCTCAAATCTTGTAGCATACTCAAGCACCATCATGTCTTCCTGCACCAACTCAACAAACTTCCTGAGCAAAGTTGACTTAGCGATCTCCGACGTGAATCTTTCCTCAAATCTCCTTCTAAAATTTGCCCAAGTCGTGGTCTCTTCAGCTACTCCCACAGTAACATTGTTCCACTAGTATAGTGCTGCTCCTTGCAACTATATGGATGCCAATCTCCTTTTCTGCTCATCGTTAAGTCCTAAATCAGTAAAAAAATCTTTCGCAATGAAGCAACCAATTCTCTACTTCAATTGCGTCCTCAGTCCCATAAACGGCTTCCCTCTAAACCTAGCATAGTATCTACTCAATACTGCATAGTTATTGACCACCAGAGCTTCCCGATTTACTTCTCCCACATTTCCTCCAACTAACCTAATAGCTACTTCAACTTGCGTCATGTTGACGAAGAACTGATACATAGCTCCCATATCAACTTGCGGTGCTCCAGTACCCACATAGCATTCGTGCCTGATTTGGATTCCTTTGAGTATTCGCTCTGGCATTTCCATTAGCTAAGGTGCTTACTCCACCAAGGTTAACTCTTTCATTCCTAGCATCCATATCTTACTTCCTTTAAATCCGCATTCAAGTTATTGTAAGATACGAAAGAATGGCCTAAAGGAGACGAGAAGATGGAGATAAAGCATATACTCATATATAACAAATACAAGTATGTTACTATAGCGTTATCCCATACCTCGATTTTTCTCTAATTCCTTAGGATTACATTTTTTTCAAAATCATTTTAGGTTTAAAATTTCTTTTAAGTTTTCATAATCCTATGCTCTGATACCAAGTTGTAACATCCCTCATTTTGAGGCCCGAAGCTAGCCGCTATGGATGCTGCAGTCATCTATAGTATTAACTTCCAGTAACAATATACGGTAATGTAAACGGTATCTGTAATACCAGAAGCACATGAATATGAAATAAAATCAACACATATTTCAAAACAGCTTTTATTATTACATTTCAAGTTAATATTTCATATTCGATTACATAATCCCAAAACGATTCCCAAGTACAAATAAATATAACTATTACAAAATACACTAAGAGTGACATATGAAGATGCCCCCTTGGATGATCAGAGTACTAAATAGATAGACATAATGTAACATCCCCCACTTGGAGGCCCAAAACTAACGGCTATGGATGCTGCAGTCATCCATAGTTATTAATCTTTGGCGACCAAATACGGTAATCTAAGATACATTGGCATAACAGAAACACATGGATATGGAAATTTTTTAAAATCCTTAAACAACTTTCACATTCCATTTCAAATCATTTCAACATTCAGTACATAATCCCATATCCGAGAACCCCGTTTAGAGAAAATATAATTATTACAACATATGCCAAGAGCGACATATAAAGATGCCCCCTTGGATGATCAAAGTATATAACTAGGCAATTAAACAACTTTGCCTTTACAACAAAACACAGCGGAATCAAAATAGAAAAGAACTCTAAATAGCTAGCATGCCTCCACTACGTCTCCAGAAGCTTATTCATCTAAAGAGGTACCTGAAAACCTTAACTCTCAAACTACTCAAAATCAATTGAGCACACGAGAGTTTAAGGGGAAAACATAAACTTCGAGTCAGACATAAAGCCTGGTATGAATAATAACCCACCATCTCAAACCATTTAGATATCTAGTGAGACCACGCCGCTTAGCAGAACGGGTTTTCCCCTCACTAGTATCTTATCCAAAACTTTATAAATACCATATACTGTGCTCCTGCATCCACAATGGTTAAAACATAACAATTCAAAATATTGTGATGATATGCAAATAAGTAAATCAATTCTGGATTACCCATCCCCATTCATTTTGACTATCTGTCTTAGTTATAGTTTCTAGGATCACTATTAACCTAATAGTTTTCATGGGCAGACTGATAATCTGTTCAATGTTTATGGACTTCATGTCCAGTTTCATAGTTTTCATGGGATTACTAAGAACCTATTGGCCCCTGCCAATAACTTCCTTATAAATGGGTTCTCCCTGAACCTATTGGTATCTCCAATAACTTCCCTCTTATTCTAGTTTTCATGGGTTGACTAGGAACCTATTGAATTCTGTCAATAACTTAATCCGGATATAGTTTTCATGGGTTCAATACAAACCTATTGGCCCTAGCCAGTCTTTCTAATCATAGTTTTCATGGGTTTACTATGAACCTATTGGCCTTTGCCAATAACTTTTCCTAAACATAGTTTTCATGGGTTTACTATGAACCTGTCTATCTAACAATTTCTTTAATCAGTACTTAGGCATCTTATTTTCTGGTCTTCCTGACCTCCTGGATGCAAATCTACTCATTCAGGAGTTAACTCAATTTATATTCACTACTGAGTCAATCTAGCTGGTTATTCTGCCCTTTCTCCCCAAAATACAGTTATGGGTCCATATTAAAGTGAATATGTATATTAGAAGAAGCAAACATAATAACACCAACACCTATGGTTTAATATCCTTGAAATCATTTTCATATGAAATATGGTTAATCCCTTTAACCTATTATTTTATCAAGGAAAGCTTCTTCAAAAACTTCATACTTAAAGCCATTTTAAAACTCCTTTATTATGCCATCCTTTAAAAAATGAGATTGGGTTCTTTGTTTTGAAAACTAAGGCTTTCGAAACCTTTAGCTATTACTTTGGAAACCATTAGATAACCTCCTTCGAAGGCATTCAAATCTTCTTTTCAAAACACTAAGCATATGCCTTTCAAAACACTTTAAATCGTCTCTTTTGGGACCCTCAAAACATACCTTTCGAAAGTATTAAAGCATTACTTATTAACTCTTAGAAACATTGCTTTTAAACCATTGAAAGTACCCCTTTCGAAACCATTTGAAAGTATCTCTTTTGAAACCTTTTGAAAGTATCCCTTTCGAAACCATTGGGTTTATTCTAAAAATATCTTTTGGGTCAAAGCGAACATAAACGAAAGTACCCCTTTCGAAACCATTAACCTTTAAGTAAAAGTATTTTGGGGGGCTTTGGAACCATCCTTTCGAAAGCTTAAATCATTTAAGTAAAACATTTGAAGGATAACTTCGAAAAGCCATTGCCTTTGAAACCATTAAACCCTTTCGAAAGCTTTAGGAAGTGGCTTACTTCATTTATAAAACAAAAGCTACCTTTCGATCTAGTTGATGACTTCAATCCATTCGAAAGGCATAAGGTCGGCATTAGGGTTTCGAATGCATTGAAACTACCCTTTCGAAAGCTTTGATTTAAAAATAAGGCAACTCTTTTGAAAGTTATCTTTTCGAAACAAAAAGGCGGCAACATTTTCAAAAGCTATTTAAATGGGTTTCGACCCCTTCGAAAGCATCCTTTTGAAAACAAGGCAAGCGCAAATCTTTTGAGAGTAAAACAAAGGTTTCAACCCCTTCGAAAGCATTGGTTTCGACACCATGCCTTCCGCCTTTCTCCAATCCACTATGTACCAACTTTTTGATGCCTTGTGTATTGGTTTCAACTTGGATGGTTTCGACTTGATTGAGGCGAAAGCATAGGGTCGATGGGTAGCTTCTGAAAGTGGCGAAACAACATTTCTGGTTAAAGACTGTTTTAATGCCTTTTAAAGTAATTGCTTTTTAACTAACCTGCCTATTTGTAGACAATTCATCGGTTGCCAAAACCTTTTCAAATTCTTTCTTAAAATAAAACTGCCACATAATTTCAGATCTAAACAAAGATTAATTTAATAAATAAGCCCTTCTATTAAGCAAAACAATCAAATCATTTAAGTCCTCCTTCTAAAATAATTTAATTTCCATGGTAAATCACTTAGGAAAAATCCCCAAAAATCATAGAAATTCACTTTTAATATGTTATCTAACATATAGAAATTTCAGATCTAAATTCTTCCATATACTAGCCGAAATAATTTTAAACCCAAATTATTCATTTTTCCTTTGAAAATTCATAATAAATTTTCTATAGCTTGGAAAATTATAAAAATTAAAAACCATCTCCAAAATCATGTTTTACATAACATATAAATTCCTCATGGCATTCGATATCCAAAACGATTTTAGCCTTAAAACCGTATAAAACAATTATCAAACAAACTTGTTTGAATATATCATATCATGAAATCCAAGCATACATCAAAAATCATCATAATGGATTTAAACTTAAACCCGAAATCAAATGATCATAAAAACAAAATAGAGATGGTTTTGATTGTTATTCACCTTGATTAGGATTAGGAATTTGAGATTTGATTGAGATTAGTTCCCCTTACTTGATTGCTAAGCTTTAGATTGATTTATCTCCTCTTTTCTTCTTAAGTAATGGCCGGTTTTTCTTTCTTTGATTTACGTTTTGTGTTTTGAGATAATGAACGTGAACAGAGAGCATAACCGTGAGTATAAGAGGTGCGGCAATTCCTAAAATGCCCTTGTGTTAATTAATTAACATTTAAAACCATTCATAAGCCCATTTATTTAACTCGGCCTCTAAATATAAATTTTCAAATCTCAATCCCCTTATCACTCTAACATTTACATTATTCTATTTAATTTATCTAATTAAATCTCCTGAATAATGTTATCAAAAATTAGGGTTGTTACACATATTATCATAAATACATCACGGCGAAAATAATACTAAATAACTCCTACATAGCTAGCTTTGCCTCCTGCACGTCTTCGGAAGCTTATTCGTTCAACCTACAATACCTAAAAAGTCCTTAACTCTCAATCTACTCAAATTTAATTTTGAGCATCCAAGAGTTTAAGGGGAAAACATAAACTTCGAGTCAGATGTAAAGCCTAATGTGAATAATTCTATACATCTTGGTTTATTGATATTAAGTGAGACCATGCCGATTAGTGGAACAGGTTTCCCCTCACTAATAGCTTCTAAAATCATATCTATTTCAAATCAAAATCTTACAATCAAACTGATTATAACAACAATCGCAATACCATATATGCATATAAATTAGGTAATCAATGGACTATCTGTTCGAACATTATAGTTTTATCTGGCTGACTATTAACCACTGGCTGACTCGGGCCTATTAGTCATAATAAATATTCTAACTTCTATTAGATATAATACTGGATGGTATGTCCTTAACTTACTTCTCCTAGGGTCAGCTGATCCTAATGGTTTTGCAGGCTCACCAATAACCTATCTACACTCTGTGTATTTCTTTCTGTGTGTAACATCATTTTAGTCTTACCTGTGACAAAGCCCAACACACTGGAATTTTGGACTTATATTAGCTTGGGGCTACTAGCTAAAGTATAGGGTTCGAATCCATACCAGTCCCATCTGGTATTCTAAAGTCTGAGTCATTCTTTTAGCAAATATCTGGGCTGACCACCGTATTCGAATTTCATTTCCTTGAAAACAATTTTTACAAATGATTTACCCTTGAAATCATATTTTTATAAAACAAGGAAAAATACTCTTTGCTTTACTCAAAATACTTATGCCATGATATATGTTTTATGAAACAATGTTGATGAAAACCTAATATCAACAGGGTTATCTATCTCTTCAAAACAAGTTAAATACTTTAACCTTGAAAACATTGATCTGAAAGGCCAAAACCTTCCTTTAGAGTGCATTGGAAATAACCTTTCGAAATCGTTACTTAAAATCTTATACATCCTCTTTTAAAACCATTAAACATATCTTTCAAAACACTTGAAAAAATTCCTTTCGAAACACTTAAAACATATCTTTTGAAAGAATTAGGTTCATGTAAAAGTTATGGAAGCATAGCTTCGTAACCAATTAAAAGTATTTCTTTCGAAACCATAGTTTGAAAACAAAACAAACTGCAAAGTATAAAAGGGGACACATTTGAAGGCTATCTATTCGAAAGACCTAGGGTGACGGCAACATGCTTCCGCATGTATACTTACCTTAAAGCAACACGGTCTTAACCATGTCGAAAGGTATAGGTGTGGCACCTTTCCTTTCATATGTATGGGTTAAAAGGAAAGCCGCTCAATGGTTGGGGAGGGGTATTGGTTCGAAACCTACCTTCCGCACTCATTGATTCAAGGGTTATAGAAGCGGCCTCTAACTAAGGTAAAAGTATTGATACGGCGGCTAGGGTATTGCAGGGGTTTAAAGCGGCAACCCTTTCGAAACACTCTTTTAAACAAAGGCAGGTCAATAGATTCGAAAGCTTTGAAAGACAACTTCGCCCCTTTTGAATGCATGCCTTCGATACTATCTTACCTTTCATCTATCTCCAACACACTACATACCAATGAATTGATATATGTATATTGGTTTTGAATGGGCACGGAAGGGGTTTTTGTGTGGGTGTATGATGTCGGAAGCTAGCAAGGGTAGTGGTGAAGATGTAATTTTAATAAAAACTACATTTTAACCTTTAAAGAAATTCTTTTTTACCTACCACTAATATTTGTCGAAATCTTATTGGTTTATAAAACTTTCTCAGTTCCCTTTTTCAGAATTTGCTGCCGAAATCAAATTTACGTTATTTAAAACCATTAACACTTAAACCTTTCTCCTTAATCAAACGTTTAAAATATTAAGGTCCCCTATCTTAAATAATTTATTAACCATAGTAAAAACTTAGAAAAAATCCCAAAAATCACAATAATTCACATTAAATATGTTTTCTAATGTATATAAATTTCAAAACCCGAAAACATTATTTAATTGCTTTAAATAATTTAAACCTGAAATTAACTATTTTCTCTCATAAAAATTCATAATAAATCCATAATTACTTAGAAAATTATGAAACTTGAAACCCACTTCTAAAATAATATATTTGACCATATATCAAAAACGCATCTCATTTGAATGTCATATGATGGGTTTTCTAATCTAAGTACATCATAAAATTCTTGGTAAATTTCCATAAATCATCAGCTTAAAGCATATAATCATTTAGTTACTGTAGCATGGCATATAACTTGCAAATAAACGGATGTATCCTTTAAAACCGAAATCATTATCAAAACATGAGATGTAAACTAGTTATTCACCTTGGCTTTGTGTTAATAAGATTGAGATTTTCCTTTAGATTTATTTCTTCAAGCTTTCTACTTGATTCCTAGTTTATCTTCCCTTTAAATTTTCTTAATGGCTGCCGGCATAGCTTAGTATTGTTTTTGTTTAGTTTGTGAATGTAGAATGAATGAGGAAATGGAGTTAGTGGAAGGGTTTACGGTATAGGAATAAAGACTATTCCCATTTTACCCTCATCATATTCCTCCTTAATTATGTTTAGTTTCCCTTTTGTTAACTCATTCATTAAGGCATGGCTCCTCCTCAACTTACAAATCTCAATCCCTTAACTTTCTACATTATTTTATTTAATTTACCCAATTAAATGTTCTAAATAATGTTAGCTAAAATTATGGTCATTACCGTGGAAAACAAGGTGTGCTTGTGGAAGTGCTTAAGACATTGGGGAAACATCATTTGAAAGCTAGTATAATGATCCAGATTTTTCTATGCTAAGTTTTTTGGGATTTTCAATAGTTATACATATTTTACTGATATAAGTGCATTAATAGGAGTCTTAGAATTTCGACAAACAATAAAAGATCCCCTAATGTAGAAAAATCACACAAATCACATGGCCAAAGAATTTCTGAGGTCAAATGTTCAAATAGCTCATACAATCTAGGAACGTGTGAAAATGAACTTTTAGGGCATCATATCCAACAGTAACCAAGGATTTTACAATTTAAATACAAAATCAAGTCTCAAATTGTCCAATAAAAATGATTTATTATTATCTATTTTATTCATGATAATACATTAAAAGATCTAGTGCAAGTGAATAAAAAGATTTTTTTTATATTAACTCATTTTCGCCGCTTCCTGATGCACTGGTTCCAACACAAACTAGGTTTGCACTATCCTTTTTTATGGTTTCAAAAACAAAATCATCAATATTAGACTGTTTAGTGCTCGGTGCATATGTTGAACCATACATATTTTTGTTGTAAGATATGTGAAATAAAAAGTAGATGCCGAATGAGAAGACGTGCATAATGGTTGGTAGCGATTTTGTATGTGATGAAGCTATGGTTGTTTATTTATAGGGAGGAGGAAGCTGTTATATAATTGTTGGATGCCAAGCGGCCATTTGTGGTCGCCTGTATTGGTGGATTCAGTTCAGTATCACATATTATACTTAATACCTTGTATCATACTGATATATATGGTAATAATAGCAATCAAAACAATAGATAAGTTATTACTTAGGTTTGTGGTTGGTAACCGTTGTTAATGTGTTTTTATTGTTTAAAAATATAATACCGCTATGTTGTTTTGTATTTCATGAAGAAAAAATTACTATTAAGAGTCATTTCTTTTATCATGGAATTGTGTACCAATTTAATTTTGTGTAGTAAAAGCGTAAAACATACGGAAACTAATAATGGAAGAAGTCAAGATTTTAAATCATAGAGAATATTCAAATACATCTTTAAGAGTTATGTTAATTCAATAAAACAAATAATTTTTTAGTAGGTTTTCTATTAAATCATTACATGAATATGAATGTTATATGATTACAAATATATATTATAAAATATAAAAAATATACATTGTTTAATATAGTGTTTTGTATGTAATTTACTATATTATCTATTGATTGTCGATACCATACTACACATTTTCATATGGTTCGATGCACCATACATATCTAATTGGTTACCGATTTTTCCTTGCTACATTCATTAATAGTGAATTGTAAGTGATAATATGATAAAAATGGCAAATCCTTACCTCCTGCGTTTATCAGTTTTCAGCAATTTTTCTGCACTACGTTAATTAATAGCAGTTTGTCAGTTTTTAGCATGGTTGTTTTGTTGATACTTGAAAGTAGCAGTCTATAAAATAGTCGTATAGATGTGTTTTAGGTTTTTGAAATGAAGCCTACAAATTACCTTAGTTTTCAACTTAATCAACCATTGGAGTTGAGCACTTTTATAAAATATGATATTAAGCTTGTTGATACCAAAAGTGGCACAACACCAAAAGTCCTTTAGAAATAGTAAAATCTAGCAGAGAGTATATGAAAAATAGAGAGAACAACAAGTTTTTAAAGTGGTTCGGAAATCTCTGAGCTACATCCACTATAATTTCTATTGATTAAAGATTTAAGAGTCACTAGTACAAGGGCTTTTACCAATCTAAAGGCCTATAACAGAAATAGTATCTACCTTAGTAACTATGATGGAGGAGAGATAGAAGATGAAGAAGATAATAAGCCAAAAAGTCCTTCTCCATTTGCTATAGGGTATGTATTTATAGGGAAATCGTCCAACAAGGCCGAAAGGCAATGAAATACCAAGTCCAGATCCAGATCCGAGAGTATAGAAGGAGAAGACCAGGCCCACTGAGCTGTAAAATCAACTCGGTACGGACCTAATTTTCGGTGAGAGGACCATGCCTTCTTCCCTTCTATGAACTTCTATCCCCGATTTATTGTGTCATAAGCACTTTTCCTTTGATATTGTGTTGTTTCCGAGAGGTTCTGATATCATTTGTAATTGTCTGCTTTTCACCGGAACTTCTTTAAGGTTGTCTATCCATTCTTTGTGAAATGTACCTCAAGATGATCACATAGGCCATGCATCCGGATGCCATGGCTTCAACACCTAAAATTAGCCCACGAAAGAGATTGGTACCGAGTACTTCTAGTCGGTACCGACCACTCCCCTTAACTCCAATCATTCTTCAAACTCTTGAGATCTTCTCTATCATCCTAAAAAGCATGTTCCTAAGTTCATGAATCGTTTCGTGTTTGTTATGATGTCCGGATTTATCTGATGACTGCTTGATTAAAAAGCCAGATAACACTTTCCCCCCAAAGCATGCTCTTGAACGAGACAACCATTTACTATTATTCATGTATGTCCACTGGTTATCCAACAGTTGCTTCAAAGCATTGCCTCTATTCCATGGACATCAGTTTAACTGCTTTAAAAAGTAGAAATTTCATTCTCCATGCTAAGGACAAGATCTGCACTTTAGAGACTGTTTCACGCCTTAGTCAGGTACCTTGCTTCTTTTTTAATTTTTGCCCATAAATTCATCTCGGTACCGAGTTGTTCTTCTCGATACGAATTCTTTTGCTTAGTCACCAAGTACAATTTATACCCAGGACTTAGAGAAATTTTCTCACTTTTCAACCTTGAGCATTTCATGACCGAACCCCTCTTCTACTGAGCCCTCGACCTATCTTCCTACGACCTATACCGACCGTTGCTCCCTCCTAAGCACCGCCGTCGATCCTCCAGCACCACTGCCATTCACCCGACACTACCATCGATCGGTTTTTGCCATGACCACCGTCGTTCTCGAAAGAGCTCGCCTTAATCGATCTTAAATCCATGAAGTTTAAAGGTATGTTCTGGTTGTTATTGACGAGGTCATCTTGGCAGTGCTGCGGTGGCCGTCATTAGCCATGGAGGGGTTGCCAGCATCGGTGGCAATGATGCATGTGATTTTGGCAAATGCTTGGTTAGAGTGAACCCATGTTTTTCCTAGATTGTTCTCAGGTTCAACCTAGAGTGCATTCGGGTTTGACTTGGAAACTCAAGTTTTTGCAATTTAAGGCTCCCTGGTTTGCTCTGACCAACTCTTGACCGACCAAACATTGCCATTAGAACGTCAATGGGATGGTTCTTTTTTGAAGAAGGGTCATTTTGAACGTGTTCCAACATTAGAACGATTTCGTTGTAAAGCACTTTCAATTAATGCATTTCTAGTGTTCCTGTAAAAGAAAAACTTCTGTGTTGCTCTGGACAACAGTATTATTATCGATTGTTCGATGATAATGGGTAAGATCCAATGCATAGTTCTATCATGCAGCGTGGCTCGTTTTTCTAACACGAGCGGCCTATCTATATGGGATGGTTTGTTCATTTTGTACAGGATATGGGACTTACATTGTATAGATTAACACTTCTACTTACCTCAGTCGACGTTAAGAATCTAATTGGCCAACACATGCCAACATTTGTTGGATTCTGGGCGTCGGTCACACAGGTTAAATTTGAAATAAAATTCCGAAATTAAATATACTCGACCGTGTTGAATGCCAAGTTTTCCTATCCAGAATGACTCGTCAATTGCCTCACTTTAAGGCTGACATCGAGCCATCTACTCCTCCCGAAGTCATGTCTACTACTGCTTAAACGTTGACCTCTACACCTTTCAGACCTAAGCACTCAATCACTGGTGAACTTCAAAGAATGATCGTACCGACGAAACCAATGCAAGATCCAACTCCTCCTTTGAATGAGTACATCAGTTTAAGAGTTATGGATGACCCACCAGAATAAGTGCCAATAATACTTACACCCAAAATGCTCCAAAACATCTGCCGACAACATGGAGTTCCCGAAGGAAATGTTCTGCTTTCGATCTAAGGGCAACAAGCTCACTATCCTCTAATGGTTTATACAACTTGCAATAGATACATGTGCTTAGGCAGTGTCATCTTGCCTTTCAATCCGTTCCTACGCATGATTCTCCAAGAGCTTGGATTAACTCCGTCCCAAGTCCATCCCAATGGACATGCACTCCTAAACTCCTTATACATGCAATTTCTAAACCGATTTCAATGACCTCCCAACTTCAGGGAGTTAATCTCACATTTTGAGCTTCAAGCATCGGCAAGATTCACCATCTTATATGATAATCGATGGTGTCGATTTAAAGCCATGGAGAAGTTTCATAACAAACATTCGTATTTCAAGAATGAATACTTTTTCAGTCGATTCTTATATGGCTTCAATGGACCTTGGCTCTCTGGTAATAAGTCTCCTTTTGCTTCATCCTTGCCGCACTCGGATTCCTTCCATCCAAGTGTTCAATCCATTGTCCAATTATTTTGCATATATTCCTACTAGAGACACACGTGACAAGCACACTGAAACCCTGAAAGCTTTGAAAAGAATCATCTTCCAACATTGTACCACTACATACCTCCTGACGAATGAGAACCTCAATCGGTGCGGTGTATTACATCCTGACCACTCTTCCGTTCTTTTAACCACTCCACCGAGCAGCTCTAGAATACCTACCTAATCTTCCACTCCTGCTTGCAACTCCAACAATAATCTTCAAGAGGAATTTGAAGGTCCGTTAGGTACAGCAAATGTCCACGAGCCTGCAGGTAGAACAGCAGAAGAGACTATCATTGGTGAAATCCCAAGAGAAGGGGATGAAAGAACTGGAATGTAAATGATTCCAAAATAAAGCGAAAACAAGGTAAGAAGAGAGGGGAAAGAGGAGGTAAGAGAAGAAGAAAACGAAGAGGAAGAGAGTATGGAGGGAGGCGATAGTAACAATGAGCTAGTCTAGAAAAGACGAATTGTGTGGCGAGACGTCTCACGAAATCACCAAACTTCCTACCTTGCCCTGTCCAAAACGCATAGTCATTAAGGCTTCTCAAAAAACCGAAGATCCAAGTGGGTCTACATTGGCCATGGCAACTCCTCCAGCTGGGTCTGTAAGGGACGTCTTTAGCTCTTTAAGTAACTTCAATATTTCCATTGGTGATCTCTATAAGGACCACTCTACGGGCTTCAGCTTCCCGTTACTTCAATATTTCCATTGGTGATCTCTATAAGGACCACTCTCCAGGCTTCAGCTTCCTGCCTAAGGACATCTAATCTAAAGATGGGGACACTCCATCTTTACTTGCTTTTAAATACAATCCGTATAGCACTTAGGAGGGCATCGACAGTCTACACTTTAATAGGATCACTAACTCACATCCCTAGCATTCACTTAAATCCTAAAATTCCATAAATTACATGATCCTTTTCTTGTTTTAGGCACCATGACAAGGGATAGATATAGCAAGCTCTAATATGGCGTTGGCGAGTCAAGAGGACACACTCCTGATCCATACTCACCGTGTTCCAGCTACCGAGGTCGTCAAGAGATTAAGGAAGAAAGGTTTCGAAGAAAGGAGAGAGAATGAGAGGTGGAAGAAAACTACAAAGCCGAGAGAGAGAGAGAGAAGGCAAACCAAAGAAGGGCTACCTCATGACTAAGGCAAATGACATAAGGAGTCGCGCGATCATTGCGACTCCTCTTCTAGCGCTTCTCTACCCTGCTCATGACCTCAAATTCCCACACACAAACAAACATCAACTTCTCAATCCCTAGCCGTTGTTGTGCCTCCTCAAATCAAGGGAATTGCTGCTCCACCAATTCTTATTCTTGCCCCATCATCCTGCATGTAGGCCGCTTTTCCTAACCTCTTATTGATTGGTGTCATGTTCAACCATGGCATCAAAAGCATTTTAAAGGAAGAAGTAGACCAGGATATCCAGCGGATTCAGATGCTCATCGACTAAGGCTATAAATGGAAAAGGCTTTATTGCGCCTCTCTAAGGTCAATCGAATTTACCACATGGACATCCAATCGTTCGAGTCCGAAAAAAAGACCTATAATAGCCTTATCAAGGGTTACAAGGGAGATTTGGAAAAGATGAAGGCGGAAAAAAATGCCGCTCTAAATCTAAGGCTAGTACCGACAACCTGATGGTGGAAACGAAGATGGCCCATACCAATGCAGAACTTGTGTGGAAAGACTTGCTTAACATTGCACACGAAGACAACGCTACCCTAAAAATGCAAATTGCTAAGAAAGACGCGACCCATACTATGAAAGATGAAACTATCTAGGCTAGGGACAAAGCCTTTGGTAAACTGGCACCTGATATCCAAAGGCTCCTGGCAGAAAAGGACAAGCTCGAGGAGAGCCTACTGTTAGTAAAGACAGTAAAGCTAGACATGGAAGTCGAATATTCTATCGCTGCACACAATCTGAAAGTGTTTAAGGAGGAAAAGGTGAGAGAAAGGGAAGAACTGAACAATACTCTCTAGCAATTTTTCGCTAACGTCATTCAATATAAGAATCTGAAATGGCTGGGGAGTACATATGTCGTAACTCTTTTCAGTGCCTGGAAAGAAGTGTTGCATCATGCCGAGGCGATGGGTGAAGGCCTTACTGAAGAAGAACTAATGGCCAAGTACCTCAATGTGGATGATATAATGAAACTTAAAGAGGGAAAGACTATTCTTGCTAAAGAAGATGCCATTGTTGATATTACTGCTATCGAAGTTTCCGCTGGCCCAAGTGCATCGAGTCAAGCAAGATCCATATGACCAAGGTGGCTAGCTCTGAAGCCACCCAAACCATTCTAACTTCTACAATGACTACTTCCATCATTCACTTAAAGAAGGTGAAATTTCCAAATCTCCTACTTCGCAATCACTTTCGAGCGAAGGTGTATCTCTTGTTTCATCAATTTTTGAGAACTCCAATTCTCACATGAATCCATCTCTAACCTTTACCATTCTATTTATCAACTTGTAGGTCATTCACATCTTCCTAGTTCATCGCTGACCACTCAAGGCCTAGGTTCTACAACAATCTTCACTGCATCGACCTTCATCTCAATGAGACTTATCACTTCTACTCCTCCTTCCAATTCTAGCCCATGGCCTAATTTTGAGAAGATAGCTGCATAGGAAAACCTGAAGGACATATCCTTGTCCCTGGAGGACGTATCCTTGTCCCTAGTGGAAAAACCTGGAGGACGTATCCTTGTCCTTGGAGGAAGAAGTGTTTCATTTGGTGAAACAAAACTATAAGTTTTAACCAATTCGAGGTTATTCCTATTTATGTTAGGTTGAGTTTCCTTCAACCTATCATTAACTATGAATAATCCGAGTTTCGTACTATTCCTTATTTCCAAGGAACAATGATTCAAATGTCTAAGTCCTAACATTCCCAACCTCGCCGATATCTGTGTGTGCAGTGGTGCTATCCACAGATTTATATTACTAATCATTGGAAAAGCGCATCCCACTTGGCCATGAATGAAATTGCACCTTTTTGCTTAGTTTGGCAAGTATCAAGTCCTTTTTTGGGACCCGTTGCTCCTAGTGCTATAGTCCAGGTATCATCTCCTAATTCCACCTACTTCCAAGCATCGGTAGGAGACTAACACCATGGGGAAAATTATTCGATTGCCCCCAACAAATTCACGCCTCCCTAGTCCTAATCCTGGACTGAAAAATTCTGATAATCCTTTCTTCGATCTCCAACAATTATCCTCGTTATCCCCGACCAAGCGTATCCTGGTTGGCCGTTAGCACAGTAGTGGAAATCCAGTCCATTCACTAGTTCCTGTCTCCGGGGACTGGCGGTTTGGATGTCTATCTCTAGGCATTTGCCCCCAGCTATATCTATTGCTCGCTTCAGCTTAGAGTGGCCGTCGAATGTTCTCGCCTATCCATAGCTCGACGTACCCTGCCTAGCCACCAGTGTAGTTAATAGAATTTCAGCCATGCTCCAATTTCTATCTCTAGAAGCTAGGGCTTTATTTGTCCATTTCCAAACATTCCTTCTTAACGTTTCCTAACTTCGGACAATGGCCAATATCTAAAAGTCAGGTCGATTCATTTGATCGACCCCTATGTTTACTCCGCATAGTCCTAATCCTGGACCAAAAGATATGGTAACTTGGGATGAAATTATCCGAACACTCCCTAAAATTATACCTCTTAGCCCTAATATTGGGTCAAAGCAGTTATAAATTTTTTTCGAGTTTTGAAATGACAAGGTCGAATTATCCGATAGACTATTGTGATTGTCTTCCCCAATCCTGATCCAAGATAGAAGGGGACCACTAATACCTACCTTCGATCTCCAACGACTATCCTTACTTAACCTTGACCAAGCATGCCCTGCCCAACCGCTAGCGCAGTCATGGAAATCGAATCCATATACCAGTTCCTATCTTTAGGAACCGACGGTTCGGATGCCTATCTTTGGGCATAAGTAAGTACTTGGAGGAATGGATCGAATAACCCGATCGACCCTAGAAGTTTTACCCTTCGGTCCTAACTATGGACCGAAGAAGTTTGTACCTGATTGTACTGCTGATCCTACAGTACAGAATTTTTTCTTTCAAGAATACGGTTCCATCGGTTCAAGAAGCGAATTGTATGATTATAAATGAAAATTGTGGCAAGTCCTACCTTATTACATTGGCCCCGGAATCCTTGGGTGGCCTATTTGAAAAAATAAACTAAAGAAAACTAAGTATAATAGCACCACAGCAAGTCGCCGTTCCATGCACATGGGATTGGAATTCCATCAACTGTAACTAGCTTGAACGTCCCATATCCAAGCTTTCATTCGATTGCATAAGGACCTTCCCAATTTGGACTAAATACCCCCATACCCCAGAGAACTCGTTTCAAAATGCGATCCCCTACCTTGAAAGTATGGTTTCAGACCTTGGTGTTAAAGTGTCATGCTACTCTCTTTTGGTGAGAAGCTACCATCAATTCTGCTTCTTCCCTTTTCTCACCAACCAAATCGAGGGACTCAAGCAAGAGTTCCTCATTTACATTTGGATCGTAATTCCTTTTGCGATGAGAAGGGACTTCCAATTCTATCGGGATCATAGCCTCTGATCAGTAGGCTGAAGCGAACGGTGTATGTCCAGTCGTCGACTTAAGAGTCATCATATAAGCTCACAATGCTAATGGAAGCTCATTGACCCAGTTGCCCTTGGCCTTAGTTAACTACTTCTTCAAGGTGGATTTTATGATTTTTTTCACCTCCTCCACTTATCCATTCGCGTGTGGGTGTGCTACCACTGAAAAGCTCTTCCCGATCATGTACCAATTGCATAAATCTTTGAACTTGGCACTTTCAAACCGAGTTCCATTATCCGTCATAATCTTTAGAAGTACTCTGAATCTACAAATGGTGTTCTTCATCACAAAGTTGATCACCTTTTTCATTGTGATCGTGGGAACCGGTTCCGCTTCGGCTTGTGAAATAATCCACCACAACTATTGCATACTGAGCTCCTCCTTCTTCAATAGTAGCACATCGATAATATCAATTTCCCAAACTGCAAATGGCCACGGGCTGACTGCTTATGTAAGTTCTATAGATGGAGCTCTTGGAATCTTTGCAAATATCTAGCAACAGTCGCACCGCCTGATGTAACCAACTACATCCGATTATTGTTAGCCAGAAATATTTATAGCGAATTTCCTTTTTTACCAATGTCTGCCCCCAGTGTGATCACCACAGCTACCCTTATGGATTTCCATGAGGATTTTCCTAGCCTCATCCTTAGTTACACACCAAAGAAAGGGGGCAAAGAAGCCTCTTCTATACAACACTCCTTCTTGCATCATGAATCGCGTCGCTATTCGAAGGAGTTTCTTCCATTCAGTCTTGTCTCTCGGGAGAGTTCCTTTGAGAAAGTATTCCTTGATCAGAGTCATCCACGACTCCCTTTCCTCCATGGTCTCCAAAATCCACTCGACGTCCATTTGATCGATACTTGGAGCCTTCTAAACCTCCTCTGTAACCAAACTCATTACCTGTGCTTCCTCAAAACTGGCTAGTTTAGCCAATAAATCAGCCTTTGCATTCTCCTCTTTAGGGATGTGCATAATCGTTTATTACTCTATGTCATCCAATATCTCTAGTGCTTTCAGCAGGTAAGGAGCAAGACTCACATAATATTCCTTCCTCGCTTGACAAACCAAAAACTGGGTATCACTAAATATATGCAACATCCTTATTCCTGGTTCCTTCGCTATCCTTAGCCCCAGTATTGATGCCTCGTACTCAACCTCAATGTTAGTTGTGGGAAATTCCAACTTCAATGCATAACAAATTGATCGTCCTTTTGGAGTACTAAGTAATACTCCTACGCCCGAACTACTTTCGTTCGAAGCTCCATCCACAAATAGTTTCCAATGAGAAAGTATGACCATATCATCCTCCTCTTCACCATCTTGTGCAGTAAATTCAGCGATGAAGTCCGCCAGTGCTTGCCCATTTATCGCTCTCCTTGATGGTAAGTAATATTATACTGACTCAATTCTATGTTCCACTTTAGTAATGTAACAACCTGCACCTTAATGGGTCCGAATTTCAACAAAAATCGAAAACTAAGTCCATTAGAGTACAGATCGTTTGTTTTGGTAACCTGTAATAAACATAAGTATATCATAGATCGATCAAACTAAACTCACAGCGGAATAGAAAAAACAATAGGATATAAATACTGAGTGAGGCCACACCTCAGAATTAATGGTATTCCTTGGACATCCAATCACCTTGTCAGTACTTAGCATGGGTAAAAAGACTTCTCCATCAACCGTTCCATCTTTCTTTAGTGACATGTTCCTCTAAATCTATCCCATGGGTTGTAATGAGAAGGGGGTCGAAACAACGTTCTGGTGATTGAAAAATTGTATAGTTTATCCATAACATAAATTTACACTATTTGATTTTCATTTAAATGTCATGCCTGCTATTAATGGCTAATCCATTTAATTAAATATATGTGCATACGATATATCTATTCTAACCTTCTCCAAGATATATTATACATACATACATATATATATATATGTATGTATGTATGTATATGCCTATGTATATATATACATTCTAACCATTCTCTACCTAAAATCCCTACCACTTAATACTTCTTAATTATGAAGCGGGCCATGCGCATCGTCATCGCTAGTCTATCAAACCTAGCTACAGAGACCGATGACTCGTATGTATGGCTTTACTAATAACATATAATTTATTTACCATACTACTATCGCAACTCAAAGACTTATCTAAGGGTTAACTAGCTCACCTCCACTAAACTAATTTTCAACTATCTCTATCATGAGGTCCATGCGTATCCCATATGGATTCTACATTAGTAGGAAATGAAATCCGTTAGGGCGTAACCCAAGTCTTTGCTACCGCTCGTTTGAAATAGCTGGGTGTCCAAGCCTATATGCTAGATCTACTACTAAATATTGGTACCAACTGCTGGCATAGCCTACTGACCTGCCATAACTGATGTCCTCATTTAGACTAATCTAAGCATTCAATGAAAACAGTCCCTTTGGTTACTCACTACCTCTTACTGGTAGGAAGTAAACCCCATTTCTGAAAAGGTACTGGGTCATTTAGTACTTTAAATCCAAGGCGAACCCCGGGCGTACTTTTCCTGAACCTACCTAGAGCATAAATCCCTTTCCCATGGGTCCTAAGGTTGGAGATGTCCCGCATCAGTAGTAAGTGTACAACTGCTGGTAGCCTCTAAGCGAAGGGCAGACTTTTGTTGTGTAACTCTACTGACCTTGCATCCCAACCCACTAAATCAAATTGATTACTCTAAACTTTTAATTTTGGGCAAAACTCACTGACCTTTATTTGCATATTTAAGGCTATATAATTTACTCTAATGATAATTATACTACCTTAAAATATTCAATTTCTGCATAACATTTTTATTTACTTTTCTATAAATGTCATCTTGTCCGAAATAAAGATTACTATCTCAATGGACATTTCCTAAAGACATTTATTTACTTATTCAAATATTGCTTAGTATTCCTTCTTCATCTCTTCATATTTATTATTCAAACAATCTTATTAATCAGCCTCATTACTCCATTTATACCCCATTTAAGCTCTTGTAACTCCCAAATTTATTCCACATTTATAACCTACTTATTTGGAGTTACAATATTTCAATCTCTATTTCCTAATCCTTTTATTCAAGGCATGATTTATTCTAATGTTCTAATTATACCTAATGTGAATATTACGTGTAAATCGTCGTATTAGTTAAGTTTTTATTTTACTTGATTGGCACAGTTAAATATGTATATATATTTTTACTAATTATATTTCTAGTTATTAATCCCTAATTAAAATATTCTTTTCCATATTTTAATTTGTTGGAATTATATTTCTAAAAATGTTTTCAGTTACAACTTCCATAAATTAGCCTAAGTTTAGTGATTTAGTTCATTTGAAATTACAAGGAATGATTTATTTTCTTTCTATTGAAATAGACAGTGTAAACTACAAAAGATGTGACCCTACACTTTTGATGCTCATATAACCGAATTATGGCTGCTTGAGCATCCGATCGATGTAGGACGATTGTCAAGGGAAAGAAATAGAAGTAAAAAAAGAAAGTTGGAAAAGAAGAGGAGAGAATAAAAGAGAAGAGAAGAGAGAAATAAAACATCACACAATCATATAACATGTCGTATATCTCATTGCGCATCAGATAAAATATAATAGTCATCACAGATATAAAACAGGTGAGACAGTAATAACTACGTGATCCATAGAATTAGAGTACACAGGCTCAAACAGTTATACAAAACAACAATAGAGTTTACACAAATAATAAATAAACTCAACTAAACAACTCTATAATAATAGTAAGTCAACACTTCCAAGGCTCCATAGTGTCACATAACGGAATAAACAATAATAAACCCAAAATATAAGTATGAGAAAGCATCACCTCCTGCTAGTCCATCTGCACAGCTCCAAGTGTTGTTTACACCTGCCATCTAGCCTACTCATTTAAGAGTACCCGAGATAATAAGAAGCAAAGTATAAAATCTCGAGTCAGACAATAGTTTGGTGTGAGCGATAAATAATCTCAAAACCATATAAAAGTCGGTATAGTATAGGGAACAACTGGTATATAGAATCATACACGACTCATCCCTGCATCCAAAGAGTTAGCACATAACATATGATATATATGCTACTCTATATCATAGTCATCGTAGGTGTACGATACATCAAAGTACTATTGGGTGTCCGGGTATCTACATCAAAGGTAACTAGATCACATGACATCCCTAGAGTGAGAAATAACCAAAGCAAACATAGCATCCATCCTCACATCACTCATTCAGTGCGTTGGATATATGATACTCTACGACCCTATCATATAGTCAAGGACTACTCAACGTCTTGGTTTCTCAGTACTCGAATCCATACCACTCAAGGCCAGGAACTAGATTGCACATCATAACAGTCCAGGATAAATGGATTGGGTCATTATTTGATCCAGGGCACATCATAACCCAAGTGAGCATCCTCACATACCCCTGCTTTACGAGTACACTTCAAAACCTACGAATATCAAAGGTCCCTTTACACATGTTAGCCATGGCAGAGCTCATCCCGGAACTTTCCTTACAACTCTCGTCTGAGGTTTTTGCAGTTGGGAACAACTCTAGACAACTATCATAAGTCACAGAGTGTCGTTATGCGTCCTGTAACCTTCCTCCAACGGTTCCTTTAATCCAACGACTCTACATTCTGAAGTATAGCTATCCATCATCTAAGCCATCACTTCCATTATGGAATCATCATCATTGAATCACGAATTCATCGTAGTGAAGCGTCATATCTTCGCTTCATCGTCAAAACCACTCGTCGAAGAGCAGTAACACCAAAAATGAACATCAAACAAACGAATCATCGCATTGTGCTCCTCGAAGCCTCTCCATCGTCCACGTCAAAATTGGCCAGATTGGCCATCATCAATAGTGGTATATTAATAAAATAATAACCTGATTAACCAAACTAATTAGTTAACTAAACTAATTAAAGATTAAATTAATTAATTAATTTCATAATTACTTTGCTCATGTTAGTCATGCCACCCCATCCATACTTGCCATGTCACCATCTTTTCCCTTTCTCTTTTCTTTTCCTATTTGCCTGCAGCATATCTTAACCATGCACCAACACCCTCTTTAGCATTTCATGCCTCATGCCGCTGAACGCTTTCCACCTCAGCTCCGACCAACACCCTACTATGTTGCCAACCAGCAGCTCCACCTGCACTCTTGTTCCATTTCCCGTTTTTCCTTCTTTACGTCTCCTACCTAAGCACACCCGGATCAGCACCACTTCGTCGTTGCTGCCTTACCCGACGACACACCGCCAAGACCCCGCTGGTTTCTCTTTCCCCACCTGCCACTCCGGCCATCCCCACGATGCTGCCAATATATATATATATATATATATATATATATGTGTGTGTGTGTGTGTGTGTGTGCATATATATATATATATATATATGCATGCATGTATTTCTTTTTCTAACTTTTTAATCCCGCCACCCCCCATTGCACCCTCATGGCTCTGACGATCTACATCTCCAAATTCCCTTGCCAATGCAAATAAACCCATATCATCTAAATCTAATTAAGTTCTCCTTCAAAAACCATCCATTCGCCGGATTCACTATTTTTGGTCATCGCGATCTGAGTCGGTTCGATCCGAGGTCATGGTTGTGTAACCTTTGGAAAAATAGAGGGACCACTTTTGATTCGCCTGAAACGATAAACATTTGATGGAGAAAGAGGAGGATAAGAGAGCTATGATAGGTGGGTTTCATGGAAAAGAAGATATGCATGATGGAAGGAATGAGATGCGGCCGGAGAAAGAAGGAGTATTTAGAGGAAGGGGTAGGGTTAGGGTTAATGTGTACCAATTTTTCTCCAAAATTTGGAATTCCAATGTACGTTTTGGGCTTGTATGTCTTCTAGGAATATCCGATAGCAATGATTCTTCGAGCACGTGAATCATTGCATTTTTCCTGTTCCAAGGGCACAAGTTTCATCGAAATCCAAGACTATTCCCTAGGACGCTATTTTTGGAAGTTTTTAAGTTGTACGGTCTACTAGGAACGTCCGATCTCAAAAAAAATTAACTACGTACCTCCCATACTTTCTCTTTGACCCTAAGAAATTTTTTATTCGTCCAAATTCTCTGGTGCGTCAGTACGCATATATCAGCATAATACATGTAACTACCATAAATGTTGAAAAAATAAATTAGTGTCAAAATCGTCCGATAAAATTACTATGGATCAAAATGTTAATACTCAATGGTGTCCAAAGTTATAGAGTCATATTGCCCAATAAGAATTTAAAAACAATATTTTTTATGATCCTCCGAGATGTAAAATACGGGTCGTTACACTCTCCCCCACTTTAGGAATTTTGCCCCTGAAATCCTCAAATCAAGCAAGTTAAAATCACTCATAACTATCTGCATGCCTAACATTCATATAAGTATAAGTAATCGTATCAAATGACAATAATCGAACATCAAATATGCACATATACAATCAAACATCAAGAAGTAACATTCATGCCTATCCTAGCATCTAGTATACTAAACTACCTAGTATAAAGCATCAGATATGATATCCAATATGAAAGTTGATGTAAAACGAAATCTCACAAAGTGAAGAGCTCTGGATAAGCTGTCATCATGCTCTTCTCGGTCTCCCATATGCAATTGCCTTTGTGTTCACTCCACTAATCATGTACTACTCCACCACTTTCCTTCTAACCTATTTCGCATCACGTCTCACGATATGAAAAGGCCTACGAGATCTCGAAGTTCCTGGTTCAGTCTTGATATCATCTAGTCAAATTGGTGCCAAATTTCCAAATGCCTCTTGTAAATTCTCCCAAAACCCAATAATGGACAACAGGTTTCAGCCACTTTCAATGTTCTTGGAACATAATGAAATCACATTATCCATTCCACGTATAACTCGACTTATTTAGATGTCATTCTACTGGACTTAACGAATATAAATCTAAAAGTTTCGTCACTCTATCGACTGTGACTCAAATGCTATCATATTATTTTCTAGCCCTTGGCATTCCACTAATGAAGTCCATCATTATCTATTCCTATTTTTACTCGGAAATCTCAAGCGGTTGTAGTAACCACTTGGCCTCTTCTGTTCAGCATTTACTAGCTGACAATTCATTCATCTCGAAATCCTTCTTCATCCTTTCCCAATAAATGTCTATCTCATATCACGGTACATTTTATTATCATGGGGATGTACATCAATCTCGAATGAGGGAACTCTAATATTACCTCATCGCTTGACTCATCGACATCGAAAACAACAATATCTACTCCATACGAAGCCAACCATCTTCGGCTGCACTACATCACCTTTACAGATACTACTCGTTCCTCTAATTTTCCATGATCTCTGCTGGTCTAGCTTCACACCTTTGACTAGTACCGATCCGCTAAATCAAAGTAGCTCTGATAGTCAAACTAGCCATCATCTTTGGCCATAGCTCCCATCGAGTTCTGAAGTCACACCTTTGATTAGTACCGATCCACCAAATCAAAGTAGATCTGATAGTCAAACTAGCCATCATCTTTGACCATAGCTCTCATCGAGTTCTGAAGTCATACCCTGCAATAAACTCAAGCAATGTCCACTCTAGGAATATCACTCCTAAACTAGTATGTCTTCCAGTTAAAGCATCAACTAATGCATTTCCTTTACGGGCGTATAGGAAATGTCATAATCGTAGAAGGCTAAGAACTCCAACCATCACTACTGGTGAAGGTTAAGATCCTTCTTGGAGAAGTGATACTTCAAAAATCTCATCATCAGTCGGTGTTTTCTCAACACCTCTAATACAATCATCAATCGTGTCTTGTGCTCCTCTTTCGTCCATGAGTAGACGACAGTGTCATCAATAAGCACAAGCACGGACTTACTCAAGTGATTTCTTGAAACACGGTCCATGAGATCAACAAAGCATGCCGACGTGTTGGTTAGCCCAAAAGGCATAACCAACCAATCAAAAATCAAGGTAGCATATAAAATGCTATGATCGGCATACTCTCCCTAGCTACTCTTAGTGGATGAAACCCCATCACAAGGTCCAACTGAGAGAACACCTTCATGCTATGGAGCTGATTGAACAAGTGATCAATAAGTGGAAGTGGATACTTGTTCATCATCTCATTCAGCTCACGGTAATCAACATACAACCTCAAAGAGCCATCCATCCTAGTGGTAAACACTACAGGTGCATCCCACTCAAATGTGCTCCTACGAATAAACACTCGTCTCAATAGATCATCCGCTTGCACCTTTAACTTCCTCTGCTCTTTGGCATCATATGCCTTAAAGGCATAACTACTAGTCTAGCACCTCTAATCGGATCGATACGGAATTCAATCCCCATATAGTGGTAATCCGACCACCTCATCGAATGCATCCGGACACTCTCTAGCTATAGGCATAGATGAAAACTCATCGTATGGGATACTAAGCAAATATAGAAAGCTAACCATCATCTCATCATTAGGTGGGCAGCCGAACACTACCTTTCGCTCATCGTTTGTCCCTATCGTCACCAACGGCCTCTCATAATCCCCCATACCTCCGTACCCCTTCAGCTAGTCAATTCCCAGACTATAATATCGGACCCAGTTAAACCCAAAACAAATCAATAACAAACAAACAAACATCCATGGATCGATAAGGCTAGGTCTTGGCAAACCATATATAGGCTGGAGGAGCCTCCAACAAAGTTTGTCATCATTTAAAAAGGTCAGTCAACTATCTCTGATCTCAATCCTAATCTATCTACAAATCACTAGATATAAAGAAATGTGAAACCTCGACATCAAATAAAACACGTATGGAATCACTATAAGTGGAAAGCATAACCTAGATGGTAATGCCCTTTCCCTTCTCTTTCATCGATGGAGCACTCGACGTAATCGAAACGGCAATCCATGCATATGCTTTGACGGTTAGTCCCTGCTCAACTGGTTTAGGACAATTCTTCTACACTGGGTATAGGCTCTCACATCATAAAGTCTTCTTAATCAACTTCTTGAAGCTCTCATTAATATGACCAATCAATCTCTTTCCAAGATGATACCCAACCCAGTGATAAACTTTCATTCTATCTAAGTGGACTATCAATGGAAGATAGACCGTACTTCGATAGCATATCGAATTCATTTATATACTCCAACATGGGCATATCGCCTTACTTCAAGTCAGTAAACTTCCTAAACAACACTGATTTTTGAAAATTCAAGATAAATTTATTTGAAGCAAACTATAAACTAATCCCAAGTAAATCGATCCTTGGGAGTCGAAGCTATAAGGGCACTCCACTAGTTCATTGTTCATCCCTGGAGTCATGTAGAGGTCAACTTCTACCTCATTGCATCATCTAACTCCAAGTCACCGAAAATCCTTTCGCAAATATCCATCCCATCTTGTACCTCAATAACTGACTCTGTTCCAAGGAACGGTTTGCCTCCTAGACTCACGTAGTCTTTATACAGCTTGACAAGTCAACTCTAGGCATTTTCACTTGAGCACCATAATCATTTGGAGCAACTTAAGCATTCTAGATAATATTTCACACCACCTTAGTTAATATACTCTTTAAATCAAGGTTAATGATCCTCGATCCTGTCCACTCTCAACTCTAGATATGGAGTCAATGGCAACATTTCTCGTATGCCAGATTGCTTTTAATACATAATAATAATGATTGGTCTCTCATAGAGAAAACTGCATCAGTAGTGCTCGTGTGTGCAATACAACTTATATACTATATATACTACTATATAGTTTCAAAAACCAAAATATACAACAAATACACACTCTCGTATATATGTATATTCTAGATCCAGCCTAAGGCAAAAAGTTATACTCTATCTCTACTAGATCACGGTATTAACTCAGGTTACTCACGTAACCTTGCTTTGATACCAAATGTGACAACTGCCCTACACCTTCGATGCTCATATAACCAAATAGTGCATTGCTCGAGCATCCGGTCTATGTAGGATGATTGTCAAGGGAAATAAATAGAAGTAAAGAAGGTGAATAGAAAAGAAGAGGAGAGAGTAAAAGGGAAGTGTTGGCATCAAAAATGGCCACCAACACCCAGTTATGTGAAAGCACCAATATCCAGTCACATATCTCAGATAATATAATATAGAGAATATAAATTGAAGAATAATGAAATTAAACCAAAAAGCAAGTAAAGAGAGACACATATTTATAGTATTTCGGCTAACTCTGGCCTATGTCCACTCCAAATATTTTCTTTTTATTCATTTGTGCTACTGTTACAGTTACAAACCCATGAAACCCTATAATAAAAATGGTAGAATATAGCCTAGGTAGAAGATAGAATGAAGAAAAAAGAAGATCCCTTTTCTGATGCCATGCCTGCTGCATTTATAGAGGAAGACATGTACGGATCAGACTGAAATTTTGCCAAAAGGACCTCCAGGCCCGGACGATCCGACCCAAGAAAATTTGGACCAATCCCTCTCCATAATAGGGATCGAGGCTGATCCCTATTTTGATGGAGTTAGGGGCTGCGATCCATATAACGTGTTCTTTATGTTGTAATATGCTTGTACTCCAAGTTTCATGTTGATAGCATCTGTAGATTGAGTTATTGACTGATCGTTGCTGCAAATTCAACTAAACCATTCCCTGAGTAGGGTAAGGGCCGATACCTCTAGAGGGATGAGGGCCGATCCCTCCAAACTACTTTTCTTAGGGTGCGATCCCTAAAGTGGACTCCATAGGGTCCCCTCTTCTTGTTCCTAAAATTTTAGTCCAATCCGCTTTATGGTTGTTGAGTTATGGAGCGGTCATCGTTGAGTTGTGTTGTTTGCATCCTGTTTAATCCGATCCCTCTACTCCGATCTCTCTATTCCAATCCCTTTTTGCAGAGTGTATATTACGGTCTGATCCCTCTCCTAGGGGGAGTGCTAGTTCCATACTTAGCCATTTTTTGAGTGTTGTCCATAAGAATCCATTCAACTATAGTCTAAATTTTCAAATATAATCGATTTCCAATTCTGGTAACCATCTCTTCGGGCTTTCTTCCTTGATGATCATGAAGCCCGTTGGGTTAAATCCGCTTGTGTACTGCCTGGCCAAAAGGCGGGTAAACACTTTGCTCACCAAAACATGCCTTACAATAGGAATGTGTGCTTTAAATTGCCATAAATTAAAAATTCAAAGTCCATAATTCACCAATAGCCATATTATCCAATCCGTTGCCAATCCAAATCCATGATCTCTCCATATCGTTAGTGAAATCCATTACCATTCTGAGTCGATATCCAATTCCGTATCCATTGCAAATCTGCGATCTCTCCAGATCGTTTTATCCTAACCCATAACCATCTAAAGCAAAATACATTATCGTTCAAGGCTGATATCCAAATCCATGACCTCTCTGGGTCTTTGCTGAGCACAATCCATACTTGACGTCCGAGTAAGCCAATCCTATCACTCTCCGATGAAGCGGCTTTACTATCTGTACTCTGGTTCAGTGTCTCTAAACATTAAGTAATGTCTTGGCCTAAGTCCTAGGCCGATCGTGGTCTCTCTGGACCCTTGCCGAGCATAATCTATATTCGACGAACTGAGTAGGCCGATCCCGTCACTCTCCGGCGAAGTGACCTACTCCTTGCCAAGCATAATCCATAACTAACGTCTTGTTGGGTTTTATTCTCCAGCATCGACTCTTTAATCGAGGACTTAATCCATGTACAAATCTACTATGTCGCTCTCCGACGAAGGGACTCGCACCTTACGGTGACCACCCCATCACACCAGTCGGGACAATAATCACGTCCTGTTTTATTTATCGCAGTAATGTAGATCATAAATAACCTAATAAATAAGTGTTCATGCATCTAGAAATCCAAAAAACTAAAAAAGCCAAAGGGTGCCTCTTTGGGCACGACGATTCATCATCATCTCAGAGCATGCCTAGGGACCGTCCTCGATCTCGTACATGCATACGTGACTTAGCCGCCTTATTATATAGTTTTTTTATTATTATTATGGCTGGAGTCAAAGTCCTGAACTCGGCCCTTACCATCACGATTAGTTGATGACGATCCGTGACCCTGATCCAGGGCATTCCTGTTTCCATTCGATGTGGACGGTGGTTGTTCCTATTCCACCAACGTTGTCTGATTCCTCACGTACTATGGAAATCTGCTGTTCTTGACATGCTCCTCAATCATATCCTTTAAATGCTTGCATTCATCTGTGGTATGCCCGGTCAATTCGTGGAACAGGAAGTACTTTCCAAATATACGCTCCCGCTCTGTGGGATCCATCCTTGCCGGTTTTCGATAAGGAAATTGCCCCCTGGTGTCCAGATAAATCTGTTCTAGGCTTTCAGTCAAATTCGAGTAGGATGAGAACTTTGGCTCTCACTCTTTCCATCACCTTTTTGCCCCATCATATCCATCAACTAGTTTCTGTTTGCCTTTATCATTCATGTTTGCATCTTTTGACGATCCTCCGCTTTGTAGAATGTTCACCTCCGATTTGCCGGCTCATGCGTCTTCCTACCACAGGAACCTTTCTGGTTCATGATAAAACTCCCCGAGATCCATAGGTGGATCCTGCGCCAAGGAATCCTTGAAATCCATGCCTTTGGCAATTCATAATACAGCTTCCAACAAAACCATGGATGGATCTAATCGATCCACTGATGTCCCCGTAGCATTAAATCGTGTTAGAAAACTCCTTAAAAACTCTCTGGTCTTCTATTTCAGTGTTGCCAGACTCATCACATTTTTGGGTCTCGAAATGTGAACCTTGAACTGCCTCATAAATCTTTTGACCAATTCCATCCATGTGCCAATAGAAATGCTCTCCAACTGCCTGAACCATGGTGCAGCTATATCCGTTAGATACAAGGGAAAGCATCGCGCCATGACATCCTTTGATGCCCCTAGTACTTCCATGTGCCGTACATATCTCATTATATGCATAGTTAGGTCCGACTTTCCATCATATACTTCTAGCATTGGTAGTTTAAACTTCGATGGATTCCTAGCATTCCTGATATTAGGAGTGGATGGACTTCTATTTACATCCTCCAGATCCCTGTTCAACAATCCTCCATGCATAGCTCGCTTGATCATCTTTGCAAACCTGTCACTGTCATCCAGCGGTAGTCTCCTATCATCATTTCCCAACTACCCCTAGAGTCCACGAGGGAATTCCAGAACATACTCCTCCGAATGAGCACCCAAATTTCGATTCACACCAAGCTCCGTAGGATGGATCGCATGTCCTCCAGCATCACGATCGACCAGACCCGGTGGCAAGCCCCCATGCCTTTGGGGATCGAAGTCGATCCCTCTAGAGGGATCGTGGCCGGTCCCTCTAAGATGGCCGGGGATTACCCCCGGCTACTCTATTCCATTCCTTTGTCTAATAGCTCCGTGTCCATGTTCCTGGTTCTGATTTCCAGTGATTCCTGCTGGTTCAACTCCTTGATCTAAGTTGTCATTAGCTTATGCTACTCTATTCCCATGGTTCTGTGCTCCAGCTTAGCCAATCTATCAGAGAAAATTCTGCATCATCTCCTCCTATCTTTTCAGCATCCTTTCCTGCATAGCATCCATCGTCGTTTTTGTTTCATCCCTGGTGATGTAGATAGATGCTTGATTAGCTCGACTCCTGAGGAATCCTCCTGACTTCCTCCATAGTGGTTCCTTTCCAGTATCACTTTGATTATTGATTTTCTCACCATTGCTCTAAATCTAAGCTCTAGATATTTTTCAAACTCTGAATTTGAATTCCAAATCCGCAGGGACTGGCTTTCTATATGAAAGCACCAAAATGTTGGCGTCAAAAATGGCCACCAACACCCAGTAATTTGAAAGCACCAATATCCGGTCACAGATCTCAGATAATATAATATAGAGAATATAAATTGATGTAATGAAATTAAAACAGAAAGCAAGTAAAAAGAGTCACAAATTTATAGTGGTTCGGCTAAGCGGCATACGTCCACTCTAAAGATTTTCCTTTTTATTTGTTTATGTTGCTGTTACAGTCACAAATCCGTGAAATCCCAGAATAAAAATGGTAGAGTATAGCCTAGATAGAAGATAGAATAAAGTAGAAAGAAGATCCCTTTTCTGATGCCATGCCTGCTATATTTATTGGGAAAGACATGTACGAATCGGACTAAAACTTCGCTAGAAGAACCTACAGGCCCGAACGACCTGGCCCAAGAAAATTTGGACCGATCGCTCTCTATAATAGGGATCGAGACCGATCCCTATTGTGATGGACTTAGGGGCTGCGATACCTATGGGGTGTTCCATATGTTGTAATATGCTTGTACTCCAAGTTTCATGTTGATAGCATCTGTAGATTTTGAGTTATTGATCGATCATTGCTGCAAATTCAACTAAACCGATCCTTGGATAGAGATGAGGGCTGATCCCTTCAAACTCCTCTTCTTGGAGTGTGATCCCTAAGGTGGACTCCCTAGGGTCCCCTCTTCTTGTTCCCAAAGTTTCACTCCAATCTGCCTTGTGGTTGTTGAGTAATGGAGCGATCATCCTTAAGTTGTGTTGTATGCATCCTATTTAATCTGATCCCTCTACTTCGATCCCTCTACTCCGATCCCTTTTTGTAAAGTGAATATTCCAATCCGATCCCTCTCCTTGGTGAGTGCTACTTCCATGCTTAGCTATTTTTTGACTGCTGTTCATCCGAATCCATTCAACTATTGTCTATCGATCTCCAATCCTAGTAACCATCTCACTGGGCTTTCTGCCTTGATGATCATAAAACCCATTGGGTTAAATCCACTTGTGTACAGCTTTGCCAAAAGGCGGGTTAACAATAAGAGAAAGAAATAAAATATCACACAATCATATAACGTGTCATATATCTCACAACACATTAGATAAAATATAATAGTCATCATAGATATAAAACAAGAGAGATAGTAATAACTACATAAACTACAGAATCAGATTTCACAAGCTCATACAGTTATACAAAATAGTAATAGAGTTTATACAAATGATAAATAAACTCAGTTGATAAACTGTGTCTAATAATAGTAAGTCAACACTTTCAAGGCTCCATAGTGTCATAGAGCAGAATAAACAATAATAAACCCTAAATATAAGTATGAGAAAGCGTCACCTCCTGCTAGTCCATCTGCACAGCTCCAAGTGTTGTTCACACCTGCTATCTAATTTACTCATTTAAGAGTGGCCGAGATAATAAGAAGCAAAGCATAAAACCTCGAGTCAGACAACACTCTAGTGTGAACGATAAATAATCTCAAAACACTATAAAAGTTGGTATATTATAGGGAACATATGGTTTGGAGGATCGTACCTGACATGTCCCTGCATCCAAAGAGTTAGCACATAACATAGGATATATATGCTACTTTATATCATAGTTGTCATGGGTGTACTGTACATCAAAGAAATAATGGGTGTTCGGGTATCTACATCAAATATAACTACATCATGTGACATCCCTAGAGTGATAAATAACCGAAGCAAACATAATATCCATCATCCATCCTCACATCACTCACTTAGTGCGTTGGATATATGACACACATATGACCCCCAACATATAGCCAAGGACTACCCAACGTCCTAGTTTCTTGGTACTCGAATCCATACCACTCGGAAGGCCAGGAACTTGACTGCATATCATAATAGTTAAAGGTAAGCGGATCGAGTCATCATTTGATCCAGGGAACATCATAAACCAAGTGAGCGTCCTCGCATACCCCTGGTTTACAAGTACACTTCAAAAAATACGAATATCAATGATCCTTTTGCACACGTCATCTATAACAGATCTCATCTCGGAACCGTCCTTATAACTTCCGTCTGAATTCGTCATGGTTGGGACTACTTTAGACAATCATCATAAGTCATAGAGTGTCATCATGCGTTCTGTAACCTTCCTCCAACAGTTCCTTCAAGTTGACTACTTTGCATCCCGAAGTATAGTTATCCATCATCTAAGCCATCACTTCCCATTATGGAATCGCCATCGTCGAATCATGAGGTCATCGCATCAAAGCATCACATCTTCGCTTCACAGCCAAAACCACTCATTGAAGAGCAATAACACAAAAAACGAACGTTGAACGAACGAATGAACCACCGCATCATCCTCCTCGAAGCCTCTCCATCATCCACGTCAAAATTGGCCAAATCGGCCATCATCAATAGTGGTAGATATCGACCACTCCAGAGTAGTCGATAATGACCACTTTGGTCATGTACTTAACCAAAAATGGTTAAGTACAAACAAAATGAAAACATCCGGCATCTACCCCAAAATTCAAAGCACATCTCTAAGTCCATCCTTTGTCTTTAGATCAATCATCATGCACAAAACTCTATGCATGAAATCCTATTCGATGAGATATTTCTAATAGTATGTCGCCTTCGAATGGCATTTTCAACCAAACTAAGCAAACAAGCAAACATGCAACCAACAAGCATACAAACGCCTATAATAGCCTACATACATCTATAATAACACAATATAATATATCCAAGCAAATAATGTGGGAGTAATACCAAAAATAGCCTAAGTCTAGCAATACTGTAAAAATAGCGGGTTAATGGGAAAATGTGATATTTAATTTAAAACCGTTATAAAACACTTTTAATTCTTTTTATAAAATAATAGGTAGGTTTAGATATTTCAGAAATCACATTTTAAAGTTAGAAATCATTTTAAAATGTCATTTTAATATTATACTAACAATCATAGTATTGTGAGAAACAATATCACTCACCTCAACAAAGGCTATCCAAACCAACGTCATGTCGTAGAGCTCCCATCACGAGCGCAACGCAAGAAACCACGCCCAAAACGGACCTCGTATGCAAATAATATGGACGGTATAAGAAACTGGTATATATATTAAAAAAACAATAACTTAATTAACCAAACTAATTAACTAACTAAACTAATTAAAGATTACCTTATTAATGAATTTCATAATTACTTTGCTCAAGTTAGTCATGCCAGCCCATTCATACTTGCCACATCACCATCTTTCCCTTTCCCTTTTTCTTTTCCTATTTGCATATAGCATATCTTAACCATGCACCAACACCCGCTCCAGCATTTCACGCATGACAACGGATCACCGCCTCATGCCGTTGAACGCATGCCACCTCAGCTTCGACCAACTCCCCATAACGTCGCCAGCCAGTAGCTCCGCCTGCACCTTTGTTTCATTTCCCATTTTTTCCTTCTTCTTGTCTCTTACCTAAGCACACACGGACTACCACCACTTCGTCGCCACTGCCTCACCCGATGACGCACCGCCACAGACCTCGCCAGCTTCTCTTTCCCCACTTGCCACTATGTCCATCCCCACGACGATGCCAATACACACACACACACACACATATACATACACACACACATACACACACACACAGATATATATGTGTGTATATATATGTATATATATATATATATTCGTGTGTGTTTTCGTTTTCTAACTTCTTAAACCCGCCACTCCCCATTGGATCCTCGCTGCTGCAATGATCAACATCTCCAAACTCCCCTAGCCAATGCAAAACTCATATCATCAAAACCCAATGTAGTTCTCCTTCAAAAACCATCCATCCGCCAGATTCACTATTTCTAACCACCATGGTTTGAGTCGGGTCGTTTCGAGGCCATGGTTGTGTAGCCCTCGAATAAATAAAGAGACGCACCTTTTGATTCGCCTGAAATGATGAACACTTGATGGAGAAAGAGGAGGAGAAGAGAGGTATGAGAGTTGAGTTTCATGGAAAAGAAGATATGCATGATGGAAGGAATGAGATTCGGCTAAGATGGAGCATTTATAGGAAGGGGTAGGGTTAAGGTAAATATGTATCAATTTTTTTCCAAAATTTAAAATTCTAACATACGTTTTGGGCTCGTACATCTTTTAGGAATATCTGATTGCAACGATTCTTCAAATGCGTGAATCGTTGCATTTTCCTCTTTCCAACAGCACAAGTTTCATCAAAACCCAAGATTGTGCCCCAGGACGCTATTTTTGGACGTTTATAAGTCGTATAGGCTGCTGGAACGTCCGATCTTGAAAATTTTCAACTGCGCAACTCCTACGCTTCCTCTTTGACCCTAGGACGTTTTCCGTTCGTCCAAATTCTCCAGTGTGTCGGTACGCATATATCGGCATAATACATGTAAATATCGAAAATGCCGGAAAACAAATCAATGTCAAAATTGTGTGATAAAATTACCATGGGTCAAAAATGTCAATACTCAATAGCCTTTAAAGTTATAGAGTCATATAACCTAATATGAATTGAAAAATAATATTTTACGATCCTCCGATACGTAAAATACAAGTCGTTACAGAAGACAAATCCATACTTTACACATCTATTTCCTCTGTTTACGAATATTCCTTGTTTAATCAAATGCTGCACTTTCCTATATAATTAAGAATATTAGGAAAATTTATAAAAATTAATGGATAATATTTCTAATAATTAAAATACAGTAAGTTCACAATTCAATAGAATTAGGGTATAAATCTGGATTATACTAACATCTTTACAATCCAATTGTAGATCTAGAATAAATTCTACATCTTATCAACATTCAACTCTTAATATCTTGGGGACCTATTTCCAAATCTGGGTGTAAATGGTATTTCTAATCAAATTTCCTAAGTTGCAAAAAAAGTAGGCAATGTTTTATACGTTTAATTCGAGCCTAAAGCTCTTAGATTTTTATTTATGCATAATAATCCGATAAAAATCCAACGAAATAAATTTCAGTGTTATAAACAAGTTACATAATTTCCCACCCACCTTTTAGAGTGTTCCAAATCTCCAGATTTGGATCTGATTCTTAGATTCCACTTCATCTCTTTTTTAATCCAAGAAATATGTACAAAAGGGTAAATACATACATTAGAATTTCAGATCTGAGAAGAGATGTGGGGTTGAAGGGGAATATGTATTTACAATATAGAAATTTACCTTGTTGTTTGAGCAACGCTGATCCTCTCCTTCTCTGCTTTTATTTATTTTCCGCTCTTCTCCTATTTGTATAAATACAAACTATTTTAAAGTTGGGAGGAATCGTGGAGCAGAGGAAATGGAAGAGCTTTGCTACCCTAGATCAGAAAATATGAGAAGAGAAGGGAGGGGTTAGGCCTGTATTTATAGGCACTCGATCATTACCATTAGATTAAAAATATTAAATCTGGGCCATTGGCCGGGGTTCAGACCTTGTTGAAAACCCTCGACAGGTCGACCAAACCCCTATAAGCGGTCTACCGCTACTGGTCGACCGGTCCTAGAGGGGAGGGTCAACCGGTGGGTCTCGATTAATTTATTATAAATGTTAATTAATTGTTGTTTAATTATTTTGTTCTGTATTCTTTAAACACTTGTAACTTATTCATTTGAACTCTGATCATGAAACTCCAAATATGAATGTTACTTAGAAAATCGCCATGAACGCAATGATGCAAGTTTCATTGTCAAATTCCATCATTTTCTAAAATTTCATTTTTGGAGCCTAATAATGATTAAATTAATAACCTAAATTTGCAGGGTGTTACAAGTAATCTCCCTAATGTATCAAATCGGTATGACTCCTGCTTCGAAGGTTGATCCGTCAGCACTTTAATCGGATGATCCTAAAAATATGGCAACAGCTTTCTTGATGCAATCAACAAGCAATATGCAAGTTTTTCCAACCTCAGGTAGTTCTTTTCAGCTCTAGCAAACCACTTACTAATATAATAAATCAGCCTTTGAATCCTTTCCTCCTCTTATACTAATGCTGCGCTTAGTGCGTGAGTAGCCACTGCTAAATAGACAAACAAGTCTTCTCTGTCCAGCGGTTTGGGTAGAATTGATGGTATTTCCATGTGCCTTAGTAACTCCTTGAAGGAATTCTGACGGTCCTAATTCCATTCAAAATTCTTCTTTTCCTTTCTTAGGGAATCAAAGAATGGTATGCATTTATCTGTTGTCTTTGAGATGAACCGACTCAAGGCAGCAATTTTTCCATTCAAGCTCCGTGATTCCTTTTTCGTGGCTAGGGCCCTTACATTTTCTAAGGCATCTATTTGCTCGAATTTGCTTCAATGCCCCTCGCATTCATGATAAGACTCCAAAATAATATTTTAATGGATTTAGCTTCATCCCATATTTTCGTAGAACTTCAAATATCTCTAAAAGATCGTCCAAGTGGTTCCGCAAAAGCCATGATTTCACAAGCATATCATCTAATATACTCGTCCGCCCGACTTGATTCCTGAACATAGAATTCACTAACCTCTGGTGTGTAGCTCCAGCGTTCTTTAAACTGAACGACATTACCCAGTAGCAATATAAACCGAAATTAGTTATAAAGCTTGTATGCTCCTAATCCAGTACGTGCAACGGTATCTAATTATATCCTGAATAAGCATCCATAAATCAGAGTAACTCACGTCATGCAGTCCCATCTACCAATTGGTCAATCTTGGAAAAAGGAAAGCTTTCTTTCGGGCATGCTTTATTCAAATCCGAATAATCGATACATGTCTGCCATTTTCCATTCTACTTCTTGACTAACAAGGGGTTTGATTCCCATTTCGGGTATAAAGGGTCACGGATAAAGTTATTCACCATCAACTTATGCATCTCTTCTTGATTTTACAAGCCATGACATCCTTTATACTAATTTTCATTTGATCAAATGTTCTTCTGAACATAATGTTCATAGAACTTCCACTATCCACCAGGACCCAACGTACCGTTGTCGGTCCAATAACAGCCATTATTACCATGGGATCGAAAATTGGCACTTCAACTCCACCGTAATTTCTATTTCTGAATACAATGTCATCAGTTACCATCCTCTATTGCTTGGCTGGAGCTCTGTCCTCTATGGAAAAGCTACTCTCATGTGGTACATGCTTCAATGAGCTTGCATACCGCTCTATTTCCTTTCAGCTTTTCCCCGCTAGGTGAGGTCCTATGTTATGGTATTTATGACTAACCTTCCATCAGTGTGTCTGGGCCTCCGTTAGGTCTAGGCTAGTTTCCTTGGGTATTTGGCCCTTGGGTTCTAGCATTTTGCCCACCATCCTACGAATATCTGACATACTGCTGTAACTTTTTCTTCTTATCAACTTCTTGATAAAGTCTCTCAAATGTTGGCACCCATTTACATTATTTCCATGAGTTTCATGCAAATGACGGTACTTTCCTGGGCGCCTTTCCTCCTCTGTTGCCTCCTTCCTAGATGGCCTTTTATATTATTATGTTCCACAAGTAACAAGGTATATATTTTCTAAAGTATCATTCAAGGGCGTATGCTCATCGGGCCTCATGTTCCTTAGGCACTTTTTTGCTTCATTGCGTATACCACATGAGCCCTGGTTCCTTTTCCTTTGATTATTAGAACTTCCAACATTTATAGCCATGTTACCAGAACTCTCACCTATTTGTTTAACTACTACATTGCTTTGAATAACCTCCTTCGACTATCCACCATTAGTCTTTCCTACATCTTGACTTGCTTCTTTCAATTGCAAGAACTAATTAACCTTTTAATGAAATTTCTCCATAGTCTTTGGTTGTTTCATCTTCAACCATTTGTCAAAGTCTATGTATGGGTGTATGCCCCAGACCAAACTGTAAACACCAAATCCTCTTTCAGATTATTAACCTCCATTACTGCCATATTAAACCGATTCAAGAACCCCTTTAATGACTCCTTAGGTCCTTGAGATAGGCTCAACATGGACATCATATCCTTAGGCCAAGCAGTATAGAGCCTGAACTACTCTGTAAACTTCTTTTCCAATTCATCAAAAGTCGGTACGGACTTCGATGCGAGCTTGGTAAACCATACCGATGCAACACCTTCTAGAAAAATAGGAAAACACATACATTGTACCGTGTTTGTCGCCTTGGCACTATCCATATGCCACTCATACTTGAACAAGTGTTGCTTAGGATCAGTAGTCTTATTGTATGATGGCATCGTCGACATCATGAACTTCGTGGGATACTCCTCCCTTAGAATGTTCTCCATGAATGGAGTTTTGCTTGGCGCGGAACCATATTCCTCATTTTTTTCTCGACTTATTCTCTTCTACTAACCGCTTAACTATATCTGCGATATACTCCTCGCTTGCCTGGAACTCTGAAGGTTGATCTTCAGGCCGCATCGAGTGTTTGACTCTGCAAACGATCTCGGTTTGCCTGTTGACGTCTAAGTTCTCCAGTCTCTGGGAGAACCACTCCTTTAGGCTTTTTCTTTCACCTGACAGGCTTCATAATGGTTGCTTGCACACTGGCACCTTGAACTCCTGTATCAAGCTCGTAATCATCGCCATCATGCTGCAATTCATCCTCTGAGTTAGACAAGTCCACAACCTCAGCTCCTCGCCCTCTAAAATGCCTAAATTCTTCTTGGTATCAACCTGATTCTAGTCAGTACTGAGTTGAATTTTTTTAGGGGGTGCTTCTCGACTTCTACTAGCAATTCCTCCTACCGCTCCAATAGCCCTTTCCTTTTGATTTTGTTCTCCATCTCATTTGTTCTAACCAAAAACATATGAGTTCTCTTCTTCATATCCAGTAGGTGAAACTTCCCTCATGTTCCTCTGAGTCCTCTATGGCTGCTGGGTTAGCAGAGCTATACTAGCATCTATCTTTAGATTCTTTTGACTGTCAGTCATCTTTTGATTCAACTCTTGCATCATTTTGTCAAACCCCACTCTGGTAACCATCTCCCAAGAGGTAGATGGTCCTGGTAATGTTTGATGGTTGCTAACCTCCACATGATGAGAATCCGCTCTAGCTATTGCTCCAAATGATCTTCTAGGTCTCCTATGTGCCACTGATTCCCTGTATGCAAATCTTTCAAGTTCTTTAATGAAAATCTTCTAGATCTAACCTCTGGATGCTTCAATTCAAAATAAAAAGCTAGATCAATGCCCGAGTTCAAGTTTCAGTGAAAACACAAAATGTTAATTCCAAAAGTGGCACAATACCCAAAGTCCTATAGAAATGGTAAAATCTAACAGAGAGAAAAACAAGTTTTTAAAGTGGTTCGACAATCTCTGGCGTACGTCTACTACAATTCCTATTGATTAAAGATTTGAGAGTCACTAGTACAAGGGTTTTTACTAATCTAAAGGCCTAGAACAATAAACAGTAGCTATATTAGTGACTATGATGGAAGAGTGATAGAAGATGACGAAGATAATGAGCCAAAAAGTTCTCCTTCAGTTGCAATAAGGTGTGTATTTATAGGAAAATTGTCCAATAGAGCCGAAAGCCTAAGAAATGCCAAGTCCAGATCCAGATTCAAAGTGTAGGAGAAGAAGACTGGGCCCACAAAGTAGTAAAATCAACTCGATATTGACCAAAAGTGGTCAATACCAGCTTGATTTTTGGTGGGTGGACCATGCCTTCTTCCCTTGTATGGTCTTCTACCCTCGATCTGCTATGTTTTGAGCACTTTTCCTTTGAGATTGGGTTGTTTCCTAGAGGTTTTGATATCACTTGTACTTGTCTGCTATTCACTGGAACTTCCTTAGGTTTGTCTATCCATTCCATATGAAATGTACCACAAGACGATCGCACAAGCCATGCTTCTGCATACCATAGCTCCAACACCTAAAAGTAGCCCAAGAAAGAGCTCGATACCAATTACTTTTAGTCGGTACTGAATGCTTCCCTTAACTCAAATCACTCTCTAAACTCTTGAGATTTTTCCTTGTAGGATCGAGTAATATACCCTAAAGGGGGGGTGAATATGGTATTTAAAAATATTTTGTAGAGATGCTAATAAAATATAGAATAGAGTGCAGAAACGTAAGTGCAGAAAATAAATAACACAAGATATACCCAGCTTCGGCCTAATGCCTATAGTTGCCCCCAAAATTACTACTAGGATTATATATTCAACACTTACAACGCCTGTAAACTCGCACTCTCTGCTAAACTGAATATACTAAACCTATGCCTAGTAACCCAACCTGAACTCAATGTTTGGAGATCAGAATCTCTAAACTACAACACGTAGCTCAACCTAGAAAATATAGAGTTCAAAATTCAAGAAGAAAAATACAAAATAAAAATTACGAAAAATATAAACGCTCAATGTGCATATAATAAAAGTGAGGGACCAAAGAAAATTTTTTCTTCCTCCTTTAATCATGTGAAGCTTCCAAAAGAAATCAATTCCCCTCAATTATCGTTTCTTCCTCCTTTTCTGAAAACAAACTCCGGTCAGACTTAAAGATGTTTGGAGATGGTAGTGGTTGAGATCGCCTCTAGTTGAAAGATGCTACACAAATGATGTCATTACTGATGTTGAACTTTAGGTCTAGAATTAAGATGTTGGTTGTTGACCTTTTGTAGGTATAAGATGACGCCTAGATGAGATATCGAAGAAGAAGAGGGGTTTTGTATTTTGTTTGATCAGATAGAGATTTTATATGAAATTTATTCAATGAAACTTTTCCGCTTTCTTTCATTGTTGTTATACCCGATATTTGACAAAGAGAATGTTTTGTAATATACAGAGATGTATTGGCTGAATCAAATATTGCTTGAGAAACTTTTAAAGGATATTTTTCTTATTTTTATGATCTTCAAACCCATATATGACCTTTGAGAAAGATAGTTCCCTTTTTATTGATTTTGTATCCACTAAATAATGATAATTTCCTTTTTGTTCTTGATATGCAATCTTTTGATAACAAAGAAAACATTGTATATAGAGAGTTGTGTTGGTTGGAGTATTCTTTGCTTCAAAGTCTTCATATTCAAATTAATATTTCTCTCCATATGATATTTTTCCTGAAATTTTCTTTGTTTAAGAGAGTCTTTGGCATTTTTTGTTAAATATTTTCAATCAATTAAGGAATATTTTGTGATTTGGATTGCATGATGTATTTCCTTTTCTGTCACATGATCTTTATTTGTTTCCCTTTCTGAAAAAGAAACTTTACTACATTCAGTTTCTTTTAAGGAAACCTGTAAATACACAATGCTAGACACACATTAGATAAATAAAAAAATTATTTATATCTAACAGAAATTTATTGCAATTTTTTTAAAATAATTCATTATTAGTAATAATAAAATACATATTATTTTTATAGATAAAAATAGGTGTGTATGTGTTTGCCATATGATGCGTGTAAATCAAGCAAATGAGATATGTTGCATGACAATTCAATTAGAAACAAAATTGACATTTTGATTTCTAAAATGTAGCACACTCTGAAAACAAAATCAATATACAAATATATTTGTTATCATCAAACAAGATGTATACTTCACAATCTCTCCCTTTTGATGATAGCAAACAAGTTAAGATCTGTCAAATGTAATTCATGTTGAGTGTGTATTTAATATCGTAAAAACCAAAATCGTAGAAGAATGCTTCGATAAATATAACATGCTCCCCCTACATATGTGGTATATATGTTCTAGAATAAAATATTAAACCAATATATTTCTTTCAATATCAACAATGAATTCACAATGTAACCAAATCTTAACCGCCCTCTCCCCCTTTTGTTTTCATCAAAAGTATAAATATCAAATTAACACGATGAGAAAGTGATATTGAATAATGAAACACGATAAAAATATGACAATAAATATTTAATGAAAAATCAACCATAAACCATAGTATCTATATCGATCAAAGTCATATTCCATGAGCAGAAGAGAGCGACAAAAATAAGTGTAGTTATATGTAGTGGGGTTCAAATGACATAGCCCATAAGATGTTATGTAATTAAATGGTTTATTTTTAATTCATTATGAAATCAAGTTAGAATAACTTATCCCTAACTCATTGTTGATGAGATCAAGAACTTCCATCCATGCATTACAGCGAGGTCTCTTAGACGAGGATGGACGTTACTTGACGAGTACCAACAAAACTATTTCATAGGCATTTTAGGGCTTAGGGAGTCCATTATCTCATATATATATATATAATTATTTTCATAGGATTTCACCAAACAAATTCAGTTATGTCAATTTTTCCAACTCATATAAGAACAAGAATAATAGTAAAAAGAAAGAATGTAAGATGAATTGAAATAATATAAATGGTAGATTCATAGATGATGTGGGATATGCAATATAACATAGTTTGACTATCAAAAAATATCATAACATCATTATTTATTCAAGTACAAGATGCAATATTTTTAATCATCTATGTAATCAATATAAATTCTTTTGAAAATCACATAAGGAAATTCAATCGATCGTGATATGATTTCAAAAATAAATTCTCTATAAATATCTCAAAATATTTTCAGTTTTATATTTTATCCTTAAACATTCAATATGAATTGGTTTTACAACTATTTTTGTAAAGAGGAGCATATAGTCTAAGGGTATACACATTAATATATAAAAAATAAAAGCAACGATTCATCTCAAAAGATTTCATCACAAAGCATAAAAAGTTCACTTCAATAATCATCTCAAGTTTTGAATATCAACAACCCCATTTCAAGAAGTTCATCACAAAGTTCAAAATTTTCATTTTACAAAAAAAAAATCATTGTCAAAAATCATGTTAAGTGAAGAAAATCAAAGCTCATCTCATAAGGGTTTGTAACAAATTTTCAAGTCAAAGAATTCTCGAGTCAAGGCTTGCATATCAAAATAAGTTTTTCTTCGAAAATTTGTGTCAAAGATTTAGTAAAAAAATCTCATTTCAAAAATATTCACATCATGAATAAATATGGAGAGAGAGAAAATCCTAAGAAAGAAAAAACAATTTTTGGATTTTTCAATTTTTCATACAAAAAAATAATAATGAAATTTTTTTTGGATTTTTGAAAACAAAATGAAACAGAAAACAAAATGCAAACTCTCCACATACGCATGAAAAATTATGTGAAATGTTAGTCGATCCATGAGACATATGGACTATTAAAAAATATTAGTTTGGAGAAATCACAAAAGTAGAAGTCATACCAGATGTTCTACAAAAAAGAAAGAACAAATTACTCTACCGTGACCCCACTTGTTAACCGGGCTGTCTATGGTGGCGAACAATGATACCTCAGATACCACTTGTTACTTTCGACGTGTTAGTGGTGGGGAATAATGATATCTCAAACACTAGTGTCCAGCCTCTTAATGTCTCATCATCAGTGCTTCGAATTTTCCAGCAATGATATCTTTGAAGTTGCATTCGCATTCACCATTTTTATCCAACGCGTGAATCTCGACTTCATCTTCCGAGGCTAAGGAACCTTATAAATACCACTCATCAAATATGCAAAACAACTCGACATCTGCTACCATCGAAGTTGCTCCTTAGCCCGTCTTCATACCTACATATCTTTATTAATAATTGTAATAGCTTTGGTGTCATACTTTTTTTGTGTCAACGTGAACTACCAGAAATACCCCTCTATCTTAATATCACTTAAAATTAGATCTAACTTCTTTTATAGATTCAAATTTTCCCTCTACAAATAATACCAAATCTTAATATAACTTAAACATAGGATCTAACAAATAAATCTATATAAATATTACCAAATCTTACTGTCGTTAAATATAGGATTAAACAACTAAATTTCCTTTGCAAATTCAAAACTCCACTCTATAAATTTTACCAAATCTTGGTAGCATTTACAAAATAAAGTCTAAAAATGAACTTCTTTTACAAATTAATCGAAACAAAAATTCAAACTAACAACAAATTAGATGTTGCAACTAAGAAATAATAATTCAAACTAGCTACACATGATTTTAACACAAAAACATGGCTTGACATTTGTGCAAATCATTTCTATTGAATATGATACACATATTTAACCGATATAAAAACAATTCATGCGTAAAGCACATGCACGCACGAAGTGCGTGCCTTTACACTCGTTAAAAGAAGAAGTGAGTGGGCTAGAAAGAGATATAAGGTCACTTTTGTTTATATTTGAAATCTTTGGTACCCATATTTGTTTATATGGAAAATCGTTAATATTAACAACCGTACCCTTAGGAACCCAAATTTGTTTGGCTTGTTTATTTATGTTCCTACTACGACGGTTGTTATAACTATGTCCAATATTGTGACATTTCACACATTTTGGAAACACACTACTTCCCCTAGCGGTGTTACTAGTCGTTTCTTTATAAATCGATGCCTTTTCAAATCCAAGTCCATTTCTGTTATTTGCAAAGAGTTGATTTTCTAATACCATGTTGAAAGATTTTTCTTCCATGGAAAATTTCTTTAGACTCAACTCAAGCTTATTGATTTTTTATTTTAAAAGATTAATCTCATTTATTAGCTTAGAACAATAACTAATACTATTCTCTCTCTTTTAAAAATCATTTCTCTTTAAGACCACATTTTCATTTTCACGTTCTTTTATTTTAGTCTTAATTTCAACCATCTTAATTTCAAAACGTTGGCGCTTTTCAAATTCAAGTTTTTCAAAAGCCTTGATTTTTTCAATCACTTTTTCCAATTCGTGATTTATTCGAATAATTTCAGTTTTGCAGTTTTTCAAAATCATGTTTTCAATTTCAGGGGTTATGAAATTTTCTTTAATTTCAATCAATTCCTTTTTGAAATATTCACATTTACCGCAATCAAGATTTTTAAGCTTTTCAGTTTCGTTTTCTAGCCCATGTAGAATCACCTAAGTTTTTACCGAATTTTCTTTTTCAAAATTTTCATATTTGGAATTTTCAAACATCTTAAAAATCTCCAAATCTTTTTGTAAAACGTTATTCTTTCAAATTAGGTCGGTTTCATTTTTCTTTAAAATTAGAATTTCATTATCAAGCTTTTGAAAATTTTCATTAAAGCGAACAAATTTATTTTGGTATTTCAAACATTTTTGTAACCAAAATTTTTAATTTTCTTAATATTTTCACGCTCATTTTCCAATTTTTCATTGTTTAGATGAATTCTAAAATTTTCGCTTTTCAATTTGTTATTTTTCAATTCAACATCATCAACAGGTTTAGGACACAAAAGAACAAAATCTTTAAATGAAAAATCACTTATCTCATCATATGTTGAGTTGCTATCATCGTTATCCTCACCATCATCGTCTAAATCTTCTTTTGTGTATCACGCCAAATAAAGTTCTACTCTCGTATCAACTTTGTAAGGTTCTTCTTCATTGTTGACTTTACCACCATATTTTGCATCGAGGGTGTTCCAAATTTCTTGTGCAGTTAAACAATGGAAGATCTGGTTAAATTCTGATTTATAAAGTTCAGAGATAAGAATATCCATAGCATTAGCATTAAGTGAAAAATTATTCTCATCTACCATATCCAATGCATTTTCAATAATATCCCAAATATGAAGATCAGCGGATTTTAAATAAATTTCCATCCTTTATTTCCAATATGAAAAACTGTTTTGTTAAAAATAGGTGGACTGAATATGGACCAACTCTTACTAAAACTATAGCAGCTAGGGTAAGACATGATATCAGGTTTTCCTAATAACCTGCACTGGTACCACTTATAGGATCGAGTAACATACCCTAGAGGGGTAGTGAATCAGGTATTTAAAAATATTTCGCATAGATGCTATTAAAATATAAAATAGAGTGCGGAAATATAAATGCAGAAAATAAATAACACAAGATATACCCAGCTTCGACCTAATGCCTACTACTGCCCCTAAAGTTACTATTATGATTATATATATTCAATGCTTACAACACATGTAAACTCACACTCTCTTCTAACCTGAATATAGTACCCTATGCCTAGTAACCCAACCTGAACTCAATTCCGTGAGATCAAAATCCATGAACTACAACACGTAGCTCAACCTAAAAAATCTAGAGTACAAAGTTCAAAAAGAAAAATACAAAATAAAAATTACAAAAGAATATAAATGCCCAATGTGCATATAATAAAAGGGAGGGACCAAAGAAAATTTTCCTTTCCACCTTTAATTAGTGAAGCTTCCAAAAGAAATCAATTCCCCTCAATTAACATTTCTTCCTCCTTCTCTGAAAACAAACTCCGGTCAAACTTTGAGATGTCTGGAGATGGCAGTGGTTGAGATCACCTCTAGTTGAAAGATGCTACACAAATGATATCGTCACTGATGTTGAACTTTAGGTCTGGAATTAAGATGTTATTGGTTGTTGAACTTTTGTATGTATAAGATGACGCCTAGATGAGATATCAAAGAAGAAGAGGAGTTGTGTATTTTGTTTGATCGCATGGAGATTTTATATGAAATTTCTTCAATAAAGCTTTTCTCCTTTCTTTTGTTGTTGTTATACCCGATGTTGACAAAGAGAATGTTTTGCAATATATAAAGATGGATTGGTTGAATCAAATATTGCTTGAGAATCTCTTGGAGGATATTTCCTTGTTTTTATGATCTTCAAATCCATATATAACCTTTGAGAAAGATTTTTCCCTTCTCGTTGATTTTGTATCCACGAAATAATGGCAGTTCTTTTTTGTTCTTAATATGCAATCTTTTGATAAAAAAGAAAACACTATATATTGAGAGTTGTATTGGTTGGAATATTCTTTGTTTCAAAGTCTTCATATTCAAATAAATATTTCTCTCTATATGATATTTTCCCTGAAATTTCCTTGTTTGAGAGATTCTCCATCTTTGATATTTGTTGTTTAAATATTTCAATCAATCAAGGAATATTTTGTGATTTGGATTGCATGATATATTTCCTTTTATGTCACATGATCTTTATTTGTTTCCCATTCTGAAAAAGAAACTTCATGTAACGACCCGAAATTTCACCGCTTTAATTTGAGAATATTTAATTAATTTTAAATATTCAAATTATGAATTTTGTAATAAAAATAAAACTCTTTTTAATAATAAATAATGATGGTGAAATATTTTTAAAATGTGTTTAAAAAATATATAGTTCGAAGAAAAATAAAAAATGTGATCGGAATTCGTTTTCCGAATTTTTGACTTTTCGTAGAATAAAAGTTGTCGGAAATGTTGTGCACATCTGAGTAACACATATACATACAATATAAATAAGCTAGAACTATATGGTATGTATGTGAATGTGCATATATATATATATTATACTTAAGTTTATAAAAAGAAAAGGAAATATATAAATATATATATATATATAAATATATAAAGTGAAACACATGTAGACATAAGTACATATATGCATTAAATGCATGTTGCCTAAGCATCGTAAGGGGCGGACAAGGGTGGTGATGTGGGAAGTGGATGTATAGGTAAATGACAAGGCTATTTTAGTAATTTATTTTGTTCTCTTGCTTATAAATACCACTTTCACTTCTTCAATTTCACCTCTTTTTCTTCTACCATATCTTTCTCATATCTTATCTAAATGGAGGATTTCCTTTTTTCAAACCGTAGAAAATTCTAGCAGCTACAACTTTCATGTGTACCACTTCAAATTTTGAGCTTAACCATGTTCAAATCTCATTTCTTTGTAGAGTATTTTCGGACCCAGTTTTTCAAGTCCGAAAATGCTTCTTATTCTTTTGGCCATATCTCCCTCAAAACAGATTCAAATTGAGTGATTCTTTTTTGAAATTGTAGAAAAAATAATTTCCAAAAACTTTTCTTTTGGAAACATTTTCAAATGCCATGAGTAACTTGTCCAAAAAATCAGTTGAAAGATGATCCATTTTCCGGTTATTTTGGATAACTTAAGGTGAGAAAAGCTTGTTTTTGTTTAAAGTTCCGAACTTTAAATTATTGTTATCTTGGTAATGAAAATATATTGCTTGATTTGTTGGATGTTTCTGTATGTATATATCTATTTGCTTGGATGGTAATATGTATATGTTTGTATGGAAATTTAACCTAGACTTGAAAGAGTAATCTAAAAGTAATATGAAAGATATAAAGTTGCGAGCTTTGTTATGTTTATGTTTGGATAGGTCTATGTATGTTGTAATCCTAAATACATGAATGTATGTTAAGGAAAGTTTTGCACTTGAATTTGTTAGGTAGCGATACAGAAATCTTTTGTTTTAAAAACTAGTTTACTTAAGAATTGTTTTTGAAAAGTTGTAAGTTTTAAACTTCGGTTTAGTTCCCAAAACCTTACTTTGTTTCAAAATCTTATATTAACTTATAAAAGTGTTTAGTATGTGAAAGCTAAGAAGTTTAAAGTCATTTGTTATATTAAACAAGTTTTGAAAATTAAAGGTATTTAGCGATAGTCTCTATAAATGCAGTCGTGAAAACGAACTCTTTTGAAATCTAAAATGTTTTCACTTAAGTATCTTTTTGAGAAGTGTTTTCAAAACAAATTTTAAGTAATAAAAGTAATTACTAAATTTATAAATTAATTATTGATTTATTTAATGATTAATTAATTAGTTAAGATAATTAGAACTTAATCATTAGTTAATAAAGGGAATTGGTACTTAATTATAAATTAAGTTAATTAAATAAAGATTAATTGTTATTTAATAATTTATTTAAAGATTAATTATTATTAAATTAATAATTAAAGGCTAATTATTATTTAAGAAAGGTTTAAATATTTAATTAATTACTAATTAAGTTAAGATTTATTTATTTTTAAATGAAGATTTAATTTATTTTTTAAGGATTAAAGTATAATTTAATTATAAATTAACGTTTAAGTAATAATTTAATTATTAATTGAGATTAATTAATAGTTAATTAATTATTTAAGAGAATAATCATTATTTAATTATTTATTTAAAGATAATTATTGTTTAATGATTTATTAATGTTCAATCATTATTAAGAAAAGGGTTTAATTGTTAATTAATTATTGAATAAAGGTTTTGATTTTAAATCACTTATTTCCAAAGGTCAATTTTCCTTTAAAGTGAGCTATCTTTTAAAGAATGTTTTTAAACCCAAGGGATTTATTTTTCGATTACCCTTAAGTAACCGCAAATGAATATGATACCCAATGACATTTGTTTAATAGAATAAATCACCGTTCTGCTAATTAATTTGTATATGACATTTGTTTGGTAAAATAAATCATAGTTCTGCCATAATTCACTAAGTAGGTTATGTGTTGACATCTTTTAGGGAGAATAAAAACTCATTCTGCTATTATATTAACTTGGACATGTGTTTAGCAGAACAAATCCCCGTCTGCTATTATAGTAATTTGGACATTTTCTAATATGTGATTGGTTGTTATGTGTTCTTTCGTTTTACATATCTACTTGTTATGTAAATACCAATGTTATAACTTGGATAAGTTAACTTAATTAAACGAACCATTGTGGTCACTAAGCCCCTTCTTGACCTTTATGAAGTCAAATATTTTATTTTTCCTTTTTGATAATGGTTTAAAGTTTATTACATTTTAAAATATTTAAAGGATAATTAAGCGATTATTTTATTAAAGGTGTTGGAGTAATTTGGTACTTCTTGAATGATTGTTTAAAATCATTATTTTGCTAATGTGGTTTAAAGATTAATTAAATGAAGAATGTTTAAATAATAACTTGTTTATTTCAAAGTGTTTTAAATAATTGATTTTATCAATGGAACCTAATCGATTAAGTGTATTAAAGAAGTTTTGTTTTAAATAAGGATAATTTATAAAAGAATTTTTATAAATGATTTGGATAATTATAAAAGAGTTTTTATAAATGGTTTTGGATATTTATAAATGGTTTTCTATAAAATGATTTTGGAGATTTATAAAAGTTATATAAATGGTTTTGATATTTATAAAAGAGTTTTGTAAATTAACTTGGTGGTTTATAAAAAGTTTTGTAAGTGGATATGGAATTTCAGTAAAGGAGATTTCGTAAACAAAAGAGGCCTGTTAAAAGGATTGATTGAAGGAAATCTATAAAAGAATTTGAGTTTTGATTTCCTTTAACTAACTTTCTTAATTCGAGTGGTATGGACGTTCATTCCACACTTAACACCGAAGGAATATTGTTTGAGGTTATCTTTATCTCCAATTTAAATAACATTATTTTTTGATCCTTTGACATGATTTGTAAATGAGAAATCTTTCATAAATGTTTTAATATACTTATGTCAGTGAGATAAATATATGGATGTTTTGACAAACACTTTTGAAAAGAGATTTTAATAGATGAAAGATTTATTTAAAATGAAGCTTAGTGGTGGCTATGGGTAATTAAATCTATAAATTGTTGTTGTTTGATTATTTGATAGTTAAATAACCGACTATCGAATCTTGACCTATTTTGACTCAGGAGGTATGATTGTATATTCGAGTTCCCTGATGATGACTCGAATACTTGTTGCATACTTCCAAAGAACAGAAATTAAGTTAGCCAGAAATTATCATTTAGATTGGAGACACCGGTTTCTAGATTTATTTAAATCAGTCCAAACTAATTACTTTCGTGATGAAGTATGATATGGAGCTATACTATTCTTCTTAAGGGTGATTCCAAAATGGAAGATAGTAAATTTTGAATGTTTGTTCGATCAAGGAACAACTTGTATGGATGAATGCTAGTATTACATCTCCGCTTGGAGGGTAGTGTCAGCATTCCAAGATGGTATGTTAGTAGAAGAGGTAAAAGTGTAGCCTCAAGCCTCACAACCCGGAAGAATGGCTAAAACAGAGTATGCAGCAGAGCCATGTGGTTAGCTACAATCAGAAGTCGTCGTCCCATAATAGATTGTCCCTTAGAGTTGTTTTGAGTGCAGACATCGAGGGCAAAGTAAAGCAGCATCGGTGTTAAAGGGGTGAGGTAATCTGGCTTGTCATGTTAAAGGCGCATGACAGCTCTGTGTAGTAGAGGGGAAGATACGTCTGTAGTCCTCGGGTACATTTTCTAGAGCTGTACCATCGGAAAAGGTAGTCCCTTACCCGTCCATCAACCTACTCTCTAATACGAACCTTTACGGATTAGATATACCCAACTATGTTGAAATATGAGATGCAAGCATTTCAGCTATATTCCGTATTTATTTTAAACCTAAACATTATGATATATCACTAGATTTTCTATAGAAAAATGTTTTGGTTATCGTAAACTAAAAACTCATCTGCGTTTATGTACGACATGGTCTTATGAGATACCTTTGATTTTTAAAGGTTTTACAAGTTAAATAAATAAAATTCCTTGTGATTTGAGTTCTCATGTTGGTTTTACCAGACTGACCCAGACGTTGTTTTCTTATAATGATCGGGTCAGGGCGATCATATTTTTCAGATTTAGCTGGATTCTTTGAAGCTTTAGGAGACGAGTTGGATTCTCCAAGACGTATTTACGTATCTTATTTTCTTCCGTTGTTTAGTTGTTCTTGATGACTGTTTGTTGTATTTATAAGAAATTGAAAGGACGGACTATTATAATTGTCCAGGCTAATAATAGGTTAATGTACTCCGATGTTGTGTATAATAAAGATGGTTTCTCTTTGTAAAGACTTGTTCATATTGTATATTATATGTCACGTTTTGTGTGATATCCCGGAATTTTAGGCAAATAAAAATGTGATAATCTTCCTTTATAAATTATATAAACTGGCAAATTTTTTCTTTTAAAACAAATTAAATAAGTGTTGTTGATATATATATATATATAAGTTGATTTTAATTTGAATTTGAAATTTGAATTTGAAATTCAATTAGATAATATCTTAAAATAAATTGGATTTAAAAATTTATGTATATGATTTTTATTAGTATATAATTAGTTTTATATTATTTTCTTTAAAGGATTTTATTAATATAAATTAAGAAATGTATTTACTAAATAGAAAACATGATATAAAGATATATAAAAACATAAGTTCTTACAATTTAACAAATGTAAGTTAATTATAACATGCAAATGACAAACGTAAGCTTATTTAACAAGTGTCATGATTTTTATTTTCTTTTCATTTTTTTAGATAATAAGGCTATATAATTATCTCCCTACTCTTCTCTTTCATTTTTCCTTTATCTTCATTTTCAAAACAAAGAAACCAAAACCTGTAAACTAAAACCAGAAAAAAGAATCAAAGAAAAATCAAACAACAACCTTTCAAAATGTCTTAACCTGATTCAAAGCAATTTAATTCAAGGATCAACTCAACAAAGAAGATTCAAACCAAAGAAGCAAGACATATTTCCAGTTTCAAAATCCAAACATCCCAGGCTTCTCTGTTTATATCCTGTGAGTAAACAATTTTCTTTAAAAGGTTTAAATCTGTTTTAAAATCTGGATGCATGCAATTAATATTTGAAGTAAAGTGTGATAAGTGTTTGCATGATTGTTTAATATGAATTGCATGTATATATATATATATATATATATATGTATGTATACAAAATGTTTGCCCTGTTCTAGTTGTACAGGTTTTAAAACTTGATCAAATTTCAATTTCTCTTTCCCTGATTCTTTTTAGACTTAGATATATAAACAAAATTTGTTTGTAATAACAAGATATAGGTTTTAAAAATATTTTTTCGTAGACTTTGAAGGCAGTTTAACCAGGATGAAAGAATTACAGTAAAACACTAAGTATGTCAAAAATTCGACTTACATGATTTATTGTTCCACTTTTATACTCTGTTTTGTTTTGAAATACTATGATTTTTAGAAAAAGAATCAAGATTTTTAGATGTGTAATTGGGGAGAAATCGAGTGTTGAACGGAAATTGTGTTTCGAGCATTTTCTGATGATCGGGAAATTTTGAGGTCTCGTGTTCATGGCTGAAGCTAGCCTGGAGGTAGGCGATGTCGGTAAAATCGTCAATGGATTTTTAGTCCACCGTGGCGGCGGCTAATCGACGAAGTAGGGTTTAGCACAGGAGTTGGTCGAGGGTGGAATTTTGGGTTGCTGCGTCATCTTTGGAGCACCGGAGATCACCGGAGGGGGGGAGAGGGTGCGAGGTTGGTCGGCTAACCAGTGGATGGAGTCGGGAAGGTACTGGTGGTCGGAGGCGTCGGGTCGAGGTGGTTTTTGGTCGAAGGTTCCTGTTCCAGTTTAACCATGTATGCTCGATTTCGATTGTGTAAATATGTTGAAGTTTGGGTGGTCGGAATCGAAGGTGGTGTTGGTAGATGACTTGCTGGCAATGGTTTTGGTGGTCGAAACGCCGCCGACGATCTGTGCACGTGCACATGGTTCGCTGTGTATCAGCGATGTTTTCGTGAGGACGAAGGAATTTTCTTGGGCGGGAACTCGGGGAAGAAGGCGATTGGCTCGAGTCGGGCTTCGGATTTTCGTGTGGGTTATCTTGTTAAAAGATTTTTTAAACTTAAACTTAAACTAAAACTAAGTTTTAAAAATAAAAAGTGGATTTTTCTCGGGTCTGGGCTCGAGTGTTTTCTGGGTTGAACCCGAAGGAAATGTTTAAACAAGTTTTTAAATTTAAATAAAAAGCAAGTTTTAAATTTAAAATGAATCTAGTTCAAACTATTTCTTAAATCTATTTCTTTATATACAAATGTTTTTAATAAGTGATTTAAGAAGTTATATGATTTGTTTAACTTAAATGTATTAAGTTAAATTCTTAAGTTATTTTAAACTTAATTTAAAATGTAATTAGATAGTTAATTGAAAGGAAAATGTTTTAAATGTATATGTTAATCATAATTAAGTAATTTATAAAGATAAATGGTTTACCTTAAAAGTTAATTAAGGTTTAATGATTTAAGATTTATTTATTAACCAGTAATTAAAGAGTGATTAATTAATTAAGTAATTAGGATTAATTAATTATTGATTAAGGTTAATTAATTAATAATTAATGGATAATTAATCAGTAATTAAAGATTAATTAATTTGTAAAAGTAATTAAAGAATGATTAATTAATTCAAATGGTTTGTAACTAATTAATTAAGCAGGATTAGGTGATTAATTCTTAAGCAATTAATTTAATTTGAGTTAATTAAATTAATTATAGTATGGATCAATAAGTCTTGCTTATGGATGACTGATTGTGTAGAATGTCTGGATTGATTGATATTTATAGTATGATAATCTGTGATGTTCTGTAATGTGAAATACTTGAATATAGCAGTGATAAATGTGTGTTATTTATCTGTGCTGAATGCTGTGTGAATTCAATGTTTGAACTGTTTAAATTGTTTTAACCTTAAACAACTTGGCCTTTAAGAAACGTTTGGATTTCGGTGAGACCGTGATCGGATATCAAATTTGTTATCCGAAAACACATCGATCCAAGTTAAGCGATAGGTCGTGCCATCTCAAGTGAAGATCAAGATGAAGATTTAGAGTGCAAGGGATATTGTCGTTAACTCTGAGGGTGATTCCAAAACGAGTGTAGCGAGATAGTGCCTTCGGTTTCGTTCGAACCCGGAACGGACTTGTATGGATGAATGCTATCATACCATCGTCAATGAAGGACGATGAGCATTCCAAGATATGTGTGCTATAAAGGTAATCGTAGCCTCAAGCCTCATCAACCGGGAATGGCTAAAACAGGGGAGGTGCATGCAAGACTAAGTGGGTAGCGCCCAAGTAGGATGAGATTTTGCCCTGTCTAGAGGTCCCTTTTTATTCGGCTGTGTGGGCGGTTGTTGGCCACAACCGTGGGGTTGTCTTATTCGGACTATCCAGTAAGGGTTAGCTCCGGCTTTGTGTTGCAGGGGATCAGGGTGGATCCTCGGTACGGTGATCTAGGCCAAGTACTATGACGGGCGGTACCCCAGTATCCCTGCCATTGTATGGAATCCAATCTCCAATAAGTGCTTGTACGGTTTTGATTGTGCCCAACTATGTTGGAATGTGAGATGTAAGCATTCCAGCTATTTCCTATTTTATATTGAAAACCCTAGACACTATTATAATATAACCAGATTTCCTATCGATGTTTTGCTTATCGTAAGGGAAAAACTTGTCCGTATTTATTTGCGGAGAGTCTTACGAGATACCTTTCTTTCAAATGCTTTTCAAGTTAAACAACTTAACCGTTTACTCACACCAGACCCATGTTAGACCCGGAGTTTATTCTGCTTTACTTAAACTCTTGGGTACTCAAATTTTTATGAGTAGCCAAGTGATCAGGTCAACTTTGACGAATTTTGGAAGGACTTGGAGCAGGAGACTTGGCGTATCTATATCTATCTATTCCGCTGTGTTAGTGTCATTATGTTGTATTTTGGGTTGTAATGTATCGACAGGTCTTCACGACTGTCTAATGTGATGATGTTGTAACTGTGTAACTCTGATGTATGATGAATACTATGTAATATCTATGTGAAGTAATATATTTTGTTCGTTTCCGCTATGAGATTTTGATATTGTTTAGTTCTTTCTTTCTATCTATTCTCTTTCTACCTATTTCTTTCTTAATAATGATACGTCTTTCTGTGGAATGAAAGCCGGGTCGTCACAGTTGGTATCAGAGCGAGGTTGAGATAATACCTAGGCTTTGGAGTGATATCTATCCTGAGAGAGCGTACTTTGTATTTTTATATATAACTATATACACCTATCTGATTGTTGGGTTACCTGTCCGGGTTTCCAACATGAGTTCTAGAGGAAGAAGGACCATAGGTGTGAGTAGCACGACGACCACTAATGGAAGAGGTCCTAATGCTAGCGAGGCTATAAATCCAATACTGCCTCGAGTAAGTTTTGCTGCATTATGCAAGGATTTTACCAATCTCGAAGGAAAGCCTTTTAAAGGAACGGAGTCCATCATTGAAGTTCAGGCTTGGTTACGCTCGTGTGAGCGGATTTTTAAGAGTTTGGATCTGTCCGATGAGCAAAAGAGAGTGATGGCATCATGGCAACTTCAAGAAGGAGCAGCTGCATGGTGGGATGCAGTTACCATGAATATTTCCGAGGATGATATCTCTTGGAGCAAGTTTAAGGAATTGTTTGAGGAACAGTTTATGCCTACAACTGGGAAGACTCGTCTGTATAGAGATTTTCTGAATCTGAAGCAAGGAAGTATGTCTGTATCTGAGTATGAGACCAAATTTAATGAATTATCTTGCTATGGACCTGGTCTTATTGATACATCCCTCAAGAAGAACGAGATGTTTGTGCTTGGAATAAGGCCCGAGTTTCACGAAAAGATGACGGGTCATCTAAAGGGATCATTCGTGGAACTGGTAGATATGGCGTTGAGGTATGAAGAACTTATGAATAAGAAACCTTTGGTAGTTGTGGCAGCATCGAGTGGGAATTCTACTAATCCGGACAAAAGGAAATTCAACCCGAACTGGGAAAGGCAAGGCAAAGGGAAACCGGGAGGCAATAATGGAGCTCGAAAGTGTTATGTGTGTCAGCAAGAAGGTCATTTGGCTAAGCAGTGTCCCAGAGGTGGAGCTCAATAGTAGCAGCGTCAGAGTGGACCCGGTTCCGCAATAGTTCAAAAGTCTTTGTGTTTCAACTGTCATCAGCCAGGGCATATGGTGAAGGCTTGCCCACTTCTTCAGAGAGCTCAGCCAAATAAAGTATTTGCTATTCAAGAAGGACCGTCAACTTCTTCGAATAGGAAAGGCAAAGGCGTCTTTGAAGGTACTTTGGTTTTAGATAACGTTTATGTTAGAGTTTTGTTTGATTCTGGTACTTCCCTTAGTTTTATTTCTTTGGATACGGTAGAGAAGTTTCATCTTACCCCTAGTATTGTAGATCGCCCTATTTTTGTATCTAATCCTATAGGGGGAGTGACCAAGTTAGATAAGATCTGTAGAGGTCTAAGAATTTCTTATCTATCCCATAGTTTTTCGTGCAACCCATTTGTATTAGATTTTAAGGGATTTGATCTTATTTTGGGAGTGGATTGGTTAGACAAGCCTAAGGCTGTTCTGGATTGTGAAGAGAGAACAGTATCTTTGGAAACTGAACTAGGAAGGATTGTTAAAGTAACTTACGATAGTTCAGAAATTCACTTGAGTAGTCTTTTGCATGGGATCGAGACAACTCAAGAAGAAGTAGAAGGATGGCTCCTAGAGAGAGAGAGGAATTGGTGAAGCTAGTTAAGATTCAATGGAGCGAGGATCCCAGAGATTGTACCTGGGAAACTCTAGATAGTGTTAGGAAAGCCTATCCGGATTTGTGTTAAGATAGTTAGGAATGTTTGTTTGAATGAATTGTTTGCTTTGGTCGTTAATATATGGATGATGTATGTTTTTTTGTTTGAAATAAAAGTTTTGGATTATCTTTTGCTTTTAAATTTCGAGGACGAAATTCTTTTTAAGGGGGAAGGAATGTGATATCCCGGAATTTTAGGAAAATAAAAATGTGATAATCTTCCTTTATAAATTATTTAAAATTGGCAAAATTTTTCTTTTAAAACAAATTAAATAAGTGTTGTTGATATATATATATATATATAAGTTGATTTTAAATTGAATTTGAAATTTGAATTTGAAATTCAATTAGATAATATCTTAAAATAAATTGGATTTAAAAATTTATGTATATGATTTTTATTAGTATATAATTAGTTTTATATTATTTTCTTTAAAGGATTTTATTAATATAAATTAAGAAATGTATTTACTAAATAGAAAACATGATATAAAGATATATAAAAACATAAGTTCTTACAATTTAACAAATGTAAGTTAATTATAACATGCAAATGACAAATGTAAGCTTATTTAACAAGTGTCATGATTTTTATCTTCTTTTCATTTTTTTTAGATAATAAGGCTATATAATTATCTCCCTACTCTTCTCTTTCATTTTTGCTTTATCTTCATTTTCAAAACAAAGAAACCAAAGCCTGTAAACTAAAACCAAAAAAAATCAAAGAAAAATCAAACAACAACTTTTCAAACTATCTCAACCTAATTCAAAGCAAATTTAATTCAAGGATCAACTCAACAAAGAAGATTCAAATCAAAGAAGCAAGACAAATTTCCAGTTTCAAAATCTAAACATCCCAAGCTTCTCTGTTTATATCATGTGAGTAAACAATTTTCTTTAAAAGGTTTAAATCTGTTTTAAAATCTGGTGCATGCAATTAATATTTGAAGTAAAGTGTGATAAGTGTTTGCATGATTGTTTAGTATGAATTGCATGTATATATATATATATATATATATATATGATTATATGGGTGTGCATGTCTGTATACAAAATGTTTGCCCTGTTCTAGTTGTACAAGTTTTAAAACTTGATCAAATTTCGATTTCTCTTTCCTTGATTCTTTTTAGACTTAGATATATAAACAAAATTTGTTTGTAATAACAAGATATAGGTTTTAAAAATATTTTTAAGTAGACTTTGAAGGCAGTTTAACCAGGATGAAAGAATTACAGTAAAACACTAAGTATGTCAAAAATTCGACTTACATGATTTATTGTTCCACTTTTATAATCTATTTTTTTTTTTGAAATACTATGATTTTTAGAAAAAGAATCAAGATTTTTAGATGTGTAATTGGGGAGAAATCGAGTGTTGAACGAAAATTGGGTTTCGAGCATTTTCTGATGATCGGGAAATTTTGAGGCCTCATGTTCATGGCTGAAGCTAGCCTGGAGGTAGGCGATGTCGGTCTCGTCAGTGGATTTTTAGTCCACCGTGGCGGCGACTAATCGACGAAGTAGGGTTTAGCACAAGAGTTGGTCGAGGGTGGAATTTTGGGTTGCTGCGTCGTCTCTGGAGCACCGGAGTTTACCGGAGGGGGGAGAGGGTGCGAGGTTGGTCGGCTAACCTGTGGATGGAGTCGGGAAGGTACTGGTGGTCGGAGGCGTCGGGTCGAGGTGGTTTTGTGGTCGAAGGTTCATGTTCCAGTTTAACCATGTATGCTCGATTTCGATTGAGTGAATATGTTGAAGTTTGGGTGGTCGGAATCGAAGGTGGTGTTGGTAGATGACTTGCTGACGATGGTTTTGGTGGTCGGAGCGCCGCCGACGATCTGTGCACGTGCATATGGTTCGCTGTGTATCAGCGATGTTTTCGTGAGGACGAAGGAATTTTCTCGGGCGGGAACTCGGGGAAGAAAGCGATTTGCTCGAGTCGGGCTTCGGGTTTTCGTGTGGGTTATCTTATTAACAGATTTTTTAAACTTAAACTAAAACTAAGTTTTAAAAAGAAAAAGTGGATTTTTCTCGGGTCGGGGCTCGAGTGTTTTCTGGGTTGAACCCGAAGGAAATGTTTAAACAAGTTTTTAAATTTAAATAAAAAGCAAGTTTTAAATTTAAAATGAATCTAGTTCAAACTATTTCTTAAATCTATTTCTTTGTATACAAATGTTTTTAATAAGTGATTTAAGAAGTTATATGATTTGTTTAACTTAAATGTATTAAGTTAAATTCTTAAGTTATTTTAAACTTAATTTAAAATGTAATTAGATAGTTAATTAAAAGGAAAATGTTTTAAATGTATATGTTAATCATAATTAAGTAATTTATAAAGATAAATGGTTTACCTTAAAAGTTAATTAAGGTTTAATGATTTAAGATTTATTTATTAACCAGTAATTAAAGAGTGATTAATTAATTAAGTAATTAGGATTAATTAATTATTGATTAAGGTTAATTAATTAATAATTAATGGATAATTAATCAGTAATTAAAGATTAATTAATTTGTAAAAGTAATTAAAGAATGATTAATTAATTCAAATGGTTTGTAACTAATTAATTAAGCAGGATTAGGTGATTAATTCTTAAGCAATTAATTTAATTTGAGTTAATTAAATTAATTATAGTATGGATCAATAAGTCTTGCTTATGGATGACTGATTGTGTAGAATGTCTGGATTGATTGATATTTATAGTATGATAATCTGTGATGTTCTGTAATGTGAAATACTTGAATATAGCAGTGATAAATGTGTGTTATTTATCTGTGCTGAATGCTGTGTGAATTCAATGTTTGAACTGTTTAAATTGTTTTAACCTTAAACAACTTGGCCTTTAAGAAACGTTTGGATTTCGGTGAGACCGTGATCGGATATCAAATTTGTTATCCGAAAACACATCGATCCAAGTTAAGCGATAGGTCGTGACATCTCAAGTGAAGATCAAGATGAAGATTTAGAGTGCAAGGGATATTGTCGTTAACTCTGAGGGTGATTCCAAAACGAGTGTAGCGAGATAGTGCCTTCGGTTTCGTTCGAACCCGGAACGGACTTGTATGGATGAATGCTATCAGACCATCGTCAATGGAGGACGATGAGCATTCCAAGATATGTGTGCTATAAAGGTAATCGTAGCCTCAAGCCTCATCAACCGGGAATGGCTAAAACAGGGGAGGTGCATGCAAGACTAAGTGGGTAGCGCCCAAGTAGGATGAGATTTTGCCCTGTCTAGAGGTCCCTTTTTATTCGGCTGTGTGGGCGGTTGTTGGCCACAACCGTGGGGTTGTCTTATTCGGACTATCCAGTAAGGGTTAGCTCCGGCTTTGTGTTGTAGGGGATCAGGGTGGATCCTCGGTACGGTGATCTAGGCCAAGTACTATGACGGGCGGTACCCCAGTAGCCCTGCCATTGTATGGAATCCAATCTCCAATAAGTGCCTGTATGGTTTTGATTGTGCCCAACTATGTTGGAACGTGAGATGTAAGCATTCCAGCTATTTCCTATTTTATATTGAAAACCCTAGACACTATTATAATATAACCAGATTTCCTATCAATGTTTTGGTTATCGTAAGGGAAAAACTTTTTCGTATTTATTTGCAGAGAGTCTTACGAGATACCTTTCTTTCAAATGCTTTTCAAGTTAAACAACTTAACCGTTTACTCACACCAGACTCATGTCTGACCCGGAGTTTATTCTGCTTTTCTTAAACTCTTGGGTACTCAAATTTTTATGAGTAGCCAAGTGATCAGGTCAGCTTTGACGAATTTTGGAAGGACTTGGAGTAGGAGACTTGGCGTATCTATATCTATCTATTCCGCTGTGTTAGTGTCGTTGTGTTGTATTTTGGGTTGTAATGTATCGACAAGTCTTTACGACTGTCTAATGTGATGATGTTGTAACTGTGTAACTCTGATGTATGATGAATACTATGTAATATCTATGTGAAGTAATATATTTTGTCCGTTTCCGCTGTGAGATTCTGATATTGTTTAGTTCTTTCTATCTATTCTCTTTCTACCTATTTCTTTCTTAATGATGATACGTCTTTCTATGGAATGAAAGCCGGGTCGTCACATTTTTTGAGTTCCGTTCTTCCTTTTTCTTTCTTTCACTCCAAACGATCTTTCTTTCGTACATTTAAATGATTGGCACATAAATACCGAGGATGTACCAAGTGTCGTCTTTTGGTGTAAGAAAGGCAGATCGTTACACTTCACTACAACCGGTTTCTTTTAAGGAAACCTGTAAATATACAACACTAAACACACATTAAATAAAAAATATATTTATTAATATTAAACGGAAATTTATTGCACTTTCTTACAATAATTCCTTTTTAATAATAGTAAAATACATATTATTTTTACAAACAAAAATAGGTGTATACGTGTTTGCCATGTGATGCGTGCAAATCAAGCAAATGAAATATATTGACTGATAATTCAATTAGAAACAAAATTGTGACATTTTAATTTCTAAAATGTAACACACTCTGAAAACAAAATCAATATACAAATATATTTGTTATTATCAAACAAGATGTATACTCCACATTTCTATCGTCCTTTCAAACATGTTCCTAAATTCGCGAGTTGTTTCATCTTCGTTTCGACGTCCGGATTCGTCTGAAGGTTGCTTGGTTAAAAAGTCGGATAACAAAGCTAAACTTATCCTGGGCACAAATCATCCACTTCCATTCTTGGTGTCTCGTTGCATCTAACCAATAGAAACTTGCAAAATTTACAGAGAAGTCCATCAAATCATCCGCTTTCTTTTTTGGTGTTTCGTTGTATCTAACCAATAAGAACCTATAAAATTTACAGAGAAGTCCGCACAGTTAAATAAAGTGGATTCTTTTTGCAAAAATTCATAGATTTCTATTGATTGGATACGCCGGAATACCAAACGCTAGGATCTAGGATTTGAACCTTTGTTCACTATTAGAGATGCCTAAAAAAACTACATATGCACAAGTTCATATATCCTTTGTACAATTATACTAGAATTTAGTTGCTGTATGGTGTGATATCGTGTGGAAAAAATAGCCCACTCGAGTCCCGAATTTAGCCCAGTGACCCAGTCGAGCATCGAGTGAATTCCAAGCACACGCTTCCCACTTACACAATCCCTTTACCGTATGATGAAATCATTAAATGATCCAACGGCCAATAATCATGCAAATCCCGACATCCTGTTATTTTCTTCTTTGACTCTCTTTCATTATAATTACAGATTCAATCAAAATACAAACCCTAGAAATAATAAGAGAAGGGGAACAACGATATGTTGAGAGTTGCTGCAAGGAGGTTCGCCTCTCTTTCATCGAGGCAGAACCCTGCCCCGTATTCCTCAGTTTTCATTTCCAAGAACCCGATCCATGGGGATCGGTGCTCTGACGAGTCCAAGTTTGTTGCGGAATCGCCTATCAATAGGCTCATTAATGCAGGCCTGATTGGATCTACTAGAGGTTTCTTTTCTTTTTATTCTCTCGCCTTTTACATAAAAGTTTCATTAGTTTTGTAGTTCGACAAATGAATTAATTGCTAGGTCTAAATTTCATTGTTGGTCGAATGGTTTGTTGGAGTCTAATTGTCTTTGTTGCTTTTAGTTATTCATGAATTGAGTTATGCGATGCTACATTTTGGCTCATATAGCTAAACAATTACTAGAGGGATTCACTGATAAGCTAGGTTGAATAGCCTTGGACATTTGATTTCGTGATACATGAACAGAAAGCTGAGAAAATCAATTTTTGATTCTAGATTAACTTGTCTGTGGTCCATGGATATCAGCTTTTTGACAGATTGTGGAACCATGATTAATTTTATTTATCTTTTGTAAATTTTAGTATGGGACTAGTATCGATTGATTAGTTTCCTACTATGTGTTCTGAATAGTCTCATATCTATGAAGTTGAAACATTAACATTGAAATCTGTTGAAATTATATGTTAACGTCACTCTGGTGTTTTAGACATTAGTGTTGTGATTGCAATAATTTCATCCATTGACAGGTATCTTTTCAATGTGTTTCCTACCACATACCTGGTACCTAAACCATGTAATTCAGTATATGATGTAACTATTTAGCAGATATAATGTACAAGTATTTCAGATATTTGTTAATTACAATTCCCTAATATATAATATTGTACACCCTAAAAGGAAAGTGTATAACATTTGGTCGGCGGTATAAAATATGATGAAATGAGGTTTGTTTGACCATACTTATTAAGGTGCGCGCCTAGGTTCAAAAAAACCCAAGGCTCAAGGTTTGTGTCTTTTTCAGTTTGAGTGCGCCTTTTTGCAGTTTGAAGTGTCTTTTTGCAAAATTTAAATTTAAATTTACAAAATAATTAAATTAAAATTTTAAATTGTTAAATGGATTATAAATATGGTTTAAAATTTAAATTTTAGTTAATAAAATATTTAAATAGTTGAATGAATTATAAAATATGGTTTAAAAATTAATTTGTAGTTGGTAAAATAGTAGATCAAACTTGTGTAAAAGGCATGCATAAAAGTCTGAGGCTCAAAAATGCCCAAGGCTCAAGCCTTGCGCCTTAGCACCTTAACTACTATGTGTTGGACATAAGAGTGGGTTTTGAGATTGTATAAATGAACAATTATGTTCAGCTTCAAATTTTATTTTAATTTCTAAATGTTTATCACAGTTCTTATCCTATTTGATACGTAATGTAATGGAGAATCTTTGATCCACAAATATTGAAACTATCATTTAAATAATCATAGTTGAAACCCAATGTTTATTATTCATATGTATACTGCTTACCCAGCTTTTAAAAACAGGTTGTTTCAAAATTTGCACAATTTTGAAGAAACGTTTTTATTTTTATTTTTTATTTTTAAAGAAGGATTATATTTTTATATACTTTCATGTTAATTTCAACCACATTTTTTTAAATTATTTAATTTAAAACTAAAAATATTTAAGCATTATTTTAAAAAAGAGTGAGGGTCTGGAAAGATGATTGTAGCCATAATCAAAGGAAAAAAGATTACTTGCATTTATCCTTTCAAGAGTGGACACTTTAAAGTTGCATCTCAGGCAACTAAATTTAGTTATATTTTAAATTTTTAACTCACGTTTTGTCAATGCTCACGAGTGGAAATCATACATAATTGCGTGTGGTTATCTGCTTTACTAGAGCGTGAGTTTGAAATTTGTTCAACAAATGTTATAAACTTGGTGCATATGTCTGTAAGGTCTCAAATATTTCAATAAATTAACTTGGTTGTCTATACGATTGTAAGGCTAGATGTGTAGTTGATGAACTGTACTTTTCTGAAAGTGATGATCGTGACTGTTATCAAGTTTGTAGTTGTTAGTTGAATGGCAACCAGTTATGTTATTTTAGCACAATCATGAGCTCGTGTCCAACATTTTTTCAGTTCAACTCAGGTAGGATGAATTATTCTGGAGAAAAAAAAAGGTGAATGGAATGAGTGGATGCAATTGATTGCATGAATGTGGCTGTCTAATGCCATGGTGCCAAGTGTTATTAGGATTTTACAATCCAAAATTTACGTAGATAAAAGGAGATTTAAAAAATGATATTGTTTTATAAACAGTCTACTATTTGTTTACTCTATCTTATCCCTAGTTCTGAGATTTACCTCAACAATATCACTGCCCTCTATTATATTCATGTTAAATTTTTGTAGGGACTTGCTAGTGAGTGGCCTCCTAAACATTGTATGCTTCATACTCCCTATAGGGACATACTTCTCGGTTACCAAAAAAGAAAAAATCAAAGATTGTGATTTGTAACTGCTACCTCAGTAAAATATCTTAATGGCCATTATGATGGCTGGTCATCATTTTTGTGTCAGTAACTCTGCACGACACTCGTTTCCAATATTTATTGTCATTTCTGGACAGCTAATAGATATTGTTGTTTTTTTCCAACTTTTCCAACACTTTTTTCTACTATATGCACGAAATGACAGGATTTGCGACTGATTCCATTGCCTCGAGGCAACAACAAGACCTCGACTTTCCCCACGAGACAGCAACGGTGGCAGCAATCAGGAACCCAACATCGGAAATCACATACGAACAATATAACCACGAGCGGTACCTACCGGGTGACCCAACCAAGAGAGCGTTTGCCTACTTCGTCCTAACTGGGGGGCGCTTCGTGTACGCCTCCCTCCTCCGGCTCCTTGTCCTCAAACTCGTCCTTTCCATGTCTGCAAGTAAAGACGTTCTCGCCCTTGCTTCCCTTGAGGTCGATCTCTCCAGCATTGAGCCTGGGACGACCGTAACCGTAAAATGGCGTGGCAAGCCCGTCTTCATACGTAGGAGAACCGAAGAGGATATCAAGTTGGCCAACAGTGTTGATTTGAACTCCCTTAGGGATCCTCAGGAAGATGCTGTCAGGGTCAAAAATCCCGAATGGCTCGTCGTCGTTGGCGTCTGTACTCATTTGGGCTGCATTCCTCTGCCCAATGCTGGTGATTTCGGAGGGTGGTTTTGTCCGTGCCATGGAAGTCATTATGATATTTCCGGAAGGATCAGGAAGGGGCCGGCCCCGTTTAATTTGGAGGTGCCTACTTATACCTTTTTGGAAGAGAATAAGTTGTTGATTGGTTAAGCTGTGGAGTAGGTGTACCTTCTCATTTTTTGGCTACTTTTTATAACTGTGAAATAATTTGTGAAACTCGGAATCTGTTGTGCTTTGTATCTGATTTTCATTTGCTTTGTAATTCTCTGTCAAGAATGATTTATTATTGTTTGTAATAACGATATCTTTATTAAAGGATAACTTAGTAACAATTATTTGAACGTACCTGTTTATGTGTGGTGCAATTGTTTGGATAGGTTACAGACGGTTGTGGTGTTGCAGGTATTTCAACTGCAGTGTATTAGATGGTTGATGTAGGGTTTTATATGCTGTTAAGTTCTTTTTGAGTTGGTTGTACAACCTTTTGAGTTTGCTTGGATACGGTAGCGAAAAGAATACATTATTGGTTTAGGCTATCAGTGTATGGTTTGTATTGTAACAAAAATTGGCGTCGTACGTCTCAAGTGATGACTTGTTAACGGTGTTTTGTTTAATTGAGGCTTTCGTCTTGTTGCTTCATTATGTTTTCCAGCCGTAGTGTTGCTCGGGTTGATTCAGCATTTACTGTTTACATACTTGAGTACCCATGTAAGTTTTTCTAGAGGCGCGTAAACGGGTGGATGGACGCAGGTGTCTTTGTGTTGTCTTACCAGAGATTCAAATGGACACGTATCCAAATGGACATGTATCGGATGATGGTTGAGTTCAAACATTCTTTGCACGAGTCAAAGAAAGAACGGGTAATGTATATAGGCAATGAAGAACCCGGCAAACATGATAGAAGTCGGACATTTGTGGTGTTGCAGGTATTGTTACTGTGTTTTTCATATTTCAACCTCAGGTTGAGTAGGATGTTGGATGCTCCTACGAAATTTCAAGTCTCTATGTTTTTCATTTTAATATATCTGTATGGTGCAATTATCATGATAGAATTGGGACGTTTGTGGTGTTACGGTATTACGTTTGACGGTTGATCCCTGATTTTACCCTGCTGAATCCTTTTTGCGGTGTTATCGTGGTGGTGAAGAAGATACATTAGTTCACTGTTATGGTTGTTTATAAATGCTAGTATCAAGCCCATATCAAATCCAATTCAACTAACCAAACTGATCCAACTTATATAAGCCCAATCCGCTTACAAATATGATTCACCTGTAGCACACATAATTTAGGGAATTTACTGTTTTTCTTAAAAACATTTTATTTTTATTTTCAGCCAAAATCCAAATATTTTCAATTCCAAAAAAATACAAATATTTGTATTTTTCAAAAAAAAATATTAAAAATTAAAATTAAATTTGTTCAATATGATTTTTAACTAAAAAAAAAGTGAGAAAAGGTTTTATCGAAAATAAAAATAGGGTATAATTTAAAACATATTTTTGAAAAGAGTTTTTGGTGCATCTAATATGAAAATAACATCCTTTATTTGGAAAATTCTCATTTTAGGGAACATATGGACATATTATTTATCATGTAACATGAAATAATAGTTAAAATGCTAGCTATTGACTTATTTTTTTAACCAACCTCGGAATTACGGTAAGAAAGGGATATTAGCAAAGGAAGTCACTAATCTAGTAATAGGAAATGAGCGTTACGTCGTACGCTTCGTGTGCAATTTTGTTTTATACAAATGCACGATATTAACATATAATGTAAAATTTAATTAAGATATAATTGATCGATTTGGTTATAACATGTAAAAAAAATTAGTATTTTAACTAATGAAAATTTTGCATTTTAATTATAGCATAAGCGATTTTAGGTGTAAAACCGATTGCCTTAGTTTTAGTAGACGAAACACTTGTGTTTTAATTAAGGTAAGAGAAGTTTTAGTTAAAAGTTAAGTGTGATTGATCAAGTAATAGAATATGAATATTTTAATTTTAATTAAGATTGAAGTATATTCAGACATATTTAAGATATAATTTGAATTTATGAGGGCATTTTGGAAAATTTACGTTTTTACCAAAAAAACGTGACATCAAATATGTTATAACTATTATTAAAGATATAACATGATTTAAGGAGGAGAGTTATATGTACTGCTAGTAAAGTAAATAATACAAAATGTATAGCGTTCGATCTTGTCAAAGATCTACGTCCACTATTGCTAATACTTTTATTGCTTGACATTTGAGTTACAAGAGAATTTTTAAAAGAACTTTGAATTAAATTATATTGCTTAAGTGCATGGTGATATCTATTTATGTCTATTGTGATCATGCATTGAATGACTTGTTGAATCATGCATTGTTGTAGTTTTGATGACATGACTACACACACATACACACACATACATACATATACATGTATGTATGTACGTATGTATTGCAGAACTTTATCTCTTGTAGAATATTTCCAAAATATAGGCGACTAGCGGCTACAATCAAAGCATTGAAGATCAATTGTCGAGTATCGTCGTCAAAGTAAGTCTAGAATGTAATGTACAATATCTTTTGATGGTTACATGCACTTAGAATATTTTAAATCAGTCGAAAATCATTATATACGTCACGTTTCAAATTTTTAGAATTGACAGAACTCGAACGCCTGAGTTATTATTTTAGACGTCTAAGTAAAACAAAATCATAAATTTTTAAAATGGTCGTGATGTCTGATTTAATAATCCAGATGTTAGAAAAAAAATTAAATTTAGCCTTGAAAGTCTTGGGAACGAACCCTATAAAAATTCAAACATCAGACCCAATTATTCAAATGTCCACACCACTTTAAATTTTATTTTTCTGAAGTAGGTCAAATGTCTAAATGAATCGATCATATGTCTGATGAGGGTGTCAGACGTCAGTTCGATCCATTCAGACGTCTAACCCTGAAACATCAAGTTTTTTAAAATAAACAACTCAGACGTCTTATTATGTTTTCCAGACGTCTGAATATGGTCTAAAAGGAACCTATTTCTTTCTGTTTAAAGTCAGACGTCTGACCCAAATAGTTAGACGTCGGATCTAGTTTAAAATTGTTTTTAAAAATAACGAACCAGACGTATGTTCTTTTAACTCGGAAGCCTGAAAAGGATCAACGGCTATATTTTTGATCAAACATCATCTTTCTAAAAGGAAGCTTTTGTTTTGAAGAGTTCTGATCTCTTGAATAATCACTACTCTTCAATAGTTTTGTTCATCGCTATAAATATAGACCTATTTCATTCCTTGATTCAATCGATTTTCTTGCTATCAATTCTCTTTCTATTTACTATTATTTGAAATCAAAAGCAATCAATTGGTTCTCTGTTTCCTATAGCACTACATGTTCAACTTAAACAACATCAAAGAATATTATAGGAAGAGTGTACTAAAGAGTGACTTATTTTGTATCGTTAAGGACGCATTGAATATATTGTTTTGTTCATTGGATGAAAATAATTTTAATAAAGTTAGTGTGTGCAAAACTGCATATGAGATATGGCGTACCCGGCGAATTACTTATGAGGGGGCAGATAAGGTTAAACAGAGCAAAATTTCTATGCTAAAGCATCATTTCTCAAACTTTAGAATGAAATCAAATAAAAACATTGCTCACATGTATTCAAGATTTCAAGACATTACTCATCCTCTAATAGCATTCGAAGAAAATTATTCGGATTTCGATGTAGTATCAAAAATACTCAACTGTTTAGCGGATGAGTAGAAAGAAAAGTATTGACTATTGAAGAGGCCAATGATCTCTCAAAACTCAAACTGGAAGAGTTGATTGGAAATCTAATATCCCATGAAGTAAATTTACAGGAAAAGAGGACATAGGCTCAGAAACGAAAAACCATAGCATTTCAAGCCGAATATGACTCTGATGTAGAGGAAGATGGTTTTGTTTTTCTAGCCAAAAAATTAAGTTTTTTTATATACAATAATGTTAAAATTGATATCTGAATTCGAAAAAGAAGAAGAAGCAGGCAAAACCCTAGAGTTGAAATCACCGAACGATGATTTAGAGCAGGAGGTGAAACCCTAGAGAGCATGATTTGGAGCGGTGATTTTGAGCGATGATTTGGAGAAAGGGGGAAGTCTAGAGCGGTGGAAAGAATGTCGAACCAAAATTATCGTTCGGTGGTGAGTTCGTTCGATAGGTAAGAATGTAGAAACTTCGTTCGGCATTGAGAGGACCAAACCAAACATTTGGAGTGGTGATTTGGAGAAGTCATTCGACAAAGAAGGAAGAAGTTCGTTCGGTAATTTTGAACGGTGTTTTGGCGAACGAACTTTTTTCGTTCGGTATTTGGAGATGTCAGACCAAATTTTTCGCTCGGCGTTTTGCCGAACCAAACCAGATGCATGTCGAACCAAACTCCAAGGCTGCTATATAGCAGCTACCCCTTCTCATTTCTTCACTCTATAAATAGTGGAGCTTCCGGACAACAATGATAGCCGAAATTGAGAGCTAATTTCAACCAATTTTAGAGTCATCCTAGAGAGCTAAAACTCTGCAGAATTTTGTCTATATTGTAAATTCTTCTTGTGTATAGCCTCCAAAAGTGAATCAATCTTGTAACTCTAATTTTTCAGTGATTAATAAAATCTCCTCTCCCCAAGTGGACGTACACTGCCTCGCGGTAGTGGAACCACTATAAATACTGGTGTTATATATTTTTCCTACATTGCATTGATCTATGACTGTCTGTTCTGATGTTTATCTCTGTTTGTTCCGTCTCACTACAATCACGATCCAGTTCGTTGTCTTTTCCAATGCGTCGGGTTTTTTATTCCCTTAGACTGATCACCTAAAGGGATTTTCCCCAACAGTCTGGTATCGGAGCTGCAAAGTTGATTGAGAAGTGTTAGACACTATGGCAGGAGACGAAGCGACTCCAGTTGTTACAAGACCCTATACTTGAGGGATGTATATCGCATTGGATCACAGTTGACAATTGAGAAATGGAATGGGGATAAAGACTTTGAGAAGTGGCAATGGAGAATGAAGGCTATTCTAATGAGGAATGAAGTCCATCCAGTAGTGTTTGTCCCTGAGGAGTTGACGGCTGACATCTCAGTCGCGGAAAGGAAGGAGATGGAGAAATGGGCGTTTACTACTTTACAACTAGCTATGGGAGAGAATGTTATCTCAGAGATTATTAGTGAGACCACTGTTAGGGGCATTTGGACCAAGTTGGAGAATCTCTACTTGAAGAAATCACTAACTAATCGTCTGATATTACTGAAGACATTTTTCACCATGCGAATGAGAGAGGGTACTTCAGTGAAGGAACATCTTAATTTCTTTAACGATCTCGTGATGAAGATGAAGACTGTTGACTTGAAGATGGATGAGGAGCAAATGGAAATGATTCTTTTGTGTTCTCTTCTGGAGAATTACACAGGTTTTGCTAACAGCCTTATCTTCGCTAGAGACACATTGACAGTGGAAGATGTGAAGTCAGGCCTTCTATCTGAGGGCTTGAGAGATCAGATAAAGGAGATAAGTGAAGGAAGTAGAGGTGGAAGTAGTAGTCACGGTCTGTTTGTTGAAAGAGGAAGAGAAGATAAGAAGAATTGGCACTCTAGAGGGCGTTCCAAGTCCAGGAAGCCCGGTAATGGCAGGAGAGGGAAGTCTAATGACGGAAAGTGCTTTATCTGCAAGAAACCTGGTCATTGGAAAAAGGATTGTCCATATTTAAAGAAGAAGGAAGAAGATGGATCTTCATCATTTGCGGTGGAGAAGTCTGTATCTGACGATGTGTTGTCTACAACAGTGTCGGATGTCTCGAACCATTGGGTGCTGGACTCGGGGGCATCTTTCCATATGATGCCTAATAAGGATTACTTCAGTTCTTTCGTTGGACGAGAGGGAAGCTCTAATCTTATGGGTAATGATGCTAGCTGTAGAGCAATGGGTGAAGGTATAGTGAGGATCAGGATGTTTGATGGAGTGATACGCATTTTGACAGGTATCCGGTATGTTCCAGGTCTTCGGAAGTCCTTGATTTCTTTAGAATAATTGGCATCTTTAGGATGCAAGGTAACTATCGAGAAGGATAGTCTGAAGGTTTCGAGAGGTGCACTAGTTCTTATGAAAGGAGATGTGTTTCGAAATCTGTATTTGCTGAAAGGAACCACAGTTCTTGGAGAGTCGTGTGTTGGAGTAGATAGTTCTCGTGCATTGGATGCCACAAAGCTTTGGCATCTTAGGTTGGGTCATATTTCAGAGAAGGGCCTATAGTTGCTTCGGAGACGGAAGATGATCAAAGGAGAAAGCTTCGACAAGATGTACTTTTGCCAGGAGTGTGTGTTAGGCAAGCAAACTAAAGTATCTTTTGGAGTTGGACTCTACAGATCGAGGCAAGTACTTGAGTACGTGCATACAGATGTTTGGGGACCGGTTGCTACTCCCTCACTTGGAGGAGCAAAGTATTTTATATCTTTCATTGATGATTTTTCTCGAAAAGTATGGGTGTATGTGATGAAAGCCAAATCAGAGAGTTTTGAGAAGTTCAAAGACTGGAAAGCGCTTGTTGAGAACCAATCTAGTTTTAGGTTGAAGGTGCTGAGATCTGATAATGGCAGTGAATTTGTCTCTAGGGAGTTCCTCGACTTTTGTAGACAGCGTGGCATTCAGAGACATTTCACTACACCTGGAGATCCGCAATCCAATGGGGTTGCAGAAAGGATGAACGGGACTCTACTGGAGAAGGGTCGTTGCTTGAGATTGACGGTGGGCTTGTCAAGAGGCTTTTGGGCTGAGGCATTATCAATTGCGACGCATATCATAAATCGAATTCCATGCTCAGCCATAGATGAGAAGATTCCAGAGGAGAAATGGAGAGGTAAAGCAGTGTATCTTGGTTACTTCTGAATTTTTGGTTGTCATGTGTACGTTCACCATACAGGTGATGATAAATTGAAGGCTAAAGCATACAAGGGCATACTAATGGGATACACCGATGGTATCAAAGGGTATCGAATTTGGAACCCTGTTGATCGTAATATTATTCATTCCAGACATGTTACATTTGATGAGTCTGCTATGTTCAATCCGAAGGAGAAGCTACCTACCACATCAGAAGATTCTGATAGGCCTAAGGAGATGGAAGAAGTTCCCGTGTTCTAGCCAAATAGTAGAGTTGTTGTTGATGCTGTCGAGGAAAACACAGTTGATGAAACATCACAGGATAGTCCACAGGTACCTTCTAGTAGTGCTGGTGATGTGCATGAATCTAGAGGAAGTTCAGTTCAAGGTGGAGCTGAAAGGAGTTTAGGTGAAGTAGTACCTACCCGGGGAAGTCGTAGGACTATTAGGCCGTCCGATAGGTATGGTGATTGGCGGTTTGCGAACCTTAGCCTTGGTGATCAGTTTGACTATGCCCTACATGTGTTTCATGAGGGCCACTTGACCTTGATGAAGCTTTGAAGTCATGTGACCATTTGAAGTGGATGTGCGCTATGGAAGAGGAGTTAGAGTCGTTGAAGAAAAACAAGACTTGGGATTTGGTACCACCTCCTCAAGGAAGCCGAGCCATAGGTTGCAAGTGGATATTCAAGGTGAAGGATGGCGTGAGATACAAGGCTAGACTAGTTACTAAATCGTTTTCACAAAGAAAGGGATTGAAGTATGATGTGATATTCTCTCCAGCAGTAAGGCATACGTCCATCCACATTTTGCTCGCTATCGTCGCAGCTCATGACTTAGACCTGAAGCAACTGGACGTGAAAACCGCTTTCTTGCACGGAGACTTGGATGAGATCATCTACATGAAGCAGTCAAAAGGATTTATTGTAGATGAGAAAGAAAATTGGGTTTGCAAATTGAAGAAGTCTTTGTATGGACTTAAGCTGTCGCCTAGACAATAGTACAAGAGGTTTGACTCTTTTATGCTTTCACTTAGTTTTGATCGTACCATCAAAGACGCTTGTGTGTACTTCAAGCATTTAAAGGATGGTAGATAGGTGTACATACTTTTGTACGTGGATGATATGTTGATTGCTTCCAAGGATAAGGCTGAAATCGATAGTTTAAAGCAAAAGCTAAAAGCGGAATTCGATATGAAGGACCTTGGAGAAGCAAAGAAAATTTTGGGTATGGAAATCCAAAGGGACAGAAAACTAGGACTTTTGAGCTTCACTCAAAAGAAGTACATTCGAAAGGTGCTTGCTCGGTTTAGCATGGAAGGGGCAAAGGCAATCAGCACACCCATGCCTTTGCACATACAGCTTTCTAGTAAATGCTCTCCGATCTCGGAAAAGGACAAGGCTTATATGAAAACGGTCCCATATGCAAGTGCAGTTGGCAGCTTGATGTATGCCATGGCCTGCACTAGGCCTGACATTGCACAGGCTGTTGGATTGGTGAGTAGATTCATGGCGAATCCAGGAAAGACGCATTGGGAAGCAGTGGTGTATCTACAGATATCTTAGAGGAACTCCAAACCATGGACTTGTCTTTGGCGGCAGAGGAAGAGATTTCAGCTTGGTTGTATTTTGTGATTCCGACTATGCCGGTGATAGACTTCGAAGGAAGTCAACCTCCGGATATGTGTTCACCATTGGCGGGACATCGATCAGTTGGAGAGCGAGGTTGCAGACGATTGTGGCTTTGTCCACTACAGAGGCAGAGCTCATGGCTACGGTTGAAACAGCTAAGGAAGCGCTTTATTTGAGGCAACTGTTGTGTGATTTGGGCTTTGCATATGAAGGAGTGAATGTGTACTGTGATAATCAGAGTGCAATTCACTTAGCTGAAAATCTGGCATTCAGATTGAGGACGAACCATATTGAGGAGAGAGAGTCGTTTCTTGTCTCGATGAGTGAAGAGAAGCTAGTTCGTCTTTAGAAGGTTCACACAAAGGAGAATGCAGCAGACATGTTTACCAAGTCGTTGCCTGTTGCTAAGTTCGAGCATTGCTCGGAATTGATTCGCTTAATGAAGTGCTAGGTGCCACGGGGTGGCACGGGGGTTGAGATGGTTCATAGAGACGTTTGTTTTGATGATGGAGATTGATAGGTTCTACACGGACTGGGTACTTTGAACACTTTGTTGACTGGCGGTGGCCTTGCCGGAGTTCTTTGACAAAGTGTAATGGGTGATGGCATTGCTGAAGCTCATTGAGTAAGTATCCATCGCTTGATGCATGAAGGTGTAAATGAAGTTGGAAGGCTTGTATGAAATTTGGTATCAAGGTGGAGATTGTTAAAATTGATACCTGAATTCGAAGAAGAAGAAGGAGCAGGTGAAACCTTGGAGTTGAAATCACCAAACGATGATTTGGAGCAGGAGGCAAAACCCTAGAGAGCATGATTTGGAGCGGTGATTTGGAGCGATGATTTGGAGAAAGGCGGAAGTCTGGAGCGGTGGAAAGAATGCCGAACCAAACATTTGGAGCGGTGATTTGGAGAAGTCATTCGGCAAAGAAGGAAGAAGTTCGTTCGATAATTTTGAGCGGTGTTTTGCCGAACGAATTTTTTTCGTTCGGTATTTAGGAGATGTCGATCCATATTTTTCGCTCGGCATTTTGCCGAAACAAACTAGATGCATGCCGAACCAAACCACATGGCTACTATATAGCAACTACCCCTCTTCATTTCTTCACTTTATAAATAGTGGAGATTCTGGACAACAATGGTAGCCGAAATTGAGAGCTAATTTCAGCCAATTTCAGAGCCATCCTAGAGAGCTGAAACTCTGTAGAATTTTGTCTGTATTGTAAATTTTTCTTGTGTATAGCCTCCAAAAGTGAATCAATCTTGTAACTCTAATCTTTCAGTGATTAATAAAATCTCCTCTCCCCAAGTGGACGTACAGTGCCTCGCGGTAGTGGAACCACTATAAATATCGATGTTATTTATTTTTCTGCATTGAATTGTTTTGTGACTGTTTGTTTTGGTGTTTATCTTTGTTTGTTCTGTCTCACTACAATCACAATCCAGTTCGTTGTTTTTTATGCTGCGTTGGGTTTTTTATTCCCTTAGACTGATCATCTGAAGGGATTTTCCCCAACAAATAAAATCGAATGCTTTGGTAAAAACAACAACTCGTCCTCTTTAAAGTGTTACGAATGCAATAAAACCGATCACATGAAGAAGGATTGCTCAAATCTTCAAAAAAAAACAAAAATTAAAAAACAAGAATGACAAACATTTAACAAAGAAGAAACAAGCTTTTTAAGTAACATGGGATAATTCAAACTCATCTTCATCTTCATCTTCTAGTGAAAGCGATATGAAGCAAGTCAACGTATGCTTTATGACAACAAGTAGTGATTTAAGTGCTGACATTTCTCATGATGATTTATTTGAAATAAATTTGGAACTTCTTGAAAAGTTGAAATCACTTAAGAAAATAAACAAAGAAACTGTAGAAAAACTAAGTAGAGCTGAATTAGATATATCTATATATATATGCTAAATGATTGAAAAAAATATTCTAGAGGAAGAATTACAAAATTCTCAAGCCTCTTGTGAAAACTTGGCGTCTCAAATTACTATATTAAATGATGAACTTCAACTTTATACAATTAAGAACGTCAAGTTGCATAAAGGGTGAATTAGTTTCTTTTAAAAACTCTCTTAGCAATGAAATTGAAAAAAAATAAAAACAACTTTGAAAAACTTACTTCAAATGTTTTCAAATTTAATAAAGGAAGAGAAAATTTATAAAAAATCATAAAGTTTCAAAACCATCTTCTAATTAAATTGGTTTAAGATTTAATGGTGATAAGAAAATGAAATCTTCAAAATCTAGTTCTCTGAATACTAGATTTATAAAGGGAAATAGTCTTAAAAAATCTAATCAAAGTCCAAGATAAATACAATTAAAATATGGTTACCAAAATCTAGTGATAACAACTGAAAAAACTAATTATATAAAGAATTTCTTAAACAACGTTCATAATAATGAAAATTTCATTTTTAAATGGGAAACCAAACCCGCTTGGTATAGTTTCCCAAGATCTAACTCTTAAGATCCTAACATAGAAAGTTGGTGCCGATTCTAATTTATATTTTTTTGTAGGTACTCGACAAGGAAAGGGATAGATGGATTCTTGATAATGGATGTTCTAAACACATGACGAAAAATCTACGCATGCTTACAAATATAAAATACAAGGATAGAGCCACCGTCGCCGTCAAAGATAATTCTAAAGGATATGTCATTGGTATTGGAGATGTCTACAATGATGGTATATCTAATTCTCCATTTATCACAAATGTCCTACTAGTATAAAATTGAAACATAACTTACTAAGCATTAATCAACTTTGCGATAGAGGATTTACAATTTATTTTGAAAGGGATAAACGTAACATTTTTGACCAAAATGAAATTTTAATTTTTGAAGGAATAAGAAAAGAAAATATTTATATTTTAAATATAAAAATTAATAATGATAATAATGTCTCTTAGCCAATGATCACGATCCATGGCTCTGAATCAAGAGATTTTGTCACATAAAATTTTAATATATTAACAAGCTAGCTAAAAATGAATTGGTCAAAGAATTACTGGAAATGAGCTTTAAAGTTAATAATCTTTGTGGTGCATGTCCATTAGGAGAACTGACAAAATCTTCTTTTAAATTGAAGAAAATTATTTCTACCGTACAACATTTAGAACTACTCCACTTATATCTTTTTGGACTTACTCAAGTAAGATCTCTTAACCATAACAAGTATATATTTTTTATAGATGACTTTTCTAGATATACGTAAACACTATTTTTACAACATAAAAGTGATACATTTGAGGTTTTTTAAAATTTTTGCAAAAAGAATTCAAAAACTTAGAAAATCTTATAATTAAAAATATTAGAAGTGATAATGGTAGTGAATTTGAAAATGTACTTTTGAATGATTTTTGTAACAAGAAAGGAATAAGTCATAAATTTTCCATTCCAATAACTCCTCAACAAAACGGTGTTGTAGAACGGAAAAATAGAACACAACAAGAATTTTCAAGAACATTATTAAGTAGTAGCCGGTTACTAAATTTTTTTAGGCTAAAGTTATGGCTATGGCTTGTTATGTTATAAATCATGTCTCTATAAGACTATTAACTAAACACATACCATGAATTATTTAACGATAAAAAGTCAAACGTTTCATATTTTAGAATTTTTTGTTCATGTTTTATATTAAATACAAAAGATAATTTAGGAAAATTTGATCCAAAAGCTGATGAAGGTATATTTATCGGATATTCAGAAAGGAGTAAAACTTAAAGAATACTTAATAAAAAAAATCAAATACTATAGAAGAAACTTTACTTTTATTTTTTGATGAAAACTATAAGATAAGTAATGGTGAAGAAGGGGTTGTTTCAATAAACCAACCAACTAGTTTAGAAAATCTCCCTCAAAATGAAAATATAGATAATTCATTAAAATCTCCACCTCGTATACTAAGAGATCATTCATTTGATAATGCATTAGGCAAAGTTAACACTAGAGTAAAAACAAGAAATCAACTAAATCAAATGGAACACATTGCTTTTATATCAAACATAGAATCAAAAAATATTAAAGAAGCATTAAAAGATGAGTTTTGGATCTTAGCCATGCAAGAATTTGAACAGAGTAACGTTTGGGGATTGGTTCCAAGACCAAACAATTAAACCATAATCGGTACAAAATGAGTATTTAAAATCAAAGTAGATGGAAATGGTGATATAATATGTAATAAAGCTAGATTAGTAGCCCAAAGGTATAATCAGGAAGAAGGAATATATTATGAAGAAACTTTTGCCTTTGTCGCTCATAGATGCTATTAGAATTCTTTTAGCATTTTTGTGCCACCATAATTTTAATCTTTTCCAAATAGATAATAAGAATGCATTTTTAAATGGATTTATAAAGGATGGAGAGCAACCATCTCCTTTTGAACATGATTTTTTTCAAATCATGTTTTTTGTTAGTCCATAGGATAGTGGTTTTGATGACAACAACTATAGAAGTGTTATAAAATATATATGTGCAGGAAATCTATATGCAGGTATCAACAAAAGAAGACTGTACAGTAAAGAAAACAAAATTGATGAAGACAAAGATCAAGAGTTCAAGATTGAAGACTCATGAGATTCAAGATATTCAAGAGTTCAAGACAAATAATATAGTTAGGTTAGATATTTGTTAAAACTCCTTGAAAGCACTATCATTCTTTTTTATCCAATTTACTCGTGGAATGGAATCCACTTCGTTCTTGTTAAAGGGATGGAACCCTAGTGAGATGGAACTCACGAAATATCTAGTGGAACGGATAGTAGCCCTATTTTGTTATCCACTAATTTTGATTCAAAATGATTTTCAAAATTATCTCTTGTTTTATAAAATGATTTTCAAATATTCCTTTTCAAAAGAAAAACCTTCGTTCACATTTCCAAAAATGTTTTAGCCTCAAAATCATATTTATCATTTTGTTATATTTTGATTTCAAAATTGTCCTTGATATTTTAGCCTCAAAATCTATTTTAATATTATATTTACTTTAGTTTATTTACTTTGATTTTAACTATATTTTAGTATATATACATATATACATTCATAAGTATTTCTACTTCTAAATACCTTCTACAAATACATAGAGTCCATTTGAATAAAGTTGCATATGTTTTAAATCATCATTTTCAAAGTAAAGCAAATCATCACTTTTTACTAGACCATGTCGACATCCTATTTACCTGTCATGTCAACATGCTTCCCGTTACAGCAAAGGTTGTTTTCAAAAGAAGTGTCTATTCGTTTAAACCTCTTCGAATGGACACATCCATTCATTCTCTATAAATAGAGACTGTTATGGACGTTTTCCAGTAACTACTTTCTTTATTTTCTCTCCTCTTTACTCTCTTATCTTATTTTCTAATCATCCTATCCATATTTTGCCGAAATCTTAAGTGAATCAAACCAGAATATCTCTAGTTTGATTCTCTACCACTCTCTCCAAAGAATCTCAGTGCTTATCAGAGTTATAGATACATTTGTACTCAAAGAAACTTGTGTGGGGTTATAAAGGTGTGATCGTGTCCTTGGAAATCGATCGGGTGAACTTGTGTCCTGTGAATCAAGTGGTTCTACCCAGAGACCTGAGAATCTGGAGGGTGTACCTCGTTGCCTTGGAATCGAGGGATTGTAATCTAGATTATTGTTGAATAGAAAGCCGTACGGGTTGTGCGGGACTGGATGTAGGGTAACACCGAACCAGTATAAAATTCCTGGTGTGTTCTTTCCTTTACTTGCTTTTTATTTATATTTGCATTTGTTTGTGATTCTGTGATTTGATCTGTGATTGTGTATTTGCATTAAGTTAGTTAATTCAATTTAAATCAAAGAAGTTTTAAAGAAATTCTTAAAACACTATTCACCCCCCCTCTAGTGTTAAATAGCCTTAAGATCATCTTCCGCGTCCCTTTCATTTGGTATCAGAGCAAGTTTTTCAAATTATTCATAATCTGATTTTTGAAAAGTTCATGGCTAAGTTTGAAATGTTTCCTAAAAATATTTCTTTAATGATCAAATCATTGTGGTCTCATAAATTGATGCATGATAGTTATATAGAATCAGGTAGTCTACAAAAGTTGCTCACTGTGCAGGAATCTTGCTTCATGGCGACAAATGAATCTATTCACAATGGACAAGCTGTGCAAATAAGGAAAAACAAGTGGATACTTGATAGTGGATGTTCAAGACATATGACAGGAAATCCAGAGATACTCAATGACATTATTTACAAGGATGGAGGATTGGTTAATTTTGGGGATAATTCAAAAGGTTATGTGGTTGGCATCGGCAATGTAGGTAATTCTGAAACTCCTATTATTTCAAATGTTTTGTTAGTTAAAAATCTACAACATAATCTACTTAGTATTAGTCAGTTATGTGATAAAGGATATAGGATTAAATTTGAAAAAGACAAGTGTCACATCGAAGATAATAAATCTAATATTATCTTTGAGGGAGTTAGGAAAAAGAATATCTATATTCTTAGTATGAAAATTTCAAATGATAATCTATGTCTTTTGGCCAATACAAGTGACCCTTGGACTTGGCATAAGAGATTTGGACATTTGAATTTTAAACTCTTATCTAGACTATCCAAACTTGATCTAGTAAGAGGCCTCCCTAAGATGCAATTTAAAGTAGATAGTATATGTGATGCATGTCAATTAGGAAAACTTAGAAAAAGTTCCTTTAAACTTAAAGATATGATCTCTACTTCAAAACCTCTTGAGTTACTTCACCTAGATTTATTTGGTCCATCTCAGATTCAATCAATCAACCATAGTAAGTATGTCTTTGTAATTGTGGATGATTATTCCAGATATACATGGACAATCTTTCTGAAACATAAAAGTGATACTTTTGATTATTTTAAAAGTTTTTCAAAAAGAGTTCAAAACCAACTTTCTTCCAAGATCATCACTATTCGTAGTGATCACGGTGGTGAATTTGAAAATGAGAAGTTTGAGGAATTCTGTAATCAGAAGGGAATTACTCACAATTTTTCGTTTCCAAGAACTCCACAACAAAACGGAGTAGTTGAGCGTAAGAATAGGATGATTCAAGAGTGTGCTAGAACTCTACTTTCTGATAGTAAATTACCAAAACATTTTTGGGCTGAAGCAGTTGCAACAGCCTGTTATATTTTGAATAGGATTTTAATTAGACCTCTAACCAATAAAACACCTTATGAACTTCTTTTCAATAAGAAACCTAAGGTATCTTATTTCAGAATTTTTGGAAGTAAATGTTTTATCTTAAATACAAAAGATAATTTAGATAAGTTTGATCCTAATTCCGACAAAGGAATCTTTATCGGATATTCTAACAGGAGTAAAGCTTATAGAGTTTTTAATCTAAGAACAAACACTATTGAAGAAACTTTACATGTTTCCTTTGATGAAAATTTCAAAGAAGTTGATCAGACTAATGATGAGGATGACTTAGTTATTTCTAATCATGAATCTGTAGATGCTACAAATGAAACTTTTCATCCAAATAAAAAGATTAGGCTTTTAAAAGATCACCCTGTAGAAAATATTCTAGGAGATATGCAATCTGTTGTTAAAACTAGGAATCAATTAAACAGTATGAGTCATGTTGCTTTTATATCCTCAATAGAACCTAAAAATCCAAAGGAAGCATCAACTGATGATTCATGGATTCTTGCTATGCAAGAAGAATTGAATCAATTCACCAGAAATGATGTTTGGGAACTTGTTCCTAGACCTGAGGATAAATCCATTATAGGCACTAAATGGGTATATAAAAATAAATTAAATGAATTAGGTGAGGTCGTTAGAAATAAGGCTCGACTCGTTGCACAAGGTTATTGTCAAGAAGAAGGTATAGATTATGACGAAACCTTTGCACCCGTAGCAAGATTAGAAGCTATTAGAATTCTGCTTGCTTTCGCTAATTTCAATAATTTCAAACTTTTTCAATTGGATGTCAAGAGTGCCTTTCTAAATGGTTTTGTAAAAGAGGAAGTTTATGTTGAACAACCTCCACTCTTTGAAGATACAAAATTTCCAAATCATGTTTTTAAATTAAAGAAAGCCCTGTATGGTCTAAAACAAGCTCCTAGAGCTTGGTATGATAGACTTAGGTCTTATCTTTTGCAATCTAATTTTGAAATAGGTAAAGTAGATAACACACTTTTTATTAAAAGAAACAAAAATGATATTCAACTTGTACAAGTGTACGTAGATGATATTATTTTTGGATCAACCAATTCTGACATGAACAAAGAATTTTCTGACATTATGACAAAAGAGTTTGAGATGAGTCATATGGGTGAACTTAACTTTTTCCTAGGATTACAAATCAAACAATTAGATAATGGTATCTTTATCAGTCAAGAGAAGTATGCGAGAGAGTTAGTTAGTAAGTTTGGCTTGACCAATGTGAGTGGAAAACCAACTCCCATGGCAACCAATATAGCGTTAAGTAAGGATGATCTATCCAAAGACGTAGATCAAACCTTGTATAGAGGAATGATTGGATCACTTCTCTATATAACTGCTAGTAGACCAGATATCATGAACAGTGTCTGTCTCTGTGCAAGATATCAATCTCAACCCAAGGAAACTCATCTAAAAGCTGTGAAACGTATCATTCGATATGTTAAACACACCTTTGATTATGGATTGTTCTACCCTAAGAATGATTCATTTGAATTAGTTTCCTACTGTGATGCTGACTATGCTGGGTGTAAGTCAGACCGAAAGAGTACAAGTGGAACTTGTCACTTTCTAGGTCATTCCTTAATTTCCTGGTTCAGTAAAAAGCAGAATACTGTTTCCCTATCAACAACTGAAGCAGAGTATGTTTCTGCTGCTTTAGCTTGTTCTCAAGTTTTGTATATGCAACAAACCTTGAATGATTTTGGTATATCTATCACGAAATCTCCAATTTTCTGTGATAACACTAGTGCCATTAGTTTGTCCAAAAACCCAACTCTCCATGCCCGAACTAAACATATTGACATTAGACACCATTTTCTAAGAGATAACGTAAATAAAGAGAAAATTTCTCTTGATTTCGTTAATTCTGAAAATCAAATAGCTGATATTTTAACCAAACCTTTAGGAGAACCTGTCTTCACCAAGTTAAGAAGAGAATTAGGTATATGTTCTCTTTCTGAAATATAGTATATAGTATAGTAGTATACATAGGGTATATATGAATGTTTTCTTAACCATAGCATTTTACAACACCATGTCGATATGGTATTCATGCGTCATGTCGACATGCAACGGTAAAAATGACAGTTCGTTTTTTCCCTCTAATTTTTGAATGGGTGGTTATTTAACTCACCCATTCCGAGTTTCTCTTCCCTCCAATCATTAATTCTTCATTCTACTTTCTAGAAACATCAAATCCATGGCTTCCACATCCAATCCTAATCAAATTTCACCGGTTTCTTTCCCTTCTCCTTCACATGGCCCTTTCCAAAACTCCATACTAGCTCGTGTCATCAAAATAGAGGAGAAAGTTAATGATTCGATGCAGATGTTAACTGAAATGCAAGTTCAACAATTGAGAATGGCAAGAGAGCAAGAGAAACAAGGGAAAATTCTGAGGAATCTTCAAAAATTCCTCATGGATAATCATGCCAATCCAATTGTAATTGAAGATTCTTCTAACATAGAAGCAAATGAAGAAGGAGAAGAAGACGAAGACGAAGAAGAAGAGGAAGAACCAATGGAGGAAGAAACTGATGATGAAGCAGTATGTGTAGGGGAAGTTTGTTTTGATGCTTATGGGAACATTGTGGAACAACATGGAAATTTCTGTTTCCATTACCCAAATTGTCCTGTCCACAAGTCTCCCATCATCAAAAACAACCGTTGAGTTGTTTATTTTCTTTTTTTAGTTATTTATGTGTTTATAAGTTTAAATAGTCATGTATATAGTAATATTGAAATGAATAAAATAATCTGTGGTTACACTTATTATTCTCATTCTTATATTACTCATATATATCATTCTGAGTATACAATATTTAGCATTGTTATATCTGGTTTCAGTATTATTAATGATAACACTATCATTAATATCATAGATTTAGGGGGAGTTAGTGTCATTTTTTTTGTTGATGACAAAGGGGGAGAAGTATAAAATAGGTTAGTTAGGCATAGATTAAGGGGGAGTTATTAGATTTAGGGGGAGTTATAAGGAGAATATAAATATTTTATAAACAAAGGTTGTCATCATCAAAAAGGGGGAGAATGTTAGTCCATAGGATAGTGGTTTTGATGACAACAACTATAGAAGTGTTATAAAATATATATGTGCATGAAATCTATATGCAGGTATCAACAAAAGAAGACTGTACAGTAAAGAAAACAAAATTGATGAAGACAAAGATCAAGAGTTCAAGATTGAAGACTCATGAGATTCAAGATATTCAAGAGTTCAAGACAAATAATATAGTTAGGTTAGATATTTGTTAAAACTCCTTGAAAGCACTATCATTCTTTTTTATCCAATTTACTCGTGGAATGGAATCCACTTCGTTCTTGTTAAAGGGATGGAACCCTAGTGAGATGGAACTCACGAAATATCTAGTGGAACGGATAGTAGCCCTATTTTGTTATCCACTAATTTTGATTCAAAATGATTTTCAAAATTATCTCTTGTTTTATAAAATGATTTTCAAATATTCCTTTTCAAAAGAAAAACCTTCGTTCACATTTCCAAAAATGTTTTAGCCTCAAAATCATATTTATCATTTTGTTATATTTTGATTTCAAAATTGTCCTTGATATTTTAGCCTCAAAATCTATTTTAATATTATATTTACTTTAGTTTATTTACTTTGATTTTAAATATATTTTAGTATATATACATATATACATTTATAAGTATTTCTACTTCTAAATACCTTCTACAAATACATAGAGTCCATTTGAATAAAGTTGCATATGTTTTAAATCATCATTTTCAAAGTAAAGCAAATCATCACTTTTTACTAGACCATGTCGACATCCTATTTACCTGTCATGTCGACATGCTTCCCGTTACAGCAAAGGTTGTTTTCAAAAGAAGTGTCTATTCGTTTAAACCTCTTCGAATGGACACATCCATTCATTCTCTATAAATAGAGACTGTTATGGACGTTTTCCAGTAACTACTTTCTTTATTTTCTCTCCTCTTTACTCTCTTATCTTATTTTCTAATCATCCTATCCATATTTTGCCGAAATCTTAAGTGAATCAAACCAGAATATCTCTAGTTTGATTCTCTACCACTCTCTCCAAAGAATCTCAGTGCTTATCAGAGTTATAGATACATTTGTACTCAAAGAAACTTGTGTGGGGTTATAAAGGTGTGATCGTGTCCTTGGAAATCGATCGGGTGAACTTGTGTCCTGTGAATCAAGTGGTTCTACCCAGAGACCTGAGAATCTGGAGGGTGTACCTCGTTGCCTTGGAATCGAGGGATTGTAATCTAGATTATTGTTGAATAGAAAGCCGTACGGGTTGTGCGGGACTGGATGTAGGGTAACACCGAACCAGTATAAAATTCCTGGTGTGTTCTTTCCTTTACTTGCTTTTTATTTATATTTGCATTTGTTTGTGATTCTGTGATTTGATCTGTGATTGTGTATTTGCATTAAGTTAGTTAATTCAATTTAAATCAAAGAAGTTTTAAAGAAATTCTTAAAACACTATTCACCCCCCCTCTAGTGTTAAATAGCCTTAAGATCATCTTCCGTGTCCCTTTCATTTTTAAACTTAAGTAAACACTCTACGATCCTAAACAAGCACCACATGCTTGGTACAATCGATTGAAAAATTATCTCTTGGAATTCGATTTTGAATTGGTAAAGTCAATTCTACTTTATTTATTATAAAGCGAGATAATTATATTTTAATAGTACAAATATGTGTAGATGATATTATTTTTAGTCCTAGAAATGAAACGTTGTGTAACAATTTTTAAATATTATGAAAAAGGAATTTGAAATGTCATATATGGGAGAGTCAAATCATTTTCTTCGGTTACAAATTAAACAATTAAATAATGGAATTTTTATTTATCAAGAATAATATTATAATGATTTATTAAAAAGATTTGGAATAGCTAAATATTCTAGTAAACTAACGCTGATGAGTACTAAGTCTTCTTCTTCAAAAGGTTGAAAATGGTAAAGAAGTTGAGCAAAAATTATATAGAAGTATGATCGGCTCCCTATTATATTTTACGGCCAGTTAACCCGATATTATGATGAGTATATGCTTGTGTACACGATTCTAATCCAATCCAAAAGAATCACACTTATGAGCAGTAAAAAAAAATCTACATTATTTAACTACCTCAAGAGATTTTAGATTTTTCTACTTGAATGAATATCCTTTTGAGCTCGTCGTATAGTGATGCAGATTTCAGTGGATGTAAAACAGATAGCAAATGTACTAGTGGCACATGTCACTTTATTGGTTAATCCCTGGTATCATGGTTTAGTAAACAACAGAGTTGTGTTTCACTCCCTACTTGTGAAGCAGAATATATCTCCACGACTTTGGCATTTGCATAAGTTATGCATATGCAACAAATGCTTTAGGATTTTCGAATTTCTCTTAAAAACTCTCCAATATATTACGACAATACAAGTGCTATTAATTTATCGAAAAATCCTATCAATCATTCTCATACAAACATGTAGGTATTTGACATTATTTTTTACACGGCAATGTTGAGAAAAACATAGTTGAATTAGAATTCGTTAATTCATAAAATTAAGTAGCTGATATTTTCACTAAGCCATTTACTGAAAATATTTTTATAAACTTGAGAAGAAGATTAAGAATTTGTCCACAAAATGAAATTCTTTGAGTAAACTAAAAATAACGAATTCATTTATTAATTGGTTTTAAATTAACTATAAATTAACAACACACATTGTTTAGAAAAGAAGCTATATTTATCTAACATATAATCTTATTTATAGTCAAAACTATTCTACACTTTAATATACTTTATGACATGTCTTATAAGCAAAGTTAATAATCTTCTATCTGCATAACCTCTTCATCTTTGTCCTCGAAAGAATCAAACGATTACTCCCCTAAAGGAAAGAGAGTTAAGAATGCAATCACTTTAGACGAATATTTGATTAAGCATGATGAAAATATAGTAAAATTAAAAACGCACAACGCATGTTAAAATTGCAACGTGATGCTACTATTTTGGAGCACAGAAGGATTAGGTCAGAACAACAAAGGCAAGGTGAAAAGTTAAATATCATTGAACGGATGTTATCGACATTCTGCTCAAATGAAGAATAACACTACTAGTAATCATTCCGTTAATTCTAGATCCATGGAAGTATATAATCCGCAGAAATTACCTCTATCAGAATCCGATCCAACGACTCTACCTAGATATCATGACTGGAGAAGGTTATTGATCAATGAAATAGCTTTATTATTATTACACACTCTCTCTTGTATTTATAAAATCATTTTTAAATTTCTTTAGTGGCCCATTTATATATTTTTTATTACAAAACAAAAGTTGGACATCTGATTATATCTATTAAGCCATCTGATATATGTTCAGACGTTTGAGTAGACCATTCAGACGTCTTACAACTTCCATAACTATTTTCAAATATATTTTTGAATTATTACTTCGAAATTTGAGCCACCCACCCCACTAGCTCCATAATTTTTCAGCTTTAACCTGCCTTCCTCTTATTCCAAATCATTTACTTTCACCAAAATATTTTGAAAACTTTAAAAATCAATTCCATAGCGCTAAAAAAATTCCTCTAAAGCAAAAGAGTTCTAAAAAGAGAAAGGCCGAAGAATCATCTTCCAATCAACCTCCAGTTGTCAGATAAAAGCAACCGAAGGCATGACTTTAATTCGAAGAGTATGAGATAGATAAAATGTTAACCGAAATGAAGCTCTTTAATGTTGCTTTTATAACGTATACAATTTTCCTAGTTATAATCTTCATGCCTTAACCGATAAAGCCCTTATTACTTCTTTTATTGGTTATAGCTCTAACGTTGTCCAAAATGACACTCTAGCCATTAGACTTTTCTATGCTAATATGGAAGCTAAAGTTGCTCAAATACATAATGACGAGAGTTATTTATGGAATAGTGTTTATGGAAAAGTTATAAAACTTCACCATAATCATATAGATTAAATTTTAGAAATTGGTTATAATGGATTGAATTAAAAGATGTAGATATCGAACATCGTAGAAGGAATCAAATTGGTCATCACTTATGGGAAAATCAAGCCACTAAGGGAATTTCTAAGAATTTACGTCCTAGACCTATTGGAACGCATGATTATCAAAACTTTTATTCCTCGCATCGGTAGTCACAAACAAATTTATGACAGATTTTAAGATGTTGTATTCTAATGTTGGTAACACTCAAGTAAATTAGGTTAAATTTCTTCAAGATGAGATATTGTCATTTTTTTGAGCGCTCGAGAAATCCAATCTTATATGAACCTTACATAACTTGTCTTACGATATCCAAAAAAGTTCCTATAATGCTTGATAATGTGGACGTTGTTACTTATGCAGATAAGAAATTTTTTTGCTTATGAATCTTCCTACAAATGTCCCTCAATATATTTTTTATGATGAATATCTACAATACTTTTAACAATAAGCCTCGTCAATTGCTGCAACTTCAAAAGGAAAAGAAGCAGAAATTCACAAAGAAGGTAGTGGTGAAGAATCTAATGCGGAAAAAATGGTAGTGATGATAGTATTGAACGGTTAAGATTCTTTTCTCGAACATTGCCATTTTTGAAATGCCACAACTTCACAAAACCAAGTCATTTTGTCTCAAAATCAAAAAATCCTAGAGAAACATCTTTATAAAAGCAATTCAAAACTGAAAACTATCAAAAAGGAGTCATTTGGAATTAAGAATTTCTTGGGCAAAATTTGAAAGAAATTATCAGGCAAATCAAGATCACCATCTCGTATTCCTCCACCACCACCACCTCTTCCCACCACACTAAGGTGTCGGACCATCCATTGACCAACCCTCAAAAGATGTCGGTAAGGAAAGTGGAAGTGAATATGAGGCGGAGAATGATGAGGGCGAGAAGGAGTTATCACCACTTCGTGGTTAGAAGTAAAGATATTAAAAAAAAATTGTTCATTACTTTAGTCATCTCATACTTACGTTATTTTATAATTATAAAGTTCTATTTTTTCTTTATATTTATATTACCTTGTACATGTTATGATCATTTGGATTTTGCATGGTGGTATTGCATGGAGTTTGCTTGGTTGTTTTGCAGCTATCTTGGTCTTGCTTTCTTAGTGATATTGCTTTCTTGAAGTGTTGGAATTTCTATTAGTTTCAGTGAATGGTAGTATATATCAATGTTTAATCAATTGATGAACAATTTATCTTTGCTTTCATATTGGACTTTGTATATGTTTGTGTTACAGTTTGTTGTAACAATTTTTGAAAACATGGGGTATGATTGTTATGGTTTTTTTTTATCGTATGTTGTTGTGCAAAAATTTGTATTATTTGCTTTCATTATGTTTTTAGTATATGTTGTATGCAAAAATATTTCTATGTGCAAATATTACTTACTATCTTTTTGCCTTTTTGACATTTCTGATAATGAAAAATAGGGAGAAAAATATAGGGCACACTGATAGGGGGTATTTCATATCATAAATATATATGGTTGTCATCAGCAAAAAGGTAGAGAATGTTGAATTCTGCCTTTTTGAAGTTTTAATGACCCAACTATATATATTGCACAATTTATCCCTTGCAAGATATTTTCAAAATATAGACGACTGGCTGCTACAATCAAAGCATTGAAGACCAATTATAGGGTATTTTCGTCAAAGTAAGTCTAGAATGTAATGTACAATATCCTTTAATGGTTACATGCACTTAAAGTTTAAATCAATCAAAAATCATTATACAGGTCAATTTTTAAATTTTCAAAATTAATGGAACTCGGACGTCTGAGTTATTATTTCGAACGTCAGAGCATAATAATATCATAAATTATTAAAAGGATCCAGACACCTGATTTAAAAATCCAAATGTTTGAAAATAATAATCAAATTTAGCCTTGAAAGTCTCGGGAACAAACATTGTAAGAATTTAGACGTCTGACCTAATTTTTCAAATGGCTGAGGCGCTTTAAATTTTATTTTTTGAAGTAGGTTAGACGTCTAAATGAATCAACCAGATGTCCGATGAGGATATCAGACGTCTATTCAATCCAATCAGATGCCTAACCTTGAAAATCCAAGTTTTTTAAATAAACAACTCAGACGCCTTGTTACGTTTTCAAGACATCTGAATATAGTCTAAAATGAACCTATTCCTTTCTATTTAGAGTCGGATGTCTGATCCAAATAGTTCAGAAGTCTAACCTAGTTTAGAATAGATTTTTTTTAAAACAATGAACCAGACGTTTGTTCTTTTAACTCAGACATCTGAGAAAGATTAACGGTATATTTCTAAACAGACATTATCATTTTGAAAGGAAGCATTTATCCCTTGAATAATCACTACTCTTCAACAGATCTCTTCACCACTATAAATATATACCTATTCCTTTCTTTGATTTCAGCTAATTTTCTTTATATCAATTCTCTTTCTATAAATCAAAGCAATCAATCAATTTTCTACTTCCTATAGCACTGTACGTTCAACTCGTATACCATCAAAGGATATTATAGGAAGGGTGTATTGAAGAGTATCTTATTCGTGTTGTTAAGAACACATTGAAGTCAATAAGCAAAGCTTTTTTCTTTGAAGTTAGTTGAAGTCCTGTTCGGTTGTTCAAGAAATTGTAAACCTGTTCCTCTAGGTGAAGAGATGATTATTGACATCGAAATTCCTAAGTGGAGCTTATAGACTGCACGTAGGATAGGAGGTACGAATAAGTATAAAAAATTTAGAGTGATCGCATCTTTATTTTAGTCTATTTATTTTCTTATTTGCTGATTTGTCGATTGTTAGCTATTATCCATACTATACTAGATCTTATATAGAATTTCATGGTTTTGATTGAAGCTTTTGACCCTGGGTTTCCTTGTGCCTATTAATGATAACACATGACACAGATAGCGACCAACTGGGTGGAACGTTGGAAAGAATGGTTGCAAATGAAGGTCAACTGATGAGCCGTACCATGGCATGTTTGTGCTAGGAAGGCGGCATGGGGCAAAGAGCTATTGATGAACACTGGTGCCGTTGCTATGTGGACTATGAAGTACAAAGGGTTATTGGGGCCATAGTGGCACTTTTTCCAGATAAACAGTGTCATTTTGTGTTAATCTAGTCGAATGAAAAGTGCAGAGTAACCAAGGGATGGGGTGAATCTTCTTTGTAGTGTTCGATTTGTCTTTATACAGAGGCAACTAGATGCTTTTTCCAGAAGTCTACCGAATCAGGACAAAGCAAGTTAGATAGAGGTATTGGGCGACCGAGGGAGTGACAGGCAAAGAAAGACGAGGGGCGGAGGTAGCTGTAAGGATGCGAAAGGCGAGCTCTTTTGCCCTAACTAGATCGTCTAAGGATGGGACTGGGTGGAGTTTCTAGGAGGCCTTGAGCCTTTTGTTAATAGCGAAGGTTTGGTGAGTAAGCGCCCGGATCCAAGAGATAACAGGGGTGACCATGTCTGTTAGAATTGAGCCATCAAAGGTACACATGTAATTTATGTTTGAAATGTCCTTGGTCGGGCCTTATGGTGTAGGCTTATTCTACCAGCCCCTTAAGTAATAGGCCTATTTAGTTTACTACGAGAAATTTGAGCAACATTTTATCCTCCAAGTCCACTTCTATAGGAAGATGACTTTTCTTTTGTAATTAATGCAAATGACAAGCGTTGCATGCTCATTGGTTGTGTCACATCATTATTCGAGATGGCATCAAAGACGTGACGCTTGATGTGATGGCACACTTTATCAGATCTCAATGGTTGAGATTAACTTCCGCCCATTTCATCCAATGATCGAGACTCAAGACCCAAATCTTTGAAAAGTATAGTCCTACTTCTTCTCTTGATAGAGCATTTGCAAACTTGAGGCCATCAGAAATAATTTGAGCTTTCTTCTTTCTAGTTTTCCATGGCATATTTCAACCTTCTTAAGCAATCACCATTAGTAAGTTTTTCTTTTTCGCCTTTAACTGTTGCTCAATTACTTTAGTATCTTTTTCGCAACTTTGGAAGATGATTTTTTTTTCATGTTTTCTTTTATGTTATTTCGTACCCATTAACTATTAGATTCTTAGTCACCTATGACTAAGACATCTCAGTCGACGTTGATTGGCCGACATTGAACTATTATGGCCATTTCCTAAAAGCAAAGCATAAAAGATATCGCATTACTTAATTACCCCTCCCTTAGGAAGAAGACATTTAGACGAGTATTTGGGTTGCGGCTCATTTTACAAAAGAAAATGCATGTATTAAATAGTTGAGCCATTCTGCCAAAATAGGTATTGGGTTGCACAAAAATGCATAAGTGTGACAGACGACAGTGTGCTTACGGGGCACCCATTTAGGGGCGCGTCGAAGTCTGGGTCTTCTATTTTCCCACAGGGGGAGTGTATTTGGTCCAGAGCTTAAGCTATCCCATAGCTCTTTCTAAGGGTGGTTTAGTAACTAGTTTTCATTTGTATTGTATATGGAAAATGGCCAAGGGAAAGAAAGCCGCAGTAGAAGGTGCTTCTAAAACTGGTCATCTTTTAAGAGCGTGTCGTCAAAAGTGCGAAAGGGTCGGGATAGATTGGCTGAGGCACTTGCAAGACATAGAGATACAGTGTGGTGAGGTTATACCCATTATACACCCTCCTAGGTGGCGAGGCGAATAGGCCTCCACCTGGATATTTTTCTCAGGCCATGCGTTATATAAAGTGTGGGTTGAGCCTTCCTCTCCACCAAGTTATCTGATTCCTTAATGCATATCAGATAGTATCAACCCGCTTGCCCCCAACAGCTGTAGCCTACTTATGACCCTCTACATCATCTATCACAATCTAGGCCTCTTGGAGCAGTCATCGCTCATCATCTAATTGATGTTTAAACCCTTTAAGAATGCCAACTCATTGGAGGGATGACATTACTACCTTTATAGCTGCGTCGTCCCGGCAACATTCACTGGTCTCTCGGATAAGGTCGTTAAGTACTAGGACCGCTACATCTTTGTGGAATCGATTATCAACCCCAACCTCTAAGTGCAAGAGTTTAGGGTGCTAGGTACTGCTTTGTTCGTTACTTTTCTTTTGATTATTCAAATATATAGCATCTTCTAATCGTGTGTGTTTCCTTTGACACAATTACTCCGTTGGAGTTAGGAGAGGATAAGCATATTTCATTGACTGAGCGAATCACATTTGCAAGATGGGGGACAATCGGCTTAATGCGATCCTGCTCCTAAATGATGACAACATGTGTCGAGTCGGGCTATTAAGCTTGGCCAGACCATGCTAAAAGTGAAAGACTCGAAAGCTCAAGAAGGGATGGGGGAATATGGTCATGGCAAACAAGAAGAACGTAGAGGCTAACCCCAGTGTGATAGAGAGGGAGGTGGTAGAAGTCGACCAATGCTTCGATGCTGGAACTGACCTGAAATTGGTAGCTAAACTGATGTCGGTGAGGGGGAAATGTGCAAACTGCGCTTGTAAGATTATGCTAAGGGATAAATAGCAAAGACATCCACTAGTTAAGAAGGACCATGGACAGGCTTTAAGGAAGTCGAATTTAATGCCTCATTGTCATCTAACTACACAAGCACATCATATATGCCTAAGGCAGAGAGGACATGGGCAAGGACATGGGCTCTGGACACATTGGAGAGTGCGGGATCCTTCGACGAAGTCCCTTCCCCTTCGGCCAATATACAATCCGATCAACACACAAACATGCCTCAAGCATGCTGCTGTCTAAAGGGGTACACAGTAGTGATAGTGATATGGAATCGCCTTTCCCGCTTCTGATTAGGAGACAACGAAAGACTCATCCTAAGGGTAGATAGACATTGTTCACTAGTTGTATGTAGTTGCTTAATATTTGGTTTTTATTGTACCTCTTTTTCTTCACTTAGTTTTCTAGTATTTACTGACTTCTTTACTTCTTATGTTACAACGGTCCAACTTAAATTTTCCATCTTGCATGCAACTTCCTAGAACGACAATACGGCTGGTCAGTTCCTGTGACGACCCACCTTTCTGACCCCTAGGAACGACGCTAAATACCTTCATGGTATTCATGTGCCGTTATCCAAGCGTTCGAAAGATAAGTTATCTTAGGGTAAAATAAAGAACATAACAAGTCAAAATAAATAAACCTCACATCAGAATGGTTACATATAATATAAAATGATATAGTACAAAAGGTTGCTTCTTATATGGAGCTATCAAAGTTAAACTAAAGTAGTACATCTAATAGATCTGCAGCTATACATTCTGACTTTACATTTTTAAGATGCAAAAATACACTTACATAATCATACCATGGAAATTCTTCACAAGCTCTAAAGAAAACTTGCTATTCTCAGGCTACTCAAATATAATTGAGTACCCGAGAGTTTAGGGAAAATAAACAACTCGGATTATGTCTGGTATGAGTAAAACTATGAAACAAATAGGGTGTATTTAAACAATAAGATATGGGACCACGCTGCTAACGCGGAACGGGTTTTTCCCACATAAACAACAACCAAACATAACAAAAATGAAAATGAACAATAGGGAACACAACCAAACATAGATGATGGGCACAATTAGTCTAACATTCAGACTTTAAATAGTCTGAATAAAATCTAAACTGGAAAAAATGGATAAAACAAGATAACAGTCCTACCTTGATTGAATGGACAAAATCTATAATTAAACATCGTGAACAGTGGTCGACTCTTCCCGTTGTAATTACAGAAAAACAATTTGAAGTTTCGAATCAAATAACGAAAGGAAAATTTCCAACAATGGCTAGGAGGGTGCGCCGCCCTTACCGAAAGTATAACTCTAGAAATATACTTGAGAACTCCGATGGCTCTCGGAAACCTCCAAGCCGGACCTCACCAACTATTACCGAGAATCGTAGTACATCTCAATGCACAACACCGAATCCAATCTAGAGTGGATGTGAAAATACCCTAATGGGAGCAACCCCACATAGCTTGGCCCCCACTCCCTCTTTGGTTTTAGTCATTTTCGATAAAGGATATAAAAGCTCAATGGAGTAACACATTGTCTTAAAATGATGATAATAAAGAAGATGAAGTAACCGATAGTTGAGAAACCAACTATCGAGGGTATAAAATAATCGTATATGGAAATTAAGTTTTGTATACTTATCAGCACTCATCGAATTTCAAATTGTACTATTTCTTCGTTAACAATAACACCGGACAAGTCAAGGTAGTGTTACCTCAAAGTCATATCTCACGATTATTCTTAATTTTCGAAACAGCGACAAGTCTACTTCTTCGACGTTTGCTAAGTATACAAATAAATCGTTCCCATATAAGTGAATTGCTTTACGAAAATTAATTCATTTCCATAAATGAATCAAATTATTTATTTCCAAAACCCAATGTAACGACTCAGAATTTCAGTCATTCAAATTTGGAATATTTAATTGATTTTAAATATTGAAAAGTTAATTTGTAAGTTAAAAACTTATATTTCAAATATAGCGATTATTTGCTAATTTAATTGTCAAATTTAATATTTAGAATTGTTTAATATTTTAAATCTTGAATTTAAAATTGAATGAAAATGATTTCGAAAGTTGACTTCAAATCTATTTGAATAAGGAAGATAGTGAAATTTAATTCGGATCTAAAAGTGATTGGACTAATTTGGGGAAATTACTCATTTTAATTAACGTTAAAAAATAGCCTTTTTGGGCACTGTCTCAAATTTCGACGAAACCAGTTTCATTGGATTTGTAATAGTGAATTATTATATGCCATCGAATTCCGTGGCGATCGGACGTATCGTTTAGTCGTGCGAGTTCAAAACATGTAGGAATTAATTAAAGGAATTTATTTTTATATAATTTGATTTTGAAAAGTCAACTTCTATATATGATGGATTTGACTTCTGGTATATATTCCATTGTGTTCAGAATATGGGTATAACATATAGAACACCAGATGGCATGCTTCGTTTGGAATTCGAAATTTTCAAGTGTGAATAGTGCTTTGGAAATTTTTTACTATAAAACTATAAAATAATCTTAACCCTTCATAATTTTGCGTATCCTAATCCAAGAAAGCACGGCTGCCATTAAAATTAAGCCAAATCAACGGCCATAATTCATCAGTGCCTCTAGAGGCTGAATTGGCCTTCGACTTCAACTAGGAAACGTAGAGAGCGACGATACGAAGCTATCTACCAGTTGGATCGAGCTATTATCAATCAAGGCAGTGGAAATTTGCTCACGTTTATTTGCAAATTTTGGGGTTCGATTCGTGTGCATTTCGCACGTGCGTGGCGTGGAGGAGGGCAACGTGGTGGTAGGGCGGCGCGAGAGGCTGGTTGTCGGCGAAGGCGTCTTGGTCAGGTCGCAATCGAAGATTGAATAAAAAAAGAAATGTAAGAGTGCGTATGGCCTAGGTAAAGCACGACCGAGGGAAGATAAGAAGAAAGGTTTAAAATTTAATTGTTCATTAATTAAGTTAATTAACTTTTAATTATAACGTATGTTAATAAATCCGTAACTTGTTCATATGAGGTCCAAATCGAGCGCGGCAAGTTGCATTGCATTCGTATCAGCGAGTACTATGCTATGGAGTTGGATTGGATTTAGAGCTAGTTGGAATTTTGGATTAAAATTGAATATCTTTTCAATTTTAATTCAAATGAAACGTTTTGACGATCTGAAAATCAAAGTGAGTAAATCTCACCTTTTTGGTCGATCAGAAATATTTTAGTCGGTAAAATTATTGATTTGAATGTATAGATATTTTATTGTTTGATTATTATTGACTGTTTGGATAATTTACTAGTTTATATTATTGGTTTGGATTTATTCCCGCCTCTGGAGCGGATGAGACCTTATTACGTTCCCATGTAAGAGCAGATGACCCTTTGTATACGAATCATGCCTCGAAGCGGTTGATTTATATTTTTATGATTATATATTGTATGTGATGCAGAGGGACGGGTTGGAGGGATCCAATGGTATTCCTCACACTATTGATTTATTTTTATATTTATAGTGATATATTATTTGTTGAATGTCATATTGATGACATGGATAGGATTTGCTTAATTAGTGCTTTAGTAGCATCGGGCCCCATTTTTGGTATTTTAAAATACTATAAAATAGTGATTTGATTTAAAAAGGAATTTCAAAGTGATTTGGAAATTTTACATGTTTAATAATTTTTCTAAAATAAAAGTAGGATTTTTAGAGATTATAAGTTTATGTTTTTGTAAATATTTTAAATAGAGATTTTGAACTGTGAATAAAGATTTTTAAAATCTTGGTAATAAGTCCTTGTTTTATAATAAAGGATTCGGTTTTAAAAAGAAGATAGAAATAAGTATTAGCTATTTTATATAGAGCGATACGTATGTAATATATACAAATATTGGGATTTATTTATAAATATGGAGATTTATAAAGGTGATAATGTATAAAGTGACATTTTACAAATAAAGTTAAGATTTGTAAATTCATATTTATTTATAAAGGTATAGATTTCTGAATGGTTTTTTTTATAAATTAAAAGAAAACTATTATTATTTAATAGTTTGGAGAAATAAATCAAACGGTGGATTTATTTAAGATGTGGAATGATGTTTTAGAAAATAATTGATTTTATTTTGGGAATTGAAGGTGAGGGAAAATTTGGGATTGCACAATGATATTTTATAAATTTAAAGAAATTTATACCTATGGGAGCAAGATTAGAAGCGGTTGAAATTTTGTTTTTGACTGGGACTTTATTAATAAGTGAGATTTATAAAGGAATGGAGTTATAAGTGAGGTTCGTAAATAAAGGGTTTTTATGAAAGGAAGTTTCATAAAATAGAGGAGAATTATAAATACAGTTTATAAATATAAAGATGATTATGTGGAAAGTTAAGTATGGAATTTTATAAAGGAAATATAATTATGTTTAAAAAGTTGTTAATTTATATTAATATTGTTTTAAAATGTGGTTTATCAACACTTTAATATTTGAAGTGTTAATGATTTAAAAATTATTAGTTTTTATAAAAATGTTGAAGATAAATTATTATAATTATGTTAAAACGTTTAAAAGTTAATATTTATTTATAATGTTTACTATTATATAATGATAGTGTTTTAAGTAAATGATTTGAAATTATATTTTAAATGGCTTGGTGGATTTATAATGGAGTTATGAATGATTTTAGAATTGAATAAAAAGGGGAAATCTTCCCAAATATTAGTGAATATACTTATATCATTGAGATAAGTATATGGGTATATATGAATATCTTGGTAAAAGTATTTTGGTACAAATATTTACAAAGTGATTTGATTTAATCGAAAGATTTGTTAAAAGAGGCTTAGTGTTGCTTGCTGCTTAACTAATGTTGGTTTTCACTATGGAATTAAATCCCTGATTGAATGTTAGTTATTCGATAATTAAAACCGACTATCGAAATTGGAACATAAACGTAACTTTTGAAATATCTAGAGAAACACGTGAGTTATTCGGCATAGTCATCTTCGATGATGATGTACTGTGCGTATAAATCTCGTTTCATTCTCCTAGGACAATGAAAAAGAAATCCATCCACTAAAGGTTAGGAGGTGATCTCTGATCTAATCTTTGACTGTTTATTTCCTAAAGAATTGGGGTTGAGTTTATCAGGAATTATCGAAAAGTTGTTTCGAAGAGATCGGGATCGGGTACGTTATCCGAAAACCGCTTCGATCCAACAAATATGTTTCGAAGTGAAGACATCTTGAAGATGATGGAATTTGGAGACGAAGCTCTCAAATGTTTCGTTCAGTCACAGAACAAACTTGTATGGATGAATGCTGGTATTGCATTGTTGCCTGGAGGGCAGTATTAGCATTCCAAGTCGGAAGTGCTATATAAAGGTAAAACGTAGCCTCAAGCCTCATCAATCAAGAATGACTAAAACATGGGAGATGTAGAAGGGCTAAAATGGTCGTTCCCAAGTAGGGTATGATCATCCCTATCTAGAGTTGCGTTATTCCTCATTTGTATGCTTTTAGACCAATTAACGGAGGGGTGATCATATTCGGTACTATCCAGTAAGGGGTAGTCCAGTCCTATGTTGGCAGGGGATCCAGGCGAGGTCCTCGATGATATTTTATCTAGAGATGCACTGTGACGGACGGTACCCCAGTATCCCAGTCATTGTATGGAATCCATTCTCCAATAAGTGTCGTACGGACTTAGTTGTGCCCAACTATGCCGAAACATGAGATGCAAGCATTTTAGCTATATTCATATTTTACTTTGACCCTTAGACATTATTATAATATAAATGGATTTTCTATAGAAAATGTTTTGGTTATCGTAAGGTAAAAAACGTCTGTGTTTATGTGCGGCGTGGTCTTACGAGATACTTTTGATTTCAAAAGCTTTTATAACTTTTAAATCCAGTTGGGTGTGTTTTTCTCACACTGGTTTTCCAAACTGGCTCGGGTGTTATTTTATTATAATGCTCTGATCAGACCGAGCATATTACAGATTGCTTTGGATGCATCAGAGCTCAGGAGACGAGTTGGAGGTCTTCAAGTCGTATTCACATATATGTTTACTTTCAGCTGCTTTGTTGTTGAAAACATCAGCAATTGTGAGGACATGCTATTATAACTGTCCAGGATGATGATAGTGAACTGTTGTTGTACTCTGATGAGTGTATGTATATAACAATTTCTCTTTGTAAAGATCATTGATACTATATTATATATCATTCTGCTGCGATTGTGAGATTCTGTGTTCTTTTTAGTTTCTCCTCTTCTCTTCTTCCTACTTCTTCTTTTCCATAACTATCAGTCTTTCCATTCAATTTGAGTTGGACATGTATGGTTTATTGTCGGCTTGAACTGTAAGGATTAGCGGGTCATTGCAGTTGGTATCAGAGCTTAGGTTGAGCGAATACCTAGGCTTTGGTGAGAATTTACTCATTTGAGATAGGGTAGGCAAGACCCTAGGATGAGTTTGAGTGTATATATATGAGCGTGTATTTGTTAATGAAATAAAAATATTTTATATCGTGTTAATTTATCTGTTGAGTGGCTTTTGAATTCTGGTCGATGCGTGGGACACCACAATATCGATAGGTGTTTCTAAACACTTAAGCAAGATAAACCGACACATTATTGTTTTAAAAGTGGGTAAATGAAATAATTTGACCTAAATTATATTTTGTACATAAAATAATAATTTTTTAGAAATTATTATAGTTATATATTATATGTGGTTGTTAGTAAATGATAATATTTGATTATTATCATTAGCTTTTTGTGTTGTTCTAATAAAAGTTGTTGTTATTAAAATCTAAACAAATATAAACATTTGTAAAATGAGTTATATAAGAAAATAAATTTATAAATATGAATTATAGAGTATTGATTAATATTAGAATAACCGACATTTGTGAATAAAATTGCATAAATATATTTATAAATATGATTTGTAAATAGGAATGGATTTGAAACAAGAAGTTGGGGAATTTAAAACCCATTGATTTTGGAAAAAAATCGAAAGGTTTTAGAAATTAATAATAGTATTATTCTGAAAATATTTTGGGTTAGAATATTTAAAATGGAATTTAAAGAGGCAGAAAGCACTAAACTCACTTCAGTCCTTGGAAAATAATTCTGGCGATGACTGTAGCATCATCGGCATTCATTTTCGAGTTTCGAAATGAGGAATTGCTACCATTGAATTTTGTTTTGATAAAACAAATTTTTTTAGATTCCAAAAGTGTAATTTGATATATAAAGGAGTTGTGTGTATATAAGATTTCAAAATGATTTGAAATTAAACCGGGTGTTTAAAATCCTAGAGAAATCTATCTAAATGTTGAGAAAACAGAAGATAGTAAGTTTTTGAGCTTATAAATTGAAAATGGTATAGATAAGTGGAGACAGTTCGGAACTGAGATATGAAATTTAAAATTCAACTTAAGTAAATGTAAATAAAGTGAACTGTATGAGATGAAGTTTAACTTAATAAAGGTCAAATGAAATTAAACTTGATTTATAATAAATTAATGAAATAGAATAATGAAGTAAATTAGTGAAATGAAATATGAACTTGAGTTGTAGAATAGAATGTAACTTAGGTTATGGAATGGACATAAATTTGAGTTGTTAAATGAATTGATGAAATAAATATATACTTGAGTTATAAAATGAAATTTAACTTAAGTGTAAATAAATTAAGTATGGAATAAAATGCTGTTAAACATAATGTGAATAATTCAATGTGAATGAATCAATTGGTTGAAAAAATAATTGAGTATGAATGAATTGGATATGGTGGGGTGTTTGATAGAATTTGATTTGAACTTAAGTTTTGAAGTGGAAATAAAAATAAGAAGTGTTGCATATAATATTTGAAATAAACTTAAGTAATTGTTGATGGAGTGTTCATAATAATATTAATATTGAAGAATATACTAAGTGATAGTGAAATAATATTTGACCTCGGAAAGATTAAAAATGTAATGATTTTATGAAATGATTCATAAACGAAATTTGGTTAAACTAAATTGAATTCAAAGTGAATGAAATGAAGTGAATGTCAATCAATTGAATGGGAATAAATTGAATGTTAATAAGAGATGAAAGCGTAAAAGTATAATGTTGACATTTGAATATGCAAATTTATATGATGACAAATAAATTGGATGGATGTTATTTGTTTAATAAGTTATCTTGTTACATTCACTAAAATTGCATATAGTTATGGTATAGTTTATGTTATAAGTGACATTATTTTCTATGTACATGTTCTTGCTGGTTGTTGAGTGTTTAGTAGGTGCGGATGGCGTATGCTTCGCATTTGGAGCTCGCTTTCGCATATTATTGGTTGTGTATGCTTGCTAATACTAAAATTAGGTACACATCTCAGATTACGTACCGTATTTTTATATTTTTCCCTTCGGGATGCCTCATCCTCAAAGATGAGATGTATATTTATGATTATATATATATTGTAAATTTTTACGATCAAGCCGTGCAAAGAAGATGCTGTCGAAATTTTCCGTAAATTTAAGGTGGTTGAAATTTTTTGAGAATTTTGGAAAAAGTTTTGATAACTAAAATTTGATTTTTGGTTTTATAACTTGAAAGGATATTAGTTGATTTTAGGAATAGTATTAGAATGAATTTAAAGACTTAGAAAAGGTTTTGTAAGAAGTTTTAACTAATTGGTTTTGAAAAGCTAAATGGTTTGGGCATTTTTCTTACTTGCTAATTTCGGGGACGAAATTCATTTAAGGGGGGAGAATGTAACGACCCATAATTTCAGTCATTAGTATTTGGAATATTTAATTGATTTTAAACATTGTAAAGTTAATTTTGTAAGTTAAATAACTTATATTTCGAATATAACAATTATTTGATAATTTAATTGTTAAATTTAATATTTGGAATTGTTTAATATTTTATATCTTGAATTTAAAATTGAATGAAAATGATTTCGAAAGTTGACTTCAAATCTATTTGAATAAGGAAGATAGTGAACTTTTAATTTGGATCTAAAAGTAATTGGACTTATTTTGGGAAATTAATCGTTTTATTAACGTGTAAAAATAGCCTTTTGGGGAACTGTCTCGGATTTCGACGAAACCAGTTTCATTGGATCCGCAATAGTGGATTATTATATGCCATCGAATTTCGTGGCGATTAGACATATCATTTAGTTGTGCGAGTTCGAAACTTGTAGGAATTAATTAAAAGAATTTATTTTAATATAATTAGATTTTGAAAAGTTAACTTCTGTATATGCTGGAATTGGCTTCCAGGATATATTCTATTGTATTCGGAATAGGAGTATAACATATAGAATGTCAGGAATAGGGGTATAACATATAGAACGCTAGGCGGCACGCTTCGTTTGGAGTTTGAAATTTTCAAGTGTATAGTGCTTTAAAAAAAATTGTTATAAAAGGACCTTAACCCTTCATAATTTTGCAAAACCTAATCCAAGAAAGCTCAGCCGCCATTAAAATTAAACCAAATCAACGGCCACAGTTCATCGGTGCCTCTAGAGGTCGAATTGGCCTTCGACTTCAACTAGGAAAATGTAGAGAGCGATGATATGAAGCTATCTACAAGTTGGATCGAGCTATCATCGACCAAGGAAGTGGAAATTTACTTGTATTTTGCTGCAGTTTTTGGGGTTTGATTCACATGCGTTTTGCACGCGCGTGGCGCAGAGGAGAGCAACGCGGCGGCACGAGGTGCTGGTAGTTAGTGACGGCGTCTTGGTCAAGTCATGATTGAAGATTGAATAAAAAAAAGAACTCTAAGCACGTGCGTGGCCTGGGTAAAGCACGAACGAGGGATGATAAGAAGAAAGGTTTAAATTTTAATTGTTTATTAATTAAGTTAATTAACTTTTAATTATATCGTATGTTAATAAATCCGTAACTTGTTCATACGAGGTCCAAATCGAGCGCGACAAGTTGCATGCATTCGTATCAGCGAGTATTACGCTATGGGGTTGGACTGGATGGATTCAGAGCTAGTTTGAATTTTGGATTAAAATTGAACGTCTTTTCAATTTTAATCAAAACGGGATGTTTTGATGATATGAAAATCAAAGTGAGTTAATCTCACCTTATTGGTTGATCAGAAATATTTTAGTCGATAGAAATATTGATTGGAATGTGTGGATATTTTATTGTTGATTATTATTGACTGTTTGGATAATTTACTAGTTTATATTATTGGTTTAGATATATTCCAGCCCCTGGAGTGGAAAAGACCCTATAATGTTCCCGTGTAAGAGCAGATGACCCTTTGTATACGAATCCTGCCTCAAATTGGTTGATTTATATTTTTATGATTATATACTGTATGTGTTACAAAGGGACATGTTAGAGGGATCCAATGTGATTCTTCACACTATTAATTTTATTTTTATATATATAGTGATATTAGATTTGTTGAATGCCATATTGATGACATGGATAGGGTTTTGCTTAATTAGTGCTTTAGTAGCACCGGGCCTCATTTTTGGTATTTTAAAATACTATAAAATAGTGATTTGATTTAAAAAGGAATTTCAAGGTGATTTTGGAAATTTTATATGTTTAATAATTTTTCTAAAATAAAAGTAAGATTTTTTGAGACTATAAGTTCATGGTTTTATAAAATATTTTGAGTAGATTTTGAACTGTGAATAAAGATTTTTGAAATCTTAGAAATAAGTCTGTGTTTTATAATAGAGGATTACGATTTTAAATAGAAGATAGAAATAAGTATTAGCTGTTTTATATAGAGCTATATATGTATATAGTATATACAAATATTAAGATTTATTTATAAATATGGAGATTTATAAAGGTGATAATGTATAAAGTTCCATTTTACAAATTAATTTAAGATTTGTAAATTCATATTTATTTATAAAGTTATAGATTTATAAACGGTGTTTTATAAATTAAAAGAAAACTATTATTATTTAATAGATTAGAGAAATAAATCAAACGGTGGATTTATTTAAGAGTGGAATAATGTTCTAGAAAATAGTTAATTCTATTTTGAGAATTGAAGGTGTGGGAAAATTTGGGATTGTTAAATGATATTTTATAAATTGAATGAAATTTATAAAAGAAATTTATACCTATGGGAGCAAGATTAGAACGGTTGAAATTTTGTTTTTGATTGGGACTTTATGAATAAGTGAGATTTATAAAGGAATGGAATTATAAATGGGGTTCATAAATAAAGGGTTTTTATGAAAGAAAGTTTCATAAAATAGAGATGATTTATAAATATAGTTTATAAATATGGAGATGATTAGGTGGAAAGTTAAGTATGGGTTTTTATCAAGGAAATATAATTATGTTTAGAAAGTTGTTAATTTATATTAATATTGTTTTAAAAAGTGATTTATCAATACTTTAATATTTTGAAGGGTTAATTATTTAAAAAATTTAGTATGTATAAAAATGTTGAAGATAAATTATTATTATTATTTTAAAATGTTTAAAAGTTAATATTTATTAATTTATAATGCTTACTATTATATAACGATAGTGTTTTATGTAAATGATTTGAAATTTTGTTTTAAATAGTTTAGTGGATTTGTGATGGAGTTATGAATGATTTTAGAATTGAATAAAAATGGGACATCTTCCTAAATGTTGGTGAATACACTTATACCATTGAGATAAGTACATGGATATTTTTTCCAATTATTGAAAATAGGGATTTGTGGGTATACATGTATATCTTGGTAAAAGTATTTTGGTACAAATGTTTACAAAGTGATTTGACTTAATCTAAGGATTTATTAGAAGAGGCTTAGTGTTGCTTGGTGCTTAACCATTGTTGGTTTTCACTATGGAATTAAATCCTTGATTGAATGTTCGCTATTCGATAGTTAAATAACCGACTATCGAAATTGGACCATAAACATAACTTTGGCAATATCTAAGGGAACCACGTGAGTTATATGACACAGTCATCTTCGATGATTATGTACTGCGCGTATAAATCTCGTTTCATTCTCCTAGGATAATGATAAGGAAATCCATCCACTAACGGTTAGGAGGTGATCTTCGACCTTATCTTTGACTATTTATTTCCTAAAGAACTAGGGTTGAGTTTACCAGGAATTACCGAAAAGTTGTTTCAAAGAGAGCGGGATCGGGTATACTATTCGAAAATGTAACGACCCAGAATTTCTGACATTTGAAATTTGAATATTTAATTGATTTTAAATATTAACAAGTGAAATTAATAAGTCGAATAATTTAAAATTCGAATAACTGGATTTAATTGGGTAATTAAATCGATAAATTAATAGTTGAAATTCCAGAAATAATTGAAATCTGGATTAAATGTGAATGAAAATAATTTATAAAGTTATATTAAATCATATTGAAGTTATAATGATGTTATAGAACTTTTAAAATTGAATTTAAAGTTGATTTGTGAAAATTGAATATTTTAATATTTAATCGACTAGTGAAATTAGCCATTTTTGGGACAGTCTCAGAATTGGACGAAACTAGTTCCATTAGATCCGTAATAGTTTGTTATTATAGGATTTCAATTTTCGTAGCAATCGGAGTTGTCGTTTGACCGTGGCAGCTCCAAACGCATCGAAATTGTTTTAATATTAATTTGGCGAGTTAAATTAGTCATTTTTCAAAAAGTCTCGGATTTCGACGAAACCAGTTTCATCGGGTCCGTAATGTGATATTATTGTAAGGTTTCAAATTTCATGTCAATCGGATGTACGGTTTGTCCGGGGCAAGCAAAGACGCATCGAAATCGGTTTAATTTAAATTTGACTGTTTATCTCCGTAACTCTCACATATGATCGAATTAGCTCCGAAAACACGTTCAATTGTGTTCGAAATGTGGGGTAAACCTTACGAACGCTAGGCGGCACGTATGATTTGGAGATCGTTTGAAAAAGTCGTTTTAAAATGAATTTAATATTAATTTAATACGTATATATATATATATATATATATATATATACGTTTGCCCAAACTCTAGCTAGGGCAAATAGCTTCAGCCGCCACTAATATATTCAATGGCCAGAAATGCTCAACCTTTCCCTCTCGATTCCACTCGATCCATCACTAATTAGACGAAACTTCCAACACGAAAGTCGGAGAGCTTGTCGAGATCTACGATCTCAACGGTGGAGATCGAAAAAGGAGCTGTGTGGTGGTCGCTAGGGGGGTGCGTTTGCGCTGCAGTTGTGCACGTTTTCCCAGGCCATGTGATGGCCGAGCTTCACTAGCTTCTGGCTGTTTGTGGCTCGCGAGGTGGGCTACAGGATGGTGGTTGCTGATCATCTTCAAACGGAAGGAGGTGGTCGCAATAATTCAAGTGTTGGTGGCCGCATGGGTTCAAAATTTGAACGTGTATTCACCTGGAGTATAACGTGGAAGAAGAAGCAAAGCAACGGGCCAGATCTGCCCAAACAAAAACGTGAGGCTCTGATTGAATAGGGTTTAAAATTATAAAAAGAATTGTAAATTTAATTGTTTTATAAATCCGTATAACTTTAAAACTGCATAACTTTTTGCTACGAGGTCAAAAACGCACGAAACCAGTTGCATTGGAATCGTATTGTCGAGCACTACACAATGAAGCTGGATTGGAAGCAATTGGAGTCAGTGAAAATTTTGGGTAAAATTAAACGCACGTTTAATTTTATTCGAAATAAAACGCTGCAACGGAATTGAAACCAAGGTGAGAACTCCTCACTCAATCGAATGTTTTGTTTCGATTTAAATTTTAAATAGTTAGATTTAAAATTGTTGATAGTGTTGATTGTGATGAATTGAATGATGATTGCTATTTATTGTGATAAATAGACATTATACGCCGTTAGTAAGCGGAGGTTATTTATTAAAAACATATACCGCGATAATTTCACATTGAAGTGGAATTGGTATTATATATGTATATAGCAATATATATATTGGGATATGTATATATTGAAGTTGATTTCCCGCATTGTATAGCGGATGAGAACCTATTGCGCCGCATAATAGCGGATAATATTTATAAATCCCATATACCACGATAATTTCATATTGATATGAAATTGGTATTGTGCTAACATCTGTGGATGCAAGAAAACAGGTTGGAGGGATCCAACTGGATTCCTCAACTGTATTGATTTATTTACAGATATAATTGTATATTCTGTTATCATATGATGATATATGATGTTTGAATGCTGTGATTGACTATTTGGTGTTGTTGCATCATCGGATCCATTTTTGAAAGTTTAAAAATAAGGATTTGTAAATTATTAAAAGAATTGGTTTATTTAAATTGAGATTTTTGATTTACTTTAAAATGGTTTATATATATAAGATTTATAAAATTGATATTTTATAGATCAAAATAATTGAGTTATAAAGGAGTTTTTAAAGTGTTAAAATGAAGTATAAGTAAATCTTATAAGTAATAAGATTTATAACTTGTGAAGTTTTAAAAGAATGATTTTTGCAAATAAATGAATTATAAGTATTTAACTTATAATATGGATTTTTGGTATATAATTGAGTTATAAATTGATTTGGTTAATAAAGTGCTTTTATAAGTTAAAGCTATTATAAAATACCAATGGAATTTATAAACATAGATTTGTAAATCCGAGAAACGACTTATTTTGATAAGTTAAATTTTTATAGCTTATTAAAGGAAGTATATTCACGATTTTGGACAGTGGATAATCCTTTAAATAAAATGTGTAGAAATGTTGAATTTGGATAACGAAGTATATTCACGATTTTGGACAATGAATATATTATTAGATAAAATGGATATGTTTTGAGAAGTGATATTACGAAATGAAGTAATTGTTTTAAAAAGATGTTTTAAAACGGGTTAAGTATCAAAAACATAGATTTCAACATTTATTGTTGAAATAGATGTTTTGAGGAATAAGGAAATGGTGGACTATAACACTGTTGTTATAGTAAATGGTTTCCGAAAGGAAATATTTTATATAGTATTGGGATTTATATATGTCTATCTAAATTTCGAATCCCTATACTAGTGATTTTGAGTTGTAGTAACGATGTTTTACGCAACATTCGTTTTGACTCAAATAGATATGTTTAAGAAAATGATTTCCTTAAAGAATAAAATATATGCTTAATTTTGATTTAAGTATATTGAATATTGTCAAATGTTGAAAATAAATGGATTTGTGGATTACTTATTATTAAATAAGTATGGAAATGCTTTTCCAATATGAAGTGAAATGTTTTGAGATTTTGTCTTCAATGATAAATTAAAATGTGGAAATTTATTTGGAAAATTTGGATTTGGTTTTAGAAATTCAAAAGATAAATTGAATTGATTTCAAAAAATGGTTTTGAAAGGTTGAAAAGACTTTGGAATCCTATTTAAAATATTTATGGGATGATAATGAGTTGATAACTTATATAATTTGAATTTTTGATAGAATAAATTTAACTTAAACGATGGAGTTAAATTAAAGTAAGTATAAGTGAATCAATTAAATCCAAGCTGTAATTGTTAAATATAAGTAATCAAGTTTTGTACTTATAATATGAGATAATAAATTTTGACTTTGGTAAAAGTTAAATAGAATTGAAATCTGAATTTGATTAATAAGTGGAAATTAAGTTAATTTGAACAAATGATGTTGAAATGGAAAATAACTTAAGTAATGTTGAATGAAGTTGATTTTGATATCAAAGTAAATTAATAAAGTGAATTTATTAAATGAATGTGAACTTGAGTTATATAAATAAAATTCAACTTTATTTGTTAAATGAGTTAACAGTTGAATTAAACTAATGGATCACATTTGCTATATTACAGCATGATGGGGGGTTCTCGCTTCGCGGTTTGGTGGCGAATGGGAGACTCTTACCCCTACATGTCCCTGAGTGGGATGGGTTGGTTGTGACAGTCGAGAGGCTGGCTGTAAAAGCACTTGCGAGGTACCAGTGTAAGCCACGGTGGTGCTGGGATGGTTGCAAAGCCTACCAGTGTATGCCGCCGACGGTTCGTTCGTTACATACATATTTATGTCTATTGTGATCCTTCTACGATCGAACCGCGCAAAGGAGACGCTGGTGAATTTTTCTGGAAATTTAAGGCGTTAGAAAATTTTGGAAAATTTTTGTTAAATGAAAGTCAATTTCTAAATTGAAATGCAAACGTAGGAATTGAACTAGAAAATGGAAACCATTGTTTGGTTGAAGTTAAAGATCTTGGAAAAGCGAATGTGAAATTTTTCACTAAGTGGATTTTGAAAAGTTAATGGGTTTTGTGAATTTTTCTTACTTGGTAATTTCGATGACGAAATTCTTTTAAGGGGGGAAGTTTGTAACGACCCAGTATTTCTGACATTTGAAATTCGAATATTTAATTGATTTTAAATATTAACAAGTGAAATTAATAAGTTGAATAATTTAAAATTCGAATAACTGGATTTAATTAGGTAATTAAATCGATAAATTAATAGTTGAAATTCCATAAATAATTGAAATCTGGATTAAATGTGAATGAAAATAATTTATAAAGTTATATTAAATCATATTGAAGTTATAATGATGTTATAGAACTTTTAAAATTGAATTTAAAGTTGATTTGTGAAAATTGAATATTTTAATATTTAATCGACTAGTGAAATTAGCCATTTTTGGGACAGTCTCAGAATTGGACGAAACTAGTTCCATTGGATCCGTAATAGTTTGTTATTATCGGATTTCAATTTTCGTAGCAATCGGAGTTGTCGTTTGACCGTGGCAGCTCCAAACGCATCGAAATTGTTTTAATATTAATTTGGCGAGTTAAATTAGTCATTTTTCAAAAAGTCTCGGATTTCGACGAAACCAGTTTCATCGGGTCCGTAATGTGATATTATTATAAGGTTTCAAATTTCGTGTCAATCGGATGTACAGTTTGTCCGAGGCAAGCCAAGACGCATCGAAATCGGTTTAATTTAAATTTGACTGTTTATTTCCGTAACTCTCACATATGATCGAATTAGCTTCCGAAACACGTTCCATTGTGTTCGGAACGTGGGGTAAACCTTACGAACGCCAGGCGGCACGTATGATTTGGAGATCGTTTGAAAAAGTCGTTTTAAAATGAATTTAATATTAATTTAATACGTATATATATATATACGTTTGCCCAAACCCTAGCTAGGGCAAATAGCTTCAGCCGCCACTAATATATTTAATGGCCAGAAATGCTCAACCTTTCCCTCTCGATTCCACTCGATCCATCACTAATTAGACGAAACTTCCAACACGAAAGTCGGAGAGCTTGTCGAGATCTATGATCTCAACGGTGGAGATCGAAAAAGGAGCTGTGTGGTGGTCGCTAGGGGGGCGCGTTTGCGCTGCAGTTGTGCACGTTTTCCCAGGCCATGTGATGGCCGAGCTTCACTAGCTTCTGGCTGTTTGTGGCTCGCGAGGTGGGCTACAGGATGGTGGTTGCTGATCATCTTCAAACGGAAGGAGGTGGTCGCAATAATTCAAGTGTTGGTGGCCGCATGGGTTCAAAATTTGAACGTGTATTCACCTGGAGTATAACGTGGAAGAAGAAGCAAAGCAACGGGCCAGATCTGCCCAAACAAAACGTGAGGCTCTGATTGAATAGGGTTTAAAATTATAAAAAGAATTGTAAATTTAATTGTTTTATAAATTCGTATAACTTTAAAACTGCATAACTTTTTGCTACGAGGTCGAAAATGCACGAAACCAGTTGCGTTGGAATCGTATTGTCGAGCACTACGCAATGGAGCTGAATTGGAAGCAATTGGAGTCAGTGAAAATTTCGGGTAAAATTAAACGCACGTTTAATTTTATTCGAAATAAAACGCTGGAACGGAATTGAAACCAAGGTGAGAACTCCTCACTCAATCGAATGTTTTGTTTCGATTTAAATTTTAAATAGTTAGATTTAAAATTATTGATAGTGTTGATTGTGATGAATTGAATGATGATTGCTATTTATTGTGATAAATAGACATTATACGCCGTTAGTAAGCGGAGGTTATTTATTAAAAACATATACCGCAATAATTTCACATTAAAGTGGAATTGGTATTATATATGTATATAGCAATATATATATTGGGATATGTATATATTGAAGTTGATTTCCCGCATTGTATAGCGGATGAGAACCTATTGCGCCGCATAATAGCGGATAATATTTATAAATCCCATATACCGCGATAATTTCACATTAATGTGAAATTGGTATTGTGCTAACATCTGTGGATGCAGGGAAACGGTTTGAGGGATCCAACTGGATTCCTCAACTGTATTGATTTATTTACAGATATAATTGTATATTCTGTTATCATATGATGATATATGATGTTTGAATGCTGTGATTGACTATTTGGTGTTGTTGCATCATCGGATCCATTTTTGAAAGTTTAAAAATAAGGATTTGTAAATTATTAAAAGAATTGGTTTATTTAAATTGAGATTTTTGATTTACTTTAAAATGGTTTATATATATAAGATTTATAAAATTGATATTTTATAGATCAAAATAATTGAGTTATAAAGGAGTTTTTAAAGTGTTAAAATGAAGTATAAGTAAATCTTATAAGTAATAAGATTTATAACTTGAGAAGTTTTAAAAGAATGATTTTTGCAAATAAATGAATTATAAGTATTTAACTTATAATATGGATTTTTGGTATATAATTGAGTTATAAATTGATTTGGTTAATAAAGTGCTTTTATAAGTTAAAGCTGTTATAAAATACCAATGGAATTTATAAACATAGATTTGTAAATCCGAGAAACGACTTATTTTGATAAGTTAAATTTTTATAGCTTATTAAAGGAAGTATATTCACGATTTTGGACAGTGGATAATCCTTTAAATAAAATGTGTAGAAATGTTGAATTTGGATAACGAAGTATATTCACGATTTTGGACAATGAATATATTATTAGATAAAATGGATATGTTTTGAGAAGTGATATTACGAAATAAAGTAATTGTTTTAAAAAGATGTTTTAAAACGGGTTAAGTATCGAAAACATAGATTTCAACATTTATTGTTGAATAGATGTTTTGAGGAATAAGGAAATGGTGGACTATAACACTGTTGTTATAGTAAATGGTTTCCGAAAGGAAATATTTTATATAGTATTGGGATTTATATATGTCTATCTAAATTTCGAATCCCTATACTAGTGATTTTGAGTTGTAGTAACGATGTTTTACGCAACATTCGTTTTGACTCAAATAGATATGTTTAAGAAAATGATTTCCTTAAAGAATAAAATATATGCTTAATTTTGATTTAAGTATATTGAATATTGTCAAATGTTGAAAATAAATGGATTTGTGGATTACTTATTATTAAATAAGTATGGAAATGCTTTTCCAATATGAAGTGAAATGTTTTGAGATTTTATCTTCAAAGGTAAATTAAAATGTGGAAATTTATTTGAAATTGTTTTCAAATAGTTGAAGTGTGGAAAATTATATATCTTGTAAAGATATTTTTGGAAGTTAAATAATTTGGAAAATTATTTGGAATCTGATGATGCTGTGCAGGCCTATTGATAGTTAAATAACCGACTATCAATAATTACCTTAAATGGGTATTTGTTGTGATTTGCTTGAATTTGAATGCCACACTTATTTTTGAATAAGCGCTCACTATTCGGGTTAGCCGGGAAAGGACCTTTGTGTCGTATAACCCATTCCGAATTTGTGATACGACGATATGGATCGTATTGAAGACCGGTGGTGAAGACCGGGTATTTGTGAAAACGATAGGATGACCTATCGATTGTCTCTGCACCGTTAGCTACGGTATTGAGATTTCCTTTGTGATGGGAAGTTTTATCGGGATTGTGAATATCCGGATTGCAAGGGCTTCTTTTGGAAGTGCCTTCGGTTCTGTTCGAACCCGGAACAGACTTGTATGGTTACGTGTCTGACATTACATTTTGAGATGTAAAGCTGATTTCTTTCAAATACATTTCTGTTGGTGGCGGAGAATTTATTCTCTTAGCTTAACACCCTTCTCTGAGACGTACGAGCTCAGAGGTTATGTAGTTGAAATTTATCAGCGATATATTCCCAATTTGGTAATGTGGCATGCTGAGTGTTGCTATAATGATGATCATTTATTTATCATTTGTGATCAAAGCGTGGCTTTGTGAAAAAGCGTAGCTTTGTGGACGAGACTTCGTCAGGGCCTCAACAACTCGGAAATGATCGAAACAGGAATGTTGCGGCAAGGTTATGAGGGTCGCGCCCTTTAGTGTATGTCATTTCCTTCTGGAAAGGGGTGATATCATGATATGGAGCCCAAATACTTACTCATGTAGACACACTTTATTTATTATGTGTGATGTTGGTTACCGAGCGCTCGGATAAAGGTCCCAAAGGACCGGGGGATGGCATATTCGTGAGTTACCTAGTTACAGGGGTAACCCGGCCTTGTTGGCAGAGAGCAGTTTGTCTCTCGGGACGTCCAGCCAGAGGCGATCCCATTCGGCAGTAGGAAAGGAAGTTCCTTAGCCTGACCATTTGTTGGAAAATCCAAAGAAACAATACGAACCTTGTACGGTTTTAGTTGTATTACCTGCTATGGAATGTGGCGGTAACCTGCTATTGAACATAGTAGCTATAGTAGGCATAAGTGCGAAATGCCTATGCTGGCTAAGATTAATATTATACTTTCGAAATGTTTTCTGCACTATGCACTAGTAATAATAAATCAAATGATTTGCGTAGTAAGCATGTTTGATTATCATAAGAAGAAATTTCCTCCAATTCTGCGTTTGCATTGTGTGTGTGGCGGGAGGTCTTATGGTTGTTTCATTTTCCAAAAGCATTGCGGGTTTCAATGTTAAAATTCTTTTGTTGTTGTTTAATGATAAACTGTTTTAGTTCTCACACCAGTCACCATGACTGACCTGGAGTTTATTGTTTCCTTCCTAAACTCTGGGTGCCCATCATTTTCCACACGGGCAGTTTAGAGTTAGGTTATTAGATCATTCTGGATTCGGGATGCTATGGAGCTTAGTAGCGAGGTGGATGGCGAGACGTACCATTTGTATATGATATTATTTATTCCGCTGTGTAATCTGTATGAGGACAAGTTTATATAACTGTCCAGTTGTGTTGTATATTTTTGTTGTAAACTCTGATGATGATGTGATGTATAAAATGATATAGTTCTTTGTTTTAAAAGATTATTCATTTATCTATTATATGTTGTTACGCTGCGATATGTGAGATTCTGATATTTCTGTGTTCTCCTGTTATTTCTTCTTTCTCTTTTCTTCTGTTTTCTTCTACCTCTTCTTTTTCTCCATAATAATTCGGTTTTTCGGCATTCGATTGCTCGGCAGTTGATACAGTGGACGTATTGATGTCGATTTTCGAGGGACGAAAAAATCGCAATCGTTACAATAATCAATTTGAAATTTGAAATTCTCCCAAACCATTTTAATTTCAAACAAGCTTTTTGCTAAATCATTTATTAAATGATTCTCTTTTTCCCCGAAAAGCTAAGACATATAAAATTATGATCAACCTTATGTAATTATCATAAAATATTCTATTAAGTGGAAATATTTTCATTACTTTCCAAAATCTAGCTTTAAAAACAATTAATTATGAAAACTCATTTTGGAAGAGATAATTAATTTCTTCCATTATCAAGAGATGATTATTAATTATCCATTAAAATAAATTTTTATAGTCATCATTAATTACTTGTACTAAAATATTCAATTAATATTTTAATTTTCAAACCAAAGTATTCTTTTACCTTAAATACATCATTTTATTAATCAAAGCATCAAATGATATTTTCTTCTAATTAAGACATCTCTTTAATTAGAATTATTCACTTTACTTGCCCAAATTACCTGTATTACACTTGTATTAATTAAGGTAATACACGATGATTAAGGGATTCGTAACACTTGTATTACACTTAGATGTACCGTAATATGTGGTTCTGTTTTGTGTTTATCATACTTTGTTCTGAACCTCGCTCTAATACCAAGCTGTGACGCCCCACCCCGAGACCCACATTAACAAAGAGAATTACTAGGTAATTCTGTCTGTTAATGTGGAGAATATGGCTGGTTAGGAGCGACCATCTATAATCTTGTCTTAAACATCTACTACATACGTTGATAAATGCTCTATATTTTTTTTCTATTTCAAGTGGATCGACATATCCAATAAATGCTTAATACAAAACTATAGGTGGCTAATGGATCTATCAGAACAAAGTACAATAACTGAATGCATATCACATCACAGAACAGTAATCATCATATATATATAAATACATATACACCGATACATCCCAGTACAATACAAAACGATATACAAAAGTGGTTCAGAGACCACACTATATACATCGAATCAAAATAATCATCAAAGTCAAACGGAAAGAAATATAAACTACACAAAAATTCTAGGCTGATATCCAAGCAGATGCATCAAAGCTAAGTCCTGAAATTGATAGCTAACCTGAAACAACTCGGTCTGACCCGAGTATAAAATACGCGGGTCAGTCTAGCTAAAACAATCAGTTAATAAGGATAGACGATAATATGAAGCATAAGATACAAGGTGATAATTCTTCTCAAATGAGAAGAGGCAATAGAAAGAACACATACTCATGACTTAAGTGAAACAATGTCATTTAAGTATACAAAGACCTCAAAAGAGTTAAACTCGACAATAACACTCAAATAATATAAACAATCGCCGATGAAAATCTCCAAATCAAAACTCATGAAACTCAATAAGAGTTTATAATCCCCATATCGAAATTACCATAAAACAACATATATATAAGACTTTCTCTAACTCAAGGCTATAAGTAAATTCGTCATCTCAAAATTGGTGAAATCGAAATAAAAAACTCATAAAAATTCCCCAGATTGGCCAAATCCCAGTTGCATGCCGAAGCGATGCTGCACGTGCCATTCTCAGATGGCCGAAGCCTCTGACAAAGTCGCTAACACCTCCCAGAGCAATTCGTCCTCATGACAAGGTCGCTGACACCTCTCCAAGCCGTTTTGTCAGTCCTAACAAGGACGCAACACCTCCAAAAGCAGTTCGTCCTCATGACTAGGTCGCTGACACCTCTCCAAGCCGTTTTGTCAGCCCTAACAAGGACGCTAACACCTCCCAAAGCAGTTCGTCCTCATGACTAGGTCACTAACACCTCTCAAAGCAGTTCTGTTAGGTAAACATCGTGAATGTGTCACAAACTCACGGATAGCAACCCAAAAAGTGTTAACGTGTGTCCCATACCACACGTTCGCACTTAGTGGTTTACTAGCCGCTAGTCGATGCCACACTAGGAACATCATAAAACTTAGAAAATCATATCTCGCCTCATCTCATTGGTGAGTGATAAAGAGACGCCATACTCGTCTCATCTCATCGACAAGTATTAAATGGCATCGTAACTTGTCTCATTTCATCGACAAGTGAAAACATCGTGATGGTTTCTTATAAACCATAAATCTCAAAATATGAAATCATATACTCAAGACTTGCCTTATATCATTGGCAAGTAAATAAAACATCGTGATGGTTCTCATCGATCATACTCCTACATAGGAGATCCCAAACCATAATACTTGCCAAATATTGGCCATCTTAAATAATTCCAATAAATAGGAATTATAAAACTCAAAATATGCCATAAAATGGCAAAACATCTCAGAATCAATAATCTCAAATAGCTTCGATCGTACAAGTCCGGAATTAACCGAAATAGTAAACGCACATGTCCCATACCACGTGTTTTACTAAATCGTTTAATTCTCTTTCTCATACGTTCGAATAGTGCAAAAGTGTATTTTACATTTAAAATAGTTTACTAGAGAAAACAAGCTTTTAAAACTTTTTCCCGAAAAGATTAATAAAACCAATATTTGAAATTCCTTTATTATAGGAAATAAATAGATTTTATATTAGAAAAATAATTTTAAAATACTATATAATAATAATTTGAAATGTCCATTTATTTCAAAAATCACTTCAAAATGGTTTAGTGAAAACCGTGCTCGAAAACAATGAAAAATAAGAAAGATAACTCAAGACCGATAACTTGAATTCAATACGAATTCAATTCAAATTTAACCCAAAATCAATTCAAATTCTATTTAAATTTGAATTTCAAATTATCCAAATATAACTAGCTTAATGATAGGAATCATAGCTCTCAAAACATTTCAAAACAACATCAAAATCGAACAAGAATGAGAGCAAAAATAAGCTAGTACAATTCTCAAGTCAATGATTTATTACTGTCGTTTTCCTCTCGGGACAACGACAAACAAATCTAGTTTTGACCAAGCTAACTTCGAAATTTCAGAAAACTCAAAACATGAAACTTTTATCACAAAGTCTAAGCTTTCTGAAACATCTAAAATTATTGAATTTGGATAAGAAAGGTGAAAGATATGGCCAATATAATTCTCATATTTTGAATTCACTATCGCTGTCGTTTATTCTCAGGGCAGCAGCAAAGTAATAAGGTTTCAACTATCTTAACCTCAAAATTTTGCAAAACTCAAAATAAGAAAGGTTTATAAAATAATCTATGTTTTCTAAAACATCAATAATTATCTAAATCCGACAAAAAACGAGAAAGATACGTCTAAGTTACTAACTGTATTTAGTTTAGATAATGTAATTATCAAAGTTATAGAGCTGAGAGTTTGCAATAGGATTTCTATCAACCTATGCTCAAAGTATGCAAATGTGTTCAACATGAAAGTTGTCACACACACAATAAGCTTTCCGGAACTTCAAAATAATCCAAATCCGATAAGAAACATGGAAGATATGCCCAATTTACTAACTGTGTTTATTTAGGATAATGTAATTATCAAAGTGACAGAGCTGAGAGTTTGCAACAGGATTTTGATCAAGCTATGCTCAAAATATGCAAATGTGTTCAACATGAAAGTTGTCCCGCACAAAATAATCTTTCCAGAAATTCAAAAATAATTCAAATCCGACAAGAAACAAGGATGATATGCCCAATTTACTAACTGTGTTTAGTTTGGATAATGTAATTATCAAAGTGACAGAGCTGAGAGTTTGCAAAAGGATTTTGATCAACCTATGCTCAAATTATGCTAATGTGTTCAACATAAAGTTGTCACACACAAAATATTATTTCCGGAACTTCAAAAATCATCCAAATTCGATAAGAAACAAAGAAGATATGCCTAATTTACTAACTGTGTTACACAAATGATCATGCAACAAAAATAAAATTGAGATTTCTAACCTTGAAATTTCAATCTATGCTAGAAAATGTGAGTTTTCAACTCACCTTGAATTAGAGATGATCAAACCTCATATTTTTGCTGAAAGAAGCAAATTTTGAGGAGAAGAAAGCTTCCAATAACTTGTAGAACTCAAAAACAGTACATGCAAAAAAGAAAAATATAGTAAATTAGAAAACCTATTTCTAAAATTAGGAATTTGATGAAATTGTAGGGTTTGGAGATTGATTACCTTTTAATATTTCTCTAATTTGCGAAAGATATCAGTTGCATTGAGGCTATTGAGTTTAAAGCCTAGGGTTGGAGAAAATGGAGTTGTGTTTTACTGTATTTCTATTTTTGCAGAAAGAGGAAGAAGAAATAGTAAAATGAACGTATTGTCATCTTTTTCTCAGCTTCTCAAACCAGATTAAATGCTAATGGGCTTATTGGACCCATTAAACAAAAGAAAGTATGATGGCCTAGATTAATTAATTCATCACTTAAACAAAATATACACATATGTTACTTAATAAAACAACATTTTCCACCAAGTTTTAACACAATAAATAATGTAAACATATCTACAAGTTAAATATAATATTTTACACTTAATAAAAAGATAATTTATGTTATAAAACATTTTTATTAATAAAACTCTTATTTTTCATAAATAACCAATTTTACACAAATAAATACATAAAACCTTATTTTTAACTTCAAAAATTCAACAAAATTCGGTTAGAAAAATATTTCCAACCATATCCAAACTTTATTTATAGCCAAAACTCATTTTTAAACCAATTTCCATCTTTTTAATTAATTAAACACCCTTTAAAAATTAAATACTTCATTTAAAAATTATTAAAAGAAGTAATTGGCAATAATTTATAAAATTATTTCATTTTCTCTAAATAAAGATCATTTTCCATCATTATTAACCCAAATAAATAAAATAAAGTTCCAAAATTTATTTTTCTCATTTTATTTTCAAAATTCATTGTTTATTCCCAATAAACAATATAAAACTTTCAATTTTATTTAATTTACAATATTAAATTATAACTACCATTATAATTTAATATTAACGGGTAATCTCCAAAACCAGGGTTGTTATAGACTTCCCCCCTTATTAAAATTACGTTCTCGCAATTTCTAGAGAAGAGTTTGTATTCAACACAATTATTTCATCAATCAAAGAAGGATAGACAAGCACGAGATCAAAATTCCTCACTTTCAACTCAAGATGAAAGAAGACCAAGATAAGATTGCTCGATTAATTCTATGGTTTTTAAAGTGCAAATATGGAATTAGCGAACCCTTGAATTTTCCGATCAACACACAAGATTTCAAAGGCGTCTCACCTTCAAATAAGAGCACAACATGATGCTACACAAAGGATCAATCAAGTGGGATTGATTTCTCAAAAGCTCCTCGAGTAGAGTCGGGATTTAGCACAACTCCAACCCGAACTCTAATAAATAAGATGATTATCTATATAATCTTTCTGTATGACACTACGGAAGGATCCACATCGACACAAGATAGACACAATAGAGGCAAGATAGTTTAACCAAAAAGGTGGTTTTAAACTCGAACGACCGCATAACTGCACGTCGTTAGAAAATAGCACAAGAGTAAGATAATCACAAGGAACTAAAATATATGTATAAACTCTAAATTAAAAATTCTTAGAGTTCCAAAAATTCTATATCTTTATAGTTATAACCATAATTTTCAACACTTGAAAATTTTTCAAAAATTCTTACTTAGATTTTAAATTTAAATTTATTACTCTTCATTAGAGTAAACAAAGTTTAAGTTGTTTATTCTCTAATTCTTCCATAGGTATACTCTAGTTTGTAACATATTATTTTTTTCAATATGTTTCTCAAATTTTCTAAGTGTTAGAACTTTTCGGAAAAATTGGCGGAGTATCCTTTGTATGGAGGGCCGTATACAATATTACAAAAATGAATTATGTAATATACATCGACCATTAGGTCGGAAACAAAATATATATCATCATTTAACACTTTAAAATTAATCCGGAAACATACCTTCCTTTTTAGCAATTTTTTTTAGCGAGTTTGCACAAACTTATATATATTCTTTTTGCTCAAAATATAGTCCAACTATCCTCTTTTCACCTGTACTTAACTCAAATAGATGATATTAGTTCATGTTCATAGATAGGAAATGCTACACTTAACTATTAAGGCAAATAGAACAATTTTATTTCAGACCATCTGTAAAGAAGACCTATTTTGACCCATCAAACAACAAAATCTGAAAGAAATTATAATAAGAAAGTTGTTCTACTCAGTCTAAGCTTTCCTACAATATAAAGATCATAAAAATCGGATTCATGGTTTGAAAGTTATGCTAAATTTACTTTTAGCTTAAGTCTTAGAGAATTTTGCAATAGGGCAGAACTGCCTATCCACTTTCAAACCCATTTTAGGCTCGGTAAAAAGCTAAATCATTAAAAGTGATAAAAAGAAACTTTATTGCTTACTGAAAGCTCTTTCATTTACAAAAAGGTTCAGCTCATTTGGAGTTAAATTTCAAGTTATCTCTGTTTTAGTACAACACTTTTCTAAATGAAATTTCAGCTTTTATAATCAATTTGAAATTTGAAATTCTCCCAAACCATTTTAATTTCAAACAAGCTTTTTGCTAAATCATTTATTAAATGATTCTCTTTTTCCCCAAAAAGCTAAGACATATAAAATTATGATCAACCTTATGTAATTATCATAAAATATTCTATTAAGTGGAAATATTTTCATTGCTTTCCAAAATCTAGCTTTAAAAACAATTAATTATGAAAACTCATTTTGGAAGAGATAATTAATTTCTTCCATTATCAAGAGATGATTATTAATTATCCATCAAAATAAATTTTTATAGTCATCATTAGATACTTGTACTAAAATATTCAATTAATATTTTAATTTTCAAACCAAAGTATTCTTTTACCTTAAATACATCATTTTATTAATCAACGCATCAAATGATATTTTCTTCTAATTAAGACATCTCTTTAATTAGAATTATTCACTTTACTTACCCAAATTACCATATTAAATTTCATAAATTTCAAATAATTTAAGGGTATTTCCTCGCCATTGATTTATAGTGAATGACCTCATTGATTGGCTGAAGAGTTGATCGAGTGATCAAAACTGCCTCGCCACTCATCCAAAACTCACTATGGTTCAAGGGCTTTATTAAACATTTAAAATAAAATTAATACTCCATCATATTAATTATTTTCAAACTTTACTTATTAAACTCAATTTACCGTGTCTAACTGTCTCATCAAAGCGTTTAGGAAATTCCTATCGATAACGTTGGCCAAACGCATTGACCAGAATTCTTAAAGCACTAAACGGACAACCCAACACAAAATTTCATTTTCTTTAAAAATAAATACCTCATATATAATACTCAAAATATTCTTTGTTTTTCCCAAAAACAAAATCCAATTTCTCTTAGAAACCTATCTTCAATTTTTGAAAAATTTGAAAACACAATTTATTACTTATTCTCAAAATCAAGGAACACAAATAGAGCTAATCGAGATATTCCCAAAATACTCGATCCTCAAGATTGATGGAAAAAAATGGAGTGTTCATTATTCTGAACGGTATAGCGAACCACTCACAAGACGTATAACAAGTTTGGAATGTGGTAAGAGTAACGCTATCCTCCGCAACTCGTAGATCATGAAAAATCGGTATAGGGTCAAGCTAAGGAATGACTCTAGCACCACTTAGTGGATTAAAAGGAGATCAACGAGATATAAGAGTAAGGTTAAGATATCTTCTCGAATGAGAAGAAGAACACTAACAAAATATCATTACTTCGAGTGAAGTAATCTCACAATTATGTCTACAATTGAGTATCCAAAGAGGATTATCTCCTAAGATGTAACGACCCGTAAAATTTCAACTGTTTTAATAACGTAATTAGTTGAAATTTTGTGAAATTTTAAACGATAAAATTTTGAAATATAAATTTAATATTTGGAATACGTCTAGTTAAACATAGCAACTGGTAAATTTTCGTCCGAAAATATAAAAGTTTATTTCGCGCGTAAATTTACTTCAATTTAATCAGTTAAAAAACAATGAAAATAAAATGTTTTCGGAACTTAAATATTTTTACATAGAAAAATTCTAAACCATTTTCTGAGCAAAATGTCAGTTTGTCGTTTTTCCAAATTCGGACATCTTTGGCTCCGTCGATCTTATTTTTCAGCGTTTTTCTTGCATTTTCCGCTATTGGAAAATTCGAATTTTTATAATTCGATCGTACCACTGATACTCGTATACCGTTTTGACCGTCTCGTCGCACTGATCTCAACGGTATAAAAATTTCTGTATTTTGAGGTCCGGATCACGACGAAACGTTGATAACAGTCCGTTATACCGGTACCGAAATAGTGACTTTTACTTTCCCAATCCTTCTTAAAATCTTTACCGTGCAGCTCAAGAGATTAATCAATTACATTGAATGGCTTTTCAGCTGAAATCAAGGAAATTGAACCGTTACCAAAATTCAAAGCGTAGCTACTTTTAGTTCTCATCAGTTCCCAATATGAAATGGCACCATTTCATTTTCGTTCGTATATACTTCTCAGAAGAAAAATAGTGTGCTCTGTTGTTTTCTCCACCTCTTCTTCTCCCCTACCAAATCCACTTCCTCACAGACCAGCCCCGCCTTCAACAGCTCCTACCATAGCCAAGCACCTTCCCAAATCCCCACGACCGCACACACCCTTATCTTCCGCCTCACCCACCAGCAGCTCCACCCTCCTGCCGTCACCATCAACCGAGAACCACCTTCCGCTTCCCTTCCATATTTCCATGACCGAGGCCATTCCTCACGTCAGTCCACTGGCCTTCCCCCCTCTGCCTCGACAACCGCCACCAGCCACCTTAGCTTCCCACCTCCGCCCCATGCGATGCCACACCTCCACCGTTCCTCCGCCGATTCCACCTCCGCACCCTCTACCCATCACCGAAACCCATTTCCAGCCACCTCTGCCGTTCAACAGCCTCAACCCGACCACATCATCAAAGCTCCAGGCGAACTCCACTACCCACGTCGACCACACACGCGGCACCAACCCTCGCGCCTAGCAGCCTCAACCAGATCTGCGCTAGCACCTTCTTTTCCCACTGCTTGGACGAGCAAACCCGCCTTCTCCTCTCCGTCGCCTCCGCCTTGAACTGTCACTCCACTCAAACACTCGCCATCGAGATTTGCCAACCCTTTGCCTTCCACTGCACCGTCTCCTCCTTCTTTTTTGTATTGGGTTAGTTTATAAATTTTATACATTTATCCTTCGTTCTTTATTATTGTTTCTTTATAACTATACTGGGTTTGCATACAAGCTCTGTAGTTTGGTCCTTTACCTGGTCAGCACTTGCTTATACTATATTTTGTGTTCAAAGGTTTATATTTTATGTATATAACCTGTTCGATAGTATGTATGTATTAGTTTCATAAGCTCATGTATGATATTGTGTATATTTATTTCATATGGGTCTGCACACGTTTAAATTGACATAGCTCTGCTAATTCTTCTTCTCACGTTATATGGTATGGATATATATATAGGTTAGCTGAGTAGTATAATAGTAGATAGGAGTAGTATAGGTATATATATATTTTACTTCAGGTTATGTTTGTATATAATATTAGTTATGTATGATGTGTTATTTTCCTCTGTACCTTCATAGTATTTTATAATAGAGTATATAAACTGTTGTATAAAATGATGTTATAATATAAAATGATGTTATAATATAAAATGATGTTTATAAACTGTTGTAGGAAATGTGTAGTTTACAGTTAGTTGCGTAAGCAGACACACAGAACCCCTATATAGAGTTATAAAAGTATATAAGTTTTTTTTTATTATGTGTTGTATTCAAGGGATGGATGGACATTTTAATTTAATATATAGAAGTTTATAAGCTATTCATAATTATATTTTACCTGTTTTGTTGAAGCCTGCATACGTTTTTTAAAATATATATATATATATATAATTTTTGTGTTTAACTTATATTATAAGTATCTTTCACTTTAAATATGAGTACGTTATTATATATGTTTATGTGTGTTGTTCCAAAAATAAAATATATATTGTCCGTCTATCGGGCTAAGTCGTTTGATTTCGTCAATTCCTCTGTATCAGCTTTATCCGTCGTGACTGATTTCTTCATCAAAATCTTGATCATCTAGTGTTGCAGTGGATTTGTAACACAATGTCAGTGTCCGTATCAGAGTGTGTATCCGTGTCATCTCTTGTTCTCTCTAGCCTCGAAAGGTGAGCAATCACTCACGATTAACGTTCTTTTATTTATTAAATTTGATTTCAATTGAAACGACAATTGAAATATGCTGCTGTTAGTTAACTAAACTGTTATATATGTTATTGCCTGTATCAGTTCACCTGTGACATCTGACACCATTATCTGTTAATTATTTATGCGATGATAATACAGTTTGACTGATAATTGATTGATTGTTGATGTTTATATTGGACGTTAAATTGTTAATGTTAAATTGATAAATAGTATGAAATTGAACTGGATATAGGATAATTAAATGTTAAATTTGATTAACGGACATTTGTATAATATGACCCCTTTAACTGTTAAATTTATTGACACGTAGGATTGTTAACTACACCTTGAACCATCAATTGTATGTTGCTTAAACTGATGATGTATGAAATTGTAATAGATGACAAGTGAAAACCGTAATGTAATAACCCTTAATCTACATGAAATGATAGTGTAGATTCTAGAAATAATTATATTAATTCGTACAAATAACAATGCGAATTAATACGATTATTTCGGGATTATTCGAATTGATTATTGGATTGTTATTGATTGTTGTTATTGCTTGTTTATTTACTTTGACACCATCCCAGTTATCACACTGCAAGTTCCCTTTGCTATGTTTTGATTTTGAATTGAATTGGAATCGGGTTGAAATGATAAATACCCAAATTGAACTTTGACCTAGGATAGAAAATTAAATAAAACCCGATTGGTCAATAATTTGATTAAAAATAAACGAAGATTTTATTTGAAAAAATATTATTGTTTTGAAATGAAGTTGAAATTGAATTTTAATGAAATTTAAATGTGAATATTTAAAAATCTGAAACAAAATATAAAAATTGAAATTGATGAAAGAACGGTATTTAATTTGAGAAACGAATAATTAAGTTTGAAATTATAATTAAGTTTGAAATTATTAAACTTTGAATTATTTAATAATTAAGTTTTGAATTATTTAATAATTAAATAAGATTGAATTATTTAATGATTAAATTGAATTGAATTCTCAAATAAGAAAAATTGAATTTTTGAATAAGTGAATTTTACTTCGTAAATAATTGAAATTGAGTTTCTTTATAAATTAAGTTTTGGGAAAATTATTTAAGAAAGTAAATAAGTGAAATGGAATTTCTTTAACAAGAAATGAAAATGTGATATTTTTGAAATTAATGTAAGACTTGTAATTGAAAGAATTGATTGGACGAATTTAATTTAATTCAAAATTGTAAGTTTTGATTTAATGAAGTTGAACTTGAGAAATTGATTTAATGAATTGGAAATTTAATAGCAATTGTTTTGAATGATAAATTAACTTAACGAATATTGAATGAAATCGATAAATGAGTTTAAATTGATTTGAATGTTAAATAGAATTTATTTAAATGATTTCGGAATGAAACTTATATACGAACTTGAATCAATATTTGAATTGTTTTAAATAGAAATTGAAATTGAATTATAAGATTTTAAAACGGAAAATTGGAAGTTTTGAAACGAAAATTTGGAAATTGTTTTAGAAAGACAAATGAAATGTTGATTTACGAATTCTATTTGAAATTGAAATTGATTTGGTTTTTGAAATATATAAACGACCAATCGGTGTAATAGTTACGAAAGTTATTAAAGAGACCAGGATCGGTAATGGATATACTCTCTATCTGAACCGAAACCACTTTAGTAACTATACGCGGAGTGATGATCCAGAATGAAGTGGTTGGAATGATGTACGTGTTGACTGAAGAAAGAGAACGATAATGGATGACCCCTGACATGACTAAAACAGGAGCCGCGCCGGGCCATTGAGGTTCGCCATCTCTAGCGGACACACTTCTTCGATACCATATCTATTACTTTTGTGATTCGATTTGGGTGCACCCCTCGATTTGGGAGTGTTGTTTCGCGGTGTTGGGGTAGTAGCTGCTATGCCCAACATCAGTCCGGATCAGGCAACTACTAGTATCCTAGTTGGTATCGCCTCATGTACCTTGTCATACTGATTATCCTATGCGCGACCACTGCGATTTTGATTTGTACCTTTAGTATATGGATTGCCCTCTGGTGACTTCCGGTTTTGGGGAAACTACGGTCTTGTATATGCTTTTGGGAATAAAAATGTGTTAAGGGTGGAATGGGCCATGACTTAACGCTATTTTGATATCTTTTTATATTACTGATAGACATTATCTACTTAGCGTACATTACTACATAGTAGATAGTTTAACGGATCCTTAAAGGATGGTTATTCCAAACATCCTTTGAGTTACTTGTATTTCAATTGCTATTTCACTTGAGTTGGATTTATTAATATAAGAATGTTAATCCTGACTCGAGTGTCTTGTGTTTTTTGCTTTACGCTCGAGTCAGACTGAGTGTACCAGCATTCGAGACTCACCTTTCGAAGTTGGAGCTTTGCTTGAAGATCCAGCCATCTATTCTGCTTTCAGTATTTGATGATTCCAGTGATGTATTCTGATTCGTATCTGATGTATCGTGTTACTCTTCCGTTGTATCTGGTTTAACTCTGATGTATCATATTACTCTTATGTTGTAAACTCTGATGTATTTTATATATTCATATAGTAGCTTCATGAACTACTATCTCTTTTATTTCCGCTGCATTTATTACTCTGTGTCTGTGATCTGTGATTATTTATTTACTGTATATGTTCAGTTTTGCCAAATTTAAATTAACAACGCGGTATTTTGAGCAATTCAACTCCAGCATGAGTGTCTACCTATACACTTATAATGGACGCGAATGGTCCAAAATGGCGGGTCGTTACATAAGATAAGATGTCATTAATTAAATTTGGGAATATTACGAAATAAAACATATTCCTAGACATATCCCAAATTATCTACTCCAAAAGACACGATAAGGTAAAGGACACGATGATTAAGGGATTCGTAACACTTGTATTACACTTAGATGTACCGTAATATGTGTTTCTGTTCTGTGTTTATCATACTTTGTTCTGAACCTCGCTCTAATACGAAGCTGTGACGCCCCACCCCGAGACCCACATTAACAAAGAGAATTACTGGGTAATTCTGTCTGTTAATGTGGAGAATAGGGCTGGTTAAGAGCGACCATCTATAATCTTGTCTTAAACATCTACTGCATACGTCGATAAATGATCTATATTTTTTTTCTATTTCAAGTGGATCGACATATCCAATAAATGCTTAATACAAAACTATAGGTGGCTAATGGATCTATCAGAACAAAGTACAATAATAGATTGCATATCACATCACAGAACAGTAATCATCATATATATAAATACATATACACCGATACATCCCAGTACAATACAAAACGATATACAAAAGTGGTTCAGAGACCACACTATATACATCGAATCAAAATACACATCAGAGTCAAACGGAAAGAAATATAAACTACACAAAAATTCTAGGCTGATATCCAAGCGGATGCATCGAAGCTAAATCTTGAAACTGATAGCTAACCTGAAACAACTCGGTCTGACCCAAGTATAAAATACGCGGGACAGTCTAGCTAAAACAATCAATTAATAAGGATAGACGATAATATGAAACATAAGATACAAGGTGATAATTCTTCTCAAATGAGAAGAGGCAATAGAAAGAACACATACTCATGACTTAAGTGAAACAAAGTCATTTAAGTATACAAAGACCTCAAAAGAGGTAAACTCGACAGTAACACCCAAATAATATAAACAATCACCGATGAAAATCTCCAAATCAAAACTCATGAAACTCAATAAGAGTTTATAATCCCCATATCGAAATCACCATAAAACAACATATATAAGCCTTTCTCTAACTCAAGGCTATAAGTAAATTCATCATTTCAAAATTGGTGAAATCGAAATCAAAAACTCATAAAAATTCACCAGATTGGCCAAATCCCATTTGCATGCCGAAGCGATGCTGTACGTGCCATTCTCAGATGGCCGAAGCCTCTGACAAGGTCGCTAACACCTCCAAGAGCAATTCATCCTCATGACAAGGTCGCTGACACCTCTCCAAGCCATTTTGTCAGCCCTAACAAGGATGCTAACACCTTCCAAAGCAGTTCGTCCTCATGACTAGGTCGCTAACACCTCTCAAAGCAGTTCTGTTAGGTAAACATCGTGAATGTGTCACAAAAACATGGATAGCAACCCGAAAAGTGTTAATGTGTGTCCCATACCACACGTTCGCACTTAGCGGTTTACTAGCCGCTAGTCGATGCCACACTAGGAACATCATAAAACTCAGAAAATCATATCTCGCCTTATCTCATTGGCGAGTGATAAAGAGACACCATACTCGTCTCATCTCATCGAAAAGTATTAAATGGCATCGTAACTTGTCTTATTTCATCGACAAGTGAAAACATCGTGATGGTTTCTCATAAACCATAAATCTCAAAATATGAAATCATATACTCAAGACTTGCCTTATATCATTGGCAAGTAAATAAAACATCGTGATGGTTCTCATCGATCATACTCCTACATAGGAGATCCCAAACCATAATACTTGCATAATATTGGCCATCTTAAATAATTCCAATAAATAGGAGTTATAAAACTCAAAATAAGCATAAAATGGCAAAACATCTCAGAATCAATAATCTCAAATAGCTTCGATCGTACAAGTCTGGAATTAACCGAAATAGTAAACGCACATGTCTCATACCATGTATTTTACTAAATCGTTTAATTCTCTTTCTCATACGTTCAAATAGTGCAAAAGTGTGTGTTTTACATTTAAAATAGTTTACTAGAGAAACAAGCTTTTAAAACTTTTTCCTGAAAAGATTAATAAAACCAATATTTGAAATTCCTTTATTATAGGAAATAAATAGATTTTATATTAGAAAAATAATTTTAAAATACTATATAATAATAATTTGAAATGTCCATTTATTTCAAAAATCACTTCAAAATGGTTTAGTGAAAACCATGCTCGAAAACAATAAAAAACAAGAAAGATAACTCAAGACCGATAACTTGAATTCAATACGAATTCAATTCAAATTTAACCCAAATCAATTCAAATTCTATTTAAATTTGAATTTCAAATTCTCCAAATATAGCTAGCTTATTGATAGGAATCATAGCTCTCAAAACATTTCAAAACTACATCAAAATCGAACAAGAATGAGAGCAAAAATAAGCTAGTATAATTCTCAAGTCAATGATTTATTGCTGTCGTTTTGCTCTCGCGACAACAACAAACAAATCTAGTTTTGACCAAGCTAACTTCGAAATTTCAGAAAACTCAAAACATGAAACTTTTAGCACAAAGTCTAAGCTTTACGAAACATCTAAAATTATTTAATTTGGATAAGAACCGTGAAAGATATGGCCAATATAATTCTCACATTTTAAATTCACTATCGCTGTCGTTTATTCTCAGGGCAGCAGCAAAGCAATAAGGTTTCAACTATCTTAACCTCAAAATTTTGCAAAACTCAAAACAAGAAAGGTTTATAAAATAATATAAGTTTTCTAAAACATCAAGAATTATCTAAATCCAACAAGAAACGAGAAAGATACGTCTAAGTTACTAACTGTATTTAGTTTAGATAATGTAATTAACAAAGTGATAGAGCTGAGAGTTTGCAACAGGATTTCTATCAACCTATGCTCAAAGTATGCAAATGTATTCAACATGAAAGTTGTCACACACACAATAAGCTTTACGGAACTTCAAAATAATCCAAATCCGATAAGAAACATGGAAGATATGCCCAATTTACTAACTGCGTTTAGTTAGGATAATGTAATTATCAAAGTGACAGAGCTGAGAGTTTGCAACAGGATTTTGATCAAGCTATGCTCAAAATATGCAAATGTGTTCAACATGAAAGTTGTCACGCACAAAATAATCTTTCCAGAAATTCAAAAATAATTCAAATCCGACAAGAAACAAGGATGATATGCCCAATTTACTAACTGTGTTTAGTTTGGATAATGTAATTATCAAAGTGACAGAGCTGAGAGTTTGCAAAAGGATTTTGATCAACCTATGCTCAAATTATGCTAATGTGTTCAACATAAAAGTTGTCACACACAAAATATTCTTTCCGGAACTTCAAAAATCATCCAAATTCGATATGAAACAAAGAAGATATGCTTAATTTACTAACTGTGTTTCACAAATGATCATGCAACAAAAATAAAATTGAGATTTCTAACCTTGAAATTTCAATCTATGCTAGAAAATGTGAGTTTTCAACTCACCTTGAATTAGAGATGATCAAACCTCATATTTTTGCTGAAAGAAGCAAGTTTTGAGGAGAAGAAAGCTTCCAATAACCTGTAGAACTCAAAAACAGTACATGCAAAAAAGAAAAACATAGTAAATTAGAAAACCTATTTCTAAAATTAGGAATTTGATGAAATTGTAGGGTTTGGAGATTGATTACCTTTTAATATTTCTCTAATTTGCGAAAGATATCAGTTGCATTGAGGCTATTGAGTTTAAAGCCTAGGGTTGGAGAAAATGGAGTTGTGTTTTACTGTATTTCTATTTTTGCAGAAAGAGGAAGAAGAAATAGTAAAATGAACGTACTGTCATCTTTTTCTCAGCTTCTCAAACCAGATTAAATGCTAATGGGCTTATTGGACCCATTAAACAAAAGAAAGTATGATGGCCTAGATTAATTAATTCATCACTTAAACAAAATATACACATATGTTACTTAATAAAACAACATTTTCCACCAAGTTTTAACACAATAAATAATGTAAACATATCTACAAGTTAAATATAATATTTTACACTTAATAAAAAGATAATTTATGTTATAAAACATTTTTATTAATAAAACTCTTATTTTTCATAAATAACCAATTTTACACAAATAAATACATAAAACCTTATTTTTAACTTCAAAAATTCAACAAAAATCGGTTAGAAAAATATTTCCAACCATATCCAAACTTTATTTATAGCCAAAACTCATTTTTAAACCAATTTCCATCTTTTTACTTAATTAAACACCCTTTAAAAATTAAATACTTCATTTAAAAATTATTAAAAGAAGTAATTTCATTTTCTCTAAATAAAGATCATTTTCCATCATTATTAACCCAAATAAATAAAATAAAGTTCAAAAATTTATTTTTCTCATTTTATTTTCAAAATTCATTGTTTATTCCAAATAAACAATATAAAACTTTCAATTTTATTTAATTTACAATATTAAATTATAACTACCATTATATTTTAATATTAACGGGTAATCTCCAATACCAGGGTTGTTACAATTTTCCTCCTCCTTTATTTTTTTTTCTTCCTCAAATCTCTTTCTTCTTCTTTTTTCAAAGTGTAACGACCTGTAATCTTGGTCATTCATTTTTGAACATTTAATTTATTTTTAAATGTTGAAATTGAATTATTAATTAATTTGAATATGGAAGAATTAGTAAAATGGTTTAAAATTCCAAATATAGCGATTTATTTGATTTGGTAAAATCATAAATTTAATATTTGAAATTGGGTAAAAATGGGAATCTGGAGTTAAATGGAAGTGGGAATGATTTCTAAGTTGATTTTAAACTCTATTGGATTAGAGTGATGGTAATAGGATTTTGAATGGAATTAAAAGTCGATAAGTTAGAAATTGGAAATTTATATATTAATTTAATAGTGGAATTTAATATATGGTAACAGTGTAAATAATTGAATTTTGATTTAATATGAATCGGAATGATTTCTAATATGAATATAAATTCTATTTGATTTATAAATGAGTTAGTAAATTTTAAACTTGAAAATTTTAAACGATTTCGATGATTTTGAAAATTGCTCGATTTAATCGACGAGTTAAAATAGCCTTTCAGGACATAGTCTTGGAATTCGACGAAACCAGTTTCATTGGATCCGTAATAGTGTACTATTATTGGATTTCAAATTTCGTAGCGTTTGGAGTTACCATTTGGTCGCACGGGATAGAAACGTGTTGAAATAAATATCGAAAATTTAATATTTTAATTCGATTCGAAAAGCTATCTTCCACATACGATCGAATTAGGATACAAAACATGTTCCATTGTTTTTGGAATAGAGGTAAAACATTATAAACACCAGGTAGCACGTTTCGTTTGGAGTTCATTTGAAAAAGCACTTTAAAATTGGAAATAATATTAAAATGATTCGTATACGTATATATATATATATATGTTTCCAATAGTAAACCCTAGGTCATCTTCGCACAGCCGCTACGAACGAGACTAATGGCCGAAACCCTTCTCTAGGAATGAGAAAATTAAGAAATTTCTAGAAGTGAAAGATTATAGAAATTTTGAGAACTCAACCATTCATTTGAATTTATCTTAAACAAGTAATAAACAAAACTGTACTTCATGAGAAAATTTAATAGAGAGCTTCTAAGAGATTTGAATATAGATAAAATCACTATGCCACAAAGTGAATCAGGCAATAGTGATCACACAACATAAGGTAGATTTTATATTGTCGTGCTATTTCACATAACATCTGTAAATATCATCTGTTGTCTGAATAGCCCATGAAATCTTTCATCTGTTGTCTGAATAGCCTGTGAAATCTCTATGAACATGTTTGTTATTCAGACAACATTTTATCTGTTATCTGATTTAAGTTATCAAATTCTTTTGTTTTGGCTCCATATTTTCCCTCTCAATATTTTGGTGATCGCATTTCTTAATCATTCCCTCTTTATTATCTTTTATTACTGTCTTCTCAAAATATATTTCCCTCTTCTCAAAATTTTCCCTCTTCTTAAAAAATTATTTCCCTCTTCTCAAAATCAAATCAGAACCCTAAATTGTCTTCCTTTTGTCTTCGACCCGTCTTCTTATCTCGTTCTTTCATCTACTTCAATTTTTCCCGCTTGCCCCAAAATTCCTCCTTTGCCCTAAATCATTTACCTATGAACGAAAAAAAAATCACGATGCTTGTCTGATTGATTAGTGAGTGCACTTTTCTTTTCAGATTTCATTGCCGCCTCGTCTGAATCTGGTGCTCTTGTGATGTCATATGGATCGTGACTGTCGATTTGCAGCGATTGAATTTGCGGTTGCTATCACTTGTCGAGAATTACTGGTTAATTGCTCGGTATGGTTTATGTCTCTTTTAATTTTGTATTGTTCTCAACTTCGATTATATGCCAATGATGAATTGGGTACTAATTATAGGGTTTGATTCCCTATATTATTGGGTTGAGAATTTCAATTTTCTTCTTGTCTGATGTTCGAAATTATTGCAGTGTGTTTGAATTTGTGTGTATAGATGCCTTGAGTTGTTTTAGTTTGTAGAATTGCATTTTCTTTAAGTGTTGATCATGAACTTGTGTCCTTATGTGTTGAGTTTTTTTTAGTTGTTTTGATTTGAGTTGTTTCCGATTGTTGCATGAACCTATGTCCTTGTTGTCCCCATAGCGTGTCTTGAACACTTTCACTTGAACCATGTACTTCATGACGGCTGCACTATGTATACATACATACATATGTATGTATGTGTCACGCCATTTCTTGTTTTTCTGTATAGTTATGTGTGAAGCTTTAATACATGTTTGCTTGCCTATATTTGTATACACATACCATTTCTTACACACGAGTTGCACTCCTCTGTTGTCTCAAGTATATGTATACATATACACATGTATGTGTATATATGTACTTGTATGTATGTATGTTTGCTAAGCTAGTGCATACATATATATACATACTTCCATGTATGTCTGTGTATGTACTTGTTGTCTCAAGTATATGTATACTTATATGTATGTATGTATATTGAATGCTTGCTAAGCCAGTGCATGCATGTATATACATACTTCCATGTATACTTCCATGCATATACATAAATTGTAGCACTTTGATGGCTAGAATCTCATGGCTGCACTTTGATCTGGAACTTTAACTGCATAGACTTGTCATTATGTAATGATGGTCCATGTTGCCACAAATTATATATGCATATCTACATGTATGTTTTCATATATATCTTATTTATATATGCATATCACTACATATGTGTGTGTATGTGTGAACTTCCATGTATATACATACATACATCATTGTGTATGGATATATGTGTGGATGTTCTTATATCTGCATATATATATATATATGTGAATTGCCTTTCGTACATGAGTCTGATCTAGTTCATATCAAATAATTTAAGACTTCCATGTATATACATACATACATACATACATATGTATGTATATATGTGTGAATGTTGCCACTTCTTCATATCAAGTAATTTGTGGCACTGCTGTGACGCCCCACCTCTATACTCACACTAGCCAAGGACACTACGGAGTAATGTCGTCGAATAGCGCAAAGGATAAGGCTGTTGAGGAGCGACCATCTGTGTAATTGGTTTGTGCGAGTACCGATATGCCAGATAAAATATCATGCGTTTCATTTCAAGAGGAAATCTGACATATCAAACACAAACTCAAAGCTACTACACAGTGGCTATGTGGCCTTCAGAAACAAATATAAAATAAGCATAACACAAAATCAGTCACAGATATTCATATCACTAAGGCGGAAACAGATATGAATATAACACATAAAAGTGTACATCAAAGTGGTGGTCATATAATATCCACTACATCACAAAAGAATAGGTACAAGTGCTAGACAAAAGAATATGTATACATCAAGGAGTCTCTATCTCGAATGTAGAAAACAAAAACTACAAAGCTAAAGTAGTTAGCCAAAAGTCAGAAGCTAGTCCCTGCTAAGAAGTCAAGTGGAAGCACCTGAAACACCTCGGTCTGACCCGAGTATTATTTAAGAAGAAAAATAATAAAAGGATCAGTCTAGCTATAAATATCATATAAAATGAGATAGGATAAGAGATATAACAGAAATATATGATAACAATGAAAGTCATACAATATATCAAACTCTTCTCAAAACACCAAAAAGAATGTCATATTCTTTAGCTTATTCACCAAACCTCAAATGTTGACAAAACATATCAATGCAAATCGCAATATTCTAGAAATCCATAATAGAAAATCCAGAAAGCATAAAAAAGGGGGAAAAGGCCTATCACAAACGAGAGCATGAAAACTCACCAACACGTGTATCACAAATGGATGCTATCCCAAAAAAATGAGCCGAAGCTCCTCCTAACATGGTATAGTCCCCCTTTGTGGACTATGAGCCGAAGCTCCTCCTAACAGGGTATAGTCCCCCTTTGTGGACTATGAGCCAAAGCTCCTCCTATGAGCCGAAGCTCCTCCTAACAGGGTATAGCCCCCTTTTGCGGACAAAGAGACATCGCATATCGCTAGTCTAAAACTCAAAATGATCACCATTGATCAATAAGAAGTGTAAATTACACTAGGCTAGTAAATAAATGAGTTTAGCTTCATGTCCCATAACCACTGGCTTAACTTAAATATTTACGAACCAATTGTAGATTTCCACTCTAAGATTGTCACAAGATTTCAATCGAACAAGTCAAAAAATTAACCGACGAAGTAAACGCAAGCGTTTCATACCACTTGTTTTGCTAAGTCGTTTAATTAGATTTCTCATATGAATGAGGTAAAGGTTTGTATATACTAATAGATTGGAAAACGGTTTTAAAAACGAGCTTTGTATTAAAAATAGTGTTGAAATCGTTTTTGTGAAAGAGTTTTTTTAGTATTTACTACTAGTATAAAAACCTTTGTATTTTAAAGTGACAAATCACAGAAATGATTGTAAAAACAATCTATCATCAAAATCCACATTCGACAATGTGAATTAAAACCATAAAAATCGATATCAAATCCATCAAATGGATATTTCCAAAAATCCAGAAAAGAAGCCATCAAAGTCGATAATAAATGACAACAACTAATCGGATCAACAAAAATCGATAAAAATTGGAAATCCACTCGAAAATAGGTGAAATGGTCTAAAGGCAACAGGACCAGACGTCTGACCTGGGGCTCTGCCTATTTTTATTTTATTTCTCCCTTTTTTATATCAAAAGCCCTACTAGACGTCTGGTATGGTCTAACCAGACGTCTGGTCGAGGGTTTGGTCCTTTTTTTTCTTCTGCCAAATATATATATATATTTTCTCCAGGGACCATAACCAGACGTCTGGACTAGCCCAACCAGACGTCTGGTTACCTGTATTGGGCAACAGTTTGCCTAGTCCAATGATGGCCAAATCGATTTGGAAGCGATTGGACGAGCAACGAAGACTAGGGATTTATGCCAAGCGATAACCCAGCCTTATAGGCTCTTCGATACACCCTAAATATCATGTCTAAACATCCAAAATAGGATTTTTATTTTTTTTAGATTTTGACTTCAAAACACCAAAATTGGAAAATTCACCAAATCAATTCAAATCAAAGCAAATGAATATGAAATTGATGTTAGGAATTCATACCTAACAATAATGAAAGCTATAGACGTAGATGTGAGTTCAAAAACTCACCTTTAAAACTCAAAAACAACGAACGAGAAGCTCTAAAACAAAGGAAGATGAATTCCTCTTCAACTACTCCTCTGAGATCTTCAATCTATCATCACATACAAAGATTTCCTAGATTACTTTATAGGAATTTCTGAAAATTGAAGAGAGATTGAGATGGAGAAGATGAAGAGGATGCTCACCTAAGCTTCTCTTTGGTTTTAGAACTAGAACTTGAATTTCCGAAGAAAACTAGGGCTTAGGAATTTTAATTTCCCATCTTTTCCCCCATTCTTTCCTTTAGCTTGAGTGTTAGGAAATGTTATGAATGAATGAAGAGGAGTGGAGTGGGAGTTATTAGGTAGAGGAGTTGGGGTTACCATGTTAGGTTAGTGGGCTGAAACCCAAACCCAAAGCCCCAAATGAAAATATCAAAATTCTAATCAACTCCAAACATATCGATGTTTATACTCAAAAAGGTCGTAAACGCCGTTTTGGACTCAATGGAAGTGGTCTCGAGTTCGGATTCGACCGTTTACAAAAAGTCACATTTCGGACTTCAAATTCAACTAACGATGCTATATTTAAATTCAACATTTAAGTATACAATCGTAAAATATGCAGGTTGTTACAACTGCCTTGTTCAATCTGTGGCATTTGTTGTTTTAGTTGTGGCAACTTGCTATTTTAATTTGTGGCACTTACTTTTGCATTGTGATTTCTTATTACACTTTCAATTGCGAATCTTGTTCCAATTCAGTTCTTGTATGTGCTTGTATATACTTATATGTGCTTGTATATACTTGTAAATGTGTGATTGCATATACTTGTATGTGCTTGTATATACTTGTATGTGCTTGTATATATCTGTATGTGCTTGTATAAACTTGTATGTGTGATTGTATATACTTGTATGTGCTTGTATATACTTGTATGTGCTCCTATGTATATGTGTGTAATTGGAATTGTTTTTCCTGAACCATTGCTGTTACTTTTGCTTTAGTCCATGTGCACTGAATTTTGGCTTGTATGTTTTGGTTTAATTCATGCTTGCTGTTGCATTAGTGCTTCTTGGAGTTTGAAGTTGCCACCATGTCTATGTATACATGTATATACATACATATGTATGTATGTGTGAATGTTTGTGGCACTTGTAGTTTGTGACACTGCCTTGTTTTAATTTGTTTGTTTAATTTGTTTGTGAACCATTTTGAGCTGAACTGGTTTTCATTGAGCTGAACCATTTTGAATTACTTGAACCATTTTGAGATGAACCATTTATTGAATTGCTTTTGAGCTGGTTTGAGCCTGAAACTGAATGTTGGTGGTAATTTACTGCCTGAAACGGTATGCTATCTTGGTTCATATCCATGTATATACATGCATACATATGTATGTATGTATGTATGTATGTATGTATGTATGTATGTATGTATGTATGTATGTATGTGTGACTATGTAATGCTTCCTTGGCTGAACTTCATTTTGTTTTTCATGTGAATGTGCCTTGAGTCTATTTTTGGTTATGCTCATGTTTGGTTTATTATCCGTGAGATTTAATCGGTGCCCGGCCTTGTGATGTTCACAGTGATACATTGTGCATATCATAAGTTGTTCATGCACATATATATTTTTCCCTGTCTAAAACATGAAGAGAAAACAAACCTATATACTGAGGCAATATTAATATTCAATTCAATTTTACTTTTGCAATTTAGGTTTGTTTCCTTTTTCATTTTTCCGTGTTGTTTATTTTACAGGTATAGGAGATGGCGGGGCACAAGCTGGAGCAAGAGCAAATCAAGATCAACATCAAAAACAAACTTGAGTGAGTGTGAGTAAAAAAATGTTATGTATAAGAGTGTAGAGAAATGTTGTGTATATAAGAGTGGTAGTGAAAGTTGTATTGTATTCGAATTTGATATGAGACAAAATATTTGTTTATATAAAATTGCGATTCATTTATTTCATCTTGCAAATATAATATAAGTGTAATCGGTAGGCATATCAATCAATATATATATGTTGTATAATAGAAAATTCTAGAAATGATACCGTAACATTAGACAACATATGGCCTTTTCTGGTTGTGTTAGTGCATATCAGACGACGGGGCATATCTGTAGTCTGATGTGAAATGAGATGGCACAGGATTTAATGACGGATGGATATGAAATTAGACAACGGAGCATATCTGTTGTATAATGCGTTTTTTTTTATAGTGAATCTTAGAAATCTACCTCATGATTGTATTCTTGACTATGGTAACGCTAGGAGGATCGTGTCTACCTTGATTGAATGTTCCCATTATTGATAAATTCCAATTCAATGTCGGTATGGCTCCTCTCGAGACTTTATTTAGCAGTCCCTATCAATCATTCTCTTGGTGATTTGAGTAGGGGAAAGAAATTTACCTTAAGTCCCGATTCAGTTTGTGAATCTTTTAGAAAGATTTTGGAATTTTTGTTAGAAACTGAATTTTTATTCATGTTTCTTCCCTGATTGGATGACTGGTATTTCAGTCAATTTGGGATAATAGCTCTTTGATATATGGGACCAGAGCCAACCATAGAGTGTAGTGGCCTTGTTCCTACCGAGTTCCTTAACTGTCCTATTTTCTGGCTTTCGCGGCGTCCTTCATGTGTTTCAGTCTTAGAAACACTTTAGGAATTCTGATTCTATTCTTGAGCAAATAATCCTTGTTGCACTTGAGATCTTAAAAAAATCTAGCTTATGATCAGAGCTCAATTCGTTTTGTTGCCCCGGAGGTGGGATGACTTCAAGGTATAATCGTTTCGCTTATCTAAGTCCAATGACCCGATGAGCCTAAGGACTATTCTTGTGGAACTAGAGAGTTCATCGAGCGAACGCATCCAGTGTAATTTCCTGAGTTCATTTGTGATGAGTCTCTTGTTTTGAGTTATCTTTGTTCATAGTTCAACTTCCTTTGAGAAGATACGTCCTTTGTAATCTGTTAGACTTTTCCCTTAAGGAAATTGGGGGGACGAAATTTTTGTAAGAGGAGAAGTCTGTAACAACCCTAGTCAAGATTTCCTGGAATTAAAACTAAAATATGATTTAAAATTATCTTTATTAATTTTAAGATGAAATTGGAAAATTTTATTAGTTATAATTTCCAAATTAAATGGCTTTCTAGATGGAAATAAAAAAAATTGGGAAAATTTATTAAATATTCAAATTGTATCATTTTACTTCTTATATTTGATAATATAAGAATAATCTTGGGAAAGATAAGAGTTTAGTAAAATATATGGAAATAATTTTGTAAATTTAAAATGTGAATCCAAGGTTTATTCATATATTTATTATAAATGGAGATTTATGATAAATATTTTTCCATTTCAGATTATTACAATAAATATTGTAAAATTAATTAAAGTTATAATATTAAGATTTGTTGTTAAGATGGGATTTTTGCAATTTATAAATCATTTTTGGTTAAAAAATATAAGAACAACTTTTATATTAAAAGTTGTGTTAAGTTTATAAAATATTTTAATGCTAATGAAATGGAAACCTTGAAATGATGATTGTTTCAGAAAAATTGAAAGAAACCCATTTATAATTTTGTAAAACCTTGTTTAAGTATAAATTTGGTGTTTTATAATGGAAATAATAAGTGAATAATAATACATTTTCTTATTGGGTTATAAGATAACCATTAGGCCCATGTAGAGGGTGAATAATAATCCAAAGAACCTTGTTTTCCATTATCACTTTTTCATTTCAGCCAAGGTCATATTCGAAAATAAACTAACCTTATTTGCAAACCCTAGAAACTATATTAAATCCCTAAATCAAGCTTAAATCAAAGGGCTTTGGATTATTAATAGAAGATGTAAAGCTAAGGTAATCTATACCATCATATCTTACATCTATTGGGTCTTTAATCTCAGCTTTGATCATGATTGGAATTCATGCTTCTGCAATTGTTCAAAATCAAACCTAGGTTGTAGCTGAAAGTTTTTAGCTAACTGGAATCCGGGTTCTAATCATCCATTCAAGTTCAATTTGATGAGTTAATCTCACACTTCTAGCCTATAGATGAATGCTTATCGTCGTTGTTGTTATTGTTATGGATGAATTTGGTATTGAATTGTTCTCAATTTTGTGTTGATTTTCTTGTCATATGAAACTTGATTTTTTGTTTCATGAAAACCCACTTCATATGGTCATGAAATGCATTCTATTGTAGTTTTTTTTATGCTCACATGTTAGCCAATTCCGTATATTGGAGGTCAAGGCGAAAATCAGCGAAGAAACCACCACCAACGAGCGATCGGAGCACCACAAGAGATGCCTAAGGCTCATCCCATGCATGCTAATTGGTGGATTAGTCATGACCTGGGATGAGACCCAGATCACTCCATTTTGGGCTTCGTTTGTTCCCATTTTCTCCTCTGTTTTCCTGTGAGATCGCTTGAACCTATTTCCTTTATTTTGGTGTTGTTTTCTATGCCGATTTCAATGCTACTTACAGATTTTAATTTATGAATTTGTGAATTCATCTTGGAGTTTATTATACATTAGAGTTGCTCTATGGATCCATGACACTACACAATTTTCATCATACGTTTTCAACTAGAGCTTCCAAAAGAATGATTTTCAATCCAAACCGTATTCTCAAATCATTTTAAGTATAAATATATTTTCAATAAAAGGTATTTGGAATAGTTATGTATATAAAATATATTTATTAATATAATGGCTTTAAAGTTGATTTGGAACAGTGGATTAAATGGTACTTATATATATATATATATATATATAAGCAAAGGCTTTCCAACATATATATATATACACACACATTCATGTATTCTAGTTTATACAACAACATTTTCAAGAAGGATTTCAAAGTAAGTTATTTTATAAAATTGCACGACAACGATCGAATGAGGAATCGATTTAAATGGATTAATAAAATGAGTGGTATGAGACACTCATGTTTATTTTTCAGATTAATTAAATCCCGAACTTGTTCAATTGAGCCATTTATACACACGAGTGTAGTTTACTAATCTGTAGTAAACGTTTGAATAAACCCGTGTGGTATGGGACACACGGTTGTTATTTTACTATTCAGAGGTATATAACACTTATCGATGAGTTTATAACTCGCCTGTGGAGTTTATAGGACTTGTTCCTATCTTAATGTTTATAGGTCTCATACCTATCTTGATGTTTATAAGGCTTGTTCCTATCTTGATGTTTATAGGTCTCGTACCTATGTTGATGTTTATAGGACTTGTTACTATCTTTATGTTTATAAGACTTGCTCATATCTTGATGTTCATAGGTCTCACACCTACCTTGATGTTTATAGGACTTGTTCCTATCTTGATGTTTATAGGTCTCGTAAGTCATACCTATCTTGATGTTTATAGACTTATATACCTACCTTGAAGTAACATGAATGCAGGTGAATTTATTTCACCAATCTTGGAGTTTGGCGCGTTCCCCCTTTTTGAGAGATTTCTGGATTTGATGTTGTTTGAATTATCACCAAAACATTTTGGGGATTTTTGCTTTTAATAAGCTATCTTGAGTTTTAATATTTGGTGATTTGAAGTTATTGATGCATGTTTGATATTTATCGATATATGACAATATTTGAGATCTTGTTCGCTTTATCATATATTGTTCTGGATTATTGTAATAGCCACCGTAGTTTTGTTTTAAGCCTGGATTGCATATGTTGATTCCACTTGAGATAGAAATATATATATAGCATATAAATCGACGCATCAATGTTCGCTTAAAGAAAATTTTACGGATGGTCACTCATAACCAGCCCTATTCTCTACACTAGCAGACAGTATTGCTCAGTAATACCCTTTATTGGTGTGGGTCTCGGGGTGGTGCGTCATAGAAAAATCCAATTTAAAAAAAAAAGTAGAACATAATTTAGAGGTTGTGGAAAAGTTTGGATGATTTGGGTGTCATTTGTGATATATTAACAATTTCTAACTTTTAAAGACTCGGTAACCGACAAACACATACTTGATTATTTTGGTCTTCTAGTTGTCTCCAGGTATTACTATGAGGTGTGTGACTTTTTATCACAACCTTGAGTCTTCTAAAGTGCAATCTTCGGTATGTCTAATAGCTTTACATAAATATTCTCTATATAAATAGCTTTGTTTGAGCATGTATTGTTCGTCTTTTTATCTCCTCTTATGTGAAAGCGTTGCTTTGCCTAAAACAACCTGATAAAATCATTAGTAGCATTGTCATATAGTTATTGTCATCAAAAAACCATATGTAACAACCCATAATTTTGTAAATATTTTAATTTAAAACTTTGATTTTTTTTTTAAATCATTAAAAATGAATTCTTAGAATTTTCCCTTGAAATTTTGGAGTTTGTTTGTAATTTATTTTCCAGATACAATGAAATGAACATTTTCTGAAAATTTTTATATTTTGGTCAGCTTTTGTCAAATTTTGAATTTCAGTTTAAAATTTTAAATTTGAATTTTTAATCTTTTTCTTTGGAGCAGAATATAATGCTAATATCCGTTCTGCTTTTTGTTTCGTTAAATTCTGATTTATACTTTTAAAATTGGATAAATTACAGCGTTTTACACGTAATAAATTTCTATATTCTTATTTTATATATTTTCCTATATACATCTCTTTGTTTATTTCACTATTTATTTGTCTAGACTTTTATTGTATTTATTGGAATTTATTTGTTTATATCTTTTTATAAATGGCTGGAGAAAATCAAGGGGACACACGTTACATTGTTTAAATTTTTGCCTTTTTATTTACCTAGCCTCTTTATTATTTTCCTAGCATTCATTCCTCTTTTAGACATTCAAAACTTTTCTTGCCATCCACTCCACTTCAAAATTCACGCACAAAAAAATATTATTTCCCATCTCTCATTTGCATTTTCATTTAAGAATAAAATATATGTAAGTTTCTTTCTCTTTAATTCTTGCCTTTTCCGTTTCCTAGCATTTACTCCTCCTTAACCGTTTCTTTTTATTTCCTTCTAGCCATGAGAAACCTTCATTATTCACGTGCAAACATTTCCCATTTCCTAACAAATAAAAAGAATTAAATACATCAAGTTATTTGTTGCCTTTTTATTTTCCAAACCATTCAAACTCTTGCCTTTAATTGCCTAGCCTCTTTATTTCTTACCATAGCCGCCTCTTACTTTTGCAAATCACGTACAAAAACATCTCATCCCATCTCAATTCTCATTTGCTTCCTGAAGAGAAAAAAATACAGTAAGTTTTCATGGCCTCCACCTTCTTCCTCTTTTTCTATTTTTATTTTCCCTTTGTTTCTTCATCAAGTATGCTCGGCCTCCACCTTTGTGCCGACCACCATCTCCTCTCCACCTCCACATATGAGCGGCCATCACCTCCTCCGCCATCTCCTCCTAGCCGAGCCATGGATTGGTGATGGTCTAGCCTATTGTGACCATGGTCGAGCCCACTTGTTGATGAAAGCAAAGTTAGGTCATTTTGGTTTCACACCTTTACATGGTTTTAATTTCTATTCTTTTATATTGAATCGATACTTATATTTGTTTGTGTATTTGTCTATGTACATGATTGGATCTTGACTCTTCATCCACTCAAAAAAATATAATCGTGCCTTGTCGTGCTTTTCGGAGTTTGTTGTGTATCTCTAGTTTGTCAATTCTAGCTTTAAAAGGTGAGTTATTCACTCTAGACATTCATACTTATATAATTCTGAAACAATGACATGTGAATTGTAGAAATTGTTATGTTATGTTAATATGTTCATATATGCATGTGATATGATTATATGAGGTTAAATTCTGCTTATATATTTGTTACATCACCTGATATGATATACTGTTATTTTATTTGCTGTTTCTCACACTGCAAGTTCCCTATCACTATGGGTTGAAATGATACATATCCGAACGGACATTAGAATAAGGAAAAATCATTATGAGCTGAAATGATAGGCTCGAGTGATTTTTATTGTATTTGATTTACTTGGGATTGCGGGTTTGAAATGATAGAACCCGGATTTTTCTTTTTAAATTACGGATTGAAATGACACATATCTGTATCGCTTGACCTAGGTTAGAAAATATTATACAGGCCCATGGTTATATTTTTAAATAATATTTTCCTAAAAAAAATTATTAAGTATTTTGAATTTTTAAATATATGAGATTTGAGCTACAAGATTTGATTTAATGATTTAAATATAAGAAGATGTTGGTTTTCTATAAGTTAAGATTTTATAAGTCTATAAGTAGCTTTAATTGAAATTATAAATATGTGTTGGTTTTAAATAGAATTTAAAGACATTTATTGATGATAAATAACTTAATAATATAATTGGACTTAATATGGAATTTTAAATCTAACTTAGTAATGGTAATGAATTTTATTTTATGTAATGGACATGTCTTGTATAATAAAGTTATAATGATTCTCTATAAGTTAAAATGTATAAGTAAATAGTTAAAATGTATTTAAATTATGATGACTTGAAAATTGAAAGTTTGGTTTCAAATGGAAATTTGAAGTTTGACTTGTTAATCTTATTTATGAAATGGGTATTTTAAAAATGAAGTGTTAAGTTATTTGTTAAATCAAAAAGTTAAGTAAAATAGTGTAAATTTGACTTAATAAATGAGTTATAGTTAATTGGATATTTTATTCATAAAAATTTATTTTATTGAATCGTAAGATAAATGATATCCAAATGCATATTTTCTGAAGCATGAGATATGATTTTATAAGTTAAAATGGTTAAAATTGAAGTTTTAATGTTTCTGAAAAGTTATAATAAAATATGGAATTTTATTGGTAGTATTTCCAAAATGCTGTGGTTTTAGATGTCAATTTGCTAAGTGCTGTCGTTTCTGAAATTTAACTAAGTTCTGAAATAACTAAACAGCTACTGCAGCACTTTGTAAGTGCTGTTGTTGCTGGAAGTAAAATGTTTTGCAATACCAGTGAGCTACTACAGCACTTTGTAAGTGTTGTTGCTACTGAAAGTAAACTGTTTTGAAATAATAACTAAATATCTACTGTAGCACTTGGTAAGTGCTGCTGTTTCTTAAACTGAACTGTTTTGAAAGACTAATACCTACTGTAGCACTTTGTAAGTGCTGTTGTTTCTGAATTTGACAATGTTTTTGAAATGTTAATATATTTACCGTAACACTTTATAAGTGCTGTTGTGGCCGAAATTTCAATGAACTTTGGAAATGAATATTATTTTGGAAGATTTTGACATTGAATTTAAATGGTTTAAATGAATACGTTTTGAGGTGAAATATAAACCATTTTTGAAATTTATAAGTTAATACAATGTTTTCGAAATTGGTATAATTGAACGAATGAACTTAAAAATGCTATTACTTTGGTAATGAATATTATTTTAAGGGTGTTATGATTTTTCTAAATATTATGATTTCCAAATGATAACATTTTAAATTGATATGGTTTCAAAGTATTATGGTTTCAAAGCGTTTGGTTTCAAAGGTGTTATAACTTTGAAAGTACTATGACTTTTGGAAATGAATTTATTTGAAATAGTATTTAATTAAGAATTGTTTGAATATATTGATTTGCAATTTAAGATTTAAGAATATGGCTTTATAAAGTGGTTTTGGTTTAAATAAATTGAAAGAAATATCCAGTGATTGGAAATTTGGGTTTGTTCAAATGATATTTTGGTTTTGGAATATAAACTAGTTTTAAATATGATATTTTGGTTTTGAAGTATAAACTAGTTTTGAAAATGATATGATATTTTGTTTTGAGTATAAATTATTTCGAAATAAATATCCATGGGTTATATTAAAGATTGGTTGGCAAAGAGACCGGGATCAGATATGGGCATACTCTCTGTCGATACCGAAAATCACTTTGACAACCGTGTACGCTGTGGAGATTCCAGAATGAAGTAGGATGGTGGCGACGATCCTATTGAGGTATGAATGTGGACCCGACTGCCGTGAGTTGGCTTAAGGTGGCTAAAACAGGAGCGATCTCGGTCCAATGAGGTAGCACCTCTGATCGGACACATTTCTTCGATACCATTCTATTACTTTGTGATTTATTTGGTGGCCACCCTTCGATTTTTAATTTGGGAGTGTGTTCCGAGGTGGGCGGTAGTGGCTGCTATGTGTTTCCACCAGCCCGTGTGCGTAATTGGTATATCTACCCTGGCATTGCCTCGTTGTGCCGTGTCACCTACCCTAGCGCGCCTTGTACGAGTTTGATTTGTGTCATACCTATGGAGTATCTTCTCGTAGCCTCCCGATCTGGAGGTACGCAGGTACTGTATAGACTATTGGCACTATTATATGTTAAGGGGAATATTGGGTCACTCCTTAATGCTATTTTAAAGTAAGTTTATTTTACTATTAGACATTATTATAATAGTGAATATTACTACATAGTGAATAGTTTAACGGATCCTTAGAGGATGGGCGGTCCCAAGCATCCTTTAAGTTACTTGTACCTTTATATTACAGTTCACTTGAGTTGGTTTACATTGTACAAGTATGTATGTCCCGACTCGAGTGTTTTGTGTTTTGCTTTACGCTCGGGTCAGACTGAGTGATATAGTATTCGAGACTCACCTTTGGAGTTGGAACTTTCTTGGAGATCCAGCTATCTATTTCGCTTTCGGTTATTCAGTTGATTCCAGTGATGTATTCAGATCTTGTATTTGACTATTGTATTGAGACATCTTTGTATTCGTGATTTCTATTGTATCTTGTTGAACTCTGTTATTATATATATAGTAGCTTCATGAACTACTATTTCTTGCTTCCGCTGCATTGTTATATTACTCTGTGTCTGTGATCTGTGATTTATTTACTGTATATTCTGAGTTTTGCCAAATTTTGTTTACAATCTATTGTTTTGAATTATTCAAGTCCGACATGTGTGGATTTATTGTCGATTTGAATGGTCCAAAATAGTGGGTCGTTACACCATAATTGAAACAACTCGCCACCTATAACGTCTTGATCCATGTCTAAAAGTGGCACTGGCAACGTAGATGCCATTGATGATTGATAATTTAAGGTAAATTATAAAATAGATCATAGAGCTATCTACAAAAATATCAACACTTTTTGAAACTCACGGTGGAAAGAAAAACATAATATTAAAAAAAATCATAATTCGAGATAAATAAAAGTTCCACTCCGTAAGAACTCCGAATCATTATCTTGAAGTTTATCTTAACTATAACTAACAGTCTCTAGTTATAAAACGTCTCTAAATTTTGAAAATAAATAAACGGTCTAAATATTTGGTAAAATTCAAATAAGCAGTAGATAGCAATAAGTAAACGAGTGTCTTTATCGTACCATTACATCTCCAAAATCACCATTAGTCCTCTCTACCTGCTTATTAGAGTAAAAAAAAGAAGAAAGTAACTGAGGTGGTCAGACACACGCATGGTGAGTGATAAGTATCATATAAGTGTATAGCATTAATAAGCCAGTAAAACAAAACTGATGCCTAAAAACCATACCTTAACTTATGTCACCTGCACCCAACAATCAACTAAACACACTACGATATTATAGTGACATCAAATGGTAAGGTACCACGATAATCTATCCTAAATCTAATCATATGCATAATACCGAGCTCAAGGTCTCAACTCGTATGCTGAAACAATAGCGACGCTGTCGAGATCAAAGCTCCAACTTGTTGTCCACAATACTGAGCTCAAAATACCAACTCGTGTGTCGCCAACTGTGATACTATTTGGCTTAAAGTCCCACTCGTCGTCGCCCAACTTATGTACATTATTAAGCTCAAAGTCCCAACTCGTGTACCGCCTACTACGACATGGGCTCGAAGTCCCAACTCACCGTCGCTAGATTTCATTGGCACCACCAAAGTGCACCTGACACCCACCATATGCCATACTATAGAGCTCAAAATCTCAACTCATTTGGCCTGTACATGACACTATCTCAAAAATCGCACATGACTATTGAGGTCAACCCCATGTTAGACATTTGCCTAACGGTCTGCGACACTATTGGGATCAAGCACAAAACCTATTATCGCCCCTCCATTTACGAAGTTACTAGACCAAGACCCAACCTGTAAGCAAAAAACCGTATAACAAACCTAACACGATAAAGAATTTTTCTAATCATCTCAATACACAGCAAACAACATACCAACACGTTCCTCGTCTAATCACGATTCTGGTAGAGTGAACCATGTGTGAAAAGGAGTTTGTATGCGAGAGTTATAAGCATTTGGAGATAAGGTATTTATTTTAATAATTTAATTATTATATTTATTTTATGATTTTTGATTTTTTCCTTTCCCATGTTGTTGCAGTAAAACAAAGCCCTCAACACCTCCCTCTCAAACCTAGCCGCTACAAACATTCCATCGTTGTCGCACCAGGGGAGTTAATTCTCTGATCCGACTGTGCCCCCAGCCTGCACCCCAAGATCACCAAATACCATTAATATCGCCTTCAACCTCCCCCAGTTGGTCCCCTACTGTTGATCTTTTTCGGCAATTTATGGTGATCTCCGTCCACCTAGAATCAATTGGCCCTCATCATGGTGTTCCTCTTGATCCCCTCTTTACGTCCATTTCTTCCAATCATCCTATTGTCGTCGTTTCACCATTGGATCAAACGGACAGTTAACATTTGCCGAACTTACGATGTGTTTTCTAGTCAATCTATATGCTCAATCGATAAACGTACACCACAATGGATTTGTGTGGTCGAGAACTACAATTTTGTTGTACTATGTTGAAGTTTGGACATTTTTATATCTCATACTTTTTTATAGAGAGGATAACTTAGACTAATTACATATTATAAATTCACTTTTTTAATCATCTAGCTATGGCATACTACTTCCCAATCATGTATATAAAGAAAAAACCACTTTTTTAAAATTTTGATTATATTATTTATTTATAATGTGATTTACGATCATAAGAGATGAATTACTATGTCTTATCAATGTATACCAAAAAAGGATAAGTCTCGCCCACCGATTCGTCACTTTCTTTCTTTGACCTGATTAGAATCCTCCTTCTTCCTTGCTAGCTTGATTTTTTCTCTCTCGATTTGCTTTGATTTTCTTTAAAGTAGCTTGCTTTTTAATGTTCTATTATTGCTTTTTGATTTGATGTGGTGTTAGTTTGATTTTGTTTTTAGGGATTAGATAAAGAAGATGGCGGAGATTAATGGTATGATGTTTAGGCTAAAGAGAATTAGAAAATAGAGTTTACATTTTTATTTATAGTTTGGAATTAACACGTGTTTAGCCTAAAATCTCGAAATTAATATATTTCAAAAGTGTCATTAGCTTTGACTTCTTCAAATTTCTAGCTTGTTAATCCAATTTCTACATGTTATATATGTTTTCTGACTGTAAGTGGCATTCCAGACACAATGAAATAGGTCTCGAGGCCTAATTCTAGCTCTTGTAAAAATTTACTATTTTGCCATTTTTGTAAAATTATAATTTTGCCCTTTTTAATTTAATTTTTTAATTTCGTAAAATTACGAGGTGCTACATTCTCCCTCCTTAAAAGAATTTCATCCCCGAAATTCCAAGAGATTGAAAATGCAACTCGTAAACATCCAAATACACACACACAATTATACCTCCGTAGCATACATCCATATCAACCATGCACATATACAATATAAGGAAAATACACACATCCACAGGGAAATATAATAAGTATAAAGTCACCAATAATGTGCAAACATCACACATAAGCAGAGTATACATGATGGATACGATATGATGGCGATAATGAACAAAATGCAAGTAACTCGGATCCTCCTATATGCATGTGATCGTCATGACAACAATATATGTATGCAAATCCAAGCGTAAACATAAATTTCTAAATGTATGAACTCAAAATAGTAAGCAATCGTAAGCACATATACCATATGTACCATCACACCATCACATACCAGGCAACAATACGCATACACACACAAAACTAGTGTAGATCCAACCAAACATATCAATCAATCATTGCAAAAAATTTAGTAACCATTCTGATCTAAATAAATTAAGCTAAAATATTCTACTAACAAAGGAAACATACCGGAAGAGAGTACGGGATGGGAAGCTCAGATTTTCTCCTGGGGCTCCCAAGTACTATCAACTGGGTCATTTCCCCATTGAACTTGGACTAACATTGGCATCTTATCCTAAGCCGCTTTACACTATGTTCCAAAATACTAATAGGCCCGTGGGGTTCCACGATTCCAACTTTATCACCACCTCCTCTAGCTGACTAGGCTCTACTAACATTGTTGAATCATGAATACATTTTCGTAAAATGTAGTACATGGAACATATTATGAATATTCACCAACTTTTTAGGAAGGTCTACTCTATATGCTAACTTATGTACTCTCTTCAAAATCGAAAAAGGCCCAACGAATGTGGTGCTAACTTTCCTGTACTACCACAACATATAACATATCTTAATGAAAAAAATTCACAAATACCATATCGCCTACTACAAACTCCAAATCTGTCTCTCTCTTATCCGCACATGATTTTTTCCTATCCTATGACATTTATTCTTTTACAAATCAGTTCTACTTTTTTCGAAGTATCTCTAATTATGTCCGGTCCAAGTATAACCCTATCTGTTTCCTCCCACCAACACGAAGGAGACTTAAACGGCCTCTCATATAAAGCCTCAAATGGTGTCATGCCTATACTAGCTTGATAGTTATTGTTATAGGTGAAATCCACTAGTGGTAAATGATCTTCTCAAGCTCCATCAAAATCGTGTATGCAAGCTCTCAAAAAACCCTCTAATACCCTTAACCCTCTCAATCTATATGTCTATTTGTGGATGATAAGCAGTGCTCAGATTCAACTCTGTACCCAATGCATGTTGAAAACTTTTCTAAAATTCACTCGTAAAAAGTGGGTATTGGTCACTAAATATGCTAGAAGGTATCCTATACAAGTGAATAATCTCCTTAGCATATAGTGTGGTCAACGACGCCCCCGTCCTCATACTCTTCGCTGGAATGAAATGAGCACATTAGATCAGCGGTCCACCACAACCAAAATACTCTAATTCCCCCTTCCACTCCTAGGGATCCCATCGATAGAATCCATAGAAATGTGCTCCCACTTCCATTGTGGAATATCCAATGGGAGCAATGATCCGCTATGCTTCTTTTGCTCTACCTCCACCCTTTGACACGTTAAGCACTTAGCAACATATTCCCTCACTTGTCTCTTCATTTGCAGCCAACAGAAATCCCTTTTTATATCGTGGTGCATATTATCACCACACAAATGAATGGTTATCCTAGAACGGCGACATTCACTAAGTACCTCATCTATCACTTCACCAACTACTAGCACACATAACCTTCCATCCCACCTAAGCCTACATTTATCGTTGATGAAAGAATGGTCCAAATGAGTAGATTGCTCACCACTCTCCAACTGCTAAAAGATACTAACCAACTCGCTTCTTCCTTTTGCCTGGATCCAATACGGTCAATAAATGCTAGCCTAACTTCTGCCAATAAATTCAGCAACCACTTCGCTGAAGTTCGAAAATCAAAACTCGCAATATACTCCAACTGCTTCCACTCTGTAGAAATCGAGCCCAACATAGCATGCCTCCTTCTTAAGTCATTTGCCACTACATTTTTTATCCCAACGTATAAGAAATATCAAAATCATACGAGGCTAGAAAATCGTTCAACTTTGCTGCCACATATTTAAGTCTTTCTGAGTGAATAAATATTTGAGGGACTTGTGATCCGTAAATAATTCGAACTTTTCACCCGACAAATAATGTCTCCATGACTTCAACATAAAAACAATAGTCGCTAACTCAAGATCAAGCATCTGATAGTTCCACTCGTAGACCTTCAACTGTCTAGTAACATATGCCGCAACTCTTCCTTCTTGCATAACAAAAGCTCCTAGCCCCATGCCATAAGGTATGATATAGACAGTAAAAGGCTTCATACCATCGGGAATAATCAAGATAGGAGCACTCGTCAACAACTCCTTCATGAATATAAACACATGTCCACACTTCGCGTCCCAAGAGACAACAAGACTTTCTTAGTAAGGTGTGTTAAGGATGCAGAAACCTTTGCAATGTCCCTAATGGACTTTCAATGAAAATCCACCAACCTAAGAAACCTCCTAGCTTTAATGACATTTTTAGAACTTTCCAGTATTTTACCATGGCCACTTTGCTTGGATCGACTGCAAATCCATGCTCTAACACAACATGTCCAATTAAACGTACCTCCATTCTTCAAAAATGGCACTTGGAGAATTTTTCCTTTAATTGTTTCTTTCTCAAGGTATCAAGCACCTCTTCGAAATGTACATTTTGTGTTCCTCTTGGTCTTGGAATAAACAAGGATGTAATCCACAAACACTACTACAAATCGGTTCAACTACTTCCGAAAAACATGGCTTGTAAGATCCATGAAATAGGCTGGAGCATTGGTTAGTCCAAAAGGTATAACCAACCACTCATACGAACACTTCGATATGCGAAAAGTAGTTTTTGGTATACTTTCCCTTGCCGCCCTCTATTGATGAACGCTTATGGTCCAATCGTGAAAATACTCTCGCTCCAACTAACTGATCAAACAAATCATCGATGCATGGTAATGGATATTTCTTCCTCCTTGTCAACTTATTCAACTCACGATAATCGACATGTAATTATAACGATACATCTGTCATAGTGGCGAACCAACTAATGCTCCCCACTTCGACGTGCTCCATTGTATAAATCCATTCTATAAGTGCGCGGAAACTTGGGTGTCCAACTCTTTCCTTTCTCTAGGTACATTCACCTAATGGGCAATATAACTGGCTTCCTCCTTCAACCAAATTAATATGAAATTCTACTTCCCATCAGGGAGGAAGACTCATAATCTCCACAGATACATATAGGAATATCTGTACAATGGGAATGGATGCTAGCTCATCTTGGGATATATCTAACAAATATAAGTAACTCAACATCATTGATCCATTAGGCTCACAGTAAAATCTAGGTTACACCTTGTGTGACTCATCATATGAATCAGCCTTTTATCATAATCTAGTACTGCCTCATAGCGCAACATCAAGTCTATCCTCAGTATTAATCCATACCCAAAAAACCAAAGCAAAAGCATTACATATGAATTCCATACCATAAATTAATAATTTAAACTTTTGACAAAAGCATAGATAAGTAGGATAATCTCCTTACGGGGTTCGACACCACCATGTGATTGGCCACAATGCGAGTTTCTAATTCTAACCTATCAACCATACTTTTAGAAATAAAAGAATGTGATGCTCCAGTTTCAAATAAAGTGTGAATAGGAAAGTCAGAGATAAGTAACACACCTTCCATAGTGGACGTAGAAGATATGTTTCCATTTCCTTCGGTTGGTGGTGCACTAGCACTAGGAACTTCTTCTAGTGCATAGGCCTTCATAATTTGACCGGTTATAGCACCCGATCCCCCTCTTCCCAAAGAAGGGCACGTCTTCTTCACATGTCCAAACCAATTGCAACTGTAACACTTCACCTTAGTTAAATTTGTTTTGCACTCCTTAGCTATGTGACCCTCCTTTAAGAATATCTGCAAGTGATAACCAGCTTCTTTCTTTTTCCATGTCCATTATTTCCACCTCTATTCTTATGCTTTCCTATTGAATGTGCTTGCTCAATCTCCTTCTTGGGCTCCTCCTTGATCTCCTCTTTCGTGATGGTGTTGACCAACGCCATTTCCACCAATTTCTCTTAAGTGGCACCTATCAAAATATGACTCGGTGCTAGATCCTTTAGTGGTTGGTTCAAGCCATTTGCAGACCTCTTGGCCTCCTTCGCTGGTGTATTGATTAGCTCCATTCCATATTCTATAAGCTCATTAAATTGATTCACATACTCTATCACAGTCATGCTACCATCTTATAGATGGCGAACTTCGCAATCTAAACTCCCTTCTCTACCTCCAAGATAAACTTGGCCTCAAACCTTTGCTTAAAATTTCCCTAAGTGATGTCCTCCTCATTTGTCTCAGCCACTATCATCTTTCATCAGTTTAAGGCCTCTCCTTGTAGGTGCCCTGTAGCAAGCTATCACTTTGTGGCATCCCCAAGGCCCAAAACTCCAAAGATACGCTCACACGTGTGAAGCCACGCCCTCATATCCGCATAAGACTCGGTTCCCACAAAGGGCTTTCTACCCATACTCGTAAAATCTTTGCCAAACTTTAGGAAGCTAGCAGAGGGTGGGTGATTAGGAACCATTGCGGGTGTATGTGATACAAATGTAGTGTGGTTGGCTTAGGATTGGTCGATTGCTTGCAAAAACCTATAGAACCATCTGGGTATGTTCACGCTGGGTACCTTTAGCAACACATATTCAGAGCCCTCTCCAGTCTGGTTACTCATCTCTACTATATGTAGAAAGGATTATTAACAGCTTCCTATAAAGATAGTGAATTAGACAGGTTAAATGTTGTGTGTGCTTCTATGTTATTTTTATATATTACATACATACATACATACACATATATATATATCCATAAAAATACAAGTACGCTCTCTCAGTATGTCCAAATATAGTAGGAATCGCTTAACTTAGCTCTGATACCAAATGAAACAACCCACTACTATGACATCCTGACCCACGTCTAAAAGTGGCACGTGCATCACGGATGCCATTGACGGCGGACCGTTTGAGATAAATAATAAAACATATCACAGAATTATCTATAAATATTTCTACACTTTCTGAAACTCACAGTGGAAGGAATAAATACAATACTAAAATATACTATAATCCTAGATAAATAAAACAACTGTAACCAAAAGTCTCTAGTTATAAAATGTCTCTAAATACTATAAATAAATAAAATGTCTAAATGTCTGGGAAAATTCAAATAAGTCGTGGATAGCTAATAAGTAAACATGTGTCTCCGTCGTACTACCACATCTTCGAAATTACCACCAGTCCTCTCTACCTACCTATTAGAATAAAACAGAAGAAGAAATAAATAGAGGTGGTCATACATACGTCTGGTGAGTGATACACATCATATAAGTGTATAACATTAATAAGCTAGAAAAACAACACTTATGCCCGAAAATCACAACTTAACCTATGTCACCTACATCCAACAAGTCAACTAAACACGCTACGATACTACAGTGTCATCAAATGCTAAGGTCTCACGATTATGTATCCTAAATCTAATTATATGCATACTATTGAGCTTAATTACTCAACTCGTATGTCTAAACAACTATGACACTATTGGGCTCAAAACCCTAACTTATCATCACCTAAATGTATGAAAATTATCGAGCTCAAAGTCCCAATTCATGCACCATCAACTACGATGCTATTGAACTCAAAATCCCAACTCGTTATTGCCTAATGTATGTACACTATTGAGCTCAAAATCCCAACTCATGTACCATAAACTGCGAATATTAGGCTCAAAGTCCCAATTCACCATCGTCGGACGTTGTCGGCCCCATCGAAGTGTACTTCATGCCTACCATATACCACATTATTGAGCTCAAAGTATAAATTCATGTTGCCCGTATGCGACACTGTCGTGGAAATCACATGTGACTACTGAGGTCAAGTCCATGCTAGATATTCACCCAACGCTTTGTGAAATTATTGGGATCAAGCCTAACACTCATCATCGCTTCATCCTCTATAAAGCTACTAAATAAAGCCCCAACCTATAAGTGCAAAACTGTATAACAAACATAACACAATATGGTACTTGTCTAGAACATCTCAATACACAGCAAACAACATACCAATACGTTCCTCGTCCCACCACAATCTTAATACCGTGAACTACGCAAAAAACAAAGTTCGTATGCGACAGTTATAAGTGTTTGAAGATAAGGTATTTACTATAATTATTTATTTACCAATTTAATTATTATATTTATTCTGTATTGCTAACATAAAGCAAAACCTTGACACATCCCTCTCAAACCCTACTGCCACAATCTATTGCCCTCGTCGCCAGGGGATTCGATTCTCTGACCCGACTATGCCACCAGCCAGCACATTCCAAGCCACACCCAAAGGTGCCATCGACACCCACTTCAGCTTCCCCCAGTAGATCCACCATAGTTGATCTTTTTTGGCAGTTTATGGTGATCTCGGACCAATTAGGATCGATCAGATCCCAGCGTGATGCTCCTCTCAATCCCCTCTTCACGTCCATATCATCAGATCGTCATCATTTCACCGTTAGACCGAAATGAATGATTTACATTTATCAAACATCCAACATATTTTCTAGTCAATTTGGAAACCCAATCGATAAACGAATACACCAATAGATTCTTGTCGTTGAGAACTATAGTTTTAACATATAGCATGTCGAATTTGGGACACTTTTATATCTCGCACTATGTTTTGGAGAGATTAACATACACTAATTACATTTTATAAAATATACTTTTTAAATCATCTAACCATGTCATACCACTTCCAAATCATGTATATAAAGAAAAAAAATCATTTTCCTATTTCATTTATATTATTTATAACATGATTTACGACCATAAGAGATTAACTACTATATCTTACCAATGTACCCAAATATGAGAAGTCTCACTCACCGATTCGTCGCCATCGTTCTCCGATCCAATTAGAATCCACCTCCTTCCTTCCCGGCCTAATGTGTTTCCCTCTCAATTCGCCTTAATTAGTTTTAAAGTTGCTTACTTTGTAATGTACTATTATTGCCTTTTGGTTTGACGTGGTGTTGGTTTGATTTTGTTTTTAGAGATTAGATAAAGAAGATGGTGGAGATTAGTGGTATGATGTCTAACCTAAAGTAGGATTAGAAACTAGAGTTCACATTTCTATTTATAGGCTGAAATTAACATATGTTTAGCCTCAAAATTAATGTATTATGAAATTGCCACTAGGTTTGACTTCTTCTAATTTCTAGCTTGTCAAAACCTATTTTAGCAAAACATATATATGTTTTTGACTATAAACAACATTCCAAACACAAAGGAATAGGCCTCAAGGCCTACTTCCAACTGCTATAAATATTTACTATTTTTCCATTTATGTGAAGTAATAATTTCACATTTTTAATTTAATTGGTTAATTTCTTAAAATTAAGGGTGTTACAATAATCGTGTTCCTAACAGAATTGTCATACCAACTAGGATTCCTCATAGTGAAAAAGTGGATCTTAATTAGAGAAACCTGTTTGTCATAATGCAAAAACTATATGTTTCTTAGCTACGAATAAGCTTCATAATAAGGGCTATTATACCTTACCAACAATTATAATGGTTTTTGAATCCTCGTAGTGGAAAAGAAGAGCTTATTTGGACAAACTTGGCAGTCATAATGCATGAACTATTAGTTTGTTAACTAAGAATAAACTTTACGCTAAGGCCTTATTATACCTTACCAACAAGGATAGGTGTTTATATTTTCTGCCATCACCAAAAGATTAACCTTAATTGAAAAGAAAAGCTAGAATGATTTATGAACTACGAGTATTTTAGCAAAGAAGTAATCCTTTGCTGATGGTAGTTTTAGAATATAATAAATTCACCAAACGAATAGACTGGTAGCATATTGATCTGGCTTTAGAACTCTCCTCTATTAACGAGTCCATAAAAACTTGTGAAGTTCAAGAAAAATTTGATATATCATAAGAAAACAAAGAATTCAAAAAGTGCAAAGAGAATTCTAAGACCCATAAGAATTTCTAACAGATTTGAAGAAACCTGGAAAGCGCGAGTAATGTAGGAAGCCTATGAATATCCAATAATTTCCTAGAAGATAAAGCGATGTAAACAAATCATGCGCCCCAAGTGTAAACTGACTCGATAGAAAGGGAATTGAAGAAATCCAAAATAAGAAGATAAAGGAATTTATTTATAGAAGTCCATAATCATACATCCTTAATGAAATTTTTGAGCTTTCCTTTTCTAGGATGCTTCTTGGTCATTCTAGAAAGTGCTTTGCAGTTATTAGTTTTTTGCCCATGCAACTCATGATACTCACAATATTTTCCTTCCATATATGTTTTTGCTTTATTTTCTTTTTTCGTTGGCCAGTACTTAAGTTATAACCTAGTTGAGAGATAAATGTCTTCTAGTAATATTCAAAGAGGGTGTATTCCTTGGATTTCGAGGGTTTTTGAATTTGTAATTAAGGATTTCTCTATACAAGATTCTTCTTTCTTAACCAATCTCCTCTTTTTTCTCTATAAAGTGTAAGTATGTCCCATTTTTCTAGAAGAAGGTATAATTTTTCTCTTCTTTGTTTCATCCTTCTACATCCTCTTCCTATTCACGAATATTGTTTAATTTACGACATGGATCCATATTGAAAATTGTTCGTTCAACTTGAGATTGAATGATAACTTACATTGGATCAAACAAATTTCCCTTTCTCGCTTTTCTTATCCTAATAGTTGATTCCTCAAGTTCCTCCAATCCTTGAGAAATAATAAAGATATGTTTATCTCCTATGTAAAAAAGATTAAAGCTCCATTATCTTGGATAATAAGAGGAGATTGCTCTTTTTCCTTTTTACTTTAAGCGTTAAATTATGAAAATTCATTATTTTCCTTCCTATGTTAGGGGAGGATTCTTTTTGTAACACCCTTTTTTGTTGCATATTATTATGGATATTTAGTTAAGGAATAATTAAATAAAAAATATGGGTGCATTATGAAATATAAATTTTTCATAACGTAATTAATTCAGCCATTAATTATTTAATGAAGAGAATATTTTAAAAAAGGGAAATAAATTCTAATTAATAAATCAAGGGAGGGATAAAGAAGATATGAAAAGACCTATATCATTTCTTCTCCCCTCCATACATTCATTCACTTTCATTTTAAAACACAAAACAAGAACAAAAGGATGGACCGAAATCCTCCATTAAAAAGAGGAAGAAGAGAAGCTAAGGAAAAAGACGTAATGCAAAGGCAAATCTCTTCATTTTCAATAAATCTAAGGTGATGATACTATCATCTCTTGTATGTTGTTTCTTTTAATTTGGTTTTAAGGTGACCGAATTTTATTTTATGAAATCATGCATTTGGCTTGGATAACTATTTATATTGGTCATGATTATCATTTATTAATTTTGTGGAATTTCACTAATGGAATTTTGAGTTAAAAACATTGAATTTGATCCTCAAATGCTTTGAATTTTTTTATGTTATTGGGAATATTATTCTGGAGAGGGGTTTCTCTAATTTTATAATTTTCTGGTTAATTATGAATTTATTAGGACTTTATAAGATGAGAAAGTATTAATTTCAAAATTTTAATTATTAAAATATGAAAATCAATTATTTGACTCTAAATTTTTTATATATGATTAAAGAAGGGAATTTCGACTTTTAGGGATTTTGGATATTTTTTCCATGCATTTTGATTTATTATGAATTATTTAGTAAAGGAAAGATTTAATAATTAAGGATAATGATAATTAATTATGGCATATAATTAACGTTTTGGAAGTTAGAGAAATTTTCTCTGAATAATTTTCTGCATAGATTTCGAAAAAGATTTGTTTGACCAATAAGAAATTAACAAAGATATTGGTCAGGTAAAAAGTTACTGCCTTTAAAGAAAATAAATCATTTTTGCATATATTTATGAAATTGCCATTTTCAACCTTCGAAGCTGTCTGTTTTCGAATAAGAGATAACCTCTATTTTCAACACTTGATAACAATGTTTTTGTCAATAGTCGATAGCTTTGGTTTTTTGACTTTCGATACCTATAGAAGATTGTGAGGTGCGATAGCACCATATTTTCAACATACAATAGCTTGCGTTTTCAATATGTGATAGCTTTGATTTTCAAATTTTGACTGCTGTGAAGTTTTGAGGTGCGATGGCACATTATTTTCAACCATCGATAGCTTGTATTTTTCTACCTTTGATAGCTTCATGTTTGTAATGTCGATATCTTCTAAAATTAAGATGTGATAGCATTATTTTGTCAATGTTAGATTGTTATTGTGACATGCGATAACTTTGGTTTTCAACCTGCTATAGTTTTGATTTTCAACCTTTGATGGCTTTAGTTTTGTTGACATTCATAGTTTTGTCAATATACGATAGCTATGTGTACTTATACATGTGATAGAAATATTTCTTACATTTGATAGCTTTAGTTTTGTTGGCATTTGATATCCTTTTTAACAAGCGATGGCTACATGAATTCTTACATGTGATAGATATGATTATGGCATGCGATAACCTATACTTTTGACATGCGATAGCATGCATTTTCAAGATATGATAGCACTAAGTTATGAGAAATGAGATAGCATATTCTGTTAACACTCAGTAGCTTCTAACTCTAGATTGGGCTATGTTTTCCTTATAACAAAATATAGTTTTGTTAAGTATTTTAATAAGGTTTTAAAAGGAAAGAAAGGATATTTTTAGCCCTTTTTAAAGAGTCTTGTAGAAGAAATTTTCTTTACTTGATTACAAATAATTTTTTTGGTATAAAATAGTTATCATGTGAACATATGCTTGTGAGGACAATGTTATTATATGTTCGATTTTACATCTTAATCAGTTGATATTGCATATGGAAATTTTTGACATGCCCACTTATACGTTATCACCAAACAATAAAGACCTTAGGGATGGGAAACAGATGATCAGTTAGGGTTGTTTCAATAGTAGGTATTAGCAGACTTAACTCTTGAGTGATCGAATTGCATCCAGGAGATTTTAAAGATCAAATTGTGTTAGGATGACCGAAATGATAAAATGACATGACTCATTGACATTTCAAAAAAACTGACTTATGGGTTGGGACTGTTGTAGGGTCGCCCTACACTCCAAACTTTAAGCCCATGTTGGTAAAGTCTACAATTCCAATGCGTAGTGCTTTATCAATATTGAAGCTAAAATTTGAAGTTACGCGTTCGAAGGAACTCATAATTGTGCTCACCTATATTTTTCTTCTACTTGGAATTAGACGGTCGTTGTTATTTGCTTCTAAAGAGTCTAGAATACCATTTTGATTATTATCTTCTATCATGGGAGTAGCTTGATACTCATGGGATGTTGAATTATCTGGTATATCTTTGGCCCAAGTCAGGCCGATAGGTTTTTAGTTGGTATGCTAAAACTAATAGGTTCATAATGACCTTGAGAAAACTGTGTCGATGTATGTACTATTTTATGGGATTGGGTAATTAAGGGAATGTGTGACCCTTAGACCCTAGTAGAAACCGGATTATTAATTTAGACCCATTATGCATGATATGAGTACTATGATTATGTTCTAAGTCATATGTCGCTCTTGGAATTATATTTGTATTTATTATGTTTTTTCTTAATGATGGAATTGTGGATTTATGTAACTAAAATGTACTGAATTTGTAAATGAAATGAATGAAAATATTTTGTTAAATCTATAAGTTATTCTACTCTTGATGTTAGTGATACAATAACCGAACTCATTTTGTCACTGGAAAATAATGCTAAGGGTGATTACAGCATCATTAGTATCTACTTTTGAACATCAAAATAGGGGATGCTACAATTAGGTATCAAGGTATAGATTTACATAAAACTTAAGTAGATCTTTGAAAAGCATAACCCAAATGAAATAGAAATAATAAAATCAGGAAATGAGATAGCGTTACAACAACGTACTAGTTATTTGATACACACGCGCGCGCACGCGCACACACACACATGTGTGTGTGTGTGTGTGCACGCGCGTGTGTGTGTGTCTATACTCTTTCCTCTATCTACAGACCATTCATATGTATGGCATCATGCCTTATATGTAGATTACGAGAAATGGATAATAGAAACGAAAGATTAAACTTAGGAGGCAGAAGCTCCACATTTAACGGGAATATTCAACCGAATGCTTGAAATGCTAACCGAACTAGTAATGTTAGTGCTAATGTGCATACTAGAGCCACACCAGCTGATATGGGGATGATGCATCAATTCATTATTAATATGATGCAAGTCAGAGCATTAGCTAATCTGACTAGAAGAAAAAATGGCAATGTGGGAGCTGTTGTACCAGAAGTGGTTGTTCGTAACAACTATGCCACGTTAAGTCAAGATTTTACCGGTCTTGGAGGGAAACCATTCTTGGGGATGGAGAATGCCATCAAATTAGAGGGTTGATTCTCTAGTGTGAGAGGATCTTTGCAGATGAGGACTGAATGATGAGCAGAAAAGGAGGATGGCTTCAAGGCAGTTGCAAGGAGTTGCATTGTACTGGTGGAACAACGTTACCATGGGAGTACCGAAAGATGAGCCTATTGGGCTGACTTTATAGAAAGGTTCGAGGAGAAATTTATGTTTGAAGTAGCTAAGTCTACTTTATTCAGTAGATATTCAAAGTTAGAGCAAGATGATATGTCTTTTCTGGAGTATTTAACTAAGTTTAATGAGCTATCAAGACATGGGCAAACCATCATTAATACTGTGGTTAAGAAGAATGAGAAGTTCATCATGAGATTGAAGTTGGAGATTCCCAGGGAAACTATACTACACCTTAAAGATCCATTTAATATCATAGTGGAAATGGCTTAGAGGAACGAATATTTACTGTAACTACCCGTATTTTACGTATCGAAGGATTGTAAAATATTATTTAAAAATCTAAATTGGGTCGTACGAGTCAATAACTTTAGAAAATGTTGAGTATTAATGTTTTTTATCCTTAGAAATTTTATTGGATGGTTTTGACACTAAAAATTGTAAGGGGTATAACTTTTGATGGTGGCTAAATTAGGGTCCGAAACCATTTCCAAATGAAAAATATAATGGTTTCGCTTTTCGTAAAGTGGTCATAATAGCTTTTGGGACATACAGCTCAGGAGTTATAGTCATTTGAAGTTAGACAGTTTTTAAATAGAATGGTGGTCATTAGACTAAGCTTATACTTAGCCCACTAACCCATTTTGAGATTGAGTTAATAGGGGCCGATGAGGAAGCCCCTAATCATTACCCTGCTTCCCAAAAAATTATCTAAACCTCCATCAATTAGTTTCTTAGCTAAGAAGTAATTCAAATACTTACTTTATTTATCTGAATCAATTAGGAGGGGGATTAGCAAGTAATTTTTTAATTACTATATATAAGTGCCTTAGAATTCATTTTAGCTACTATTTATCTAAGATCTACCTCGATTTTTGTGCACTTGGACCCTTTGGCGAGTGATTGAAGTCTGTCACTATACTATGACTACTAATATAGTATTAAACCATGTTTCTGAAATGAATTTTATGTTAAAAATGTAATTTTGATAAGTCTAAACTTAACCATGTTTTTGAAAATGAATTCTAATGATTAAAAAGGGACTAGATTGAAATATTACATACATGTTCATATGGATAGATTATCTTGTGTTTTGACTTGTTTTGGAATGATATAATGATTGTATTGGTTGTGTAATAATGATATGATGCTTTTTCGGTTGTGTTTGTATGTTTGTTTGCATAGTTTAGGATATGGTGTATCGATATGCATTTTGTAGTATCAGTTAGTTGTGGAGAGTATGAAGCAAAATCAACGTAAATGAATTGCATAAGAAGTTAAGGCATTTGGAGTAAAGGAGGAATCATCTTAGAAAATACTAAAAGAAGACAAGTTTTGTAGGGTGGTCGATCACAGTCGATCGATCAAAAATGATCAAAGAGCACTGCAATCGATATAGGAAGCTAGTGATGGTGTAGAAAAGCTATAAAATCGATGTAAGTATTTTGGATTTTAAATGGTGAAGATATTGGATGGTTAGTTTTTACTTAGAGTCATTAGAGTTAATTTCGAAATGTTGAAGTGGGAACTCTGGGACTTAGCTTGGAAAACTTCGGGAAAAGTGAAGGAGTATAGGAAAGGATGGCTTGGACCCGAACCATTACCACCGAACCCATCACACTTCATTGTTAGCACGTGTGATCGATAAAGAGGGTTCAAGGCATCTTAATCAAGCTACCAAAATGATTATAAGTGAAATGGTTGGGTGGTTTGTGAGGTTGAGATAAAGAACAATCGATCTAAGATGTTGGCGAAGCAAAGTGCAAAAATGGGACATGGAAGAGAAAGCTACGAGGCAGCATATGGTTTACTTCGAGCCATATAGGTTATGACTTCAAGGTAGAAGGAGTGTGACTTCGGGGTGAGCTGGAGGAGTCAAGCCACCACTGAACAATGGCAAAGTTACTGCAATGGTGATGGGATTGATGGTGGAGGGTCATGGTGGATACGGAAGCCTATGGTATTGATCACATGGAGTTCCATTGGTGGATGTTGAGTTATAGAGCGACGACGATCGATAAGGAGTGTAGTGGACGATGCAGGGATCACTTTAGCTTTCTTCGGGCTTGGCTTATGGAATATGATAGAGAACTTCGAGTTTTACCTTGGAAGACTCTATGGACTTAAAATGGCGTTCCAAGCTTCGATGGATTGACAAAGTGATTTTTTTGGTCGAGCATTTTAAGTGAGAAGTGTGTGTAGGACTTAGTGATCTTTCAAGGAGGAAGATTCAACGGTGTGAAGTGATAGGGTGGAATGTAGTGTGTTCTACTATCAATTCGTGTGCCGAAGGGATTGTTGTTAACTCTGGATGTGATGTGCGTTTCGTGGGGTAAGGGTATGCGAGGATATCACCTGTATACCTTGGACCACGGTAATGATTTGGCCAGCTTTAGTGATGGTATATAATCAAGCATCAAATCTGGTTGTGGCATAGTGTTTCTCCAACTTCATGATGGTCATACTAGCTATCATATATCTAAAGGAATCTTAGTTGTTATGCAAGATCAAATCTGATTGTTGCATGCTTTGATTGATGTGTGACCGGGATGGATGTCTTGTGATGTTGGTACTATTGTGTTAGAACCCCGACACCCATATCGTACTTAATATTGTACACCCATGTGATAATTGTATATCATACATTGTGTTATGTGCTAATTTGTTGGATATATGGAAAAGGTAGGTATGACTTCTCATACTTGGTTTCCTTATATACTATATTAGCTTCTATAGTATCTTGAGATTATTGATCGCTCACACCGACTGTTGTTTGACTCAAGGTATTATGCTTTGCTTCTTATTATCTTGGGTACTCTTAAAATGAGTAGACCAGATACCATGTTTGAGATTAACGCATGGAGATGTTAAGAGGATGAGCAGGAGGCTGACGCTTACTATACTTATACTTTAGGGCTTATCATCATTCCATTATGTGACACCGTGGAGCTTTATCAGTGCTCAGATATTACTAGATATGGTATTTGGAGTTTATTTTGTTGATGTATAAATTCTAATTATGTTGTATAACTATTGTGAACCTATTACTCTGATGCTTTTTGTGGTTCATTTTAGTTGTGCATATCTGTTTCACCTATTTTGTATCAATATTATTAGTATATGTTATCCTATGTGCTATGAGGTATACGATAGGTTTTGCTTTGGAGTTTACTTCTTTAACCTTGACTATCACTCTACATTGGCCTGGTACCACTGTAGTGCACTCTACAGGTATATTGGGTATTGGAGGTATATGACGGTTATCACATTTCGTATTAGAGCTTAGGTTGAGATACGATCTAAGTTGATATGAAACCCATTGGAGATAAGAAGTTATGACCCTAGAATGGACTGGGTGTTGTATGAGAAAGTGTACTTGTTATATATTTTTGTTTTCAAAACTATATAGTAGTAAATAGTATAAGTTGCACTGCATACACGGGTACCATTATGTAGCTTTCCTTTTTGAGAGACTTATCTTTCTTATTAAAGATTGTAAGAATGAGCCAACAAATAAGAATGCTGCAAATAATTTTGTGTCTGCACTAGAAGATGGAGTGGGTTCGAGGGCTGCTACCCCTAATATGCAAACCATGTTCATGGAGATGATGAGGAACATTCTGTCGAATGCCAAAGTGGGTGCTCCTAATGTCAATGGTGGTGGTGCTCCAAGGTAGGCACCTATGGCTGACTTTCTGAATTTAATAAGGAGTATTCTAGTTTTGGTGGCAAGCTGTTTCTTGGAACAGAATTAGCCTTAGAAGTGCAGGATTAGTTATACACCTAGGAGTGTATCTTCGAGGACTTAGACTTGGAAGACGCTATGAAGAGGAAGTTGGCCTCTAGGAAACTTCAGGGAAGGGAAATGAACTGGTGGAATGTTGTAAATATCGCTATTCCCGAGAATCAATTTACTTGGGAGCGGTTTAGGGCCAAATTCGAGGAGAAGTTCATACCAGCTGCTCAAAAGTCGATGCTATTTAGGAAATTTACTGATTTGAAGCAAGGAGATATAGTTGTTTTAGAGTATCTGGCCGAGTTTGGCATGTTATCGAAGTATGGGCTATCTTTGATCAATACTCCATTGAAAATGAACGGGAAGTCTATTATTGTCTTAGATCATTATCTAGGGGAAAGACTAGTGGGACACATTGATGAATCCTTTGAGAAGCTTTTCGAGAATGCTCTACAGCATGAGTGTCTCTATCAAGTCCAAAGCTATTAGTGTTACCGCAGAAGAGCCTAGGCCGCAAGTGAGCAAGAAGTGGCAAAAGAAAATGGAATATCAACAAGGGAAAGAAGTTGCTGCATGGAAAAAAAGGCAAATGGGTGCCTATCTGCTTTAACTGCAAAGAGAAGGGCCACCTTAACAAGAATTTCATAAACCTAAATAGCGTGGAAAGAAAATGCTTCAGTTGTGATAAGGTTGGACATCTGAAGATGGATTGTCCTGAGCCATTGGAGAACCAACATATGGTGTCTGCTTATGCTCTTAACGTTATTCCTACTTCATCGAGTACTCCATTGGCAAAGGAGAGAGGAAAGGGCATCATTATCCAAGGTATGCTTTTGTTTATGGTTTACCTATTTGTGTTCTATTTGATATCGGTGCATCGCATTCCTTTATACCTAATGACCTAGTAGATAGACTATGATTGAGACCTAACTTAGTGGACGGACCTTTGGTAGTGATGAACCCTATGGGTGGTTTGACTAGTTTGTGTATGGTTTGTCATGACTTAGTGTTACTGAGTCATGGATGTGTGTTCTCGTGTGATTTCTTTGTACTTGGTTTTATTGGGTTCGGTATCATATTGGGGATGACCGGTTGAAGAAATATGGAGTCATGGTGGATTATGAAAGCTTGTTGGTGATGACTGGGATAGATGATGAGTGTATGCTAGAGTTGAGTTGCATGCATAAGGATGCAGTGATGGTTAACCACTTATACTCACACAAACTCACTTTTAAGGAATTATCATCAGTACCCAATGTGGGGGAACATTCAAACATATTTGGGGAGGTGATTAGATTTCCTACGCGATGTGAGATTAAGTTCCGCATCAACTTACTGAAGGATGTGAGGCCAATGGTCAAGCCATTAGGTGAATGGCACCCAGAGAGCAACGTGAGCTCGAGGTGCAAGTGAATGACCTATTGAGGGGATCGTTTGAAGGAGTATCTTTAAGTGGGGAGTGCCCATAGTGTTCGCCATGAAGGCGGATGACTTCCTGAGACTTTTATGTCGATTATCGTAAGCTAAACAGAGTGATAAAGAAGAACAAGTATTCACTCCCGCGTAATCTTAACTTGCTCAAAAAGCTCCACGATGCTAAAGCGTTTTCTCAGTTTGATTTAGTTACAGGGTTCCACCAACTATGAGTGGCGAAGGAGGGTGTGTCGATTACTGCATTCCATATGCCATAGGGATTCTATGAGTGGTTGGTTATGCTGTTTGGCTAACCAACACACCGAGATACTTTGTTGATATAATGAATTGTGTTTTTAAAAATCAACTAAACAAGTATGTGCTTGTGTTCGTTGATGATATTCTCATCTTTTCTCGAATAGAAGAGGAACATGAGATACACTTGAGGATTGTGCTAGAGATGTTGAAAAAGCACCAGCTGAGAGCGAAGTTTTCACAGTGTCACTTTTGGAGGAGAGATTCTTATGCCATGTTGTATCGAGCAGGGCATCGCTATGGATCCTGCCAAGGTAGCAGTAGTTTAAGATTAGGATCGACCTAAGAATGATATAACATGAGAAGTTTTCTTGGATTAGCAGGATAATATAGACGATTCATAAAGGATTTCTCAAAGGTTGCAGCACCATTAAATAACTTGATAAAGAAGAATCAAACTTTTATTTGGGATGTGTGATGTGAGCATGTGTGATGTAAGTTCCAAGGAGAGGTTGATGAGTGCATCAATGCTAGTAATTATGAGTGGGATGAGGAATTTATGGTATCCACCGATGTATGTGGTGCTAGACTGGGTGCGGTATTAATGCAGAAGGGCAAAGTTGTCGAATATGCTAGTCTACAGCTGAAATTGCATGAGAGGAAATACCCGACCCATAATTTGGCATTGTAAGTGATCATGTTTGTGCTAAAGATTTGGTGGCACTGCCTATTAGGAAAGAGGTTCGAGTTATTCACAAACCAAAAATTGTTGAAGTACCTCTTCTCACGAAAGGACTGTAACCTTTGTCGGCAAAGATGGTTAGAGTTCTTAGAATCCTACAACCTCGGCATTTCCTATATGCTTGGTAAGGGAAATGCAGTCGCCGATGCTTTTAGTATGAGACATACCATTTTGGGAGTGATGTTCTAAAGTGAAAGTAGCTTGAGTGTATTCCTAGTCATGGCTTTTGACCTCGATGTGAGCAAGAGCTAGAGACGTTAGCAAACTGGACCATCAGACTACTCCAATAGTGTAGCAACCCGCACCTTTGGACACACCGATTCAAGGCCTAAAACAGCATTTGAACTCGTGTCGGGCCAAGAAGTATGAGTCGTTAGGTTGTAAAATTTTACATGATACAGGGATAATTATAAATTTCACACAGTCTACAATTTTGGATCTCCCAGCGGAAGGAAATAAAGTATAAATACTGAAATTAGTCCAAAACAGATAACAACCTCAACAAAACGTAGTCCATACAACAATGTCTCCAAGTGCCAAATACAAAGAGTCTGATATTAATAATATGTCTAATTGATAGAAGTAGTACAATATAAGGTACATAGTGAGTAACTGTAAATAATACAACTCGGATTGCCTGGTCTCCTCCTCTGTGCACTGGGTCCACACCAAATCACCTACCAACCTATCTCATGTAATGGGAAATAAAAGGTAAAGAAGAGAAGTGGGTCAAACAAAGTCTGATGAATGAATCCTATTACTAGTGTACGGTGTTCATAAGCAATTAATTTCATTTGTAGTCTACATGACCTAGAGTGCTTATTTGTTTTTGTGGAATATATATATATAATGAATCTCCTACCAAAGTACTATGGCCTGATACTGGATGTAATAGTCACCTTAAGTATACTTAAAATCTAATAAACATCCTTGATGATTAACCACAAAACTTCTACATTAAGTAGACAACCTCAAATACGAGTCCCAAGTGTATAATCCGACAATCCACTAATTCCATTAAGCTTGTTCTATGGTGCCTAAGCCTACTTGCCCCCAAAAGCATCAAGCAACCTATCTACTAATGTTCGTTATCCTATGCACAACACTGGGCATACACAATAATGTCTAGGCCCAATTGCTCCAAAAACATTGAGTAACCTCCCGTTAGTGTCTAATATCCTATTTCTATGCATCGCACTGGGCATATACCACAATGTCTAGGCCTAGTTACCCAATAACATTGAGTAACCTCTCGTTAGTTCCCGTAACTATGCATAACACTGGGCATACCACCACAATGCCTAGACCCAGTTGTCCCTAAGACAACGAGTAACCTCTGTTAGTGTTGTGTGCTCCAAAGCATACCATCACGGTAAAACCACACACCACGTCAAATACCACACCTTATAACTTCATGAAGTGTGAACCTAGGACATCACTAAGTGTGTTGCTTCTCTATCTTATTACATGCCTTCCTTCAGTCTCGTGGACGCCCCTAAAGTCAAAGGAGAGGGAACAAATTTTCCCGATTTGTCCTACTCGGTCTACACCAGGTCCAGGTTCAACTTGGGCTTTCTGAAACTATTTAGACGTTAGAAAATCACATTCAGATGTCTAGTTACCTGATGATTTAAGTAAACATTCCCAAATATTCAGACGTCGAAATCCCCTGCTCAGAAGTTTGACTTAATTTTTAGACGTTTGATTGGGTTTTTAGACGTCTACTTAGGTCTGATTTCAACATTAAACTCTCGGATTGGTATTTCCTGAAATCCAGACATCTGAACCAAATTTTTAGATGTTTGGTTGAATTTTTCGACGTCTATTTAGACATCTGATCATGTTTTGTCTAGATTATTATAATTTATTTGTTTTGGTTATTTTAATTCATCTTTTCATGACTTCGTATACATACTTGTTTTCAATCGGATCTCTACATGTATTTCTTACCTTTGATTTCACCAATTTAACTTGTTGATTTCAACGATTATATATGTATATTTACACACTTACTGTTTAAGTCTACCTAAGCATATCCTAGGAGAATTCTATGTATATTTCAAGTCACGTATTCAATTCAGTGTGAAATAAAGGAGTATTCAATTACTTTAGTTTATCCAATTCAAATCAACTTTAACAATTTAAACCAAGCTTTATAAAATAAGGGTTTATAGCCATATAATTTAGGGTGGATTAACCTAGTATACCTCTTCCCCGTTTTCTACAATTACAATACATTAATTTAGGGTTTTTCCATCATATCTATACAAAACCGAAATTAATCCATTAAAATAAAATATAACTTCTATCTCAAATTAAAAGGGTATATTTTTAGATCAGGTAGAAATATAAATGAATTTGATGACCTATGAATCAACATATTCTAAAAATCCAACATTTGTAGAAATTATATTTTTACCCATTAATGTAAAATTATATTTTTGCCCTTATTATTATTTTAATTTATTTATTAAAATTTCTAGGGTGTTACAAATAGAGTAGATCGGTACTAGTCATAGACGTGATGCTTGGCCAGCGGAGATCATGGCTAAGATAGAAGAGCAAAGTTTGAGGAGAAGGAGTACAGACTCGACCATGATAGTTGGCTCCGTAAGAATGAGAGATTGTTTGTACCTGATGTCAATAGGTTGAGGGATAAGGTAATACACGAGTGTCATCATTAGAGATTGATTATACATCTTGGAGGCAATAAAATATATTATGATATGAAGCAAACATTTTATTGCAAAGGGATGAAGAAGGACTTCGAGAAATTCATCTTAGAGTGTATGAACTGTCAGCTGGTGAAGGCTGAGCAGAAGAAGCTAAGTGGTTTGCTACAATAGCTCAAAGTTTCCTAATGGAAGTGGGAACAGACATCGAAGGACTTCGTCAATGGATTACTAACGACCGGAGGAGGGTATGATAGCATTTGGGTCATAGTTGTTAGAATGATGAAGTGTGCTCGATTCATACCTATAAAGTCTAATAGGACGACATCTGAATTGGTCAAGTTGTATGGGAAGTGGATTGTACGATTCTATGGTGTGTCGAAAGCATTGTAAGCGATTGAGATCCATTATTCATGAGTGGATTTTGGAAGAGCTAACAAGAGGCCTTAAGGACAGAGTTGCATTTTAGTACAGCTCATCACCCACAAACCGATGGGCAGACTGAGAGGATAAATCAAATCTTAGAGGATCTCTTACGGTGTTGCATCCTTGAATTTGAAGTCTTCTGAGTTGCATTTTGGACCCTTTTGTGAGTAATTGAGGTCTCTCACTATATTATGGTTGCTAATATAATATTAAACCATGTTATTGAAATGATTTTAAGTTAAAACATAACTTTTATCAACTCTAAACTTACCCATGTTTTTAAAAATGAATTCTAATGATTAAAGATGGATCAGATCTAAATATTTTTGTGTATGTTCATATGGATAGGCTATTTTGTGTTTTGACTTTTTTTGGGATGAAATAGTGACTGTATTGATTGTGCAATAATGATATGATGCTTGTTTGGTGGTTTTTGTATGTTTGTTTGCTTAAGTTAGGATATGGTGTATCAATATACATTTTGGAATATCAATCGATTTTGCAGAGTATGGTGCCAAATTGCATAGAAAGTTAAGGCATTTGGAGTAGAGGAAGAATCAACTTAGCTAACGTTGAAAAGAAGCCAAGTTTTCTAGGGTAATTGATCACCATCGATCAATCACCACCGATCGATCAAAAATGATCAAAGAGCAATGCGATCGATATCGAAAGCTGGTGATGGTTTAGAGAAGCTACAAAATCGTTCGCAAGTATTTTGGAGTTGAAATGGTGAAGATATGGGATGGTTCAGTTATACATGGAGTCTTGGAGTTGACTTCGGAATTTTGAAGTGGGAACTCCGAGACTTAGCTTGTAAAACTTTTGGAAAATGCAAAGGAGTATAGGGAAGAACGGTTAAGGCCCAAACCATCATCACCGACCCATCACATTTCATTGTTAGCACGTGGGATCAATATAGGTGGTTCAAGGCATGGTAATAAAGCTACCAGGTCAGTCATAAGTGAAATGGTTGGGTGATTCATGAGTTTAAGGTAAAGGACGATTGATCAAAGCTGGTTGGCAAAGCAAAGTGAAAACATAGAACTTGGCAAAGAAAGCTTTGAAATAACATGCGGTTTACTTTGAGTCAGATAGGTTATGATTTCGGGACAGAAGGAGTGTGACTTCATGGCAAGTTTAGACTCGATCCACCATGGAATGTTTGCCAATTAGTTCCAATGGTGATGCAATTGATGGCAGAGGTTAGTGGGGGCTAGGGAAGCCTATGTTATTGATTGCATGGTGTTCCATTAAGTGGATGTTGAGTTATGGAGCGACGACGAACGATAAGGAGTGTGTTGGACAATGTAGGGATCTCATTAGCTTGCTTTGAGCTTAGCTTAGGGAATATGATGGAGAACTTTGGTTTTACCTTGGAAGACTATAAGGATCAAGTGTAGCTTTCTGGGCTTCGACGAATCAACAAAGTGAGTCATTTGGGTCAAGCAATCTAAGTGAGAAGTGTGTATAGGACTTAACGGTTGTCCGAGGAGGCACGTTCGATGATGTGAAGCGATGGGGTGGAACGTAGTGTGTTCTACTCTCAAGTCATGTGCTAAAGGGATCATCGATAACTTTGGATGTGATGTGTGTTTTGTGAGGCAAGGGCGTGTGAGGACCTCACCTGAGTACCATAGACCTTAGTGATGGTTTGACCTACCATAGTGATGGCAGTACCTTAGTGATAGTATGTGATCAAGAACCAAATCTGATTATGACGTAGTGTGTCACCGACCTTCGTGATGGTCGTATGATTATCATAGATCCAAAGGCATCTTAGTAGTGATGCGATACCTTAGTGGTGGTCATTGTGGTTGCTTTGAATGCTTGTGTGCTATGATTGTTGTGTTTGCTTTGATTGATGTGTGACTGGGATGTAGGTCTTGTGATGTTGGTACTATTATGTTGATACCCAGACACCCATGTTATACTTAACGTTGTATTCCCATGTGATTATAGTATAGCATATATTGTGTTATGTGCTAACTTATTGGATGCTGGTATGAGGCAGGTATGACTTCTCATACTTAGTGTTCTTATATATTATATCGGTTTTTATAGTATCTTAAGATTATTGATCACTCATATTAGACTATCGTCTGACTCAAGATTTTATGCTTTTCTTCTTATTATCTCATGTACTCTTAATGAGTAGACTATATAGCGTGTCTGAGATTAGCGCATGGAGTTGTTCAAATGATGGGCATGAGGCTGGTGCTTATTTGTACTTATACTTTAGAGCTTTTCATTATTCCACCGTGCGAGACTATGAAGCTTTATTAGCGCATAACTATCATTAGAGACAGTATTTGGAGTTTATTTTGATGACGTATAAACTCTATTTATGTTTTATAACAGTTGTGAACCTATTATTCTGATGCTTTATGTGGTTCCTTTTAGTTATGCATATCTGTCTTGTCTGTTTAATACCTATGTTATTATTATATGTTATCGTATGCATTGTGAGATATATGTCACATTTTGCTTTGGAGTTTACTACTTTACCTTTTACTATCGCTCTACATTGATCGGGTACCATTATAGCGCACTCTATAGGTATATTCGATGTTGTAGGGCGGTCATCATGTTTATTGACATCTCTTGGGAATAATAAGTCTATAGAGACTATGATTCTCTAAGATAAGAAGAGGAAGTTCTTTAAGATTAGTGCTCAGAAAGTTGGAGTTCCAAAGAAGGGGAAATATGAGGTGACTTGCTATTAGTGTGAAAAGAAGGGGCACTTTGCTAATGAGTGTCGTTATGGAGATGGGAAGAAGGTTCTTGATTAAAAAGGAGTGTTATGCTATAATTGCAACAATATGGGGCATTTCAAGAGGGAGTGTCCTAAACAAATCAAAGCTAAGAAAGAAAGGTTTATGCTCTTAAACCTACAGCTTCTAAATGTATTATTGAGGAGAAGGGAACGATTGTATTAGGAGGTACACTTATTATACATAACATTCCTATTAAAGTGTTGCTCAATACCGGAGCATCATATTCTATTATCTATAGATGCTTAGTAGATAAGTTAAACCATGAAATGACATATATTATAACTTCTATGAGGTTGTAAATCTGATAGGTGGCTATGCAACTCTTGGAATGAGATATGACCACGTAGAATTTGATTTGCTAGGTCATAAGTCTGCCTGCAATTTACAAGTGTTTGATTTTGTTGGTTTTGGGGTAATTTTGAGTACGGACTTGTTAAACCTATATGATGCTAGTATGTTTTGCTGAGATAGAGTGATATCCTTAAGATACCTTGATTATTGTGATCGAACTATATATACTCATTAGACGAATCGAGTTTCAACGTATGGAATGTATGGAGGATGAAATAAATCAGGATTTTGTAGTAAGAGAATATGCAGATGTTTTTGAACCAGTTATGAGATTACCACCAAAACATGTCGTAGAGTTTTGAATAGATCTTGAGTTAGGGGCTAAACCATAAGTAGACTACCTAGTAGAATGACACATACCTGTTAACCTGCTTTTGAGCCAAAGTAGATTTTAATTGGACTTAAAAGATCAAAACAAGGACGAAACGATTCACAAACTTGGGAACACGATCAAAAGGACTAGAGGGATGAGATCAAGAACTTTGAGATGAAAATTGGAGAAGTATTTAACTCAGCCTCGAGATAAATAGATCAGCCCCGAGTTATTTTGCCTCCACTCTTTGCCTCCTGAACACCATATACCTCTTGTGCTACTACAATAACTCGTGTTCAAGTGATTTTCCAACGATTTGGACGAGCAATTCCAAAATTTGACAAGAAGAAAGCAAAGAAAAAAACTATCAAAAAGATCGTTATAAACAAGTCAAAGTCTATGGAGAAGGACTTAGAACAACTCAAAAGGAGGATAGAAAGAGCTCACAAGTGGAAAAGTACGATTTGGACAGGCTAAAATAACTCGGTGCCAAGTTATTTAGGTCGACATCGAGTTATTCTATTAAATTGTGGTCCTTCGAGCTCTCTTGTATAATGCATGGCTATCATCTGAACTTCAACATAAGCGGGCTTCTAGACCTGTACACTTGTTTCCCTATAAATACCAGCCTACCTGCAACTAAAGAGGGATCTTTCTGCTTGATCTTCTTCTGCTCTCTAATTTTTGGATCTGGAACTTCTTCTTCACTCCTATCCTAAAAAACACTCTAAAAACTCCATTGTAAATCTGAGATCCACTAGCTAGTGGTCAGATCTTATATAACTAGTTATAATCCAAAGAGAGAACAGCCAATAACAAAGATTTAAGTGGATATAGGTCGGAGATTACGTCAAACCGCTATAAAAATTCTTGTGTCTCCTTTTACTTTCTTGTTGTTCTACTACTTTTGCTTTATTTTGAATAAAAATGGTGCTTTCATCTGATTTCTGGGTGTTGATCTATTTTCTGGGTTACCACTACCAAAATGAAGGAGTTAAAGGTACTACTAGTGGGTTTCACGTAGAAGATTTTTTTTAGACCAAGGAAGTTTTCCTCAGGAGCTGTAGTGGTGTTCATGAAGAAACTAATGGGTCATTAAGCTTATGCATTGATTATAGAAAGTTTAATGAGAAGATGATAAAGAATCATTATCCTTTTCCTAGAACGGATGATTTGTTCAGTCAACTGAGTGGAACCAAGGTATTCTCGTAGTTGAACTTAGAAATAGACTTCCATCAATTGAGAGTGGCGAAGGAAAGTATACCAATAACGACATTTTGATCAAGATATGGTTCGTATGAATGGTTAGTCATGCCCATCGGACTGACTAGCGTGCCTGGTTTTTTTGTAAACTCGATGAATATAATCTTCTAAAAGCATTTAAACAAATTAGTGTTGGTGTTTTTTGATAACATCTTGATATATTCTAAGAATGGATGAGATATTGAAGTTCATTTAATAATGGTGCTATATACGCTGGTGCAGCATCAGTTAAAGGCAAAGTTTTCAAAATGTCATTTTAGGAAAGAGAAGTGAAGTTCCTATACATATAGTTTTGGAGAATGGATTATCCGTAGATCCACTAAAGATCGAAGTTATTAACAGTTAGAAATGACCCGAGACCATAACTAAAATTAGAAGTTTCTTAGGGTTGGCTGGTTACTAACAGAGATTTATTAAAGACTTCTTTCGTATAGCAGCATCGATGACTAAACTAACAAGGAAGGACGTAAAGAATGTTTGGATCGATAAATGTGAAGAGGCATTTCAGAAGCTAAAATAATTATTGACCATTGTGCCCGTATTTGCCTTTGCTTCTTGATGGCTTCAACTACATGAGGTTCCATATCCTACTCATGATTTAGATTTGGCAGTAGTGATCTTTGCATTGAAGGTGTAGAAGCACTATCATTTGGGACAACGATTGAGTTGTTTATGGATCATAAGTCCTTAAAGTATTTATTCTCCTAGAAGGAGTTGAATATGAGATAACAAAGATGGCTGGAGTTATAACAACCCTCTCCAGAATGGGCTAAAATTTCGACCCAATAAAGGTCCATCGAAGCTTAGGTCCATTCCAAAGCTGGTTGTTGGTTGGTAAAATTGATTAAATAAAAATAAACAAAGCTACCTATCTATGCTTTTCAAATCTTACAGTGGAAGGGATAAAATATAGTAATAAAATAAGCACCCATTCAAAATTTCTACATCACAGAAATACAATTTTTCTAAATATACAAAACATAATGTCTCAAAGTAGGAGATCAACAAGTCTAAAATCTAAGTACATCAAAATAAACTATACACATAAATAAATAGCTTCTACTGCCACCAATCTTCGCCGTCTCCTTCACACTTCACTGTAAGCATCGTTTCCCCCTAACCTGTGGGTCGTAACGAGGAAGGAGTCACAACTACAATGTTTGGTGAATGAAAATCTCTAACCTTATCATAATAGCATTTGGGCAGTATCATTCAGATGAGAATTATGTCTTACATAATTTACAACTATACCTTTCAGAGTATGCTTATAATTATAATCCAACCGCTCTTTCAGTCTAGCTTCATATCATATCTCCAACTATAGGCCAATGGCCTTTCCCAGTCTAACTATAACATGGGTGCAATGCAACTATGGAATATATATTGGGTGCAACGACCCATCTCTGTCAATCATATCCTAACGATGTGATAAAGTACCTTAGCCATTTAATACTTCTTTAATGCGAAATAGGCGGACTCTGACCATTTAATACATATACCGTAGATCTCCGCCATTTAATACCTAGATCTAAGGCGGACCCTTCTCCAGTACTTCCTAGTTTACATCATAAGAAATTCCATAAGGCCACTTAATACTTCTTAAATGGGAAAGAGGCGTACCTTCCAATATCCATTTAATACTTTAACCCCGAAGCGGACCCCCTCAGAGATTTCCACTACCGCACCTACAATATAATCTCGACTATTTAATACCTCTTAAATGGAAAAGAGGCGGACCCTACAATAGCCATTTAATATCTCCAACCCAGAAGCAGACTCATTCTGGGATATCCATTCTATGTCCCATAACCCAAGCTGTGACGTCTCACATTAGTCTGACTATTCCTAGGTTCTTATAGCCAGATTAGCTGGGTTGGCTTACCCTACAGAATTAAAACTAATGTAACGACTCTGAATTTTATTGCTTCGATTTGGGAATATTTAATTTATTTTAAATATTCAATTAATAGTTTTTAATGGACAAATAACCCTCTTTTAATTTATAAAGATAGTAAACTTGTTTTGAAAGTTTGCTTACAAAAATAAGTAGTTCGATGAAATATTGAAAATGTGACCAAAAATCATTTTATGGATTTTCGACTTTTTATCGTTTAAAAATTATCAGAATGTGTTGTGCACACTAGTGTATATATGTGCACATATATACAGATAACATATGCTTTTGGCTAATGAAGAGATTATATAAAAATAAGTTTAAAAGTATATTTAAGTTAATAAAGTGGAATTTGACTTTTCTTTTATAATTCGAAAAGATATAAAAATAAAAATTAAAACTAAGACATAAGTATACACATAAGAGAGATGGAGTGATGCATGGAGGACAAGTAGGGGGTTAGTTGGTGTTTCCTTCACGATGAAGGAAGGGTGAGGTGTTATCATTTGGTGAAGGGTAGTATGTAAGGGCAGTTTGGTAATTTCCCATTTCCATTTTCTATAAAAAGAACTACACTTTCTTATTTCTTACTTTACATTTCATTTTTTCCATTCCTTTCTTCTTCCTCTCCACTCTCTTCACTTCTTCTTCCATAGCTTTCTAAGAAATCTTTTTTTAAAATTACTTCTTTCCACTTTAAACACTTAAACTAGTCCTTAAATCACTTCCACTCTTCTCTACACAACTTATTCATCAAAACAAAACCTAAAACTCCATTTTTCACCAAGGTCATACCAACCTAGGCCATAACTCCTACAAAACAACTCTAAATAGAATGATCCTTTTTTTTGAAACCATAGATAATTGGATAGGCAATAACTTTCATGTTGATCACTTTTTCAAATTTTGAGAGTAACCATGTCAGAATTCCTTTTTTTCACCTAAGACATTCTCTGGCCCAAATTTTAACTCCGAAAATGTCTCCTCTTCCTCAAGCCATAACTCCTACAAAACAACTCCAAATTGAGCGATTCTTTTTTGAAACCTAAGATAAGTGAATAAGGAAGAACTTTCATTCAGATCATCGTTCCAAATTCTTAAAAAAATCTTGTCAAAAACCAGTAACAAGTAAACCTATTTTCTGACCTTATTTTGTGAGCAAAGGTGGTAGCTTTGGTAGTTTGGTGATGGTAGCAAATGTTTCTTTAATCCTAGTGGCTTTGGATGGTTTCTATTTTTGGTTTGAATGTGAGATTCTTACTCTAAAATTATTGCTTACTATTATATATATATATATATGAACTTATAGTTGTGCTTCGTAAAGCAATACTGTTGTATATATTGTAGTGCTTGGGAAAGCACTTTGATTTGTTGATTTGTTGTGAATGTTGTAGTGCTTTGTAAAGCACTTTAATTTGTGATGATTTTGGCATATGTAGTGGCATAAATAACCATTGAGTTGTAGGGGACTAAGCAAAGGAAGTCAAAGTTTCTTCGTAGCGAATAGGTCATTATGGAAGCTCTTCGAAGAATAGAAATTTGTAGAAGGATCCAAAAGGATTCCTCGCCCGTTGTTTTACATTCCATTTATATATTTGTATATGAAGTGCTTATATGATATGGTTTGGAAATGTTGAATATAACTTGAAAAGTTGAACTCTTTTGAGGATAGAAACAAATAGTAGCTTGTTTAAGTACCACAGGGATCACGAACCCTCTTTTCGAATTTAAAAAGTTATGGGTTTTAATTGATTTCAATTTTTAATATTTTGAAGTGAAATGTTTTCTATACTTATAATAGTATAAAATATGGGAAGAAATGGAGTTTTAGAACTATTTGATTTATAAAACCAAGTTTCAAAAGTTATGGTCCATATAGTGATAATCGCTATGGATGCGGTTTGGAAATCTACTATTTTTATAAAATATAAAAGATTGCCTATTTTAGGTAATTTGTAAACTCTTTTCAAAAATGGTTTATAGAGGTTATATAAGTATTTTAAAAGATATTTCTAATATAAAAGGTTTATTTTGAGATATTTGAACAAGTGATTTATTTGAAGGGAATCGGTTTATTTTTCAAAGTCAAATTCTTTTTAAAAGGCGATGATTTTAAGTTATGGTTTGAATGTAAGTTTAAAACTTATTTTAAAAAGGATCTAAAATTATACATGAGGTTTAAAGGTTTATTTGATATAATAAAGTATGTGTTTACTTGTGTATATAAAGGAAAAATGTCTATTCTTTCAAATCAAAAGTGGATTAAAACAAGGATTTCCAAGTGAGATTTGATATGGGAATTTAGTAGTCCTATATTTGGCACTAAAAGCCGATAAGTAGACTGATCCTCTAACTTCGAGATCTAGAATCGGGGTGCCTAGGCAGGATCTAACTTACCTGGCTTTGTTTCTAGCTGAGGGATAGGGTAAGTCGAAATATCGAAAACGTGCCGAGTGTAAGAGATTCATAAAAGGATTTTTATAAATATATTTTTAAAGGAGATTATAAAAAGGAGATTTATAAAAAGGAGCTTTATAAAAAGGAAGAGATTTGATTTCCATAAATTATCTCTATAATTCATGGTGGTATGTAAAGTATTCTATTAATGATTAACACCAAATTCTGAGGTATGGAAACTCATCTCTATCTTGAGAATTAAGAAGTTATGTCGAGGCAAGGATAGTACGCTAACTTGTCCGACTACATTGTTAATCGAGGCATAGTACTGATTTTGCATATTTCGTAACTGTCCAAACTGATGATAGGTTAAACTCTGATTGTTATATGAATATTACAGCTTTCTTTTGTAAAGATCATTTAGATATTATATATTACTCGTCAAGATGTGAGATTATGTTCTGTCTTTTCTTTCTTTCACCCCAACAATCTTTCTTTACAACACTTGGATGCTCGGCACGTGATCCCGTTGATGTATTAGTGTCGACTTTCAAGGGTCGAAAAGGCAGGTTGTGACAACTAACGTTGCATCCACCATGGGTACTTATTAAAGGCAATGTCTCACATCAGTCCCAAAGCCACACCGCTGGTAGTCAGATTAGTTGGATGGGCTTCTATATGTTTTTAATTGACCTCGCATTCCTATAACTTAGACATATTTCTACTCTCCGACATTAAAAAATATGCTACCATATATATGTATACACACACACATAATATACATTACCGCATTTACACAATAATGCCATATAAGGGAAAACTCCTTATTTCACCTTTAATTATGGATTAATTTCCATAATTGTTTTTAACTTCCTTTTTAAAGGGTTTAGTGTTATTTATTAACCTATTTTATACATTACGATTTATGCATTACTAATATATTTATATTTAACGTAAATTTTAGGCTAACTAGTTTTTATTAAATATTCCCAAGCATGTGTAAAAGTATTTCTATACTAAGGTTTTCGCTTCATATGCAAGTTGTTTAGAATCTAAATGTCTATACAATTCCAGTCCAATACAATAGTTTACATAATAGATAATATGTTACGCCCCATCCCTAGACCCTCACTAACAAAGAATATTACAAAATGTTGTCGACTAGTGCAGAGAATATGGCTAGTTAGGAGCGACCATTTGTGAATTTTACTTTAAGCGAGCATTGATACGTCAATTAATACGCTATAAATTTCTTTAATCAAGTGGAATCGACGTATAGAATTCAGGATTTAAAAAAACTACGGTAGTTATAATAAAAATTTAGAACAATATATAATAATATACATATCACAAAACATAGACTAGACACAGCGGAATACAAAATAGATACAAGTCTGAACCGACACAAAATAGATACATGATGTAGACTACATGGTACATATGTACTACATCTCAAAGTATGAATATGTACATAAAAGGAGTCTAGCTCGACATCAGATACAACATAACATCAATATACATGGTGATGATAAACAACTAGCTACTGATAGGAAGTCCACCATAAAAGCCTCAAGCTAAAGGACCTGAAACATCTTTGTCTGACCCGAGTATTATAAAATAATAAATGGGTCAGTCTAGACTAAAATAAACGAGTGAGCAAAATGAATGATAGATAAAGTGAACTGGATCTCAAATATAGTCATATATCAACAAATATCAAACATACATCAATAACTTCAAATCACCAAATACTAAAAACTCAAGATAGCTTATTAAAAGCAAAAATACCTGAAATGATATGGTGATAATTCAAACAACATTGAATCTAGAGATCTCATACATAGAAATCCAGAAATCTCACAAAAAAGGGGGAAAACGCCAAACTCCAAGATTGGTGAAATAAATTCATATACATGCATGTAACTCCAAGATAGATGTATAAGTCTATAAACATCAAGATAGGTACGAGACTTATAAACTCCAAGATAGGAACGAGTCCTATAAACATCGAAATAGGTACGAGACCTATAAACATTAAGATAGGAACGAGTCCTATAAACATCGAAATAGGTATCAGATCTATAAACATCAGATAGGAACAAGTCCTATAAACACCAAAGGCGAGTCATAAACTCATCGATAAAAGTGTTATATACTTCCATATCGCAATCGAGTAGATAACAACCATGTAACCCATACCATACGGGTTTACCCAAACGTTTACTATACAATAGTAAACTCCACTCGTGTACATCAATGGTTCGGTCGAACAAGTCCGAGAATTAAGGTAAAATAAACATGAGCGTTCCATACCACTTATTTTATTTAACCGTTTAAATCAATTTCTCATTCAAATAATGTCATGCAATTTATATAAAAATTCTAGACTTTGAAATTGTAGTTGGAAACTTATTTTATATGCTAGATTATATATATATATATATATATATGAAAAGTTTTTAAAAGGTCTTTTTATATATTTATATAAGTAAAGGCAACTAAAAATCATTACTCCAAATCAATTTAGAACTCGTATTATTACATACATATATATATATATATTATACATAATGTATTTCCAAATATTCTTTATATAAAATATGTTTATACTTGGAAGGATTTCGATGAAATGATTCAATTCGAAAATCAGCCTTTTTAAAGCTCTAATTGAAAACGTGCGATAAAAATTGTGTGCAACCTCATGTATTCATAGAGCATGTCCATGGAATAGAAACTCCAAGATGAATTCATAAATTCATAAATTAAAATCTGGGAATAGCATTGAAATCAGAATAGAAAACTGCATCCAAATCAATCAAATAGGTTCAAGCGGTCGAACGGACGAACGGAGGAGCAAACGGGCGCAAACGGAGCCCGGAACGACATGACCTGACCCAAGTCATGACCGGTCCACCGGTCATGATGACCAGTGCACCGGTTGGCACGCCTGGGTTGAGTTCCAGGTGACGCCGGTGGTGCTTCGGTTGCCCGTTTGTGGTGTTTTCTTCTTTGAATTGAACCTGGACATCTACAAGATCGAATAAGCTATCATGCAAGCAACCAAACGGTTATAATTTGATGTAAATCATGATCATATGATGTGGGTTTCAGCACCCAATAATTTAAGTAGCAAAAGTTGTGAATAGCATAAGAGATTGAGATCAATTTCACAAAAAAATCATTCAAACAACAAACAGCGACAAATATCCATTTCTGGTCTAGAAGTGTGAGATTAATTCACTGTAAGAACTTGAATTAGTGCTCAGAATCCGAGTTCACCAAGGCTATCACCTCTCAGCAGCATGTTTATCTCAAAAATTGGAAAAGGAAAATTACAACCTAAGCCAAAAACTGAGCTTAATTCACGAATTACACATACTTAGAAGTTGGTAGAGATTACCTTCTTTAGATTTCAATGATTATTACCTAAAACCCCTTGATTTCTAGCCTTGATTTTGCAATTTGGTAATTAGGGTTCTTGTATCTTAGGAAATCTTCATTTTCTGGTTTACGATAGAGAAAATATGAATGAGAACTTGTATGTATTAGTTTCTCATTCCTTATTTCCTTTTGTTTGGGGTAAATGGGATAAGGAGGTGGATCCATTAGCCAAGTGTTACTAATCTTAAACAAAAGTGTTGCTAATTTGTTTTGTTTTACCATAATACTTTATAGCTACTAATTTTATTTAAACAATGTTATAATTTAACCAACATTGATTTCTACAATTTTTCTCATAATAATTATCATATCAAAATTCCCATTTTTACTGATATTGAAATACCTTACTTATAAACCAGCATTTTTCGTTTCAATCAATATTCCACTTAACATATTGTGATTTCACAATATTTCGACAAATGCCAAAATAACAAAAGTTGCTATTTTTATCGATATTACGATGTACTGAAAAATGGCAACAAACCTTTTGCAAATAAAAGTTATTATTATTATTTAGATAAAATAAAGTATAATTGCTATAAATCTCTTTTTTTAACAATAAATATCAATACCAACATTTCTATTAAATTTATTACACTTTTGTTACAATAATTACAAATGGAAAAATATATATCACTATTTTCTATTCAAATCAGCAAGTGAATGTAATATCTTTATTCTCATCTTAATAATAAAATTATTTTCCATATAATTTATTAAATTCTAATTTTCCCCACATTACTCTTATATTAACAAATATAATATTTAAGTTACACAAAAGAACATTTTATGAAATATCCAATTTAATTAATCCCAAATCTATTTCGATTTGATAATTAACAATTAAAATCCCCAAATTCGTCTTAAAAATTAATTAAGATAATTTCTAAATCATGTTTTAGATTTAATGTTCGGTAATCTCGACCAGGTTATTGCACAATATCACAGTTTTAATTAGCTAAACAAAACAGACTTGCATATATATATATACATATATACATATATATATATATTCAAAAGAATGGAATCAAAACATCCAACTTATTTTACATTAACATAGTAGAATTAACGTCTCTATTTCAAGGGAACAAAACCTTACAATTTAAATCTTTTATATTCTATTTAACTTTTAAATATATAAGACTAGAGTGAAAAAAGATTCATATTTACTTTAATTATGGAAATAGGCGGTGCAAACTCCAGATTGGATAAAAGTCCATGCTTTACACACCCTTTCTTAATTCGTTTTTTTTAGATCCCTACGTCACAACAAACAAGTGAAAGCTAAATATAACATAAATTATTCATATTACAAATGATAACATATTAAATCTACTAAATTAACATAAAATAATTAAGATTCCAACCAATTCAAGAATTAACATTTTATGATGGAATTTTTGGTTTTAAATTTAAATTTTTAGTATACAAAATTCCCCAAGGCATAAAACAAATCCAAAAATTAACCGCGCAAACTACTAAAAAGAGAATAACTAAGATTTCGACTCGCGTATAGCTTTCCCCAAATTCCTTTGGATTTGATTCCACGCCTTCGCCTATTTCCTCCTCTAGTTATCTTCTTTTTAATTTTACAATACATAACAATTAATTTGTATATAGATTAGATTCAGAATTCAGATATTAGAGAACAATGGAAATAGAGAAATATACATATATCTAAAATTATTAACTTTTCCCTTTAATACTATTGATTTCATCCCTAAAGCTTGAATCTTGAATCTAGAAAATTTATTGAGGAGGAAGGAAACTAATAAAGTTTTGCTAGCATGTTGATTTTTCTTGTGAATAAAAGTGAGGAGGCTAGCATCTTATTTATACTGGTTGGAACGTGTTAAAATCGTTTGATTGAGAATCTTTTATTTAAATTAAATCTGGGCCGTTCTGGCCTAAGGAAACCCTAGCCACCTGAACCCAACCGATCGACCAACCCAATAAAGGCAGTCAACCGACCTTCATTTGTGGTCGCAAATTATTATTGTCATTTATTTATATTTATTAGCTTTTTAAACTTAATGTTAACGCTAATAGTTCCCTAACATTTAATTATTTTTAACGTTAATTTTAAAATATTTATTTTGAATTATTTTCTTAATTTGAAATTTTCAAACGTTGATAACTTCTCGATTTGTACTCCGACCGCAAAACTTAATATATGAAAGTTGCTTAGAAAATGGCCACAAACACAATGGTATAATTTCGTGACCAAATTCTTTCATTTGTAAAATTCTTAAAAAATGTCATCGATGGAAGTTTACTATTCATCCTGGAGGTACGAAGATGTACCAAGATATAAAGAGAAGTTTCTTGTATGAAGGTATGGAGAGAGATGTAGGCTTATGGGTGAAACAATGTATGAATTGCCAATAAGTTAAAGCTAAGCATCAAAAGCCAAGTGGATTACCTCAACCTTTAGAAGTGCCACTATGGAAATGGGATTTATATCGATGGATTTTATTGATGGGTTGCCAAGGTCGAATAAGGGAAATTAATCTGGGTCGTGGTTGATAGACTAAGCAAGAGTGCACACTTTATTCTTGTTAAGTCAACAAGAACGATACCTAGTTTGGAGAAATTATTCATGAAGAACATTGTAAGATTTCATGGAATACCGATTAGCATTGTAAGCGATAGAGGTCCTTTTTTACTAGTGAGTTTCGGAAGAGCTTACATAATGTATTATGTACCAACCTAGAAATGAGTACCGCTTACTATCCGCAAACTGATGGAAAATGGAAAAGGCTAACAAGGTATTCGAAGTTTTACTGATAGCTTGTGTACTAGACTTTGGAGGGCCATGGGAAGACAATTTGTACTTAGTCCAGTTTTCCTATAATAATAGTTATCAGACTAGTATAGGAATGACACTATTCAAAGCACTTTACGGAAGGTCGTGCATTCACCAGCATGTTTGTTGGAGACCGGTGATAGACCAATGCTTGGTTTGGATTTGGTAAAGGAAGCTACCGAAAAGATTAGGTTAATCTGAGCAAGGACGAAGGAAGCTCAATAAGGGAAGAGAAGTTACGTGGATAAAAGCGTAAAGACTTGAATTCTCAGATGGAGTTTATGTTTTTGTCATAGTATCATTGATGAAGGGTGTTACTTGATTTAGGAAGTTAGGAAAGTCAGCATCGAGATATGTTGGTTTGTTTCCTATTATAGAGAGAATCACAAAACTCGCATATCGTATCGAGTTACTGAACACTTTGAGTCCCTAACGTTTTTCATGTGACTCATTTGAGAAAGTATGTATGTGATCCAGAGACTAGTATTGAGCTAATGGTTTTAGAAAATTTGGTAGTAGAATCTAATATGCATATCGTTAGGCGACCTATTTGTTTAGTTGATGGATATATGAAGGAGCTTAGAAATTAGACAGTTAAGTTAGTGAAAGTCCAGTGGAGTGACACTAAAAGAGATTTGTTAACCCGCCTTTTGGCAAGGCCGCGGACAGACGGATTTAACTTAAACAACTTCACAACTATCGAGACTAAAGGATGATGGGTTCGGTCTAAAATGATGATAGGCAGTTTGGCAGATGACGTTCGGCATTGGGATGGTTCGGCGTTGAAGGCTGTTCGGCATAGAGAGATCGTCGTTTGACATAGAGGGATCGTTCGGCACTGAACGAGTGCTCGGCATTAGAAGGAGTGTTCGGCATGAATCTCGTTCAGCATCTGGAGACGTTCGACATTGGATGGAGCGCTCGGCATTAACCAACGTTCAGCATCTGGAGACGTTCGACATTGGATGGAGCGCTCGGCATTAACCAACGTTCGGCATTGGATGGATCGTTCGGCAATAACCAACGTTCGGCATCTGGAGACGTCCGACATTGGATGGAGCGCTCGGCATTAACCAACGTTCGGCATCTGGAGACGTTCGGCATTGGATGGATCGTTCGGCATCAAGGAGACGTTCGGCATTGGATGGGTCGTTCGGCGTACCTCACCTCGCTCGACATTGCACCTCGCACCTCCATATCTCGCACCTCCATACCTCGCACCTCCGTACCTCGGTACCTCGCACCTCCCAACGTTCGACATGAGGAGATCGTTCGGCATTCACACCTTGTTCGGCATCTATGGTTCGGCATCTATGGTTCGGCATATGGAGACCACACCATTTGGGCTGAGGTACTCGGCTACCAGGCCCACCAGGGAAGTCCAACCCATCTTTGTTTATAAATAGAGAGGCAGGGGCACAGTAAATGGGATCTTCTTTCTGCTCTCTTACTTTCTCTTTTCGAAGGCTAAGGCAACTCTGCCATCTTGTAACTGTAATCGATTATTACAGCAATAAAAAGCAAACTTCTGAAGTGGACGTAGGCCGGAGTTAGCCGAACCACTATAAAATCTGTTGTTCTTTACTGCTTTCATTTCAGTTTTAACTGTTCTTTATATTATTACTCTCTACATACATTCTATCTCTGAGATGTGATTGGTATTTGGTGCTTTCATCTGGATTTTGGGGTTAGTGACCAATTTTGGCGCTAACACTTTGGTGCTTCCACTAAGAATTGAACTCAGGAATTTTGGAGTTAGGAACTTGGATCTTAGAAAGCAATGGCAAGACCACCAACGAAGAGACAAGCAGTGGAAAGGAGCAATCAGGAAGGAAGTCAAGCGGCATCTTCTGGAGCTGGAGAGGATCATGCATCCATCTACATAACTCGGGACGAGATGCAAGTGATGATGAATTCTATGCAAGAGCAGATGATGAAACGGCAAGAGGAAATGATGCAGGCTCTTCTTAGGCAATTTGGACAACCAGGAACTGCAGGTGCTCAAGATCATGGAGCTGGACCAGAGGAACTCAACCAACGGACAGATGGAGTGAATCAGCAGGGGGCAGCTCCCAATCAACAAACAGTTAACAATCTAGATGGACCTAGACTCGGAGGCACGCCACCGGGAGTACGTGATGAAGAATATGTGCCAGAATTTCCTCGAGGACTTGGGGGGCAGTCTGGGTTAGTTGGAAACACTAGATTGGCTGACATTATCAGGCGGACTATTCGCGGAGGTCTGACAAATAGGGATTCAGAGGGAGTTAACAAAAGTCCGTTTACCCGGAACATCAGGACAGCTAGGAATCCGTCCGATTTCAAACTACCCACTCTGGAAGTATACAACGGGAAGACGGATCCCACCGACCAATTGATGAGATACACTAGGCATATGGAAGTGCTGGGGGCAACGGAGGAGGTTATGGCCCGATGTTTCCCCCTGTACTTGACTGAAATTGCTGTTATGTGGTTCAGACAGCTGGAGGATGGATCCGTTGGAACATGGACAGAACTGGTGGACAAGTTCTTAAGTCAATTTCGAGTTCACATAAAAAGGCCAAAGAACGTGATGACACTAACATCAGTCAAACAGTGGGCAGATGAATCGCTCAGGACATTCTTAACTCGATTTAATGCGGCAGTTGCTTCGGTGGATCGGCCAGATCCATCAATGGTTCTGATGGCTGTGGTATCAGGAGTTAGAGATAATTCGGAGTTCAAAGTATCATTGGTACGGGACCCACCGTTGGATATTGGGGAATTCTTTCATGAAGCTGAAAGATTTCTTCGATAAGAGGATGCATGTTTGGACATGAGGTCACAGGAAGTAAACATGACCAAGGATGGAAGATTACTCGGCGAAAGCTCAGGTGGGGACAAGGATAAAGGGAAAAGGAAGCGCTGGGGAGAACCAAAGTTCTCCACTTACACAGGATTGAACGCAACGTTGGAGCGGATTTTCTTAGATACTCGAGATCGTCTTCCCTATCGAAGGCCATCAAGGAGGGAACCCACAGAACGTGAAAGGGCATCAGGAAGGCATTGTCTCTTTCATGACCTGGACGGGCATGATACTAACAGCTGCCGACATCTAAAGGATATAATCGAGGAGCATATAAGGAATGGTCAGTTGCGACAGTATGTCGGAACTCGGAATGCGGCGGTGGAACATGAACAGCCTCCGCCTACCTTGAACGACGAGGGCGCGAGGCCCAGGAATGGTGACCGATTGGTCATCAACTAATCTTGATGGTTTGGAATAAGTAACAAACTCCGGGCAAACGGTTAAATCACTTACTCATGTACGGGGTCGGAGATAACCCTCAGGCATGCTCTGAGATGACGGCTTACCGAAACGCCCAGGTTTGTGAAATCTGTTTTTTCCTTTGACTTGGACATTTGCTTTTTCTGGTTTGGTTTTGGAGTTTGGTTTGAACTCCCTGTTTTTCTCGTTTTTTTGGTTTGGATTCTGGTTTGAATGTTTGTTTTTCGGATTGGATTTTCTCTGGATTTTGGCTTAAAGGTCGTCGAGTATGGACTATGCTCGACAAGGGTCCGGAGCGACCAGGATTTGGCTTAGGACTTAAGCCACGACATTACTTGCGTCCAGGGACACTGGGCCACGGTCGTCAAGTGTGGATTGCGCTTGGCAAGAACCTGGAGAGGTTAGCTCAACGCCCAGGGACACTGGGCCACGGTCGTCAGGTGTGGATTGCGCTTGGCAAGAACCCGGAGAGGTTATCTTAACGTCCAGGGACACTGGACCACGTTCATCAGGTGTGGCTTGAGCTTGGCAAGAACCCGGAGAGGTTATCTTAACGTCCAGGGACACTGGACCACGGTCATCAGGTGTGGCTTGCGCTTGGCAAGAGCCCGGAGAGGTTATGGATTTGGATATCGACCCGAAGAGGTCCTAAAGTCCCCTATTGGTTATTGGATATGGATGAAACATGGACTTTGGATACTGGACTTGAGGCTATTCAAAACACACCTTTCAAAGCAAGGCATGTTTTGGGGGGCAAGTGTTAACCCGCCTTTTAGCAAGGCCGCGGACAGACGGATTTAACTTAAACAACTTCACAACTATCGAGACTAAAGGATGATGGGTTCGGTCTAAAATGATGATAGGCAGTTTGGCAGATGACGTTCGGCATTGGGATGGTTCGGCGTTGAAGGCTGTTCGGCATAGAGAGATCGTCGTTTGACATAGAGGGATCGTTCGGCACTGAACGAGTGCTCGGCATTAGAAGGAGTGTTCGGCATGAATCTCGTTCAGCATCTGGAGACGTTCGACATTGGATGGAGCGCTCGGCATTAACCAACGTTCAGCATCTGGAGACGTTCGACATTGGATGGAGCGCTCGGCATTAACCAACGTTCGGCATCTGGAGACGTTCGGCATTGGATGGATCGTTCGGCATTAACCAACGTTCGGCATCTGGAGACGTCCGACATTGGATGGAGCGCTCGGCATTAACCAACGTTCGGCATCTGGAGACGTTCGGCATTAGATGGATCGTTCGGCATCAAGGAGACGTTCGGCATTGGATGGGTCGTTCGGCGTACCTCACCTCGCTCGACATTGCACCTCGCACCTCCATATCTCGCACCTCCATACCTCGCACCTCCGTACCTCGGTACCTCGCACCTCCCAACGTTCGACATGAGGAGATCGTTCGGTATTCACACCTTGTTCGGCATCTATGGTTCGGCATATGGAGACCACACCATTTGGGCTGAGGTACTCGGCTACCAGGCCCACCAGGGAAGTCCAACCCATCTTTGTCTATAAATAGAGAGGCAGGGGCACAGTAAATGGGATCTTCTTTCTGCTCTCTTACTTTCTCTTTTCGAAGGCTAAGGCAACTCTGCCATCTTGTAACTGTAATCGATTATTACAGCAATAAAAAGCAAACTTCTGAAGTGGACGTAGGCCGAAGTTAGCCGAACCACTATAATATCTGTTGTTCTTTACTGCTTTCATTTCAGTTTTAACTGTTCTTTATATTATTACTCTCTACATACATTCTATCTCTGAGATGTGATTGGTATTTGGTGCTTTCATCTGGATTTTTGGGTTAGTGACCAATTTTGGCGCTAACAAGATTGTACTTGAGAGACTGATGATATGATTATAGAGACTTATCCCGATTTGTTTCGATGTATGTTATATATTATTGTATATACTTTTTGACTAGTTATATGCTAATAAAGTTTGATTTATGTGCTTGTATTGCATGTTTCCATGATTGATATGCTTATTGGTTATACCTCTTCAGAATATCAAGGACGAAATTTTAATGAGGGAGACTACAACACCCCTAATTTTTGGAGCACATTATTCCAAATATATAATTAAAGGATAATTAATTAAATAATGTGGTTAAGTTAAAAATTGTAGATTTTCCATAACATAATTCATTCGACCACTAATTATTTAATAAAGAGAATGTATTAAAAGATGGAAAGAAATTCTAATTAATATAACCAAGGAAGGGATAAATAAGGAACTAAATTACCTATATCATTTCCATCTCCCTTTCATGCATTCACTCAATTTCATTTTAAAACGCAAAACAAAAACTAAAGGAGAGATCGAATTCCACCATTAAAAAGAGGAAGAAAATAAGGTAAGGAAAAAGTAATACAAAGGAAAATCTCTTCATTTCAACAAATCTAAGGTGAATAATATTGTTACCTCTTACATGTTGTTTTGTTTAATTCTGATTTAAGGTGAAACAAAAAAATTTATGTTATGGAATCATGCATTTGGCTTGAATAATCATTTATATGGGTTATGGTTGTCATTCGTAAATTTTTGTAGAATTTTCATAAAGGAATTTTGAGTTTTAATCATATTTTAATCTCAAAATGCTTTGAACATTTGATATATTGGTGGGAAGATTATATTGAAGAGTGATTTTAAATTTCATAATTTTTCGATTAATTATAAATTTATTAGGAATTTTCCGAAAGAAGAAAAGTGTCAACTTCGAGTTTTAATTATTAAAAATATGAAAATTATTTATTTTGCTCTAAAAATTTTGTATGTGATAAAAGAAAGGATTTTAGATTTTTGAGAATTTTCAGAGATTTCTTCCATGCATTTTTGATTTACTATAAATTATTTAGTAAATGAAGGATTAATTATTCAGGATAATAATTAATTAATTATGGCATATAATTAAAGTTTTGGAAGTTAGATAATTTTCTTTGAATAATTTTCTACAAATATTTCTAAAAAAGGCTGTTTAGCTAATAAGAATTTCACAAAGATATTGGTTCAAAAGGTTATTACTCTTAAAGAAAATAAATCATTTTAGCAACTACTTACGAAATTGTCATTTTCAACCTTCGCTAGCTATCTATTTTCAACATTGATAGCATTGATTTTCCACATTTGATAATGATTTTTTGTCAACAATCGATAGCTTTGATTTTTCAACTTTCAATAGCTATAGAAAATTTTGAGGTGCAATAGCACCATATTTTCAACATGTGATAGCCTTGATTTTCAACTTTCAATGGCTTTGAAGTTTTGAGGTGCGATAACATATTATTTTTTACCTTCAATAGCTTCATGTTTTTATCTTCGGAACATTCAAAAGTAAAGATGCAATAGCTTGTTTTGTCAACATTCAATGGCTATTGTAATATGCGATAGCTTTGGTTTTCAACCAGCGATAACTTTGATTTTCAACCTTCGATAGCTTTGGTTTTATTGACATTTGATAGCTTTGTTGATATGCGATACTACATGTATTTTAGACATACAATAGCTATATTTCTTGATGTTTGATATCTTTGGTTTTGTTGGCATATGATAGCTACATCAACATGCGAAAGCTACATGTATTTAAACATGTGATAGCTATGATTATGGCATGCGATAGCTTATATATTTGACATGTGATAACATATATTTTCAAGGTGCGATAGCACTAAATTTTGAGAAATGAGATAGCCTATATTGTTGACATTTGATAGCTCTTAACTCTATATTAGGATATGTTTTTCTTATAACAAAATATTGTTATGTTAAGTATTTTGATAGGGTTTTAAAAGGAAAGAAAAGATATTTTTTGCCATTTTTAAAGAGTTTCATGGAAAAAAAATTATTACCTAATCATAAGTAATTTTTGTGTGTATAAAATGGCTATCATATGAACATATGCTTGCGATGGATGCTGTTATTATATGTTCGATTTTGCATCTTGATCGGTTGATATTGTTGGAACTGGGCCAGCCCGCAGCGGTAATGGTGGGTGTATTTCAATTTTTTTATCCTATTGGATCTTTATTGGGCCTATGAAGTCTAGTTCATTTAGAACAATTCTAATTTTTTTATAAATAAAATCATGTATTTTATTTAAATTTAAGTATTTTGTAATGTAAAGTTAATTGAATGATTTAATTTATATATATACATGTATCATATACATATGTATGTGCATGTGTAACATAATAATCCGTGTAAGGTATAATATGTCTGTATATAGATGCTTGGATTTACATCGCAACGAACAAATTAGCTCATTTCATATGTATTGTATGTTGTCTAAATATGTGCATAAATCTATAATGCAAAGTATATTTATATAAATACGTATACATATATTTAAAATATATTTTATAACTAAAAGTCTCAAAATTAACTATAAATATAATTTAAAACATTTGTATAAATATATATACATAATTAAACATATAAATTTATACATACATACATACATACATACATACATACATATATATATACATAATAATTAAAATTATATATATAAGGTTAAATAAAATGTATATATATGAATAATTAATTACATTCAAATACTTAAAAAAAATATATATATATTTTTTAAATTATCTCCAGATCGAAATTAGCATAACAAACATAAAATAATAATTTTATAATTTTATCATTATATATATAATAAATAGTTTCAATCATAATAATTAAAAATATTAGAAATAAATATTAAAAAATCAAATTTTAAAATTTACTAAAATTTAGGATCATAAAATACAGGTTTATTTTTTTTTTCATAATTTTTTGAAATAAAATATTATTTTTAATAAATAAAAGAAATGTTCAACCGAAGTAATTTAATTATTAAAAATATTAAATATTAACCAAAAATTCTGAAAAATTTTCCGTGGGTTGCTACATAGATGTAGTAATTTTAAAAAATATAAAATCGAATTTTTAGTGCAATAATTATTTTAGATATAATAAACAATTCAAATAATCAATAAAAGATAATTTAAAATTATTTATATATATAAAAAATTTATTTTTGAATTTGATAATTCATATTATGTATAAATAAGTGTAAGAAAAAATTCTAAGTTGTTATACATTGTAAATATACATATATGTAATTATATGTTTAAAATATACATCAGTCTATATTTAAATTAATATATAAATATACATAAAATAATTAATAATGACAAAATTTAATTTTTTACAGCAAATTAGATTTGTTTATACATAAATTATGACACATAATAATATAACCATGCACATAACCAAACTAATTTGTGACAACTACATATACCTACGAAAATCTCACCTAACTAGATATACAACATTAATATATATACAAATTTGGGATTAATCAATATTAAATCATAAAATATGATATGATTACTATAATATATAAATAAAATACCAATTAATGATGCCCTTGAGTCCACTTGAATCAATAAATTCCCTTCTCTAGTTATGCTCGACCCGTCAGATTGCAAGTCTGGAATTGTCGACCTTTTATATCAAATAGTGCTTTTACTTAACTTGAATTGATTTAAGAATCTTAGAACTGATATGGGGATTAATTTCAGCCAGCAAGCCTGATAATTATGGCAGCCAAAAGTTGTTTTTGATTAAGGGTTTAGAGATCCATATAAATAGCCTTGTACAAGAGAGACATTAGGACAATCTCATTACTTATTCTCTCTTAATCTTAGCCATCCATCTCTAGGTCTAATTTAAGTTTTAGCCGCCTCCAATAACTTGTAAAAACCGAAATTTTCAGCCCTAATGATGGGCTTTAAACCCATTTTAGCCCAAGCCAAAATGCTATGCAATTAAATCTAATTTAATCGCTTATCGATATCGTATATCGCTTGGTACATTTATAACTATTATAAAGTGAAAATTAGCCACAAGGGCCTCTCTAGCAAGTGCAATTAGTTTCTAGGACACACGGTTGAAATAATTACTTTTAAGGACAAAATGCAAAATAATTAGTTTCTAAGGCCAAAAAACCTATGAAATTATGTCATTGAAAGTAATTGGACTGCTGACTTTGTCCTTAAAAGTAATTATTCTGCTGACTTTGGCTTTGAAATTAATTTTTGTGGATGTGTGTCCTAGAAACTAATTGGACTACAAAGTTTGTCCTTCTGGTGAAATGCCCCTATTATAAATATACAACAATTTCATTTCTCAAACCATATTCAAATTTTTATAATTAATATTTCATAAATATTAATTAATTTAATTTATTTATAATAATTATAAACTAATTAAATCACTCGGTCTTATAGGAATTCATCATTTTAGTTTTGTAGCTCTTGGGTGTAAATTTGGTCAGCGATTAACACCGAACTATTCGAATGTTAATGTTCACATGTCACTAAGCAAGTGGTGTGACATTATGGCCAAATTTATCGCTTATTCATTTTTAGTAAAATCTTATTTAATTTAATAAGCGTTACCCGTTAGTGACATTTATATACACCAATTCTCTTCGTCAAAAACTGTATCACTTTGGATTTATGGAATTTGGTAATGGTCAAAATTCTAATATTATCCATATTCAACTCTATAGTCCAAACACAAAATCCTTGGTTCAATAATAATAATTATTATTAACTGTACTACTCTGGCCAGATATTTTGACTTTGGGTTGACTTGAGTTGACCATGATACTAACCTCATATAACTGAAGTGACGAATCCTCTCTTGAATAGTGTCTTCCTTCCAGTACTTCCACTCGACACAGTTATAACCACTTGATGGATGTCGTTCCATAATTTGACTATAATCAAAGCAGAGTTTTTCATATTGAAGGTTGACAGTATCTCAAGTCGAAAGAATTGTGTAAATTAGTCACATCGATATTTTCTATTTGACCTTAGTTATATTAACCAACAGAAAACTATCGAGTGAGCCGTTCCATAATTATCTAATAACTATCAGTACGTAACCCCATGGTGTCCCTAGCAGTCATGAGTAATACATTGCCCAACATTTGGAGAGCGTTACGTACTCTAGTCTCAACGGATACATCGATATCCAATCTCGATGCATCTTGACTAGGAACATTTAAAATGATACATTTGTTTCATTGTGATAAATTACTTACGGTTACAACACTTTGTAACTACTTCACAAAACATACCATTTATGGATTTTCTATTAAATTTACTTTTAATTAAATTTATTAATTAATATAACCACATTATATCAAGTATATAATAGAAAGAAAATACCTTTATTTCGAACAAGATTGGTCAACGAGTTAGATATATGTAACAAATTACTTAATTGTCCCTAGGGCATACCCCTAACTCTATCAGATATTGCATATGTAAATTTTTGACATAATCACTTATATCTTATCATCCATGACCTTGTGGATGAGGAACTGATGACTATTTAGGTTTTCTAGTAGTGTGTATGGTCAGACTTAACTCCTACGTGAGTAGAATTACATTTAGGAGATCGTGGAGATCAAATTATGTTGGGAGTCACAAACCGATCAAAATACATGACTCGTTGACATTTTAAAATAATCAGACTAAAATATGGAGATTTGTGTAGGGTCGTGCCCTACACGCTAACCGTTAAGCCCTCGATTGATCAGATCTCCGAATCCAATGCATAGGGCGTTACCAATATTAAGGCTAAAATTTGTCATTACACATCCGAAAGAACTCGTAGTTATGCTCAACCATATTTTTATTCTATAGGAAATTGGAAGACCGTTGTTATTTTCTTTTAAAGAGACCGGAAGAATGTTTTGATTAATTTCTTTTGTCATGGGAGTAGTCTTATGGGAACAAAAGACTATTGGATTATCTCGTATATTTTTGGCCTGAGTCAACATGGTAGGTTTTTAGTTAGCCTATGAAAACTAATAGGTTCATAATGATCCTGGGAAGACTACGCCGATGTATGAGCTATTTTATGAGATTGGGTAATTATGAGAATATGTGACCCTTAGACCCTTGTGGATACCAGACTTTTCATTTTGGCCCATTATGCATGATATGGATGCTGTGATTATGTTCTAATCGTTTTGGTTGTGGAATATGTTGCGATTGACATATTGATTGTAAAGATAATAGTGAGGGGAACCCGTTCCATGCTTCAGCGACATGTTCACACTAGTTATTTATTTTGGTTTGAGATGGACTAATATTATTTAGAATTTTTGTCTGACCCAAAGTTTTTGATTTCCCCTTAAACCTGGGGTACTAATTTGAGTAGGCTGAGAGCAGGGTATTTTAGGTTTAGACGAATAAAGCTTCTAGAGATGTGCAAGAGGCATATAATATAAAAAGCGTTTTTGCTATGTAGTTTAACTATTTTTATTATTAATTATTGTACGTATTCACAAAGTTTATAATCGTCTAAGTAGTTAAGACTCATCTAATGGGGCATCATCATATGTCAATCTTGCATTATATTTATATTTATTGTATTTTATTTGAATGATGGAATTGTGGGATTATGTAACTAAAATGTAATGAATCTGCAAATAAAATGAATGAAAATGTTTTATTAAAATTTGCAAATTCTTGTAATCTTGATGTTAATGATACAATAATTAATCTAATTTTATCAATGGAAAATAATGCTAAGGGTGATTGTAGCATCATTAGTACCTATATTCGGGCCTCAAATGTGGGATGCTATACTTTTCCTAAATTCTAAGCTAAACCACTAATCTTGTCTTGATTTAGTATGTCTGTGACGAATACCTCCTTGGCTCTCAAAACTCGACACTAATACATCATTGGTATTCACATGCCGCAAATCCATGTGCCAGAGAGGCAGATTATCATGGGGTAAACAGAAAATAAAGACAGAATAGAATCTTACATGAATGGAATAACATATATTAGTTCAATATATATGATATTTATAGCGAAAATTTTAAATACATTTATCAGAGTCTATCTTATAAATTAGCCTGGACAATTATAAATCTCTATCCCTATAAATGCTTAATACAATCAGTAAACTAATGCACCGAAAATGGAAATGGAGAACTATCTACATGAACATCTTCAGCTCCAGACTTCAAGCTCCACCATAATGCTCCAAGTTAAACCTGACTACATGGCTGCTCAGAAAAAAATAGGGCACCCAGAGTTTAAAGGAAAAAGAAAATAAACTCTGGGTCAGTCATGGGACTGGTGTGAGAAACTCAAAATACGGATATTTAAAACAAAGGGTATCTCATAAGACAACGCCGCACATAAACACGGAACGAGTTTTTACCTTATGATAACCAAAACATTTGCTATGCAAAATCAGGGATATTATCTTTAATGACATCCTTTGAAAATCCTTTCAAATCACATATTAATCATAGCTGGGATTGTTACATTTGTTAAATTCGACAGCATAATAGGTTTACAACTAAAACCGTAAAGGCTCGTATTAAAGAATGGATTCCATACAATGACAAGGTAAGAGACTACCTTCCGGCGGTACATCTCTAGAGGGATGCACCTGAGTCTTCAACCTCTACCAACACAGAATCGGCCTACCTTTTCAATAGATAGTACCAAATATGACATCACCCCAGTCGTTCCCGACCTATCCGAGAGCTCTCATAGCATACACAACATACCCGATACATAGAGGGTGATCTAGAAAGGTGACGACCATATCCTAATGGGAGCAACCCACTTAGCCCTACCTTATCTACCCTGTTTTTGTCATTCCCGGGTGATCAGGCTCGAGGTAACGATTACCTTTCTCATAGCACACATTTCACTTGAATTCCACATTACCAATTCCATCATGCACTATTAATTTCCACAAATTTACAACCTCTGAGCTCGTTAGAGAAGGGTGTTAAATATAGGAGAGTTACTTCCTACACCACCAAATAAATGTATGTTTGTAAAAAATCAATGTCAGAGCATTCTAGAAATGCATGCCAAACATTTGTCCAGGAACAAGACAAACCGAAGGAACTCTCCTACTACATCCTGTCGGGAATCACCCTTAGGATTAGTAGCGAGCAGCCCTTGCATCAAAGATCAAATGAAGATACTACTGCCGCATATAAATGATATGGGAAATTTCCCTTGAGGGTCACTGACAAGCAACCCTACATTATCATTCCATGACTTCAACTTCGAACGCGTAAATTGGTTCGAAGTGGTTTTCAGATATGAATCACTCAAATCCAATCCCGGTTCCTTCGAAACAATCATCGATAAAAGATGTTAAGCTTGAGGATGATTATTATTTCATTTATCAATATCTTTTATCAAATAAAATATCTCATTTAGAGATATTAATTTTTAAATCATATTCTTTTCCAGTATATACAGAATCATTAAACCTCTCTTTAACTTTGAAAATACCAAATCAAAATCATTTCTCATAAATCACATTGCAAAACCTTATTGAGCAAAAAAGGTCGATAGAAATTATACAAATTCTATTCAACATCAATTTCCGTATTCAACCTTTACTGTCCATCGAATAATGGTGGAATCACCTTTTAAATTCACATGGATAGTACGGATTCTCTCCTCGGAATTTAATATCAAGTATAAGGATATTATTTCTATACAATTCAAGCTGTATTAAATTTATAAATTTGAATCTTTTATACTTGCCTCGTTTCCGACATCTCGACCTTATCTATTCCTCGCCCAGGAAAGAGGCCAGGTGAGCCAGGGCACTGTTTGCTCCTGAACATCTCCTTAGTTTAAGCACCTCACATTGGGATCTCACTAATAGAAAAATTCAGTCTACTCATCAGCTTTTAGAGCCAAGATTAAATCACTTGATTATAATAGTTTTTCTTTAAATCATTTATTTAAACCTTTTAAAATAAATTATAAAACCTCCAAATCATCTTTAAAATACTTAATTATTTATTTGAAAATATTTATAAAAGATTTGAGAAAGAATACTTAAGTTTAAAGCCATATTCCAAAAGTTATTAAAAGTGCTGCAAAAAGTGTTGCGAATAGTGCTTTTAAGGCTTATTTAATCAAAATAACTTTTCTATAATTTAGAAATCCATTTTTATAACTCAAACCTCTTTCAAAATATTTTAAAATATTTATAGAATTTATTCCATATTTTTAAAGAAATAAAAGTATCAATTTTAAAGATTTTATCGCTTTGGTTTCCGAACTGCCAAAGCGCGACTATTTGAAACTTGTTTTGCTCATATTTTAAAATCTACTACATGAAATCTCAATCCTTTTCTTTTGTTTGAAAACTATGATTATAAGGGAAATTCTTATTCCAAATAATTCCGACTCCGAATCCATCGTATAAATGGATTTAACTTTCTATGGCGCGAAATCGCGAACTACCGTTACGCGACGCGCCTATTTTTGACTCAATTTTTATAACTTGTCAAAACTTCACCAAATTGGGTTTTAGTGTTTATAAAACATTTATAAACCATTTTAAAGAGGTTTAACAATCTCACATACACCATTTCATTTATTAAAGAAAATTGATTTCCTTTGTGATATTCGACGTGTATTAAATGTGAATTGTTTACATATCTAAACAAACATATTATCATATCCAAACATGGTTCACAATCATCATAACCAAGCATAGCCAAACATATATGTCATGCAATATATCATAATATAAATAGAGTTTCTCACCTTCATTGGTTTCTAACTTTACGAAAATTCGTTATAGCTTCGCTACGATCGAATCAAAGCTTGTGGAATCGAGCCTTAGACCTTTGGATGGGCTCGGCCTAAGCTTGCAAGTGGAAGTGGACTCGGCCTTGGTGGTAGGAGGTGGTGGCCATGGGTTTATGGTGGAGGAAGGAGTGGTTTGAGCTTGTTTTGAAGTGGATTGCTAATATATATATATATATACACTTATATAAATTTATTTTCTTTTTGCTAATTTTTCTTCATAATTTTGCTTAAGGATGAAGTTTATGAAAATATCTTAGATCTTTTGTTATATATATATATAAGTGTATATGTATATTTGTATGTATATTTGTATGTATATATGTGTTCATGTATATGTTAGGGTGTGCATGTGTATGTTGTATATGTGCACACGACATATAAACAAGGTTGCAACAACATTGAATAACTTTCGTTCATTAAACCGTTGAAAATTAGAAAGCCGATTCCCAGTTACATTTTCACTTATAAATTAATTTACATATAAATGATTTGAAAACTAATTTCTCATCATTTTTAACTAATTAAAATGGTCACATTTGATTCATAAAACCATATAAATTAATGTTAACAATTGTTAACAAAAAATGCTATTTTATCGATAAAGCGATACAAATTTTCTTATATTTTCAAATCAAATATATATCTTTATAAAACTATTATAAATGATTTATTATCACTTCATAACTAATTAAAATGAATTATTATCATTTAAAAATAATTATTTGAATAATTATAATAATTATTTGAATAATTATAATAATGATTAAATCATTAAATCTCACTTTAAATTCATAAATCAATCATTAAATATGATGCCATTATTGATGATGTCATAAATACATTTTATTTTCAAAAATGAAATAAGTAATTTTATTTCATATTCATGTTTAAATGGATAAATAAGTGTATGTATCCAGCTCTGTGCGCGACTCTTGATAATTATAGAGCTGTTTATTGATAAAATGATTTTCGACCATTTTATCGATATTCCTTCAAAGTTTATGTTTTCGTACATACTTATTCAAAATAAGATTACTAATATTATTGTTAAAAATATCATAATCTATGTTTTAAAAAGCTTATTGAATATTTAAAAATAAATATAATTTATAAAATCAATAAATTTGCAGGTCGTTGCAATGTCTCTTCCCATGACGCATGGTTTTGATAATCCTTTTTGTGAAGAGACATTTATGTTGAAGTTTTTACTAGGATCCTTACATAACTAGATTTTAGAAGAGATAAGAAGTGAGGAAAAATAATGACAAACAAATTCCTTCAAACAAAAACTTTATTAGTTCGCCAAATTATTACAAGAGAAAGCTAAAAAATTGAGAAGATTCTCAATCCCCATAACCTTAGAAAAATAACTTTTATTCCTACACACATCTAGCGAACCCTATATATGAACGTCATCCGAATTTGAATTGTTCAATGCAACAACAAGCATTTCCCAACTCTCCGACAATGAACTCATTAACATCAAGGCCTATGTATCATCATCCATGTTGTAATTTATGACTGCCAATTAGTTCAAAATTGCTTGAAAATCATTGAGATGCTCTCCAATTGACTCACCTTCCTTAAGCTTCAAATTTACCAATCTTTTCATTAGATGTGCCTTATTTGTTGCAGAGTTCTTTGCATAAATTCCTTCCATATTTCAAAAGCAAATGTTTCATTAGTAATGGTATGAAAGACTTTATTTCCTAGAAAAAATCAAATAGCCGACGCAGCCTTACCATCCATAGTTACCCACTTTGCCTCAGATATATTATTGGTTTTCCCCTTTATTCTCTAATGGTTGGTGAAGAACATTGAGATATCGAAAGTCCTCCATCTTGCCTTCCATAACCCCTAATTTCTCCCATTAAGTTTTTCAACACTTATCTTCTCCATAACCAAACTCTCTTTAAAAAATTTGTATAGTAGGCTCTGATGCCAACTGATAAGGTTTTTTCTAGGATCCCCATACAATTAGATTTTAAAAGAGATAAGAAGTGAAGAAAAAAATGACAAATAAATTCCTTCAAACAAAACCTTTATTAATTCACCGAATGATTGTAAGAGAAAGCCTAAAAATTAAGAAGATATCTCAATCCCCAAAGCCCTAGAAATTTTTTTTCCACACACATCTAATGAACCATATATATGTTTATTTATAACAACTTTGATAAAATGTGTTCTCTAATCAACTAACTAAGGAATTGAATATACTTCCATCTACCAAAATAAATCATTCTCATGTAAATAATTCTTTGCCTTCTTTAATGCAATAAAATAGGCAATTAACCACTCTTCAAAATCTACAAAATGCATAAATGAGGTAATGTATTTAAGTCACAATTCCATCTTGACTCAAATACCTCCAAAATCTACTTAAATATGAAATATTGTATCATCAAAAATTAACAATTTAGGAAGTAAGTACAAGAAGATGATGAGAAGGTTATTTTACTTTCCCCAAGTTGAATTCTAAGGTAAATCACAAAAAATGTTTAACTAAAATTTCATCTAAACACTTAGCATAATAAAACCAAGATTCAAACTATATAACAAAAGTAGCATACAAGTACTAAAATGCAAATATTAGGAAATTTTGTTTTGTTTTTTTAGTTTGGGCGATTTCATTTTTTCATAATATGTATTATTGGACATTTTCATGATTTTCACGATCACATGATTTAAATGATATTTGAGGAAGAAGAGAGTTCAAAGAAAGTCCTTTCTTAAGTAGGAGTAGCCCTTTATTTATATTAGTTCTTTGATCGTTGGATGCTTGATATGTGAAAATTGAACAATGAAGACCTTTGTCTTAATGATGACATGGCGTGCCCTTATAATTACACATGTCACTTCGAAGATGATCTTATAAATAAGGTGGTAGAAATCTCCATGAGTCCCATTGATGTGATTGAAATGAATGAATAAGGTGGCAACATGTAGTAGCACATATATTTCTGGAAGCTTATGGTCATAACTCGATAGCACATTACTTCGTATACTTGATTGCTTGCTTTTCATACTTGTGATGACTCTTAACTTATACTCCAAATAGCTTTTATTTCATAGTTTCTATAGCTCCTATCTCATATATTATGTATAGCATTACAATAGCTTACAACTCAAGCTTCCACTAGCTTACAACCCGTGTTTCCAATAGTTTACAACTCCCTACTTTCGATGGCTTACATCTCTATACTCTCGATAGTTTACATCTTCATACCTCCGATAGCTTACACTTTTATTCGATAGCATATATCTCCATGCTTTCGATAACTTACATTTCCATATTTTTGATGATCGATAGCCCACATCTCCATACTTTCAATAGCCCACAACTCCACACTTTCGATAACCTACATCTTCATACTTCAGATAGTTTACATCTCCATGCTTTTGATGGCTCTAGGCTAATTTTTTTAGGAAATAACACTCTTATTTCCTCATTCATAGCATGAATGGCGTTCCTTAACTGAGCGTTCTCTTGAAGAGATTCCTTGAGATATCTTAAGAGTTGTCTAATTTCAAATCACTGAAGTTCATGACCTGGGCTATATGGTTCATCATTGGGATCGATCTAAGTCAGAATCAATGAACATTGATTATTACCTTCATAGATTAGTTAATTTTAAAGGTTGAGATGCATATTCATGAATGGAGTTCCTTCAGAAGTTCTTAAACTTTCCGATGATGTTTAATTACCATCAATGTGATTCATGGTTGACTTTTGAAGTAGAGGTTGAAAAATAGACGGAGGATCAGATCCATCTTCAAGCATCATATTATTGGTGTAGATTTATGCTACAACAACAACCAAAGATGAAGGGAAAACCTTCGATGACAATAACTCAATTTGAAGTTTGTTTCGAGGGTCAAGGACGTTGGAATAAAGTGCAATGACTGGAAATAGGTTAAATGTCGAGAATAGCAAAGTTATGCTGAAAGCACTGCAAAGACGCAAATTTTTATGGTGATTTGAGGAATCATGATATTCACTTTCAACACTTTCCTTCATTAGAGTGTATATGTGAGAGTTACAATTGAAGTCGTGAGTAGATCCCATGGATTAATGACATGCATTTTGTTGATGTTTCTTCATCCGTTTATTACATTATGCAAAATTGACACATGACTTATTTTCATGGTGAAGATTTCATAGTAACATAATATTGAAATTGAATATGTATAGTGCCTTTTTAGGTTGGTTTGCTCTTCATTACTTTGGATATCTGGCTAAGTATTTGGTTACCTTGGGTAATGCATAGCTTCAACTTTCGACACCTAGGGCATGTACTTACATAAGAATTGAAACATGATATTAATATATATAGTAGCAACCGAATAATACGAATTCTTCAGGTTACGTACCTTCAAGTTCAAACCTTTAGCAACTTTGCATAAATTAAATACTAGAATATATAATTATTTTTTTGGTATCTCGACTACAAGACCAAGGTTTTTCCTTCGGTTTTGTAAAACGGCTTCTAAAAACACCATATCTTGTAAACTTTTGTATATTGAAGGATACAAGAGACCTTCAACAAAATATGGTATAACAATGATGATAATATGCTACCGCTAAAATGTAGCACTACATTAATGCAAGTAGTAAATATATGTTCATCTTCTCGCTCGTTCCACCGAACGGCTACCGTACGTCGTAAATATCTACCGAGGTTGTTGGTAGCCTTTATATAGGTAGGTATCTAAAATCATCATTAGCTAGATTTGTTGGCTGCATTTTTTCTTCAAATATTTATGCAAGTTACAGGATTTGACATTCTCAAAGATTCATTTTTTCAAAGGGTTTTGTTAAAAGGACTCCATTTTTAAATAACGGAGACAATTTTAGAAGACTTCAAACAAAATAAAATTAGCAAGGGAAGGACATGATGTGGAGGCTCCAACCCAAACAACTAACCATCTTACCCTCCTTAAGAGAATTCGGTAACATACAATGGAATACAAATCTACTGAAAAATCTACATAAAAATAGTACTAATACGATCAATTTGCTTAAAAATAAGGCACCGTTTGCCGTTTAAATTTTATACGAAAAGAGATTGAAGAAAATAGTTTAGCATTTAATTTAAATATAATGCTATGTAATTTAACATTTACACCGATAATGTTATATAAATATAGTATTTTTTGTTAACGTTTTTTATATGGAATAAACTTTTGAAGCAGCTTCAAAGTTTTCCTGGAATAATTTAATATAAAATTTACATACCCGTAAAACATGGCAATTACGTAATTGTAGTGGTTCTTCCGTGGGAGGCTGCTGGAGTATAAATAAAATAAGATGAGGACGTAAAATTAAAAATTCCACCAAAAGATTAGTACAAATTTCAATCAACCCGCCCTTTCCATTATATTCCCTTTCACATGTCCTTTTCCTTACACTCACCGGCGAGTTTCTTCACTAAGCCAGATAAAAACACAAAAATTACGTATCTACTCCACAAACCAACCTTCAAAATGCAAAATATAATTTGTTTGGGGCTTTTCGCTAAGATGTTGCTTGCAATGCAGGAGATAATCTGTTTGGACGATCGAGCACGGCACGGATTTTGATGAGATTTCTTCGACGAATCATTTTGTAAAAAATTCTTTCCCTTTTCTTTAGCCGCAATTTATTCTCCTTAAGAACTTCTCTCTTTATAAATTGATTTTTTTTCTTCATGTTTTTCCGTCCGTCTTTTCTTCCATTGTAAAAGTGTGAATCTTGCTGAATTTTAACTAGTTTCGATTTGATTGTTTGCTGTATCACTTTGGTTAGACGATCCAGCTTGAATTTGTAGTACTTTGACGAAATTAGCTCTGAATTATAGTACTGGTTAGTTAAACTTATTATTTTGATATTTTCCTTATTATTTTTTATTATTATAGCTTGTTTATTTAAAAAAAAATGTTTTTTTTAACCTTCATGTTAAAGGGAATCCTGCAACCTGCACTTCAAATATTCTGTATAAAAAAGTTGAAGATTTTTTTTTTCTTGTTTTTTATTTATTTTAAATTTTATTTTATTGTTTAAGACTCTGTATTAATTTGTGCTCTTGCTTTGTCAGGTAAGAGGTTGCTGACTTCAGATTCATATTTGGCAAGGTCAATTTGTGAAGGCTGATATTTTGGATATTTGGATTATTTTACTTGGCTAATTCTATCTCACTATTCGGAAATGCCACCTGAAATCATGGATCAGAATCAAAGAATGTCTTTCTTCTTAGAAGAACCTAAATATCCGACAGATGTAAGAAATGTATTTGCGATTTAACTTTTAAGCGTTACATTCTTGTATGTATAATTTGGATTGTGATTCAAATACATGCAAGTACTGGTTTTTGTATTCTAGTGACATAAGTGCATGCAAATTACATAATTTCGAAATTTTGCGTCAACTGGAAGTGGTATTATTGCATGGGATACTTGTTTGATTGCATTCAAGTTTTATGGTGTATGTAATTTTATTTTATGTTTGCTTTTTAGATGCAAGTTGGATTCTGGAAGCTGGAGTCGGCAGCTGGCAATCGAGGTGAAATTTTTACTCCAACACGTCAGTGATTGCTAATTAATTGCTATAGTAAAATCATATTTACTTTTATCTAATTTAGGATGTAAGAATAACGCCAGTAAACAAGCACATTAAACAATTTTCTTCAAGTACCACTATAATCGTAGTAGGTTAACCTGCTTACATAGAACTGCGAGATTTTGTTTTTTCCACACTGGTTATTAATTTGATTCAGTAGTCTGGAATGCATGAAACAGTATGTTAAATCAAGATTTCAAGTTTTTATATAAGCGTACTGCGAACATTGAAGCATTGTGGATGTTGTTGTCTTAATGCCATGGGATTTGTCCTCGCTTTCCGGGAATAAGATGACATCAATGTACCACTGCATCCTTTTAAACTTGAAAGAAACAAAGCAATTTCAGTTGCATGATATAGCGCATTTACCAGTTCCAATGCTACTAAACATTACACATTCTATTAAAGGTAGAGTTAATTACAAGACTAGGCCCCAATAAAAAACTAATTTCACAAATAGCCGTCATTTGAACTTTTTACAAAAAAATGCCTTGTTTTCAAAATGAGTATATACATTTTCAGAATTGTACATGCACATTTTCAAAATATTCGAACACGTTCAAAAAATGGGTATGCACATTTTCAAAATGCTCATATATAGCCCTTAAAACGAGACCTATTTTTGTGACAAGTTTAAGGTGAGGTTTATTCTTGCAATAAGTTTTTTGGGAAGCCTATAATAAAATGAGTCCTTAAAGGCATTGCATATGTTGTAACGTAACTATGACAAATTTCATATTTTTTGTTTGCTATGTGTAGGAGAGGAGATGTCAACGACGGCAGCGACCAAGTCACTTTCTCCTTCTTCCATGGGAAAACTCAGACCAATTGGGCCAAGTTCCATTGAGCGTCCAAAATTCTCACAGCAGTATTTGTTTAATGATCAAAAATTGAAGTTTGGCATTAATAGTAATTTGCTTGGTGCAAACGATCAAGACTTAGAGCGCCATTCTAATTTACGCGACATTCATTTCGAAACCGGCCTTTTCTCAAGCTCCTTATCTGAGCTCTTTGATAGAAAATGTTTGTGATTTCTTTCTTCCCGTTGCTGATTTTGTCAAAATATTACATTATGTCATATAATTGATTTTAGAGCTGATGTGCACTGGAAAAGACCATATATATTGGCTATAATGGAAGGGAAAAATGTTCCTAGAGTTTAAAAGTAGAACATAATATGGTCCGGTGATATAGTTTCAACAAAATACAGCAACATCGATTATCCTTTACCCATTCTGTAATTACCTTAATGTGTATTGTTATGTGTTAACCACTAGGCAGTAGATTAAATTTTTGAGTAAACTGGTTCAAGCCTTTGTACTAGAGAACAGTAGCTCATGATTGTCTTATAATAAAATTTGAATGCTTGTACGTCTTCAGTACAACTTGTTAATATCCCTCTGTAAATTCATTGCAGTGAAAGTATCATCAGAAATTGTGTCTCTTCCATCCATGAACATAGTCGATTCAAACTCTGAGGAAGAAGTGCCGCTAGAATGTTCAAAAGAAATTGAGGCTCAAACTATTGGAGATTTGCTTCCTGATGATGATGATTTACTTTTTGGGGCTGTTGATGACGCTGACTTTATTCATCCAATAAATAATGAAGAATTTCTTGATGATGATATCTTTTGTTCTGGTGGAGGTTTAGAACTAGGAGACATGACATCTGATAATGCAAATATAAAAAACAATAACTTGTATGCTGGTGAGCATCCATCAAGGACAATTTCTTTGAGAAACATTGATGGTAATGTTGAGGATAAAGAGTTGAAGATGCTCTTCGAGGTACACTTATTTATATTATTTTTGTTTCAGCTTGAAATCTTAGAATCAAAAAAATATGTATTATTTTAGCCTTTTTTTTTCTCTGTATATCATTTTTTGGTAAGTACACTGGGTCTGTCTAATCTGTGGTACATATCAAAAAATTATTGCGTGTATTATTTCTATGGGATTTTTTTCCTAAGACTACCAACTGGACACTAAGTCAGATTTGGTTATTATTTGTTTTCTCATAGAAATAGAATGGCTTAGTTTTTAATTTTTTATGGACCTTTTTGAGAATTTTGTAACTATAACATCTCACAACTAAGCCAATATCTAACCAGACACTTTTTAAATTCAAACTACTGAAAGATAGATTCCTAATTCCATTTGTATGCTCACATGTCCAGTTTAGATTTTTGTCATGAAATAAGTTCACAAATCATGTATTATTCACTGTAGGACATTTCACTCTTCTTATTGTCTATCATACTTTTATTCAGCAATATGGAGATATTCAGATGCTTTATACAGCTCGCAAACATCAAGGATTTGTTATGGTATCTTACTATGACATACGAGCAGCGCAAAATGCTATGAAATCATTGCTGAATAAGGCATTCAAACATAGGAAGCTTGATATTCATTACTCTTTCTCAAAGGTAGATGTTAAAAATAAATAAATTCAGTGAGTTCTATATCAACGTGTTCCTTTATTCTGTATGATATATGAGTCACTTGAGTTGGGTTGTTTTAAGAGTGTAAGAAGCTGAAGTGTTATATGATAAACCTTCCACATCATTCTCTGTTTGTTTCTTAACAACCTCGCTTTTTAAACAACTAATCATATTGATTACCAAGTACCATGTGTGCCTTAAAGCAACATGAGTAATAACAATCATAAACAAAGCTGTTGCATTTTCTTGAATGCGTTCAAATGGTAGACGTCATACATATAACGTGTTGTTCTCAACATATGCTTTATTGCACTTCAATGTAAGTGAATCCACTGACGTTAACATCATGATCTGGTGCTTCAGTTCAAGTGAAATCCTTGTTTGAGATATGATAAACCTATCTGCAACTTATGTGTTATTGTTTCAACCTCTCTTAGGACAATCCTTCCTTGAAAGATGTTAACCAGGGAACGCTAGTGGTTTGTAACCTTGATTCCTCTGTATCAAATGATTATTTGCATCAAAAACTTAGTGTTTATGGAGAAATTAAAGAGGCAAGGCTGTTTACTCTTGAATATTTTGATGTTATATAGAATTTAATATCTGCGGTCATTATCAATTATTCTTTTATATAGATTTGTGAAACGCCACACCGACCAAATCACAAGCTCGTGGAGTTCTATGATGTTAGAGCTGCAGAGAATGCTCTTCATGCTTTAAATGGAAGTGTTGTTGCAGGGGAGGAAATTAAGCTGGAGCCTAGCCTTCCTGGTGGTGCAAAATGGTAATTTTTATGTATAGTCTCGGGATATATTTATTTCAGGAACATCAACTTGGAATATATATTTTATTTTAAGTGATGGTTACTTCCTAAGGCACCCCTTCTAGACCATCGAAGAGCAAACAATCTTGTGCATCGAGTTCCCCCCTTTTAAATTATAACAGTTGCATTGTAGCACGTTTCATTGTAATTGATCGTCAAGGGCAAATGATTTCTACAGCTGTACTTGTAACATATCAATCATTGCACAAACTAGGATTATAAACATTCTCTCCGATGCAACACTTTTATATATACATACATATGCATGTGCATGTGTGTCCATATGCAAACACCCACATATAGGGAGAGATCTGGATCCTCTTTCTTATAACTCCCATAAAAAAACCCCCTTTGTCTTTTTGTGTAAAAAATAATTCTGGATCGAAATGATATTTTATGGATATGTTATATCATTAGCAAAATTATCCATGCAAAATTTGAAATCATTTTGAAACTATTAACTCCTTGAAAATTGCAAGTCAATATGAGCAATCAAAAATATTTATTTTAACCATTGATTTGAAATGTAGTTTGAAGGAGATATAAGTTTTGGAACGATTTCAAATTTTGCATAGATGATCTTTGCTAATGAATAGAACATATCTACAAAATTGATTTCGATCTGGAAATGTTTTGCACAAAAAGACGGCGGCTGATTATATAGGGATAAATAAGAGAGGATCTAAATCCCTACACACACTCTCACGAGCGACTATTACTGCTAGGACACAGTTGGTGACACAACAGATTTTGGTCACTGGATCTTCATCCTTTCAATGTCTATCTCAAGTTTTCTACATTTAGATATAACAGTTTGACACGCTTTCACAGTCTTGGCTTATTTCTATAAAATGTATCACATTTTAGGACCTTGATACAACAACTGCCATCAGAGATTGAATCAGAAGGATCAACAAATTGCAGGCGGGTCATATCTCCCAGCAGTTCACCACCAGTCCATTATGGTATGAAATTTCCCTTTATATCTCTTAATTTTCATTGTGCCATTTCCTCATAATAACCACCATAACTCTTTCTCTGCTAGAGTTAAGGATAATGTAAAATTATGATGTTATTTTTAAACTTTAATGGTTGGTAAATGGCTTATAGAATGCAAATTATGTAACTCTTAAAAATATGCAGTGGCATTCTGTTATTTTTGCAGAAGTGAGTACTGTATCATGATCTAGCGGCTTCAAGCCAGATAACACACATAACTGAATTAATCTCATTATTTGCAGGCTCAGTTCCAATCAGGTCGGTTGTGGCTTTGGAGAATGAAACTGCTCATGATTTTCATTCTGCATTAAGAGCTCCAATAAACCCGTTACTAAATCCCTCATTACATGGATTCTCTTCAAGTGGGGCCCACAATATGTCTGCTCCTGTTAGAATTGCGTCAGCAGGCAATCAAAGAGACCATAGTATGGTGCACGGCGAAAATGGCCACTCTTATGGATTTCAAAATGTGCCAATGATGCATCCTCATTCACTTCCCGAGTACCATGATGGAATACAGTACAATTCAAGTCCTATGCATTCTATGGCTGTTAAAATCAATCCCAGGCATGAAGGAATAGATAACAGGTTTATTCAAAGAGTTGGCTTGGGCAGCCTCACTAGTCACTCTTTTCATAGTAGCTGTAAGTTTGTGCTATTTTACATATGCTTTATTGTTACTATCATGACAAAAATTAGCTAGATAACTCCTTTTGCCTATTCTCAGAGTATCCTTGTATTAACAGTTTTCCCACAAAGAGTTTGGCTTTAAAGTTGTAGCTTTAAATTGTTATGTTCAAATTCTTAAATGTTAGACTTGCCTTTAAAACCGAGGATCCAGGATAACTCATGGCTTAATGTCTCCATTCTAATATTTGAAATATCATCACAATATTATTTATTTCATGTCAACTTTTGCTTTAAGGGTAAGCTTTAGCCTTCACCTAAAATAAACTATACCGTAGTTTAACTTTTATTCAAACTGCACCTAAGCTACCTAGTTGTACATGCAAGATATGTCAAGGTAGCATATTGTTGTTAAATAAACAAGTCTGGCATGATATTATAAGACTGTTAGTTTTAACATGAAGCGTGCATTTACAATCTGACTATGTATCTACCAAGTAGTGAATTCCATCTTTTTTTTTATGTATAAAAAAAGGAGAGACCATAATTTATCCTTTTACAGCATATGGAGGCATTGGAAACAGCAGTTGTCCTGTCAATGGTAACAACCAGTACAATGCATACCCTCATCCATCTCCAACACCAATATTATGGAATAATTCACCATCGTTTATTAACAATATCCCACCTCATCATTCGCCACAGATGCACGGGCTTCCAAGAGCTCCAGCTCATATGTTAAACCATGTTCTGCCTTTTCACCCTCATCACGTTGGGTCTGCACCTACAGCAAACCCCTCTATATGGGAAAGAAGGCATGCTGAATACACTCATAACATATTTGATCAAGGCTGTGTACCTTCTCATCAGCAAAATTGCCACATGTTTCATGGTGTAAATCATATGGTTCCTATGCACGCTTCTTTTGATGCACCTAGTGATAGACTCAGGGGTCGTAGGAATGATATGAATTCTAGTCAGGTGGATAATAAGAAACAATATGAACTTGATATTGAACGCATTATTCGTGGTGATGATACTCGAACCACTTTGATGATTAAGAACATCCCCAACAAGTATGTTTTTTTGGTTTAATGGAATGAACTTTCTCAGTAGTATTTTCTATAACAGTTCGTGATGGTTTGATTTTGATAACAGATATACCTCTAAGATTCTCTTGGCTGCTATTGATGAAAACCACAAGGGAACTTACGATTTTATTTATCTTCCGATTGATTTCAAAGTAAGTCTTAAAAAAAGGTTTGATTGTTAACTTAATTTAAAAGTAATATTATATGGTAATTCTAACTTTCTTTTATTCCATTCAGAACAAGTGTAATGTAGGTTATGCTTTCATCAATATGGTTGATCCTAAGCACATTGTCCCTTTCTTTCAGGTTTGCTATTTTAGTTCTCTAATTCTATGGACGTGTTTTTTTTACTTAAAATCTGAAAAGAAAAGGAAAAAATATATGCTAAAAGGATTAAATTTAATTATAATAGGCATTCAATGGTAAGAAGTGGGAGAAGTTTAACAGTGAAAAAGTAGCATCCCTTGCCTACGCTAGAATTCAGGGAAAAGCAGCTCTAATTGCGCATTTCCAGAATTCAAGTCTGATGAATGAGGATAAAAGGTGCCGTCCTATTATTTTTCATTCAGATGGCCCAAATGCAGGAGATCAGGTACTAATTTATCCATGCATTTCCATGTCACTATAGCCTGACTTAATCAAACTCTCTTTATGGTCAACTTTGCTTTGTTACAACGGCAACACAATTAATATGTGTGTGTACACGCACGCTCACACACATTGTAGGCTACTATGCATTTCCTTTTGAAACAATAAAGTTCATTCTATAAATTAATAAACCTCCTGAAAAAAAGTTAATGCAGAAATACATCCACTTTAGAACTTGCTATAAATATAGATTTCGGTTTGAGGTGGAACACCTAAACTGACTCGAAAGAAGGTCTGTTTTTGTAACAAGTGTCAATTGAAGCTTGTTTCTGCAATGCATTTCTTAACAAAGTATACTTTTGGGATAAACTCTTTTTAAAAACTGTCATATCTGCTCAGTGTGTAGTCAGAAACTGCCAGTTTGTTTGCTTTCAACTGCACATATCTAGCACATGTCATGCTATATAAATTTTAGCAACATAGGGAAAACAATCATAGATCCATAAGTTTTAGGTGAGTTTTTGCAAATCGTGTCAAATTTTAGTCCCTTCAATATTGTATGCTGTATTATTATGACAAATTCAAGATGACAAACGGTTCCATTAACAAAATCTTTCCAATTTCACTGAAATACATCTGCTGCAGCAAACTTTAAATCTGAAAAATCTAATTCCTTTGATTTATCATTTGAAAGGAACCATTTCCAGTGGGAATAAGCATACGGTCAAGACCTGGAAGATATAGAACCTATAACAGCGAAGACAGCATTTATGAGAGCTCTTCTTCTTCACCTAACAATACATGATGCCACTGCAGAGCAAATGGTTTAAATCTTATCATGGACTTGGAGTAATTCTAACCCTGTATGTGTTCAAAATATGATCGCTTATTATGTTATATACTAGTGTAGCATGTATCTTCTTATAATCAATCCTCTTTGGCGCTTTCAGTTTTACTTTTCTACCTACCTACTTAAAATTACCGGCAACGTAGCGCTTTTAGGATTTTGTGATGTTGTATGAGAGTATTATATATTTGTAATCTAGCAGCAATAACTTGTGTAAATTATTTATTAATTTGTAATTTTGAGAAGGTTTTTATTTATATTTTTTACATTTGCAGTATCATGAAGACCCCTGTATATGATTATATCGTTTAGAAAACAGTTCGGTTGTTGTTATTTTTCTTTTTCTTGTTTAATTATTGAAACCATTTGATTTCCGCATTCAAACTACCATGTTTATCTGGCAATGTTGTATAGAATGATTTAGAGATCATTTGACGTCGGATGAATTAGTACAGCTGTCCAAGTCTATCTGGTGTTTTATTTTTTTTTAATAGGACAATTAGCTTTATTATCCATATCCACTAATAAAATAATTACAAATCTATGTTGTTATATAATTAAAATCATACTATGAAGTGCAGCCCATAATATACTAATGAGCTCAGCAGATATAAAATAATAATAATAATAATACAATGTGCTGGGAAATATGAAACATGGAGGTTAGAATGACACAAAAGTGGGAGGAAAAAAGTGAAATTTGAAAGTAGTTTAGATCTTCTACCATTTTCAATGAAACTTTGTATCGATTTAATTAAGTTATTTTTTGGTTTTTTTGAAAATCAAAACCAATTCATTTTAGTTTTCATAAAACCTAGCTTATTTAAGTTTATTCAAACGAGTCTTTAATGAGTTCAAACTGCTTCCATTATCTCAACAACCCTAGGATTCAAAGTTTGACATGTCACTTTGTCACATACTTTTGCTTTTTGTAAAGTAAGTGATCAACAAGGAAAACTCAAGGCGATTAAGCTTTTGTTCTCTTAGTTTAGATGATTCTTCGTGTTGGTTCAGGTGCATAATGCAGCGGTCAAGGCTGCCAATGGAAACAAAAACATTGAAATATGTCTGTTTTCGTATCCATCAACCGATAAATATCGATATCCAAAATAAAATGGAAACGAAGGCATCAAACATCCGAAAAGTATTCATTTCGTTTTGCCTTGATCATAGTTTATATTAGATGTAATTTAATATAATGAGTTGTATATATTTATTATTTTATTAAGTTAATAGTTTATATTATATGTATTTAATGTATATTAACTGCTCAAAACTATTTATTGTCACCATATTTTTTTTTATTGTTTGTATTTTTATATGCAACAAAATCGATTTCTTTTATAAACCAAAATTTAATATTTATGTTTTTAGATTTATCATTCATCAACGAAAAAGATAAATATTTGAATCCGTCCGTATTTGCGGATGTGGATATCCAATATTCGAAAATGATATCGGATGCGGATAAGACACCATTTGCATTTGAAAGTATCCGTTGATAAACCTAGCAGCAGGGTAAAATGGTGAACCTAAAAAAGAAATACTTTTATTAAAGTTGCAATTTTATGAATAAATATTTAATTATATACTAAATCATATTTAATATTTTTGGAGTTTATGTTGGAAAATTAATGTTATGTTTTGATAAAACCTCTTCCTACTGAGGCTAAGGCTCTGATCGAGATTTCCCCGTCCAAACCTCTTCCTGCTAAGCTCAGAGTTTGCCCTTCTAATGGTCATGTTGCGGATATTGATGTTCACTACGGATGGAAACCTGATATTTGTGAGATATGTCACTCCTTTGGTCATGTGGCGCTTTCATGCAGGCATCTCCCTCCTTTAGATCCATCAGGTGAACCACCTCTTCCTATCCCGATAAAGATCCCCCTTCCTCAGCCTTCTGCTCGTAGATGGGTTCCGAAGTCTCGCCCTGCCATTATGGTCGATCCGGATCCTCCTACCCCTGCCGACATTCGTTTACACCATGTCTGTAACATTGATGAAGTTGTCGCTCCTTCCTGTCATTGTTGAGTCTTCACTTCCTACGTCCATTGTTTCTGATGTTCCTTCTGTTGATGTTGTTATTCCGTCCCCTTTGATTGAGTGGAACCCCAGGGAGAAGACTTGGGTTCATGTTAATTCTGAGATGCGATATAGTCCAGAGTTTGATTGTTATTATATGTTTGTAGGTGGAGAAGGAGAGATGAGGCGGTTTTATTATCATGTTGATGGTGATGGTCTTGTTCTTACAAGTGATGGAGAAGATGCTGATGAGAATAGACAAATCTTGGAGGATGACACTTGGGATAGAAACTTTATTTTCTCCAGGGAATCTGCGGGTTATGATCCTGATATTGCGGCTCATTTCTCGGGTTTTATCCATGTTATGTGGCCTTGTACCGTTGGTGTCGTCAGTGTTCCCTCCTCTCCGGAGGCCGTCTAGTGTTTGATTATTTGTACAGTGATATGGCCACTATAAAACCATTTAGATGTTCTGTGCATGTGCAGAATAACTGTTTTTTTATTTATATACAGTGGCACGACCCACTATAAAGCCGGCTAGCCTTGCTAATTTTTTTTTGGAGTTTATTTTGGAAAATTAATGTTAAGTTTTGATAAAAATTTACATTAATAACGATTATCGATGCATTCAGTGATGTATTCGAAGTGTACACGGACATAATATATCATAATTATCTGAGTGATGTGTGTATATGTGTGTGTGTCCACATAAATATAGTTATTCAGATTTATAACCATATACATACATTTGTTATTGGCATTCACTTTATGTGTGTATGTGTGTATCTATACATACACACATATACATACACACATATACATACGTACACATATATACATACATACATATTTCAACTCCCATAAAATAAATAATATACTTTTTATTTATATTAAATTTATGTTTCAACCTAAAATAAAATAATTGTTTTTTGTTTCAAAATGCAATTTATGAATTGAAATTTGTAAAAGAATTAATTTAAATTTAAACTCCTGAATATTGTGATCTATTTGAATCATTCAAGTTTAAATTACATTAGATATTATATTTACTGTTTGTGTATGGAAAATCTGTTGCGATATAGAATTATGATGTGATGAATCTCAACCATTGGATTACTAACTGATTTCAGTCCCATATGTGAACACAATAAGATCTAACGGTTCAGATCTATTATGTCACTGACTGTGTTTTATTGTATCCAAATAGTCGGTCCAATATATATATATATGTATGTATGTATATATGTATGTATATATGTATATATATATACATATATGTATGTATATATGTATATCTGTGTGTGTGAAAGAGAGAGAGAGAGAGTGAGAGAAACGTTCAATGAAACTCCTCTTTAGTAGCAGCCTTTTAGCACCCCACTTTTTAACCATCAAATTTTATTATTAACGGTATGAAGTGACGAGAGAGAGAAACAAGAAATATTTAAATGAACTAGCGGATATAATGATGGGTGCTGAAGAGGTGCTATAAAAGAGGGGTGCCACTAAATCTTCCTCTCTCTTGTATTGGCCATTACCAAGAAATATAATATTATTATAAACACACAATTTGTGTGTATATATACATACATACACGCACGCACATATATATATATAGTTCTTTATTGATTTCCATAACGAAAAATACAAGTGCAAATACATACACTAAGCTTAATAGACTAGACAACTACTACTTCTTACAAACAAAATAAAACATAAAAGAACAAACTAAGTTATCCCACATAGAAGTGTCTTTCCTGAATAATTTGGTAAATGTCTTACTACGTGTCAAACTACAATCAAATTTTGAATCACTGGCCAAATCCATTTTCCAGTTGGGCTTCAACAACCATTTGGTCCGTTACTTTCCTATGGAAAATAACCGCTCAATACTTTCCAATACGCTAATGCTACTTTACCCGGAAAGTACACCCGATTTGACATTCGAAAACACGTTAAGCAACGATATGTTGTGCATGTTATATCTATTGTCATCACTATGCCTCTTAAATGTCTAGAGTTTGGTCAATGGTAAATCCCAAATGACATCCGTACTTAATTCTGAGTTTGACCTTCGAAGTCATTTTGTTAAATTTTATAATTTTTATCGATTAACCGTGTTACTTTAACTAAAGATTTATAACTACTTGTCAAGGTTCGTAGGTGCGACGCAATGGAAAAGGAGTGCCTAGGTTTGGTAACAGACCCAGGTTCGAGCCTTGTCTTGCACACGCTTCTCGCAAAAATAGTACCCAGGAGTTATATGTGTCATGAGTTGAAGCAGACAGTGTAACAACCCTGATTTCTGCGCCATAAATAAATTTAATTAAAATAAAAATATTCGAATTCGATTTTTGATAATTATTATTGCTTTAAAAATAATATTCGTATTTATTTGAAGCCTATTTAATAAAAGATTTTGTTTTAATAAATTGAATTAACTAATAAATTCTTTTCGAATAATACTTCGAAATTGAATAAACAATTTTAATTGAATATAAAATATTTTTACACTGTAACTAAATTTCATATCATTGAAATTGTGGGAAAATAATTTCATTGGTGAGAATATATTGAATAATTAAATAGAGTGCAACAATATCGAGTTAAATGAAATTGTGCAATTTTCGAAATATAATTTGTAGAATGAAGTATAAAATTTAAATTAGATTGGAATTTATTTACAAATAAATAAAAGGTTTTTTAAAAGAACAAGGGTAATTTATCAATTCAAACTAGAGCCAAAAACAAGCCAAAGCCCATTTAAGAAATAAAAATATAATAATCAACATTCCTTTCCACTCCCAATATGAATACCCAAAACCCGACTCCTGTTCACTACAGATTTTTTGCCCTAGTCCTAGCCCTAATGAAGTTGCGATTTCAGCAAATAAAAAAACAAAAATAAATCGACCATACGTTGATCGACCTGAAAGAGGTAAACTGGCTCGCCCGGCCGTATCAATGAAGAGGTGGAGCGCCCTTGGCTGGCAATCGGTTGGTGGTTCGTGCGACCTAGGGAGAGTCGCGTGCGGTGTGGCTGGACCGGTGCAAGCGGTGCTTGATTTTAGCATGTAAGGTTGGAGCAGGACTTGGTCTGTGATGCGTGAACTTCCTGATGTGGCCAACATGAGCGTGCGACTTGACAGAGGAGGAGCTTCATGAAGACGCGTCAGATAGAAGTGGATGATGTGGCATGATGGGGTTTTGTGCAGCGATGTTCTGGGTTTGGACGACAGTTTCTAGTGTAAGCTGGTGATGATAATGTGGTGGTTGGTTGGTGACTATGCAGTGAAGCTCTAATTTGATTTTTGCTGGAAATTTCGTTGAGTTTTATCACTCATATCTATATCTATTTTATCGTCCGCTAATTATACAAATACATATCCTGATTAGATTACATTGGTTGAATGTATTGATTGCATTTGCTTGGTTGAATAGCTTGTAAATAATTATTGAATCGCTTGGATAAATTGTTTGATCGGGATATCCGTTTGAATGTGTTTTGATTGGTTGATGAGATTTTGTGTTTGTTGGACATTTGAAATGTAAAGGAGATGTTGTCCATTGCATTTTAAATTTGTGTTATTATTTAAATTGTGAGTGCGTTGTTTGATGGCCAAAATTCGATGGAATTTGACTCGGCTACACGATAAAATTTATATTGTTGTTTTGTTGTTGATTTTTGGAGAATTTTATTCCATGGATTTTATTTTAGATGATTTATTGATTTTTTTTCCTTTTTAAAATATTTTTGAAAGCTTCAAGAAATTATATGGGAATTGTTTTAGGAATAAAAGTTGATTTAAAAAATGATAATAGAGAATTTCAAGGGTAATTAAGTATATGAAATCATTATATTTTATGATTTTATATAATTGAAAGGATTTAATAATAATTTTGAAAAAGGAGTTTAATTTGTTAAGTATATGTTTAATAAATAGTAATTAAGAGATATTTTCAAAAAGGGATTTTTGGGTATATGAGCTATTTTAAAGATTAACCAATTTTGAAATATTATTGAATGCTTTTAACAGTATTATAATATAAATCCCTTTTCAGTATATATTTGATGATTTGAAATTGATTTATTTAATATTATGAGTAATTCTATATGATAAGAAGATTTAATTTGATTCGATATAAATGAGTCAAGAAATATTGTAAAAAGGGAATTTTTAAAATCTACAATCTATTTTAATTATAGATTAAATTATGAAATATTTAAATGGATCTGAGAGCTTTGAGTTATAATTCTCTTTTGTATATGGTTTGAATTTGAATTGAAATGATTATATTGATGATTTTTTGATTTAATTCTATATAATGAGGATATTGAATAAACAAATTAGTAATACCGGGTGGTACGGGATGCTCGACAATATTTTTTCGATTATTCTATTGACTTGTATTATAGAATATTTGTTGTTTGAAGAGTGTAGTTACTAGCTTATATCAAACGTTCGAGTAATACTAAGTGGGTTGGGATACTCAAGTAATACTTGTTCGATAACTATTGGAGAGTAGATGCCACTTATATTCTGGAGATGGGTTTGGAATTGTGATATCGTCTATAGGTGACTCCTTAGAGCTTTGTAGTTGAGAGTTATATTACTCTCCAAGGGCTACAAGCCGGAGATATATTAGGATTTATAGATTTTTCCTCTTAGGACTGACTAGTCGAGCGATTTTTTTATTTACTGTTAAGGCTAGTAGTCGAGGAATTGTTATGTAGTATGCTCTCATTAGGATGTATGGAGTCAAGAGTGATTATTATTATTACTTTCATTACGGCTCATCTCATCGAGAGTATTTTGTTGTATTCTGTAAGGGCTAACTAGTCGAGTATCATTATCTACTCTTAGGGCTAGTAGTCGAGGACTCATTATGTTGATATGCTCTTATTGGGACTCATATAGTCGATAATAGTGGTTGTCACTCTCATGAAGACCCGTAGAGTCGAGAGTACTAGTTATTACTCTCATTAGGACTTATATAGTTGAGAGTATTTGTTGGGAATCTACGTTATAAGATTCACGCTACTATGGAGAGCGCATGAATTAGACCCACCAGATAAGCTAGTTATCCATCCTAGCGGTTCTGGTTGCGGGGTCGCCCCCCGGATTCATGATGTTACCTTGAGTTGTAGACTGAGAGTTATTTCTTTCATTAGAGTCATTTCCCCGACATCACTTAAGGACCAACAGTCCGTTACCAAGGGCAAGTAGGAATTGTGGCCAATGCTCAGCGTAATCTGCCAGCGTGTTTAAGATATGCGATGGATACGAGTGTCGTGATTCTAAGAGTAACTTAGGGACTATAGGAAATGGGTTGCATTCATCAGCGTTTCCTAAAGCAGTGTCGCGGTAAGTCAATCTCCCATATGGATGACTTAGGTAGATCCATTATATTTGAGATATTTGATATTATCGCCTTATTTGAGATGATGATTGTTTGACATTAGAGACTGGCTGCATGTCCATCTGTCATTTGAGATACCCTAACCCAAGACAGCCGCATGTTGTCTATTCATGACATTAAAGACTTGCTGTGAGCTTTTCTGTCATTCTCTCATAAGAACATATGGCTGAGAGATCTCCTTTTTGTATGATTTGTTGTTTCTATCTCCTAGGACCATTCAGTTGAGAGTTTTGCCTCTCTAAGGACTAGGAGTTAATATATATGGTTTTATACATTGAGTATTTGATTGATTTTGTGTTTATTGAGTTTGATTTTTCTTGATATCTTCGAGGGCCTAACAGTTGGAAGTTACCTATCCCATTAGGACTGTAGGTCGAGATAATTATTGGATATTGTTTTCGATATTTTGTTCGAATTGTGTTTAGTTGGGATTTGAGTTTCTTGCTATCTCCTTTGACTAACGGTCGGAAGATTTTACTTCCATCGGAACTGTAAGTCAAGACAGTATTCTTGGATATTGATTTCTGTATTTGGTTTGGATTTCATTCTATTTGGGTTTCATATTTCCTGATTTATTTTCTATGGCTTAGCAGTTGGAAGTTATTACTTCCATTATGGCTGTAAGTCGAGATTTGATGCTATGATTGTTTATTTGGGATTATGCCTTCTTGATTTATATTTTTATGGCTTGACAGTCAAAAGTTTTCTCTTCCATCAAGACTGCTAGTCAAGATTGATATTTTGGCTTGTTAAACCTTGGATTTGGTTTGATTCGGGATATGGTCCTTTATTGTGGTTTTTATGGATACGCCATGGGCTTATCCATATTATTTTGAGACTTTGATGGATTTTTATACTTATCACCCGATTTGTAGCTGTTGTGATTCTTACTAGCTTGTATGTATTCCTTGGGTGATATTTAAGAACGTGTGGCATAGTATATTGTTATGATGTTTATGATGGATGTTACTTTGAGTCGTATTCGTACTTTGCTTTTAAATACCATGCTTATTGTCATGTTCTCACCTTGGATTTAGATATAGCCTGCCCTGTTTATTATTTATATAATACTCGGTTAAGTCCGAGACTTTTCAGGTACAAGGATATTAGCCATGTGGATGATTGGGCTTTAGAGGAGACAATATATATTATTTATATTGTACTCTGAGATGATGACTATATATATGTTTTATTGGGCTTCTCCTTGTATTTATTTTGATGAGATGGTCAATACTTGTGTATAGTGAAAATTGAGTTGGTATTTAGTATCATATTGAGACATACATCGGTTGGTATCAATTTGTATATATTAAATTTTTCTGCTGCAATTTGTGACTCTGTGTTCGTTTATATATGTTGTATATTGTTCTGTCATGGTAAGCCATGTGTTTATTGCTTTGTGCCGATACCAAAAACGTGTGGATATGTTATTTGAGATTTTGAATACGTACTAGTGTTAGCCCAATGGAATATCCACACATGGTTGCTCCTAACAAGCCTCATTCTCCGTATTACCAGAGAAGGTTACATAGTAATTCTCTTTGATGGCATGGTTATAGAGGGGGGCGCTACAGATAGACACAACTTAACTCCCCTTAGGATTTTACCGGTCCGTCGGGTTCTCTTGAGTATATTTAAAAAAACACGAATACTTGTCAAATTCCAATTACAATGACACTAACTTTCTGTATTGAAGAAGACGTATCCTTTTTCGGGTAGTGTTTCACTTCACATTTCTTGATATATACCCAATGATGGTTTTAACTGAACAAATATCACATGATTGACTATAGTCAAAGTAGGGTTTCCACTCATAAGATTCACGTCATTAGATGAGATATTATATTTGACTTATATATAATAACCTATAGAAGACACTTAGTAAGTTGTTAATCCTTCTAAATGACTACAAATATGTATCATATTGGTGCTCCTCACAATCATGAGTAAATCATTATCCACAATATAGATAACATTGTGTACACTAATCTTCCCGGTATATCGGTATTTCATTGTCGAAATACTAAATGATTAGAAACATATAAGGATAATTGTTTACATTTACTTGTACGATCAAATACTCATGGTTATGAACTCTTTCATAATTATTGTCGACTAAACACTTTGTCCTAGGAGTTTATACTTATCTCTACTTTAAATAATGAAAGTTAGATCAATAAAATTTCCACCATGCCTTCTTGAAATTTCGAAACTACCCTAGATAATACCCTCTTTTCAACCATCCATCAATGGAATATCACTACCAATTTGTATCATGCATCACCATCCCCTCTATGACCACCCATCATGGAATCTCACTATCGATTTGCAACCTTCACCCCTTAACAATATTGCTTGAAATAAAGGCATCTGTGACCACCAAAGATTTTTACTTATAACACACAAAATAAAGAAAATATCTTTATTTATTGGATGCACACTTGTGCATGCATTTATATTAGTATGTTATAATGTACTATTAATATTATGGATATTCATATATAACAAAAATTAAACCAAAAGCATACTTTTATTTTGAATTAGATTTCTTATAAGAGTTAAGTTAAATAATCAAATTACATAATTGTCCATAGGACATACCCTTAAATCCATTAATCTCCTACTTATATGGAAAAATTATGGAGTCCTACACATATACATTTGATCCGTTTTCATAGAGAAAACCAAGAAAGGGCCATGGTGAGTGGATTTGCGGTATTATTCTTTATAACAACTGGTTCACAACTTCTTCTCCATTATTAATAAGCTTTTTATCATGTGATTCTATCATAAATTATGTCTCGATCTCTTATGAGATCTTCGTTTGATTTGCATTTTATATTTATTGCGTTAATTTTTGCATAACACCCCATAATTTTTTTTATAGATTTTTCGAGTATATTTGAAGGAATAAAAATGGTTTTTTATAACATATCTTATAGTAGTCATACTATAATAAATAGAAAAGAATTCAAATACGAAATACATAAAAATAAGCATAAAACAAGAAAAAGCAAATAAAAATCAAAAGAAAAGAGAACACTTTTGTAATGGTTCGACATAATTTTGACCTACATCCGCTATTGTCTTCATTATTTAGTTACACTATGGCTTGTAGATACAAAGTGTTTCAAGATATATAACATTCCTAATGGATAAGATAAATATATTTTAATTTTCATAGAGAAAAAATAGCAGAGCTTTAGCGTAGATTTGGTGGAGAATCACTTGTTCATTTTTTCATCCTTTGCCTCTTACTAATAATTGAAGATGGATGAATATTTTCTTAAATTGTATTGAGAGTTTAATCAAAACTTCCTCTAATATTTCAATGGAATTTCCTATTATTTGAATGGAAAATATGATGCATATAAGCCCTAGGTTAATGTGCTATCCAACCGCTCTGCTACCTTACCATTTTCGACCACTCCAAGTCATAATTGAGCTCACTTTCAATCATGCTCAAGCTTTCCTTGTGTGTTTTTTGAGCGCCAGCTTACTTTGATCGCTCCATGCTCAACTCCGCTCCAGGTCCACTTCAAGCCTTTCCTAGAGAAAGCTTCGTGCATGACCGTATGCTTGCTTCAAGCGCCGTCATGGGTCATCTTCGAGCTCTTCTTGGGTCAAACTCAAGCCTATGTTCTTAATCACTCTATCGCTTGTATTTAGCACGTTTTCCACTATTTCTCTAGTGTTTCTTCGAGTGTCTCTTCTAGTAAATTTCTAGCACTTTTAGAGCATAGTCTTGAATCAAGCATTTTCCTTTCATTTTCTTAAAGTATTTGCGTCGGTCTATTATATTTTTTTAGTAAAATCCAAACTAGTTGTTGCATATGTTGATTATATAATCTTTGATTCCATTAGTTCCGAGCATGGAGAGCTATCTTTTGATAGATAGAAATTATCTGAATATCACTAAAATAATATTTGCCCCTCACGTATACTGCGCTATTAAGTAAAAGTAAGATTTAAGAAGTATATAGCCGCTTGTAATCTCTTTAGTATTAAGTGCTCCTTCATTGTTGATTCATTGAATAATACTATCATGCCTCTTTGGTTTTTCCTAATAGTGATTATCTATTACTTTAGAACCACCGAAATATTTTTCTTCTTAGTTCTAGACAGAGGAATTTTTTCTATGCTCAATCCATAGCATTAATCAAGTGGCCTAAACAGATGCACTTTCCTTTATCTCTTCCATTTTTGAATAACACCCCCTATTTAAATCCACAACATTTCTTTACACATCTTTCATACTTTTGTTGTTACCTTGTCTGTTTGTGCATGATACTCCCCTTTTTCTCTCTCTCTTCTTTTGAATTTGAATTTAAAAAAGAGGGGCCATTGCGCCCTAGCAAATAAGATGTTAATGTACAAGGGGCATCTAAGGCTTGCTTGATTATGCTTATTGTTGATTTTCATGCTGATTTTATGAAATTTATGAATCATAACTTCGATAGGTTTTTGAGTATGTTGTTTATTCAGTTGTGGTGTGGTTTTGGTTACCTAAGTGCCTTTGTTGGTTGATCTCTCCACTATAGTTGACATTGACTTTAGCTTGCTTAGTTCAAAATTTAAAAGGACTAGAGATCTCGAGAGGATTGATGGTCCAGCCTTTAATCCTAGTCCTAAACATATAAAAAAGAAGAAGCATCATCATTTTTATAATTACTAAGGATAATAGTTATCCTTTTTTATTTTCCCAGCGGTTTCCAATATTGTAAGGCTTAGACTTTTAAGGATCCATCTTCAAAATTTATGTCTATGTCTTTGGCTCTCTTATCGGCACCTGGATATATCTCCATTTTCTTTTCTATTGTTATATGCATTTACCTAAATTTTAAGGCTAAGGAATGAGAGGGCCAACAATAGGGTATGCATAAAGGAAATTGACACTAGGAGGGCAAGGCAGAAAGTAGACGGTTACTTGTCACATATGTCATAAGGTGGGACGTCTTGCGAAAAACTGTAGGATGAATCTTTCGAATGGTAGGTGTAATAATTACAATCAAGTGGGACATATAACAAAGGATTGTAAGGCAGCCCAGCTTAGCGGAAAAAAGGTGCAACAATTATGATTTGTTTGGACATATGAAAAGAGATTTCCCAGCCTTGAAAAGTGAAGGTCACATAGTTAAGGCATAGACTTCAAATGCCATTCCAACATCTAGTGTTGCACCACCATCGGCTCGGGAGAAGGGGAAACAGATTATGATGGAAGGTGTATTGACTTTAATCGATTCTCATGTTCATACTTTATTTGACATTGGTGCATCTCATTCATTCATAGCTAGTGCATTAGTCGATAGTTTAGCCCTTAAACATGACATTATGCTCGAATCCATTTTGGGCTCAAATCCGATCGGAGGATCGACCCATTTATCGATGCTTTGTCATAGCTTAAAGTTGGTCATTCATGGTGTGGAGTTCCCTTATTATGCATATATACCAAATTTTTCAGAGTGTGGGTTGATTTTGGGAATGGATTGTATGTCTTGCTATGGGGTAGTATTGAACTACGACAGGAGGATGGTTTGATTGAGGAAGGGCGAAGGACTTGATTTGATTTTATGTTTTGAGCCTGATATTTCTTTTATAGAGACATATTTATATTCAATCAGCCTTTCACAAGAAGATAGGTCGTTTATACCCATAGTGAAGGATTGTCCAAAAGTATTGAAGAAGTTTCTGGTCTCCCTCTTCGAAAAGAAATTAAATTTCGCATTGATCTTGAGAAAGACACAAAATCGGTAGTGATGCCTCTTAGGCATATGGCTCCGAAGAAAAGTAAAGAGTTGGATAAATAGGTTTCATAATTATTATTGAAAGGCTTTATTCGGAGGAGTATTTCAAAATGGAAAGTGCATGTCGTTTTTGCTACTAAGGCAGATGGTTCCCTATGGTTATGCATCAATTAAGAATTGAATAAGCCAATGAAGAAAAATTGCTATCCATTATCTCATATTGACGACCTCTTCGATCAGTTAGTTAGAGCAAAGATTTTTTCGCAGCTTGATTTAGCAATTTGATTTCTTCAATTAAGAGTGGCTGAAGATAACACCCCGAAGATTGCTTTCTGTATGCCTAATAGATTGTTTGAGTGGTTAGTCATGCCATTTCGGTTAACTAATACGTGTCGATCTGATGAGCAGTGTATTCTAGAATAAGTTGGATATATTTATTGTGGTCTTCGTGGATGACATTCTTATCTATTCCAAAAGTGAGGAGGAGCATGAGGTTCATTTGAGAGACGTGACGGATGCCTTGAGAAGGAATCGATTGAAGGCTAAGTTCTCCAAATGTCACTTCTGGAGGAAGAAGGTTCGTTTCCTTGGGCATGTGTATCGGTAGATGGATTGGCAATGGGACAAGGGAAAGTAGCTATAGTTAGAGATTGGAAGATGCCGAAGAATGCTTCAGAGGTTCATAGCTTTGTTGGTTTGGATGGATTATATCGGAAGTTTTTTAAGGATTTTGCGAAGATATCGGCATTCCTAACACGTTTAACAAAGAAGAACCTGATTTATACCTAGAGTTCGGAGCATGAAGTAGATTTTGTTCGGTTGAAGTAGTTATTGACGAGTGCTCCAGTTTTGGTTATTCCTGATGGTGCCAAACCTTTCACCATATATATACAGATGCATGTGGTACTAGTCTTGGTGCTGTCCTTACACAAGAAGGGAAAGTAGTGGCGTATGCAAGTAGACAACTGAAGAATCATGAGTGGAATTATTTGATGCATGACTTGGAGTTAGCTGCTATTGTATTTGCACTAAAGTCCTGGAGGCATTATTTGTTAGGCGAGAGATTCGAGTAATTTACGGACCATAAATCTCTCAAGTACCTATTCTTTCAGATGGATTTGAATTTAAGGCAACAATGATGGATGGAATTCTTATCATCATATGACTTTGGGATTGCCTACACTCCAAGGAAGGGAAACATAGTCGCTGATGCTTTGAGCAGGAGGCAGCTGAGGTGAATAACATGTTGCTAGATTGGAGTAATTTGGAGTTTATATCAAAGTTTGATTTCCGATCCCGATTGGAATATGTACCTAGGTTATTAGCAGCGATGGAGGTTAGGCCTACACAGATGGATCGTATTGAGTTAAGTCAAGGATAAGACGCATCATTGATTAGCATTATGTAGCAGTTAGGATGGTGTGAACGATCGAGCCATTTGGATCGTTACTCTAAAGACCAGAAGGGTTACTTAAGAAGAGACAGAAGGCTACGTGCACAAGTCAAAGAGTCGATAGGGGAAGTCTTGGGTGAGTGTCACCATTCTCGGATAACTATCATCCAGGAGAAGATAAAATGTATCGAGACGTGAAGAGGATATTCGATTGGCTAGGGATAAAGAGGCAGGCGGCGGAATATGTGGTGAAGTGTATGACGTTTCGAAGGATGAAGGCAAAACAAAAGAAGCCAAGTGGGTTGTTACTTCCATTAGATGTGCCATAGTGGAAGTAGGAGCGCATATCTATTGATTTTGTAGATGGGTTACCTTTAAGTAGGAGAGGAAATGAAAGCATATAGGTTACAGTAGATTGGCTCACGAAAAGCATGCACTAAAGAGTACAAGAACGATGCGACATTAGCATCATAGTATATTAAAAAAGTGGTCCGATATCATAAAGTTCCAGCTATCATAATGAATGACCGAGATCCACTTTTCATTAGTGAATTTTGGAGGAGTCTACAGGCGGCATTGGGATCGAGTTGAATTTGAGCATAGCATATCACTCGCATACCAACGGACGGACTAGGAGAGTAAACAGGATGTTAGAGGACTTATTGATGGCTTGTATATTGGATTTTGGAGGATCTTTGGAAGATCATCTACCTCTAGTGGAGCTTTCATACAATAATAGCTACCAAGCTAGGCATGGCACCATTCGAACCATTGTACGAAAGGTCGTATAAGTCACCTTCGCGTTGGTGGGAGTCTACAAATGAGACTATTCTATGTTCGGATATGGTTAGAGATACTGTGGAGAAGGTGGAGCTCGTAAGGAAGAGGATGAAAGCTACACAAGATCGAGAAAAGTCATAGGCAGATAAGAGGAGGAAAGATTTGGAAATCGAGGTGGGATTTCTGGTCTTTTTAAGGTTTCTCTATTGAAGGGAGTAATAAGGTTTAGAAGTTCTGGAAAGTTAGCACCCAGGCTTGGCGGCCCATTTCCAGCACTTAAGAGGATAGGAAGTTTGGTAAATTAATAGACTGGAGCTTTCAGAGAAGATGACGGGAGTGAATAATGTATTCCATGTGTCACATTTGCAAAAAAGTGTACACGATCCGACGATTGTGATTGCACCTGATCAACTGGAGGAGGTAGAGTTGGAATCAAAGCCGAGTTCATCTTATGGTCCAATGCATATTATGAAGTGTGGGGTGAAATGACTTAGGAATAATGTGGTGAAGTTGGTTAGAGTGTAGTGGGGGAACCATCCAGTTGAGAGTACGTGGGAGCCTGAAGAGAAGAAGAGGGCTACTCATCCTCAACTCTTTTCTGGTATGTTTCCAAATTTAGTTTGATTTTCTTAGTTGAGGTAATTCTATGGTTTGCATTTGGATGTTAGATTGTGTACTGATGGATTTGCATATATATATATATATATGTGTGTGTGTGTGTGTATGTATGTATGTGTGTGTATGTATATGTATGTATGTATATATTCTTATATTAGGGTGTTATGCATCCATACCTGATATGTCATCTATTGCATTTATATAGGTCGCACTAGCTGCATTTATGCGTCTTAGGTATAGAAACTGCAAGTTCATGGCATCATGCATATCTATATGTTGTTTATATAATTCATGTTTATATGTTGTTTACATAAATTGGATGTTATGATTGTGTACTTGATTTATACATACTTGGCGAAGGAGTGAGCGTTATATTACATTTTCTGTCCCCTAGAATTTTGGGGACAAATTTATTTAAAGAGGAGAATATAATACCCTAAAAAATTGATAAATATTATAATTAAATATAATTAATATAATAATATAAAAATAATTGAATTTAATGTGTTAATAAAATAAATTAAAAATAAAGAGGGGGTAAAATGGTCATTCTTTAAACTTTGGAATTTGATGACGAAATAGGCGCCACTGTGACAAACTCGTTTTTCTGATTCGCACGGTATTTTGGTTTGTCTCGTTTGGAGTCTGTATGAAGAAATTGTGGTCGAAACGGTGTTGTGTTGATCGGGTGTTAAAACTTAGAATTTTAATTTTAAAAGGCGGTTATTCCCACCTTCCATTTAAAACAAAAATGCGTGTAACTTTTTAGTTTCCAAAAAACTAACGCTCTTTCTCCTTCTTCCACTTTATAGACAAACAGACAAGTCAATCCGTCTTCCTCAACTCTCAACGAAATCGCATGTAGCCAGTGGCATTACGAACCTAGCAAGGAAGGTTACACATCTATATCAACTTGGAGGAAAAACTTTAAAGCATGAAGGCGTAGCTAGTCGGACATGGGATATTCAAGCAGTGAACGGTGAATTCGATGAGTGATTCATGGTTTCCTCCTTGTATAATGCAATTTTGATTCTATATATATATATGATATGTAAGTTATATTAGGGTAGATAAACATTTATAAACAATTAAGTTTAGATTTAACAGGGTTTTAGGAGGGAATTTGGTTAAATCGATAAATAGAAACTAGATTTATACTTAATACTTGTAGTTTGATGAATATACACTTAAATAAGTGAAATAAATATTGAACTAGATTAGAAACGTAAGACTAGGTACTAGGTACATTCTCAAGCAACTAGAGGCGGAATGGAGGCGATTGGAGGCGAAATGGCATGGTTGTGAAGCCAAATCCACGGCTTGATGATTTTTGAAATTTTTTAGTGTACCGATCCACTGATGGCCTATTTTCAGGTCAGGTTGAACCTGGACCCATATGAGCCTATATAAAATACCATTTACCAATTTGATTCTTGTTTCTTCCATTTTTTGAAGGCGTTTAGAGGCTACTGATGAGGCAAGTAATGATGTTATGAATTGGAGTGAATATATGTGATGGTGATCGTTGTTTGAAATGGATATGTATGTTGTTGTGATATGTAAAGTGATGCGATAATGGACGTGGACGTGAACGTGAACGAGCCTATGGTGCAAGAATGCTTCCGCGGACCAATATGGAGCTAGATGTTAAGCGACACTATAGGCTTTGGACGGTCCAGGGCGTGAGTCCAATTAGTGCGAGGACAACAGCCGACCATGTAGGTATTGGGCAGTTTAGGGAAGCGAATCCTATATGAGAATTACGTGACGATGGATAGCAAGCAACCCTATAGGGCATGAGGCCGGTCAAGGGAAGTGAGTCTATAAAGATGATACAGTACGACTAGATGTATATGATGACTGGGTATGACGTGACCAACACGACGTGAGGTGATCGAGTGTTAGACTTATATCATGTTATAGTATTATTTTTGTAGTATATGTAGAGTATAGTATGACTTACTCACCAGACATATGTCTGACCCACTTTTATTTTCCCCTTTTATTTATATATCCAGGTTGATAGAGTTGGAGATAAGATGGTATTGAAGACAGGGATTCATTTGTACATATTGGATATGATGTAAATAATTGTTGTAACCTAGATTTGACTTGTATATGGTTTGGGTTTGACTTGTATTGTGTATATATGTATTTGAAAAATAGATATGTTATAGGGACGTGATGTGATTATGATTACTATTGTATTATATTTTGTTTCCTTCCACTGCGAAACTCTAAAATTTATTAGTTAAATTGTATCTGTTTATTTTATCTAACCCCAATGACTCGTCCTTTCGATTCTCGAGGTGTTGAAGTTGGTTTGGGCGTCGAACCTAGGGATTGAAAAGGCAGATTGTTACAATGGGCATCTGTTGCATTATGCAATGAAGTTAGGATTTTCTACACCTAACAATGTTTCTAAGTATGAACTTGTGATGGCTAGATTAACATTAGCTCGAAGGTAAAAATCCTATGAATTGAAGTATTTAGTGATTCTAAGTTAATTATGAACAAACCAAATAAAACATGCCAAACAAAGGATGCTCGATTGACTCAATATGTCAAAAATATCCATGACATGCTAGCTCAATTCGAGGACTTTTAGATTCACTAGGTGCCCAGGGAGAAGAATGCACGAGTAGATTCACTAGCAAAGCTAGTAAGCATGCGAGGAGCATTAGAAGTAAAAAATTATTCCTATCGGACTTCAGCAAAAGTCCAAGCGTCTATTTAAGAAAGAGGAATCTATCAATGGAATTTTGGCTTTGACTCCCTCATAGCCCACCAACAACAAAATAATGAAGAAAATTCTGAAAAAAAATAATTATGAAAGAGGAATCATTAAATATCTTGTGAAGGAATAAGGATAAATAGACTTGAAGATCAATATGTGAATAGTTAGATGACACAGATAATTGAATATTTGAAAAAAGGGACATTGCCAAGATATAGGAACGAGTCAACGAAGTTGAGATTGTTGGAACTGAGATAGCCCAAAGTGAAGTAATTGGGTAAATTTCAATTCTTTTTCCATTATTGGATCTTTAATGGACCTATGTATTCTAATCCATTTATAATTTTTTTGAATTTCTTTTAAATAAAATCAATATTTTATTTAAATTTATAAATGAAGTTTTATTTATATATAGTTTGTATTATATTTTATATATGTGTATCGTATGCACAAGTGTACGTGCGTATGCAACGGTATAATGTGTACGTGGTTTGACATGCCCATGTATAGGTGCTTGGATTTGCACTACAACGGACATGATAGTTCTTTTGTATACAAATATGTTGTCCAAATGTATATATGTTTGCATCAAATTATTGTATAAATAAATGTATATATGTATAAATATAGTTATATGATTATTATAAAATATTGGTCGTAAATTATTCATGTAAAACATTTATGAAATATATATATATATATATATATATATATCTGTGTGTGTGTAACTAAATTACAAAATTATTTCAAGTATTAATTTGTATAATAATTTTGAGTATTTATCATATATTATGAAATCCGAACTGATTTTTTTTGAATTAATATATATATATATATAATATAAACATATAACTAGTTATAAACATATATAAAAACATATTAATAAAAATTTATAAACAAACAAATATATATATATATATATATATATATATATATATTGCTGTTTCTTTCAGCTGGATGAAAAAATAAATTTTTATATTTTCTTTTCGGTTTTAATAATTTTTTAATAAGTACATTTTAATTAATTAAAACCTGTACTGATTTAATAGGAAAAAATATTTAAAAATAATTTTCGAAATCTTAATATTTTTTTTATATTATATAAAAAATTAGAATTTTATATTATTTATAAATTTGTTTACATGTATTTTATTTATTTAACTAATAATAAATCAAGTAAATAATTAAACTATATATAAATATCTATATATATGAAAATAAATAAATAAATTTTTTTACTGCTGAATGCGTTTTAGGTATGAACAAAATTTTATAAATTATAATATATATATATATATATATAATATTATATGATTTAATATTTTGAATTTAAATTTGATCGATGAAATCATTTAGTAATATTAGTTTAATCAATGTTTTTTGTTATTACCGGGCTATGAGCATGTAATAAAGTAATCGTACATAATTTTTTAATATATACACATTCATATATACAACAATCAATTGTGGTAACATATCGATATACAAATTCGTCGTATAAAATCTAATTAATCAATAACTAGTATAATAAATAAATTTGACAATATAGATCAGATATATACCTTTCACCAATGCCTAATGCATACACGTTGAAATGAAAAAATGAACTCCTTGAATCCAATTCCAATCGCGAAGTTGCTAGCTTCTGAATTGCCTTACAACCGACGATCGAATTGTATTTTTTTTATATTGTTTTAGGCTTGAAAATATGAGAATGAGGAGGGGTAGATTTTGGCCAAAAAAGAAGAGGCGGAGGCTCCAAAAATGTCAATAGCAAAATAAGGTTTCAGATGCTTATATAAAAGAGAGGTAAGAGAACAAAAGTAGGATCAAGATCTTTGTTTTTCTCTTACCCATTCTCTCCTTTTAAACATTCAAAATCCCTCACTCCTAGTCATCTCATGGCCGGCCATGTATGTCCCTGTCATTGCCGAAATTAGCATGCCCCATATGGGCCTCAAATCCATTTCAAGCCCAAATAATATTCGTCATACTTAAATCCAATTTACACGCTATCGATATCTTATATCGATTAGTATATTTTAACCATTATAAATACATTGTTTAATATTGTTCAGCACATATTAAATAATTATAATTAATATTTTATAAATATTAATAAAATTAATATTTTTATAAAAATCATAAATTAATTAAATCGAGTGGGACTAGTAGTATTCAACGTTTCGGTTGTGTGACTCTTAGGTGTAAATTTGGTCAACGATTGATATCGAACAATTCAAATATTTACGTTCACACTTCACTTAGCAGGTAGTGTGACATTATGACTATATTAATCTCTTATTTGGTTTAGATAAAATCCAATTTTACTTTATTAAGCGTTACCTGGTAGCGATAATTATTTACACAAATTCTCTTCATCAATACTATATCACTTATGGAATTTGGTAATAGTCAAAATTTGCAGTATTGTCCATATTCAACTCTATAGTCAAAACGCAAAGTCCTTGGCTCAATAATAATAATTATTATTAACTAAACTACTATGGCTAGAGATTTTGAGTTTGAGTTGACTTCAGTTGACCGTGATACTAACCCCATATAACTAAGAAGACGAATCTTCTCTTGAATAGTGTTTCTCTTCCGATACTTCCACTCGACCCAATTATAGTCATTTGATGGATGCCGTGCCACGATTTGACTATAGTAAAAGCAAAGATTTCATATTGAAGATCAATAATATTATCAAGTTAAGAGAACCGTGTAATTTGTCACATTGATATTTTTTGTATGGTCGTAGTTATATTAACCCTCAGAAAACTATCGAGTGAGTCATTCCTTACTTACCCAATAACTATCAACACGTAACCCTAAGTGCCCAGCAATCATGAGTGATACACTTCCCAACATTTGGAGAGCGTTACATACTCTAGTCTCAACAGGTGTATCGATATTCAGTCTCGATACATCTTGACTAGGAATTTTTAAAATGATGTGTTCATTATATTGTGATACAATACTCATGATTACAACTATTTTTAATTACTACCACAAACATACCGTCTATGGATTTTCTGTTAAATATATTTTAATCAAATATTTAATTATTTATAACACATTATAACAAACATATAACAGAAAGAAAAGAACTTTTATTATGAATAAGAATTGATTACAGAGTTAACAATTTATAATAAATTGTAGAATTGCCACTAGGGCATACCCCTAACTCTATCAATCTCCCACTTGCACTTGGGGCTAATTATATCTTAATCTCATCCCTTCGATTGGCTTCTCGAGAGATGATTGAACTATACCGTTAGTGAATGGATCTGCTATGTTGTTCTTGGTATCTACCCTCTTTATCACGACCTCTTTCTTCTCAATGACTTCTCTGATGAAGTGAACATCTAAAGAATATATCATGGCTTCTTGTGTGTTTTAGGATCCTTTGCGATCTATATCACCGCATTGTTGTAACAAAATAATGCCGTTGGATTCTCGATATCGAGAATCACTCCAAGAACACTTAAAAACTAACATACCTAGACTGCCTCTTTAGCTGCTTCATTGTGGGTGATCTATTTGACCTCCATCGTCGAATCAGCTACTGTTTCTCGCTTGGAACTTTTCCAAATAGCAGCCCTATCGTTGAGTGTAAAAACATAACTAGATACTAATTTACTATCATCAATGTTACTTCGAAAGCTAAAGTCAGTATACCCCTTCATAAGGAGGTCTCCATTCTCGTATATGAGGAATAAATCCCGAGTATTTCTTAAATAATTCAGTATACATTGTATAGCTGTTCAATGTTTTTCTCCAATATTAAACTAGTATCAGCTTACTCATCCTAATGCATATGCCACACCAGTCTTTCTCCTCATCAGTATGAGGAGCATCCTTCTTGGAAAGGATAATTCAAGATTGTGTTGGAACATTTCCATGCTTGGAATTCTACATACTAAACCTCTTCAGTATGGTATCTTTGTATAGGGATTAGGACAATCCTAGTGGCCTTTTAGATCTACCTTTATAGTTCTTTATACCTTGAATATGGACTACTTCTCCCAAATCCTTTATGGAGAAGTTCTTGGAAAGTTAAGCTTTCACTGGTTGCAATAACGAAGAGTCATTGCCAATCAACAAAAGATCGTTGACATATAGGACTAAGAATACGATTGCCTATTTCTTTCCGTGTCAGCACGCTTCCTCTATTTTCTAATAAAAACCAAACAGTTTGATTACCTTATCAAAGCACTTGTTCTAACTCCTTAAAGCTTGTTTGAGTCCATAAATGGACTTTAGCAACTTGCGAGTCTTTCCCTCACTCCCACTGACCACAAAAACCCTTGGGCTGCGACATATAAACGGACTCTTCTAAATCACAATTTATAAATACTATATTTACATCCACTTGCCATATTTTGTAGTCATAGAATGCCGCAATGGCTAGCATAATCTGAATGGACTAAAGCATGGCTACGGGTGAAAAGGTCTCGTCATACTCAACACCTTGAATTAACGAAATCCTTTCGTAACTAGCCTAGCCTTATAAGTCAATCTTTCTCCATTTGATTTAGCTTTTCCTTAAAAATATATTTGTAGCCAATGTCCCTTCCTATACATTCGACAAAGTCCATACTTTGTTTTGTATATGGAATCCATCTCGGATTTCATCGCTCCAAGCCAAAGAGCAGAGTCATTACTCTATATGGCTTGTTGGAAAATAGAGATGTCATCATCTAGGACACGGTCCTTCTTTTCACCATCCACGAGAAAACCGTAGTATCTCTTTGGTGTGCGAGATTCCCTACATGACCTTCTAATAGGTTGCATGTAGGGTGAACTTGGTTCTCCTCCTGATTCGGGATCAGTGTTTACTTCTTGGATCTCATCCATGTCTACAACCTTGCTGTTAATTACCTTTGATAGGAATTCTTTTTCAAAAAAGGTAGTCTGCCGAGAAACAATAACCTTTTGTTTCACGATATTGTAAAATATATATTTTGAGTTTTTGGGATATCCTATAAATTTACACAGTACCAATCTTGCGTATAGTTTGTTCGGTCCAACATTCTTAACGTAGGCTGGACAACCCACACCTTCAAATATTTGAGTTAGAGTTTCTTACCACACCACATTTCATATGGTGTTTTAGGCACATATTAAGTGGGCAACAAGTTCAACATATGCGCTGAGCTTTCCACAGCATATCCCCAACAGGAGAGAGGTAACTCAACCTTACTCATCATGGAATGAATCATATCTAATAGGGTTCTTTTCCTTCACTCTGACACACCATTGTGTTGCGGAGTATAGGGTTGAGTAACCTAAGAGATAATCCTATTATCTTTTAAGTACTATTGGAGTTCTTGTCCAACGTACTCACTTCCTCGATGAAATCCGTAACACCCCATAAAAAATAATAAGAAATTAATTAATTAAACAAGATAAGGCTACAAATGAAAATTTTGTAAAAGTCATAATTTGACTATGAAAGTTATGTCATTGCATTCGTGGTGATTTTATGATTAATTTCCATATATAATATGTTGGAAACGGAGCTTAAACGAAAAAATTATGGACGTTTGAAGTTTCGGATTCAAATTAATATAAATGGAATTCAAATTCAAATAAATAATTAGTTCTTAATTTGAAATTCAAAAAGTAATAGTAATTATAATCGGGGGTTAAGTAAACGTTAAAATAAACGTTAATTGGTTAATTAAGGAATAAAATTAAACGACAAACAAAACATTAAAAATGTTCCCAAAATAGCTTCATCGGTCGACCACCTACCTTGGGCCGGTCGACCGGTAGGGTAGAGGAGTTAACTAGTAAATGTTGTTGGTGGCTAGGGTTTCTGCATTTGAACATATCAGATTTTATTATTTTAAACCGACTTAAATCTGACGGTTCTGGTATAATCTAACCACTATAAATAATAGCCTAGCTACCTCACTTTTATTTACAAATTATTTTAGAAACCAAGCGAAGCTCTATCAGTCTCCTCTTCAAAGATTTAGAAAAAATCTTTAGGATTTCAGGTAACAGATTTTAGATGTTTATTATTTTATTTCTAATTCTATTCTTCTCCAACCCTAAATTTCTAAATCTAACCTATATACAAATCCCTTATTGTATATATATAAAAAGGGAGACCTGAAAGAGATTATTGAAAACACGACAAATCCAAAAAGAGGAAAAGCTAAGGACCTGTTATGAGTAGAAATCTAAGTCTTCGTATTTTAGTAATTGAATAGTGTAGTTTGGATTTGATATACGCATTGGGGGATTTTGGTTTACGAAAACATCACATTAAAACACAAAATCCCCCCAAAGCGAAATGTTAATTCTTAGTTTGGAATCTTAATTGTTTTATATTAAAATAATGGAATTTGTGTATATTTTGGAATTTCAATGTTTTACCTTCTATTCCACTTCTTATCTTTTTCTTTGGATCTGATGAAGGATTTAGATTAGGAAATGGTGTGTAAGGTACGAATTATTATTCGTAGTTTGCACCGCCTATTTTCACAATTTGAATAGAAATCTCTTTTGTCTAATTTCATGTAAAAAGATGTTGAATAGAACATAAATTGTAAGTTTCTATTATTGATTTATTATGTTGTTTTAATGTAAAATAAGTGGGTTTGGATTATGTTTTTATTAAAGTTAATTGATTTGATTTTGGATATTGGATCTATGGTATATGTGTTAATATGGAAACAAGACTTGTATAATTTTGAAGATTTGACTTTTAAACGTTAGTATAGGGCATAACTCCGCATGCTTAGAAATTTACTAAAAGTGTGTGTTTGTGTGTCTGTGTTTATGTGTGTGTGTATGTGTATACATAAATAATGTAAGGTTATAATGTATTAATGGCATAGTTACTATATTATTAATTATTATTGAATTCCCTCTTAGGAAAGTGAGTAATTATAGAGGCAAAATAAGAAGTTTTCTTATAAGGCCTTAATAATGGATATGGTGAGATATGTGACAATATATTAAGAGGGTGTTATAAATTATGACTAAGTTACAAGGATGCGAGGTCAGTTAAAAGCACACAGAAGTTTGTCCAGCTAATTTGGCTATCAGCAGTGTGATTTTGGGGCTAATGTAAGACATCGCCTATAATAAGTAACTACGGATGAGGCGAGGTTAGTCCCAAATTCTATAGGGTAAATCTATCTAGTTAAACCGACTACCAGTATCTACCAAAAGTCGGACTAATGTGAGATGTCACTGTGGAATACGGGTCATAATACGAAGGACCTACTTCAGGGATTAAAAGTATTAAGTGGCTGTGTGAAGGCCCGCCTCTTCCTTATGTAGAAAGCAGTAAGTAGTCAGGGATAAGGGTTGGGCATAATATTTGATATCTTGAAAAGCGTCTGTTCAATATGAAGTATTAAGGGCCGAAAAGATTTAATGCAATGTCAGCTGGATAAGTACCAGTGAGGTGTCCGCCTTGGGATATGTATTAAATGATGGGGGAACCTGCCTTAAATAAGGTATTAAATGGTCAGAGCCTGCCTAATTCCCATTAAAAAGGTATTAAGTGCCTTGCGTGCTATCTCTTACATTGATATGACATTACTGACGATATATATGGGTTATTGGATTGTAAGAGTAATAGTTATGGAATTGGGAAAGCCTTAGGGCTTAAAGTTGGAAGACTTAGAATAAAGCCAATATATGAAAGACATATTCCTATTTGAATTATACTGCCCAAGTATTATTATAGTAAGGTTCAAGATTTTTATTCACCAGACATATGTTGTTCCGACTCCCTCCTCATTACAACACAGGTTAGGAAAGACGGCGCTGAAGGCGAAGGTGAGGAGGAAACTTGTGGCAGTTTATCTATTTATCTACTCATGTTATTTTCCGATGTACTCATTAAAGAATAATGATGTATTTTGAAAATGTTGTATTTCGGACATGTAATGGTTGTTATTGTGTTATGGATTTTATGACATTTGGATTTTAAATGAAGTAGGTACTATTTCTGTTATTATATTTTATCCTTTCGCCGTGAGTTCTGAATGTGCAGATAAATAGCTCTGTACTGATCTTTATACCAACCAACAGCCAGTTTTGGAATGGTTCTAAGTTTCGATGGGCCTTTTCTGGACCGAAATTTAAGCCTGTTTCAGACAGGATTGTTACATTTGGTATCAGAGCTTAGGTTACCCGATCAACGAGGATAGGTATATGGCGTACTTGTTATTTTTGAAAGTACTTTTCAAAACCCTACTATATATAACTATATATACACACACACACTCTTATTTTGAATATATGCATAACTCTATAAATTATGACTATAGTAGTAGTTGCAACCATATTATAAAAGGATGGATGAAGCGACTATGAGTTGGAAAAATAAATAGAATTAAATTTATACTCCTACCCTGATTACCCACGAGGCGGAGGTTGTATCGTAAGGAGTGGACTAGGAAGGGCATGAGCACGATGTATAGAAGCATCCCAGAAGTTGGATTGTACTTGACTCCTTTGTTGGACCTAGACTTCCTTATAATTGTGGACTTTATAAGCATAATACACGCCGATGTTCACATTAGATGTAATTAGAACATTAACATAAACCGCGTAATAAATAATGAGGACAGGAAATGTGGATGGAAAAGATTGTAACTCCAAAATTAATAGGGCAATAAATGGGCAGTAAATATGGAGTTACAAGAATTTATAAAGATATAAATGGACCGATTAAAGAGATTATTAGGATAATTATGGATAAGGAAGGAATAATAAGGAAAATTAGAAAGAATAAATGTCTTTATAAATTGTCTGGTTAGAATAATAATCATTTATTACGGTTTATAGAAATAGCAGATAAACATGTTAGGTAGTAATTAAAAAGCATTATAGTTGTAAGCATCCGGAAGCAAGATGTAAAAAAGGAGTGGAGCAAGTTCCCGTAAGAAGGTATACATTAATCACCACAAGAAGATTATAAAGATTAAATAGGAAAGAAGAAAGGTTCAAAAGAAAGGATAATGAAAGTCAATTTCTAATTCCAACCCCATGAAAAAGAATTTGATAAAAGTTTTTGGAAATTCTTTGGAATGTTTTTGTTTGGGTTTTTCCAAAGGATTTATTTGGACTTTGTTGTTTTGAGAAAGCTGGAAATTCATAATTTAAAATTTTATTGAATGAAAAGTTTATGATTAGATGGTTTTTGATAAAAATGGTTTTTCATTTTTGAAATTCTTAGTTTAAAATTAGTCAAGTGAAAAAAGTTTTCAATTACTCAGTGATTTATCCTATTTAAATTTGGAAGTTCTTTCTTTTATAGGGATGGATATATGGAAATACTTGATTTAAATAGGATAGAAAGAATAGGAGGGTAAGAATGCTCGGTGAGGTGGGTAGGTGGAACATTCCCGTATAAGGAAATGAGGAGAATAATAGCTGAAATAGATTTATAACTTTTAATAAAGAAAAGCCCAGATGGCTAAAGTCAATATGAGAAGTAATATAGGACGAAAGCAATAGGAATAGGATAGGAAAATAATAAGATGGAAGTTATCATTTTCTACTCCACTTTTCATTGTTTAAGGTTATATAAGTTATTTTGAAAAAAATTGAATGATTATTTAGTATGATAATTGAGTTTTTGAATGTTTTGGGTTAAAATCCTATTTTTAAAAGAAGTAAGTCTTTGCTATAGTAAGTCATTAAAATTGGAAATTTTTCATAGTTCCTTTTTGAAAACTAAGCAATTTTTGAATGTTATGACTTAAAAGTCGAACTTTTAAAGGAATAAATCTTTGATGTAGAAAGTATTTGAGAAAGGAAATTATTTTGCTCCCCTTTTGAAATAAGAAATTTTGAATTCTTGATAAATGTTTCTAAGTTTATATATTCAATGATAAAGATTCTGAACTAGGCACTTCATAATTGTGAAATTTTAGCTTTATAAAGAATGGTTAGAACTAAGCCAAATATTTTTTTATATGAAGTAGATATGGACCACCACCGAGGTAAGACAGGTTAAAAGTTTTAGGATATGAATAAAATAAGAATAGTATGTACTACCTAATCTGGAAATTTGAAATCAGTACCAAACGTTTATTTGTAGGATTTTGGTAAATTTGTAAAGATTTTCCAGATCTATAATTGGGTTGTAAATTAGGTTGTCGTATAAGGTGAATCTCAATGTTTGGATTTGTTTAGAACGGTTTTCATGTATTTTCCATAAATTATCCAATTCCAATATATATATATATATGTGTATATATATATGTATATATATATATATAAATGCACGTTGTTTGAATTAGTAAGAGATATACCAAAAAAGGGAAAGAGATGTGTAAGATGGGGTATTGTTTTCCATAATTTACACTATCTATTTTAATAAAAGAAAAGAAATAATTCCTTGTAATTTCAAACAATGTAGAAATCTCATTTATGAATAATTTATGGAAAATTATAAAGGTAATCCTTTTTAGAAGGATAGCTCTGATAAATTAAAAATATGAAAATGAATGTTCTAGTTTAGAGATTATTAGCTAGAAATATATACACACATATAACTGCGCCCAATGACTAGAAATAAAAATATATATAAATAACATAATTTACGACTGTATACGTATTTATTAGTAATTGACGGATTAGAATTTATGGGTATTGATTACAAATTTAAGGGCGTTGATTACAAACTTAACATCCAATAAGTTTGTAATTAATGAGAGATAAAAAGAATTAATGGGGACTGATTAGGAAATTCAATATGGCATTTAAAGGAGGAATTGAATCAGCATAATAGATTGATTTTGAAATTGGTAAAAAGATTAGAAGGGACTTAAATGAGGACTGATTAGAGATGGTCCAATTTTGACATTAATGACCAATTATTATGGTTATATTAATTGAAGCAATGAATGGACTGCATTTATTAGAAACCAAGAAGGAGAATTAAGGAACGTGAGTGATAATGGAATGATATATTAGGAATGTCTATCTTAATTTAGTAAGGAGTGTTAGGACCATAAAATTATTTTCACCAGTCGATGATAAACGACAGCTTCCGGCAAAATTTTCTTTTAAAGTTTTTGGGTTGTAATCGCTAGTTGTCTCCCTTAGGTTATCGAAAAAGCATATGATATGGTATGCGGTATGTTCCTGTTTTATCACTATGTTGATTTTACGGGATTAGACCGCTAAATAAATATATACATATTAAGGAACATCGTAAATAAGGAAATATCATAGGGATACTTAACTAGCGCTAAACTATACATAAGGCTAGAAGTTAATAAGGAAATGAGGTTAGCAACTAAAAATAAAGAATGCTACAATCCCAAAAAATTTAGGATTTTGGAAAAAATAAATTTTAGCTTGCAAATTGTCACCATTCACTCCAATTGAAATAAGATGTATTGGGATATGAAGAGAATTTTCTATTGGTCGGGATGAAGAGAGAGTAGCTAAATTTATTTCCAGATGTTTGGCGAGCCAAAAAGAAAAAGGTAGAACAAGAGAAACCCGAAGGATTGTTATTTCCATTGGTGGTACCGACTTAGGAATGAGAGCATATATCGGTGGACCTTATAGATGGGTTGTCTAGGAGCCAAAGAGGCAATGAAGCACTTCGGATCATATTTCATAAATTGTATAAAAAAACATTTTTCACTTTAGGAGAAACTAGACCGCAGCGTCTCTAGCATAGATTTATATCAAGAAGGTGGTTTGACTTCATGGGATTCGGGTTAGCATCGTTAGTGATAGGAACCCTTATTTACCAGCGGATTTTTAAGGAGTTTGTAGCAGCTTTAGAAACTTCATTGAATCTTAGCACTGCTTACCACCTGCAGACGACAGACATACCAAAAGAGTGAATAGGATCTTAGAGGATTTGTCGAAAGCTTGCATCATGAACTTTGGTGGACATTAGGAGCAACACCAGTAGAGTTCATGTATAGTAATAGTTACCAACTTACGATCGGTATGACACCCATTGAAACGCTTTATGGAAGGCCATTCAATTCACTAAATTATCAGTGGGAAATCATCGAAAAAATCTTACTCGGACCAGATTTAATTTGCGAAACTTCAGAAAGGTAGAGTTGATTAGGCAACATATGAAAACATCTTAAGACCGTCAGAAATTCTATGTAGACAAGAGAAAAAAAGTTATGTTCGAGGTTGGAGACATGATGTTTGTCAAAGTTTCCCCTTTCGGAAAAATCGTTGGATTTGGAAAATCGGGAAAGTTGGCACCAAGATTCGTTAGGCCTTTTAGAGTTTTGGAAATAATAGGAAGACCTGCTTATCGTGTGGAGCTACCAGATAAGTTGGCAGGAATCCATGACATTTTCATATTTGAGGAAATGCCTCCAAAACACATCCACTATGGTAGAATGTGATTAATTGGCTGGAGCCAATAGTATCCCATGCCACCACATGCATTATGGAGCACGAAACTAGGAAGCTCCGCAAAATAGAAATTAGGCTGGTTCGAGTATAATGGGCGGAAAATCTACGAAGAGCATGAGGACTTCTCATCCTAAGCTTTTCTCTGGCAAACATTTTCTCTCTAAAATTAGGTTATGGCTGCACCATGGTTGCTAGATTGGATGGTAGGAGATGGTTGCCACACTTTTCACTATCACATTTGCAATCATGTAGAAATTCTATGCGTGTTTACGATGTTCGCATACATACTTATATGTCATGATCATACACTCACGCTAAGGTTGAGCTCACTTATAGTATGTCTACACAAATAATCACATTGTATTTTTGTTTTAGTAGATAGATGTGTAGATGACTTGGTTGTATAACATGGATGTTATTGCAAGTTACGCTGTCCTCCCCTTGGAAAGATTTCGAGGACAAAATCCTTTTAAGGGGAGAATTTAACACTCCGTAAAAATTAACGAGAAATAAATAAATTATTAAATAAGATAAGACTAAAAATTGAAATTTTCTAAAATTCAAAATTTGACCACCAAAGTTATGCCGTTGCGTTCGTGGCAATTTTTTGATCAATCTCCATATATAATATGTTGAAAACGAAGCTCAAACGAAAAAGTTATAGAAGTTTGAATTTTTGGATTCAAATTAATTTAAATGGAATTCAAATCCAAATAAATAATTAATTCTTAAAATTGAAATTCAAAAGGTAACAGCAATTAGACTTGGGGATTAAGTAAACATTAATGTTAATTTGTAACGAACCGCATTTTGTCGATAATTAAAATAGTTAATTTAATAAGGTTTGGTGATTTAATGTTGGAAGAAATAAAAATTTGTGATTTAATAATAAAAATATAACGGGAATACAATGTAATGGTATTGATTTAAGGTAATATTAATTTAAGGTAACCTATAATTGCTTAGAATGTGATTCCAATGAATTAAAATGATTAAAAGTCATAATTGGTTATAGATTGTAAATTAATTGTAATAATGTGTGTATTAATTGATATTGGATTAAAAGAGCAATTGATAGTTTAAATGTTGTATTAATTAAATAGAATGTAACAAATTGTAAATTGAAATAAAGAAAAATGAATGTTGTGTAAATAACTATAACATTTGTGTGTAGATAACAAATATGCAAATGTGATTAAATATAGAAATGGTGACAATTGTTATTTGTTACCAATTCATTTAATCAATTGCAAATAAATGTAAATAAAGGTTACATTAATGTGAGTTAAGATAATAACTGCAAATTGTGAATGTAATAAAATGTGTAGAAATGTTAATTATATTCACAAGGCAATAATTGAATTTATAAAAGAGTAAACCAAAGATAAATAAATTTATTGAGATTTTAAATTATAATAAAATTGACAAAATTTCAATGTAATTGAATTACTGCAACTAATATGGTAAAAGATGAAAATTGGAGAATACTAGTGTAATAAGATATAAACAAATGTGAACTAGGTCTATAAAGTAATAATTGATTAAATAAAAAGATTGAAACCAAATTAAATCAATTCAGTGGAATTAATTATAATTAATTGCATCTAATTACAGTTGAAATTGAACACGGTAATTAGTGTAATAACTAACACTGAAATTATATGTAAACTTGTTTTGAATTATTTTAAATGTCTATGTAATCAAAAATGATAAAATTTTGTTAGTTTATAAATATTGAATTAAAAAGTGATTAATTAATTTAATATTAATTTATTTAATTAACGTGAAAATAGCCATTTTGGCCACTGTCTCGGATTTCGACGAAACTAGTTTCGGATCCGTAACGGTGAATTATTGTAAGGTTTCAAGTTTCGTAGCGATCTGACTTGTCATTTGATCGTACAGACTCGAAACGCCTAGAAACCAATTTTATTGAAATCCACTGAAATCAATTTGAAATAAGCTGATTTTAAGCTAACTTCTTCATACGATGGAACTAGGACTTGAAACATATTCCATTGAGTTTAAAACTATCGAAAGCATCTATTTTGATATATGGGATGACCATTTCCGTTTCGGGAACGAAACAGGCTTTTCGGGTCGTTTATCGTTTAACTTTCAAATCGATCTAGCCCATTCATTCCTATTTCTGATCTGCCTATATATAGCCCTTTATAAACCCTAACTATTTCTTATTCCAATTGTCTGTACGTACAGTTCTATCTACTTCTCCTCCTCAATGGCAGAAATAGATTCAATCTCAAAACCCTGTTTAAATTTAAAATTCAATTTCAAAATCAAACTCCTCCAAACCCTATCATATTATATATTGATTTGAAGCTCTCGACGAGTGCAAGTCAAATCTGCAGTGTGTTTTTCGATTTGGGTTTCGATGTAGCCAGGATTGGGTGATGAAGTCTAGGCCGTTCGTCGTGTCGTCTGATCGTCGAATCGAAGGTACTGGGCTGTGGAGATGGTCGAGGGGAATGCATTGGTGGTGTTTGTTTGGTCGTGTGACGGTTGGATCGATCGATTTAAGTCGATTAGGTTTAAAATGGGGAGGCGGCGACTGGCTCATTTGGGCGTTGATCGACGTCGTCGATGGGCGATGGGGTGGAGAAGTGGTCGGCGCTTCATCCAGGGTGGCGCGCATGGCTCGCGGCAGCATGTAGGCGATCGTGTCAGATGGAAGAAGTGGCTGCTAGGGCTTCATATGCATCTAGAGATGATACACGCGTGTGGAACGATGGGCATGTGACGTGTTTTTTTTTAATTTAAACCTTGGAAAAAATTCAATCTTCTTATGCCCATAACTTCTACATACGAGGTCGGATTTACACGTGGTTTTCTCCGCTGTGATCGTATTGAAATTTCGAACATTTTGACGCGGGTTTGGATGAATTCTAAGACTGTTGAATTTTGAGCTCTATTTTGGATTTCAATTCGATTTGAAATCAAAAGGTAAGTGTTTTAACCCACTCACAATTACTAAACTATCTTATGTTAGTTAAATTAAATTTATGATGTGATTAGAAATTAATTGATCGATGTTTGGTATGTTTAAATTGTCATTCTAGTTAAATTTGACTTTTATTGCATTTAACATCGTTTAATTTAATATTTAATTTAAATTATCAATTTAATACCTGTTATTGATGATCAGTTATCTATTGATGTTGTTGATTGATTTGGATGATGATTCTGATGGATGTTTGATTGTTGATATTGGATGACTGGATGTTGTATTTTATATTGGTATAACACCTCAAGTTCCCTTTGGGTTGAAATGATACATATCCGAACGATCTATAGATTAGGAAAAAATCGTTATGGGTTGAAATGATAGACTCGAGCAATTTTATGGATTTTTATTTAATTTGGGACCGCGGTTTGAAATGATATATAATCTTAAAAATTTAAATTGCGAATTGAAATGATAAATATCCATATCACTTGACCCAAGGGTAGAAAATTATATACGGACACCGGATTTGGTTAAATTAAATGATTTTTAAATCTTTAAATTTTGAATTCATTTAATGGTATTTTAAAATAGAAATTGATTTATATAAACTGAATTATTTTCGAAATCCAAGCGTAAATGTTGAAATTGGAATTGATATAATAAATTGCTCAAAGGATTTAAATTGGAATTTCAAAGTTGAAGTGTCAATATAAATGAATTTATCGGAATTGAGTTAATGAAAATGTTTGGATATAACTTTGAAATCTATTCTAAACTAATTTAGACTATTTTAATTAATTTAAACTATTTTAATCAATTTAAACTATTTCAATTTATTTTAATATATTATAACATATTTAATCCAATTTAATCTATTTCACTTATTTTAAACTAATTAAATTTAGTTAATCTAATTTAAATCCATATAATATAATTTAAATTTATTTAATCTATATTAAATTTAATTAATCTATTTAAAATCTATTTAAGATAATTAAAAATATATTTAATGTATTTTAAATCTATTTAAATCCTTTTAAAATCTAATTAAATCAAATTTAAATGTATTTAAACTATTTTAAAACTATTTTAATCTATTTTAAATTGTTTTCAAACTATTAAAACTATTCATGACTATCTAAACTATTTTCTAAAAATGCAGACTGTGTAAAGTTGAAGTATTTAGATTTAAATCCTTGATAATGATACAACCTAAGTTGGAATTCGGAACTGATACCTTTTTTGTGAAATGACATATTTGAGTAAATATGATTTTTGAAAGTGAATATAGTTTTGAAATTGAATATGATTTTGACAGAGATATGATTCGAAATCGAATATGATATTTTGATATAAATTGTGAATTGACCTTTTGAAATGTAAAAGAACCATCCGGTGTGAAATAAGCGTTGGGTTGTTAAAGAGACCGGGATCGGATATTGTCATACTCTCTGCCAATACCAAAAACCACTTTAACAACTGTGCATGTGGTGGAGATTCCAGAAATGAAGTAGGATGGTTTAGCGAACGATTCTGTATGAGGTATTTACGTGACCCTGACTCCCGTGAGTCAGCTTGATGTGGCTAAAACAAGAGCTATGCTGGCCAAGTGAGGTCATTCCTCCTATCGTGCACATTTCTTCGATACCGTTCTATTACTTTGTGATTGATTTGGTGGCTACCCCTTGATTTGATTTGGAAGTGTGTTCCGAGGTGGGCAGTAGTAGCTGCTATGCGTTACCACCAGTCCGGATCCGCAATTGGTATATCTACCCTGGGCATTGCCTCGAGTGCCTTATTGCATGCCTTATCGTGCCTTCTACGAGTTTGTTTTGTGTCGTACCTATGGAGTGCTCCCTGATAGACCACCTGCAAGTGGAGTTTACAGTATCTGTATAGACTACGACATTATATAAAATGTGTTAAGGGGGATATGGGTAACGCCTTAACGCTATTTTAATACTTTACTTTATTGTAGACATATTATAATGGGGCATTTCACTAGTAGGATAAACTTTGCAGTCCAATTAGTTTCTAGGACACCCATCCACATAAATTAATTTCAAGGCCAAAGTCAGCAGAATAATTACTTTTACGGACAAAGTCGACAGTCCAATTACTTTCAAGGACATAATTTCATAGGTTTTTAGGCCTTAGAAGCTAATATTTTGCATTTTGTCCTTAAAAGTAATTATTTTAGTTGTGTGTCCTAGAAACTAATTGCACTTGCTAAAGAGGCCCTTGTGGCTAATTTCCACTATTATAATAGCATATTGTACTACATAGTAGATAGTTTAACGGATCCTTAGGAGATGTAAATCCCGAACATCTCTTAAGTTATTGCACTCACGTTAGACACTAGATAGGGGATGTCAAAACCCGTAAACATCTCTGACGCCGTTACACTCATATTTATTTACTGTTGATTTAACTTACATAAGATCTTTTAGTTATGACTCGAGTGTTTTGTCTTTTCAATTCGCTCGGGTCAGTCTGAGCTTTTTAGTTTATCGAAGACGGCCTTCTGGAGGATGAAGACGAAGATTTTGTACTAGTATTATTTATTATCTTTATTCCACTGCATCATGTTGTTCCGCTGTATTTATTTATTATTTATTCTTGTTGTATGTAACTCTGATCTTTATTATAAAGGTTTAATCAATATTATTTTTAAATAGCTTCATAAACTGTTTAGTTGATTATTATATTTTGTCATTCCCCTGCGAGATTCTATATTTGTTTTCTTTCTTTCTCTGCTTTTTCTTATTTATCCCATAATAATCTGCCCTTTTGAATGGTTTGAGTCTGACGTGTGTGTCTGCTTAAAACGTCCAAAAAGGCAGGTCGTTACATAATTGGTCAATTAAGGAATAAAATTAAATGGCAAACAAAACATGAAAAATGTTCTCACAATCTTCATCGGTCGATCGCCTATCTTGGGCCGGTCGACCGCTAGCGATCGATCGGTAGGGGTCGGGGCGGTCGAGTAAATGTTGTCGACAGCTAGGGTTTTGGCATTTAAACGTACTGGATTTTATTATTTTAAACCGACTTAAATCCGGCAGTTCCATTGTCTTCTAACCATTATAAATAAGAGCCTAGCCCCCTCACTTTTATTCATAAATTATTTCGGAAACCAAGTGAAGCTCTGTGAGTCTCTCTCTTCAAAGATTTAGAAAAATTCTTTAGGGTTTCAGGTAACATATTTTAGATGTTTATTATTTTATTTCTAATTCTATTCTTCTCTAATCCCTAACTTTCTGAATCCAATCTATATACAAATCTCTTGTTGTACAAATCTAAAAGGGGAGACCTGTAAGAGATTATTGAAGGCATGATAAATCCAAAAGGAGGAAGAGCTAAGGACCTGTTGTGAGTGGAAATCTTAGTCTTTGTATTTTAGTAATTGAATAGTGTAGTTTGAATTTGATATATGGCTTAGGGAATTTTTCACATTAAAACCCTCAAAATTTCCCCAAAGCAAAATGTTAATTCTTAGGTTGGAATCTCAATTGTTTTATATTAAAATAATAGAATTTGTATATATTTTCCAATTTCAATGTTTTACCTTCTATTCCACTGCTTATCTTTTTCTTTTGATCTGATTAAGGGTTTTGATTAGAAAATGGTGTGTAAGGTATGAATTCTTATTCGTAGTTTGCATCACCTATTTCCATAATTTGAATACAAATTCCCTTTGTCTAATTTCATGTAAAAAGAAATTAAATAGAGCGTAAAAGTATGTAAATTGTAAGTTTCTATTATTGACTTATCCCGTTGTTTTAATGTAAAATAGGTGGGTTTGGATTCTGTTTTTATTAAAATCTGTTGATTTGATTTTGGATATTTGATTTATGATATATGTGTTAATATGGAAATGAGACTTGTATAATTTTGAAGATTTGACAAATTTTTGGCAAAGCCAGAGGGATTAAATGGGCCCCTGCTATTTTATTAATAACTTGAAAATACAAGCAATTAATACATCAAAAGAAAGTACGGAGAAAACAAGAAACAAAAAAACCCTAGCCATGCAAGTCTCCATTTATCCAACATGAAAGAAGAGAAGGCAAATGGAGAAGCCCGCATTGCATTACAAATCCCTCCAGAGATTTCATAATAAATTTCCATCCCTGTTTTACATTTAGTAAAGAAAAATCACATATTCCTCTCCCTCCAAACACTGTTAGCAAAGACTTTGAGAATTAGCAGTAAGCTATAAAAGGAAGAATTCTTCCAACATGTTGCTTTAAAAATACTTCCCACTCCTTTTGGCTATCTCAAAAAGGATTATCATGACCTGCATTAACTTTAATCTTCTTCCAAAGAAAGTAGGTAAACAAACAGTGGAAATATAAATGCAAATCGTCCTCTGGCATGCACTTGCAAAAATGATAGGATGTGATAATTGGAATGCCTCTATGAGCTAACTTACTAAGGGTGTGTTATGCATTCTTTAACACTCTCCATTGGAAAAAATTGAGCTTCTCTGAGGAGGACATGTTCCAAACTCTTCTGAATTAAGGAAACTTGGTTAGTTCATGTCGTTTAGAGAGAATATAATATATCAATGAGGTGGAGTGAGCTTTCATATCATAGGACCAAACATACTCGTCTTTATCAGCAAGGCAGATGGAGTAATTAGAGTATTTATTCCATACAACACTAATATTAAGGCAGCTAGAGGATGGAAGTTTAACAGGGAGCAAGAATGTCATACCCCAATAACTTGTCATTTATAAGATGATAGAGTTAGGTATAGTAATTCTACCATTACTAAGTGTGTGTGTAAACTCCGCATGCTTAGAAATTTACTAATAGGGAGCAAGAATGCCCTACCCCAATAACCATACTTTTTCTAGACTATTTAAGCTTAGAAAAAGATTTGACATTTTAACGTTAGTTTAGGACGTAAACTCTACATGCTTAGAAATTTACTAAATGTGTGTGTATGTGTATATTAGCATAAATAATGTAAGATTATAACGTATTAACGGCATAGTTAATAGGTTATTAATTATTATTGAATTCCCCCTTAGGAAAGCGAGTAATTGTAAAGACGAAATAAGAAGTTTTCTTTTAAGGCCTTAATAATGAATACTGTGAGATGTGTGATAATATGTTAAGAGAGTGTTATAAATTATGACCAAGTTATATGGATGCGAGGTCAGTCAAAAGCACAAAGAAGTCTGCCCAGCTAATCTGGCCACCAATAGTGTGACTTTAGGGCTGATATGAGACATCGCCTATAATAAGTAACTACGGATTACGTGCGGCTAGTCCCAAATTTTGTAAGGTAAATTTGTCCAGCTAATCTGGCTACCAGTACCTACGAATAGTCAGACTAATATGAGACATCATTGTGAGGAACGGGTCGTAATACGAAAGACTTGCTTCAGGGATTGAAGGTATTAAGTGGCTGTGTGAGGGCCCGCCTCTTCCGTATATAGGAAGTAGTAAATGGTCGGAGATAAGGATTAGGCACAATATTAGATATCTTGAAAAGGTTCTGCTTCAATATGAAGTATTAAGTGACCGAAAAGATTCCATGCAATGTCAGCTAGATAATTACCAGTGAGGAGTCCGCCTTGGGATAGGTATTAAATGACAGGGGACCTGCCTTAAATAAGGTATTAAATGGTCAGAGTCTACCTAATTCCCATTAAAAGGTATTAAGCGGCTTGGGTACTTTTTCTTACATTGATATGACATTATTGATGATAGATATGGGTTATTTGGTTAGAAGCGTAATAGTTATGGAATTGGGAAAGCCTTAGGGCTAAAAGTTGGAAAGACTTAGAATAAAGCCAATATACGAAAGATATATTACTATTTGAATTATACCGCCAAAGTATTATTATAGTAAGGCGACATTCACCATTATTATTAGGGCTAAAGGTTCTTTTTCTAGTGGCCTTTCTTGTGGCAATGGTGACATTCACCATTGCCATCGGTCTATTTACTCATCTTATTCTTCTTACCTTCTCTCTTTCACTTCTTCAAACTCTTCGAAGGTGACACCCTACCCTTAACAGCAAGCTTAGCTCTTTGATCCTTTGATTGTGACTCGACCGACCTTAACATATTAAGGAGCTCCATAAGGTTCACATTCAGTTGGTTCATATTATAATTTAATATGAGCGGTTCATACTGAGGGGTAAGTGAACCAAATATCAAGACTATCTGCAACTTGTTGTTTATCGTTGCGTCCAATTATGAAAGCCTATCAATACAACTCTTCACCATTAGGACATAATCGTCATTCTACCCCTTTTGCATTTTGGAGTTGAACTATTTCTTAATAATCTCTTACCTCATAGATCAAGTTGCTCACCAAATAGTGCCTTCAGACTATCCAATATCCGATGGACATATATGATTTCATGCTAACTTTGCAACGGCTTGTCTAATATAGACATCACAAAAACTTAGGCGATTTTTAGGTCAGAAATCCACTTATTATAAGCAACATGCAGTTCAGGATTAGTGTTTTCCGCGGGTCCATTCATAGGAGTAATAGATGACCAAAGACACTCGTATGTCAACGCTATCTTAATAGCTCTTAGCCAATCGACATAGTTGTCTGGTCAATTAGTTTATCGTTTCCACTAAACAGTCTTGGAGTTGACATTTTCTACAAGTTTTAATTAGTAGATTGTTAGGACAATATCATAGTGGATGTTCTTATAATATTAGTAAGGTTAAATTTTATGTTTCATTTCCTTAATAAGTTCCCACTAGTTTTTATGTTTCACCAAACTCTAAGTCGAAATATAGAAGTCATTCGACTTCACTGGTAGGTCTTAGGACTCGTCTGTCTTGGAATTATGACCTTGAGTTTGCTTAACAAGTCATAGATCCACAGATAATGGATAACTCCTTATCGGTTGTATCATATACAACTCCTAACTCATGGTACCTTGTCCTAATTTCACTTTGACCTTGAGTTTTCTCAACAAATGAAAATGAAATTATTCACTCGTACCTACCATATCATGACGGCCTAAGTATAGTATATGTACCTTGAGTTTGCTTAACAAATACATATTGTTATCTTATCCCATCCATTTAATATATTAATAATACTATACATAACATCCTTATCATGAGTTCGCTCAATAACTAAGGAGTGTGCAAGTAATTTATTAAGGTGTGTATATAAATATGGTAGAGGACTGATAGAGGTAGGGATATGTCCTAGAGGCAATTATGTAATTGCTACATATATCTAACACAATAACCAATCTTGTTCGAAATAAAAGGTATTTTCTTTCTATTATGTACTTGATATAATGTGTTATATATTAACTAATTAGTTTAATTAAAAGTATATTTTGTAGAAAATCCATAAATGGTATGTTTTGTGATAGTAGTTACAATGCGTTATAACCATGATTGATTTATCATAATAAAATAAACATACTATTTTAAATATTCCAAGTTAAGATGTACCGCGATTGAATTTCGATGCATCTGTTAAGACTAGAGTACGTAATGCTCTCCAAATATTGGGCAGTATATTACTCATGACTACTTTAGGGCATCAAGGGGTTACACACTGATAATTATTGGATAATTATGGAATTACTCACTCAATAGTTTTCTATTAGTTAATATATCTATGGTCAAACACAAAATATCGATGTGACAATATTACACAATTCCCTCGACTTAGGAATAACATCAAGCTTCAATGTGGAAACTCCACTTTGATTATAGTCAAATCATGGCACGACATCCATCAAACGACTACATTTGGGTCAAGTGGAAGCATTGGAAATAAAACACTATTCAAGAGAGGATTTGCCTCTTCGGTTATATGAGATTAGTATCATGGTCGACTAAAGTCAAATCATAGTCAAAGTCTTTGGCCAGAGCAGTTCGGTTAAAAATAATTGTTATTATTGAACCAAGGACTTTTGTGTTTGAACTATAGAGTTGAATATGGATGGTATTGGAATTTCGACCATTAACAAATTCCATAAGTCCAAAGTGATATAGTTTTGACAAAGAGAATTGGTATAAATAATCATCATGTAACAACCCTGGTTTTGTGATTACCTGTGAAAATAAATTATAACAACGGTTATAATTTAAAATGGAGAAATAAAATAATTTGGAGATGAGAAATTTGTTTAAAATTGTTTATTTTAAATAAACAATGGGTTTTGAATAAATAAAATGGAGTTAAGTTGGTTTGGTTGAAAATTAAGTTTGAATAAAAGAAATTATGCCGATTTGGTAGTGAATTAATTTAAATAAAAGGTAAAAGAGTTTAATTCAACATTAATTTGTTGAAATAAGTATAAAATGTTGAAAATAAAGTTTTAAAAACTTTATTATGTTAGTTTGGGATAAAAATGAGCATTTAATTATCTTAACTTGATAAAATGCAATAATTGTGGAAATAATGGTCAAATAGTGATTTTTGTTAATTTTAATAACATGTTAAAAATTAAATATGGTTTATATTGTATAATAAAAAGGTGGAATATTGATTAAAAACCAATATTTGGGTGTAAAAATATTTTTAACATGGTTTGTTATGATTATTTAAACAAGAAAATGAATTTTGTGTAATTTTGTTGTAAAAATGTAGATTTATTTAAATAAAAGTTGTAAATTAAAGCATTTAATTAAAATGGAACTTTAATGATGGAAATTGATTTTTAATGACTAAAATAACTTTTATATGTTGATAAAACATTTTATTAAGCACAAAACATGTTAGTTGCATTCTATAAAAGTTGAAACATGTAAGTATGTAATTTATTTGGTGAAATATGTGTTAAAAATGATAAAAGATGTTAATATTGGCTGATAAGTTGGTTTACATGTTAATTAAGTAACATAATGGGTTAATTAGTCTTATTGGGTAGGGTTTAATCTAATTCCAAACCCATTAGCTCAAATTTTGGAAGGAGGCAGAAAAGAATTTGGTCTGTACGTACATTTTCTCAATTCCTCCACATTCTTCCTTCTTCCAGAAACTAAAAGAAAACAAATGGCTGTTGTTACTTACTGATTTTGCTCTCTCCAAGCTCCAGTTATACTAAATTAAATAAAGTTAGTGAATTTAAGAGTATAAACAGGTAATCCATCCAAAACCATAACATATTTCATCTAATTTCAATTTTTTGAGAAATTGATTGTTTGTAACTTCATTTTCTTCTTTGCATGTCTGTATTTTCTCCTCTTTCAGGTTTCTAACTCCAAATCAAGACCAAAGCTCCCTAATTTGCTTGCTAAATCCGCTAATTTCTGCAAATAAATCCTAAGGTGAGTCCAAAACTCACTCTTCTAGCTTAGATTGAGATTTCAAGGTAAGAAATCTCAATTTTGTTTGTTGCATGTCCATTTCTGAATCGCTGTTAGTAAATTGGGCATATCTCTTTCGTTTTAAATAGGAATTAGAAATTTTTTGAAGTTTCGGAAAGCTTGAAAAGAGTGTGTTAACTCTAATGTTGAATGCTTTAGAAAAATCTGAGCATCGAAGGTCGAAAAACCTGATACAAACTCGCTGCCCTGTCATTGTAAAACTGTAATATTCTGAGCTAAATGTCGTTGGTAATTTGAGCATATTTTTCTCTTTTGGTGTCTAAATTTGAGGATTTCTAATGTTCCGGAAAGCTTAGATTGTCTTCTATAACTTTTATGTTTTGGATTTTGTTAAATTTTAATGTTTACATGGTCGAAAGATCATTCTAGTGTCGCTGTCCCGAGACTAAAACGACAGCGGTAGTGAACTTCAGATCTGAAAATTGTTTTAGTCATAACATTTTCATTTCTTATCAAAATTGGATAATTTTTCATGTTTTGGAAAGCTTAGGATATTTTCTACAACTTTCATGTTTCACGTTTTCTCAATTTCTGGGTTTAAAAGGGACGAACCGGCTAAACAAGCCGCATGCTTGAGTTCTTTTGCAAAGTTTGGGCAGTTTCCGTTGAATTGTTTTTTTTTATTCGAAGATTTTGAGAATTGTTTTGAGACGGTTCTAAAAAACTAACTCCTACTAATAAGAAAGCCAACATTAACATCGATTCATACTACGAATTGACAGTTTCATTTGGGTTTGGTCGTATGTTAATTTCATTGATTTTCGTTGATTTTTGCTGTTTCTGTGCACGTGTTTTCTAAACCATTTTCGGAATGATTTTTGAAATGAAAAAGCTTTCAAAATAAATGTTTTACAAAAATTTATAATTATTTTTGAAGCTATTTAGATATATGTATTCTCTATAATAAAGAGAATTTCATAGCAACAATTTTCAAATAATTTCCAAAATCGTTAAAAACCCGTTTTCTCAAAGTATGTATTTTCTATATAAAAATACACATTATTGCACTCTTCGAGAGAACGAGGAAGCGACTTAAACGATATAATAAACCACGTGGTATGGGACAAGTAGGTTTGCTATATTGGTTAATTCCGGACTTGTTCCTTTGAAGCTACACATTTTTGGAAGTTGGTGACACATTCCGTTGTTGTTGCCAGTACTAGGCCGGGGGGGGCACATATATACATCAGGCCGGGGGGCCAACGTTGTTAAGCGCACTATTATATTACTTGGCAAGGTCGGGGGGCCACTTATTATATGCACATGCAGTTGTTGTTGTTATGGATCCATACTGTTGTTGTTGCTATTTCTAGGTTTTATTCTTATTGATTTCTAGATTTTGTTGTTTTCCGTATGTTCACCACATTGTTGTTGTTGGAGTTATATATATATGGCCTATGTGCTATTCGGAGATTTTCATATGGAGAACACATTATGTGGTTGTTTGGACCTTACGTGTCCTATATGGTGTTATGATGCGGTTTCCATCTTGTTGTTTTGTTGTTGTTTGAGATTTTATACATGGCTTAGCCTTAGAGCCTAGCTCCCCGTTGTTGATGGAAACCATTTATATACGATGTTGTTGATGCCGATGATATGAGGCATTTATACGTGACTTAATTGTTGTTGTTCTTGATATTGCCTCTTTCATGAAACCTTCTTATGATGTTTTAGTTGTTACCATCTCATGTATTATAAGTTGATATACATTGTTTGTTGCTTCTTCTCTATTGAGAATAATTATCATCTATTATCCTTATACTTCACCAAACATGTTCTAATCAGTTTATTTAAGCTAGACTGACCCATGTATTATATATTCTCGGGTCAAACAGAGTTATTTCATGTTAGTCACCTGCTGTTGATATCCACTTAGCTGCTTCCACTATGGTTCATCTTATCATCCTTTTTGGACGCTTAGTCATGTTTTGTGTTGTCATCTAGTTTATTTGTGTACTCTGATCTTTATGTATATTCTTTTGGGACATGATGTATATATGTGGTCCATGTAACCACTTACTTATGTATCGCTATGTATTGTACATAAGATGTATCTGTATATGTATGTATATGTACCTGTTGTTCTGTGATCTGTTTTACTTGTTGTAACTATGTTTTGTTCTGGATGGATCCATTAGCCACCGTAGTTTTGTGTTGAACATTTATTGAGTATGTCGATCCACATGAGAAAGGTAAAAGAAAGAAAAAATTTAGTACACCCAATTGACGTATTCAATACTTGTTTAGGACAAAGCTTACAAATGGTCGCTCCTAACCAGCCCTATTCTCTGCACTAGCAGACAGTATTACACCGTAATACCCTCTGTTAGTGTGGGTCTAGGGGTGGGGCATTACACATCACTACTGGGTTACACTGAACAAAGTAAAATTGAATTTTACTAAAACTAATTGAGCGATAAATTTGGCCAAAATGCCACACCACCTGCTAAGTATGTGTGAATGTTAATATTTGAATAGTTCGATGTTAACTCAAAAAATGGATCAACATCTAGAAAATCAGATGAAAGCACCAGTTCTATCAAAATAAAAGAAAACGCAGAAAATAAAAAGGAGATACAAGAATTTTATAGTGGTTCGACGTAATCTTCGGCCTACGTCCACTTTAATCTTTGTTATTAGTTGTTCTGTCTCATGATTACAACAAACTATATCAGATCCGACCACAATCTAGTGGATCTCAAATTTAGAATGAAGTTTTTAGAGTGTTTTGAGGTAGAGGATGGGTGTGAAGAAGAAGGAGTTCCAGATCCAAAAGTTAGAGAATAGGAAAAGATCCTCTTTTGGTTGCTCTATGGTTTGTATTTATAGGGGAAACATGTGTGTTGGGTCAGAAGTCCACTTGCAGCAGAGTCCAGACATCAGCCCAAAGTCAAACGAAAAATTGCAAAAACCCCCGAATTATCAAAATAGCTCGGTACCGAGTTATTTCCTTAGTTGGAAATAACTATAACTCTCTTGCATCGTTCTTCCAATTCCATGTTGATGTGTCCTATGTTGTTTTCATTGATTGTTGGTTGATTCTAGTGATAGTTTCTCCATCTCTTATGTTATTCTACCATTTTAGCTATCACCTCTTCAACTCTTGGAATTGGTTGTCCAAAACTCTTGAAAACCACTTGGCTGCATATGAAAGAGGTAGATAACAACCCGTATGAAGTTGAAGTGAAGAATTGAATGGTAAAAATAACTCAGCCCCCAAGCTAAATAGGTCAGTGCTGACTTATTTCCTTGGCTTATTTTTTGTTGAAACTTTCCCGAGCTATTTCCTTGCTTCATCTAAGCATGCCTCCAAGATTTCAAATCATTTCATCCTTGTTTCGATCTCCTAGGTCCGGTTGAAATCTACTTTAGCTCAAAAGTCGGTTAACACTTGCCCCATAAAGTACGCCTTTCGAATGTAAGGTGTTCTTTGCTCAAAAACAAGTTCCATCAGCAATCATTCTTCAGTAGTTGAGCTCTCCGGCCTTCCATCATTCTCAATCTCAGAATCGTCTGGTTCCTTCGGATTCTCTTGCAGATCAAAGGTCGCTCCAAACCTATTGTCGCCAAAGACTCTAGTCTCTGCTTAAGTGAAATTCATATATCACCATCATTTCGATTTCATTCGGAGTTATTACATCACATATTAAGATCGTCCTTTGCTCATCCGAGGTTTATCTGTTTTATTCTAATTTCAAGGCGTTCAATCCTATTATTAAATCTGCATCTGTTCGAGGGTTGGATCTCTGTGGATTGTTTTATATTCAATTTAAAGTGCGATCTCTCCGGATCGTTTATTGTTTAAGTTAAGAGGACGATCTCTACGGATCGTTTGGCGTTTCAATCTAGGGTTTTGATCTCTCCGAATCGTTTATTGCCTAATCTTGGGTTTCGATCTCTCCGGATCCTTATTGAGTCTGCTTGCTCTTCGGCAAAGGAACCCAACGACCAAGCAAGCCCATCCACTACTCACTTTCCGATGAAGGGGCTTACTTTTCTTACAAGTCCATCCATTCGTTCTCCAGTAAGGGAACTTGCACCTTGCACTCCAGTCCTGAATCTTCGACTGGGACTTAACACAATCAATATCGTACAAGTCCATCCGCTCGCTTTTCGAAGAATGGACTTGCGTTCTACACTCCGGTCCCATCTCTCCGAACGGGATTTAAAGCCATCAATATCACACAATTCCATCTGCTCGCTTTCCGATGAGGGTACTTGCACCCTGCACTCTGGTCCGTCTCTCCGGACGGGACTTAAAGCAATCAGTATCAGTCATCACATTCATGGGGATTTTTTTAGAATTCAAATAGTCAAATCAAAGAAAAAAAGCAAAAATCATAATTATCCATTCCGAACATCCGACTCAGAGTATGCCTAGGGACCAATCTAGGTCATGTACACGTGTAAGCAGTACGAGGTCTTTGTTATCCTAAATATTCATTCCAAACATCCGACTTAGAGCATGTCTAGAGACCAATCTAGGCCTCGTATATGTGTAAGTGGTCTGAGGTTATTATAATCCTAATTATCCAAAGAAAGTAAAATCAGAGCGAGGGAATCGTACCCGACTCCCGACAATCTCGATCATAGGATTTCGAGTCTCGAACCAAATCCCTGGTTATTCCTTGATGCATTCGTTGCAGATAGTGGTTGATCTGGCCACACCATTGTAGTTTGGTTTTTCACATAGTATTATAGCTGATTGCTCCGAACCAGTTCCTCTATCAGATCATGAAGGTGCCGGCACTTATTCATTTCATGTCCATCCAGCTCATGGAAGATGCAAAACTTCCCAGATCTTTTCTCTCGATCAGTGGGCTCTATCCTAGCCGACACTTGATATGGGATCTACCCCTAAATGTCCAGATATATCCTCTCCGGGGTCTCTGTTAATTTAGTGTAGAAGGAGAATTTCGACTCCCTCCTTTGTCATTTCGGTTCCCCGAAGTCATCATTGACTCTTCTTTTTCCTTTATCTTTTTCGCTGCCTACTCCGGACAATCCTCTGTCATCCACAACTTTAATTTCAGCGTCCTCATCTTTGGCATCTTCCTGACGCAAATATCTCTCACCTTCATGGTAGAATTCTATGAGATCCTTTTCTAAAGCAACCTTAAAGTTAGTCTTGCTTGCGACTCCAGATACTTCTGCCATTAAGATTATAAACGGATCCAGCTTATCAACTGCCGCAGTTGCCACATTGAATCTTGTCAATTAGCTTCTCAAGGTCTCTCTGGGCCTTTGCTTCACGCTTGATAGCATCATCACATTCTTCGGTTATGAGACATGAACTCTAAACCGTCTTAAGAATCTGCTCACTAATTCGGTCCATGTGCTTATGGACTCATTCTCTTGTTGTCTAAACCACATCGCCGCTAAATCTGTTAGATATAGCTGGAAGCACCGTCCCATAACCTCCTCAGAAGCACCCAACACCTCCATATGTCAGATGTATTTCATCAGATGAACCGTCGGATTTGACTTTCAGTCGTACATATTCAGTGTCGGAAGCTTGAAATCGGGAGGATTTCACGCATTTCGAATATTAGTAGTGAATGGAATCCTATTTACGTCCTTTGAACTCTGGTCTGGAGGTCCACCTCTAACTATTCTTCTAATCATCTCAGCAATTTGGTTTTGCCATCCAATGAACGTCTTCGACCAAAAGTGATATTCTGCCCTCTGCTCCTATGGGGGATCTCCGACACATATTCTAGTACATACTCTTCTGGCTGCAAATTTGCATTTTGATCCACACCTTTGGTTTCATTCTATCCTCTGTTCCTACAGAAAAGCTCTGGCACATATTCCTCTGGTTGATGTGCATTTGCATTCTCATTTGCATTTCTGGCTCCAGTATTATCTATTCCTAGCATTCCAATAGTCACACCAACATTTCCTCCTAGTATAGTTCTCTCGTTACCGAGTTGATTTGGGTCGGTACCGAGTTAATTTGAGTCGGTACCGAGCTACACTATTCGTGAAGGCACTGCTCCAGCTTGCTCCTCTCCTACTCCAGATGCTTTTGCATTGGTTCCGAATTCTTGTAGCTTTAACTATTCCTTGTTGTCCCGTCCTTTGGAAGAATCCCTTCACCATTTCCTGTTGTCCAGTCATCATTCCATCCTGCATCTCTTCTTAGTTACATAGATGGATTGAAGAGAATTTGAGGACACCTCTTGGCTGCCCCCATGCTCTGGTAGACTTCCTCCAATCTTAGATCTAGCGTTAGGTCTCTTCATCTTTTCCAAATCTCAGATTTAAGCTTCAAGTCTTCAGATCTAGGTTCTCGGTGAAAGCCCTAAACTTTTAACCCATAAAATGGATCAACACTTAGAAAAGTAGATAAAGCACCAGTTCTATTAAAATAAAAGTAAAAGTAGAAAGTAAAAGGAGACATAAGAATTTTATAGTGGTTCGGCATAATCGCTAGCCTACATCCACTTTAATCTTTATTATTAGTTGTACTCTCTTTGGATTACAACTAATTATATCATATCAAACTATAATTCAGTGGATCTTAGATTTACAATGGAGTTTTTAGAGTTTTTTGAGGCAGTGGATAGGAGTGAAGAAGGACTTCCAGATCCAAAAGTTAGAGAATTAGAGAAGATTCTCTTTTGGTTGCTTTGTGGTTTGTATTTATAGGAGAAACAAGTGTGTTTGGTTAGAAGTCCACTTGTAGCAGAGTCCAAACATCGGCATAAAGTCACACTTAAAATTGCAAAAACCCCGGAGTTATCAAAATAACTTGGTACTGTGTTATTTCCTTAGCTAGAAATAACTCCAACTCTCTTGCATCATTCTTCCAGTTTCAGGTTGATGTGTCGCATGTTGTTTTCATTGTTTGTTTGTCGATTATAGTGATAATTTCACCATCTCTTGTGTTATTCTACCATTTTAGCTGTCATCTCTTCAAATCTTGGAACTGGTTATTCAAAACTCTTGAAAATCACTTGGCCGCATATGACAGAGGTAGATAATAACTCGTATGAAGTTGAAGTGAAGAATTGAATGGTAAAAATAACTCGGCCCCCAAGCTAAATAGGTCGGTGTTGACTTATTTCCTTGGCTTATTTTTGGTTGAAACTTTCCCGAGCTATTTTCTTGCTTCGTATAAGCGTGCCTCCAAGATTTCAAATCATTTTGTCCTTGTTTTGATCTTCTAAGTCCGGTTGAAATCTATTTTGGTTCAAAAGTGGGTTAACATTCGATATTAATCGCTAACTAAATTTACACCTAAAGAGTCACACAACCGAAACGTTGAATACTCCTTTGACCAAATAATTTAATTAATTTGTAATTATTATAAATTAATTGATATTTATGAAATATTAATTATAATTTTTTATTTGATGTGTTAAACAATGTTAATAAATAAATATACTAACCGGTATGCGATATCGGCACACGTTTAAATTGGATTTAAATGCAATGAAATTCGTTTGGGCTTGAAGTGGGTTTGAAGCCTATGTGGGGGAAGGGAATTTCGACCATGATTAGATCAAGGAAAAGATGGCCAAAAGATGGCAATGGGCCTGGGTTTTGATAATTTAAAAGAGAGAGAATGAACAAGAGAAGAAATGATCCTACTTTATCTCTCAAGCCTCTCTCTTATAAAATGATTGGAACCCTCATATTGCACTTAATTTTTGGATCCTTCACCCTTCTCCTTGCTGGTTGAAATTATCCCCTCCTATCTCCTATATTTTCAAGCTAAAAATCAAATAAAACAAAAGCTATTCAATAGCCGGTAATCATCAGTTCAGGAGCTAGCACCTTGCTGGATTGGAATAGGATTCAAAAAAGCTCGTATCTTTGTTTCAACATGTATTCAATAGGAATTGGTAAATGTATGTCCCTGATTTACAAATATAAATTAATATTATATCATATTATGTTTAGATTGATAGGTGATGAATCTCGTATATCGATATATCATTACATTTTGATGGTTATATATTTACGTGCTTATATGATTATATAAAAATAATTATGACATAAATAAACACCATAATGCTCACGACATGATTTAAAAAAACTAACTTAAATACTAAATAATATTATTCAACACACATAATTCTCAAAAATACAAATATTATATATCGTATCATATAATTATGTTTTAAAATTTAATATAATTAGTTTTACACTTAAAATGTTTTCAGGAAAATATATATAAAGAGGAAAGCCCAATGACATCCCTATTTTGCAGCATCCATATAGCCTCCTGTTTTCTGCTATATAATCTGAATTAAATAATATGGTGGAAAGAGAGAGGATGACATATTGTTAAATTCGGATTGTGTGGTGGAAATCAGGGGACTACATGGGTGCTACACTATTTGGGGTTCCACTGAATGCTCCTCATATATATATATATAATTTAAGTATTATTTAGATTAAATATCTATAACACCTACAAATATAACAAGTAAAAAATATTTTAAATTTTATAAAATTAATTCCTTATCTAATAAGATTTCAGCAGCAAAAAAATAACAATTTTTTTCATTTATAATATATATATATATGTAGAATTAATAATTAATTTTAAAATTATAAATGCTAAAAATTTTATTAATAATAATATAAAATATTAATATATAAAATTTATATTCAGAAGTATTTTTTTAATTTTATTGAACTCCGAATAAAATTTAATAATAACAAATACTTAAAAGAACTTTTTGTATTACCATGAGTATTAATGTGTGACGACCCACCTTTCTGATCCCTGGGAACGACACTTAATACATCCTCGGTATTCGTGTGTCGTTGCCTAAGCATCCAAGAGATAAGTTGTCTTAGGATAAAATAAAGAACAGAACAAGATAGAATAGATAAACCTTACATCGGAATGGTTACATATAATACAAAATGATATAGTACAAAAGGTTACTCCTTATAAGGAGTCATTAGAGTTATAAAAAAAGTACTACATCTAACAAATTTGCAGCTATACATTCTGACTTTTCATTTTAAGATATAAAACACACATACATAACTATACAACAGAAATAAATAACTAGATAACTAAGGAGCCGCCTGCTCGAGCACCGTCTTTGTTGGGTGTATTTCGACCTTACCACCGAACCAACTCCCTCTCCAAGCAATGCCGAACCAACTCCCTCTCCAAGCATCTACCGGACCAAGCTCCTCCCACCATCTACCGGACCAAGCATCCACCGGACCAACTTACTGCCACCGAACCAACCTCCTTCCATCCCACCGGACCAGCCCATGTCGAACCATCTCCACACCGGACCAACCTCACCATCCCACCACCGGTCCAAGCAACTACCGGTCCACTCTACACTCCAACCACCTCCGAACCAAGCGATGCCGAACCAAGACGTACCAGGCCAGATCACATCAGCCCAGGCCCATCAGCGACTATACACATCCTGGACCCCTACCCCTAGCCTCACTCTATAAATAGAGGGGCAGGGGTACAACAATGGGGACAAGTTTTGAGAGCTCAAGCACGGAAGGAACTTTCAAACAACTTTCTTTTACTTGTACCAAAGCTTTGTACTTGTAATCACAACAAAAGAAGAGAAATAACATATAAAGTGGACGTAGGCACATTCTGGCCGAACCACTATAAATCTGCGTGTCTTTTTACAGTTTAGCCCCTGTTTTTCATATATTTGCATAAATCTCCAAAATCACTAAGAACAACATAAGATCTACTAAATCATACAACTTTGAGGTGTTTGTCCATTTTTTGTGCAAACATTTTTGGTGCTTTCACTGAGAAATAGAAGCTCGAAGCTTCAGCTTCATCCGCTTAACAAGTTTTCCTAACAGCATCGTCCGCCACTTGGAAAGCATGCCTCCCAAACAGAGAAAAGATGTTAACAAAGGAAAAAACATCGCATCCAGCAGTCTTCCAGATCCAGCTGTCACGAATCATGTAAATCGTCCTCCTCCAGCAACAGTAACAAATGAAGAACAGGCTAACCCAACCACTCCTGCCATAGAACAGCCTGCAGCAATTACTAGAGCAGATCTGGACAGAGTTGTGGTTGAAGTAACTAACCGCTTCACGTCCCAGCAGGAAGCCTTGGTGGACCATCTCATGTCACGCTTAAGGGACGCTGAAGAATCCAACCGCAACACTGAATCATGGGGTGAGTCCCAGTCTGGAGGATCTCAGAGACAACAATGATCTTCCTTCTTCGAAGGAGCTAACGGCAGAAGTAGCCATGGTAGGAGCCGAGACCGAGCACAGCCCGAAGTTAGGACTGAGGAAACATTTGGTACCGAACCCAACGGGGGAGGTACCGGGCGAAGGTCAACTGTAGCTGAGCTTGTCATGCTGCCTAACCATAGAAACGCCAGTGAACGGGGCCGAGCTAGAGTCCAGCCCGAAGTTGGACCCGAGGAAGTGCTTAGATCAGAACCCAGCAGAGGGAGATCAAGGCAAGGGCCAACTGTAGCTGACCCGAGCATGCTCCCAGAAGACCAAAGGCAGCCACTGGAAAATATGAGGAATGATAGACGATACCATCCCTACAGGTCATCTGGACGGAATCAATCCCACAGAACAGAACCAAACTCATTTCTATCTGCTCCAAGTTCTGATGAAAGGATGGCACGCTTATTCAGAGAGTGTGTCCAACGGGAGCAAAGAGATCGAGGGATAGGCGCTAGGGTAACCAGCCCTTTCGCCCGCAATATCGAAATTGCTATCACCCCCCGAGAATGGAAGATGCCAACAATGGAACCCTACAAAGGGACCTCCGATCCCGTTGTACACTTACAGAGGTACACGCAACATATGCTCATGAGTGGGGCGACAGAGGGAGTACTATGCAAATGCTTTCCGCTCTTCTTAGCAGGTCTTGCTACCTCTTGGTTCTGTCATCTACCCCAGGGATCCATCAGCTCGTGGGAAATGTTGAAAGAAAAGTTTATCAGTCAGTTCCGCATTCATGTGGAACAACCTAAGGACGCTTATTCCTTATCCAGTGTCAAACAGAAACCTGGAGAGAAGCTGCAGCAATACCTAACCCGATTCAACGCCGCAGCAGCCGCAGTCCAAGATGCCGATGAGAAGCTTATCCTAATGGCCCTCTGTAGTGGTGTGCATCCGGAGACTAAATTCGCTAGAAGGTTGACGAAAGAAAAACCAGCTACTTTACCCGATTTCTTCCATGAAGCCGGGAAATATATGAGGCTTGAGGATGCTGCCGTCGAGGGGCAGTCAGGACAGCAAAATAAGGCAACTCATAGCAACGCCCCTGCTGTGGCAAGGGACGGTCGGAGAAATGACTCCAGAGACAATGCTGGGGGCAAGAAGGGAGAAAAGCGCCTATATCGGCCAGGACCAAGATTCGACACTTACACTCCTTTGAACGAGACCGTCGAAAATATCTTCCTTGCCACCCAAGGCGAAGTTAGATACAAACGCCCACCATACAAGAAGGAATCAGATAACGCACAGAAGTTTGGAAAGTTCTGCCGCTTCCACGAATCTCACGGGCATGATACCAACGAATGCCATCATCTCCGAGATCTGATTGAGGAACACATCAGAAGAAAGAAACTGGAACGTTATGTAAAAGGTCAAGACAGAACCCCAGCTCCTGCCAATGAAAACCCAAGGCTACCCTCACCAGGGGCCGACAGAGGAAACCGCAACGCTAGCAGCTCTAGTCAAGAAAAGATAGTGGTCCATACCATCTCAGGAGGGCCACACATCGCAGACAGAAGCTGGAAAGAGATGGAAAGGTATGGAAAGTCGCTTAGAGACAATAAAGACTATGTCAATTCGGTTATAGAAGAACGCCACCCGAACCGAAGCGGAAAGAAAGTGATGACATCACATTCGGTAAGCGTGACCTAGAAGGAAGGCAGTACCCTCACATAGATCCCATGGTTATCTCTGCCCGACTCGGTCCCGCCGAAGTTTACCGAATCCTGGTAGATACTGGAAGCTCAGTAAACATCCTATTCAAACACGCATTCGACAAAATGAAGCTATCAATGAAGGATGTATCTCCCTGCGATAAACCACTACACGGTTTCACTGGAGATGCGAAGATGCCTCTCGGACAACTGGACCTCTTTGTTGAGATTGGAAGCCATCCTCGCTCCGTTGTACGGAAACAGACATTTGTGCTAATAGAAAACCGTTCGGCCTACAACGCCTTCTTAGGAAGGCCAGCTTTGTCTGATTTCCAAATTATCCTAGCCCCATGGTGCCTAAAGATGAAATTTCCAACGGACCATGGAGTAGGGGAAGTAGAAGGAGACCAGGACGTTGCTCGAGACTGCTATGTGACTGAACTTCGCAACAACCACAGGAAGGATAAAGGGAAGGGGGTAGAGATTGCCCTCTGCACAAAAAGTCTGGAAGCATAGCAACTAAAGAAAGCCCCTCCTCTTCGATATACCAGCGACCCTTTCAATGAATTAGACCCTAGGGACAAAGAGGAGGAGGCCACCGCCGAGCCTGCGGAGGCTATGGAGTTTATATCTGTAGACAAGCACGACTCAAGTAGACTATTGAAAATTGGGTCCCATCTAAAAGCCGAATTGAAGGAACAACTCATCGATTTTATCCGCCACAACTTGGATGTATTCGCTTGGTCACACGCTGACATGACCGGAATCTCCCCCGACATAGCATGCCACGTATTAAACATTGATCCTACCAAGGCGCCTGTAAAACAAAAAAAGAGAAGTATGGGGGCAGAGCGATCAGCAGCCCTCGATGAAGAAGTAAAGAATCTACTCGCCAATGACTTCATACGAGAAGCTGTTTACCCGGAATGGATCGGCAACCCGGTACTGGTAAAGAAGGCTAATGGGAAGTGGCGGACCTGCATCGACTTCTCCAACCTAAACGACGCCAGCCCAAAGGATTTCTTCCCACTTCCCAGAATCGACCAACTTGTAGACAGCACAGCCGGGCATGAGCTCCTATCTTTTATGGCCGCATACTCAGGATATAACCAAATTCCTATGCATGCTCCCGACCAAGACCACACTAGTTTCATCACCGACCGGGGTTTGTACTGCTATAAGGTAATGCCTTTCGGACTTAAAAATATAGGAGCCACCTACCAGCGCCTCGTCAAGAAGATGTTTGCGGGGCTAATAGGACAAACTATGGAAGTATATGTGGACGACATGCTGGTGAAATCACAGAAAGCCAAAGATCACGTAAGCCACCTAGACGAAATGTTCCAGGTACTTCGACAGTATGAAATGAAGTTGAATCTACTAAAGTGCTCCTTCGGAGTATCATCGGGAAAATTCTTAGGGTTCATCGTCCATGCCCGAGGGATTGAAGAAAACCTTGAACAAGTCCGAGCGCTAAGGGATATCAAGATACCTTCCACCCGAAAGGAAATGCAAAGCCTAAATGGAAAAGTGGCCGCCCTAAGCCGATTCATCTCCAAGGCAACGGACAAGTGCGTCCCCTTTTTTGAAGCTCTAAAGAAAGATAAAGGAAAGTTTGAATGGACAGACGAATGCTTAACCGCTTTCCTTAACCTAATCGAACACCTCCAGAAACCACCGGTACTCTCGACTCCAAGCGAAGGTGAAGAATTATACCTATACCTTGCTGTGTCATCTCACGCTCTAAGCGCTGCCTTGGTAAGGGAAGACAACCGCACGCAACGACCAGTTTACTTCGTCAGCAAAAGGTTTACTGGGGCAGAAGTCAGATATCCTAAACTTGAGAAGTTAGCATACTGTTTACTAATCACATCACGGAAATTGCGTCACTACTTCCAGTCCCATTCAATCAAAGTTCTAACCGATCAACCGCTGAGGCAGGTACTCCATCGTCCCGACACTTCTGGGCGATTACTTAAATGGTGCATTGAACTGAGTCAGTATGATATCACCTATCACCCTCGCACCGCCATCAAGGGACAGGCCATGGCTGATTTCATTGCAGAGTTCACTACCAACGAAGATCAGGAGCAATTGGAAATAACAGAAGATATCAAGTGGAATCTCTTTGTGGATAGTGCATCAAACGAACAAGGCTCGGGGGCAGGTGTGGTAATAATCACTCCCAGGGGAAACAAACTGCACTATGCTATAAGGTTGGAGTTCGCTGCCACCAACAACGATGCAGAATATGAAGCAGTGATAGCTGGACTAGAAATTGCCATAGAAATCGGGGCCAATTCTTTGTGTCTTCACAGCGATTCTCAACTTATTGTTAATCAAATACTAGGAGAATTCCAAGCTCGAGAAGAACGACTCATAGCATATCTAAAGAAGACCAAGTTACTTCTCAGCCGATTGGACCACTACTTAGTCAAACACATCCCTCGGGAGGAGAACCGAGAGGCCGACGAATTAGCAAAGCAAGCAAGTGTGAGAGACATCACCATCTTCGGGGAAGTAACCATCTCAAAGCAACTGGCCCCAAGTTTTGAGCAAGTAAATCTGATAGCTACAACCGAAGAAGCAACTTGGATGACTCCCATCCGAGACTACCTACAAAGTGGCACTCTACCCAACGGGCGTAACGAAGTCAAGAAAATCTTGAGGAAAGCATCCCGCTACACAATACAAGAAGACATCCTCTATCGGCGCGGATTCTCTAACCCGTTATTAAGGTGTGTCGCTAGGAGAGAAGCCAAGGAAATCTTATCCAACATCCATCAGGGGAGCTGCGGAGATCACACCGGAGGGCAAACATTAGCAAAAAAGATACTCCGATATGGATATTTCTGGCCCACCTTATGCAAGGACGCCTTAGATTTCGTCAAGAAGTGTGACATATGCCAAAAATTAGCTAAGATTCCACGGCTACCAACAACTGAGATTACTCAAATGACCAGCCCTTGGCCCTTCGCAATATGGGGAATTGATTTAATCGGCGAGCTACCGATGGGCCGAGGCGGGCCAAATATGCTATAGTGGCAGTTGATTATTTCACCAAATGGGTGGAAGCGGAACCTCTGAATAAAGTATCTTCAGCAAAAGTTATTAACTTCTTAATCAAAAATGTGCTATGCAGGTACGGAGTCCCACTCAAAATCATATCAGACAATGGACTTCAGTTTGACAGCGAGGAATTCGCCAACTGGTGCCAAGAACACGGAATTCATAAAAGCTTCTCATCCGTAGCATATCCCCAGGCAAACGGACAAGTCGAAGCAGTCAACAAAATTCTGAAAACTCTGATCAAAAAGAAGCTCGAAAAGTCAAAGGGCGCTTGGGTGGATGAACTCCCTGCGGCACTGTGGGCCTACCGCACATCTTTCAGAACATCAACAGGGCACACTCCTTTCTCTTTGGCATATGGATCGGAGGCTATGTTCCCAGTTGAAACCATTGTGCCTTCCCACCGTAGGATCCACTATATCCAAGAAGAGAATGAAGAACTCCTCCACATGTCTTTGGATCTAGTTGAGGAGAGAAGGAATGATGCAGCCCTTAAAGCAGCAGCCCACAAGCAGAAAGTGGCAGCCCAATACAACTCCAAAGTCAAGCATCGTACCTTACAAGAAGGGGATCTTGTCCTCAAGCGAATCTTCCCTCGCCCCGGAGCACTAGACCCAATCTGGGATGGACCATATGTAATTCATAGAGATCTCCACAACGGAGCCTATATTTTGTCAACAGTGGACGGAGAGGTGTTCCAGAGGGCATGGAACATCCAACACCTCCGTCGATACTTTTCTTAACTTGTATTGTCCATATGAAGTGAATTAACAAAGAGAATTAGTGGACGTAGGCCTTTTCATGCCGAACCACTTTAAAAAAACTTTGTCTCTTTTTTAACTTATTCCTTTATATCTTGGCTACTTGTTAACTTTATCCTTTTTTGTTGAACAAAATCCTATGCGTATAGCATTTCCACTCAAAGCACTCCACGATGCAACTTCGCCTGGGCAAAACCTAACAGGTACTATGCGAATCTATGCCCTCGCCAATGAGACACTTTTGCTCCAGCATCCCTCTGCTGTGGGTTAACTCATTGCTCGCGACGGCCCTTAAAGCCAACTGTAATGAGCCGATTATAAGCCACCGAGAAGGCCGACTATAGCCGAGGCAGCTCATTACGGCGTTAGGCTCGCCGACAACTGTGAACCGACTATAAGCCCCAACATAAGGTGTGGCCAGCCAGGGGTAGTTCACAGTTGACGATCGGCACCCACGCTAGCCGGCCATAGTAAATCGAATAATACCCACGATTACGGGCCATAATGGCCCGGGTAGTTACTGTGCGCGATCTCGGCTCTGATGTGTCTTAGGTGCGACTGTGGTAAAAAAGAATTAACTCCCCGCGGAGGCGTAAGATGGGTGACAAATGTCTCCAAGACCCACAGCTAGGGAAAGTGACTACAAAACCCGTTTGCCACGAACTTAAGCACATCGAAGGCCTTCCGTGATTGGAAGTTTTACTATTTCACATATTTCAATTTTACTTAAAAAGCTTTCCTCCTATCCTCTATAACAATCCATAAAGTACAGGATACAGAGTAGGAGATACTCGCCAATGGATGCAGGGATTCACAATCGGATGGCAGGGCATTCAACTACTTTCCATGATATTCAAAACTGCCATCTACAAACAGAACATGAAGGGCGGTATTTTCTTCCTTTATGTACAAATACATGACTATAATTTATCCACACACTAACATTGCAAGTCATGAAATTATGTCTTAAACCAGAACCCGACATCAAACACAATTTAATTACAAGAATATACATAGCTATATTTCTCATACGACATGCCAAAATAACAGCAAACATTCAAAAGACGACAAAATCAGCTTAAGTTAAAGAATTACACGTCAAAAATAAAACTATTTATTACAAGTGGCAGAATATTACAACCTAAAGGCTACTTTACCATTTTTTCGACTAACATATACAACCCTGTCAAATCCACAAAAAGAGTTTTTCCAGGTATAATCAAGGGGCCGGCTGTAGTGGAGCTTTATCCTTGTCCTGTTGACCCCCTGTCCAGTCAGAGAAAGGATTCATTAGCAATAAGCAACCAAGTTGATGGAGAAACTAAAAAGGGAGACTTACCAGCGCCTGCTTCCTGACTATCCTGATCGTCATCCTCTACCTGCACGCCTACCTCCTCAGCGGCAAGCAACCGCATACCTTCCTTCACCGCCACCTTCTCCTCCTTGGCAAACTGAGCAGTGACCGCATCCATGCTGAAGGCCACGCCACCATCTTTATCCGCATCGGCCTTAGCCTCCTCCAAAGCCCGAAGATAGATCTTAGCCATGACCCTAGGATAATCATCCATCCAGGATAGGTTGCCCTGCTTCCAAGTTCGGAAGTACATGTCCTGAAGCATTTCATCCATCATCCCCTCATTCTCCTCAAACTCCCTCATCCGGGCCTCGGAAGCCGACAACCTTCCAACAGAAGCTTCTCTCTCCAAACGGTATCTCGAGCAGTCAGCCTGAAGGGATTTCCGCATCGCCTCCATCTCCTCCTTCAGCATAACCTGAGCAAGCTCTGCGGCTTCAAGCTTCCCCGACAGCTCCTCTACCCGCTCAAGATCCGCCCTCCGAACCTCATCCACTGTCGAGATGGCCATATTTATCTGCTCCTTGCAGGCAGCCTCCATCTTCCGCAGTTCCGCCTTACTAGCCTCCTCCATAGCCTTCCTCAACCGCCCGGAGGCAGCCTCATGCTGAGAAATCTGAATGGCCTGATCAGCGAGCTGTTTGGCCTGGTCCGAAACCACCAATCTTAGTCGGATGTTGGCACTCCCAATCTCCTCTCCAGCCTTAACCAGCCGGGCGTGATGCCCCATCAGCTTCCTAGTCTCCTCCGCCACCCGATCAATATTAGCCTTGGCCTCGTCTCCCATGGTAACTATCCGAGTGGTAAGTAGATCAAGATCTAAGGACTTAGCTTCATCAAGCACCCGTACCATGGGATTGCGGGGAAGAAGGTGCTCACCAGTAACCTCGTCAAAGGTAATGTCGTGGGAACTTGGATCCAGATCAGGATGACCCGCAAATGGATTACGAGCCAAGTCAGGACGATCGATATGAGTAACGGAAGGGTTTCCGGACGGGTGCGGAGAGGGTGCAAACTCGCTGTCCTCCTCCGTGATATCATGAAGAGGCTGAGCCGGGAGCTGAGGACCGGGCGAAGGTTCGGATAAAGGATGACTCCTCTTTCTCTGCTGAATACCCTCTTCGATAACCCCGAGAAGAGGACGGTAGCCGACTACATCCCCGGAGCGGTGGGTCGAAGGCTTCGGCTTGACAGAAGTTTTGGAAAGCTTATATTGCTCAAGCCTGTGCCGAAGGTCTGGGCCTTGGATGTCTTGCCTGCTCCTGATATGAAAAACAAGTGTCACAAGCTTACATCACTATATGATTCGAGAAACGCGGTAAATTACAAGTTAAAAGAAGAAAGAAAGCACGTCTGTTATACAAACCCTGGGAAGAAGTAGGATACTACAATAAGTCCTGGATTTCATTCCAGGACGGGAGCGGATCATAAAATATTCCTAAGTCCCTATCATTAATGAAGCATGCAGGAGTCAAGAGTTCACCTTGAGTCGTCGGAGCCACCTTGGCTGGAATGGTCTGAGAAGACTCGCTTGCACCGGTCCCGGCCTTGTCCGCTGTCCCGGTTTTCTCTACCAAAGCCGGATCTTCGTCCAGCCCCTCGAAAGCCTGGTGGAACGCATCATCCGTCCACTCCTGAATCTCGCCCGCCTGCCCAGGAAGCAAGGCCCCGATGCCATCGCCACCTTTATCACCTTCCCGACCATCTCCACCCTCACCTCTTTCCTCCTCTATGTCTTCCTCCTCCTGGGTAAGTGGACAATTGCTGGGGGAGGGACCGTCTGACTTCTTGAGTTTCTTACCTCCGACGGCTGGAGGTTTTGTGAAAGGTTTCCTCTTGCTACTCTCTACCGTAACACCTCCCTTAGTCTGAACAGCCGCCCTCTCCTCCACCGTTTCCCTCAGCTTGACTACTGACTGCTGTGGAAGGATTAAGTTATACTCCAAAAGGGTCGCATTTCTGATCAGGAAGGCAGATGATCTATATTTCCCGAGAATAGCTTCTATCTCAGCCGCCGTCTGAACCAGGCAGTCAGTCTCCACAACCGCAAAGCCACCTGTCGCTAGCAAAAATGAGAAAGTATGAGAAGAAGCATCACAACCGTAATGGAAATTATAAGTAAAAGCCTCAACTTACATCCAGAAGTAAAGCGCCGAATTGAAACGGAGTCGTCCCTGACAAAGAACCATTCCTTCTTGAACATGCTGAATTTGGAATACAGATCCAAGACCGGCTTGAAGGTCACAGCTGACTCCACGCTAATGTATGGGGACCCCTTCTTATAGCCCCTCAGATTATATAGATACCGGATCTCTCGGTTGGAAGGAGCACGACCATACTTCCTCTGGAAAATGACGAAGAGGCTCACCAGTATAGCATAGGAGTTGGGTTGAAGCTGGAATGGGGCCACCTTTAGATATGTGAGGAAGCTGGCTATCCAAGCGTTAAGAGGAGGAATGGCACCACACATGCAGTGGTATCTGCTGTAGGCGAAGTACCCTTCAGGAGGATCGTACGGCATAACGTCTCTCCCAGGCAATAGCAAGTGCGCCCTATCGATTCCAAAGGATCGGGAAATGACATCAAGCTGCTCCTCCTTGAGGGAGCTAGGAAAGCAATCGGGCGGGGAGTTCAGAAGTTCCTGAGGGCCGTACCCGTCCACTAGTGATCTCGGGGTTGGTCCATGACGTTCTGGATTCGGCTGAACAGGGGGCACAGAGGAAATTTCTCCTTCGCCCTGGGACTTCTTTTTGTCCGATCGAGTTTCCGCTTTGCGAGACATTATCTGCAACATAGAAAAGACAGGTTGTTAAAACAGAGGATATAAACAGGCAAGTTTTTCTTTTCAAGCCCATTCGGCATTCACATCATTCAAGTTCATTCGGCGCTAAGATGATTCATAAGTTAAAACTTCATGTTCATTCGGTAATACAAAAACTTCATGTTCATTCGGTAATACAAAAACATCAAGTCATTCGGCAGATAAGATCATACCTGATTCGGCACCTGTGTTGATTCGGCACTAACGAAGTCCGGCACTAACGAAGTTCGGCACTAACGAGATTCGACACCCTAGTTGATTCGGTACTCTACTGATTCGGCTCCTCAAATGGTGAAGGGAAAGTAGTAGCACGAAGCCCATATTTATAAACGTACCGGGACAACCGAACCAACCAATTCGGCGTCTGGAACCAGATGTGGCTATTCAAAGGAGAAACAAAGCACGCCATGTACTGGCACATAACCTGCTTTGGGGGGGCAAGTGTTGGGTGTATTTCGACCTTGCCACCGAACCAACTCCCTCTCCAAGCAATGCCGAACCAACTCCCTCTCCAAGCATCTACCGGACCAAGCTCCTCCCACCATCTACCGGACCAAGCATCCACCGGACCAACTTACTGCCACCGAACCAACCTCCTTCCATCCCACCGGACCAGCCCATGCCGAACCATCTCCACACCGGACCAACCTCACCATCCCACCACCGGTCCAAGCAACTACCGGTCCACTCTACACTCCAACCACCTCCGAACCAAGCGATGCCGAACCAAGACGTACCAGGCCAGATCACATCAGCCCAGGCCCATCAGCGACTATACACATCCTGGACCCCTACCCCTAGCCTCACTCTATAAATAGAGGGGCAGGGGTACAGCAATGGGGACAAGTTTTGAGAGCTCAAGCACGGAAGGAACTTTCAAACAACTTTCTTTTACATGTACCAAAGCTTTGTACTTGTAATCACAACAAAAGAAGAGAAATAACATATAAAGTGGACGTAGGCACATTCTGGCTGAACCACTATAAATCTGCGTGTCTTTTTACAGTTTAGCCCCTGTTTTTCATATATTTGCATAAATCTCCAAAATCACTAAGAACAACATAAGATCTACTAAATCATACAACTTTGAGGTGTTTGTCCATTTTTTGTGCAAACAGTCTTCAAAGAGCTCCAAAGAAAACCTGTTATTCTCGGACTACCCAAATATAATTGAGTACCCGAGAGTTTAGGGAAAATAAACAACTGGGGTTAGACAAAATGTTTGGTATGAGTAAAACTCTGAAACAAAAGGAAGTGTATTTAACAATAATATACGGGACCATGCCGCTAACGCGGAACGGGTTTTCTCCCATATAAACAACAACCAAACATAACAGAAATGGAAACGAACAATAGGGAACAAATCCAAACATAGATGATGGGTACAATTAGTATAACACTCAGACTTGAAAGAATGGAAATAGTCTGAATAAAAATCTAAACTGGACAAAATAAATAAAACAAGACAATGGTCCAAACTCGATAGAATGGACTTAACAAGATATCTGTCCAAACTCGATAGAATGGACAAAACCAATAATTGAACACCGCGAAGAGTGGTTGAATCTTCCCGTTGTAATTAAAGAAAATAGATTCAAAGGTTCGAATCAAATAAGGAAAGGAAAATTTCCAACAATGACTAGGAGGGTGCAACCCCCTTACCATAATTATACCTCTAGAAATATACTTCAGAACTCCGATGGCTCTCGGAAACCTCCAAGCCGGACCCTGCCAACGATTACTAAGAATCTGAGTACTTCACATCTCAATGCGCAACGCTGAATCCAATCTAGAGTGGATATGAAAATACCCTAATGGGAGCAACCCCACGTAGCTTGGCCCTCACTTGCTCTTTGGTTTTAGTCATTTCCAACAAAGGATACCAAAGCTCAATGGAGAAAGACATCGTCTTAGAATGGCGATAATAAAGAAGCTAAAGTAACCAATAGTTGAGAAACCAACTATCAAGGATATAAAATGATCGTATATGGAAATTAAGTCTTGTATACTTATCACCACTCATCAAATTCCAACTTGTATTATTTCTTGGTTAGCAATAATATCGGACAAGTCAAGGTATTATTACCTCAAAGTCATGTCTTACGATTATTCTTAACTTTCGAAATAGCGACAAGTATAGTTCTTCGACGTTTAGTGTAAGTATAAAAATAATTTGTTCCCATATAAGTGAATTGCTGTATGGAAATTAATTCATTTCCATAAACGAATCAAACTTTTTCTTTTAAAAACCCGAATTCGTGCTTGGCCTCACATTACAAGTATTTTCTTTAAAATGCATTGTTAAAAATTTTTACTATCCCCAAAATATCAATTTATAAAGAATCTAATGACTTAAAACATCCTTATTATATTGATTAATTAACTTTAAACTTCATCACACAATTTGATTTTTGAACTTCAAATGTCTTTAAATAATAAAAAGGGTAAACCACTTTTAAACCTTATTAATTCAATTAATTAGTAAAATATAATTAATTATCATTATTTAAAATGAATAACAAAGTCAAAACATACTTGTTACTTTGATAAATTCACTTTGAAACTTCATAACTAAGTTGATTAATTAACTCTAATAACCTTTAATTAAAAAGGATAAATCACCTTTAAAACATCATTAATTAAATTAAGTAATTAATTTAAATATAATTAATTAAAATAAATAATTAATTAATTCTCCTTATTTAAAAATGATTTATTAATTATAAACATTAATAAAGGAAAGATTAATTAGAGTACAAGTTGATAAATTTTAAAAATCATTTATTAAAAAGATTTATTAATTTAAAGGCATCATTAGCAAATTGATTAATTAGCTTTAATTCATCATTATTGAATGATTAATTATCCTTAAACATCATTAAATAAAATGATTGACTAAATTTAAACATCATTAAATAAAATGATTAATTAATTTAAACAATCATTAACCAAGTAATTAGTTAAATTTAAAACACATCATTAACTAAGTAATTAGTTAACCTTAATCCTTATTAATTAAGCAGTTAATTAAATTAAATAATCAATATTAAAATGGTTAATTACTTTTGAAAACATCGTTAACCAAAATTTTTCTTAACTTGTAAAACAATTCCAAGCATGAAGATGAAACCAAACGGTTTCGATAAAAGGTAATTTTTTGGAAGTGTCGATATAGCGACTATCGCTATGCGGGCAGTTTGGCAAATAAACTTATGACATTAGCCATACAACCAAACATCAAATAGCAATGGTTTAAGCACAATACAAGGTAAATAAAGACGATACAACATGTAATAAGTATTTGCTAACAATTATATTAACTTTAACTACCAACTTTTCATATAGCTGACCACATGCTTACTAACTTTCAAATGCGATAACTTTTCAAAACATGAAACAAACAAACAACCAAACCATCACTTCACATATACAACAAGCATTCATAGGCTATTAACATGAACATTAACCTAATATAAACTTGGTTTAAGAAGGTGTAGTTTTACTCACCGAAAGCTATCCAAACTCTCGCTATCTTAGTGTATGACCTAGCACTTCCATTCCTGAGCAAAAGATGGAGTCTTGGACCCTTAGTGCACTAGGTAGGCTCGACCTTGAAAGAAGAAGGAAGTGAAACTTTTTTTGTTAAGGTGGAGTGACTTTTGGATAATCATCGAACTCTCAAAAATGAATCCGAAAATAGGTCATTTTCCAACTGGTTTTTGGACTATCTGCTCTCAGATTTTGTAAAAGTGGTAAGGAGAAAAGTTTTGGAAAATTATTTTCTCTACAATTTCAAAAAAATAATCACTCAATTTTGATTAGTTTTGAATAAGATATGGTCAAAGAAGAAGGACCATTTTCGGACTTGAAATTCTGGATCCAAAAACACTCTGTAACAATAGATATTCTGACGTAGTTATACTCGAAATTTAAAGAAGTGATAAACATAAAAGTTGTAGCCACTGGAATTTTACATTATTTGAAAGAAGTAAAACTTCATTTGGACAAGATATGAGAGAGATCTGATCAGTGGAAGAAGAGGAAAATTTAAAGATATGAAAGGCTATTTATAAGCAAGAGAAAATGTAAATTACCTAAACACCCCTTGTCCTTTACCCTCCACATTATTTTGCCACCTCAACACCCTCTACCACAGATGCCATTTCATCCTCCACCTTGTCCTCCCCCTCATCATATCAAATAAAACATGTTTTGTACTCGAGTCGCCAAAGTGTCAAATCATGTCTCTTAAGGCATATTTTAGTATATACATGCATATACTTAAGTATATATACCTATGTATATTCCAATGTATACTAACTAATTTACATTATTAACCATTTAAATGTTGTTTCAAATATAAACTAGGCTCATAACATTTCAAACAATTTTTATACGATGAAACGTCAAAAATTCGGAAAACAAATTTCGGTCACATTTTCGATTTTTCTTCGAACTAAATATTTTTATAAACTAATTTTGAAAACTATTTTATCTTCAATATTTATTATTTAAAAGAGTTATATTTTAATTATAAAACCTATTATTTGAATATTTAAAATTAATTAAATATTCGGAAATTAATGTGGTGAAATTCTGGGTCGTTACATAATGGATATGCACATATATAAATATAACTTTTTATATATATCTATTTTTCATTTATGTATTAACTTATATATTTATTAGAAAATGATTTATAAATTTAAATACACACACATATAATTAGTTTATACGTAAATTAATTTTTTTCTCCATTGTCTGTAATAAACAGTTAGTAAATAAATTTCAAACTTTATTTAAAAAGATTTTGTATTTAGTTTACACACACACACACACACATATATATGTATATGTATATGGATTTGTATATAATTATATGTACATATGTTTTATAAATTCCTTATATATATAGATATTCAAAATTAAATATTAATATATATGTATACATTTGTAATAATTTCTATATATATAAATTAAAGCACATAAACTTATATATAGATGATATATTTCTATACTAGAGTGGCTAACATGTCCATTGCAGTGTAAATCCCAGCACTTACACACGGGCATGTCAAACCTTGCACGGATTACTGTGTTACACATGAAGACACATGCATATGTGTATACGATACACATATATATGTGTACATATATAATATAATATAACATTAACTACATAATATAAAACTATATTATAAATTTAAATAAAATAATGATATTATTTAAATGTAATTTAGAAATGTTCTAAACCAATTAGACTTCATAAGCCCAATAAAGATCCAAAATGTTAATTTTTTTTAAAATTCACTCATTTCTTCTACTGTCTACTGGACTAGTTCAAATAATGGCATTAGAGCCAAATAGCCTATGCGATCTAAATTAGTCTTATTAGGACTAACTAATTAAGCTTACAACCGAGTTAGTAGGGTGTCTAAGAAAGGTAGTATCTAGGCTGGATTGTTGGGTAATCAAGTACCCTATCGTACTTGGCTACCGGCCAGGCTCGAGCAGTTATGTGAGCCTAAAGGTTGCCCCTAATAGAAAAGGCTCAAATTCGAATTTGGCCTTATGCTAATTTTTAAAATTATTTAAAAATTTAAAATATAAGATTTTAGATTTAAAATTTAAATTTAAAATTATATATATTATAAAAGTTATAATATAATTGAAAAAATTAGAATGTTTGAAAATTAATATATATTAATTTTGAAATTAACTTTTAATTATAAAAATAAAAATAAAAATTAAATAGATTAATTAAACGAGTTAATTAACCAAAGTATATATACATGTATTATATATTTTTGATATATGTTATGATATTTTAAAATGTTTAAGATAACATAAGTATACACGTATGTATATAAAATGATTTTTTGAAATTAGTAAAAAATTAATTAAAATTGTTCAATTAAATTAATTAATTAAAAGTTAATTAATAAATTAAATTACATATATACATACATACATATATATATAAGATATATGTGTGCTACTATAAAGGTTATAGTATATATGTTCAATACAATATGTTATAATTGAATAGCATAATAATTAATTAAAGGATTAATTAATTATATTAATTAAATAAGATTTAATTAATATATTGTTGTACATAAAATATTATATAAGTTAAATAAAATCTAATTGTTATATAATAATTAAACTTATATAATATAAATATATAAACTAAAGGTGGAACGGTAAGTAACCCAATTTGACCTAATGAATAAATACATACATATAGTACGTATACCGTGATTTTTGATGTGTCCGACACTTGAATCATGAGGGTATTTCATAAGAAATACATTATTCCATAAATTGATATCGCTTATTAAATATACTAAAGATTATGAATCTTCTATATAAGTGTTGTCCTTTACTGTTTATATATTAATAAATTACTTGCATACTCTCTGGTTGTTGAGCGAACTCAAGCTAGAGATGTTATATGTAGTATTATTAATATATTGACTAAAGGAGGTAAGATAACTAAGGTTCTCGCATTTTATCACAAAAGGTCTACCTCTTCTATTTCATAATAGTACTGTCCTTTTATTACAATCAAGAATAGCTTTATATTTGGACAACCAATCCATACCGAGCAAAATTTCAAATTCATCAAAGTTAAGGACTATTGGATTGCATGGAAAATCTGGGATAGGTAGGTAACTTGGATTCCTTCACAGGTCATAACGAGATTAGCCATTTTGCCTATTGGGTTAGGCACACATATGGGAATATCTAATACTTGTGGTCTAAATTCAAGTCTATCAACTAGTTTCTTGGAAATAAAGCTGCGGGAAGCCCCAGTATCAAACAATACTCTAACTAATATGTCATTAATATCAATTTTACCTTCCAGCACTCCCTTTCCCTTTGCATCTGTTGAGGTTGAAGGTTCATCTTTAATAGCAAACACTCTAGCTTGCTCTCCTTTCTTTATTAAGGGACATTCCATTATCCTGTATCCTGGCTTATGGAAGTTGTAGCAGGTTCCCCTTTGTATCTTAGAATTTTTGCAGGTTGTGGAAAGGTGTCCTTTTTGCAGGCAATTATAACAGGTTACATCTTTCAAACGATTTACCTCCGGCTTGGCTTACTCTTGTTTCTTCCCGTGCTGGTTAAATTTTCTTTTCTTCCAATAGTTGTTGCCATTGCTTTGGGTTGTAGGTGGGTCTTTCTTGTCTAGGGCTTCATATCAAAAACCCATATCCACTAAATCCATGAAAGTCCCCTTCACGCACATGCACCGTCGTTTTACGTTGATATTGTTTCTTCATTCCATAAATAAACATTTCATTCTTTTTCAAAGGAGTTTCAATTAGACCAGGTCCAAATCGTGACAATTCATTGAATTTGTTAGTATATTCTTCTACTGACATTTCCCCTTGTTTCAAATCCATAAAGCTTCGGTAAAGTAGTGCTTTTCCAGATGCAGGCATATACTTCTCTTCCAATACTTATTTGAATTGTGCCCAAGAAAAATTGTCTTTCGATTCAGTCATAGTAATGGACTCCCACCAGGCGAAAGCTCCATCCTGCAATTGCCAGGAGGCCAAGAATCCCTTCTGCTCGTTTGCAATATTTAGCCCTTTGAAAATCCTTTCACATGAACGGATCTATGCTTGAACTTCTATGATGGATTCTGTTCTCTTGGACGGTTTTCCTCCCAAACTGGTATAGTTTTTGCATAAAGTGGTAAAGTTGATTTGGGGTTCTACCCGAATTGTTGCTTCCTCGATTATTGTGGCCGTGGGAGTTCAACCATTTGTATTTGTGGTACTGCTACCTCCTCTTCCCCTACCTCGTCCTCTTCTTCCACTCATTTCCTACTATATGCATATAGTAAGGAAATATCTTTCTAGAACATATAGACGAGATATCAGGAAATAGTAATAAAGTTTGAATATACTTTTTCGGAAGAAAAAAAATTAAGTGTGTGCTCTCTCAGACTAAACTCATTCTAGGACATTACTAACCCTATCTCTAATGAGTTGACCCCAATAAGGCTTAGGTATTCACTCAACCATAAGCTCTGATACCAAATGTGACGACCCACCTCCTCGACCCTTAGAAATCGACACAATACATCCTCGGTATTCACGTGCCGCAAATTCAAGCACCGGAGAGGCGGATTATCATGGGGTAAAAGAAAATAAAGATAGAAGATAGAACATTAACATAATCTCACATCGTATTTAACAAGTGGAAATCATAAAGGTAGTACAAATAATCACTCTCAAAGTGAGATATCAGAGTCATGATAAGTACTAACCCAGCTGTGATAGTTATAACGGCCTATCCATACAGGTGCTGGTAGAAACATATTCATAATACAAATATAGCGAAAAGTGGTGGTAACCAAAAAGATCCAAATTGTTTCATGCTTTAGGCTTCATGTTCCATATGCTCTAAATACTCCAAAATTCTCCAAAATGCTTTTAATCAGCTAACTACTAGGCTGCCCAGGGAAAATTAGGGTACCCAGAGTTTAAGGGAAAAGAAAATAAACTCCGGATCATTCATGGAACTGGTGTGAGAAACTCAAAATACGTATTTTGAAAACAAAGGTATCTTATAAGACCACGCAACACAGAAATACGGAATAGGTTTTTACCTTATGATAACCAAAATATTTGCTACGTAAAATCATTGGGTATTATTTTTAATGACATCCTTTGAAAAACACTTTTCACTTAAATATATTCAAATAGCCAAAATTGTTACATTAGTTAAATTTAACGACGTAATAGGTTTACAATCAAGTCTGAAGTCACTTATTAGAGAATGGATTTCCATACAATGGCATGTAAGGGACTACCTTCCGTACAATACATCTCTAGAGGAATGTACCAAGGATACACAAACAATCCTCCGCATCTGGCAAGACCGACCTATCCTTATTAGGCACTCAAACATGTCCTAGACAGAACCAAATATGACATCACCCCGGTAGTTACTGACCTATCCGAGAGCTCTCTTAGCATACACAACATACCCGATATATAGTGGGTTATCTAGAAAGGTGATGATCATACCCTAATAGTTGCGAACCACATAGCCTTGCGGCGTACCCTGTTTAAGCCATTACCGGGTGATGGGGTCTGAAGTAGCGATTACCTTTCTCATAGCATATCCCACATTGAATGCCACATTGCCATCCCATAGTCACACAACTGATTTCAACAAACGTATAACTCCTAAGCTCGTACGTCTTGGGAAAGGGTGTTAAGCTAAAAGAAGTTGCCTTCTCCGCTAGCAAACAGATGATACGTTCATAGAGCTCAATTTATGTAACCAGAAATGCAACGTCAGACATTCGTCCATACAAGTTACCCAGGAACAGGACAAACCAAAGGCACTCTCCTACCACATCCTATCGGGAGTTACCCCTAGGATTAGTAGCGAGAAGTCCTTGCATCGAAGACCTTAAATGAAGAACTACTGCCACATAATATGATATGGGAAATTTCCCCCAAGGGTCAGTGACAAGCAGCCCTATATTCCACCTTCCAAATCATATCCACGTCTTCACTTCGAATACGTAAATTGGTTCGAAGTGGTTTTCGGATAGGAATTACCCAAATCCGACCCCGGTTCCCTCAAACCAATCATCGATAAAAGATGTTCTACGAATAGGGAATCATTCTTTAATTGATTAAGTTCTTTTTATCAAAATCTCTTTTGGAGATATATATTTCCAAAACATTCTTTCCGGTATATACGGAATCATTAAACCTTTCTTATCAAATCCTTTGATTACTTAAAACCTTTTTAAAACTGGGACTAATTCAAAATCATTTCATTCTTCATTTGGGAAAATATTTCCAAATCATTTCCTTTAAATATTAACATAAATTTCTTTATTCAAAACTCAAATTTTGATTGAGTTAAAATCATGTTATTTAGGATGTTAATCCAAAACGAGTAAATATTAAGTGAGCATAATCTATAGAAATCATCTAATTCTACTCAATATCAATTCCCATATTCAACAAATACTATGGGTGGAATAACGGTGAAATCACCTTTTAAATTCCACGAATAGTACGGGTTCCCTCTTCGGGCTTTAACATCAAGTACAAGAAGATTATCTCCATAAAATCCAAGTTATTTATATTTGGGAAAATCATATAGTTTCTATTTTGGAAATTTTGATCTGAGTAAACCAAATTCACTATCACATCCATCGGGCCAGTCCGGATAGCCAGGGAGAGCAGGAAACTGGTTTTCCAAACTCAAGCCTAAACGCTATCTCTCTGACACCCATAAGGCGGTCAAGTTATTTGATCGACTCTAAATCATTTAACAATTACCCATTCCATAAATCCTTCAAAACATCTTTAAAGTACTTTATAAATCATTTGGAAACATTTACAAAATATTTGGAAAAGAGCGATTGCGTTTAAAATTATATTTCAAAAGTTATAGAAAAGTGCTACGGAAAGTGCTTTTTAAGCTATATTGATCAAAACGACTTTTTATCATTTGGAAATTTATTTTTATAACTCAAATCACTTTTAAAACATTTTATAGCATTTATTTCGTATTTTTAAACCATTTTAAAGAGGTTTAACATCCTATATACACCAATTCATTTAATAAAGAAAAGTGATTTCCTTTGTGCTTATCGACATGTATTTCCGTGAACAATCATCGTCAACAATCATAATCAAACATATATAACATCCAATACCATATAATACTATAGTTTAGGAGTTTCTCATCTTGGGTATAAATGATTAACTAAAAATTGGCTATAGCTCTGCTATTTGGATTTTAAAGCTCACGATCACTTGGGCTTTTGACTTTGGAGCGCTCGGACTTGACTAGGAGGCTCACGGCCTTGGTTGTAGGGGAGGGATGGCTCGGCCTTCAATGGAAGATGGTGGTGGCCGTGAAAGATATGGAAGAAAGGTGGAGTTTTCAAATTGTTTTGAGATGCTTAAGTGTATGTAATTATATATTATAATTTTAAATTCTCTTTGGAATAAAATTTGCCATAATTTATTTTAGGGTGGAAGCCATTAAAGAGGAGGAAAAAGTTTAGAAAAATGAAGAAGGAGATGAAATGAAAATGAAGAGGAGAAGGGGTGGTATTCATAGGGAAAGAATAGGAGAAAAATATCTAAGATATTTTACACATATGCATCATTATCCATCACATCAACATGCACAACCTACATCACCTTTATGGCCGAAATGACTACCACCCATGTGCATACTTAAGTGCTTGTACTATGGTGGACTTTTGGTTAGCTTAGGAAGTAAGGAAAAAGAAATATCTTGGATATTTTATACATATATGTTATTATATTTATATTTATATATGTGCATGTATGAATGATCATGTGCATGAGAATATATCTTCATGTATGCACATGTATGTGTGCATATGTATCTCCGTAACATTGCACAACTTTTATATGTTGTTTCGTTATGAATCCTGATTTCGATTTCTGGTCATATTTTCCCTTTTTAGTTAATATGTAAATATTTGTAAACAAAATTTGAAAATAAATCTCTAATCATTTTTCACTAATTAAAATGATCATATTTCATTTATAAAACCATATAAATCAATATTAATAATTATTTACAAAATTGTTATTATATTGATAAAGCGAAACAAAATTTTCTTATGATTTCAAATTAAGTATATTGCTTATAAAATTTATAACAAATTATTACTCTATAACTATTTAAATTGACTTATCAAAATCATTGTAAAAATTATTAAATCATTTTAATTCCAAATTAATTCAAATAAATGAATTTATTAAAGTGATATATTTGTGGGTCGTTACAACTTGCACATGAATAATAATGCATTAGTTGATCTGCATATAAGTAATACTAGTAATTCTGTAACGACCCTTAAATTTTAACTGTTTTAATAACGTATTTAACTGAATTTTTGTGAAATTTTAAATAATGAAATTTTGAAATAAAAATTTGATATTTGGAATACGTCTTTTTAAACATAACAAATTTAAAATGTTCATCAGTAAATATGGAAGTTTATTTTGTTGTGTAATTTTATTTCAATTTAAATCATTTAATATTTGATGATAATAAAATGTTTTCAAACCTAAATATTTTTATATAATAAATTTGTAAATCATCTCCTGAGTGAGACGTCATATTTCGTTTCGTAAAATTTGTACTGCTATTGCTCCGTTTATCTTATTTTCTGCATTTTAGCAGCACTTTCGGTAGCGAAAATTCGAGTTTTTATAATTAGATCATATCGCTGATATTTGTGTACTATTCTATTCGCCTTGTCGTGCTGATCGCCGCAGTATATTTATTTCTGTATTTTGAGGTCCGATACACGACGAAAACGATAATAACGGTACCAAAAATTTTGACTTCACACCTTCCTTCGTTTCAAAATTGAAACGTGAAGCCCAAACAGTAATAATTTGCTTTAATAACTTCTCAGCTGAATCAAAAGCCTGATCGTTGCCATTCATTTGCCCTTTCAATTCATTTCAGTTTCTTTTCATTTCAAAAGGAAAAAAAGAAAAAAATTATATAAGTTTTGTTGCCTATAGCCAAGGTTTTAAATCTCGGATTTCGGTCACGTCTCGTCTCAAAGAATTTAGATAGCTTATCTCGTATCAAGTGAGATCTCGAACGAGATGAGTGCATCTCGGTCGTCCATCTCGGATTTACATCTCGGTTTCTAAAATTCATTTCGGAGTTATCTCGGAGTATATGTCATGTCGAAAATTAGTTTTCATGCACCTAAATTTATAATACTAGTCACTACCTTAAGGAAAACACTATGCACTTACCTTAAATATATCACACGCTTATCATTAGTAATTTAGTATGGAAAAATATCACTTGTATCATGTAAAATAAACAAATAACTAGATTTCATGAATAATGTTCAATATAATATCATATGAGATAATGTAGACAAGAAACAAACCATAACATATGCACCTTTACTTTGTTTGATCATTCACTTAACTTTCCTACACAATATAATGTCTCATTTCTACCTTTTATGATTTATAGTGCTGCAAGGGAAATCTTAATTTTATAACTTCAAATACAAAGGTCTACAAGTAGAATTAAGATATTCTATGTTTGATTATAGTATTTAATTATTAGCAAACAAAATCTCATTAAGCAACTAATAGCATAGATATTTCAAACAAATGTAGAAAATAGCATACATAGTACAAACAATTTCAAACATTTAGTAATATTATAAGAAAAGCAAAAAAATGATGTACGAATGAACATGTAATCATCAAACGAAATTAATAGATGAAAGAGAATTCCTTTATTGCTTAAAAATAAGCCTTGAGGAAAAAAATTATAGCAACAAAGACTAAATGAAATCAAATTGGGAATCCATTTAGAACATAAAGTTAAATAAGTGAAGCCCAAAATTTATAGCCGCAAAAAAATAGGGTTAGGAAAAAAACTCAAGAAAGTGTCGAAAAAAGAAAAATGAAATCGGATGTAAATTAATTTGGATCAGAAACCTAAATGAAAATCATAAAGTGAAATAAAGTGAAATACTTACCATAATCGATGTAGATTTTATCATCTTCTTACACTTGTCAATGCCGTAAAATAAGAGACGAAGATTAAATGAGATTTATATAAGAAATAAGGGTTAAAAAAAGTACAATTAAGAAGGCTTAAATTAAGGTAAAGGATGAGCTAGCCCAATACGGAAAAAGAGTTGATTTTTTCCAAAATTCAAAAATTCGGCCGATATCTCGCTGTTAAATCTCGTCCGAGATACCGGACGAGATACTGAAATCTCGTCCGAGATTTGGGTCAGACGAGATTCAAACGAAATTAGTTGTTTCGAATTGCCCAGGCTTGAAAACGAGATCTCGCCCGAGATCTCGCCCGAGATTTAAAACCTTGCCTATAGCCTTGCTTCTTTCCTAAAGCCTTCTCGTTCATCACCATCTTCCACATTCTCTCCCAATTGCTCTCTTCCCTTTTGAAAACCCATCGGCTACCAAAAAATATATATAACCGAAGCTTTTCCCACCCTAATGCGAAAGCAACCGAGCCTCGGCCACCCCCTCCTTTTCTGTTGCCGAGCAACCACCGCACCCACTCCCTCTTCCCTCTGACTTCACTCGCCCAGCCCAATAACCGAAGCATCACCCTCCCACAGCCCAGCCGCGCTCCTCCCCCATCTTCACCCCGCTGGCCGAAGCCTCTCTCCACCCAGACACCGTGTGTGAGTAGTTCTTCCATTTTGTCCCCGACTCGTGAGTATGTTCTTGATATTGAAACTTGATTTATTCATGTATTGATATAACTGTTTTATTACATATGTTCGGTTTATATATCTCGTGTATATTTATATGTATGGGTTTAAATAAGTTTTGAGATTTTCTGTTACGTATATATAGCTGATATATATAAGTTTAGTTGTCTATATTATAAAAAATTTATATATAGCTTATGCATTCTGTAATATCCAGTTACATGCTTTTACTGTATAAGCTTATATTGGTATTATATCTTATCTGTTTGTATGAATTATATTAGATATGTATGTAAGTTATATATATATATATATTAGTCTAGATATTAGTATATATGTTTACTGAAGTATGAATGTTTTAGAGCAGGTATTATATAAGAGGTTTCATATAAAAGTACGTATATTACATTATGTTGTATTTTGAGCACATAAAGGTATTAAGATTTTATATTTACCTTGCTGTCTACCTTCAGCCGAAAGGAAATGAAGTATTATATATCATATTATAGAATAGCTGTACTAGTCCTGTTCAAAGTACATGTGTACAAAAGATACTAGTTTAATATATATATATATATGTAAGTTATACATATTACATATACTGCATATGTATATTTTGCATCTTTTATCAAAGGTTTATATATATATATTGTTTTATAGTATACAATTTTGTTCGTATATATATATTGCTAATATACTATTAGATTAATTATATAATGCATATAATAATAATATATTGTTTTATTAGCTTATATATAATATGTTAATGATAGTATGTCTGATATAATATGTTTATACAGATTCATTTTGATTTGTTTAAAGTGTAGATATAATATTAGTTAAATTATATGCATAGTTTATATGTTCTAGCCTATTTCTTTGAAAAAAATTAGCTCGTGCTTTCCATTTTCTATGTAACTAAGTTTATATATAACCTGTTTTGTAGTATATATAAGTCTATATAAGCATACATATACCATCTGTTGGAATTTAAAAGTATATTATAATAAACTAAGTTTATGTTGATTTTCCTAATAATATTGATTTTTGAAATATATATGTATATAAAACATATTTCGGTTCGGTTTGTATCAAGCTGCTTCTGATTTGTTTTATCAATTCCTATTTATCAGCTTTGTTCGTCAAATTCGTGCCAATCTTGCTTTTCTTTGGAATTCGTGCTTGAATTCGTAACTCATCTCATTCTCATTCATTTCTAGCCTCGAAAGGTGAGCAATCACTCACGATTAACGTTCTTATATTTATTAAATTCGATTTCAATTGAAACGACAATTGAAATATGTTCCTAATTTGAACTGTTAATTATTTAGTTGTTATATATGATATGCTATTATCTGTAATTGTGCACCTATGGGATATGACACTGTATCTCATTGTTTATATTTTGTTTTATTTATCACTAACGATATATCTCTGTTGTTGATATGTTATATTATTATCATAACTGTTCTCACTCTGCAAGTTCCCTGTTAGTATAGAATTCCCTATGGGTTGAAATGATACATACCCGAACGATCTTGTAGAATAAGAGAAAATCGTTATGGGTTAAATGATAAACCCAAGCGATTTTCGTTGAATTGAATTTGGGATTGCGGGTTGAAAAGATATATACCCGTAGATATTTAAATTGCGGATTGAAATGATAAATATCTGTATCACTTGACCATAGGATAGAAAATTATATACAGACACCGTTGGTCTATATATATTTTTTTTTTTTATATATTGAAAATGATTTCCAAGGTTTTGAAAAGAAATATATGTGGTTTTAATAAATATTGATTTTAAGATATTTTATTTTTAATATAGATTTTATAATAATTTTAATAAATTAAGTTGGAAAGAGAAATAGAAATTTATTTGAATTTTACTTAAATAAAACCGATTTGAAACTTATTAAATTTGAGATTTTAAAGATATGATTTATAACTTGATTTTGATTTAAAGTGATTAAATGAATATTTCAAATAAATAAATTGAAGGGAATATTTAGTTTATATAAATTATAATTTAAGGTTTTATTTAAATGATATTGGATTGACTAAATGAATTTTTCAATATTAAATAAGGGTAAAGTTGAATTTGAAATATAAATGAATTTAAGCTTTGAAATCTATTGAAATTGAAATGGTTTAAATTGTAGTGTATATATATATATATATATGTATTTGAAATCGATATAAAATTTAAATGGTTTTGAACTGAATTGAAATTGGTGAATTGAGATTAAATTAAATTGAATTTTTGAATTCGAATTAATCTGAATGGATTTGTTAAATTTGAGGAAACTATTATTATTTTATATAAAGTATTTTAATATATAAAGATATTTTACTTTACGAATTATTTTTAATATAAACTATTTTTAATATAAAACTATTTTAATATACCAATTATTTTAATATAAACTATTTTTAATTTATAACTATTTTAATATACAACTATTTTATTATATAACTATTTTATTATATAAACTATTTTTATTTTATAATCTATTTTATTACATATACTATTTTCTAAATCTAAACTGTTTGAGTGGAAAGTATTATGATTTCAAAGTGTTATGATTTCCAAGTGTTATGACTTCCTAAGTGTTATGGTTTCAAAAATGTTAAAATTTCAGAAGTGTTATAATTTTGAAAAGTGTTTTGATTTTGGAAATGAATATTATTTTAAGTGAATAATGATATCGTATTGATATGGGTTTGAAATAGATATGATATTTTGGTTTTGAAATATGATTTGAAATGAAATGATCACGGTGTTATAATAACGTTTGGTTGTTAAAGAGACCGAGATCAGATATTGTCATACTCTCTGCCAATATCGAAGACCACTTTAACAACTGTGTACGTGGTGGAGATTCCAAAATGAAGTAGGATGGTTTGGTGACGATTCTATATGGTATTTACGTAGTCCTGACTCCCGTGAGTCAGCTTGATGTGGCTAAAACAGGAGACATGCCGGGCCAAGTGCGGTCATTCCTCCGATCGAACACATTTCTTCGATACCATTCTATTGCTTTTGTGATTGATTGGGTGCACCCTTTGATTTGGGAGTGTGTCACGAGGTGGGTGGTAGTAGCTGTTATGCGTTACCACCAGTACGGATCTGCTAATGGTATATCTACCCTGGCATTACCTCATGTGCCATGTCACATGCCCTATCGTGCCTTCTACGAGTTTGTTTTGTGTCGTACCTATGGAGTACTCCCTGATAGCCCACTTGTGAGTGGAGTTTACAATATCTGTATAGACTACGGCATTATATAAAATGTGTTAAGGGGGATATGGGTAACACCTTAACGATATTTAAATAGTTTACTTTACTATAGCCATATTATAATAGCATATATCACTACATAGTAGATAGTTCCACGGATCCTTAGAGGATGGAAATCCCAAACATCCTCTGAGTTACTTGAATTTCAGTTGATATTTCACTTGAGTTGAATTTATTGATATAAGAATGTTAATCCTGACTCGAGTGTTTTGTGTTTTGCTTTACGCTCGGGTCAGACTAAGTGTCACAGCATTTGAGACTCACCTTTGGAGTTGGAGCTTCACTTGGAGATCCATCTGTATCTATTCAGCTTTCTGCTATCCAGTTGCTTGGTTTAGACTTGTCATCTGTTTGTATTCGAGACTACAATGTACTTGAGATATTCTGTTGTATTTTATTTTCAACTCTGTTGTTTATATAGTAGCTTCATGAACTACTATTTATTTATTCCGCTGCTTATTGTTGTAATACTCTGTGTCTGTGATTCTGTGATTGATTTATTTACTGTATATGCTGAGTTTTTCCAAATATAAATTAACAATCTGATATTTTGAGCAATTCAAATCCGACATGTATGGATACGAATGGCACGAAATAGCGGGTCGTTACAGATTCTATTTCATATATTGATAGAGGCAGTGGGATTGTAGACTTGGATCTAAAGGATGGACTGACTGATCGGTTTTTTGAAGTTAATGGCGAGGTTGGGTGAGGTATGTTAGATCATGATGTTGTAGAGGATGAAGCAGTTGATAAATCAGAGATGGGTGAAGATATTATTTTATCTTATGATGGTTATGTGATAATAGATGAGCAACAATGTGTACGTTCTCAATGTACACATGAAACAAGTTTATCACAGTGCGAAACAAAAGTTGAATTTTTGACTGGGATTGAAAATGGTGATGCTTCCAATAATTTTGTGATTGAGAATGCTGAGGTTTTATCTGATTGATTGATAGTTCATTGCTTGTGGGGAGTAAGGGTGGTGAAGAGACAACAAATGTTTCTAAATCAAATTGCTATCTCTATATGTGCTGAGTTGAAGGGGAACAAAAGGTCAGTGGATTTGTCTAAATGTTCACGATGCATTTAGTCAACCAAAGATGGTGAACGCATAGATGACAAAAAACTTCACTTTTTTCTTCATCTTCAAGGAGAGTTAGACGTGGGAAATATGTTGCTACAAGTGGGTCTTTTCGCCGTAGTGCCAGGATTCATAGTAGTCATGCTCAGTCTTTAGGTGAGGTACCTGATTCGAGTGCCATGAGTGGCGCTACGAATTTAGGCTCAAGTATGATTTCTGATTTGGGCAGCACTTATTCTGCTTACGCATTAGGTAGTTTGTCTTCCACTGAGTTATGTTAGTTAGCTAGGGATACCGCTTTTGTTTTTCTGATGTTGAATTAGATACTGCTTATATTAGAACTCAGGAAATAGAGAGGGCTGGATCTGTTGGTTTATGAGGATTATTAGCTGGAATATTAGAGGTCTGCACGATTTAAATAAATGTGATAAAATCAGAGCATTTTTTAAAGATTATTTTATTGACATTGCACTTTTACAAGAAAGTAAAATTGAGTGTCCTGACATTAGTTTTTATAGAAGAATAGGTGGTTATCACTTTAGGAATTGGACTTGTTTACCTTCTGTTGGAGCTTCTGGGGGTTTACTTATTGGGTGGCGGGATAATTCTTTTAAACTTCTTCAGTGTATTTCTAAGCAACACTCTTTACATATTATTCTCATTAACCTTAGCAATAACTCTATATTAAATATATCTAATGTTTATGGGCCAAATTCAAAAATTGGTCGTCGAGTTCTATGGAATGAATGTCTAGAAATTAGATCATTAGCTCCTGGTTCTTGGATTATGGGGGGTGATTTCAATGTTACGCGTTTTCTAGGAGAGCGTTCAGAAGGTGTTTTCTCTTCTATGGAAGAATTTGACCAATTTATTATTAATTCTAACTTGATTGAAATACCACTTTCTAAAAGAGAATTCACATGGAGTAATACTAGATAGTCCCCTTCAATGGCCCTTCTAGATAGATTTTTCGTCAATGACGAAATTGAGGATAAATTTCCTATTTGTAGAGTTTCTGGTTTGCCTTATACTTATTCTGATCATTACCCTATCATTCTTACGCGTTATCATCATAAAATTGTTAATAGAACTTTTAAATTCGAAAAGATGTGGTTATTAGAATCTAATTTCTCTAATCTAACTAAAAATAGATGGATTAGAATGAATTTTTATAATATCAGAAATATGAATAATTCTGCAAAAAAATTATTTTAAAACTTAAGGTTCTTAGGAAATTTCTTAAAGTTTGGAGCAAGAATGTTTTTGGTGGTATTAAAATTAATAAAGAAAATTTACTTTCTGGAATGCTTAAAATTAGCAAGACAGAAGAAACTAGACAGCTAAATCTAGGTGAGCGTAACGTTCTCGCTAATTTAAAAGAAGAGCTTAATGCAATTTTAGAAAAAGAAGAGGTTATGTGGAAACAGAGAACGATAGGTGGACCACGGCGGAAGCAGCTAAGCGGGAATCTACAGCAGGTAGCTAACCTAAAATAACTCGGCTTGTTTTGTGTAGTTTTATGGTCTTTTGCGTACTCTGAAATGTATATTCCTTTGGGCCCGTTATATATGTGGTCTGTGTAACCACTACTTGTGTATCACTATGTATTGTACTAATGATGTATCTGTATATGTATGTATATGTGCCTGCTGTTCTGTGATATGTTATATATTTGTTGTTGTATTTTGTTCTAAATAGATCCATTAGCCACCGTAGTTTTGTGTTAAACATTTATTGAGTATGTCGGTCCACATGAAAAAGGTAAAAGAAAAAAAAAAGTGCACCCAATCGACGTATTCAATACTTGTTTAAGACAAAGCTTACAGATGGTCGCTCCTAACCAGCCCTATTCTTTGCACTGGTAGACAGTATTACTCCATAGTACCCTTTTTTAGTGTGGGTCTCGGGGTGGGGCGTCACAGCTTGGTATGAAGGTGATAATAATACAAAAAAAATTCATAATATGGCTAATGGTAGAAAACATAGTAACACGATAAATTCTATTTTTGTGAAAAATGTAGAATTGGTTGATCAAAGGGATCTTAATAAGGCATTTACTGAGTATTATAGAGATATTTTTGGTACTAAGAATAAACAAAGAATTAACGTTAGATGGAATGATATTTATCCTACTGATTCTAGAATTGACCTTTTTGAGTTTGATAATCCTTTTTTCGAAGAGAAAATTTTGAAGGCTATTAATGACATGCCTAGTGATAAAGCCCCGGGTCCTGATGGGTTTCCTATTTTATTTTATAAAAAAATTTGGGATATTTTAAAATTCGATTTAATTAGCATGTTTAATGAATTTTATAATGGGAAATTACTATTAAGAAGATTTAATTTTGCTAACGTAATTTTATTACATAAAAAAACGGTGCTAATATTTTAAAAGATTTTAGACCTATTTCTTTAATTAACTATTCTGTTAAAATTATTTCAAAAGTTTTAGCTAATAGACTTAACACAAGAATGAATGATCTAATTGATTGTTCACAAATTGCTTTCATTAAGGGTAGAAATATCACTGATGGTGTGGCTGTTGTCCAAGAATACATTAATCATTGTTGTAAAAATAATATTACATGTGCTCTGCTAAAACTATACTTTGCAAAAGCTTTTGATTCGGTTGATTGGGATTTTCTAATTGATATGTTATTGGCTAGAGGTTTTAGTCGCAAATGGATTGGTTGGATTTTGACTTTGCTTAAAACTGGTAATTCTATTATAATGGTTAACGGTATTTTAGGGAATAAAATTCAATCTAAACGAGAATTAAGACAGGGTGATCCTTTGTCGCCTCTTTTGTTTAACTTAGCCACAGATGTTTTTGCTATGATGATTAAAAAAGCGGTCGGTAATGGATCTTTGGGAAGAATTGGTAGTGAAATCTCCCGCAATGGTCTCTCTATTCTTCAATTTGGGGATGATACCTTACTATTTACTTCCCATTTTCCCAATCATGTCATTACCCTTAAATTTATTTTATACAGCTTTGAACTTCTTTCAGGGCTAAAAATTAATTTTGATAAGAGTTCTGTTTTAGTACTAAATGACGTTGATAAGGTTGAAGGTTTAGTTGTTAATACGCATAATTGTAAAACTATGACTTTCCCTTTTGATTATCTTGGTTTTTTGATTAGACCAATTAAACTTAAGCATGATGACTGGTTAATTATAATAGATAAAATTAAATATAGAATATCTAATTGGAACGGGAGGTTTTTTCGAGAGCGGGTAGGTTAGTTCTTATCAACTCTGTTTTATCTGCTCTTCCGATCTATTGGATGTCTATGCATCTTTTCCCAGATTGGGTTATTAATAAAATTGATAAAATTAGAAGAGACTTCTTATGGAGTGGTGACAATGCCAACAGTAGACTTAAATGTTTAGTCAATTGGGAAACAGTTTGTAAATCGAAAAAGGAAGGTGGTTTAGGAGTTATTAATTTACGTAACATGAATTTGTCTTTACTAGGGAGGTGGTTATGGAAATTTAAGGATATAAATGATAATTCTATTTGGAAAGAAATTGTTTCTAAACATTATTATAATGGCAGTAATAATTTATATCAAATTACACCTACAGTTATTAATAAGTTGTCTAATTTTTGGAAATCAATTATAAAATGTCATGAGATTTTTAACATTGGTACTAATACGATTGTTCATTCAGGAAATAATACTTCTTTTTGGCATGATCATTGGATTTCTGTAATCCCTCTTAGGATTGAATTTAAAGAGCTTTAAGAAATTTGTAACTTTAAGAATGCTTTAATTTTAGATGTTTTTTCTCTGGATAATGATCCCCTTGGAATTTCAGTTTTAATAGAATTTTAGAAGGTACAACTCTTAGACAACTTTCTTTGCTTTATGCTAGATTGAATTTATATAATATTGATAACGAAAATGATAATATTAACTGGGAATGGGATAAGAGTAAGAAATTTACTTCAAATTCTTTTTATAAATTTCTTAATTTCTCGGGAGTAGCTAATAACTCTTTTAAACTTATTTGGAAAACAAACGCTCCTCCTAAATCCAAAATTCATATATGGTTAATCATGCATGGAAAACTAAATACTATTGAATTTTTAAAAAGAAAGAATATGCAAATTGATAAAAAAAATGTCCTTTTTGTAAATTGTATTTTGAAGATATTAAACATATGTGTTATGATTGCATGGATACTTACTATATTCTTAATAATACTCTCAAAATCTTTAACTTTAGTCTTACAACTAAAGTTACCGATTGTGATTATTATTGAAATAATTTAAGATTTAAGTTTAAAAAGGAAAATAGAATTTTACTTGATACTTTATTCATTATAATTTGTTGGTATATTTGGTTTGAGAGAAACCAGAGACTTTTAAATAATAATAATAGTCATTTTAATAAATTGATTTTTATAATATCATCATTTTGTTTTAATTGGATCTCAAATCCTAAATATAGATTAGCTAAAAATAATCATTTCAAAGAATATCTTAATAAGGTTAGTAATAGTATTAAGCTATTTAAACATAAAAACAATATTTTTAACATTAATAATTATAGCATTAACATTTTTTCAAATTTGAATGATGATTTTACTAATTATCATCATGTTCTTTTGATTAAAGGAACATAAGGATAATTTTTAAAATGTTTTAGTTCATTGGTTTTTAACTTCATAGTTTTGTTAATTTTTATCCTTTTTGATTTTGAAATCTCTTTTTTTACATCTTTAGTGTTGGTTAAGATGTTGCATAATGGGCTTGGATTTTTTTTAGTCTGTTTCTAATTTTTGTTGCTTTTCCGTCTTATAATTTTAGCTTTAGTATTATTACTTTTACTTCGTCAATACATATATAAGTATATAAATTTCATTTATATACAAATATGTGTATTATTTTTATAATTTTCTTTAGTTCCATTTACAGATGCAGGTTTAGGCCAGAAATGGTGCTAGATTACTATTTGCATGTTTTCAAGGTAGTTGTTGACAGGATTATAGTGAGATGCTCATTTTGGACATTCCGCGTTCGCAGTGAGGAGTTCTTTCCAGTTCTTTTGCGTCTACAGTGTGGCGTTCTTCATTCTGGATCATTCGCATTTGTAGTAAGGTGTTCTTTCCGGTTCTTCCACGTATGCAGAGTGCCGTACTTCATTTAGGATCATCCGCATTTGCAGTAAGGCTTTCATTCTGGATTTTTCGAGTTTGTAGTGAGGCGTTTCTTTCTCAGCTAGAGTTGTCTACTGATATCATCTGCACTGAGTTGCTTCTTGGATTTTTGGGTACATCTAACACCTTATTACCGGGCGATGGCCTTGCCGAAGCTCGATATTGAGGTGTAATGGGCGGTGGCCTTGCCGGAGCTCATTCTAGTCGTACCTGAGTTTTTTTTCATTGTTTTTTGTATTATGATTAGTTACCTACCAAACATGTTGGCAGCACCTTTGTTTTCAGTGATTTATACACACACACACACATGTGTGCTCTCCTCTACTTCCGAGGATCACACATTTCTCTCAAAAAAGTTCAAATTCAAATTTCAAATATTTACACAAATGTTTATGCGTGTGCGTATTATATTTTTATTCGAAATACACATTTGAATAATTTTATATTTTAGTTTAAAATATATTTATCTATAGATTATTAATAAATGTATATGCATGTATGTATACATATGTAAAATTTGAAAATTTTCAATCGAAATTTTTTTCCACTATTTTTTTATTATGACAAATCCGTACAAATTTAGTGTAAAAATAATTTTTTTATTAAATAGAATGATTTAAAATTAATATTTATATTAATGAATATTATAAGAAAATAAAATTAATTTTTTATATTTTTAAATCTGAAAACATATATGTATATATAAATTCATTTTAAATAAATTATTTAATATATAAAATAACTATTTTATATGTATATATAATAAGATATATCTAATTAAAATTGTTAAAACCATTTAAAATCATTTTAAATTTTAAAATAAATTTTTATAAATTTGGTTGAAAATAATATGAGTTTATTTTGATGTTTGATATGTGTTTTTTAAATAACTCTGAATGCATATAAATATATATATATATAATATTGGACAACAAACATATATATATATATATATATTATGGTAAATGGGATCTAAGCAGCATAAATGTAATGGACGTACATGATTATAAATTAACAATGAAATTAAAGTTATTACAAAATTTTGTAGCAAGTGAATAGCGTTATCCCGCCTTTTGGCAACGTTGTGACACCAAGAACTTGGTTGGAAACCAAAGACAAGTCGACTCGGAGATCGGTTGTACACAGGTTCACTAGGGATATTGGCGAATTTTTTCCGAGTCTAGCTTGAGCTAAAATTGATATGATACGACAAGCAAAGATGTGGAAGGCAACATTCCAAATTTCAGGTCAATTAGAGTTCGTATGCTCAAGATATGGATCGATCGAGATCAAGAAAATCAACCTCATTCGTATCGATGCGATTTCGTATCCATCAACCCACAAGCGTCTATTTCATATCCATCCTCGAGTTACTTCGATTCGTATCTATTAAGCAGAAGCGGCCTGGTTCGTATCGATCACTTCCTCGATCGATGCGAAGGAGAGAGTCAACGGTCGATACGAAAGAGGTCACATTACATCGATACAAAGCGGCTCTAAATCATCGATACGAAAGAAGTTACTCCAGATCTATACGAACAAGGCACATTCAAGTGAAGGAAATGGTCATGCGGCATGAAATGTGGATCTCTCTTGAACCATCGCTCCACGTCACCACTGAATGATCTGATCGATACGCATAGCATCGATACGAAATGCTATCGATACAAACCAATCGATACGCACAGTTCAACCCATTGCAAAGTCAAACTTGGATCGATCATAACTCAAAATCTATAAGTCCAAATGCTACCAAATTTTCGCAGGAGCTTACTTACCACCTCAACATTGTCTCTGATCGATCTCGGCTCAAATGGATGTCATTTTGATCGATACAAATAAGGTAATGATCGATCAGGGATCGATCCCAAATGACATTGGATCGATCAAGTGGGCCCACCCACGTGTGAGAAGGGGTATAATGAGAGCTAAGCTAGATATTTTCAGACTACGCCTATAAATAGCAGCCCTATGCCTTCAGAAAATGAACTTTTGGATGCCATTACACCGTTACTCTACCGGAGATCCATTGTAACTTGAGTGTTTGAGTTATTCTCTGTTGTGATCAGTTAGTAAACATCAATAAAACAGCAAATCTTCCAAAGTGGACGTAGGCTACAACGCCGAACCACTATAAATCTCTATCTTTTTACATTTCTGTTTGCTGATTTTGGCATGTTTGTTAGATTAGCCTCTGTTTACATTTAAATTCTTCATTTTAATCTATTCAAATACGATCGAAGAGTGTTGTGCTCAATTTTGGTACAAACATTTTGGTGCTTTCACTGAGAAAACCTAGTTTTTCTCCTGCTCATTGGATCTACCGTCGTTGTCGGATTGCTGAAATCTAAGGAGGAGATCCAGATCTGATATCCAGTAGTTACTTCTAGTCTATTCAGATTCCACTAGATCTAGAAAAGAGCTACATCACGCACCATGGTTACCACCAGAACTGCTTCAAATGTTGCAGATTCAGAAAGAAGGGATAGGCAAAACCCATGCAGCTAGCCACAGCGGGTCAAGCATTTGCCGGGGCTCTAGATCCACAAGGCCCCGTGACTAGGGAGGAGTTCCATATTCTAATGCAAGAGCTAACTCGGCGACTCACCCATCAGATCCGTGCCAACATGGAGCTCACGAACCAATTGAACGAGGAAAGACGAAGGAGGTCCAGAAGGGATCGTGCTTCTTACTCATTAACAGAAAGCTCAACTTCCTCTGACTTCCATCATAGATCTACGCACCAACGGCTAGATGGAAACTATGTGAAAGCCTCTGGGCATCAGCATGCTATGAATCTCGGACATGCCGGGGCTGGCCCTTCCGCAGGACATCAAGCTGGGCCCTCCTCCCGAGGAGGGGTGCTTCCTTATCACACTATCGATTGCCATGCAGCTGCCACCGTCCAACCCTTCGTCAACATGTTCATGCTTCAGAACCCTATGTTCCTGAAGACCCGGAGCCAAGGAGGCGAGGAATGGACCGTCGACCGCGCCCGGACCGTCCCCGAAACTTGGAACCTGACCACGCCTTAGCCCTGAATGTCCAAATGCCTGACATTCAAAGCATGATCCACCAAATGATCCGTGAAAGTCAAGATCTTACTAATGATGATTGGGGAATCTTCCGAAGCCATACTCCATTCACGAACGACATCTTTTATGCTGAGCCACCTCGCCGATTCAGGATGCCTACCCTGCCTGTGTATGAAGGAAGCTCGGATCCTAACCAGCATATATTAAAGTACGAATGGCTCATGAATGCTGCACGAGTTGACGATGCGGTTAAGTGCAGGAATTTCCTTATATCGTTGGGTGGTATTGCAACGATGTGGTTTACTTGTTTACCCCCAGATCTATTTCCAGTTTTGATCAGTTGGCTACGAAGTTCGTCTAACAATCCCGTATGCATGTCACAAAGCCAAAAGACGTCAACACCTTGACCAACATTACCCAAGCTCCGGGAGAGACACTTAGATGTTATCTGGAAAGGTTCATGCTTCCTGTGCTGAGGTCAGCAACCTGAATGACAATTCTGCCTTAGTGGCACTGACTAAAGGAATTGATCATGATTCCGAGTTTGGCAATTGGTTGGCTAGGAAACCTCAGCATCGTTGGATCGTTTCTATGCTAAGGCGGCCCAGTTTTTGAGGAGAGAAGACGCTAGATGATCTAGGTAGCAGGATGATGTGGGGCCCAGTGTCGAAGGCATTCAAAGTAATGTTGCCGTAAAACAGACCGGTGAGAGTTTTGGTAAAGTGCAGTTGAATATACAGAACAAGCAAGGTCAACAGAAAAGTAACGGAGGTCAGGGGAAGAAGAGAGATCAAAATCGTGGATCGAGACCCAGAGCTCCCATGTTTGACTGATATACTCCCCTGAATACATCCCTGGAAAATGTTTATCTACAAACCTATAATACCGGACAGTATAAGAAACCAGCTCCGAAACAGTCATCTGAGAAGTAGATTTAAACTGGAAAGTTCTGTGGATTCCACGATTGCTATGGCCACAATACCAATGAGTGTCGTCATTTACAAGACATCATTGAGTAGCTAATCAGAGAGAGGAAGTTAGAACAATTTGTTCGGGTGCCGCAGAATAGAGGTGCGGGCCCATCGAACCCGAATCAAGGGCAAAACAATGCTAGCCCAGAGGAACCCACGCGTACTGGCGGGAGATTGGTGATAAATACAGTTAGTGGTGGTCCTCATCCAACTGATCGGAGCCGGAAGGAAATGGAGTCGTATGCCAGTTAGATTAGGCATGCGAACTTCGAATGTTGCAGTAACATTGATGATGGGGCTCCGGCAAAACAATAGAAAATGATGGAAGACAACATCATTTTCCAAAATAGAGATGCTGATAGAATCGAAGCCCCCACTATCGATCCACTAGTTATATCAGCTCAAATAGTTCTTGCTTGGATGAAGAGGATCTTGGTAGATTGTGGAAGCTCTGTGAATATTCTTTTTAAACGGGCTTATGACCAGATGAGAATGGAGGTGAAGGACCTAAAGCCGAGTTAGTCTTGCATACACGGCTTTAATGGAAGTGCAACGATACCCACTGGGATGGTGGAGTTGCCAGTCGAGTTGGGAATCAGAGATCTTCGGACAGTCCGGATGTTACAGTTTGTTGTGTTAGACATTAATTCTCCGTATAATGCTTTCTTGGGTCGACCGACCCTCACTGAATTCAAGGCAGCTATTTCCCCATGGTGTTTGACTCTAAAGTTTCCCATAGATAACGAGGTTGGAGTTGTTCATGGAGATCAGGCAGTTGGATGTGCCTGTTATGTTGCTGAGCTACGGGAGACACAACGTAAAGAGAAGGGCAAGGACGTAGAGGAATCTCTCGATGTCCGGTTTTTCAAAAATTAACAGCTAACGCATGGGTCTAGGCCCGGGCGCCACAACCAATTCCTGAAAGATCTTGATCCACGAGATAATGATAATGAAGAGGAAGTCAAAGACAGTCAGGCTTCTCCAGCAGAGTTGACGATCGATGTTTCGATCGATGGTAATGATGACTCCAGAATTATAAAGGTCAGATCTCAGCTAAGCCATTAGATGAGAGAGGAATTGGTTGAATTTCTCCGGGCGAACCTTGACGTGTTTGCTTGGACTCACTCAGATATGTGTGGGATCTCGCCAGACATCGCGAGCCATGCATTGAATATTGACCCGCGGCATGTCCCGGTCAATCAGAAAAGGCGCGGTATGGATCTAGAGAGATCTGCCGCCCTGAAGGAAGAGGTGAATAAACTCAAGTCGAATGGGTTTATTCGAGATGCATTATACCCGGAGTGGGTATCCAACCCAGTGCTTGTCAGGAAATCCAACGGGAAATGGCAAACTCGTGTGGACTACTCAGATCTGAATAAAGCCTGCCCTAAAGAAAGTTTTCCACTTCCCAGAATTGATCAACTTGTAGATTCAACGGCCAGACATGAACTCTTATCTTTCATGGACGCATATTCAGGCTACAATCAAATACCGATGCACCTACCTGTTCAGGAGCATACCCGCTTTGTCACCGATCTGGGACTCTATTGCTCTAAAGTGATGTCATTTGGACTCTAGAACGCTGGGGTCACCTATCAAAGACTCGTCAACCGAATGTTCGCTAACCAGATTGGGAGAACCATGGAGGTATACGTGGACGGTATGCTTGTAAAGTCATGGATGTCCATCAATCATGTCAAAGACTTGGAAATGATGTTCAACATCCTCCAATAGTACCGGATGAAGCTCAGCCCGTTGAAGTGTCACTTCGGTGTCGCATCCGGAAAGTTCCTTGGATTCATTGTCAATGCTCGAGGAATTGAAGCCAATACTGAAAAGATATGGGCGATTCGGAATCTTGAGACTCCCGGAACCATAAAGCAAGTACAAAGCCTCAACGGGAAGGTGGCAGCCTTAAGCAGATTCATCTCCAAATCCACAGACAAGTGCATTCCCTTCTTCGATCTGATTAGAAAAGGAAAGCGGAATTTCGAATGGACGAAGGAGTGTGAAGGCACATTCCAAGCACTGGTTCAACATCTGGCGACGCCACCTATTCTGTCAAAGTCGGTTCATCATGAAAGACTATATATCTACCTAGCGGTTTCAGCAAATGCGATCAGTGCTGCACTGATTCGGGAAGAAGATCGGATCCAACGATCGGTCTATTATATCAGCAAGCGACTGACAAGGGCAGAGAGAAACTACCCAAAATTGGAAAAGCTGGCTTATTGCCTCATCATTGCCTCAAGAAAGCTCCGTCCTTATTTCCAGGCTCATCCTATCATAGTCTACACTGACCAGCCGTTACGACAGGTCCTTACGCGGCCTGAGACATCTGGTAGGTTACTCAAGTAGAACATCGAGTTGAGTCAATTTGATATCGCTTATAGACCAAGGTGGACCATTCAAGGACAAGTTCTTGCAGACTTTATAGCTGAATTCACTATACCGGAGGACTTGCCCGAAATCAGTGAATCTCCCAAGTACATATGGAAGCTATACACTGATGGTGCATCAAACGACCGTTGCTCAGGCCCCGGAGTAGTACTTGAAACTCTAGAAGGTCGATCCATATCCTACGCCTTGAAGTTTGATTTCCGTGCAACTAACAACGAGGCCGAGTACGAAGCTTTACTCGTGGGACTAGGACTTGCCAAAGATTTGGGAATTATTGCTTTGGAGATCTACTGCGACTTGCAATTGGTCGTATGCCAGGTTCGAGGAGAATATCAAGCTAGAGACCGGAGGTTGACCGCTTATCTTGCTTGGGTTCAGGAAGTGTTGAATCAGTTCGACTACTATGCCATCCACTACATACCCCAGGAACACAATCAGAAAGTCGATTCATTAGCAAAGTTGGCCAGCACCAGTGAAGCACAGCAGATGGGACTCATCCCCGTTGAGATAATTACCTTTACGAGTATCGATCAAATAGAGACAGACTGGGTGTATGAGGCAACACCTGAGAAGGAGTCATTGATGACCCCATTTAGAAATTACCATGAGCATGGAGCTTTACTTGAGCCCAGAAGTGAGAAAAGACAAGTTCTCCGAAAAGCTTTGTGATTCATTATCTAGAATGGAGTCATGTACAAGAGGGGATACTTTGTTCCTTTAATCCGATGTATCGCCCACGATGAGATTAAACGAGTGTTACATGATGTGCACAAGGGAGAATGTGGCGATCACACTGGGGGGCATGCTCTTGCTAAGAAGATACTCTGATACTGATTGTGACGCCCCACCTCTATACTCACACTAGCCAAGGACACTACGGGGTAATGCCGTCGACTAGCATGAAGAATAAGGCTATTGAGGAGCGACCATATGTGTAATTGATTTGTGCGAGTACCAATATGTCAAATAGAAGGTCATGCATTTCATTTCAAGAGGAAATCTGACATATCAAATACAAACTCAAAGCTACTACACAGTGGCTATGTGGTCTTTGAAAACAAATATAAAATAAGCATAACACAAAATCAGTCACAGATATTCATATCACTAAGGCGGAAATAGATATGAATATATCACATAGAAGTGAACATCAAAGTAGTGGTCATACAAGATCCACTACATCACAAAAAATAGGTACAAGTGCTATACAAAAGAATATGTATACATCAAGGAGTCTCTATCTTGAATGTATAAAAACAAAAACTAATGAGCTAAAGTAGTTAGCCAAAAGTCAGAAGCTAGTCCCTGCTAAGAAGTCAAGTGGAAGCATCTGAAACACCTCGGTCCGACCCGAGTATTATTTAAGAAGAAAAATAATAAACGGATCAGTCTAGCTATAATATCATACAAGATGAGATAGGATAAGAGATATGACAAAAATATATGATAACAGTAATGTCATACTGTGACAAGTATATATCTGATAACAATGAAAATCATACAATATCTCAAATCTCCTCAAATATCCAAAAGGAATATCATGTTCTTTACCTATTCACCAAACCTCAAATATTGACAAAACATATCAACGCAAATCGCAAAAATTGGTGAAACACAAATTCCAGAAATCATCAATTAGAAATCCAGAAATCACAAAGGGGGGGGGGGCTATCACAAACGGGAGCATGAAAACTCACCAACATGTGTATCACAAACAGAACGCTATTCCATGGTCGCTAACCCATCAAATTTGAGCCGAAGCTCCACAAATGGCCCGAAGACCATGGGTCGCTAACCCACCGATTTGAGCCGAAACTCCACAAATGAGGTTTAGTCCCCCACGCAGACAAAGAAACATCGCACATCGCTAGTCTAAATCACAAAATGATCATCATTGATCAATAAGTGTAAATTACACTAAGCTAGTAAATAAATGAGATTAGCTTCATGTCCCATAACCACTGGCTTAACTTAAAAAATTTACGAACAAAGTGTAGATTTCCACTCGAAAATTGTCACGAGATTTCAATCGAACAAGTCCAAGAATTAACCAACGAAGTAAACGCAAGCGTTTCATACCACTTGTTTTGCTAAGTCGTTTAATTAGATTTATCATACGAATGAGGTAAAGGTTTGTATATACTAATAGGTTGGAAAATGGTTTTAAAAACGAGCTTTGTATTAAAAATAGTGTTGAAATCATTTTTGTGAAGGTGTTTTTAGTATTTACTACTAGTATAAAAACCTTTGTACTTTAAAGTGACAAATCACAAAAATGATTGTAAAAACAATCTATCACCAAAAATCCACATTCAACGACGTGAATTAAAACCATGAAAATCGATGTCAAATCCATCAAATGGATATTCCCAAAATTCCAGAAAAGAAGTCATCAAAGTCGATAATAAATAACAACAACTAATCGGATCAACAAAAATCGATAAGAAAATGGAAATTCGCACAAAAATAGGCAAAATGGGCAAAAACCAACAGGACCAGACGTCTGGTTGGATTGGCTAGACGTCTGACCTGGGGTTCGGGAAATTTAGGCCCCGTTTGGTTTCGTTTTGAGTTTTGTGTTTTGCGTTTTCAACATACACTACAAAATACAAGAAAATGTGGGAAATGTTTTACAATTCTTAGCCATCGCGATGATGGACGGAAAATGGAGGAGATGAATTGTTTTCCATCCTTTTGTTATGTCTCAAAACATGAAAAATCAAATAAACTTGTTTTCTATTTTCTATGTTAGTTTCATTTTTCAAAATTGTCTGTTTTTCAACAATAAATAATAAATACAAATTTTTGTTTAGACAAAAACATAAAACTAAAAATAGCAAACCAAACGGGGCCTTATTTTTCTTTTCCCCGTTTTCTTTTTAATTTCAGAAGCCTCCCAGACGTTTGGTTGGTTTGGACCAAACGTTTGGTCCAAGGCTCTGCCATTTTTTTCCTTCTACCATACTTTTTTTTTCTTCTGGTGCCCTAACCAGACGTCTGAGTTCTTCAACCAGACGTTTGGTTGCCTGTACTGGGCAACAGTTTGCCTAGGCCATTGATGGCCGAATATGTTCGTAAGCGATCGGACGAGCGACGGAGGCTAGGGAATTATGCCAAGCGACAACCCAGCCTCATAGGCTCTTCGATACAACCCAAATACCATGTCCAAACATCCAAGATAGGATCTTTAAAGATTTTGACTTCAAAATTGGAAAATTCACCAAATCAATTCAAATCAAAAGCAATTGGACATGAAATAGATGTTAGGAATTCATACCTAACAACAATGAAAGCTATAGACATAGATGTGAGTTCAAGAACTCACCTTTAAACTTAAAAAGAACGAATGAGAAGCTCTAGAACAAGGAAAGATCAATTCATCTTCACTACACCTCAAAGATCTTCAATCAAAGCTTCTCCTTGATTTTGGAACTAGAACTTGAATTCCTTAGAGAAACTAGGGGTTAGGAATTTTAATTTCCTTTCTTTTCCCCTATTTTCCTTTTGCTTGAGAGTGTTAGGAAATTATGAAAGGAATGAATGAAGATGAGTGGAGTTAGGGTATTTGGTAGAGGAGTTTGGGTTATCTTGTTGGGTTGGTGGGCTAGAACCAAACCCAAAGCCCAAATGAAAATACCAAAATCCTAATCAACTCCAAACATATCGATGTTTATACTTAAACAAGTTGTAAACGTCATTTTAAACTAAATGGAAGTGGTCTCGAGTCCCAATTCGACTGTTTACAAAAAATCACATTTTGGAATTTAATCCAACTAACGATGCTATATTTAAATAAAATATTTAAATATATAATCATAAAATTACGGGTTGTTATAGACTCCCCTCCTTAAGGAAATTGCGTCCTCGTAATACTTAAGAAGAGAATAAAAAGTAACAACCACTTTAAGGCATAACAACACAAAAGAAAAATTTGAAGTGAGAAGTTCACCTTAAGGAGCATGAGAGAGTAAGTCCGGATGAGTTCGCTCGATGAATTCTCTGGATTCTTGAGAGCAATCCTTAGGATTTGAGGACCATTGAACTTTCACAAGAGGAACATCTTTATTACGAAGGCGTTTAACCTCCGTAGCAATGATGCGAATAGGATGTTGCTCATAAGTCAAATTAGGTGAAACCTCAATTTCTTCAATAACATCGGGCTACTGAATATAATCGAAATCTCTAAGGCATTTCCGTAGTTGAGAAACGTGAAAAACATCATGAATGGCAGAAAATTGAGCCGGTAATAAAAGGCGATAAGCCACGGAACCAATGCTTTCGGTGATGGGAAATGGACCAATATATCGAGGTGCTAATTTTCCCGATCGACTGAAACGCACAACACCCTTCATAGATGAAACACGAATGAATACCAAATCTCCCACAGAAAATTCCAAATTCCTTCTTTGGTTATCGGCATAGGATTTTTGTCTACTTTGAGCTTCTTTCATCCTTTGACGAATAAGGTCAATCTTTTCTGTGGCATCACGAATAAAATCTGGACCTAAACCCAGCTTCTCACCGGCTTCAAGCCAACATGAAAGAGATCGGCATGGCCTTCCGTAGAGTGCCTCAAAAGGTGTCATACCAATACTAGATTGGAAGCTATTATTATAAGAAAAATCAACAAGAGAAATATGATCTTCCCAACTTCCACCAAAATCAAGAACACATGCACGAAGAAAATCTTCAGGAGTTTGATTCACACGCTCTGTTTGCCCATCGGACTGGGTATGATAAGCGGTGCTAAAATTAAGCTTTGTTCCCAGAGCTTTTTGAAGACCTTTCCAAAATCCACTAGTAAATAATGGATCAAGATCACTAACAATAGAAGTAGGAACTCCATGCAATTTAACAATTTCTTTAACATAGAGTTTGTCCAAAAGAGGTACGGTTCGGTTGGACCGAACGGGAAGAAAATGGGCGGATTTGGTAAGTCTATCTACAATCACCCATAAACTGTCATGACCCGAACGAGAATGGGGAAGACCGTCAATAAAGTCCATGGAAATTTGATCCCACTTCCAATATGGAATGTCCAAAGGTTGCAATAACCCACCGGGCCTTTGATGCTCGGCCTTTACGAGTTGGCAAGTCATGCAACGCTTAATAAAGTTAGCAATATCAGATTTCATTCCATCCCAATAATAAAGTCGTTTCATGTTCGCATACATTTTACTACTACCGGGATGAATGGTAAATTTAGAACGATGAGAATCTTCTAAAATGTCTTTACAAAGATCACTAATATTTGGCACAATAAGTTTACCAAATTTTTGAATGCCTCCACGAGCATCGATTTCAAAGTCTTTCAAACCATCAATATTTCTATCCCTACAACTTTGGCTAAGATGAGCCAATTCGGGATCATGCTTTTGAGCTTCAAGAATGCGGTCTAAAAGAGATGGATGAGCCTCAAGGCTACATAGAACAAGAGACGAACATGAATAGGATTCACGATCTCGAATCTCACAAGTGGACAAAGTCTCGAGGTCATTCCATTCGGATATCATCATGGAAACAACCGCTTGTTTCTTACGACTATGGGCATCAGCAACACGATTTCCCTTTCCGGGAGTATAGAGAATATCAAGATCATAAGATGCAAGGAATTCGAGCCAACGTTGTTGACGCAAATTAAGTTCCTTTTGAGAAAATAAATACTTCAAAGATTTATGATCGGTGTAGAGAACAAATTTCTCTCCCAAAAGATAATGATGCCAAATTCTAAGGGCAAAAACAATGGCCGCGGCTCTAAATCATGAGTGGCATATCTAGTCTCGGCAGGCTTTAATTGCCTAGAAGCATAAGCGATAACACGTTCCCTTTGCATGAGAACGGCTCCCAAACCAACACGACTAGCATCGGTATAAACAATCAAGTCTTGGTTTCCCTCGGGAATCACAAGAATAGGAGCATCGGAAAGGAGTTCTTTTAATTTCTGAAAAGCAGCTTCACATTTTCTGACCAAATGTACTTAACTCCCTTCTTTGTCAAACTAGTAAGAGGCACAGAAATTTTAGAAAAGCCTTTTATGAACCGACGGTAATAGCCTGCCAATCCAAGAAAGTTACGAATTTCCGTCACACTCTCCGGTCTCTTCCAATTTTGTTATTTGACTTACATACTGACGCATCGAAGGTCGGAATTGGAGGGGTGTTGAGTCAGAGGGGGCGTCTGATTGCATATTTCAGTGAAAAGTTATCAGGAGCGAAGATGAGAAATAGTACGTATGATGTGGAATTTTATGTTGTTGTACAAGCCATTAAACATTGGAGACATTACTTATTTCACAAGGAGTTTGTGCTATACACTGATCATGAGGCTTTGAAGCATCTGCAAGGACAGGAGAAAATTTCAGCAAGGCATGCTTCGTGGATTGCATACTTACAACAATTTACATTTGTGGTGAAGCATAAATCGGGAATTACGAACAGAGTGGCAGATGCATTGAGCAGAAGGAATCATGTGTTAACTACAATGAAGGTTGAAGTGACAGGGTTTGATGTGTTGCCAGAAATGTTTGTGGATGATCCTTACTTTGCGAAGTGGGTAGATGAAGTCAAGGAGGGGAAGACAGATGAGTTTGTTATGGTGGATGGTTTTCTTTTTAAGGGAAATCGATTATGTATACCGGAGTGCAGCTTACGTATGAAGATTGTAAAGGAGTTGCATGAGGAAGGACATGTGGGCAGAGATCGAACTTTACAGTTGATTTCTCAGTCTTACTATTGGCCCTCGATGAAGCGGGAAGTTGGAAAGTTTGTGGAGAGATGTCATATTTGCCAAGTTTCCAAGGGAACATCGACAAATGTGGGATTGTAAATGCCATTGCCCGTGCCGATTAGACCATGGGTTGATATTAGTATGGATTTTGTTTTGGGATTACCAAGAACTCAGAGGGGGAATGATTCGATATATGTTGTAGTGGACAGGTTTTCAAAGATGGCACATTTCATCGCTTGTAAGAAGACAGCTGATGCCGTCCGTGTTGCCGAGTTATTCTTTAAAGAAGTGCATCGCTTACATGGTTTACCAGAATCCATTGTTTCAGATCGAGATACTAGATTTCTAAGCCATTTTTTGCTAAGTTTGTGGAAGATGGTGGGAACGAAGTTGAACTTTAGTAGCGCTTATCATCCGCAGACGGATGGACAGACCGAGGTCGTGAACAGATCGTTGGGGAATTTGTTGAGATGTCTTATGAAAGACAACCTAAAGAGTTGGGATATGAAGCTATGTCAAGCAGAGTTTGCTCATAATCATGTGGTGAATCAGAGTACTGGATTCAGCCGATTTCAGATTGTATATTCTAGTTTGCCAAAAGGGCCGTTAGATTTAACGGTAATACCACAACCCAAAAGGACAGTTAAAGGGGCTGCTGATTTTGTTGAAGGATTGAAAGAGTGTCATAGAATCGTTCAAGAACGATTGGGAAAGGCGAATGAGAAGTACAAACAATCTGTAGATCTGAAGCGAAGGAGTGTTGAATTTAATGAAGGTGATTTGGTTTATGCAGTGTTAACAAAGGATCGTTTTCCGGTGGGAACGTACAATAAATTGAAAGCGCGGAAGATTGGTCCAGTAAAAATTTTGAAGAAAATCAATGAGAACGCGTATCAATTGGAATTGCCGGATAATGTTCATACTTCTGATGTGTTTAACGTCAAATACTTAGTTCTGTATCATGGGGATGAGTGTGTTGCGGAGGAGGAAGGTGCAAATTCGAGGACGAATTTCTCTCAACCAGGGGAGGATGATGCAGGCCAAGTACTAGGTCGTGATCGACCTAACAAACTCGTAAGTCGTTCGGAAATGATAGGTCGTATACGACCTAAGAACTTTGAAGTTAACGAGAGAGGGATACAAAATGAAGTTCTAGGTCGTGACTGATCTAACGAAGCCCAAGGTCGTGACCGACCTAATAATGCCCTTAAGTCGCTCCAGCGACTTAGTGAAGCTCGCCAACGACCCAACAGGATGGCGCGCGCTAATAAGATAAGTTGCTGCCGAGCTACGACCTAAGCTAGGTCGCATGAATAAGTTCTAAATCCGGTTCTTAAGCTGCTACCGACCTATGTGTTGGGTCGTTATGTTATTGAGTCGTTATGTTCTTTTATGTCGCTGCTGTTTTAGGTCGTGGAGCATATGTGTTGAGTCGCTGGTTGTAAGGTCGTTGTACATAGGTCATATGTCGATGATACTATGTTGTAATGTGATTGTAATTTTTCTTTAAGTCGTAGGTCGGCACGTGTGCTAAGTCGGCTGAAGCAGGGTGTGTGTTGTATATATTTGTTAGGTCGTTACCGACCTATATTAAGTCGTAGGTCGTAAGCATTCTGTGTTAGATCGTGGACAACCTAAGTGTTGTCAGTTTCAAGTCGTGTGAATTGTGAGCCTATAAATAGGCCGAAGGTATCATTTGTAATAGTTAGTTGATTTGAATAAAAACTTTTGTTTTGTTAGCTTTGTGCTTTCAACAAATTGGTAGTTGAGTGTAATCTCCTATCTCCTCTTTCGGCATTCGAGTGTGGTCGAATCAACGATCGTAGAAGCCAATTCACGGTATCAAGTGCGCTTGATCAACGTCTGAAGAATTGCAGATCTTCTTTCACGGTATCGTGCGCGATCAACGTGACGAAGATAGCTAGAATTCGGTGTTGGGTGTGTTTCGACCGGCTCCATCCCATACTACCGAACCAGCTCTCTCCCAAGCTACCACCGATCCAAATGCCCTAACTACCGAACCACTTACTACCGAACCAGCCCACACTCCACCTACTACCGGTCCAAACAACACTCCACCTACTACCGGTCCAAACAACATACCACCTACTATCGAACCATCTCCCAAGACCAATGATGCCGGACCAACCTCTACCGAACCAACCTACTCCACCCATCGCCGAACCAAAGCACCACCGGATCACTCACCACCGGACCAAGTTCCACCGGACCAAGGCGTACCGAACCGACACTGCCAGGCCAGATCGCATCAGCCCAGGCCCACCAGCAGCTATATACATCCAAGACCCCTACCCCCAGCCTCACTCTATAAATAGAGAGGCAGGGGTACAACAATGAGGGACAAGTTTGAGAGCTAAAGCGTGGATAGAGTTTTCGAACAACTTTCATATACTTGTATCAAAGCTTTGTACTTGTAATCTGAACAAGAAAAGAGAAATAATATATAAAGTGGACGTAGGCATATTCTGGCTGAACCACTATAAATCTACGTGTCATTTACAGTTTAGTCCCTGCTTTTTACATATTTGCATAAATCTCCCCAAATCACTAAAAACAACATAAAATCAACTAAATCATACGACTTGGAGGTGTTTGCCCATTTTTTGTGCAAACATTTTTGGTGCTTTCATTGAGAGCAGAAGCTCGAAGCTTCAGCTTCTTCCACTTAACATTCTTCCTAACAACATCGTTCATTGCTTGGAAAACATGCCTCCCAAGCAGAAGAAAGATGTTAACAAAGGGAAAAACATCGCAACCAGCAGTCTTCCGGATCCAGTGGTCACAGACCAAGAAAATCGTCCCATTCCAGCAGCATACCAGATGAAGGTCAGGCAAATCCGACAACCCCTGCCTCAGAACAGCCGACAGCAATTACTAGGGCAGATCTAGACAGGGTTGTGGCGGAAGTGACTAACCGCTTCACATCCCAGCAGGAAGCCTTGGTGGACCATCTCATGTCACGCTTAAGGGATGCTGAAGAGTCCAACCGCAACACTGAATCATGGGGAGAGTCCCAGTCCGGAGGATCTCGGAGACAGCAAAGATCTTCCTTCTTCGAAGGAGCTAACAACAGAAGCGGCCATGGTAGGAGCCGAGACCGAGCATAACCCGAAGTTAGGCCTGAGGAGACGCTTGGAACCGAACCCAACGGGGGAGGTACCGGGCGGAGGTCAACTGTAGCTGAGCCTGTCGTATTGCCTAACCACGGAAACGTCAATGAACGGGGCCAAGCTAGAGTCCAGCCCGAAGTTGGACCCGAGGAAGTGCTTAGATCAGAACCCAACAGGGGAAGATCAAGGCAAGGGCCAACTGTAGCTGATCCTAGCATGCTCCCAGAAGACCAAAGACAGCCACTGAAAAATATCAGGAATGATAGACGATACCATCCCTACAGGTCATCCGGACGGGATCAGTCCCACAGAGCAGAACCGAACTCATTCCTACCTGCTCCAAATTCTGATGAAAGGATGACACTCTTGTTCAGAGAGTGCGTCTAACGAGATCAAAGAGATTGAGGGATAGGCGCTAGGGTAACCAGTCCCTTCGCCTGCAATATCGAAATTGCCATCACCCCCCGAGAATGGAAAATGCCAACAATGGAACCTTACAAAGGAACCTCTGACCCCGTTGTACACTTACAGAGATACACACAGCATATGCTCATGAGTGGAGCAACAGAGGGAGTACTGTGCAAATGCTTTCCACTTTTCTTAGCAGATCTAGCTACCTCCAGGTTCTGTCATTTACCCCAGGGATCCATCAGCTCGTGGGAAATGTTGAAAGAAAAGTTTATCAGTCAGTTCCGCATTCATGTGGAACAACCCAAAGACGCTTATTCCTTATCTAGTATCAAACAGAAACCTGGAGAGAAGCTACAACAATACCTAACCCGATTCAATGCCGCAGCGGCCGCAGTCCAAGATGCCGATGAGAAGCTTATCCTAAAGGCCCTCTGTAGTGGTGTGCATCTGGATACTAAATTTGCTAGAAGATTGACAAAAGAAAAACCAGCTACTTTACCCGATTTCTTCCATGAAGCCGGGAAATATATGAGGCTCGAAGATGCTGCCACTGAGGGGCAGTCAGGGCAACAAAATAAGGCAGCTCACGGCAACACGCCCACTGCAGCGAAGGACGCTCGAAGAAATGATTCTAGAGATAATGCTGGGGGCAAGAAGGGAGAAAAGCGCCTATATCGGCCAGGACCGAGATTCGACACTTACACTCCTTTGAATGAAACCATTGAAAACATCTTCCTTGCCACCCAAGACAAAGTTAGATACAAACGCCCACCATACAAGAAGGAATCAGATAACGCACAGAAGTTTGGAAAGTTCTGCCGCTTCCAGGAATCTCATGGGAATGATACCAATGAATGCCATCATCTCCGGGACTTGATTGAAGAACACATCAGAAGAAAAAGACTGGAATGCTATGTAAGAGGTCAGAACAGGACTCCAGCTCCTGCCAATGAGAACCCAAGGCTACCCTCACCAGAGATAAGCAGAGGAAATCGCAACACTAGCGGCTCTAGTCAAGAGAAGATAGTGGTCCATACCATCTCGGGAGGACCGCACATCGCCGACAGAAGCTGGGCAGAGATGGAAAGATATGGAAAGTCGCTTAGAAACCGTGAAGACTGTGTTAATTCTGTTATAGAAGAGCGCCACCCGAAGCGGAAAGAGAGTGATGACATCACATTCGGTAGGCGTGACCTAGAAGGAAGGCAATACCCTCACATGGATCCCATGGTTATCTCTGCCCGGCTCGGTCCAGCCGAAGTTTTCCGAATTCTAGTAGACACTGGAAGCTCAGTAAATATCCTATTCAAGCATGCGTTCGACAAAATGAAACTATCAATAAAGGATGTTTCTCCCTGCAATAAACCACTGCACGGTTTCACTGGAGATGCGAAGATGCCCCTCGGGCAACTGGACCTCTTTGTTGAAATTGGAAGTCATCCCCGCTCCGTTGTGCGGAAACAGACATTTGTGCTGATAGAAAACCACTCGGCCTACAACGCTTTCTTAGGAAGGCCAGTCTTGTATGACTTCCAAATTGTCCTGGCACCATGGTGCCTAAAGATGAAATTTCCAACGGACAATGGAGTAAGGGAAGTAGAGGGAGACCAGGACGTTGCTCGAGACTACTATGTAACTGAACTTCGCAACAACCACAGGAAGGATAAAGGGAAGAGTGTAGAGGTTGCCCTCTGCACAAAAAGTTTGGAAGCATAGCAACTAAAGAAAGCCCCTCCTCTTCGATATACCAGCGATCCTTTCAATGAATTAGACCCCAGGGACAAAGAGGAGGAGGCCACCGCCGAGCCTGCAGAGGCTATGGAATTTGTATCTGTAGACAAACATGACTCGAGTAGACTATTGAAAATCGGGTCCCAACTAGAAGCAGAGTTGAAGGAACAACTCATTGAATTTCTCCGCCACAACTTGGATGTATTTGCATGGTCACATGCTGACATGACGGGAATCTCCACTGACATAGCATGTCACATACTAAACATTGATCCTACCAAGACGCCCGTAAAACAAAGATAGAGAAGCATGGGGGCAGAACGATCAGCAGCCCTCGATGAAGAAGTAAGGAACCTACTTGCCAATGACTTCATACGAGAAGCCATCTACCTAGAGTGGATCGCCAACCCGGTGCTGGTAAAGAAGGCTAATGGGAAGTGGCGAACATGCATTGATTTCTCCAACTTAAATGACGCCTGCTCGAAGGATTGCTTCCCACTTCCCCGAATCGATCAGCTTGTAGACAGCACAGCCGGGCACGAACTCTTATCTTTCATGGACGCATACTCAGGATATAACCAAATTCCTATGCATGCTCCCGATCAAGACCACACTAGTTTCATCACTGACCGGGGATTTTACTGCTACAGGGTAATGCCTTTCGGACTTAAAAACGCAGGAGCCACCTATCAGCGCCTCGTCAACAAGATGTTTGCAGGGCTAATAGGACAAACTATGGAAGTTTATGTGGATGGCATGCTGGTAAAGTCAAGGGAAGCCGACAGTCACGTAAGCCACCTAGGCGAAATGTTTCAAGTACTTCGCCAGTATGGAATGAAGTTGAATCCTCTAAAGTGCTCCTTCGGAGTATCATCAGGAAAGTTCCTAGGATTCATCGTCCATGCCAGAGGAATTGAAGCAAACCCTGAACAAGTCCAAGCTCTGAGAGATATCAAGATACCTACCACTCGAAAGGAAATGCAAAGTCTGAACGGGAAAGTGGCCGCCCTAAGCCAATTTATCTCCAAAGCAACGAACAAGTGCGTCCCCTTCTTCGAAGCTGTAAAGAAAGACAAAGGAAAGTTTGAATGGACTGACGAATGCTTAGCAGCTTTCCTTAACCTAATTGAACACCTCCAGAAACCGCCGATACTCTCAACTCCAAACGAAGGCGAAGAGTTATACCTATACCTTGCTGTATCATCTCATGCTCTAAGCGCTGCTTTGGTAAGAGAAGACAACCGCACGCAGCGGCCAGTCTACTTTGTAAGTAAGAGGTTTACGGGGGCAGAAGTCAGATATCCTAAACTTGAGAAGCTAGCGTACTGTTTGCTAATCACATCACGGAAACTACGTCACTACTTCCAGTCCCATTCCATCAAAGTTCTGACCGATCAACCACTAAGGCAGGTAATCCATCGTCCCGACACTTCTGGGCGACTACTTAAATGGTGCATTGAACTAAGTCAATATGATATCACCTACCACCCTCGCACCGCCATCAAGGGACAAGCCATGGCCGATTTCATTGCAGAATTCACTACCAACGAAGGTAAGGAGCAATTAGAGATAGCAGAAGACATCAGGTGGAACCTCTTTGTGGATGGTGCATCAAACGAACAAGGCTCGGGGGCAGGTGTGGTAATAATCACTCCCAGGGGAAATAAGCTGCATTATGCTATAAGGTTGTAATTCGCTGCCACCAACAACGATGCAGAGTATGAAGCAGTGATAGCTGGATTAGAACTTGCCTAAGAAATTGGAGCCAATTCTTTGTGTCTTCATAGCGATTCTCAACTTATTGTTAATCAAATACCAGGAGAATTCCGGGCTCGAGGAGAACGACTCATAGCATATTTAAAGAAGACCAAGTTACTTCTCAGTCGATTGGACCACTACTTAGTCAAACACATCCCTCGGGAAGAGAACCAAGAGGCCGACGAATTGGCAAAGCAAGCTAGCATGAGAGACGGCGCTATTTCCGGAGCAGTAGCCATCTCAAAGCAACTGATCCCAAGTTTTGAGCAAGTGAAACTGATAGCTGCAACGGAAGAAGCAACTTGGATGACTCCCATCCGAGACTACTTACAGAGTGGCACACTACCCAACGGGCGTAATGAAGTCAAGAAAATCTTGAGGAAAGCTTCCTGCTACACAATACAAGAGGACATCCTCTATCGGCGCGGCTTCTCTAACCCCTTATTAAGGTGTGTCGCTGGAAGGGAAGCCAAGGAAATCTTATCCAACATTCATCAAGGAAGCTGCGGAGATCACACCGGAGGGCAGACTTTGGCAAAAAAGATACTCCGATATGGATATTTCTGGCCCACCTTAAGCAAGGACGCCTTAAATTTCGTCAGAAAATGTGACAGATGCCAGAAGTTTCCTAAGATTCCGCGACTACCAACAACTGAGATTACTCAAATGACCAGCCCTTGGCCCTTCGCAGTATGGGGAATTGACTTAATCGGTGAATTGCCAATGGGCCGAGGTGGGGCCAAATATGCTATAGTGGCAGTCGACTATTTCACCAAATGGGTGGAAGCAGAACCCCTGAATAAAGTATCTTCAGCGAAAGTTATTAACTTCTTGATCAAAAATGTTCTATGCAGGTACGGAGTCCCATTCAAAATTATATCAGACAATGGACTTCAGTTTGACAGCGAGGAGTTCGCCAACTGGTGCCAAGAGCACGGAATTCACAAAAGCTTCTCATCCGTAGCTTATCCCCAGGCAAACGGACAAGTTGAAGCCGTCAACAAGATTCTGAAAACTCTAATAAAAAAGAAACTCGAAAAGTCAAAGGGCGCTTGGGTGGATGAGCTCCCTACGGCGCTGTGGGCCTATCGCACTTCTTTCAAAACATCAACGGGGCATACTCCTTTCTCTTTGGCATACGGATCGGAGGCTATGCTCCCGGTTGAAACCATCGTGCCTTCCCACCGTAGGATCCACTATAACCCATAAGAGAATGAAGAACTCCTTCACATGTCTTTGGATCTAATTGAAGAGAGAAGAAATGATGCAGCCCTCAAAACAGCAGCCCACAAGCAGAAGGTGGCAGCACAATACAACTCCAAGGTCAAACATCGTATCTTACAAGAAGGAGATCTTTTCCTCAAACGAGTCTTTCCCTCGCCCCGGAGCACTAGATCCAATCTGGGATGGACCATATGTAATTTATAAAGATCTCCACAATGGAGCTTATATTTTGTCAACTGTGGATGGAGAGGTGTTCCAGAGGGCATGGAACATCCAACACCTCCGTCGATACTTTTCTTAACTTGTACTGCCCATATGAAGTAAATTAACAAAGAGAATCAGTGGACGTAGGCATTTTCGTGCCGAACCACTTTAAAAAACCTTGTCTCTTTTTTAACTTATTCCTTTGTATCTTGGCTGCTTGTTAACTTTATCCTTTTCTGTTGAACAAAATCCTGAGCATATAGCATTTCCATTCAAAGCACTCCACAGCGCAGCTTCACTTGAACAAGACCTAACAGGTACTATGCGAATCTATGCCCTCGTCAATGAGACACTTTTGCTCCGGCATCCCTCTGCTGCGGGTTAACTCATTGCTCGCGACGGCCCTAAAAGCCAACTGTAATGAGCCAATTATAAGCCACCGAGAAGGCCGACTATAGCTAAGGTAGCTCATTACGGCGTTCGGCTCGCCGGCAACTGTGAACCGACTATAAGCCCCAACATAAGGTGTGGCCAGCTAGGGGTAGTTCACGGTTGACGATCGGCACCCACGCTAGCCGGCCATAGTAGATCGAATAATACCCACGATTACGGGCCATAATGGCCCGGGTAGTTACTGTGCGCGATCTCGGCTACGATGTGTCTTAAGTGCGGCTGTGGTAAAAAAGAATTAACTCCCCGCGGAGGCGTAAGATGGGTGACAAATGTCTCCAAGACCCACAGCTAGGGAAAGTGACTACAAAGCCCGTTTGCCATGAACTTAAGCACATCGAAGGCCTTCCGTGATTGGAAGTTTTACTATTTCACATATTTCAATTTTATTTAAAAAAGGCTTTTCTCCTATCCTCTGTAACAATCCCTAAAGTACAGGACACAAAATAGGAGACATTCGCTAATGGAAGCGGGTACTCACAATAAGACACTGGACCGCATTCCATACTCGGTCACACAGGACATCCAAAGCTGCCATTTACAAGTAGAATATGAAGGGCGGTATTTTCTTCTTTCATGAATAAACACGTGGCTATAATTTATTCACACATCACACTAACACTGCAAGACATGAAATTATGTTTTAAACAAGAACTTGACATCGAACGCAGTTGAATTACAAGCATACGCATAGCTATATTTCTCATATAACATGTCAAAATAGCAAAAACATTCAAAAAACGATAGAATCAGCTTAAGTTAAAAAATTACACGTCAAGAATAGTGTTGTTTATTATAAGTAGCATAATTACAACCTAAGAGTTACGTTATTGTTTTGAGACTAACATATACAACAATGTCAAGTCCACAGAAAGATATCCAGGTCCAATCAAGGAGCTGGCTGCGTCGGAGTTTTATCCTTGTCATGTTGCCCACCTGTCCGGCCAAAGAAAGAATTCATTAGTGATAAGCAACCAAGTTAACGGAAAGACTAGAAAGGAAGACTTACCGGCACCTGCTTCTTGACCATCCTGGTCATCACCCTCTACTTGCACACATGCCTCCTTAGCAGCAAGCAGCCGCATACCCTCCTTCACCGCCACCTTCTCCTCCTTGGTAAACTAGGCAGTGACCACATCCATGCTGAAGGCCATGCCACCCTCCTTATCCGCCTCGGCCTTGGCCTCCTCTAGAGCCCTGAGATAGATCCTAGCCATAACACGGGGGTAATCATCCATCCAGGACAAGTTACCCTGCCTCCAAGTACGGAAGTACATATCCTGGAGCATCTCATCCATCATCCCCTCGTTCTCCTCAAACTCATTCATTCGGACCTCAGAAGCCCGCAACTTTGCAACGATAGCATCCCTCTCCGATCGATACCGTAAACGGTCAGCCTGAAGGGACCTCCTCATCGCCTCCATCTCCTCCTTCAACTTGGCCTGAGCAAGCTCCGCGGCATCAAGTCTCCCCGATAGTTCCTCTACCCGCTCGAGGTCCGCTTGCCAAGCTCATCCACCGTGGCAATGGCCATGTCCGTCCGCTCCTTACAGACGGCCTCCATCTTCCGCAACTCTGCCCTACTGGCCTCTTCCATAGTCTTCCTCAATTGTCTAGATGCGGCCTCATGCTGAGAGATTTGGATGGCTTGGTCGGCAAGTTGTTTAGCCTGGTCGGAAACCATCAACTGTAGCCGAATGTTGGCGCTCCATATCTCTTCCCCAGCCTTGACCAGTCGGGCATGGTGCCCAATCAATTTCCTGGTCTCCTCAGCAACCCGGTTAATATTTGCCTTAGCCTCATCCCCAGAGTCACAACACGGGTAGTAAGCAAATCAAGGTCCAGGGACTTAGCTTCGTCAAGCACCCGTACCATAGGATTGCGAGGGAGAAGATGCTCACCAGTAACCTCATCGAAGGAGATGTCATGAGATGCCGGGTCCAGGTCCGGATGACCCGCAAAAGGATTGCGAACTAAGCCAGGGTGATCTATCGGGGTGACAGTTGGATTCTCAGACAGATGTGGGGAAGGTTTAAACTCGGTGTTCTCCTCCTCAATATCATGAATAGGCTGGAGTGGGGCCGGAGGGCCAGGAAGAGGTTCAAGCGTAGATCGACTTCTCTTCCTCTTTTGTATATCTTCTTCAATAACTCCAAGAAGAGGACGATAGCCGACTACGTCTCCAGGACGGTTAGTAGGAGGCTTCGGTTTGGCGGAAGCTTTGAGGAGTTTGTATTATTCAAGCCTGTGCCGAAGATCTGAGGTCTTGGCCGTTATGCCTGCTCCTGGAATAAAAACTAAGTGTCACAAGCATACGTTGAACCATAACTCAGGAAATGTATCGAGTTAGGGAGAATAAGAATTCACCTGGAGTCGTAGAAGTCGCCTCAGCCGAAGCACTCCCGGAAGGTAAATCGGAACCAGTCCCAGCCTTGTCAACTTTCTCGGGATTCTCCGCCAACGCCGGTTCTTCCTCTAAACCTTCGAAGGCTTGGCGAAAAGCGTCATCCATCCACTCTTGCATCTCGCCTACTTGCCCAGAAGACAAAGCCTCGGTGCCATCACCACCACCATCACCCCCTCCTTTGCTTCCGCCCTCACCTCCTTCATCTCCGTCTTTCCCCTCATCCACATCTCCCTTCTCCGGAATGTCGGGACATGTACTGGGAGAGGGACCGTCAGACTTCTTAAGTTTCTTTCCCCCGACAGCTGGAGATATCGAAAAGGGTCTCCTTTTGCTACTCTTCGACGCAGCCCCTCCTTTAGCTTGGGCAGCCTTCTCTTCCGCCGTATCCCTCTGCTTGACCACGGACTGATGTGGTAAGATCAGGTTATGCCCCAGAAGTGTAGCGTTCCTGATCAAGTAAGCAGCCGACCTATCTCTTCCTGAAATAGCTTCTATCTCTGCTGCCATCTGAACCAGGCGATCATTCTCCATGACCGCAAAACCACCTGTCGCTAGCAAGAAATAAAAACACATAAGAAGAAGCATTGCAACCAGAGCGGAAATTGTAAATAAGCTTGGGCTTACATCCGGAGGTGAAGCGACGGATAGAGACAGAGTCGTCCCTGATAAAAAACCATTCCTTTTTAAACATGCTGTACTTCGAGTACAAGTCCAGGACTGGCTTGAAGGATACGGCCGATTTCAAGCTGATGTATGGAGATCCCTTCTTATAGCCCCTCAAGTTGTACAAATACCGAATCTCCCTGTTGGAAGGAGGACGCCCGTATCTCCTTTGAAAGATGACAAAAAGGCTCACCAGAATGGCATAGGAGTTAGGTTGAAGCTGAAGAGGAGCCACCTTCAGGTATGTGACGAAGCTGACTATCCAGGCATTGAGAGGCAGGATGGCGCCACACATACAGTGATACCTGCTGTAAGCAAAGTAGCCTTCAGGAGGGTCATACGGCATCACTCCTTCCCCCGGCAATAGCATGCGTGCTCTGTCAATCCCAAAGGAGCGAGAAATGACATTAAGCTGCTCGCCTTTGAGTGAGCTAGGGAAACAATCAGGAGGTGAGTTCAGGAGCTCCTGAGGGCCGTACCCATCCACTAGTGATCTCGGGGCGGGCCCATGACGGACAGATCCAGACTGAGCTGGGGGCACTGTGGAAGGCTCTTCTCTGTCCTGTGATTTCTTCTTTTCTGATCGAGTTTCCACCTTATGAGACATTTATCTGCAAGCACAAAAAAGCATGTTGTTAGAACAAAGGATGGAGACATATAAAAAAACCAAGATTGGAGTTCATCCGGTAATCCAAGTATATAAGTTCATTCGGCACTTATACCCCCACGAAGTTCATTCGATGAGTCGAGTCCCCAAAACCATTCTGTAGTCCAGAACGAAAACACATTCGGCAGAAAAGGATCTCACCTGGTTCGGTAAAAGTAAGATTCTGGTTCGGCTATATCTTCGGATCAACGAATTTGGGCAATTCAGTATTCTTCATTCCATCGATTGCTACTTTCACAGAATCATCAATTTTGTTATTCCGCTGCTGCATCATTTGGTATCGAAGCTAGACTTAGCCAATCATAGCTAAGCCGAGTCTTGGAGCCAAGATTTTTATCGAAGAATTCAAGTCGTGTATCACCTTGTTGTTCGAGACCTAGAATTTGAAGTATAGATCCGAACTAAGTGAAGTGTGAAGTGCATCATTTGGTATCATTTGATCATTTGTTTGTTCAAGGCCGAAAGTCAAAGTTTTGAAGAATCAACCATGCCGCCAAGGAGAGCTAATCGACATCAAAATATTAAAGCTTTGTATAGAAGAGAAGAAGCTGATGAGATGGAGCAAAGAATTAATGAAAACTTTAGTGAGAAGCTTAATGAAGGGATTGGACGATTAGAGAAGATGATGTTGGAGATGAATCAAAATCGGAGAAGGGTTTCACCTGAATCTAACCATGGGGGAAGTAGAGTGTCACCACATTCCAATCGAGAGAGAAGTGTTGATAATGATCATAGAAGTGTGAGTCGAGATTGTTATAGAAATGATGATGATCGAAGACGTGATAGGAATGTGAATGATCGTGAACGGAGGAATGTAGATAGAAGGGATGTTGGTGGAAGACACGATGGTAGTAGAGATGTTGGTGGTCAGGATCGACATCGATATACATCAGAGGAGGAGTTTGATGGTGGTAGTGTCCATGGACAAGGACGAGGACAAGGAAGAAATCAGTCGGAGTATGATCACAAGTTGGAGTCTGGGATGAAGACTGAAATACCAGAATTCAAGGGAGGTATGCAAGCCGAAGAATTTCTTGATTGGATAGCTTATGTTGAGGAAATATTTGACTTCAAGGAGGTTCCGAAGGATCGTAAAGTGAAGTTGGTTGCTACTAGGTTGAGGGGGAGAGCTATGGCATGGTGGCAGCAAACCAAACTTACTAGAGAGCGGATGGGAAAGTCAAAAATTGTTGCTTGGGAAAAGATGAAGAAATTGATGAAGGCTATGTTCTTGCCCTATAATTACCAATCACTAATGTATCAGAGATTGCAGAACTTGAGGCAAGGAACGAAGACGGTTGCTGATTATGCTGATGAGTTCTACCAGTTGATTGCTCGAAATGACATCATGGAAACCGAAGAACAATTGACCGCTAGATTTGTGGGTGGACTTAGAACACAGATCCAGGATATGGTGAACATGTTCGACCCTAGATCTGTGGCAGAAGCACATCAAAAGGCGTTGGCTTGGGAGAAACAAGGAAGACGTGGGGGAGGTGTGTTTCCAAATTTTACAGGGCAGAACAAAGGAGCAGGTAGTAGTTCTAATGTTCCTAAAGCATCGAATAAACCGGTTGTTCAGGAAGTGGCTAAACCAAGGGTCAACACTAATTTCAAATGCTATAATTGTCAAGAAGTGGGCCACAAGAGCAACGAATGTCCGAAACCGAAAAAGAGAACTATGCTTGTTGAGGTGGAGGATGAGGATGTCGAAGAAGATCTCAATTCACAGCGTGATGAGGAGGAAGAAGAAGTGTCGGGAGACGAGGGATGTAATCTGATGCTACGAAGATCTTGTTTAACCCCGAAGCAGGAAGAAGAGTTGAGTTGGTTGAGAAGTAACATTTTCCAGTCAACATGCACTATTTTGGGAAAGGTCTGTAAATTTGTTATTGATGCTGGGAGTTGTGATAATATCATTTCAACGGAAGCTGTGAGAAAGTTGAAACTGAAAACGGAGAAACATCCTAGTCCATATAAACTTGCTTGGTTGAGGAAAGGAGGAGAAGTAAAGGTAGAGAGGCGAGCACATGTTCCATTTTCTATTGGAAAGAAATACAAGGACGAGATTTGGTGTGACGTGGTTGACATGGATGTTTGCCATTTGCTGTTGGGAAGGCCGTGGCAGTACGATCGTGAAGTACAACATAATGGTCGAACGAATAGTTACAGTTTCTTGTTCGAGGGCACGAAGATCACATTATTTCCGAAAAAGTGACAGCAGAATGAGAACAAGCTGGAGGAGATTGAGGAATTGAAAACCTTGTTGTCGTTGAAGGAGTTCATGGAAGAGATAGATGAGAGTCCTGAAGTTTTTATGTTGATTGGGCATGAAAGCAGTGAAGTTACTGAAGTTCCAGAGGAAGTGAAACCAGTTTTGGAGGAATTCGAAGATGTGTTTCCAGAGGAGTTACCGAAGGAGTTACCACCGCTTAGAGACATATAGCATCAGATTGACTTGGTGCCAGGTGCTGCATTGCCTCATAGACCACACTATCGGATGAGTCCAAGGGAACACGAGGAGTTAAGGAGACGGGTGGAGGAATTACTGGAACAAGGGCGAGTTCAGGAGAGTTTGAGTCCTTGTGCAGTGCCAGCTTTGTTGGTACCAAAGAAGGATGGGACGTGGAGAATGTGCACAGATAGTAGGGCACTGAACAAGATAACCATTAGATACAGATTTCCGATGCCGAGGCTTGATGATCTGTTAGATCAAATCAGTGGGTCTGTAATCTTCTCTAAGATTGATTTGAAAAGCGGTTATCATCAGATTCGAATTAGACCAGGGGACGAATGGAAGACAACATTCAAGACGAGGGAAGGATTGTATGAATGGCTGGTAATGCCGTTTGGTCTATCGAATGCACCCAGTACATTCATGAGGGTGATGAACCAAATTTTCAGGCCGTACATTGGGAAATTTGTGGTGGTTTACTTTGATGATATTCTGATCTACAGTGCTAGTACCGAGGAGCATGTTCAGCATTTGAGGAAAGTGTTAATTATTCTTCGTGAAGAACAATTCTATGCTGCTACAAAGAAATGTGTGTTTATGGCGTGGAGTGTCTTATTCCTGGGGTATGTTGTATCGGAAGGAGGAATACAGGTGGACCAGAGTAAAGTCGAAGCAATCAGAGATTGGCCACAGCCCAAGACGATAAAGGAAGTTCGAAGTTTTCACGGGTTGGCTTCATTTTATCGAAGGTTTATTCCACACTTTAGTAGTGTGATGGCGCCTGTGACTGATTGTATGAAGGGTAAACAGTTTTCATGGACGGAGGAAGCAGGGGTTGCTTTTGAACAAATCAAGGAACTGTTGACGGCAGCACCAATTCTAGCATTACCAGATTTTCAGTTGTTATTTGAATTACATACTGATGCATCGAAGGTCGGAATTGGAGGGGTGTTGAGTCAGAGGGGGCGTCCGATTGCATATTTTAGTGAAAAGTTATCAAGAGCGAAGATGAGATATATTACGTATGATGTGGAATTTTATGCTGTTGTACAAGCCATTAAACATTGGAGACATTACTTATTTCACAAGGAGTTTGTGCTATACACTGATCATGAGGCTTTGAAGCATCTGCAAGGACAGGAGAAAATTTCAGCAAGGCATGCTTCATGGATTGCATACTTACAACAATTTACATTTGTGGTGAAGCATAAATCGGGAATTACGAACAGAGTGGCAGATGCATTGAGCAGAAGGAATCATGTGTTGACTACAATGAAGGTTGAAGTGACATGGTTTGATGTGTTGCCAGAAATGTTTGTGGATGATCCTTACTTTGCGAAGTGGGTAGATGAAGTCAAGGAGGGGAAGACGGATGAGTTTGTTATGGTGGATGGTTTTCTTTTTAAGGGAAATCGATTATGTATACCGGAGTGCAGCTTACGTATGAAGATTGTAAAGGAGTTGCACGAGGAAAGACATGTGGGCAGAGATCGAACTTTACAGTTGATTTCTCAGTCTTACTATTGGCCCTCGATGAAGCGGGAAGTTGGAAAGTTTGTGGAGAGATGTCATATTTTCCAAGTTTCCAAGGGAACAGCGACAAATGCGGGATTGTATATGCCGTTGCCCGTGCCGATTAGACCATGGGTTGATATTAGTATGGATTTTGTTTTGGGATTACCAAGAACTCAGAGGGGGAATGATTCGATATATGTTGTAGTGGACAAGTTTTCAAAGATGGCACATTTCATCGCTTGTAAGAAGACAGCTGATGTCGTCCGTGTTGCCGAGTTATTCTTTAAAGAAGTGTATCGCTTACATGGTTTACCAGAATCCATTGTTTCAGATCAGGATACTAGATTTCTAAGCCATTTCTGGCTAAGTTTGTGGAAGATGGTGGGAATGAAGTTGAACTTTAGTAGCGCTTATCATCCGCAGACGGATGGACAGACCGAGGTCGAGAACAGATCGTTGGGGAATTTGTTGAGATGTCTTGTGAAAGACAACCTAAAGAGTTGGGATATGAAGCTATGTCAAGCAGAGTTTGCTCATAATCATGCAGTGAATCGGAGTACTGGATTAAGCCCATTTCAGATTGTATATTCTAGTTTGCCAAAAGGGCCGTTAGATTTAACGGTAATACCACAACCCAAAAGGACAGTTAAAGGGGCTGCTGATTTTGTTGAAGGATTGAAAGAGTGTCATAGAATCGTTCAAGAACGATTGGGAAAGGCAAATGAGAAGTACAAACAATCTGCAGATCTGAAGCGAAGGAGTGTTGAATTTAATGAAGGTGATTTGGTTTATGCAGTTTTAACAAAGGATCATTTTTCGGTGGGAACGTACAATAAATTGAAAGCGCGGAAGATTGGTCCAGTAAAAATTTTGAAGAAAATCAATGAGAACGCGTATCAATTGGAATTGCCGGATAATGTTCATACTGCTGATGTGTTTAACGTCAAATACTTAGTTCCGTATCATGGGTATGAGTGTGTTGCGGAGGAGGAAGGTGCAAATTCGAGGACGAATTTCTCTCAACCAGGGGAGGATGATGCAGGCCAAGTACTAGGTCGTGACCGACCTAACAAACTCGTAAGTCGTTCGGAAATGATAGGTCGTATACAACCTAAGAGCTTTGAAGTTAACGAGAGAGGGATACAAAATGAAGTCCTAGGTCGTGACCGATCTAACGAAGCCCAAGGTCGTGACCGACCTAATAATGCCCTTAAGTCGCTCCAGCGACTTAGTGAAGCTCGCCAATGACCCAACGGGAAGGTGCGCGCTAATAAGATAAGTCGTTGTCGAGCTACGACCTAAGCTAGGTCGCATGAAGAAGTTCTGAATCCGGTTCTTAAGCCGCTACCGACCTATGTGTTGGGTCGTTATGTTATTGAGTCGCTATGTTCTTTTATGTCGCGGCTGTTTTAGGTCATGGAGCATATGTGTTGAGTCGCTGGTTGTAAGGTCGTTGTACATAGGTCGTATGTCGATGATACTATGTTGTAATGTGATTGTAATTTTTCTTTAAGTCATAGGTCGGCACGTGTGCTAAGTCAGCTGAAGCAGGGTGTGTGTTGTATATATCTGTTAGGTCGTTATCGACCTATATTAAGTCGTAGGTCGTAAGCATTCTGTGTTAGGTCGTGGACGACCTAAGTGTTGTCAGTTTCGAGTCGTGTGAATTGTGAGCCTATAAATAGGCCGAAGGTATCATTTGTAATAGTTAGTTGATTTGAATAAAAACTTTTGTTTTGTTAGCTTTGTGCTTTCACCAAATTGGTAGTTGAGTGTAATCTCCTATCTCCTCTTTCGGCATTCGAGTGCGCTCGAATCAACGATCGTAGAAGCCAATTCACGGTATTAAGTGCGCTTGATCAACGTCTGAAGAATTGCAGATCTTCTTTCACGGTATCGTGCGCGATCAACGTGATGAAGATATCTAGAATTCGGTATCTTCGGATCAACGAATTTGGGCCATTCAGTATTCTTCATTCCATCGATTGCTACTTTCACAGAATCATCAATTTTGTTATTCCGCTGCTGCATCACTCCCCAAGGAGAGGAACTAGAACGAATAAACTGTTTTGCTTCCAATTCGGATAATTGTTTACGCATCTTCTCATTTTCCTTATTGGACATATGATAAGGAGGACGGGTGATAGGTAGAGCTCCAGGGATTAGATTAATTCTGAACTCAAATGCTCGCTTAGGTGGTAATCCTAAAACGGGCTCAAATATATCGGGAAATTCACGAACAACGTGAATGAGGGAAATGACATCTTCCTCATCATAATTATCGTCATCATGTGGATTTAGAGAATATAAGGATGCTACCGAATTGGAATTTGAATCTTTAAGAACAATAGAAATCTGCTTAACAGATTGAGGATGTCTAAGATGGATAGTCCTCTCGGGACATAGGATGTGGGCTTTATAACGGTTAAGCCAATCCATTCCCAAAATCATTCCGAAACCTAGGTAATGCATAACATGCAGATCGGCATGGAAAGCATAATCACATAAAATAATCTCGACATCTTTACAAAGCAAACTAAGTGTTGCGGATCCACCAACCGGATTCGCAATTCTCAATGAAGTCATCAAGCCCGTAACATTTAAAGAGAAAGTATCAACAAGTTCTTTTGATATAAAAGAGTGAGATACACCTGTATCAAAGAGAATTCGAATAGGATGATCACGAAACATAATGATGCCATCAAGGACAGAATGAGAAATACCTTAACCAAGAGAAGTGTTACTAGGGGCTTGCACAACATTCAGCTTTCCATCTTTCTTGCTTTGAAGTTTGGGACACGAAGATTTAGGATGACCCAAACTTTTGCAATAGCGACAAGTAACGGGCTTCAGACACTTATTTGCACAGTGGTCCTTAGAACCACAATTGTAGCATTCTCCACGACTAGAAGTAGGAGTCTTTGCCACCGAAGTTGCTTGCTTCCCTTTCTTGTTGGGATTAGGGCCTTTGAACTTACTGTTGACTTGCCTCTTCTTGTTGTTATTGAAGTTCTGTTTGGCATCGACAACTTCAACATCACTTTCTTTATCGGCCTCTTCAAGTCGAAGAGCGATATCTACAAGCTGATCGAAAGAAACTTCTAGTTTCAAAAGTAAAGCCTTTTTGAGATTCTTATTCAACCCATAGATAAACCTATGATTTTTCTTCAATGGGGTATTAATATACTCGACCCCATATTTAGAGAGGGATTCAAAAGATGCGACATACTCTGTCACAGAAAATTCACCTTGAACAAGGTCAATAAAGCGTCGGGCTAAAGTTACTTTTTCAGCTTCCGGCACAAACTTTAACTCGAACCTTTCCCAAAATTGCTCCCAAGTAAGATCCACTTCAACAATTTCGGAAACCAAAAGCTCATACCAATCTAATGCTCTCTCCTGGAGCATGCTAGAAGCCACTTGGACTCGATGTAGATCCATAAGATTCATGCGAGAAAAGATGCGATCGCATGTTCTAAGCCAAGCTTGGACTTCTATAACGCTTTCGAAACCCTTGAATGGCCTTCCACCCAAATTGGTATAATCATTGCACAAGCGTGCAAACCCGGATTTAGGATGAGTAAGCTCTGGAATGGGTCCGGCAGCTTGGGCATTCTTTACAAGATCCAAAAGCTGTTGGGTAGACATGAATACACCATCTTGAGGAGTAGCACTGGATTGACCGGTGCTGGGACGGCCAGGTCAAACCATTTCTCTTCTTTAAGAAAGAAAGAAAGAAGAGGAAAAAGGTTATTCTCAAAATGAATATCAAACAAACTTGATTGATAAAACAGGGCATCATAAAAGAAAATAGGATAAAACGGGTCCTATGACTCGAATTAAATCCTAAGGCATGATTCCTAAGAGAGACTTAGGACAATGATTCTTGCTAGATTATTCTACATTGTTCCGAAGTTTGGCTCTGATACCAAACTTTGACGCCCCACCTCTATACTCACACTAGCCAAGGACACTACAGGGTAATGTCGTCGACTAGCACGAAGAATAAGGCTGTTGAGGAGCGACCATCTGTGTAATTGATTTGTGCGAGTACCAATATGTCAGATAGAAGGTCATGCATTTCATTTCAAGAGGAAATCTGACATATCAAATACAAACTCAAAGCTACTACACAGTGGCTATGTGGTCTTCGGAAACAAATATAAAATAAGCATAACACAAAATTAGTCACAGATATTCATATCACTAAGGTGGAAACAGATATGAATATATCACATAGAAGTGAACATCAAAGAAGTGGTCATACAAGATCCACTACATCACAAAAGAATAGGTACAAGTGCTAGACAAAAGAATATGTATACATCAAGGAGTCTATATCTCGAATGTATAAAAACAAAAAATACCGAGCTAAAGTAGTTAGCCAAAAGTCAGAAGCTAGTCCCTGCTAAGAAGTCAAGTGGAAGCACCTGAAACACCTCGGTCTGACCCAAGTATTATTTAAGAAGAAAAATAATAAACGGATCGGTCTAGCTATAAATATCATACAAGATGAGATAGAATAAGAGATATGACAAAAATATATGATAACAATAATGTCATACTGTGACAAGTATATATCTGATAACAATGAAAATCATACAATATCTCAAATCTCCTCAAATATCCATAAAGAATATCATGTTCTTTACCTATTCACCAAACCTCAAATATTGACAAAACATATCAATGCAAATCGCAAAAATTGGTGAAACACAAATTCCAGAAATCATCAATTAGAAATCCAGAAATCACAAAAGGGGAGGCCTATCAGAAACGGGAGCATGAAAAGTCACCAACACGTGTATCACAAACGGAACGCTATTCCATGGTCGCTAACCCATCAAATTTGAGTCGAAGCTCCACAAACAGCCCGAAGACCATGGGTCGCTACCCCACCGATTTGAGCCGAAAATCCACAAACGGGGTCTAGTCCCCCACGCAGACAAAGAGACATCGCACATCGCTAGTCTAAATCACAAAATGATCATCATTGATCGATAAGTGTAAATTACACTAAGCTAGTAAATAAATGAGTTTAGCTTCATGTCCTATAACCACTGGCTTAACTTAAATATTTACGAACAAATTGTAGATTTCCACTCGAAAATTGTCACGAGATTTCAATCGAACAAGTCCAAGAATTAACCGACGAAGTAAACGCAAGTGTTTCATACCACTTGTTTTGCTAAGTCGTTTAATTAGATTTCTCATACGAATGAGGTAAAGGTTTGTATATACTAATAGGTTGAAAAACGGTTTTAAAAACGAGCTTTGTATTAAAAATAGTGTTGAAATCATTTTTGTGAAGGAGTTTTTAGTATTCACTACTAGTATAAAAACCTTTATACTTTAAAGTGACAAATCACAAAAATGATTGTAAAAACAATCTATCACCAAAAATCCACATTCAACGACGTGAATTAAAACCATGAAAATCGATGTCAAATCCATCAAATGGATATTCCTAAAAATCCAGAAAAGAAGTCATCAAAGTCGATAATAAATGACAACAACTAATTGGATCAACAAAAATCGACAAGAAAATGAAATTCGCACAAAAATAGGCAAAATGGGCAAAAACCAACAGGACCAGACGTCTGGTTGGATTGGTCAGACGTCTGACCTGGGGTTCGAGAAATTTATTTTTTTTCCCCATTTTGTTTTTAATTTCAGAAGCCCCCCAGACGTCTGGTTGGTTTGGACCAGACGTCCGGTCCAAGGCTCTGCCATTTTTTCCTTCTACCATACTTTTTTTTTCTTCTGGTGCCCTAACCAGACGTTTGAGTTCTTCAACTAGACGTCCGGTTGCCTATACTGGGCAACAGTTTGCCTAGGCCATTGATGTCCAAATCGGTTCGAAAGCGATCGGACGAGCGACGGAGGCTAGGGAATTATGCCAAGCGACAACCCAGCCTTATAGGCTCTTTGATACACCCCAAATACCATGTCCAAACATCCAAGATAGGATCTTTAAAGATCCTGACTTAAAAATACCAAAATTAGAAAATTCACCAAATCAATTCAAATCAAAAGCAATTGGACATGAAATACATGTTAGGAATTCATACCTAACAACAATGAAAGCTATAGACATAGATGTGAGTTCAAGAACTCACCTTTAAACTTAAAAACAACAAATGAGAAGCTCTAGAACAAGGAAAGATCAATTCCTCTTCACTACACCTCAAAGATCTTCAATCTAAGCTTCTCCTTGATTTTGGAACTAGAACTTGAATTCCTAAGAGAAACTAGGGCTTAGGAATTTTAATTTCCTTTCTTTTCCCCCATTTTTCTTTTGCTTGAGAGTGTTAGGAAATTATGAAAGGAATGAATGAAGAGGAGTGGAGTTGGGGTATTTGGTAGAGGAGTTTGGGTTATCTTGTTGGGTTGGTGGGCTAGAACCAAACCCAAAGCCCAAATGAAAATACCAAAATCCTAATCAACTCCAAACATATCGATGTTTATACTTAAACAAGTTGTAAACATCATTTTAAACTCAATGGAAGTGGTCTCGAGTCCCAATTCGACTGTTTACAAAAAGTCACATTTTGGAATTTAATCCAACCAACGATGCTATATTTAAATAAAATATTTAAATATATAATCGTAAAATTGCGGGTTGTTACACTGATATTATTGGCTGACTGTGAATCGAGATGCATCGGACTATGCCAGAAAATGTGATAAATTCCAGAAGCATACCAGAATTCCGAGAGCGTCGCCTACTGAAATCGCCCAGATGGTCAGTCCATGGTCGTTCGCCACATGGGGCATCGATATAATTGGGTCTTTACCACTGGCTAAATGTGGTGCGAAGTATGCCATCATTGCAGTTGACTACTTTACCAAATGGGCGGAAGCCGAGCCCTTTGCTACCATCACAACGAAGAAAGTAATCAACTTTGTTGTACGCAACATCATCTGTCGTTTTGGCCTCCCATAGACAATTATCACTGACAACGGAGCCCAATTTGATTGTGTTGAGTTCAAGAATTTCTGTCAATGTTTCCATATCCAAAAGAAATTCTCGGCAGTTGCTCACCCTCAAGTGAATGGACAGGTCGAAGCTGTTAACAAAGATATTAAGTCCATTTTGAAGAAACGACTGGAGAAGGCTGGAGGTAGATGGGTCGATGAACTACCCAAGGCCCTATGGGCATATTGAACTACCCATAAGTCCGCGACCGGCCACACTCCGTTTTCACTTTCCTACGGCTCTGAAGCCGTTATCCCGGTCGAATTGGAAGTACCTTCTCACCGTGTAACTTACTATGATCCAAAGATGAATGCCATCTTACTTGTTGAATCTCTGGATTTATTGGATGAGAAGCGTGAAGAGGCTGATTTGAGGGCAGCTGCACACCGAAGTCGAGTCGCCTGATTATACAATGCTAAGGTCCGACCCAGAACCTTCGAACTTGGCGATCTCGTACTCAAGTGAATTTATTCGGTCCCTTCACATATGAAACCGACATGGGAAGGACCATATGTTATTGAACGAAGACTTGGAGATGGCACATTCAAATTATCAACTGTTGATGGTCTCACTTTGCCGAGAGCTTGGAATAGCGAGAGTCTCCATCGTTACTACACCTAACAGGCTTTATTTATTCATTTAGTCTGCTTTTCATTTGAAATTTGTTTGTGAATTTCGAAATTTGAACTTGTAATAAGGCAACTGACTTTGCCGTACTTTCTTATTTCAGCAATAAAATGCAAACTCATCAAGCCAGATGGGCAATCTGTGAAATGTATCGCACGTGCACCACGGTGTACGAAGAGCTAAGTTGCATCCTACGGTGGGACTTATTCAAATAGGGAGTGACTGTGATCCGACCGGTCACTTGCTAAGTGAAACCCCGAGCTCGGGGGCATGCAACCACATTAAAGCCAAAAGGATTGATACATGACAATCCTCTAACGAACTCCTGCTCCCAGAGTGTGAACCGAAGTACGAACTCCAAAACATGGGCTTAAGGAGGATGGATCCTTCCATCCACGACCTCACCTTCATTTTTTACAAGCTCGAGGAGAATGGATCCGTCCATCTATGACTTTACTTGCCTACTTATGGTGGATGTGATTCGACTGTCCTCAACCCTGATCAACTCCTCGTTGCCAGAGTGCGAACGAAATCCTAATACTCAAACAGATGAATCATGTGACTGACCATCTGTCAACCAACTCCAGATTCCCAGAGTGCGAACTGGAGTATAAACATTAAACGGGTGTGATCGACCACCCATCAACTAACTCTGGTCCCAAGAGCGCGGGCCGGAGTGTAAACACCAAATGGGTGTGACCGACCATCCATCTACTGACTCTAAGTCCCCAGAGCATGGACTGGAGTATAAACACAAAACGGGTGTGACTGACCACCCACTGATTAACTTATGTCCCCAGAGTGCAAATATAATTCTAAGTGTTAAACGGGTGTGACTGACCACCCGTAATAACTTAAGTCCCTGGAGCGTGGATATGACTTCAAACATTAAGCAGGCGTGACCGACAGCTGGCATACAAGTTTAATCCCCAGAGTGTGGATGCGAATACCAACAAATGAGCGAGTGTGATCTGACCACTCAAACTCATTTCACTTTAACTATGTTCCGACTAAGTTAAAGTTAAAATTATTGAAGGCAACAGCCGACCAACTACTTCAGTTCTCCCTAGAACTGGGGGCATAGCTTAATACAAGCCGCTAACCGAGACAGCGCAACGTTGGGACTCGACTTAACGTTTAGTTATGACCCGAAGCCATGACTTCAGGACTTAACAACCGAACTCAAGTCCGATCCAGAGACTAAAGCCTCACAAGTACATTTAATGGAAATTTGAGTGCTAATACACTTAAGCAAATGAAGACAAAGCTATGCTAAAAACAAAACGAGATTTTATTCCTACTATTCTTTGGAAAAAAGACAAGTACGAAAACTTATTCCAAGGACTCCTATAAGCAAGGGCCAAACTCGTATCTATACACGGCCTGCAAAAAGCAAAATGAAATCCTAACCTATCTATCTACCAAAAGAAGGAATAAAAGGACACGTCTACTCCTTCGACTTCTTCTTCTTCCTCGGCGTTGACCCACTAGAACTGCCGCTCGGATGCCTCTTCGAGCCTTTGCCTTCCCGGCCTCCTTTTTCTGGTTAGTCTTTGGCCGAGGGAATTATAGTGGTCTCTTCCTCCGAACTCACAGGGATCGGGATACTTTCTGAATGCGGAGCCGGAGGAATGGTGGCACTTTTAGTGTAGGAAGATGAAGGAGGCACACCAGTATCGACGATTGTGCCACCAGGAGAAATCATACGCATAGTGGCCGGGCCGGACCCACCATACCACCTCCAACACTACTGGCTCGCCGATCTTGCTCTATTTCGACTGTGATTTCTGCCATTAGCTCATCAGCCCTTTGTGCGCTAACGCCCACTGGAATGATGCTAGTCGGGCCCGAGGAGCTAGATGTAAACACATCTTCACCTATATTGAAAGGCAGATCAGTGATTGGGTTGCTTTGGTGGCCGAGGAGTGCTTCCATTATTTGTTCGTCAAAGACGAAACTGCTTTCGTGCACCTCCCCGATTGACGTAGCGGCTTGTGGTCGTTGCCTCTATCATAATAGCCTCTTGTTCATGATGCAATTCTTGGGTTGCAGGAGGTTCCGCCGGTGCAGCATCTATAACTGAATAAAGATAAGAGAAGATATTAGTGGCATCTTCCGACAACGCTCTTGCATTTAGGCGAATGAGAAGAGTGTTCAGAGTACCTTCCTCATATTGGCTCACATGCTGAGCCGATGCTCCTTTAGAAGCATGTTCAAGTACCAGAGATATGTGCGGCCTGTAAGGGTCGTACGTCGAAACAGCCGGAGGATCAACTGCAGAAGTAAGCTCAGGTTGGGTTGCTGCAGGCATTTCGGAGCTAACTTCATGGTGTTCGAATCCGGACCCTTCTACAATGTCCGGGTACCGGGCAGCTAGTTTCTCCTTTTCGAAAGTGATGATGGCGTCATGAAGAACCTTTGGCTCATCTCCAACTAATATCTGGTTTTCAAGCTCGAAGTCGTTGATAGTTGAAGTGTCGCGGTCCGCCTTCTCGTCCTCTACCAGGCGGCGCCATGCATTGTATAGATGGAATGGGTAGTCTTCGAGCCAGCCTAGGTTGCGGTGTTTTAAGACATTGACATTATACGTGACCAGGAGATCCTCAATATCACTTTCCATCCTGGACTCCGTCGCTTTTACCTCGGTTTCAATTCTGGCTTCAGCTTCTTGTGCCTTTAAGACTGCCGCATCCCTTTCGCCCTTAAGATCCACTGTCTACTCACATGCTTCTTGGGCAGCTTTATTAGCGTCGTCTTTTTCTTTGACGGCCTCGGTAAACTTCTCCTTTAGCTCCTCAAGTTTTTTGAGCGCAGCATCCCTTTCCGCCACGACAGTGGTGGTCCTGTGGCCCATCTCTTCAACCAAGGCCAAGTGCTCATGCCGCATCTTTTCCATAGACTTATTCGTCTCATCGGCTCCCTTATTGGCCTTCGTTTCCGAGTTCCTTAAAGTTTCATTTTCGTTGGTAAGCACTTGCACTATGCGGTCCTTCTGGACGAGATCCTTCTCCAATTTCTCAATTGTTTTCGCCCGATCAAAGGCCACCGTTGAAGCTTTCTCTGCCGTCTTCACCCATTCTCAGTACTGACTGTGGACATCATATACATAATCATGTACCGTCGGCTTTGCCTCATTAGGGATTCGCTTTAAGTTTGGGGGGAAAGGAAAGCCATTGAAGCAGATGTTCGGAAAATCCGTCTTTAACTTAGCTATTCTGATGGCCCCTTCTCCTGTGGGCTCCATAACGGTCGATGTGGTGACAATGGGAGTTTCTGCATCAGATCTATGGAGTTGCTCGCTAGGCCTCGATGTTTGGGGAGGCACTATGTGACGTGAAGTTTCAGCACTTTGTTTTCCAGAGCCGGAGGGTTGCGAGGGGCCTCTAAGTGGTGGAGAACTCAACCAGGAACGGCGCCTACTTTGATTTTACCGCTCCCTCTCCATCTCTCTCTCCCTATCCCTTTCGTAATGCTCCCTCTCTTGGCTGGAGCGCTCGTGATCATGTTCTCTTTCAGACTCACGCCTGCGAGATTCAGAATATGAGCCAGAAACATGGCGCACGGAATGAAGATTACCGAGCATAGATCCATGCTTCGACATCGTGTCTGTAAAATGAAATGGAGTTAGATATCTCCAGAGATTGAGAAACATGTGATTAAAGGTTTTGTGGAGCCGTGAAGTGTGTGCGTGCATGTGCAAACCCCCCAACCAACTGGTTGTGGCAGTCGTGCTCGAAGGAGTTGGCTCCCCTATATATAAAGCACTCTGAAGCCCCTCTAGTCTGATATCTTGATGTAAAGACAAGTCATCCGGAATGGGAAAGTGTGCCAGTCCCTCAAAAGAGCTCTCCATTCGCGGAGGAGAAGTCTTCGCACTTACACCAGTTTTAATGGGCGGAGATAGCATGATAGTTTTGCGTCTCGTGGCTTTGTGTGCAATAGACTTGCCTCTTCTTTTCAGCTCTAAAGATCGAAGACTTTGCGAGGGCCCAGCTACGGGCTCGTCTCCAGTGGGCACATTCTCATCACCGCCCTATTCTATAATCATGAAACCAGGAGCTCTTCTCCCTCCATGCCTCGCAGGGGAAATTTTGAGAACTCCCACTTATATGATGCTCTGGTCTTTATCTACCAGCCCCACGGTAATCAAATTTTCATCTGTGAGAACTTCGTCGATTTCTCTATGCGCGACTGTCACCGCTTGAAGGACCCTTACTATTTCTTTAAACTGAGCCCCTTCGGATCATGGAATCGAAGTTGTATAAGCAGCAAAGTGTTAAACTAGGCACTAATTGATATTGTCATATTAATCAACAAAGAGGTTGGAGCACTTACGTCTGACTAGCCACCGTCTAGCGAATCCTGTTGGACACCGAACGAAGAACCATTCGGTCTTAAAGTAGCTTAGCTTGCTCCAAGCTCCCGCAACTACCTGGCAATTTCTAACCACTTTGAGAAAAATTAAAGAAGAGTTATCCTCGTGACTTTTTATGTTGAATAGATATCTGGCCTCTTTTACAGTCGGAGGTCGGAAGAGGTGCTCCACGAAGATAACAAATAGACTGTTGAGCAAAGCATACCCGTCCGGGTGCAACTGGGATGGAGCAATCCTCAAGTAAAGCAACACTTCCTGGATGAACTGATTAAAGGGAGGAAGTGTCTCGGCTACACACATGAATCTATTGCAAGCCGCGTATCCCTCCGAGGGGTTGTGAGCTCTATCTTCTGGCCCCGGCAATAAGGCATCATTTAGCGACAACCTATGCCTTAGGCAAATCCATCCTAACACGTCTTCGGTAATATTGGAGCGAATAGAATCTTGTGGATTTACGATAAAGACTGCTCCCGACAATTCGTCCAGGACAGGGCTGACAACTTCAGCTGCAATGGCTGGCATTTTGATTACTGGAAAAGAAGGACTTTGGACATCCTGCGACTCAGAACTTGCGGGTTTCATAGCTATTGAACTCGGTAAAAATTATCATTAAATGACAATAAACCTGTGTTCTCCCCCCCAGCGTGAAGTGTGTGAACGTGTTGTGCAGTGCCGTGCTACATAATACTTAAAATTCTACAGAATTTGGGAGATGTTTAAATGACAAGACTTCGAGGTTCAACCGGAGTGACCGTCATCGCTGACCGTCACAACCGTACCATCCTGACTTCGGAGAGAGATCCAAGTTAGAGTTCGTAAAATTTGTCAAATTACATTTCCATCGACGAGCTTCGAAGGGTAGTCAGATATGCAGTCAAATGGTTAAGTCCAAGTATGCAAGGCTAAAGCTCGTCGGAGTCAAATATTCGATAATGCAAAGATTTTGTATCCATCATAGTTCGAACTTGGATCGATCACCAAGAGCACAATTCATATCGATCAAGGAAAGCAGCGCTTCGTGTCGATCGCCCAAAGGTCAGTTCATATCGATCCTAAACCCTCTGTTTTGTATCGATCGACAGCAGCATCTTCGTATCGATCGTAAGGTCCAAGATTTCGTATCGATCACTCCGGATTGATACAAATGCCCATCATCAATCGATATGAAACAATTCCTCCCATCGATATGAAATTCCATTATGCCCAGATCGATACAAACTTCTTCTTCATCCACGATCGATATAGATGCGTCCTTCGAGTCCATCATCCTTTTTTCTTCCCCAAGCAGATAGCACGCCATTAATCCTTCTTCGATCTCATTCCGACCAACTCCAGCATCATCATCACCAGAATCGGCCATGACTTTGGACGATTTGGCATTAGAACTCGAGTCTCATCGTTTTAATGTGAATTTATCGATTAATTACCTAATTTAAGCAATTAGTTCGAAGGATTAAAGGTTTGAATGGATCGAAGGCGAAGACAGTTTCTTTTTCCCGAGTTCTTGATCAATATGAAAGCAAGGTGTAGAAATGAAAGCAAGTGAGAATTTGGCTAAGTCCAAAACAAATTTATATGGATGCAAAACTAAGGGAAAAAACGATTCGTCTCCCAGTAGCATGAACCGGTCGGGGCGGTCAAAGTTAGATCGATACGAAAGCGAATGAGCAAACAAACCTGGAGCGGTCACAACTTCCATCAATCCGAAGATGCTAGTTCATAACCATCAATTCAAATCAATCCAGAGCATGGCTATTCGTATCCATCGGTTACCCATCGATACGAAAGATGCAATAACGGCTTATTTGGATTATTCAATTCCATCGATATGAAACAATAATTTTTCATCCATCCACTCAAAGACCAAAAGAGTTCTTACCTATTGGTACGAAGCATTTCAAAGAACCAACTAATTCGTATCGATAGCCATTAATACGAAGGATGTTCTCCAACTTCTCAAATCGATCCAGGAGAGGATCGATACGAAGGGACACCCTAAAACAGCCACCGAACGATGTTACAACTCGAATTTCACATCGATCCAGGAGAGGATCGATACGAAACTCAATCCAAACAAAAAACTTGACAACGACCCATGAACGTGTAAACGTGAACAGGAGTCAGGTTAACATACGTGCATGTATGACGGACTAACATTCAGTTTTCAAAATTGACAGGAATTGAATGCTCACTTGATGACAATCAAAACAGTGAAAAACAAATTTCTAGCACACAACAATCAGTTACAACAAAACACTGCATGATCATTGGCAGTCAATAATTCAGCATTTATATTACTGGAAATCAATCAGAGGTTACATCTCTTAACGAAAAGACAACTACTATTCAGCGAATCAAACAGGACTCTTCAGAATGGAGATTGCGGCTTTTCAAAGCATGCCATGTTCACATAAGACGTAATTTGGAGGGAAAATGTTATCCCGCCTTTTGGCAAGGCCGTGAATCCAAGGACTTGGCTGGAAACCAAAGACAAGTCGACTCAGAGATCAGTTATACACAAGTTCACAAGGAATACTGGCGAATTTTGTCCAAGTCCGTATCGAGCTACAATTGATATGATACGACAAGCAAAGCTATGGAAGGCGACATTCCAATTTTCAGGTCAATCAGAGTTTGTATGCTCAAGATATGGATCGATCGAGATCAAGAAAATCAACCTCATTCGTATCCATGCGATTTCGTATCCATCAACCCACAAGCGTCTATTTCGTATCCATCCCTTGAGTTACTTCTGTTCGTATCCATCAAGCAGAAGCGACCTGGTACGTATCGATCACTCCCTCGATCTATTTATGTAGTGTCTATCAATAAAGTAAAGTATCTATCAATAAAGTAAAGTACTAAAATAGCATCATATAGCATATCATTGTAAAGTATCTATATATAGTAAGATACGCTATATATGTAGTGTCTATCAGTAAAGTAAAGTATTAAAATAGCGTTAAGGCTTTACAGTGATCCGCCTTAACACATTTTTAAGCAGGTAGTCTATGCAGGTCCTGTAACACAACCAGTAACGTCGGTAGCTAGTGAGTCCCCTATAGGTACCATACTAAAACAAAATCGTAGTGGGCGCGTATAAGGATAAAAGTATGACAAGGCACGTGAGACAATGCCCAAGGTAGGATACTACCAGTTCGGGTCGTAGGGCTGGTGGTAACGCATCGTAGCCACGACCGCCCACCGCGCCCAACACCTCCAAAATCAAATCAAGGTGCACCAATCAAGCTAACATCAATATAGTAATACGAAGAGGTGTGTCTGCTAGGGGTAGCTAGCCCACTTGGCCCTGACAAGCCAACCTGTTTTAGTCATTTCAAATTGGCACAAGTGTCGGGTCATCCATCATCGTTCTCTTTCTTCAAATCCAGCAACGCCTCCAATTCAACCACTTCATTCTGGATCATCCGCCACGTACACGGTTGTTAAAGTGGTTCCAATATTGACAAAGAGTATGCCAATAAGAGGCCTTGGTCTCTTTAACAATCAAACGTCATTTTTCACACCGGTTGGTTCTTTTACATTTCGAAACCGATTCATATTTGATATCAAAATATCATAGTCAATTCAAAATATCCTTCATTTCAAAATCATCATATTTACTCAAAATTTGTCATTTTCACTTGAAAATGTCATTTCAAATTCCAACCTAGGTTATAACCTCATCTAACTACGTATGCATTTAAATCAACGATTTACATATAAACATTCCAACTTTGCACGGTTTGAAATTTAGAAAATAGTTTGAATAGTTATAAATAGTTTAAAGTTGTTTAAATAGTTTAGAGATTTAAAATAGTTTAATATAAAATGGTTTGAGTATTGAAAATGGTTTATGTAGTAAAATAGTTTGAAAAATCTAAATAATTTGAATATTAAAAAGATAGATTTTAAACAGTTTACATTAAAATAAGTTATTTTTAAAATAGTATCAAATCAAACTATTTCCTTCTATTTTAACAAATCTGGACCCATGTCCAAATTTCAAGTCAACAAATGCAATTTCCAATCTTTCAATTCAATTGACTCAATTTCGATTTAGTTTCAAATCAATCTTAATTTCAATTCGAATTAACGTCAATTTTCGAAACGTTCATTTTTTAACTTCAAATTCGATTCAACAATTCAATTTAATGACTTAAATTTCAATCCAATTCTTATTTTAAACCATTTCAATTCATATTAATTTCAAGTCCCATTTCAATTTACCGATTTAAACCACTTAATCAAATTAAACCTCATTGTTCAATTTCAAGATCCGAACTTTAAAATAATTCAATTTCCCGAATTAGAGTCAAATATCAATTATAACTTTACATTTCCAATTCAATTCTTTAAAACAATTTCTTTTAACCAATTTCAATTTCAACATTTCAAAGCTTGAATTATAAATAATTCAATTCATATAAATCCGCAATTTATTTCCTTTAAAACAATATCATTAACCAAAATCCAAAATCAACATTTTAAAACCATTTAATTTAACCAATCAGGTGTCCGTATATAATTTTCTACCCTATGGCCAAGTGATCAGTTATTTCAATTTTAATTACATGGTTGGATATATATCATTTCAATCCAAATCAGAGTGTCATGGGTATATATCATTTCAACTTATTTCTTAATTTATTCAAAATAATTCAAATAACAGTTTATATGCTGTCACTTAATATACAGAGTGATAACAGGGATATATAAAAATAAATGAACATCCAATCATCCAAAATGTCAACAAATAGACATCCATCACAAACAAAATCCAAATCATTCAAAAAATCACAACAATTAACTAGTTATCAATATCAGGTACTTAACTAGTAATTAAATTCAATATTAATTTAAATGTCAATTTAATTCAATATAAATTCAAATTAAATTTAAATGAAAATTAAAATTAACAAACAGCAATCAATAAAATTCTTATCCCTTCATAAATTTAATTCAACTAACATAAGAAGATTTAGCATTGCGTGGGTGTGTTAAATCACTCACCTTTGATTTATAGTTGATTAAAAATCCAATAAAAGCCCAAAATTTGAACAGTCTCCAAATTTAACCAAACTAGTTCCATGTTATTCGAAATTTCAATACGATCCCAATGGAAGAAACCGCGCATCAATCCGAGTTCATATGCAAAAGTTATGAAGATTAGAAGATTAAATTTTAAATTTAATTAAAATAAAAACATGGGTAAAAATGTAAATTCTCTCACCTTCTCTAACGCGATCGAACAACAGCATGCATGCGTTCAACCCAATAGTCGCCGACCGTTGACCTCTGATTGTTGTAGCCTCCTTTACCTATACCTCGATCAGACCACTGTGCCGCGCTCCCCTTTCCAAGCCGCCCCCAACTGTGGTCGCGCGTCCACCATCGACGCCAGAAGTGGCCACAGCCGCCGCCTCCTTCAATCATCGATCACGGTGAACTCACGTACCCTTTTGATGATCAGAGACTATGGATGAGCTCCTCTTGACGCCCTCTACACCGCAGCACTTCCCGATCGTCGATTGGGCGACGATCCACAGTTGAAAACATAATATGTACGGCCGAGGAAAGATCACTGATTTCTGGACAAACAGAGCCTCCAACCGAAAAAAGAATTGCAGACGTAGAGTAAGTTCGTCAAGAGCTTCACGATGATATATTATATGATAGGATTGGAGCAGTTTGAATTTTGGAGTTTGATTTGGAATTGTAATTAGGGTTTGAGATGTCTGCCATTGAGAAGGAACAGATAATGGAACATATAAGAACAGAAATTGAACGTACATAAAATGAAATAGAAGTAGCAAGGGTTTATAACAACATATATATAGGCAGAGATGGATAAGAATGATAAAACATATCAAATTGGGTCGAAGTGATAACAAAGACACGAAAAGCCCATTTCGTCCCCGAAACGAAAATAGGTCATCCCATATATCAAAATATAGGTTTTCAATCTTTATAAACTTAATGAAACTAGTTTCAAATGCTAATTCTATCGTATATAGAAGTTAGCTCTTAAAATCAATTTATATTCATTTAAATTCCTTTAATTGATTTCTACGCGTTTCGAGCTCGCACGATCAAACGATAAGCCCGATCGCTATGAAACTTGAAATCCTATAATAATTCACTATTACGGATCCGATGAAACTGGTTTCGTCGAAATTCGAGATAGTGCCCAAAAAGACTAATTTTACATGTTAATTAAATGAATTATTATTTTAAAATCAATTTAATCACTTTTAAATTCAAATTTAAAAATTAACCATTTTATCATTCTTGATTACCCAGAAATATAATGATCTTTTTTTTATATTAAATTTTCCATGTTAAATCCAATATTTAAATATTACATTAATTTCAACATTAAATTACAATAGTAATAAACCCTAGTTTATTATACTTTAATTTCAATCAAATTCTTTCAGTTTGATTTAAATTCTTATTATTAAATCAACAATTCCCTTATGAAATTTATTAACGTAAGTTTCCATCTTATTATTCTCATGCTCTACAGTTAACGTCTTTTACCATATTAACTGCAATATTTAATTATGTAACGACCCAGGATTTTGGATATTTGAAATTGGAATATTTAAATTGATTTTAAAATATTTAAAAGTACCTTTTAATTGAAATTTCAAATATAACTATTTATTGGGTAATTAAATTATTGGATTAAATGATTGAAAATTTGGGGTAAATATGAAATCTTGGTTTTTAGGCTCGTTAAAAATAATTTAAAGGCTTATAAAATTTATATTGATAATACTGAAGATAATAGAAGCTTTAAAATTGAATTCGAAAGTGATTTGTTCAGTTTTAAAAATATATCATTTAAATTGACGTTTAAAAATAACCTTCCGAGGCACAGTCTCGGAATCCAACGAAACCGGTTCCATTGGATCCGTACTAGTGTATTATTATCGGATTTCAATTTTCATAGTGTTTGGAGTTGTCGTGTGATCGTACGGTATATAAACGCTCTCAAATCTATATCGAACATTCAATATAATTATTGGGTCCAAAAAGCTATCTTCTACATACGATCGAATTAGGACTCGGAACCTTTTCCATTGCGTTCAAAATAGGGGTATAACAATATAAACGCCTGGCGGCACGCCTCGATAGGAGATCGAGATTTTGAGTTATGATTTCGAGATGTTTAAAAATTTAAATTTAAATATATATATAATTGTTGACTGGTCAAAACTTATCACATCAGAACTTTTCAATATTTCAAATCACTGTGTACCAGCCTCAGCCGACACGCAACGTTTCCTTTCCTTCCCTCCTCTTTCAAATTCACATCATTTCCTTTCAAAACGAAAAGAAATAAAAAAACATTTAAATATATATATATATATATATATATATGCTTATATACTCTATTCCTGCAAGGATTATCTTTGGCCTTCCCCACTTCCTTTCTCTTCCTAGTTGTAATTAATAATAGACGAACGGATGGAAAAAAACAAAGAAAATGAAAAGCTTTAAAGAAAATTGCATTCTCCAATACTCAACGATAAATCTACAGCTTGTCTTGAAATTCACATTTTTCGAATAGCTTCGGGTTGGGGGTGCTTCGTAGCGCGGCTGCAGATTTTCGAGTCGACGGTGAGGTCGGCTCGAGTTCGATAATTAGGGTTCGTGTTTGACGAACCCTGGGGCGTCGATGTGGATTTTGGGTCGCCGAATCGAGTTGAATATGAGCCAGCTGCCTTTTGGGGAGGGGGTTCATGACCGAGTCAAATGGTAAGCGAAGTGGAGGCGTTCGCAAAATGGCAGTCGCGTGGTCCGTAGCTTCGCGGCGATGAAGAAGCTCGGCTTCGATTCACGTGATGGCAGGTGTGCTGGGTTGTGCTCTAACGAGGCAGTGATGGGTTTGCGCAGTAAGGCATATGCAGTTTATTCACTTCAATTGAAATGTGATAATATATATATGTACATGAATATATTACAGAAAACAAAAAAAGGGGAAAATATATATTTTACAGTAAGGTCAAGTTTTGTTTAAAGAAAAAAAGGGATAGATATATACATATTTTAAAGTGCTGTTAATTTTTAAAAAAATATATATATATAAGGTTTTGAACAGAAAATATATATATATATATACACATATATTGGAGTGATTGATATTCCTTCATTATATAGCAGATGAGACCCTATGCGCCCCGCATAATAGCGGATGACCCTTTATACCGCGATATCCCCCTTGAAGTGGGATTGGTATTTTTATATTGTGCTAACATCTGTGGATGCAGGGAAATAGGTTGGTGGGATCCAACTGGATTCCTCAAAATGTTGAATTATTTCATATTCAGTGATGTGATTTATTTGATAATCTGTGATAGATTATATTGATTATATTAGAAATTGAAATAATGAATGCTATGATTGGTTGAATATATTTTGGTACTTTAAGATGTCAAAATAATAAAGATTGGAATTTATGAAGAAAAATAAAAAGGGAAAATTTTAAGTAAAATAATTATAGTGAATTTGGATAAACTGAAGAAATGTGTTTGGAGAAGAATAAAAAGTTTGATTTTGAAACCCTATTAAATAAATTCCGAATATGGGAAAAATGGAGATTTTGTATAAATGGGAATAAAAGAATTTGAGGACTTAAGTGATATTGTTTAAAGATAAAAGAATTTATTTTAAAAAAAATTAAGTTTAAAATGAGTTGGAAAAAAATAAAAGGGGAACTTTGAATAAAGGGTGAAATTGATAATTTCATATTTAAATAAGGTTTTAAATCGTAATAAAGAAGTGGATCTGGAATGAATGGATTTTGGAATAAACTATGGATAAATCAAGAAATAAATTTTAAAGGGAATTTAATTCAGGAGAATCGATTAGAAAATCGGTTAAGTATTTTGAAAAATAGTGATTAAAAGGAGAATGAGGCTATGAAATTTATAAACGGGGTTTATAAAAAAGGTGAATATTTATCAGTGGATAATTTGGATTTATAGATTCACGGTGGGAATTTATTAGAAAAGGGTAATTCGTTTTAAAAATAAATAGTGGTTTTGTTTTTAAAAGTGTGGAAAAGAAAATTTACGGGATTTGGACGTAAATTAAATTGGGATAAATCGGGAAGGATTTATAAATGATTACACGGGTTATAATGGAATGGAAAGTGTATTTTTCTGAAAAGCCAAGTATATTTTCAAAGAAGATTTTTAAGTATAAACTAGAAGTTTTAAAAAGAATGTTTTTCTAGAGAAATTTACTATTTAGAGTTGTTAAAAATTTTAAAAGTAAATATTTATTAAGTTATTTATAGTAGTTAATTATTTTTAGAGGTTAAATTAGTATTATGATTTGAAGGTAAATTACCTAATAGTAATATTTTATAAAATGACTTTTATTTTAAAAGTAGTTTTGGCTTAAGTTTTACTTGGAAAATTAGTATAGAATTTCTTAACTATTATTTCTGAATAAAGTGATTTAAGTAGTTTATTTTAAATGTTTAAGGGTATATTTTTGGATAAAGTGATTTAATTTGTTTAGAATCTAAATTTAAAAAGGCTTGGTGCTTTTCAGGGAAAATAAAACAATTGGTGAATGATTGTTTGAATTAGTAGTTAAATAACCGACTATCAATATTGGCCAATGCGCTGATCGTTTCGAAGAGACCGAGATCGGATTTAATTATCCAAAAACCACTTCGATTCGGTTTGAACGTTTGCGAATGAAGACCGTAAAGATGATGAAGACGGTGATTCGGTTTGTCCAGACCCAGGGCAACTTATATGGATGAATGCTATCAGACCATCGTCAGGAGGACGATGAGCATTCTAAGTGAAATGTGTTCTAAAAAGGTAACGCATAGCCTCAAGCCTCATCAACTGGGAATGGCTAAAACAGGGGAGGTGCAGCAAGGCTAAGTGGCTAGCAACCAATTAGGGTAAGGTCATCCCTGTCTAGATGTCCCTTTTTGATTTCGGCTTAGTGGCGGTTGTTGATCCCAACCGCGGGGTGATCTTATTCGAACTATCCAGTAAGGGGTAGCTCCGGTCTTGTGTTGCAAGGGGTCGGGAGTGATCCTCGGTACTCTAATCTAGGCCAGGTACTGTGACAGGCGGTACCTCAGTAGCCCTGCCATTATATGGAATCCAATCTCCAATAAGCGCCTGAACGGTTTTGATTGTGCCCAACTATTGCTGAAACGTGAGATGCAAGCATTTCAGCTAGATCCTATTTTACTTTCTATAGACACTATTATAATATCAGACGAATTTGATAAAAATGTTTTGGTTATCGTAAGGTAAAAACCCGGCATGTTTATTTATGGCGTGGTCTTACGAGATACCTTTGATTTCAAAGGATTTTGAAAACATTAATAATCCAAATTGAATGTGTTTTCTCACGCTGGTTTTCCAGACTGACTCGGGTGTTATTTTATTATAATGCTCGGGTCAGACCGAGTATTACAGATATAGGATAGGATGCTGTGGAGCTCAGGAGACGAGCTGGATGCCGAGACGTATCACATGTACTTGACTTATATTCCGCTGTGCAGTGTAAGCTGTATAGTCAGCTTTTGTAAGGACAAGTTATACTAGACTGTCTAGATTTGATGTGATGATTGTGTTGTACTCTGATGATTGTAAGTATTATACAGTTACAGTTTCTTTTGTATAAAAATCTGTTGTTATATATTATATGTTGTTCCGTTGCGATTGTGAGATTCTGATGTTGTTTTCTATTTTCTTCTTCTTCCTCTTTCTTCTTTAACCCTAACCGTTTGTATTTCCGACCACTTTGAGTTGAACTGACGGAGAATATTGTCGGCTCAAAGGGGTACGGATTTGCGGGCTGTTTCAAATTACGTTAAACTTCATTGATTTCCAACTAATTTCAAACGGATAAAATAATAAGGTGATAAACAAAAAAATTGTTATACATTAGTAATCCAAACACATTTCTAAATTTAATATTTACAAACAAAAGCTAATAAATTACGTACCAAATAATTGATTTTATATTCTATAATAAAACCAATTTCAGTTAAATAACATATAATTTCATCGTTTTATACAACATTTATTTTATTCATTATTAACCTTCATTATTACTAATAATTGGAACTACATTAACAGTTGTCAATTACATTCAATCAACATTATTAAAATATATTCTAATAATTATTTCCATTAATAAATCATAAATTATATTTTTTGAAAATATTAAATTCCAAAACCTTATTTAATTATCAAAAATACGGGTCTTTACAATCTCCCCCACTCAAAACTTTTCGTCCCCGAAAAGAAACAGGAAAGAATCAAGAAATTTGTTATATTTTATTCAAAATAGCCAATTTATAACAATTAATCTTACATACTTAAGTTTAATAAAAATTTGAAAATAACTCAACTTCTATGAAAAAATTTCTAAGTCTTAAATTCACGAAAATTTCAGTAGAGTTTCCTTTGCGCGGATAAGTCCGAAAAATAACAATATCAATAATTACATTGTATATATCATATTTCAAAAATAAAGCATCCCAAACCATGGGAAAAATAATAAAATACCGTTGCAAAACCGTAATCTGAAAACGTACCTATTTGTCGGGCAAACAAACTTTATTTATGAAACCAAAAGCAACAGTTATTGCTTCCATAAACCTGCATTTTACTTACATAATCCAAAAGAGTTAAAATTATGTAAAAAGAGCAATATATTAGTTGTTTTGATTAGTAGTACAAGCAACATACAATATATAATAATCATATGCAAACAAAAGCAGCACAACCATTATATGCAACAAAAGAATCTATCACACGTCCATGGTAACCAAAACTAATGGTTTGTCCGGGTTCAGACACTTTTCATCGTACAAGGGTGATAAATAAACTACCAGGTGTACCTTACGCTCAATAGCCTTAGATAATTACTTAATAGATTATTCATACAACCTTAAACAAATTGAAGTATCATTTCCCAAACATCCTATAAGCCAAACAACATAGAATTTAGATATTATTTAAGTTTGTACGTTGTACATATATCATTTGTTCACAACATCGATTTTGATCGCTTGCTTGAATACATAAATTTCACTTTCGAACTAGTATTGTTAACTCGACACTCTAGTGCGGACTCTGATACGGTTCCTTGATTAAAAATCTCTATTTTCCTTGCATAGCTACAAACTATGATAGAAAACTTCAAAATCATATCAAAAATTCATATCAAATGTTCATCGTCAAGAATCGCTCGAAAAATCCTAATTCAGACTGGTGTGAATTACCACAAGTCATGTATTCAAATCTGGATCAAAATTGTTATGCGAATAAAATGGTCTATGCACAGCTTACATACTTTATTATATTGGTTTCTTTAACACATCATTTACTTTTCATTTATTTTAATTCATTCATTTCTACAAGGTCATCTTTTATCAATTTTACATTCATTTACATACATAGATTATTTCCCATTTAATTATTTAGAACATCAATAAATCAATTCTTAAAATATTATATAAGTTTCTTTGCAATTTAATTCACAGTTATTATTTACTTATATAACTTGATTTCCATTTAATATTAATATTTATAAACGAAACATTTCATACTATGTTTTCTATTTTTTAATTCACATTTATTTTCACCATAGTATTTCTTTTAATATCAAACACATTTATAAATCATTCAACATTTTCTTAAGTTTATAAATAGTATTATTTTTTTACTATTCAATTTAATTATTAGCATTTCCAAATATTAACTTAAGTTTATAACATTTCTTGTACATCTTAATTTTTCATTTATACACATGTTCAATTTGAATCATTTTTGTTATTAAGCTTTTACTTGTATAATATTCTATTACATATTCATATTTGACATTACAACTTTTTAAACACTTATGCTAAGTTTATATGTGTTTTTAGAAAGTAATTGAGTGTTATACAAATTTATCTTATTCATTTTAGTTAACAAAAATGTTTAGTAGTTTTCATCTTCTTAATTTTCATTATCTTTTAATTTACAAGTGACAAATCTCCAATTTTTTTACAGTTTCATTAAATACTTAGCTCCTGATTTCTTATTTCTCATTTTAGAAGTTTCCAACTACTAGAATTCCACTTTATTTCTACAACTGAAAATCATTAATTACCATGAACTTAAGAATTCAAATGCCTGGTTTATTTCTAATCACTTTGAAATAATATATATATACTCATATCTTTTATATATATCAAATCATATTTTGAAATTTTAAATCAAAATCTATTTATCGACCCAAATGCGTAGCAAAGCTACTAAGTGGCCTCCCCCACTTTGAGACTCGAAAATGAATGTCGATGATGTCGCTATCATCACCGAAATTATTTTCCAGCAACGAAAGAGAGGAGTACAGAACTTATTACCTTTTTAAAATTCCTTTTAAAAACATTTCATTCAAATTTTGTTTAAAATATTTCTATTCGAAAATACTTTCGAATAATACTAATATTATTTTTTCCAAAATCTTTGAAAACCAATTTCAAAACACCAGCATTTAAGTTCTCAAATTTCCATTTAAATTCACTTATTTGTAAATCATTTTTTTATAAACCATATTTATAAAACATTTTTTATAACACACCATAGTTCATATAATAACCTTGACTAACCAAAAATAAATGACAATAATTGAATATTATCATTTACTAACAAACAACACAACACGAATAACAATATCGACTTATGAAAATTATTCTTTTAAATACAAAATATAATACTGTGTAAAATTATTTCATTTACCTATTTCTAAAACAAAATTGTGTCGGTCTATCATATTCAAGTGTTTAGAAATCCCTACAGATGCCATAGCGTCCTATGTACCGACCGAAATTCCTAAATACTCAACAGAAAAAATTAACACAATACAAAACATTTTTTATAGCAATAACAAATACGCTCTCTCGTATATACACACCCAAACTCATTCTAGGGTATTACTAACCCTATCTCTAATGAGTTTAAACCCCAACAGGCTAAGGTATCTCTAAACCAAAGCTCTGATACCAACTGTGATGGCCTACCTTTTTGGATGGTTTAAATCGACAATAAACCACACATGTCTAACTCAAACCATTCAAAGGTTTAGATTATCAATGGGGATTAATAAGAAAAATAAGGGAAAGAAGGAAAACAAACATAGAATCTCGCAGCGGAATGACAAAATATAATAATCAAATAAACAGTTCATGAAGCTATTTTACAATATACATATGATTACACAATTTTTACAACAAAATCAAAGTACAACTATCAACATACCAATAATGATGCAACAGAATAATACTAATAATATAATATAACAAACTCTGTCTTCATCCTCCAGAAATAATGTCTTTAACCACTGAAATGCTCAGGCTAACCCGAGTGTAATGAAAAGACAAAACACTTGAGTCAGAACTATAAGTTCTTATGTAAGTTAAATTAACAACAAGTAAATATGAGTGTAATAGATTCATAGATGTTTACGGTATTTTACATCTCATATCCAGTGTATAACATGTGTGCAATAACTTAAGAGATGTTACAAGATTTTCCATCTCCTAAGGATCCGTCAAACTATCTATATATAGTAAGATACGCTATATATGTAGTGTCTATCAGTAAAGTAAAGTATTAAAATAGCGTTAAGGCTTTACATTGATCCGCCTTAACACATTTTTAAGCAGGTAGTCTATGCAGGTCCTGTAATACAACCAGCAACGTCGGTAGCCAGTGAGTCCCCTATAGGTACCATACTAAAACAAAATCGTAATGGGCGCGTATAAGGATAAAAGTATGACAAGGCACGTAAGGCAATGCCCAAGGTAGGATACTACCAGTTCGGGTCGCAGGGCTGGTGGTAACACATCGTAGCCACGACCGCCCACCGCATCCAACACCCCCAAAATCAAATCAAGGTGCACTGATCAAGCTAACATCAATATAGTAATACGAAGAGGTGTGTCTGCTAGGGGTAGCTAGCCCACTTGGCCCTGACAAGCCGTCCTGTTTTAGTCATTTCAAGTTGGCACAAGTGTCGGGTCATCCATCATCGTTCTCTTTCTTCAAATCCAGCAACGCCTCCAATTCAACCACTTCATTCTGGATCATCCACCATGTACACGGTTGTTAAAGTGGTTCCAATATTGACAGAGAGTATGCCAATAAGAGGCCCCGGTCTCTTTAACAATCAAACGTTATTTTTCACACCGGTTGGTTCTTTTACATTTCGAAAGTGATTCATATTTGATATCTAAATATCATAGTCAATTCAAAATATCCTTCATTTCAAAATCATCATATTTACTCAAAATTTGTCATTTTCACTTGAAAATATCATTTCAAATTCCAACCTAGGCTATAACCTCATTTAACCACGTATGCATTTAAATCAACGATTTAAATATATACTTTCTAACTTTGCACAGTTTGAAATTTAGAAAATAGTTTGAATAGTTATAAATAGTTTAAAGTAGTTTAAATAGTTTAGATATTTAAAATAGTTTAATATAAAATGGTTTGAGTATTGAAAATGGTTTATATAGTAAATAGTTTGTAAAATCTAAATAATTTGAATATTAAAAAGATAGATTTTAAACAGTTTACATTAAAATAATTTATTTTGAAAATAGTATAAAATCAACTGTTTCCTTCTATTTTAACAAATCTGAACCCATGTCCAAATTTCAAGTCAACAAACTCAATTTCCAATCTTTCAATTCAATTGACTCAATTTTGATTTAGTTTCAAATCAATCTTAATTTCGATTTCAATTCAAATTAACTTCAAATTTCGAAATGTTCATTTTTTAATTTCAAATTCGATTCAACAATTCAATTTAATGACTTAAATTTCAATCCAATTCTTATTTTAAACCATTTCAATTCATATTAATTTCAAGTCCCATTTCAATTTACCGATTTAAACCACTTAATCAAATTAAACCTCATTGTTCAATTTCAAGATCCGAACTTTAAAATAATTCAATTTCCCGAATTAGAGTCAAATATCAATTATAACTTTACATTTCCAATTCAATTCTTTAAAACAATTTCTTTTAACCAATTTCAATTTCAACATTTCAAAGCTTGAATTATAAATAATTCAATTCATATAAATCCGCAATTTATTTCCTTTAAAACAATATCATTAACCAAAATCCAAAATCAACATTTTAAAACCATTTAATTTAACCAATCAGGTGTCCGTATATAATTTTCTACCCTATGGCCAAGTGATCAGTTATTTCAATTTTAATTACATGGTTGGATATATATCATTTCAATCCAAATCAGAGTGTCATGGGTATATATCATTTCAACCTATTTCTTAATTTATTCGAAATAATTCAAATAACAGTTTATATGCTGTCACTTAATATACAAAGTGATAACAGGGATATATAAAAATAAATGAACATCCAATCATCCAAAATGTCAACAAATAGACATCCATCACAAACAAAATCCAAATCAGCCAAAAAATCACAACAATTAACTAGTTATCAATATCAGGTACTTAACTAGCAATTAAATTCAATATTAATTTAAATGTCAATTTAATTCAATATAAATTCAAATTAAATTTAAATGACAATTAAAATTAACATACAGCAATCAATAAAATTCTTAGCCTTTCATAAATTTAATTCAACTAACATAAGAAGATTTAGCATTGCGTGAGTGAGTTAAATCACTCACCTTTGATTTATAGTCGATTAAAAATCCAATAAAAGCCTAAAATTTGAACAGTCTCCAAATTCAACCAAACTAGTTCCATGTTGTCCGGAATTTCAATATGATCCCAACGGAAGAAGCCGCGCGTCAATCCGAGTTCGTATGCAAAAGTTGTGAAGATTAGAATTTTAAATTTTAAATTTAATTAAAATAAAAACAGGGGTTAATGTAAATTCCCTCGCCTTCTCTAACGCAATCGAACAACAGCATGCACGCGTTCAACCCAATAGTCTCTGATCGTTGACCCCCGATTGTCACCGCCTCCTTCACCAATACCTCGATCAGACCATTGCGCCGCACTCCCCTCTCCAAGCCGCCCCCAACTGTGGTCGCGCGGCCACCATCGACGCCAGAAGTGGCCACGGGAACTGCCGCTTTTAATCATCGATCACGGCAAACTCACGCACCCTTTTGATGATCAGAGACCATGGATGAGCTCCTCTTGACGCCCTCTACACCACAGCGCTTCCCGATCGTCGATTGGATGACGATCCACCGTTGAAAACAAAACCCTAATATGGACGACCGAGGAAAGATCGCTGATTTCTAGACAAATGGAGCCTCCAATCGAAAAACTAATTGCATATTACGTTCATCAAGAGCTTCGCGATGATATATTATATGGTAGGATTGGAGCAGTTTGAATTTTAGAGTTTGATTTGGAATTGTAATTAGGGTTTGAGATGTCTACCATTGAGAAGGAACAGATAAGAACAGAAATTGAACGTGTAGAAAATGGAATAGAAGCAGCTAGGGTTTATAACAACATATATAGGCAGAGATGGATAAGAATGGATGGAACAGATCAATATGGGTCGAAGCGATAACACAAACTCTAAAAGCCCGTTTCATTCCCGAAACGAAAATAGGTCATCCCATATATCGAAATATAGGTTTTCAATATTTTTAAACTCAATGAAACTAGTTTCAAACATAATTCTATCAAATATAGAAGTTAGCTCTTAAAAACAATTTATATTCATTTAAATTCCTTTAATTGATTTCTACGCGTTTCGAGCTCACACGATCAAACAATAAGTCTGATCGCTACGAAACTTTAAATCCTATAATAATTCACTATTATGGATCCGATGAAACTGGTTTCATCGAAATCTAAGACAGCGTCCAAAAAGACTAATTTTACATGTTAATTAAATGAATTATTATTTTAAAACAATTTAATCACTTTTAAATTCAAATTTAAAAGTTAACCATTTTATCATTCTTGATTACACGGAAATTTAATGATCTTTTTTTATATTAAATTTTCCATGTTAAATCCAATATTTATATACTGCATTAATTTCAACATTAAATTACAACAGTAATAAACCCTAGTTTATTATATTTTAATTTCAATCAAATTCTTTTATTTTGATTTAAATTCTTATTATTAAATCAACAATTCCCTTATGAAATTTATTAACATAAGTTTCCATCTTATTATTCTCATGCTCTATAGTTAACGTCTTTTACCATATTAACTGCAATATTTAATTACGTTAAATTTCATTGATTTCCAACTAATTTCAAACGGATAAGATAATAAGGTGATAAATAAAACAATTGTTATACATTTGTAATCCAAGCACATTTCTAAATTTATTGTTTACAAACTAAAGTTAATAAATTACGTACCAAATATTTGATTTCATATTCTATAATAAAACCAATTTCAATTAAATAACATATAATTTCACTTTTTTATACAACATTTATTTTATTCATTATTAACCTTCATTATTACCAATAATTGGAATTACATTAACAATTGTCAATTACATTCAATCAACATTATTAAATTATATTCTAATAATTATTCCCATTAATAAGTCATAAATTATATTTTCTGAAAATATTAAATTCCAAAACCTTATTTAATTTAATATTTTTAATTATCAAAAATACGGGTTGTTACATAAATGATAGAACAAAGTTTGTAAAAGTTAGAAGCGAATTTGTCGCAATAGATGCACTTAGAAAATACCTCGTGTTCGGTGATTTTTAATATGATTCTGAAAGGCATCTTTAGGGGTTTCTTTGGATTTTTAATAAGTACCGTGTGTGTAATTCTTACCATAAAAACAATCAAAGTTTAAACCTTTGATTGAGTTGTGAAAATGGGTCAAACATTTATACAATTTTTCTAGTGTTCTCTATATATAACTTTTAACAACACTTATAAATGTGACCTACCACAACATTTATGGGCTCTTTTTACAACATTAGTAGTTTAATGTTATTTTTAACACTTTTTGCTATTTAAAGTGAGTTCAACTGATAATTAGATTAATTGTTTTTGTGAGATCTTTTTAGGGATGTTTTATAACATAAATTAAAGTTTAAAAGTGGTTTCAAGTTTAATATATTTTTGTTAATTATTTATGAATTTTTAAAGTAAAGGGGTTTTTAATGTAAAACATGCTTTATTTATTTATTTTTGTTATATTCTAATTTAGTTGCTTTTAAATAGTATTTTGTATGGATAATTAAAATGTATTTATAAGTATTTCAAAAGTATTCGTCTGTATTATATAAGTTTGGAAAGTAAGCTAATTGTTTTATAAAAGATAAGTGGGTTTGTTATAAAATGGTTTTGGATTTATAATAAACAATGTTTTAGTAACATCTATTTTTGACCCTTTTAACTATATTTAGGAATGTAATTAGATCTTTAAAAGCATGTTTTAAAGATAATGCTAAGTAGAAGCTTTTCGGGTTTACAGTAACAAATTTTTATCAACATTTGTTTTTAAACCTTATAAATATACTTGTTCTTTAAAAAGAGTATTTCAAAGATAATTATAAGTATGATATGATTTGCAAAAAAAGGTTAGAAAAGTAAAATTATAATTTATAAAAGAGATAAAGGGTTTATGGTAACAATGTCTTATTAACATTTGTTTTTAACCTCTTTGATTATATTTTAAAGTGAGAAATCTTATTTAGTGATTTGTGAATATTCTTATACCTTCGAGATAAGTATATAAATACATTTTGAAGTATGGAAAAGAGTATAAATGAATAGGAAGTAGTAGAATGCATGTATATATCTTTTGTAAAGGTAATTTAGATATATATATATATAAGTATTTACAAATGAGTTTTAATTAATAAAAGAATTAATTAAATGAAAAGGGAACTAGAAGTCGCTTATATGACTTAATTGTACTTTGTGTGTTAACTCGTTCATGGAAAGTATGTTCTTTTCATATTCTTAGTAAAGGTAAAACTTGAATAGTCGATTTTTTAGACTTAACCTTACCTTTTTTACATCTCACTTATACTTATATTGTTCGTCTCTCTTCATGTCCTAGAGAATACCGATTATATAATACCTTATAATTCTATATACAAAATCCTATGTATATGTATAAGTAGAAGAATTGTATAAGGAAGATAAGATGCTAGGTTATAGAAAAGAACAAGTGGAAAAAGGATGAAAACCTAATGATAGGTATTTATGATCTAATCAAAAATGGTTTTTTGTATGGATAAAAGATCTCCCTATGTTATACTATTCAATTCTCAATGAGAAATTGATTTGATAGATCAGAAATTTTTATTCATAATATTGATCTGATTCAGTATCATCAAGATACAATTCATCCCATTGAATTTACAAGAATCAAATTTATCATCTCTATGGGATTAGATCCCGAGTTAAGTTGTTTCGGAAAAAAAGATTAGATTATGGAAGTCAATATTCTCGCTGTTATTGCTACTGCACTGTTCATTCTAATTCCTACTACTTTTTTACTTATTATCTATGTAAAAACAGTTAGCAAAAATGGTTAATTTGAATGAAACTTTAATTATCAGTTCTTAGCAGTTCAATTCAATGATTCAAGAAATGAAAGAAAAGAATTCAAACTCTAAGTCTTAAATGAAATGATTGTGCTGAGCTGGAATCAGAATAGAAGTAGCTTATTAAGTATCTAAGCTAGTGTGATAGAAAGAACTATAATATATAGTTCTTTCTATCACACTAGCTAGTATTGTATACTAATATTAATATAGACTTCATATAGATTAAATTACAATATGTATATAGTAGATGTACATGTAGATAAGATAAAACTTTAATTCTATTTCTTTTTTTTCATCTTAAGAAGTCATTAATTGAACAATTAATGGATGATCCGCGTAGTTATATGATAACTTCTTCGGATTTGGAAAAGGGGTTAGAGTAAACCTGGTCATTTTTCATGTTTAAACAAAACATGAGATGGGTCAAAAAAGTATAATTTCTAGAAGTTTAAAACAAATGTGAAATGTGTGATATGTAAATAGCCTAACGGAAGAAAGATCTAATTTTATTATGTGTAGGACCTCTTTGGACAATCACTAATCGTTTCGCTTACAGTGGGAAGAAATATATAATGTCATAATAACATATTTTTTTCTAAAAGAAAAAAAATATATACTATTTAGTCAAATTAGTCAAAATTCGGTTGGAAAGAATCTTCTATTATGCGTAGATTTGAGTTGCAAAATACAATTATGATAATGATTTATTACTTTATTCCAGTACAATTTTGAATACTTTTTTTAAGGCAAGGCTTCGCAAAACGATTAATAAAGAATTGATACAGTTGGATTGAGCAATCAATTACTCAATTTAGTATTTGTAGTGTCCACGGCACTAGAGTCCACTCCTTCCCCATACTACAAGTGAAAGAGAAAATGTAAAGACGACCATTAAAGCAGCCCAAGCAAGACTTACTATATCCATGTGAATTTTGTCCCTTATTTCTATGAAAGAATTATTCGATTATTATTTAATAATCATAGTGGAATCAATGGCACAGAGTCAAAATAGGATTCTGACTTAAGACTATTGATGAACCAAATCAATTCAATGAATACATTTGCAACAAGTTTTGATATTTTAAAATTTCCGGTAGAATCAGGAAGTATTAAGTACAAGATGATACATGCGCCTTTTCTATACACAACTATATATCAGATACCACTATTTTCTATTTGATCTAAGCTTACTTATTTGCAACAAGTCTTTCTATGAAAGAATGGTAGAACCCACTGCCACTATTACTGCATACATATATTCTTTTTTTTCCAATTTTTACCTTTACTCTATACTATAAAAGTTGACCAACTATTCTGATTCTATGTCTGAGCACTCATAGCCTTTCGTGAGTTTAAATACAAAGTATCTTCGTGCCTTTCTACAAGCCCTAAATTTATTTCTCATCATTGTATCCAATCTAATTTAATACCCAACAGAATCATGAGACGCTACTTAAAATTAAAAATTGTTTAAGAGATTTTGATATGCTAGTCTTTTATATAATCTTTTATTTTAGTAGTAAAAATAGGGTGCCTTTTAGGAATCTTTGTATATCGAGATTTCCATTCTTAGTTCTCCATTCTGGAACTGATTCTCACCATTTATTTCAAAAAAATTAAAATAAATGGTGAGAATCAATCATTACCAATGATTAAATTAATAATTGAGGTTTTTGCGTCATCAATATTACTGCCAATTTGATTTGGGCTAGACTAAGATTTTAAGAAAAAAGTTACAGTCTTTTCTAAAACCTATGCTATAGTTTATAAAAATCGAGTATTGACACGTCCACGCCTCCACTTCTTGCGGAGCAATAATTCATCGAATTAGATCAGCAGAATAAGAAATAAAAAAATCTTTGGTTGATCAGGCAACACCCGGATTTGAACTGGGGATAAAGGATTTGCAGTCCCCCGCCTTACCACTTGGCCAAGCCGCCAAATTCGATCCAAAATAAAATGGATAAAAATATTAGCCATATTCTATTTCTACTACTAACTCTTTTTTTATCTTGAATCCCGTTGTACTTAATCCTCAAAAACACATTCTTTTTTTTTCTGGTTTCTATTATTTTCTTTGATTTATTATATCTCAAAATATACATCAGTTAATAATTTCCCTTCTCGTTTCTTTTCTATTAACAGTCAAATTCTGGTGACAGACTGCAAAATTCAGGGCAAATTGGAACCAGTAACAATTTACTTTAAATTAGTCTTTAAATTGAAATTAGTGAATGGTTCCTCAATTTTTATCGGAGATAAAATTTTATTTCCTTGAATGGAAAAAGAAAATTGATTTATGACCGATTTATGACTAATCTCATTTTTTTTCAATAAAAAAATACTTTTCTATTTCAATTATAACAACATATATGTGTGTATGTAAACCCCAAAACACAAATTGTTACCCAGATACCGAGACGGGTCTCTCTCTTATGTACATATCCCTAGAGAGAATTCTCATGTTTCAATTTTTCATTGAATAAATAGATTGAAATATTGAATATAAAATACGAATTTTGGTGGAGTGTGATCCATGTTAATGTTGCTCCAGAAATGCAAGAAAGGATGTGATATATGGATAGATAGCCGTATCAACATGTACTTAATAAATACAATATTTTTTTTAGTATATTTATATTAAGTTACACAATTATTAAGTTACACAATTCAAGCGTATTCTATAAATTTCACTCCCTACCAAAAAAAATCCGCCAATTCTTTTTGGAACATGAAATTCTATTTTTATGTTAAAAAAGGGAAAACTCTATACTACTTCTGATTATTCTGTCTTTATTTCATTTATATAGATATAAAGAGGAGATTCAATCTCAATCATTCCTTTTTGTGGTATCCCATCGGATCGTAATATAATACTAATACTTTAGCTAGAAGTTGGACCAATTTTGAACAAGGCTCAATAAGTGTAAGTAACAGAATTTTTTTCTAGAAATACTTTTTCAATTTAACCCGTCGAAAATTTGAACCTGCGCCTAAAATGTTCTTTATTCCACTATTCCATCTCCATTCATATGTTTGAAATAGATATATGGAGTTGACTAAAATTTTATGTGATTCGATAAACAGAATATACATTCTATTATTGCTAAGTCGATCTATATAGGTCGATGAATAGTGAATCAATAATTGAATTTTTCCAATAAAAATAAATAGGAAACTTAAGATTAAGATGCTTCGGAATGGAAATGAGGGAATTTCCACAATACCTGGATTTAGTCAGATACAATTTGGGGGATTTTGTAGGTTCATTAATCAGGGTTTAACGGAAGAATTTCATAAGTTTCCAAAAATTGAAGATAGAGATCAAGAAATGGAATTTCAATTATTTGTGGAAAGGTATCAATTGGTGGAGCCCTTGATAAAGGAAAGAGATGTTGTGTATGAATCACTCACACATTCTTCTGAATTATATGGGGAGTAATTTGGAAAACCGTTAGGGATATGCAACAACAAACTGTTTTTATTGGAAACATTCCTCTAATGAATTCCCTGGGAACCTCTATAGTAAATGGAATATACATAATTGTGACCAATCAAATATTGCAAAGTCCCGGTATTTACTATCATTCAGAATTGGATCATAATGGAAATGTTGTTTATACCAGCACTATAATATCATATTAGGGAGGAAGATCGGAATTAGAAATTGATAGAAGAAAAAGGATATGGGCACGTGTAAGTAGGAAACAAAAAATATCTATTTTAGTTCTATCATCAGCTATGGGTTCAAATCTAAGAGAAATTCTAGATAATGTTTGTTACCCTTAAATTTTCTTGTCTTTCTCGAATGATAAGTAGAAAAAAAAAGATTGGATCCAAAGAAAATGCCATATTGGAGTTTTATCAACAATTTGCTTGTGTCGGTGGGGATTCGGTATTTTTTGAGTCCTTATGTAAGGAATTACAAAAGAAATTTTTTCAACAAAAATGTGAATTAGGAAGGATTGGTCGATGAAATATGAACCGGAGACTGAATCTTGATATACCTCGGAACGATCCATTTTTGTTACCACGAGATCTATTGGCTGCTGCAGATCATTTGATCAGAATTAAATTTGGAATGGGTACATTTGACGATATGAATCACTTAAAAAATAAACATATTTGTTATGTAGCAGATCTGTTACAAGATCAATTCGGATTGGCTCTTGTTCGTTTAGAAAATTCGATTCGAGGAACTATATGTGGAGCAATCCGACATAAATTGATACCGACTCCTCAAAATTTGTTAACTTCAACTTCATTAACAACCACTTATGAATCCTTTTTTGGCCTACACCCTTTATCTCGAGTTTTGGATCGAACTAATCCATTGACACAAATTGTTCATGGGAAAAAATTGAGTTATTTAGGGTCCTGAAGGATTGACGGAACGAACTACTAGCTTTCAGATACGAGATATCCACCCGAGCCACTATGGGCGTGTTTGCCCAATTGACACGTCTGAAGGAATCAATGTTGGACTTATTGGATCTTTAGCTATTCATGTGAGAATTGGTCCTTGGGGATCTATAGAGACTCCGCTTTATGAAATGTCTGAGACATTAAAAGAGGCACAGATAATTTATTTATCACCAAATAGAGATGAATATTATATGGTAGCTGCAGGAAATTCTTTGGCCCTGAATCGGGGTGTTCAAGAGGAACAAGTTGTTCCGGCTCGATACCGTCAAGAATTTTTGAAGTATTTTTCCTTTCCAATATTTTTCTATTGGAGCTTCCCTCATTCCTTTTATTAAGAATAATGATACGAATCGGGCTTTAATGAGTTCTAATATGCAGCGCCAAGAAGTTCCTCTTTCTCGATCCGAGAAGTGCATTGTTGGAACTGGGCTGGAACGCCAAACGGCTCTAGATTCGGGGGTGTCTGTTATAGCTGAACGCAAAGGAAAGATCATTTATACTGATACTCACAAGATCATTTTATCAAGTAATGGGGACATTATAAGCATTCCATTAATTATGTATCAACGTTCCAACAAAAATACTTGTATGCATCAAAAACCTTAGGTTCGGCAGGGTAAATGTATAAAAAGGGGAAAATTTTAGCAGACGGGGCGGCTACAGTTAGTGGGGAACTCGCTTTAGGAAAAAACGTATTAGTCACTTATAAGCCATTTGTTACAATTTTGAAGATGCAGTACTAATTAGCGAACGGCTAGTGTGTGAAGATATTTATACTTCTTTTCACATACGGAAATATGAAATTCAGATTCATGTGACAAGTCAAGGTCCCAAAAGAATTACTAAGGAAATACCCCATTTAGAGGCTCGTTTACTTCAAAATTTAGACAGAAATTGAATTGTAATGCTGAGATTTTGGATAGAAACCAGCGATATTTTAATAGGTAAATTAGCACCTCAGACAGCGAACGAATTCTCGTATGCCCCCGAGGATAGATTATTACGAGCCATACTTGCATTCAGGTATCCACTTCAAAAGAAACTTCTCTAAAACTACCTATAGGCGGAAGAGGTCGAGTTATTGATGTGAGATGGATCCAGAAAAAGACGGGTTCCAGCTATAATCCAGAAAAGATTCGTAATATATTTTACAGAAACTTGAAATCAAAGTGGGTGATAAAGTAGCCGGAAGACATGGGAATAAAGGTATCATTTCTAAAATTTTGTCTAGACAAGATATGCCCTACTTGCAAGATGGAACACCTGTTGATATGGTGTTCAATCCATTAGGAGTACCCTCACGAATGAATGTAGGACAGATATTTGAATGTTCGCTCAGGTTAGCAGGGGATATACTAAAGATACATTATATAATAGCACCTTTTGATGAGAGATACGAGCAAGAGGCTTCGAGAAAACTAGTGTTTTTCGAATTATATGAAGCCAGTAAGCAAACAAAAAACCCATGGGTATTTGAACTCGAGTTTCCGGGATATTTGATGGAAGAACAGGAGATCCTTTTGAACAACCTGTTCTAATAGGCAAGTCCTATATCCTAAAATTAATTCGTCAAGTTGATGATAAAATCCATGGACGTTCGAGTGGGCATTACGCACTTGTTACACAACAACCCCTTAGAGGAAGGGCTAAGCAATGGGGCAACGAGTAGGGGAAATGGAAGTTTGGGTTCTAAAAGGATTTGGTGTTGCTCATATTTTACAAGAGATGCTTACTTATAAATCTCATCATATTAGAGCTCGTCAAGAATTACTTGGTGCTACGATCATTGGAGGAACAGTACCTAATCCTGAGGATACCCTAGAATCTTTTCAATTACTCATTCGAGAACTACGATCTTTGGCTCTGGAACTGAACCATTTCCTTGTATCTGAAAAGAATTTTCAGATTAATCGGAAGGAAGTTTGATCCGAATGAATCAGAATTTCTATTCTATGATCGACCGGTATAAACATCAAATCTTCGAATTGGATTAGTGTCTCCTCAACAAATAAGGGCTTGGGCCAACAAAATCCTACCAGATGGGGAGATAGTTGGAGAGGTGACAAAGCCCTATACTTTTCATTATAAAGCCAATAAACCGAAAAAAGATGGATTGTTTTGTGAAATAATCTCTGGACCCATAAAAAGTGGAATTTGTGCTTGTGGAAATTATCGAGTGATCGGAGCGGAAAAAGAGGACCCAAAATTTTGTGAAGAATGTGGGGTGGAATTTTTTGATTCTCGGATACAAAGGTATCAAATGGGATACATCAAACTTGCATGTCCAGTAACTCATGTGTGGTATTTGAAATGCCTTCCTAGTTATATCATGAATCTTTTAGATAAACCCCTTAATGAATTAGAAGGTCTAGTATATTGCGATGTGTGATTTGATATAAATTCGCATTTTACAGATTTGCACTACTAAACTGTCATCCCATTCAATCTGATTGGGATACCCCCGAATCTGACATGGTTCTTGGAAGGAGTAACATGAAGCTCAGAATTCTGGGTGTATTCAATATCCCAAAATATAGGGGGAATTGGTCCATGGCCGATTCCGTAACAGCTAAATAGGAATTGCTAGTTATACCTCGTGAAAAAAAAGATTTTTTAGTGGAATGCGCCATTCCATTTCTTTTAGAGAGAGGTTCCGTTAAAGCAAGTAAATATGACATGGTTACAGAAGTCTATTTATCGCATATATGCTTCAAAGGGCATAATGACATAGTCGTTGAGGTAAGTAGGGACCTAAAAGATCGAATGGAATGAAACGATATATAGACAAGTAAATCCCTTACGAGTCCCAAAGTATTCCTTTAATTTAAGGGGGGTTCATCATTTGAAGGGAAGTAGACTACTCAATAATTTCACATTTAAATTGTATTTTGTTTTGTCATAAATAATAAATACAGAAAGTTCAAAAGTGAAAGTAAAAAAAATGAATTAATAAAGTCCTTACTGGATGGAGAACTTGAGTAAAGAGTAGTTCTTTGTAGGCTTTTCTATTTATCGAACAAAGTAAAATAAAACTCCCTTCTTTATTTGGTATAACTACTTGAGCCGGATGAGAGGAAACCTTCACGTCCGATTTTTAAAGGGGGGATCCAATCTTATAGGAACCTGTCTAAATTTTTCTTTTGCTAGGCCCATAGCTAAAAACCCTACTTTCCTATGATTATGGGGCTTATTCGAGTATGAAATCCAATCCTGGAAATACAGCATCCCACTTTTTTACTACCCAAGGCTTTGAGACATTTCAAAATCGAGAAATCTCTACAGGAGTAGGTGCTATCAAAGAACAATTAGCCGATTTAGATTTGCGAATTATTATAGAAAATTCATTGGTAGAATGGAAGGAATTAGGAGACGAAGAATCCACTGGAAACGAATGGGAAGATAGAAAAATTAGAAGAAGAAAGGATTTTTTGGTTAGACGCATGGAATTAGCTAAACATTTTATCCAAACAAATGTAGAGCCAGAATGGATGGTTTTATGTCTATTACTAGTCCTTCCTCCTGAGTTGAGACCAATCATTCAGATAGATGGGGGTAAACTAATGAGTTCAGATATTAATGAACTCTATAGAAGAGTTATCTATCGGAACAATACTCTTACTGTTCTATTAGCAACAAGTAGGTCTACGCCAGGGGAAATAGTAATGTGTCAGGAAAAATTAGTACAAGAGGCTGTGGATACACTTCTTGATAATGGGATACGCGGACAACCAATAAGGGATGGTCATAATAAAGTCTACAAATCATTTTCAGATGTAATTGAAGGCAAAGAAGGAAGATTTCGTGAGACTCTGCTTGGTAAACGGGTCGATTATTCGGGACATTCCATCATTGTCGTCGGTCCTTCGCTTTCATTACATCAATGTGGATTACCTCGAGAAATAGCAATAGAGCTTTTCCAAACATTTGTAATTCGTGGTCTAATTAAACAACATATTGTTCCTAACATCGGGATTGCAAAAAGTAAAATTCGGGAAAAAGAACCGATTGTATGGGAAATACTTCAAGAAGTTATGTAGGGGCATCCTGTATTGTTGAATAGAGCACCTACCCTGCATAGATTGGGTATACAAGCGTTCCAACTCATTTTAGTGGAGGGGCGCACTATTTGTTTACACCCATTAGTTTGTAAGGGCTTCAATGCAGACTTTGATGGGGACCAAATGGCTGTTCATGTACCTTTATCTTTGGAAGCTCAAGCGGAGGCCCGCTTACTTATGTTTTCTCATATGAATCTTTTGTCTCCAGCTATTGGGGATCCCATTTCTATACCAAGTCAAGATATGCTTATCGGACTCTATGTATTAACGATGGGAAATCGGCGGGGTATTTGTGAAAATAGGTATAATCCATATAATTGTGTGAACTACAAAAATAAAACAGTTGATAATAAAAACTATGAGTATACGAAAGAAAAGGAATCATATTTTGGCAGTTCATACGATGCACTTGGGGCTTATCGGCAGAAACAAATCAAATTAGACAGTCCCTTTTGGCTCCGATGGCGACTAGATCAACGTGTCATTGGCTCAAAAGAGGTTCCCATCGAAGTTCAATATGAATCTTTTGGTACTTATCATGAGATTTATGGACACTGTCTAATAGTAGGAAGTATTAAAAAGAAAATCCGTTGTATATACATTCGAACTACTGTTGGTCATGTTTCTTTTTATCGAGAAATAGAAGAAGCCATACAGGGGTTTTGTCGAGCCTATTTATACGCTATCTAATATTTATGCTCTATCTAAATATGCTATCTAAATAAATAAATTCGATTAGACGTCCTTCCTTGGGAAGTCAAGTTTATCTAATTTCCTCAGTATTATAAGAATTTCTTAATTTCTATGTGAATCAAGATTGAGGAAAGGAAGTTTTCGAATCACTGACTCAAGTCCATTGTCGAATCCTACTCAGCGAAATATGGAGGTACCTATGGCAGAACGAGTCGATATAGTCTTTCACAATAAAGTGATAGATGGAATTGCTATGAAACGACTTATTAGAAGATTAATAGATCATTTCGGAATGGCATATACATCACATATCCTGGATCAAGTGAAGACTCTGGGTTTCCAACAAGCCACTGCTAAATCTATTTCATTAGGGATTAATGATCTTTTAACAATACCTTCTAAGGGATGGTTAGTCCAAGATGCTGAACAGCAAAGTTTTATTTTAGAGAAACACCATCATTATGGGAATGTACACGAGGTAGAAAAACTACGTCAATCCATTGAGATATGGTATGCTACAAGTGAATATTTGAGACAAGAAATGAATCCTAATTTTTGGATGACTGATCCATCTAATACAACTCATCTAATGTCCTTTTCAGGAGCTCGAGGAAATGCATCTCAGGTACATCAATTAGTAGGTATGAGAGGATTAATGTCGGATCCCCAAGGAGAAATGATTGATTTACCCATTCAAAGCAATTTACATGAAGGACTTTCTTTGACAGAATATATAATTTCCTGCTACGGAGCTCGAAAAGGAGTCGTGGATACTGCTGTACGAACATCAGATGCTGGATACCTCACGCGTAGACTTGTTGAAGTAGTTCAACACATTATTGTACATAGAACAGATTGTGGTACACCCCGAGGTATTTTAGTGAGTCCTTGAAATGGGGTGATAGAAAAAAAATTGTCCAAATCCTAATTGGTCGTGTATTAGCGGACGATATATATATGGGGATACGATGCATTGCCACTCGAAATCAAGATATTGGGATTGGACTTGCCAATCGATTTATAACTTTTCGAGCACAACCAATATATATTCGAACCCCCTTAACTTGCAGGAATACATCTTGGATCTGTCAATTATGTTATGGTAGAAGTTCCACTCACGAAGATCTGGTTGAATTGGGGTAAGCTGTAGGTATTATTGCGGGGCAATCAATTGGGGAACCAGGGACTTGACTAACATTAAGAACTTTTCATACGGGTGGAGTATTCACGGGCGGTACTGCCGAACATGTACGAGCTCCTTCTAACGGAAAAATAAAGTTCAACGAGTATTTGGTTCATCCAATATGTACCCGTCAGGGGCATCCTGCTTTTCTATGTTCTATAGACTTGTATGTAACTATTGAGAGTCGAGATATTCTACATAGTGTGAATATTCCTTCCAAAAGTTTGATTTTAGTTCAAAATAATCAATATGTTGAATCTGAACAAGTTATTGTTGAGATTCGTACTGGAACGTCTACTTTTCATTTTAAAGAGAAGGTCCGAAAACATATTTATTCTAAATCAGAGGGAGAAATGCACTGGAGTACCAATGTCTACCATGCACCCGAATATACATATAGTAATGTTCATCTATTACCAAAAACAAGTCATTTATGGCTATTAGCAAGAAGTCCGCGCGGATCCAGTATAGTGTCTTTTTCACTCCACAAAGATCAAGATCAAATTCACTTTTATTCTTTTTCTGTCGACGAAAGATATATCTCTGACTTCTCAATTACTAATGATCAAGTAAGGCATAAATTGTTGGATCCTTCTGTTAAAAAAGATAGGGAAATTTTTGACTATTCAAGACTTGATCAAATCATCCGCAATAGGTATTTGAATTTTATATATCTTTCAATTCTCCAAGAGAATTCTGATTTATTGGCAAAAGGCAAAAAAATAGATTTAGCATTCCATTACAATATAATCCAGAAGGAGAGAAAGAACTAATACCCTCTTTTGGTATTTCGATTGAAATACCCACAGATGGTATTTTACATAGAAATAGTATTCTTGCTTATTTTGACGATCCACAATATAGAAGAAACAGTTCGGGAATTACTAAATATGGGACCGTAGAGGTGGATTCAATCATAAAAAAGAAGATTTGAGTAGGCTTGTTCTATCTGTAAGAGTTAAGAATGAAGTGTCAAGGTAGGGCTTTGATGCAACTAGTGCTCTAACCTACTTAGCTTCACACTTGACTGAGGGATAGCGTAAATAGAGAAGATCGAAAATGGTGATAAGTATACGAGACTTGATTTCCACATGCAATCGTTTTTATTGCTATTGAACTTGATAAAAAATTAACTTAGGAAGGATATGAAAGCTTCATAGGTTTGAGATCTCCTAGGAAGGACTCATTAGTATAAACTGTCTCTCGCTTTAAGGATGTATATATACCAGATCCTCGGGGAGGACTCCTTTATATTGTTTTCTTACTTCTAAAAGAACCAGAATTGAGTTAACCAAGAATTCACCAATTTAGTTTTGAACAGTCCAGGATCAGATAAGTGAATTACTTACCGAAAACCACTTCAAAACTGAAATATGAGTTCTATGTTTTGGAAGCGGTTGTAAAGTGGAATGTTATAGGGTTGAACTTTCTATGCTAAGGTTAAGTCCAAGGTAGAGGTTCGCGTCAACATTTCGGACAAATGCTATAGAGTTAAATTGTCTATCCTAAGGTTAAGTCCAAGGGAGTGGTCAGCGTCGGCATTCGTCGGATGACTTATGCTAGAATTCATGGAGAAGTTTGTGAACTGTTCAAGATGTTGGAATTCATAGAGAGATTTGAGATCTGTTCGACAGATGAAGACTCGTGTGTTGATACGTTGAATGTGAATTCACCATGGGTATTGATAGAAAATAGAGTAAGCCTCATTGCTATGGGGTTTAGCTAACCCAAAAGGGTACATCAACTCCAAATATCTAGCGATGCTTTCGATTGGTTGGCGCCGGGAGTTGATGGTATTTGGTATCATGTGTTCGAGCGTAAACTAGCTATGTTTGCCTTGTGATACATTTTATCTAGAGATATACGTGGTTTCGGAAGGTAGATTCTAACCCTTGTCAGGAGATCCGCCTAGATGCACTGAAGCCATCTCTAATGGAATCCATTATGCGAACGTACCTTAGCAGTTTTAGTTGTACTTGTAAATTGTTGTATTGTGTGATGCAAACGGCACAACTATTTTATTATTTGTATTCTACACCCTAGATACTATCTTTATACCGCATATGTACTTATTAGATGATTTTGGTTCTTTTGAGGGGAAAATCGTTACGGTGATTCGAACGGACTCAAAAGATACCGTTATATGGTGCATCATATTTCTTTAGTTTCTCACACCAGACTTATGTCTGACTCATGGTTTTATCTTTCCCTTAATCCCTCGAGTACTCTTTCGAGCAGCTTGTGAAAGGCAAGTTTTCATTGATATTCTTAGAAGTTCAAAAGGCGGTTTGGATGCTTCTATTCGCCTACCATTATATTTTATTTCCACTGCGCTACTATTATGTATATATCATTATGTCTAAGACAGGCTTTTACAATTGTATAAGCTTATGATAGTACTTAGGATTGTAACTCTGAAATGCTATGTATCTTAAAAGTAGCACTTTATATTATCTCTTGATATTATATATTATCATTCCACTATGAAATTCTGATATTTTGTTCTATATTTCTTATTTGTTTTCTTTTTATTTACCCTAACAATCTGCCTTTTTGGGACTTGGGTGCTCGGCATGTGAATACCATGGATGTATTAGTATCGACATTTGACGGTTGAAAAGGCGGGCCATTACATCTGGTATCAGAGCTTAAGGTCAAATGAGAACTTGGCTTTGGTTGTGTATAACTCACTAGAGATAGGGTAAGTGATGCCCTAGAATGAGTTGAGTGTATTATACGTATGATAGCAAATTTATATTTGTTTTAAACATATGCCGTAAAGGTATTCCAACTACAAAAATTAAAAGATCTTATATAAGGTAACTTATATAAGTATGAATTATTAAAATGTAGATTAATTAATGTAGGGATTAATAACATTTGTTCATTATCCCTTATTGATTAGTTTGGCCATGTTTCGCCAATTTATAGGCATTGTTATCCTTTATTAGATTGATCAGCCATGCTCAGCCAGTTTATGGGCACTGTTATCATTTGTAGATTGATTGGTTTTGCTTGGCCAGTTTATGAGCGTTTATTATCGTCTATTGATTTTTAATTTGTGCTTGGACAATTTATGGGCAGTTATCTTTTTACTACATGGATTGGGTAGACATTATTTGTGGGTGCATTGAAACGAATACCTTGTGAATTGAGTTTCACATTTTAACTATAAGGCATCTGCTAATAATGTTGGGTTAACAATTATCTATAATAAAAGAAGTTTAGAATAAATTTTCTAAGAAAGTGATTTTATATAAATATGTTTTATATACGAAGAGGATTTAAACCGATATTTTGTGAACTTAAATCCTAGTTTCTTTGAAAATGATTTTCACGATTTTGGAGAAAATACCAGTATTATTTGGAAGTATTAGTGAATATTAACATTTTCAAAAGAGTTTTAACATTTGTTCGAGTTCAAGGTTGCTCTCGGAATCAGCAAGTCGATTCAGGAATAAAGTATTTTTATGTTAGCTAGTTCAAGTTGCTCGAAAGTGACTAAAAATGGATAAGAGATATGTTCAATTGGTAAGCACCTCTCATGAGTATTACCCTTCGTAGTAAGGGGGTGTATTATACGACTTGGTAGGACCCGTTTCCTTAGTATCATTTTTGTGTTACTCGATTTATATGTGTATTTTCTATGGATTTTAAAGTAAATATTTGGGAAATTGGTTTATAAAGTAAGATCATGATACTTAGTACTATTATACGAAGTATTTGATGCAGCTTTGAAAGTGATTTTGATTTCATCTTAGATTATGAATTGGTATACAAAAGGTATATGCATATATATATTTTTTTAAATGGTTTGAGATAAAAACCTAGAGTTTAGTTCTAAAGCTTTCTGTAAAGGAATTTGATATGACATATAGAATAGTTTAATAGAGGGTAGTTTTGGGTAATACGGATTTTAATCTGAATTTTCTATGGAAAAGATTTGTTTGTATGCTTTGTAGGGTGCCCATGTGGTAGTGGCATAACCCAAATTATTATGAAACCTTTTCTTGTTTCCTTCTTTAGTGAAGTGTGTCTAATAAACAAGTGAAACTCTGATAAGTTATTTCATTGACATATGTATCCTATGCATTAGGACAGTGTGGTATGTTCATCTTGTTATGATTGTTTGATATTTTTCATTTGTTAGAATGAAATAGATTTTTCAATGATTTGGGATAGCCTGAAACTTCAAAATCGTTATAGAACTTAAAGCCAGGTATTTTTGAAAATATAAAGATAAGTTTATATAACTCTTGAATGGAGAATGTCTTAAGTTAACACATGTTTTAAATTGGTTTGAACATCCTTGTTAAGTAAATCATTTAATGTTTTTAGGCCAACTAAAAAATGTCTTTGCTTTAGAGGTGTACAAGGAAAGTAAACTCTTGTCTTGAGTTTGGATACCGGTGTCCTGCTCTTCATAGCTACTTGCCTAACCCGACGGTTAAAGAAGTTAAAAAGGTTGACTCGGTTATAAGACCCAGATTTATTTCAGGCCTTCATCTGAATTTTAGAAAGTAAAAGGAATTTGATGTTTTGTATATACCCTTAGGATGTAGTAGAGTATTATACGAGTATGAACTTAAGTGATGAGATGTTTTACAAATAAATTTTTGTCTTTATAAAATGTTTATAAAACATGAGTAATGCTTTATAAAATGGTTTTAGTATTAAATAAGATATACTATTTGTGTAAATGAACGTGATTAGAAAGATATTGGTATAGTTAAAGAAACCAATAGGATAAATACATTAGTTGTACGTAGGTCATTTTATTCGCATGACAGTTCTCGATCCAGGATTCTAGTATATGGTTTCTAGGTGATTTACATCGATCCGAACAAGGATCTTTCACTCAATTCTTGACAGCGAACACTTGGTATGAATTCTTGATACGATCCTAAGGTTTTCTATCACAGTATATGACTATGTCAGGAAAATGGAGGTTTCTAATCAAGAACTTGATCGGAGCCCGCACTAGAGAGGTCAAGTGATCTATAAGTTTGGAAGTGAAATTTGGGTGATCGAACAACTGACTGGATCGAGTATTGCATACGGATGATCCATGTACATCGTACGATCTTAAGTATATGCATACTATGTTTTGATTGGCTTATGGAGAGTTTAGGTAACGACTCTTTGATTTTTTCTATGGTAGCTTGAATAATCTTTAAAGTAATAACCTGAGGTTGTTGAGCGTAAGGTACGCTTAGTAGATTATTTATCGTCCTTGCGCGATGAGAGTGTTTTTGAACCTTAGCAAACCATGAGCTTTGTTTGCTAGTAATTTTGAATACCGTTGAGTATTGATTTGTGCTTGTTTTTTTATGTGTTAATCATTTTGGAATTTCGAAGGCGAAATGTTTTAAGTGGGGGAGAATGTAACGACCCAGAATTTCAAACACTTCGTATTTAAATATCTGAATTATTTAATTACTTGAATATTGATTTAATATGATTAGATTGATTTAATAATATTTTTAACCCCCATTTAATTAAAAACTAATGATGGCAAACTTGTTTTTGAAAAATGTTTACAAAAATAAATACGTCGAAGAAATATTGATAATGTGGTGGAAAATTATTTTATCGAGAAATGACTTTTTACTTAATAAATATTGTTCGAACTTCCTAGGCTTATCTAATATGTTAATGTGTAATTAATTATCAACTAAAAATATTTTTGCACTAGTGATAATTAGTGGGGTAGTATGGTGTCATGGGTGATGTTATAGGGTAGAAGATACTTTGGTGAACATTAAGGAGATGTTTGTTTAGGAAAGTGAGGTGTAAAGTAGCATGTGAGGGGGAGGCTCCTTTGTGACTTTCCAAGGACGTTTGTGTTAATACCTCATATATTGATTTTGATGACAACAACCATATAAATATAGATACTAATGTTCTGACAAATTGTAGAGTATATATTGCAGAATATTACACAGGTACGTAATGATTAAGCTTGAAGACCGATCAGTATAAAGACTAAAGTTCAAGATTCAGAGATGATCAAAACTCATGAGTTTAAAGAAAAAGATTTGAAGAGCTCAAGACTTTAGTATATAGTTATGAGTTATTAGAATAAATTGTTAAAGTCCCTAATGGCAGATTCTGATCTTTATCACGTATTTCTGATCTTTGATTTTTTATCAAAATAAATTATTTAAATTTCAAAATATATTTTTACAAATATTTTATAAAAGCTTTTATGTGTTCAAAGTATTTAAAAACTATGTTTAAATTATTTTACAAAAGTATAGAAGTTTGAAATCAATTTAAAGGAAAATCATTTTCAAATTTTACAAGGGTATGTCGACATACCCCTCCTAGATATGTCGACATAGTGACCATTAATTTGTTTTTAAAAAATTTGAAAAGAGATGTTTTTTGGACACACCTCTTCATAAATGGCTACATCTGTTCATTCAATATATAAAGGGGTGTAGATGAATTTTCTAACTAATTTTTGTTACTTTCTCCTTATTCCTTACTCCCTTGAAATATTTCCTGAAAACTATTTACTACATTCTTCAAAACTACATAGAATCAATCCATACACTACTGGATTGAATCTCTACAAATTATTTACTATTTTGAAAGCATTCCCTCTACAAACTCAAAGATCAAGCCGCTATCAGAAAGGCTACATTATATCTTGTATCCCAAGTGCAATTATTTGTATTTGAAAATCAACAACTCAACTCTTATTTCTTTGGATGTGCTTGTTGCCTGTTCAAATCAAGTGAGTGTGTTTAGTAGCTCATCTAAATCTAGTGGGTAATTTTATTGCCCGGTAAACCAAGAGTTACTCTGGACTCATGAGATAGGCGAGTGTATCTTGTAGCCTTGAAATCGAGACTATATTTTGGTTTGCTTGCTACCTAGTTAAAGTAGGCGATTGAAAAGAAATCTGTACAGTATTGTATGGGACTGGATATAGAATTGATTAATGGGAAATAATATAAAATTCCTAGTGTCATCTTCCTTACTTTAATCTTTGTTATTGTTATTATATTTATCTGTGATTACATCTGTGACTGCTTGATTATTATAGACCTGTGTTGATAATCTGTGATTTGATTTAAATCTTGAAACAAAGTTAAAAAGATTCATAAAAGTTATAAAAGACTGTTTACCCCCCTCTAGTGTTAAAGTAGCTTTAAGATTCATTACACCGTAACCCATAGTTTGGAGGTGGTAGTGACCTCTTGAATAAATTCTACATATACAGCCTTAAGGTTACATTAATCACTTTTTACAAAGTAGAAACAACTTAGTGTTAATCCATTTCTATCTTCACTAATCAACCTTAAATCAAATTAAATCTTCTCCAAATTCCACCAAACTCAAGTATAAGGCTTAGGACATCATAGCAACAAGGAATAGCAAAAGTGTAAGAAATGAGGCATGAACCCTTAAACATACTTGGGCCGTGAGAAATATGAGCACGAAAGAGGGAGAATGTGCAAAAGTGGAGCAAAGGTGGAAGCTTTGGATGTTTAGTGATGGTAGGAAGTGTTCTAGTGTTCATAGTGGCTTGTGTATTATTCTAGGCTTGGTTTGGGTGAGTTTACTCAATATTTGATTTATATACTGTGATATATTTGTTGTGTATAAATATAAAGTTAACTAATAAAATTTTAACTTTGGACCATATTTGCTTTTGAAAGAAAATGACAACTATGTATTGTATAACATAACTTCTATTACCCTCTACAACATGTAACGTGGCCTTAACTTTGTGTTTACATGTTTGGTATGATTGTGTGTGAATTTGAAGTATGTTTGAATGTGAAGCGAGAATAGTCGCTATAAGTGTAGTTTGAATCCCTTATGTTTCAAATTGTGTTAAATGGTTATATCTGAATATATTATGAAAGAATACATCTTATTTTTTATTTACACTTATAATAGTGTGTGGGACAGCAAGTAATTTGGTTTGGAATATTATAGAAATAACAAAACCAAGTTTGTAAAAGTTAGAAGCGAATTTGTCGCTATAGAAGCTTTGAAAATGCCACGTGTTTGACGTTTTTTAATATGGTTTTGATAGGCGTTCTTCAGGGTTTCATTACTATTATAATAAGTACAATATGCATACTTCTTACTATAAAAATCAAAGTTTAAAACCTTTGTTTGAGTTGTGGAAACGGTTCGAACATTTATGCAAATTTTCTAGCATTCTCTGTCCAGGACTTTTAGTGGCACTTGTAAATGCTGTATTTGACGTATGAAAGCATTTCTAGGCTTTTTTACAACATTGGTAGTGTAGTGTTACTTTCACTACTTTTTGTGATTTAATGGGAGTTAAATGATAATTAAATTAATTATTTTTATGAGATCTTTTTAGGGATATTTAATAACATTAATAAGAATATTTTAAAAGTAGTTTCAAGTTTAAATATATTTTTATTAATTATTTATGAATTATTAAAGTAAAGGGCTTTAAAATATAAAATATGTTTTTTAATTGATTTCTGTTAAATTCTAATTAGTTATTTTTAAGTAGTATTTTGTATGGATAATTAAAATGTATATAAGTATTTTAAAGTGGATATTTTTCGCATATCCTTACTTTTAATTATTTTATGAACTATATCCCTCTTAATTTTGCATAATGTTTTACATCCCTCTTTTTATTTTTCAGGTCTTTCTTTCCATTTTTACCCCTCTATGTATACCTAATTTCAATTTAACGACTCCCCGCTCTATATCTAATTTCGATCAACGACTTCCAATTTTCCTTCTGACAATTTTGACTTCTAATTTCTTTGGAATTCATGCCAAATTTCTTTAATGTACTTTCATTCGAATTATAGTGTTTTGCATAAATCTTGAACTATTATTGGCATCTTCAGTTTTTCTACATCTCGATCGGTTTTTGTTACATTCGTTCAGTTTTTGGTACATCTTGATCAGTTTTTGCTACATCTCGATTATTTTTGCTACATCTCAATTTGTTTAGCTTTCATCTTCTTATGTTCTACGTTAAAAATATGTGTTTGAGGTTAGTTTTTTTTATCATAGTTATTTTTGTTTGTTTAATTTTTTATATAGCATCATGTTGAATTAAATTTTGTTTATTTTGTTACAACTATAATTGGTTATCAATTATATTATTATTTATGATATGAAGACTGTTGTGTGTTGTATGTATTTCTTACATATTTCAGTTTGTTTGTATATGTTTGTTAGAAGAGTTGTATGTACATATTTTCATTTTCATTTTATGGTTGGGCTTTAGGCTTCTCTCTCGGCCCGTGTACTTGTATATATATGTTTGTAGTTTGGAATAGAATGAGAGCTTTTTCCCTCCATCATTATTTTTGTTTGTTCATTCAGATAACATGGTATCAGAGCCACGAAAATTCAAAATTCAGATCTAGTGAGGAAATTAGCTCAAATCTGTAAAGATGGGAGAATCCACTGAAGAAAGCAAGAATAAGGTTACTATGGATGCGATGCAGTTGATGCCTAAAATTACAGATCACAAATTGAATAATCTGAACTTCTTGAATTGGAGTAAGACGATTAGGCTATATCTTCGCAGTATAGATAAAGATAATCATCTAACCGAAGATCCACCTTTGCCAGATTCAAAAGATGAGAAGGATTTGATGTGGTTTAGATCTGACGCTCGGCTATTCCTACAAATTAGGAATTCAATTGACAGCGAGGTAATTGGTCTAGTAAATCATTGTGAATTTGTTAAGGAATTGATGGAATACCTAGAATTCTTATATTCTGGAAAAGGGAACTTAACTCGAATTTATGATGCATGTAAGTCTTTTTATCGAGCAGAGAAACAAGAACAAACTCTTATGAGTTATTTTATGAATTTCAAAAAGGTATATGAAGAATTCAATATGCTTCTTCCAATTAGTTCAGATATTAAGATTCAGCAACAACGACGTGAGCAAATGGCATGTATGAGTTTCTTAGCTGGCTTACCATCAGAATTTGAATCTGCTAAGTCTCAGATCTTGTCTGGTTCTGATAGTCTCTCTTTGCAAGAAGTATTTAGTAGAATACTTCGTTCTGATGTTACTCAAATATCAAATAAAGTGGAGAGTGCTTTGATTAGTAGTAACAGAAGTTATGTACAAGGAAGTCAAGGTCAAAATAATTCAGTAAGACCAAATTTCAATTCACCAAGGCCGAATGCTCCAGATTTCAGAAATCCAAATCAAGGAAAATTCTGCACATATTGCAAGAAGCCAGGGCATATGAAATTTGAATGTAGGAAGCTCCAGTACAAGAATTCACAGTTGAATAAGGATATGAAGTCTGTTCTCATGTCAGCAGAAGATTATGATCAATATATGAAGATTCAAGGTTTGTTGAAGAAAGAATCAACAGTGAAGGAATCAGGATCGTCTGTCTCAGCTATTGCTAAATCTATAGGTCAAACTAAATGGATCATAGATTCTAGAGCTACTGATCATATGACAGGTAATAGTAATTTGATTACAGATATACAATATAAACAATCTACTCATGCGGTTACATTAGCTGATGGATCACAAGCATTTGTTCAGGGAACTGGAAAATTGAGGTTAAATTCACATTTATCATTAGATTCAGTATTATATCTGCCAAAGCTATCATTCAATTTGATATCTGTGAGTCAAATTACTAAAGATCTGAAATGTAGCATATCATTTTTTCCTGATCATTGTGAATTTCAGGATCTAACCACGAGGAAGATTATTGGTAAAGGTGAAGTATGTGGAGGATTGTATGTGTTTGACAATATACCATCAAAATCTATAAGTTGTTCAAGTATAACCTCTTCTGCAATTCAGATGCATTGTCAGCTAGGACATCCATCATTACCTTTGCTCAAGAAATTATGTCCACAGTTTAGCTCTCTATCTACATTACACTATGAGTCTTGTCAATATGCAAAGCATCATCGGGTTAGTCTATATCCTAGTGTTAATAAAAGGTCTAGTTCATTTTTTGAAGTTGTACACTCTGATATTTGGGGTCCATCTACAATTGTTTCAAAGCAAGGATATAGATATTTTGTTACATTTGTTGATGATTACACACGTGTAACTTGGTTGTTTCTAATGAAAAGTAGATCAGAATTGTTTTCTATATTCTGTGTCTTTTGTGCTGAAATACAGAATCAATTCAATACATCTATTAAAATATTGAGAAGTGATAATGCTAAGGAGTATACAAGTAATCAGTTTCATTCATATATGGCACAACATGGCATTCTTCATGAAACTTCATGTGTAGATACAGTAGCACAAAATGGAGTAGCAGAGAGGAAGAATAGGCACTTGCTAGAAACTGATAGGGCACTTCTCTTTCAAATGAATGTTCCAAAGAGTTTCTGGGCAGAGGCAGTAAGTACTGCATGTTTTTTGATTAATAGAATGCCTTCTACTGTTTTAGGGTATCGAATACCTTATCAAGTTTTATGTCCAAGCAAGCAAACTTATCTAGTGAAACTGAGAATATTTGGTTGTACTTGTTTTGTTAGAGATGTCAATCCACAGTTAACAAAACTAGATCCCAAATCACTGAAATGTATTTTCCTTGGATATTCAAGGCTTCAAAAGGGATACAAATGTTTTTGTCCAAAACTTAACAAATACATTGTATCTATTGATGTCCACTTTGTTGAAAATGAGGCTTTCTATTCATCACCAATTATTTCCCCAATCCAAGAAATTAATGATGAATCAGTTATAGAAGAAGATGATGAGTTTCTGATATACCCTGTTATGCCTACCCATAATTATGAACATAGTGAAAATGAGGATTCTAATTCAAATATTCCATCCTCATCTGTACCTGCACCAGAGAATACTCAATTACCAATACAGGATACCGAGTTACCTATTGCTTTACGTAAAGGGAAGAGAAAATTTACTTACCCTATCTCTTCATGTGTGACATATAATAACATATCCTCTGAATCTCATGCATTCATATCTACACTGGATTCAATTTCTACTCCAAAGACAGTTAAAGAAGCTCTATCAAATAAAGGATGGCATGATGCTATGCTAGAAGAAATACATGCTTTGGATCAAAATAAAACATGGGAGTTAGTGCATCTACCAGATAATAAAAAAGCAATAGGTTGTAAATGGGTGTACTCAATAAAATTAAAGTCAGATGGTTCTCTTGAAAGATTGAAAGCACGTTTAGTTGCAAAAGGATATGCTCAAACATATGGGATTGACTACTCTGAAACATTTTCACCAGTAGCTAAAATGACTTCAATAAGGATATTCATATCCTTGGCAGCAAAGAATGACTGGGTATTACATCAATTGGACATCAAGAATGCCTTTCTTCATGGTGAGCTGGCTGAAGAGGTGTATATGGAGCAACCTCCTGGGTTTGTTGCTCAGGGGGAGTATGGGAAGGTGTGCAAGTTGAAAAGGAGTTTATATGGTCTGAAGCAAAGTCCCAGGGCATGGTTTGGCAAATTCAGTCAGGCAATAGAGAAGTTTGGAATGAAGCAAAGCAAAGCTGATCATTCAGTTTTCTACAAGAATGAGAAAGGTATGTTGATTTTATTAATTGTGTATGTAGATGATACTATCATAACTGGGAATGATGGAAGTGGAATTTCTGCACTCAAAACATTTATTCACTCACAGTTTCACACAAAAGAATTGGGAGGTTTAAAATATTTTTTAGGCATTGAGGTGATTAGAGAGAAGGGCAAAATATGCTTGTCACAGAGAAAATATACTCTTGATCTATTGAAAGAAACCGGGAAATTAGGTGCTAAGCCTTGTAATACGCTTATGTTAGTTAATACAGTGTTGACAAAAGAAGGAGAATTGTTTGAGGATCCTGAGAAATATAGAAGGTTGGTTGGTAAACTGAATTACTTGGTTGTGACAAGGCCTGATATTGCATACTCGGTGAGCATGGTTAGTCAGTTTATGGCTTCACCTACTGTTGATCACTGGAATTCTTTGAAACAAATATTATGCTATCTTAAAAGTACTGTTGGGCAATGTATAGAATACACAAATCAAGGGCATAACAGAATTGAAGCATTTGCTGATGCTGATTGGGCTGGTTCGAAAATGGATAGGAGATCTACTACGGGATTTTGTGTACTGATGGGTGGTAATTTGGTTTCCTGGAAGAGCAAGAAACAGAGTGTGGTATCTCGGTCAAGTGCTGAGTCAGAATATAGGTCAATGGCCAACACAGTTTGTGAGTTGATGTGGATTAAGCATTTGATGGATGAAATAGGATTGAAGTGTGAGTTGCCTATGAGATTATGGTGTGATAATCAGGCAGCTCTTCACATTGCTTCGAATCCGGTCTTCCATGAGAGAACAAAGCACATAGAAGTGGATTGCCACTTTGTCAGGGAAAAGATTCAGCAAGGAGTAATTTGTACAAGCTATGTAAAGTCAGAGGAGCAGATAGCTGATTTACTTACGAAATCTTTGCATGGCAATAGGATTAAATTTCTATGCAACAAGTTGGGCATATGTAATTTGTATGCTCCAACTTGAGGGGGAGTGTTGTGTGTTGTATGTATTTCTTACATATTTCAGTTTGTTTGTATATGTTTGTTAGAAGAGTTGTATGTACATATTTTCATTTTCATTTTACGGTTGGGCTTTAGGCTTCTCTCTCGGCCCGTGTACTTGTATATATATGTTTGTAGTTTGGAATAGAATGAGAGCTTTTTCCCTCCATCATTATTTTTGTTTGTTCATTCAGATAACAAAGACAATTATTTGTATGGCATATATTTGCCTATATTGAATGTACTGTGTTTGTTTTTGTTATCATTGTAATTGGTTGTAATGCTCATGTTGTTATTATTATAGTTCAAGTATGTTGTTGTTGTTATATGTATTAATGGGATATGGCAGTGAAGTTTTATGCAGGAAAATACTGCAAGCAAATATTTGCCATAAAAAAATTTAGAAAATATTTATTATGGTATTTTTTTTTCTATTTTTATATTGATGTACTTTTATTCTAATATTATATTTGTTTTTTCAGGTTTGATCCTATTGATGTTCTTGTCATTTTTTTGTTGGGTAACGATACTTATAATAGGCGCCTTGTTTGAGTGATTGTATGTTGAGATTGAGAAATGATATTTGTAAACATTGACCTGAATTAACATTGGTTCTATTGAATTGGTTTATGAAAGAAATGAAAAAAGAGTTATTGAAATTAATTCTGATTTGCATAGTATATTTCTATTTGTTGCATAGTCGTGATGATTTTCTACTTGTTTCGGTTATATCTAAGCAATGTAAAAGTATTTCAACTGATGTTGGTTCTTATAGTTCTTCATTTGTTATTTCTTGTGGTGGGTGTGGCTTATCTACTTCTTCAATGGTTTGTTCTTCGATTGATTCTAGTTCTACTTTGAAACGGTTGTAAAAAGTGATTTTAGCAATTCAGTATTTACCGGTGTTGGTCAAAGATTTGCTGGTGGGGTTGAGGATTTCCGATTGTATCTTATGATATACTACATCAAGAATGATTATAAAGTTAATGTTGTCAAAAATGATAGGGATCGAGTTACAGGTGTTTGTTCACAGGAAGGTTGTACTTTCTATATCCATGCTTCTTGTAAGTTTAACCAACTAGGTATTTTTGTTATCAAAAATATGCAGCCTAATCATTCATGTAGAGCTGGTATTGTAGATGTTAACCATCTACCTATTTCTAGCAAATTAGTTAAGAAGTTGGTTGTTGATTTTATTCGTTCAGATCCTCCTATGAAAAAGAAAGATATTGTTTATTTATTTCAGATCGAGTACAATATTGTGTTAAATTTCTATTTTTCTTATATAGGAAAAAGATTGGCTTTGAAAGAAATCCATAGGAATGATTTTCTCACGTATCATCATTTGAAATGTTTTTATGAAGCCATGGCTAAGTGTAATCCTGGTAGTACTACTGAACTTCATGGTGATTTGGTTAGCCATGAATTTGAGAGGTTTTTCATTGGGTTTGAAGCATGCAAATATGGATTTCATTATTGTCATTCTTTGATTTTTCTGGATGGGACTTTTATAAGAGGTAGAGGACAAGGTTGTATTATGTCTACTATGGCTAAGAATGGTATTCAAGTTATGATTTAGTCCTGAAAATTACAATATAATCGATTTGTATTTCTTTTAGTGAAATATTTGTATGTTAAATATTTTTATGGCAAATATTTGACATACCCGTGTTCTTTTATTTTATTTGATATGGTTTTTTATTTTGTTATTTTATTTGTTAAATTAGTATTATATATGCTATTTTATTTACTTAGCAAAAAAAAATTTGAATGGTTTAACTTTTTTGTCGTATTAGATAATTTAGGTTGTTAAATATTTCAATGTGAAATATTTGTCATATTCTTATGGCAGATATTTGGCATACCTTTGATGTTGCAGTTTGTATATTTTTTGCATTTATTTCTATTTTGATTATGTGACAAATGTATTTTTATTTATTTTAGGTATTTTTTCACTGGCTTTTGGGATTGTAACTAGTGAAGATGAACCTAATTGGTATTGGTTTTTGACAAAGCATAGGGAAATTATATGTGATGATGATCGTTATTTTACCTTTACATCCGATCAGCATCCTGTTCTTTTGTTTGTTGTTCCTTAAGTTTTTCCTGATTCAGCTCATGGTTCTTGTTACTATCATTTGAAGAATAATTTGAAGAGTTTTTTTAACAAAAAAGGCATCCTCAAGGTAAAAATAAATGTTGTCGAGTTGTTAATGTTGCTACAAAGATGTATTCAATCAAGCTTTGTCTAAGTTTAAAAGTGTTGTGGGGTTGAAGTAGAAAATTTCTTGCTTGGTTTTCCTTTTGAAAAGTTTGCTAAAGTTTTTTTTATTAGTAATCGTTATGGGGAAATTAGTTCTAATTGTGCGGAAAATTTTAATCGATGGATTTTAGATGAAAGTTGTTTACCTATCACTGCCTGTTTAGATAGAATTCATTTGAAGCTCAGGAAACTTATGTCTAATAGACATGAGTTAAGTAAAAGTTGGAATAGTCCATTGTGCCTTGTTACGGAGAAGCGTTTAAGGGATTTATACCTTGAGGTATTCAATGGAAAGTTACTAGATCTACTATTGATGTTTATGAAGTTCAAACACAATCTTATCATGTAGATTTGAGTGTTCAGCGATGTTATTGTAACTTATGGCTCATTAATGGATTTCCATGTGCTCGTGCTATTAGATGCATTCTTGCTTTTGATTTGGATGTTTATTCTTATACTGAGGACTATTTTAAAGTGTCCTTTTCCGAGCATCTTATTCTCATCTGATTCATCCACTTGTTAATTTTCAAATAGAAGATGTTTTACCTGAAGATGTTAAAGTTCATACTCCTAAGAGAAGACGTGGTGCGGGAAAGCATCCTTCTTCTGAATGGATTAAGTCAACTGGTGAGGTGAATAAGTACAAACATTGTAGTTTGTGTAAGAAATTAGGTTATAACAAAAGATCTTGTTTGTTAAGAAATAAAGTGTAATTTTTATACATTACTGGCTTTTTATTGTGAAGACTATTAATGTAATTTCATGCTTTATTTTGTTGAATTAAATATTTTTTGTTATTTTACTTATTTGTTTGGTTAGTAGTGTAATTTAATTTGTTTGGTTAATAACAGTCTGGCAATTAATAGTCTGGCAAATATTTACCTGGCTAATATTTATCAAGCTAATATTTGTTAGTGGTATATTAGGTAAATTATGTTGTCTAGTTATATATATGTCATGCATATATATATATGTGTGTATGTTTTTTCATTATAATATTTTATTAGTTGTAGTTTATGAAGATAAGTTTGGTTAATCATTATTCTAATTTTGTTAAAAATAGTTATATTTTTGTACTTGTTCGGGATGTGTATTTGGTTATCTTTTGCATCCATACATATATGATTATGTTTTTTATCTTGTTAGATTTTGAATTTATGTGATTCTTATTACTTTCTCCACCAGCCAAATGTTTATCGACAAATATTTGCCAAGCAAATGTTTTCCTCACAAATATTTATTTTTTCTTTCATGATCATATTACTTAACTATTGTTATTTTGTATACATGATTAGGTTTGGCATTTAGAAATATTTAGTTGGCTTTTTCATCCATACATACTCAGTTCGGTTTGACATCCAGCTAGCTTTTTCATCCAAACATACTCGATTATGTTTGGCATTCGGCTAGCTTTTGTATCCATGCGACATTCGGTTGGCATTTTCATTCAGTGGTATGCTCAATTAAACAATATATATCGATTATAGATTGGTTTCTATATGTACCTATTTAGGTTTTGAATTCAGTTTGATTTTGTATACATACGTACCTGATTAGGTTTGCCATCCGGTTAGCTTTTGCATCCATATGTACCCGATTAAGTTTGGCATTCAGCTAGCTTTTTCATCCATACATACCCGAGTAGGTTTGGCATTCGGTTAGCTTTTGCATCCATATGTACTCGATTAGGTTTGTCATTCAGTTGGCTTTTGCATTCCATGGTATGCTCTGTTAGACAATTTATCTTGGCTATAGATTGGTTTTCATATGTACCTGATTAGGTTTGGCATTCGGTTAGCTTTTGCATCCATATGTACTCGATTAGGTTTGGCATTCGGTTGGCTTTTACATCCATATATACCCCATTAGGTTTGGCAATCAGCTAGCTTTAACATTCATACGTACTCGAATAGGTTTGACATTCAGCTAGCTTTTGCATCCATATGCACCCGATTAGGTTTGCCATTCGGTTGGCTTTTGCATTCCATGGTATGCTCGGTTAAATAACTTATCTTGGTTATAGATCAGTTTTCATATATACCCGATTAGATTTGGCATTCTGTTGGATTTTGCATCCATACGTATCCGATTGGGTTTGGAATTCGGTTGGCTTTTACATCCATATGTACATGATTAGGTTTGGCATTCAGCTAGCTTTTACATCCATACGTATCTGATTAGGCTTGGCATTCGACTAGCTTTTACAACCATATGTATCTGATTAGGTTAGGCATTCGGATGGCTTTTACGTTACATTGTATGCTCGGTTAAACTATGTATCTTGGGCATAGATTAGTTTTTGTATGTACCCAATTAGGCATGCATTCGATTAGCTTTTGCATCCATATGTACTCGATTAGGTTTGGCATCCGGTTAGGTTTTACATCTATATGTACCCGATTGAGTTTGGTATTTGGCTAGCTTTTATATCCATATGTACCCGATTAGGTTTGACATTCGGCATAGTTTTTGCATTCCATTGTATGCTCGGTTAAACTATGTATATTGGGTATAAATTGGTTTTCATATGTAACCGATTAGGTTTGGAATTCGGTTGGTTTTTGCATCCATATGTACGTGATTAGGTTTGACATTCAACTAGCTTTTGCTTCCATGCATACTTGACTAGCTTTGGCATTTGGTTAGCTTTTGCATTCTATAGTATGCTCAGTTAAACAATTTATCTTGGGTATAATTGGTTTTGTATATACCCGATTATATTTGGCATTTGGTTGGCTTTTACATCCATATCTACCCGATTAGGTTTGGCATTCGCCTAGCTTTTGCATCCATACATACCCGATTAGGTTTGGCATTCAGTTGGAATTTGCATTCGGAGGTTGCTCGGTTCAACAATATATCTCGGTTATATATTGGTTTCCATTCGTACCCGATTAGGTTTAGTGTAACACCCCACCTCTATACTCATACTATCTAAGAGTATTACTAAGTTATACTGTCAGATAATACGGAGAATGAGGTTGTATGAGGTATACACGTGAATATTCCCTTGGGCTAATGCTGGTACGTATTTAAACATCAGATATGTTAACTGGGTTTTTACCCAGGAAGGAATGCAGATGAGTTAGAACATCTAGGCCAAACCAAAAAAACTCAAGAAACAACCAAAAAGACTAGAAGAATAGGCCAAGAAGGATTCAAGAAGAATTACCCAAAAATCCACTAAGGTAATGGATCGCTAGCGATCCACCATCCATGGACCGCTAGCAATCCATAAGGAAGTTCCATGGATCGTTCTAGCCTCTTGCATCATGAACCAATATCTTTTTCTAGGAATGTTTGCTAAGTTTCATAGTAAACCTAGCATCCTAGTTCGAGAAGTGAAGATCCATCTGATTCTAGTCATAGATCAATCTAACTCATGTATGGATCATCGTCAAAACAAGGCAACTAGCTACGAAATCACATAGAGTGCACCTACATAAGACAAGGAGTGCAATCCCAAGGAAGAAGTCTAAAAATCCCCCAGTACATGGATCGCTAGCGATCCATAGGATTATGATGGACCGATATGAAATTCTCGAAAAAGATGAAGCAAAAGTACTCTAAGTAATTGGACCGTTAGCAATCCAGAACCTATGGATCGCTAGCGATCCATCAGGTTAGCTCGGGTCATCATGAAACTCTCTGGACTCCTTCGTGGCATCATGTGCAAGCTTCTAGCAAAGCGGGCACAAGTGCTCTCCAACCCAAATATAATCCTACCAGCAATATAAATAGGATCTTTTGGACTGGCTGCTAGAACTTTGTAGAGATTGTTGTTCACTATTATTCTTCACTCTTCTTCTCTCACACAACAGCCATCTAGGAGTTCACTGTGATTCTCTAGCGATCTCCAGTACCTATGACTTGATCTAACTTAGAAGATTCAATCATATTGTAATCCGATTCAACTTGTAATAGCAGTCAGTTAATAGAAAGTTATAAAGTGGACGTAGGCTTCATTAACAGCCAAACCACTATAAAAAGCTTCTTGTCTTTTTACTATTTCTGCTTTTTTACCTTTATTTTCTATATTATTGCTCTGTAAGAATAGGGCTGGTGCTTTCACACTCAATCCAAGGTGTTGATCCATTTTTTGGGTTAACATTTTGGTGCTTTCACTGAGAACCCAACTCAGGCTTAGATCCAGCTATCTACATTGGATCAGATAGGTTCAGAAGTTAGATCCTCAACCTCTGCTTAGAAGATTTATTGTTGAGAATCAATGCCACCAGGAAGAAAGAGAACTACCTCCGGAAGATCCATAGGAGCAACTATTGCTGGAGAAGAAACAAGTCGTCTGCAAGTGAAGTCAACAACCCCAACAACCTGCAACTTGGAGCCAACACTGGAGGTCAAGTGCCAGGATCCTCCACTTAACATGAGGTTGTGACTAAGGGAAAATTGAACTAGATGGTTGATGAAATTAACCAGAAAATGACAAGTAGTCAGAAGGCCCTTATAGACAAGATAAATGCTCTCTTAGCGCTCCAAACACTAACTACTCCCAGAATGGCATCTGAAGCTGCAGCGAAGCAAGAGAATTCCTATGTTTCTAGCCTAAATAGGAGAAGCAAAAGGTAGAAGGAAAAGGGAGTAGTGGATGGAGTTGCAGGAATCTCCATAGAAGAAAACGCAAGCACTCCACCAACTGCAAAGCAACCTGCTTCAAACCTAAATCTAAGGGCGAAAAACCCACGGGTAGATATAGCAGTGGATCTCTCCGACTCTGAAGATGGTGAGAAACTTGATGACGACAAGTTGGAAGAAAATACTAATGCACTCAATACCAGCAGGGAGGTCCAGACTGCCCCTACCCGACCAACCGCAAGCTAACAGAACTCCAAGGCAATGGCTCTCCCAAAGACAGGAGAGCCTAGGCTTCAGCCCACTTACCAAGATCGTTTGCAAAATCAAACACTTGGCATAGTCACTAACAGCCAACCCATGGACCACCGGACATCAGAGGCATATATTGCAGATATGATTAAGCTCTTGATGAATGAAAGTAAGGATAGGAGAGATGACGAATGGTGATCCGCTCCAAGCCGGACTCCCTTCCCTGATGCCATTCTGAATGAACGGCACCCTGAAAAGTTTACTATGCCGACTATTCCATCTTACGATGGAATTAGAGATCCAAAACCTCACGTGTACAAGTATAGTTGGCACATGGATGGAGAGAATGCTTCAAAGGTTGTTCGATGTAGATGTTTTCCGATCTTCCTAATGGGAATTGCATCTATGTGGTTCACCAGGCTCCCACCAATTTTATCTCCACATTCAATGAATTAACAACAAAATTCCTTGACCAGTTTAGACTTCACACGGCACAACCTAACGACGTGATGTCCTTATCTGGCCTATTTTAGGGATGAAATGAATCTTTGAGATCCTTCGGTTCAACACCGCAGTGACTGAAGTAAGTAACCCAAACGAAGATATGGTCTTCATGGCCTTGTTCCGCGCTATTCACCCCGAAACTGAATTTGGGAAATTGATCAAAATGAAACAACTTACCATTAGGAAGGATTTTTACCGAAAGGCGAGGCAGTACTTGAGATTGGAAGAGGTGGAAGAGCTAGAAGGAAAATCTGCTAACCCACAACCAACCAACGCTGGACATAATGGTACGGCAGCTAACAAAGGCATAAACACCTCCAGGACCACTGCCGGAAGTGCGGGGAAGGATGGTAACAAGAAAAGGAAGAACTAGAATTCTGATAAACCAAATAGAGGTAACAAGCGACTTAAAGACTTGAGGTCCGGAGATTACACCCCGCTCAATGATACTCTAGAAAACATCTACCTTACTACACAAGGGATGGAGGAGTACAAGAAGCTGCATAAAAAGGAAGTGACTAAATAGCAAAAGCATTTCGGAAAGTACTGCCGCTTCCATGAAACACATGGTCACAACATGAATGAGTGCCGACACTTGAAGAACCTGATTAAAGAGCTGATTCGGGAAAACAAGCTTCAGTAGTATGTGAGGAAACCACAAAATCCTGACCAGCCTGCTGCACCCCAAGCTCCTAAAGACCGGGGAAACCAAGCTGGAACCAACGAAGAAGGATCCAGACGGACTGACCAAAGACTCATCATCGAAACAATATATGGAGGACCTCATCCCACACAAAAGTGTTGGGGAGAAATGGAGCAATATGCAAGCTCGTTGAAACATGCCCCGAAAGATTCACGCTTTACAATTGAAGACGGAACTCTTGCCAAGCAGCAGAGAACCCTGAGTGATGATATCGTATTTCGGAACCGAGATAGTGAAGAAATGGAAGCTCCAATCCTCGACCCCATGGTCGTGTCGGTAGGAATCGGACCGGCTGTGGTCTGACGAGTATTGGTGGATAGTGGTAGCTCTGTCAACATCATGTTTAGACATACGTTTGATTAGATGAAGATCAGTATGAAAGACGTATCCACTTGTTGAACAAAGATCCAAGGATTCACCGGTGAACCTAAGCAACCTATCAGAACAATTGATTTGCCCGTAAAAGTTAGGGAAGATGACCGAAGAGTCATCCTCATCCAAACCTTCGTGATCATAGATGAAATGTCCGCCTACAATGCTTTCTTAGGTCGGCCTGCCTTAGAAGATTTCATGATCTCTTTAGCCCAATGGTGCCTAACCATGAAATTTCCAATAGAGGTTGGAGTTGGAGTGATCAAAGGAGACCACGTTGTCGCTAGAGAATGCTACATCGTAGAACTACGTGAGTCTAGAAGAAAAGAAAAAGGGAAGAATATGGGGAAACCTCTCCACATTCGTGAACTTACCGCATAGCAATTACAGAGTCGCCCATGGCTTGGGGACCATAGCTGTAACGCCCCACTCCGAGACCCACATTAGCAAAGAGTATTACTAAGTAACACCGTCTGCTAATGCGGAGAATAGAGCTGGTTAGGAGCGACCATCTATAGCCTTGTCTTAATTATCTAATGAATACGTCGACAATTGCCATACATTTTTCTTTTCTTTCTCAAGTGGATCGACATATCCAATAAATACTTAATACAAAACCATAGGTGGCTGAAGGATCTATCAGAATAAAATATAACAACTCAAATGTAATATACATCACAGAACAGGGGATCATCATACATTTACACATATACAGATATATTACAGAGTTTACAAAATGAGACATGTCAAGTGGTAAAGCAAACCACAATATACAGACGAGTCAATAGAATACATATCAGAGTTATAAACAAAAAAGACTACACAAAAAGCTATAACAAAAATGAGCTAGCGGAATAGTCCATGCGGAAGCAAAAGAGGCTAAGTCCAAAGTACCTAACCTGAAACATCTCGGTCTAACCCGAGTATAAAATACACGGGTCAGTCTAGCTAAACAAATCAGTTAGATATACTAATGATAATGAACATACAAGATCATAAAGTACCACAATATCTCCAAAAGAGATAACCAAATCATCTAACAAAAGATGAATCATAACAAGCCTCATATCATCGGCAACTTAATTAAACAAAGGATGTCATATCCCCAAAACAAGCCAAAAGGCAAATAACAAATACCAACAAAGGTACACAAGTTTCCACAAGGTAATCACTATATATCGTGTGGTTCAAAGAGCCTACACCGAAGGGCGATACACTAGGGAAATATAATCGTCAAAGAAACAAAAGATGCTCGAGCTCAGTACTGTATAACAAGGATCCACAAACCCGAAGGCACAAACCCAAATATCACTCGAGCAGTGACGAATGACCAACTCCAAAAGTGATACTATAGGGCAACAAACCCGAAGGCACAAACCCGAAGGTACAAGCCCGAATGCAACATACCCGAAGGTAACAAACCCAATATCACTCGAGCGGTGACGATGGACCAACTCCAAAAGCGATACTATAGGGCAACAAACCGTAGTGGCGAAGGTCCGGAGACCCAGTACTGGACACCACTAACTGGCGGAATGTGTCACAACTCTCAAAAAGGAACCCGGAAAATGTTAACGTGAGTCCCATACCCCACGTTCGCACTAAACGGTTTACTAACCGTTAGTCAATTTCACACTCAAAGCAGTACAAAGTTCACCTCATCTCATCGGTAAACCAGACCCAGAGGTCAAAATGGTCAAACGAATAGATTAGGAATTAACTGAAAAGATAAACGCACGTGTTCATAGCACGCGTTTTATTTAATCATTTAATTCTCCTCCCTCTTCGCTCGAAGTGTAAAATGGTGTGTGTGTTTTAAATAGAAATTATAAATTGGAGAAACGAGCTTTTAATACAATTTGAAAAGATCATTTTATAAAACCTCGTGTACGAATCAAAAAGGAATCATAAAAGTAAAATATGCAATAACAACTAATTGGAATCGACACGAATCGATAAAAATTGGAAACCAAACAAAATAGGCAAAAATAGGCAAAAACAAGCAGGTCAGTCGACTGACTGCAGAGGCCAGTCGACTGATCCAGAAAATCGAAAACTTCATTTCCTGCAGTCAGTGACTCCCTATTTCTGCACAGTCCCAGGAACTATCATTTTCTACAGCCAGTCGACTGACTACAGGGGGTCAGTTGACTGACTGGCACTGGGGCTGTTTTTCAGCCTATTCAAATGAAGAGCAACTCTTCCAATTTTTGATCGGACGAGCAATGGGCGCTAGGGGTTTATGCCAATCGACAACCCAACCCTATTGGCTCTTCAATACACCTCCAAAAACATGATCAAACAACAAAGCTATGATTTTTAGAGTTTTTTACTTCAAAACACCAAAAATTGAAACGTTCACCAAATCAATTCAAACCAAAAGCAAATGAACATGAATAAGTGTTAGGAATTCATACCTAACATCAATGATATCAAGAGAAGTAGATGTGAGTTCAAAACTCACCTTTTTAACTCAAAAACAAAGGTAAGAAGCTCAAACACAAGGAAAAGATCAATCACTTTTCACTTCAACTCTACAAGCTTCAATCTAAGATCAAAACAAGTATTTCCTAAATTAGGGTTTAGGAATTTTCTGAAATTGAAGAGTAGAAGAGATGGGGAAGATGAAGATGGAGCTTACCTTAGCTTTTCTTTGAATTTGGAGCAAGAATTTGGAGTTTGCAAATGAATCTAGGGTTTTGAATTTTAATTTCTCATTCCTCTCCCCATTTTCAGTTGTGCTAGAGAAAAAGAAATGAAATGAGGATGAATGGATGAAGAGAGGGTTGAGTTAGAGTATATGATGAGTTGGGTGAAACCCAAACCCAAAAGCCCACTATAAAATAGCAAAATTCAACTCACTCCAAACATATCAAATCTTATACTCAAAAAAGTCGCAAACGCCATTTTGGACTCAATGGAAGTGGTCCCGAGTCCTAATTCGACCGTTTGCAAAAAATAGCTTTTCGGACTTTAATCCGACTAACGACGTTATATTTAAATAAAATATTTAAATATAAAATCGTAAAATATGCGGGTTGTTACAATAGCTATTTCGACAAGGCTTTAGACCCAAGAAAGAAGAGTTCAGGGGAGGATTAGGCAGCACCGACAGAATTGACGGTGCCTGTCCCAATCAATATGGATGACCCAACTCGGGTCTTGAAAATTGGGTCACATCTTGAAAACAAGATGCGAAAGGAACTAATCAAATTTCTTCGTGCCAACCTGGACATATTCGCTTGGACACATTCTGACATGTGTGGGGTATCGCTGGAGATAGCATGCCACACACTCAACACCGATCCTAAGTATACACCAGTAAGGCAGAAAAGGTGCAGCCTAGGACCCAAATGGTCCAAAGCACTAAGACAAGAAGTGGATAAGCTGATGGAAAATGGTTTTATCCGCGATGCAACCTATCCCAAATGGGTATCCAATCCAGTCTTGGTCAAGAAATCCAATGGAAAATGGCGAACTTGTATTGACTACTCTAACCTAAACAAAGCTTGCCCAAAGGACAGCTTTCCACTACAGAGGATCGACCAGCTTGTGGATGGAACAGCTGGACATGAATTGCTCTCATTTATGGACGCCTACTCGGGATACAACCAGATCATGATGCACGAACCTGACCAGGAAAACACCAGCTTCATCACAAATCTGGGATTATACTGCTACAAAGTGATGCCATTTGGGTTAAAGAATACTGGGGCAACTTACCAACGACTGGTGAACGCCATGTTCAAACATCAAATCGGGAAGACTATGAAAGTCTATATAGATGATATGCTAGTTAAATAGCACGTAGCCGCAAATCATTTGGACAACCTTGCCAGAATGTTCGAAATACTCCGCAAGTATAGAATGAAACTCAATCCATTTAAATGTCACTTCCGGGTAGCCTCAGGTAAGTTCTTAGGATTCATTGTAAGTGCTAGAGGCATCGAAGCTAACCCCGAATAAATTACTGGTTTACGGGAAGTTGAGGCCCCAAGAAACAAGAAAGAGTTATAAAGCTTGAATGGAAAAGTTGCAGCGCTAAGCTGGTTCATCTCAAAAGCAACCGATAAATGTATTCCATTTTTTGATGCACTAAAGAAGGGAAAGAAGAACATCAAATAGAATCAGGCTTACCGGACTGCCTTAGAAGAACTGCTACGACATATGGAGACTCCACCAATCCTATCCAAGCCGGTAGACGAAGAAGACTTGTTTATCTACTTAGCAGTATCGCCACATGCATTAAGTGTCGTGCTTGTACATGAAGAATCTAGGGTCTAGAGACCCATATACTACATAAGTAAACGGTTAACTGAAGCCGAGAAGAACTATCCGAATTTGCAAAAACTAGCATATTGCCTCTTGATCGCATCCAGAAAGTTACGACCATACTTTCAGGCACACCCGATAAAAGTACTAATAGATCAACCCTTAAAGAAGGTGTTGTACCATTGAATTGAGTCAATATGAAATCACTTACCATCCACGAAGGACGATTAATGGGCAAGCTCTGGAAGACTTCATTGTCGAATTTACAATACAAGATAAAAAAGAAGAAGTTACTCCAAAAGTGGAGACACACTAGAGGTTATTTGTCGACGGTGCATCCAACAACTTCTACTCGGGGGCAGGGGTTGTGCTCGAAACCCCCGAAGGACTATCTGTTTGCTACGCCTTACGCTTGGAATTCCCTGCAACAAACAATGAAGCAGAATATGAAGCATTAATAGCCAGGCGGAAAGTTGTGAAGGAACTCGGGATAAATTCCATTCATATCTATAGTGACTCTCGGCTAGTTGTCTATCAGGTGAGAGGCGAATATCAAGCCCGTGGAGAGAATCTCGCCCCGTATCTATCCAAAGTGCAGGAATTGCTGAACGACATTGAGCATTACACCATAACTCATATCCCGACGGAACAAAACACGAAGGCAGACTATTTTGCTAAACTGGCCAATTCCGGAGAAGCTCAGTCGATGGGACTGATCCCAGTTGAAACTCTGACTGCTCCAAGCATAGGCGAGATGGATATCAACTGGATTTTCGAATCGACTGAAGAGCCAAAAACATAGATGACACCGATCAAGGACTATCTGCTTAGAGGAACACTCTCCACAGACAAGAATTAATGGAAAAAGCTCCTTCGAAAGGCACCACGGTTGGTAATACAGGATGGAATACTCTACCGAAGGGGATTCTCTACCCCTTTGCTCAAATGTGTGACCAACGACGATGCTCGAAGAATCCTTAGGGAAGTTCATGAAGGCGACTACAGAGATCACATCGGGGGGCAAACCCTTGCAAAAAAAGTCCTCTGATATGGGTATTTTTGGCCAACGGTCAACCACGATGCATCGGATTATGCCAAACAGTGCGACCAATGCCAAAGATTCGGCAAGATCAAAAGAACTCCTTCAACAGAGCTTACATAGATGGTCAGCCCATGGCCATTCACAATCTGAGGAAATGATTTGATTGGTGTATTGCCAATAGCCAAAGGAGGAGCCAAATACGTTATCGTTGTTATTGATTACTCCACTAAATGGGCCGAAGCGGAACCACTGGCCACTATTACCACAAAGAAAGTTATTAACTTTGTCACTAAAAACATTATTTGCAAGTCCAAAGTGCCACAAAAAATCATCACGGATAACGAGACTCAATTCGAAAGTGCTGAATTCAAAGACTTTTGCAAACGCTTCCAATCGAAAAAAGCTTTTCCGTTGTCGCACATCCGCATGCAAACGGGCAAGTGGAGGCAGTAAACAAGATCATCAAGTCCACCATCAAAACTCGACTAACTAAAGCTAAAGGAAATTGGGTTGGTGAACTTTCATTTGCATTATGGGCTTACAGAACAACGCACAAATCTGCAACTGGCCACTCTCCGTTCGCCCTGACATATGGTCTAGAAGCGATGATCCCAATTGAACTGGAAGTCCCTTCTCATTAAAGGCAAAATTTCAATCAAAGGCAGAACGAATAGCTCCTGCTCGAGTCACTCGATATAGTTGATGAGAAGTGGGAAGAAGCCAAACTAAGGACTGCTGCTCACCAAAAATGGGTTGTATGACATTTCAACTCCAAGGTCCATAACAGTACTTTTGAGGTAGGAGACCTTGTCCTTAAATGAGTCTATCTAATACCAAAACATTGGACCAAACTGGGAAGGGCCCTATATAATCGGCCAGAAGCTAGGGGATGGCACGTTTAAGCTAACAGCCGTTGATGGAACCCAAATTCTCCGTGCTTGGAATAGTGAATCGCTTCGTTATTACTTTATCTTGAATTGTCTTATGTGTTTCCTATTTCCGCAAATAAGCTATCTCGGGATACTGGAGGAATTGTAAATAGACAGAATTTGCCCTACTTTTATTTGAATTAATAAAATTGCTTTGATTTCTAAACCAATAAAACTGTGTTCACATAAGTAACCTGCCGAGTTGATGGTGTCAAATCGACTCAAACCATATGGTTGCTACTTGAGATAGTAGAACCACGCTCAAGTACGCCTATCTACCCGCCGAGTCGGCGGAAGCAAATCGACTCAAACCACTGATCGTCGAAACTCGATCTCGACCTTCTAAGAACTATTGCTCCTACAACACTAGGAAGGTCTGAATCAAAGCTGCACATCGTTTCTTGGATTATGGAATCACGTCCAAACAAACACAATTACCTAAGCTGCGCATCTCGTAAGCCACACATCGCTTCTTGGTTCGCAAAACTACGACCAAGAAAGCCTCAATCCCACCGTGCGTATTTCGTAAACCGCATGCCACCAATTGGATCAGCAAAATTGCATCCAAAGACGAGGAACTCTCACATTACAAAAAGCATGTACCACCTCCAGAGCCACGGAAATAGCACTCCAATGGGCGACACATGTGCACAATAGCCTGAACGTCAGCATTATGATGGAATCAACTAACAGAATTTCAAGTAACTGGTATCACTCTGGCATCACCAGTCACTTAGTTCCCAAAGATAGGAGTTGTAGTATAAACCCGACTAGGGGCATCCAAAAGACCACAAGGGGAACCCGGTCTCATATCGAATGTTTGGAGTAAACGGTCCCGTGAACTAGGGGGCGCACACACTAACACTCAACTCAAAATAACAAATACTTCACAGTTCTGTTACTCGAAACAAAGAATTTTGGTAGTAATTACGGGCTAGATAAAACAGTGTTAAATAAAAAAACAATGGTATAAAAAGGCAACAGTGCATGGAATATAGATAAGTAGATAAGTGAAGTTACAATCAAAACTTCAACAGTTTTATTACTTATAATGTTCTTCATGTACAAATACAAACAGTGGGGGCCATACCCGCACAATATCGACTAACAAAAAGAAAAGTACAGATGCTACAACAACAAAGGTAATAAGTGGGGACTCTACACTTGTACAAAATACATGTCGAACAAATCAAAATGCTACAATATCCGGCTCCACTGTCACTCGAGCCTGTTAGTGCTTCTTGCCACCACTTCCTTTCCCGCCTTTGATCGAAAATTTCTTCTTCCCCTCATCATCCCACCAAGAGTCATATCGCTGCCAGAGATATCGATTATAGGCTCCGTGCATATGTCTCCTTTTGTTCTTTGGCCCCCTCGGAAGACTCTCCCTTGGTCTTGCGCTTGCGGGACTTGTAGGAGCTCCTTGAAGACTTTCTTTCCTCTACCTTTTCCTTCTTAACCACCACCATCTACTGCTCAGTCTTACCTGGCTGGCTAGCTTGGTTTGTCTGCACTCGAGTGTCAGCTACTATTAATTCGCCATCTAGAGATACAGAGGGGTCATCCAAGCCATGCAATGCAGCGATCTTCTCAAATTCTGACCCTTGTTGCGAGCCATACATGGGCGTGGTGATCAATGCAGCAACAGAAACAAACGTTGAAGAGGTCGAGATAGCAATAGGCTCTAAGACTGGAGAAATTGGTAGTTCGACAGGCAAAGAAGATGGACATATAAGAACAAGAAGAAAAGCATTCAGTTCATCTTGTTCTTGCGACGTGAGTTGGAAGTCCTCAAACTCGGGAGAAATAAGAAAGATACCTGCATTAGAAGTGTGACCATGAATCTCAACCTCGTACTCCCCACCATTTCCTTCTTTAGATAGTTGCACAATCTTAGGAAAAGTTTCAAGACTTCCCAAGGCTTCGAAGATAGGTGCTGAAGGGACGGAAACAAAGCAGTGCAGGTCGAAGCCGGAACGATTTCTGTTTGATCATAAATTTGCTTGGACGATTTTCTAGGCCAAGAACTGAAAGGCTCTGATAGTGTTTTAGCAGCTGCAGCTGCGCCAGCATCGGTGACTTCTCTTTCTTTTTCAACCTAAATAATGTCTCGGCCCTCTACCAAAGCCTTCTTTGATTCTTCATTTAGGTAGGAATCTGCCAGCTCTCGTTCAGTATACACATCCCCGTCTTCTCAAAAATAGGCTAGGATTTCTTCCAAAACCAGAGCAAGAGTATGCGGGAATTTAGGGCCCAGATAACAGAGGCTACCTTGATGCAACAGGGAGTTGACGTAGAAGTTCAAGATGGTTTCATCCATCTTCGCTATCTTCTTTTCGAAGGTATCCTGCAGCTCCAAGTAGTCCACCGTCACAGTGGCTTTCTCAACTTCAACTTTGGTCTTTTCAACGTCGAGTTGTGCAACATTTTCTCGAAGCAAAGAAATCATTTGAGCTTGGTTGGAGATGGTCTTATCTCGAGATTCCACCATTCCTGCTTAATCAGCAATTGTTTTCTTATGAGCTTCGACAATTTCATCATGACCAGCAATGGTTCTCTTTTGAGCTCCGATGTCTCGGGTTTCAAGCTCCTTTTTCAGCTCGACTTCATCGGTATGGGCTTTCTTGATTTCATCTTTGAACACGATTTCAAATTTTTCATGAGCCTCTTTCAATTCCTTTAACAAACTAGCATTGCTCTTACTATCTCGAATGGCAGCATCTCTCTCTTTTGATAATTGATCGATTCGGGTGTCACATTCCATCAGCATCCTTTTGTAATCATTCTTTCCCGACATGAAAGAAAGAATCTCTTAATAGTTGTTACGGTTTGTGTCCGCCAGCTGCTTACATAATTTCTCCCATCCTTCAGCTTGGTCCAAGTCGCTCTGAATCGCCTGGAGATGGGGAATATAAGAATCCTTACGGATCGGACACAGGTCACGATCGAATTTAACTCCCTTCAGAAACCATCCGAGGAGCGCGGCTTCAAGTTTAGGTGGACCAGACGGGAGAATATAAGTAGGCCTCCTACGAGGGCATGAAAAACTAGAAGCAGGCACAACACGAGTTGATAGTCTGAGTTGATGGAGCGACCTGGATAGTAGAAGACAGAACCTCAATTCCGATAGAAACTGGAGCCGAGGCAGATGTATGGTGCTCGGAAGGTTGAGGATCACGATCTACTTTTGACCTTTTGGATGGCTCTTCTCGATCATCAGAAGTCTTCCTCTTCTCATAGCCACCCCTATAGACTTTGCTTCGGTCCCTGTCGTCCTGACGACGAGCTCTGGCTTCCCAATCTTTTCTCCACCTCCATTCTTTCTCGGTTTCTCGAGGCTGGTGTCGACTTGAAGTCCGTTTCGACCCATGTTGTGCATCCGTAAATTGTTCCAGATCTTCATAACGTCCATGACCTCTTATAGTACCTAATATTAAAAAAAATGAAGTAACTTTAGCGGCAGAGGATGAGCTCAAATAATGCATATATGAGTGTACATGACCCTAGTGAATATGTAACATGTCGTAAGCGCCCTTAAAGGACTTCACAAACCAGATTGGGAAGTGGCTATAGTTGGAGTCAGGCTAATTTTGGAAATAACATGATTGGAGTGAGGAGACAATCCCTCGGACTCTAAATCATCTCCCATGAGTTCTGTAATGTCCACAAAAACATTGCTCAAGTCCCCAAAGTCGATATTGGTTTCCTTAGGCGGAGAACCATGAATTCGTACGGTTGTTGGGGGAGCATCTTTAGCAGTATCCTCTTAGGGAGGTGAATCCGGGAGAATAGGACTCATTCCAAAAGTTTCATTACATGATTCGAGATCTGAAACGCGCATCAAATTCTCCATCGTTGGAGGAGGGGTCATCGTCACTTCCACTCTCAATTTCACCTTTCTCTTTTTCTATGAATATTGTAGCCTTGCCTTCTCATTGTTTGAACTCCTCTTCCCCTTCCTCCGGGATTGGGGGCATCTTTTTCGGACTAATAGCTCCGGTCATAACGCCCTTTTCTTCATAAATTTCCTCAGTAAATCCACCGGATGGATCTTCTTCTCCTTGTTGACCGCTCTCTTTGAAATCATGCGATGAAGAAGTGGAGCGTGTTGTAATTTTGGAACGGGTAGGGGATGGAGCCTCAACAGCAACGGTAGACCTCCCAGGATGTAACAATCCGTACCGATGTAAATTTTCGTCCGTCAGCAAAAGTTTGACCGTCTCTCTTTAGCGTCTATGGCCTTCAGAGTATGAAAGATAGGGTCAAGTGCTGGGTCTTTATTTAGCCTCGGAATAACTGTAAGAAGCATTCAATCTGTTAAAACCCCACACCATCATAATATTTCTTAATGAGAGAAGAGAAAACTTACCTCATGTTGTCCAAAGATGGTTAAACCCTTCAGGACATGTAACAAAGAAATATTGGATCTTGTACTGGGATAAGTTGTTGTGGAGTTGCAACACAATTTTGCAATTTCTCTGAGCCTCAATAATCACAAGAGACGGACATTCCTCTCTCTTCTTAAATGAAAGGAAGTATCTCAATTTGTCGAAGCTTAGGGCACGGTTGAATGTCCGCATAAACAAAACATGAATACAAGTCAAAATTGCATAGCCATTGGGATGAATCTGAAATGGGGCTATTCCCAAATTCAGAAGAGTGTCTCTCAAGAAATGGTTGAATGGGGGCACTGCACCATTCAAGCACATGTACCGATGGCAGGTGGTGTACCCCAAAGGTGGCATGTGTGAAAACTCATTTTTCAGTAGAAAGCGCATAGCGTCTTCCGAAATACCATGCTGTAAACAATTATTGTACAGAACTTAGCAAAAATGACAGTAGAAGTTCTCCATGGAGGGTTAAGTAAAACTCTAAAGTTTGGAGGAGTTCGATCGACGACCGGACCAATCGGCATCAATTGACCATATTGAGTCTGTGGTGTCAAAGAAATGGGCATTGTTGGAATCGTTTGCGAAGGCATAACTGATTTCGATTCTGCTTTCGAAAGTACCGGGCTTCCTCCACTGGATTTACATCGAAATAATGGATGCTTCATTCTATATAACAGAACTTGTATCCAACATGGTCAGGAAACCCTACTTTTAACTAGAAAATCCCATAGGTTTAATGCCTGAATTCCGAAAGGGCGTTGACTTGTTCCAACTCACCGGATTCCAAGCGTTGACTGGGGCGAGTGCAGTGTGTTACTATGTGAGATGGGCTCGGTGTCCTGAAAACTACGAATGCCCTATCGTGTGTAGATAGTTCACTCGTAGGGAAAAAATAAAAAAGGCTTTTCATGTCATTTATTGAAGTTATTCCTTCCACACTTACCCGTTATCGATCGACGATCAATAACGAACCCGTTGTCCAAAGCGACACGAAAAGCTCTTTCTATTCTTAGGTACACCGAGCGTGCAATAGTAAAACTAATCTAGGATGGTCAAATCCATAGTAAACTGCCTCATCAGAACCATTGAGATCATGTGCAAGTTGATTTTGATTTATTGGAAGAAGATAGAAGAATGCGTCAATTACAAGACACAACTACACTATCTACCTTCAATAAATCGCAATCATCCCGCTTCATTTACAATCCTCATAGATCTTCCCAAATTCACTAGCCATCACCACTAATGCAATAACCACGTCATCACCAACCTTAGATCAAAAGCAAACGGGTTCAATTTTGGGTTCGTGGCGATCCAGGCTAGGGCTAGCTGTCTACGAGGTCGGTAGCGATCCAAAAAGCTGTGATTCTGGCGCTAGGGATTGGCTCGGGGTGATGGCGAAGGGTAGTAGAGGTCGACGGCAGTAGGCTACGGCGATAGGGATCAATGGTGGCGGCTGCAAAGGCTGGTTAGTGTTTGGTCTAGGGGTTGGCTCGGGTCGCAAATAACGTGTGAATGAAGGCAAGTGAGAAGGGTCGGTTCGAGCAAAGCTAAATAGGGGATTGTTTGTAGAAAATTTGCTAAGACTATGGATCGCTAGCGATCCATCAGGTTGCAACCGATCTTCTCCAAATTTCCCAAGCATGATCTATATGTTGTTTACAAGCATCTTGAAAATTTTGGATCGAAATTGATTTGTTCTACGAGCCATGACGATTCACATCGGAAACTCAATAGACGGCTGAATAGTCAAAACCAAATTTGCATGGTAACCTCGACATAATCAACTAGATTTCACAAAATGGAAACTCAAATGCAGTTACTTCCAAAGCACACCTTGTTTCCAACGAAGACATACACTGGAGGCAAATGTTAATTGGGTCTTTACCCATGCAGGAATGCAGATGAGCTAGAACATCTAGGCCAAGCCAAAATAACTCAAGAATCAACCAAAAAGACAAGAAGAATAGGCCAAGAAGGATTCAAGAAGAATTACCCAAAAATCCACTAAGGTAATGGATCGCTAGCGATCCACCACCCATGGACTGCTAGCGGTCCATAAGGAAGCCTATGGATCGTTCTAGCCTCTTGCATCATGAACCAATATCTATTCTAGGGATGTTTGCCAAGTTTCATAGTATACCAAGCAACCTAGTTCTAGAAGCGAAGATCCATCTGATTCTAGTCATAGATCAATCTAACTCATGTATGGATCATCGTCAAAACAAGGCAACTAGCTATGAAATCACATGGAGAGCACCTACATAAGAAAACGAGTGCAATCCCAAGTAAGAAGTCCAAAATCCCCCAAGTACATGGATCGCTAGCGATCCAAAGGATTATGTTGGATTGATATGAAATTCTCGGAAAAGATGAAGCAAAATTACTCCAAGTAATTGGATTGTTAACAATCTAGAACCTATGGATCGCTAGCGATTCATCATGTTAGCTCGAGTCATCATGAAACTCTCTGGACTCCTTCATGGCATCAGGTGAAAGCTTCTGGCAAAGCGGCTTTGGCTCAAGTACTCTCCAACCCATATAAATACAATCCTACCTGCAACATAAATAGGATCTTCTGGACTGGCTGTTGGAACTTTGCAGAGATTGTTCTTCACTATTATTCTTCACTCTTATTCTCCCACACAATAGTCATCTAGGGGTTCACTGTGATTCTCCAGCGATCTCTAGTACCTGTGACTTGATCTAACTTAGAAGATTCAATCATATTGTAATCTGATTCAACATGTAACAACAGTCAGTTAATAGAAAGTTATAAAGTGGATGTAGGCATCATTAATAGCCAAATCGTTATAAAAATCTTCTTATCTTTTTACTTTTCTGCTCTTTTTACATTTATTTTTTATATTATTGCCCTATAAGAATAGGGATGGTGCTTTCACACTCAATCTAGGGTGTTGCTCCATTTTCTGGGTTAACAGGATATAACTTACTACAAAACATACGCAATATCGGCATAAAGCAATAAACACGTGTGCCCCCAGGATAGAACAATATACAATATATAAACATAGAACATAGAGTCTAAATCACAGGGATAAAATATAATACACAATATACATGGTATGTCTATTATACAACGCCAAAATATACATACATAAGATTATATAATTCTCAACTGATATACAATAATAGCACATCCTAGTCTCCTCTATGCCCATAACACAAGCTGGTCTAACTATCCCTGAACCTAAAATGTCTCGGACTGACCCAAATATTATAAATAACACACGGCTCAGACTATGTCTAAATCAAAAGGGCGATAAACATATGAAACATAATATACCTGGGCGAAATAACAATATAACTACAACAAAATAATTCAAACGGTAATCATGATGTCTATATATATAATGATGATGTCTTAACAACATCAAATATAATAAAACATAGTTTACCACACAACCAAGCATAAAGATGTCGTCACGCAAATAAAGCTCATCAAAATCAAAAATCATGGAAACAATGTCAACAGGGTGAATCATCCATATCCAAATAACATTTATAAAGGATATATCATCATACATACTCAGGCTAGTACTCAGCTATACCCAAATACAACACTCAATCTAAAATAATAAAACATCCACAATATTCAATATTAATAGACATTCATAAACAAACATAGTAATGGCGACACACGCCAAAGGAAGGTACCATTGGCGACACATGCTTATGGAACTATAGTTGGCGTCTATAAAGTATAATCGACAATGCACGTCTAAGAAGATAATTGGCAAAATAAGCCAATGAATAATGGTTGGCGACAAAAGCCCATGAGAAAGATATTCAGCGACACATGCCTTAGAAGGATATGGGGATTGATCATACTCTGGACACGTCGTAGGTATAATCCTATTATAGTATATGCCATCTACCATACACACACAAGAGCTAGACAGGAAACTGACAAACACACTTGCTCCAGGAGACTACACACATAACTAGTGAACATGACACATGTGCCCATCCAGTACGGGTCCTACAGTCATCAGTTACCATTTCCTCTTTCTCCAGTATCATGACAACGATCCACTATAGGCTTGACAACGCGTAGTCTCTTCGGTCACGACTACCAACATGTGCCCCTATGGTAACAAACCGGTGGCCCAGATGACACAAAGGGATATGCATTGCGCACACACGGCTCTATACGTTGCCGACACACGACTAAGAAAAGGGTGTCACAGAACTGGGGCGCGACCACCGCGATTAGGCCCCTAGGGTGGATAATGGCCAATCTGGTTCACTCTCGAAAAAAGAAACAGAAAGGGAGCTGGACACTAGGTAGATTAACATATAGTGTGTATATATAAATATATTTATCGACACACGGCTTTACATGTAGGCCAACATATGACACTATACATATGCTGACACACTACTTAATACATTTGCCGACGTACGACTCTGTATAATGCCGATGCACGACTCAATATAATTGCCAACACATGGCTCCACATAAGTCAACACATGACCATAATATATTCACGGCAGTGAATATTACACTTCGTATCCCCATATTGAGTGTCATCCATGAGCAAAAGAATTACCGAATAAATATCACAACAGCATCGCATACCGTCGTGTGATACTAGTTCGATTATTCAATGATCATACATAACATTCGCCCTTCAATATTCAATATAATGAATCTAAAGAATAATAGAAAAAGTGTTATTGAAAGTCCCATATCAGGCGGTATCACTAAATTGTTTATTCAGATTCCTCGCTACATAGAACTAAAAGACAAAAATTAATATAAATGCCACAAATCCATATAGAAGGTTGTCATCACCGTATCATATCAAATCAACACAACGGTGAATCATTCATATAAACCTTATTCAATAACAAGAAAAGAAATATCAGAATAGCAATATAGAAATGGATTATTCAAATAACTAATGTATACACATAACAACAAATAATATGTAACATTCACAACATATAATCTTAATTTAGCTTATTAAATACTTAGAAATGGGTAATTCATCAAAATCCAATTTAATGTCACAAACTTGATTTATATATTAAAATATCATACTTTGAAAACTATAAAATATCAATTATGGACCATATCATATTTTCAAAAAAGATTAATTTTCCAATCTTTTATAAATTAAACAATAATTTAAAATTTACCAACAACATTAATAAACCCAATTCTTTCTTTTAATAGCCCAAAGATAGTTTATAAAACAAAATATTGTATATAACTTTTATTCAACAATCGTTGTCCTCTAAATACTATTTTAAAAAATTATAAAACATCCAAAGAAATTTTATGTACATATTCAAATCGAATTTATATAAATACACATTTTAAAGAAAGTTTATATATCAAATACATGCACAAACATATACAAGAACCCACTAAAGCAGGTCAAGCTAATAAGGCCAACAACATAAGAAAAACACAGTAAAATATGATCATGTATTTTAGATCCAAACAGCAGCAAAGAATGAAGTACATGGGTATGCAGACACACACAAGTGCACACATACTTTCATACACACGCAGCCATGCATATATACACAACATACATATACATTGACACGCATAAAAAACACACACTCACACTGCAATATCAACACACAACAATACCACACACACTCACATACACTATTACTACACACGCACACCAACACAGCACACTCCCACACAACGACATATAAATTCATGCACACAGCACACACTAACATTCACAAACACACACGATGCTATCACCTAAACAAACACATACAATTGCATACATGCTCACTCACACTTGCACATGAATACATAACACATACACATAAATATATCTTTACAGATGCACGCACTCACACTCACACTACATGCACACACAACTACAAAGACGCACGGCATGACCTTCCCCATCGGTGCGTAGGTATGCCTTGACCAGTGGATCTATCAGTCCATCGCTAGAGCCGTTTTGGCTCCAGGCCATTCGATGGTGAATCCATTTCAATCCATTGTCGTCTCTTTTCTTCTCGCCGTTAACCCTACTCATCATATACATGAAGTTAAATGATATAAACATAGGTTGGTGAGTGTGTAAACTCACCTGAAACGATGAAGCTCACTTATTTTTCATTACTCCTACTTCCTGCTCTCCCGCTCCTCGCTGTACTCACTTTCTCCTTCAAATCATTGAACGGACTTTGATTCTTTGATTGTAATTTGGTGTAGTGGTGTTGAGAAGCTATTTTAATTTATAGGACTTAATTTGATTTTTATTTGAATTTATTAAGTGGTAGGGTTTGGGGATGGAGATGATTTTCTAAAGTCATTAAACGTATACACGTAGGGTTTATTTGGGAGCATTAGGAAATGGAAATCTCTAAAGAACGAAACATCAGGAAACCAGGCTTTGGGTTTAGTGAGCAAATTGGGCTTGGGCTTTTTTTCTCTTTTCTTTCTTTCTCTTATTACATGAAACCCAAAAATTACTTCTATCACAAAATCACTTTCCAATAAATTATCACATTATTTATTTTACAAAATCATTTCCTATAATTTAATTTTTTTAATTAAATCATTTATTAGTAAATTTCAAAATTATATATATTAATAAATCCGTTCTCTTATCAAAATAAAATTCTTATTTACAAAAATATAATTTATCATTATTCCTAGAATAATTAATCCATATTTTCTTATTCCAAAATAATTAAATAAATTATTGCATCATTATTCTTTTTAATATTCAATTCTTACCTTTAATAAAATATTTCTTATCAAATTCTAAATCACCACCATAATTCTAATTGTTCAATTCAAATCATAATTAATTTATTATTTATCATTATTTAATTATTAATTAATTGCTTCTCGACAACGGGTTGTTACATTTGGCATTCGATTTGCTTTTGCATCCATACTACCCAATTAGGATTGGCATTTGGTTAGCTTTTGCATCCATATGTACCTGATTAAATTTGGCATTCGGTTGTCTTTTACATCCATATATACCCGATTAGGTTTGGCATTTGGTTGGCTTTTGCATTTAATGGTATGCTCGGTTAAACAATATATATCGATTATGTACCCATAACCGAGCCCATAGCCGAGCACATGACCGAGCCCATGACCAAGCCCATAACTAAGCCCACAATCGATTAGGTTTGTTATTTGACTGGCTTTCGCATCCATACATACCCGATTAGGTTTGGCATTCGGTTGGCTTTTGCATCCATACATACCAAATTAAGCTTAGAATTTGGTTGGGATTCGGTTAGCTTTGTATCCGTATGTACCCGATTAAATTGTGCATTTATTTAGCTTATGCATTCGGTGGTTTGTTTGGTTAAATAATATATTTCAATTATATATTTATTTCTTAGATATTCGATTAGAGCATGTAGTTTATTATGTTATGGTGTTGGTTATGACCTTGGTTAACCAATATTATAATATTTAATGTCATTACTGCTACTGCTTGTGAAATTGTTGCCTGGCAAATATTTGCTAGATATTTGAGTTTACTGTAGAGATTATACATTGTTATACTGTATGAGAATAACAATATTTCCTTTAAATATAGTAAATTACATTTCATATATAAAATGTTGTACACTATATCATGTTAAAAGTATGTAGCGTTCAACATCCAACATAGTTGAGTTAAACATCAAATCTATACATTACACCAACCACATTTTCTATATAGGACATTACAGTTTAGGCATTAAGTACTTTTACATTACATTGTGATAAAAGTTTCTAACAATGATCCAAAAGTGTTTTTTAAACATTCAATATGTACAAGTAAGATTATATATCTAGCATTTATCATCTAGGTTTTGACACATTCAGTCAAGCTAGATAAACCGTGATCATTTAACTGAAATTGCCTATGGCTATACAATCTTTAATATAGTTGATAGTGTCGGGTTCTGATTTATAGCCATGATTTTTGTCTGTGACGATCTCATATAGGATGTGAGCTCTTAGTTTGTGCATTTCTTCATCTTTATATAATTCTACCTTTCCTTCTACTTGTAAGTCATTAGATATGTCTTCCATATATCGCATAACAAATATTGCATAATTATTTCTGCATCAGTTTGGAAAAAGTTTTTTTAATGTTATTAAATTTACTTTTATAAAATAAAATTTTATACTTACAAATAGTATTTTTGCTGCGGAAAATTCACAAAGTTCATTGGTTTGTCTTGAAGTTCTGATGGTTTTTCCCATTTTTTACATAAGTTGACTTAAGAACATCCATTATTTTGTCTCTCTACAAAAAATAATCAAGTCAACTAAGTGAATAAAAGTTTATCACCAGGCAAATATTTGTCACTAGTAATTATTAATATATTCAAAATTTACCACTATTTTTGCTTGCTGTTTATGTGGGTAGTCGAAGTTTTTCCTTCTTGGTCTTTAGGAATCATAGCGTGTCTAGGTTTTGTCAACTGCATTGAACTCCAACAACGTAATTATTTTTATGATGTAGTGGTATCATTATTTTTTGCAATTCATTGCTTCTTCTTCTAGCACTTTGACTACCAATGATTCAATTGTTGGTTTGTAGTCTTGAATTATTAATACCTGTGATTACAGATTAATTAGCTTTCAAACTTTCAAGTGATATTTATTTGTAATTTTATGTATTTCATAACGTTGCGTAGGATTTTAAGTATATGATGTCTTTGTGATTTGACTTTAGTTTTATCTCTGAGTACCAAACTATAACCTACATAGAAATTAGATTTTATATATTAGTTTTTTTTAGTTTCAACTAATAATATTATATTGATTTATATATCGTTGAGTCAATGAATCTTTTGAATAGCATGTCAGAAATATTGACTCTTCTTATTTCAATGTTTTTGTCCGAGTTATAGTGCACAGCTTTAATGTTTTAATAATAGGTAAAGTATATTAGTATGTATGATAGTAAGAAGGTTAGAATATAATATATGAAATTTAATTATGGTTTGCGTCTAAAATTGACACTTCGGTATGTGAATATTATTTATTTAAATATTTGTTTGGCATATATATTCCTGACAAACAATTGACTGACAAATATTTACATGGAAAATATTTGTCAGCCGCATATTTACTAGTTACATATTTGCTAGGCATACATACATTTCTGTATGTTTGTTTGTATATTTGCATTTTATGTTTTAATAAAATAAATTACCTATTTCCATCTGCTTCATAAAAAGCATTAAGCTCATGAATCTGTTCATTTATGAGCCATTTTCTTGCAAGCTTGCTTTTTTGAACCAATATCTTTGCTTCTTCTTTTATTTTAGAACTATCGTGATCGATTCTGTGCTTTGGTCTGATTTATTTTCAGGTTGAGGAGCTTCTTCATCTTTTTTGTCAACGTTGCTTTTATCTGATTTCTTTCGGTGTTGTCTTTTTTCTGAGTTGGATACTAAAAATATGGATCTTTTTTCGTTTCTTTTTGAGAGTGAAGAAGGAGAAACTTTTGTTTGTTTTCTTTTCGACTTTTCTCCTCATTTTCAAGCTTGATTTTGAAATATGCAGCCACTTTTTGTTGAATGTTTTCTAATTGCTAGGTTATTTTTGACTACTGTCTTAGCTCTCACTTGAAGATGTTAGTAAGATGAATGTTAGGTAGTCAATCCCTGATATGCCTTTCTTTTTATCATCTGTTACAATTGTATATTTAGTATATGTCAAATATTTTAGATATATTATTTTATATAAAAAAAATGAATTTTGTTTTAAAATATACACCTTTTGTTTTTTACTGTTTTTTCTTGATGTCCTTCTACAATCAAATCTTTTGATTTTTCACCTAGTTTGTCAAAAAAATTCAATTGTTAAATATTTTATTTGCTAGCATATAGATGGCAAGGCAAATATTTGCCAAGCTAAATCTTTTACAGTAACTTATAAACATTTACCTTTTTTGTGCTTTCTTTTTTCTCTTCAGTACTCTCTTGTTCTTCATCGCCTTTTACTGCCTTTGGTATGACAGTAATTTCATAATGGCTTGTTGTCAGCGTCGTCGTCATCTTTATTATCATCTTTAGTTTTCCTTTCCTTTTCATCATCATTAGCAGTATCATCACCTTTATCCTGATCAGCACCATCATCATTTTTACTTTCATCACCATCACCTTTTCTTTCCTCTACACTATCAATATCAACATCTTTACTTACCTTACCATCACCATTACCATCTTTTTCATCATCACCTTCAGCTTTAGTTTCATCTGGACCATCACCATCACTATCTTTATCATCGTCATCATCTTTTTTGCCTTTCTCAACACCATCACCTTCACCATCTTTATCTTCATTCAGACCATCACCATCGACATCTTTACCTTCATCATCGCCATCTTTGCCTTTATCAGTACCATCAGTATCAGTATCTTTACCTTAATCATCACCATCGTCATCTTCGCCTTTATTAGTACCATCCCATCACCCTCTTTATCGGTGCTAGCATCTTTATCTTTGTTAGCACCACCACCATTTTTGTCTTCATCTTTATCTTCTTCATTATGATCATCATAATCTTTACCTTCTTCATCATCAACATCACCAGCAATCCCATTTGCTTCATCGTCATTAACAGTATCAGCATCTACTGTTTCATCATCATTAATTTGATCATTATCATCTTCATCATCTTCATCATCTTCTTCTTTTTCCTTCCTTTTTTTAAAATCATCATTTTCTTTTTTCAACGGCTTTTTTTCCTTTTTAGAGCTGCATTTTCCTTTTATAGCCTATTCCTTTTTAATTTTATATCTTTCAGTTGTTTGTTGATTTTTTTTCATATTTTTGATCGCCAAACTGAAGCCTTTTCTTTAGCTAATTTAGCCTTTGCAGATTTTAGCTCTTTTTCTTTCTTTGTTTTTCTTGTTTTCTCTACAAATTAGAAAAAAATATTTTACTTTTTTCATAATTAAAATATTGGTTGAGATATTTGTTTTGAAATTATATTAAAATCTAATTATAAAATTGTCGAATATTTGTATTTGCTTGGCAAGTATTAGGCAGGAAAATATTTGTCAGGTAAATATTTGCCATTCACTTTTTATAACAGCATTTCTGTATATTATTAGCAGATTTACCTTTTTTTCAAGGAAGTACTTCATTTTGCTTGGAGTAACTTCCTACAGTGTCCATTTAGCAAAAGTTGGTTCATTTTGTTGATAAATTATTTTTGGAGCAATTGTTTCTGTAATATCATAGAACCAATACTGCACAAAGAGGTATTTGGTGTTAGTTTAGTTTATAACGAAAATTATAAAAGATAATATGAGTTATTAGAGTTTACCAATAGCAGGGTTACGCATGCACGTATTTTTCTTGGACTATTTTTATATTTTCTCACTTGTTCCATCAAATGTTTTCCTATTGCTGACCAAGAAATAGTTTTCATTTGCTTCAATCTATGAGCATATGGTGGCAGCACCAGAGGAAATTTAGAGTTTGGATTGGAAAACAGGTATGTCGAAATCAAAAACATAATTAGCAACCTTACATCATCGATTGTATTTTCTGTTTTTTTGCTTTGAAGCTAATCGGATGCTTATTTTAATATTCTTTGCTTTGATCATTTTTGAAGTACCAAAATATTTCAGTTTGAATGCTTTTATTTGAGAGTTCATGTTAGATTCCTTCAAATGAGACGTTGTGTTGATTGTGATGCCTTCTTTTGGAAATCCAAAAATTATTGCAATGTCGCTTTCTTTTAGAACTGCTTTTACGTCTCCGAAATAAAAACAGTTTTCTTCAATTGAAAAAGAATTTTTTATCATTTCTATATGAGCCGAGTTTTTGATATATCCTCAATTGTTATGGCTCCTTCTATTAATGGATTGATCATGTTGAAGAATGGAGTTTGCTTTAATAATGTAATGTGTTCTTTAGAATTAGCTTTTCTTTTACTGAATTTTCTACCAATTTATGGAAAGACTTAAATCTACTTTTATAGCTTTCTGAATTATCTTTTGGCACTTTTATTTTCTATTTCTTTGTAGATGATTTTTTAGTGCTTCTTCTTTTTGCTGGTTGTTTCCTATTGAAAGATGAAAGAGGAACATCTTCTAATTCTACATTTTCTGATTCAACATCTTCTTCTGATGCTATATATTCTGAAGATTCAGATGTTAGAGTTATTGGAAATTCAGATTTTGAGGATCCAATGTTATGAGGCGATCCGGGTTTGTGAGAAGATTTAGGTAAATTGCAAATGTCTTGACTTCGAATGGTAGTCTTTTTTTGTGATGCGACTTTGTATCTTTATCGTTGTATCTGTAAAGCTTTTAAAATTATCGACCTAGTGTCACATATAATAAGTATCAAGTATTTGCCATGCCCATATTTATTGTAAATATTTCATATTGTACACTTTTCATATAAATGTATATATACCTACCAAAAATTTAAACTTTATCTGACAGATATTTGATATTTTTAGTATTTGCAGTAAAAAAAGACACAAAATTACTGTCATAAATTGTGTGGCAAATATTTTCCATCATCTTTTGATCATCTAATTATGTACTATAATTTCAAGGGAAATTTACACTAATTTCAATCTTTAATCAATCAAAGTTACGTATGGTAAGTAATTGATACCCTTAATATTTGTGTTAAAGGTGTAATACATACAGCTATTTCTAAAATAAATTATTTAAGCAAATATTTGCTACACTCACTTCATCATTTAATTATATAGTACAACTGGAATCTACCATCATTCAACACTATATGTGTAATATATTACAGTTTTAGTACTAACGTATGCAAATATTTGTTGTTCTTCAAATATTTAAATATTTTAAGCAAAACTACATATGCAAATATTTCAAGCAATTACTTATAGTAATAACTTATGGGAAATATTTGCCAGGTAAATATTTTCCATTATTCATTTTTCATTTCATTGTACACTTTTTGTAGAATCTATTTTGATCTATCATGAGTCAAAATCATACATGTCACAGTTTTAATACTAACATTTGCAAATATTTGCAGCTAAATATTTGCTATTCTTTAAGATATCAAATATTTCAAGCAAAACTACATATGCAAATATTTCAAGCAATTACTTATAGTAATAATATGGCAAATATTTGTCAAGTAACTATTTGTCATTCTTCATTTTTTATTTCATTACACTTTTTGCAAAATCTATTTCAATCTATCATGAACCAAAATCATACATGTCACGGTTTTCATACTAACATATACAAATATTTTCAGGTAAATATTTGCTATTCTTTAAATATTTCAAATATTTCAAGTAAAACTACATATACAAATATTTCAAGCAATTATTGATAGTAATAACTTATGGCAAATATTTGTCAATCTTCATTCCATTGTAAACTTTTTGTAGAATCTATTTCAACCTATTATGAACCAAAATCATACATGTCACATTTTTTGTACTAACATTTGCAAATATTTGCAGGTAAATATTTGTTATTCTTTAAATATTTCAAATATTTCCAGCAAAACTACATATGCAAATATTTCAAGCAATTATCGATAGTAATAACATATGGAAAATATTTGATCCTTCATTTTTCATTTCATTATACACTTTTTTGCAAAATCTATTTCAATCTATCATGAACCAAAATCGTACATGTCAAATATTGGCCATAAGTTTCACTTATATAATATATATATATATATATATATATATACAGTAATCAATATATACAACAAAATTTCAATTTATATGACCTTTTATTCTTTATTTTCAGGATTTTCCTTTTGAACCGATGCATATTCTTCACAATAGTTCTTGTTGGTTGCTATCTTCAAACATTGAAGATCGTTCTCCATAAATTTGTAGGTATTTTCCATTATTTAGTGAATCTACTTTGATCTGAAGATCGTTTTCCTTCTGAACCAAGATCGTTAGCCGAGTTTTCCCTCAATTCGATCAATTGACAGTGTAAAAGAAACCTAATTTTCAAATTAGGTATTTGTTATTCGATTGAGAGCTTTCGTTTTTTATTGACAGTGTAATGATATTGAGAATTTGGAAAAGATTTTGTGCAAAATGAAAGTGGGTAGGGTAGTGTGGGTATTTTTTTAATTATTTAAAAAAAGGGATGTAGTTTATAAGTTGTAAATGGGAGGGATGTGGGCCTAATTATTTTCAAATAAAAGGACATGGGCCAAAATTTCCCTATTTTAAAAGTTTTTTATGTGTATATAAGTTGGAAAGTAAGTTAATTGTTTTATAAAAGATAAGTGGGTTTGTTGTAACATTAAGTTATAATGAATGGTTTTGAGAAGCTACTAAAAGGTATATTGCTTTGTTAAATAAGTGTAGACATACTTATATCTTTAAAAAGAATAGTTCAAAGATAATATTCATTATAAAATGGCTTTGGGTTTATAGCAAAGAGTGCTTTAGTAACATTTGGTTTTAACCCTTTTAACTTTACTTAGGAATGTAATTAGTTCTTAAAAAAGCATATTCTAAAGATAATACTAAGTAAAAGTGTTTTGGATTTATAGTAACAATGTTTTATAAATATTTATTTTTAACCCTTATACATATACTTGTTCTTTAAAAAGAGTATTTTAAAGATAATTATAAGTATGGAATGATTTGAAAAAAAAGGTTAGAGTAAATGTTTAATTTATAAAAGAGATAAAGGTTTTATAGTAACAATGTGTTATTAATATTTGTTTTAACCTCTTTGATTATATTTTAAAGTGAGAAATCTTGTTTAGTGATTTGTGATATTCTTATACCTTTGAGATAGGTATATAAATACATTTTGAAGTATTGAAAAGAGTAGAAATGAATAGGAAGTATTATAATACATGTATATATCTTTTGTAAAGGCATTTTAAATATATATATATAAGTATTTACAAAGAAGTTTTAATTAATAAGAAAATTAATTAAATAAAAAGGGAATTAGAAGTCGCTTATGTGACTTAATCCTGCTTTGTATGTTTGCTCATTTATGGAAAGTATTTAATCATATACTTAGTACTAAAAGCCGACAAAGTAGACTTATTCTATCTGTGAGAGTTAAGAATGAAGTGCAAAGGTAGGACTTTAATGCAACTAGTGATTGAACCTACCTGGCTTTACACTTGACCAAGGGATAGTGTAAGTTGAGAAGGTCGTAAACGATGATAAGTATACGAGACCTGATTTCAACATGAGATCATTTTTATTACTAGTAAACTTGACAAAAAATTAACTTAGGAAGTATATGAAAGCTTCACGGCTACGATTTGAGATACCCCAGGGAGGACTTATTAGTATGAATCGTCTCTTGCTTTAAGAACGTATATATAAGAGACCTCACAAGGCAGACTCCTTACATCGTTTGCTTACTTCTAAAAGAATCGGAATCTAGTTAACTAGAAATTCATCGATTTACTTTTGAAGAGTCCAGGAACGGATAAGTGTATTATTTACCGAAAACCACTTCAAAACTAATACATAAGTTCTATATTGGAAGTGGTTATGAAGTAGAATGTTATAGGATTGAACTGTCTATCCTAAGGTTTGGTCCAAGGGAGAGGTCAGCATTAACATTTCAGACAAATGCTATATAGTTAAACTGTCTTTCCTAAGGTTAATCCTAAGGCAGAGGTTAGCATTAGCATTTGTTATACGACTTATGCTGGAATCCATGGAGAGGTTCGTAAATATCGAAGTGGTATACGGGCAAATATCGGGCAGTATATCTCACCAATATTTTAAGTGATATTTTGGAAAAAAATGTCGGTTAAGGTGTGATATGAGATATATCAGCGGTATGTCAGCGATATTACCCGATATTAACTACTTAAGTGTGTGTGTATAATTTTTACATACACACCGTAACGACCCAGTATTTTGGACCATTCGCGTCCATTATAAGTGTATAGGTAGACACTTATGCCAGAGTTGAATTGCTCAAAATACCGCGTTGTTAATTTAAATTTGGCAAAACTAAACATATACAGTAAATAAATAATCACATATCACAGACACAGAGTAATAAATGCAGTGAAAATAAAAGAGATAGTAGTTCATGAAGCTACTATATAAATGTATAAGTTACATTAGAGTTAAACCAGATACAACGGAAGAGTAATGCGATACATCAAATACAAAGCAGAATACATCACTGGAATCATCGAATACTGAAAGCAGAATAGATGGCTGGATCTTCAAGCAAGCTCCAACTCCAAAGGTGAGTCTCGAATACTGGTACACTCAGTCTGACCCGAGCGTAAAGCAAAACACAAAACACTCGAGTCAGGATTAACATTCTTATATCAATAAATCCAACTCAAGTGAAATAGCAATTGAAATACAAGTAACTCAAAGGATGTTTGGAATAACCATCCTTTAAGGATCCGTTAAACTATCTACTATGTAGTAGTGTACGATAAGTAGATAATGTCTATTAGTAATATAAGATATTAAAATAGTGTTAAGGCGTTACCATTATTCCCCTTAACACATTTTATTCCCAAGAGCATATACAAGACCGTAGTTTCCCCAAAACCGGAAGTCACCAGAGGGCAATCCATATACTAAAGGTACAAACCAGAATCGTAGTGGTCGCGTATAAAGGAATACAAGTATGACAAGGCACATGAGGCAATACCCAAGGTAGTGAAACTACCGTTTGCCTGATCCGGACTGGTGAGAACGCATCGCCGCAGCGATCGCAACACCGCGAAACAACACTCCCAAAATCAAGGGTGCACCAATCGACAACAAGTAATGAATAGTTTCGAAGAAGTGTGTTCGCTTGAGGTAGCTGACCTTCATTTGGCCCAGCACGGCTCCTGTTTTAGTCATTTCAAATTTGACACAAGTGTCAAGGCTATCCATTATCGTTCTCTTTCTTCAGTCATCACGCACATCAATCCAACCACTTCATTCTGGATCACACTCCGCGTATAGTTATTAAAGTGGTTTTCGGTTTAGACAAAGAGTATGTCCATAACCGATTCCGGTCTCTTTAATAACTTTCGTCATTATTTCACCGATTGGTCGTTTATTTATTTCAAAACCAAATCAATTACAATTTCAATTAGAGTTTGTAAATCAACATTTCATTTGTCTTTCAAAACCAATTTCCAATAATTTACGTTTCAAAACATCCAAATTACCATTTCAAGATCTTATAATTCAATTTCAATTTCCTTTAAAACAATTCAAATATTGATTCAAGTTCGTATATAAGTTTCATTCCGAAATCATTTAAATTTATTTAATTTAACATTCAAATCAATTTTAACTTCATTTATCGATTTCATTCAATATTCGTTAAGTAAATTTGCCATTCAAAACAATTTCTATTAAATTTCCAATTCATTAAATCCATTATTTAAATTCAACTTCATTATATCAAACTTACAAATTGAATTAAATTAAATTCATCAAATCAAATTCTTTAAATTTCAAGTCTTACATTAATTTCAATAAATCACATTTTATTTCTTGTTAAAGAAATTTGATTCACTTATTTATTTACTTAGTTACAATTTCAAAGCTTAATTAATAAAGAACTAAGTTTCACTTTTTCAAGAAGTTCAATTTTACTTAATAAAGAATTCAATTCAATTTTAATCATTAAATAATTCGATCTTATTTAATTATTAAATAGTTCAAAACTTAATTATTAAATAGTTTCAAAGTTTAATAATTTCAAACTTAATTATAATTTCAAACTTAATTATTAAATCATTTCAAACTTAATTCAATCATTTCTCAATTTAAACAACGTTCTTTCATCAATTACATTGTTTATATTTTGTTTTAGATTATTAAATATTAACGTTTTCCTTTCATTAAAATTCAAATTTCAACTTCATTTCAAAACCATATTATTTATTCAAATAAAATCTTTGTTTATTTTTAAATCAAATTATTGACCAATCGGGTATTATTTAATTCTCTATCCTAGGTCAAAGTTTAATTTGGGTATTTATCATTTCAACCCGATTCCAATTCAACTCAAAATCAAAACATAGCAAAGGGAACTTGCAGTGTGATAACTGGGATGGTGTCAAAGTAAATAAACAAGCAATAACAACAATCAATATCAATCCAATAATCAATTCAAATAATCCCGAAATAATCGTATTAATTCACATTGTTGTTTATGCAAATTAATATAATTATTTCTAGAATCTACACTATCATTTCATGTAGATTAAAGATTATTACACTAATATTTATACGGTTCTTAAATTTTCATTCGATTTCAATTTTAACACTACAACAATTAATCAAATATACGTTCAATGGTTCAAAGTGTAATTATCACTATTCTACATGTCAATTAATTTAACAATTAAAAGGGGTCATATTCAACTAATCAAATTCAACATATATGTCGATTCAAATTTTAATTATCCTACGTCAAATTTACTTGCATAATATTTATCACTTTATACATTTCAATTTAACATCCAATATAAACAACAACAATCAATCAATTATCAATCAAACAGGATTATCATCGTAAAATAAACAAATAATGGTGTCAGATGTCACAGGTGAACTGATACAAGTAATAGCATACATATAACAATGTAAATAACTGACAGCAGCATATTTCAATTGTCGTTTCAATTGAAATCAAATTTAATAAATAAAAGAACGTTAATCAGGAGTGAGTGCTCACCTTTCGAGGCTAGATAGATTTGACAAAGAACGAGCTACGAATTTCAAAGCAAAGCTAGAGGGACACGATTCGACGATCAAAGCTGATAACAAGGAATAGACGAAATCAAATCAGAATTGGGTCGATGCAGATATAATCAAAACAAAAGTATATTATATCATTATTTTTCTAAAACTAATATTCAATTTTAAATTACATGTTATATTTCAATCATAATACTTATCCAAATCACTTTATATATTATAATTTAGAATCTAAAAGAAACCAAAATGTATATATATATATATATAATATTTAAATTCTCTTAATTTACTATCCAACGACATCCTTATATTTAAAATAAAATCAATGTTTAAAATAAACTTAATATAAATTTACCTTACTATAACACACACATATGCTACTCGAATTCATAACCAGACTATGTATATTAAGCAACATGTGTGAGCCTCTTCAACCCTTATGCAGACTTCACAAAATGATGAGCATAGTACTCCAGAACCAAATATACAAGTTATATATACAACGTATTATCATATAAACAACTAACAAGATATGACCAGTGTAACTTATGTACAGCTAACTTAATATTTATATCTATACTGTAGTTTGAAATAAGTACACGTATATGTACTAAAAAAATGCAAAATATTTACAAACAAGTTATTACAACTCACGTATAAAATATGTGACTATCTCATAAATATAAAGCTATGAATAATATAGTTTCAATACAACAGATTATACATAACTATATATATAGTTTATATAAATAAACTAATATAGATCATGCGCTACTTTACAATACTATCATTATAAGCTTCCAGACCATACGTATTTCACATAACCCAATATATATAATAACCTCCTATACTAACATGTTATAATATAAACAGACACATACAACATGTATGTAATGACTGTAATAAATATAGAGAGGAAAGTCTCGGCAACAACAAAATATATATAAGATAGGACAAAAGCATTTCTATAAATTCAAATAGCTAACTCTCGCATATACTAATATATATATTCCATCATAACTTTAGAACCACAAATAAACCATACAGCTGAAAACCTATACACACGTAACAAACACGGGTATAAAGCTACATATATAATTTAAATTTATACTTGTATTTTTTTTACATATAACAGCAGATAGCTAAACTAACAGATGAAAATATCAATCACTTAAAATCTTCAGCAATAGAAAGTATAAGTTATATGTATATAAAAATTTGTATATTATAAACAACACTTAAACTTGTATATATATATATTTTTAAAGTACTATAATATCAGACATTATATTTATTCGCATATTTTAAACAGTGAAAGATAAACAAAAGAAAATAAACAACTTGCACCATTTTATAAATGTATATAACAAGAACAACTACTATATAATAGTATATAAAGTACTGTAAATATGAACAACTATATATAATATATAACCCAAAGTTATATCAACAGCAAATCTATAACTATACAATGACTATATATATACCGTACATATATATAAACCACCACTTTATAAAAATAGCTAGCCTTAGGTAACAGTAACTATAACAACAAAACTATAAAGCATATAAACCAATATACATTTATATATATACATACCCACACCAAAACAACGGAGGCCGAGCAAGTAAGATGGGAGAGAGAGCTGCTAGCTTGACTTCGGATGGAGGAGCACAGACTTATCGGCAGTGGTTGTCTGGAAGATGAGCATCATGCTCGGCGAGGCGGAAGGCTGATGGTGGGTTGGACGTGGGGCGTTCAAGAGGTAGGTGAACGGGGCAGAGGATGGTCGCTGGGCATTGGCGTGGCGGAGATAAGGGTTGAGCGCGGAAGAAAAGAGAAGGGCTGATGGTCTCGTGAGGGTGGGTGTATATCCAGTGAAAAGGAATGTAACAGCTTAAAGAGAAAGAAACCATTTTATATAACTTGATATTTCTATATAACTTGATATCATATTTAGCTTGAATGTGTAAAGTCAAGGCACGTTAGTTCAAGTACCCAAAACGATGGGGGAATATGTACAGGTAGGCTACTAGCAAGCTATGTATATTTTAAATTTTTATTAAAGCTACAGAACAAAAGAATCAAAAGAGCCAAACAAATGCATGGAAGAAAGGTAGATTAACTGTGGAAATAATGAATGTCATATGCGTGAATTCTAGAGAGATTAAATGCAAATGGCTATTGGTATTTCTACGGTGGGTGGGAAATGAGAAAACACAAAGAAAACAAAATGGTTCAAATTCGCAACCGATACGACTATCCGTTCTGCGGATTCCGCTGCGAACCAGACTTCACAACACATAAATAAATATACCGTAGAGATCAGCGCGACGAGACAATCACAACGGTATACGGATATCAGTGGTATGATTGAATTTCAAAAATTCGAATTTTCTATTAGCGGAAAATGCAAGAAAAACACTGAAAAATAAGATCGACGGAGCCAAAGATGTCCGAATTTGGAAAAACGACAAACTGACATCTTGCTCAGAAGATGGTTTAGAATTTTTCTATGTAAAAATATTTAGGTTTCAGAAACATTTTATTTTCATCGCTTTTTAACTGATTAAATTGAAGTAAATTTACGCGCGAAATAAACTTTCATATTTTCGGACTAAAATTTACCAGTTGCTATGTTTAACTAAACGCATTCCAAATATCAAATTTATATTTCAAAATTTTATCGTTTAAAATTTCACAAAATTTCAACTAATTACGTTATTAAAACAGTTGAAATTTACGGGTCGTTACACACACTTTGTTAAATACTATGACATTCAAATAAACAAAATAAAATTTTATTAATCAATATTTCATAAATTATAATTAATTTATAACAATTATAATTTACTTAAATTGGGTGATATTTTAGCGTAATCAACATTGCGGTTGTGCGACTCGAAAGTGTAAATTCAATTAGCGATTAATATCAAACAATTTGAATATTAATATTCACATATCATCTTAGCTTAAGGTGTGACGTTTGGCCAAATTTACCGCTTATACATTTTTCGGTAAAATCTAATTTCGCTATTTTAAGCCTTTCCAAGTATTAATGCTTATTTACACCAATTCTCTTCTTAGGACTTATAAAATTATGTTTTGGTCAAAATTTCAACATCGTCTACATTTAACTTGTTCAATCCAAATACAAAGTCTTTGGTTCAATAATAACAATTATTATTAATCATACTACTCTAGCCAGAGACTTTGAGTGGACCATGGTTGACTATGATATTAACCTCATATAACTAAGTAGTGAATTATCTATTGAAATATATTTTACTTTCAATGCTTCAACTCAGACCTAACTATAGTCGTTTGATGGACAACATGCCATGATTTCAATTGGAGTGTTCATAATGAAATTCAACAAGTATTCTCATATCAAGAGAATTGTGTGATATTGTCACTTCGAGATTTTCTATTTAATCTTAGTTATATCAACTAACAGAAAACACCCGAGTGTGTCATTCCATAGTTACCCAATAACTATTAATATGTAACCCTTTGGTGCCCCCAGTAGCCATGAGTAATACATTATCTAACATTTGGAGTTTTATGTACTTTAGTCTCAACGGATGTATCGATATCCTATCTTGATATATCTCGACTAGGAATATTTAAAGCTATATGTTAATTTTAATATGACAAATTTCTCATGATTACAACACTTTGTGATCACTATCACACAACACATTATTTAAGCATTTTCTATTTAACATACTCAAATTAAATAACATAATATAGTATGAAAAGTATATAATAGAAAGGAAAACACCTTTTATTTCGAATGAGATTTAATTATAGAGTTAATAATTTACAATAAATTATAGAACTGCCCCTAGGGCATGTCCTTAACTGTATCTGAAATCAAATCAAATTGCACATTTTTGGAGTGAATCCATCACTAAAAGTTGTTTGGAACCATGCTATAATGGCATGGATTGATATCGATCGACCCCTAAGTCTCAGATTGAGTGGAGTGAAAAATGGCGTAAATTCAGCTAAAAACAACCATTTTAGGCTATGGATCAATAGTTTGTTCTTGTGGATCAATACTTGATCGGTACTTATCAATCCATAGTGATCCATTAGAACATACTATGAAGAAAAAGGATTATTGATTCATAACTTCTTCGTCTTAAGTCAAATTCACTCGAGACTTTGATGATTCATCCTATATTGTCATGTAAAACACTCCAGTACCCTATGTTGCTGTAACAACCCGCACCTTAATGATCCCGAATTTTGACTAAATTGAAAGCCAAGTACATTAGGATACTGATCATTGATTTTGGCAACCTGTAATAAACACAAGTATATCAGAGAGCTATCTACATAAACTCACAGCTGAATAGAAAAATATAATAGAACATATATGTTGACCAAGGCTACTACCTAGGAATTAATATCATTCCTTTAGTATCTGATTGTCTTTGGCAATGCCAAGCATGAATCAAAAGACTTCACTATCTGTAGACTTACTTCCGCACTTGACATGAACCTTGACTCAAAGCGAGTCCTAAACCCAACCCAAGTGATCTCCTCTTCAACATTTTCTTCAATAACAATAGTCCACTAATCTAGTGCCTCCTTCTTATGATGCCATGCAGCAATTCCTCTTAGTCTGGTCTTCCCATGTAAGCTCACAAAATATGCCGTTGCAGTCACTGATCCAAGCCTTGGTCTTAAGAAAGTCCTCGGCTCTGGTATACACTCGTCCGCCTATATTTTGGAAGTCCTTGCACAGTTTGGGGAAGGCTAAAGGTTGGGGTGCTACTTCTACAAGTAGAACAAGTGGTGCTGCGGGAGCAGCTCGCTGTGGAGCGAGAATCTCCCACACATGCCTTAGGTACTGTTTAAACCACTCCAGCATGCCTCAAATGTTGGGTAAATTTTGAGGATATGAGTTCCTAGCTTCCAAGTTTTCAGCCATATCAACCATCTGTAGGTTTAAACTTTTTAGTAACAATTTCCTAAGATAGTATCATTTGCTGAAATAAGATTTACCTAGTGTATGCGCGTATGTTCCTTAAAGGATACACACACATACATATACATAGGGGTTTTTGAAAAATACTTTCAAATATAACAAGTATGCACTCGTACATATACTTATTTCCCTTTGTTTGGGTAACCCAGGCTCTAATACCAAATGTAACAACCCTCCCCAAAATAGGCCTGAATTCCGACCCAGAAAAGGCCCATCAAAACTTAGACTCTTTCCAAGACTGGCTGTTGGTTGATAAAATTTAAACAATACACAATACATAGAGCTATCTATCTATACTTTCATTCTATCTATAAAATATAATATCAAAACATGTACCAATTTCATAAAGAAAACCATTTCAGAACATAACTGTTTCATCGCAAATCTCATAATGAGCCATCAAAACCTCTATAATACAACGTCTCAAAACAACAACAACAATAACAACATAATAGTCTGAAACTAGGTACATGGAAATAATTTAAAAGAAATAAAACATAGGTGACTGCCATAGTCTTCACCACACATTCTTCTGTCAAATCAACTTTGTCTCCTCTAACCTGTGTGTTGTAATGAGGAGGAAGTCAGAACAACAAAGTCTGGTTAAATAAAATCTCAAGTTTCACCATAATATTATTTGAGCAGTATCATCCAGATAAGTAATATGCCTTACGTATTCAAAATTTTACCATACAGATAACTTCAACTGTAAGCCCAAAAGCTCTTCCAGTCCAACTACAAAACTCTAATGCAACTATCGTGTATGATGCAAGAGAAAGCACCTGAACCACTTAACACCTTTTTATTTATAATTAGGCAGACTTTGACCATTTAATACCTATAAAATAAGTAGGCCCTTGTTGTTTAATACCTAATCCAAGTTGGGTCCCTCTGTGGTTCTCCCTAACTTACATCGTAAGAAATCCCATTGCGTTACTTAATACTTCTTATATAGGAAAGAGGCGGACTCTACAATAGTCACTTGATACCTCTAAGCCCGAAGCAAACCCCTTTAAAGATTCCTCTACCGTATCAATAGCATGATTATGACCCATAACCCAAACCATGACGTCTCAGATTAGTCCGACTATTCGTAGGTACTAGTAGCCAGATTGATTGGGCAGACTTACCCTATATAATTAGGACTAACCCCACATCCACTGAGGTTATTTATTATAGGCGATGCCTCACATCAGTCCCCAAAGTTACACTTCTGGTAGCCAGATTTAAGTGGGCAGGCTTCTATGCACTTTAGACAGACCTCGCATCCCAATAACTTAGTCATACTTTCTTTCCTTTATCATACTATCATACATATACTAAGCATATATAGTATCTTCCACCCATTAATACTTAAGGCCATATAAGGGAGAGACTCCTTATTACGCCTTTAATCATGAGTTAATTTTCCATAATCATCATTAACTTTCTTTCTAGGGAATTTGATATTATTTACTAACCTATTAATTATATTCAATATGCTATTATCAATATGTTGTTAATACATATATATACGTATGAGATCTAAGATTCAAATAATTATTCCTAATCATACGCGCAGTACTTTGCTTACAAAATTAATTAAAATGTCAAACTCATACAGATCTCCAAATTCCAAATAAGAACAGCAAATATCCATAGATAACAAAACTAGACTTGTATAATAATGGAATATCACCAAATTTGTCTCATATTAATATACTAGAATCACTCTTTATTTTTTAGAGAAACATATCTTACAATTTAGATCTTTTATATTCCATTCAACTTTTACACATACGATCTTAGAGTGAGAAAGGGATTCACATTTGTTTAATTTATAGAATAGGCGGTGCAAACTACAATTGCTAAATTCATACTTTGCACACCATTTCCATTTTATTTATTTTTAGAATCCTTTAACACTACAAGCAAAGATAAAAAGGGATAAAGTTGAACATATTATAAGTTATCTAATTCCAAATAATAGATTTGAATCCAATAAATTAATATAAAACAATTGCAATTCCAACATATTCAAGGATTGACATTTTACTTGGGGAAGTTCTGGGGTTTTATTGTTTAGGGTTTGCGTTTACAAAATTTCTCAAGGCATATATCAAATCCAAATAAATACTACACAATTACAAAATGGAATTTTTTTTTAAAATTCCACTACAGAAGATTTCTTGTTTTTAGATTAGAGTTGATCTACATTGCTCCTAATTCTCTTTCAAATCTTCCCGCTTTTAAATATACAATAAGTGGATTATATATAAATTAAATTTAGAAATAAAAACTAGAGAGGAATAGAATTAGAATTTTAAATAATTAGAGATCTAAATCTTCTACCTGGAAAACCCTAATTGTTTCTGAAAATCTAAGGGAGAAGAAACCGGCAGAGCTTCGCTGTTGTTCCCAGAATTTGTGAAGAAAAGTGAGGAGTCTAACTCTCTATTTATAGAGGTAGGAAGGAACAAGAGCCGTTGGATTAAGGATAATTAAATCCAGGTCGTTCTGGCCTAGGGTTTTCCTCACCCGTAAGTCTTTATCGGTCGACCGCTGCCTCTTGGGCGGTCGACCGGTCTACTATTCTGGGTCATGGTGATACCTTTCCGTATTCTTATATTTATTACACCTAATTAATTTATACGTTAACGTTATATTTAACATTTACTTTAACCCTAAGTTAGCGTTAAATTCAAATTTCAAACTTTTAAATTTTCAAAATTTAAATTCGTTTGAATTATTTTAAGGGACAGTTTGGCACAGGTCCCTAATAAGTTTCAAAATACAAAAAAACCCCAGTAAAAAAAAGTTTGTAAATTAGGTCCCTAGAATTAAGTTACTGAATAATAGCATACACTTATGCAATTATTCAGTGAATAATTGCAAACATTTATGCAATTATATCAAAAAATTACAGACATTTACATAATTATTCACTGAAAAATTGCGGAAATTTCCGCAATTATTCACCAAAAAATTGCAAAAATTTCCGCAATTATTTCAAAAATTTGCGGAAAATTCCGCAATTATTCACCAAAAAATTGCAGGAATTTCCGCAATTATTCATCGAAAAAATTGCATGAATTTATGCAACTTTTGGATATAATTGCATAAATGTCTGCAATTATTCAGTGAATAATTGCATAACTATATATAATTACTTAGTAACTTAATTCTAAGGACCTAATTTACATACTTTTTTTACTGGGGTTTTTGTGTATTTTGAAACTTATTAGGGACCTGAGCCTAATATTCACTTATTTTAAACTTGAAAACTTCAAACATTCATAACTTTTCCGTTTGAACTACGATTACAAAACTTTATATATAAAAAATGATCAGAAAATCGGCACAGATGCAATGGTGTAACTTTCGTGATCAAATTCTAACATTTATAGAAATTTCATTTTTAGCCTCATTTTAATTATTAAATTTCTTATTAAATTTTGTGGGGTGTTACACTCTCCCCCCTTAAAATGGATTTCGCCCCAGAAATCCTCAAGGGAAAATAGTGTAATGCACACTCAATAACCATGTAATACGACCAAGTTTTCTATACAACCATCTACTCAACTAAAAATGCAATGTGATTATGTATGCAACATACTATAGGTGAGCTCAATCCTAGCGTGAATGCAAGGTTGTGACATATAAGCATGTATGCAAACATCCTAAATATACATAGGATTCTATATGAGTGAAAAAATAAAAAATAAAAAGTACGGCAACTATGTCCTACCATCCAATCTAGCAACCATGATGCAACTAAATATTAAATTTGGGGAGAAAAGTTTAACAGAGAAAAGCTCGAGATAAGAAGCCTTCATCTTTTCTTCGGTTTTCCATGGGCTTTTTGCTGGGTTATCTCCTCATTAAACCCAGACCAACCTAATTTCCTTGTTATGAAGCTTCTTAATACCATGTTTCACTATGCATGCGGTGACACGAGGGGCTATTGGCTCCGTCCCAACATCTGTTAACTGATAAGGCCCTACCACAGTGGCAGTGTCATGTAGACATTTCCTCAAGTGTGAAACATGAAAGACTTCATGGACTCCCACTAACTTGGCCGGAAGCTTCACACGATAAGCAAGTTTCCCCACCCTTTAAAATCGGGAAAGGCCCAACGAACCTTGATGCCAACTTCCCAGATGTACCAAACCTCATAACTTTTCTAAAAGGGGAACCTTGATGAATTCCATGTCTGTAATGACTGTAATTTTGACTAACATTATTTAGAACATTTAATTAGATAAATTAAATAAAATAATGTAAAGAGATAAGAAAATTGAGATTTGGTAAATAAGTTTAGGCCGTGCCTTAGTTAATGAGCCAATTAGAGAAATAAAAGGTTACGATAAGAAGGAGGAAAATGATAAGGGCAAAATGAGAATAACCTTCATTCCTACCCCTTAAACCCTTTTATCTTCATTTCCTTCATTAATTTACACACATACAAACTAAACATAGAGAGAGGCCGGCCATAGCAAAGGGAAAATAAGAAGGAAACTAAAAGATTAAGGAATCAAAGCTAAAAGAAATCAAGTCTACACCAATCTCATAGTTCTCATCCAAATCAAGGAGAATAATGAATATACATCTCATGTATTTTGATTATGTTTCGGTTTTAAGTGTAAATCTATTCTTTTGGAAGTATTATGCCATGTTTTAGTAGTTTGAGTGATTATATGCTTGTTGGTGATTTTTAGAATTTAAATATGAAATTTTGTGATATGTTTTGAGTAGGAAAACCTATCATATGACACCCAAATGAGTTGCGATTTTGATATTATGTTAGAAATATCATTTTAAAAGTGGGTTTTTAATTTCATAATTTTTCAAGCAAGTATGGATTTTATATGAATTTTCTAATAGGAGAAATAGGTGAATTTTGGGGTTTTAATTATTAAAAATAATTGAATAAGATTTTCAGTTCTGAAATTTTTACATGTTGAAGAATATAGTTAATTTGACTTATCTTGATTTTTTGGGATTTTTCCTAAGAGTTTAGGAATGATAAATAAATTATTTGAGCCAAAAAGGTCTTATTTGTTTAATTAAAATGTTTATAATAAGGGGTAATTGTAACAAGTTTGGTATTGAGAATTATGTTAGGCGGTAGATTTTCAGTAAAGGAAATTGTCAAAGTTTTGCCAGCCAATGAGATCTTGACAAATTATAGAGGTTTGGTAAAAAGAACACTTTTTATAGTAATTGTGCAGTTTTCAAGTTAACTACGATCCTACCACGACGACATAGGCCACGCCGAGCCACATCTCACCGCATCACAGTGTCATCAATGCGGAACAAGGCAATGCATATGATGTCAACGAGTTTGGTATGAAATGAATTAGTTTTGAACCTCGTCAAGGTTATAGTAACACAGATAGAGAGATGGTCTTCGACGTGGGCATGTCGATGCACATAAATGCCGCATTTTTACAAAGCGGCATGTTGTCGCATATGTTTTATGAGTCGCCAACCTTTATAACTTCGACGTCGCTCTGTTTTATAAGTGACTCCGAGCTTTTTGTCTCACCATCCCAATGGTCATCGAGCCTAACCTATGCCGCTTTTAACTTGTTGTGAAGCCTAACCTATGCCGTTTTTTAACTAGTTATCGAGCTTAACCCATGAAGCTTTTAGATATGTCAATGTCATTGATATCAACACTACACATATCCCAATTTTTTATACCCTCGACGAGGCATTAGTGGCAAATGTTTTATGTGTTGCCGAAGTTCAATTTTTATAGTTTTAACACTATGGCTTATGAAGTAATAACTTCGACATCATCCCCATATATTTTCAAATAAAAGACTTCAACATGCTTTTGAGTGGGTAAAGATCTTTAATGGCGATGATGTCGCCGAGTTGTATAATTATAAAAGTTTTTACATAGTTTTGGCCTTGTAGCTAAGTTTTGAGAGGGTCGAAGACCCTAATGATTTTGAGTTATCATCAACAATGTTTTGTAAAGCATATATCATGGCATAAGTATTTTGATTAAAGTAAAGGACCAATGTTTTCCTTGTTTTATGAATGATTTTAAGGGTTAAATCATTTACAAAGATTTTGTTTTCAAGGAAATAGTTGACCCAGAATTTTACTAAAATAATGACTTAGAATTTAAAAACCAGATGGGATTGGTGTGGGGTCATGCCCTACACTTTAGCTAGTAGCCCTTGGCTAATATAAGTCCAAGATTCTGGTGTGTAGGGCAGTGTCATGGGTAAGACTAAAAGAAGGTTACACACATAAAGGAATACACAGAGTAGAGATAAGTTATTGGTGAGCTGCAAAACCATTAGGATCGGTTGACCCTAGAAGTAGTAAGTTACGGACATATCATCCAGTTTTTCTCTAACAACAAGTTTGAACATTTATTATGTCCGGTAGCCCGAGTCAGCCAAAGGTTTATAGTCAGCTTGATAAAACTATGATGTTGGGATAGATAGTTCACTGATTACCTATATTGTATGCATACATGTCATTGTTATATCGTTTATTATAACCAGTCTGATTGCAGGATTTTGATTGTAAAAGATATACTTTTAAAGGATATTAGTTATGGGAAGACCAGTTCTGCTAGATGGCATGGTCTCACTTAGTATTAATAAATCGAGGTGTCATATTATTATTCACACCGAGCTTTTTGTCTGACTCAAAGTTTATGTTTTCCTCTTAAACTCTCGGGGTGCTCAAAATGTAATTTGAGTAGGCTGAGAGTTAAGGTTTAGTAAGTTTTGGCGAATAAAGCTTCCGAAGACGTGCATGAGGCAAAGATTAGCTACGTAGGAGATTATCTATTTATCTATTCCACTATGATATTTAAAGGCAGATGTTATAGCTATCTATTAGTAACTTTGATCATTCAAGGGGGCATCTTCATATGTCACTCTTGGCGTATTTTGTAATAATTATATTTATCTGAACCTGGGAAACGTTATGCGATTATGTACTGAATATGAAATGCTGATTTGAAATGTAATGAGAAAAGTTGTTTTGAAATTATGTTTGAAATATTTCATATTCTTGTGTTTCTGATATTATGAATACCATTAACATTACCGCATTTTATCACTGGAAATTAATATTATGGATGACTGCAACATCTGTAGCGATTAGTTTCGGGCTTCAAAATGGGGAATATTACAATGTCCACAACTGAAAACTCCAATTCCTTTCTTTTTCTGTCAGCATAGGACTTCTGACGGTCCAACATAGCACTCATTCACCATCTAATCAATTCTATCTTCTCCAAGGTTTCACGGATTAAATCAGGTCCAAGGATGATTTCGTTGGTTGTTTCCCACCAACAATTAGGCGATTTGCATGGCCTTCCATATAAGTCTTCAAATGGTGACATGACAATGTTTGCTTGGTAGCTATTATTATATGCGAAGTCCACCAAGGGTAAATGTTGTTCCCAAGTTCCTCCAAAATCCATGATGTGAGCTCTCAACAAGTCTTCTAAAATTCTACTCACCCTTTCCATTTGACGTCGGTCTGCGGGTAGTAAGCGGTGCTAAGATTCAAAGTCGTCCCTAAAGCAGATTGCAAACTCCTCCAAAATTCGCTAGTGAACAAGGGGTCCCTATCACTAACGATGTTGAGCAAAACTCCATAAAATCGCACCACCTCCTTTATCATGAATCTATGCTAGAGATGTTGTCGTCCTATTACTCTTAACAGGAATTAAATGGGCGCTCTTAGCGAGCCTATGCCAAATAGCTTCATTGGCCCTTTAACTTCTGGGCAACCCAACTATAAAGTCCATAGATATATGCTTTCACTTCCAAGTCGGCACCTTTAACGGTACTAACAGTCCTCTGGGCTTCCCTTGCTCCGCCTTAACCTTTTAGCATGTTAAACACCTTGAGACATACTTCGTTATCATTCTCTTTATTCCAGGCTAATAGAATATCCTCTTCGTATCTCTATGCATTTTATCTCCTCTAGGGTGAATAGTCATCTTAGAATGGTGACATTCAACTATAACTTCTTCCAACACATCCTTTAACATTAGGATACATAGGCATCCATCTCTCTTTAACCATCCCTTTTGGTCTAAAGCATATCTACCATCATGGGGGAAATGTTCACTACTACTAAGCTTGCTGAAAATATCTACCAACATTGCATCCTCCTTCTACCCTAGCCCGATGTGATCCATTAATGCTGGTCTTACTTCCATAATTGCCAGATATCCTTAAGTGAGTACTTTTTGCAGTTGGAAATTAAAATTCGAGAGAAACTCCAACCGCCTCCACTCGTATATAGCACTAAGAGTAGCATGCCTTTGGTTGTGGGCATCGGCAACGACATTCCCTTTGCCTGAGGTATACTAAATCTCAAAGTCATATGATATTATAAACTCCATTCATCTCTACAGCCTAAGATTTAAGTCACTTTGGGGAAAGAGGTATTTAAGGGATTCGTGGTCGGTGAATAACTCGAACCTCTCTCCCAAAAGATAGTGCCTCCACATCTTCAAAGCAAAAACAACAGCCGCTAATTCTAGGTCATGAGTAGGATATCTTTTCTCATGGTCTTTCAATTATCTACTGGTATACGCTACTACCTTCCCTTCTTTCATAAGCACAGCTCCCAATCCTATACCATATGCATTGGTGTATACAGTGAAAGGTTTCGATCCATCTGGAATAGTTAGCATGGGTGCACTAGTTAATAACCCCTTCAACGTCTCAAAAGAATTTGCACATTTTTCGTCCCATGCAAAGACAAGGTTCTTCTTAGTTAAGCGAGTTAATGGTACTGCTACCTTTGTGAAGTCTTTGATGAACTTTCGATAATAACCAGCCAAACCAAGGAAACTCCTAACTTCTGTAGCATTCCTCGGAATCTTCCAATATTGAACAGCTTCCACCTTAGCAGGATCAATAGACGATCCTTTTTCGAAAACAATGTAACCTAGAAACTTCACCTCCTTTCGCCATAAACGAAACTTAGAGAATTTAGCCTTTAGATGGTGTCTTCTTAAGGTCTCTAATACCTCCCTTAAGTGTTTCTCATGCTCACCTTCAGTCTTGAAGAATACTAGAATGTTACCCATAAATACCTCTACAAACTTGTTCAGTTGTCCCCTAAAAACACTGGTCATCAAATCCACAAAGTATGCGGGGGCGTTAGTCAAGCCAAAAGGCATCACTCCCATTCAAACAGTCCATTTGGTGTGCAAAAAGCAGTCTTTGCCTTGCTATCTTCGGCTACCTTTAACCGATGGAATCCGGTGGCCAAGTCTAATTTGAAAAAGGCTTTGGCATCGACGAGCTGATCAAACAAGTCATCTATCCTAGGCAGAGGATACCTAATCTTTTTAGTCAACTTGTTCAGCGCTCGATAATCGATGCATAGCCTTAATGAGCCATTTTCCTTGGTGGCAAAAACAACTAATGCTTCCCATTCTGAAATACCACGGTGTATAAATCCTTTTTGCAATAGCTCTGAAATATGCTTGTCCAACTCTCGCCTTTCTTTAGGAGCCATATGCCTCACTGGCAGTGCAACAAGACAAGTGTCCATCTTTAAATCAGTTCTGAACTCGATCTCCCTACGAGGTGGGAGACCGAAGACTTCCTCAAAAATGTATGAAAAGTCTCGGACTACGGGCATATATAAGAGTCCACTTTGTGATAGGGTAAGAGAATACAAATAGCTCAACTCAACTGAGTTTTGGGGCGAACAACGAATATTAATATCTCGCCCCTTGCTACTCCTTAACCACATGATCCTCCTCTCACAATCTAAGATAGCCCCCAGTAAGCTAACCAATCCATCCTTAGGATGAGTCCATATCCCTCAAAGCCAAGAATATAAGTTAGGCCTGTCAATGGATACCCGAAAAATCCGAAATCCGTCCGGATCCGTATCCGAAAAAACGGATATTATCCGATATCCGAAAAGCGGATGCGGATATCCGATATCCAAAAAGAAAATCGGATGCGGATGCGGATATGGGCATATCCGTATCCGAAAAACATCCGTCCGATCCGAAATTTTATGTGTGTTGCCATTTTATCATTATGTATGTTGCTATTTTATCATTTGAATTGATGTAATATCGTGTAAACTTGTTTGATATTATGTGTGTTATCATTTTGTCACTTGAAAAACTGATTAGTATTATAGTGTGTGTATTGTCATTTGAGAAAGTGATTGTTTTAGTTCAAAAATATTAGTATAATAAAAATCTTATTCAATTTCGGATGCGGATATTTCGGATATTTTCGAATATCCGGAAATATCCGCTTTTTATTTTCGGATGCGGATACGGATGTTAATCTCAGATATCCACGGATATCGGATGCAGATTCGGATGCGGATTTAAATTTTCGGATGCGGATGTGGATACAGCCATATCCGCATCCGTTTGCATCCGTTGACAGCCCTAATATAAGTATTACATGTAAAATTACCGTTACAATATCCACAATTAGGTCCAAACCGATTAAGGAAAGATATGTCGACCCTCCAATAGGATTTGACACGGCTATTGGGTTGGTGACAACTTGGGTTTTCAGGTTCAAGAATTCAACTAATCTTTCTACTATGAATGAATGGGATGCTCCCAAGTCAAATAAGGTAAGAATAACATTCTCATAAATAATAATGCACCTTCCATTGCAGCCTTTCCTTGGTCTCTAGGAGGTAGTCTACTTGAGATAGGAACTGCTTCAGTAGCATAAGCTTGCCCACTCTGTCCCTCTTTAGCCAGCTTCGGACATCGATTCTTATAGTGCCGCTCCTTAAAGTAGTGGTAGCATTTTCCATCGAATTCCTCCTTCATCAAGCTCACTGTATTGTCTTTAGAAATGTGTCCCTTTTTCTGACATCTTTGACAAATTATTCCCTCTTTCTTCATCTTCCCCTTAGCCTTCTTGTTTGCTCAAAATCCTCCCTTCTTGGCTCCTCCTTGATTTTGTGTCGGTCCAACCTTCTCATTCTCCTTCTCATTTTCTTTCCCCTCACTACCAGCAGTTTGCATCATGGCCATCTCAACAATCACTTTATATGTAGCGCCCATGGGAATCTGGGCCAAAAGCAATTCTCTAACGGGAGAAGTTAGTCCTTTGACAAATTTCATTGCCTTCTTTATAGGGGTGTCAATCAAGCTCAACCAAAACTTTGACAACTCCATGAATTTATTGATGTACTCCTTCATAGTGGAGTCTCCTTGCTTCAACTAAATAATTATCTCTAACTGCAGACTTACTTCCGCACTTAACATGAACCTTGACTCAAAGCGAGTCCTAAACCCAGCCTAAGTGATCTCCTCTTTAACATTTTCTTCGACAACAATAGTCCATAAATCTCATGCCTCCTTCCTAAGGTGCCATGCAGCGACCCTCCTCTTGATATGGTCTTCCCACCCAAGCTCCCGAAATATGCGGTCATAGTCGCTGATCCAAGCCTTTGTCTTAAGAAAGTCCTCGGCTCCGGTATACACTCGTCCGCCCATATTTTGGAAGTCCTTGCACAGTTTGGGGAAGTCTAAAGGTCGAAGTGCTACTTCTACAAGTGGAATAGGTGGTGCTGCGGGAGTAGCTTGTTGTGGAACGGGAATCTCCCCCACATGCATCAGGTATTGTTTAAACCACTCTGGTGTGCCTCCAATGTTGGGTATTTCCTGAGGAGATGAGTTCCTAGCTTTCGAGTTTTCAACCATATCAGCCATCTATTGGTTTAAGATTTTTAGTGACATTTTCCTAAGATAGTATCATTTGCTGAAATAAGATTTTTCTAGTGTGTGCGTATGTTCTTTAAAGAATATATATGTGTGTGTGTGTATGTGTGCGCGCGCGCGCGTGTGTGTGTGTATGTATATATAGGGGGTTTTGAAAATTACTTTCAAATATAACAAGTACGCACTAATACCTATATTTATTTCCCTTTGATCGGGCAATCTAGGCTTTGATACCAAATGTAACAACCCTCCCCGAAACAGGCCTAAATTCCGATCCAGAAAAGGTCCATCGAAACATAGACCCATTCCATAAAGAAAACCATTTCAGAACATAACTGTATCATCGCAAAATCTCACAACGTGCCATCAAAACCTCCATAGTACAATGTCTCAAAACAACAACAACAATATAATAGTCTGAAACTAGGTACATAGAAATAATTTAAAAAGCAATAAAAGTTAGGTGAATGCCATAGTCTTCACCATGCCTTCTCCTTCCAAATTAGCTTTTTCTCCTCTAACATGTGTGTTGTAATTAGGAGGAAGTCAGAACAGTAAAGTCTGGTGAAATAAAATCTCAAGTTTTACCATAATATCATTTGGGCAGTATCGTCCGGATAAGTAATATGTCTTACGTATTCAAAATTATACCATACAGGTAACTTCAACTGTAATCCCAAAGGCTCTTTCAGTCCAACTACAAAACTCTAACGCAACTATCGTGTACGATGCAAGAGAAAGCACCTGAACTACTTAATACCTTTCTATTTGGAATTAGGCAGACTCTGACCATTTAATGCTTATAAAATAGGCAGATCCTCATTGTTTAATACCTAACCCAAGACGGGTCCCTCTGTGGTTCTCCATAACCTACATCGTAAGAAATCCTATCAGGTCACTTAATACTTCTTATATATGAAAGAGGCGAACAATACAATAGTCACATAATACCTTTAAGCCTGAAGCAGACCCCTCTAAAGATTCCTCCTACCATATCAATAGCGTGATTATGATCCATAACCCAAACCATGACGTCTTATATTAGTCCGACTATTCGTGGGTACTGGTAGCCAAATTGATTGGGCAGACTTACTCTACAAAATTAAGACTAAACTCGCGTCCATCGATGTTATTTATTATAGACGATGTCCCACATCAGTCCCCAAAGTTATGGTCCTGTTAGCCAGATATAACCAGGCAGGCCTCTGTGGACTTTAGACAACCTTGCATCCTTATAACTTAGTCATACTTCCTTTCCTTTATCAGACTATCATACACACACACACACACTAAGTGTATATATAATATCTTTACCCCATTAATATTTAAGGCTATATAAGGGAGATACTCCTTAGTATGCCTTTAATCATGGGTTAATTTTCCATAATTATCATTAAATTTCTTTCTAGAGAATTTAATATTGTTTACTAACCTATTAATTATATTCAATACGTTCAATACGCTATTATCAATATGTTATTAATACATATATATACGTACGAGATCTAAGATTCAAATAATTATTCTTAATCATATGCATAATACTTCGCTTATAAAATTAAAATGTCAAACTCATATAAATCTCCGAATTCCAAACAAGAATAGAATAGTTAATATCCATAGCCAACAAAACAAGACTTGTATAACAATGGAATGCCACCAAACTTGTCTTATATTAATATACCAGAATTACTATTTCTATTTCAGAGAAACAGATCTTACAATTTACATCTTTTATATTCCATTCAACTTTTACATATACAATTTTGGAGTGAGAAAGGGATTCACGTTTGTTTAATTTATAGAATAGGAAGTGTACACTACAAATAGCCAAATTCATACTTTGCACACTATTTCCAAGTTATTTTTTTTAGAACCCTTTAAAACTATTAGCAAAGATAAAAAAGGATATAGTTGAATAGATTATAAATTATCTAATTCCAAACAACAGATTTGATTCCAATATATTAATATAAAATAATTGCGATTCCAACATATTCAAGGATTCACATTTTACTTGGGGAAATTCTACGGTTTTATTATTTAGAGTTTGCGTTTACAGAATTTCTCAACGCATATATCAAATCAAAATAAATACTAGTCAATTACTAAATGCAAAAAAATTGAAATTCCACTCGTAGAAGATTTCCTGTTTTAGATTATATTTTATCTACATTGCTCCTAATTCTCTTTCAAATCTTCCCCTTTTTGAATAAACAACAAGTGGATTGTATATAGATTAGATTTAGAATCAGAAACTAGAGAGAAATAGAATTAGAATTTTAAATAATTATAGATCTAAATCTTTTAGCTTGAGAAACCCAAACTATTTTTGAAAATCTAAGGGAGAAGAACCCAGTAGAGCTTCGCTGTTGTTTCCAGAATTTCTTAAGAAAAGTGAGAAGTTATAATAGTAATCCCCTGTAATTTCAAATAGAGCAAAAGTCTACCTTAGATTTCTTATTCATCTTATGCTTTAGGTAGTTTGACTGCTTTAGAGTTCAGTCAGTTAGCCAGTGATACTGCTTTTATTTTTTCTGATATTGAGTTAGATCGTGAGTTTATTAGAAATAAGGAATTGGAAAGGGCTAGGTCATTGGGTTTATGAGGATCATTAGTTGGAATATTAGAGGTCTGAATGATTTGAATAAGTGTGATAAGGTTAGAGCGTTCTTTAAAGACTATTTGATTGACATTGCATTGCTTCAGGAAACTAAAATCTGTTGTCCTGATTTTCGGTTTTTTAGAAGATTAGGTGGGTATCATTTTAGAAAATGGGTTTTTTTTACCTTCTGTGGGTACTTCAGGGGGATTAATGATAGGGTGGCGTGATAATTATTTTAAATTGCTTCAATGTATTACTAAGCAGCATTCTCTTCATATCATTTTTATTAATCTTTCTGATAATTCTTTTTTAAACATTTCTAACGTATATGGGCCTAATTCTAAAATTAATAGGAGAATTTTATGGAATGAATGCCTAGAATTTAGATCCTTAGCTCCGGGTTCTTGGATTTTGGGGGGTGATTTTAATGTTACACGCTTCATAGGAGAGCGGTCTCCTAGGGAAGGAAATTACTCTACTATGGAGGAATTTGATCATTTTATTGCTAATTCTAATTTGATCGAGATCCCCCTTTCTAATAGAGAGTTTACATGGAGTAATGCAAGGGATTCTCCATCCATGGCTCTCCTAGATAGATTTTTCGAGTGATGAGATTGAGGATAAATTTCCAATCTGTAGAGTCTCAGGTTTACCTTATACGTACTCAGATCATTGTCCTATTATCCTCTCCTGCAAGCATCATAGAGTTACTATTAATAATTTTAAATTTGAAAAGATGTGGCTTTTGGAATCAAACTTTGTGAATTTAATTAATGGTAAATGGATTTCTTTGAGTTATCATAATACTATAAATAAGGATAATTCAGCAAAATCTTTTGTATCAAAACTTAGGGAGCTTAGAATTTTTCTTAAAAACTGGAATAAGAATGTTTTTGGAAATATAAAAATTTAAAAAGTTAACATTCTAAATGAGATGCTTAAAATTAATAAGATAGAAGAATCTAGACAATTAAATATAGGTGAGCGTAATGTTCTTTCTAATTTAAAAGATGAACTAAATTCAATTTTAGAAAAGGAGGAGGTTATGTGGAAGCAAAGATCCAGAATCCAATGGATCAATGAAGGAGATGACAACACCAAATTTTTCCATAATATATCTAATGGTAGAAAATGTAGTAATACAATTAATTCTATTATTGTTAATAATGAAGAGTTAGTTGATCAAAGAGATCTTAACAAGGCTTTTACAGACTATTATAAGGATATTTTTGGTTCTAAAATCAAACATAGAATCAATGTTAGATGGATAGATCTGTATCCATCTGATTCTATTGTTGATTTATCTGAGTTAGATAATCCTTTTACTGAAGAGGAAATTAAAAAAGCAATTAATGACATGCCAAGTGATAAATCACCGGGACCTGATGGGTTTCCAATTTTATTTTATAAAACTTTTTGGGACGTTTTAAAATTTGACTTAGTTAATATGTTTAATGATTTTTATAATGGTAATTTGCAATTAGAGAGATTTAATTTTGCAAATGTTATTTTGTTACATAAAAAAGTAGGAGCTAAAAACTTAAAAGATTTTAGACCTATTTCTTTGATTAACTGTTCAGTTAAAATCATTTCTAAAGTTCTAGCTAATAGACTTAGTACAAGAATGAACGATTTAATTGATTGTTCACAATCGACTTTTATTAAAGGAAGAAATACCACTGATGGTGTGGCAGTTGTTCAAGAATATATTAATTACTGTTGTAAGAATAACATAACCTGTGCGATTTTAAAACTTGATTTTGCTAAAGCTTTTGATTTGGTGGATTGGGATTTTCTTGTAGATATTTTTCATGCTAGAGGTTTTGGTCATAGATGGATCAGTTGGATTATGACTTTGCTTAGAACTGGAAACTCTAGTATTATGGTTAACGGTATATTAGGTAATAGAATTCAATCTAAGAGCGGTTTAAGACAAGGAGATCCCTTATCGCCTTTATTATTTAATTTAGCTGCTGATGTTTTTGCTAAAATTATTAAAATAGCAGTGGATAATGGATCTCTAGGATGTGTAGGCAATGACATATCGCGTAATGGTATATCGGTTCTTCAATTTGCCGATGATACCTTACTTTTTTCTTCCCATCTTCCTAGACACATTATAACCCTCAAGTTTATCCTTTACAGTTTTGAACTTTTATCTGGTTTAAAAATAAATTTTGACAAAAGTTCCGTGTTAGTTTTAAATGATTTTGAAAAAGTTGAAAGCTTAGTTGCTAATACTCTAATTGCAAAACTATGAACTTTCCTTTTGACTGCCTTGGCTTTGTGATTAGACCCACCAATCTCAAACATGATGATTGGATTATTATCATTGATAAAATCAAAAATAAGATTTCTAACTGGAATGGGAGATTTTTATCTAGAGCAGGTAGACTTGTTTTAATAAATTCGGTTTTATCAGCCCTTCCGATTTATTGGATGTCCATGCATCTGTTTCTAAATTGGGTTATTGATAAAATAGATAAAATTAGAAGAGATTTCTTATGGAGTGGGGAAAATTCTAATAATAATATAAAATGTCTTATAAATTGGGAAACCGTTTGTAAGGCCAAAAAGGAAGGTGGTTTAGGAGTTATTAATTTGCATAATATGAATTTGTCCTTGCTAGGTAAATGGTTATGGAAGTTTAAGGATATAAATGATAACGCTATTTGGAAAGAGATAATTTCTAAATATTACTATAATGGAAATAGCAATTTATATCAAATTGCTTCTCCAGCCACTCAAAATATATCTAATTTTTTGAAAAACATTTTAAAATGTCATGAGATTTTTAACTTAGGAGTAAATACAATAGTTCATTCTGGTAATTGTACTTCTTTTTGGCATGACCGTTGGATTTTAGTCTTACCTCTTAAATTGGAATTTAAAGAGCTTTATGAAATTTTTAACTTTAAGTTTGCTTTAATTAATGAAGTTTATTCTCTTGAAAATGACCCTCCTTGGAAATTTAGCCTTAATAGAATTTTAGTAGGTTCAACTCTTAGGCAACTTTATTTGCTTTATGCAAGATTAAATCTTTATAATATTGATAATGATAATGATATTATTGGTTGGGAATGGGATAAGAGTAAGAAATATACTTCTAATTCTTTTTACAAATTTATTAATTTTTCTGGTACAATTAATAACTCATTTAAATTTATTTGGAAATCTGATGCTCCTCCTAAATCTAAAATTCATATGTGGTTAATACTGCATGGAAAACTTAATACAATAGAATTCTTAAAAAGAAAGAATATTCAAAATGATAATAAATGTTATTTTTGTAATCTACATCTTGAAGATATAAAACATATATACTATGATTGCACGGATTCTTATTACATTCTAAATAATATTCTTAAAATTTTCATAACAACTAAAATTTTGGATTGTGACTTCTACTGGAATAATTTTAGATTTAGGTTCAAAAAGAATATTAGTTTTTTACTTGACACTTTAATCATTATTATTAGTTGGTATATTTGGTTTGAAAGAAATCAAAGAATTTTTAATAATAATAATAGTCATTTTAACAAATTGATTTTTACAATTTCTTCATTCTGTTTTAATTGGATTTCTAATTCCAAATATAAATTAGCTAAAAATAATCTATTTAAAGGGTATCTTAATAAGGTTAGTTATAATATTAACTTATTCAAACACAACAATTATATATTTAACATTAACAGTATTAACATTAATATTTTTTCAAATTTATATGATGATCTAAATGTTAATCATAACTTACTTATGATCAAAGATTCATAAGAATCTTTTAAGTTTTGTTTTAATTATTGTTCTTGTCTTTGGTGTTATTAGTTTATAGGTTTTTTAATTCTATTGTTTTTGTCCTATTTAGTCTTATTTAGGTTTTATTTTCTACCTCATCTATACATATATATGTATATTAATTATATAAATAAACATATATATGTATAATTCTTACTTTTTCCTTAGTCATCCTTCAGATACAGGTATGGGTGATAGGGTGACAGGCTCTTTTTGCAGGTTCTCATGTCTTCATATTGCAGGATTATGGATTGCAGAGAGGCCATCAGAGTAGAGTTTTCCACTCAGGGTTATTTGCAGTTCCACTACTGATGCATGATACTTTCATCTCCATTGTGGCGTATTATCTTCAGGAGGATCCATTCTTCTGCTTGGCACTTCTTCCTTTGTACAGAGTCTCCAGAGAAGATCTTCCATTCAGCATCATATTCAGTTCCACTTTAGAGTAGATGCTTTTTCATTCCTTCCGATCCAGATGCATGGAGCTTCCTTCTTAGTTTGTGATGCATAGAGCTTCTGATTCAGATGCATGGAGTATCATATTCTTTTGTTTCTAGGTACTTTTAACACCTTAGTATCGAGTGGTGGCCATGCCAGAACTCGATATCGGGGTGTGATGGGTAGTGGCCTTGCCGGAACTCATCTTAGGGGTACCTGATTTTTCTTTGATACTTGTATTTAGTTTTGTTACCTGCCAGGCATGTTGGCAACACCTTATTATTATGATATATCACTATAACAAAAATACCCTTTCACAACTGTCAAAAACAGTTGTAATAGGTCTACTACAACTGGCATCCGCCAGTCTTTATATCCGCAGTTGTAATAGAGCGGGATTATTTTACAACGGTCGCATACAGTTGCATAAGCAGTTGTAATAAGTTCTTTTGCAACTGCAAATAGTAGTTGTAAAAGATTTATTTACAACAGCTTTCGGCAGTTGTAAAAGACTTTTTACAACTACTATTTGCACTTGTATTAAAGTTTATCGCAACAGTCAAAATCGGTTGTTATAAGACTCTTTTGCAACTGCTAACCAGTGTTGTAATATAATATTTTACAACGGCTTTTCGCAGTTGTAAAACACTTATTTACAACTGTTTACGACGCTTGCAATAAATATTTTAACAACTGTTTTCGCCTGTTGCGTTAACATTTTACAACAGTTTGTAATAGTTGTAGTAGGATGTACTACAACTAATGATGACAGTTGCACCAAATATTTTTACAACTGCTACAAATTACTATAATTCATCTTTTCACAATTGCCATTAACCATAAATTTCATGATATTATAATTAAAACCAATATTTCGTTAATAATAACCACAATCATTCAAATATTTGAAACAACACGAACCATTCACATTCAAAAACAATTCAAGTTTACACCATTTATGAATTCATAACTCTGTTCCAAAACATAACTAAATTCATCACATAAATCAGTAAAAGTACATATACCAACTAATCAAAAGAGATAAATTCTTTATGCCAAGCAGTAGGCATACCAACCGCTTGTCCAGTCGTATACATATCTGAAGTAGGCCTAAATAGAAAAGCTTCAGGATCCACCACCGCATCGACCCAAAATTTCCAAGCATTTGCTCCTAGTGGTACATGATGCACTAAAACAGTAAGTCGGTAGATGCGATTGTTGCTTCTACGACAACAGTCCTTTGCCAACTCAATAATTTGCACTTTCTAGACTGCTGCTGAAATTGTATATTAACACTAGTTGTGACGTTGTTGCTACTCCGATGAGATTGCAAAAGTAAAGCACTATGGTGAAATAAATTCAGAAAAATGAGAATTGTAAACATTCATTATACTGAAATTTACATATTGTAAACAACTGCTTCCTTACATGTTGTAAACAACGCTCCCTTAAGCGCAATGAAATTATTCATTTCATTGGCTTATATTTATTGCTATTCTTGAACTACAAAGGAGTGTGCAACATAAATTAGTAGCAATAATTAACGTTTTAGGAAAGACCAGACCACTATGTGTAGAGTAGTAAAAACCCAATTGTATTAATCTTAGTTAATCCAATTGCATATAGACAAAAGTTTAGATCTGTGAGTTTACTACCAGATAATTGGTTGCCAACAAAGCTATTGTCTCATTCCAGTATAGAGTTGCGGGTTTGATGGAGCTAAGGTATATCAATACAGTACATGTTAAATTAGGTGCAATAAATGAGGCAGATTTTAGTAGTTCATGATTATCCTTCAAAGTAAAGCATAAATGCTTGAGTGTTCTTATTTCTGTGCACAGGGAACTATTAAACATTGAGATATTTAAAATGTTTATTTCTCTATTCCACTTCTTATTGATGTAGTAATATAGTATGGTCTGTACATGCGTATGGTGGAACAATTATGCTAATATTTTACTAAGTTTGCTTAATGTTTAGTTTTATCTGTGCATTTTTCACATATATTCCTTTTTGTTTGTTGACTTTTGTGACATTATTGATTTCATTTATGCGTCACTAAAATTCAACTTGTACTTGAATATGTGAATAACGTACGCAGTAATAAATATAATAGAATATGAGTAGTAACTAATATAATATGAGCAACTTTCCCCGTAGATCAGTGTAATAAGGAAACACAGTATTCATAGTATGGTCAGAGCGGCAACACAATTGCCACAAAAAGCAACATTACACAATAATTTATGAGGATAACTAAATGTTTATTAGTCATAATTTTGAATTTTAATAAAATGCAAAGCCTAGCTAGATTTATCTAATATGTCACAACCTATATTTGTTCTACTATAATTAACATAATTGCACCTTGTCTAGGAAAATCCAGTTGATAAAACTGTGGTTTGTCCACAGCGATACCAAGATGCTGTAAACTGTAAACACAACTAAAATAGCAAGTAAAACAAACAGAATTTCATACAACTAATTGACTGAAAATTCAAAGAAACAAACAACAAGTAACAACAAAGATATCCTATAGCTAGCTGATTAAAAATTCAAAGAAACTGGCGTATGTAAAAAAGCCGTTGTAGCAATTTCGACCACATGCCTTGATTACTAAAATTAAGAGAAAAGTCATGCTTTGTCCGATGGAGAGTAAAAAAAGACGTTGTAGCAATTTCATTCAGGATGTTTGACTTTTATTGCAAATTATGCACCGTCCAAATGCTATGGATATTGAATAGGCGGAAAAATGAAAAATCTAAGTTTAGATGAATTTAACCAGATATGGACATTGAATTAGAATCCATCCAAGCTATACTAGTACTATAAAAATAATTTATGTGCATTATGACTCTGTAATAGAATTGCAGATGCTAGTTTTTATCACCGTAACATATTTAAGTCGTCTCAAAATTTCAATATCTATTCAAAATTTCACTTTTCATTTCTTAAAATTTGCAATCTTGTATAGCTCTATAGCATAAATTCTTTGTACGGATGAGGAGGAAAAAAAACAAAAGAAAGCAAAAAAGGGGAAGAAGAAAATTCAAATTGTGGAAATGAGAGCGATTGCGCAGAACCGGTGTATGTAACCTTTGTAAACAAAAAAAAACAAAAACACAAAGTCCTATTCTTGAACTGGGATTCTTTTTAAGTGTTACAAACATACAGAACTTGTGTAAAAGGCTGTGATGACTGGTAAGATACATTAGTTATTTTTTTTATAAGCAACCTACCTATATCCTATATTCAATTCATATCTATGCAACTTCATGATTATATGATGGAAGTCTCTATTTGACCTGATTTTATGTGTATTTGAATTCGAAATTCTGATTAATCACGTAAATCTGTACTAAACAGAAACAGTCGTTTTCTATAGTCAAGTAATTGTTAAATGTGCATGATCTGTATATGGTCTTGCATTTCAACTATCAACTCATTTGTTTGCATCTAGCATGTAATGAATCTTTTTATACGCTGAATCCATTTTTTTTTCTTTTTTGCTTTTTCCATATATTTAGCTTCTAGATTTACTCAAGAGGTGCCTGAACTCTCAAAGTCTCCATTATCAGGTGTTTACTTTCAAGAGCCCATCTCTATCCTGGGCTGTATGGTCAACCTATATAAAAGCGTTGATGCTGATTTGTCAAGTCAGAATCGACATTACTAAATCCTAAGTTGGCACTTTCCTATCTTTGATCGATGAAATGCTAGCTGGTGGAGGCAAATTTATAGGTTGTGCTATCTGTGACGTTGATAAGATAGCTACTGCCTACTACTGCTTCTGATGAATGTGAACATGGAGTGAAACACATTACAATGCGAGAAATTAAATACCTTTTTTTATTTGTTATATTAAATACCTTTTATTTGTTTTTTTCAACAGTTTTGATATTACAGCTGGACATGACTACAAAATCGGATAGTATAATTTTAAGGGGATTAGACATCCAAAAATAAACTATTATAATAAAGACATGATAAATGTAACCACCTCAAATGACTATATGAACATTATTATAATAACCGAGTTAAACACTGTTTTGAACTGGGTCAAACTAAGTTTAAAACGATGTTACATGTATGTGATATGTGTATATGTATAGATATATTATTATTTCTCCTACTATTACTGTTACTATTTATATAATATGTACAATTTAGATGTAGTTGACCTCTAAAGGAGATGTTTTTGCATTTAGAGTGGTTTCAGCAGAGCTGATAACACGTCGTCATGCTCTCATGCGAGACAACAAAGAAACAAGCAAAGATGAAATCACTTATCAATACAGTGATCATACACTATTTTCTAATAGAATTGTAAAAGCAAACAGGTGCATATGTTACTTCAAGAAGATGATCCTTAACTGGAGTGCATGGGGATACTGTCAACTGTGAAGGTCATACACAAAAAATGCGAATGAAATATGACATTGTTTCAAAAATACCCGAGGCGTATTGCCATGAGGAGTCACTGGCTCTTCCGCTACATTTTGTTTACCATTGATGTTCTATTGAAAACAAAAAAGTTAGACATGCACTAATAAATTAAATGTATATCGATTACTCGTTAACACAATGAATCAATTATAACTTACAACCATAAACAAATCAAAGAGCTCATTCATTTGAGCTTGCAAGGTTGTAATTTGATTTTCTAAGTCACGTACTTTTTTTGAACTAATCATACAAACTCCGAACTGAGTTGGTGTAACCGCAAAACCTAGCCTCCTTATTCTACCTCTGTGTTTATGACCAAAAACCTTCGACACTTCATCTTTGTTCAATGATACCGTTCCTTAACAAATTTGAGTATCTTTATACTCTTTTATCTTAGCCTACAAATTCAAAAATATTCATTTTTCATATGTCGCAACATTAAATGTAACATTCAAATACTGGAGACAAATGGCAAAATTGTAACGACCCAGAATTTTGAACGAATTAAATTGAGAATATTTAATTAATTTTAAATATTTGAACGATAATTTAATTTGAATTCCCGATATAATTTTGAAATCAACGATTAAATTATAAAATTTAATCGATTGAAGTTGAATAAAAAATTTGAGTATTCAATTTAAAGTTGAAGAAAAATATTTCAAAGGCTTGTAAAATTTATATTGATAACACTGAAGATAACAGCAGCTTCAGAATTTAAATTTAAACTGTTTTGATCAGTTTTGAACTTGTATCATTCGTATCGAAATTTAAAAATAGTCAATTTTCAAACAGTCTCGGAATTCGACGAAACCAGTTCCATTGGGTCCGTAATATTGAATCATTACCGGATTCCAAATTTCGTATTTTTCGGGATTGTTATATGAGCGTACGACGTTTAAACGCGTTGAAAATTAAGGTAAATTCGATTGAAATTTAAAATTTAAACTGGTCAAAATCTTTACACTGTAGCTCCTTATATCACGCCGAAGACCACGAAGTTTATCGTGCAAAACATGATCTCCTGTCTCCCTCCATCTCTTTTAAAATCATCACGCGATTTCATTTCATATTCCTCTCGTTTCAAAATGATAAATCAATGGCCGAACAAAAATCTCTCCCTCTTCAGTTCGAACATAAATGGTCGCGTACGTTCGAAACCCAAATCGAATTAACAAAAAATAAAAATCGTGAGCCTCTTTTCCCCTTTCTCTTTTCAGTAAAATGAAAGAAAACGAAATCAAGAAAATGGATTCTCGATAAATTGAAGGCGGCGACGCGATGATAAGGGGGGGGTTTCAACTGTCGCGAGGTAGTCAGAGGAGGGGAGACTCGATGGCGAGTCACGTCGACGTTGATTTCGGGGTCACGAAAGGCAGCGACATCGCGAAGCTCGCGTTCGCCTGGAGGGCTAAGCTTAGGGCGCGACATTGGCGATTCAGTGCTGTCGCGCGTGTGATGGAGGCGATGCAAGGAGGCAGCGCTAGGGTTTGGGCAAAGGACCGCGACGAGCTAGCTAACGGTGGAGCTCGCGACTGTTTCGAGGGTTGCGTTCGATCAAATGATGGTCGCGTGTGCACGTCATGGTCTCGAGGAGGTGCAAGATCGATGATGGTGGTTCGATTTGTTTGGGATTTAGGCAGTAAGGTATTGTCGATTTTAATTTCTATTTAACTGAGCTTGTAAGTGTTTATTTTAGTTAATTGCTAGAGAAAAAAAAAATATATATATATAACAGTAAGAAAATATATTTTTACAGTAGATTTTCCCAAAAACAAATTCTGCTTTAATTTTAATATATACATACATATACAAGTCGAAAGTGGTTTGAAATTCACAGTAAAGTTTTTATAAATAAAATTTAATAATTTTGTATATTTTGAACTTACTGTTAATTGAGGATTTTAAAGAGGAGAAAGAGAATTTGAATGAATACATATGTGTACAAATTGAAAATATAAAGTTTAACAGTAAAGAAAAATATTTGTTAGGGAAGTTTACTTGTTTATTTAAATAAAGATTTATTTAAATTAAGTTTATAAAATGGAAATCAATTTAATTAACTTATGAAATTTTTGGTAACTAGAAAATATTGTTAAAAGAGATTTGTCAAAACTTTAAAAGGTATTTATTCACAATAAAAATAAATTACGGATGAATTAAAATTATCAATTGAAATTTAATTGGTCAATTGATTCGAATATTAATAAATTGTGTAAATTTATTTATACAAGGTTAAATCAAGAAAACAAATTGGATGGAAATGGATGGCAAAATAAAGCTAAGGTGAGATCTTCTCACTCAGATTTATAATTGAATTGCAGTTATTGATTGATTTGTTTGAATGTGCTATTAGATATGATCAGTGTTTTAAATCTCGGATTTTGGCCAATATCTCGGGAAAATATCTCGGCTATCTCGGGCGATATTTAAAACACTTATAACTAAATAGGCTGCCAAATCTCGGATTTTGGCTGATATCTCGGATTTTTCATCTCGGCCATCTCGGGGAGATTTAAAAGCCTGGATATGATAGGATATATCTATATATATAGCAGTATATACATATTGGCATATGTATATATTGGATTGATTGATTTCCCGCCTCGTATAGCGGATGAGACCCTATTGCGCCGTTAGTAAGCGGATTTTTATAAAACCCATGTACCGCGATAATTCCGTACTGGAGCGGAATTGGTATTATGCTAACGTCTTTGGATGTAGGGAAATAGGTTGGAGGGATCCAACTGGATTCCTCAACTGTATTTATTTATTTACAGATGTTGATATATATTCTGTCATCATATGATGATATATGATGTTTGATGTTGTGATGGACTAATTGATGCGTTGCATCATCGGATTCAGTTTTGAAATTTAAAAATAACATCTTTTACTTTAAAAGGGTTTTTAAAGTGATTTGTTGGAATAGACGTTTTATTTAATTTGTGAGTTGATTTATTTTCAAATAAATAAACGCCTAAAAATTTATAATTATAAAATGTGAAGATATGAAATTTTATAATTATAAAATGTGAAGATATGAAATTTATAGATTGATAAATTATGAAGTTATAAAATGTGAATGAAATTGTGGAATAAAAGATTTATAAGAAAATCTACTTATAAATTTGATTTTTTGCCCTTAGATGGAATATAAATAGAACTTGCTGATAAAATGATTTTTGAAGCTGAAATTGTTATAAAGCGTAAAAGAAATTTATAAAAATTGTTTTATAAATCTAAAATCACTCAATTTTGATAAATGAATTATGGAAGGTTATCTAAGAGAGTTTATAAAGCAAGTTGTTATAAGAGAGAAATAGAATTTATAAACATTGTTTTATAAATTCGAAATCAATTGAAATTGATAAATTAAATATAGAAGATTGTTTAAAGAAGATATATTCGCGTTTTTGGATAGCGAATTTTTATTTGAAATAAATGTGTAGTAAAGTTTGAAATTTGGTTAAGTGAAGTATATTCACGATTTTGGACAGTGAATATATTTTTGAAGTAGAATGGATATGGTTTTGGGAAAGCGATATTATAAAAATGAAGTAACTGTTTTAAAGATGTTTTAAAACGTGTTAAGTATCGAATACATAGATTTCAACATTTATTGTTGAAATAGACGTTTTCGAGAAGTAGAAGGAAATGGTGGACTATAACACTGTTGTTATAGTAAATGATTTCCGAAAGGAAATGTTTTATATAGTATTGGGATTTATATATCTATCTTAAAAATTCGAATCCCTATACTAGTGATTTTGAGTCGTCGTAACGATGTTTTACGTAACATTCGTTTTGACTCAAATAGATGTTGTTAAAAAGAATGATTTCCTTAAAGAATGAATATGTACTTAATATTGATTTAAGTATATCGAATATTTTCAAATGTTGAAAATAAAAGATTTGTGAAACACTTATTATTGAATAAGTATGGAATGTTTTCCAAAATGAAATGAAACGTTTTGAGATTTTTATCTTCTTAAAAGATAAATTGAAATTGAATATTTGAAAACGATTGAAAATCGAATATTAGTAGATATTCGAAAAATGTAAATTCAATATGGAATTTATAAAGGAAAGGGAAACTGTTTAGAAAAATAAACGTTGATTTATTTTTTGAAGTGGAAATTTTATATCTATTAAAGATATTTTTGGAAAATAAATAATTTGGGAAAATTATTTGGAATCTGATGATGTCGCGCATCTTTATTGATAGTTAAATAACCGACTATCAATAATTACCTTGAATGGTATTTGTTGTGAATTGGATGAATTTGAATGCCACACTTATTTTTGAATAATCGCTCACTATTCGGGTTAACCGGGAAAGGACCATGGGGTCGTATAACCCATTCCGAATATGTGATACGTCGTTATGAATCGCATTTGAAGACCGGTGTTGAAGACCGGATATTTTTGAAAACGGAAGGATTACCGTCGAGTTACTCTACATCGGCTGATCTCCGGTTTAGAGGTTTTATCACCCTTAGTGACGGGAAGTCCGGACGTGATTAGAAAATTATCCGGAAATGCAAGGGCTTCGTGAGAAGTGCCTTCGGTTCTGTTCGATCCCGGAACAGACTTGTATGGATTGTGTGTCTGACGTTACAATTTGAGATATAAAGCTGATTTCTTTCAAATACATTTCTGTTGGTGGCGGAGAATTTATTCTCTTAGCTTAACACCCTTCTCTGAGACGTACGAGCTCAGAGGTTATGTAGTTGAAATTTATCAGCGATATATCCCAATTTGGTAACGTGGCATACTGAGTGTTGCTGTGAAATGATCAGTGTTTGATCATTTGTGATATGATCATTTGTTTGATCTTATATCTCTGTGATCATAGGTTGATCATTTTGTTTGACCCGAAGCAGGGCTTTTTGAGAAAGCGTAGCTTTGTGGACGAGACTTCGTCGAGCCTCACACCCCGGAAATGGTCGAAACAGGAAGAATGCGGCAAGGTTCTAGGGAGTAGCGCCCCTTAGTGTATGTCATTCCTTCTGGATAGAGGTGGTATCATGGTATGGAGCCCAGATACTTAACCTATGTGGTTGCTGCATTATTATCTATGTGGTTTGTTGGAAATCGGGGATCCTCGGGAAGATCGGTTACGATCGGGGGATGGCATACGCGTGTCAGTAGTTACCTATTTTTGCAGAGGTAACCCGGCCTTGTGTTGGCAGAGATCCGGTTAGGTTCTCGGGTCGTCTATTCCAGGGACGTACCCATCGTGGAAAAGGAAGTTCCTTAGCCTGGCCATTTGTTGGAAATCCAAAGAAACAATACGACACTTGTACGGTTTTAGTTGTAGAACCTATCATTCACTTATGGTGGTCACCACTGTTTGGATGGTAGCTATAGTAGGCATAAGTGCGGAATGCCTATGCTGGCTAAGGTTAATATTATACTTTCGAAGTGTTTTCTACACTATGCACTAATAATAATATCAAAAATGATTTGATTTTGCGTATCAAGCATCTTTGACTATCATAAGAAGAAATCTCCTCCAAGTCTGCGTTTGCATTGTGTGTGTGGTGGGAGGTCTTATGGTAGTCTCATTTTCCAAAAAGCATTGCGAATTTACTTTAAAATTTTTCTGTTGATTATTTTAAAGAATAACTGTTTTACGATCTCACACCAGTCACCATGACTGACTCGGAGTTTATTGTTCCCTTCTAAACTCTGGGTGCCCACAAATTTTCCACACGGGCAGCCTAGAGTTATGTTATCAGGATATTCTGGAGCTTTGGAGATAAGCTGGATGACGAGACGTAGTATTTGTATCTGATAGTATTTATTCCGCTGTGTATTCTGTATGAGGACAAGTTATATAACTGTCCATTGTTGTATATTGACTCTGATGATTGATGTATGTATAAACTGATATAACTCTTTGTTTAAAAAGACTAGTGTTTATTTATTATATATTGTTCCGCTGCGATATGTGAGATTCTGATATTGTTTTCTGTTCTGATGTTGTTCTCTTGTTCTTCTTTCTTTCTCTTCTATCTTTTCTTCTACTTTTTCTTTCAAAACCCTCACTATTGGAGTTTCCGGCACTCGATTGCTCGACAGTCGATAAAGTGAGTATCGATGTCGAATTTTCGAAAGTCGAAAATTTCGGTACGTGACAGCGTGGTATCAGAGCATATGGTTAAGCGACAACCCTGCTCTGTTGGGTGTTACTCATTAGAGATAGAGTCAGTAGTACTCTAGAATGAGTTGAGTGTAATAATAGATATGAGCGCGTATTGGTTATTGAATATAAAATTGTTTTGTATTGTGATGATTGGTTTATTGAGTGGCATATGAACCTTCGTCGGCACAGTCTGCAAAACTGGATCGAAGGGGTTTCTAAACACTTGAATAGAACAATTCGGCACAGTATTGTTTTAAAATGGGGTAAATGAAATAATTTTGCCCAAAACTATTTTTGTATAGAAAAGAAATGATTTTCTATGAATTATCATAATATATGGATGTTTGGTTGTTAGGAAAGTGATGATATTGAAATGTTATCATTACTATTGAAACTGAATAAGAAACTGAAATTGTAACTCCAAAGTTAAGAAATAAATCCATATACAAATGAAATTTGAGAATATAAATTATAATTGTGACTTATAATTTAAACGGAATTCCAGAGAAGTTTTGGAAATGTTTTGAAAAGAATTTGAAAATTTGAGAAATTTGGACGTTTAAATCATTTTTAGAGTTGAAAATGAATTTCAAAGGTTTTGAAAAGTATTTTAGAGAGATAAAAGCTCTAAACTTTTTTAGGTCGCTGGAAAATAACTTCGGTAATGACTGCAGCATTATCGATGTTCATTTTCGGGTTTCCAAAAGAGGAATTGCTGCCAAATTGTTTTAAATGGAAAGTGTTTGGAAAATTTGGGTTTTTGTTTTGGAAATTCAAATGGAATTTGAATTGTTTTCAAAATGATTTTTGAATGTTGGTAAAACTCTGGAATACTATATAAGAATATTATGAAATATTATTAAGTTGATAACTTATACAATTTGAATCTTGATAGAATAAATTTAACTTAAAGAATGGAGTTAAATTAAAATAAGTACAAGTGAATCAGTTGAATGAAAGGGAAATTGAAAGTTGAGATTCATTTCGAAATTGTAAGCAATAGAATTGAATTGAATAATTATAAATGAAAGAGAAATTAAAATTCGTATGAAATTTGAAATCCAGTTTAAATATGGGTGGTTATAAACCAAAATAGTGGATTGTAAATAAATTTTGAAAATGAACGAAAGAATAAAACTGGAATTAAAACTGAATGTTGAAAACGAGTTTGAATTGAATAATTATAAATGGAAATTGAATTAGTAAATGAAACTAATCTAAAATAGTGCAGTTGAATGAAAGTTAGTTGATAAACATTCAATATTCAGAATAGAAGGTAAAATTGAATTCAAATGGAATTGAAATGTAAAGATTGAACGAAATTGAATATGCAACTTCAATAGTAAGCTAAAAATGTATAAGCAGTTTATATTGAAAATTTTGTAATAGAGTTTGCAAAATGGTTTGAATGTGTAACTAGATATTATGGCTAGTAGGACATACAGTGTTATAAAAGGAGTTGGAATTTTGATTTCGAAGATAATTTGAATTGCTCGAAAAAGGTATGTATTTGAATTTCTATATGAGATTTGCTGATTTCTTGTCTAGCCGCTTGGCTTTTTCTTTTCTTTTTGAAATCTGAGAGTCCGTAGGGACGTTTTGTAGTCGTGCCGTATTAGCCGCGCAAAGGAGACGCTGGCGAAATTTTTCGGAAATTTAGGGCGTTAGAAAATTTTTGAGAAAATTTGAAAGTTTAAAATTTGAATTTAAACTCGAATTTGAATTTTGAAGTAAACGATATTGTTTGAAAACTATGAAAGGTTTAGAAAGTTAGTTGAGATAATAACGAATCTTTAGTAGAAAGATTTGTTTTGAAAAATTGATAAAGTTATTGAATTTGAGAAAAAGAGTAGACGAGTTAAGGACCATTTTTCCCTAACTTGTAATTTCGAGGACGAAATTCTTTTAAGGGGGGAAGTCTGTAACGACCCAGAATTTTGAACGAATTAAATTGAGAATATTTAATTAATTTTAAATATTTGAACGATAATTTAATTTGAATTCCCGATATAATTTTGAAATCGGCGATTAAATTATAAAATTTAATCGATTGAAGTTGAATAAAAAATTTGAGTATTCAATTTAAAGTTGAAGAAAAATATTTCAAAGGCTTGTAAAATTTATATTGATAACACTGAAGATAACAGCAGCTTCAGAATTTAAATTTAAACTGTTTTGATCAGTTTTGAACTTGTATCATTCGTATCGAAATTTAAAAATAGTCAATTTTCAAACAGTCTCGGAATTCGACGAAACCAGTTCCATTGGGTCCGTAATATTGAATCATTACCGGATTCCAAATTTCGTATTTTTCGGGATTGTTATATGAGCGTACGACGTTTAAACGCGTTGAAAATTAAGGTAAATTCGATTGAAATTTAAAATTTAAACTGGTCAAAATCTTTACACTGTAGCTCCTTATATCACGCCGAAGACCACGAAGTTTATCATGCAAAACACGATCTCCTGTCTCCCTCCATCTCTTTTAAAATCATCACGCGATTTCATTTCATATTCCTCTCGTTTCAAAATGATAAATCAATGGTCGAACAAAAATCTCTCCCTCTTCAGTTCGAACATAAATGGTCGCGTACGTTCGAAACCCAAATCGAATTAACAAAAAATAAAAATCGTGAGCCTCTTTTCCCCTTTCTCTTTTCAGTAAAATGAAAGAAAACGAAATCAAGAAAATGGATTCTCGATAAATTGAAGGCGGCGACGCGATGATAAGGGGGGGGGGGTTTCAACTGTCGCGAGGTAGTCAGAGGAGGGGAGACTCGATGGCGAGTCACGTCGACGTTGATTTCGGGGTCACGAAAGGCAGCGACATCGCGAAGCTCGCGTTCGCCTGGAGGGCTAAGCTTAGGGCGCAACATTGGCGATTCAGTGCTGTCGCGCGTGTGATGGAGGCGATGCAAGGAGGCAGCGCTAGGGTTTGGGCAAAGGACCGCGACGAGCTAGCTAACGGTGGAGCTCGCGACTGTTTCGAGGGTTGCGTTCGATCAAATGATGGTCGCGTGCGCACGTCGTGGTCTCGAGGAGGTGCAAGATCGATGATGGTGGTTCGATTTGTTTGGGATTTAGGCAGTAAGGTATTGTCGATTTTAATTTCTATTTAACTGAGCTTGTAAGTGTTTATTTTAGTTAATTGCTAGAGAAAAAAAAAATATATATATAACAGTAAGAAAATATATTTTTACAGTAGATTTTCCCAAAAACAAATTCTGCTTTAATTTTAATATATACATACATATACAAGTCGAAAGTGGTTTGAAATTCACAGTAAAGTTTTTATAAATAAAATTTAATAATTTTGTATATTTTGAACTTACTGTTAATTGAGGATTTTAAAGAGGAGAAAGAGAATTTGAATGAATACATATGTGTACAAATTGAAAATATAAAGTTTAACAGTAAAGAAAAATATTTGTTAGGGAAGTTTACTTGTTTATTTAAATAAAGATTTATTTAAATTAAGTTTATAAAATGGAAATCAATTTAATTAACTTATGAAATTTTTGGTAACTAGAAAATATTGTTAAAAGAGATTTGTCAAAACTTTAAAAGGTATTTATTCACAATAAAAATAAATTACGGATGAACTAAAATTATCAATTGAAATTTAATTGGTCAATTGATTCGAATATTAATAAATTGTGTAAATTTATTTATACAAGGTTAAATCAAGAAAACAAATTGGATGGAAATGGATGGCAAAATAAAGCTAAGGTGAGATCTTCTCACTCAGATTTATAATTGAATTGCAGTTATTGATTGATTTGTTTGAATGTGCTATTAGATATGATAGGATATATCTATATATATAGCAGTATATACATATTGGCATATGTATATATTGGATTGATTGATTTCCCGCCTCGTATAGCGGATGAGACCCTATTGCGCCGTTAGTAAGCGGATTTTTATAAAACCCATATACCGCGATAATTCCGTACTGGAGCGGAATTGGTATTGTGCTAACGTCTTTGGATGCAGGGAAACAGGTTGGAGGGATCCAACTGGATTCCTCAACTGTATTTATTTATTTACAGATGTTGATATATATTCTGTCATCATATGATGATATATGATGTTTGATGTTGTGATGGACTAATTGATGCGTTGCATCATCGGATTCAGTTTTGAAATTTAAAAATAACATCTTTTACTTTAAAAGGGTTTTTAAAGTGATTTGTTGGAATAGACGTTTTATTTAATTTGTGAGTTGATTTATTTTCAAATAAATAAACGCCTAAAAATTTATAATTATAAAATGTGAAGATATGAAATTTATAGATTGATAAATTATGAAGTTATAAAATGTGAATGAAATTGTGGAATAAAAGATTTATAAGAAAATCTACTTATAAATTTGATTTTTTGCCCTTAGATGGAATATAAATAGAACTTGCTGATAAAATGATTTTTGAAGCTGAAATTGTTATAAAGCGTAAAAGAAATTTATAAAAATTGTTTTATAAATCTAAAATCACTCAATTTTGATAAATGAATTATGGAAGGTTATCTAAGAGAGTTTATAAAGCAAGTTGTTATAAGAGAGAAATAGAATTTATAAACATTGTTTTATAAATTCGAAATCAATTGAAATTGATAAATTAAATATAGAAGATTGTTTAAAGAAGATATATTCGCGTTTTTGGATAGCGAATTTTTATTTGAAATAAATGTGTAGTAAAGTTTGAAATTTGGTTAAGTGAAGTATATTCACGATTTTGGACAGTGAATATATTTTTGAAGTAGAATGGATATGGTTTTGGGAAAGCGATATTATAAAAATGAAGTAACTGTTTTAAAGATGTTTTAAAACGTGTTAAGTATCGAATACATAGATTTCAACATTTATTGTTGAAATAGACGTTTTCGAGAAGTAGAAGGAAATGGTGGACTATAACACTGTTGTTATAGTAAATGATTTCCGAAAGGAAATGTTTTATATAGTATTGGGATTTATATATCTATCTTAAAAATTCGAATCCCTATACTAGTGATTTTGAGTCGTCGTAACGATGTTTTACGTAACATTCGTTTTGACTCAAATAGATGTTGTTAAAAAGAATGATTTCCTTAAAGAATGAATATGTACTTAATATTGATTTAAGTATATCGAATATTTTCAAATGTTGAAAATAAAAGATTTGTGAAACACTTATTATTGAATAAGTATGGAATGTTTTCCAAAATGAAATGAAACGTTTTGAGATTTTTATCTTCTTAAAAGATAAATTGAAATTGAATATTTGAAAACGATTGAAAATCGAATATTAGTAGATATTCGAAAAATGTAAATTCAATATGGAATTTATAAAGGAAAGGGAAACTGTTTAGAAAAATAAACGTTGATTTATTTTTTGAAGTGGAAATTTTATATCTATTAAAGATATTTTTGGAAAATAAATAATTTGGGAAAATTATTTGGAATCTGATGATGTCGCGCATCTTTATTGATAGTTAAATAACCGACTATCAATAATTACCTTGAATGGTATTTGTTGTGAATTGGATGAATTTGAATGCCACACTTATTTTTGAATAATCGCTCACTATTCGGGTTAACCGGGAAAGGACCATGGGGTCGTATAACCCATTCCGAATATGTGATACGTCGTTATGAATCGCATTTGAAGACCGGTGTTGAAGACCGGATATTTTTGAAAACGGAAGGATTACCGTCGAGTTACTCTACATCGGCTGATCTCCGGTTTAGAGGTTTTATCACCCTTAGTGACGGGAAGTCCGGACGTGATTAGAAAATTATCCGAAAATGCAAGGGCTTCGTGAGAAGTGCCTTCGGTTCTGTTCGATCCCGGAACAGACTTGTATGGATTGTGTGTCTGACGTTACAATTTGAGATATAAAGCTGATTTCTTTCAAATACATTTCTGTTGGTGGCGGAGAATTTATTATCTTAGCTTAACACCCTTCTCTGAGACGTACGAGCTCAGAGGTTATGTAGTTGAAATTTATCAGCGATATATCCCAATTTGGTAACGTGGCATACTGAGTGTTGCTGTGAAATGATCAGTGTTTGATCATTTGTGATATGATCATTTGTTTGATCTTATATCTCTGTGATCATAGGTTGATCATTTTGTTTGACCCGAAGCAGGGCTTTTTGAGAAAGCGTAGCTTTGTGGACGAGACTTCGTCGAGCCTCACACCCCGGAAATGGTCGAAACAGGAAGAATGCGGCAAGGTTCTAGGGAGTAGCGCCCCTTAGTGTATGTCATTCCTTCTGGATAGAGGTGGTATCATGGTATGGAGCCCAGATACTTAACCTATGTGGTTGCTGCATTATTATCTATGTGGTTTGTTGGAAATCGGGGATCCTCGGGAAGATCGGTTACGATCGGGGGATGGCATACGCGTGTCAGTAGTTACCTATTTTTGCAGAGGTAACCCGGCCTTGTGTTGGCAGAGATCCGGTTAGGTTCTCGGGTCGTCTATTCCAGGGACGTACCCATCGTGGAAAAGGAAGTTCCTTAGCCTGGCCATTTGTTGGAAATCCAAAGAAACAATACGACACTTGTACGGTTTTAGTTGTAGAACCTATCATTCACTTATGGTGGTCACCACTGTTTGGATGGTAGCTATAGTAGGCATAAGTGCGGAATGCCTATGCTGGCTAAGGTTAATATTATACTTTCGAAGTGTTTTCTACACTATGCACTAATAATAATATCAAAAATGATTTGATTTTGCGTATCAAGCATCTTTGACTATCATAAGAAGAAATCTCCTCCAAGTCTGCGTTTGCATTGTGTGTGTGGTGGGAGGTCTTATGGTAGTCTCATTTTCCAAAAAGCATTGCGAATTTACTTTAAAATTTTTCTGTTGATTATTTTAAAGAATAACTGTTTTACGATCTCACACCAGTCACCATGACTGACTCGGAGTTTATTGTTCCCTTCTAAACTCTGGGTGCCCACAAATTTTCCACACGGGCAGCCTAGAGTTATGTTATCAGGATATTCCGGAGCTTTGGAGATAAGCTGGATGACGAGACGTAGTATTTGTATCTGATAGTATTTATTCCGCTGTGTATTCTGTATGAGGACAAGTTATATAACTGTCCATTGTTGTATATTGACTCTGATGATTGATGTATGTATAAACTGATATAGCTCTTTGTTTAAAAAGACTAGTGTTTATTTATTATATATTGTTCCGCTGCGATATGTGAGATTCTGATATTGTTTTCTGTTCTGATGTTGTTCTCTTGTTCTTCTTTCTTTCTCTTCTATCTTTTCTTCTACTTTTTCTTTCAAAACCCTCACTATTGGAGTTTCCGGCACTCGATTGCTCGACAGTCGATAAAGTGAGTATCGATGTCGAATTTTCGAAAGTCGAAAATTTCGGTACGTGACAAAAATACATATCAAGTAAAATATATCAAATTCAACTATGTAATCGGCGAAATGATTAAATGGAGTCAAAATGAAAAATGGAAAAATAATTTGATGTATTATCCATCCTTACTATGTAATCGACGACAACAGAATTTAATGGTTCTCCATTTTTCTTTGTGTGGCCTCTGCACCACAAATCCTCCCTACTGATATCTGATAAGCAACCACTTTCTTTTTTCTACAAAAAGAGCTTAACAACTAAATACTAAACCATATTGGATATTTTTTTGATACTGATAATAAATGAATTTTACAAGTTATTTTTTTACCATATCATCTACTAGTCTTGCGTATCCCTTTTGACTCATAATGTGTGGAACTGTATTCAGCGCTCGTATGGCCTTGTATTTATTGCTCGTCGACTACATAAGAGAAATTCATTGTGATTAGATATAATAAACTGAAATGAAAAATTCTCAATTGCCATAAGTATGAAATTATTAATAAAAAATTATAAAACCTTGGAAAATTGATCCATGTTTTATCCATATCTTGTGTGAATCAGATTGGGCGCACGTGGGAAAGAAACTAGTAGGTACAACAATAAAAGAAACAGTAAGTGACAAATGAGAATTAGAAATGAGCATGACTGACGACTGTCCAATTTGGATGCAAAAAGAATATTAAATTCAAACAAGCACCATAAATTGCTCACAAATTACATCAACTCCTAGAAAATTTAATATTATATAAAGTTAACATTCGTTCCAGATGACCTACCTCAATGCAAGTGTATATACATCAGACATGTATTAGAATATTGTAGAGCATGTAGTCAAATAATGAGAAGAAAACACCTAATAACCGATGCAGTAGTGCTTACTACTACCATTAATTTATAACCTCACAACTCTGTTCAATTTTCTTTTTTCTGTTTTGTCCAGACTTCAGTTTTTCACTTCATTGGTGCATTGTCCACTTACACACTTCTCGAACATAAACTTATTTTATTTTACCAACACTTCAGACACATACAAATCAAACCGTCCAAATATAAAGAGTTCCTACGTCTATTGAACTGCAAAAGGCTCCCATAAGTCTGATCCCATACATCGACAAAAATAGCCTCGGTATAAGGGCTAAAAGTCAAACCAGAAATTTAACCAAAGAAATCCAACTCCTTATACCTTCGATATCCGCTGCCCACATCATATACGTGCAAATGGTAAATCAGTCCCTTTCGCTTGACGAATCCTAAGCAGACATTAATTACATAGCAATGACTTTCTATCCTATTTTCATTTGGTTGATTCCTGATTTATTTAAATGATCATCACTTGTTAAGTGCATGTGCAGGTGGTTAAGCAGTAACTACAGCATAGGTTTGCTCCTTTAACTAGTTTTATGGCTTATATAGAGTAAAAAAATAAATAAATCATATTTCATAGTCACGGATTTTATGGAAGAGAATCATGATATACAGTCCTTTTTGTAATGTTTACGTAAGTTACCAAGTTGAAAATAGTAGGTTTATTTTAGTGAAGTTGGATTATAGAGATGGTGCGCTAGCAGCCACATTCCACATCGCCTACATTTATCTCCATCTTTAATATGTTTGTACATAACCAAAGCATGTCACTAGCTATATAGATAGTCATGGCATTCTCTCTCATTAAGTACAATATCTCTCTTCTTTGTCTAAATATTACACATTAATGTGACTCTTTCCACATTCTAGCTGAGTTTGTCCTAGCTAGGCTCAACTAGTCAAAAAACATACTAAAAAAATACATGAAAATCATGGTCATGTTCATGAGCCAATTATGCAACAGCAACAGCAAGAAGAAGAAGCAATATGGAAACCCAGTAAAACTAAGTTACTAAGAACCTTCATCAACTAAAAACTCTTTCATAAAAAACATTTTTGTCCCGCATATTTTAGATATACGAAAAAGATAACAGAATTTACACATAGATGGACATACATACATAGATGTATATGTATGTGCGTGTCAGCCAAACTGGTGCAATTTAAGCGGCAACGCACACTTGCTCTGTGATTTACTCAAGCTGGTGCAATTTAGTTATTTTATGACAATTTTTATATTAGCATTAAGAACCCAACGTTATTGCTACATTGCAATGCATATCTCAAGTAAAATTAAAACAATCAATATTCTAAAATAAAATTTAATAAAGTAGTCAACAAAACAATGGAATCAAGGACAAGATACAACGATATATGAATATCAGATCTCAATAGCAAAAATACTTTATTCATGTACAAAACAGGATTGGTTTTTGCAGTCAAAGTTAAGTGAGAACCACAAACATGTTAAATGAGGCATGCTCAACAGCATCAAGCTGTTTTGCTTTTGGCAACAACTTGATATTAGCTGCTTTTAATATGATTTTCTCACCCTCTCTTAAAAAAACGTATGATTTAGGGGTATGAGCGATAGCATGAGCACGTACAAGCGATAGCACGAGCGCGTACAATTAATCAACCCAGAAAAACGAAATTAAAATCCACAGATTAGAAAAGAATGAAAAAGAACAAACCTATAAGCGATGGCACGAGCGCGTACAAGCGGCGAGCACGAGCGATCTAGCTAGGAGCGATAGGGCGGCCTGCGATCGACGACGACAATGATTTAGGGCTTTTTGGATCTGCGACTAAATTATTACAAGGAGGGAAAACAATTTTTTTTTGCTGGATTAGATTTATCTTGGCATTTAGGTTTTGAGAAAAAGGAAGGAGCGATGTATTTTTTTTTCAGGTTTAGATGGCCGAAGAAATGAATGGAGGGAGATTGAAAGCCCTCTATGTGAAGAAATATAATATTTGTTACAACCGTTGAAAACAGTTGTTATAAATAAATATTACAACTGCTATACAAATATTGTTGTTATAAGTGCCATTATTACAACTGCTGAAATAAAACAGTTGTTACAAAATATCTATTACAACTGCAGAAATAAAATAGTTGTTAAAAAATACTTATTACAACTGTCAATTTTTGTTAGTTGTAAATGAAAGGTTGTAATATGGTTGTTTTGTTGTAGTGTATATAGTTGCATGTGTGCTCTTCTCTATTTTCAGAGGATCACACATTTCTCTCAAAAAAACAAATTTAGGGACTGATTTTCAAAATTCCAGATTAGGGTGTAAATACCATTCAAATTCCAATAACTTAATTTTTATAGAATATTTAGTAAGATTTCAATAGAATACATTATTTCTAAGCCTATAACACCATATCTTGTATGGGCATAATATTAAATAAAACTCAATGATATAAATTTTAATATTATATATAAATCATATAATTTTCCACTCGCCTTTCAAGCTTTCCTAATTTCCCAAATCCTAATTCATCCCTTTAATTTAACTCCTTTTCCATTCTAATTCAAAAGAATATGTATAACAAGATATATACATACCATTAGAATTACAGATCTAAGAAGATATTTAGGATTAAGAAGAATATAGATTTATAGTTATAGAAATTTACATTTTTCCGCAGTATTGATTCGCTCCATCTCTTCTTCTCTTTTATTTTCCACCCTTTTTCGATATATATATATATATATATATATATATATAATACTTTATAATTAACAGAAATAATAGAGAATGAACAATGGCAGAGCTCTACTATTTTGATCAAAAAATATGAGAAGTAAAGTGAGGGGCTAAGTCTGTATTTGTAGGTGCTCGAATCAATCGTATCCATTGGATTTAAAATAATTAAATCCGGACCGTTTGACCAAGGTTCAACCGTAGCCTCCGCCATGTCAATCGGTCGATCAGCCCAAGGAAGGGTTCGACCGGTGGGGTCCACACACTTATTATAATATATTCCTTTTTGTTCATTTTTAATTATTTTCGTTTTGAAAACTTCAAACACTAATAATTTCTTCGTTTGAACTCCGATGACAAAACTTTATATATGAAAGTTACTCAAAAAATCACCATGAACACAATGGTGCAAGTTTCTTGACCAAATCCCAATGTTTGCTCAAATTTCATTTTTAACGCTTAATAATTATTTATTAATTACCGTTTATTTTACGGGGTGTTACATTCTCCACACTTAAAAGAAATTCTTTCTCGAAATTCCTTAAGTGTTGAATCATGTAACATAGCGCGCAACTATTCTAAACTATCCAATTAATTAGTGTACAACCAATTTTGCAACCAAACGCGTACAAGTGCACAGTGCATCAGCAAATATATGATATGCATGCTGAATAATTCTAAATCGGTGCCTCATATATGAATGCATTCTTTTTAAAAATATTTTGAAACTATGATGCAAATAACCTATATATACTAGCTGCTCTATACGTATGTATGTTTTCAAAAATCAAAAATCCTTTTTCACATAATTATTTCCACACTCTTACGAGTAGGAGTGTGGTTCAACCAATTTTGCATTCAATCTCTATCATCCAATACCTAACTTATTATAATTTATATACTTGCAGCCCAAGGAATTATAATTTATTTCCTTTTGTTCCTTTTTAATTATTTTCGTTTTGAAAACTTCAGACGCTAATAACTTCTTCATTTGATCTTCGATCGCAAAATTTTATATAAGAAAGTAGCTCAAAAAATCGCCACGAACATATTGGTGCAAGTTTTATGACCAAATTCCAACGGTTCCTCAAATTCATTTTTGAGGCTTACTAATTATTTATTAATTACCGTTTATTTTACAGGGTGTTACAGTTGCTTCATTCATCGAGTATTTGAAGTACCCATCAAAGGTGACATTCTTATCGATGGGGTCACTTGATAAGCATAGTATAGGGAGAAATATGGCGATCAATTCATAACTCTTCCGTTTTAAGTCAGAATCAATCGCGGTTTAACCTACTCATGTTTTAGCATTATGTATAACATTCCATCACACTTTATTTTTTTGCTTCTTGAATATTTCATAGGCTTCTCTAAGGCATCATTCTTATCGATAATGGTTGATCGATAGGAACAGACTAGAGAGAAAAAGGATTAGCGATCCATAACTCATTCATTACAAATCGAGACCACTCGTGCTTTAAACTATTCATCTTCTATCACAGTATATAACATCTTAACAAACTCCATTGCATGGTTCCTTGAATGTTCGATGGGCTTCTTCATATCGAGTCTAGTTGGAAAAAACGGAGCATCCGTTTTAAAACTACGATATCTTCATCACGGTAACTTGGATTTGGATGCAGTTTCGACTGCCATTCACCATTTTTCATCCCATATATTTTTCTACTAGTTTGAGTCGATTCTAAGACTATAGAAAATTTATCGTTAACACTTGAGATCCATAATAATCTCAAGTCAAAATGGTACTACACATCGTCACATGAAATATTCTATTTGGTTTTAAAAGTAATCAACCTTTAAAAGATCTCAATGAGTCATTTTGTAATTGTTCTTAATAACCATAATTATGTAACCCCTTGTTGTCTCCAACGGTCATGAGTAATCCACTATCCATCGTATGAAGAGCATTATGTACAATATTCTGAACATGTGTATCAATATTCTTTTCTTGAAATATCTTGACTAGCAACATTTAAGGGCAAATGTTTATTAATATGATAAACTTATGGTTGCAAACACATTTGCAACTACAATCAGTTAAATACCTTTTCTATGTATTTTCTTCTGGTATGTATTTAACTTATTAAAAATATTTTTTATATCACGATATAACAACACATACAATAGAAAACAAAACAAAAACATACTATGTTTTAAGAAAGATCTGTTTAAGTTTACGAACGACATGATTGACCATATGGTACACCCCTAACTCCAATATTTTGGTGTTCTTCCAAATCCCAAAGCCCTTTAACTAGAGCTCGGCCTTCGAGTTTTAGTAGTTGTTGTAGCGAAAAAGTACACCAACACTTTCTTTTGAATACTTTAAGAACCAAGCTTTGCTTGTAAACTCTGACGAGTACCACATGTCCTAACTAACTACGATATCCATGAGGGTTGACTATACCAGCACTTGGGGTGTGTGTATATACATATACAAACAAAAATAAATTCAAAACCCTTCCATTTTTATCTCCTTTGTAGCCCCCTAACATCCAACGTTGGATTTGACAATGGATGGATTCGATGCTATTCCCTCTTATACTTTATTTTTATTTTCTTTCTTACATCACCGTCTAATCCATCCATTATTAAATTCAATGGTAATATCAGAGGGTTACAAAGAAGTACAATCGAAAGGTTTGTGGACCCCTCCTATCTCTGTACACACATATCTGTGTGTGTATGGATAAGGATCAACCAAGTCCCTCTTTTACTACACCTTGTTCCACCTTCCTGCAATTTCCAGAGCTATACAATTCAAGATTAAATAAAATGTTGGGAATGTTTATTACTTTAATTTAATCTATAAGATGAACATCATGTCCACAAAAAAAAAGATCGATTTGAAACTTCCACTATGCTCAAAATATCAATTCAATTTCAATCGTTAAACACTTATTTTAACAGTTAAATTTGAATATTATTTTGAAACTTCCATTCTCCATTCTTTTTAAATCCCCTTCTATCAGCCTCGGTTGCAAAAAATTCTGAACCGTAAATACATTACGTTAACTTTGGTGATCACTTATCTAAACTTAGTCAAATTAAGATAAATGAAATTATTAAAATAAAAATTTATTAAAATTTAAGTAATTGAAAATATTAAAATTAAGATAAATATCAAAATAAAAATTTATTAAAATTAAGATAAATGAAAATATTAAAATATATTTTTATACACTTTAGCTTGATACGCTTTTTTTACATATTAAACATGGGAATTGCCAAGGAAAATCTAATTTTGGACAATGGGCCATTTTTACAAATTTTGTAAAATTAGTGCATGATAGATGTTCTTTTAACAAAATGGGGTCCTCCGTAAGAAATTTTTGCGGTGGAGTAAATCTGGGCCCTATGTCCCCAATGATAAATGTTATAGTCTTGCGCTACTCATATTTTACCTTCTTCAATTCGTATAGCGAGTTCTCAAAAGCTAGGGTTTCTTTCCATTTTTTGACGGATGGGAAAACGAAGTAAGCACCGACGCAAAACAGAAGCAATAAAAGTAGCACCGTCAGAGGCGGCGAAGAAAGGTTATCCGGCAGCGGCGAAGAAAGAGTATCCGGCAGGTGCAGCGGCAGCAAAGAAGAAAGGTTACCCGGCATCAAATCCGAAGCCGTCGTCATCAGCCTTAAAACCCTTGAAAAAAATAAAGAAAAAAGACAAACATGAAGTAAGTTATAGCAAGATGGAGAATCAGAGGATTTTTGGATTCATATTCATCTGCAATTCGAAAACCAAGCCTGAATGTTATAAAAATAGAGTTTTTGGAATGTCCAGAGGAAAGCTTGAAATAGTTAAAAAGATTCAGCCGGGCACAATGTTGTTTTTATATGATATTGACTTAAAGCTTCTGTATGGAATTTATAAAGCTGAATCAAGAGGTGGAATGAGTTTAGTTGATCACGCTTTTGATGGCAACTATCCTGCTCAGGTTGTGATCAAATAATTATTTATTTATTGTGATTTGGTTGACTATTGTTTCGTGTGATACTCGTGCTTGCATCATGAATGCATGAGTTAAAACTTTTAGAATCCCAAATTGGTAACTATTAGGTGAAATTGTAAGTTTAGTGATTATTACAAATTCATTCATGAGTTGTATGAAGTGATATAGAGAGGTATGCTATGCGAATTATATAATTAATAACTTGCGTGTTTGTGCATATTATTGAATAAATATGTATATAAGCATTTTATACGATTCACTTAAGAACTGTTATATTAGTGCATGTTATTTGCTTTAAAATTTAATTACAAACTGTGTTGTTAAACAATCTGTTGAGGCTGTATTAGGCTCCACTAGAGCTCAAGAATGCTTTAAAATGTAGCTACAAACTGTGTTGTTAAATGATCCATTTATGATGTATTAGGCACCGCTTGAGCTCTGTTTTAGAACTTGACGCATACAAGGTTTTAAATCTCGGATATCGGTCACGTTTCGTCTCGGCGATTTTAGTGACTCGGTATCGTATCGGGGGAGATCTCGGACGAGACGAGTGCATCTCGGATGCCAATATCTGATTAACATATTGGACCTTAGAGTTCATCTCGGGATCGTATCGGCGTATATTTCAATGTTTCATATTTAAAATTAATTTGATTATGCAATAATATTTACATATACTAAAATAAATGAAAATTTAAGCTTACTTGATTTGTAAAATCACACCATATACCATGGACAGCAAAACATAAAAGCAAGCACATATATACTCGACTAACATCACTTTCATGCGCTACAGTGTATCCCATTCCATTAAGGTTTGAACGAAAATACTTATGATATGAAGTAAATATGAAATTAAGTTATAAAATGAATACATGCACGTGTCCAAATGGGGATTTGATTAAATCAAATCAGTTCATACAATACTAAAATATGATAAACAATATTAAAGAACCATATCCATGAAGTTTACACAACACTAAAAGTTTAAAACAAGTAAACAACACGTACATATCTAATTAAACATTACAAAAATATTGAATGAACACCACTTACATAATTAAAGTTCTAAACTGACATGAACCATTGTTACGTGAATACCAACATAAAAGCAGAAAACGCTACCCATCGTGCTTACATTACTTCCTACTACATAAACAAGAAAATTCTACCCTTCATGTTATTACTTCCTGCTGCAGAGCATTCACAGCGCCACCAATATTCATAAAATAAATGTTTGAATAAACATATAATATTTAAGCAAAGAAAGTAGTAGTCTTAACCATGAAATTATACTTGCAAATTAAATCTATTTGCAAATCTACTCTAAATTATATTGTAAATTCAATTTTTGAATTTCATTAAAATAGAAAAAACCCCTATTTACATACCTGTAAGAAGTAGAGAGATTGATCGAAGACGAAGCTGCAACTGTCAAAAGCGATCGAGCAGTCGGAAATTGGAAGCAATCGCGAGGCGTTGGAAGTTGGAAGAGGGAGTTCGATTTTTTTAAGCAGAGGGTGTTCGATTTTTTTAGAAGAGGGAGTTCGATTTTTTCTCTGGAGAAGAGGGAGTTCGATATTTTTGATGAGCAACGTGATTTTTGAGAAGTTTAATCGGATAATGAAGAAAATGGCTGTCTGTTTTTTGAATTTGAGCTGAGATGGGCCTATATATATATTTAAAAAAAAAACAATATATCAGGGAGATCTCAGAATATCGTTTCGCTCCAAATATCGGCCGATATTTGTAAATTTCGGCCGATATATTCGAAACGAGATATCAACCGATATCTCATGTTTCATTTCGCCCATGCCTTCAACCGAGATCTCAGCCGAGATATCGGCTGAGATATCCGGGATTTTAAACAGTGGACACATAGACACCTTACAGTATTATAGTGCTCCATCTTGTCTTTGATAATGTCACTTATTGGCTTCTTTTATTTAAGTATATTTAAAAAACTTCAGCAACAAGCTAACACCGCCTTCTAATATTAGACATATTAACTAAAAGATTAAATTTAAAGCATATGAATGAAAGACATAACAACATCAAATGAAAGAAAACAAATGTTTACAACATAAGTAAATTTAATGAAAAAAATGACAGAAATAATAAAATGAAATTGGATCGATGATGTAAGTAAATTGTGGAAAACATAGCAAACAGATAAAATGAAACCATAATATAGAATTAAGTGCAGAAAATTTTGTATGTAATATCGAAAATTTATCAAAAATACTTGGTCTTGTCAAGAACCTTGTATCGTTTTATCCTTAATCAATCTCTATCTGGACAATTTATCCCTAGTCTTAGCCCACTGCCGATCGTTTTCCTGGTGATTTTTACAACATTTTAATTTATGTTATGATGTATGGTTTCTGTTGGGTTCTAAATTTAGATCCTTTTATTGTTATTTACTTGGATTCAGTATCTTCACTTATGTGACATATCCATAATTTCCAGGTGAAATTTTCGGTAGATAAAGACTGCCTGCCTATACATGCGAGCGAATTCAAGCAAGCTATACTGGAAAACTTTGTTTCAGCTGACAGATTTGAACCTGAACTCAGTAGAAAACAGGTAACTAGCTGTCTTAGCTTTTAGCATCTTTTGTTGATGCAAATATGCAATAAGGCAGAGCCTAGCCAAACAAACTATCCCTTGAAAAATTATTCTGAGATGCCTTGTGTGGAACTATGACATGTTATTGCTATGCATACATTGGTTTACATTCCCTTGGCATTACGTCCATGCCTATTTTGTTGATGCAATATTAAAAGAAAATCTTCTAGGAATATATTCAGCTAGTTTGAACTTATTATATCTAAGTTTGAATAGCCTATAGTTTGTAATTTATTCATATGTACTTATGTAGTACATATGTATGTATTTACATATCCATGGGTTCCGCTGTGTAGGTTTGAAATTTTGAACCTTTTTGGTCCAACGATAGCGTTTCTTACATTTATCTTAATGTTACTATTTCTTTATAAAATTCATTTTTTATAGAAGGTATTTTAATATCAGTGCCTGGGTTAAGCCTATTTTTATCTATAACGACCTAATTATGACTTGAGGAGTGGCTAGAGGTAACAACAACCTATTATATATTACTTATGTAAAGTACACATGAGGATGTGACATTTTAATTTTTTATCATTTCAAATTCTTTATGCTCTCTTGTTTTTACGTTGGTTAACGTATAATTTGCAGTTTTTCCTTTCTCTTTTACCATGTTTCTATACAATACTTTGCACTTCTAAATAATTTTAACACTTTTTTCTTTTAATATTTTGAAAAAAAACATTCTTTTAATCAATTTTTTTACATTCATTTTTTTACTCTTTTAATCAATTTTTGATATTGAATTAAATAAACATTTATTGTAATAATATTTTGGTACTTGAGTATAAGTAGGATATTCCACACATGAGGATGTGGTATTTTATACGCTTGTTATTTCAAATTTTTGTTGCTCTTCACTCTTTCATTTTTAACATAACATATAGCTTCCCTTTAATTTTCGTTTTCCTTTCTTTTTTTTTATATATTTTTCCTTTTCAAGAATCTTTTTTTATATTTTCTTTTCATATTTTAAAAACATATCCATTTAGTCAAATCATTTTGCGTTCATTTTCTTTTAAAGAAATGCTTTTTTAATAAAAAATTTATCGAATTAAATTTGAAATTATTTTAGTAACAGTCGAACTATCTATCACTTAAATATAATCTAGAGCCCGCCCATGATGATGACGTGACATTCTAAATTTATTATTTTAATTCTTTTGCTCTACATAACTCTCGTTTCTTTTACATTTTCTCGCCTTACTTGTCATTTTTTCTTTTTCTTTTACTATTTTAATTTATAATACAATATTTTTGCATTTTATATATTATTTACTTTCCTTTCATGTTTCTAAAGAAATGTTCTTTTAATTAATTTATATTTATTTTTTTACTTCTTTTGTTTATATTTAAAATAAGTATTCCTTTGACATCAAACTAAAATCAAAAGATGTTTTAGGAACAATCTTTTAACTATCATATAGCTATAGGGTAAAATTCAATATGATCCGAACATTTTTTAGCATATATTTGGCAAATAAAAAATTGAAAGTTGTTTAAATGACCACTAACAGAAAACCTTGATTTTGTAGCGGCAAAATCCGTCGCTAAAATGAAGTTAGGGACGGATTTACGACGGATGTCGTTGGCCAGTAAAATTCAAGTCGGTAATATAACATCAATTTAGCAATGGAATTTAGCGTGACTTCACCAACAATTTTCCATCATTATTCAAATGATAGAATTTCTTTTTTAAAAATTACCGACGCTTTTTCGATGTCTAAGAAAAAAATAATTTTTTTAAAATATGTATCAGACGATAAACCCTAGCTATTATGTGTGGGATTAGCGACGGATAATTTTGATATATGTGCTTTTAGTGTTAAATATCTATCGGTAATTCGTCGGTAATTTCATCGCTATTACGAGGGTTTCGCTCAAACTATTTTTTATTTCTGTCGCTAAACACACGCTGATTTACAGAAGTTTAGCTTTCTATTCGTCTTTTCAGTGATGTATTAGCGACGGTTTGATTGAAATATTCCACTAGTATTCTCTTTCTATTCTGTTAGCAACTTTAATTTATTTTTTATTTTTTCATTTTACAGTTTTCCTTATATACTAGCTGTTAATAGTTCACCGGTCAACAATAAAATTGTCTGCAGAAATATATACATGCACATTTATGTAAAATGAGTAGCATAAACAAAAATGAAAATGCAATTATTAATCCGTCATCCATGTACACACTAAGTTAAATTCTAAGCAGCAAAACTATTTAGCTAGTGCTGATATCCCATACAAAAAACAGTGCCATCTGTCGATCCATACACACACTAAGTTGAATTCTAAATAACAAAACTATTCAACTAGTGCTAGCATCCATACAAAAAGCACCACCTTCCTTAGTCATGATTAAAAACCACATAATATCTCATTTACAACAAAATGTGTAGCTACCATAATAGAAGTGCTTACGACGATGACGACAAAGGGTCTTCATAATCAGAATTATCGTGCCTTTGAAGCATTGCCATCACCTTTGCCATTTGTGTCTGAAAGTTCTCTCTATTTGTCCGTTGCTGTTGTGCAAGCCTTGTTTGCTCATCCTCGAGTCTTTAGCTATTAGCGCTCTCTCTCTCTCTCCCTACCTCAATTCTAAGCCACTCTACTCTCTCATTCTCGAGCTCTAAGCGCATACCCTCAACAGTTTTTTGTGGTTTATGAACATCACCTTCATTACCAACACAATGGTGTTTTGAACGTTTAGAAGATGAGAGAAGCTATAAAGTAAAAATAAAATTATAAATCTAAACAATAATGGAAATAAAACCTGAATAAGGGAACACCAGCTAGTACCTAATTAACAACCACCATTTTGAATAAAATGGTCAACCACAAAGTTAGAATATGGTACGTGACGGTCTATCATGAAACCTATATGCTTTAGCCAAGATCCTCATATTGGTTCGTCTAGGTTCAGCCCATTACACCTAATAGGCTGTGTGATATTCATGGTGTTCTTGGATTTTATTTAAAAAGTTCCTAATAGAATAATGCTGCATGACAATCATTATGCTAATTCATTGTTTAGTGGGAAAAACAAAACTATAAGCTAATAATACATCGATCAAACTATCCCTGCTTATTTCAGTACATATGCTGATTATGAAATGAGTTCAAAATAAGCAAACCAGTACAACATGCACCACATCACACATGAACAACCTACGAAGTTATAGGTATAAATCAAGATACAACATGGATTTTTGTATTAATACAAGTATGCAACTAAGGACTTATGAAGAATAAAGGACCAAAAACATGTTAAATTTAACTAACAAATAATGTAGTTAAAAAATGATGCATCTAACTATTTTGATACAATGCTAATTGCATGATAAGGAGTCCAATTGTTTAACATTTGAAAAGTGCAGAAATTAGTAGTCTGTTAGGTTTTTAAATATGAAAGTGGTTATAATTTACCATGTTACAAATTTATACCAAGATAGGAATTGCATGGCGTTGTAATTTTAAATTATTGCAACAGGCACTGTCGTGTATGTCAAATTCTATAATTATTTTATATATACAATCAATTGTGCATGATAGTATAACCTGGTAATTTCTAGCATGTTGGTTCTAAGTTATAACGTTGGAAACAGTTTAAAATGATAGTATAAAACCATTTATACCACATATGTCATGATTTGCCCAATATGGTAAATTAAATACTTGTAGAGATTACAAAAAATTCAAATTTAGAATGATAACAAATAAATTATAGTAAGGTATAGCAACGCTTTTCATAGGTAAGTTTCTTTTGAAGCCAAATCATTTATTTTCTAAGCTGAATGGTCATTTTACAACTCTGTAGCCAATTTTCACTCTTATTTATGATGGTTTGGACTGTATGTATAAACCTATGATCTGTTTGAAATAATACCATACCAATAGACACAAAACAAATGTAATAATAAACCGGCAGTGATACAAAAACATTTAGCAATAATATACAGTATGCGGTTTGGTTTGGTTTTTGTACTTTTCTTCAATGAAAAAAGCATAGTCGTCATAAATACGAAGCTTTATGTTCTTAAGGCAGTTGGGTTTGGAAGAGGAATAAAAAATTAGAGATGCAGAAATAGTACTCGTTTATTTCATTAGACTAATTATAGTATTAGGCTACAAAACATGCTTGCACAAAAGCAAAAAGCAAAGAGCTAAACATGCCTAAATGTAGGATCACATACACCACTTCTAACATGAAAATAGCGCACATGCTTTGACTTATTAAAATGATCTATTATACTTCTAAAATCCTTCCTTAAACTGAATATGTATCAAACATTCAATTTACAAACTAGACATAGTTATCTTTCAAGAATTGCAATTCTTGATTAATCACAATTTTGATCTTCCACTTGGTTGGGCATACTCAACCGCTTCACATGGATTGGTCTGTCACACTTGAACCGTAACCAAACTCTCATGGTTTCATATTGGGGACGCACTCGACCTTCACGCTTGTTTCATCCCTTGATACTGATGTATGCCATCTCCCCAACAAGTTAGAGTTGCGGCTCATTCCTATTACTTGTTGGACGAAATGACGAAACCAGACTTCACTCACAGAGTTGCCTACTCCACTCATAGGCATTTAATCAAACAAGTCTCGAGTGCTATGCATATGTCCAACCTTATAACCGACGTTCAACACATCATCTTCATCTACGCATTTACATTGCTTTCAAGAACACAAATTCATCAAGTCACCGACGTTACTACCAAATCTCCTCTTCAATAAACACCTTTTGTACCAATGGCAAAAACTTCTGAGAATACAGGGGTTTTAGAACAATTTCTCCTTTTATGCCTGTTGCTGCATCCAAAAGCAGTCCTTCCTCTAAATCCTGCTACCGTTCCATCAGTTTTCTCTGTCTCCCACTACTTCTACCTCCTGCTCCAACCTAGTCAACAATGAACGCAACATTCCCAAAACCACTCTAGATATCCCGATCATCAACAGGTTGTCACATTTTTTAGTACAAAATTCTTGCTGCTGCTCTTCATCGCCACCCACCCATCAGGCCATTAATTGAAATCCCGCCACTACCATCGAATGAGGCTCCTACAACCAGGTTCTTCCTCAACCTTGTCAGCTTCTACATCAGCCTTGTCAGCTTCTACATCAGCCTTATCAGCTTCAACATCGACCTTGTTAGCTTTGGTGTAACGACCCGATATTTCGTGCCATTCGCATCCGCACATGTCGGAATTGAATTGCTCAAAATATCAGATTGTTAACTTATATTTGGCAAAACCCAGCATATACAGTAAATAAATTAATCACAGAATCACAGACACATAGTAATATAACAATAAGCAGCAGAAACAAATGAATAGTAGTTCATGAAGCTACTATATATATAACAGAGTTAAACAAGATACAACAGAAGTCACGAATACATAGAAGTCTCAGTACAATAGTCAAATAACAAAATCTGAATACATCATTGGAGTCAACTGAATAACTGAAAGCTGAATAGATATAGATGGATCTCCAAGCGAAGCTCCAACTCCAAAAGTGAGTCTATAATGCTGTGACATTCAGTCTGACCCGAGCGTAAAGCAAAAACACAAAACACTCGAGTCAGGATTAACATTCTTATATTAATAAATTCAACTCAAGTGAGATGTCAACTGAAATACAAGTAACTTAAAGGATAGTTGGGATTTCCATCCTCTAAGGATCCGTGAAACTATCTACTATGTAATAATATACGCTATTACAATATGTCTATAGTAAAGTAAAAGTATTAAAATAGCGTTAAGGCGTTACCCATATCCCCTTAACACATTTTATATGTTCCCGTAGTCTATACAATGTCGTACGCTCCTCCGTAAACTGGAGGTTTACCCAAAGGACATCACATAGGTACGGTACAAAACAAACTCGTATAAGGCGCGCTAGGGCATGCGACAAGGCACTCGAGGCAATGCCAGGGTAGATATACCGTTTGCGGATTCAGACTGGTGGTAACGCACAACAGCTATTACCGCCCACCTCGTGACACACTCCCAAATCAAAGGGTGCACCTCGAAGAAATGTGTCCGATAAGAGGAATGACCTCACTTGGCCCGGCGTAGCTCCTGTTTTAGCCCCATCAAGCTGACTCACGGAAGTCAGGGCTACGTAAATACCATATAGAATCGCCACCAAACCATCCTACTTCATTATGGAATCTCCACCACGTATACAGCTGTTAAAGTGGTTTTCGATATTGGCAGAGAGTATGACAATATCTGATTCCGGTCTCTTTAACAACTAACCGTTATTATAACATCGCGGTCATTTCATTTCAAATCATATTTCAAAACCAAAATATCATATCTATTTCAAAACCATATCAATACGATATCATTATTTACTTAAAATAATATTCATTCCAAAATCATCACACTTTCCAAAATCATAACACTTCTGAAATTATAACATTTTGAAACCATAACACTTAGGAAATCATAACACTTTGAAATCATAACACTGAAATCATAACACTTTCCACTCAAACAGTTTAGATTTAGAAAATAGTATATGTAATAAAATAGATTATAAAATAAAAATAGTATATATAATAAAATAGTTGTATATTAAAATAGTTATAAATTAAAAATAGTTTATATTAAAATAATTAGTATATTAAATAGTTTTATTATTAAAAATAGTTTATATTAAAAATAATTCATAAAGTAAAATATTTTTATATATTAAAATACTTTATATAAAATAAAAATAGTTTCCTCAAATTTCACAAATTAATTCAGACCAACTCGAATTCCAAAATTCAATTTAATTAAATCTCAATTCACCAATTTCAATTCAGTTCAAAACCATTTAAAATTTATATCGATTTCAAATACATATATAAACTATAATTTAAACCATTTCAATTCCAATAGATTTCAAAGCTTAAATTCATTTATATTTCAAATTCAACTTTACCATTATTTAATATTGAAAAATTCACTTAGTCAGTCCAATATCATCATTTATATAAACTAAATATTTCCTTCAATTTATTTACTTGAAATATTCATTTAATCACTTTAAATCAAAATTAAGTTATAAATCATATCTTTAAAATCTCAAATTTAATAAGTTTCAAATCGGTTTTATTTAAGTAAAATTCATATAAATTTCAAATTAATTTCTATTTCTCTTTCCAACTTAATTTATTAAAACTATTATAAAATCTATATTAAAAATATAATATCTTAAAATCAATATTTATTAAAACCACATATATTTCTTTTCAAAACCTTAGAAATCATTTTCAATATATATATATATATCTATGGGTATATATCTTTTCAACCCGCAATTCCAAATTCAATTCAATGAAAATCGCTTGGGTTTATCATTTCAATCCATAACGATTTTTTCCTATTCTACAATATCGTTCGGGTATGTATCATTTCAACCCATAGGGAATTCTATACTACCAGGGAACTTGCAGAGTGACAGCATATATGACAATAATATAATAATCACCAACATGCATATATCATCAATAACAGATAAAATATAAATAGCATATCATAGTGTCAGATGTTACAGGTGAACAGTTACAGATAATGACATATATATAGGAATTTAAATAACTAACAACATCATATTTCAATTGTCATTTCAATTGAAATCAAATTTAATAAATATAAGAACGTTAATCGTGAGTGATTGCTCACCTTTCGAGGCTAGAGACGAACGAAAATGAGATGAGTTACGATTCCAAGCACGAATTCCAAAGCAAAGTACGATTGACACAAATTCGACTGATAGAGCCGATAACCGAAATCGATGAGAACAGATCAAATCATCTTGATATAAATGGAAAGATATATATACTATATTTTAAAACAATACTCATAACGATATATATATTTATATATTCTAATTAAAATACAATATATTAAATCAATTACAAAACCCATAAACTTTAAGTAAATATTTTTAAATATATCATATACCCTTACAAAAATATAGAAACAACCATTCCCAAAATTTTACAATCTAATATATATATATCACTGTAATAATTCAATACCGTAACAACCACTTATATACACTATTTTAAATCTCGGTTGAAGGCTTGGGCGAAACGAAACATGAGATATCGGTTGATATCTCGTTTCGATTATATCGGTCGAAATTTGGAGCGAAACGATATTCTGAGATATCCTCGATATATTGCTTTTTCAAAAAAAAATAGACCCATCTCAGTCGATCGTAAAAAATAACGAACAAAGCCCTTTTCTTTCTGATTTAACTTCTCAAAAGATCACGTTCCTCGTCAAAATATCGAACTCGCTCTTCTCCAGAGAAAAAAATCAAAGTCCCACTTAAAAAAAAAATTCAAACTCCTTCTTTTAAAAAAAATCGAACTCCCTAACATCCGACAACTCGCGGTTGCTTCCAATTTTCGACTACTCGATCTCGCTTTTGACAGTCTACAGCTTCGTCTTCGACCAATCTCTCTACTCTCTACATGTATGTAAATTAGGGTTGTTTCTATTTTAATGAAATTCAATTTTTCAGAAAATTGAATATACAATATAATTTAGAGTAGATTTGCAAGTAGATTTAGTTTGTTATTCTTACTGCATAACATTTTGCAAGTAGATTTGCATTGCCTGAAACCCTTCGATTCCTGATATCTCTTATATGCATTTGCTTTTATTTGCATCAGTTCCTTTTATTTGCATCAGTTCCTGATATTGTTATTATTACTGCATATATGTAATTGTATAGAACCCGCTTTTTTTCAGTTAATTTGTCGCCTTTCATCTACTTATATGTAATTGCTAAAACCGATGATGTTTTGTAACTTTTGTTGAACAATTTCATATAGTTGAAGTATAATTGCATTATTTTTTTCAGTTAGAATAGTGGAGATTAGTTGCAGTAATTCAGTAAATGTTAAATAAACCGATACCATGCATTTTTTGCTATAAATTATGTAATGTGCTATACTCCGATATGGTCCCGAGATGAACTTTAGGTCCGAGATGTAAATCCGATATTGGCGCCCGAGATGCACTTGTCTCGTCCGAGATCTCCCCCAATACGATACCGAGTCGCTAAAATCGCCGAGACGAAACGTGCCCGATATCCGAGATTTAAAACCTTGCTTATATATATTAAAATAATTTACCTAACTTATATATAAAATCATTAATCAACATATACATATACCAGATTATTATAACTTAAACCCAACAGAATATACCAATATATATATATATATATATATAATACTCATATAGTACAACACTTAAACAGGTAAAAATTTATATTTCAAATATGTTATTATAAAATATATATATATATATATATATATACACACACACACACACACACAACAGATTATAGATATAATACAAATCTAAACTTATACCATCAGATAATAAATAGTACTAATATAAACCTAGTTTATGAATATACACACGTCTTAGAATATTATAAACATATTTTATACAAATTTATACATTTAGAATACCAACATCCATTAAACATATGTTAAAAGTCACGTATGTATGCAGTACAACTCATATACATATTATATATAAACAAAACAAGCACTTGCAAAATCAAGTATATATAAGCAGTATATTTATGTACATATATATGCTAAATCACTATATCCATACATTACATATAAGGAAATGTTTAAAATCAATATATTTTCGAAACAAGGTATAAACAACATTATTTATTCAAACATAATATATGTAATTACAAAACAAAGAATCCTGTTCAAACAATTGACCAAAATATATTGTATATATATTTATACCTTTCCTATAAAGGACAAGAAAGCTTCTACAATGATCGTCGACCAGGGAAGCAAGAGGTGGAGCTGAGTTTTCGGCCGACAGAGGGAAGGAAGAGTGGTGTGGCGCCAGATCTGGGAAGAGAAGGAGGGGTAGTAGGTGAAGGTTCGGCCTTGCGTGGGGCGGAGTGGAAGAGGGGAGCACTGGGAGGCCGAGTATTTGCGTGAGATAGTGGAGCACGGGAGTGAAAGGTAGAAAAGAGAGAGAAATGGGAAGATTGGGTTCGGCTGTAGTGGGGTATGGAGAAAGTGGGAAGGAGGACATTTCAGAAGAAAAGAAGATGAAGCTCGCCTTGATTATGTTCTATTTGGAATGGATAGTAAAGTAAAGTGAAAGGTCACAAGAAATATTTATGAAAACAATAAAATATGAATGTCCACACGTTGTATCAGAGCTTAATAAAGGCAACAGGCTACAATGCTGAGCAATTGGAAAGACAAGAGGAAACAAAAAGGCACAATACAGAACCGATATGAAAATCGTTCCGTAGATTTCGCCGTCTCCCGGACTTCAAAACACACAAACGAATATACTGCGGAGATCAGCACGACGAGACGATCAAAACGGTACACATATATCAGCGATAGGATCCTATCAAAAGTCAATATTCGGTATCGAAAATGCTGCTAAAACGCCGAAAATAAGATAAACGAAGCAATAGCAGTTCAAATTTGACGAAACAAAATACGGCGTCTTACTCAGAAGATGATTTACAAATTTATTATATAAAAATATTCAGGTTTGGAAAACATTTTATTATAATCTAATATTAACTGATTTAAATTTAAATAAAATTACACAAGAAAATAAACTTTCATATTATCAGATGAAAATTACCATTTGCTATGTTTAAGTAGACGTATTCAAAATATCAAATTTTTATTTCCAAATTCAATTATTTAAAATTTCATAAAAATTCAATTATTTACTTAAATAAAACCATTAAAATTTACGGGTCGTTACATTTGGTTCCTTTTTTCTGCCTTTTCAATAACATTGTCTTCGGATTTCTCAGCTTCAGCACCTAATGGCTTTTCTTGATGGCTGGCTTGAGCATCTTTCATTTCAGCTTCATTTGCATTTTTCACAATTTCTTTACCCACGGCTTCAGTGGGAGCCTCGTTATCTCCATCTTTTTACTTTTAGCATTTTTTCTTCCACTTGACTCTCTTTCTGCCTCCTTATTTCCATCCCTTTATGGTCAAATCCTTACCGCCTTTCCTAATTATTTTGCCAAAGCTCGTTGTCACTTTTTTTGTCTCAACATTTGCTACCATACTTTCATGCAGAGAAGCAACTTCCATAGTTGATCATTGTCATTACCAACTCATGTAGCATTAATAAGTTCCGACGAACGACAACCTTAACGGTGGCTACCGTCGATGGAAAACAACACCCAAGATCGAAAACTCTTATCAACACTTGAGTCTCTGATACCACTTGTTGAGTTTGGAAGAGAAATAAAAAATTATAGATGTAGAAATAGTACTCGTTTAGTTCATTAGACTAACCGCCTATTATATAGGCTACAACACATGCTTGCAGCAAAAGCAAAAAAGCAAAGGGGTAAACATGCCTAAATGTAAGATCACATCCACCACTTTTAACATGAAAATAACGCACTCTTTGACTTATTAAAATGACCTATTATACTTCTAAAAAACATGTTGGGTTTGGAAGAGAAACAAAAAATTAAAGATGCAAAAATAATACGCTCTTTTATTTCATTAGACTAACTGCCTATTATATAGGCTACAAAACATGCTTGCAGCAAAAGCAAAGAGCTAAACATGCCTAAATGTAGGATCATATACACCACTTCTAACAAGAAAATAGCACACATACTTTGACTTATTAAAAGGACCTATTATATGAGCGTTGCCCCCGCACCCCCACCTAGGGTGTTGCCACTCCCGAACCCTATTCGTTGTAGCAATCAATTGTTATATATAGAAACATATAAACTAAAGTTGTGCGACATTAGACTAATTTATAAATAATATATACAAACTAGTATTGTATTTCGAACTATTAGTATGTAATATAAATTATCCTTTTTATTGATTTTTTTTATAATTTCATAATTTTTATAAATAGTATAAATTTATTTAACTGTATTATATTAAAAAATTAAAACAAAAGTACAATAACAAAAATAATTATTTATAACAAAATAATTAAAATACCACTTTCAGAATGTCCCACTCATAACACAAGAACATATTCCTCTTTCGCGAACCATTCCCTCGTGCCCCTTTCAAATGCCCCTTTTGTGTCGCACAAGAACGCATTCATAAATTATATTATTAGTTATTAATTATAAATTACTAATTACTAATTATTATAATATTTTAAACAATTGTAAACATATTCAAAACTTATACATGTCAAAGAAGATAGTTACATTTGATAATCTACACATGCACATTAAAGTAGTAGTTTGCAAGGTAATGTTTGTATTTTTTTCGAATTTTGAAATTTTGAATATCTTATGAAATTTTAGATTTAATTAATAATTAATAATTTTTGTATTTTAGAAAAATTTCAAAATTTTATATTTAAACTTTATGAATATTTTTAATTTATTTTAGAAAATTTTGAATTTTTTGAAATAATAAATATAATTCATAATATTAAGTACCAAATAATAAATATTTCTTCTTAATTATTAAAGATTACTTATTAATCATTAATCATTGAAAACTATACTAAATAGTAAATATTAGTTTGAATGATTATTACTTCTTAATTATTTAATAGTAATTACTTAATTTTTTTATTTATTAACTAGTAATTATTTAATATTACGTTTTTAATAATGGTTGTAATACGTTCATTGATCTGACTGCAGACTCTTCAAAGTTTCCTTGGTATGCAAATAAGATTCTGTATTCAAAATCTTGGGTTTGACAAGAATATCCTTTATTGTTAGCTGGAAAATATAGTTTAACAATAAGTTTTGAGTCTATATATATAGGTATGTTTATTCCTGTTCATTATATACACATCCATAACATACTTTTTTCAAAATATGTTTTTTCACGATTTGTATCGGATTAACTTTTTTTTAAAAACTTATGGTACTCCTTGTTTTACTCTGCCGTAATTAATTAATAGCTATATGCCACATTTGAATTTTATGATTTAAATTATTAATTTTTCTCTAATATATCTTTGTTTACATGCATTGCCTGCGCCAAAGTAACAACTTGTGCAAAGCTGAGTGGCGCTAGTTAAGTCAGAATCATAAATATGACTTGGAGGGATATTATTCTTTAAAAATACTCTGATTATGTCATGTTTTCCCCCGATGATGAAGCATTATCAGAAATCCTACAGTTTTGTATGTACCTTTGCTTCTGTTTTTGCAGGTTACCAAGTTGCTATCATTGTTTAAGCCCATTTCTACTGCCCCAGAGCCTACACCGGTGTATTTGCCTCCACAAGGCCTGCATGTTCCACCACCCATGCAGTTGACTCCACGTGACACACATGTTCCTGCACCTATGCAGTTGACTCCGCCTGACATGCATGTTCCTCGACCTTTGCATTTGACTCCTCTTGATAGACATGTTCCTCCTCCAATGCATTTGACTCCACATCCTGATCCATCGATATCAAGATGGCTTCCTACACCTGTTTATTTGCCACCTCCTAGTTTGCCTCCAGTTGAAGAACCATATAGGACTATAAGATTGATTCCTGAAGACCCTTATCATGCACGTGCTGTTAATCATGGTCCTTTGCCTCCAGTTGAAGAACCATATAGACCTACAAGACTGCTTCCTGAAGACCTGTATCATGCCCATGCTGTTAACCATGGTCCCAAAACCTTGAATGATCCATACCCTACATTAGATGCACCTGTGCCAGTATCTGTATCCAGACTTTCTGATGCTTCTCTATACAGGCCTACAAGACTGCCTCTTGAAGACCCTTACCATGCACGTGATGCTAATCATGTTTCTGAATCTTTGAATGATCCATACCTTACGTCGGGGTATATACGTGTGCCAGTATCTGTATCTCGCCCTTCTGATGCAACTCTATCTGTGAATGCCCCATATCATAGGGCTGGACATATTGCAATGGACGTTAGGCATTCATCGGAACATCATGCACGTGACTCGGAACTTGTACCTCGGTATGTAGATTCAGCGTATACTTCAGCTAGCTATCCTTATAATCATGCTGAATCTTCCCGAAATTACTATGCTCAGAATCCAATTCGATCAGACAGGTATGTGAGATGTTGCTTAGATATTTTTGTTCATGCCATATCATTAATCATTTACTTTTTATTCAACCTGATTTTGGATGGTGTCAATTAATTTTGTTGCAAATATGTCTTTTTATTAAATAAGAACGAGTACCTACTACCTTTTCCAAAAAAAAAAAAATAGTACTCGCTACCTTTTCAGAAAATAGTATTTGAATATTTAGTAAGTCACGTAGAATCGTATAATTACAAATGCCAAATGGTGCTTCTTCTTTTCTAAAATAAAAGGAAATTAAATTGAATTTTGTGTATGTTTTTAGTCTAGTATTTTACATAAAGCTATGAATTACGAATGATTTTTTGGCTACCCTCTTCTATCAGAGGTGAAGCTTCTGGTAGTTGTTATATGCTAAACTCAAATTATTTTTAGTAATCTGAAATCCATCCACATCCGTATCTGAAAACGGAATAATAAATATCTGATACCCACGAAAACGGATACGGATATGAATGTCAGTTCAGTTTTTGTCAAGGTGATAGTTTATATTATGCTTATTTTGGTAATGAATGATGGGTATTTATGTTTTATCATGATAATAGTTTATATTACACACACATATATAAATGCATATTCACCGTTCAAAACTATTTTTTATCATTATGTTATAACTTTTATAATCATCAGGACCAGCATAATTTTGTGTTAATTTTTTTAATTATGTCTTTAAATTCGTTAATTGTTAGTGGATGGAGTAATATCCGATATTTGCCTCTATCTGCTGATACATATATCATATATTTGAAAATGATTTCGGATACCGATCTATTGCACTGTCTGCATCTGAAAGTATCTATTGACAGATCTAAAGGGTTCGGATAATATAGAGGAAGAAGAACGTGGAACGAGTAAAGACTAACTTGCGCTTATTTGATAAGAAAATTTCTTCATTACTTTTTTATAATGAATGAATTTCCGTAACTCAATTTTGTGGTCCTTTTCTTTTGATAATCGCAAATTTAGATTGATACCAGTCCAGTAAAATATTGGAGCCAAAATTAAGAGCGTAAATTTGTCAAATCAGATTCGCCGGAGACATTTTTTAGTTCGTTAAGAAACTCGAACAGACCCAGACCAAACGTGGTTTAATTTCAGATGATGTTTACGGATCACACAACATATGGGTAATAAACAATATTATCGAACACTTCAGGCTTACTTGAACTCAGATAATGTTTATTTTCTTTCACGACCATTAGAAAACCAAACAGAAGCAAACACACACTTTTTGTATCGAACTTGAACAAATCTTATCCATCAAAATGTGGGAATATCATTCCATCCAAAAATGTGGAACCAGACCACATCAAATTATATATACACATCTATATAGATATATATACACATCTATATAGATATATATATACATCTATATATATATATACATATACATCTATATATATATATATATATATATATATATATATATATATATGTGTGTGTGTGTGTGTGTGTGCGCGCGCGCGCGCGCGCGCCAATTAGAAAATGCTACATTACTATATGTAGGAACCAGACCACATCAAATAATACTTGGCTTCATGCTTGTGTTCTAAAAATACCTAGATTCCCTTACACTCGGTATAAAGTCGAAACTGGTTCCTTTATACTGCAATACGAAAGCTTAGGCGAAGGTGTACACGATGCGTTTTTGGGCTCTCAAGATGAGATGTAACCCTTGAGGCGGTTAGACGTATGTTTTTCAGGTAAACATTATACACATGACACATCAAAGAATTAAACATAAAATAGTAAACAACATTAAAATAAGATGGATTTAAATTATTATAATTTATAGTACGTCATTACTTTTTTTTTTCTAAATTAGGTCCCTATTCTTAAAGCCCATGCACAAAAAGTCCCTACTAATAAACTCATGTAAATTAGGTCCTTATTTTGTTATTTTTTACCAAATTGCCCCTTCTAGAAAATCGACCCAGCATTGAAATCAGGGGCAAAAGTAGCATATATTAGTCAAAAACTAAAAATAGGGACCAAATTTTCATAACTTTTTCGGGAGGGACTTTTCTTCCGCCATCTTCCAATTCTAGGGACTAGGCAGCCGTTCCTTGATAAAAATTTTCCCTTTTCTGATTATTCTGTTTTCTTTTTTAATTTGTTCAATCAATATTAAGAAATGGATTTCAAGTTGAAACTGATTGTACAGAACGGTATTCATTTCAGAAACCGATTCTGCAGTGGCATCGGGCCTTGTTAGAATTTTCCAAAACACTGGTTAAAACATACTCGTCGTGTTCTTTCTAAAGGCAGTCATTTAGCTCATGTATAGAACAAATAAAAAAAACATGACTTGATGTGTACAAGTGATAATATTAAATAGCTGTTAATCCTGATCTGTTTATAATGAATGTTGGTTCAAACCTTATATGTGTATGCATGCATCTTACCAGCTACAGCCATCGGGTGCCTTCAGAGACAATCTTCAACTCGAAAGCCAGCTTTTCAGATATTGCAAGAGACTATCAGTTCACAACCACCTCCCTCCACCCCCGAACATGAATTAGGGTGAACCTGAGCACATGTATTGCTTGCTTGCTTTTTATGGTTCAATGTCCTTGAATATTTTTTTGTTTTAGTCGTTTAGATTCAGATTATAAAACCATCTTTTGGATGTACTCCAGTAGATAACTCATACTGCCATTGTTGTTTTAATACACTTTTTGGATAGTTATCTAATGATGAATTGTGGAATAAACTATGGTTTTTATCAGAATGGAGCACCAATGTAGTTATATTGTTGGAAATGTTACACTTATCTCAACTTTCCGACCTAAAATAACCCTCTGTAGAGAGTGATATCGGGTTTATGCATAGGCCCTCTACATGGAATTCATTTATCCTCTTCCCTCCAAATTTGAAAGATGCAGCATTTTTTTTTATTTAGTCAAAAATGTTGCACAACCATTACGGGTTTTTCTTTCTTTCTTAAAACTAAAGTTTTGTTCTTTTAGAAAGTCACATAACTTGAGTTGGAGGTTTGGTTGTCTTCGCCTTTCTAGATCGCTCCAGCATTCAACATTGGAGTTCTGTTAATACAAGATTAACGATACACACACCATTGATAACCTTCCCCCAGTTTTTTGTATTAAAATTAGCTTTCCATCATCAACGGTGGGTATGGAATGCACTACAAGAAGAAAGAAGATGGGAGGGCTCGAGCCTCGAGCTTTTGGACCAATCGAGTTCCATCAATGTTTGAATTTTAAGGTTTATGTGCGGGTATTTTGATATTTTGACTTAGAGTGCATCCTTATTTACCTAAAAATAGGAGAGATTGTTCTTTTCACCTTACTTATTTTTTTCCCACATCTTTTCTCTTTCTCAGTGGCGCGCTACATCGACGCTCCGATGTAGTGATAAATGAGCAAGGGTCTTTGCACTTTACTCGATGGGTGCGAGGGACAGAGAAGCTAGTCGATGAAAATATGATTTGGTAAAGTAGTTGGAATATATGGTCTTTAACAAGAAAGTTAATAGAGATGATTGATAATATGACTAGGAGATGTGCAAATATTTTATACGTTAAGAAGACCAAATGGACGGAGCAGAAGGCGCAGAAGTGGAGAACACACGCTTCAAGTTATGGTACATGGAAAAAGAACGTAACAAGAACACGGTAAACATCTTAATTGACAAGAACCTTAAAAACGGAATGGTCGACGTTAGAAGACAAGGGGACATGATCATCCTAGTTAAGCTGGAAGTTGGTGATATGGTTTTGAACGTCATTGGTGCCTATGCCTCAAAAGTAGGCCTAAGTGAAGCATCACAAGTAGACACAACAGAATCTCCAAGAGGAATTTCTTGAAAGAGCTAGATGTCATGGTTAGAGATGTGCCTAGTAGCGAGAAACTTTTCATAGGAGCAGATTTCAACGACTATGTTGGTACAATTGATTGGGGGGGGGGGGGGTTGAGAGAGTGCATGATAGTTTTGGATATAGCGACAGGAACTAGAAGGAGAAGAAATATCGAATTACGCTATTGCTTATGAACTCATGATAGCTAATACATTTTTTAGAAAGAGACAATCACATTTAGTTACTTTCAGTAGTGGTCAACACTCTAGTCAGATTGACTTTGTCCTTACTAGAAGAGATGACAAACGAGCTTGTGTAGATTGCAAAATCATGCCCGAAGAATGTGTTGTCTCACAACATCAGCTTTTGATATCTGAGTTTCGTCATCGGATATGTACGACAGAATAAACGAGCCAAGATTAGTCGGATGAAATGGTGGAAACTCAAATGAGACGCCTCACGGGTCTTTAAGGATAGAGTGATCGGACAAAAGGCATGGAATATGAAAGGAGAAACAAATGACATGTGGGATGAGATGACAATGCGCATTCGGAAAGTGGCCACTGAGGTGTTTGGGATAACAGAAGGGAATAAATGCAAACATAAAGATTCGTGGTGGTAGAACAGTGATGTGTAAAATACTATCAAAGAGAAGAAGGAATGCTATAAATGCTTGCATCATCACAGGAGCGAGGACAACATGCATAAGTATAAAGCGGCAAAGAAGAACGCAAAGAGAATGGTGAGTGAAGCAAGCGGTCGAGCATACAAAAAATCTATATCAAAAGCTAAGTACGAAGGAGGGTGAAAAAACGTCTATAGGATAGCTAAGTTCCGCAAGAGGAAGACGAGAGACTTCAACCAAGTTAAATGCATCAATAATGAGAATAATAAATATTTGGTGAAGGGCGACAAGATAAAAAATAGATGGAGAAAATACTTCGACAAGCTATTCAATCAATAAGGTGATAGTATTACGATCGAGCTAGACGACTCTTTTGATGACACCGGTAGACATTTTGTTTAGAGAATTCAAGAGTCCGAGATAAAGGAGGCGCTAAAATGGATGAAAGTAGACAATGCGTTGGGGCCTGATGACATCCCTATTGAGGTGTGAAGATGCCTTTGGAGATGCATGGATGGCCTGACTAACTAAGTTATTCAATAATATTTTCAAATCAAACAAGATGCTAGATGAGTGAAGGAGAAGCATATTAGTTCCAATCTTCAAGAATAAAAGAGATATTCAAAGTTGCACAAACTACAGAGGAATTAAGCTTATGGGTCATACAATGAAGCTGTGGAGTGAGTCATTGAACATCAATTAAGAAGGATGACAAGTGTTTTTCAAAAAATCAATTTGGTTTCATGCTTGGAAGGTCGACCACAGAGGCGATTTTCTTGATAAGACGACTTATGGAGATATTTAGAAAGCAAAAGGAGGATCTACACATGATATTTATTGATTTGGAGAAAGATTATGAAAAGTGCCGAGAAAGGTTATGTGGTGGGCTCTGGAAAAGAAAATAGTCACAACAATGTACATTACCCTCATCAAGGATATGTACGATGATGTTGTGACTGTATCAGAGCATGCGATGGTGAAATCAGTGACTTTCCCATTAACATAAGATTACATCAAGGGTCAGCTTTGAGCCCTTATATTTTTGCCCTAATGATGGATGATGTTACAAAGGGTATACAAGTTGAGATTCCTTGGTGTATGCTCTTTGCTGATGACGTTGTGCTAATTGATGAAAGTAGGATAGAGGTTGATAAACAACTGAAGTTTTGGAGGCAGACTTTATAATCAAAGGTTTTAGATTTAGCAGAACCAAAACAGAGTATATGAAGTGCGAGTTTAGCGGTGTCAGGTCAGAGAATGGAGATGTCACTATGGCCGGACAGGTAGTGTCCAAGAAGGAATCCTTTCGATATTTAGCATCGTTGTAGTATGATGATGAGATTGATGAAGATGTTAGTTTGAGAACTCGAAGGGGATGAGTAAAATGGCGACTAGCGTATGACATTCTTTGTGACAGGAAAGTCCCACAAAAGCTTAAAGGAAAGTTCTACAGAACGGCAATCGGGCCTGCGATGTTGTATGGTGCAGAATGTTGGCCTACTAAAAGACAACACGTTCAGAAGATAAGTGCAGTAGAGATGCGTATACTGCGATGGAGCTGTGGTCATACAAGATGAGACCGAATTAGAAATGATGATATACGTGACAAACTTGGGATAGCACCAATTGAAGCGAAGCTAGTCCAACATCGCTTAATATGGTTTGGACGTCTCCAACAGAGGCCTCCCGACGCACCTGTGCGTGTTGGAATCATAGATCGCATCGAATGCTAAAAAAGAGATAGGGGTCGACCAAGATTGACATAGGAGGAAGTAGTAAAAAGGGACTTGAAGGATTGGAATATATCCGAAGAGCCGGTGTCAGATAGGAGAGCGTGGAAGTTAAACGATCCACGTAACAAAGTCATGAATAGAAGCCTAAGGCGTAGTATTTGGTCTTTGGTCCCTATTACTGTTAGTACCATTATTACTATTATTATTATTATTATCATGTTTTTTTTTCAACTTCTTTATATATTTTTATTTTTTATTTTATTTTTGTCTTTATTTTTATTTTACTTATTTATTATTATTATTATTTGTTTAATTATTTTACTTTATTCTATTATTATCATCATGGTTTTTATTATTATTATTATTATTGTTATTGTTATTATTACTTTTGAATTGACTTTGTCATTTAGTTTTGGGTTTCATATCTAACCAACCCCAACTTATTTGGGAATAATGGCTTATTAGTAGTAGTAGTAGTTGTTGTTGTCTTTTCTCTTTCTCAGTCTTAAATAGTGCCAAGCATTTAAATTGAAATATCAAAGAGAAATACTAGTACAATCGTATAACGGTGGAGAACTGACCGTTATATTATATAATTTGAAAAAAATAATAGTTTTTCCATTAGTTTTAGTCAAACATCAAATAATAATATGTGAAAAAAAATTGGATTGGAGAAATTTAAGAAGACGGTTGTGGAGTGAACAAAGTAAATTGTGTTGGAGAAATTTAAGGAGACACGTTTCTTGTTTTTTTGACTTCATACACTTTGATTTTGCAAGCCTACAGTAGACAAACCTTCTTAACGGTCAGTCTGATAAGAAATAACACATAAAATGTCGAACCACCCTAAATTTGGTAATTTTCTTTTATCTGCACTTTACTATTATTGTTTATGAGTTGATTTTGTTTGTTTTCTGATCATCAGTATTAATAGTTGTAGCTATAACATACAATCATTCACCTATGACTATGAAAATAGATTCTGATTCTCTCTTTAGAAAAGGTATTTTAGTCTTCCTTCCAAAGTTAAAGATTCATGTGATTTACTATGATTTTTGGGCCAAAAGCACAAATATCGATAGAAATGTTTGAGGATTCCCTACGCCTAACCGATAGTGCTTTACATTTTATCTTTTTATTAACTAAATGCAATGATATTGGTGGTGTGTAGAGAATCCCATAAACCATACCGACGACATAATTTTTTTGTATGTATTTTAGTTGAGGTAAGAAAGATGGCGTAGGGAATAACCGTGCATTACCTATGTCTTTTTTGACTTTTGGCATTTCTTTACCTTTTTGTTTGTGTTATTTTCCTAATTTTTTGAAATTTTGTAGTTTTATGCTGGAATTTGAATTGATCGTTTGAAATTCAAAACTAATAAATATTTTATGTGGTTGTAGTTTTTTGATTTCTCATTTCTCTAAGAATGCAAGTGGCACTTTATTGAACCGGGTTATCCATTTTGATGCTTGGGACGTTCGAACCAATGATTCTAGAACCTCGGTGCAGAGTGTCATAATGATTGTCGCTTGAGTTAGTAGTTCTTGATAGGTTGTGGTTAAATTTGAGTATTTCTTCAATAAAATCGATTGTAATTGTTATAATCATCAACTAGACGATTTCAAAATGACTTAATTTCAATGATTTAAGGAAGTTTCATGTTAGAATACGTCGGTACCAAGCTGTAACGACTCCACCATTATACCCATATTATTAACGAACATTACAAGTAATGTCGTCTAATAACATGGAGAATACGGTTGTTTAAGGGCGTTCGAATGTGAATGCATATTTGGACTAACACTGACACGTTTTTATTACCTTTTTGGGGATTTGAACTGAAAATTTGACGTATACAATATTAATACAAAGTAATAAACGTATCGATTTAAAATATTTAGAATAACATATAATATAAATAAATCAGAGTCATAGATTGCAACGGAATAATATACATCATATATATTATAATAAGATGTGAGTCTACAAAATATCAGTACTAGACCCATATAAATATACACATCACATCTAAAATGCTGTATCAGGTACAAAGTCACTACTAAATAATATACATGACATATTATCCTAAGTATCAATATACACGATAATGAAGTAAACTGAAACAGTCAAAATAGTCTACTCCAGTGCTAGCACTTTGAAAATCGCTATAAAGTAAAATGTTTGTAGTTTCTTTTCATTTTCGTTAAATTTCATTATATATTATCTAATTAAGCTACCTTAAACGACCAATTTGATATGATATTCATGTTCATGTTCAGAATTTCCAAAACGTAACCATATATATTTTCTAATACCATTTGAAAAACTTAAGTATATAATATCACATCATTTGAACTAAGTTTGATCGTCGTTTTTAGGTAATTAATTGGAAACTATATTGTTTTTTTATAATCAAATTATGTATATCAATAACCATATGGATAGTTTCATTTTTGAATATTATATATTGTATTGTAGATAGTGGATAAATACTGAATTCTCACCTATTCGTTCGAAGTTAATAAATCTGAAAGTCTAAACAGGAAATTTTTGTTCAACATAATACTGTTTTAGTACCAATGTTAACAAAAATACAAGAAATAAAAATAATGATGATAAATATAGTTTTGAGCAATGAATATATATTTATATACACGTAATATAAATTATAACCTTGATGTAATAGTAAATATCGATCATTCTATATACTAGAATACATATAATATAAACCATGATCTTGATAAAAGCCAAATGGATGATCTTTTGAATGCGTACACCTTAATATCTACATCTTCATACGTTTTTTCTAGATTTCGTTTTATTTTCATTTTCCAAATGAGGATGGAAACAAATTTTGAATTTTTGGGTTTCCATTAACAGGTATAAATCAAACAACTAGATTTTGGTAAAATATTTGTTAAATAAGTGGTAATTTAAATATATGTAACATGCGGTTTTATAATATTGCACGGCTGGTGGTGATCTAAGTAGTTAAGCCTGTAATCAATCATTTGAAAGGGAGTAGGTAAGTGACGCCTAGAAGCAAACTAACAGTAAACGATATATATATATATAGATATATATATATGTGTGTGTGTGTATGTATGTATGTATTTATATATATACATATATGTATGTATATAATGAAAAAAATGTACTTGTTTATTGTTATATATATTTAACGTATTTTCTACTATTCCTTTAACATGCCTACCTTTCGTTTAACTACTATCTTGTTCTTACTAGTGCTAGGTTTATAATAGATAGGGTTGAGAGTATGTTTTGGGGGCAATTATGTAATTTTGATTATATAATTGTAAGTTTAACTCTTATGTATGAATCTTCTTCAAAATGAAAGTATGTTTATACGGTTTTATTTCTATTGTACGTGCATATATGTGTGTGTATATTGAATGTTGATGGTTACATTTATACATACAATAAGATATCCATAGGAGCAATTATTTAATTGATTGCAGTAATGTTCGTAATCATTAATAATGAATTAGATTATATAAATAATTATTTATCCTTAAATGTTCCTAGTCAAGGTTATTCAAGAGAGAAACATCGAATCACCTGCAATACTAGTGTCCGTAATGCTCTCCATATGATGGATGGTGATTTACTCATAGCTGTTGGGGACATCAAGAGATTACATACTTGTAGTTGTTGTGTACCAACTACAAAATGAGCAAAACTATTAGAATGTAAGATATTTTTAGATTCTTTTCACTTTTGTTAAATGTCATTATATATTATCTAATAATGTTATCTTATACGACCAATTTGATATGATATTCATTTTCATGTTTGAATTTACAAAACGTAATCATATAGATTTGCTGATATTGTTTGAAGAACTTAAATATATAATATCGCATCGTTTGAACTCAATTCGGTTGTCATTTTCAGGTAATTAATTAGAACCTAGTTGGCTCATTTAAAATCAAATTATGCATATCAATGGTCAAATATGGGTAGTTTCATATTCGCACATCCAAAATTATTTTTGAATATCAGATATTCGTATATATGGATAATGAATAACTTCTAAATTTTTCCCTATCCACTCAAAGTTAATATATCTGACAGCCTAAATAGAAAATTTTGGTTCAACATAATACTATTTTAGTACTAATGCTTACAAAAATTAAATATGATGATATAGATAGTTTTGCGCAATGAATACACACACACGCAATATAGATTGTAACCTTGATAAAATAGTAAATATCGATCATTCTATGCACTAAAATACATATAATATAAACTGTCATCTTGATAAAAAAAGAGATGAATGAATGACCTTTGAACGCATATACCTTAATATCCATATCTGCAATATCTTTTTTTTTCGTTTTTTAATAAAGATGCAGATAAATTTTGAATTTTTGGTTTTTCGTCAACAAGTATGAATCAAATAACTAGATTTAGGTAAAGTGTATGTTAAACAAGTGGCATTTTAAATATGTGACATTGATTCAGTTTTATAATACTGCACAATTAGTGGTGATCTAAGTAGTTAAGCCTATGATCAACAATTCAAAAGAAAGTAGGTAGTTGATGCCTAAAAGCAAACTAGTAGTAAATGCTAGTTATATGTATACTACGAAAAGGATGTACTTGTTTTTTGTTATATATATAATAGGTATTTTCTATTATTCCTTTTAACATGCTCGCTATTCCTTTAACTACTTTGTTCTTACAAGTGCTAGTGATAATATATAGGGTTGAGAATATGTCCCAAAGGCAACTTTATAATTTTGATTATATAACGGTAAACTTAACTCCAATGTACGAATGTTGTTCAAAATGAAAGTATGTTATTTTGTTCTATTTCTACTGTATGTGCATATGTCTATATATAAATATAAACTGAATGTTAATGGTTACATTCTGTACATATAATAAGAAATCCCAAGGAGTAAGTATTTAATCAATTGCAATTACAAATATGTTCATAATCGTTAATAATGAATCAGTTTATATAAATAAATACTTATTCTTAAATATTTCTAGTCAATGTGATTTGAGAATGAGACATCAAATCATATATGAGAATGGTGTCTGTAGTGCTCTCTATATGATGGATGATGATTGATGATTGATTCATGACTGTTCAAGACACCAAGAGGTTACGTACTTATAGTTTTTGTGGATCAACTACGAAATGATTATTGGATAAACTACATCATCACATGATTGTGGATCCAGCATCGGGCTTTGGACTTGATGGACCCATTTATACTTTTTCAAGATAAATGAGAACGTTTTGCCCCCAAGTTCGCCTCTACAGGCAGGGCCAGACTTGCCTTAGTTTTATTTAATTTAAATGACATGTTTCGTACTCTCATTGGTTGTCGCGATTGCTTTCTCGAGATAGTTTCAAATATTTTGACATTTGATGTAACCACACATCTGAGTCATATCTCGCGGTCTATCTCGTTTCCCGCTCATTTTATCCAACAATTTAAACTAGAGACCATAATCTAATAAAAGGGGGAGATCTGTTTCATTCTCTTTACCGTTCTTTGCAAACAACCATACCATTAAAATACTCTAAGCTTTCTAAAAACTATCAAGTTTCCCTTCACCATCAACTCTGACTTAACATTAGTGAGCGGTTTCTTCTCCTCCTTTTTACTTCTTGTTCATCGTTTTCATATGATTTTACCAAAGTTTTTAGTGTGTTTTCTATGTCGAGGTTTCTGCGTATTTTCTCTTTTGCCTTTTGCAATTGATATATTTAGGGTTTTCACTGTTGTTGGCTGGTAGTTCGGTGTCGATAGCTCGATGTTAATTTAAGTTTGCCCAGAATTTTCCCTTAGATTTTCCTTAAGAAACATAAAAAATCATTAAATTACCAAACTGACCCCTCCACTTAGGAAAGAAGATAATATAATAGGTAATGTAACAACCCTGTATTTTACAATTAATTTTAAATTGATTTTTCCAGATTTAAAAGCTTTATTTATGAAAAGAATAAATTTTGTTATTGTAAATATAAAAACTTTGATTTTGTATGTGGATTTGAATTCCAAATATGACTAAATTTAATATTTCCAGAAAATGTGAATTTTGGTCAAATAGTCAAACTTCGACTTTTAACTTGAAAATTTAAAAGTTTGAAATTTATGAATTTTATCTTTTATTATAAAAGTAGATTTAATAACTTGAATACTGCTTTTCGTTTCGTTGAAAACGGATTTAAATTGCAAAAGTTATACTGTTTTCAATATTGTGTGTATATTGGGTTATTCAGCAATATTCTTTATTTTAAAATTATATAAATGACATTTTTATTTGATATATTTTATTCTAATTTGTACATTTATGTTATATAAAATATATTTTGGCTTTTAAATATTTTTAAAGTAAGGTAGGAATTTTTCCAGAGTTAGTAGTATTTTTCTTGCAAATTTCCATGCCCTGTTTGTAAATTTTAAACATTTTCTTTAATCCTTTTTCTATTTTCTCCAATTTAATTATCTATTTTATTTTGAAAATGATAAATAAATTATTTTAATTCAAATTTTCACTTCATAATATTTTTATAATGAAGTGTATAGTTTTTCAAGACTGACAGTGATTTATTTATAATTTTTGAACACTGTTTGGTATTTTTAAGTAATTTTCTTCATTCTTTTTATATTTTTCCAAAATTTATTTTTTGTTTTCTCATATTTATAATTGATTTCGGTTTGTAAAGTATTTTTCTGAATATTTTTGTTTATATAAAGATTAAAAAGAAAAGAAATATGAAAGGTTGTAAAACACTTTGAAACTTAAGCCCTTTTTTGTCCAAACCCTTCATTTTCTTTAACTCCTCAAATTTTGCCCTAGCCATCTAAAACCCTAGTGTAGCCACCACTTTTTGTTTCTCATCTTTTCACGTGAAAAAAAATCAGCTCCTCATTTCTCATGGCTTCATCCAAAAATAGGTAATGGCCTTCCTTCTTTTTCTCTTCTTTTTCCATTGTTTTCCTATGGTTTTGCCTTGATTCTCTAGCTTGTTTGCTCGGCCACCACTTGCTTGCCATGGCCACCACCTCCACTCCCTCCTCCTTGTCACCATCACCCACCTACCCCTCTGATTTGACCAGGCCACACCACTCCATGATGAACAACTCTATAAAAACTATGCAACATGCCTTGAAAACCCTTAACTATGCAAGCCATCACCTTATCACCTCCTCCCCTTCATTTTCCACCACCACCACCACCTTTGGCCACCACCACCATCTCTGACCAGACCCTTACACACCACTCCAACCTCTGTCCAGATCTGGACTTGAATGGCCAAGCCCAAACTCCTATGGCCGAGCCCTTTTGGTGAACCAAAACCATGCTATGTTGCATAAGCCCTTCACCTTCATGCTTTGCAACTTCTTCTCCATGCTTCACCACTTTGGCCAAGCATTCTTATGCCCATACCTAAGCCATTCCCTGTTCAAATCAGAGCCAAAACCAACCCTTGACCATGCAAAAAAAATAGAGGAAGCAAGGCAAAAGATTTGACATTCAAATCTCTTTTCGTTTAAAAGTTATTCCATTTCAAGTGCGTTGAAATTGTGTTTGTTTTGATGTATGTTTTGGGTTGTAATACAAGAGTTGTAGCTTTGGATCTTGCTCTCCACTCAAGTCCGTAGTCTTGTCATCGTGATTTTGTTCCATTGTGTCTTTGGTTTTGATATCTCCAGCACAAACAGGTGAGTTATTCTCACCAGACAATATGTACCTATATAACTAGAAAATTGACACCCTGCGAATCTGTAGAAATATATTATCATTATATATATGCTTATATTATTATCATATGATGTTCACACCTGTTATTACACCTGTTATATCATATGTTACTTTTATTTAATGTTATTATGTTATTTATATCTGTTATCACACTGCAAGTTCCCTGTAGATTAGAATCACTATGGGTTGAAATGATACATACCCGAACGGACTTTAGAATAGGGAAAAATTGTTATGGGCTGAAATGATAGGCCTGAACGATTTTTATTTAAATTATTTTAACTTGGGATTGCGGGTTTGAAATGATAGAACCCGGATTTTTCTTTTTAACTGCGGATTGAAATGATACATATCCGTATCACTTGACCTAAGTTAGAAAATTATATACAGGCCCGTGGTTATTTTATAAAGTGTTTTGGATATTTTTAAGTATTTTAAAAATTATAAATTTATGGAATTTGATTTAAAATAGATTTTGAAATGTTTTAAAATAAAGAAAGTATGATTTTTTTCTATGTGTTAAAAATGTAATTAATGAATGGTTTAACTGGATTTTTGAAATATAACCTAAGTTGGAAATTTGGAATTTTGGTTAAAATGATATTTAAGCTATATAAATAAAAATAAAAATTTAATTATATTTGTAAAATGGTAAATATGATAATTTGATTAAATTTGAATTTAAGTGATTTATTAAAGTATTATTGATTTTTCTATGAATTTAAGTGGTTAAATAAATGAATGTTTAAAAGTGATCTTTTAAAATATAACTTGACTAGGAAATGTGAAATTTGGTTTTAATTAAAGGTTTAAGTTAATTAAATAAAATTGGAAATTTTGTTAAATTGTAAAGTGGTAATTTAAATTTGAAGTGTTAAGTCTATTTGTTGAAATGTGAAGAATTGGAACTTTTACACTTAAACTTATTAAGTAAATTGTTGAAAATTGGATTTAATTATAAGAAATTTATTGTGAAAAAAAGATATATGTTAAATGATATGTAAATGAACATTTTAAATGTTAAAATATGATTTTTAAAATGTTTATGTGTTTTAAATTAAAGTTATTTAATTGCTGGAAATACACTAACACCTGAAATTAACTTTTAATAGCATTCAGAAATGCTATAGATTCTGTTTTGAACTAAAATTGTGTAAAAAGAGCTATTACAACATTTCTGAAATGCTGTAGTTGCTGTAGTTGAACTTGTAGGCTAATATTGAACTCAGGCCTATTATAGCATTCTCTGGAAATGCTATAATGATCTGTAGTCTATGTTGAAATCAAATTTAACCCTTGTTTTGAAATCTGAACAACCGCAGCACTTCTGAAATGCTGTCTTTTCTGTTTTGAACTATAATTCAACTAAAACCGAGTTTTAACAGCAGTTTTAAGTGCTGTCTTTGCTGAATTAAAAATGTTTTCAAATATAACTTATAGCAGTTGTTTTTAAATGCTGTGAAATGCTGAAATCTTAATAATTAGGGTTTTTGATTTAGTAAACGAACTCAGAATGGTTTGAAACTTTGGAAATTGAATACTTGATTTGAAAATATAATAATTACACTTTTAAAAGGTTTAAATGAATTATTTTGATTGGAATATAAACTATTTAAAGGTGATTTGAAATGATAGTAAATGAATGATATCTTTGAATTTAAAAGGTATTTAAAGTTGAATATTTGGATTTGAACTGATATGATATTTTATTATATAAAAATGGTTTGAAAATGAAGTTTTGGAAAGATTTGATATTTTGATATATTAAAATGATTTGAAATGAAGTTTTGTAAAGATACGATATTTTGATATATTGAAATGAAGTTTTGAAAAGATATGATATTTTAAATATATTGAAATGGTTTGGAATTGATTTAATCTTTATTTTGATAAAGATTTGGATTTGAAATGATATTCTATTTTGAAGTATAAACTATTTCTAAATTATAACTACGGGTTATAATAACGATTGGTTGTTAAAGAGACCGGGATCGGATATGGACATACTCTCTGTCGATACCGAAAACCACTTTGACAACTGTGTACGCGGTGGAGTTTCCAGAATGAAGTAGGATGGTGGCGACGATCCTAAGGTATATACGTAGACCCAACTCCCGTGAGTTGGCATAAGGTGGCTAAAACAGGAGCGATTGACGGACCAATGAGGTAGCACCTCTTATCGGACACACTTCTTCGATACCATTCTATTACTTGTGATTGATTTGGTGGCCACCCTTGATTTGGGAGTGTTGTTCGAGGTGGGCGGTAGTGGCTGCTATGCGTCACCACTAGTCCGGATGCGTAATTGGTATATCTACCCTGGCATTGCCTAGTTGTGCCGTGTCACCTACCATATCGAGCTTTACCACGATTATGATTTTAAGATCCGACCGCGTTAAGGTTCTTCATCCCCTTAACGCTATTTTCTATATGATTATACTTTACTAATTAGACACTACTGTATATAGCGTATATTACTACATAGTAGATAGTTTAACGGATCCTTAAAGAATGGGCGGTCCCAAGCTTTCTTTAAGTTACTTGTACCTTATTACAGTTCACTTGAGTTGGTTTACATTATATAAGTATATATTGTCCTGACTCGAGTGTTTTGTGTTTTGCTTTACGCTCGGGTCAGCTTGAGTTATTCACAGATTTGGGTTTCCACTCTCTTGGAGATTTGAATCGCTGGAGATTATCTGCTTGTCTTGTCCTATCTACTTCAGTTCCGTTGTCCTACTCAGCTTGTACTTGGTTATTTTATTGAGACTTTTGTTGTTCTCTATTTCTTTTGTTATATCTTATGTAACTCTGATATATTTATATAGTAGCTTCATGAACTACTATTTCTTTTACTTCCGCTGCATTATTTTACTCTGTGTCTGTGATCTGTGATTATATTTATTTACTGTATATTCTGAGATTTGCCAAATTTTATTTACAACGCGGTATTTTGAGCAATTCAACTCCGGCATGAGTGTCTGCCTATACACTTATAATTGATGCGAATGGTTGAAAATATCGGGTAGTTACAGTTGGTATCAGAGCTTTGGCTTTGAGGCAAAACTCAGCATATGGAGTATATTTATTTACAGAATCACTTTCGTTCGAGTTTGAATCTTTTCCTCTTGATTCGAATTTCCTTTGAATTTTTGGAACGTTCCCTGCGGTTCCAAAATTCATTCTTGTCCCTCACTATTCATGTTCTTTTGATTCTGGAGTATCCTATGACTCCACTTCCAATGATCTTTATAGTGAATTGGCGGTCTCGCCAATATTCTAATTTTCTTGTAAAAGGGTGAAAATCCTTTATAATCAGCATCGATTCACCAGAGATTTATATTTATCCTTGGTTAGATGCTAATATCTTTTATTATTCCAAACTCTATCTCTTGAGATCGAAGGTAGATTTACCCCAGAAAATCCACATTTGATCTTATCCATTAAGTCACGGTTGACCTGGTTAAGGTTGCCCGCGATTTATCTAAGCTTACCCATCTCTCTACTCTGTTTAATCATCTTGTCTTTTGTTCCAATCTATCTTCCAAACATTTTGAACTGTACTTGTAAATTAATGTTTTGTTTTATATTGTGTTGTTTGAATTGTTGATGTTGATTTGGGTTTCCGATCGATTCGTCTGATCAACGCTATCGATAGGATTTCTAAAACACTAACAAACTGACACAATATTATTTTAAATTTGGTTAATGAAATAAAATTTTGATATATAAGTAAATTTATGGAACTTAATAAATTGATTTAAATTGATAATTTGAAATGATAATACTTGATTTATCATTTATTATTCTACAAATGAATTTATAAATAGTTGTTTATAAATTGATTTGGGAACTGAAATGAATTTGAATCAAGAATTTGAGAATTCAATTTTCCGATGGTTTCAAACCTTGTGTTTTCAAGTTTTAAAAGGATATATTATTTAAAGTATTTCGAATAGAAATTTTGTTTTCAAAGAATTTTAAAAGGTTTAAAATTTAGTGCTCTTCTCTTTGTCGCTGGAAAATAATTTCGGTGATGACTACAGCATCATCGACGTTCATTTTCGAGTTTCGAAGTGAAGAGACCGTTCTGTTGTCTTGCTACAGCCTTGTTTTGGAAAATCTAATTGATTTGAATTTCTAAATATGACTGGATTATAATATATATAGATATATGATTTAAATTTGATTTGACATATTATGTATATATAATTACTTATCTCTAAATGGTTTGAAAGGAATCAGAAGTTTAATTCTAAAATTTTATTTTAAAAAAAAAATAACTTCAGTTATAAGAAGAAAATCAAATTTTTTAATAAATGATTCAAACTTGAGATAATTGAATTGGAAAGTTTTATTTGTATAACACACAATTTCATTCCAATATAACTTACCTAAATTACATAGAAGTTGAATATGAAATTGGATAATATACAATATAGAAAGGATTTATAAATAAAATTTGAGTGGTTATAATACATGTTATACACTTAAATTTTAGTTATAAAAGATTAACAGAGGCAAATAGTGAAAAAGGAATTTAAAGAGATTTTATTGAAATAACTTAATAATCAAATTTGATTTACTATGGAACATTAAGTCTAACCTAGGAATTTTAGTAAAGGTTATTTCCTAAAATGAATATGTTGTATAATAAATAATGTATCTTTGAATAGATAAAATAAAATACATTGGAATTGGACTTTTGGTAATAAATTTTATTTAACTTGAATTCATAGTTTAATTGATGTCTAAATGAATAAATGTGTAAAGAAATTTGATTGTTATATTTGCTATATAAATATTTTATTTATGAAATAGATATGTCTTGAAAAATGAATAATTATGATTTAAATAGTTAAAATGTATTTTAACATCATTAAAACTTGATAATTGAGAATTTGGTTTTCAAATGGAAATTTTAAGTGTAACTTATTAAAGGAATATCTATTTATGAAATGGGTATTCTAAATAAAGTGTTAGGGTATGTGTTAAATTTAGAGCTAAGTAAAATAGTGAGCTTTTGACTTAATAAACGAAGTATAGTTTAATTTGGATATTCCATTCATAAAAGTTTGTTTTAATAAGTCATAAGTTAAATGATATCCAAATGAATATTTCTGGAATTAAACTGATTTGAAGTACTAATATACCTACCGTAGCATTTTATAAGTGATGCTGTTTTGAAAATACAGTGTTTTGGAAATTTTTAAAATTGAATGAACTTAGAAATGTTACAACTTTAAAATGAATATTGTTTGATCTTGGATTAAAATGGTTTAAATGAAGATTATTTTTAAAAGGTGTTATGATTTTCTAAGTATTATGTTCTTTTTTAAGAATAACATTTCCAAAGTGTTATGATTTTTAGTAGTATGATTTCCAAATGATAAACATCCCTAAATTGTTATGATTTCAAAGCATTATTGTTTCAAATTTATTATCTTATTTTGTTTTTTTTCAAACTATCTTTTGGTTGTCCTTATTTCTCTTATCTTGTTACAGAATGGGAAGGCTATTGCTTATACCAGTCTGTTTAGAAATCTTTTTATAATCTTTGAAATCTTTGTTACTCATTTTGGAATCTGAACACTGTTTTCCATCCATGGACCGTCGCCCAAGTGAAAAGGGTGATTCAGACTCTAGAGAATCTTTTTCGTGTTTGTGTTCTTGATTTGATCACCTCCAACTTGTTAAACTTGCCTATAACAATAGTTATCAGGTGTAATTCCAATATTCTTATCATCTTGTCGTAATTCTATTCATTCTACCTTTTAGGTGCTTTCCCGTACCTCGTTCCTTTTCGGGGATGAAAAGTTTTGAGTGGGGGAGAGTGTAACAACCCTGTATTTTACAATTAATTTTAAATTGATTTTTCCAGATTTAAAAGCTTTATTTATGAAAAGAATAAATTTTGTTATTGTAAATATAAAAACTTTGATTTTGTATGTGGATTTGAATTCCAAATATGACTAAATTTAATATTTCCAGAAAATGTGAATTTTGGTCAAATAGTCAAACTTCGACTTTTAACTTGAAAATTTAAAAGTTTGAAATTTATGAATTTTATATTTTATTATAAAAATAGATTTAATAACTTGAATACTGCTTTTCGTTTCGTTGAAAACGGATTTAAATTGCAAAAGTTATACTGTTTTCAATATTGTGTGTATATTGGGTTATTCAGCAATATTCTTTATTTTAAAATTATATAAATGACATTTTTATTTGATATATTTTATTCTAATTTGTAAATTTATGTTATATAAAATATATTTTGGCTTTTAAATATTTTTAAAGTAAGGTAGGAATTTTTCCAGAGTTAGTAGTATTTTTCTTGCAAATTTCCATGCCCTGTTTGTAAATTTTAAACATTTTCTTTAATCCTTTTTCTATTTTCTCCAATTTAATTATCTATTTTATTTTGAAAATGATAAATAAATTATTTTAATTCAAATTTTCACTTCATAATATTTTTATAATGAAGTGTATAGTTTTTCAAGACTGACAGTGATTTATTTATAATTTTTTAACACTGTTTGGTATTTTTAAGTAATTTTCTTCATTCTTTTTATATTTTTCCAAAATTTATTTTTTGTTTTCTCATATTTATAATTGATTTCGGTTTGTAAAGTATTTTTCTGAATATTTTTGTTTATATAAAGATTAAAAAGAAAAGAAATATGAAAGGTTGTAAAACACTTTGAAACTTAAGCCCTTTTTTGTCCAAACCCTTCATTTTCTTTAACTCCTCAAATTTTGCCCTAGCCATCTAAAACCCTAGTGTAGCCGCCACTTTTTGTTTCTCATCTTTTCACGTGAAAACAAATCAGCTCCTCATTTCTCATGGCTTCATCCAAAAATAGGTAATGGCCTTCCTTCTTTTTCTCTTCTTTTTCCATTGTTTTCCTATGGTTTTGCCTTGATTCTCTAGCTTGTTTGCTCGGCCACCACTTGCTTGCCATGGCCACCACCTCCACTACCTCCTCCTTGTCACCATCACCCACCTACCCCTCTGATTTGACCAGGCCACACCACTCCATGATGAACAACTCTATAAAAACTATGCAACATGCCTTGAAAACCCTTAACTATGCAAGCCATCACCTTATCACCTCCTCCCCTTCATTTTCCACCACCACCACCACCTTTGGCCACCACCACCATCTCTGACCAGACCCTTACACACCACTCCAACCTCTGTCCAGATCTGGACTTGAATGGCCAAGCCCAAACTCCTATGGCCGAGCCCTTTTGGTGAACCAAAACCATGCTATGTTGCATAAGCCCTTCACCTTCATGCTTTGCAACTTCTTCTCCATGCTTCACCACTTTGGCCAAGCATTCTTATGCCCATACCTAAGCCATTCCCTGTTCAAATCAGAGCCAAAACCAACCCTTGACCATGCAAAAAAAATAGAGGAAGCAAGGCAAAAGATTTGACATTCAAATCTCTTTTCGTTTAAAAGTTATTCCATTTCAAGTGCGTTGAAATTGTGTTTGTTTTGATGTATGTTTTGGGTTGTAATACAAGAGTTGTAGCTTTGGATCTTGCTCTCCACTCAAGTCCGTAGTCTTGTCATCGTGATTTTGTTCCATTGTGTCTTTGGTTTTGATATCTCCAGCACAAACAGGTGAGTTATTCTCACCAGACAATATGTACCTATATAACTAGTAAATTGACACCCTGCGAATCTGTAGAAATATATTATCATGTTATATATGCTTATATTATTATCATATGATGTTCACACCTGTTATTACACCTGTTATATCATATGTTACTGTTATTTAATGTTATTATGTTATTTATATCTGTTATCACACTGCAAGTTCCCTGTAGATTAGAATCACTATGGGTTGAAATGATACATACCCGAACGGACTTTAGAATAGGGAAAAATTGTTATGGGCTGAAATGATAGGCCTGAACGATTTTTATTTAAATTATTTTAACTTGGGATTGCGGGTTTGAAATGATAGAACCCGGATTTTTCTTTTTAACTGCGGATTGAAATGATACATATCCGTATCACTTGACCTAAGTTAGAAAATTATATACAGGCCCGTGGTTATTTTATAAAGTGTTTTGGATATTTTTAAGTATTTTAAAAATTATAAATTTATGGATTTTGATTTAAAATAGATTTTGAAATGTTTTAAAATAAAGAAAGTATGATTTTTTTCTATGTGTTAAAAATGTAATTAATGAATGGTTTAACTGGATTTTTGAAATATAACCTAAGTTGGAAATTTGGAATTTTGGTTAAAATGATATTTAAGCTATATAAATAAAAATAAAAATTTAATTATATTTGTAAAATGGTAAATATGATAATTTGATTAAATTTGAATTTAAGTGATTTATTAAAGTATTATTGATTTTTCTATGAATTTAAGTGGTTAAATAAATGAATGTTTAAAAGTGATCTTTTAAAATATAACTTGACTAGGAAATGTGAAATTTGGTTTTAATTAAAGGTTTAAGTTAATTAAATAAAATTGGAAATTTTGTTAAATTGTAAAGTGGTAATTTAAATTTGAAGTGTTAAGTCTATTTGTTGAAATGTGAAGAATTGGAACTTTTACACTTAAACTTATTAAGTAAATTGTTGAAAATTGGATTTAATTATAAGAAATTTATTGTGAAAAAAAGATATATGTTAAATGATATGTAAATGAACATTTTAAATGTTAAAATATGATTTTTAAAATGTTTATGTGTTTTAAATTAAAGTTATTTAATTGCTGGAAATACACTAACACCTGAAATTAACTTTTAATAGCATTCAGAAATGCTATAGATTCTGTTTTGAACTAAAATTGTGTAAAAAGAGCTATTACAACATTTCTGAAATGCTGTAGTTGCTGTAGTTGAACTTGTAGGCTAATATTGAACTCAGGCCTATTATAGCATTCTCTGGAAATGCTATAATGATCTGCAGTCTATGTTGAAATCAAATTTAACCCTTGTTTTGAAATCTGAACAACCGCAGCACTTCTGAAATGCTGTCTTTTCTGTTTTGAACTATAATTCAACTAAAACCGAGTTTTAACAGCAGTTTTAAGTGCTGTCTTTGCTGAATTAAAAATGTTTTCAAATATAACTTATAGCAGTTGTTTTTAAATGCTGTGAAATGCTGAAATCTTAATAATTAGGGTTTTTGATTTAGTAAACGAACTCAGAATGGTTTGAAACTTTGGAAATTGAATACTTGATTTGAAAATATAATAATTACACTTTTAAAAGGTTTAAATGAATTATTTTGATTGGAATATAAACTATTTAAAGGTGATTTGAAATGATAGTAAATGAATGATATCTTTGAATTTAAAAGGTATTTAAAGTTGAATATTTGGATTTGAACTGATATGATATTTTATTATATAAAAATGGTTTGAAAATGAAGTTTTGGAAAGATTTGATATTTTGATATATTAAAATGATTTGAAATGAAGTTTTGTAAAGATACGATATTTTGATATATTGAAATGAAGTTTTGAAAAGATATGATATTTTAAATATATTGAAATGGTTTGGAATTGATTTAATCTTTATTTTGATAAAGATTTGGATTTGAAATGATATTCTATTTTGAAGTATAAACTATTTCTAAATTATAACTACGGGTTATAATAACGATTGGTTGTTAAAGAGACCGGGATCGGATATGGACATACTCTCTGTCGATACCGAAAATCACTTTGACAACTGTGTACGCGGTGGAGTTTCCAGAATGAAGTAGGATGGTGGCGACGATCCTAAGGTATATACGTAGACCCAACTCCCGTGAGTTGGCATAAGGTGGCTAAAACAGGAGTGATTGACGGACCAATGAGGTAGCACCTCTTATCGGACACACTTCTTCGATACCATTCTATTACTTGTGATTGATTTGGTGGCCACCCTTGATTTGGGAGTGTTGTTCGAGGTGGGCGGTAGTGGCTGCTATGCGTCACCACTAGTCCGGATGCGTAATTGGTATATCTACCCTGGCATTGCCTAGTTGTGCCGTGTCACCTACCATATCGAGCTTTACTACGATTATGATTTTAAGATCCGACCGCGTTAAGGTTCTTCATCCCCTTAACGCTATTTTCTATATGATTATACTTTACTAATTAGACACTACTGTATATAGCGTATATTACTACATAGTAGATAGTTTAACGGATCCTTAAAGAATGGGCGGTCCCAAGCTTTCTTTAAGTTACTTGTACCTTATTACAGTTCACTTGAGTTGGTTTACATTATATAAGTATATATTGTCCTGACTCGAGTGTTTTGTGTTTTGCTTTACGCTCGGGTCAGCTTGAGTTATTCACAGATTTGGGTTTCCACTCTCTTGGAGATTTGAATCGCTGGAGATTATCTGCTTGTCTTGTCCTATCTACTTCAGTTCCGTTGTCCTACTCAGCTTGTACTTGGTTATTTTATTGAGACTTTTGTTGTTCTCTATTTCTTTTGTTATATCTTATGTAACTCTGATATATTTATATAGTAGCTTCATGAACTACTATTTCTTTTACTTCCGCTGCATTATTTTACTCTGTGTCTGTGATCTGTGATTATATTTATTTACTGTATATTCTGAGATTTGCCAAATTTTATTTACAACGCGGTATTTTGAGCAATTCAACTCCGGCATGAGTGTCTGCCTATACACTTATAATGGATGCGAATGGTTGAAAATATCGGGTCGTTACACCTCCACTTAGGGAAGAAGATAATAGAATAGGTAATGGACTGATCCCATGAGTCTATGTGTTAAATGACATTTTTTAAGTTAATGGGCCATGTAGTTTGGCCTTTAAATTTAATTCTTAATGAAAACTTAGGTATGTGTGTGGTTGTCGATCTTGTGCTTGTAGGGCATCTCTGCAAGGGAGTTCCGAAGTTGAAGTTGACCACCTCTGTAGGAGGAGTGTTTGCCCTTAAGTCTTGTGTGTTTCCTTTTACTTTCCGTAGGATGGTTTAGTAATTAGGTCGTTGTAACGACCCGTAAATTTCGATAATTTAAATTAGTTAATTTAATAAGATTTTGATAATTAAATTTGAAAGAAATAAAAATTGGAGATTTAGTAATGTAATAAATACTAAAATGAAATGTAACAATGATAATTAAAGCTAATAGATAGTTAATGGTAATTGCACAAAAATTAGTGTTACGAAAGAAATGGTAACATTTGTTGTAAGTAATAAACCTGTAAATGTAATTAAAGATTTATGGTAACAACTATTATATGTTACCTCTTTATTTAGTCTATTAAATTGAAATGGGGAATCAATTAAATTAAATGAAAGTTAATGTTACATTAATGAGATTAAGACAATAATTGCAAAATATGAATGTAATAAGATGAATGGAAATGTTAGTTTATTTCATAAAGTAATAATGGATTTAATAAAAAGAACGAAAATCAAGATTTATCAATTTATTGGAATTTAAATTGTAATAGTTCAAATTAGTGCAATTAAATGAAATTAATTATAACGAAAAGTGAAAGGAAGATGAAATGGGAAATTTTAATGTATTAGGATATAAACCAATGTTAATTGTACCCTTGAGATGACAATTGATTGAATAACAGGATTTAAAATCAAATAAATGGATTTATTGGAATTTCAATTGATAATTTATGAATTTACTGAAACTGAAATTAAATACTGTAATTGGTAAATTAATTAACTTTGAATTGATATCTAAATCGTTTAAAGTATTGTAATTGTTTAAGAAATCAAAAATGATAAAATTTGTTAATTATGGAATTGAAATTTAACATTGAAATTGATGAATTAATCAACTTTTAATTATCATCTAAGTTTGTTTAAATTATTGTAAATGATTAAGAAACCAAAAATGATAGAAGTTGTAAATTATTAAATTTAAACTGAAAAAGTGACTTAATTAATTTAATATTAATTTATTTAATTAACGTGAAAATAGCCATTTTGGCCACTGTCTCGGATTTCGACGAAACCAGTTTGATCGGATCCGTAATAGTGAATTATTGTAGGATTTCAAGTTTCGTAACGATCGGACTTATCGTTTGATCGTACGGACTCAGAACGCCTAGAAATCAATTTAATTGAAATCAATTGAAATAAGATGATTCTAACATAACTTCTTCATACGATGGAATTAGGACTTGAAACCTGTTCCATTGAATTTGAAATCATAGAAAACATCTATTTTGATATATGGGATGACCCATTTTCGTTCCGGTGACAGAACGGGCTTTTCGGGCCATTTATCGTTCAACGTTATAATCAAATCTTGTCCATTCATCTCAATTCTGACCTACCTATAAATAACCTGTTATAAACCTTAGCGTTCCTCAACTCAGTTTGTCTGTACGTACAATTTCATTTGTTCCTCTCTTTCTAATGGCAGACAAACCCTAATTCCCAATTGCAATTTTAAAATCAAAAATTCAAACTCCTCAAACTTTATCGAATTATATATCGATTTGAAGCTCTCGACGAGCGCATCTCAGATCTGAAATTCGTTTTCCAATTTGAATCATCGTTTGTCCAGAAATTGATGATCAGTTCTCGGCCGTTCTTCACGCGACGATCAACTTCGACAGATCGTCGAATCGACAGTACTTGGAGAGGGCCGAGGGGATCGCATCCATGTGGGTTTTGTGACGAGTTGACGGTCGGATCGAGGTGGATAATTCGATTAGGGTTAATCAATATCGGCGGCGGCTGTGGGTTTTGAGCATCGTTCGGTGACGCGGGGAGCGCAGTCGTGGTCGCGTGAGGTCGGGGGGTTGCGGCAGAGGTCCGTGGCGTGTCAGGTGGGATAGCGGCCGCGGCTAGCGTGCGGCGATGATCGGTCAACGGTGGCAACTCGCATGCACGATTCTGGTTCCTGTGCGTGTTGATGATGTGGACGAACGAGTATGGTGATATTTTTTCTTTTTCGTTTTCCTCTGGTTTTATTTTAATTTAAATTTCAGATCGTTCTAACTCTTATAACTTTTGCATACGAACTCGAATTTGCACGCGGTTGGTTCCGTTGGGATCGTATCAAAATCCCGGACATTTTGGCGCTGGTTTGGATGAATTCTGAGGCTGTATGAATTTAGAGTTTAAATTGAATTTAAATTCGATTTAAATTCAAAGGTGAGTGTTTTAACCCACTCATAACTTCAAAAATTTCTTATGTTTGTTAAATTAGATTTATGACGTGATTAGAACTTTATTTATGACTGTTTGGTATATTTTAAATCATCATCTCAGTTAATTTGAATTTATTTGAATTAAATTGTTATTTAATTTATTATTGAATAGAAATTGCCAGTTAAATACCTGTTATTGATTATCAGTTCTATATTGATATTTATTGATTGATTTGGATGATGTTTGTAATGGATGTTGATTGTTGATATTGGATGAATGGATGTTTTATTTTACATCGTTATAAACTGCAAGTTCACTATGGGTTGAAATGACACATACCCGAACTATCAATAGATTAAGAAAAAATCGTTATGGGTTGAAATGATGGACTCGAGCGATTTTATGGATTTGATATTTTCGGGATTGCAGATTGAAATGATATATATCCATAAATATAAAAAATTTAAAATCGCGGATTAAAATAATAAATATCCGTATCACTTGACCCTAGGGTAGAGAATTATATACGGACACTGGATTGGTTAAATTTAAATGATTTTGAATCCTTAAATTTTGCATTGAGTTAAATGATATTTTGAAATAAAATTTGGGTTATATAAATCGAATTTTTATCGAACTTCGAGTTTTATATTAAAATCGAATTATTTTGAAAGATTTGTTGAAGGAACAAAATTGAAATTTTATAGTGAATTTGTAATATAAGTGAAGTTTATCGAAATTGAGTTGTTAAAAATCGTTGAAGTATAACTTTGAAATATATTGAAATTGGAGTAATTAAATCGATGTTTTAACATGGATTTCAGCGATATTGAATTTAATATTTACTTAGAATTCTGAATCGGAAAATTTGAAATTGGGTTTTGGGACATTGTAATGGTCAAAATGTGTTGGAATGAAATGAATAGTTTAATTTGATATTAATTCCAAATTCATGTTTTAATATAAACTGTTTTAAAAATATTTTTTTTCTTCAAAATTTCTAATATTTAAGATTTCAAAGCTTTAAACTATTTTAACCTATTTTAAACCATTTAATTTATTTAAACTAATTAACCTGTTTTAACTTAATTTAAATCTAATTAATCTATTTTAAAGCTATTTAATCTATTTTAATTATATTTAATCTATTTTAAATCTATATTAACTATCTATAACTATTTAAAACTATTTTCTTCTAGATTCCAAACTAAGTAAAATGGATGGGTTTATATTCAAATTCTCGATTTTTAAGTGAATATGGTCAATGATGTTATAATCCTAAGTTGGGAATTAAATAACATATTTGGTTTAATATGATAATTTTGAAATGAGAGTTTAACCTATTTTGGAAATATGACTTTTGAAAGGAAATATAATTTCGAACTATGATTTCAAATGTGATATGATTTCAAAGGTGAATATGATTTCGAAAGTAAGTAATGATTTCGAAAATGATATAATTTGAATTGAATATGATATTTTGATATCAATTATGAAATGATTTTGGAAATGTAAAAGAACCATCCGGTGTGTAATAAGCGATTAGTTGTTAAATAGACTGGGATCAGATATTGTCATAATCTCTGCCAATACCGAAAACCACTTTGACAACTGTGTACGCGGTGGAGATTCCAGAATTAAGTAAGATGGTTGGTGACGATCCTATATGAGGTATATACTTGGACCTGACTCCCATGAGTTAGCTTAAGGTGGCTAAAACAGGAGCAATTGATGGGCTAAGTGAGGTCATTTCTCTGATCGGGCACATTCCTTAGATACTATATTCTGACTTTGAGATTTATTTGGTGACCACCCTCGATTTTTGATTTGGGAGTGTGTTCCGAGGTGAGTGGTAGTAGCTGCTATGCGTTACCACCGGTCCGGAAGTGTAATTGGTATATCTACCCTGGCATTGCCTAGTTGTGCCGTGTCACCTACCCTATCGAGACCATTACGAGTTTGTTTTGTACCGTACCTATGGAGTGCCCTCTGACGACGTCAAGTACGGGCGAGATTACGGTACTCTATAGACTATTAGAATATATAAAAATGTGTTAAGGGGGAAAATGTAACGCCTTAACACTATTTTAATAGTTTATCTTACCGTAGACATATTATAATAGCGTATTGTACTATATAGTAGATAGTTTAACGGATCCTTAGGAGATGTGAATCCCGAACATCTCTTAAGTTACTGCACTCACGTTAGACACTGGATAAGAGATGTCAAACCTCGTAAACATCTCCGATGCCGTTTACACTCATATTTATTTACCGTTGATTTAACTTACATAAGATCTTTTAGTTCTGACTCGAGTGTTTTGTCTTTTCAATTCACTCGGGTTAGCCTGAGCATTTCAGGATTTGAAGACCTTATTTCTGGAGGTTGAAGACGAAGATTTAGACTATTATTATTTATATTATTATTCCACTACATTCATACTATTCCGCTGCATTATTTATTTATCTCTGATATGTGTAACTCTGATTTTCTATTGTATAAGTATAATCGAATGTTTTGTATACAGCTTTATGAACTGTTATTTGATTATTATATTTTGTCATTCCGCTGCGAGGTTCTGTTTTGTTTTTCTCTTTCTCTGTTTTTTTCTTATTTACCCCATAATAATCTGTCCTTCTGTATGTTTTGAGTCGGCACGTGTGTATGCTTATACATACAAAATGGCGGGATGTTACAGTTGGTTTCAGAGCTTTGGTTTAGCAATAACCTTAGCTTTGTGGGGTTTGACTCTTTAAAAATAGGGTAGTAATACCCTAGAATGAGTCATTGAGTGTATATATATGAGAGAGCGTATTTGTTAGTGTTATAAAATGTTTTATATTGTGTTAATTTGTTCCGTTTTGTATTTATAAATTCTGGTTGGTGCATAGGATGCTATGACATCGATAGGGATTTCTAAACACTTAATAGGACAGATCGACACAATATTTGTTTTGAAATATAGGTAAATGAAATAATTTTGCCTATTGTATATTTTATATATAAAATAGTGATTTATAAATTATATATTTGGTTGTAATATATTGGTTGTTAGGTAGTGAAATTTATAACTATAGGTTGGAAATAAGATTTGAAAATAAGATAAATGAAATTTGGAAATTTAGAACTTAAGTTCCGGGGTTTTTGAAAATTTCTTTCGAATGATTTTGGGATATAATAATAATATTATTAGAAGTATTTTCTGATATAAATATTTTAATATAATTTGAAAGAATTGTTTTAATGAAATTTTGGAAAGGAATAAGTTCTGTACTCCCCTCTCCGTCGTTGGAAAATAATTTCGGTGATGAGTGCACACATCATCGACATTCATTTTCGAGTTTCAAAGTGGGAATGCCATTGTAGTAGTTTTACTACAAATCTATTTTGATAAGCAAATAATTTTTTTATGTTTAAATATGATTGGATATAAAAGTTATGAGTATATATATATGTATATATTATTTTAAATGATTTGAAATGGAACCATGCATTTAGCTCTTAAATTTTTATAAACTAGAGATTTCAATTATTGAAATGGAATAATTTTTTTAACTATTTAATAATTGAAACTTCTAAATGAAAATAAGAAATTATATGCTAAGTTATAACTGAAATATACAAGGAATTTGAAATTTGTAACTTGTAAACGAAAAGAATATGAAAATAAGGAATGATAACTATTGAACCTTAAGTTAATTAAAATAAGTAAGTCAAACTTGTGTAACTTTCAGTTGCATTCTTAAAGACATATATATATATATATATATATATATATATATATAACTTACCCATTATAAAAAGTTGAAATGTTAAATGAATATGTAATGGAAATTTTTACAAGTAAAATTTATGTAATGGAAGTGTTCAATGAAATTTACTTTTATAAATAAGAAATTTGATATGAAAATAGTTATAAACTTGAGTTAAAATTGTAATACGACTAATCAAATGAAATAGAAAATGAGTACTGTAAGTAAAGGATTTTGAACTTAAGTTAATATTGAAACTATTTATAATTAAAGTAAATAATAAAATGAATGTGATGTAATAAATGAAATTGACATGATATGAATAAATGAAAATGAATTTTTGTAAGTAATAAAGGAAAATAAATGAAATAAACACTGAATGAATGAATGGGAATAAAATTTTGTAAGAGATAAATGTAAGTTAAAGAAATAATCCTTGTCTGAATGAAAAGAAAAAAAGAAAATAAAACTGTAAATGTTGTGAAAGAAATTTAATAAGAATAACTCAAGTACATTGTAAATTATTGTTTGTTTTGGTTTATGGGTTGTTTGGGATAAGATACTTCTAATCGTTTAAGATGTATGAATAATCGATTGAGTTCATCTAAGACTGTTGAGTAAATAGTGCACTCAGTAGTTTATTTGTCATTCTAGGCGGTTAAAAATTTCTGAACCCGAACAAACCATTTGTTTGTTTGCTATGGATGGATGGTTGATTATATTGATTTCATATGATGATTGTATGCTGTGATTGCAAGTGATTGTTGTTTTATATTGATTTGTTTGTTAGTGGTTGAAACAACTTTAAATATTTCATTTTATATAATTATTAACTCTTTTAGATTATATAAGTTAAATACAGGTTATGTAAGCAATTGCCACTGCTTTTGGTTTCGTAATTAAGCGTTGTTTGCCCGACAAATAGGTATGTTCTCGGATTACGGTTTTATAGCTATATTATATTGTTTCCCCGCTGTTGGGTTATATTATTTTGAAAATTATATGATATATATTGTTTTATTCATACTATTATTTCTCCCAGTCCTCTCCGTACAAAGGAGACTCTGCCGAAATTTTTCGGAAATTTTGGACTTAGAAAATTTTGAGAAATGTTTTCTAAACTTTATTAATTTGAGTATGAAAGGATTTAACGGTTATAAATGGATATATTTTATTTAAATTAATTTATTTTGTAAATTTATTTGTTTATAAATTTAATATTTTAAATAAGATATATTGATTTCTTGATTCCTCTTTTCCCCTTCTTTCCCTTTTCGGGGACGAAAAGTTTTGAGTGGGGGAGAGTGTAACGACCCGTAAATTTTGATAATTTAAATTAGTTAATTTAATAAGATTTTGATAATTAAATTTGACAGAAATAAAAATTGGAGATTTAGTAATGTAATAAATAATAAAATGAAATGTAACAATGATAATTAAAGCTAATAGATAGTTAATGGTAATTGCACAAAAATTAGTGTTACGAAAGAAATGGTAACATTTGTTGTAAGTAATAAACCTGTAAATGTAATTAAAGATTTATGGTAACAACTATTATATGTTACCTCTTTATTTAGTCTATTAAATTGAAATGGGGAATCAATTAAATTAAATGAAATTTAATGTTACATTAATGAGATTAAGACAATAATTGCAAAATATGAATGTAATAAGATGAATGGAAATATTAGTTTATTTCATAAAGTAATAATGGATTTAATAAAAAGAACGGAAATCAAGGTTTATCTATTTATTGGAATTTAAATTGTAATAGTTCAAATTAGTGCAATTAAATGAAATTAATTATAACGAAAAGTGAAAGGAAGATGAAATGGGAAATTATTAATGTATTAGGATATAAACCAGTGTTAATTGTACCCTTGAGATGACAATTGATTGAATAACAAGATTTAAAATCAAATAAATGGATTTATTGGAATTTCAATTGATAATTTATGAATTTACTGAAACTGAAATTAAATACTGTAATTGGTAAATTAATTAACTTTGAATTGATATCTAAATCGTTTAAAGTATTGTAATTGTTTAAGAAATCAAAAATGATAAAATTTGTTAATTATGGAATTGAAATTTAACACTGAAATTGATGAATTAATCAACTTTTAATTGACATCTAAATTTGTTTAAATTATTATAAATGATTAAGAAACCAAAAATGATAGAAGTTGTAAATTATTAAATTTAAACTGAAAAAGTGACTTAATTAATTTAATATTAATTTATTTAATTAACGTGAAAATAGCCATTTTGGCCACTGTCTCGGATTTCGACGAAACCAGTTTCATCGGATCCGTAACAGTGAATTATTGTAGGATTTCAAGTTTTATTAACGATCAGACTTATCGTTTGATCATACGGACTCGAAACGCCTAGAAATCAATTTAATTGAAATCAGTTGAAATCAAATTGAAATAAGCTGATTCTAACATAACTTCTTCATACGATGGAATTAGGACTTGAAACCTATTCCATTGAATTTGAAATCATCAAAATCATCTATTTTGATATGTGGGATGATCCATTTTCGTTCCGGTGATAGAACGGGATTTTCGGGCCATTTATCGTTCAACTTTATAATCAAATCTTGTCCATTCATCTCAATTCTGACCTACCTGTAAATAACCTGTTATAAACCCTAGTGTTCCTCAACTCAGTTTGTCTGTACGTACAATTTCATTTGTTCCTCTCTTTCCAATGGCAGACAAACCCTAATTCCCAATTGCAATTTTAAAATAAAAAATCAAATAAAAAATTCAAACTCCTCAAACTTTATCGAATTATATATCGATTTGAAGCCCTCAACGAGCGCATCTCAGATCTAAAATTCGTTTTCCAATTTGAATCATCATTTGTCCAGAAATTGATGATCAATTCTCGGCCGTTCTTCATGCGACGATCAACTTCGACAGATCGTCGAATCGACAGTACAGTATTGTGGAGAGGGCCGAGGGGATCGCATCCAAGTGGGTTTTGTGACGAGTTGACGGTCGGATCGAGGTGGATAATTCGATTAGGTTTAATCAATATCGGCGGTGGCTGTGGGTTTTGAGCGTCGCTCGGTGACGCGGGGATCGCAGTCGTGGTCGCGTGAGGTCGGGGGGTTGAGGAGGAGGTCCGCGGCGTGTCAGGTGGGGTAGCGGCCGCGGCTAGCGTGCGGCGATGATCGGTCAACGGTGGCAACTCGCGTGCGCGATTCTGGTTCCTATGCGTGTTGATGACGTGGACGAACGAGTATGGTGATTTTTTTTCTTTTTCCTCTTTCTTTATTTTAATTTAAATTTTAGATCGTTCTAACTCTTATAACTTTTGCATACGAACTCGGATTTGCGCGCGGTTGGTTCCGCTGGGATCATATCAAAATCCTGGACATTTTGGCTCTGATTTGGATGAATTTTGAGGCTGTTTGAATTTTGGGTTTAAATTGAATTTAAATTCGATTTAAATTCAAAGGTGAGTGTTTTAACCCACTCACAACTTCTAAAATTTCTTATGTTTGTTAAATTAGATTTATGAAGTGATTAGAACTTTATTTATGACCGTTTGGTATATTTTAAATCATCATCTCAGTTAATTTGAATTTATTTGAATTAAATTGTTATTTAATTTATTATTGAATAGAAATTGCCAGTTAAATACCTGTTATTGATTAATGGTTCTATATTAATATTTATTGATTGATTTGGATGATGTTTGTAATGGATGTTGATTGTTGATATTGGATGAATGGATGTTTTATTTTATATCGTTATAAACTGCAAGTTCACTATGGGTTGAAATGATACATACCCGAATGATCAATAGATTAAGGAAAAATCGTTATGGGTTGAAATGATGGACTCGAGTGATTTTATGGATTTGATATTTTCGGGATTGTGGATTGAAATGATACATATCCGTAAATATAAAATTTTTAAAATCGCAGATTGAAATGCTAAATATCTGTATCACTTCACCCTAGGGTAGAAATTATATACGGACACCAGATTGGTTAAGTTTAAATGATTTTGAATCCTTAAATTTTGCATTGAGTTAAATGATATTTTGGAATAAAATTTGGGTTATATAAATCGAATTTTTATCGAACTTCGAGTTTTATATTAAAATCGAATTGTTTTGAAAGATTTGTTGAAGGAATAAAATTGAAATTTTATAGTGAATTTGAAATGTAAGTGAAGTTTATCAAAATTGAGTTGTTAAAAATCATTGAAGTATAACTTTGAAATATATTGAAATTGGAGTAATTAAATCGATGTTTTAACATGGGTTTAAGCGATATTGAATTTAATATTTATTTAGAATTATGAATCGGAAAATTTGAAATTGGGTTTTGGGACATTGTAATGGTCAAAATGTGTTGGAATGAAATGAATAGTTTAATTTGATATTAATTCCAAATTCATGTTTTAATATAATCTGTTTTAAAAATATATATTTTTTTCAAAATTTCTAATATTAAGATTTCAAAGTATTAAACTATTTTAACCTATATTAATTATATTAAATCATTTTAACCTATTTTAAACCATTTAATTTATTTAAACTAATTAACCTATTTTAACTTATTTTAAATCTAATTAATCTATTTTAAAGCTATTTAATCTATTTTAAATCTATATTAACTATCTATAACTATTTAAAACCATTTTCTTCTAAATTCCAAACTAAGTAAAATGGATGGGTTTATATTCAAATTCTCGATTTTTAAGTGAATATGGTCAATGATGTTATAATCCTAAGTTGGGAATTAAATAACACATTTGGTTTAATATGATAATTTTGAAATGAGAGTTTAACCTATTTTGGAAATATGACTTTTGAAAGGAAATATAATTTCGTACTATGATTTCAAATGTGATATGATTTCAATGGTGAATATGATTTCGAAAGTAAGTAATGATTTCGAAAATGATATAATTTGAATTAAATATGATATTTTGATATCAATTATGAAATGATTTTGGAAATGTAAAAGAACCATCCGGTGTGTAATAAGCAATTGGTTGTTAAAGAGATCGGGATCAGATATTGTCATACTCTCTGCCAATACCGATAACCACTTTGACAACTGTGTACGCAGTGAAGATTCCAGAATGAAGTAGGATGGTTGGCAATGATCCTATATGAGGTATATACTTGGACCTGACTCCCATGATTTAGCTTAAGGTGGCTAAAACAGGAGCAATTGACGGGCTAAGTGAGGTCATTCCTCCGATCGGGCACATTCCTTCGATACTATATTCTGACTTTGCAATTTATTTAGTGGCCACCCTCGATTTTTGATTTGGGAGTGTGTTCCGAGGTGGGCGGTAGTAGCTGCTGTGCGTTACCACCGGTCCGGAAGTGTAATTGGTATATCTACCCTGGCATTGCCTAGTTGTGCCATGTCACCTACCCTATCGAGACCACTATGAGTTTGTTTTGTACCATACCTATGGAGTGCCCTCTAACGACGTCCAATACGGGCGGGAGTACGGTACTGTATAGACTATGGGAATATATAAAAATGTGTTAAGGGGGAAAATGTAACGCCTTAACGCTATTTTAATAGTTTATCATACTGTAGACATATTTTAATTGCGTATTGTACTATATAGTAGATAGTTTAATGGATCCTTAGGAGATGTGAACCCCGAACATCTCTTAATTTACCGCACTCACGTTAGACACTGGATAAGAGATGTCAAACCCCGTAAACATCTCCGACGCCGTTTACAGTCATATTTATTTACCGTTGATTTAACTTACATAAGATCTTTTAGTTCTGACTCGAGTGTTTTGTCTTTTCAATTCGCTCGGGTCAACCTGAGCATTTCAGGATTTAAAGACCTTATTTCTGGAGGATGAAGACGAAAATTTGTACTATTATTATTTATATTATTATTCCACTACATTCATACTATTCCGCTGCATTATTTATTTATCTCTGATATGTGTAACTCTGATTTTGTATTGTACAAGTATAATCAAATGTTTTGTATACAACTTCATGAACTGTTATTTGATTATTATATTTTGTCATTCCGCTGCGAGATTATGTTTTACTTTTCTCTTTCTCTGTTTTTTTCTTATTTACCCCATAACAATCCGTCCTTCTGTATGGTTTGATTCAGCACGTGTGTCTGCTTAAACGTACAAAAAGGCGGGATGTTACAGTCGTGATTTTCTTTTTGCAAATGGCGAAAGGAAAGAAGTCAGCTATCTAGGGCGCCTTAGGGTTTAGTCGCCCCTTCGACGATGTCCCATTTAAATTGCGGGAGGACAAGCAAGACCTAGTTGTAACACCTCATAAAAAGTAATACGAAATTAATTGATTAATAATACGATTAAAAAGAAATTTTTTGCAAACGTCGGAATTTAGCCATGAAAGTTACACCATGTATTTATAGCGATTTTCTGAGCAACTTTTATATATAAAGTTTCCTGATCGGAGTTCAAACAGAAAAGTTATTAATACTTGAAGTTTTCGAATTTAAAATAATTCAAACGAATTTAAATATAAAAATTTATAAACATTAGTGTATTGTTTGAACCAAAATGACACAAACACCCAATAGATTGTATAGAGAATAAAAAGTGAAGAAAAGTAAATGAAAAAACAAGAAAAGACACACAATGTTTTATAGAGATTCTACTAATCTTGGCCTACGTTCACTTAGTGATTTTATTGCTTTAATTACCGACTTGCAAGTACAAGTTATTACAAATCGAATAAATCCATGGGTGAATACAAGAGATTAGAGTTAGAGTGCAAGAGTGCCAAAAAGATCCTTAAAAATGAGCCACACCCTCCTATTTATAGCTATAGGAAGCTTAAAATCTCGCCTCCATGATCTCCATATAGTTTTTCACGCCATAGACCACTTATCTAGGAAATTAGGTGGACACCACATCAATAATCACGGATCGGTACCGATCCATGGGCTTGGATCAGTACCAATCCATATGTTCTTCATATGGATGACTTTGAGCTTCTTGTCCTGACTCGATTTGCGGTTACCTTCGTGATTCCAAACTTGTTTGCACCATCATTAGCTTGTTTTTGAGTCCAAATAACGGATCGACGGAAGAATGAAGTTGTTGATTTCAAGTGCTCGAGGTGATCAATAGAGAATTGCATGGAATCAACGAAATAGCACTTGAAATAGGCTCCTGACATCAATTAGAGTGGATAGAAAGAGGTAGAGTTGGATCGCATGAAGATTGGTGGATTGGTACCGATCCAAGATACTGGATCTATACCGATCCAATACATTTTAGATTTTTGGCCTTGAATTCTTTTGGAGGTTTGGTATTTATCTGTTAGCACTTGGTTTTCTTAACTCTTGTGGCTATCTCTCCAGGCTTCCTGCCTTGATAGTTTCCAAGTTTATTTGGTCCAGTCTATTCAAAAATTGCCTAGTCAAAAGTCTGGATAACACTTGCCTTTCAAAGTACATCTTGTTTCAAACATGACGTGCTTTGAATCAAGACAGGTCGGGATTTTTGTGAAGGACTCCACTCTATGCTTTATATGGTCGTTATCCTTCATACAGACCATTTCGGTGAAGAGTTATGTCTATAACTATTCGTCGTAATTCTTTATCAACATCTGGCATTATAAAATGAGAATACGCTCTAACGATCTATCATTCCAAACTCCATAATTTTGAACTGGTTCCTCTCATGGACTTTCCAGGTTTGAATCTAACTTTCTTTGACTTTAGTTGTTCGGGGTCGAATATGTACACACACACGTATACATGTGCACATTCTTGAGGAGCTCGTTATCATATGCACGTACTCATGTAGGCATATTTATATCGGTCATCACCATTTTTTTTCCTTTTTTTAAAAGTTAAGATTGGTACTGATCCAAGTTCTTAGATCGGTACCGATCCAAGACTTTGAAAAGTCTTTGATTTTTATGCCATAAGAATCGGGTCTGGGTGTATATAACCCTCTTCTTTTTCCTTCCCTCTTCACTTTACTTCTACACTGAACGAAAGCTCCAAGCTCTGCCATTGAAAACCCTTTCTCCTTCAAATCAAACTACTGCCACCTTATTCCTTAACTTGAGCCTGTCGTTCCATGGTCGAACTTGATCCATCGAACCTAGACTTAACCTTCATTTTACAGTTAAACCCATCCTAGATTCGTGCCTTGAAACACATAAGACTAGGTAGAAGACGGAGCAATGGTTGGATGTGGACAGAATCCATGCCGTTGACAGCCATGCTTGAAGTCGAGGCCAGGAGGTGTTGCTTGGAAATGGAACAAAAATTCACCCAAGGGTTCGGATCGGTATTGATCTGACCCTTGGTAGAATTTGGGCTTCAAACCCACTTGAGTCCAAACTTTGTCGATTTTTCCATGTGTTATCTCTTGAGTTTTGATGCACCTTCAAAGCTTGGCCAATGATGCGAAGTCCGTTGGGACAATCAACGATGACGGTCACTTCGGGTGATGTCCATACTCTTAAAATGAACTGTTATATAATATCGGAAATCCGCACTACACGACACTGCAATAGTTTCACTTTAACATGAGGAGTACAGCTTATAGTTGATCTGATGTTGATTATCTGTTGAGTTTTTTTTATAGAAATGGACAAATAGATTTTGAAAAGATTTGATAATGTTTTGATATGAAAGTGAGAATTGAGAAGATTGCAGAATTGTAAATGAAGAGAAGTATTTTGTATATTATGTACATGATAAAATGCTGCCGTTATATATACATTTATCATATTGACTTGTTCAGCGGTTAGATGTAATTGAAATGGTATAATAATACAACTGTACAAAGATAATTTACAAAATACCCTCTTACATAATATAAGACTAATGCTGAAGTAATTCTCTTATTACTACCCTTCAATTCGAAACAAGGTTTTCTTTTTCTCCCCAAATCTGACGATGGGAGCTCGAATCCCACACAAAACTTCAAATTGGCTTGAGTAATCAAAATCTCCTGTTTATATGGGTATATACCTTGAGTTACTACTTCGAATTGGCAGCAATTTTGAGTCTTTATTCGAGTTGCTATAAACTCCTCAGCAATCTGGATGTAGAACTTTGGGTTGATGACCGCTGATATGGATTTGGTTGCTGGAGCTTTTAGAATCATGGTTTTTATTCTTGCGCTGAAATTTTGTGACTTTCAAATCATCCCTTAATCGATAGAAGTTTTTTGCTAAGAGGGTTTTAGTAAGTATGTCTGCTCTTTGGTAAGGAACATGCACATGAATTATGCTTAAATTTCCTTTACTTACTTGTTCTCTGAGAAAATATAAGTCGATTTCCTTATGCTTTATTCTCGAATGTAAGATAGGATTTGCTGATTAGGGTACATCACTTAAATTTTCACACCAAATTACTGATTGTTTAAACAATTTGATTTTGAGCTCACTAAGTAAGGATTCTAGTCATATTATTTCTGCAGTTGCACTAGCTAAGCCGTGGTATTTAGATTCTGTATTTGATCTGGATACAGTAGCTTGTTTTTTGAGCTCCAACACACTGGATTTTCTCCAAGATAAATACAATACCCAGCTGTTGACTTTCTATCATCAGGGTCTGATGTCCAGTTAGCATCAACAAACCCTATTATAGTATGATTCTTGCATGATTTATGTGTTAATCCATAATCAAGTATACCATTTAGATATCTAAGTATTACCTTAACCACTTTCCAATGCTCATCTAGAGGTTGATGCATGAATTGACTTGCTTTGTTTACACTGTATGCAATTTCTGGTCTAGTTATTGTTGCATATTGTAGACCTCCAACTATGCTTCTGTATTCTCTTATATTTGAAATTGCTTCACCCTTGTGTTTTGATAGACGTAGATTGGAAGTCATTGGTGTTGGCAGTGGTTTTGCTTGATCCATTTTTGCTTTAGTAAGTAGTTCACTGATGTATTTTCTCTGGCAAAGATGCATTTCTGAATCTGATATAGCATTTACTTCTATTCCAAGAAAATATTTTAACTTTCCTAAATCTTTGGCTGAGAAAGTTTTATCCAAATGCTGAGTGACATAATCTATTTCATCTTTACTATTTCTAGTAATGATGATATCATCTACATAAACCAGGATGTAATAATACTATTTTTGAACTTGGTAAAAAGTGAGTTGTCAACCTGGTTTTTTGATATCCCAAATCGATAAGTGTTGCTTTTAATTTTTCAAACCATACTCTTTGTAGCTTATTTAATACATAAATTTCTTTGTGAAGTTTGCATACCATTCCACTTTTTTTTGGTTGTGTGAATCCTTGAGGCTGCTCCATGTAAACCTCTTCTTGTAGCCCACCATTTAAAATGGCATTGTTCACATCTAGTTATCTAATATCCCACTTCATGTGTAGAGCTATTGTTAAAACCACTCTTACAGATGTGGGTTTAACGACTGGTGAGAAGGTTTCATTGAAGTCAAATCCTTGCTGTTGTATGTAACCTTTTGCAACAAGTCTTACTTTCTATTTTTGTATAGTGTCATATGGATTTCTCTTAAGTCTATAAGTCCATTTGCTGCCAACTACACTTTTGTGCTTGGGTAATGGTACAAGACCCCACGTCTTGTTCTTCATTAAAGCTTTATATTCTTCCTCCACAATTTTCCAGTTTTCATTGCTAGCTGCTTGATCATAATTCTTTGGTTCATCATTGACTGCACATGTTGAATATAGTTTTGGTTTGAAAATAACACTTGTAACAACCCGAAATTTAACCCATAATAATTAATTTGTTAATTAATTAAATAATAAAATAACTTTGTGAAATTATCAGAATTAAGCCATGGAAGTTGCACCATTGTGTCCGTGGTAATTTTCTGGTCAATTTCCATATACAGAACGTCAGAAACCGAGCTAATATGACCAAGTTATAAAATAAACAAAATAAGCAGAAATAAAACGAAAAAAAAATAAAAATATATATGGTCAAGTCGACCGGCCAGTCGACCTGGGCAAGGGGGCGGTCGACCGCCCGGTCGACCCGCCTTGCATTTGGGTAGGCAAACGAACGTTAATTCGTTCGAACGAATTAGCGACCATCAAACACGTCATTTGCATCCTTTATTTCGATCCGGTCCCTCCGTTTCTGCATCCGATGGCCCCTATTCAGCCTATGACGTGGTTGCATCCTATTCAATCTCCAAATCCAATGGTCCGAGATCCACTTCTACACCTATAAATAGACCCCTAGACCTAACACTTTTTCTCATTCTAGGTTTTCTCCAATTGGGTTCACCTTTCTAGGAAGGACCCTAAACGGAATAATTTTTCCAAAGGAGAAAATCGTTATAAATTAAATTATTTTACAACTCCAAGTGGATCTGGGAAGACCAAAGGAAAAGCTTAGGACCGGAGGTGAGTGATTGTAATTATTTTAAGATTTCTTTAAGTAATTTAAAATAATATAGTTTCCAATAGTTGTAGTTTTACTACGATTTTTGGAATAGCCTTTTTAGTAGTTATTTACAGTTTTTAGAATTATTTTCAGTCTATTTCCTTTCAGCTATTCTTTTCAGTAATTTTAGTATTATTTCAGTTAATTATAATTTATTACTGTTAAGCATAGCATTTTATTGATTTACAGTCTATTTACAGTATTTAAGTTTATTTACTGTTATTTATTTCTTATTTACATCTTTTTCGACGTTTTGGATTTTATGCAAGCGTCTATTCTCTTCATCCCCCTTTTCTGCACGTATAGATTAGAATAAATTAAACACGAATATGGATTTTATAAGTAAGAATATTGAATGAAGAAAATAAGATGTAAATTATAAAGACTGTAATAAATAATGGAATTGGACTAAAATTATGCCTAATTATAATTAGAATTGGACTAATTAAAGATAATTGGCATAGTTATAACTTAGAATAATAACTAAATAGAGTAAAAGATGAAAGAAGCTTATTTTCACACTTAGACCTTGGGTTAAGTAATAAGCATGATTATAACGTAGGTTATAATAAGAAAAGAACATAACGGGGCTTATTTTAAAGCTTGGGATAAATTAATAAGCGTAGAAATTAAAAATGATAATAAAGGCTTATTTAAATAATTTATCTAAGTTAATAAGTAAAGATGAAAGTAGGACCTGTACCAAATAGCATTCCCTAGGGCACACTTATGCTAAGAATGGTAGTAATTGGTCAAATAGAAGTCCAAATCATGGGGATTTGGATAAGGGGAGCAACTAGATATTGTTTGGATGAAGGGCCAGTACCAACAACATTTCCCCTATTTTTCTATGGACACACGGTGATCTTGCATTAGGCTGAAGTGAGATGAGGGGCACACTATGCTGGACGTTGGAGGTAATAAGAAGACCCAATAGGTGGAGCAAAAGGTAGCATGGGCATGGTGGCAGTTACGTGTGCGACTTCCATTCGGGTGCTCAGCTATGAGTTCCAAGTGCTTAGTATGAGTGTCTTTAGTAGACACCATTGCCTTATGTGTAGTGAGCTATATATGTCGTCCGGATCCACAGTAGTTGCTCTGTGCATCTTTCGTAGATACCATTGGCTGCTGTGTTGGGAGTTATATAGCGGCTGGTCCACAGTAAGGTCTATGGAGTAGCAGGCCGATCAAAAAGGGTAGAATTAGGGTTACATTTTAATTACAGGATTATGAATTCAGCCTAATTAAAGCAGAAATCAAGGACAAGTGCAAACAATCAAAGTTAACTTATCTTGAGCAATATTTAATCGTATTTATTTCTAGTTTATCTCTTTCCTATTTCCGTTGTTAACCTTATTTATGCTAGAACTGTTGTAGAGTCTATTACTTTTATCTTGCTTAAAGACTCTAGTAATTACTATCATTCACCAGACTTTTAGTCTGACCCACTCCTCTATTTTCCCCTTTTCCCCCCTTAGGCAATCAAGGGAGAAGCTAGTAGATTGCTGCAGCTTGGAGTTCTTCTTGGAGAAGATTTCTTCTATGTACTTCTTTTATTTTCAGCTTTTGTTCTTGTATGCACTGGTTTATTATGAGGGATATTACGTACTCTGGTTCATAGACATGATGGGTTTTGAGATATGGATGTTGTATTTGGCATTTGACTTAGTTATGAATTAATTATGAAGCTTCATTTTAATTAAATACTTATTTAGTTTTCGCTGTTTTTACCTATTTTTGTCTTGTGAATCTTAGTCTCTGTTAGTTTCAGTTATACCTACAACGCACCATGCCTTTTAATGTGTCCTCTTGGGTATATTAAGGGGTGTGGGGGTGTTTCAACACTCTTTGACCTTGTAGTTATTGGATGTCCAGTCATAGCTTGTTCATATTGTATACTAACTGATTGCTCTGCACTATGAACTTGATTATCTTCATCACTACTATAATGTTGACTACTTTGACTTGCACGACTATGTGTAAATTGTTGAAATGATTCAGACTCATCTTGACTTGGTTCATTGTTGAACACTGTGTGTTGAGTGTCTGAGCTGCTTTTGACATTCTTCATAGCTATTTGTATTTCATTGTTAACACAAAGTGGTATTGATGAAATAATATTTGTTAGATTGTATACCTTTTGTCTAGTCTTTATATTTGATTCTCTCAAAGGAAATACTTTTTCATTGAATATAACATGTCTTGAAATAAATAACTTTCCATTACTATCAAGATATTTGTATCCTTTCTGATTCACTCCATAACCTAAAAAGGTACATGGTGTGGATTTGAAATTCAACTTGTGTGAATTATATGGCCTAATTGAGGAAAACATAGACACCCAAATGTTCTTAGATTTTTATAGTCTGGTTTTTCATTAAGCAACACTTCCATTGGACTTTTGTTTTGTAAAATTTTGGTAGGCATTCTGTTAATCAGGATGACTGCTGTTGTGAATGCATCGGGCCAAAATTTCATGGAAGTGAAGCTTGAGCTAACAATGTAAGTTCAGTTTCTACTATGTGTCTATGTTTTCTCTCAACTAATCCATTTTTCTCAGATTTGCAAGGACAAGTTACTCTATGAATTATACCTTTTTCATGAAAGAACTCCTTTAGTGGTTTGTATTCAGTACCACCATAGTTTGAATCATTTTGACAGACTCACCTATATGATTTTCCACCTGTTTAATAAAGTGCATAACTACTTTGTGTGGATCAGATTTTGATTTCAGGTGGTATATCCATGTATATTTGGAATATGCATCTACAAAGAAAATGTAATAATTAAACCCATAATCAAAGTTGATGGGTGATGGTTCCCATAAATCAGTGGCAATAAGTTGTAAAGGTTTTCATAAGTGGTGCGAGAATCTGGAAATGCCAACCTGTGGCTTTTTTCTAACTAGCAGTAAGTACAAACATATGACGCTAGTATGTTACTAACATCAATCTTATTATCTACTAGTATTTTCTTTACAATTTTAACACTAGGAGGTCCCGACTTACAGTGCCAAATGTCAAACGTAGATCTAGTACATTCTAGTAAACTTGATTTAGTTAGTTGGCACCATTTTGTTGAATTACATGATTGATTATCTTTTGAAAAGTTGAATCTGTACATGCCATTGTGTGTATCACTCTGTAGTTAGTTTAGTCTGAATATCTTTAACTAAACAATGTTTAGGATAAAATTCAAAAAATACATTGTTACCATATGCAAATTGGGATACACTAATGAGAGTTTTTCTTATCTTAGGTACCCTTAATAAATTTTTCGGGTGCATGATTCTTTTACCAACAATAGTTGCAGTGCCAGTGTGTGTAATGTTGATATTTGTGCCATTACCCATACTAAAAGAATGTGTACCTTTATATTCTCTATTGCCAAGATTTAAATTTTGCAAGTTGTTGGTTACATGATGAGTAACACCCGAATCTGGGTACCAGAACTCATTCTGAACATCTTTAGGCCTCGTTGCATCACACATGTTCAGGTTATGTGGTTTTTGCTCCTCTAATGTGTTTCCTGATTCATGTTGCATACTTGCCATGTTTGCATTCATGTTGCTATTCCTTTGAGCGTTTGAGCTTTGTGATGAGTTTTGATTTGAGTCATCTGAAGTAACATTGTTTTGCACTTGTCCTAATTTTTCACAAATCTAACATCTTGGTCTATTATTGTTATTCCATCTGCCTCTGCCTCTACCTTTACCAGACCGATTTTCCCTTTGATTTGATTGATCAGACTCTTTGTTGTATTGATTCTTGCCTTTATAATTTGCTACATAATTGATTGACAAATCTAAATCCACTGGCTTCTTGAAATTGATCCTCTTTTCATGTGCAAGAAGTATTGAATGCACATCTTCAATTAAGGGTGTGGTTCTTTGAGATGATATGACAGCCACTACAGCTTTATATTCATCACTTAGTCCACTTAAAATGATTAAAACTTGTTCACTGTCAGCAACTTTATGTCCTATTATTTCTAGTAAGTTGCACGTTGTCTGAATCTTTGTGAGGTATTCTCCCAAAGATTGATTATCCTTTCTTATGCATTGTAATGGTCTCTTGTGATGCATAAACTTGGAAGCAGATTGCGAATTGAAAATCCTTTCAACTGTTGTCCAAATTCTATGAGCAGTTTTACTTCTAATTACTTGTGGTAATAATTTGACACTTATTGATGATAGCAGCCATAAACATATCAAACTACCTTGCCTTTGATATTTTGTGAATTCTTGATTGCTAATGGTTTTGTTTTCATTGTTAGTGATTAATCTTGGAGGGATAATATAAATGCCAAGAATGAAATGTTCAAGGCCATAACCTCTGATGGCAGTTCAACTTGAACTTTCCAAAGAAGATAGTTATCTTCTTCTAATTAAGCAGTAATCAATTGGCTTCAATGGCTTATCACAGTTTTGATGATATTTTCAGTTGGTATTTGGTTGAGATTGAAGTTTTCTGATGTGGCAAAGTTATCATTTCCTTCAGACATGATGAAACAGATTCGGCTTCAGGTCAGGATGATCTTTGTCAATGGCCGGTATTGAGAATTTCAGTAAACAAAACTTTCAGATGAAGAATTAGGTATGTTGCAACCAAGAATTCAGATGAGGACCTTTGATCTGATGAGTTCTTGGTATGGCACTTACTTTCTTGTTGGATGATGATGATTTATTTTGTTTATGAAGTCTTTTTTTGATTTTCTTGATAAGATTTTGCTCGTTTTGAATGGAGGTATGTTGCGGCCAAATTTCTTTGCGAGGCACTTATCTTCCTTATGATAAACTTGAAGTAGAGTCTCTATCAAAACTCATAAGATGATACAAAATCTGATGGGTCTCTGATTTATCAGAGTTTTACGCCCTTAGGCTCATCGGCTCTGATACCATAATAGATTTTGAGAGGATTTGATAATGTTTTGATATGAAAGCGAGATTGAGAAGATTGCAGAATTGTAAATGAAGAGAAGTATTTTGTATATTACTTACATCATACAATGCTACTGTTATATATACATTTCTCATATTGACTTGTTCAGCAGTTAGAGGTAAATGGTAAAATAATACAGCTGTATAAAGATAATTTATAGAAATACCCTCTAACATAATATAAGACTAATGCTGAAGTAATTCTCTTATTATGGACCGTAGATGTTCTAAGCGCCTTGCCACTTTAGCTTGAGGTCTGTCGACTTCTAGATACGTTGAATCAGATGCGAAGTCTAGTTTGACCGTGACTCCTTCTGCACAACATACTCTGGCACAATTCATACCTCCAGTTGAAAATCCGCAAGTGGATCGACCCCTTATAAAAGCTCCTTAAATGCCTATAGAAGGCCTTGAAGTTGAAACTGCTCCTGATACTCTCAAGGATGCCGTTATTTTAGATGATCCCATCGATTCCATTTCTTTAAAGATTGATGAGGGATCATTCCGTAGAGTCTACGACAAGCATGGAATTCCATTTGAGGACGTACTAGTCCCTTATCGTCACTAAAGATCTCACAAACTCCTAAAGGGTAATACTGCTTGTAATAGATACATCTGCCTGCTGGGATGCGTCCCAACATTCAATTAATTCATTCGTCGAGTTCTAAACTTCATAAGATTGGCTCCGACACAACTATATCCAAATAGCTACGTCTTCTATTACGGCACATGTATTGTCTTCGCTCAACATTTGCTCTGAGTTTCCAGTGGTGAGGAAGTTCACTAAATATACAGCTTCAAGAGCTAGAAAGAAAGCCCTTCTCTAACTTATTTGGAATCGGCTAAGAATTGTAGAGTTGTTACATGTGCATGGAACAAACTAAGCTACTTCAAGAGCAAATATTCTATATCCGCAATCCACTTGGATTTGCATGAAGATGGCTATCTGAATGTAAGTTATACTTCATGTGTTTAATGTGAATCCGCCTTGCAATTCTATGAGCTTAACTCATATTCCTCTTGTCATTCAAATGTTCCGATGAGACCTAGTGGCATGGCACTTGCAGATGCTGTTAGAGCTCTCATGGTGCTTCTGAAAGAAGATAGAGATATTGGAGTTCTTTCTTTCTAATGAGAACCTCCTAGCCCATAACCTGTAGGAAGCGGGTCATAGCACCGGTCAACTTCAAGTAGTCGTCAATGACTATGATAGCAATGATGACGACGACGATAACTCTCCTAGAGGTGGTGATATAAATAGTGATATACCCCTAGTCCTAAGTCTAGGGGCTGAAGCTGAAGAGAATGTTGAAGCGGTGAAAGAAGATGCCGAGGATGGAAAAATCGTAGGTGAAGGTGGTGAAGCCGACCACGATGATGTTAACGTAAGCCATTAGCCTTTAATCGATGAGCCTAAAGATGACTAATAGTTTGACTTGAAGAAGAGACTAATCGTAAAGATTTCTAAAGGACAGACTTCCGCGCAGCTCCCTCTAGTCACCATTGCGGAGAAAACTCCTTCTCTCCGTTCTGAAGACACATTTGCTAGTTTGGGCCGATTCCTCCCAAGTTCGGATCTTTCGTCATTGGTAATATGAGCCTTTATGGTCTTGAATCTCCTCTCCACTTTGACGATGAAATCACTCCTACCAGCATGAGAAATCACTTCCAATAGCAATGCTCCAACACACAGTCCGTTAAGGGGACACTAGGACACTCACATACACATGCATTGCACTTGGCTCATGTCCTTACCTATTGGAGCTAACTTGTCCCTGTTTCATTTGTAGGATCCATGGAGAGGAAAATATATATGTTTTGGTCTTTAAAGGAAAATGTGTTTCGACAGAGGCATCACTCATACATGTTTCATCATGGTGGTTGTCGAGACTCAGAGTCTAGCCATCAGTCCAGCAGTGATAGAGGCAGTCGTGGCAGAGACTATCCATCTCATGACTCTGCTTCCAAAAACAGTTCTAGGTCCATGTCACCTCCACCAAGAAGTTTGGACAAGCATTCTAATCGTCGTGATGACTTTCAATTAGGTGATGCTTCGTGTGCACCATCTCCGGCTTCCATTCCCGTTCAATACCCGATATCAACTCACATCAGTCGACCTTCTGACCATAGGCACCATGAGGGAAGTTCTGAGGGCTCTCATAGCTAGCAAGAAACCGATTGAAGCTCTGGTCATCACCACGGAGCAACAACTTGCCGCTGATGCCTGAATGGCTAAAATGAAGAAACAGTTACCAGATGTATGTTCTGATGGACTCATCTTTGTGCCCAATCTGAAAAACATCCTGCCAAAGGTCAAAGACACGACCGTTGCTTACGTAGCCGATGCTTACGATCAATACAATGAATGGAAGCGGATAGCCGAGAAAATCTCCAAGGTTTCAAAGGAAAGGAAGCTCAAGATCGATAATATGAAACTTATGGAGATGCAAGATAAAAGGACCATTGCTCATCTCGATGCCAAGATCACTGACTTGAAAACATCACAAGCCGAGGACGAGAAGAGGGCCGAGGATGTTATCAAAGCACTCGAGAGTGAGAGGAGCAAGCATCATTATGAGATAGAGACTGCGCACCATCGAAATCGTGACTTAGTGTTAGAAAGAGATTCTTTGACCATAAAGGTGAATGAGCTGTCAGCCAAACTCAAGAGCGAGACAAAAATGAAGGATGAAGCCCTCTAAGAAGCTCAAGGGTACTGTGAACAGCTGCTTACCATGCGTCAGAAAAGGGACGAGACAGTTGCACGTGCTAAGGACGTGGACGCTCTCATTAAAATGGAAGTTGAGGTCATTGAGAAGCGGATGATAGAGAGATTCAAGCCATTGATCATTAAGTACAATGCAATTGTGCTTAAGTTCCACAACTTAGAGTGGTTCAGTGATGATTACCCCAAGGCTCTTGCTCGAGCCTGGGAACAATTTGTTATAGAAGAGAAAGAATTTCTGAAAGGCGGTGAGGTAGACCTAGCTCAATTGGAAAAGGAGGTCTGGATAGGAGATGAACCTAGGGTGCTAAGAGAAGGCGAGCTTATTCTCCATCTAGAGCTAGCCACTACAGTACAAAAAGACATAAGCGAAGGCTCCAGATTGTCACCTCAAGATGTTGTTGCCGGTCACACATCTGGACCCAAAGCTACTCCTAATTCATCTTCCGTCCCTGAATATGATATAGAGAAACCTCAAATGCACAAGTCTACCATCCTTTCTCCTATCTTGGAAGGGAATTCCAACGGCATTCCGACCCATACAGAACCCCAGACTGAAGGAGGTATCTCATTGACTTCGTTTGTATTTACGAGAGTCCACATGTCATCGGTTGACATAGCTAACCTCTCATTTTATGTTTCTCAAGTTTCAGGTCAGCCTAAGTTTGTCCCGCTTCCTGTCAAAGGTCTTCAATCGAGACAACAATCATCTACAGTAGAATCGGTGACCGTGACTACTTCGACGACGGTCTCGAATTTTCTAACTGGCGAGACTTCTGGGCATATCGAGCGGATGATAGATTCCTTATAGGATGAAGGGAGTGGTGAGCTTCAGGGAGCTCAGATTGAAGATGATGCTTTTATCATTGGGTTCTCTGAACCCTTATCGGGTGCCACCATGGGCGATCTTGAACAACACATTCTCTTAGCCAAAGAGATTAAGTAAGAGAAGACATAGGCCATCCCTCCTCTTTTGTCCATAGCTTTGCATGGCCAAACTTTTTACGTTCCAGTCACTCTTCCTCCACTTAGGAGCACCCAGAGTGTGCTTGCTAGATCATCATAGATCACTCCATCCACCAGTTAAGGAAGAAGCACGAAGAAACCTGATCAAGTTACACCTCCCTTCGGAGAAGAGAAGAAAAAGTCCAAGCGACAAAAGCATAAGAAGTGATCGTTGGTTTGTTTTGTGTAGATAGGCTCACTTTTGGTTTGCAATCATAAGAGTTTTGGTTTTAGGCTGATGTTGTGCGGGTTTGCCCCCTGCTTTTGTTTTCAGCTTAGATGTAAATAAACTTGTACTTCTCTTTCCAAGTTCTATTTTGAATGTGAATAACAAAGACTTTTGTTTTGTTAAATCTTCGTTTGAATTTATTTGAGTGTTCGAGAAATGCTCTTTCCATTCGATGTACTCGCGATCCATTTCTTTCCATGGTTATTGTCGTACTATGTTGTTAGCCCATTCCATGATTTGTCGGTCTTTCATTATTCTTGCGAACATAATGCGATCGTTGAAGTGCTAATGCCTAGTCATTTATATGTAAATATATCGGATTCTGGAATCCGTTCAAATTTCAATTACCTAGAAAGGTGATTCAAGCATTCCTTTTGAAGGAATTTTAAGTGCGATCATGCTTGTATTTGGGCATCGATCGAGGTCTGGAAGAGATCTTGCCTAACTCCGAGCAATGATCTCCGGCTTTACCATCCTTTGGGATAGACATTGGCACTTTTCTAAACTCCAAGCTAAAGCTAATGAATGAACGCTCGAGTCACGTCCATTTTTGGTTTATACTCCTGCCCCCACATGAAGGATGAGAGTTAGCGGATGGACAGTCAAATCACGTCCACTTTAGGTATATATTCCTACCCCATATCAAGGATAAGAGTTAGCAGATGAAAGGTCAAATCACGTTCAATTTAGGTTTATACTCCTGTCCCCACATCAAGGACAAGAGTTAGCACGTGAACGGTCAAATCACGTCCATTTTAGGTTTATACTCCTGCCCCCATATCAAGGATAAGAGTTAGTTGGCATTCATCTCTGGATGCCAAAAGTGGTTGAACTCCAAGGATCCAATCATGGACTGTAAAAGTTTGGTTGGCAACTAACTTCGAGTACCTACACACCTGTATTGCACACATGCAGATTCATTCGAGCCGGTCATATTTCACAACCCTCAAGCTATGTAAAGATAGAGTCACAGATTTAGAATTCCATTTCAGTTTTATAAAAGATGAGAAATGACAGGATCTGTCTTATTACATTGCTTTAATTAACTATGCATAAATTTATTTTCAAGTGAAATAGCGTAGTTAGTGTTCACTATTTCGTGCCCTCGGGTGTGAGATCCCGTCCATTGTTGCTAGCCTGAAAGTGCTATATCTAAGCTTTTGCTCAATTATATACGGACCTTGGCATTGTAGTATCGGACGGCCCGACTTCGGTGTGCGGCTGCTCTTAAATCAGCTTCATCACGCTTCTCATCGATCATATCAAAGGACTCAAGCAGGAGTTGCTTATTTGTCCGCAGATTGTAGTGAGTCACTCGGTTAGAAGGTATTTTTAGTACAACCAAAATCATAGCCTCTGATTCGTAGGGTAAGGCGAATGGAGAATGACCAATCGCTGACTTATGGGTCGTCTGATAAGCCTAAAGTGCTAATGGAAGATCATCGATCCACTTTCCCATAGCATTTTCCAATTGCTTTTTAAGAATGGACTTAATAATCATGTTCACAGCTTCAACCTGTCTATTCGCCTAGGGTGTGCCACTGCAGCAAATCTCTGCTCTATGCGATGTCGATGTAGAAATCTTTAAATTTAGTGCTGTCGAACTCGGTCCCGTTATTGGTAACAATTACTTGTGGAACTCCAAAATGATGGATGATATTCTATACCACGAAGTTGATTACTTTCTTTCTGGTAATGGTGGCTAATGGCTCTCCCTCAGCCCATTTAGTGAAGTAATCAAATGCGACGATGGCGTACTTCGCGCTACCCTTTGATATCGGCAACACACCAACAATATTGATTTCCCAACTGCAAATGGCCAGAGACTGACCATTTGAGTAATATTCATCGGAGGGGCTCTCAAAATCTTAGTAAATCTCTAGCACTTGACACACTTCCTGGTGAAATAAGCCGCGTCTCGGTTGACAGTCCGCCAAAAATACCCATTGCGAATAATCTTCTTTGCCAGGGTTTGAACCCAGTATGGTCTCCATAGGCCCCTTCATGAACTTCTCTCAGGTCTTGTTTGGCCTCACTATCGGTGACACACCGTAACATTGGGACTGAGAATCCTTTCTTGTAAAGTGCTCCTTGCTAAAAGATATATCGTGAAGCTTGGCAAAGGAGCTTCCGTTGCTCGTTCCTTCTATCCGGAAGGATTCCCCTTTGCAAATAGTTCTCTATTAGAGTCATCCATGACTTCTTCTCATTATCAGCTTCTAAGATCTAATTAATATCCATACAGTCGATGCTTAGAGCCGACAATACCTCCACCGGAACTAGGCCCATGAGCTACTCATCTTTGAAACTGGCCAACTTAGCCAATGATTCAGCCATCAAATTTTCCTCTCTAGGAATATGCGTTATTGTGTAATATTCAAGATCATTAAGCAGCTCAAGGGCACGATTTAGATAAGGAGCTAGCCTCGCTCCCTTTGCCTGAAATTCTTTCCTTACTTGACATATCACCAGTTGAAAATTACAGAAAATATGTAAAATTTTAACTCCCTGTTCCTTGGCGAGTTTGAGTCCCGCACTCAATGCTTCATATTCCACTTTGGTATTTTTTGTAGGGAAATTGAGTCTCAAGGCATAAAAAATCGAGCATTCCTTGGGAGTGATAAGTCCAACTGTAGCACCAGAACAACATTTATTCGATGCACCATCTACGTACATCTTCCACCTAGCATTCTGCTCACCACTGCTCTCCGGGGTATCATCTCGCGCCGTGTATTCAGCTATAAAGTCCGCCAAAGTTTGACCCTGGATAGCTCTTCGAGAGTGATAGGTTATATCATATTGGCTTAATTCAATGTTCCACTTCATCAGCCTTCCAGAAGTCTTAGGTCACTGCAAGACTTGTCGCAAAGGCTGGTCGGTGAGAAGTTTAATCAGATGAGCTTGAAAATAGGGGCATAACTTCCTTGAAGCAATCAACATGTAGTATGCAAGCTTTTCCAGCCTTGGGTAATTTTTTGTGGTCCTATCAATTGCTTACTGATGTAGTAGGTCCGTCGTTGGATGCAGGATTCATCACATACGAGTGCGACACTCAAGGCATGCACCGACACTACTAGATATATGAACAAGTCTCATTATCCACCAGCTTTGAAAGAATGGAGGGTCTCTCCAAGTGATTTCCAAAGCTCGAAATACGTCTTTACACTCTTACGTCGAAGCGAAATTCCTTTTCCCCTTCTTAATCACGTCGAAGAAAGGGATCCATTTGTCTGTTGCTCTAGAGATGAATCGACTCAGGACGATGACCTTCCCATTCAAACTCTGAACCTCCTTGATCATTTTTGGGGCCTCGATATTTCTCAATGCCTTGATCTTTTCTCAATTAGCTTCAATTCCAAGAGAGTTCACAATGAAGCCCAAGAATTTTCCAAATGCAACGCTAAACGAGAATTTCAAAAAGGTTGAGTTTCATCCCATATTTTCGGTGAACGCCGAACACCTTTGCCAAGTCGTTAATGTGATTTCCCAAACGCCGTGGTTTCACGAGCATGTCATCTATAGAGACTTCCATTGAATGCCCAATTTGATCTTTGAACATCTTGTTTGCCAGCCTTTGGTACTCCGGCATTGTTTAGTCTGAATAACATAACTAGATAGCAGTATATTTCCAGGTTGGTTATAAAGCTGGCATGTTCCTAGTTCGGGATGTGCATCGGAATATGATTGTATCTAGAGTCTGCATCCATGAACGAAAGCAGTTCATGTCCGGCTGTTGAGTCCACAACCTGATCAATCCTTGGAAGCGGGAAGCTCTCCTTTGGGTACGCCTTAGTCAAGTCAGAATAGTAGATGCATGTCCTTAATTTCCCATTTGACTTTTTCACCAAGACTAGATTTGATACCCACTTCAGGTACAAGGCATCGCAGATAAAGCAGTTATCTTTCAACTTCTTCACCTTGTCTTTGAGTGCAGTGGATCTCTCCGGACCCAGGCTGCGGTGCTTCTGTTTCATAGGAACGCATGTTTGATTTACATTTAATGCATGGCTTGCTATCTCCAGTAAGATCCCACACATGTCAGAGTTTGTTCAGGTGAAACGTTCAGGTTTGCACAGAGAAAACCAAACAAATCCTTCATCAAACTTTTGTTGAGCTGTGATATAACCTTTAGGATCCACGTAGGATCATTTCGACAGACCAGAATGTTGACCGTCGACTCGGCTGGAGCTGCCCTTCCATCTAGCGGCTCGTTTTGCAGGTCCATATCCTTATGGAACTGACTGTGCTGCATGTGCCAAGGCTTAGGCAGTGGTAGCTATGCGTCCAAAGCCTTGATGCAGATGGTCCCTTCTACACCTTTTCCTTTCTCGTTTTGCCTTGCCTCCTTTAGCTCAGTGACATAACACTCACGGCCAAGCATCTAATCTCCTTGTACTATTCTCACACCATTCTCTGTAGGAAACTTCATCGTCAAATACCAGGGAGCAGTAGCCGCTCTGAATTCAGCTAGGGCCGATCGGCCAAAAAATGCATTGTAAGCAGAGTAAATATCCAACAACACAAAAGGCATGGCTTGTGCTCACTTGCGGTTATGCTCAGCAAGCACCACCAGTAATTACACATATCCGACTGGCTCCATAGCCATCGCGTTAAATCGCTGGATTCGAGATTTACATGGTTTCAATTCCTTGCCCTCCAGAAGCATCTGGTCGTAGGCTTTCTTAAATAAAATGTTGATCGAACTCCTACAATCAGCCAATACTTTACATAAAACAATAGGGAAAATCATGGTCGTTATCATAAGCGGGTCAACTGTTGGGGCTTCCACCCATCAGCATCTCTGTTCCGGAAAACAATCTCTTCTTTCATGGTTCTGAATTGTTTTTCCAGAACTCCATCCTCTATAGCAAAGCGCTTTCATTCTCTGCATGTTTTAAAGCACCAACGTAGTGATCCATCTCGTTCCAACTTTTTCCACTTGGATATGGTCCACCAATGATTGTATTTATCCCCAAACAATTTTCAAGCCACCTAGGCTCCTCACCACTAGGCCCAGCTTGCCCTCACATGAATGTTGACCCAAGGGGGTTGGATATCCTTATTCGCCATCCTACAGGGCTTTTACAAACAGCTGTAACTTCTTTTTGCGGAATGACTCCTCGATCATATCACGCAAATGTCTACATTCATTGGTGTTATGACCGTGTGTCTCATGAAACCTGCTAAACTTGCCAAATGTTTTCTCCTTCTAAGTTGACTCTCTCGGAGCCGGCTTCCTGCATTGCCCAGTACCTTGAGTAGCTAGGTAGATATTCTCAATTGAGTTATTCAATTTAGTATAGCCGTCATACTTAGGAATCCTAGGACGATTTTTATTATCCATCTTTTGCTTCCTGGCCCCATTGTTACTCCGTTTCTGACCATCATTCTTGTTGCCAACATTCACATCCACTTTTCTGGAACTTCCCCTAAACCGTTTCACAGCAATATTGCTCTGTATCACTTCGGTTGAAGGCCCAGCATCATCTCTTCGGGAACGAGTGCGTGCCTCTTCTAAGCGCAAGAACCGATTAGCCTTCCTGTAAAAATACCCATCGTCGATGGGGGTTTCATTTTCGACCATCACCCAAAATCAGTCTCGGGATGAATTTCCTTGATCAGTGCCATCAATACCATGTTATCCTTAGCATTCATAGCTTCTATCATAGCTGTATGGAACCTATTCAAAAAATCCTTCAATGACTCTCCCGCGCCTTGGAAGAGGTTCAATAACGACATCACGTCCTTCAGGCGCAAAGTGTGTAGATGGAATTGCTTCAAAAAGCTTCACGTTAACTCAACAAAAGATGATATAGATCTCAACGAGAGCCGGGTGAACCACATCGTCGCTACTCCCTCTAGAAAGATTGAAAAGCAGCAACATCTCACGGCATCTAATGCTCTAGCAGAGTCCGTATGCCATTCGTATTTCATCAAATGCTACCTTAGATCTATTTTTCCACCATTTAACGGCATCGTCAGCATCACAAACCTCCATGGATACTTCGCATGCATAATGTTCTCAATAAACGGGTTTCGACTTGGAAAAGTACCCCGCTCATAATTATTTCTAAAGTGGTTTTAATTCGCAAGTTTTCTGACAATCTTAGCCAAGTACTCTGGTTCTATAGGTTCAGTTGGACGGCGGTAACGGGGATTCGTTCCAAGTGTTCAGCCCGAGGAACACTCTCGGGCAGACCCTAGATACCTAGGTTCTCCAGACTCTAGGAGATCTGTTCGTCTAACAGTCCTCCCGTTTGATTCCTATGTGTTGAATCATCATTAGTTGTTCCATATTCCAAATTCTGGTCATCTACAGCACGACTAGTGTTCAAGTCCATGCCACCATCAAGAGGGCGAGCTCCGGATCCAATGTTTGTTGGAGCGGTACCGATCCGTACTGTTAGATCGTTACTGATCCACCGACCCTTCCCAAAGGTTTGTCTCGGTTCTTGATATGAATTCCTAAAAGTGTTTTAAGCCATTTTATATCTTCTATTCCTTTGTCTCTGCTCGGATGATGAGGAACTATCAGACTCAAAATTAGAAGATGTTAAGTCCCTCCAACCCCTTCTATGACGGTTTTTAGTTGGTTCATTCAGTACTCAAGCTCTCTTACATATGCCAGTCCATCTCATTGCAATTCTCCTGGAATCTATCCTCCATTTGCTTCATCATATGATCTATCTCTATCCTAGTCACGACATTAGTAGGATTCTAGATCTCTGGCTGATTTTATTGGGAAACTTCATCCACATGCTAAGTATTCTGGTTCTTAGCATCATTAGCAGCTTTGGAGTTTGTAGAATGGCATTTCTTAGGACCATGGTGAATAGCTTCTTATAGATTATTGAAAATCTGAATAGTAAAATAGTAAGATCAGAAGATTGGATCTATCTCTTGGATATAAGAAATCCAATAGTAGATGATGGATCCAAGTAAACTGAGAATATCTTCCTCTTAGCGAAAGCATCAAAATGTTTGAAACAAAAATGGCACCAACACCCAAAAGATTGTGTAGAGAATAAAAAGTGAAGAAAAGTAAATGAAAAAGAGTAAGAAAACAAAACACAACATTTCATGGTGATTCGGCTAATCTTGGCCTACATCCACATACTGATTTTATTGCTTTGATTGTTGACTTGCAAGTACAAGTTCTTACGGATCAGTATAAATCCATGGGTGATTACAAGAGATTAGAGTTAGAGAGCAAGAGAGCCAAAAAATCCATAAAAATGAGCCCTTTATTCCTACTTATAGCTGTAGGAAGCCTAAAATCTCGCTTCTGTGATCTCCACACAGTATTCCGTGCCATAGACCACTTCTCCAGGAAATTAGGTGGACACATCATTAATAATCACGGATCGACACTGATCCATGGGCTTGGATCGGTACCGATCCATATGTTCTTCATATGGATGACTTTGAGCTTCTTGTCCTGGCTCGAATCATGGTTAGCTTCGTAATTCCAAACTTATTTGCAGCAATATTAGCTTATTTCTGAGTCCAAATAATGGATCGACGGAAGAATGAAGTTGCTAATTTCAAGTGCTTGAGAAGATCAATAGAAAATTGCATGGAATCAACGAAATAACACTTGAAATAGGCTTTTGGCATCAAGTAGAGTGGATGGAAGGAAGTAGAGTCGGATTGCATGAAGATTGGTGGATTGGTACTGATCCAATACATTTTGGATTTTTGGCCTTGAATTCTTTTGGTGGTTTGGTCTTTATCCCATGGCTCTGTTTGCACTAGGTTTCTGGACTTTTGTGGCTATCTCTCCGGGCCTCTTGCCTTGATAGTTTCCAAGTTTGATTCATCCAGTCTATCTAAAAATTGCCTGGTTAAAAGGCTGGATAACGTTTGAAATTTAAAAAGGTAATAAATAATGGGACGTTATGCAGTAGACATAACGTTGAATTAAATGTTGACGGTAGAGTTAAAAGCAGAAATAAATAATAAAATGTTAAAAATTAATGTCGCTAATTAATTTCTCCCAAAAATAGAAGGCCGGTCGATTGCCTTTACCGGGCCGGTCGACTGCTAGCGGTCGACCGTCCAAGGAGGGCCGACTGACCGGTTAAACAATGCCAGTGAAGGTTTGTTTAGGCCAAGAACGGCCTGGATTTTATTATCTTCAACCGAACTTTGATCATACGGTTTAGATGCGTTCCAACCACTATAAATAATGGGCTACCCCTGCCCACTTTTATTCACAAGGAAAATACCACACTAGCGAGACTCTATTAGTTCTCTTCCACAAATCTCTTTAGATTCAAGATTCAACATTTAGGGAAGAAATCCATCAGATTATAGGGAAAAGATAATAATTTTAGATATACACCTATATTTCTTTATTTCTGTTCTTCCCTATTTTATAAATTTTGAATCCAATCTAATATACAATCGAATGGTTGTATATTGAAAATGAAAAAGAAGATAACTAGAGGAGGAAATAGACGAAGGTGTGAAACCGAATCCAAAAGAGTTTGGAAAAACTATTTATGAATGAAAATCTTAGTTTTCTCTTTTTAGTAATTTGTATAGTAAAAGTTTGGATTTGTTTTATATCCCGGCGAATTTTGTATATGAAAACCTTAATTCTAAAACCCCAAAATTATCTAATAAAATGTCAACTCGGATTAGTTGGAACCTCAATTATTTTATGTTAATATAGTTGAATTTAGTTTGTTGTTGCAATTTAAACAATTTATGTTCTATTCAACTTCCACTTCTAATTTCCGTCATTGTGATAAAGGTTTCTAAAAGAAAAAAATAAATAAGAAATGGTGTACAAAGTATGGATTCTCCTATCTGTAGTTTGCAGTGCCTATTTCCATAATTTAGGAAAATATGAATCCCTTTTTCCACTTCAAGCTTATATATGTAAAAGTTAAATAGAATATAAAGAGTTTAAATCGTAAAGTTTTGTTTCCTTAAAATAAAGGCGTTGATTCTATTATGTAAACGTAAAATAAGTTTGATATTTTGATTCATTTTTAAATATATATGCAAGTCTATTTTGTCTAACAAAGGATAGTAGCCGCTTTTTAAATTATTGTATGAAACCGAGACTTGTATGAACATGGAAGTTTTGATATTTTAACAATTAGTATAGGAAGCGAAAACCTTAGTATAGAAATAATTTTATGCATGTTCAGGAATATTTAATAAAAACTAGTTAGTCTAATATTTTATGTTAGGTATAAATATATTAGTAACATATAATTTGTAAAGGTATAAAATAAATATGTAATATATAACGTTAATCCCTATAGGAAGGAAGTTAAGGAAAATTATGGAAATTAATCCATAAATAATGGCGAAATAAGAAGTTCCCTTATATGGTCTTAATGCGCAAATTCGGGTGAGGTATATTATATAGTGTGTGTGTGTGTGTGTATTATAATGTCGGAAAGAGGAAATATGACTAAGTTATAGAGTTGCGAGGTCGGTCAAATGTACGCAGAAGTCTGCTCAGCTAATCTGACCACCAGTAGTGTGACTTTGGAACTGATGTGTGACATTATCTATAATAAGTATCCACGGTGGACGTGAGGTTAGTCCCAATTCTGTAGGGTAAGCCTACAATGCTAATCTGGCTACCAACACCTATGAATAGTCGGATTAATGTGAGACGTCACGGTATGGGTTACGAGTCATAAGACGGATATCCCAGTACGAGCCTGCTTCTTGGTTAGGAATATTAAGTGGTTATTGTATGGTCCATCTCCTTCTCATTTAAGAAGTATTAATTGGTTGGGATTATGTAACACCCCAGAAATTTTAATAGTAAATTAAAATATTAATAAGGGTAAAAACGTAATTTCACAAAAAGGAAAAAATATTAAATTTCTACAAATGAAGGAATTTGGAGAATCTGACTTTTCTTTTGTATCAAGTAGATTTTTTAGCCCAAATTCATATATAAGTTGTCAAAAACGAATATCGTATGAAGAAGATACAAAATGTTTAATAGTGGCACACATTTTGTGTTTAGCGCCTATTTTGAAATTAAGTTTAAGATTTTTTTTTTGAGAAGAACGGATGTGTAGGATGGAACTACACAGCCAATTCGTGCTAAATATTAATATAATAATATTACGATCAACATGCCTGATCGTTGGCCAGAAAAAAGTGATTTGTAATAACAAACATCAGCAGCAGCTAAAAGGATCTGGAGTCATAATACCAACCCTCGCCCAATATGTACATAAATACAAGTCAGATAGAGCTATAGATGAAAATATACATGCAACTATCATGTACGGTTTCCAACCGACCCATCACGTAGAAGAAGAAGAAGCATTAACCATGAGTATGAGGACCATCCGGCACAGCAGATGATGCACTGCCCATCGACTCAGCTGGAGGTGATCTGGGAGTCGGAAGACGGAGCCTGACTGGTGCGGAGAAGCTGGAGCCTGACCAAAAAGCAAAGATATTAAATACCTATTGCAGATATACACCCTCGAACTAGCAGGTTTGTTAAAAACGCGGGTGTTTCTCTCTTTCCAAATTACCCAGCAAAAAATGGCTAGAAAAGAATCAAGTAGAAGATCTGGAGCATTGTACTGCCAAAATTCAAAGAAGTTAGATACTGATGGAATGAAGCCAAGAATATGAGCACTTGTTGAGACCCAAACGTAATAGGCAAAGTCACAGTCGAAGAAGAGGTGATTTATGGATTCGGCTTCAAGGTTGCAGAGGGCACAAGTATGATCAGTTAAGATATTGAGGCGGGAAAGACGGTCTTTGGTGTTAATACGGCCATGGATCAGACACCATTGAAAAAATAGGATTCAGGGAGGAAGGTGGCATTTCCACAAACGCGCGAAGGAGAAGAGTCTGCCAGGGTGGTTCAGGAAGGAATAGCATTGGGACACAGAGAAGCCTTTTGAGGGGGATAAGGACCATGAATAATGATCGGGGGAGGAAGGAGACAAGTTAACGGATTGAAGCAGGTTAGTGGCGGCAAGGAATTCCCGGAGCAGGTTATCACCAAAAAGGGAAGCAGGACAAAGCGAAGGGGGGCCGATAGTTACGGCATCAGCTACCATGAGAAACTGGTGGGATGCAGAGGAGAAAAGGGTAGGGAATCTGCGATTTAGAGGAGAGTGACGGAACCAGGAATCAAACCAAAAAAGACAGTTAGAACCATCTCCTAGGATCACTTGAAAGAGAGGCTTAATACGGTTGAGGGAAGCTAGGACGCCAGACCAGAAGGGGGAGGGTTTGTTGAGGGGAGCAAGATGAAGGACACAAAATGGGTTAGCTTGATAGTGAACTGAGAGAATCCAGTCTTTCCAGATGAAGTGTCCAGGTGTAAGAAGACGCCATAGCCATTTGGCCAAGAGGGCAAGGTTGAATGTTCGAAGGTTGACAATACCTAGGCCACCATGGTCTTGATGTAAACAAGCTATCCTCCAGTTGACAAGGCATTTGGCTTTTCCCCCGTTCCAGAGGAAGGTTCTTCTAATGGAATCAATTCTCTTGGATACCCAGATAGGTAGTTTGTGGAATGAGAGCCAATATAGGGGAATGGAAGAAAGCACCGATTTGATTAGAACCAGTCGGCCCGCAGCCGAACGTGCATCAGCTTTCTAGCCCGAAAGTCTGGATTCAATTTTAGAGACAAGGGGAACCCAATCGGCACGTAGGAGTTTGGTGGGACGCAAGGGGATACCAAGGTAGGAGATTGGGAAGTGAGCAATGTTGCAGTTGAGGATGAAGGAGATGGTGGGCCCGAGGTGATCAGCATTACCAAGCATAATGATAGAGCTTTTGTGAAAATTGATGGAGAGACCCGAAATGAGTTCAAAGACGTATAGAAGGACCTTAAGACAGTGGATATGATCTGGCGAGGGAGAGATGAAGAGAATGGTATCATCAGCGAATTGGACGTTGGATACAATTAAGTTAGAGTTAGGAGGGCCAATTCCGGCAAGACAGTTGTTCAAGATTGCCAGCTTAGTCATGCGATTAAAGACATCCGCCACCAGCACAAATAAAAGTGGCGAGAGAGGGTCTCCCTGCCTGAGGCCACGGGCAGATTTGATAAGACCCCCCGATGAACCGTTAATCTGAATAGAAGAGAGGCTGAAGATCAGGATGCATTTTATCCATTCACACCATTTCACGGGGAAGCCTCTGTGTGATAAAAGCTCAAGAATGAAGTTCCAATTAACAGAGTCAAAAGCCTTAGAGAAGTCTAATTTGAGGAGGACACGTGGTAGGTTGTTTGAGTGGTAATAAGAGATAACTTCCTGTGTTGCCGCCACACAGTCTAGGATGTTGCGACCCTGGATGAAGGCGGATTGCTCCGTGCCAATCAACCGATTCATGTGAAGTTGAAGACGGTTAGCGAGGACTTTAGTGATAAGCTTGAAAGTGGTGTTGAGGAGACTGATGGGGCGAAAGGCTGCAAGGGAACTGGCACCCTCAGATTTTGGGAGAAGGATGATATTGGCATAGTTGAGTCGGGATATGGTCATAGGGTTGGAATAGAATTCAGAGCACAAGTCTAAGATATCTGTCCTGATAACTTTCCAAAAGTGTTTAAAGAAAAAAGGGCCAAAGCCATCAGGACCCGGCGATTTGTTGTCGTCCATATTCTTGAGAGCAACCAGGATTTCTTCTTCAGTGAAAGGAGCATTAATTGGGATGGCGGATGGATTGGGGTAGAGGAGGTTCCAATCAATGGGGGGGAGGGAGGGGGAGGGTTTGCCAAGGACGAAGCGGTAATAATTAGTAAAGAGATATAAAATTTCAGTCTGATCAGTGACTGGCGAATCATTGTGAATAATTTCGGGGATGAACAGGGATCTGCGGCGGCCGTTAGCAAGTCTGTGGAAGTAGGCCGTGTTTTTGTCATCGTCGGCTAACCACTTAGCCTTAGAGCGTTGTTTCCATCCAATCTCCTCCTGTTTCATTAGCCTTTCGAGCTCTTCTTCCAGACTTCTAAGCTTTAGTGTCTCAGAATCATCAAGTGGGTGGGACTCCTCGAGAATATTCAGCTTAAGGATTTCATCTTGGGTGGAGGAGATACGGTTTTTGAGTGAGCCCCAAATGGATTTGGCCTAAGGTTTAAGAAGTCTTCTCAACGATCTAAGTTTGCCTACTACCCGGGCTGAAGCAGAATTGGAACTGATGGGCTGGGCCCATGCAATTTTAATAAATTCTTCGAAGGATGGTTCAAGTAGCCAGAGTCTTTCAAACCTGAATGGTCGATTGTGATTGGAGAGAGAGCCCGAATCAAGTACGAGAGGACAGTGGTCAGAGAGGACAGTTGCGAGACCTTGACAGGTAGATAGAGGGTGGATATCGTCCCATGTAGGGTTGAAGAGAAAGCGATCAAGTTTAGCCAAGGCGGGGGTCTGACGCCTATTAGACCAAGTAAAAAGGCGGTTGTTGATAGGGGGTTCAATCAATGAGCAGGAGCTGATGAAAGCATTGAAAGCATCTGAGTCAGGCGAGAAATTCCCTGAGTTTCTTTCGTCCGAATATCTGGTTGTATTGAAGTCACCGCCAAGCACCCATGGGCCGTTTATGTGTGTTGCAAATTCCATGCAGTTCCTCCAAAGGTCTGCCCGTTCTTGAGTAGTTTGAGGACCATAAATGTTTGAAAAGAAGAAGATGGTGTTGGACTGCAAGTGTCTAAGAGCTATATGAAGGACATATGGCTGATGAATGATTTGACCAAGAGACCATACAGATTCATCCCACATGGTTATTAAACCCCCCTGGAGCCAATACCGTTTGCGTGGGCCCACCCAAAGAGCTGTGGACCACCAATTTGACGAATATGGGTGGGAGATGGATCAGAAACTTTAGATTCTTGGAGCAGGAGGATATCTATGTGTAGGGGAGACAAGGACAGGTAAACTGAATGCCTTTTTGAGGGGTCCCCTAGCCCACGAATATTCCAGGAGACAAATTTCATTGGGAAAGGGAAAGACGCTCTTGTTCTAGGGTTTGCATGGAAGAATAATGTTCATCAAGTATAGAAACACCCATGCAACGTGCTAATTTCTTATTTAATCTAGAATTAGCAGAAGAAAAAACTACAGGTTTGTAGACGCTACCTGTAGCTCCAGGCAAGGAAGAGGCTCGGGCGGTCCTCGAGCTTCGTCTGACTACCACTGGAGAAAGGCCTTGCAAGATAGGGTGAACTGGAGCCGGAGGAGGGGGGAGGCTGGAAAATAATCAGGTGCCGGAGTTGGATCAGGAAGCGGGACTTGAAGGAGATAGGGCACAGAGAGGTCATAGTCGAGGAGGGGGTCCCACCGCTATGGAGCTAGCTCAGCATTATGGACCATCATAAGGTTAACGTCATCGTTAAAATTCGGAGGAGGGGAAGACGAGGCTGACTCATGGATCATAGCATCGAAGCGCTCTTCGAAGTCCAGGTCGTCGGAAGGAATGTCAAGCGGGTCATCAAAGCATTTGAGCTCCTTTTCAATGTCAATACCAAGGGGGTAGATCTCTGGTCTGAAACGAGGGTGTGAATGGTCCCACCGTGAAACCGTGATGAGGTAATCAGCGTTGTTGAGGCGGACCATGTACGAGGAGGAAGCGGCTATTCCCACTAGGAACTGCATTTTAACATAAATCAGACGGCGATCAAATTCTGACCATTCGCATCTGTCAAATTCAGTGAATCGCCCTACTGGATTTAAGGCGGTCTGGACAGCATCCGGGTTGTTTCGAAGGAGTTCCACAAAGCCCTTGATGGTTGCCCAACTGGGCGGCTCTAGCTCAATGGATGGCGGCGGCTCATAGTCTGGCCATGCCTCGAGATAAATCGAGCCACCAACTTTGGTAAGGATCTTGGAGTTGAGCACAGTGGTTTTCATATGATCAGAGGGACAGCAGACCAAAAACAGTTATTGTCAAGAAACCAGATCGCCCATTCACTATGGTTGAAGGTGGAGGACAGGACGGTGTTGAGGCTCTCCACGGTCCAAATGCCGTCAATGATGGTTGCGGTGATGTAAAGTGAGAGATCCGCCATGGAAAAATTGAATGAAGGAAGAGAAGGATGGTGAGGAGAAGAAAGTGATTTGGTTTGGAGAAGAGAGAGGGAATTGAATTGATTGGATGGATTGGAGATAGTGGGGTTGGGTGCGGGTCCAGCTGTGGGTTGATTTGATTGCAGCACACGTGTATTCTTAGTAGTGGAATCGCCTGAAGCGTGTTTTGGAATTCGTGAATTGTGAGCAGGGAGATGATTACTAAGAGAAACCGAAGAGTTTTTTAAGGGTCCCAATGCAGAAGGTTTTGAGGGACAACGGGCATAGTAATGGCCATAATAACTGCAGTGGTAGCAGATCCTAGCGTCACTACAGATGGACGCCACGTGGCCCAATTCTGCGCATTTGAAATATCTTTTTTTCGATTTCAAAAATTCGAAGGTTTGGCGGTATGTTTCGAATAACGGGATCGGGCGCCTTCGGTTGAATTTGGGGGGGGGGGGTCGGGAGAAGTGGCTGTTGATTTGATGGTGGAGTGGTTGTGTCTGTAACACCCCGCATTTTTAGATAATTAAATAATCAAATAACGATGAATAGTGAAAATAGGCAATTTTGGAATTTTCAGAATATGGCCTCGAAATTTATACCATTGTGTTCGTGGCGATTTTCTGATCAATTTCCATATATAACTTGTCGAAATCCAAGTTGATATGAAGAAGTTACATGAAGAACGAGAAATCAGAAATATATAATTAATAAAACGAAATAATAATAATAATGTTTGCGCCAAAAATGGCCACAAACCCCAAATGTCGTGAAAGCATCGGTGTATGAACACAAATCAACAGTATATGATCACAAATCACAGATCTAAATGATGTAGAGGATAAAAAATGAAGAATAATAAACTTAAAACGGAAAGAAACAGACAGAGACACATGATTTATAGTGGTTCGGCTATCTCTGGCCTACGTCTACTCCAAAAGTTAATCTTTTATTGACTTTCCTCGCTGGTTACAACTGATTACAGCAGATTATAATGATAAAATTCGAGCATAACAGCAACTATGGAGTGCAAAGTTGAATCGGGCAGAGTCTGGACGTTGAAAAGCCAAGATCCCCTTTTCTGTAGGCTCTGGGGCTCTATTTATAGGCGCTCCATGCAAATATCTCGCTCAAATCTCAAGAGACTTCTTCTGGCACGTGAGTGGGCCCACGCGATGGATCCCATGAAGTTTCGACTTGATCCGTGATCGATACGAACGTAATTCGTATCGATCAAGATTTTGTCCAATGGAGTAGAAACTTGGTGTGAACATTCTTTAACTTGTATGTAAGCTACTGTGAAAATTTCATAGCATTTGGACTTGTGTATTAGGAGATATGATCGATACGAGTTGGAGTTTTCTTTAGGCTGTTTCGTTCGACTCGATACGTTCGTATCGTTCTCGTCGACTCGATCTAAAGCATGTGCGCGCGAGATGACGTGGCATGAAATTCCTAAATCGATCCACCCTTCTCGTCGAGTTGACCGAGTCTTATTTGCACCTTGTTCGTATCGATGGTTCGTGTTCTATTTCGTATCGATAAAAAGCATTGACTTCGTATCGATCGTTTGTAGCTCTGTTCGCATCGTGGTTCTCAGGTTACTTCGCATCGATGGCTGGGGGTCTTCGTGATGGATACGAAGTGGACATTGCCGATCGATTCGAAACTACGGATAAACGATGGATACAAATAGTTCCACTCTAATCGATACGAACTCGATGGATGCGAGGCGAAACTGTTCTGATCGATACGAACACATACGAGGTGAAGTCACTCTGATCGAATCGAACTCAATGGATTCGAATAGCACGACCGTAGATCGATTCGAACATGATGGATTCGAAATCAGATATTCCTTGATGGATACAAACAGGGCGTACATATCGATTCGAACAACGTGTTTCCCTCATCGTGTATCGATCATATCTCGATCATATGAACTCCGATTAACCTGAAATTTGCAGCGTCGGCTTTTATGGCTTTGCTTGTCATGTCCTGTCAATTGTAGCTCGATCTGGACTCGGACAAAATTCATCGATATCCATAGCGAACCTGTAATGCATAACCGATATTTGTGACTAGTAATCATTGATTCTCAGTTAATTTCTTGATATCTCGGCTTTGCTAAAAGGTGGGATAACACTTTGCCCCCCAAAACACGCCTTTTGGTAAAAGGTGTGTTTTGAATAGCCTCAAATCGAATGCTGTGAGCTCATATTTTATTCACAGCTATAGTATCGTCAATCAAGTTTGTGGCTGTTCGAAGCCGAATCCGTATCCATTTCCACTTGCGGAAGTCAGTAATCAAATTCTACAGCCTCTGTGGACTATCGATGGTCACTCCGGACCCTTGCTAAGTCCATTCCAAACCTAGCGATCGAATAGAAAGATCCTGTTGCGCTCCGATGTTGCTTTCTATCCCTTGCACTCTGGCCCTAGCGAGGGCATATAGCGATGTCTTGGTCTTTCTGGACCGATCACAGCCTCTCCGGGCTCTTGCTGGATCCCATCCTATCACTCTTTGGGCAGAACGGTCTATTACCATCTCAGAGCATGCCTGGGGATCTCTCCGGTTCCCGTACATGTGTAAGTGGAATAGCCGTTTTATTTTGGAATCAAATCTAAGAAATTTAATCGACCAAAGTTTAAATCCTGAACTTGGCCCTTGCCATCATGATCAATTGATGACGAGTCGTGATCCCGATCCAGGATTATTTCTGTTAGGTGGAGGCAGTAGTTGCTCAGGTCCTACGGCCACTGTCCGATCTCTGGTGTATTGTGGCAATCTACCACTTCTGATATGCTCTTCTACCTCATCCTTCAGATGGCGGCATTCATCGGTAGTATGCCCTTCCAGCTCATGGAATAGGCAATACTTTCCAATTCTACGTTCCCGTTCTATGGGATCTCTTCTGGGTGGTTTTCGATAGGGGAGCTGCCCCCGAGTCTCCGTGTAGATTCGTTCCAGGTTTGTTGTCAAGTCAGTGTATTGCCTGAATCTGGGCTCTCGGAATTTCTTCCGTTTGTCAGGACCATCGTATCTGTCGTCCTGCTTTCGCTTTCCTTTGTCTGCTTCGGACAGTTTTTTGGAGGTTCCTTTGCCTTGCACAGCGTTTGTTTCTCGCCTCTCAGCGCGTGAATCTTCTAGCCGAATGAATCTTTCAGCTTCATGATAGAATTCTCCGAGGTCTTGTGGTGGATCTCTTGCTAAAGAATCCTTAAATTCTGTGCCTTCCACGACACCTGCTAATGCCGCCATCAAAATCATTGATGGATCCGGGCGATCTACTGAACCCACAGTTGCATTGAATCGCAATAGAAAATCTTTTATGGACTCTCCTGTCCTCTGCTTTATCGATGCCAAAGTCATCACATTCTTGGGTCGCGTCACGTGGACCCTAAACTGCCTCATGAAGCATTCCACTAGCTCGCTCCATGTTCTGATTGATCCATTCTCTAGCTGCCTGAACCAAAGCACAACTAAATCTGTCAAATATAGAGGGAAACATCGTGCCATCACTTCCTCAGATGCACCCGGCACTTCCATATGCCTGATATATCTAGTAATATGCATAGTCGGGTCTGATTTCCTGTCATATGCAACGCGGGTAACTTGAATTTTGGAGGATTCCTTGCATTTCTGATATTCGGAGTGAACGGACTCCGACTAACTTCCTCTAAGCCTCCGCTTGACAATCCTCCCCTCATTATCCGTCGCACTAATCTAGCCATTCTTTCGTCTCCATCCAAGGGTTGTCCCCTCAGCATGCCTCTATCCTTCCCCCCAGGTCTCGAAGGGTATTCTAGGTAATATTCTTCATGTAGCTCATTAACGTTAGCGTTGGCTCTGGCCTGTTGAGCCCCATCTACGGGTCTTCCAATGTCAAATTCTGAGGGTCTGCCCCCAAGTCCTTATTGATTGCCTTCAGGCTCTGCGTTCTGGTCTTGAATCTGACCTCCGTTGGTTTCTGCTACTCTAGCTCCTTGTCCCTCATTTGCAGAAGCTGTAGTTGGTCCAAGGTTCTGCGCTCCAGCTGTTCTCATCTGTTCAAAGAAGTTTTGCATCATTTCTTGTTGACTCTTCAGCAATCTTTCATGAATTGAATCCACCATAGCCTCCATCTCATCCCTGGTGATGTAGATCGAAGCTTGACCTACTCCAGCTCCAGAAGAGGCCTATTGACTTCCCTCTTGCTGGCTCCACTCGGCTCTCTGTCTTCTACTTGTTTGTCGTGTCATTCTCTTTCAAATTTGAATTCTTCAAGCTTTCAAATCTGAACTCCAAATCTGGTATAGCAGGTGCTAGTTGTTCTTAGTGAAAGCACCAAAGTGTTTGCACCAAAATGGCCACAAACCCCAAATGTCGTGAAAGCACCAGTGTATGAACACAACTCAACAGTATATGATCACAAATCACAGATCTAAATGATGTAGAGGATAAAATATGAAGAATAATAAAATTAAAATGGAAAGAAACAGACAGAGACACATGATTTATAGTGGTTCGGCTATCTCCGGCCTACGTCCACTCCAAAAGTTAATCTTTTATTGACTTTCCTCGCTGGTTACAACTGATTACAGCAGATTATAATGATAAAATTCGAGCATAACAGCAGCTATGGAGTGCAAAGTTGAATCGGGCAGAGTCTGGACGTTGAAAAGCCAAGATCCCCTTTTCTGTAGGCTCTGGGGCTCTATTTATAGGCGCTCCATGCAAATATCTCGCTCAAATCTCCGGAGACTTCTTCTGGCACGTGAGTGGGCCCACACGATCGATCCCATGAAGTTTCGACTCGATCCATGATCGATACAAACGTAATTCGTATCGATAAAGATTTTGTCCAATGGAGTCGAAACTTGGTGTGAACATTCTTTAGCTTGTACGTAAGCTACTGTGAAAATTTCATAGCATTTGGACTTGTGTATTAGGAGATATGATCGATACGAGTTGGAGTTTTCTTTAGGCTGTTTCGTTCGACTCGATACGTTCGTATCATTCTCGTCGACTCGATCTAAAGCATGTGCGTGCGAGATGACGTGGCACGAAATTCCTGGATCGATCCGCCCTTCTCGCCGAGTTGACCAAGTCTTATTTGCACCTTGTTCGTATTGATGGTTCGTGTTCTATTTCATATTGATAAAAAGCATTGACTTCGTATCGATCGTTTGTAGCTCTGTTCGCATCGATGTTCTCAGGTTACTTCGCATCGATGGCTGGGGGTCTTCGTGATGGATATGAAGTGGACATTGCCGATCGATTCAAAACTACGGATAAACGATGGATACGAATAGTTCCACTCTGATCGATACGAACTCGATGGATGCGAGGCGAAACCGTTCTGATCGATACAAACACATACGAGGTGAAGTCACTCTGATCGAATCGAAATCAATGGATTCGAACTACGTGACGGTAGATCGATTCGAACATGATGGATTCGAAATCAGATGTTCCTTGATGGATACAAACAGGGCGTACGTATCGATTCGAACGGCGTGTTTCCCTCATCTTGTATCTATCATATCTCGATCATACGAACTCCGATTGACTTGAAATTTGAAGCGTCGGCTTTTATGGCTTTGCTTGTCATGTCCTGTCAATTATAGCTTGATTTGGACTCGGACAAAATTCATCGATATCCATAGCGAACCTGTAATGCATAACCGATATTTGTGACTAGTAATCATTGATTCTCAGTTAATTTCTTGATATCTCGGCTTTGCTAAAAGGTGGGATAACAAATAATAAGACCGTATGGGTCGACCCATAGGTCGACCCGCAAAGCACAATGATCGACCCTAAGGTCGACCCGCAAAGAACATAAGTTGACCTATAGGTTGACTCGCGTTTGCCCTAGACGTTAAATCGTCCAGGGACGTGCCGAACTTATATGATTCTATTTTTGTTCAATCTGAAGCGTTGTTTTCTGGATCCAACGATTCGCGGCGAGTCTGTGACATGGTTGCACTAGATTCAATCCAAAAATCTAACGGTCTGAGATCCCCAAACTCCACTATAAATAGAACCCTAGGCCTAACTATTTTCTCACAATCAGATTTTCTCCCAATTGGATTCATTCCTTCAGGCTGAACCCTAAATAGAAAATATTTCTTGGGAGAATATCTTTTTAATAAAAATATTAGACACCTTAGAAGGGGATCCAGGAAGGCCATGGAGCAAAGCTAAGGACAACAGGTGAGTGGATTTAAATTATATCTCTTTTATGTTTATGATATATAATATCGTTAGATTCCCGTTAAATATTTAATTCAGCATTTATTTCAGTAATTAGTCTACTAATTTGTTATGTTGAAACTATAAATTTTATAAGAGAAGTGTACCTATATTTAAATGTTATTTATATGGAAAAAGAAAGGAATTCAATTAAATATAAGTAATATTAGGCTTAAAAGTTGTAGAGAAAGACATAAGCCTAAAAGTGAGGAATTTATAGTAAATTATGTTAAAACAGGAGAAATGAATTAAAAGGGAGAAAATTTAATAACTTGATTTGGAAGTTAGTGATAGATTAGTTGGTTGGTTTAGAAAAGGGAATACATTTCCATAGTTTAATATTGTAAGAATAAGGATAGACGTAATTGCAAGAATAAAAGTAAGAAAAGTGGAATTAGTGCAAAATAGAGACATTACTGTATTTTGCATTCCCCAATAATTAAAGAAACAATAAAAGAAATTTCTTGCAGTTACGAGTTATTGTTTATAGCATTATTTAGTATTAAAATATGGAAATGGATTTTTAGCATAGTTTTGTAAACAACCAAATAGAACTTCCCAGAACAAAGAGAATAACATGAAGCGTTAAAGAAATTAAAGAAGAAGAAATAATCAAGTTAATTATTTTACAAGACTAGAAAACAAAAAATGTGACTAGATCTGCATTTATTGCGCAGATAATAGAGTGAAAAGTAACTTATGGCAGTTGGACGTAGTCTCAAGTTAAGACTGTTATAAAATATAAGAGAACATAAGAGAATTTAGTATCATAATAAAAGAAGACATACTAGAATAGAAAAGAGACATTTGCAAATACATTTATAACAAGTAGGTTATAAAAGAAAGAAAAGAATATAAAAGTAACAATTGCAAGTATAATTGTAACACATAGGTTATAATTAAAAGGAAAGAAATAGAAGAGGCTTATTTTATCAAACTTAGATCTTGGATTAAGTTAATAAGCCAAATAATAAAAGTGGCCCGTACCGACGGCATTCCCTTTCAGGTATAGGACTGATGGTCTCACACAGGTGGGGATGGCTTGATGATTAGGGTAAATAAGTAGCCAGCAGAATAAGAAAAGTAAACTAAACGCATAATAAAATATTAGACGTGTGGTCTAATAAAATGGTAAGGTGCGTTTGGAGCAACCCGAAAGAGAATCTGGATAAAGAGCCTAACGAAGCAGTTCATCGCAGATTTTAGTACAGAAAGAGCACATCCAACTTAGTTAGTTCAGGCTAGAAGGAAGTACGAGACTTCGACGGGACATGAGGATACTCTAAGATGGCCCTCTGGGGTAGGCCTAACGAAGCTGCACCCCCAGAGGCAAGTCTGTAGGCGTTCCATCAAGAGAGTATGCCTTGACTGCTTTTGCATTGTAGGCCTAACAAAGCGGACCTTTGTAGGCAGTCAAAAGGTTGATGATGGAGTAGGATATTTGTATGACATCGTACTCTAGATTGCGAGTAGGTTATAGTGGGCATGACCCAAAAGGATACTCGCATGCGGAGATCAAGCCATCATCAGTCAGAGCAAGTTCGGGAAAGACTAGAGTTAAACCAACAGACCAATGATTCTTTCATTATCGAGACATAGGATGAGGGGCGCAACCAATTGGATGTTTAGATTGTTTGCAATAGGGCACAACCACTTAGCTCTTGAGAGGTCTTTCGATTAGTTGAGGGGGGGGGCTACGTGGAGCCATAGCCAGGATGAGAAAAGAGACAGACCAAATAGAATATCTGTATTGTAGGCTTAACGAAGCCATCCTTTACAGCTATAGAAAATCCCCGACTGAGTTGCGTACAAGGTAGACCTTGTTAGTGGAGCTCAGGGAGTAGACAGAACGATTAAATGTAGTCCTTAAGGTACGCACTGGGTGGTACATTATGGATGTCCGAGCATTGGTGCGAACTAGTGCGGACGCAGTTTCACGTTTTCCTAGCAGACGATGGAACATCTATATTATAGGCCTCACGAAGCTGTCCTTTATAGATGTAGTTACAGTACGCTCTAGTAGCAAGACGATGGAGTCCTTTTTGAGGAGGATACAGAAGGTACTATGGGTAGTACCTAGGACCAATGCGGTCTTTGGGCATGTAGCTACATATATATATTGGTTATTAGGTCTTAATCTATTAGGGAGTAGATGGGTACGATTCACGCACAGAGGCGAGAGTATTATAAACCCAATAAAGCTAATATAGCAGAAAATGGAAATAGAATGATGTATGTAGAATTATTCTTAGAAGTGTATAATTTTTCCATTCACCAGAACTTTAGTTCTGACCCCCTCCTCATAACATCCCATAGGTTAGATTGATGGCAGAGATCTTCCAGCTTTGAGACACTTGTTTAGAAAGTGTTATTATCTTGGCGAGTATTTACTTACTATTATATTTTAGTCAGTTTCGCTGTGAGATATTTATTTGAGCTCTGATATATTTATCTTTGCCTATTTGTAGGATATAAGATACCCAACTCGGGCTTCGGTGGGCTTGGATTTTAGCATTTTTGCGAAAAACCCAGACCCATTGGAATTCGGGTTGTTACATTTGGTATCAGAGCTTAGGTTAGTAGATCCTAAGTAAATTAGGAAATATGAGTGAACATATTTGTATTTTTGAATAAAATATTAATATATTATGTACTAAAATCCAAATAGTCCCCAATTATAGATTTTAACAGATGGAAAGTTTTACGAAGTATATTTGTGCATAGTTTGCTAGTTGGGTTTGGGATGACCCAAGGATGCTAAGCCCTATGTTATTATCGATTTATAGTGTAAAATAAGCTATGTTTTGAGAGAAGATTGGTGTCCATATGTTATAGGAAGTGGGAAAGTTCCCTAGGGATAGTAGGGAGAGTATTTTTATTTTGGAAGTAATAAGAGATTTAAGCAAGGAAATGAGATTTCCAAGGTTTAGGAAGTGTATTCCTAGGGTAGTAAGAAGAAAATCCACTTTATGTCTAGCCCAATAAAATGAAACTTTTGGAATTGAAAAGTTGAAAAATAGAATTGTTAATATGTTTGAGGAAGTAAATATTGGGTTTTTGAAAGAAAAAAAGTGGTATGAAATTTATATTGGTTTTTATATGATGTAAAATTTGTTAAAAGTGAAATTCTTTTTGAAGAATCATAGAGCATGTATAACTCGCTAGTTTCTTTGTAGGTAAACAAAGATTTTAAATATAAAAACCTAGTGTGTGTTAAGTATCGAAAACATAGGCTACAACATTTATTGTTGTAATAGATGTTTTCGTGAAAAATAAGGGAAGCATAGACTATGACACTATTGTTATAGTAGGTGACTTCCAAAGGAAATGTTTTTGCATAGCATATGAGATTTATTAATATTTATTTTAATTGAATCCATATACTAGTATTTTTGGGTTATAGTAACGGTGTTTTACGCAACATCTTTTTTGACCCAAATAAAAATGTGTTTTGAAGATAATTTCTAAGTATAGAAATAAAGTGGTTTGTAAGTACACTTATTATTTAAATAAGTATATGGAAATGTTTTCTAGTTATGAAAATATTAAAACAGTTTTGAAAATGAGTTCTTCTGAAAAAAAGATGTAAGTTAAATATTAGGAAATTAATAAATTTCATAGGAAATGTCTATTGTAAGTGAATATAGATTAAACATACTTTAACCTATTGGAATGAAATGAATAATGATATAATTTTCTATGAAACCAAATCACAAATAAAGATGTTTTGTGCAAGTTATAAGGAATACGTGAAAGAGATGTACAAGGTATGGAAAGCACCATATTTTGTATAGCCTATTTCGATAAATTATAAAATAAGTTCATTGTAGTTTCACATAAACATGAAATCCTCTTTTAAAGGATTCATAGAAGGTTATAGCGTTAATGGTTTCTCATAAGAGAAAGTAGTTCCAATACATTAAGGTATAAAACCATTAGGTGTAATAAGAAGTGTAATAATTAGAGACAGTGTTAGTTAGAAGGGATATTATAGAGAGCCTTAATAGGAAAGCTAAGCTATGGAAATTTCATATTTTTTCATTGATTATGCGCATTGGTTGCTTGCCTTTGTAGAAAGTCCCCATTTGTAGTAAGTTAGAAACTCCTCCAAGGTTAGGTAATTGGAAAAGTAGGGAAATTAAGGGATTTTTGATAAAATAATTGTTCTTATCTACTCCAGTTTTCGTAAATTTGAAAACCTATGAAAAGAAGATGTTTTGAAAACATGTGAGGACATTTTTGGAAGTCAAGAATAAAAATGTTTTAAGGACAAGCAAGGCATGTTTTAAAGAAAAATGGTTTGGTGAAAAAGTAAATAAGTTTTTGGAAGAGAAAAACTTAGTAAACAGTTAAATTTAAAAATCCAATTTTTTTTATGGAGAGCTGTAAAGGTCTTTAAAAGGAAAAGAGGAATAAGTTTTGAACTTAGAATTTATAGTTTCCCCTCTATGTTTGGGGAATAATTTAAATTCAAAGAGCTGTAAAGATGCAAGTCTAGAAAGATAAAACATTAAGTAACCAAGTACCTTTGAATTTAATAGAAACTTCAAAGTAACACTTTTAAAGGCAAGAATTTTGGGATTTGATGTTTCAAAAATTTAGAAGCTTTAATTTTTGAAATGAAATGATAAATACCAAACCAAAATTTTAAATATAAAGTAGATAGGAATCATTTCCTAGGTGTGACGGGAAAAGTGTAAGGCTATAGCAGTGATTACTTTTAGTAGTAATAATAAAAGTTCCCGTAAAGTGTATAGGACACTAGAGAGAACCAAGAAATGTTGCTTCATGTGTCTAGACTATAAAAGAATAGTGAAGTGATATTAGTAAGATAGTAAGACACACGTAGTTGGGATAGGTAGACCTTAGTTGGGGAAAAATGAAAGGTAAAGGGAAAAATTTCCCCAAGCTTAGTTGCCTTTTAGATAGAGACTGCATAGATTGAAATCCTTATCCGTTGTAGTGAATAAGACTTGGTTATTCCATTTTGAGTATGGAATGGAAGAGATGAATAGATCTTATTCATCGTGAGTAATACAGCGTAAGTTAGTAACGAGTAGTAGGCGGCAGGAGGAGCATATGAGTTACTTGGATTCCTAGAGTAGGACCTTTCTATGTCAGAGTGGACATGGTCCTAGGCCTCCTAGCCCTAGATGATAGCTGTGTTTAGCTGCTATATTTACCTATCTAGTATCACTTTGTAGTAGGACTTGTTTTCTCTTTTAGTTATGAGATTATACTCTTATGTAAGCACTTAGTTCCTATTGTAGTAAATCAGTACCGATTAGTATGATGCTCTTTTTCTGTGATGTCCACTAGGAGAGAATAAAAACATAGGATGTAAGTAATAAAAGAAAAGTAAAAGCCAAAAAGAATAACTAAAAGGAAAACAACAAATTTAAAAAAAAGCGACAGAAATGTCAACAGAAAAATTTGAAAAGAAAAATCTTCTTATATGAACTGTGCTTGGGAAAGTAAATAGAGATTATTATAGAATAGCGCCATAGGTTCCAAGTACGGAGAAAGAGGTGCGCAAAAGTAAGACGGAGAAATGTGACGTTTTTCCGTTTTCTACATTCTTTCTGACATAAGAAATCGAGTTTGGAAAATTAGATTTGTAACGACCTAGTATTTTGCACCATTCGCATCCGCACATGTCGGACTTGAATAATTCAAAATACCGCGTTGTTAATTTAAATTCGGCAAAACTGAACATATACGGTAAATAAATAAACACAGATCACAGACACAGAGTAATAAATGCAGCGGAAATAAAAAAGATAGTAGTTCATGAAGCTACTATATAAATGTATAAGTTACATCAGAGTTAAACCAGATACAACAGAAGAGTAATACGATACATCAGATACAAATCAGAATACATCACTAGAATCATCGAATACTGAAAGCAGAATAGATGGCTGGATCTTCAAGTAAAGCTCCAACTTCAAAGGTGAGTCTCGAATACTGGTACACTCAGTCTGACCCGAGCGTAAAGCAAAACACAAAACACTCGAGTCAGGATTAACATTCTTATATCAATAAATCCAACTCAAGTGAAATAGCAATTGAAATACAAGTAACTCAAAGGATGTTTGGAATAACCATCCTTTAAGGATCCGTTAAACTATCTACTATGTAGTAGTGTACGATAAGTAGATAATGTCTATCAGTAATATAAGATATCAAAATAGTGTTAAGGCGTTACCATTATCCCCCTTAACACATTTTATACAAGCGTTATAGTCTATACAGCACTGTAAACTCCACCGTAAACTAGTGGGATATCAGGGAGTACTCCATAGGTATAACACAAAACAAATTCGTAGTGGTCGTGTATATAGGGATCCAAGTATGACAAGGCACATGAGGCAATACCCAAGGTAGTGAAACTACCGTTTGCCTGATCCGGACTGGTGAGAACGCATCGCCGCAGCGACCGCAACACCGCGAAACAACACTCCCAAATCAAGGGTGCATCAATCGACAACAAGTAATGAGTACTTTTCGAAGAAGTGTGTTCGCTTGAGGTAGCTGACCTCCATTGGCCCGACACGGCTCCTGTTTTAGTCATTTCCAATTTGACACAAGTGTCAAGGCTATCCATTATCGTTCTCTTTCTTCAGTCATCACGTACATCATTCCAACCACTTCATTCTGGATCACACTCCGTATATAGTTATTAAAGTGGTTTTCGGTTTAGACAGTGAGTATGTCCCTAACCGATTCCGGTCTCTTTAATAACTTTCGTGATTATTACACCGATTGGTCGTTTAATAAATTTCAAAACCAAATCAATTTCAATTTCAAATAGAATTTGTAAACCAACATTTCATTTGTCTTTCTACATCAATTTCCAAATTCACGTTACAAAATTTCCAAATTACCATTTCAAACTTATAATACAATTTCGATTTCTATTTAAAACAATTCAAATATTGATTCAAGTTCGAAGATATGTTTCATTCCGAAATCATTTAAATTAATTTAATTTAACATTCAAACAATTTAACTTCATTTATCGATTTCATTTAATATTCGTTAAGTAAATCTGTCATTCAAAACAATTTCTATTTGATTTCCAATTCATTAAATCAATTACTTCAGTTCAACTTCATTATAACAAAACTTACAAATTGAATTAAATTAAATCCATCAAATCAAATTCTTTAAATTTCAAGTCTTACATTAATTTCAATAAATCACATTTTATTTCTTATTAGAGAAATTCAATTTCATTTATTAATTTACTTAGTTACAATTTAAAACTCAATTAATAAAGAAACTTAATTTCACTTATTCAAGAAGTTCAATTTCACTTATTAAAACATTCAATTTTATTTAATTATTAAATAATTCAATCTTATTTAATTATTAAATAATTTCAAAACTAAATTATTTAAATGATTTCAAAGTTTAATAATTTCAAACTTACTTATTAAATCATTTCAAACTTAATTCAATCATTTCTCAAATTTAACAACGTTCTTTCATCAATTACATTTGTTAATATTTTGTTTCAGATTATTAAACATTAACATTTTCCTTTCATTAAAAATTCAAATTTCAACTTCATTTCAAAACCATATTATTTATTCAAATAAAATCTTCGTTTTAGTTTTAAATCAAATTATTGACCAATCGGGTTTTATTTAATTCTCTATCCAAGGTCAAAGTTCAATTTGGGTATTTATCATTTCAACCCGATTCCAATTCAATTCAAAAATCAAAGCATAGCAAAGGGAACTTGCAGTGTGATAACTGGGATGGTGTCAAAGTAAATAAACAAGCAATAACAACAACCAATATCAATCCAATAATCAATTCAAATAATCCCGAAATAATCGTATTAATTCACATTGTTGTTTGTGCGAATTAATATAATTATTTCTAGAATATACACTATCATTTCATGTAGATTAAAGATTATTACACTAATATTAATACGGTTCTTCACTTGTCATTTGATTTCAATTTTATCACTACAACAATTAATCCAATATACGTTCAATGGTTCAAAGTGTAATTATCACTATTCTACATGTTAATTAATTTAACAATTAAAGGGGTCATATTCAACTAATCAAATTCAACATATATGTCGATTCAAATTTTAATTATCCTACGTCAAATTCAATTGCATACAATTTATCACTTTATACATTACAATAATTTAACATCCAATATAAACAACAATCAATCAATCAAACTGTATTATCATCGCATAAATAATTACAGATAATGGTGTCAAATGTCACAGGTGAACTGATACAGGTAATAGCATACATATAACAGTGTAAATAACTGACAGCAGCATATTTCAATTTTCGTTTCAATTGAAATCAAATTTAATAAATAAAAGAACGTTAATCGTGAGTGAGTGCTCACCTTTCGAGGCTAGGGAGATGAATAGACAATGAAGTTGAGTTACAAATTCCAAAGCAAAGCTAGATGGACATGATTCGATGAAGAAAACAGGCTCGACGAACAAAGCTGATAAATGAAAATTGATGAAAACAAATCAAAACTGGATCGATGGAGATCAGTTATAAGTGAACTTATATATCCAGACTATATATATAATGTTAGTTAAAACGCATATTAAAATAATATCTCCATATTATACAATTTCAAATAGATATTTATATCAATCAAACTATATATATATACATCATGATTTTTTTTAAAACCCATACTTACCAATCAATCTTAGTTTATTGAATCCTAACAATTCCAATATATCCACGGTTCACAAAACTAACATTAATATAACATGAACATTTTCTGCTTATGTAACTTAACAGGTATTTGTATATAACATATAGTTCACAGAACATATTTATATAATATTCATTATTAACTTATATACATAACTTTTTCATGAGAACAACAAGCAAAACCCAACATATATCTTGCGGCCTATAGATTTACAAACATTTATATCTTATAGCAGATAAAACAATTGAAGTAAACTGAGTTCAAATCAACAGGCTGTATACAACTCTATGTAACTATATTTATGTAAATTAAAAATTCAACCTTCATTTCAACACAATAGACAGAACCTATATGAATATATTATAGACTAACTCATATATATCTTAGGCCAGCAGATTGATATTTTAAAATCACATATTTTATAAACATAACCTACCAGGATGTTAACAAAGCATTTTTTTGTATAAATATATACACTGCCGAATATATATACTAATACTAGTCCCATAATATTATATATAAAACAATGCCACACACTACTTTTAAGATGAACCCATATATATACTTATATGCAAGATAGGCGTGTATATATATACACTTAGTTATATAAACAGATTTACATATAGCCAATATATAAATGGAAAAAATGGTATAGTCTCAGACTTAGGAATACATATATTAAGTTACGCCTTATATAAACTATATCTTTAAGTATACAGTGACCTATAAGAACATATCCACAGCCAAGCTTATATCATGATGTATATATGTAATGCTGCTTTTGATATAAAATACGCAGACTCGTATATAAGTATATACATGAATTAACATATATAAATAACTTTCCTTAAACAAACAACAAACTTCCTATATATATATATATTAAACAAATATATAACTAACATGCCCAACAGCACAAATATATATATATATATATATACAAACTAACATATATATTCTATATATACCTACCCAGAATGGAAGAGGCGAGATCGAGCAAGGAATGAGGACGGGTGGTCGGAAGGGACAGTAGAGAACCACGAGAGAATGGTACTGAGGCCTGGGCGGCAGGCCATGGCAGTCGAGGAGGGTGAAGCGGTGGAGTAGTCGACTTGGGTCGGATCTGCTATGTGGCGGATGCTATGGGTTCAGGCGTGAGGCCGCATGGGTTTGGAAAAGAAGGGGAAGAGAGGCCGTGCTGTGCCACGTAGAAGGTGGTGATGTGGCGGTCAAACAAGGGTGGTGAGATTGGTTCAGGCGCGTGGTTGATGGGTCTGTTCGTGTTAGCAGGGAGATGGGGAGAGGCGACGTGGGATGGGCTTTGGGTTTTGCTGCGGTAGGCGTGTGCGTTAGAGGTGTTCACGTGGGGTGGAGAGAAAGGAAATGGGCTGCCGAGGAGGAATAAGGCGGAGGCAAGGTGCATGGGGTCGCTATCGTGTGATGGCCAGAGGATATGGGCTCGGAAGTGAAAGGGAAGTGGTGGATGGGAGGGAGGAGGTGCCGAGCTGCTTGGGGTTGAAATGGAAAGAAGCATGGACGACAGTGGTAGGGAAAGCTTTTGGATAAATGAATGAATGCAAGCAGTTTCTCCAACCAGTATAAACACGAAGACATTTTATAAAATTTGTTTATTCCGAGAAATGGAAAGGCAATGGGTACACGAAAAGAGGTAAAATATAAATGCAAATGTGAAAAGTCAAAAGCTGTTTCAGAATTTTATAAAGCAATTACAGCCTGTTATATACGGTTGGAGATTTGAAAAGGCACAAGAAACAAAAGGGTTCAAAAATGGTACCGATACGGTCCAACGTTTTACAGATTTCGCCGTCCATCGAACGTCGAAATACACAAAAGAATATACTGTGGAGATCAGCACGACGAGAAGATCACAACGGTATAAAGATATCAGTGGTATGATTGAATTATAAAAATTCGAATTTTCTACAAGTGGAAAATGCAAGAAAAACACTGAAAAATAAGATCGACGGAGTCAAAGATATCCGAATTTGGAAAAACGACAAACTGACATCTTGCTCAGAAGATGTTTTAGAATTTTTCTGTGTAAAAATATTTAGGTTTCGGAAACATTTTATTTTCATCGCTTTTTAACTGATTAAATTGAAGTAAATTTACGCGCGAAATAAACTTTCATATTTTCGGACGAAAATTTACCAGTTGCTATGTTTAACTAGACGCATTCCAAATATCAAATTTATATTTCAAAATTTTATCGTTTAAATTTTCACAAAATTTCAATTAATAACGTTATTAAAACCGGTTAAATTTACGGGTCGTTACAAGATTTTCATGAAATTCGAATATTAAAAGTTGTGTGGTAGGATTTGGATGAAAAATTCGTTGAACTACACCCCTATTCAGTAGGAGTGTGGGAAAAATTGGATGAAAAATGTTTTTGAGTTTTCAAAAGATTGCATGCATATAAAAATTGCAAGTATATTTAGGATGTGTGCATCATATTTTAAAAGGAGATTTTAAAGAAGAAAAGCAATCATATAGGAGGTACCGCTTAGAAATTCATGTACATGCATATATTTTTTGTTGAACGACATTTGCACAAGGACACGGATGGTCGTAAAATTGGATGTACACAAAATGGATGTGTTTGATGCAAGAAATTACATAGTTTTACCCTTATCGAATTTCGGGGACGAAATTTCCTAAAGGTTGGGAGAATGTAACACCCCGCATTTTAGATAATTAAATAATCAAATAATGATGAATAGTGAAAATAGGCATTTTTGGAATTGTCAGAATATGGCCTCGAAACTTATACCATTGTGTTCGTGGCGTTTCTGATCAATTTCCATATATAACTTGTCGAAATCCGATTTGATATGAAGAAGTTACGAGTAGAACGAGAAATCAGAAATATATAATTAATAAAACAAAATAATAATAATAATAATAAGACCCTACGGGTCGACCCGCAAAGCACAAGGGTCGACCCTAAGGTCGACCCACAAAGAACATAGGTCGACCCGCATTTGCCCTGGATGTTAAATCGTCCAGGGACATGCCGAACTTATATGATTCGATTTTTGTGCAATCTGAAGTATTATTTTTTAGATTGATCCCATGATTCGCAGCGAGCCTGTGATGTGGTTGCAACAGATTCAATCCAAAAATCCGGCGGTATGAGATCCCCAAACTCCGCTATAAATAGAAGCCTAGGCCTAGCTATTTTCTCACAATCAGATTTTCTCCCAATTGGGTTCATTGCCTGAGGCTGAACCCTAAGTAGAAAATATTTCTAGGGAGAATACCTTTTTAGTAAAAATATTAGACACCTTAGAAGGGGATCCAGGAAAGCCATGGAGAAAAGCTAAGGACGACGGGTGAGTGGATTTAAATTATATCTCTTTTATGTTTATGATATATAATATAATTAGATTCCCGTTAAATATTTAATTCAGCATTTATTTTAGTAATTAGTCTACTAATTAGTTATGTTGAAACTGTAAATTTTATAAGAGAAGTGTACCTATATTTAAATGTTATTTATACGGAAAAAGAAAGGAATCCAATTAAATATAAGTAATATTAGGCTTAAAAGTTGTAGAGAAAGACATAAGCCTAAAAGTGAGAAATTTACAGTAAATTATGTTAAAACGGGAGAAATGAATTAAAAAGGAGAAAAATCTAATAACTTGATTTGGAAGTTAGTGATAGATTAGTTGGTTGATTTAGAAAAGGGAATACATTTCCATAGTTTAATATTGTAAGAATAACGATAGACGTAATTGCAAGAATAAAAGTAAGAAAAGTGGAATTAGTGCAAAATATAGACATTACTGTATTTTGCATTGCCCAACAATTAAAGAAACAATAAAAGAAATATCTTGCAGTTAGGAGTTATTGTTTATAGCATTATTTAGTATTAAAATATGGAAATGGATTTTTAGCACAGTTTTTGTAACCAACCAAATAGAATAGAACTACTTTCTAGAACAAAGAGAATAACGTGAAGCGTTAAAGAAATTAAAGAAGAAGAAATAATGAAGTTAATTATTTTACAAGATTAGAAAACAGAAAATGTGACTAGATCTGCATTTATTGCGTAGATAATAGAGTGAAAAGTAAAGTAGTTATTATGATAAGTAACTTATGACAGTTGGACGCAGTCCCAAGTTAAGACTGTTATATAATATAAGTGAACTTAAGAGAATTTAGTATCATAATAAAAGAAGACAGACTATAATAGAAAAGAGACACTTGCAATTACATTTATAACAAGTAGGTTATAAAAGAAAGAAAAGAATATAAAAGTGACATTGCAAGTATAATTGTAACATGTAGGTTATAATTAAAAAGAAAGAAACAGAAGATGCTAATTTTATCAAACTTAGATCTTGGATTAAGTTAATAAGCAAAATAATAGATGTGGCTCATACGGGCAGCAATCCCTTTTAGGTCTAGGACTGATGGTCTCATACAGGTGGGGCTGGGCTTGCTGATTAAGGCAAATATGTAGCCAACACAATAAGAAAAGTAAACTAAACGCATAGTAAAAGATTAGACGTAGGGTCTAATAAAATGGCAAGGTGCGTTTGGAGCAGCCCGAAAGAGAATCTGGATAAAGAGCCTAATGAAGCAGTTCATCGTAGATTTTAGTACAGAAAGAGCATGTCTAATTAGTTAGTTCGGGCTAGAAGGAAGTACGAGACTTCAACGGGACCTGAGGATACTCTAGGATGGCCCTCTGGGGTAGGCCTAACGAAGTTGCACCCCTGGATGCAGGTCTGTAGGTGTTCCATCAAGAGAGTATGCCTTGACTGCTTTTGCATTGCAGGCCTAACGAAGTGGACCTTTGTAGGCAGTCAAAAGGTTGATGATGGAGTAGGATATTTGTATGACACCGTACTCTGGATTGCGAGTAGGTTATAGTGGGCAGGACCCAAAAGGATAGTTGCATGTGGAGATCAAGCCATCATCGGTCAGAGCGAGTTTGGGAAAGACTATAGTTAAACTCACATGCCAATGATTCTTTCACTATCGAGACATTGGATGAGGGGTGAAACTAATTGGATGTTTGGATTGTTTGCAGTAGGGCACAACCACTTAGCTCTTATGAGGTCTTTCGATTAGTTGAGGGGTGTTTCATGGGGCCATAGCCATGATGAGAAAAGAGACAGACCAAATAGAATATTTGTATTGTCGGCCAAACAAAGCTATCCATTACAGATATAGAAAATCCTTGACTGAGTTCCGTACAAGGTAGACCTTGTTGGCGGAGCTTAAGGAGTAGATAGAACGATTACGTGTAGTCCTCAAGGTACGCACTGGGTGGTACATTATGGAGTTCGAGCATTGGGGTGAACTGGTGCGGACGCAGTTTTACGTTTTCCTAGCAGACGATGGAACATCTGTATTGTAGGCCTCACGAAGCTGTCCTTTACAGATGTAGTTACAGTACGCTCTAGTAGCAAGACAATAGAGTCCTTTTCAAGGAGGATACAGAAGGTACTATGGGTAGTACCTAGGACCGATGCGGTCTTTGGGCATGTAGCTACATATATATATATATATATATATATTGGTTATTAGGTCTTAATCTACTAGGGAGTAGATGGGTACGATTCACGCACAGAGGCGAGAGTATTATAAACCCAATAAACCTAATATAGCAGAAAATGGAAATAGAACGGTATATGTAGAATTATGCTTAGAAGTGTAATATTTGTCCATTCACCAGAACTTTAGTTCTGACCCCCTTCTCATAACATCCCACAGGTTAGGTAGATGACAGAGATCTTCCAGCTTTGAGACACTTGTTTAGAAAGTGTTATTATCTTGGTGAGTATTTACGTACTATTATATTTTAGTCAGTTCCGCTATGAGATATTTATTTGAGCTCTGATATACTTATCTTTGCCTATTTGCAGGATACCAGATACCCAACTCGGGCTTCAGTGGGCTTGGATTTTAGCATTTTTGCAAAAAACCCGAACCCACTGGAATTCGGGTTGTTACAGTGTCGAGTTCGAGGAGTGGAGTTTGCTGATGGCTTAGGTTTGGTGAGTGGAGGTGACGGTAGCTGTGTATGGTGCACGGTGAACATGTGCACACATATAGGAAATTCGAAATCGAATTGGGGGAAAGGGGAGGAGAAGGAACTGTAGATTTCGGGTATGGGTTCAGTTTGGAGAGTAGGCCTCAGGCTTTGGTGAGAAAAATTATAATTTAATTTGTTTAAATTTTATTAACAAGGTGTTAAATTTTAATTGCTATATCTCATTCATATTAAATCTGTTTGACCCGCGATTTTTGCAATAGACTTGTAAGGACTGGTATAACACTATGATATAAATAGTTGGTAGTTTTTTTAAAGTATAAATTAATGATAAAATAATACCGATTGGATATAATTACGTTGATTTAAATAATAATGTAGTTAAGTTAATTATACGTCATTGATGACATCTGTTTAGTAGAATAAAACACTGTTCTGCCATAATTAAATTGAATAGATTATTCTGGACATTTGTTTAGCAGAATAAAACACTGTTCTGCTATAATTAAATTAAATAGATTATTATGGACATCTATTTAGCAAAATAAATCACCATTCTGCTATAATATTAATTCAGATATTTATTTATATGCCAGTTAATTAATATGTAGATCAATTAGTTTTTGATGAGTAGTGTGTTAGCTATTGATTGTTGTTTCGATTTACATAAATGCTTGCTTATGTAAATGCCAACATATTGACCTGAAAAGTTGAATTAATATAAATGGTAGCATATTTAAGTGCCATTATGGTCGCTAAGCCTCTTTTCGAATTTGATAAGATATGGATTTAAATTAACTTAAATTTTATAATAATTTTAGGTTAAGTAAATTATTATTATTTTATCAATAATGTTTTGAAGTTAATTAATTATTTTATTAATGAAGTTTTACAGTTAATTAGTTATTATTATTTTATTAATGATTTTTTAAAGTTAATTAATTATTTTGTTAATGATGTTTTGAAGTTAATTAACTATTTTATTAATAATGTTGAAAGAAAATTAATTATTTTATTAGTTATATTGAGAATTATTTATTTATTTATGATGTTTGAAGGTAATTAATTAATTTAATAAAGGTGTTTATAAATAATAAATTGTTTTATAAATGGAATTTTACTTAATAAAAAGGAATTATCAAAGGAGTTTATAAATTTGAAAAAAGATCTTGGAAATTTAAAGGAGTATTTTAAGAATTTTAAAGTGGGATTTTAAAGAGACTATAATATTCTAATTATAGTAAAGGATTTTGGAAAGGGATAAAAGAATTTTGATATATCAGTTTGTTTTAAGTGGATAATATATGGAAATTTAGTAGTCTAATACTTGGTACTAAAAGCCGATGAGTAGACTAATCCTCTATCCGTGAGATCTAGAACCAAAGTTTTTAGACGAGGGATCGGGCAAGTCGAAATAGCTGAACGCATCAAGTAAAGGAGTTTTTTAAAAGAGGTTTTATAAATAGATTTTTAGAGGAGATTTATAAAAAGAGCTTTATAAATAATTTTAGAGATTTATAAAAGAAGTTTTATAAATTTGTTTGGAGATTTATAAAAGGATTTGTAAATATGGAATAGGTTTATAAAAATGGAATTTTATAAAAAAGGAGTAAGATTTGATTTTGATAAATAATCCTTCTTAATTATAGTGGTATGGAAGCATTCTTTCCATACTTAATACCAAAGGAAAAGTGGTTTGGGTTTAGAGTAAGCAATGTTTTAAACGATATTTGGTTTGGGCCATTCAAATATGAATTTGGAAAAGAGAAAATCCTTCTTAAGTTTTGTTAATATACTTATACCGTTCAGATAAGTATATGGATATATTTTCTAAGTATTGAAAGTGTAGTGTTTTGTGAATATACTTATACAGATGTGATAAGTATATGGATATTTTTTCCAAATATTGAAATGAGTATAAAGGGTTCATGAATATATCTTTTGTAAAGACATATCAAATCAAGTATTTATAAAGTGATTTTAATTAATGAAAAGATTAATCAAAGAGGCTTAGTGGTTTCCATAAAAAATTAAATCTATGTTTGATTATTTGTTTATTTGATAGTTAAATAACCAACTATCAAATCTTGACCAAATATAACTTTGGAAATATCTAGAAGAAACAAGGGAATTATATGGTACAATTACCTTCAATGAAGCTATATTGTACGTATAATCTCGTTTCGTAATTCTATGACAAATGATAAGGAAATCTGTCCGCTTAAATAGTGAGGAGGTGATCTCTGCTCTTATGTATTGTCAGTTTATTTCAAAAAGAACTGGAGTTAAGTTTACCAAAATTTATCGATTGGTTTTGGAGCGACTGGTAACCAGGGGAGTGTACTTATATGAGATGACTCGAAAACGTAACCACTCCAAAACCATATGCGCATCCTACCATTTGGAAAAAGTTCGAGACTAGTTCGAGATAATAGAATCGAAGACGAAGTTCTTCATAGTGCAAAGGCTACTTGCAACTAATCCTGAGGGTGATTCTAAAATGAATGTAGTAGAAGTAGTGCCTTCGGTTTGTTCATATCCTAAACAACTTGTATGGATGAATGCTAGTATTGCATCATTGCCTAGAAGGCAATGTTAGCATTCTAAGTGGGAATTGCTAGGAGGAAAAGCTAAAACATGGCCCCATAACCCGGTAATGGCTAAAACATAGAGATGCAATTGTGGTTCGCTACCATTAGGAGTATCGTTCCTCGATTTAGATCGGGATTTATGGATTTAGTATGTGCACGTGGGGCTATTCGAGGGCAATGTTTGCAGCCTCGATGCCCAAAGGATGATGTAATCTGGTATGTCATGTTCAAGGGGCTACCATCTCTGTGTTGGCAGAGGTGCAATGTTTGCAGCCTCATTACATTTTATCTAAAGGTGTATTGTATGGAAGGTAGTCCCTTACCTTGTCATTGATGGAATCTATTCTCCAATACGTGTCTTTACAGACTTAGTTGTATACCAATTATGCTGGAATGTAATTAATGTAACTATTTTGGCTATGATTAATATTTATTTTAAACCTAGACGTTATTATAATATCAGAAGATTTCCATTAAAATGGTTTGGTTATCGTAAGTCAAACCCGTCTGTGTTTATGTGCAACGTGGTCTTACGGGATACCTTTATTTTTGAAATTTTTTATAATATTAAAAATCCATTTGATTGTGTTTATCACATTGCTTTACCAAACTAATCCGGGCGTTACTTTCTCATAATGCTCGGGTCAACCCGAGCATATTTTCTAAATTTAGCAAGACACTTTGGAGCTTCAGAAGACGAGTTGGATCCTCCAAGATGTATTCACGTATTTTATCTTCCGCTATTTTGTTTTTGTCTATTTATCAGCAATTGTAAGGACATGCTGTTATAATTTCCAGGCTGATGATAGGTTAGTTTGCTCTGATGATATTATGTATATTAAAGTTATTTTCTCTTTGTAAAGATCTGTTGTATAATATATTACTCATCACATTTTGAGATTCTATTCCGTCTCTTCTTTTCCTACACCCTAACAATCTGTCTTTTCGGCACTTGGATGCTCGACACGTGAATACCGTGGATGTATTAGTGTCGACTTCTCAGGGTCAAGAAGGCAAGTCGTAACAATATGAAGGGGTCATTTTTTGTTAAAAATGTTTTTTACTATGAAGGGTACTAATCAAACTAGCCCCCTCATAAAATTACATTCAAATTGACCTAATTGACCTTTCTTTTATTTATTCTAATTTTTGTTTAGCTACCATTAACCTTTCCAGAATCATCAATCAAACAATAGAGAACTCAAACTCACGGCCAAAAGGAAATGCAAATGAGAAAGAGATAAGATTGCTTTTTTTTACTCAAGAAAGCATTTGACACGGTAAATTTAAAACCTACCTTTTATCATAGTTAAAAAACAAAGTAAATTTGATTAAGAAATTACATTTCTATCACCTTCTTAGCAAGGTTTGGATCTGATTGTGAAGTTTGAGATGAATTTTTTGTTTTTGCCATTATATTCTTTTTCAAAGAAGGAAGGAGAAGGAGCAAATGAAAGTGTTTGGTATTTTGATGTTTTAACTAAGGGAAAACAAGGTGTGTGTGTGTATATATATATATATATAATATTTGATTAATAGGATGTGTAACCCTCGTAGCAATTTAATTTTGTAAGGAGTGCTCGTAAAATTTGACCTCCTCCTATTCAAAATCGAAGTGTCAATAACAATACTCAATGGAAAAGGATTTATGCGCACAAATGTGAAAATGCTTCAAAGGAAGAACACCAATTACTGTTGTACTTATTTGGTTGAATATACTAAAGAAATGAAAAGAGAAAGAATATATCAACATATTTAAAAAAGGTACAATTTTGTTAATATACATTAATAAACAAGAAGAAGATATTTAGCGTAAAGAGAGAGGGCATTAATTACTCATTTATGGAATATATTGTTGTAATTTATATACGTTAGACGTGTTAAAAAGAGAATATAACAAAATGTTTTAAAAAGAAAAGAACTTTTATATGTTTGAAAGTAAGAGTAACAATGTATGCATAAAAGTAAAGAGTTATTTTGAAAAGAAAGACATCGTAACAAAATATGTACAAAAAGAAGGCATTTTATAAAAGTTACATATTTTGAAAAGAAAATGATATGTCTAAAGTTGTATGTTTGAAAGATAGGTTCATGTAAAGTAAAAGATTATCTTAAAAAAAGTGTATAGATAAAGACACTAATAAATGATAAGATTTATTACTTAACATTAGTAGCTTAGGTTATAAGGGGGGTGCAATAATATGTTTAAGAAGGATAAGGATGCATGCAATGTTATGGGAATAAAAGTAATAAAAATATGGAAATGAACCTTTATTTAAAAAGAAAGAATATGTTATTCCTTTATTTGTAAAGGATAAGGCCTTTAATCAATACACCTATTTACACGTTTGAATAGAAATCCAGGGTTCCCTACAAAGGTTAATGTGTATATATATAGAATATCAATTATGGATATTAATTGAGATTGTAATTTTTAATTGGCCGACTTAAATTATAATTAGTAGCACTAATCAAGGCAATGTGACCATTACATTTACAAAGGGAAAGGGGATGTTTATATATATGTACTGGTTAGAGAACAAGAATGAAAGGATGATTTTTATAGAAATAAGTCCTCATTTAAATTCCATCAATAAATAAACGACAAGCAAATATCCAATAATAATAAAAGTGTAAAATATGAATTAATAGTATTTATTAATTGAATAAACTACTATTAATGACTTTAAAGGAGGGAAATGTAATAACCTGGACATGGAAAGATAAATACTAGTTATTTATTAAAAAAGAAAAGTAAATTTCTTAATCACCGTCAAGATGAATACATAGGTACATATATATTTATGCAAAGGATTCCCTATAATGGTGAATAATATATGTATACATATATATAAATTAATGAATTGATTAAAATGACATAAATGAGAATATTGAAAAGATTGTATTTAGCATAGTAAAAAGAAATAAATATAAACTTGTTGATGTTAATTGTAATGACCCTGAATTTTGAACAATTTGAATTGAAAATATTTAATTAATTTTAAATATTTGAACGATGATTTGACTTGAATTTCAAATTATCAGAAGGAATTGGCGATTAAATTTTTGAATTTAATCCATTGAAAGTTGAATAAAATTTGAATCTTTAATTTTAAGCCGGTTAAAAATAATTTAAAGGCTTAGAAAATTCATATTGATAATACTGAAGGTAATAGAAGCTTCAGAATTAAATTTGAAAACGATTTGTTCAGTTTTGAAATATTATCGTTTAAGTTGAATTTAAAAGTAGCCTTCCGAGGCACAGTCTCGAAATTTGACGAAACGAGTTTCATTGGGTCCGTAATATTGAATTATTACTGGATTTCAATTTTCGTATTTATTGGGATTGTTTTGTGAATACACGGCGTATAAACGCGTATAAAATTAATTCGAATTCAATTTGAATTTCTGTAACAACTGGGGTTTTGCCCAAAATTATAATCATGAATAAACGATTTGTGTTGGCAGCTAAATTGATGATGTTGTTGGAATTTTTATAACAATTAAATTTTCGTCAATTGACAAACTAATATTGGTTGTTAATTTTTATTGGAAATTGTAAATCAATTGAAATTCTTTTGTCAAATTTAATTAACACAAAATAATAATAAATAAAACCCATACCCTATATCCTTCAGCCCATACCCTAAGCCCATCCTTGTCTCGGTTAAAACCCTATACCCGATCCCCTTTCATTCTCATTCACAAACCCTAAACCTAAAACAGACGAGAAGAAAATAAATGGCGGCGATTCTTCGGCGTTCGATCGTCTTCGAAAAAAAAGCGACTCCGTTCTTTCGTTCTCCTCCACAAAGAAACTAGGGCTTCGGCGATTTCGATTCTCTGGTGAATTTGGAGCTTCGACTTCGATCGATTCTCTTCGTCTGGAATTAGAGCTTCAGCTTCGTTTTCTTCGTTTCTTGCTCGCCACTGCTTCAAGCGAAAGGTGAGTAATATTATTTACTCACATCTGATTCGAGTCATTTTAATGATTTATGACTTCTGAAAATTTCGTGACTTTAGTTGCTTAGTTTCATGGCTATCATGGATTGATTTTTAACTGCTCGACTTCATCCATTAGAATTCGTCATTTAATTTTCTTTGGTCATTGTTCTTCGTTTAGGTGTTTAAGATGATTACTATTTTTGACTTTGGCCACTTCGACATATTACGATTCTTTTTGTTTTGGTTGATTTCGACCTTGACTTTGATGAAATTTGTAACCCATGGCTACATGATTTTGTTCACTGTATTGTTGCGTTTGAAACTGTACTTTGTTCGATTTCGGTTCGATTTCGTTCTTTGATTGGAACGATGTTTTCTTTTTGACTTGGGCTTGAGAAAAACTGTTAATCTGAAACTGCTAGACTAATTAGATGTGACTTCATATATGTGCATATACACAATTGTATGTGTGTATGCATGTATCGTCGAGTTTACACTTACAGTTTTTTTTTTCTTTGTATATTGACGTTGAGCCACTGCCTCACCGTCTCGTACTTAGATTGGTTCATCATGCTGTCTGGTGGACACTTGAAATTTGTCGATATTGATTTCTTTTGTGACTTTGATCACTGGTACTGTTTCGAGCTCTTATACATGTATATATGCAGTTTAAAGCAGTAGCCTATTTGGTTTGTGTTGCTACTGTCTTCTCTGGTAGTATTACAGTACAGTGGTAGTTGTGTTTTGAGCATGTGAGCATTTAGCATTGATATGGTTCATGAGTCTGGGTTCATCATGTAGTTGTTCGACCTAGCATTTGATTTGTAGTATTGGTCTGGGTTCTCGACCACTGTCTGCATTGCCATGTTGTATTATTGATATGATATTCGACTGTGAACTTGGTGGTCTTGTGGCCCTGTTTACTGTCAGGTTGCATATGCATTTCCATGTGTATCCAAGTTGATATTTGCACTTAACTTTGACCTGTCTGCATTTCATACAAGTAGCTTGCACGTATTTGAAGTTGTGCATGTGTTCTGTCTTCTTTGTAGTTGCACTTGGGTAGATTGACTTGACTGATATTAGTTACCAATACTTGCTGTATATGACTTCAACCAGAGTCATTCCTGTTTATACTTCAACTTGCATTCCTGGATTTGATCATTCTTGACCTCGACTTAGTTATATGTTTTGACTTATCGGCTCAGTCATTGGTACTTGGTAAACTTTGCATCCTGGTCTACCTGAAATTTGTGTATATATATCTTGTTCTGGTATGTGTCATTTGAAATTTATATTGGTTCATTGTCGCATTCCACTGTTGCACATTCATGTGTTTGCTGTCTTATATGCTGGCACTTGACTTATAGTCTATCTTGTTTTAAGGATGTATTCAATTGTACATCACTTGTTGTCTCTTTTACTGCCTGTACTGTTTCATTACACTATTGCAGTCTTGCCCATAGTATTCAAGTGGTGGCCGCAGTACATGTTGCAGTTTGCCCTTGAATTCAAAGTGGGGCTGCAGTTCATTTTTATAAAGAATTTTGCACTTGATGAAATGTGCAGTAATGAGTTGTTTGGAAACTTGTTCTTGAGTTTGCTTGGGTATTGAACTGTTTCTTGCCTCTTTGATACTTGCAGTTTGAGGCTCGATTATTTGAGTCTGTACACTATGTTGCACCTTTATCTATGCACACGAGCTGGCGGGGCAGTGCACATGGGTACGAATGCACACGTGTGTACGGCAGCCAATAACACTGTTTATCTCTGTTGATGATTTAAATCTGTTGATTTATTGTTTAACACTGTTAAGTGTTATATTGACCGTTATCCGATTTCTTTGTTTAAAGAGTCGGATAGACGAGAATTATTTTGACTGTCGTCTATTTAAATTATTACTGCCTCTATGCACTAATAAACTGGTTTGAATTAGACTGACCTGTGTATTATTTTCTTTTGAATATAATACTCGGGTCAGACCGAGTATTTTTACAGCTTGAAGATTTTCGAGCAGCGAAGTTAGAGAGAGAGTAAAGAATCATTTATTTTCAGAAAATTGTATTTTAAGATATTCCGCTGTATCTGTATTTAAAATTGTATAAACTCTGATGTATATAAAAAGATTTATAGTAATGAAATAAATTCTCATTTGTTTTAATTGATTGTTATTATCTGTGTTTCTGTAGCTGATTCTGTTTAAACCTTATAAACTAAATAACAATTCGTCTTTTTGAACGTTTCGAGTTGGTTTAATTACCGACTGGAGACGGTCAGAAGGGGGAATGTTACAGAGTGGTATCAGAGCTTTGGTTTACACAAAGCTTAGTTTATGATGTTTAATATGAATAGTTACTAGAAACACTTTAAAAAGGAGAACGTCTTTCAAATCTAAAGAAGTATAAAATTGTTTTTGAAAATAAAGATTTTTAACTTAAGAAAAGTTAAATTGAATCGAATTAGTATTAATAAATATATGGATTTGGAATTTAACTAAAGGAAAGTTAAATAAATTGAACTTGATTTGATAAATTTTTGAGATGGAAAGTTAAACTTAAAAGATAAGTGATTATATAATATGAATTGAAAAGTTTAAATTAATAAGTTGTTTAACTTATAAAATGAGAAAGTTTAAGTAAACCAGTTTTTAAATGGTTAAACGGTTTTGTTAAGTGAAACAAAATCTGAATTTTGAATGTGATATGAATTTGACTTTAGTAAAGTTAAAGAAAATAGAATTTCAAATAAATTTGAGACGAACTTAAGTTGTATGGTGAAAATAAATGCAAGTGAAGATAAAATGAAATATAGCTTAAGTAATATTGAATCAAGTTGAATTTGATATCAAAATGAATTGATAAAGTGAAGAATGAATATGAATTTGAGTTATATAAAGAAAATTCAACTTTATTTTGTAAAAATGAATAAACGTGGAATAGAAATGTTGTTAAGAGTTGAATAAAACTTAAGTTAAGAAGTTGTGAATATGGTGAGTATAAGAATTCAATCAGAATTGGAATATAAACCAATTGAAATTAAGTATGTTGAACCAAATTGAATGTAAGCAAGTAAATAAATTTGGTTAAATTGAATAAATTTGGTTTTGCTAGTTGATCGTATGGAAATTCATTAAGTATTAATGAAATTGAATTAATGGAAATTGAGAGTTAAGTAAATTGGATTCAAATTGAAAGATAAGTAAATTTAAAGAGAATCAAATCTGATTTGAATTGAAAGCAAACTAACTTGAATATGAATTAGTGAATGTGAACTAATTGGATATGAATGAATGTTAGTAAAATCCAATGTGAATGAATCAAATGCGATTAAATTGAGAATCAAGTCGATGAATGGTTTACTAAAGAACTAGTAGATTATTTTGGAAATGGAAAACTGATAAATTTATATAATAGTTAAATTGGAAAATTTTTGAATTATTATAACCGGTTTATATTGAAGATTTGAAAAGATTGATATTATATTGGAATTTTAAAATGATTTGTATAAGTGTTAAAGTGAAATATTTAATGGATTTCATAAGTGAATGGAAATTACAGAATTGAAATTGTGAAGTTATAAAATGAATCAAAGTTGCGAAATAAAAGAATTTATAAGTAATTTACTTGTAAATTAAAATTCTGATATAAAACTGAGTTATAAAGGAATGGGTTAATAAAGCAATTTTTATGAATTGAAGTCTTTATAAATAGGAATGAAATTTATAAACGTTGTTTATAAATTCGGAAATGACTTATTTTTATAAGTAAATCTTTATAGTTTGTTAAAAGTAGTATATTCACAATTTTGGACCGTGAATATATTATTGAATAAAATGGACATGTTTTGGGAAAGTGATATTTTAAAACAAAGTTAATTGTTTTAAAGATGTTTTTAAAGGCATTGAATATCGAAACCATAGATTTCAACATTCATTGTTGAAATAGACGTTTTCGAATATAAGGAAATGATGGACTATAACACTGTTGTTATAGTAAATGATTTCCGAAAGGAAATGTTTTGTGTAGTATTGGGATTTATACATCTATCTAAATTTCGAATCCCTATACTAGTGGTTTTGAGTTGTCGTAACGATGTTTTACGTAACATTCGTTTTAACTCAAATGAATATGTGAAAGAGAATGATTTCCTTAAAGATGAAATATATACTTAATTTTGATTTAAGTATATCGAATATTTTCAAATGTTGAAAATAAAATGGATTTATGAATTACTTATTTTTAAATAAGTATGGAAATGTTTTTTTTTTCCAAATATGAAATGTTGTGAATATATTCCGTAAGGAATAAATGATTTGAAATTCATTTTTGAAGTCGAAGTTGAAAAGTTAAATGAGAATTTGAACAATTTGTTCAATTTGAAATTTTCAAAAAAAAGATTGAATCGTTGAGTTAAAATTGAGTTTAACTTCGACATCAAAGACAATATAAGTTGAGCTTTGAATTTCAGATGATGATTTGGATTGCATGTCTAACATTGTGAATTGATGACATAGCAATTGATCTCTATTAAATATATATCTGTTGGTGGCGGAGAATTTATTCTCTTAGCTTAACACCCTTCTCTGAGACGTACGAGCTCAGAGGTTATATATCGATAGACATCAATTCTGTGTTGAGAATTGACGATGTAAGCGTGAAATCCAAATCGAATGTGAAAGTCGATAATAAATGGAATTTTGAATATGAATTAGGTTTGGGATAACCTTAGAATTTCCAAATCGACTTAGAGGAAAATTTTGAAATCCTCTATTTTGTTATGAATATGGATATGTAAGTTTTAGAACTTATATATATGAATACGGTAAATTTGAAACCGTTAGTTTAGAAAGACATTGTTATGGAAATCTTATGTATGTTTACATAGATGTTATATGTACGAAATGTGAAATGAAAGTACTACATATATGATATTATGTTTTCTAAACTGAGGATGTGGAAAAGTACCTTCCATTTATTATTAAAGAAGGTATTGGAACTCTCGATGAGTGTCCATTTGAAATTCGTAGCTACGTAGAATTTTAGTCAGAGTGACTATTTGAATCGGAAATCCTTCGCGATAGTTCATCGCGATGAGATTAGATTTGATTGATGATTAGCGTAATTTGAGGGGCGAGATGCCCACAGTTACAAGCGATTCCACTGGGATAGTGGCGCAACCGCCGGGTAAACTGCAATCTAATGCCAGGCGAAATTTGAGGGGCGTGATGCCTACAGACACGAGCGATTCTACTGGGATAGTAGCGTAACCGCCGTGTGTACTGCAATCTATGGCAACAACCATGGCGTAATTCAAGAAAGATGTGAAATCTACGGTTACAAGCGATTCTACTGAGATAGTAGCGTAACCGCCGGGTAAACTGTGATCCATGGGGGAACGTGCTTTCCATATCCATTTTTAAAAGAATTTTTAAAAGTATTTTCACTGGGAATTGAAGCAAGTATGTTTAGTACTTGGAGATTTTTAGACTTGCGCCTGGCCAGCGTATGTCTAATGTCTGTGAGAACGAAGATGGACTTGTTAAATTTCGAGTTAGCAAGTATTTTCAAACTTTAAATAGTGAATCAATAGTTTGAAATTAAAATTTCAAAATTCCTACTTAATGAACTAAGGAAGAGGATCTTTGCAATGTTTTGAAAGTCCACAGCTTTGGAAGAGATATATATTATATAAATCTCTAATGTGAAGAATTTTAAGTTTGAATCTGAGTTGTAAATCGAAAATGTTGATAAAAGACTTTTGTGTTTTGACTATAGAAATCATTGAACAAACGAGAAGATAAGTAAAACAGTGAGATTGAACAAATGGAATGAATCTTATATTCATTTATTTGTATTGAGTTTTAAGTTAGTAAAATTTTTACTAGAGTATAAATATCGATGAAATTTTAACAACTTTTCCTTTTCGTGGACGAAAAGTTTTTAAGGAGGGGAGTTTGTAACGACCCTGAATTTTGAACAATTTGAATTGAAAATATTTAATTAATTTTAAATATTTGAACGATGATTTGACTTGAATTTCAAATTATCAGAAGGAATTGGCGATTAAATTTTTGAATTTAATCCATTGAAAGTTGAATAAAATTTGAATCTTTAATTTTAAGCCGGTTAAAAATAATTTAAAGGCTTAGAAAATTCATATTGATAATACTGAAGGTAATAGAAGCTTCAGAATTAAATTTGAAAATGATTTGTTCAGTTTTGAAATATTATCGTTTAAGTTGAATTTAAAAGTAGCCTTCCGAGGCACAGTCTCGAAATTTGACGAAACGAGTTTCATTGGGTCCGTAATATTGAATTATTACTGGATTTCAATTTTCGTATTTATTGGGATTGTTTTGTGAATACACGGCGTATAAACGCGTATAAAATTAATTCGAATTCAATTTGAATTTCTGTAACAACTGGGGTTTTGCCCAAAATTATAATCATCAATAAACGATTTGTGTTGGCAGCTAAATTGATGATGTTGTTGGAATTTTTATAACAATTAAATTTTCGTCAATTGACAAACTAATATTGGTTGTTAATTTTTATTGGAAATTGTAAATCAATTGAAATTCTTTTGTCAAATTTAATTAACACAAAATAATAATAAATAAAACCCATACCCTATATCCTTCAGCCCATACCCTAAGCCCATCCTTGTCTCGGTTAAAACCCTATACCCGATCCCCTTTCATTCTCATTCACAAACCCTAAACCTAAAACAGACGAGAAGAAAATAAATGGCGGCGATTCTTCGGCGTTCGATCATCTTCGAAAAAAAAGGCGACTCCGTTCTTTCGTTCTCCTCCACAAAGAAACTAAGGCTTCGGCGATTTCGATTCTCTGGTGAATTTGGAGCTTCGGCTTCGATCGATTCTCTTCGTCTGGAATTAGAGCTTCAGCTTCGTTTTCTTCGTTTCTTGCTCGCCACTGCTTCAAGCGAAAGGTGAGTAATATTATTTACTCACATCTAATTCGAGTCATTTTAATGATTTATGACTTCTGAAAATTTCGTGACTTTAGTTGCTTAGTTTCATGGCTATCATGGATTGATTTTTAACTGCTCGACTTCATCCATTAGAATTCGTCATTTAATTTTCTTTGGTCATTGTTCTTCGTTTAGGTGTTTAAGATGATTACTATTTTTGACTTTGGCCACTTCGACATATTACGATTCTTTTTGTTTTGGTTGATTTCGACCTTGACTTTGATGAAATTTGTAACCCATGGCTACATGATTTTGTTCACTGTATTGTTGCGTTTGAAACTGTACTTTGTTCGATTTCGGTTCGATTTCATTCTTTGATTGGAACGATGTTTTCTTTTTGACTTGGGCTTGAGAAAAACTGTTAATCTGAAACTGCTAGACTAATTAGATGTGACTTCATATATGTGCATATACACAATTGTATGTGTGTATGCATGTATCGTCGAGTTTACACTTACAGTTTTTTTTTCTTTGTATATTGACGTTGAGCCACTGCCTCACCGTCTCGTACTTAGATTGGTTCATCATGCTGTCTGGTGGACACTTGAAATTTGTCGATATTGATTTCTTTTGTGACTTTGATCACTGGTACTGTTTCGAGCTCTTATACATGTATATATGCAGTTTAAAGCAGTAGCCTATTTGGTTTGTGTTGCTACTGTCTTCTCTGGTAGTATTACAGTACAGTGGTAGTTGAGTTTTGAGCATGTGAGCATTTAGCATTGATATGGTTCATGAGTCTGGGTTCATCATGTAGTTGTTCGACCTAGCATTTGATTTGTAGTATTGGTCTGGGTTCTCGACCACTGTCTGCATTGCCATGTTGTATTATTGATATGATATTCGACTGTGAACTTGGTGGTCTTGTGGCCCTGTTTACTGTCAGGTTGCATATGCATTTCCATGTGTATCCAAGTTGATATTTGCACTTAACTTTGACCTGTCTGCATTTCATACAAGTAGCTTGCACGTATTTGAAGTTGTGCATGTGTTCTGTCTTCTTTGTAGTTGCACTTGGGTAGATTGACTTGACTGATATTAGTTACCAATACTTGCTGTATATGACTTCAACCAGAGTCATTCCTGTTTATACTTCAACTTGCATTCCTGGATTTGATCATTCTTGACCTCGACTTAGTTATATGTTTTGACTTATCGGCTCAGTCATTGGTACTTGGTAAACTTTGCATCCTGGTCTACCTGAAATTTGTGTATATATATCTTGTTCTGGTATGTGTCATTTGAAATTTATATTGGTTCATTGTCGCATTCCACTGTTGCACATTCATGTGTTTGCTGTCTTATATGCTGGCACTTGACTTATAGTCTATCTTGTTTTAAGGATGTATTCAATTGTACATCACTTGTTGTCTCTTTTACTGCCTGTACTGTTTCATTACACTATTGCAGTCTTGCCCATAGTATTCAAGTGGTGGCCGCAGTACATGTTGCAGTTTGCCCTTGAATTCAAAGTGGGGCTGCAGTTCATTTTTATAAAGAATTTCGCACTTGATGAAATGTGCAGTAATGAGTTGTTTGGAAACTTGTTCTTGAGTTTGCTTGGGTATTGAACTGTTTCTTGCCTCTTTGATACTTGCAGTTTGAGGCTCGATTATTTGAGTCTGTACACTATGTTGCACCTTTATCTATGCACACGAGCTGGCGGGGCAGTGCACACGGGTACGAATGCACACGTGTGTACGGCAGCCAATAACACTGTTTATCTCTGTTGATGATTTAAATCTGTTGATTTATTGTTTAACACTGTTAAGTGTTATATTGACCGTTATCCGATTTCTTTGTTTAAAGAGTCGGATAGACGAGAATTATTTTGACTGTCGTCTATTTAAATTATTACTGCCTCTATGCACTAATAAACTGGTTTGAATTAGACTGACCTGTGTATTATTTTCTTTTGAATATAATACTCGGGTCAGACCGAGTATTTTTACAGCTTGAAGATTTTCGAGCAGCGAAGTTAGAGAGAGAGTAAAGAATCATTTATTTTCAGAAAATTGTATTTTAAGATATTCCGCTGTATCTGTATTTTTACTTAGGTACGAAGTAATTAATTAACATATATGATGAAAACAAATATTCTCCTAGGGTTAATCAACAGTTAGAATTAATGTAAATCCCCTATAAATATGCATCTAACCTAAACCCTAATTCATCACAACTTTTAGTCAATATACCAAAAATTTGCCAAAACTTCTTCTCCTCCAACATAATTTCTTCAATATAAATTAAAATAAAAAAAGGAAAGATATATCAAAATTAAAGGAGGGATTTGGTCAAATCAATAACGGAGAAGTCTACATGTGTAGACAAAGATGATTCTGAGCAATTAAAAGGAAAGGCAATTCACAAGCCAAGTAATAGGAAGAGCTTAGGCTCTAAGGTGAGTGGAAACAATTTTAGTAAGATGATTGTTATAGTTAATTTACTCTATTATAATTAGTATTGGGTGCTAGAAATCAAATTTGAATTGTATAAATCCTAAATTGGAATATGCAAAATTAGGCTACAGATGAACAACAGTAAACTGTTAACTTGAAATTGACACCTACATCTCTTTTAGAATTTGATTTAAAAACCCCAAATCAACAAACCCTAAATTGAATTACAAATTGATGCTTAGATTGAAATTATGGTTAATTAAAATACTTTGAATGACCTGAATTAAGAAGATAAACAATCGGTAATCGAAACTGGAGTGAACCTTAATTTTTACACGCGATCGGTCGACCTGGAAACCCTTGCGATTGACTGATAGCGGTCGACCGATAGCGGTCGACCATTGGGATGAGCGGTCAACTGTTCGTATTCAAATTGCAGAATTTGAACCTCAGCCTAAGGCCCAAATTTAATAATACAAATTAACATAAACCATAATTATTTGCGAGCCTATTTAAGGGCATTTCGTTATATGTTAGAAATAGTACGAAAGCTAGTTCCCTATGGGAGGACGCTAGGTCATTGAGGTATTGGGTAAATGTTCTTTACGCAATTTGGGATTTAGAAATTGATTGGAGGCAATGTATTTTCACAAATGACACTCACAGGAGGTTCCAACGGTTGGCATGCAGCCTGGCATGGATGCCTGCTGGAGTGGGTCCGGCATAATGAGAGGTCCATGTATGCACGATTCCTGACGCACGTGTTATAGTTCAAATGGAGGACCTAGAGCATGCAATAAGAAGCCAACATTATGATTGGAAGGTGAAAGCAGATGTTGATAAGGAGACATACCGGCTAGTTGGCATCTCGGTTTCTTCCTCTCCAGCCATAGTGAAAGGGGAATCGTTTCCCAATAGCATAGTGGCGGTGATAAAAATGGGAATTTAGCCCCCACAATTGCCTAATGGCAGTGTTTTCATGGTTTGTAGCCATAGAGGTAGTGTTTCCACATTTAGTAGTATTGTGGCAGTATTTATATGTTGTAGTAGCCTAGCGGTGAGTTTCTTTAGGAGCAGAGGCCGATCGTTAGATGTGAGGTTAGATCTTTATTTCGATCCATTGTATTAGCCTGCACAAATTGTAGTGTAGGAATGTATTAGAAAAGAAACCTTAGGTAGCAAAACTTAGGGATTAACACTTGTCTCACACCCTATCTTATCTAGAGTATAATTGAGGTAACTGCATATGATCATCACAAATTAAACTTGTACTCATTTACAAGACTTTTGTCTGACCCACTCCCTCCTTACTCTTTTTTCCCTCCACAGGATGACAGATCAATAGTTGATTGGGCACAGTACATGGAGAAAGGAGCTTCACGTTGGAGTTCACATATTCTTTGTTGTCTATTTTGTAGTTACTTATTGTATTAAAAGTTTGTAAAACATATATTGTACTTTGGAATAGTGTATATGGCAAATAAAATATTTTGTAGCCCGTTTTGTGAAATCTCTATTTTTTCATACTTATATTTTAATTTCTTCCGCTGTGAAATCTAAAAGTGTAGAGTATCTTAGAGCTTACCCTTATAATTATGCTCTAAAATGTTTTAAAATTCCAATAAATCCTATTTCTTGGCATGATGGTTGTCCGAAAGCCACACTAAGCTTTGGATCGGTGTGTCAGAAAGTGCGGATTGTTACACTTGGTATCAGAGCTTAGGTTTAAGATTCCCTATGATTTTGGCACGTATTGAGGGAATGCACTTGAAAGATTTTTGAAAAAAATGATTTTTAAAAAGGTTTTCCAAAACGTTTCCAAAAAGTTTTCAAAAATGGGTTTTGGAAATGTACATATACATATATATAGATAAAAGTTTTCAAAAAGATTTCCGAATATTTTATCTATATATCATAATTCCCTTTATTTGTGTCTATGCTATTGTTGGGAAAGTTGAAAATAATTCCCAACCACTAATAGTAAGAATGAGTACAAGTTTGAGAGAAATGTATCTAGAAAAGCTAATAGAGGTTTCCTATACCAACTAGAAGTAGCAAGTAAATTTTGGATTTAAGGTTGAGGAAAGAAGATTAGTAACATGAGACCCATATAATACAAATATGATGTTGACAGTATAAGGGGGATATGAGGAGGACTCTACAAATTTAATGCAAATTTTCCCAGTTAAAGTAGAAATCCTATTTTCATATTTGTAAAGTTGTAAGAGCTCATATTTACTTAAAAGTATGGCCGGATTATTTCCATATTAAATGACACTAAATTGAAAAATGAACTTGAGTTAATCATTTTTGGAAAAGGAAGACAGAAACCTTATACACTTAAAGCATTGTTAGGTATATATTGGTTGGTGTAATTAGGTTGCTATTGTCTACTCTAATTTAAGTTATAAAACAACAAAATATTTTTTGAAAAATGTGAAATAGTAGACGTCTGATATTTTAAAAAGTAAAATGAAGTTAATTTATGATTTTCTATGAAATAATCAGATAAACTATATAAAATTTGTTTAAAAAGTAAGATTAAAAGAGTTTGACAAAAAGCAAATTTTCAATAACTGTTATAAAATTTTTGTTGTCTTTTAGGCATGTTGTTACACTTACCTTCAATGTGCACCGTTGTTTTAAAAATAAACTTTTGAAAAAAATGAGTTGGTTTATGATTTTTTTACAAAATAGTCAGACAAATCATACAGAAATTTTTAAAAAGTTAAAGTAGAGAATATGATTAAAAGTGATCTCTCAATAATTGTTTATAACTTTTGTTTTCTCTTTTAGGCACATTGTTGCACTTACCCCCAATGTGTATTATGCTTTCAATAATAAAAGTGGAAAATAGGTATAAGGACAAACTTTGAAAAAATTTAGACTGAAGGACAACACGTTTCATTTTTGGGTTGAAGGAACTAGCATTTTGTATAGTGTAAAAACTGAGTATAATGCTAGCTATAACTAGCAGTGTCCTTCAACCTAATTTTTTTTCAAAGTTTGTCCTTCAGCCCAAAAATGAAACTTGGTGTTCTTCAGTCTAATTTTTTTCCAAAGTTTGTCCTTCTCCCTAATTCCCTTATAATAAAACTTGTGGAAAATTTTGAGAAGTTGTAAGATCCAACTTTTGAACTCCTTCTGTGATTAAGAAATGGTTATGTATTCGAAAATATTTTATAAATATTTATGTTATATTCGAAAAATAATAATAATAATAAGTTGAAAACACCACATTTTCTTTAAAAATACGCTTTTGTGAAAATCCCTCATTTATAGAAGGAAAATTTTAGAAAGGTGTGTTTTTATGTACATTTTTGTTAAGTTTAATCATTTTGATAATTTAAGAGAATGTCATGGGCCTTAGTAAAAGAAAATGTTTTTAAAATGAATGAAGAATTTAAAAGTTTTAGACAACTTACTAATTTTATGAAAATGGTAAAATCAAAGGTTTTGATTTAAAATGGTAAAGATGAAAAATGGGGCTTTATAGTTTTAAAGACTTACTAGTTTTGTGTAAAAGATGTTAAAATAAAAAGATTTTGATTAAAAGGTAAAGTAAAAGTATTATGATTATCGCTTAAACTTAAAAGAAAAGAGTTAAACTAGGGTTAGATGAATAAGATTACACATCCTACAAGGACCAAGTTGATAATGGAGTTTGGAAATATTGAAATGTTGGGATAAAGATAAAAAGTAAAATGGGAAGCTTTCTGGAGTGAAAAAATTCCAAGGAAGGTCTACTTCAATACTTAGGTGCATTTAGTGACAAATGGGCATGTCCTTAATTACATTAGGCAATATAAACGGAACGATAAGTGTAGGCTTGGCATTATAGCAGCAAGGTCGATACCATATAGGTAAGGGTATAATACATGTAGGCTACAGACAGTCCAGGTATTGTGTTGTTACTCTAAAGGCTACTAGCAGACCAGGTGGGCAAGAATGAGAAAGTATACATTTTATTGAATTTATGTCATAGTAGTCGAGTTCCATGTATGCCTAAATTTAAGTGTTAGAATAGTAGGATTAAGTGTTGCACTTAATTGAATATGGAAGATAAGTGGTCCCTAAATTAATGAGAAGTTTCACTAAAGAAATTGTATGAGGATTGTATTGAAACTCCGAGTCTGTTAGGTAGTTGAGATAGGTTAGTGAGCATAATTAGAAGTTTTTTTAAAATGGAGTGGGATTTAGTTAGTATTTTAATTTGTTGGAATGAAGTGTGTAGCAATGTAAATTATATAAATTATCCAGCTTTAGCCCAAAAGCATAAGGTTCGAAATAATAAGGAATATACCCAAAAGAAAAAATATACAAAATATAGATGCTTACTATATTTTGTACCGATTATATTAATAATAATAGAAAAGATAATTCCTTGTGATTCCAAACATAACACAAATAATCTTTTAGATCATTTATGGAAAGTTATAAAGTTCATATTTCCTTTTGGGGAAGATGTAATTCCAACGCATTAAAATGTAGAAATCCCAAAGTATAAACTAAAGTATTGGCCACTATGTATATTGGATCAAAATAGCAAGGCACCATTTCATATCGAGTTGTATTGACTATAGGATAACAGAAATAAGATGGTGACAAGTTACATTGAAAGAAATTATAGTTGCATGCATTAAAGATGTGAAGGCGACACTTTCTATCATCCTTTATGTAGAGACCATTGGATGGTAGGAATGGTTGCAAGCGTGTCAGTGGGACATGTTATAGATGATGGATGCTAGTGGATGTATTTGGATGTATTGTTTGAATTATTCTCTTTTGCACATTTAGGATAGAGTATCCTCTAAGTAGTACACACACATTCACATAATTTTCTATTGGTTGTTTAGCTTGTTAGATATTATACATTTAAGTGCTTGGTGGTTGTTTATCTTAATTGAGCATTATGCATATGGATGTTGCACATGGATGAAATGGTTATTGTGATGACCCGCAAATCCGTACCCTTTGAATCGACAATAAACCACACATGTCCGACCCAAAAAGCATAGACTGATGGAAAGTCAAGAGAAAGAAAAGAAGAGAGAAGAAGAGAAGAGAAGAGAAGAAAGAGAGAAGATAGAACCAAACAGAACAATACAGAATCTCACATCGCAGCGGAAAACATATAATATCATATCAATGATCTTTACAAAACAGAAACTGTATATATATACATCAATCAGAGTTCAACAATCAAACAATAGTTATCAGCGTGAACAGTTATAATAACATATCCTCACAATTGCCGATAATATACAACAACAATAATAATAAGCACAGCGGATAATCAAAACAGATACGTGTATACGAAAATGAAGATCTCCAGCTCTCCTGCTGAAGCTCTAAAAGCACCAATTTAAACCTATAAATATATTCGGTCTGACCCGAGCATTGAAGGGGAAGAACGCCCGGATCAGTCTGGTAAACCAGCGTGAGAAACACACTCAACTGAATTTATTAGATTACCAAAACTTTTCCTTTATCAAAACAAAAGTATCTCGTAAGACAAGTCCACACATAAACACAGACATGTTTTTGCCTTACGATAACTAAAACATTTCATATCAAATCATCTTATATTATACTAGTGTCTAGTATATACAAATAATATTAATTATAGTCGAAATGGTTACCCATATAGCATTTCGAGGCTATGCATTACGCCTTTACAAACAAAATCGCAGCTCGTAGTGGGGTTTGGATTTCCATACAAATGACCAGGTGAAGGGACTACCTTCCGAAGGATACACCTCTAGAGGGATGTACCGAGGAACATCACAAAGGAACCTCTACCAACACAAGACCGGCCCACCTCTATAACTAGATGGTACCGAATATATCATCCTCCGGTCGTTATCGACCTTTACCGAGGGCCCTCTAGCATACAAACCACAATAATCAGATACACGACGTTATAGCATGTAAAGATATATCTAGAAGAGGATGATCATACCCTACTTGGGAGCGACCCACTTAGCCTTGCCGCATCTAACCCTGTTTTGGTCATTTCCGGTTGATGAGGCCTAAGGTAACGATTACCTTTCACAATCACAAGCACATCACTTTGAATGCCACATGGCCATTTCCGTTGACTACTAATTGCCTTCCACAAAAATACAACCCTTGAGCTCATACGTCTCAAGGAGGGTGTTAAGCTAAGAGAAGTTGCCTTCTCCGCCACCACTGATGTACGTTTGTAAAAACCAATGTACATAATCTATAGAAATGCAATGTCAGACAAACATCCATACAAGTTTTCCAGGAACAGGACAAACCGAAGGTACTTTCCTATCACATCCTGTCGGGAAATCCCTAGGATTAGTAGCGAATAGTCCTTGCATTGGATATTTCATAATGAAGAGACCACTGCTACTGGATGTATATTGGATTTTAACCCCAAATGATCAACAAGCAGTCCCCCACTATGAAACTCCGAAATATCAATATCATCAGAAGCAACCTGCACAATCGAACGCATATACGTTGGTCTGAAGTGGTTTTCAGATAAATCTGATCCCGATCTCTTCGCACCAACAACGCAAAAGCGTTTCTCAACCTCACACAGAAACTAAGTCTCATAGACTTATCACGTCTCCAACTTTCAACTTTCTATCCTTCGGGCCAAGAAGAAAGCTCGATAGATTGGAGTAATACTCCGCACTATACAAAACCACATCCTCAACACAAACGATAATCAAGCCTACACAGAAGGCAACGTACTAAGTGTATGACTAAATAGTTCCCACATCAAGTCGAGGAACTAAAATATGGCCAAATTTGATAGTCGTTTATTTAACTATCAAAACAAACAAACAAAATATTTAGCACTATATACAATCACTAGGCCCTTTAATTAATCTTTTATCAATTGAATCAATTGCCAAATATTCACTTCAAATTATCTTAAAAAAGACATAATCTCAAAATAATTTTAATATTGGGAAACATTTCCATATACTTATTTAACAATAAGTAATTCACAAATCAATTTATTTTCAACACTTGGAAAATATTCCATATACTTAAATCACGATTAAGTATATATTTCATTCTTTAAGGAAAACGTTCTCTTAATCTTATTTATTTGGGTCAAAACGAATGTTGCGTAAAACATCGTTACGACAACCCAAAATCACTAGTATAGGGATTCGAAAATAAGATAGATATATAAATCCCAATATTATACAAAAACATTTCCTTTCGAAAATCATTTACTATAACAACAGTGTTATAGTCCATCATTTCCTTACTTCTCGAAAACGTCTATTTCAACAATAAATGTTGAAATCTATGGTTTCGATACTCAACACATTTTAAAACATCTTTAAACCATTTAACTCTATTTAAAATATCACTTACCAAAACATTTATTTAATTTAAAATATTATTCGCTGTCCAAAATCGTGAATATAACTCTCTAACCAAATTCAATACTTCTACACATTATTTATTAAAGGATTATCCACTGTCCAAAATCGTGGATATACTTCATTTACCAAATTCATTATTTATATCTCCATTATGTACCAAAATCCAAATTATGAGTTAATTTACTTATAAATCATTTATTTACCAAATCATTCTTTTTATAACATTTTCAACTGTAAATCTTATTCACTTATAAAATCCATTTATAACTCCAATTCAACACTTATAAAACTCCTTTATAATTCCTTTATTTCGATTTATAAAATATCAATTTTATAAATCTATACATATAAACCGTTTATAATAATTCAAAAATCTCAATTTAAACTATTTTACAAAATAATCAGCTTCCCAAAAAATCATAATTTTTATAACATAAAAATTATAATATTTATTTATTCAAAATAAATCCATTCACTTAACAATTCAAAATTTAACAAAACGTATATTTCCAAAATCACTTGAAAATCCTTTTTAATTTGAAATCACTACTTTAACATTTTAAAATTACCAAAATAGGCCCAATGCTGCAACAACACTAAATACATCAATCACGGCATCCAAAACATCACATATCATATGATAACAACACATATATATATATATATATATATATATATATATATATCAATATCTGTAAATAAACCAATACTGGTGAGGAATCCAGTTGGATCCCTCCAACCTATCACCTGCAACAAATATACATATGAGAATATGTGTACAATGTCCGCTTCGAGGCAGACGCACGTACAAAGGGTCATCCGCTCATACACGGGAATGTATAGGGTCTCATCTGCTCCAATAGGCAGGTATATATCCAAATACCAATCAATATATCACGTATCATCCAAATAATCATCAATCATCATAAATAATATTTATTCTCACTTATATAAAAATATCAGTGAGTCAGAAAGAGTGAGTTGTACTCACATTGCTTCCAGTAGCAGTTGCAAGTTTTATTCTGAATAAAATTAAACGAGCATTTAATTTTACCCAAAATTCACACTAGCTCCAATCAACTCCAATCTAGCTCTAAAATGTAGTGCTTGTCAATACGGACCCAACGCAATTCGTTTCGTCAAAAACGGACCTCGTATGAAAAAGTTATAACATTTTTAAAGTTTACACAAATTAATATATAATTTATTTTCAATTTTATTTTCATATTTTTAACCTTTTAAATCTGGGCCGTGCGTTTCAATACCCTAGAATCTTGGCCGCGAATTCTTTCTTCTCCCCTAGGCTACGTTCGAACGCAACAAACCCAAAGCCGCCGCTAATCACGAATTATCGCGCCACCAACATCCACTTCGACGACGATCGGTGAGTGCCACGACGAAGCCACAACTGAGTTCCATCTTCACCGAGAATCTCATGCAACTCGGTCATCCCTAGGCATAGAAAAACATGTGCAAATGACGAACGAACACGACCAATTTGCCGACGATCCTCTCCATGAATTTCGATCACAACCGTATGGATCGAAAGATCTCGACGAGCTCTATAATTTTGTAGTTGAACATTCTTCGTAATTGTTTATGGATTAAGAGAGACTAAGGGAAGAAAAATCAAAAAAATTTGGCCATTGAAATGAAGTGGCGGCCTGCCCTAGTTCTTGTTAGGATTTTGGCAAAATAGAAAAAACAATGTCCTTTTATAGAAAATGTTGCGACACTATTCATCGCCAAAATTTTCGAACTTCGATCGAAGCGTGTCTCCTGGAGTTTATAATATTTTACCCCTATTCTAAATGAAATGGAATATATATCGAGAGCCAATTCGATCGTATTTGGAAGATAGGTTTTCGAATCGAATTATTTAAATTTAAAATTCACTTAAACAGATTTCTACGCGTTTTAGCTTGCCCCAGACAAGCCGTATATCTGATTGACACGAAATTTGAAATCTTACAATAATATAATATTATGGATCCAATGAAACTGGTTTCATCAAAATCCGAGACTGTTGAAAAAATGACTATTTTTACACGTTAATTAAATATTAAAATATTCAATTTCTATAATTTAACTTCTAATTCAATTTCAAAAGTTTACTAACATCATTCTAATTCAAATATGATTTAATACAACTTTATAAATCATTTTTATCCATATTAAATTAAAATATTAATTATTTCAAAATTTTCAAATATTAAATTATCGATTTAATTATCCAATTAAATCACTATATCCAAAATATAATTTATTCAGCTTATAAAATTTACTTTTGAATATTTAAAATAAATTAAATATACAAATATCGAATGATCGAAATTCTGGGTCGTTACAGGTATGCATACATGTAGACTTGCAAGTATGTTTACTTAGGATATTGCATACATTTGGATGCATGGCATGAGCATTTGCATGATAAGGGGTCGACTAGATCAGGAGACCGCTCACCTTTTGCATTAATATAGGTTCACATGCATTTCACGTTGCATATATATGCATACATATTATGTTAGAAAACTTCTAAGGACAATAATTGTCTATGGATGATGGATGAGTAGATGGTTATAGCTATTGATTGGTGTGTGTATAAGCTACATTTTTTCTGACTTTAGAGGTTTTGAGGACGAAATCCTTTTATGGAGGGGAGAATGTAACACACTGGAAATATTATAATAAATTAAAATAGCAATAAGTTTAAAAACGTAATTTCACAAAAAAGACAAAAAGCAAATTTTTATGAATGGAGGAATTTGAGGAATCGGACTTTTCCATTATGTCAAGTAGATTTTTCTAGCGCAAATTCACATATAAGTTGTAAGAAACAGATATCGTATGAAGTAGATACAAAATGTTTAATAGTGGCGCGCATTTTGTGTTTGGTGCCTATTTTTAAAGTAAGTTTAAGAATTAATTTAAGAATAAAGAAAACTTATTTGTTAAGAAATAAGTTGAACATGCATGAATTACTCCAAGAAAAAGAAAAGAAAAGGAAGAGGGTATGATGATGAGTGTGCATTTAAAAGATAAGGAATGGAAAAGGATTTATGCGCGCAAATGTGAAAATGCTTCAAAGGAAAAGCATTAATTACTATTGTACTTATTAGGTTGAATATACTAAAGAAACAAAAAATAGAACGAATATATCAAGATATTTGAAAAGGTTACAATTTTGTTAATGAACATTAATAAACAAGAAGAAGATGTTTAGTGTAAAGAAGGAGGGCATTAATTACCCTTTTACGGAATATATTGCTGCAATTTATAGATGTTACACGTGTTAACAAAAGAATATAACAAATTACTTTAAAAAGGAAAGAATAAATCTACTTTTATATGTTTGAAAGTAAGAGTAACAATGTATGCATAAAAGTAAATGGTTATTTTAAAAAGAAAGACATCGTAACAAAATATGTACAAAAAGAAGGCATTTTATAAAAGTTCATATTTTAAAAAGAAAAGGATATGTCTAAAATTATATGTTTGAAAGATAAATACATATAAAAGTAAAAGATTATCTTAAGAGAAGCGTATAGATAAAGACGCTAATTGATAATAGGATTTATTACTAAATATAGGTAGCTTAAGTTAGAAAAGAGGTGCAATAATATGTTTAAGAAGGATAAGGATGCATGCAATGTTATGAGAATAAAAGTAACAAAAATATGTAAATGAATCTTTATTTAAAAAGAAAAAAGAATATGCTATTCCTTTATTTTTAAAGGATAAGACCTTTAATTAATACACCTATTTGCACGTTTGAATAGAAATCCAGGGTTCCCTACAAAGGTTAATGTGTGTATATAGAATATCAATTAAGGATATTAACTGTGATTGCAATTTTTAATTGGCTAACTTAAATTATAATTAGTAGCACTAATTAAGGCAATGTGACCGTTACATTAACAAGGGAAAAGGGAAAGTGTTTATATATATGTATAGCTAAGAGAACAAGAATGAAGGGATGATTTTTATAGGAATAAATCTTCATTTAAATTCCATTGATAAATAAAAGGCAAGCAAATATTCAATAATAATAAAAGTGTAAAATATGAATTAATAGTATTGACTAATTTGTGTAGGTGGATATTAATGATATTAAATAGGGAAATGTAATAACCTAGACATGGAAAGAAAAATACTAGTTAAGTATTGAAAAAAGTAATTTTTTTAATAATCGCAAAGATGTATACGTAGATACATATATATTTATGCTTAGGATTCCATATAATGGTTAATAGTATACGTGTACATATATATAAATTAATGAATTCGTTAGAATGACATAAATGAGGATAATGAAAAGATTTTATTTATTATAGTAAAAGGAAATAAATATAAATTAATTGATGTTAACGGTAATTGATGTTAGTGGTACAAAGAACATACATAGATTACTTAACCTTAAAGAAGTTTTAAATGTATAGAACTTAATGGCTAAGAAAGAGTTAGCTAAATAACCATCCGTCAATATATTAATCCAACATCCAAGATTTAACCAGATATTTTTACTTGGAAATGAAGTAATTAATTAGCGTATAGGATGAAAACAAAGGTTCTCCTATGGTTAATCATTAGTTAGAATTAATGGAAATTCCCTATAAATATACACCTAACCTAAACCCTAATCCATCACAACTATTAGTCAATATACCAAAACTTCGCCAAAACTTCTTATCTCTTCAAACATAATTTTTTCAATATAAATTAAAATAAAAGAAGAAAGATAGATCAAAATTAAAGGAAGGGATTTTAAGCAAATCTAATAGGAAGAGCTTAGGCTTTAAGAAGAGTGGAAATAATTTTAGTAAGATGGTTGTTACAGTTAATTTAATCTATTTTAATTGGTTTAGGGTGCTAGAAGTCTAATTTGAATCGTATAAACCCTAAATTGAAATATGAAAGATTAGGCTATAGATTGAATAATAGTAAACTGTTAACTTGAAATGACACCTACGTCTCCTTTAGAATTAGATTCAAAAACCCAAAATCAACAAACTCTAAATTGAATTGCAAATTGATGCTTAGAGTGAAATTAAGGTTAATTAAAATACTATTAACGACCTGAATTAAGCAGATAAACATCGAACTGGAGCGAACCTTAATTTTTACTCATGCCTGGTCGACCACTTATACTAGACGGTCGACCGTTGTTCACATTGAAAATTGCAGAATCTGAACCTCGACCTAATGCCCAAATTTAATAAAAAAAATTAACATAAATCATAATTGTTTGTGAGTCTATCTAAGAGCATATAGTTGTATGTTAGGAATAGTAGGGAAGCTCGTTCCCTATGAGAGGACGCTATGTCAGTGAGGTGTTAGGTAAATGTTCTTTATCAAATTTGGGATTTAACAATCGACCGAAGGCGGTGTATTTTCGCAAATGGCACTCACAAGAGGTTCCAGTAGATGAAGACTGGCGTAGATGCCTGATGGAATGGGTCTGGCACAACGGGAGGTCCATGTATGCACGATTCTTGACGCACGTGATATAGTTCAAATGGAGGACCAGAGCATGCAATAAGAGGCCAACACTATGATCGAGAGGTGGAAACGGATGTAGACGAGGAGACATATCGATAAGTCGACATTTCAGGTTTTTCCTCTCTAGGCATAGTGCAAGGAGAATCGTTTCCTAATAGCCCAGTGGCGGTGATAATAGTAGAAATTTATCCCAACAGTAGCCTAGTGGCGGTGTTTTCATACTTAGTAGCTAAAAAGGTCGTGTTTCCACGTTTAGTAGCATTGTGGCGGTGTTTACAGTTTTTAGCAGCCTAGCAACATTGTTTACATTAAGTATCTCTAGAAGCGGTGGCCGATTGTTAGATGTGAGGTTCGATCCTTTTTTCGATCCATTATATTAGCCTATACAAAATGTAGTGTAGGAATGTATTAAAAAAGAACCCTTAGGTAATAGACCTTAGGAATTTACGAACACTTATCTCACACCCTATATCATCTAGTAGTATTGAATAACTACATATGATCATCACATACTAAACTTGTACTCATTCACCATACTTTTGTCTGACCCACTCCCTCCTTTCCTTTTTTTCCCACCATAGGATGACAAGTTAGCAGATAACTGGGCATAACACGTGGAGAAAGGAGGTTCACGTTGGAGTTCACATATTCTTTGTTGTCTATCATGTAGTTACTTACTATATTAAAAGTCTGTAAAATATATATTGTACTTTGGAACAGCGTATATGGCAAATAAAGTACTTTAGAGACTATTTTCTAAAATGTCTATTTTTCAATACTTATATTTTAATTCCTTCCGCCGTGAGATCTTAGAGTGTAGAACGTCTTAGAACTTACCCTCATAATTATGCTCTAAAATGTTTTAAAATCCCAATCGCTCGTGTTTCTTGGCATGTCACAAGTCTGAAAGTCACATTAGGCTTTGGATCGGTGTGTCGGGATGTGTTGGTTGTTACAGATTATCTTTTAGGTGCGGTAGTGGGAAATCATTAGAAGGGTCTGCCTTGGGGTTGAGGTATTAAGTGGTTATTGTAGGGTCCTCCTCTTTCCCATAAAAAAGTATTAAGTGGACTTATGGAATTTCTTACGATGTCTGCTAGGGAGTACTAGTGAGGGGTCCACCTTTTATCTATGTATCAAATGATAGGGATCTTCCTAGGGTATATGTATTAAATGATCAAAGTGTGCCTATTTACCATTAAAGAGGTATTAAGTGGTTAAGGTGCTTTCCCTCGCATCGTTAGGGCTTGATTGATGGATCGTTAGACCCCGTAGCCGCGTTACACCCACGTTAGAGTTATATAGTTGTACCGGAAATGGCCATTTACCTATAATTAATGGTACGTTATGGAGCTGAACTGGAAGAGCCTTTGGCTTTTAGTTGGAGGTATACTCGATAGATTAAGTATAGGATGCGTAAGACATAACACTTATCTAAATGATACTACCCAAATACTATTATGGTAAGACGTAAAATTTTCATTCACATGACATTGTAGTTCTAACTCCCTCCTTATTACAACCAACAAGTTAGGAGGAATGATGATGAGAAAGAAGATGAAGGTGACGGTAAAGGTTTATGGAAGTTTAGTTATTTATCTATGTTTTTGATTTATTCTAATGTACCCAGACTTCAGACATGTGGATGTTTTATTTTAAGATATTGTATTATGGATATTTTAAGATGTTGTGATTATGAGATTTCATTTTTATGAAATGGGTACTTATTTTTGTTATTATATTTTATCTCTTCCACTATGTGATTCTTAAAGCGTAGATAGATAGCTTTGTATATTGTTCATTGTATCAAATTTTCCGACCAATAGCCAGCTTTGGAACACACCTAAGGTTCGATGGGCATTTATTGGGTCAAAAATTAGGCCCGTTTCGGAGTGGGTTGTTACATTTGGTATCAGAGCTTAGGTTGCCCGATCAAAGGAAAAAGATATACGCGACAACACGTATTTGTTATTTTTTGAAACTATTTTTCAAAAATGTATTATATATGTATACAATTATGAACATATATGAACACCCTAGGCAAACTTTTGATTCAGCTAGTACTACTATGTAGGAAAAATGGCTGAGAATAACAACTATATATGTATACTAATATATATGTATACAATTATATACACACACAATTATATATGTATACTATTATATATGTATACAATTATATATGATTCAGCTAGTAATACCATTATATATGTATACATTTATATACATATAGGTAGTTGATAATGGCTGAGAATAACAACTTTGAAGTCGAAAAGCACACCGCTCAAGAGATACCCACCATTCCAGGTATGCCCTCATGGTTCTGACAATATCTAAGGCTAGTGTGGGCAAGTTCCTGTTCCTCAACAAGCTGCACCAGCAACGCCAGTTGCTCTGCCTGCTGAATCAGTACCCTGCTCACTAGACTTTCCAAAGATGTGTAAAGATTTTTAGAATATGAAAGGACAAACATTTGCAAGGGCGGAAAATTTTGTAGCAACCAAGACATGGATTAACAATTGTGACCATATATTTTAGAAGCTAGGATGAGAAGACCGAGTTAAGAGGTGGACAACTGCATGGAACCTGAAAGGAGGCGTTGGATTGGTGGACCATTGTCATTTAAGAGAATAAAGAAGAAGGAATTACTTGGTCTAAATTCAGAGCCCGCTTTCAGTCAAGATTCATGTATAAAGCTGAAGTAAGTCTGTAGTTGGGGAAGTTTACTGAACTATGCTAAGGTGACTCCATGGTGAAGGAGTATATCATTAAGTTCACGTAATTGGCTAAGTTTGGGATGGGCCGGATTGACACCCTAGTAAAGAAGACGATGAATTTTGTAAAAGGCCTGAATTCTCCACTTAGGGAGCTACTCCTCACTCAAGTTCACGTAAGCGCCACCTATGAGATGATAGTTGAAATGACCCTACTTTAGATAGTTGGCTTAGAGGAAAAGGAGTAGGTAGGACATGAGCAAAATCAAGGTGGAGCAAAGAAAGGAGGATTTTGGGCGGATAAGAAAGATGAGGGAAAGATCAAAAAAGGGGGTGTGACATGTTGTAGATGCCATAAAGAAGGGCACTACAAAATTCTGTGCCCGAAGCTAGCAAAAAAGGGACAATGTGGGCAAGCTTATGCCATTGAGGTTGCACTTATCTCAAGAAGACCTCCTCGTAGGGACAAAAGGAAATCTGCAATTGAAGGTACCACTATCATTTTTGTGAATACTATTCATACCTTTCTGATTCTGCAGCATCGCATTCATTCATAGCTAAGAATCTAGTCAATTGTTTAGGAATAAAGACCTAATGTATCGCTAACCCAATAGTCATGTCAAATCCTATTAGGAACCTCTCTATGATTTGCAAAGACCTAGTGGTGGATATATGTAATGCGTATGTTCTTGGTTTAGAGGGGTATGGACTTATACCAGAGATGGATTAGTTATCTTACTATGAGGCTATCTTAGATTGTGATATGAGGATTGTTTGGCTGAAAAGTTATAGGAAGCGAGATATATACTTTCGTTGTGTGCCCTAAAGTTCAGTTGAGTTAAGTTATTTGTATTCTCTTAGCCTATCATAAGATGAGTTCTCATATGTGCTCGTAGTCCGAGACTTTCCAGACGGTTTTGAAGAAGTCTCCAGTCTCTCACCCTGAAGGGAGATCAAGTTTAAGATTGATTTGGAGAAGGACGCTAGGCGTATCGCACTACCATTGAGACATATGGCCTCCAAAGAAAGGCGGGAGCTGGATAATTAGTTTTAAAGTTAGTACAAAAGGGATTTATTCACCGTAGTACTTAAAATTGGAGAGCCCCAGCCGTCTTCGCCATTAAGGCAGACGGTCCTTTAAGGCTATGCATCGACTATTGAGAGCTTAAAAAGCTGACCAAGAAGAATAGGTTTCCCTTACTTAGGATATACGATTTATTTGACAGCTTATTGGAGCAAAAAATTCTCGATTGGACTTAGCCAGTGTATTTCACCAATTAAGGCTGACAATTAGAACCGAGAACCGCAAAATCAAACTGAACCAACCCAAAAAGACCCAAACCCGAACCGTACCCGATGGGTCTCGGGTCGGGTCTGGGTGATGAAAAGTACAATAAAGACCGGATCAAACCTGACTCGAGTCGGCCCGATCAGAAAGAACTGACCAAGAAACATTAAAATGTATGCATTTTTATTGCTATTAGCCAACCAGACCCGAACCGACTAGACCCGAACCGAAGCTCAGGTCGGGTCGGGTCTAGTTTTTTGAAATATATAGTTTGGACTTGACAAAACCCGACCCGCCAAGAATCGGGACCCATCGGGTCGGGTTCGGGTCCATCGAGTTGGGTCTAATTGCCATGCCTACCACCAATTGATATTATATGAGGATAGCAAGCAAAAGACAACTTTTTGCACTTCAGATGAACTTTATGAATGGAAGGTAATGCCTTTGAGCTGACTAATGCCCTTGCATACTTTGTAGATTTAATGAGTAGAGTCTTTAAGGGGCAACTGAATAAGTTCGTCATACTATTTGTGGATGATATCCTACTATTCTCTAAAAGTGAAGGTGAGCATGAAAATCACTTAAGGGAGGTACTTAAGACCTTATGAAGGCACTAACTAAAAGCCAAATTCTCAAAGTGTCATTTTTAGAGGAAGGAGGTAAGATTTCTCGGTCATATTGTTTTCGAGAAGGGATTGTCAGTAGATCATGCCAAGGTGGAAGCTATTCAAGACTAGAAGAGTTCAAAGGCTACCATCAAAATTCAGTCTAGGTTATCTTGCAACTATGGAAGTAAGGCTAGCATTGATGGACCACATCGGTCAAGAAAAAAAGAGAGACACGACACTAGTCGAGGTTTTGGGCAAGTTAGGTAGGAGGAGCATTTCCTCTACATCTGTAGGTATTTGATTGACGAAAGTGGGTGGCTAAGGAGAGATGATCGACTATTGTTCCAGTAGAGGAGGATGATATGATGGAAGTTCTGACTGTGTGTCACTATTCTAAGATGACTATTCATCCCAATGGGGATAAGATATATAGGGATATGATGCGGATTTCCTATTGGCCGGGAATGAAGAGGCAAGTAGAGAAATATGATATTAAGTGTTTGACGTGCCAAAGGATAAAGGTAAAACAAGAAAAGCCTGGTATGTTATTGCCGTTAGAGGCACCAACTTGGAAATGTGAGCATATATGGATGGACTTTATAGACAAGCTCCTTAGAAGTCAACTAGGCAATGAAGCTATATTGGTTATAGTGGATAGACTCACTAAGACTGCCTACTTTGTTCCTATAAGGAGTAATAGGATGGCAGCATCTCTAGTGCAAATTTATATCAAAGAAGTGGTACATTACATGGAGTTTCTGTCAGCATTGTTAATGATAGAGACCCCTTATTCACTAGTGAATTTTGGAGGAGTTTATAATCAGCCTTAGGACGACATTAAATCTTAGCACCGCCTACCACCCACAGATAGAAAGGGTGAAGAGAAATTTGGAGAATTTATTGATGGCTTGCATTATGGATTTTGAGGACATTTAGAGTATCATTTACCCTTAGTAGAATTCATATACAATAATAGCTATCAGGCGACGATTGGTATGGCACCTTTTGAATCCCTACACGGAAGGCCAGGCAAGTTACCTAATTGTAGGTGGGAAACTACCGAAAAAATTCTACTTGGACCAGATTTGATTTGCGAGACAACATAAAAGGTTGAGGTGATTAGGTAGTGAATGAAGGCTACTCAGGATCGATAGAAGTCCTATGCTGACAGGCGAAGAAAAGAGTTGAAGTGTTTGGTTGGAGACATGGTATTTGTAAGGTTTCCCCTTTTAAGAAGGTTGTGAGGTTTGGGATATAAGGGAAGTTGGCGTCAATATTTGTTGGGCCTTTCCCGATTTTGGAAAGGGTGGGGAAACTTGCAAATCTAGTAAAGCTTTCGGATAAGCTAGTAGGAGTCCATGACATTTTCCTTGTATCGCGTTTGAGGAAATGTGACAAATGTCTACAGACTCCAAAACTATAGTATAGCCTGACCAATTAGCAGATGTAGAGATGGAGCCGATAACACCCCATGCCACCGCACACATAGTAGAGCACCGAGTTAGGAAGCTTTGTAACAAAGAAATTAGGCTGGTTCGAGTGCAATGGGGAGATAATCCAACGAAATGAACATGTGAGACAGAAGAGAAGACGAAGTCTTCTCATCTTAAGCTTTTCTCTGGTAAATTATCTCTCCAAATTTAGTTTCGTATAGGTTTTGATTGCACCGTGGGTGCTAGATTAGATGGTATGGGATAGTTGCCACACTTTTCTAATTAATTTTGCATTCATATTGAATCTTATGCATATTTAGGATGCTTGCATATATTCCCATATGTCACGATCTTGCATTCATGCTAGGGTTGAGCTCACTTATAATATGTTGCATACATAAGCACATTGCATTTTTGGTTGAGTATATGGTTGTGTAGATAACGTAGCTATATAACATGGTGTCGACTGCGCGTTACACTACCTTTCCACTGAGATTTCAGGGACGAAATCCTTTTTAGGTGGGAGAATGTAACACCCCGTAATAATTAATAAGAAATTAATTAATTAATAATTAGGTTAAAAATGGATTTTTGCAGACGTTAGAATTTGACCACAAAAGTTACACTATCTGTTCGTGGCGATTTTCCGAGCAACTTTCATATATAAAGTTTCGTGATCATAGTTCAAACAAAAAAGCTATTTCCATATGAAGTTTTTGAATTTAAACTAATTCAAATGAATTTATATTAAAAAAATTCATAAACTTTAATGTTTGAAATTATAAAAGGTAATAAATAATGGGATGTAAAGCAATAGACTTAAGATTAGAGTAAACGTTAACAGTAGAGTTAGAAGCAGAAATAATAAAAAACATTAAAAATTAATGTCGCTAATTAATTTCGCATGAAAATAGAAGGCCGTTTGACTGCCCAAGGAGGACCGATTGACCAGTCAAACAAAGTTGGCTAGGGTTTGCTTAGGCCAAGAACGTCTTGGATTTTATTATTTTAAACAGACTTTGATCGTACATTTCAGGGGTGTTTTATCCACTATAAATAAGGAGCTAACCCCTCACTTTTATTCATAAGGAAACTAATCACGCTAGCAAGACTCTATCAGTTTTCTTCCTCAACTTTCTTTAGATTCAAAATTCAACCTTTAGAGAAGAAATCCATTAGATTGAAGGGAAAAGGTATTTAGATATATACACATATATTTCTTTATTTCTATTCTTCCATATTCTCTGAAATCTGAATCTAATCTAATATACAATTGAATGGTTGTATATTGAAAATGAAAAAGAAGATAACCGAAGGTGGAAATAGACAAAGGCGTGGAATCAGATCCAAAAGAATTCGGAAAAGCTATATGTGAGTGGAAATATTAGTTTTTCTTTTTAGTAATTTGTGTAGTAATTTGGATTTGTTTTATGCCTTGGAGAATTTTGTATATAAAAACCTTAAATCTAAAATCGTAAAATTCCCTAATAAATCAATTCCTGGATTAGTTGGAACCTCAATTATTTTATGTTAATATAATAGAATTTAGTTTGTTGTTGCAATTTGAATAATTTATGTTCTATTCAACTTCCACTTCTAATTTCTGTTATTGTGGTGAAGGGTTCTAAAAAAATTAGAAAATGATGCGCAAAGTATAGATTCTCCTATTTGTAGTTTGCACTGCCTAATTCTGTAATTTACGAAAATATGAATCCCCTTTTCCACTTCAAGCTTGTATATGTAAAAGTTAAATAGAATATAAAGGGTTTAAATTGTAAAGTTTTGTTTCCTTGAAATAGAGGAGTTGATTCTATTATGTAAACGTAAAATAAGTTTGGTATTTTGATTCCAGCTTAAATATATATGCAAGTCTATTTTGTCTAATAAAGGATATCAGCTACTTTGTAAATTATTGTATGAAACTGAGACTTGTATGAATATGGAAGTTTTGACATTTTAACAATTAGTTTAGGAAGCGAAAACCTTATTATAGAAATAATTTTACACACGCTTATTTTATATTAGGTATAAGTATATTGGTAGCATATAAGTCGTAAATGTATAAAATAAATAGGTAATATATAATGATAATCCCTATAGGAAGGAAGTTAAGGATGATTATGGAAATTAGTCCATAATTAAAGGAGAAATAAGGAGTTCCCTTATATGCCCTTAATGCGTAAATGCGGGTGAGGTATATTTAGTATGTGTGTGTGTGTGTATAATTATGTCAAAGAGCGAAAATATGACTAAGTTATAGGGATGCGAGGTTGGTCAAAAGTATACAAAAGTCTGGCTAGCTAATCTGGCCACCACCAGTGTGACTTTGGGATTGATGTGAGACATCGCCTATAATAAGTATCCACAGTGGAGGCAAGGTTATTCCTAATTCTGTAGGGTAAGCCTGTGTAGCTAATCTGGCTACCAGTAGCTACGAATGGTCGGACTAATATAAGACGTCACGGTTTGGGTTACGGGTCATAAAACGGATATCCCAGTATGAGTCTACTTCTGAGCTGAGGGTATTAAGTGGCTATTGTAGGGTATGCCTCCTTCCCATTCAAGAAGTATTAAATGGTCGGGATTATTTTTTAGTTGCGATAGTGGTAAATCTCTAGAGGGGTCTGCTTCGGGGTTGAAGTATTAAGTGGCTATAGTATGGTCCGCCTCTTTCCTATAAAAGAAGTATTTAGTGGTCTTATGGAATTTCTTACGATGTCAACTAAGGAGTACCAAAGAAGGGTCCACCTTGGGTCTAGGTATTAAATGATGGGATCTGCCTAGGGTATATATATTAAATGCTCAAAGTCTGCCCATTTCAAATTAAAGAGGTATTAAGTGGCTCAGGTGCGTTCTCTCGCATTTTTAGGGCACGATTAACGAAGATGGATTATTAGACCCCATAGTTGTGTTGCACCCACGATAGAGTTATAAAGTTGGACTGGAAAGGGCCCTTTGCCTATAGTTAGAGGTACGTTATGGAGCTAGAATGGAAGAGCCTTTGGCTTATAGTTGGAGGTATACTCAATAGGTTAAGTACAGGATGCATAAGGCATCACATGTATCTAAATGATACTACCCAAATATGTTTATGGAAGGAATTCAATTAAGTGTAGGATGCGAATGGCATCATACGTATCTAAATGATACAACCTAAATACGTTTATGGTAAGACTTGAATTAAGTATAGGATGCGTAAGGCATCACACGTATCTAAATGATACTGTCCAAATACGTTTATGGTAAGACTTGAAATTTTTATCTATCAAACATTGTTGTTATGACTCACTCCTTATTACAACCCACAGGTAAGGGGGAACGATGCTAAGAAGATGAAGATGGTGATGAAGATTTATGGCGGTTTAGTTAGTTATCTATGTTTTTAATGTATTCAAACGTACCCATACTTCAGATATGTTGATGTTTTATTATGAGATATTGTGTTATGGATATTTTAGGATGTTGTGTTTTTTGAGGTTTGAGTTTTGAAACACCCCACACCCCTTAGTATACCGAAAAGGGCACACTAAAAGATGTGGTGTGTTGTAGGTATAGTTAAAACTTACAAAGACTAAGATTCACAAGACAAATAAATAAAACAGTGGAAACAGTAAGTTATTAAAAATTAAAAACCTCATAAATAATTCATAACCAAAATATGTCTCAAAATACCAAATACATATGTCTTATGAAAAATACCATCTCAGTCACAATATCAGAGTACATAAATAAAATCTTCCCTCTCAACAAGTACCAGTACATCCCAAAAGTCAAATGAAAAGAAAACTGAAAAAGAAGAATACATGAAGAATCTCCAAGAATATCCCTCCAAGAAAGCTGAAAATCTATTGTCCTTGCCTCTGTTGGCCTATGGGGGGAAAATGGGAAAATAGAGGAGTGGGTCAGATTATAAGTCTGGTGAGTGGAAGTAACTACTAGTATTTTTAAGCAAGGTAAAGATAATAGAATCATCAATAGTTCTAGTATAAAAGGAAATAAATGAAAAGATAAAGCTGGAAGAAAATACTGTTTAACCGTTTGCTTTGATTATTTCGATTGTTTGCACTTGTCTTAGATAACTGCTTTGATTAGGCTGAAATCCTAATCCTTCTTTAATTAGGCTGAAGTCCTAATTCTACCCTTTGATTTGCCTTCTATCTCTGTTGTGCCACTGTGAGCTAGTCCTATCCTGTGGGTCCCACAGCAAAAGACACCTGCTTAGCACTTTGGAACTCAATAGCGACTTATATCCCTACATCGAGGCCGCATGCTCGGCCACCCCGGCTCGCACTATCTGTTGCTCCACCTTTTGACATCTTATTGGAACTCAATAGCGACTTATATCCCTGCACCGAGGCCACATGCTCGGCCACCGTCGGCTCGCACTATCTGTTGCTCCACCTTTTGACCTATTATTTAACATTACTTCAGCATAAGCATGTCCAGCCTCACTTGATCTGTTGTGAGACCATCAGTCCTAGTCTGATAGGGAAATGCTGCCGGTACAGGTCCTAAAAAACAAAATCTAGTTGCGCCCCTTGCCCAAATTGAAAGAGAGTGCGGATTAAGGATCTTAAGGCTAATTTAACACTAGAGGGGGGTGAATAGTGTTTAATGGATTCTAAGACTTATATGGACTAAATTAAAATTATGGCACAAAGAAATGCAGAACTTAATCAAAGAACAATCATAGAATCAAACACGGATGCAGAAAGTAAATAAAAAGTAGTAAAAGGAAAGAACACACCGGATTTTATACTGGTTCGGAGTTACCCTACATCCAGTCCTGTACCAAGGCAGAACACCTCATACAAATTTTTATTATACCAAAGTCGAGATTACAATCCTCAATTTCTAAAGGCCTTGAGGTACCCTCCTGTCTCATGAGTCCGGGGCAAACTCTCTTGATTTACGGGCCATAAGATTACCCAATTGATTTCCAAGCACAACCACACCTTATAGAGAGACTCGATAAACTTTTGATTACAAATTGATCCTATAACTCTGAATAGCACTTTGATCTTCGAGAGAGGGTGGAGAACCAAATAAGAATGAGATTCTAATATGATTCACTTGAGAATTCGGCAGAATTTTGGCACGATCTTAAAATATGAAAATTTTAGAATATTGATTTGTGGAGAAGATAGAGTGAAGAAAATAAGAAAAATAGTTAGTTAAAAAAATTCGTTTGTGAAGGCTATTTATAGACCAGTAACGGTCATAACCATTCGTGAAGAGATTTAAACGAAGAGACACTTCTTTTGAAAATTGAAACTTTTGAATTTAACGGCCACCATGTCGACATGGGGTATCCCATGATGTCGACATCCCTAAGTTAAAAATAATGTAAAATTTGTTTTGAAAATGGTATTGAACGGAAAACAAGATGAAATGATTCTGGAGTAAAATAAACTAATTTTCCTATGTTTTGAAATAAAGAAGAGTAGAAAAATATATTTTTAGAATGTATATATAAATTTGATTTTAAATCTCAAGTATATATATTATAAAAGAATGTTTAAAAAATCAGAAGATAGTTTTTTTTAAAAACAAATGAAGTTTGAAACAAGAGTTTATTTAAAACAAAAACAAAGAATATTTTAAGGCTAAAACATCTTTTTGAAAATCATTTGAAAAACTATTTTGAAGTAGTTTTGCAAGCTTCTTCCTGCAGAATATCTCATCACATCAGGACTCGAGAACTTGTACAAAACCAGGATGTTCGTGGGTTTGTAAGCCACTTGTCGTAGGTTTGTAAGCTACTTGTCGTGGGTTTGTAAGCCACTAAGAAGATAGAAATGGGTTCTATCCCAAATAAAATATGAAATGAAGATTTCCGTGCTATTATGAAGTTTTAACAATAAACTAGACACTTATCTTGAAATCTTGATCTTGATACTCATTAGTCTTCAAACTTGATTTCTTCATTCTTGATCTTTATACTGTACAGTCTTCAATAATCAGTACCTGCCTTATATATATCCTGCATAATAACATTCATATATTTCTAGACAATAGTGTTAGTATATAAGTTATAATAAAATAAGTTACAAAGCTTGTTGTCATTAAAACCACTATCTCCAGTTCCTAACAATCTCCCCCTTTTGATGATGACAACCTTATAAAATATACTTACCACTTCGATCATACCATAACTTCCCCTTACACCAACAACTCCCCCTTACTCCAAGCCTACTATTTTATATAACTTCTCACCCTTTGTCATCAACAAAACAATAACCTATAAACCTTGAACTTAATAGAAAATGAGATAAACAAACATATGACATAAGAATAATAACTATGTATGAGTGAAATATGGCATCTTAAGTTAAATGGAATTCAAGATTTTATACCCCAAAGATTGTTTTTAGAAGAACATTAATTAAGATAACACTTTATATACAAATTAATAAACCAATATATAATCAAGAAAGAGAAAAATAAAAACGAAAAACACTTAATGAGGACCCTTAACTATTGGTGATTTATGGACCGAACAATTTGGATAGTGGAGACAAAAGTTTCTACGTTGTTCGACCAAGTTCCCATTAGCATCAAAAAGGACCTCTCCAACGCAAATCACGCCATCGTCTTCGTCCATATGAACATCCGGATTCGGTAGAGGATGTTCTTCTTCTTGATCCTCTTGATCCTCTTGTGGTTCTTCTAGAGGCTCTTCTTCTTCAAAATCAATAGCTTGTGATGATTCTTCGATGACAATGGGATTGGCATGGTTATCCATAAGGAATTTTTGTAAATTCCTAAGAATTCTGCCTTGCCTATCTTGTTCTCTAGCCATTCGCAGTTGACTCTCTTGAATTTTCATCATCATTTGAAGCAAATCTTTCATCTTCTCTTGTAATTTGATGACTCGTACGTGTGTGGAATGTTGAAAAGGGCCAGAATGAGGAGAAGTGGGTGAAGAAGATTCATTATTAGAAGAGGAAGCCATTAATTTACCGTTTTAGAAGTTTATTACAGAGAATAGAACAGAGAAAAGGAGTAAAAGTCGAAATATATAAATATATAACCAAATAACTAATTTTAGAGGGAAATTTAAATTTGAAAATCTTGGCCTGTATGTCGACATAGGGGGATGGGTCATGTCGACATGCCCAGTTCAATTTTTGAGAAATTTTTATTTATATTAATTATTAACTATACTTGTATTATTTATAATTTATATTTCAGTTAATGAACATATACCTAATTCTCTTCTAAATTTAGTAAAGTTTTGTTCATTTAATGGTTTGGTTAATATATCAGCAATTTGTTTTTCAGTATTAATATATTCAAGAGTTATGACTTCTTTACTTATATTATCTCTAAGAAAATGATGTCTAATATCAATATGTTTTGTTCTATCATGATGAGTTGGATTTTTAGATAGGTTTATTGCACTAGTATTATCACAATAAATTGGTGATTTAGTTATAGTTAATCCAAAATCTTTTTAAAGTTTGTTGCATATATATAACTTGAGAACAAGCCAAAGCAGCATATATATATTCTGCTTCAGTTGTTGACAAGGATACAGTGTTTTGCTTCTTACTAAACCAGGAAACCAGAGAATGTCCTAGAAAGTGACAAGTTCCACTTGTACTTTTTCGGTCTGATTTACAACCAGCGTAATCAACATCACAATATGAAATTAAATCAAATACATCATTTTTAGGATAAAATAAACCTTAATCTAAAGTATGTTTTACATACCTTAAAATTCTTTTAACAGCTTTTAAGTGAGTTTCTTTAGGTTGAGATTGGTATCTTGCACAGAGACAAACACTATGCATGATGTCAGGACGACTTGCTGTTATATAAAGCAGCGAACCAATCATTCCCCTATATAATTTTTGATCAACATCTTTTGATTTATCTTCTTTACTTAAAGCTACATTAGTTGTCATTGGAGTTGGTTTCCCACTAGAAGTAGTCAATCCAAATTTATTAATTAAATCTTTAGCATATTTTTTTTGACTAATGAAAATTCCTTTATCTAATTGTTTGATTTGAAGTCCTAAGAAGAAGCTTAGTTCTCCCATATGACTCATTTCAAATTCTTTAGTCATTATATCTGAAAATTCTTTATTCATTATGTTATTAGTTGACCCAAAAATTATATCATCTACATATATTTGTACTAATTGAATATCATTTTTTTTCTTTTAATAAAAAGAGTTGTATCTATTTTACCATTTTCAAAACCAGATTGTAGTAAATAAGACCTTAGTCTTTCATACCAGGCTCTAGGAGCTTGTTTCAGACCATATAAAGCTTTCTTTAGTTTATATACATGATTTGGAAATTCATTATTTTCAAAAAGTGGAGGTTGTTCAACATAAACATCTTCTTTTACAAAACCATTTAGAAAAGCACTTTTAACATCCATTTGATATAACTTGAAATTATTGTAATTTGCGAAAGCAAGTAGAATCCTGATAGCTTCTAGTCTTGCTATGGGTGAAAAGGTTTCGTCATAATCAATTCCTTCTTCTTGACAATAACCTTGCACGACTAAACGAGCTTTATTTCGCACGACCTCACCAAGTTCATTCATTTTATTTTTATAAACCCATTTTGTTCCAATTATACTTTTATCCTCAAGTCTAGGAACAAGTTCCCAAACATCATTTCTGGTGAACTGATTCAATTCTTCTTGCATAGCAAGAATCCATGAATCATCAGATGATGCTTCCTTTGGATTTTTAGGTTCAATAGTTGATATAAAAGCTACATTACTCATACTATTTAGTTGATTTCTTGTTTTAACTATAGATTCAATATTTCCTAGTATATTTTCTACAGGATGATCTTTTAATAGCCTAATTCTTTTATTAGGTTGAATGATTTCACAATTAGTTTCATTAGGTTCATTATTTAAAGTTACAAAATCTTCTTCATCTTCTATTTGCACAGTATCTTTAAAATTTTCATCAAAAGATACATGCATTGTTTCTTCAATAGTGTTAGTTCTTAAATTATAAACTCCAAATGTTTACTTCTATTAGAATATCCGATAAAGATACCTTTGTCGGATTTAGGTTCAAATTTATCAAAATTATCTTTTGTATTAAGAATAAAACACTAACTACCAAAAAATTTAAAATAAGCTATTATGGGTTTCTTATTGTAAAGTAATTCATATGGTGTTTTATTAGTTAATGGTCTAATTAAAATTCTATTTAATATATAACAAGCCGCAGCGACTGCTTCAGCCCAAAAGTTTTTAGGTATGTTACTATCAGAAAGCATTAATCTAGCACACTCTTGAATCGTTCTATTCTTACGTTCTACCACTCCATTTTGTTGTGGAGTTCTTGGAAAAGAGAAATTATGAGTAATTCCTTTTTGATTACAGAAATTCTCAAAATTTTGATTTTCAATTCTCCACCGTGATCACTACGAATAGTTTTTATTTTTAGAGAAAATTGATTTTGAATTCTTTTAGCAAAATTCTTAAATAATTCAAATGCATCACTTTTAAGTTTAAGAAAAATTATCCAAGTATATCTAGAATAATAATCTACAATTACAAAAACATATTTATTGTGATTAATTGATTGAACTTGAGATGGACCAAATAAATCTAAATGAAGTAATTCTAGAGGTCAAGAAGTAGAAATCATATCTTTTAATTTAAATGAACTTTTCTTAAGTTTTCCTAATTGGCAAGCATCACATATACTATCTACTTTAAAGTTTTACTTGGGAAGACCTCTAACTAAGTCAAGTTTTGATAACCTAGATAACAGTTTGAAATTAAATGACCAAATCTTTTATGCCAAATCCAAGGGTCACTTGTATTAGCCAAAAGACATAAGTTATCATTTGAAACTTTCATACTAAAGATGCAAATGTTTTTCTTCCTAATTCCTTCAAAGATAATATTTGACTTATTATCTTCGATGTGACACTTATCTTTTCCAAATTTAATTTTAAATCCTTTATCACATAGTTGACTTATACTAAGCAGATTATGTTTTAAATTCCTAACTAGCAAAATATCAGAAATAAGAGGAGTTTTAGAATTACCGACATTGCCGATGCCAATCACATATCCTTTTGATTTATCTCCAAAGTTGACCAATCCACCATCTTGATATATAATGTCATTGAGTATCTCGGGATTTCCAGTCATATGCCTTGAACAGCCACTATCTAGTATCCATTTATCTTTCTTAATTTGCACAGTTCGTCCATTGGTTGTTGATTCTTCAAAAGCCATGTAACATGTCTGTTCCTGCATAACAAACCAATTCAATAGATAACTTAATTTTTCATAAAAACTATATGCAGACCTATGATACTTTGATGAAATGCATAAATTCAAACTAGTATTAACAAAATTTCCTAAAAATGCCATTTTTAACTTTTCAAGTTTCAGATTATGAAAACCTATGCTCTGATACCAATTGAAAGAGAGTGCGGATTAAGGATCTTAAGGCTAATTTAACACTAGAGGGGGTGAATAGTGTTTAATAGATTCTAAGACTTATATGGACTAAATTAAAATTATGACACAAACAAATGCTGAACTTAACCACAGAACAATCACAGAATCAAACACAGATGCAGAAAGTAAATAAAAAGCAGTAAAAGGAAAGAACACACCAGATTTTATACTGGTTCGGAGTTACCTTACATCCAGTCCTGTACCAAGGCAGAACACCTCATACAGATTTCTATTATACCAAAGTCGAGATTACAATCCTTAATTTCTAAAGGCCTTGAGGTACCCTCCTGTCTCACGAGTCCGGGGCAAACTCTCTTGATTTACGGGCCACAAGATTACCCAATTGATTTCCAGGCACAACCACACCTTATAGAGAGACTCGATAAACTTTTGATTACAAATTGATCCTATAACTCTGAATAGCACTTTGATCTTCGAGAGAGGGTGGAGAACCAAACAAGAATGAGATTCTAATTTGATTCACTTAAGAATTCGGCAGAATTTCGGCACGATCTTAAAATATGAAAATTTTAGAATATGGATTTGTGGAGAAGGAGTAAAGAAAATAAGAAAAATAGTTTGTTAAAAAATTCGTTTGTGAAGGCTAATTATAGACTAGTAACGGTCATAACCATTCGTGAATAGATTTAAACGAATAGACACTTCTTTTGAAAATTGAAACTTTTGAATTTAACGGCCACTATGTCGACATGGGATATCCCATGATGTCGACATCCCTAAGTTAAAAATAATGTAAAATTTGTTTTGAAAATGGTATTGAACGGAAAACAAGATAAGTAAAATAAACTAATTTTCCTTTGTTTTGAAATAAAGAAGAGTAGAAAAATATTTTTTTAGAATGTATATATAAATTTGATTTTAAATCTCAAGTATATATATTATAAAAGAATGTTTAAAAAATCAGAAGATAGTTTTTTTTAAAAACAAACGAATATTGAAATAAGAGTTTATTTAAAACAAAAACAAAGAATATTTTAAGGCTAAAACAACTTTTTGAAAATCATTTGAAAAACCATTTTGAAGTAGTTTTGCAAGCTTCTTCCTGTAGAATATCTCATCACATCAGGACTCGAGAACTTGTACAAAACCAGGATGTTTGTGGATTTGTAAGCCACTTATCGTAGGTTTGTAAGCTACTTATCGTGGGTTTGTAAGCCACTAAGAAGATTGAAATGGGTTCCATCCTAAATGAAATATGGAATGAAGATTTTCGTGCTATTATGAAGTTTTAACAATAAACTAGACACTTATCTTGAAATTTTGATCTTGATACTCTTGAGTCTTCAAACTTGATTTCTTCATTCTTGATCCTTATACTGTACAGTCTTCAATAATCAGTACCCGCCTTATATATATCCTGCATAATAACATTCATATATATCTAGACAATAGTGTTAGTATATAAGTTATAACAAAATAAGTTACAAAGGTTGTTGTCATCAAAACCACTATCTCCAGTTCCTAACACAAATCCCCTGATTTAAGCTTCTATCTATTGACCTCTTATTTACCATTAGTTCAGCATAAGTGTGCCCAGCCCCACCTAATCTATTGTGAGACCATCAGTTCCTGACTAAAGGGGAATGCTGCCGGTACGGATCCTACTTCTATCTTTGCTTATTAACTTAGTGTAAGTCTTTAAAATAAGCCTCTTCTGTTATTTCTGCTCTGTTTGCTTATTAACTTATTCTAAGTCTTAAAATAAGCCTCTTCTGTTATCTCTGTTATACTTGCTTATTAACTTAATTATAAGTTCTAAAATAAGCCTTTTCTTCTATTTTCTCTTTTTAGTTATAATTACATGTTATAACTATGCTTGCAAATGTCTTAAATTTGCCTATTTCAGTCTATATTCTCTTTATTACAGTTCTTCATATTTTAGATCCAATTTTTGTAAATTTAGTGTTCTTATATTCTAGTCCATATTAGCGAATTATTCTCTTTTTATTATTTTATTCATGTAAAAAGGAATAAAAAGAAACTAATATTTAAAGGCCGAATTCTAACATAAAACGGATGTAAATAAAATACAAATAACTGTAAATAATAGTAAATAACTGTAAATAAATGAATAAAATAGCTAAATAAAAATAGCTGAATAAAATAGACTGAAAAGAACTTTAAAAATTAACTGTAAACAACTTATATAAAAGCGGTCTCAAAATTGCAGAAAAACTACAACTATTGAGAACCCTATTATTTTAAATTACTTAAAAATCTAAAATAATTACTTCAACACTCACCTGTGGCCCTCAGCTCTAGCCCTTGGTCTTCCTTGATCCTCTCCTAGAGCGTAAATATTTTTTCAAAAAGATTCTCTCCTTAGAAATACTTTATTTCTAGGGTCTAGCCTCTGGCAACGAACCCAGATAAGAGAAAATCTGAATGAGAAAAACAGCTATGCCTAAGGGTATATTTATAGGGTTACTTGGGGGTCTCAGACCGTTGGATTCGTAGATTAAATCTAGTGCAACCACGTCATATGTTCGATGGGAACCGTTAGATGGAAGCACGGATGCATGAGATGGAGTAAAAATAACAAAACACATCACGATTTGATTCGGACAAAATGTCATCCAGATAACTAAGGCGGGTTGACCTTACTGTCGACCCTTGTATGAGTTAGGTCGACCTATAGGTTAACCTAGCTGATGGGAGGGTCGACCCTAGGTTGGACCTAGCCCTATATATATATATATTTTTTATTTTCCGATTTCTTCTTTCTTTTGTAACTTCTTCGTTCTAGCTCGGATTTTGACAATCTATGTATGGAAATTGACCAGAAAATTACCATGGACACAATGGTGCAACTCCAGTGGCTTGATTCTGATAATTTCACAAAGTTATTTTATTTTTTAATTAATTTGTTAATTAATTATTATAGCTTAAAGTTCGGGTTGTTACATTCTCCCCTCCTTAAAGGATTTCGTCCCCAAAATCTCCAAGGATAGAAGAATGAAATAAATGTTTTCATCCAAGTTCTACAACCAACTACTCAACCATCATCCATTGTCCTTAACGTTTTCTAACGCAATTCGTGTTATATATGCATAAGTGTAGTGTCAATGTCCGTAACTAATGCAAAAGATTAGGCGGTCTACTGATTTAGTCGACCTCCTCTTTATGCAATCATATCCGTGCTATGTATCCAAATGAATGCAAGTTTCGTAATGATAACTGATAGTTTTATATGCGTGCTGCAATCATCATCCAAATGCAACAATCATACGATAATCATCCATTATTAGCAACCATGGTATAAAATAAAATAAAATGCAAATGCGCACACATCCATATGCATATGCTCTAGTGTCCTAGTTAAGCCGATCCCTAAGAGATAATAGTGCCTAGTGTAAGTATATGCGTCCATTAGCATCCATCATACATAACATGTTCTAATAACATGTTTACATTCAGTCCTACCATCCATAGGTTAAGTCCTAAGATCTACCCAACCAAAGGATAATAAAGGAAAGAACCTATTCAAAACTAAAGATGGAAATAGGAAATTCTAAAACTTACTATCAAAGAGATGCGGATAAGAGGTACGAATCTTTTCTTCATCCTCCCACGTAGCGTCTTCAACATCATCTCACCACTGCACCTTCACTAACGGGACCTCTTTATTCCTAAGCTTCTTGATGTCTCGTCCAATGATCTTGGTAGGAATATGATGAACCGATGCTTCTCTCTCCACTTCAACCTCCTCAAGTTGACTAGGCTCCACCATCTCAGCTGAGTCATGTAAGCACTTTCTCAAGTGCGAAACATGAAAAACATCATTCACTCCTGCGAGCCTCTCCGGTAGCTACACTCGATATGCCATCTTCCCTACTCTTTCTACAATGGGGAACGGTCCTACGAATCTAGGTGCTAGTTTCCCACTCGATCCAAATCTCACCACCTTCCTTAGTGGGGACACTTTAATGAAAACCAAGTCTCCTACCTCGAACTCAATATCCCTTCTCCGCTTGTCTGCATATGATTTCTGTCTATCTTGGGATGTCTTCATCCTCCTTCTAATCAGATCAATCTTCTTTGAAGTCTCCCTAACCATGTTAGGACCAAGTAGCAACCTCTCTGTAGACTCCAACCAACATAAAGGTAACTTGCAAGGTCTCCCATAAAGAGCTTCGAAAGGTGCCGTCCCAATGTTAGCTTGAAAACTGTTATTATATGTGAACTCCACCAAAGGAAGATGCTCCTCCCAAGTTTCTCCAAAATCAAGAATGCACATCCTCAAAAAATCCTTAAGCGCTCTATTAACTCTCTCTGTTTGGCCATCCATATGAGGGTGATAGGCCATACTCAATCTAAGCTGCGTCCCTACAGCCTCTTGCAAGCTCCTCCAAAACTCGCTAGCAAAATAGGGTCTCTATCGCTCACTATGCTAGAGGGAACTCCATGAAGTCGGACTATCTCACGACCATATAAGGATGCCAAATAAGATGCCGTCTTCTTACTCTTGAACAGAATAAAGCGGGCGCTCTTAGTCAATTGATCTACAATAACCCAAATACTAGTATTCCCCTTCCTAGATTGGAGTAAACCATCTATAAAGTCCATCGAAACACTATCCCACTTCCATTAAGGTACATCCAATGGCTGAAGTAATCCACCAGGCTTCTGCCGTTCCGCCTTAACCCTTTGGCACACAAGACACTTAGCCACAAACTCTGCTACATCCTTCTTCATACCGCTCCAATAAAACATTATCTTCATGTCCCTATACATCTTATCACCACCTGGATGAATAGTCATTCGAGAATGGTGTGCTTCCTCTAGAACTGCTCTCATCAAATCACTAGTGCGGGGGACACAAAGTCTTCCATCTCTCCTTAGCCACCCCTTACTATCAATGGAATAGCGTTGGAGATGTCTAGAGACCTCTCCTCTGCTAATCCTCTCTAGAATATCCATAATCTCTGAATCCTCTTGCTGCCTCGAGCCAATCTGATCTATAAGGGTAGGCTTAACCTCAAGTGCTGCTAACAATCCCGGGCCCGTAGAGGGCTTAAAATCAAAAGTGGAAATGAATTCTAGGCTCATCTACTCCACGAACATTGGACTAATGGATGCTCTCTTCCCACTCAACGCATCCGCAATCACATTCCCTTTACCAGGGGTATAAGCTATCTCAAAGTCGTACGATGCCAAAAACTCCATCCATCGCTGCTGCCTCAAGTTTAAATCCTTCTGTGAGAATAGGTACTTCAATGACTTATAGTCAGTGAAAAGCTCGAACCTCTCTCCTAGCAAGTAATGCCTCCAAGACTTGAGTGCGAAAACTATACCAGCTAACTCCAAATCATGGGTAGGCTAGTTCTTCTGATGAGCCCTGATCAACTGTCTACTTCCATAGCATACTACCCTCCCTTCTTGCATCAACACTGCTCCTAGACCCGTCCCACACGCATTAGTGTGTACTGTAAAAGGCTTAGCTCCGTCGAGTAAAACTAACATTGGTGCACTAGTAAGGGCTCTCTTTAGCATCATGAAGGAATCCTCACAATCCACGTCCCACACGAATGCCACATTCTTCTTAGTGACTCGAGTAGGCAGTGCTGAAATTTTAGCAAAATTTCTGATAAACTTCCTATAGTAGCCAGCCAATCCTAGGAAGCTTCTAACTTCGGTAATGTTCTTGGGGTCCTTCCAATCTTGCACTGCAATTACCTTAGCAGGATCAATAGCTAAACCCTCTCTTGAGACTACATGCCCCAAGAAACATACCTCCTCTCGCCAAAAGTGACACTTCGAGAACTTTGCCTTCAACTGATGGATACGAAGTGTGTGAAGAACCTCCTCTAGATGAACAACATGCTCTTTCATACTCTTGGAAAACACCAAAATATCTTCCACGAATACTACTACGAACTTATTTAGGACATCTCGAAAAAAACGGCTCATCAAATCTACAAAGTATGCTGGGGCATTGGTTAGCCCAAACGGCATAACCAACCACTCAAATAATCCATCGGGTGTCCTAAATGCTGTCTTATCAATGCTATCATCAGCGACCCTAAGCTGATGAAATACAGTAGCTAAATCAAGCTGAGAAAACACTGAAGAGCCAACCAACTGATCAAAAAGATCATCTATCCTAGGAAGTGGGTAACGGTTCTTCTTAGTGAGCTTATCCAACTCTCTGTAGTCTACGCAAAGTCGAAGGGAACCATCCGCCTTTGTAGCGAAGACGACTGGCGCTCCCCACTCAGATATGCTCCGTTTGATTAAGCCTTTCTCCAATAGCTCACAAATCTGCTTACTTAACTCCTTCCTCTCCCTAGGAGCCATATGTCTCACGGGCAATACCACTGGCTTAGCATTGTCATTAAGATAAATCCTAAAGTCGATCTCTCTCTTAGAGTTAGTCCCCTAACCACCTCGAAGACATCTGGAAAATCTCCGACGACTGGAACTGAATCTAACTCTGCTGTTGATTAATCGAGGGAATAAAGGAAGCTCAACATGACTGACCCATGTTGGTTGCAAGAAACCTCGAGAGTCCTACCGCTACATGTCTCTAGTCTAACGACTCTCCTCTCGCAGTCCATTATCGCTCCATAAGTGGATAACCAATCCATCCCCAAAATCATCCCATACCCCGAAAATCCCAAAACATAGGCATCATAATCAAACTCTATGCCTAATGTGAAAATTTTCAAACCCCTACAAATCATAGATAAATGTACCGATCCTCCTATAGGGTTTGAAACAACTATGGGGTCTACTACTAAGGAGATATCTAAGTGCAAACAATCAACCAAAGAACTAGAAATGAAAGAGTGTGATGCTCCAGAATCAAAAAGCTCCCGAATGGGAAAATCAGAAATAGAGATCGAACCTTCCACGGTGACTTTCCTACCTCTATCAGGTCCGCTGTTAAAAGGTGCTGCATCTAAGGCCTGAATCTGCGCTGTAGGTGCGCTCGCTCCCTGCCCCGTCTTCTGAGGGCAAAATTTACTAAGGTGACCAGGCTGTCCACAATTATAACACTTTCCCTTCATTTTATCCTTCTTGCAGTCTCTTGCGTAATGACCAACCCATCCACAACTATTGCACTTCTCTCCTTTCTTGATGTGCTTTTGAGGTCCTCCTCCTTTCTTCTTACCCTTATCCTTCTTATCCTTCCACCACTTCTTCTTAGAATTCTCCGACTTAGGAACCTCCTTATACTCTTCTTCCTTAGCTGCATCAGACATGAAGGCCATCTCCACCAGTGACTCATATGTAGCTCCCATTGGTACATGCGTCAATAACAACCCTTGGAGGGGCTGATTCAATCCCTTGGAAACTTTATGGCCTTCTTGTGCAGTGTATTCCCTAGCTCCATCCCAAACCGCGACAACTCATTAAATTGATTAATATACTCCTTTACTGAAAGACTTCCTTGCTTCAAACTAATGAACCTCTCCAGTTGCATACTTTCTTCTACTTGTGACAAAAACTTCCTCTCAAATTTTTTATGGAACCCATTTCAACCAATGTTTCTACCTTCCAACTCAACAATCTCCCACCAATAAGAAGCCTCTCCTTTCAGTTGCCAAGATGCAAGCTGAACTCTCTACTGGTCCTCCAATCCTAACAGCCCAAATACCCTCTTTGTACTTCTCAACCAAGCTTGTGCCTCCATGAAATCTTCTGTACCGGAAAATGTCTTGCCTCCTAGATTTACGAAGTCCTTGCATAGCTTAGAGAAATTGGCTGCTATGAGTGGATTAATGGGATCTCCACCCGCTGGTGCTGGATTGGGCGCTTGCCCTTGCACCTCTGGTGTCGTAGCTTGGAGGTACCTACGAAACCAGCCTGGGACTTGGAAACCCTCGGGAAGATTAGGGGCATCAGCCATGCTATGCAAAGAAAAAGAGAATTTAGGCTCGAAAGAGTCGAAAGAAGGTTGAACTGGACTTTTGAGGGGATTTTTTATAAAAACTCTCTTTTATACTTGAAAAACTATTTCTACAATAAGAGTTTTTTTCTGAAAAATACTTCTAATCTAAAGATATGCGACTTTTAAAAATAGGTTACTTTGCAAAAAATACTTTATTTTTAAAACAAGTTTATAGGAATCCTGTAATCTTAGGCTCCAATACCAAGTGAAACACCCCATACCCCTTAGTATACCCAAAAGGGCACAATAAAAGATTTGATGTGTTGTAGGTATAGTTAAAACTTTACAGAGACTAAGATTCATAAGACAAATAAATAAAATAGCGGAAACAGTAATTAATTAAAAATTAAAAACCTTATAAATAAGTCATAACCAAAATGTCTCAAAATACCAAATACATATGTCTTATGAAAAATACCATCTCAGTCACAATATCAGAGTGCATAAATAAAATCATCCCTCTCAACAAGTACCATCCCAAAAGTCAAATGAAAAGAAAACTGAAAAAGAAGAATACATGAAGAATCTCCAAGAATATCCCTCCAAGAAAGCTAAAAAACTACTATCCTTGCCTCTGCTGGACTATGGGGGAAAAAGGAGAAAATAGAGAAGTGAGTTAGACTATAAGTCTGGTGAGTGGAAGTAACTACTAGTATTTTTAAGCAAGGTAAAGATAATAGACTTATCAACAGTTCTAGTATAAAAGGAAATAAAGGAAAAGATAAAGCCGGAAGAAAATACTGTTTAGCTGTTTAACTGTTTGCTTTGATTATTTCGATTGTTTCCACTTGTCTTAGATAACTGCTTTGATTAGGCTGAAATCCTAATCCTACATTAATTAGGCTGAAGTCCTAATTCTACCCTTTGATCGGCCTTCTATCTCTGTTGTGCCACTGTGAGCTAGTCCTATCCTGTGGGTCCCACAGCAAAAGACACCTGTTTAGCACTTTGGAACTCAATAACGACTTAAATCCCTACACCGAGGCCGCACGCTCGGCCACCACCGGCTCACACTATCTGTTGCTCCACCTTTTGACCTCTTATTGGAACTCAATAACGACTTATATCCCTGCACCGAGGCCGCATGCTCGGCCACCGTCGGCTTACACTATCTATTGCTTCACCTTTTGACCTCTTATTTACCATTACTTCAGCATAAGTGTGTCCAGCCTCACCTGATCTGTTGTGAGACCATCAGTCCTAGTCTAATAGGGAAATGCTGCCGGTACGGGTCCGAACAAACAAAATCTAGTTGCGGCCCTTGCCCAAATCCCCTGATTTGAGCTTCTATCTAGGAAGGGGAATGCTGCCGGTACAGATCTTACTTCTATCTTTGCTTATTAACTTAGTGTAAGTCTTTAAAATAATCCTCTTCTGTTATTTCTGCTCTGTTTGCTTATTAACTTATTCTAAGTCTTAAAATAAGCCTCTTCTGTTATCTCTGTTATACTTGCTTATTAACTTAATTATAAGTTCTAAAATAAGCCTTTTCTTCTATTTTCTCTTTTTTAGTTATAATTACATGTTATAACTATGCTTGCAAATGTCTTAAATTTGCCTATTTCAGTCTATATTCTGTTTATTACAGTTCTTCATATTTTAGATCCAATTTTTGTAAATTTAGTGTTCTTATATTCTAGTCCATATTAGCAAATTATTCTCTTTTTATTATTTTATCGCGTAAAAAGGAATAAAAAGAAACTAACATTTACAGGCTGAATTCTAACGTAAAACAAATGTAAATAAAATACAAATAACTGTAAATAATAGTAAATAACTATAAATAAATGAATAAAATAGCTAAATAAAAATAGCTAAATAAAATAGACTGAAAAGAACTTTAAAAATTAACTGTAAACAAATTATATAAAAGCGATCTCAAAATTGACGAAAACTACAACTATTGAGAACCCTATTATTTTAAATTACATAAAAATCTAAACTAATTACTTAAACACTCACCTGTAGTCCTTAGCTCTAGCCTTTAGTCTTCCTTGATCCTCTCCTAGAGCGTAAATAATTTTTTTTAGAAAGATTCTCTCCTTAGAATACTTTATTTCTAGGGTCTAGCCTCTGGCAACGAACCCAGATAAGAGAAAATCTGAATGAGAAAAACAGCTATGCCTAAGGGTATATTTATAGGGTTACTTGGGGGTCTCAGACCGTTGGATTCGTAGATTAAATCTAGTGCAACCACGTTATAGGTTCGATGGAAACCGTCGGATGTAAGCACGGACTCACGAGATGGACTAAAAATAACAAAACACATCACGATTTGATCTGGACGAAATGTCGTCCAAATAATTAAGGCGGGTCGACCTTACCGTCGACCCTTGTATGAGTTAGGTCGACCTTACACGTCACGATTTCTTCTTTCTTTTGTAACTTCTTCGTTCTAGCTCGGATTTTGACAATCTATATAGGGAAATTGACCAGAAAATTACCACGGACACAATGGTGCAACTCCCGTGGCTTGATTCTAATAATTTCACAAAGTTATTTTATTATTTAATTAATTCGTTAATTAATTATTGTAGCTTAAATTTTGGGTTGTTACAAGTTTTATGAAATGAGTATTTATTTTTGTGATTATGTTTTATCCCTTTTGCTATGAGATTATGAAAGCATAGATAAATAAGTCTATATATTGTTCATTGTATCAATTTTACCAACCAACAGCCAGCTTTGAGCTTTGGAACATACCTAAGGTTCGATGGGCTTTTATTGGGTCGAAAATTAGGCCCGTTTCGGACTTGGTTGTTACATTTCGTATCAGAGCTTAGGTTTCCCATCAAAATGATTGGCTACTAGGATCGTTTCTTATGTGTGCCTGCTATTACCAAATCTTGTGTGTTTAGGAATTCTGAACTTTGGATAAGCTTACTAGTGTACTTCATCTTTTCCATTCCAGGTTGCCTGCTCATCTTTATTTTAACATATTTTCTCTCCTTTTTTAGTTCTCGAAGAGGATCAGAGGGAGGGCCGGTCCCAATTCTTTGTAATGGTTAAGGCCATCACCAAACTCCCCGACAATCTCTCGAATCTGTCCATTGTTTCAAAGAATGATAACAACGTTGGGTAGGAATTTTGGCTCATAGGTAGAGATGGAGAGGAAAGGGTTAGGGCACCCAAACTTAAGTAGGGAAAGCAAGTGACTACGGTGATGGTATCAATTGCCTTTGCAGAAAGGAGCGGTGGCCCGAGGCTTTTGGTTGGAGGCATAGGCACGGTTGGAGCCGACCAGGATGAAATGATGGAGCTATATCACCCTTGGTTGGTTACGGTGATGAGGGTGAGTAGCATGTATATGAATTCCACTTGTATGACACAATTGAAAAAGATATTATGGGTACCGCCACCATGCAAGAGGGCTATGGACAAGTACTCGAGTCGTCGATCGTAGTATCTCTTGTTTTTCAAACTACACAAGCACACCCAAGACCTCGAAGGAGGAGAGGATAGGGGTGTGGACTTAGGCCCTAGACACCCAAAATAAGGATTTCTCCGAGGATGCCCTCTCCTTGTAGGGCCTATTGCACAAACCATAGTCGTGTCCCCCAGCACATGTCCTTCGGTATGGGCACCAAATGAGGATAGCGACTCTGAGTCTTATTGCTCTCCCAATTAGGAAGAAGTCTCAGTCCCAGCCTACTAATGGTAAATAAAGTTTACTTGTTTTTCTTGTTTGTTTGTAATTATCTTATTCAGTTCGTTTACTGCTTTTTATGTTGCATATTTTGTTTTGTGCATCAAGATGTTTAATTTGTCCTTTTTGTTTTGTTTTACAACGTTTCATATCTACTTCTCAAGGTTAGATGAGACCCCACAAGGCAATGTTATCGCCAAAGGGACCTCCCAACTGTCGAGCGTCATGCTGACTACTTAGTGGGAGGGCACCACCTCGACCACCTCTCGAGCATCCACCATCATTCCTCCTTCCGATCTCCTTGTGGAGGAGCATGCCTTATTCGCGTCCTTCATACTAACTTCGAGCAATGGAGGGCCCATAGTTTGCATCCTCAACCAACCTAGGATGGATGGCGATCAGACGGAGTCCGGCATGGTTAGCCCTACCCCTTTGTGCTTGAGATGGAAATCGAGCTGATTGATAGAGATAAGAACTCCAATGGAATTTCCCAAATTGGCTTCAACCTAGAGCTACATTGGGATGGTGTGGATGAGCTGGGCTTCAACCTAGAGCTACATTTGGATGGTGTGGATGAGTTGTACCACATAGTGACTGGGACCATGAGAAGGTGTTAGGTTATTCGCACCAACCTATGTTGAGGTGGCCGGGTAATGCGGTTGAAGCCGTCCCCGTGGTGAACCTCTAGAAGTGTTCCTTGGCAAATCTTTGAAAATTTTCTAATCTCCAAATTTCAAACTTCCAATGTTTTCTACTGCTTCTTTACAGGCTAAGGCTTGCGCCTTCCGGGTCATGAATGTGGTAATATGGCGAAGAAGTAGACCTTGGAAGATGTTAAGATACATATCATCGAGGAGAGAAGAGCGTGACCATTACAAAAATTACGCACAATCATCAAACATCAACAACACTCAATGCCAACCGTAATCATTAAATATGCAAATAACAAAAACACAAATTACTTACATACTAACCATCCAATATAGTAACGCATCATCAATGCAAGTATAAGTTATCAAATGTGTACTAATTATTCCATAATAGTAACACAACATCAATACTATCAATTGTGTACTAATTAAACCAATGCTAGTAACATGACATCGATCATCAATTTACTATAATCAACGTAGTAATAATGGTAGAATATCTCACACTCATCAAATGCAATATCGTCATCAAACATCAAATACCTGTGACAATTACAATCGATAATTAATCACACCTTCAACAACCATCTAATTAATATATTTGCATACATTATTCTCGTAAGTACAATTTTTTTTTCATTATGGTTCATTGTAAAATCATCTTTGTTTTTTCATCCTAAAATAATAACAATAATTCTTTCGAAACAGTATTATGCTTCAAAATCCATTTATTATTCTTCTATTCCTTCAAACATCTCAAAACATTGTATTCTAAATCACAAATAGTAGTTTACATCAAATTACTTTCATTATTATTCTACGTCAAAACTATAATATATTAAAGCCTATTTACTATTCTACAAAACCAGTTTACTACTATTTATTTCAAAAATAATAATATTCTATATTTATCTCAAAACTCATTTTGTTATTATCTGTCCTAAAATAGGAATAACTTTACCAAAACACTTTTGGAAACAAATCTCTATTGTTATTATTATAATTCGCAAATACCATTTTATATTATTACTCAAACAATAAAAACAACAATAATAGTTTCTTTATAACACTATAAAATCAATTATATTGTTATTTACTATAAATAATACAATTTAAAAAAGATCATCTTATTATTTATGAGATTCCTCTTTATTTTAGGTAATGATAAAATTTTCAATTTTAATTTAAAAATAGTTTATTCTTTCTAATTCATGAATTTCTCTAGAAATTCATGAATGATAACCTAATTAAATTCCTTATTTTAATTCCAATTTAATTCATTAAATCACCGTCCTTTACAAATATCATTCAAAATTTGTAAATAACCTTCTTTACCATTTATTTATCTAATTTTCCCATTATAATTCAATTTCAACCATTTTATTTCAATTAATTATCTTCCAATTTAAATCAAAAAATTAATAATAATTAAACAACAAAAAATACTACAATTAAATAAACTATCTAATTAAGGCACAACACATCCAAAATATCATAATAGTCAAATAATCATCCATAAAACATAACACATACTAATAAATATAACTATTCATTAATATATGTATTTTATATCTTATAATTTAATTAAATAAATTAATAAACCCTACCAACTTGATTTTTAAACAGGCTCAAACTCAACAAACTAAGTGCCAAATCATCCAGGATTCAGATATAAGTCCAATAGAACAAAGTGCATGTGAATCAGAGTTAGTATACAAATTTTTTAAGGTTATAAGATTTTGGATTTTAAAATATACAAACTAAACAAAAATAATTCCAGTGGCAATATCGTAATTGTTACTACCTTCTTTGTAATCGCATCAGTCAGCAATGTGATCCAACTTTCACGTTTGACCACCATGTCTAACCGTAGCCATGCCCCGCCATGACCATTTCTGGACCCTATGACCACCACCATAAGCATCCCCTCCGCTATCGCCAGCTGACCATTTTGTTATCGCCTCATTCGGTGGCCGAATTCAACCACCCCAAATCCACTAGCAACAATCTTGCATGGCCCAACTACGATACCCTAAGCATCATTTTTTCAAATTGAAGCCACTATTGGACTCGTATCATTTAGCTCTACAACTTTGCACCTTCAATTGCATCACTCGATCGCCAAATCAAAATTCCCCAATTCAAGTCCTCGGATTTCGCCACTAGCAGCTTTGACTATTATTTCTAGTTGACTCGAGCAATTTTACCACATACGACCACTTACCATTGATTCGCCTCATTGAAGGCTTCAAAATGCTATATAATTCGATGGGTATAAGACATTTTGAATTTTGAAACAATTTCTAATTAGTGAAAATCATCCACCAATAAAATGAGATTAATGAGAAATTTCAAGATTAGGGAAGAGTTACTAACGACTGCACTCTAGGATTTCCAAGAGTTATGTATATAGGCAACAAGGCAGGTTTAGTTATTGTTTGAACTAAAAATGGCACAAACACTCAAGAATTAAGGTAGAGAATAAAATATGAAGAAAGCAAATGGAAAATGAGCAAAAGAGAACATGCAAAAATTTATAGTGGTTTAACAAAGTAAGGCCTACGTCCACTTTAATCTTTTATTGCTTATTTCTGACTTGAAGGTTGAAGTTCTCAGGGGTCGGTACAATTCCGACACTTATATTTTCAGAATTACAAGAATATAGCTTAGAATAGAACTAGAGCCAAAAGATCATGTAAAACAAGATCCACCTTCCTATTTATAGAGGTAGGGTGCCTAAGATCTTGCATAAAATATCTCTTAGCCGTTGTACACGATTTAGACCAATTCTTCCAAGAAAACATGCGTCGGTACCGATCCCCCAAGTTTGCCAAAATGGCTATCTTCGACTCTTTATCATGTATTGTTTTTTTATTAGCTTCATGATTCCATAGTTGTTTGCATCAATTTTAGCTTGTTTTTGAGTCTAAATGATGGAGTTGGGGAACAACAGAGTTGCAGCTTCAAGTGTTTGCGGAGATTGATAGAGAATTGCATTTAACCAACAAACCAACATTGGGATTTGACTCAAGGAATCATATAGGAAGCATAGGCAGAAGATGGGATCCACCGGAGGTAGGATCAGGAGTTAGTACCGACCCATGGAGTGGGGTCGATACCGATCCCCAACTTTGGTGATCCCATTGTTGACTTGGCTTGGGTGTATCTTGTATTGATCTTACGACTTTGTTTGCGCTTGGTTTTTGGACTCCTGGGCTATCTCTCTGGACTTCCTTCCTTGATAACTCCAAGTTCGATTCACCCAGACTGTCTGAATATGGCCTGGTCAATGGGCTGGATAACACTTACCCCCGAAAGTACATCTCATTTCAAACATGATGTGCTTTGAATCGAGACAAATCTGAATAGCTGTGAAGGACTCCACTTTGTGTTTCGAACGGTCGTTGTCCTTCTTGCGAAACATTGCTGCGAGAAGTTATGTCCATTGTCATGCTATGACACTCTACCAGCATCTGGGATTATAAATATGGAATGTACCTTTGTTAGTCGTCTTTCCAAGTTTGATGATTTTAAACCGATCCCATCCATATATTTCTCAGGTTTGAACTTTATTTCCCTTTGGTCCTGACTGTCGGATATTGGGTATGCACACACACGATTCATCACATGTTCATACATGCATATACATCCACGCACAAATGCATATACCATACATATGTTTATACATATATATGTTTTTTTGATTTAGGAATCAGTATCGTCCCTTAATCTAGGATTCGATATCGACTCCTAAATTTGGTGAATTTTCCAAGTTTGCCTGAGAATGTGGGTTTCGTAGGATATTTAACCCAAACCCTTCTACTTCATTTCCTTACTTACTTTGTTCAAACCTTTCTGCTATTAAAGCCATCGACTCCAAATTGCCTTCCGCCTTTGTTCAGCCCCACGAAAGCCACCACTGCCTTATCTGCAGCCACGTCTGACTCCGCCTACTTCTCCTTAGCTCGACCCATCTCCAGCGACTCGTGCCTTAATCTCCAACTTGCAATTTGGACCGATTCCAAAACCAAGAACTTTGAATTGACCTTAGGTAGGTATTGGATTTGATGATGGAGATGGATGTGATTGACCGAACATGGGTGAGTAGGGACTTGGATGGCCGTGATTTGGGAAGTGGTGAAGGTGGAAGAAGAAGGATGAAGGGTTGGAGTTGTGCAACTCCAACACTTTGGAAAATTTCAGAACTTCTTCGTTCACATAAGAATTTTTCTTCATGTCTCGACGACCTTTTCTTGCTCCTAAGCCTTTTCCAAAGCATAACCATCAATGTAAAACTTATCGGGATGGTCAGCGATGATAGTCACATTGAGTAATATCCAGAATTTAAAAACTATCAAATAATATCAGAAACTTGAACTGAATGACACTACACGACACCGCACTAGAATTCACTTTAGCATAGGGGGATATAGCTTGTAATCGCTCTACTCTGATATCTGTCAGGATTTTATAGAAATGGACCAGAGACGTTCCAAACGTCTTGTTGCACAAGCCATAGGTACATTCACTTCAAGATACGTCGAATCATTGCCGAGTCAAGCTCAACTACGACTCCACATGTACAACAAACTACAGCAGAGCACGTGAAACAATAAGAAAATTCACAAGTAGAATAGAAAATTCCATAAAATCCGGTTAGGCTGCTAGAGGGGTCAAAAGTAGACCCGCACCCGACACCATTGAGGATGCCATAATTTTAAACGATCATGTCGATTCTGTTGCCTTCAAAATATATGAAGGATCCATTCAATGCAATAAGCCAGGAATTCCATTTGATGATGTCTTGGTCCAATCTCGTGATCAAAGAGCTCACAATCCCCTGGAAGATTATATTGCCTACAATAGGTACATGTGCATGGCGGGCTGCATCCCACCATTCAACCATTTCGTCCATCGAGTTTTCAATTTTATGAGGCTTGCTCCAACATAGTTGCACTCGATAGCTATGCCTTACTCCTCGGCACAAATATGATCTTCACTGAACACTTACATCGAGCGCCCAATGAGGAGGAGATTCGACATATCTACAGTTTCCAAATCCAAAAAGAAAGTCCATCTTTGATTTACTTAGAACCAATCAAAGGTTGCAGAGTGGTTATTAGGGCATGGACCAAGCTGAGCTACTTTAAAACCGAGTAGTTCTATGTTCGTTATCCGCTTGGGTTTGCACGTAGATGGCTATCTAGACGTAAATTCCTCTCCACGTGCATTATATGAATTTGTTTAATAGTATCCAGACTTAACTCATGTCCTTGCTTTATTGTTCAGATGTTCCGGCGAGATCCAATAGCTTGGCGCTTTTAGTTTCCGTTAACAATCTTATGATGGTTCTGATGGGAGATAGAGATATCAAACTCTCCTGTCAAATGATAATCTTCTCGCCTATGGGTTATTCGAAGAGGGCCACATTACTGGCATTGTCCAAATAGCTTCTAGTAATGACAATGACGATGACGATAACACCCCACTCGAAGGAGGTGAGGCTGATCCAGATTTGCCTTTAGTCCCAAGTCCAAGGGCTGGAGTTGAAGAAAACATTGAGCAAGTACCAAAAGAAGTCGAGGAAGGCGAAATTATTAGTGAAAGTGGCAAGGCTATCCAAGGTAACATCGACGCGAGTTATGAGTCTTAACCTGAAAAATCTAGGGACGACCAACTGCCTTCTCCGTAGAAGAGATTAATCGTGAAAATATAAAAGGCATAGACTTCTACTTAACCCCCACTGGTCATAGACGTAGAGAAAACTCCATCTTTTCCTTCAATAGGCACATTCACTAGCTTAGGACCAATTCCTGTCGAGTTTGGATCTTTTGATGTCCTTAATATTAGTATTGAGGGCATCGAGTCCCCTATCCGCATCGATAAGGACTTGATTCCTACCAGTATGGGAGAGGTTACTCCCATGAGTAAAGCTCCAGCTCACGATCCATTAAAGGGGGACACTAGGACACTCACGTACGCATGCACTTCACAATACTCGCACTTGACTTGTGTCCTCACTTGTTCGATCTAACTTGTTGTTGTTTCCCTTGCAGAATCCATGGAGAAAAGGAAATACACTTATCAGTATTTGGAGGAGAAAGCATCCCAAGCACAAAGGCCTCGGTCGAGCTCATACCGCCAAGGAAGCGGTCGCGATTATGAGTTAGGCTATCATTCTAGCCGAGACAGAGATGACCGAGATAGAAGCAGTTATGACAGAGATCGCTCATCACATGACTTTGCTTCAAACGTTGCCCTAAGTATAGTTCACCTCCTCCTAGAGGTCCTGACAGGCAACCCGATCATTACGATGACATCCCACCCGGTGACACTTCTTGTGCCCCTCCTCCGGCTTTCATCCCTGTGCAAGCTCTGAGGCCATCTCACTCCAGTCGGTCCTCTGACCGTAGGCATCATAAGAGTGGCTCTGAAACTTCCTAACACAGGCCAAGCAAAGAAACTACTATAGTCCCACCTATCTCTTCGGATGAACAGCTTGCGGCTAATGCCCGAATTAGCGAATTAAAAGAATAATTTCCAAACATTTGCTTTGATGGCCTTATGTTTGTGCCAAATCTAAAAAGAATCCCGATCGATGTACAAATGATGTCCATCGATTGTCTGATCGACATTCACAATCAGTAGAAAAAATGGTCGAAGTTAGCTGAGAAAATTTCCAAAGTCTCCAGGGACAGGCAGCTAGAGATCAACAATCAAAGACTCATCGAAGTTGATACAAGAGAATCATTGCTAATCTCAATGATGAGGTCGAGAAAATTGAGAACATCCTAAGCAAAAACTAAGAAGGCCACTAAGGCACTCGAAGAGGAGTGCATTAAGCATCAAGATAAAATGGAGAAGGCTTTCCACCGAAACCATGCTCTTGTAATGGAGTGGGATACCACAAACAAAAATATGGTAGAGCTGAAAACCAAACCAAAGCATGAAATAAAAGAAAATGACAAAGCACTCCAACAGGCTTAGACTTATTGTGAAGAGTTGCTCCATGCCAGGGAGGAAAGAGACAAAGCGCTCGAGCGTGTTAAAGATGTTGATGCACTCATCGAAAAAGAAGTTGAGGTCATGGAACAGCAGGCATAAGAGTGTGCGATGGAGAAGTTTGAACCACTATTGAACCAATATAATGCCAACGTGCTCAAATTCTGAAATCTAGAGTGATTCAAAGATGATTATCCCAGATTCCTCGCCCTCGCCTGGGATCGAATCATCGAAGAAGAATAAGCTTTCATCGAAGGTGGTGCGGTGGATTTGGAGTAGCTGAAGAGAGAAGTCTTGGTAGGAGATGAGCCTAAGGTTATGTAAGATGGTCAGCTTATCCTTCATCGAGAGATTGCCTCAACAACATATAAAGAATTGGGCGAAGGCTCCGGATCAACATCACATGATGTTACTGCTAGCCAAACATATGGGTCCCTGGCTTCTCTAACACCTGGGTATGATCCTTAGAGGCCTGAGATTCACTGGCCTAACATCCTCTCCCTGATTCTTGAGGGGAACTTTAGTGGCACTCTGGCCCGTGTAAAACTCCAAAACAAAGAAGGTATCATTGACTTCTTCTATATTCCAAAAAGTTGACGTGTCGCTGATTAACATAGCCAATCTTTCTCTCTTTGTTTCTCGGGCCTCATATCAGCCCCACATTGCTCTGCTTCCCAACGATGACTCTTAACCGAGATTACGAGTGCCTGTAATAGAATCAGTTACTAATACTACTTCAACAACCATTCCAATCATCCCAGTTGAAGATATTCCTGGCTTTGACAAGCAGATGATCAATGCTTTGTTGGATGAAGGGGCTGGTGGGACTCAGGAAACTCAGATTGATGAAGAGGCTATTATGACCGGGGTCTCCAAGCCCCTGTCTAGTCCCATCATGCACAAGCTTGAGCAGTAATTTGGAAAAGACATCCTCCTTGCCATCGAGGTCAAGCAAGAGAAAATGGAAGTCATTCCTCCTCCTCTATCCATCGCTTGGCCGAGTAGACTATCTTTGCTCCAGTCCACATTCAAGAGCACTCAAAGAACACCTATAAGATCCTTGCAAAGCATTTCATCCTCTGTTCCTCCGCCTAGGATTACTCAAAGCATGCCGGCTGGATCATCGTAGACACCTAAAAGGCAAAGGAAGCTGGGGAAAATGAGGAAAAAGATAAGTTGAAAGCTCGAGCGATGTTCCCCCGGCTCTAAGAGGAAACAAAGGAGAATGAAACCGAAGAAGTGAGAGTTGGTTAGTTTGGTGTAAATAGACTTACATTTTAATGATAGCTACAACCTATTTTAGTTTTTTGTCAGCTTTGTGCGAGTTTGGTCTCTCGCTTTTGCCTTTTGTTTTAGGGTCAGTAAAACTTGTACTTAGCTTTCCAGATTTCATGTGAATAACAAAAGTTTTTTGTTTCGTCAACTCATTGTGTAGATCTGTCTAAGTATTTAAGAAATATGCTTTCCATTCAATAGACTTGCAATCTATTCCTTTGAGTTTTTAGGGTCGGACCAAATCCCTAATCCATTCTGTAATTTACCGGCCTTTCATCGTTCTTTCAAATGTAGAGTAATTATTGAAGTGCCAAAATTTGGGCATTAGTTGGAGTTAACCACTTAGAAAAGCAGATTGGTATCCCTTTCCAGGATCACGATATCCAAATGTGCCAAACTCTGGGCACTAATCTTAATTAACTAATTGTAGTTCGCACACCCTCATCCAGGATGTGCACTTCTAAATTGCGCCTAACTTCGGGCGTCGATTCAAAGTTCACAGGTAAGATCTCGCCTTACACCAAGGATGGATCTTGGGTTTCGCCTACTCCCAGCAAAGTGTTAAGAGCTAGACGGTCTTGTCATGTCCACTTTAGTTTATACTTCTACCCCCAATCCAAGGGCAAGAGTTGAGCGAGTGAATGGTCATATCATGTTCACTTTGAGTTTATACTCCTGCCTCCACACCAAAGGCAAGAGTTAGTGTACGGATGGTCGTTTCACATCCGGTTTGAGTTTGTACTCCTCCCCTTAATCTAAGGAAAAGAATTAGTTGGTATCTATCTCTGGATACCAAGAAGAATCTTGAGGGTTCGATCATGAACCGTAGAGGTTTTGGTCGGCACTTAACTCCGGGAACCTGCACACCTACATTATTCACATTCAAAATCATTTGAGTCTGTCAAGTCACAACTCTTAAGTAATGGAAAGACAGAGCAAAAAGCTGCTTTTTTCCATAAAATACGGGAAATGATAATATCTATCTTACAGGGCTCTAACCAGTTATTTACGAATTTATTTCTTAGTGAAATAGCATCGTAAGTGCTCACTATTTCATGCCCTCGGGAGCGGAATCCCATCCATTGTCGCAAACTTGAAAGTTCCATCTCTAAGCTTCTACTCTATTGCATATGGACCTTCCCAGGTTAGGCCCACGTTTCCAGGGCCAGGGAAGATTCATTTGAGAACAGGTCGCCAAATTCAATGGTTTGATTCCTGACCTTAGTGTTGTAATATCGTGCAACTTGGTGTCAGTGTGCAGCTGCCCTCTACTCAGCCGCGTCGCACTTCTCATTGATTATATCAAGAGACTCTAGTAGGAGTTGCTCATTAGTTTGTGGATTATAGTGAATCACTCGATGAGAAGGTACGTCCAGTTCTACCAGAATCATAGCCTTTGCCCTGTAGGCTAGAGCGAATGGAGAGTGGCCAGTCTTTGACTTATGATTTGTTCGATAAGCCTATAGTACTGATGGAAGTTCATCGACCCACTTGCCATTGGCCTTTTCAAACCGCCTTTTAAGAATGGACTTGCTAATATTATTCACAGCTTCAATTTGTCCATTCACCCGAGAGTGTGCCACCGTAGAAAATCTTTTCTCTATGCAATGCCGGCGGCAGAAGTCTTTGAATTCGGTACTATCGAATTAGGTCCCGTTATCTATAACAATTGCCCATGGAGCTCCAAAACGATGCATGATATTCCGAACAACAAAGTTGATTACTTTCTTTGTGGTGCGTGGCCAACGGCTCTGCTTCAGCCCACTTGGTGAAGTAATCAATTGCAATGATGACGTACTTCACACCACTTTTAGATATCGGCAACACATTACGATATCAATCCCCATGACTCCAAACGGCCAAGGACTGACCATTTGAGTAATCTTCGTCGACAGGGCTCCAGGTTTTTTTATCAAACCTTTAGCACTTGTCATACTTTCAGGTGTAATCAGCTGTGTCTTGGTTGACAGTTGGCCATAAATTTCCATAATGAAGGATCTTCTTTGCTAGGGTTTTCCCCCCAGTGTGGTCGCCACCGGCCCCTTCATGAACTTCTCTTAGGACTCGCTTGGCTCGTCATAAGCGACACACCGGAGCACGGGAACCGAGAAACCCTTCCTGTAAAGCACTCCTTCCTACATGATATACCTCGAAGCTTGTCGAAGGAGCCTCCCTCATTCATTCCTTCTCTCCTAAAGGATTCCTCTCTGCAAATTATCCCGAATCGGAGTTATCCATGACTCCCTTTTAGGCTCAGTCTCCAAGATCCAATCGACATCCATCTTGTCGATGCTCGGAGCCTAAAGTACTTCCATTGAAACCAAGTCCATGAGCTACGCATCTCTAGAGCTGGCCAGTTTAGCCAGTGAATCAACCTTCTTATTCTCCTCTTTGGAAATATGAGTGATTATGTCAACAAGCAACTCAAGAAATCGATTTAGATAACGAGCTAGTCTTGCTCCTTTTGCTTGAAACTCTTTCTAAACTTGGCAAACCACCAGCTGGGAACCGCAAAAAATGTGTAAAGTCCTTAATCCCAGCTTTTTAGCGATCTTGAGTCCTACAATCAAGGCCTCATATTAAGCTTCATTGTTTATTTCCAAAAAGTCGAGCTTTAAGGCGTAACAGATCAGGTGTTCTTCAGGAGTGACAAGTACAACTCCAGCACCGGAACGTCGCTCATTAGATGCGCCATCCGTGTACATCTTCCATCCAGTTTCTTTCTCACCACTGCTCTCTGGAGGATCATCTCGTTCAGTGAATTCAGCTATGAAATCCTCCAAGGCCTGACCTTGGATTGCTCTCTACGGTTGATAAGTTATGTCGTATTGGCTCAATTCAATATTCCATTTCAATAGCCTTGCAGGATCGTTAGGTCGTTGCAAGACTTGTTGCAAAGATTGTTCATAAGAACTTTGATCAGATGAGCCTGGAATAAGGTCGATGCTTTCTTGAAGTAATTAAAATGCAGTATGCGAGCTTTTCCAGCTTTGGATAGTTTCGCTCTATGCATGTCAACCCTTACTGACGTAATAGACCAGTCGTTGGATGCGAGATTCCTCACGTACAAGTGCGGTAGTCAAAGCAAGCGTTGACACCGCCAAGTATATAAACAAGTCCTCGTCATCCACCGGCTTCGAAAGGATGAAGTCTCTCCAAGTGATCCACCAGAGCTTAGAATGCGTCTTTACACTTACGATTCTATTCGAAGATCAGTTTTCCCTTCTTAATCACCTCGAAGGAAGGGATGCATTTATCTGTGGCTCTAAAAATAAACCAACTCAGGGCGGCGACCTTCCCGTTTAAACTTTTGACCTCCTTGATCAGCTTCAGGACTTCTATTTTTCTTAGTGCCTCGATCTTCTCAGGATTAGCTTCAATCCCATGAGATTTTACAATGAAGCCCAAGAATTTCCCTGACGCAGCACCGAAAGAGCATTTCAAGGGATTGAGCTTCATCCCGTATTTTCGGAGGATAACAAACATCTCTACCAGATCATCAATGTGGTTTCATGAATGCCCTGACTTCATGAGAATGTCATCCATGTAGACTTCCATTGAGGGTCTAATCTTGTCTTTGAACATTCGGTTAGCAATAAGTTGCTCTTGCATTTTTCAATCCAAAGGGCATGACCATGTAGCAATACAGTCCAAGATCGGCTATAAAGCTGGTGTGTTCCTAATCGAGGACGCGCATTAGGATTTGGTTGTATCCCGAGTATGCATCCATGAATGAAAGTAGCTCATGTTTGGCTATTGAATCCACCAGGTGATCGATCCTCGGGAGTAGGAAGCTGTCTTTCGAGCACACCTTATTCAAATCGGAGTAGTCGATGCATGTCCTCCACTTCCCATTCGCTTTCCTCACCAGGACAGGGTCAGATACCTACTCCAGGTATAAGGCATCGCGGATGAAGCCGTCGTCCTTCAGCTTATCCACCTCTTCTTTTAGTGTAGCGGATCTCTCCGGACCTAGGTTGCGATATTTCTGTTTCACAGGAACTCATTTGGGATTGATATTCAATGCATGGCTCGCTATCTCAAGCAAGATTTCACACATATCTAAGTGTGTCCATGCAAACACATCCAGGTTTGCCTGGAGAAAACCAACCAACTCCTTCATCACTCTTGCATCGAGTTGCGATCCGACCTTTAGGACCCGATTCAGATCATCATGGCAGATTGGAACAGCGATCGTCAACTCGACGGGAGCCACTCTTCCACCTTTTACCTCTTTACATCGGTCCATGTCATCATGGAACCACTTGGGCTGCCCGAGCCGGGGCTCAGGCTATAGTTGCTATGCATCCAAAGCCTTATTATAGAGGGTCCCCTCCACATTTTCCCCTTTCTCCCTTCACCTTGCCTCCTTTAGCTCGACGACGTAGCATTCACGACCAGTCGCCTGATCTCCTTGCACGATTCCCACTCCGTTCTCTGTCGGGAACTTCATAGTCAACCACCAAGGTGCTATAGCCGCTCTGAACTTAGCCAAGGCCGGTCGGCCTAGAAATGCATTGTAAACTGAGTAAATATCCAACACCAATAAAGGCATGACATGCACTCGCTTGCGGTCGCCCTCGCGAAGTACCATCGGTAATTCTACATATCTAATCGGCTCAGTTGTTGCCCCATTGACCACTTGTATTCAAGATTTACAAGGTTTCAAATCCTTTTCCTCTAACATTATTTGATCGTAAGCTCTCTGGAACAAGATACGGACCGAACTCCCACAGTCGACCAATACCTTCTGAACAATTGCAGGACCAATCGCAGCCGTGATCACGAGTGGGTCAATCGTTGGAGCTTCCACTCCATTAGCATCTCGATTCCAAAAAAGAATATCATAATTCACCGTTCTGCATTGTTTTGCCGGGGTCCCCTCCTCAACAGCATAGCAACTTTCACTCTCGGCATGTTTAATAGCACCTACATATATGTCCGTCTCCCTAGACTCTTATTGACCGGGTGTGGCCCATTGATAATTGTATTAATCACCTATCTTTTTTCTGGCCACCTGAATGCATCAACACCAAGCTCAGCTTGCCCCCATTGGGAAGACGGCCTAGGGGTGTTAGACTTTCCTTGCCTACCATCCTGCGGGGCTTTTACATACTGCTATAACTTTTCTTGTGAATCAATTCCTTAATTGTATCGCAAGTGTCTGCACTCATTGGTATTGTGACCGTGAGTTTCATGGAATCTTCATAACTTGCCTACTTCATCTCCTTCTTAGTTGACTTTCTTGGAGCCGGCTTTCTGTATTTCTCAGTGTTTTGAGTTGCTCGATAAATATTCTCTACTCGAGTTGTTCGGTTCAGTATAGCTATCATATTTAGGAGTCTTAATACGATTCTTGTTGTGTGGCTTCTTCTTCTTAGCCCCATCATCATTCCATTTTTTATTATTGTTTTGATTACCAACGTTCATATCTACACTCCCAAAGCTTCCCCTAGATTGCTTCACGGCCACATTGCTTTGTATCACTTCATTCGAATTTCCAACACTAGTCCTCCATGGACGTTTCTTCACTTCCTCCAAGCATAAGCATTATTTAGCCTTTCTATATAAAGTGTCCATCGTTGAGGGGGGTTTCCTTTTCAACCATACCTCGAACTCTGTATCGGGATGAATCCTCCTAATTAATTTCATCAGCACTGTGTCATCTTTAGGATCTGTAAGTCCTATCATGGCTGTATGGAATCGGTTCAAGAATCCGTCAGCGTCTCTCCCTCAGCTTGAAAGAGGTTTGACAAAGACATCACATACTTTGGATGTGCAGTATGTAAACCGAATTGTACTACAAACTTCTTCGATAGCTCAACGAAAGATGATATGAACCTCGGCGGAAGTCGAGTAAACCACATCGTAGCTACTCCTTCTAAGAAAATTGGGAAACAACGGCAGTTCATAGTATCGGAATCTTTGGTCGAATCCATGTGCCATTCATATCTCATCAAGTGCTACCTAGGGTCTGTAGTTCCTCCGTACATTGGCATAGTTGGCATTGTGAATCTCTGTGGGTAACTCCCGCGTAGAATGTTCTCGGTATACGGATTCTGACTGGGAGAGGCACCCCATTCATCGTTACTCCTGAAACAACTTTCGCTAAGAAGTCTTCTGACCATATCCTCCAAGTAGTCCGGGTCAACAAGTTTGACTAAACGTCGATAATCGAGCTCCGCTCCAAATGTTTGGCTCGGCGAACGCTCTCAATTTGGCTCTCGATACCTAGGTTCTACAGCTTCCGGGAGATCCATTCGTCCAAAAGTCCCCTCTAGTTGATTCATGTGAGCATTATCATCAATAGTAGCTATGGAGTTGGTAGATAGATCTCTTCTTGATGGAGCCATGTGAGGACGCTCATATCCCGTGTGAGAAACGATACGTGTGAGTAATGATACGTAAGCAGTATGCTAATCAAACTATTGGTGACATAATAGAATAGTTATTGTATATGTTCTTCATCTCTTACCAAGGCTGTGTTGATTGCATGGTCAGTGACTACGAGGTAAAGGTCTTCCCTATCCATAGGCTTTTATAAGATTGAAGGAGTATCCAATTTGTGCTTCAACTCCTCAAATTCCTTGGTGCAGTTGTCTGTCCATGTGAAAGAGTTTCCTTTCTTGATAATGTTAAAGAAATGAATGCACTTGTCTGTTTCCTATGATATGAAAGAATTGAGAGCTGCGACCATTCCATTCAGGCTTTGGACTTGTTTGAGGGTGTGGGAGATCTACATGTCTTGTCCATCTTGGATTTTATCAGGGTTGGCCTCAATCCCTCTTGCACTCACAACATACCCCATGAATTGCCAGAGCAAACAACGAAAGAGCACTTCTTGGGGTTCAGCTTCATATTGTATTTTTAAAGGCTGTCAAAAGTTTCGATCAAGTTTTCTACATGCCCCCTTGTTTTTTCATATTTTTTTAACATGTCATCAACGTAGACGTCCATTGCCTCCCAGTTTATTTGGAAACCTTTTTGTTTACGAGCCTCTCTTAGGTTGCCCTTACATTCAGAAGACTAAAGGGCATAACCTTATAGTAGTACAATCCTGCATTGGTGATGAATGAAGTATGCTTTTGGTCAGGGCCATGTATGACAATTGATTATACCCTAAATAGGCATCTATGAAGTTTAATGGTTCATGTTCATTTGTTGTGTCTACGAGCTTATCAGATCAAGGAAAGTGAAAGTTGTCCTTTAGATAAGCTTTATTGAGGTTATATAAATCAATGCTTGTCCTCTAAGTTCCATTGGGCTTTTAGACCAACACAGGATTGGCCACCTAAACTGGGTATTAAGATTCATGTATCAATCCATTGGCAAGGAGCTTCTTTACCTCTATTTTTCAGGATTTGTATCTTCAAGGTTAAGTGTTCTTCTTTTTTTCCAAACACGATGAGCTTTAAATCAATATTAAGAGAATTCCACATGACGGAAGGATCTATATCGATCATTTTAGCATGCCTCTGGGTGAACATGATTGTGCTTTTCTATGAAAGTTTATCAGCTCCCTTTGTACCATTAGGTTTATTTATGTGCCAATTTGGAACAGTGAGAATTGATTGTCATTGTTTAGGACAATCGCCTCAAGGTTGGTGGCCAGACGCCATCTGCATCGATGTTATCTATGCAGGTATCTAACAAATCATTGTTCTCGCTTCTCACATTAAGCTCAAATTTTCCCTAATCTAGTGCATATATCATGCGCTCTGATAAACTCCTTGGTCGGGATAGACGTTTATGCACGAATACGAGGTGTTAGGTTTTCTTCTATTCTCATAAATGAGCGTGCCAGCATTGAGAGGGTGGTTGCATTTGTGTTGCTGGTTTTGGGCTGCTAATAAGATGGACCTATTAGTTCTATGTCACTATAAGTTTTCAAGTTTAGGCACGGTATGCCAAGTAGACTGAGTCATCGATGCCTCCGACCGAGGCCCCAGCACAAACGGGAGCAATGAGTAGCTCTTACATTCTCTCAGGAGAAAACTCGGCTCAGGAAAGTGATGAGTTTGCTTCAATTTAATTTATAACTCCGATATGGATTAGAGCGTTGATTGGTTCTTGCATCCTCTTGGGTTGTTAGCATGCAACAGTTTGGCATGCTTACACTCTTTCGAACACTTTTGACTGCATGACTCTGGCACAAGCAGAAGCTCTTGCCCTCTTATGGATCAAGTTGATTTTTCATCTTTAGCATGAGCTAGAGCTTCCAAGATCTCTCGCACTCTACCAATGGATGATGATGTGCTAGGCTCTCCCCTAGCTAAAGAATGGTCAATTTATTGCCCTCATACCCTCTTGGGTTGGCCATTGTTGATAATGTATGTCACTTCTTATTGGTGTATGGTAATCTTTTCTTGGCTTGTTGGAGGGAAATGTTATAGCAGTTCCTGGTATCTTGTTGGTTACTTTTTACACAACTGATACCCCTTGGTGGGGAACTTTTGTGAGTCGTTGGTATGCACGATCGCATCCAAATAAGCCAGAGTATGCCTTCCTATATGAATTTTGTAAGTAGATGGGCAGTCCACCACAAGAAAGTTTACTTTAATTTTGGCTGAGTTGGGTTCCTTGCCAAAGGTGACCATGTGCATGGTCAACCCCATCTGAATAATCCCGATGCCATTGAAGCCAAAGATGGGAAGGTTGCATGGAGTGAGGCTTGATTGCAAAAGTTTCATCTGATCAAATGCATTTCTAAACAAGATGTTTACAGAGCTTCTTCCATCTATAAAGATGTGGTGCACCATGTTGTTTGTAATATGGAGGGAGATGACCACGGGGTCGTGGTGAGGATAATCGACCTTTTTTTGTCTTTAGCTATATAGGTGATGTAGGTTTTTTCCTGCTCTACCTTAAAGCTTTCGAGGCCTTGAGCTATATTGAGTATACTTGATTATTGGGAGTGAGATCCCTTATTAATGGCTTGGGCCCATTGTTGCATTTGGCCACATGTGGGCCACAGTATATAGACATGGTTTATGTGTTGATGGCGACAACATTGTTTCCATCTACCAACTGTGGGGCAGTGGAGGAGAGTTTGTTATTTTTCCCTTTGACTTACCTATTGCTCGACATAATGCATATGCATGCCTTTTCGAATTAACTGCTTTTCTTATCATTTGGATGACGATACTAATTTTTAGCCTAGACAATTAATTGATGGAACTTGCAATGTTTCCTATTTCAACCGGGTTCCTTCTTTTCCCTAAGCAGATAGGAGGAGGCATGTAGAATAAGGCTCGATCCCTCATGGTGAGATATATGGTTTTCATGTTGTGATTTAAAGAGGCAAAGTTTGTGTACTTTAGTTTAAATTGGGAGTCAACCCTAGAGAATCTTATTATGTGCTTGTGAAGGCCATTTTTCAGCGGTCATCTTTGCTACGTGAATTTTCCCTGCTTGTTTTCAGTGAGATATAGGGTTTTCGGTCGAGGTACAAGGTAATTTGAGGTATTTGGCTTTCTTGGAGAGTTGACCGGCTCTTCTTATTAAGTTGTGGGTCATGATATGGTCGAATGGGTCAGTGCTTCCATCATACTTTTCAATGGAAAGAAAATCGTACATACCTATGATGAATGTAGGTGTATAATATCTATTTTGAGAATGAATTCCTATTCGTCATCGGAGAACCCTTACTATCAAGGTTTTGGGCTTGAATCCTAAGCATTTATTGCCTAAGCAAAGCCATATTTCCCCTAAGTCTAGCATCTATCATCGGTCGGCGATCCATGACCCTTGTTGGGGAGAGTGTCCTTCGGTGTCTGGTAGGGGAAAGAGATCTTTGGCGTCAGCAATGAGGACTTGGTGAGTGGTGATGTCGTATAGGAGTAAGCGACTTATGGTTTTAGTTAAGGAGGGGGAGACCTAGATTGATGATTCTGCATTCCACAGAAGCAAGTGCTTTTCATTTCCTTTTGGATCAGGAGTAAACAGATAACTCTTTAGGTTCGTCCCTTACTCGCCCTTCCCCACTAAGGCATTCAAAACACAGGTCGCATACCCCATCAGTAGTCCTGTGTCATTTAAATGTAGACATTCTTTTGAGGAAGGGTTAGGGGTGAATAGTGCAAGGCTTGGATTTTAAAGTAGGTCTAGGCATAAGAGCATCATGAGTAAAGTCATGAGCGATCACCACATGGGCGTCCCTGTCTCGGGTAGGAACTGTCCCGACATGGGTTTCTAGCATGACTGAGATAACTACCCTACACCTACGAGGCTCATATAACCGAATAGTTCGCTGTTGGAGCATCCAATCGTTTTAGGACGATTATCAATGGAAAGAAAAGAAGTAAAGAAGAGGAATATAAGAGAAGAGAAGAGAAAAAAAGAGAAGAGAAAGAAAACATTAAACAATCACATAACCTGTCGTATATCTCATAGCACATCGAATAAAATATAATATTCATCATAGATATAAAACAGGCAAGATATTAGTAATTACATAAACTACATAATCAGACTACACATGCTCATACAATTATAGAAAACAGTAATAGGTTTTATAAAACTGATAAATAAACTCAACTAATAATATGTCTCTAATAATAGTAAGCGAACACTGTCAAGACTTCACAATGTTACATAACGTGATATGCAATAATAAGCCCAAATATAAGTATGAGAAAGAGTCACCTCCTGCTAGTCCATCTGTAGAACTTCATGTACTATTTACACCAGCTTTCTATTCTACTCATTTAAGAGTACCCTAGGCAATAAGAAGCAAAGCATAAAACCATGAGTCAGACAACAATCTGGTGTGAACGATAAACAATCTCAAAATACTATAAAAGTCGATATAGTATACAGAACAAAGGGTATGGAGAATCATACCTAACCTTTCCTTACATCCAAAAAGTTAGCACATGACATCGAGTATATGTTGCTCTACATCATAGCCATAATGGGTAAACTATATATCAAAGTACTAAGGATATCTAGATATCTGCATCGATAATATCTACATCATGTGACATCCCTAGGGTGATTGAAAATCAATAAACATAGCATCCATTATCTATCTTCACATTCACTCTCTCAACACGTTGCATATATGATACTTATATGACTCCATCGCATAGTCAACGACTACTCAACGTTCCGGCTTCTCAATACTCGAATCCTGCCACTTAGTAGGCCAGGAACTATACTACCCGTCTGATAGTCTAGGGTAAAATAAATCTCTCGTCCGTAGATTAGGACCCATCTAATCCAAGTGAACGCCATAAATCTCCCGCCTGGAGATAAGGACCCATCTTATCCAAGTGAATGTCATAAATCCCCCGTCTGGAGTTAAGGACCCGTCTGATCCATATGAGTGTCCTTACATACTCCATCGAAATCATTTCAAAATTCCATGTTTATATTTTACTAACAATCATAGTACGGTGAGAGAAAATATCACTCACGTCAACAAAAGTTGACCAATTTGAAATCAAGTTGTAGAGCTCTCCATCACAAGCGCAATGTAAGAAACCGCGTCCAAAACGGACATCGTATGCAAAAGATATGAATTTTATAATAAAATGGATTATATAATTTAATTAATTAACTTAATAAATTAAAATATACCACAATCCCCTCTTAATTTCATCTTCCCCAAAATGTGCCTGTGCATAAAAACGTGCACAACCCCATTTTCCCCCTCCTTCTCTCTTCAATTTCTAGCTCTCTAGTTGATGAATCGATGCATCGCCTTCGCCAACGCGTCACACTACGCAAACTCTTCATCTCGGAACCAAAATGGGGAAGCTCGATGAACCCCTATAAAACGCGACCTGATGGTGGCATGCTCGACTTCATAAAGTCACGTTTTACCCTGGCATCCTGGAGCACGGGCGAATGGTCTAGAAAGAAGCATATCGCATAGAGAAACTCAATGGCACACCCCGTTTCTCCTATCTCTGCCTAAATCTCCATCAAATTGAAACCATAGTTCGATAGCAAGTACGGCCTCAAAATGTCAAGTGCCTCAGTAGTGATCACATCCTTCAAAGTCTACATGGATGCGAAGCTCCCTCTAATATGAGCTCAACATACCTGGTTTCGTAATTTATCGTTGAGCGGATTTCTTGATTTAATTTTTAAAGGGTTTAGGGAAGTGGCGGCCATTATTAGGCAATGGAACAATAAATGTGAGAGAATGAGAGAGGGGTAGGGTTTATTATTTTAATATTATATTATTATTTATTTGATTCCTTAATTAAACTGTTGTATGTTACGAGCTCGTACGACCACACGGCGCATTCGATCGTAACGAAACTCGTCGACGTACATTACCTTATTTTTCTGGTCCAATGGTATAAATTCTATCGCTATTAGAGCCAGTTCTCTGGGATGATAATTTCATGCATTTTGAGATCGTTTTGGCCATTGGATCGCCCAGTTTCCAAATATAGTGATGCTTATAATCATTTTAATTCACAACATTGATCCAGACTCAACAGAAGTGGTCTCGAGTCCTGATTCAACCGTATTCGAAAATCATATTTTTGGACCGACAATTAATTAACGATTCCATATTTAAATCAATTATTTAAATATCCTATCATTAAAAATATGATTCGTTACATTCTTCCCTCCTTAAAAGATTTTATCCTCGAAATTCCTAAATTAAGGAGAACATCTCCTAACCCAAAGGCTTTCAAAGCCCCTCATGTTTCAGAAAAATTCGATAGCACCTCCTTTGTGTGGCTAGGTCCGGAAAAATCCTAAAACAACATAGATATATGTGCAGCTCATAGCCCAGGCATCTCGTTTCTGAGGAGAACCAAGCATATATACACAAATCTACACTACAGATGCTACATGCCTTTTTTATAACAAGAGCGTACCATTTAGATATGAATAAAAGTGAGTAAGCATCCAACTAGCCAACACTTGCTTCCATGTACCTGAATATGTACTTAATGAAGAGGATTAAACACAATAGTAACATCATTATGTAAATATGTATATTAATCATATATAGCGATCATCTCAAATAATTATGCTATACCAAACCATAACTATCCTGCATGCCTAATAGCCATACTAGCACAAATAAATGTATCAAATGCCAACAATCAAACATCAACCAAGCACATACAAGATCAAACATCAAAAAGTAATATCCATGCATATCTTAGCATGTAGGATACTAAACTATCCAGTATAAAGCGTCAAATATGACATCCAATATGAAAGCTAATGAAAAATAGAAATCTCACCAAGTGAAGAGCTCCGAAAGAGTGGTCTGCATGCTTTCATTGATCTCTCATGTGAAATCACCTTTGCTTTTACTCCACCGAACCTTCACTACTCCACCACCTTCCTCCTACCTGTTTCATGTCATGTCTATCAGTACGAATAGGCCTACGAGGTCTTGAAGTTTCAGGTTCAATCTCGACATTATCTAGTCAATTCGGTGCCAGATTTCCAACGCCTCTTGTAAGTTCTCCCAAAAACCACTAGTGAACAAGGGATTTTGGCTACTTACAGTGCTCTTTGATACACCGTAGAATTGTATAATCCGCTTCACATATAACTCGACTAATTTAGATGTCGTTCCAGTGGACTTAATGAATATAAATTTAGAACTCTTCATCAATTTATCTACTGTAAATCAAGTGTTGTCATATTCTCCTATAGTCCTCAGCATTCCATAGATGAAGTCCATCGATATCCATTCTCATATCCACTCAGGAATCTCAAACGGCCATAGTAAGCCACTTGGCTTCTCCTACATAGCTTTTACTAGCCGACAGTTCATTCATCTCGAAATGAATGCCCCAACATCCTTCTTCATCCTTTCCCAATAAATTGTCTACCTTGTATCATGGTACATTTTATTGTCATCGGGATATATAGTCAACCTCGAATGAGAGCACTCTTATAGCACCTCATCCCTCAACCCATCGACATTGAGAACAAACAATATCTCATCCATACAGAGCTAATTGTCTTGGTCGAGTCCATATTGTATCACCTCTATAGACATTACTCGTTCCTTTAACTTAGCCATAATCTCCGTTAGTCCAGCTTTAGGCCTCAGACTAGTATCAATCTGCTAAATGCAAGTAGGTCTGATAGTCAAACTAGTCATCATCTTTGGCCTTAGCTCACATGGAGTTCTAAAGTCATAACTAACAATAAACTCAAGCCTTTTCCACTCTAGGAATATTGCTCCCAAACTGGTATGTCTTCCACTCAAAGCATCAACAAATGTATTTCCCTCACGGGCATATAGGGAATGTCAAAGTCATAAGAGGTCAAGAACTCTAACCATCCCTATTGGCGAAGGTTAAGATCCTTCTTAGAGAAGAGGTACTTCAATGACGTAAGATTAGTGAACAATCTTAATCCCTTTCCTAATAGATAAAGCCACCAAATCCCTAAAGCAAATACTATTGCTGCCAACTCCAATATCACATACATCCGTGTATACCATCAACTCCTCATTCCCACTTGGAATTAGTAACATCAGTGCACTCACCAATCTCTATGTTAGACTCACAAATGCGTGTCCGCACCTCGTCTCCTAAATAAAAATCTGGTTCTTCTTGTCAAATCGGTTAACGGTGTCGCTACCTTAGAGAAGTCCTGGATGATAACCCCAAAAAAATCTTCATATCTGTAGCACTCTTTGGTCTATTCCAATCCTGGATTCTCGTAACTCGTAGGATCCATAGTAGTGTTTTACTCCGAAACAACATGACCCAAGAATCTCACTTCCCTTCTTCAGAAGTGATACTTTGAAAATCTCACCATCAATCTATGTTTTCTCAACACCTATGATATAATCATCAATCATGTCTTGTGCATATCTTTCGTCCATGAATAAATGTAAGTATCATCAATGAGCAAGCACAAACTTACTCAAGTGATCCCTCGAAACACGATCCAAGAAAGCAACAAATTATGCCAATGCATCGGTTAGCACGAACGGCATAACCAACCACTTAAGAATCTAGGCGACGTACGAACCGCTATAATCAGCACACTCTCTAGATACTCTTAATGGATGAAACCCCATCGCAAGGTCTAACTGAGAGAACACCTTCGTGTCATAGAGCTGATCGAGCAAGTCATCAATAAGCGGGAGTGGGTATTTGTTTGTTATCTTGTTCAGCTTATTGCAATCAAAGTTCAACCTTAGAGAGCCATTCGGCTTAATCCCAAACACTATAGGTGCATCCCACTCAAATATGCTCTTACAAATGAACGCTCACCTCCATAGGCCATCCGCTCGCACCTCGACTTTCCTCTTCTCTTTGGACATCATATGCTTTAGAGACATAACTATTGATCTAACACCACTAACCAGATTGATACGGAACTCAATCCTTATATGGTGGTAATCTAGTCACCTCATCGAATGTGCTCGGATACTCTCTAGTTATAGGCACAAATGGCAACTCGTAATGTGGGATATCGTGCAAATATAGAAAGTTAACAATCACCCCATCATTAGATGGGCAACCAAACACTACCTTCTGCTCATCATCAATACCTACCATTACCAACGGCCTCTCACTATCCAGAACTATTCCAAAGCCCCTCGGCTGGTCAATTCCTAGACTATAATACCAAACCCAATTAAACATCAAAACAAACCAATAACAAATAAATAGACAAACATCCATGACTCTATAAGGCCAAGTCTAGACAAACCATATATAGGCTGGCTAGGCTCCTACAAAGGTTCATCATAATTTAAAGGTTGGTTAACTATCTCGGGCATCGATTCAATCTATCTATCATATCACTAGATATGAAGGAATGTGAAATCTCGATGTCAAATAATATATGTCTGGTCTACCATAAATGGAAAGCATACCCTAGATTGTAATGCTCTTTATGTTCTCTTTAGTCAATGGAGCACTCGACGAAATTGGAACGACATTCAACGCATATGCTTCAATTATATGCCCTACTCAGCTTGTTCGGGACAATCCTTCAACGCTGGATGTAGGCTCTCACATCATAAAGCATTTTTGATCAACTTCTTAAAGCTTTCATCAATATGACCAACCAATCGCTTCCCAAGATGATCACTAAACCCAAAGATAAATTCATTATTGTTTCTGAGTGGAGTATCAATAAAAGATAGACCGTACTTTAACAACACATCGAATTTGGCCATATACTGTGACGTGGACATATTACCTTACTTTAAGTCGAAGAACTCCCTAAACAACACCGACTTTTGAACAGTCGAGATAAATATTCTTCAAAGAAAACTATGAACTAATCCCTAGTAAATAGATCCTCGGAAGTCGAAGTATAAGGGCACTCTACTAGTCCAAGTACATTCCTGGAGTTATCTAGAGGCCAACTTCTACCTTATCGTGTCATCTAAGAAAATATTCACCCCGTCTTGCATCTCCCTAGCCGACCTAGTTTCAGGGAACGGTCTGCCTCCTAGACTCATGTAGTCTTTATATAGCTCAGCAAAGTCGAATCTAGGAATTTGCACTTGAGCACCTTAATGATTTAGAGTGAAAAGGGCATTCCAGATAATCATACGCATCATCTCTGTGAATATATTCTATAAATCAAGGTTAGAGGCCCCTAATCCTACCCACTCCTCAACTTCGAAGATGGAGTCAATAGCAACATTTCCCATATGCCAGATCATTCTTGATCTATAATAAGGATGATCAGTCTCTCATAGAGAAAAACTACATCAATAGTGCTCATATGTGCAATACAACTTATATACTCTATATAGCACTATATAGTTTTGAAAACCAAAATATATAACTAACACGCACTCCCTCTTATATAGGTATACTCTCGATCCAGTCTAATATGATAGCTCCTACTCTACCTCTGCTGGACCATGGTGTCAACTCAGGTTAATCATGTAACCTGGCTCTGGTACCAAATGAGACGACCATCATACACCTTTGATGCTCATATAACCAAATGTTGCACTACTGGAGCATCCGATCAATATAGGATGATTGTTAAGGTAAATAAAAGAAGAGGAACATAAGAGAAGAGAATAGAAAGAAAGAAAAAATCAAATAATCACATAACATGTCGTATATCTCACAGCGGATCGATTAAAATATTATAATCGTCACAAACATAAAATAGATGAGACAGTAACAACTACATAAACCATATAATCTAAGTACATAGGCTCATAAAGTTATACAAAATAGCAGTAAAGTTTATACAACTGATAAATAACCTCAACTGACAAACTGTCTCTAATAATAGTAAGTCAACACTGTCAAGAATCCATAGTGTCACATAGCAGAATATGCAATAATAAGCCCAAATATAAGTATGAGAAAGAGTTTCTTTCTGCTAGTCCATCTCAAGAACTCTATGTACTGTTTACACCTGCTTTCTAGTCTACTCATTTTAGAGTACCCAGTGTAATAAGAAGCAAAGCATAAAACCTTGAGTCAGACGACAATTTGACTGTAAGAGATAAACAGTCTCAAAATACTATAAAAGTCAATATAGTATACGGAACAGAGAGTATGGAGAATCATACCTGACCTATCCCTGCATCCAAAGAGTAAGAACATAACATATGATAAATGCTACTCTATTATAGTTATCATGGGTGTACTATACATCAAAGTACTAAGTGTGTCTAGATATCTGCATCGATAATATCTACAACATGTAACATCCCTAAGGTGGTAGAAAATCAACAAACATAGCATGAATCATCCATCTTCACATTCACACACTCAGTGTGTTGGATATATGATACTCGTATGCCCCATCACATTGTCAAGGACAACTCAACGTCCCAGTTTCTTGGTACTTGAATCCATGCTACTCAGTAGGCCAGGAACTAGACTACCCATCTGACAGTCCGGGGTAAAATAAATCTCCCATCCAGAGATAAGGACCTGTCTGATCCAAGTAAACATCATAAATCTCCCGTCTGGAGATAAGGACTTGTATGGTCCATATGAGCATCTTCACATACCCTGCTTTACGAGTACACATCAAAACCTATGAATATCAATTCATTTGCACACGTCATCCATAATAGATTACATCCCGGAACCGTCCTTACAGCTCCCGTCTAAAGTCGACGTTACGGTTGGGAATTATTCTAGACAGCCACCATTAGCCATAGAATATCATCGTTCATCCCGTAACCTTTCTCCAATAGTTCCTTCAATCCGACTCATCATCACTTACTCTACATCTCGAAGTACAACTATCCAATGCCAAATCCATCACTTCCCATCCTGAAATAATCATCGTCGAATCACAAATTCATCATGTTGAAGCATCACATCCTTGCTTCACTCCTGAAACATCTCGTCAAAGCGCTATAGCTTCCAAATCAAATGTGTGAAAGTGTACCCGGATTTTATATAATACGGCTTATATATATTCAAGTATATAGTCTAAACTAAGCAGTACTAACTAGCACCATATTATAAAGTAAAGTAAATAAAAGCAATCACACCAGGATTTTTATACTGGTTCAAACCACCTATCCTATGTCCAGTCCAAAGCTGCCCTTTGGACTTTCCTTAACCAAATACCCTCACTTCGCCTGAAGGAACACGCAATACAGTAGAGTTTCTGACTTGGCAAGCTTGTGTTCTCACAACAGATTTTGACCGAATGTACAACTCTTCCTATAATCTCCTGGATGATTCAAAATGTGTACTTTGTGATTATGGAAATGTAGCTAGTGATTCCTGAGTAGCAAATATGATTTGAGTGCAATAGAATTCAAGAATGGTTAGGAGAATAGAAGCCGAGAGAGATCTGAAAGTTAGAAAGAAATTTAATAATGATTTCAGAATTTGATCTCTATGTCGAAGAAGTGCGTTGAATAGTTGTAATCGTTCGAAAACAACCATTAACATTCGCAGAGATGCTCACGAACAATCGCAACTATTCGAGGTGACCATTTAGAAAATAGCCGTTATAGGGTAATCAATCGACTGAGTATAAAAAGTCAGTCTACTAAATAAGAACATTGAATTACATGAAAAATTCAAAAACAAGTTATATAATAAAACATAGGAGTTAAGTCGATTGGGAACATTTTCAGTCAACTTCCTCAGTCGATCGACTAAAAATATTCTCAATCGATTGTACTATGTAAAAATGTTTTTAATAATTTCAGTCTTTTAAAACTTGTTTTTTCTCTTTGATATATAAAAACATTTGTATGCAGGGGTATGTGTGTGTGCATATGAACAACCAAGGAGATTTTATGATTATATCTAAAACCAAATACATACATTCTGATTTTGACGATTCGTAATTCCTTAGCTTTGATATATATATATATATGATCCACCTTGCTTTCTCCTTGATTCTCTGATTTAAGAGCTCCTTCTACCTGCATAATATTGTATACTAGATATACACAGAGATATAGTTGTCATCATAGAAACATAAAACTAGGGTTGTAACAATCTCTCCCTTTCCGAGGATGACAACAATATAAATTATTGATTAAAAACATATGTATCTCTCCCCCTTAATACATGTTCCCCTATCAATATTCGCTCTCCCTTTGGCATCAACAAAAAGGCAACAATACAACAGAGATTGCAGTATACCAAGATGCAAACAAAAAAGCCTAAGTCCATCACCAAACCATAGTAATGAAAAAGCTTACCAACGTAAGAAGTGTGTTTAACTCTCCGCCTCTGAGTCATCGGGAGAGGATGATTGTGAGCATGAGGAGAACTTATTCCATATTCTCTCCAAGAAACCAAGCGCTAACTTCTTGAAAGTCTTTTGGTGCTTAATTATTTTCCATTGTTGTTTATAGAGGATTTCTTAGTTTTTGAGAATGGCGGCATTGGCGAAAATGTTCTTAGATGGCTTAATAAATGTAAGTTCCTTATTTCTTTTGGAACTCCAATTAATCTCTTTGGAAATTTCTTGTTGCAAAGCTTGTTGGTATACCGGAGGAACTTATGATGGAGGTTGAGCTAAATCTTCTTAAACCTTATGAGCTAAGTACACATTATATGGCACTAGAGGTTCCATCCTTATGGGTAATTTCATAAGTGAAATGGATTTTTTGTCCATTACTTTAGGCAAGGTGCTTGCTTTCAACATCAATGCCATATCGAATAAAAATCATAGTTAAGTATGACGCAAAGAACATCGTGTGTCTAGATCGTGCATATAGGACCTTATAATTATTATCATACATTTTTTCATAATTCACGTTTCTAGGCAAGATGGTGTGAACTATCATTTTGTTGAGTACACAAGCTTGGGGTCGAAGGTTAACCGAAGTGTTAGGAGTTTGGTCGGTACGAAATAGATAGCTAGTTGGATTATAAGAGAAATCATCATAGTCAATATCTTCTAATTCGTATCCGGAACTAGAACATCCTAAGATTGACCTCAAATCCTCTATAGACAACTTAATTTCAACACCAAGAACTTTACTCCAAAGCAATCCTTCATTAATTTTAAGTTTATAAAATGTTCCATACAAATTTGCATATAACGTTCTTAATAAAATAGGATAAATCTTTACCTTGTTTTGATTAGCATCAATTAGAGAAAGAAATTCATATTCCCGAGTGAGTGCTTCAATCCCAAACTCTTCAAAATCTAACATCTTATAGAAAGTTTCTTGAAAGACTCATTTGTCATTCAATTCATTAAAGTGCTTCAAAGCAATTTTGCTTCCATTTAACTAAAGTAGAATTTGCTCATTGGAAGCAAACTCGGGATCAGAAGGGTTAGATGTTGAAGCCAGAGCAGGAGCTTTTCTCTTTGTGGTCTTTTCTTTGAAACGAGGAGTTTCTACCTTAGAGCCATGGATTCACTGGTGAAAGCTTTGAGAGACTAAGGTTTGAAATTTGAAAAAGTAAAGTAAAGAATGAGAGTGAAAAGCCATGAATTTTATATTAAAAAAACAGGCAACTACCAATTCAGTCAACTGGCCAAACCAATCAGTCGACTAAATCTATACAGAGTGGTTCCTGAGAGCAAAATGCAAATTTTAGTTGACTGTAAAACAATGAGGTAGTCATCTGAATCACACTAGCTCAGTCGACTGGATTTTTGTTCAGCTGAATGAACTGGGTGAATTTAAAAGCAGAGAGTAGGCTTGTAAATTGTCGACTGTTTTATTGTTTTTTAGTTCAATGTTCAGTTGACTGGAAAATGTATTTAGTCGATGAGTGGAAAACCTGATTCTGAGAATTTTTGTTTACATTTTTGGAATTTATTGTTATATTTTATAATTTATATATACTCTGAATTTTTATTTGCTTATATTTTCATATTAATAACTTATTTATATAATATATATGCATATATTACATACGTTTGAAAAGTACGTACACATTTATTATATATATATATATATATATATATGAAATTACATACAAAAATTTATTAAACAATTCCTCTTATTTTTGTTTTTGGGTACCTGCAAAAGAATAAGAATTTTATTAGTACCTACTTTCTACGTTAGGGTCCTACGTGTTAGTAGAAGAAAGTAGCCATACCCAAGAGGGTTTGGAACCTTTAGAAATATTATTACTATTATAAATAACATTTATGAGATAGTCATCTATATATTTATGCCTAATCAATTTATTATTAGTTTTAGGAAACCAAATTTTTAAGATTTTTGAATTTGAATTACTGTTTTTAACACTATTTTTGGACTTCTTGAACTTAGGATACAAAGTACTATATTTCTCATGACTTTGTTTAGCTTTGAAACCAAGTCCATTTCTATAGCCAGATGGTTTTGAAATTTTAATTGGATTTTTTAAATTTTTCTTTCATTTGTTAAATTTTGAAACATTGTTAGTAATTTGTTCCAATTTTTATTTTACTTCAAAATTTTCATTTCTAGCTAAGTGTAGACTAGATTTTAATTCACAATTCTCTTTGCTATGCTTATCATTCTCAATTTTGGTAGCTTTAATTTCATCAGTTAGAGTAGAATTTTAAAAAGATAAGTTTTCATAAGGTAGTTCAGGACTTACCTCTGCAATGGTGGCCATAAAACAGACGTTAGGTTGTTTTGAATCGCTATCATTATCTAAAGAATATGAGCCTATATTGTCCCATGTAACTTGGAATGCCTCTCTCTTTTTCTTGAACTTCTCGAACTTGTTTTTCTTCTTCTCTTTGTTTACTTGTGGACAGTCTTTCTTCACATGGCCAAATTTGTCACACCCATAACACTTGATTGATGTCGGGTTAGATGAGTTTGTAGAATTGCCATCGTTTTGTGCCTTTGTAAACTTCTTGAACTTCTTAAATTTATTATAATTTTTAGCAATGAATATGATCTCATCATCGTCCAAATCCGAGCCATCATCATTGGCTTGGAAGGCTATACACTTTTTCTCTTGATTTTTATCTTTCCTTGCCTGCAAATTAGTCTCATACAATATTAAATTTCCTATTAATTCTTCGACTTTGAGTTGAGAAAGATCGTTAGCTTCTTCGATGGCTAAGACTTTGCTTTCCCATTCAATAGTTAAAAAGTTTAAAATGCGTGTGGCTAGTTTAAAATATGTAAAAGTGACTCCTAGTGCCATGAGATCGTGTTGAATCGTTTGAAATCTAGCATACATGTCTATGATAGTCTCATTTGCTTTCATTTTGAATAACGAGAACCGATTCTATAAATAGATATTTTGGTTTGTTTTACTTTATTCATGCCTTCATGAGTGACTTGTAGTGTACGCCAGATATCATATGCAGTTTTACAAAGCATAACTCTTAAAAACTCATTTTTATCAAGTGAACAAAATAAGATGTTCATAGCTTTAGCATTACTGGTTGCTGCGGTCTTTTGAGCATCTGTCCAAGTACTTATTTCAATAGCAGGAGCTTTATACTTAGTTTGAGTAGCTTGCCAAACTTCAAGACTGTTCGTTTCCATAAAGGTTCTCATATGTGTAAACCAGTAAGCATAGTTAGATCTAGTGAATAGTGGATGACGTGTGGTTGACTGACCCTCTAGAAAAGTGCTTGCCATATTACAATTGTTTGCGCCAAAATTGGTCACAAACCCCAAATATCGTGAAAGCAACAGTGTATGAACACAGATCATCAGTATGTGATCACAAATCACAGATCTAAGTAATGTAGAGAATAAAAAATGAAGAATAATAAACTTAAAACGGAAAGAAATAGACAGAGGCATAAGATTTATAGTGATTCGGCTATCTCCGGCCTACGTCCACTTCAAAAGATTATCTTTTATTGACTTTCCTCGCTGGTTACAACAGATTACAGCAGTAATTTCCGAGTACAATAGTGAAGTTTGAATACAATGGTGATCTCGCTAGAATCTGGACGTCGTAGGCCAAAAGTCCCATTTTCTGTAGGCTTTTGGATGCTATTTATAGGCGTAGGCTGCAAATATCTCGCTCAGATCTCGGGAGACCTCTTCTGGCACGTGGGCGGGCCCACGCGATCAATCCCAGGTGATTTTGACTCGATCCGTGATCTATACGAACCAATTTCATATCGATCAAGATTTTGTCCAATCGAGTCGAAATTGAGCAGGAACATACTTTAGGTTGTACGCAAGCTCCTATGAAAATTTGGTGGCATTTGGTCTTGTAGATTGTCAGTTATGATCGATGTGAGTTGTAGTTTGTATGGAGGCTGAAGCGTTCGTATCCATGGATTTCATATCCATCCTTTTGCCTTTTGTTCGTATCCATTCTCTTCGTATCGATTGAACTTCGTTCCTTCGTATCCTTCGGCCGCCCCCCTGTTCGTATCGATCCTCTGCATCTGTTCTTCGTATCGATACAATAATTGATCGATACGAAGTGCTCTTCCAAACTCCTGCTCGTATTTCGTATCGATCCCTGCCCTGATCGATACGAAATGTCCTGACATACCAATGCCGAGTCTAACCAACTTGATGCGTTCTGTATCGATGTGCAACCATCGAATCAAATTGAACTACCGAGTCCATCCCTGATCGATGCGAACTACCACCGATCTAAAGCCGTGTGCGCTCCACGTCGATCGATTCGAACTATATCGATTCGAAGTAGGCTGCATATTTCTATCCTTATCGTTGTGAAATCATCGATGCTACATCCATCCCTGATCGATACGAACTTCTACCAGACCAAACCAACTTGAGTGCTATCCATACTGCCACGTGATCGATACGAACAGTATCGATACGAACCAATCTCCATGAATCTTGATCCATCCATATCTCGAGCATACGAACACCGATTGACTTGAAATTTGAAATGTAGCCTCTCCTAGCCTCGTTCACCATTCCCAATCAATTCTGTCTCGATTGGTGCTCGGTCATATTTTGACGATATCGATCGTGGCCTTATTTCCAAACCTGATATCCGTCCTTTCTAGATAATCTGTTGGTATTCCGGCCTTGACCAAAATGTGGGATAACATTTTCCCCCCAAAACATGTCTTGTGATAAGAAGGTGTGTTTTGAATAGTTCCGAATCTAATATCCGAAGTCCATATTCCATCCATAGCTATCCTATCCGAGTGCCAAAGCTGTATCCTTATCCAAATCCGTAACTGCTCTGAGTCGATGTCCGATTCCAAATCCAGTAATCAAATCCTTAGTCAAATTTCATATCCATCTGAACCTGACAACCGAGTTTTAATCCATCCGTATCCAATAACCAATAATCTAATCCAGGACCTCTCCGGGTCGATATCCAAATCCTTTGTTGTTCATAGCCGATATCCGAATCCATAACCTCTCCTGGTTCATGCCAAGCATAGTCCACACTCAGCGACCCGTATTGAATATTGCCTTGGGGTTCTTGGTTCAGTGTCCCTGAGTGCTGAGTAATACCATGGCTTAAGTCCTAAGCCGAATCTTGGTCTCTCCTGACCCTTGCCGAGCATAATCCATACTCGACGACCTGGAATAGTAACCGATAATATAGGGCCCAAATCCTAGGCCGAATCCTCGTCTCTCCGGACCCTTGCCAAGTATAGTCCATACCCGATGACCTGAATAAGTCGATTCCCCATGCTCGGACGAAGCGACTCACCCCTTGCCAGGCATAATCCATACCCGACGACCATTTACTAAAAGCCAGATAATAAATCCAATCGAAATCCAATCCAAAATCCAGATCAAATCGGAAAACCAGAAATCCATACCAGAAATCCAAACCAATATCCAAACTAGAAAACAAGCATCCAAACTAGAGTCCAAATCAGAAAATTAACAAGACCAGGAGTTCAAACCAAACTCCAAAACCAAACCAGCAAAAAGCAAATGTCCAAACCAAAAAAGAAAAAACAAATTTCACAAACCATAGCGTCGCGGTTTATCATCATCTCAGAGCATGCCTAGGGGCCATCTCTATCCCCGTACATGAGTAAGTGACTCGGCCGCTTGCCTAGAGTTTGCTACTTATTCCACATCATTCCTGTCAGTCGATAACCAATCGACCATCATTCCTGGGCCTCGCTCCATCGTCGTTTGAGGTAGACGGTGGCTGCTCCTGTTCCACTGCCGCATTCTGAGTTCTGATGTATTTCCGCAATTGACCACTCCTTATATGCTCCTCGATTATATCCTTTAGATGCCTGCAGCTGTTGGTATCATGTCCGTCCAGATCATGAAAGAGACAGTGCCTTCCTGATGCCTTTTCACGTTCCGATGGTTCTCTCCTTGCTGGCCTTCGGTAGGGAAGGCGATCCCGAGTTTCCATGAATATCCGTTCCAACGTTTCATTTAACCCGGTGTAAGTGGAGAATTTTGGCTCCCCCAACGTTTCCTTGCCCTGCCAAAGTTGTCATCCGACTTCTGTTTTCCTTTATCCTTATCCTTGCCCGAGCTTCCGCCGGATGGCTCTCTATCCTCGGCCGCGTTCACTTCCTTTAACTTCATATCCGAACATGCATCCTCCTGTCGAAGGAATCTCTCAGCCTCGTGAAAGTATTCCCCGAGATCCATTGGTGGATCCCGTATCAATGACACTTTGAAATCCAAGCTATCCCTGACTCCTGACATTGCTGCCATTAAAACCATTGATGGATCCGGCCGATCCATCGAAGCAACCGCTGCATTGAATCGAGTTAAGAAAGTTCTAAGCGATTCTCCTGTCCTTTGCTTCACCGATGTTAGTGTCATTACATTCTTTGGCCTTTTGATATGAACCCGAGACTGCTTTAAAAACTTACCCACCAATTTCGTCCATGTCCTGATAGATCCCTCTTCCAACTGCCTGAACCACATAGCACCTATATCCGTCAATTACAGGGGGAAACATCGGGCCATAACCTCCTCTGGTTCCCCTAGCACTTCCATGTGTCTCGTGTACCTCATCAAGTGATTGGTAGGACCAGCCTTTCCATTGTATACCCCCAGCGTAGGTAGCTTGAACTCTGGTGGGTTCCGAGCCATTCTGATGTCACGGGTAAACGGACTCCTATTTACTCCTTCCAGATCTCTGTTTTCTAAACCTCCGCGCATAGTTCGCTTGATAATCTCAGCCAACCCAGCGTTGTCCATCAAGAGTTGCCCCCCGAGTCCCCGAGGGAATTCTGGTACATACTCTTCATCACGTGCTCCTGCATTCCTGCCAGCATCTTGTTGTGTGGCGTCACCTAGAATTCCTCCATGAATTGGTCCATCGTTGCAAGGTGGTGTGCCCCCATGCCTGGATCCATCTTGATTAATAATCGTGTGCTGATTAAGGGTTGTGCCCTGTTGAGCTGCTCCGCTTGATTGCTTGTTGGGTCCTCTGTTCCAGCTCCGTGGATTTGAACTCCAGCATTTCCAGTTGTTCCTGCCTGTCCAAACTGTCTGAAAAGGTTTTGCATCATTTCCTCCTGTCTCTTTAGAAACTCTTCATGCATTGCTCCCATCATCATCTCCATCTCGTCTCTGGTAATGAAAGCCAAAGTCTGATTAGCTCCTGAAGATGCCTCCTGGCTTCCTTCATGCTGACTTCTCTCCGCTCTTTGTCTCCTTGTTGATTGCTTTGTCATGGTTCCTTTTAGATCTGATCCTTTAGCCTTTCAAATCTGAATTTCAAATCCGGTCTAGCATCCTGAGTTCAGTTCTTGGTGAAAGCACCAAAATGTTTGCGCCAAAATTGGTCACAAACCCTATATACCGTGAAAGCACCAGTGTATGAACACAGATCAGCAGTTTGTGATCATAAATCATAGATCTAAGTAATGTAGAGAATAAAAAATGAAGAATAATAAACTTAAAACGGAAAAAATAGACAGAGACACAAGATTTATAGTGATTCGGTTATCTCCGGCCTACGTCCACTTCAAAAGATAATCTTTTATTGACTTTCCTCACTAGTTACAGCAGATTAAAGCAGTAATTTCCGAGTACAACAGTGAAGTTTGAATACAATGGTGATCTCGGCAGAATCTGGACGTTGTAGGCCAAAAGTCCCCTTTTCTGTAGGCTTTTGGATGCTATTTATATGCGTAGGCTGTAAATATCTCGCTCAGATCTCGGGAGACCTCTTCTGGCACGTAGGCGGGCCCACGCGATCGATCCCAGGTGATTCTGACTCGATCCGTGATCGATACGAACCAATTTCGTATCGATCAAGATTTTGTCCAATCAAGTCGAAATTGAGCAGGAACATTCTTTAGGTTGTACGCAAGCGCCTGTGAAAATTTAGTGGCATTTGGACTTGTAGATTGTCAGTTATGATCGATGTGAGTTGTAGTTTGTATGGAGGTTGAAGCGTTCGTATCCATGGATTTCGTATCCATCCTTTTGCCTTTTATTCATATCCATTCTCTTCGTATCAATTAAACTTCGTTCCTTCGTATCCTTCGGCCGCTCCCCTGTTCGTATCGATCCTCTGCATGTGTTCTTCGTATCGTTACAATAATTGATTGATACGAAGTGCTCTTCCAAACTCCTGCTCGTATTTCGTATCGATCCCTGCCCTGATCGATACGAAATGTCCTGACATACCGATGCCGAGTCCAACCAACTTGATGCATGCTGTATCGATGTGCAACCATTGAATCAAATTGAACTGCCGAGTCCATCCCTGATCGATGCGAACTACCACCGATCTAAAGCCGTGTGCGCTCCACGCCGATCGATTCGAACTATATCGATTCGAAGTAGGCTGCCTATTTCTATCCTTATCGTTGCGAAATCATTGATGCTGCGTCCATCCCTGATCGATATGAACTTCTACCAGTCCAAACCAACTTGAGTGCTATCCATACTGCAACGTGATAGATAAGAACAATATCGATATGAACCAATCTCCATGAATCTTGATCCATCCATATCTCGAGCATACGAACTCCAATTGACTCGAAATTTGAAATATAGCCTCTCCTAGCCTCGTTCACCATTCCCAATCGATTCTGTCTCGATTGGTGCTCGGTCAAATTTCAACGATATCAATCGTGGCCTCGTTTCCAAACCTAATATCTGTTTTTTCCAGATAATCTGTTGGTATTCCGGCCTTGACCAAAAGGTGAGATAACAACAATGATTATTCAAACACTTTGTTATGATAATTGGAAATAACCATGCTTTGATACCAAATGAAAGTGTACACAGGTCTTATATAATATTACTTATATGTGTATTCAAGTATATAGTCTAAACTAAGCAGTGCTAACTAGCAGAATATTGTAAAGTAAATAAAAGCAATCACACAAGGATTTTAATACTGGTTTGGACCTTGCATCCTACGTCCAGTCCCGAAGCTCCCCTTCAGACTTCCTTTAACCAAATACCTTCACTTTGTCCAGAGGAACATGCAATACAACAAAGTTTCTAACTTGGCAAGCTTGTGTTCTCACAACATAGATTTTGATTGAATGTATAACTCTTCCTAAAATCTCCTTGATGATTCAACATGCATGCTTTGCGATTATGGAAGTGTAGCTAGCGATTCTTGAGTAGAATATAATTTGAGTGCAATAGGAATGCTTAAGAGAACATAAGTCAAGTGAAAGAGATCGGAAATTTAGAAAGAAAGTTACAAATGATTTCAGAAATTGATCTCTATATATAAATATCAAAGAATTGCATCAAATAGTTGTAACCATTTGAAAACAACCATTAATATTTGCATAGATGCTCGCAAACGATCTCAACTATTCGAGGTGACCTTTTAGAAAATAGCCGTTATAGGGTAATCGGTCAACTAAGTATAAAAAGTCAATCTATTGAATAAGAACATTGAATTACATGGCAAAATTCAAAAACAAGTTTATATAATAAAACATAGGAGTTCGGTCAGCTGGGAATATTTTCAGTCGACTGCCCTCAGTCGACTAAAAATATTCTCAGTTGACTGAGCTATGTAAAATATTTTTTTAATAGTTTCAGTCTTTTAAAACTTGTTTCTTCTCTTTGATATATGAAAACATTTGTATGTAGGGATGTGTATGTCTGTACATATGAACTACCAAGCCCATTTTACAAGTATATCAAAGACAAATACATACAATCTGATTTTGACGATTCGTAATTCCTTAGCTTTGATATGTAGATGATATGTCTTGCTCTCTTCTTGATACTCTGATTCAAAAGCTCCTTCTACTTGCATAATATTGTATACTGGATATACAGATATACAGTTGTCATCATTAAAGCATAAACCAGGGATCTAACAATGTCGAACGAACGAACAAACCATCATAGCATGCTCTTCAAAGCCTCTCCATCGTCCATGCCAAAATTGGCCAAATCGGCCATCATCACTAGTGGTAGATATCGACTACTCCAGAGTAGTCGATAATGACCACTTTGGTCATGTCCTTAGCCAAAAGTGGTTTGGATAAACCAAATGAAAACATCCGACATCTCTCCTAAAATCGGAAGCGCATATCCATGTCCATCATCCTTCAACTTCAGATCAGTCGGTACACATCCTCATACTCTTTCACATATTTACCATTCAATCGGTTTTTCATCGTTTGCACGCTCAATCGATATGCATGAAACTCTATCACATCGTTTGAGTTTCCATCATGTGCGCTCGATCGATAAGCACTAAACTCTATCTAATGAGATTTTTCCTAACACTATATCGCCTACGATCGGAGTTTTTAATCAAACTAAACAAGCATACATGCAACCAACGAGAATACATACATCTATCATAGCTTTTATACAACATATATATCACATCAATATCAACCAATACGAGGATTCTTATCAAAAGTAGCCTAAACCTAGTGATTTCCTAAAAATAGTACGTCAAGAAGGAAAAGTGTGATATTCGATCTAAAACCATTTAAAACACTTTTAAATTCTTTTATAAAATATGATGTAGGTTTAAATATATTTGAAATCACGTTTTAAAGTTAGAAATAATTTAAAAACGCCTTTTTTATATTATACTAACAATCATAGTACGGTGAGAGAAAATATCACCGACCATAACAAAAGTTGATCAATCCAAGGTCAAATCGTAGAGCTCTCTATCACAAGCGCATTGCAAGAAACCGTGTCCAAAACGGACCTCGTATGCAAAAGATATAAATTTTATAAGAAAACGGATTATATAATTTAGTTAATTAACTTAATAAATTAATAATATACCTTAATCCCCTCTTAATATCATCTTCCCCAAAATGTGCATGTGCATAAAAACGTGCATGAACTTATCTATTCCCACCTTCTCTCTTTAATTTCTAGCTCTATAGTCGACGAATCGATGCACTGCCTTCGCCAACACATCACACTATGCGAACTCTTCGCCCCAGAACAAAAATGGGAAAGCTCGATGCACCCCTGTAAAACATGACATGAAGATGGCGTGCTTGAGTTCATAAAGTCATGTTTTACCCTGTCATCCTGGAGCACAAGCGAATGGTCTGGAAAGAAGCATATCGCCAATAGAAACTCAATGTCACACCCTGTTTTGCCAATCTCTGCCTAAATCTCCATCAAATCGAAACCCTAGTTCGATGGCAAGTATGGCCTCAAAATGTCGAGTGCCTCAATAGCGACTGCACCCGTCAAAGCTCACATGGATGCGAAGCTCTCTCCAACATGAGCTCAACGACCTAGTTTCATAATTTATCGTTGAGCGGATTCTTCCTCGATTTAATTTTTGAAGGGTTTAGGGAAGTGACGGCCATTATCAGGCAATGGAATGGTAAACATGAGAGAGTGAGAGAGGGGTAGGGTTTATTTATATTAATATTATATTATTATTTATTTTATTTCTCAAATAAACCGTTGTACGTTTCAAGCTCGTACGACTACATGACGCGTCCGATCGCAACGAAACTCGTCGACATAAATCACCTTATTTTTTCGGTCCCAATGGTATAAATTTCATCACTATCAAAGATAGTGCTCTGGAACGATAATTTCACGCACTTCGAGATCGTTTTGGCCATCAGATCACTCAATCTCCAAATACATCGACGCTTATAGTCATTTTAATTCACAACGCCGATCCTAATTCAACGAAAGTGGTTTCAAGTCCCGATTTGACCGAATGCAAAAAATTATATTTTTGGACCGTCAATTAATTAACGATACAATATTTAAAACAATCATTAAAATACTCTATCATTAAAAATACTGGTTGTTACATTCTCCCCTTAAGGTGGAGCCTTGGCGCAACGGTTAGGTCACCCGCATAGTGATCTCGGCGCCCAGGTTCGAGTCCGAAAACAGCCTCTTCGCAATGCGAGGGAAAAGCTGCGTACATTATCGATCTCCCCAGAGCTCGCTATCATGCGGGAGCCTCATGCACTGGGTTCCACCTTACATTCTCCCCTTCTTAAAGGATTTCGTCCTCGAAATTCCTAAAGTAAGGAGAACATCTCCTAACCCAAAGGCTTTCAAAGCACCTCGTGTTTTGAAAAAATTCGGCAGCACCTCCTTTACGTGGCTAGGTCCGAAAAAATCCCAAAACCACATGATATTGAAAGTGCTCGGAACTGTGAGTAGAGAGGGATTATGTCCATAGCAACTGAGACTCTCTGACCACAGTTGACGGTCTTATTGGCTTCCACCCGAGCATAAAGATCATTTGAATATTGTACCATTTACCCAATATTTGCAATCCGATTGACCAAGTCAAGTGACATGTCATTTCTCATGTCTGGGATGAGATTGATGGCACTGGATCTAGTACCACCATTGGTATTATGACCATTAGAGTTAACTATCTCAGCTTCACAATTATTCCTATGAGTTTGCATGTTGAATATTTGGAGGAGAATAGGTTTTTATAGAGGAAAAAGTGATGAAAGTGATGAAATTTGAGAACTTTAAGGTGATGGCCCTTCATTTGTTGAAAAATCTGACTAGATTTCTAGCCAACCTCGGAATAACTGTTAATGAAGATCATTAATAAAGGTAGTTCACTAAAATATTATTAAAAAAATAAAAAATGAGGAATGATTAAGAGAAAAATAAGGTGAAAGTAAGTAAATGACACAAATTGTAGAGTGATTCGATCTAGAAGAGATTTAAGTCCACTGTGACTTCTTATCTTGTTGAGTTTATTTGTTAAAAGAGTACTCTATTGGTTATTACAAAAGTATAAAAATAGAAAGGTTATATGGCTTGATAAAGAGAATTTGATCCTTGCACAAGTGTATAGGGTCATCTATTTATAGTTGTAGAGATTTAGCTTTGAAGGGCTAAGGTTAATATCTTAAATGATAAGTTTCATTAGAGCCATTGATAAAAATTAGTAATCTAGATGTGGCTAGATCACACTCCACGTGGATGAACTGGTCTAAATGCATGCTGGCTGGTGAGAAGTTTATGACATGCTTGTGTTTGTGGGGCTAACATGGCAAAGGGAGTGGTTGTAGTACAATGACACTTTGGCCAGATTGGCGATAAAGTACAGTGAGTGGTTGTTGTACAATGGTGCTTTTGTCAAATGAATATTGTTGTTATGTTGCTTTTGTTAGAGGAACAATACGTGGTTTCCGCTTCTTTTTGCAGGGCGATCAAGAGCTTTTGTTAGAAGCATGTCTTCTTATGACAAAACGAAGTGGCTAAAGGAGCCAATTGACGAGGAGTCTTGACGAACAGGAAAATGTCCAAATATGATCCATGAGCAAACAAACAGGCTCATTAGTTGGCGTAATCTTGCATGACTTGGTCATCTAAGGATCGGGTGAGGAAGTATATGGAGGGTGGTTAGGAGATGTTGCTTGCGCGACTTGAGGCTCATCATCATTCTTAGGAGGACGAACAAGGCCCTGAACAAGGATGACAAGGCAAACAGGCCTTGCAGGTGAAGATACATTAGACATAAAAGCAGTTGGGTCGGAGGGGATCCTTGTCGAGATATGTTATGCAGGCCTTTGCTATTGATTTTGGACCTATTGGATCCATTTATACTTTTGCGAGAAAAATGAGAAACAATTTGAGTTTGTGTTATGATCATAGTTGGGTATGAGATTAGATAATCGAAGTGAAACACTACTCATGAGAGAATTCATCTCCTTCAATATGGAAGGTTAGTGTTACTATAATTGGTTTTGGCACGAAGTCGGAAATCTTTAACCAAAGTAAATACAATTAATCGATAATTGTTATTTGTTGAAGTAAGCAACTTCGGAGCTCAACCACGGAATTAATAAGGACATTATTTTGGCTTTTTACTATTTACCAAACCATAGATGTCTAAGTAAGATAGTTTTAACAAAGAGACAAACTAGCACAAATATCGTTGTATAATGGTGCAACTTTAAAATGATTATGAAGTAGGACTTCACATAGATGATCGATAAGCATATACTTTCGTGAACTTGACCTATCTTCATCAAAGTTCACACAGGATTTGATATTAAATAGTTTACATATTGACCAAGGATATAAGTCACACCCATGGGTCATACAACAGAGGATTGTTGAATTCGACCTAAATATTTTAATATAATAATTTACAATTTTTATTAATTATTACGGATATATAAAGTTGTTATATTTGTGTACATATTCAAATGAATAATATAATATTTTGAATTACCAAAACTAATTGAGCTAAATATGTATTATTGTTGTAGTAGGTTTAATTTAATTTAAATAGGCAACTAATTAATTAAAGGAGCTAAAATAAAATACATAATGGTATATTTTTAAGCTATAAATTAAGTAATTAATAAAGATTAATCACCTATTTTGACCAGCCCTATATGGGGAAATGGAGGGGTCAAATGTAACGACCAGTATTTTACATATCAAAATATCGTAAACTATTTTTATTTTATTCGTGCAAGGTCGTATGATTCTATAAATTTAGGATATAACTCTTAGGGATACTTTACATACCTATGATTTTTTCCAAATTTCTTTGCGACCATTTTGACTCTGAAAACCTTGTTTGGATATAACTTTTAATAGGAGTCGAATTAGGGTCTCAAACCAATTTCATTACTTCAGGATGATGGTTTCTGATTTCGTAGAGTGGTCATAATAGAAAAAAAGGACTTACAGTTAGGAAGTTATGTCTGTTTTATGTTTTAACAAACGCTGGCCAAAATTAAGGTGTAAATAGTAAGCTTATTAGTAAACCCAGTAGTCTAATTAGAGGACCACTATAAATAGAGGGCTGGAGAGTCAAATTAAAACTTTTCTCTCTCATTCCAAATCAGGTCTAAACCCTAATTAGTCCAAAATCCATCCAAATTCATCCAAATTTCTCTCTAAATCAAACTAGATTATTGATTAGTGATTAGATCATCTATTAGAAGATATAGATCATCGATTTGATTGATTTGGAGTGCTTTTCTTCACTGTTCGGATTAGATCTACTCACAAATTGATTGAGTTTGGTAACTAGTGAGTGGTTTATGCCTTCTCACTATTCTATGTAGGATTATATGGAAGAATTGCATAACTTAACATGATCTTTTTGATAGTAAACCCTTTTTTAAACCATAATTCCAAGTGAACTATGCATATACCCTAAATTGATCTAGAATTAATTTGGTTCATGTACATATGTTCATGTTTTATTGAGATTTATGATAGACATTGTTTTTTTGTCTTATTTCTATGAATTGCATGTTTTAATGGATGATATTGCTTGTTATGCTATGATTGGATGTTATGCTTTGGTATTGTTTGTTAGTGTTGTGAATGTACAGGAAGATGGACTGGGGAATTGAGCTAATTGGAGGCAAAGTTGGTTGGCATTGGACAAAACTTAGCAGATAGGCCTTGGAGTACGGCAAAAGGCTACATGATAACTCACAAGTTAGTAGGTTAAAGTCATAACTCGACACCGATTTATGGGTATAACTCGTGTGCACTTCTCAATTTCGTGGATGGGAAGAGCTTGTCTAGTGGGAGTTGTCTATGGCTTGATGTAGGAAATTTGGCAGTGTTGGATGTGATGACGAGTTCTCTCTAGAACTTGAAGAAGGAGCTTTAGATTCGGGGCCGAGTTATCAAGGAGGGATGAGTCAAGGTCTAAAGCACTTGAAGAAGAGTACTATAGGCATCGAAGGAAGCTTAGCTACCGGGAGGCTGAGTAATGAGTCGATACAGAGTCATAGGGATGAGTCGGTACTGACTCATTATGGTTCATGGATGGATGGTGGAACTTCTGGTACTGTTGTTGAGGTTCTGTAAGTCATGCTGTGAAAGTGTTAGCTCATTTTCATCAGGGTTAGATGGTGATGTAACGACATGATGAAAATCTAGAATCTTCGGATGTTGACTCGTGTTTGGAGTATGTTCCGAAGATGGCAGCTTGATAATGGAGGGAGTCGTAGGATCGATGAATATGGAAGGGTTCCTTGTGAATAATGGAAATTGGATTGAGCAAGAAGGGCCCGGGATCCGAATGGAGTAAAGCAGGGCTCGATGGATGTATGTGCTAAAAAATCATTGATGCTTGGAGTGTTTTCTTATGTACTCGAAGCAGGGGTATTATAAATGGGGACGCCCATGGATTGGTAGTGAGGATCTGAATACCCTGGACTAGTGGCTTTGGGTCTAGTGTCTAGCTTTGGGCTACGAGACACATATCGAGCTTTGGGATGCATGATACGAGAGTACACAAATAACCAGGATTTCCATTAGTCCCTGGCAGTAAGGAGGCTATACGAGTTATCATATATTCAAGGCACAAGGGGAGTTATAGTGGGTATTGCTCGATGGAGGCTATGGTTGCTTTGACTGCTTCTTTAGTAGGCTATCACTCAGGGATATCATTAGGAGTAGGTACTGGAGAGGGGAATATTTGGACATCCACTATTGTATCCTGTATAGAACCTTTATGATATTGTAGAGTAGCATATTATAGTGTTAGGTGCTAACTCTTTAACTTTATGGTTCGTGTACTCTTGTTCCTTACCATATTTACATGTATAATATTTTGAGATTCATTCACCGCTCACACAAACTGTTGTCCGACCCAATATTTTATGCTTTGCTTCTTATCGTCTTGGGTACTCTTAAATGAGTAGACTAAATAATAGGTCTAGGTAACGCAGTAGCTATTTGGAGGACGAGCTGGATAGAGCTATCTCGTATTACATACTTATATGGATTCTACACTTGTTCTACTGTGCAGCACTAAGGAGCCTTAGCAGTGACTATTTATTCTTGTATTTGAGAGAGTTATAGAGTTTGTTTCCATTGTATACACACGATGACGTTTGATGTATAACTTTGTGGATATGTACTTTGATGATTTATTCACATAGTTATTACTGTCTCTTCTGTTATATTTGTGATAATATATTTTATCCATATGCTGTGAGATATGACAAGTTATATGCTATGTTTGTTATTATTCATCTATATGATCATCCTACATCGGTCGCACACGACTAAAATGCACTATTTAGTTATTATCTGTGCCGATGATATGGGGCAGTCGTCTCATCAAATGTGTTTGGTCCGAATAAGAAATAAATGAGATCTAACACATATAGTATATGTTGACACCAAAAATGGCACAACCCCCAAAAACCTGTAGAAATATCGAGATCTAGCATAAAATAAATGTATAACGGTAAGAACACCAATATTTTTATAGTGGTTTAGCGATCTTCGGCCTACGTCCACTTTATATTTTATTTATTAAAGATTTGAGAGAGATTGAAATCACAAGTACAAGGGATTGACAAGTTGTTAAGCCTAGAACTGCCAACGATGTCTACGTTGGTGACTATTGTGAAAAGAGATAGATGATGAAGAAGGAGAAGTGCAAAAAGTCCATTCCTAGTTGCCATAGGGTCTGTATTTATAGGGGTATTCATCGGTAGAATCGAAGGCCCCCGAAGTGCAAGATCTAGATCCAAGCATGAAGGTGAGGGATGCAGTAGTTGGCCCAATCATCAATTGAAACCAGCCGATACCGAGAGGTTTTTATTGGTGGAAGTTTCCATCTTCTTCCATTCTGCTTTCTGTCCCCGATCCACTACGTTACAAATACTTTTCCTTGAAGATTAAGTTGTTCCTGACAACGTTTTTGATATTGCTCGTCATTTCCTGCTTTCTTTGCTTTCTTCTCATAAATCCTTTGAGTCGCTCGTCTATTCTTGGAAAAATGCACTCCAGGATGATCGCTCGAGGTCGTACTTGAAGTAAAAGAGGTTCGGGGGTGCCAAGTGAAAGAAACTTCTCTCGGTATTGAAAGGTTCTTCTAGGTACCGAAAGGACTACATAGCCCCATCTTGCTTCAAACTTGTTGAATGTCATCTTCTTGCCCTTCCCTTCTGAGTGTATTTCCAAGTTTCATGAATCGTTTTGTCTTCATCTTGACATTCTAATTCCAATTGGAAATCTTCTTGATTGAAAAGCCAGTTAACAATATATATTAATAGTCGAATTAAGCACAAATAATTCTTTTATTTGCACATTATTTGGTCGGCCATATAAGGGTAAGAGGAAGGGTTAACTGTGGAGAAGTTAGCGAAGATTTATGACATTTATTTCCCATTATAAAAAGATCCAAAGCATCACACTTTTATTTTACAGAAAAGCTAATCAGATTAAAAGGAGAAGGGTTCTCTTCCTCATCTCCTCCATTGGATAAAAGTTCTCTTTCTCATCTCCCCCTCATCTTCTCAATTAAAGCACTTTTGCAAAACTATGCTCCACACAAAATTGAATGGAAATATTAGGAAAATAAAACAATGATACACTTACTAACTAAAATTTCAAAAATTATAAAATCCAGCATACATTACTTTATAAAATGTTTAGGAATACTATCATTCAACTTGTTAATGTTCCATTAGTAAATGAAAACTCAATTATACATATGCTTCGCTAAACAAGTACACGAATGCATATGTTGATTATTTTTTGGATTGTGAATGAAATCATGGAATATAAGTTACCAAATAATCAACTTTTGGAAATGGTGTTCACATATTCATACATGTAAATATTGTGGAGAGTATTTGAAAATGTGGCACATAAACAAAATATAAATATAAAGATGTTGTCTTAAACGAATATTTGGATTCTGTTTATAAGCACAAAGAAAAAATACTTCATTTCAATTTATTTTTAAAACCGAATCTGTAATAGAAAGCATTTTCCATAGGTTCTAAGATAAGAAATATTATTGGAGAAAATAATTTATATATATATATAAGCTTAGTGTGTGTGTGTATAGAATTTGGCTAAATTTCCACAACGATGTGTTGTTAGCAATGATTAAACCCTCGACCTTACATGTAAGCACCACATGTCCTATCCAACCGTGCTACTTTTATGGGTTTCACTTCTACATATATTATGTACAAAGAGATAATTAAGCAAATATAAATCAATGTTAACAAATAAAAGAAGAGCTAATTTTCCAACATGTTTTACTCAATTGGTCGATAGTTTAGACTACAAAATTAAAGATCACGAGTTCGATCCTCGAGATCGATACTTGTTGTTATTATTGAGCCATGTTAAAAAAGCTAATTTTTAAGCTAATCAAACCATGATGACAAAATAGCACAAACACTCGAAATGTTTGTTGGTAAGGTTACTTAACAAAGAGAAATCTAACATTTAATGCAACCTAAAAGCTCGTGATCATTTTTAAATAGTTTGACCACATCTTTAATAATAGTTGTAATACCTTTGGTATAATAATTTTTGATGTCAGCATGAACTACCAAAAATAACCCACTACAAATATTATCAAATCTTAATATCACTTAAAAATAGTATCTATCAACTAAACTTTCTTTACAAATTCAAAACACTTCTCTACAAACATTACCAAATCTTAGTATCACTTAAAAATAGAATCTAATAAATAAAAAATTAGATGTTGCAACTTAGAAATAAAAATTCAAACTAATGATATATGATCTCAATGCAAAAATATGGCTAAATAATTGTGCAAATCAATTTTCCTTGAATTTGTTAGATATATACAATTTATAAAAATTAATTTACGCGTGAAGCGCGTGCCATAAAGCTCGTGTTCGTAAAACATATTAATTTATCAAATTACATACATTCTTGATTTTACACCAATGCCTTCCAATTAGATATGCTTAAATAAAAATTTAAACTAATAAAATTGTTTGATTGTAAAAATTATGGAACAAAAATTCCACAAATGACTTCATGAACTACAACAAAATCATTGAATCCTTAAAGAGTCAATGAAAATTAGGAATCTATGATTTAAATCTAATGGATAAACCATTATGTTAAATAACATAATGGTAGAAATTAATATATTAATTGTGATGACATTTCTATTACAAATTAATATTTTGCTAGTGATTTCTTACATAAATTCAATAAAATATGATGTAAATTTTACATTTTGATCACTGTGATCAAAATGCCTAGTTTCTTCAAATGAACATAAAGAGGGAAAACTGGATAATATTATTGTTGTTGCAAAGGTTTAAAACTTTAGAAACTTCAAAATATGAATACTTCAAGTCCGAGATAAGAAAAATGCAGATAATGGCAATCTAGGTTTTAAGCCGCTGCCCCTTTTCTTCCCTTTTCTTTAATCCTATCCCTAAGAGCATCTCCAACCCAAGTGGTCTGTACTGTGAACTAAATCCTATGTATCAAGTATTGTTCACAATTGTGTGAGTAAAATAATTAGACATGACATTGAAAATAAAACATCCACTCCAACGTTAACTTCTTTATAAAAACGACTTTGCCTACATGTTCCAATTATATTATAGATAAATAATATTTATTTGTAAAATAATATTTTTTATTTATATTTTATTGCTCACAATGTAAAGTAGAATGTCTAAAACTAGACATTTCACTTGACAATGTCTATTTAATTTTATGCCAAGTCAACGTGACATTCTAATTAACATTGGCATTGGAGAATACAATTTGAATAATTTGGTGTTTTGATGAAGTGTAATTGACATTACACTGTATTTAGACAAGGATTGGAGATGCTCTAACAATCGTCTTTTTCTCTCTCTTCCTCTGCATCGACCTCGTCTTCCATTTCCATATCTCTATCGCTTTCGCCTTTGTTTCTTACCCTAGTTTTAGCCTTGCTTCACCACGTTTTTACCCTCTCCTATCTCTAGTTCGGCGTTTCACCCTTCTCAGAACTTGTTCTTTCCATACCCATTAGGTTTTTCCATCTTTCCTATCCGTGCTTCTTTGCCATTCAAATCCGTGCTAGCTGTCTAGGAGATCGAGAACATGTTGATTTCAGAATGGCTTGTCCTATCGCCGTTGAAATACACAGAAGTTTGTTCACTGCCTTAGTGCGTTTTCGTGGGAGATAGGACATCTGTGGGGCATCTTAGTTTTGGTGTTGTGGTTTTTCTTGCTATGGGAAAGTGTTTCTGGTGGCTCCTAGAAGCGATGTGTGGCGATGCTAGTGGTTGGTATTTGCTAATATGCTTGCATCTATATGGGGGGTATTGTGTCTACTTCTTATAGTTGTAATGATTTGATATGCCAAATGCAGGGTAGCTTTGCCTACATTTGGTTTATTTGGTTGAAGTTCCTCTCCCTCATGATGCAGCTGCTCTTTCCCCCTCATCGATCTTCCTACTTGATTGCTTTGCAGCGTTTGTATGTGTTGTTTGGTATTGATATGTCTCTCTATGTGGTAGTTGGTGTCATGCTAGTTTCAGACTTCTTTTGCTATAGATTTTGGATGTGCTATCTGTTTCCCTATGAATAAGTGCATTCATGTCCAATGCTTTGAATCATTAAACCCTCTCCAATGAATCACATCTAGGATTGCCTTTGTTGTAACTAGTTGTGTGGCTTATTGTTTATGAGTACCGTGCTTCTCTGTCAAGGCCGAGGATGGTGCCAAATTGGGTGTGCTTGCTCATGTTGATCTTATGGTATTAGCTTATCTTATCTACTGCTAGTATACGCTTTTGGGTGCGTTTGCGGCGAACGGAAGCAGGGCATTTGAGTGGTGTATTATGCGGGGTAGATTGTTGAATGAGACATGTGTTTGCGACTACGAATGGGGTATTTGAGCAGAGTATTTGAACATGGTATTTAATTTGTGATTTTTAATTTAACCGATTTATAGTTAATTAATTATTTTTGTTGTTGTGTTATATGAGTTTAATTAAAATGAAATAACAGTACAGAAACTGAAATACATATTTTCTTTAATATTAGTTGTAATAGCTTTGGTGTCACACTTTTTTGGTATCAACGTGAACTATCAAAAATGCCCTTTTATAAATATTATTAAATATTAATATCACTTAAAAATAGGATCTAATAGATAAATTTTCTTACCAATTCAAAACGCTCATCTACAAATATTATTGAAATCTCAATATCATTTAAGAATAGAATCTAACAAATAAACTTTCTTTTCAAAGTAATTCTTTATTAATTAATAATAGAAATAAAAATTCAAATTAATAAAAAATTAAATTCATTCTTTGCTAATTAACAATATAAATGAAAATTCAAACTAACAAAAAATTAGATGTTGCAATTTAGAAAAAAAATTAAAACTAACTGCATATCATTTTAACACAAAAAATGGCTAAATATTTATGCAAATCATATTTTTTCGAACGGGTTAAACATATACAATTTGTAAAAAACATAGTTCATGTGCGAAGTGCGTATCATCATCATGTGTGAAGCACGTGTCGTAACGTTCGTCCAAATTAATTAAAATACGTTAAAAACATAATTGATACAACAAAAATACAATTATAGTAAAAATCCTATTTGTTGTCGCCACCTTGGTTTATCAAATAAGATTTGTAGTTTGCAGAAAGACGTTCGGCTACAACCACTGACGTCAACCATTCTTTTGTTGTTTCATCGTCAAGAGCATTGATAAATCTTTATTATTGAGCTGCATAACTACTATAATCTCTTCACCGAAATTAAATTTCCCTCCTGCTCCAAGACGTTTAACGCAAGCGGCCATATCTGCGTAGTTTTCAGAATTTCCTGTTGAGTCTATGCGGTTTGCATTCGGACTGTCTGAAGTTGTACGAGATTTTTTCATATACTTCTCGTGCTTTACGTCAATGATGTCGCACAACTTCTCATCAGCTTCTCCACGACGTCTTCTCGAACTACTATGTGCAACAGAAGATGAACCAATGTTCCAAGTCTGTTGCACTAGAGTTTGTTGCACTGGAGCTTGTTGCACTGGAGCTTGATACAATGAAGGATTGGTCGATGAATTCAAATTTGGAATGTGAGTTTCTTGTATTTCATCCAGCTGATTGAAAATCCCTCCAAAAGCCCATGTTATTTCCAACTGGGTCTATATAGAAGGAGGGGTATTTTGTTGCGTTGGTTCTTGTGTGGAAGTAGGCATATACAATGTTTGTCCAGTTGCATGCGTCCTTTGGAACAGTGTTCATAAGATCCAAATTTTTGAGCGGTGCTTTTATATATTTCATAATATTTGCTCCAAATTCATACAAGTAAAAAAAAAATTAATAAAAGATTACAAACAAAAAATTGTATATATGAATAATACATTTGCACGATCATTCCACCACTCCTCCTACCTGTAACAGTTGTCTATGAGGATCCCAATCCAGCACCAGTTTTGTTGCACAACCTTTCCTATCTGATCCAATCTCTTCTACGATTATCGTCTTTATGTCGAATTTTTGTTTCGTCTACCAGTTCAATATCCCGAATGCCTTCTATAGCTCCGTTGAACTTTTCTGCTATAGCTTTGTACACTCCCTTTTTGCGTTGCCACAAGTAGAATATATACTTCTACAGCACATTTCAGCATAATCCGAGTAGCGTCGGCTGACCAATAATGCAGAGCTCTTCGGTTTGACATTCTGGTTCTAAAAAGTATCAAAAAAAGATATGATGTAGAGTAGAAAAAAATACAGATGGTTGTGTAAAAAAATACCTGAATATTGTTGCGGATTGACGGAAATTAAATGTTGTTTGTTGTTTTGGAGTAGGGAAGAAGGAGAGGAGGAAAATTTATAGATGGAGGAGGAGGAATAGGGAGAGGAGCCATTGAAGGAAAAAAACGGCTTAACGTGTTCGACGCGTCGGACGCATATAGCTCATTTTCTTCCAATGGCTCAAACGTGGTTAGAAGGGGAATTCGACAGTTTGGACGTCAAACGTGTCCCAAATGGAAACGTGTCAATTTTTGGCTGCGAACGACACCTCTGATTTTGGAAAAGTTTGCTATTATTAATTTGTCGGCGATCGACATGTTTGTATTTTGTTGATAATAAGATTTAGTTTATGTCATAATGGCTGTAAATGTGTGTTGCTATTTTACGAGCTATATAAGCGTATGTTGTAACGTAAGTTGTTGAGCTATATTCACCTCACACCTGTTCTTATATTTTTATATAAAAAATGGATGGTCCACTGTAACTGGCCTGCTTTGAAAACGAATATATGAATATTTCATTTTAGCTAGTTACCAAGGCACATGACAAACATATATAGGATACCATGAATGCAAGAAACATACTTTAGTTGGCATAAACTTTCATAACTGTTTTAGCCATGTTTAATAATCAATACACAGGAATTAATCAAAAGAATATAATTTAACCATTTTAGCTTTGGATCAGTAATAATAGGCCTTTCTTCAACCAAAATACGAGGGTAGAAAGAGCGATCATAAAATTCAAATCAATGAAAATCAAAATGAACATAGTTAGCAAAAATAACTTTCCTGCATAAATCATTACTTTACACACTTTTGAATACATGAATCCATTCGCAACTTAAATGGCCCTTTATCCTTATGGGTCAAAGTAACTTGTAGTCATTAGACACTCCATGGATTCATTTAAATATAAAAATAAACGACCAGTGTATGGTTTGACATTTAGATAACTACAAATAGTGACTTTTAAAAAAACGAGTGGTATTTAATTCAGATTAATCCAATTTGATGTAAAAAGGTTTGGATCTATAACTTATAGAACATCAGTTTTGAGCACCAAACCACTTAAGCTCCTTGACACATAATGACATTATATAATACCAAATTATAACAAATCGTCAAGTGATATATAATAGATTATAAAGAATTAAATATATAAATCGAACAATAATATAGAGCTACCATATATAACGCTCATATCTTCTGTAATATCTAGTCTAGTATAAAAAGAAATGTAATAGCTATTTGCTGCAAGTCATTAATTTTTTTGTAACTGTTGAAAAGTAATGGCGTCTGGTATGCAATCATAATTTGAGATTCTATGGTAAACTTTTCCGCGATATAGGCCAAATAGTACCAAATAATACATTTGGTTCAATATATTTACAATCCTTGTTTATGGTTCATATTTTCTAATATAATTGGAAGTGTTATTTTAAAATGAGTGTGCATTTGTCTTAGATGTAAATAGGAAGAAATAAAACATTGTTTCTTTAAAACTTAGATGCCACAATTGTAACTAAAGTGTGTGTGTTTATACACACACCTAAGCTTTCTAGATCCTATTTGGCTTTGGAAACATACTAAACTGTTGATGTCAGCAAAAAAATACTATATCAAATGATACGCTTGCATTTTAATATTTCGTGAGATGATGGTTGGAAAAAATTTCACTAAACAGATTACATAATACTGAAAACAAAAAAAGAACCGCCCATCCATTTCTAGAATACCCATATATTTCTAAAACCCAACCACACATACACCACCGAGAAAAGATTGCTTTTGTATGCTACTTAAAAACCACCAAACGCAATTCAATAGAAGCATGGCATAGGTTGTTTTTGGAAACCAGATGGCGCAACCCTAAATTGCAAACACTCCAAACTCTGATGGTGCGAAGCACTTGGACATAGAGAATTAATTATATTTTCAACCACACCTAGCCATCTTCTCTTGCGCTTACAAAATTTATCAAGGAAAAACCAAATCGAAGCTGTATAGTAGAGAGTTTATAACAAGGATAATACCCCTTTCGACATGGCATTATCTTGTTAGACCGTTACCAACAATCCGATCAGTTCACTTCACTCTCTCTCTCTCTCTCTCTCTCTTGTTTTTCAACTGAACGAATGAGTTGCGCGTCTAGATAATTACGAAACTAGCCATGGACGAGTGGAGTTACATAATTGGTAGGATTTATAATGGTGAAGCTTTCGCTGTTATAAACTTATATCCTAAACCCTCCCAGCCGCCACAAAAAATCATTCGTCTCTCCTCCTTCAGCGTTCTAACCCGAAGCTCAATCCTCCAACCCTCCTTTTCACCAATTTACACTTCCAAACATCCAAATCCGTACGTCTACACATAAATTAAAGCTTGTTTTTAGATCTACAGTTGTAGAAATGTATAGATTGCTAAAAAAATTCGTGAAAAAGTTCATGCAACAGAGAAGTAGCAGTACCGGTTAGGACGATGGAGGCGGCGGCCACGACGGCAAAGGTTAGATTATTGTGCAATATGGTCATGAGCATGGAATAGAGGATCTTCTCGAGGCCGTTGAAAACCTCGAGAATTTGGGCGGAGTCGAAGGTGAAGGCAGTCGCCGGCCTCGCGGAGGCCACAGGGGTGATCGAGCGTGTAGGACATGCAGTGAGTGGGACATACTTCCGCCAGAGTTGCGGAGCTTAATTGTAACGACCCCAGAATTTAAATTTATTTAAATTAATAATTAAATGAATTTTTGAGTTAAATTGAGTAATTAAATGAATTTTTGAATAAAAATAGTGAAATAAAACGATAAATGGATTGCGAGTTTCCCGAAACCCAATAAATCATGTATTAAATCATTTAAAATTTAAATATTGTATATATGTGGATATATATGTGAATGGATTAGAAATAAATGGTTTAATAATATATGATAATAAGAAATATTAGAATAAATCCTAACATTCAATTTAAAATAGAAATTTATTTATATTGCAAAGCACTTAGACAAAGCAAAAGCTTGTAGAGCAAATACGAATATGAAAACAAGTAAACAAAAGCTTGTGAAGGAAGCCATCATGTTATCTCAAACATTACAGCCGAAATGAAGACATAAAATATATATAGGTACAACTTTTAATTAATGAAGCCATCACAACACAATCCCTCAGCCACCAAACCATATTATACCAGCCGAGACAAGGCATAAGTATATAGATAATTATACGCAAATTTGTACAAGTAATAAATGCCGTGTCCTATAGCCATCACGTTCAAGTACCTCAGCCTCCATTTGCTAGAAAAATCACTGACCATCGTATAAGAAATATCACTTTATATTGTACAAATAACATCATCCCTGTAAACTCCTATTATATATCAAACTTCCTCTTCATTTTAGCCCGAGCAGTGTTAAAAGCTACAATCTGTTAGTTTCAAATTTTACACACCAGAAACAAGAAAATACAGTTAGCATTTCTTTTTACAAAACTGAAACAAGAAGGAAGAAGCATCATATATTTACAACTCAAAGCAAGAAGATTTACAGAAAGATTCAAAGCAAAACAAATCTCAGTTTTAAAAAGTTCAGACTGTTTTCAAGTCTAGCTGCTCTGTCCATCTTCTTTGCGGTGAGTAAACACAATTTTTGAAAACTTAAGTATGATTGAATCTGTGATCATATGGTGCTTGCATATGTATTTTATTTGTATAGCTCTGTGATTTTATATATGAGTGTTCCATAACTTTTGAAGATACTGTTGATTTCCTGTTGTAGTTACAGAGTTAAGGAGTTGATCAAAACATACAAAACATCAATTTTCAATCATTTATAGGCTAACATTTTAAAACAAAACACGTTGTTAAACATAAACCAAAGCTTTTAAAATTTGTTTTGAACCTGTTGGTGAAGTATCATCACTGGAAACTCTGTTCTACAGGGAATATGTGTTATTATGATAAAATTCGAACGGAATGAATTGTTGATTCGATTACATAATCGGAATCTACATTCGAAAATATGATTTTTAAAATAAAAATGAAAGCTTTTAGTTAAGTATGTTTAAAGCAGTTCAAAGATGAACTGAGATGGTATTTTTACCAATTTCCGGCGACGCAGTGACCTAGGGGTACCGGGGTTGGGCGAGGAGGTGGACGAGTCTACTGAGGTGATGGGAAAAATGGGTGGAGGTGGCCTCGACGTCGGAGGCGACGGCGATGTCATTTTCTTTTTCTTAAACCTAATATTTTGAGTGGTCAGGAAATCAATCGACGTGGCTTCTCTCGTGCATCGAGTTGCACGCGGCCGTGGGTGAAGGAAGAGGGGAGGTTGACGATCGCGTGACCGAAGTTACACGAACCCTGATGGTCGAGATGTCGAGAACAACGGTGGTTTCCAGGGTTGGGTGACGAGGCAATTTCATGTTCCAGGCTTCGAGTTATACTCGAATTCGAATTTCGCGAGGAGGATGGGTTTGATGATGATCTGAGGTTGGTTCAAGGACGATCGCTGACTTGCTCGACGATGATGTGGTGGCTGGAAGCAAGCGACGGTGGTGTACACGTGCACGCGTGGCATTGTGTATTTGAGTTGTTTTGAGTGTGGAAGAAGAAGAAGGCGCGTTGTTTTCGTGGGTTGACTCGAAGTTGTCTCGAGTAATTCGAGCATTCGACTCGAAGTAAAATGGTGGAGATCTCGGGTCGAAAACGTGTAACAGGCCTTCAAGCCTGTTTTTCTATTTTGAAATCTGAATTTAAATTTTAAACTAAGGTTATTAAACTGAGTTCAAATTTAAATGTAAACATAAGTTCAAGTTGAATTGAAATCTATTTTGAAAATGAATAAAGTTTCAAATTCAATTGTTTCAAGAATTTGAAAACAATTTAATGTTTGGAGAATTTGAATTTAAAAATGGAAGTGAATTTGTAAATGGGAATTTAAACAAGTTGAAAATTTTAAAAGTTTAAACCTGGATTTCATTTTAAATCTAATTTCAAGATTTTGAACTTTAATTAGGTTTTATAACTTAAGTGTTTAAAATAAATTTAAATCTAAATTGAAATTTAAAAGAAAAACTTGAAACAATGTTTCAACATATTGTGAGTAATAATTAAATTATAAATATGACTGAACTTTGCTTTAAGTAATGAAGGTTAATGATTTCTATTTCATTAACGAATGAATAAATTTATAATTAAAATGATTAAAATAAGAATTTTCGTTAAAAAAAAGGTAATTAAAGAAATTCAATAGTTAATAAAAATCATTAACTAAGATCATTTGGATAATTAATAAATGTGATTGAATTTTAACAATAAATTTAGATTAATTTAATAATAATAATAAATTGTGGAACTACTTAATGACAGTAATTATGGAATTGATTTTTCAATGTAATTTATTGAGTTAATCAAAATTGATTCAAGTTAAATTTCTTAAGTATAATTCAGAATAAACTTGATAATGTTGGAAAATATAATTACTTAGAGAAGTAATAAATAGATAATTAGTGAATGTAATTAATTAAATGATAATTTAAAATTTGAGTTAATTATTTGTTAATAAATCAAAGGATTAATTAATTGATTCATTAATTAAGAATAATTTGAAATTAAATCATGTTAATTAACCAGGATTAGTAGTTCATAAGTAATTAATCAAATTTGAATAAATCAGATAATTAACTGACCTTACTTATGAATATTTGGATTTGATTGGATGATTGAATTGTTTGATATTCTGATATATGATGCTTTGTGATACATCCTGATTTATGTTGTGATCTGTAGTTTACTTATCTGTGACCTTTATATATCTATGATCTGTGAATGAACGATAAGCGTTGTTCTTATACCGCTTATCGAATTATATTTCTGTATTTTGATATGTGATGATTCATTGTATTGCACTATTGTGTGAAACCCCTGGACTACACTTTTACACACACAAATATGGATTTCACGTGGAAATCAGTTAAGTCACAGATAATTTAAATTTGATGTTTTTGAAATGGAAATTGGAAATTTGGGTTTGAAGTGGAAAGCTTTTGAAATGGAATTTCAAAGATAAAAGTTATTTTGAACAACTTAATCGAGTTTTGAAAATTTAAATAATTGGATTTAAATTTGAATTTAAGTTTGAAATTGAATCCTATGATTTGAAACGAGGGATTGAAAATGTTATAAATGTGTTTATATGAATTTAAACCATTTAAAAAATGTAATTTTGAGAATTTGGATTTAACCCAAGGACTTTAACTCGTATGAATGAATCAGATTTTCTGAAATGAAACTGTTGTTTTAAAAGAATAAAAGCTTTCAGATAAGAAATGAAATTCCAGTTTAATTAAAGGAATTTCAATATTGAATTGAAAATGGTTTTCCAAGTTATGAATAAATTGTTTTGAAAAGCTATGAATTGAATCTGTTTATTTTTAACAGATTTAAAATAATGATTGGTTTAAATCATTTGAAATGGGATTGTTTTGAAAGCTACAAGTTAAATCTTAAAGATTTAACGAGTTAATCAAATTGAAATGGAAATTAATTTGGAAAATCTGTGAATGAATCTTTTGTTTAAAAGATTAAAGTGTGGAAACTGTTTAAACCGTAAAGGTTGAATCTTTTTGTTTAAAGATTTAAAAATGGTAATTTGTCTTAAATCAGTTGAAAAGAAAGTTGGGTTTAAGTTGTGACTTAATTGAAATCCCATATCCATATGATTTTAAATTGCGCTCACTATTCGGGTTAGCCGGGAAAGGACCTTTGGGTCGTATAACCCATTCCGAATGTGTGATACGACGTATATGGATCGCATTTGCTATATTACAACATGATAGGGGGTTCTCGCTTCGCAGTTTGGTGGCGAACGGGGGACTCTTACCCCTACATGTCCCTGAGAGGGATGGGTTGGTTAGGCAGAGGCCGTGACAATCGAGAGGTTGGCCGTAAAAGTAAATGCGAGGTGCCAGTGTAAGCCACGGTGGGGCTGGGATGGTTGCAAAGCCTACCGGTTCCCACTGTCTTGTATACGTTACATTTGGTATCAGAGCTAAGGTTGAACTTTAGCTCAGGAGTATAACACGTTAAGTAGCTCATTAGAGATAGAGTGAAGTAAACTCTAGAATGAGTAATTCTCAGATATCCGTCCGTATGCCTCAGTAAATTCTCTTGCTATCCACTGATAGTAAGTATGAGTGAAAGAAGAGGATGAGATAGGGGACAGGGGAATACGACTATAAATGGTCAATACTCTGTAACAATAAGGAAGTAATCTTTTCTCTATCAATCTCTTTTGTTCAGCATTTTTTCTGAATCCTTCGATAGTTCCTGGTAGATCCAGGAAGGAGATTCGATATATAAATATGGAACATAAACTCCAGATAGGCCAGACTTGTTTGTTTGGATGTATTGATTGTTTTGTTTGCTATGATTGATAGGTATAATTTAGTTTCTAAACTAAAAATTTCGAAATCGTATCCATGTATCTATCTATTTTTTTTGGGTCCCAATATGTTATACGAATGGTTAGTTATCCTTTCAGACTAACCGATGCCACTCCATATTTCGTAGATCTGGATAACCCAAGTATTTTGTGAAGTGTCAAACAGATTCGTTCTCGTATCTGTTATTGATATTCTGATTTGGTAAGCCAAATGCAGAATAGATATTCAGTTTGATTAGATGAAACATTCTTCATCTGTCTTTGTTTTCGTGCCTGCGAATTTCGAGGACGAAATTCTTTTAAGGGGGGAAGTTTGTAACGACCCCAGAATTTAAATTTATTTAAATTAATAATTAAATGAATTTTTGAGTTAAATTGAGTAATTAAATGAATTTTTGAATAAAAATAGTGAAATAAAACGATAAATGGATTGCGAGTTTCCCGAAACCCAATAAATCATGTATTAAATCATTTAAAATTTAAATATTGTATATATGTGGATATATATGTGAATGGATTAGAAATAAATGGTTTAATAATATATGATAATAAGAAATATTAGAATAAATCCTAACATTCAATTTAAAATAGAAATTTATTTATATTGCAAAGCACTTAGACAAAGCAAAAGCTTGTAGAGCAAATACGAATATGAAAACAAGTAAACAAAAGCTTGTGAAGGAAGCCATCATGTTATCTCAAACATTACAGCCGAAATGAAGACATAAAATATATATAGGTACAACTTTTAATTAATGAAGCCATCACAACACAATCCCTCAGCCACCAAACCATATTATACCAGCCGAGACAAGGCATAAGTATATAGATAATTATACGCAAATTTGTACAAGTAATAAATGCCGTGTCCTATAGCCATCACGTTCAAGTACCTCAGCCTCCATTTGCTAGAAAAATCACTGACCATCGTATAAGAAATATCACTTTATATTGTACAAATAACATCATCCCTGTAAACTCCTATTATATATCAAACTTCCTCTTCATTTTAGCCCGAGCAGTGTTAAAAGCTACAATCTGTTAGTTTCAAATTTTACACACCAGAAACAAGAAAATACAGTTAGCATTTCTTTTTACAAAACTGAAACAAGAAGGAAGAAGCATCATATATTTACAACTCAAAGCAAGAAGATTTACAGAAAGATTCAAAGCAAAACAAATCTCAGTTTTAAAAAGTTCAGACTGTTTTCAAGTCTAGCTGCTCTGTCCATCTTCTTTGCGGTGAGTAAACACAATTTTTGAAAACTTAAGTATGATTGAATCTGTGATCATATGGTGCTTGCATATGTATTTTATTTGTATAGCTCTGTGATTTTATATATGAGTGTTCCATAACTTTTGAAGATACTGTTGATTTCCTGTTGTAGTTACAGAGTTAAGGAGTTGATCAAAACATACAAAACATCAATTTTCAATCATTTATAGGCTAACATTTTAAAACAAAACACGTTGTTAAACATAAACCAAAGCTTTTAAAATTTGTTTTGAACCTGTTGGTGAAGTATCATCACTGGAAACTCTGTTCTACAGGGAATATGTGTTATTATGATAAAATTCGAACGGAATGAATTGTTGATTCGATTACATAATCGGAATCTACATTCGAAAATATGATTTTTAAAATAAAAATGAAAGCTTTTAGTTAAGTATGTTTAAAGCAGTTCAAAGATGAACTGAGATGGTATTTTTACCAATTTCCGGCGACGCAGTGACCTAGGGGTACCGGGGTTGGGCGAGGAGGTGGACGAGTCTACTGAGGTGATGGGAAAAATGGGTGGAGGTGGCCTCGACGTCGGAGGCGACGGCGATGTCATTTTCTTTTTCTTAAACCTAATATTTTGAGTGGTCAGGAAATCAATCGACGTGGCTTCTCTCGTGCATCGAGTTGCACGCGGCCGTGGGTGAAGGAAGAGGGGAGGTTGACGATCGCGTGACCGAAGTTACACGAACCCTGATGGTCGAGATGTCGAGAACAACGGTGGTTTCCAGGGTTGGGTGACGAGGCAATTTCATGTTCCAGGCTTCGAGTTATACTCGAATTCGAATTTCGCGAGGAGGATGGGTTTGATGATGATCTGAGGTTGGTTCGAGGACGATCGCTGACTTGCTCGACGATGATGTGGTGGTTGGAAGCAAGCGACGGTGGTGTACACGTGCACGCGTGGCATTGTGTATCTGAGTTGTTTTGAGTGTGGAAGAAGAAGAAGGCGCGTTGTTTTCGTGGGTTGACTCGAAGTTGTCTCGAGTAATTCGAGCATTCGACTCGAAGTAAAATGGTGGAGATCTCGGGTCAAAAACGTGTAACAGGCCTTCAAGCCTGTTTTTCTGTTTTGAAATCTGAATTTAAATTTTAAACTAAGGTTATTAAACTGAGTTCAAATTTAAATGTAAACATAAGTTCAAGTTGAATTGAAATCTATTTTGAAAATGAATAAAGTTTCAAATTCAATTGTTTCAAGAATTTGAAAACAATTTAATGTTTGGAGAATTTGAATTTAAAAATGGAAGTGAATTTGTAAATGGGAATTTAAACAAGTTGAAAATTTTAAAAGTTTAAACCTGGATTTCATTTTAAATCTGATTTCAAGATTTTGAACTTTAATTAGGTTTTATAACTTAAGTGTTTAAAATAAATTTAAATCTAAATTGAAATTTAAAAGAAAAACTTGAAACAATGTTTCAACATATTGTGAGTAATAATTAAATTATAAATATGACTGAACTTTGCTTTAAGTAATGAAGGTTAATGATTTCTATTTCATTAACGAATGAATAAATTTATAATTAAAATGATTAAAATAAGAATTTTCGTTAAAAAAAAGGTAATTAAAGAAATTCAATAGTTAATAAAAATCATTAACTAAGATCATTTGGATAATTAATAAATGTGATTGAATTTTAACAATAAATTTAGATTAATTTAATAATAATAATAAATTGTGGAACTACTTAATGACAGTAATTATGGAATTGATTTTTCAATGTAATTTATTGAGTTAATCAAAATTGATTCAAGTTAAATTTCTTAAGTATAATTCAGAATGAACTTGATAATGTTGGAAAATATAATTACTTAGAGAAGTAATAAATAGATAATTAGTGAATGTAATTAATTAAATGATAATTTAAAATTTGAGTTAATTATTTGTTAATAAATCAAAGGATTAATTAATTGATTCATTAATTAAGAATAATTTGAAATTAAATCATGTTAATTAACCAGGATTAGTAGTTCATAAGTAATTAATCAAATTTGAATAAATCAGATAATTAACTGACCTTACTTATGAATATTTGGATTTGATTGGATGATTGAATTGTTTGATATTCTGATATATGATGCTTTGTGATACATCCTGATTTATGTTGTGATCTGTAGTTTACTTATCTGTGACCTTTATATATCTATGATCTGTGAATGAACGATAAGCGTTGTTCTTATACCGCTTATCGAATTATATTTCTGTATTTTGATATGTGATGATTCATTGTATTGCACTATTGTGTGAAACCCCTGGACTACACTTTTACAGACACAAATATGGATTTCACGTGGAAATCAGTTAAGTCACAGATAATTTAAATTTGATGTTTTTGAAATGGAAATTGGAAATTTGGGTTTGAAGTGGAAAGCTTTTGAAATGGAATTTCAAAGATAAAAGTTATTTTGAACAACTTAATCGAGTTTTGAAAATTTAAATAATTGGATTTAAATTTGAATTTAAGTTTGAAATTGAATCCTATGATTTGAAACGAGGGATTGAAAATGTTATAAATGTGTTTATATGAATTTAAACCATTTAAAAAAATGTAATTTTGAGAATTTGGATTTAACCCAAGGACTTTAACTCGTATGAATGAATCAGATTTTCTGAAATGAAACTGTTGTTTTAAAAGAATAAAAGCTTTCAGATAAGAAATGAAATTCCAGTTTAATTAAAGGAATTTCAATATTGAATTGAAAATGGTTTTCCAAGTTATGAATAAATTGTTTTGAAAAGCTATGAATTGAATCTGTTTATTTTTAACAGATTTAAAATAATGATTGGTTTAAATCATTTGAAATGGGATTGTTTTGAAAGCTACAAGTTAAATCTTAAAGATTTAACGAGTTAATCAAATTGAAATGGAAATTAATTTGGAAAATCTGTGAATGAATCTTTTGTTTAAAAGATTAAAGTGTGGAAACTGTTTAAACCGTAAAGGTTGAATCTTTTTGTTTAAAGATTTAAAAATGGTAATTTGTCTTAAATCAGTTGAAAAGAAAGTTGGGTTTACGTTGTGACTTAATTGAAATCCCATATCCATATGATTTTAAATTGCGCTCACTATTCGGGTTAGCCGGGAAAGGACCTTTGGGTCGTATAACCCATTCCGAATGTGTGATACGACGTATATGGATAGCATTTGAAGAGCGGTGTTGAAGACCGGATATTTTTGAAAATGGAAGGATTACCGTCGAGTTACTCTGCATCGGCTGATCCCCGATATAGAGGTTTTATCACCCTTAGTGACGGGAAGTCCGGACGTGATTGGAAATTATCCGGATTTGCAAGGGCTTCATGAGAAGTGCCTTCGGTTCTGTTCGAGCCCGGAACAGACTTGTATGGATACATGTCTGACATTACACTTTGAGATATAAAGCCGATTTCTTTCTAATACATCTCTGTTGGTGGCGGAGAATTTATTCTCTTAGCTTAACACCCTTCTCTGAGACGTACGAGCTCAGAGGTTATGTAGTTGAAATTTATCAGCGATATATCCCAATTTGGTAATGTGGCATGCTGAGTGTTACTGTGTGATGATCAGTGTTTGATCATTTGTGATATGATCATTTGTTTGATCTTATATCTTTGTGATCATAGGTTGATCATTTGTTTGACCCGAAGCATGGCTTTGTAGAAAGCGTAGCTTTGTGGACGAGACTTCATCGAGCCTCACACCCCGGAAATGGTCAAAACAGGAAGGATGCAGCAAGGTTCTAGGGAGTAGCGCCCCTTAGTGTATGTCATTCCTTCTGGATAGAGGTGGTATCATGGTATGGAGCCCAGATACTTAACCTATGTGGTTGCTGCATTATTATTTTGATGTGGTTTGTTGGAAATCGGGGATCCTCGGGAAGATCGGTTACGATCGGGGGATGGCATACGCGTGTCAGTAGTTACCTATTTTTGCAGAGGTAACCCGGCCTTGTGTTGGCAGAGATCCGGTTAGGTTCTCGGGTCGTCTATTCCAGGGACGTACCCATCGTGGATAGGAAGTTCCTTAGCCTGACCATTTGTTGGAAATCCAAAGAAACAATACGTGACGTGTACGGTTTTAGTTGTATTACCTGCTATGGAATGTGGCGGTAACCTGCTATTGAACATAGTAGCTATAGTAGGCGTACGATACTGGTCGTATGTTGGCTAAGATTAATATTATACTTTCGAAATGTTTTCTACACTATGCACTAATAATAATATCAAATGATTTGATTTGCGTAGTAAGCATCTTTGACTATCATAAGAAGAAATCTCCTCCAATTCTGCGTTTGCATTGTGTGTGTGGTGGGAGGTCTTATGGTAGTTTCATTTTCCAAAAGCATTGCGGATTTCAATGTTTAAAACCTTTTGTGTTTGTTTAAAGATAAACTGTTTTTGTTGCTCACACCAGTCCCATGACTGATCCGGAGTTTATTGTTCCCTTCCTAAACTCTGAGTGCTCATAATTTTCCACACGGGCAGTCTAGAGTTGGGTTTCTCAGATATTCAGGTTTAGTAGATTATCTGGAGCTAGTTCATTCATCGGAGTTGCTTATCTTGGAGTTATGGATTCATTCTTGTCTGAAGATCATTTTGGAGTTATCATTTCTATTGATATTGTTCCGCTGCTGTTGTTATCTTTTCTTTTCCACTGCTATTTCTTTTATCATATCTCTGATGTATATTGATATTCATTGTATCACTCTGTTGTATCAAATCTGTATATCAATGTATTATTCTTTTATTCCGCTGTGTTGTTATACTTAATGGTGTTATAGCTCCGGCGAATCGGATTTGAACGGTCAAATCTGCGGCATTCTAGTACAATGTGAAGTATGGATGTTGATTTTCGAGCGGGCAAAACCCGATACGTTACATTAATGGTTTTCAAGGTCCGAACCTTAGCGCGACGAAGTTGCCTACGCTTACTAACTTTCAGGCGCTTCTTGAAGGGGAAGTGTATGTCAGGACACAGGCGAGCTTGGTTGTAAGTATATTTTTTAAAAAATTTAAAATAGTTAAAGTAAACTATCACTTTAATTTTAATTACGAATTCATTTAAGTTAAATAGTCGCGGAATATTCGTTCGTAGGGTTTTTTAGCGAACACCTTAAGATATTTTCATAAGAATTTGGCAAGCATTCCTAGAGTCGAAGCACTTTCACATGAGCTTGGATTCCATCATTTCTTAGGTAATCTAATGAACATTTACGTTAAAAAACTCGTTGATTTATTGTAGCTTACTTTAACTTGTTGTGTAATTTACAATTCTACGCATTAATAACGTTATTAAAGGTGATGTGCAATTGTGCGCTGCTATTACTTTACGGTGTATAAAACCAGTCATACATTTCATTTTCCATGCGGTGAGCTAAGAATTACACCGTTTGACTTTTCTATGCTTACCGGCATTAGCAAAGGAGTGGTCGATTTTCCATGGATCCCATACATCGTTCGATGGCGTGATCCCACACTTGTTCAGGACCTTCTGCCATATTTTGACACTTCGCATGCGTCATATCAGACCGCCAGTGGTATTCGAGTCAGCGTGATTACTGCTACCATGGACAACATACTGAGTGAGTATTCTCCAAACCACATTTGGAGCTTGCTAGATTATTTGTTTTATACCTCACGGGGAACTTGTTTTTTAGCACCACCAGCAGAAGTTTAGCGGTCGAGTTTATTGAGGTCGTATCTTTTTTGGATTTCGATAGTGCTGTTATGTATGATTGGGGTACACTTATTCTTGCATACCTTAACAGATGTCTAGACGCACAGTGCACCATTTTGGAGTCATAGGTTTCCTTGTATGGTTTTTGGGAGCTATTAGAATACTGTTACTATAAGTACTCCATGAACTTTCATTTCATCACATTGACCACAGACGCATCTACTTTCTTCCCTTGTTTGTCATTTTGGTGCGCGAACAACAGGGGGCTTAGGGATAATGAATCCTGCCACGTATATTCGGTTGCCCACAACCAGATCGATTTGAGGATGCATAGAGGGTAGATTATATGGCATCCATTTCATGCTAGTATATCGATCGAATCTTGATTTTATACAGATTGCTAAGATGCTTGGTGTGGGGAGATTTCCACTATTATTGTATCCCTTAGTGTATGGTGCATATTTGTATCTTGATGAGAGGTGTATGTCATTCCCGATGATCCACACGCTTATACCTATTAATGTATGATTTATCCAATAGATTAGCTAGACCTGGCGAGAGCAGCAGGTTGGTGGCTGACATAGAGCTTTTTACTACCGGTCCATCATATATTGACTTTTGGTGTAGATTTTACACTGCATCTGATGATACCATTACCCATGCAGCGGCAATAGATTTGGTGGGTCCATCTGCTATACATCACGGTATAGCACCTCCGGGTATCGAGGATCTTACCCAATCTAGTAAAGGGTACCGTGCACCGGATCACGTGTCAGTTGCTTCTCACTTTGGTTGGACAATGGCAGTGCCTACTACTACTGCAACAGACCGCTATGTTGACATATTTCATCCTTCAGCACACGATCAATATCCAAATCCCATCCAGATATTATATGCGGATCTATACAACATGCAGATGGGAATTCGACATACATGATGTGTAGAGCACATGCGTAGCATTGACTATAATGATGCTACGCTACGCCAAAAGACAGAGGAGACAGCATGACTTCACGCACTGCTAGAGGCAGAGCATCAGAGATTTGCTGACTTTGGTATGTATTATGACAATTTAGCTAGCATGAGCGATGGCAAAAATGATGAAGATGGGACACATCACCGTCGTCGTTCACGTCCACGTACGGATGAGTGATCTTAAGTACTGTCTCTTATTTACTTTGTCATTGATGTTATTCTTCACGTACTGTGGTAGATGATATATCTACTGTATTCATTTTATACATCGATGTCATTATTTTTCATGTTTCTGTGTCGTTGATGTTATTATTCACGTGCTGCGACAGATGATATATCTACTGTATTTATTTTATACATCGATGTCATTATATTTCATTTTTCTGTGTCTGATTGCTTGTCATTTTGTAGTATTTAGTAATTATGTATTTGCTCCTTTATCACTACTTGACCGTGTAGTCTTTGTCAGATATCATAATGACAATTAAATGTGAAACGAACCATAGTACTTATGTATTTTTTGTCAGATATCAATACATGACTCTGTATTGAAAAATGTGAAACGAACCATTCAGAACTTTTTCACAATGTGAAATGTTTAACACTTCCATAATTAAAATTATTCAATGACAAGAAAAAAAATAAGAATGAAAAGAAAGATCTAATGGTAAATTGCCTCAATTGAAAAGAAAAATAAACTCAATCAGAACTTTTTCACTTGGACAATAAAAATAAACTTAAATATTATTTACCCCCTTTTCAAAACTTTAATAATTACTTGGATCAATTCTCAGTAAAGGCATGTGTAGCCACGTTGATCAATCTGTAACCATTCAATGTTGCGTCCTATCTAACAGTATAGCAATACATACACTGTAGCAATGACTAGTGAATTTTCTGTGCAATGGTACAATTTATGTATTCCTTTATTATTACATTACTTTGTATTTTCTAGCAGATAACATTCAGTGCCAAGTCTTATCGGTACTGTAGCCACGTTGTTATTTTGTACAATACCTCGTGAATTTTCTGACCAACGATAACATTTACTTACTACACACGCTCTTCTTTCAGTATAAATAACATCCTTCTACCATTGAGATATACACACTCTTCTTCCAATTTTCCATATAGTATCTCAAATGGTGGACTACAGCCACTTTTCATTGCCTTCTTCATACTCATACGAAGGTCTATTGAGTCACGAACTCCCTCCAAATCCTTATTCTCTGCAACCACTGATGGAATGGTATATGGAAATGTAGGAAAGGCACAACGGTAATCTGAGGGAGCGTGAAAGAGAGAAGCAGGAGCGTCATTTGAGAGAGGAGAGACGAAGACTTGCAGATGAACGAAGACTCCACCGTAGAAACAGACAAGAACGCTGGGAAGTCCGTAATCAATGGATTGAGATGGAGTAGGAGGTTGACTCTCCTCCAATATTTTGTGTTTGTGGAGTCTCGGTTACGTATTCCATCGTACGAAGCGGAAATGACATTGGACGACGCCATTATAGATGCCAAAATTTTCCAAATGGTTGTGGGTTATAGGAATGGATTGATGATCCATTCCCTCGTCATGTAGTGGAATATGCAACTGAATTAGAACAAGAACTAGCCACGCTTCGCAACAGGCTAAGTTCATTGGAATTTCAGCATGGTGGTGGACATAACTAAGCATCGTTTATCTAATGTATGTTTAAGTATGTGGATGTTTATCTATGTCGTATGTTTAACTGTGTGGTATGTTTAAGTATGTCGTATGTTTAAGTACATCGTACAATCCCTAAATTACATAGAACATAAACAACTCATATTAATACACGTAGACATACATTGAATTAATACAACTCATAGAATAGTGACTTGAAAACAAGCACAACCAATAGAAATACCTTCCATAGTTAGAAATACATAGAATACAAAGAGTATCACCTACAAATCATAGAACTCACTCAAACTGTCTAATATAACTCACCCACAAATCATACGCAGCATGACAAACAAAGTACGTTTGATGATCCATTAAATACAGGGAGTCAAAACTTAACCAAGTCATTTGAAAAACATTTTCTTGTTGCACTTCGGTTATAATTTTTTGATACATTCAGCAAGCTCTAGTAAGCGTAACAAATATACTTTTTGTATCCAAATTTCATCTTCTTAACCTACAATCTGTATGGTTGTTGTAAGTTTCGTTGACGGTTACCCAAAAATCTTCATCGACCTCCTCTTCCATGTGTCTCTGATCAGCCTGAATATAAGCTTTAATCAACACCAAAGAATCATGGGGAGTCCATGTCTGATTTTCCATATGGAATCCTTCGAACTTCTCATACCAACACTTAAAGTGTAAATAGTAATAATGGGTAGTGCATTTGTGGCCACGGTGTGCATTTCATAGCCATTCATTGTACTTTGCAAACATACACTGTAGTCGTTAATGCCTTGTCCTATCCCACACTGTAGACATGCTACGAATCCTAGCCAATGAATGGCCTCTACCAACATATACTATAGCTGCAACAACCCGTAAATTTATCACTTCGATAAATTTTATTTATTTTCAAAATATTCAAATATAAGATTTTCTAACATAGATTATGATGTCTTGAATAATAAATTATGATGGTAATCTTATTTCGAATAAGTATTTATGAAAATATAAACTTAGAAAAATATCGATAAAATGGACGAAAACTGTTTTATCAATAAACAACTTTATAATTATCAGAAGTCACGCATGGAGCCGGATACATACACTTATTTATCCATATAACAAGAATATAAAATAAAATTATTTAATTTATATTTGGGAATAAAATGTATTTACGACATCATCAATAATGGCATCATATTTAATAATTGATTCATGAATTTAAATTGAGATTTAATGATTTAATAATTATTATAATTATCCCAATAATTGTTTTTAAATGATAATAATTCATTTTAATTAGTTATTAAGTGATAATAAATCATTTATAATAGTATTATAAAGATATATATTTGACTTGAAATCATGAGGAAAATTGATATCGCTTTATCGATAGAATAGCACTTTTTGTAAACAATTGTTTAATATTAATTGATAAGAAATTAATTTTGAAATTTTGTTTACATTTATATGTAAATTTATTTATAAGTGAAAAAGTGACCGGGATCGGCTTCCCGATTTTCAACGGTTTAACGAATGGAAGTTATTCAAAGTTGTTGCAACCTTGTTTATATGTCTTATGCACATATATACATACACATGCACACCCTAAAATATACATGAACCCATATATACATACAAATATAAATATACACTTAAATATATATATATATATATATTATAAAAGATCTAAGATATTTTTACATAAACTTCGTCCTTAAGCAAATCAAAGTCAAACTCTTACACACATCAACTCACACACATGGAGGCACAATGGGGGTGGCACTGCCATGCACCTTGAGGTGATGGGGAGTGTGGGCAAGGGGCATTCTGGTCTATGCAAATTTGGATATTTATTTCCAAAAAATTTCTATAAATACCCATCCATTCTTTCATAATTTTAACACTATTGCTCATCTTCTTCTTCCTCTTTCTCAAGCTATTTAATAGCTTTCTATCTTACAAAAATTATGAAGAAAAATTAGCAAAATAAATAAATAAATTTATATGTATATATATTTGCAATCCACTTAAAGACATGCTCAAGTAACCTTCTTCCCTCACTCAAAACCCATGGCCATCACCTCCTACCACTAAGGCTGAGCCCATCTCCACTTGCAAGCATATGACGAGCCCATTTAAAGGTCCAAGGCTCGATTTCGTAGGCTTTGATTCGATCGTAGTGAAGGTATAACAAATTTTCATAAAGTTAGAAACCAATGAAGGTGATAAACTTTATTTATATTATGATATATTATATATATATATATATATATGTTTGGTTGTGATGATTGTGAACCATGTTTGGATATGTAAACAATTCACGTTTAATACACGTCGAATATCACAAAGGAAATCACTTTCCTTTAATAAATGAAATGGTGTATATGAGAATGTTAAACCTCTTTAAAATGGTTTAAAAAGATTTATAAATATTTTATAAACACTAAAATTCAATTTGGTGAAGTTTGGACAAGTTATGAAAGTTGAGTCAAAAATAGGCGCGTCGCGTAACGGTAGTTCACAATTTCATGCCATAAAAGTTAAAATTCATTTATACGAGGGAGTCGGAGTCCGAATTCTTTGTAACAAGAATTTTCCAAACTTTTTTAATCATAATTTTCAAAAAAATAAAAAGATTGAAATTTCATTTAGTAGATTTCGAAATATGAGCAAAACAAGTTTTTAAAATAGTCGTGGTTTGGTAGTTCGGAAAGTAAAGCGACAAATTCTTTAAAAGCGATATTTTTAATTATTTAAAAATATGAAATAATTCTATAAATATTTTAAAATGTTTGAAAAAGGATTTGATTTATAAAAATGAATTTCTAAATGATTGAAAAGTCGTTTTGATCAAATAAGCTTTTAATACACTATTCGCAGCACTTTTTGCATCACATTTAATAAATATGGCTTTAAACTTAAGTATTCTTTCCCAAATCTTTTATAAATGTTTTAAAATAAATAAGTAAGTATTTTAAAGAAAATGAGGAGGTTTTATAACGTATTATAAAGAGTTTAAATAAATGATTTAAAAAAAGCTGTTATAATTAAATGATTTAGCCTTTGCTCTAAAAGCCGATGAGTAGACTGGATTTTTCTATTCGTGAGATCCGGATGTGGGGGTGCTTAAACTAAGGAGATGTTCAGGAGCAACCAGTGTCCTTGCTCACCTGGCCTCTTTCCTGAGCGAGGAATAGATAAGGTCGAATTGTCGAAAACGAGGCAAGTATAAGAGATTCAAATTTATAAATTTAATACAACTTGGATTCTGTGGAAATAACCTTCTTATACTTGGTATTAAATTCCAAGGAGGAAACTCATAGGTTCCATGTGAATTTAAAAGGTGATTCCACCGTTATTTGATGGATAGTAAAGGTTGAATATGGAAATTGATATTAAGTAGAATTAATATAATATCTACCGACCCTTTTTACTCAATAAGGTTTTGAAATGTGATTTATGAAAGTTGATTTTGATTTGGTATTTCCAAAGTTAAAGAGAGGTAATGATCCGTATATACCAGAAAGAAATTTTTAAAAGATATATATCTCTCGAAGATATTTTTTGATAAAAGGAAAGTAATCAATCAAATAAGCACTTGTCTACTTAAACTCTTTTTATCGATGATTGGTTCGAAGGAGCCAGGGTCGAATTTGGTAATTCCTATCCAAAAACCACTTCGAACCAATTTATGTATTCGAAGTAAAGACATGGAATGCTAATAAATGGAATGAAAGGCTGTTGTCACCGATCCTTGGGGGAAATTTCCCATATCATATATATATGGTAGTAGTATCTTCATTTGATCTTTGATGCAAGGGCTACTCGCTACTAATCCTAGGAGTTATTCCTGACAGGATGTAGTAGGAGAGTTCCTTTGGTTTGTCTTGTTCCTGGATAACTTGTATGGACGAATTCCGACGTCGCATTTTTAAAATACACGTACATTGATTTTTACAAACGTACATCTGTTTGGTGGTGTAGGAAGTAACTCTCTTACACTTAACACCCTTCTCTGAGACGTACAAGCTCAAAGGTTGTACATTTGTGGAAATCAATAACGTGTAATGGAATTAGCAATGTGGCATTCAAGTGGAATGTGATATGTGAAAGGTAATCGTTACCTCGGGCCTCATTAATCGGAAATGGCTTAAACAAGGTATGTCGTAAGGCTACATGGTTCGCAACCATTAAGGTATCGTCATCAGCTTTCTAGATTACCCTATATATATCGGGCATACTGTGTATGCTATGAGAGCTCTCAGATAGGTCGGGAATGACCAGGGTGATGTCATATTCGGTTCTATCCGCCACCGGATGGGTTTACAGGTAGGTCGGTCTTACCAGGTGCAGAGGTTTCAATGGTGTTGATCATCGGTACATCCCTCCAGAGATGTACTGTACGGAAGGTAGTTCCTTACCACCATTATATGCAAATCCATTATCCAATAAGTGCCTTCGGACTTGATTGTAGAACCAATTATGCTGGAATTTAATCAATGTAACAATTTCGGCTAAGATTATATAAGTTTACTTTAAAAGTGTTTTTAAAAGAATGTCATTAAAAATAATATTCCCAGATTTTGCGTAGTAAATATTTTGGTTATCATAAGGTAAAAACCCATTTCGTGTTTATGTGTGGCGTGGTTTTATGAGATACCCTTTATTTTCAAATATCCTTATTTTGAGTTTCTTACACCAGTCCCATGACTGACCCGGGAGTTTATTTTCCTTTTCCCTTAAACTCCGGGTGCCTTATTTTTTTGAGCAACCAAGTAGTCAGGTTTAACTTGGAGCATTGTGATGGAGCTTGAAGTCTGGAGCTGAAGATGTTCCTATGGATAGTTCTCCATTTCCATTTCCGCTGCATTAGTTTACTAATTGTATTCAACATTTTAAGGACAAAGATTTATAACTGTCTAGGCTGCTTTATAAGATAGACTCGGATAAATGTATTTCAAAATTCTACTGTAAAGATCATATATATTGAAATAATATATGTTATTCCATTCGTGTAAGATTCTATTCTGTCTTCATTTTTGTTTTACCCTTTACTATCCGTTCTTTCGGCACTTTGCACATGAATACCAAGAATGTATTAGCGTGAATTTCTAAGGGTCGAAAGGGTGGGTCGTCATAGTAGCCATTATTGCCTTGTCTAATCCTAGCCATATGGAGCAAATTGTAACCATTCAATGTTGTGTAACATCCTACACTGTAGACACGTTGTGGATCCATAGCCAATCAGTAGCCTTTGCAAACGTACGCTGTAACCTTTATTGCCTTGTCCTATCCTACACTGTAGCTATGTTGTGCATCCGTAAAATAATCAATGACCTCTGCAAACATACACTATGGCCATAATGCCTTGTCCAATCCTAGCCACGTTGAGCAAACCGTAACCATTCAATGTTGTGTCACATCCCACACTGTAGACACGCTGTGAATCCATAGCAAATGAATGGCCTCTGCTAACGTACACTAGCCATTATTGCCTTGTCCAATCCTAGCCACGTGGAGTAAACTGTAACCATTAAATGTTGTGTCACATCCCACACCGTAGACACGCTGTGAATCCGTAGCCAGTCAACGGCCTCTGCAAACGTACAATGTAGCCTTTATTGCCTTGTCCTATCCCATACTGTAGCTATGCTATGCATCCGTAAACTAATTAATGGCCTCTGCAAACGTACACCGTAGCCATAAATGCCTTGTCCAATCCTAGCCACATGGAGCAAACCGTAATCATTTAATGTTGTGTCATATCCTATGCTATAGCGATACGTACAATGCAACAATTCATTGTCTTGTCTATTCCATATCCTTTTATCTCCCATACTTATATATACTCGCATTTTGAGCTACTCCAACACACAACTGCAGAAAACTAAAGCAAACCAAAAAATCAAATTAGTTACTCCTCTCAACAACAATGGATCCTTACCTTTACTACCAGTACAACCAAGACATGAACCAAAGCTTTGATGATGAACAAGAAGTGGACGATGAAACCGTAGAGTTTCAAATGCAACAAGCTGCAGCAGGGTATTTTACTTTTTTAGTGAAGGATCTATGAGCAACCACCGTGGTAGTATGCCTGGACGGATTGACCATTGATATAAGAGGGACTATAAGGATGGACATGAAAGGCCAATGAAGGACTACTTCATTGACAATCCAACCTACGATATAAGTTTGTTCCGTCGTCGATTTCGCATGGGCCGGATGTTTTCTCCAAAAATTTCTCAAACTTCATGAAAACAACCCAAATTTCACTTACAAGTTAAATGGAGCACTACAACCTAGGATTTTGCCCAACATCAAAATCTCGACTGCTTTACGTATGTTAAGCTATGGAACATTTAGTGATCAATTAGATGAATATTTCTGAATTGCATCATAAACAGTGATAGAGTGCTTGAAGAAATTATGCAAGACAATGATCAAACAGTTTGGCGAGGAATACTTATGAACATCTGGTCCAAATGATGTAGCAAGAATACTATCCAGAGGAGAAGCTAGAGGTTTTCCAGGTATGCTTGGAAGTTTGGACTGCATGCATTGGACATGGGAAAAACCGTCTGACTGGTTGTAAAGGAATGTTCACCGAACACAAAAAGGTGCCAACAATGATTCTAGAAGCAGTAGCATGATTTCTGGATTTAGCATGCTTTCTTTGAAGTGCCAGGTTCGATAAATGACATAAATGTTTTAAAAGAATCATACTTGCTCTCCGAATTGTTTAATGGACTATCAATGAATGTTACATACAAAGTTGGTATTGTCATGCATCGAACTGGATATTACCTAGTGGACGGCATTTATCCAAAGTGGAGAATTTTAATGCAAGGCTATATGGTCCCAACAAATAACAAAGAGAGCTTTTTACTAAAATTGTGGCAAGCTACAGAAAGGACATCGAATGTACATTTGGTGTCTTACAAGCAAGGTTTCAAATTTTACGAAACCCTGCCCTATTCATGACGTAAGAGTTCTATCTGAAATTATGTATGCTTGTATAATAATTCATAACGTGATTGTGGAGTCTGAAAGAGGTGGGTATAAAAACCAAAAAAATAATTACCCAGACATGTTTAAGGGTTCTAACAAAAGACCTGAGAGAAATATTAATTCAATAGAGGAATATGTTTCCATGGTGCATCATATTGAAGATCAAGTAGCACGCTTTCAATTGCATGACCAATTGGTGGAGTATTTGTGGTCACATAGAAGAAGGAATAGTAGGCATTCTTAGTCATGCATATGACAGTTGTTTATGGAATTGTTAATGAAGTTGTATGTTTACTAGTGTGTTTACTATACTATGTTTTAAAGTTCGTATGTTGAGAGTTTCATAATATTAATGTGGAATTTGTTTACTAAAATGTTGTATGACCTTAGTTCAAAATACAAAATGATACGATAATATTATAACACATACAACAAACACCAAATACACACCTAAAACAAAAGACACAAAGCAACACTAAACAAGTACAATACAAATACACATCTAAAACCCATCCCTGGACGTGCCACTTCCACTGTCTCTCACTTTCTTATAGGTTTCCAACTTCTCAGTTACAAGTTCTTGTTGCAAAGGATAAAGCTTACTGAAATCACAGGTCATCAGTCTGATATAGTTCTTCTCTCACATTAAAGCTTCCTTCCGCTCTTGGCCTTGTCTCTTGAACTCTCGATCTTCCATAATAGCCTTCTGAAACTCCATTTTGCTATGACTTCTTTATGCTGAAATGTTGGCTCAATGCTCTCTTGTTTCTCTAGCAGACGTCTCTAAAGTTCCTACGAATCTTGAAAATTCTGCTCTCCACTACTCCAACTGAATTGACTTATTTCTACCATGAGGGCGTCCGTCAACGTTTCCAAATAATGGCGATCTTTCCCGAGAACTAGGATCGCTACGTGGACTTGAGTCCGAATAGTTCATTCTTTTGGCCTTATTTTGCTGCTCGAACATGAAGTTGTTAGGGTTCCTCCATTTTGGTAGAGAGGAGAGAAGCTCAATGCACTCTTGAAACTTGAATGAATGGCCGTATAGTAGTTGATAAGCCTTATGTGCTTCTTCTATCTGTAGAACAAAGCCAAACATATATGAATATGCAAAAAATTCAAAAACTATACCATTTCAAAAAATATGCAATAAACCAATATTTCACTTACAACGTCATAAGGAGCGACACCACTTTGCTGTCTATTCTCCAACCTGGTAATTATTGCAAAACAGTTTTGGCATTCCGAGTTCATAACTCGATATCCTCCTCCAATCGAACCTCAAGTTCTCTTCAATGGATCCAAGGTGTTATAAAAATCTGCAACTCTTTCCCAAAAATTTTGGTCATTCATATTATTGCCGGCAATACTATCTTGTGAAATTCGTATCCATGATTTAGCAAGTGAAACATATTGTTGAGAAGTAAACTTAACTTGCTTTTTGCTACCATCGGCAGTTATAGCTTCCGCTTCGGCATTTTCCACGTCGGTGTCTTTTATGCCAATGTCCAATTCAGCTGCAATTGAATCCCTATGCTGATTGCTGAACATGCTACTTAAGGATTTTCACTTCTTCTTCTTGTTATATTTCGGGCTTTGAGGCATAGGCATCTCTTCAACGACTTCGTCATTACTGTCTCCCATATTCTCTACATCGCCTTCTTGACCTTCTTCTTCTTCCTCCTCCTCCTCTGAACTGCTAATGATTTTTTCATTAGTGGGAGCCTTGTGTGCGTATGAATATTGCCTTGAGAGATTCTGCATTGCTTCATGATCATGAGTATCTAATTGTTTCACACTAAGATGATGGTGTTGTAGTTGGTCATTTTGCATCAAAGACATATACGAAGAATGATCTCCGTACGTGCCAAAAGGAGGACGTTGTTGGTAATAAGGTTGTGAAGTGGTAGAATGGAAATAAGGTTGTTGTTCAGGAGGAAAGCTAGAAGGAGCGTGCAGTTGGTAAGGTTGGCTATAGAAAATGTTTGAATATGGCGTACAGCCATATTCATATGACATACGAAGCATTTGTTGTTGGTTTGGTGGACGTTGATCGAAAAGGCCGTTGGAAGGGTATGTGGACATGAGTATGGGTTTTTTGCTCACAACTTTTTTGCGGGGCATTTGGATGAGGAAGACATTTGCAAAATTATTGCGATTAGAGGAGAAAGAAGTGATGAAGAGGTGGTGTGGAAGGAGGAGGAGGGGAGGGGTTTATGGAGGGAAGAGAAGCAGCCGTTGTTGTCTTAACGACTACAACTTATAATGGAGAAAGCTTCGCCGTTATGAAAACTAGCCATTGTTCAGTGAACTAGCCATGAAATTGGTTTTAACTAGCCACGGGAAAGTGAACAAGCCACACCTGGTTGCTCCGTGGCTAGTTTCTCAACTGAACAAACCATTGTTGGTTGGGCCCTTGTATAGTTTCTTCATGTTGAGCCTGATGTTGGCTTGTTTCTAACTTATTGTTTTCTATGGCATGTTATGCCTTTATTCCTTTTGTTTCTCATTCTTTTCTTGTGCCAACGTTGTTTACTTTGGAAAAAAAATGAAAAATAATCAACTTTTGCAAAACTAAGCCAAATCAACAATATAAATGTTAGCACCAAAATTGGTCACTAACCTCGTAGAGAAAGATTATGTAGAGATATAAGTGATGAAGGTAAATTAAACAGAGAAGACAATGCTAATTTAAATGCAGAAAGTAAGAACACCAGATTTATAGTGGTTCAGCGTAATTGCCTACGTCCACTTTGAGATTAAACTTTATTGATCCTCTTAATGATTGATTACAAATACAATTCGTAGATCAAATGTTTGAATGAAGTTGCTAAGTAAAGAAGATGGATCTGAGAATTGTCAGAGTCTCCCCAGTGTTCTCTAAAAGAAAGGTCCTCTTTACTGTGCCCCTGCCCCTCTATTTATAGACAAAGATGGGTTGGACTTCCCAGGTGGGCTCGGCAGCTGAACACTCTGGCCCATATACGGTGGTCGCCATATGCCGAACGATACAGGCCGAACACAATGATGCCGAACCACCCTCTCAGTGCCGAACGATATGCCTGCTGCGTGGGAAGAGTGGAATGAATGTCAGTCGAAGCCGAACATGCCTCTGGCCGAACGAAGCGCTTGTTCGAACGTTACTTCTGGCTGAACGATGTCCCTGGCCGAACGTTAGCCTTTAGCTGATCGTTGTCTCTGAACGAACGATGCTTTAGCTGAACGATAGTTATGGCCGGACGTTGCCTTTAGCCGAGTAGTACAGTCATGCCGAGTTCCCCAAGATGCCGAGCGTTCCTGAATGCCGAGTACTCCTAGATGCCGAGTACTCCCCAATGCCGAGTACTCCTGGATGCCGAGTCTCCCCAATGCCGAGTACTCCTGGATGCCGAATGTTCCTGTATGCCGAGTGCCCCTGGATGCCGAGTGCTTCCGAATGCCGAGTACTCATGGAAGCCGAGTATTCCTGGAAGCCGAGTTCTACTGAATGCCGAGTAGTCCTGGAAGCCGAGTACTATCCAATGCCGAGCACTCAGTTGCCTGGTCAAATCTCCAGGAAACACTTGCCCCCCAAAGTGAATTACGTGACTGAACGTGATACGCTTTGAGTTGTATAACCTTCGCGTTTCGTTTCAAATCCTTGGCTAACTTCGAATGGAGATGCCTTTTTTAGAATATCAGCAGTTGAGGCGTGTGTCGAGCGTGTTATAAATGCCGAACGATGCACCGGAAGCCGAGCGCTCTTCAATTGCCGAACGTTATTATATGCCGATGCCGAACGCTGTGACTTTGACTGGTTCCACCGGATGTAGCCTTTTCGACTTCTTCTTCTTCCCTATAAAAGCCGGCACCTCCTTCCTTCTTTTCCTTTTCACACTTCTAACATCTCTGCCTTGCACCTGCCGAAGCTACCAGCCAACATATAACTCGCTGATTCTTCTCAAGTCTTCACCTTACCAACTAGGTACCGATCCTTTCGCCTAAATACAGCCTTTACGCTCGAACTCCCTTAATTGATAGGATAAATCGAGCTTTGACTAAAGTGTTGAATCACGCGACAAGGGTGGTAGGAAGAGTAAATAGAGATGGGTTTTCTAGGAGATCATTGGTAGACACACTGTGGTTCGGCATAAGTACTTTATGCCGGACCAGATTGGTGGAAAGAGAAACATGAAGGAAGTAGGAGATGATTGGGGGTATCGAGCGGTATGGCCTGGTACGACTTGCCGAACGATGTGCCCTCGTGGTTCGGTGTGGGTGGAGGAAGAGACGAGGCCAATGTTGAGGACAGCGTGCCGATGGTCATCTCAGCCGAACAGTCACAAACACCGTACCATGCTTAGGCTAAAACATGCCGAATAACAACTTAGCCGAACCAAAATTTAGCCGAACATAGGCTTAGCCGAACAATGACTTAGCCGAACAATGACGTAGCCGAACAATGACTTAGCCGAACAATAGACTTAGCCGAACAATGACCTAGCCGAACAATGACCTAGCCGAACAATCGCAAACGCCGAACATTTATTAACTATATTTACCCGTATAGCAAAACAAGAAACAAGGCCCAAGCACTCTAGCATATGTGAAGCCGACCTGGATCACTAACTTCTTAGCTTCCGTAAACGTAAATCTGAACTTAGATTACCATACGTTTTCTGGATCTGGAATTGTAATCGCCAAAAGGCAGGCTTCTGGGGACGGTCAGCGATGACGGTCTCCGAAGGCGATGACTTGATGCTCGGTTTTATAGCAACAACTTTGCGACCTTCAAACTTTCAACGCTTTTACACGATTGCTTGCACTAGATCACACACCACATGGGGGGATATTCGTGTTGTTAATTCTAACGTTCAACGTTTTTCAAGTATAGTTTTCGCAGGCACTTAAACAGATTCATTATTTATTGGGGATGTCTAGGAAGTCTAGCTCCACCACCATATCTGACAGGCCTGGGCCGTCATCAAGGCAAGAAGCCGTTGATACTTCAAATCCGTCGACTTCCCCTGCCCATAACTTAGCACCCGACGCCCTGGAGGCAACAATTCTTTTAGACAACCCGATCGATTCACAAGCTTCGAAGATCAATGAAGCCGCACTTCGACGGATATGCTCCATTCATGGGATTCCTTTCGCCGATGTGTTAGTCCCTTTGCGACACGATCGTCCTCACCTGCCCCTAGTCGGATATACCACCTGCAACAAGTTCATGTGTTGGATGGGCAGCATGCCTCCGTTTAATTTATTCCTTCGGGACGTGTTGCAGTACATCGACATTGCTCCGTCGCAGCTGCATCTGAACGGTCACGCGTTTCTATATGGAACCTACCTACTCTTCATGGCCGTCTTCTCTAGACCACCAACCTCTGGCGACATCAGATACATCTATATGATCAAGAAACGGAAAGACAGCCCTTCCTTCATGTTCCTAGAGTCGTACCACAAATGCCAAATCTTGACAGGGGCATGTAGCAAATTTGCCCTGTACAAACAGGAATGGTTCTACGTGCGTTGCCCTCCTGGTTTAGCGAGGAGATGGGTTGAAGGCAGTAAGTCGCTTCGCTGAGTCATCATTCACGTTTAATTGGAGTTATGCTTTTTCTAACTCCTCGTTTCATCTTTTTAGGTATCAACCCGCGTCCGGAGGGCCGAGGATATTCTGAGGCCGTTGAGGCCATTAGAGCTCTTCCTGCCGAAAAACGAGACATCTGAACCATCATTTCAAATGAATCATTGTCGAGGTTCGGCTTGCTAGCCCCTGGTCGTTGGATTAGCCTCCCGGAGGGCGTCTCCATTCCCAAGCCAACATCTGGTAAAGGGAAAAAAACAAGCTGGATCGTCATCACGCCACACTCCCAACGCACACGAAGAAGGTGAGCACAAAGAGGATGAAGCTCCTGAGACTCAAGGCGAGAATGTGGGTCCCGCTTGGAATCCGGCGGTCGAAGTTCATTACATTGAAACGTCATCCTCCCCTTCGAAGGGAAAGAAGAGGTTAAAATACAAGATTCGGAAGGAGAAAGTTGGCGGAACTTCAAAAGTTACGCCTATCCCACCAGAGAAAGAGGCTTCCTCACAGCACCTGGAAAGTTCTCTAAGGGGTTTGTCGAATCTCTCCATCCCCGACGATATACTTAATTACGGGTTTGACAATCCTGAAGCCCTCAAGTTTTCTTCGCCCGCTAGAGGCAATGTGGGAGTTCAACTCCCAGTCCAAGGAGACAATACTCCGATTAGTAAAGACAAAAGAACTGGTCCGTCGGGGGAACACTAGGACACACACGCACATACGCATTCCATCATACACTTCACGTTTTTTTATTTTTTATTTTTTTATTTCCCGGATCTTTCTTAACTTGTTGTTACCTCTGTTCTTTGTAGGTGACATGGGGCGCTCTCACGGACTCGATCGCCTTCATGGTTCTTCGATATTTCATCATCCCGGACGGGATTCAGGTTCAGGCAGACGCAGGGACAGAGATGATTATGAAGATAGAGACAACTGTCCCCGTGATTCGTCTTATCGTAAGAAGGCATACTCCCAATCTTCACAGTCCCGTGATCTTCTTCCTCCAACTGAGCCGGATAGAGAGAAGTCTTCACAGAAGGGGTACCAACCCGATGCTCCTCGAGAACAACACTCCGGTTCGTCGAGTACAAGGCAAATTCGGGAGCAACGAAAAAGAGCAGAACTTCCAAAGCCTCCTCCCCCTACTCCCGCGGTTGACCCAACTGTAGCGGAAAAGATGGTCGATCTTAAGGCCAAATTTCCAAAAATTTGCTTTGATGGTCTGAAGTTCCTCCCAGCTATTCATCATATCCCTGGGCACCTGAAGCAGAGTGCCATTGCCTGTAATAACGGCGTCTATGTTCAACATGACGCGTTTGTACACTTGGTTGAAAAGATCTCGGAGGTGTCCGTTGAGCATCAATATGAGATTGATCGTCTGAAATTGGAGGCCGGCTGTGACAAGAACATCATCAAGCATCAAGACGAAGAGCTTGCTTCGTATAAGTCGAAGCTGGAAGCCGCTGAGCAAAGCGCAAAAGATACTGCTGAGGCAGTGACTCGTTTAGAGATGGCTCACAAGAAGGAACTTGATGATGCAGTCCAACGTAGCGGTGCCCTTGCCCTAGAAAAAGATTCCATCCAAAAAGAAAGGGACGCGCTCGTCGTACAAGTCAAAGAGATGAAAGAATTACTCTCCAAGGAGAAAGAGGATAAAGTAGCTGCTCAAGAAGAATCACAACGATATTGTGATGAAATCGTTGCTACTCGGCTCTTGAAAACGAAGCTCGATGACAAACTTTCTGGGGTTGAAAAAATGAAGGACGAAGCCCGTGAGGAGGACAAAAGAAAAGCTGCAGAGGAGTTTGACTCTCGCCTCGAGGCGGCCGCAGAAGCCGGCAGGGAAGAGGTCAAGTGCATGTTTGACCCGTTGATTGCTGAGTATGGAGTCCGTGTCCTTATGCACCGTGACTTGACATTCTTGGGGGATGGCTATCTCGAATCCCTAGCTGAGGCCTGGGAAACTTTAGTAAAGATTAGGAAAATCGAGTCGGGCTCTGAAGAGGTCGATGAGGATGCCTTGGTGAAGGAGTTTCTCAAGGGGAATGAGCCAGCGGATTTATCCGCAGCTTTGGCGCTTTATAACAAAGGCTCTCCCCTTCCAAAAGAGAAAAGTGAGGAAGCTGGCCCGTTTGGGGCTGAGACTACGACTCCTCATATTGCTGCTCCTCCCGCTGCTCAACCGGCCGGTCGGCCAACACTTGACCCGTTCGAGCAGCATGCCGGCTATGATCCTGAAGAACCCGGGCTTGGCGTTCATGTGCTATCTCCTATTCTGGAGGGTGAAACCCCACGCGCAACCGATAGCCAACCAGAACCCGGTAGGAAACTCTTCTTTTCTAGAAGTCGTAAGATCTTGTTATTTTCCAGCATTGGTTATTCATTCTAATGTTCATTCTTTATGTTTTCATGTAGGCTGCTCTGATCCCGAGCCAACTCCGAGGAGCGAGGACGCCAAGGAGGAGGCAGAGAAAACAAGCGATGTTGCTCACGCGGGAGTAACTCCTGGCCCTGACGCTCAAGTGATCGGGGCGCTAGATGATGATAAGCTTGACACTTCATCTCCTGCCGAAGGGAGTGATGAAATCGAAATCACTGGCGCCTCTGAGCATACCTCAAAGATGAGCATGAAGGAACGCCTCGCCGAAGAGGAGAAGAAAAAGGTCGAGGTCAAAATCGAACCTGAAATACTGGAACTTACCGACCCGCGGAACAGACCTCTGAAAATCATTCTCCCGGGCAGGTCTAAACCACTGGATGTTCCGTCTCCCACTCCTGACTCCGCTTCTTTAGTGAGCAAGAAATCCAAGAAAAAGCGTGAGGGAGAGGAGTCGTCGGAAAAAACAAAAGAAGACAAGAAGAAGAAACCGAAGAAATAATCGCTACACTCGTTCAACGAGTTCCTTGCTTAAGTCTTGTAATTACTTTTATCTTTTGTCTCTGTAATTTGTATAGATAAGTTCTTGACTCCAAGTTTTGGAGGAATAACTGTGTAACCCCATTTTGAACTATTGAACGAAGTTTTAGTTTCTTTTTCGCTTGGATAATTCTCTTACTTTTCTTTGGTTCGCTGACTAACCGTGGTCATAACTTAAGTTCTTATGAGTTGCATTATTTCTCAGTCCATTCTCGTGTTGTTCGAATATTTCCAGATGTGGCATACTTCTTGTCCCACATTTCTTGAGTACTTGGAATTTTTTCTAAATCTGTGCTCCAGGGATTTAGAGTAAGTTGATCCGCGTTCAAGGGATTCGGAGGTTCGCAACGGTTATACTCTAGTCCTCGCTCCGGGGACTTAGAGTACTCCGGTCCGCGCTCTGGGGACTCGGAGGTTGAAGTCGTTTATATCCTAATCCACGCTCTGGGGACTTAGAGTACTCCGATCCGCGCTCCGGGGATTCGGAGATTTGGAATTGCTTATACCCTAGTCCGCGCTCTGGGGACTTAGAGTACTCCGATCTGCGCTCTGGGGATTCGGAGATTTGAAATCGTTTATACCCTAGTCCGCGCTCTGGGGACTTAGAGTACTCCGATCCGCGCTCAGGGGATTCAGAGATTTGAAAACATTTGTACTCTAGTCCGCGCTCTGGGGACTTAGAGTACTCCGATCCGCGCTCTGGGGATTCAGAGATCTGAAGTCGTTTATACTCTAGTCCGCGCTCTGGGGACTTAGAGTACTCCGATCCGCGCTCTGGGGATTTGGAGATTTGAAATCGTTTATACTCTAGTCCGCGCTTTGGGGACTTAGAGTACTCCGATCCGCGCTCTGGGGATTCAGAGATCTGAAGTTGTTTATACTGTAGTCCGCGCTCTGGGGACTTAGAGTACTCCGATCCGCGCTCTGGGGATTCAGAGATTTGAAATCGTTTATACTTTAGTCTGCGCTCTGGGGACTTAGAGTACTCCGATCCGCGCTCTGGGGATTCAGAGATCTGAAGTTGTTTATACTCTAGTCCGCGCTCTGGGAACTTAGAGTACTCCGATCCGCGCTCTGGGGATTCAGAGATTTGAAATCGTTTATACTCTAGTCCGCGCTCTGGGGACTTAGAGTACTCCGATCCGCGCTCTGGGGATTCAGAGATTTGAAATCGTTTATACTCTAGTCCACGCTCTGGGGACTTAGAGTACTCCGATCCGCGCTCTGGGGATTCAAAGATTTGAAATCGTTTATACTCTAGTCCGCGCTCTGGGGACTTAGAGTACTCCGATCCGCGCTCTGGGGATTCAGAGATCTGAAGTTTTTTATACTCTAGTCCGCGCTCTGGGGACTTAGAGTACTCCGATCCGCGCTCTGGGGATTCAGAGATTTGAAATCGTTTATACTTTAGTCCGCGCTCTGGGGACTTAGAGTACTCCGATCCGCGCTCTGGCGATTCAGAGATCTAAAGTTGTTTATACTCTAGTCCGCGCTCTGGGAACTTAGAGTACTCCGATCCGCGCTCTGGGGATTCAGAGATTTGAAATCGTTTATACTCTAGTCCGCGCTCTGGGGACTTAGAGTACTCCGATCCGCGCTCTGGGGATTCAGAGATATGAAGTTGTTTATACTCTAGTCCGCGCTTTGGGGACTTAGAGTACTCCGATCCGCGCTCTGGGGATTCAGAGATTTGAAATCGTTTATACTCTAGTCTGCGCTCTGGGGACTTAGAGTACTCCGTCCACGCTCTGGGGATTAGGAGATTTGAGGTCGTTTATACGAGTCCGTACATCGTACATGATAATGTGGTTCGTCATCCGATTATGAGATATAGAAACATTAGTGATTCGTGGAAAATACAGTTTCAAGCCTTTATTAATGGAAAACAACTAAACTGCTTGATTACATAGTTAAAAAGAAACTAAGTTACGACTGAACGAAAACATACAGGAAATAACAGTGCCTAAAACAAGAAAGAAAACATGCTAAATGTAATAATGCCGCAAATGTTCATTGTTCCATGCTCGGGGGAGTGTCATGCCATCAACGGTCGCTAGCTTGAATGTTCCCTCTCCAAGCTTCCGTTCAATGACGTACGGACCTTCCCAGCTGGGATTCATACGTGATGGTACCGGGAAAACTCGTTTCAGAACGAGATCACCCACATCAAAAGTCCTTGGGCGGACTCTGCCGTCGTAGTAACGCTTGACTCGGTGTCTATGTGCTGCCGCCCTTAATTCGGCCTCTTCATGCTTTTCATCGATGTAGTCCAGCGATTCCAACAAGAGGTCCTGGTTCGTCTTGGGATCATAATATGTCACTCGATGTGACGGAACTTCAAGTTCCACGGGTATAACGGCTTCCGAGCCGTATGCCAAGGTGAACGGAGTGTGGCCGGTCGCGGACTTGTGGGTAGTCCTATAAGCCCATAGTGTTGTCGGGAGCTCATCTACCCACTTGCCTCCAACCTTCTCCAAACGCTTCTTCAGTATGGACTTGATTATTTTGTTAACGGCCTCGACTTGTCCGTTAGCTTTTGGGTGTGCAACGGCGGCGAACTTCTTCTCAATGCCATACTTTATACAGAACTCTTTGAACTCTCTGCTTTCAAACTGCGTCCCGTTGTCCGTAATGATGGAGCGAGGGAGGCCAAAGCGGCATATAATGTTTCGTACAATGAAATTAATGACCTTCTTAGAGGTGATCGTGGCTAAAGGTTCTGCCTCAGCCCATTTTGTAAAATAGTCGACTGCAACTATCGCGTATTTTGCACCTCCTTTGGATATAGGCAAAGAGCCGATTATATCGATTCCCCAGATCGCAAATGGCCAGGGACTAACCATTTGTGTGAGTTCAGTTGATGGAGTCTTCAGGATTTTCGCATATCTTTGACACTTGTCACATTTCCTTGCGTAGTCTGCAGCGTCCCGATTTACGGTTGGCCAGTAATATCCATAGCGGAGGATCCTTTTCGTTAACGTTTGCCCCCCAGTATGGTCGTCGCATTCCCCTTCGTGAACCTCTCTTAAGACCCGCTTTGTCTCATCATGAGCGATGCACCGTAATAATGGGACTGAGAACCCTTTTCGATACATTAATCCATCCTGCATCACGTATCGCGTGGCCTTTCGAAGGACCTGCCGTCTTTCGCTCCTTTCTTCTGGTAAAGTCCCGGTCGTCAGGTACAGTTTGAATGGGGTTATCCACGATTCCTTCTCGATTTCCGTTTCCAATACACAATCAACTTTCATCTCATCTATGCTTGGGGCGTGCAAGGCCTCAACGGGATACAATCCCATTTGCTGCGCATCGCCTGTGCTTGCAAACTTAGCCAACAAGTCGGCTTCTTTATTCTGTTCGCGCGGAACATGCGAAATGTCATAATGCTCAAGATTTGACAGTAGTTCTTGGACCTGAACAAGGTACGGAGCAAGCTTTTGTCCCTTTGCTTGATAATCTCCCCGCACTTGGTAAACCACCAATTGTGAGTCACAAAAGATTTCAACTGATTTGATCCCGAGTTCTCCGATGAGCTTCAAGCCAGCAATCAGTGCTTCATATTCTGCTTCGTTATTTGTAGCTGGGAAATCAAGCTTCAAAGCATAACAGATCGATCGATTCTCCGGAGTTATAAGAACTACACCCGCGCCGGAGCAACGGTCGTTTAATGCCCCATCAGTGTATAATTTCCATCGAACGGGGGGAATGACGTCATGATTATCTGGTTCTATGGGTATGGTAAACTCAGCGATGAAATCTACTAATGCTTTCCCTTGTATGGCTCTCCGTGGCAAGTAGGCGATATCGAACTGGCTCAACTCGATGTTCCATTTTAGCAATCTTCCAGAAGTTTCTGGTCGTTGGAGTACCTGCCGCAAGGGTTGATCGGTATAAACACTGATTAAGTGTGCTTGAAAATATGGGCGTAGCTTACATGATGCAATCACCAAGCAATAGGCCAATTTCTCGATTTTAGGGTAATTTCTTTCTGCCCCCGTTAAGCGCTTGCTAACATAATACACCGGCTTCTGGATCTGGTCCTCCTCGCGAACTAAAGCCACACTTATCGCATGCGAGGATACAGCCAAGTATACGTACAACATCTCATGGACTACTGGTTTTGACAGCACCGGTGGGCTCTCCAGATGCCTCACCAGATCCCAGAATGCTTCCTCACAACTAGACGTCCATTCGAAATTCCTCTTCCCTTTCTTTATCATATCAAAGAAAGGGATGCACTTGTCGGTTGCCCTGGATATGAGTCGACTTAGCGCAGCTACTTTTCCATTCAGGCTCTGTACCTGCTTTATAGTCTTGGGCACTTGCACATCTCGAATAGCTTGGATCTTTTCTGGGTTAGCTTCAATTCCCCTTGCGTTGACGATGAATCCTAAAAACTTCCCTGATGCAACGCCGAAGGAACACTTCAGAGGGTTGATCTTCATCCCGTAATACCTGAGTATGTCGAACATTTCAGCCCAGTCTCGAATGTGGTCGTTTGACTGTCGTGACTTCACGAGCATGTCATCCACATAGACTTCCATCGTCCTACCAAGCTGGTTCTTGAACATTCGATTCACCAAACACTGATAAGTCGCTCCTGCGTTCTTCAGTCCGAAGGGCATTACTACATAGCAATATAGCCCGACATCTGTAACGAAGCTAGTGTGTTCTTGGTCCAGAATATGCATCGGGATTTGGTTGTATCCCGAGTATGCATCCATGAATAATAACATCTCATGTCCTGCGGTGGAGTCGACCAACTGATCGATCCTAGGTAACGGGAAACTGTCCTTGGGGCATGCTTTGTTCAAGTCGGAATAATCTACGCAAGGTCTCCATTTCCCATTCGCCTTTTTTACCAGCACGGGGTTGGATACCCATTCAGGATAGAGGGCGTCGCGGACGAACCCATTGGCTTTGAGTTTGTCCACCCCCTCTCTGAGAGCAGCGGACCTCTCCGGGTCCATTCCTCTCCTCTTTTGTTTAACCGGGACGTATTTCGGGTCTATGTTCAACATATGACTCATGATGGCGGGAGAAATCCCACACATATCAGAATGCGTCCAGGCGAAAACATCAAGATTCGCCCGGAGGAAGTCACTAAGGTCTTCAGTCATTGCGGGGCCAAGCTATGATCCGATCTTCAATATTCGCGAAGGGTCGTTTCGGCTGACTGAAATGTCAACCGTTAATTCGGTCGGCGCAGCCTTTTCTTCCCTGGGTTTCTCATCGTCGTCTCTCGGATCTATGTCTCTGAAGATCCGAGAATTATGCCCGAGCCAGGGCTCGGGCACTACTTGTCAATTATCCATGTTAAGGATGCGGACGGGATTGTCCACAACCTTTCCTTTCTCCCTCCGATGGGCTTCCCGGAGCTCAGCCACATAACAGGAACGACCAGCTACTTGGTCGCCATGAACAATACCTACCCCTTTGTCAGTTGGGAACTTCAAAGTTAAGCACCACGAGGCTAATGCTGCCCTAAACTCAGCCAGGGCCGGTCGGCCCGAAGGGTAGGATTCGCACCCTCCGACGCTCGCCTTGTCCCAGTTCAACTGGTAACTCAACATACCCCACTGCATCGGTCGCTACGCCATTAAAGCCGTGTATACGAGCTTTGGATGGTTTCAAGTCCTTGGTTTCCATCTTCATTTGGTCATAAGCCTTCTTGAAGATGATGTTGACAGAACTTCCACAATCAATCAGAATTCTTTTCACATAAGCCGATCTGATCGTCGCAGATATGACCATCGGGTCGATGGTTGGAGCCTCTACTTGGTCAGCATCTCTGTTTCTGAACACTATATCGTCTGTCATTACGCGCTGCTGCTTAGCAGGGGTCCCATCCTCCACGTTCGAACAGCACTCAAAATCTGCATGCTTCAGGGAACTTGCGTACCGCTCCATCTCTTGCCAATTCTTATCCGTGCGGTGAGGTCCGTCGATGATTGTATTTATGACTAGTCTACCCACAGTTCGGGCAGGCTCCTCGGGATGACGTGGAGCCGGTGCATGACCTGGGTTGGATGTTCCTTGTCCTCCTTCCTGTGGATCCTTCACAAATTCTTGCAACTTCTTTTGCCTGATCAACTTCTCGATAGCGTCGTGCAGGTGTCTGCACTCTTCCGTATTGTGCCCATAAGTCTCGTGGAAGCGGCAATATTTGCCAGTCCGCTTTTGTTCCTCGGTTGATTCTTTTGGATGTAGCTTTCTATACTGAAAGGTATTGCAGGTTGATAGGTAAATGTTCTCAAGAGACGCATTCAGCGGGGTATACTCGTTGTAGCTTGGAATTCTCGATTTCCACTTCCCCGCTTCTCTCTTCTTCCCTTGATTTCTTCCTCCGGACTCCTTAGGGTGCCCAGACTTATTCTGGACATTGACTTGGACCTTTCCCGAGTTGTCCCCGGACTATTTCACCGCAACGTTGCTTTTCATGGACTCTTGGACAGGTCCTGGTGCCTTATCTCGTCTTACCCACCTAGCTTCCTCTCTCCTTATGAACTGGTGTGCCTTTGAGTAGAAATGCTCTAGCGTAGTCGGAGGTTTTCCTGCCAACCAGTCTCCAAACTCAAAATCCGGATCCACACCTCTCATCACAGCCATTAGGATTGCATGATCGTTGGGATTACTGACTTCAGTTGCCGCAACATGGAACCTTTGTAAATATTCCTTCAATGACACCCCGAGACTTTGGATTAAACTTGACAGAGACATTACGTCCTTTGGACGAGTAGTGTGTATCCTGAACTGCTCAATAAACTGCTTTGCCAACTCCTCGAAATTGGATACAACCGCGGAGGAAGTCGAGTAAACCACATAGTAGCGATCCCAGATAGAGTAATTGGAAAGCATCTACACTTGGTGGCATCATTTGCTCTAGCTGAATCCATCATCCATTCGTACCTCATGACATGCTGTCTGGGGTCAGTCTTTCCCTCGTACGTAGGGATAGTTGGCATACTAAACTTTCTGGGGTACGCCGCCTGTAACACAACATCTATGAACGGAGTGTGACTCCTTGATACTCCCCAATCGTCATTCGACAAGCCCTGATTTTCTTTCATCAACTGCCTGACCATGGCTGTCAGGTCTGGTGTCTTTATGGAAGGTGGAAGGTTAGAGTCCGTTCTACGTGACTGTCCATGTTGATGCCTCCTCTCTTGGCGATCTGCCAATCGTGCGTCTTGAGGTTCGACATCATTAGCGTTTTGATGGTCTGGGCCTCCAGCCTCCATCTGTACTCCAGTTCCTAAGTTTCCAGCTCCGACTTGGTCACGGTTTCCAGCTGTTTGAACAGCAGCACCAATCAGCGCAGCTTCAGTCTTACGGCGTCTGCGCCTGGGAGGTTCATCAGAGGAAGTTGAGCTGTTGGATGAGGAATAGGGAGCGGGATTGCCCCCAGCATTCTGTTGCTGCTGTTGAGCGAGTTGTGCCATCAGGTTGGCGTTAGCTTGCATCTGCTCTCCTAGTTGTCTCCTGCTTTCCCTGAGTTCTCTCATCAAGTCGTTGAACTCTATTCTGGTGACAACTGGAGTTTGGTCCTGGGTGGCAATTCCTACACCCGGAATCGCTAGTTGATTGCTAGGTCCTGCTTGTTGTACGCTAGCAGTTTCATGGGCATCCGCATTATGAGAAGCTGACCTGGTACGTGGTCTCGCCATTGTAGAGTTATTGGTTGGAACTCTGAGTAGAATCAACGGATGTCCTATCAATGAGTCGGATACACTTTGGGGGATTTGTTCAATCCAGTAGCTTCAAAGCAGATCCTTGAGGTTTGAGAATTCAATTCTCAGTGAAAGCACCAAAGTGTTAGCACCAAAATTGGTCACTAACCTCGTAGAGAAAGATTATGTAGAGATATAAGTGATGAAGGTAAATTAAACAGAGAAGACAATGCTAATTTAAATACAGAAAGTAAGAACACCAGATTTATAGTGGTTCAGCGTAATTGCCTACGTCCACTTTGAGATTAAACTTTATTGATCCTCTTAATGATTAATTACAAATACAATTCGTAGATCAAATGTTTGAATGAAGTTGCTAAGTAAAGAAGATGGATCTGAGAAATGGCAGAGTCTCCCCAGTGTTCTCCAAAATAAAGGTCCTCTTCACTGTGCCCCTGCCCCTCTATTTATAGACAAAGATGGGTTGGACTTCCCAGGTGGGCTCGGCAGCCAAACACTCTGGCCCATATACGGTGGTCGCCATATGCCGAACGATACAGGCCGAACACAATGATGCCGAACCACCCCCTCAGTGCCGAACGATATGCCTGCTGCATGGGAAGAGTGGAATGAATGTCAGTCGAAGCCGAACATGCCTCTGGCCGAACGAAGCGCTTGTTCGAACGTTACTTCTGGCTGAACGATGTCCCTGGCCGAACGTTAGCCTTTAGCTGATCGTTGTCTCTGGACGAACGATGCTTTAGCCAAACGATAGTTATGGCCGGACGTTGCCTTTAGCCGAGTAGTACAGTCATGCCGAGTTCCCCAAGATGCCGAGCGTTCCTGAATGCCGAGTACTCCTAGATGCCGAGTACTCCTAGATGCCGAGTACTCCCTAATGCCGAGTACTCCTGGATGCCGAGTACTCCCCAATGCTGAGTACTCCTGGATGCCGAATGTTCCTGTATGCCGAGTGCCCCTGGATGTCGAGTGCTTCCGAATGCCGAGTACTCATGGAAGCCGAGTATTCCTGGAAGCCGAGTTCTACTGAATGCCGAGTAGTCCTGGAAGCCGAGTACTATCCAATGCCGAGCACTCAGTTGCCTGGTCAAATCTCCAGGAAGCACTCAGTCTATGTTACTCACAACTGCTTGGATTAAAATCAAAATCACAAAGAAAACTGAACAATAAGAGTCTTTTGTATGACAGAAAAAGGAACTAAACCTTATTCAGAAATGAGTTTCTATTACAACCCCTCCAAAGTTCGGAGTCGACATTCTATTTACAAGGACTGAGAAAATAGATGAAAATAATTACATGACTTAAACTAACTCTCGTTGAACGAGGATAGTAATCACTTCTTATGCTTCTTCAACTTCTTTCCAGACGGCTCCTCTCCAGAGCATTTACCCTTGGTACTCTTCTTTGATAGAGGGGTAGCAACTGAAGGAGTACGTGGGCCTTCCATGGGCTTGAACCCCCCAGGAAGGATGACCTTCAACGGCTTGTTCAAAGGATCGTCCAAGTCCACAACTCGAGGCTCTACTATGACCTTGACCGTCTCTTCCTTCTCTTTCTCGAGCCGCTCCTCCATGCTCAATTCGGATGTGTGCTCAGAGACGCCTGTAATTTCTACTTCATAACCCCCGTCGGTAGGAGAGGAGGTTTCAGACTTGTCTTCATCAAGCGCTCCGATCACCTGAGCGTCTGGACCAGGAGCCTCCCCTGCGTGAGTGGCTTCACTTGTTTTCTCCCCTACTTCCTTGGCGACATCGCTCCTCGGAGTGGGCTCGGGGTCAGAACAGCCTGCACAAAATCATGGGAAACAAGCATTAGAATGCAATAGTCCTTCATAAAGAATAACGACTTTCGAAATCTTAAAGAGAAACTTAAAGAGAAGGATTATCTACCAGGTTTAGGCAAACTCTCAGCCATCCGGGGGGTCTCACCCTTTGGAACAGGAGACAGAATGCGGACTAAAGTACTCTAAGTCCCTGAGTGCGGACTAGAGTATAAATGATTCAAAAACCTCTACGTCCCCAGAGTGCGGACTACAGTACTCTCAGTCCCCAGAGCATGGACTAGATTATAGACGACTTTAGAAAAATCCCTAAATCCCAGAAGCGTACCAGATTACTCTAAGTTCCCAGAGTGCGAACTAGAGTATAAACGAGTTGACGAAAATCTCTGCGTCTCGAACTGTGGACTAAAGCATAAACCATTCGACAAATCTCTAAGTCCCCGGAGCATGGACCGAAGCATGGACACAAATTGGGCGCGAGTCAACCGGGGGGAGAATAACACTAAGTCACCAGAATGCAGAGTGGTGTATAAACATCGATAAATAAACGAGTGGATTCCGACCATTTTCTATTCCGAAAACTTCGGCCTGGAATCGACAGGAGGATCATTAACCCGCTAAGGATGGAGTTCGACCATCCAACTAGTGACCTGGCCAAATCAATGCTGGGGGCAGGGGCACAAAACACTAAAAAGCCGAATACGACAACTTACTATAGCTCTAGCGTGGCGTTCTTTATAACTTGAGGCGGCGACTGCAGGGAGGCTTCAATACAGAACCAATCGAAACGGCATCCAAAGCTACGAGCAACCTACTATATCATACCTCAGACCAAGGGTCAATGCCGATCCGAACCAAGCACATACGAATGTGACTCGGATGTTTTTTGAAAAACTATGACCCCCAGAGTATGGAAAGGAGGGTAAACCACGAATACCTGGTCAAAAATTCTCCAGCACCCTCGTTCGATTCATCAGGAGGAGTATGAAATAGGATGAGCATAACCCGACTGCATTTGTAGCTAACTTTACCCCGAGATCTGATTATAGAGCATGAACTAAAGTGGACGTGGATGACCATCCACTATCCAAATTACGCCCTGAAACTTATGTGGCATCGAAGTATTCCTCTTGGAATGAAAAACCACGATAAAATCCAAGATAGGCGAGACCTAGTCTCCCATCGATTGACATGATCCCACGATTCAACGGGAAAGAGAGTAAAGCTAAAGTGGGTGTGGCTGGCTTTCCTACTTATCGGTATATGCCCCAGACCTGGGGGCACGAGCGAGAAGCAAGATGAATGTGAACCGAATATTCACCAATCACCTCTATGTCTTTGGAGTTTAGGTGAAAACATAAACATAGCTAGGACGAGACTCAACCATCCATGCAGTACATTTATCAACCCGAGATTGGGAGAAGACGCATGGTCATCCAAAAACTGGCTACGATAGCTCAGTATTAAAACTTATATATGGTGCTTACAGCTACTCAAGGCAACGACCAAAAGGATGCCTAGAGATAGAATCATTAAATCGATGCCAAAGCTTGTGGGCAACTGACTGTCACTCCAACCCGAAGGGCGAGTGAAGGATCATTAATGCATTGAATAGAAAATGCGTTACTCGAATATACAAGCAAATTCAAACTCATAGCAAGACCCAGCTATGCAGTTTCACGCAACTCGAGGCTGGCCCCTACTCGACATTTTCTTCAACGTGCTTTTAAGCCTGATCTTTGGCCATTTGCAGATAATCAATTAGAGCATTCAGAGCCCTTCATTATTTGACTTAACAACTCATGACAAGACTCTAGGATTCGACTAGAGTAACCATCAACATTGTCCGTCCCAACCATATTTCACATTGAATGTTATGCAAAATAGTTACATCTTTACTCAAAGAATCTGGGAAGGCACCTGCTAAGCTGACGGTCGACATTACAGCCAGCCATGGCGACCCTTTCCAGGTGCTGAATATCGGATCACAGCTCAGTGCAATGATGATAAAAGAATTAGTTGGATTTTTCTGAATAAATGATGATATGTTCCCTTGGACCCATTCTGACATGCATATGTGATTTCATTAACTATCGCGAGCCATGCATTGGATATCAACCCGAAGCTACAAAAGCTAGCACAATCTCTATTGATTTCATCATGAATGCTCCACTCTTACTTTTAGGCTCACCCCATCAACGTCTATGCCTACCAGCCGTTGCGACAGGGCATACAATGACCTGAGACGTCTGAAAGACTACTTAAATAGAATATCGAACTAAGCTAATTCGATATCACTTATTTTCCACGAAGGGCTATCCAAGGACGGAAATTAGCAGACCTCATACCCAAATTCACTACCTCAGATGACTACTCGAAGAGTAGCAGAGAACCAACCATAAGATGGAAAATGTACGCGGATGGAGCATCCAATGATCAGTGTTATGGCTTGATAATGACTCCTGAGGAACGATCAATCTGCTACGTCCTAAAACTCGATTTACCTGTAACAAACAACGATGCTTAGTATGAAGCCTTGACTGCCAGCCTCAAACTTGCTAGAGGATTTGAAGTGAAAACTTTACATATCTTTTGTGATTCTTGATTGGTAGTATACAAATTTAAGGATGTTGATCTTGCTAGGGGCATTGTCTTGCTCCTTATCTCGGCCAAGTCCAAGAGTTACTAACCGACTTCACGTATTACATCATTACACACGTACTCTACGAACAAAATGAAAAGGTGTCATGGTTGACTCCTATCAAAGACTATCTACAATGAGGAATTCTTACTGAATGGAGGAATGGAAAACGACGGATCCTCCTCAAAGCTTCACGCCAAATCATCTAAGAATAATTCGTGTGTCAAAAGGAGTTTATCCATCCCCATGCTTCGACATATCGCCCATGATGATATCTTGAGCAAAATCTATGAAGAAGAATGCGGTAATAACATCAGGGGGAAAACCATGATAAAGAAGATACTCTGCTACAGGTATTACTGGCCAACTATCAACCCAGATGCGGTTGATCATGCTAGACAATGTGACGAGTGCAAGATGTTTGCAAAGAATCCGGGAACCCCGCCGATGGAAATTATTCAAATGGCTAGTTCATAGCCGTTTTCCACTTGGGGCCACTGAAATCATCTTCTTGTCGACCCTAAAGGTGGTGCGAAATACACCATCATAGTAGTTGATTACGTCACCAAATGGGCAGATGAAGAACTCTTAACCACGACCAAGATGAAGAAAATAATCAACTTCTTTATCCGTAACGTCATCTGTCCTTATGACCTTCCATGATCCATTATAACTGCAAATGGACAAGTTGAAGCTGTGAACAAAATCATAGAGTCTGTACTGAAAAGAGGTTTGGAAAACTCCTCAAGTGGTTGATTGCAACCCTTATTTCACAGAAAATACAAACAAGGAATCGCGATTGAATTGCAATTAAACTAGATGGAGTTGGCGACGACTTATGATCATATAAAACGCATCCGAGAGCCAATGGCAAGAACATGTACCCGAACGTGCATGTGTACATCCGAAAAAGTTCGACTTCTTGAAATCAACAGAAATTGAATTCTCACTAAGGGTTATTAAGAAAAGACTAGATCAAATAGCCGAAGCTTATTAGCACTGCAGAATCAGACACGGATGGCCACTGATGAACTACAACCCTGGATTTATAATATTGGGAATCGACCAAGCATCACGATGACCAAAGAAGGATACAACACCTTGGGAGGATAAATTAGAGGATAATGACTATTCAAGAAACATGGTGGATTTCTTTCTGAAGACAAGGAATACTCGCTGATTCAAAGCGTGTTGTGTTGCTTCACACGACACACTTTAGGGGGCAAATGTTAACCGGCATCTTGGCCCGGTTACAAAACGACAGTTGAAGAAATTATCATTAGCACTAGACAAGATTCTGATCAAGGAGAGACTGAATGTGGTAGCAAGTTGTCAGGCCCACAACAAAGCAAGAGCATTCGGCCTGCCTAGCCTGGTGCGCAGATTCACCTACTATGGACAGAGGCACCTTGTTCCTAAGCCCATGAGGGAAGTCCAACCCATCTCGTCTATAAATAGGAGGACAGTAGCACAATGAAAGGAACCTTTTTTGGGAGAACAATGGGGAGACTCTGCCACTTTCAAGACTGATTATTTTCAGTTCAAACTTGTATTCAAGTCATTAATATATGGATTGTATCTGTATTCAACTACTTTTGAAAGAAATAAAGATCAAAACTCAAAGTGGACATAGGCAGTTACGCCGAACCACTATAAATCTGGTGTTCTCGTTTTTGTTGTTCTTTTGGCATTGAATTACACTATATTTCAGTTCTAATTCATCTTCTTCATTAATCTCTCTACACAATCTTTCTCAATGAGGTTAGTGACCAATTTTGGTGCTAACAATAAATTTCACGATATAAAATAGCTTCATGTAAGACCATTAATGTATTAGGAAATTCATTATTTACTCATGTTTCCACATAATTGTTTTCTTCCATTTAAACATACATGTCTTCAACTGTGATCTTTTTTCCTTCACAACATTAAAATGAAATATTGGATACTCATATTTAGTTGTTTTCAAGCAGAAGCCTCAAATAAAGAATCAAATAATAATGGAAAGGTTCCAGTAAAGTGATTTCTTCAAAAACAACTCAATTTTCTTTGCCTAATAAGATAGGTCACCTTTTCTCACTCATTGATTTACTAATCTATAAATAAAGTAAAGTGGGTTACAATATTTATTCAAACTATTATTGCAAATTGAGCTTTTTGAGCATAGCTAGAGTGGCAACAATATCAGGTTCAAAGGATTTAGGATCAGAATTGAGGGATCTGACAACATCGCCTTAGGTGGTAATGGCGGCAGTGATGGAGGAGAGTGACTGGCGAAGAGGGTCTTATTTGTTCATATTTTGGAGAGGTAAAGATGAGTAAATATGAGTAACATTGGAAGAAGGGTATAATTAGTGTTTTGGATAACCTTATGGTTTTAAGACATAAAGGAATAGTACTGAAAGTAAAGTCGAATAGTATTAGCGGACAGCTCTAATCAGACACTCAAGGCCTCTTTCTCCATTAACCCTGATCCTCTTCCATCACTTAACCCTCTCTCTTCCACTAACCTAAAGGAGGAGCCACTAGAAATCAACAGTGAGGGGTTTCAAACTGTAAGGAACCACCGTAATAGGGAAAAGATCTATCATCAATAAAATCATGCCTAAGATTTCTACATGAGTCGAACTCGATACAAAAGTAATAGTATAAGGGATTTAAGAAATGCAACAAACAATCAATATAGTTACGTTTTGAATCAGAATTCTCAAATTTTAACAAGTACAACCTCATCAAAACAGAAAGCTCAAAATACTGCTAGATCAGATTCGAATCAAGCCATGCAAAACCAAAATGGTAAATGATCTTTCCCACATAAGGCATTTTCTTGGGCCGATATGATGAAAAATGGAGGCTGCGGTCATAATTTTGATATGGAGTATCTTTCACCTATTACCATAAGTAACAAGAAAACAGTTGTAGTGATGGAAGGTGTAAGTAGGAGGACACACTCTAAATGGAGTAGCTCGGTGATAGCTTATGTATTCGGAATTATGCCTAATTATCATCATTTTAAAGCTTTCATGAAAATAACTTGGAATCCTACGGGTAACTTTGAAATCTTTACTGGAAATACCGGTTTTTTTATAATTAGATTTGCAATTGGTAGTGATTGTGAAAGAACAGTCAATGGAGGGCCTTACTTTATAAATGGAAAATTGATTATTTTGAAAAAATGGTCTAACAAAATAGCTTTTGATGGAGATTTTTTAAATACCCTCCCTATTTGGATTCGCCTCCATGAATTAAGTTTAAAATTGTGGGATAGGGAGGCTTTTAGTGCAATTGCAAGTGTAGTGGGAATTCCTTTAAATTTAAATGAACCGACAGCAAAAGAAACAAGATTAAGCTTTGCAAGAATCCTTGTTGAAATAAAAGCAGATGTAGAACTTCCTAAAGAAGTCTACATTACAATGTATGATGGAGAATATATTATTTAGAAAATTGAGTATGAGTGGATACCACCAAGATGTATGATCTGTGCATGTTTTGGGCATGCCATTGAAATTTGCTCGACAAAGAAAGTTTGGAAAGAAAAAGTTAATGAAAACTTGGTTAATAAAGAAAAGGATTCTGTTTTTGAACAGAATCGTGAGCCAAATACAAATGATGAAAACAAATCAAATGAAAATTCTAGGCAAAACAAGGTATTCAATGTTTTAGAAGATAATTCATTTTCAGGGAAAATAAAGTTCTTTAAAAATATGAAAAATAAGGCCGTTTCAAAATGTTTGAATTTAAATATGCAAGATCTTGAAGAAGTCGAGCAAATGGATTATACCCAAAATCAGGCATCATCGAAATTTAATGGTCCGGAGAAAGTAACTAAGAACATGCATCATACCTTGCAGAACACTTTACAGAATTATATCAAAGAGAAAGAAACAGAAGGCTCAATCAATAATGAAGCATAAAAAACACAGCGGTCCAAAGAGGTTCCTGGCACTTAGTTCACAGAGCACTCACCATTTAAGGAAATTGCAAAAGCAAATGAAGGCACAAATATGTAAATAGGCATAAATTCAGGAAATACTAATGCTAATGATATAGAAGTGCACGACAAGCATGTCGTAGATGAAAACTCTTCTAAACAAAGCATTCCAGAAGAATTAGTTCAAAAAGCAATAAAATTTTTACCAAATTCCTCTTCTCCAATAACCATGAGTAAAAGAAAGAAGAGTAGAATTAAAGACCTGCAGAAAATTCTAAACAAAAACAGCAAAGAGAATGAAGTCCAAAATGACTTCCAAGAAAAATACTTCATGAAATATCCAAAATGGGAGGATCACCTTAAAGGAAAAAACAAAAATTTACTCAACAGAAAAGGAATTAAGAACTCTGAGTTCTTGGAAGTAAGCAAGGATACAGAAAGTCTGGAGGAGAATAATACCATATTATCTGTATAGATGCCTATGATATCCTTTTAGTATCCTTTATTTTCTTATATTGTTTTATTTTTATTTTTATATATATATTATAATGTCAATTATTTCTTGGAATGTTATAGGATTAGATTCCCCAGAAAAAAAGCTAGATTTAGTTAATTTACTGTTTACAAATAAACCAAATATAATTGGTATACTTGAGCATAAACTAGATAATTAAAAATAGAGGAATACCAGTCTAGGTCTCTAAGAGAATGGAGTATTATAAACCACAATCATATGGGGGGAAATGGAAGGATTATGGTAATATGGGATCCAAATATATAGGTTTTAAGCCATTATTTTATAAATTTGCAATTTATACATTGCAAATTTATAAATAAGGGTGGAATTCATTTAGAAATCACATTTGTTTACACTTCAAATAGTGAAAAAGAAAGAATTTTGCTATGGATCAATCTAGAGCAATTAAATAAAAATATGAAAAAGCCTTGGATGATTATGGGAGATTTAATACTGTTTTACATTCAATTGAAAAGAGGGAGAATACCAGTATCTTTTAAAAATTTGGAATTTCTCAACAATTTTTTTCTAAAAACAGGTTTGATCGAACCCATTATAATGGGTGACAAAATTTACATGGAAATCTAGGGAATATAGGGATATTCATTGTAAATTAGACAGGGTTTTACTGAATCAAAAGTTTGTAAATAATTTTCCTACTTTTTAGTGCCTAACATTACCATAAGCAACCAGTGATCATACCCTAATACAATTAATTTTTTTAATAAAAACATTACTAGGAAAATACTCCATTCATATTTGTAAATGGGTGGACATTAGAGGAAAATTATGTAGCAACAGTTAAAAATAGTATAGCAATTGCAAATAAGGGTTCTGCTCAATATAAATTTTGTAGAACTCTTAAAAATACAATGGAAAACCTAAAAATCTGGAATAAAAATGATATTAGACAAAGTGTACTACTAAGGGCATCTTAATTTGTTCTTCCTAACACCACTTAAAATGTAACTAAAATTTAATATAATTGTGCTCTTCTTAATACCATAATTTCTCCCGCTACTCAACACTTAATCATCGGACGATAAAAAAATTCGAAATTAAATTCGATAAGCTATCTTTCAAAATTATTTTTCTAAAATAACTACTAATTTCCAAAAATATCATTTTAAATTCAAAAAGAAGGAAGGAAATACTTCTTATTTCACAAAATACATACGTTGATTTAGAGGGTTGGTTGAAGCATAATTTTAAATTCAAAAAGAAGGAAGGAAATACTTCATGATATTGGCTTAATTTGGTTTAGTAAATAGTGCTTGAGTGTACCAATCAAATGTATGACAAATTATTTATGTTTTGTTGTGAATATTTATGTGTTTTTGATAAATTTTGATAAGTAATGGTAGCCCTAAATTATTTATGGTATTATGAAGCATAATAGAGAAATTTATTGGTAACATTTAGACATGGTATTAGAAAGAACAAATCAAGGTGCCCTTAGCAACACACTTAGACAAATAATGAATGATTGTGAGTCTTTACAAAACATAATTGACTTTGATAACTCAGACAACTCTTTAGTTAATAAATATTTTCAAATGCAAGATAAGTTAAGTAAAGGATTGCATGTGCAAGCAATCAACATGAGACAGAAAGCTGGGATTGATTAGCAGACCAATGGTAATGAATCTAGCAAGTTTTTCTATGCCAAAATGTTAAATAAAAAGCTAAAAATGACATAGGAAAATTGCTAGATGATTATAGTTTTTAACAAGATTTCTTGTCAACGCCCCAAAGTTGTGCTAAGTAAGATGGGAATCCTTTTTATGAATGATGGATGTGAATCCCTTCGGAATTGCCTTCAAATTTAGCCTTAATGGTTGATAGCTTTCGAATAAGACCTTTAGATGTCGTCGAAAGGTATAGATGCTGTGTTATGAAACCTTCCGTCTTTATTGAGTTAGAGTGAGATCCTTTTTAAAAAGTTTCCTTTTCTAGTTAGATTGAAATTCCTTGAGTTTGTCCTTTAAAGGTTAGTTTTTATCCTGCCACATGGTTAGGATTATAGTCCTCTTTGGGTTTAGGTAAGATATCAAACTTCTTGGTGGATATGTAGAAGCTTTCAATCTTGTCGAAAGGTTAGATCACTTGTATGATGTATATTTGATCCTTATCGAAAGGTATAGGTACGACTTCTTTTGGATTAGGCCTTGTAAGTCTAGGTATCTATATTTAAAGAGGAAATTTGACCTAGTCGAAAGGTTAGACCACTTGGATTATAGTTCCGAAAGGTTACTGATATTGTTATTGCATAATCACTTTTAACCTAGTCGAAAGGTTTAGGCCACAAAGTTGATCACTTTGGAATTTTACAATTGATGTTTAGACCAAATGTATTATCAATCTCGTCGAAAGGTATAAACCATAAAGTCAATGATTTCGGAAGGTTCCAGTAGACGTTGATCCAATTAAGTTGCCGACCTTGTCAAAGGGTGTTATCCCGCCTTTTGGCAAGGCCGTGACACCAAGAAACTTGACTAGAGATCAAAGACAGTTCGTCTAAGAAAATCGGTTATACGTAGGCTCACTATGGATATCGACGAATTTTGTCCGAGTCCGGATCGAGCCAGAATTGATATGACATGACAACCTAAGCTATGAGAGTTAACGTTCCAAATCTCAAGTCAATCCGAGTTAGTATGCTCAAGTTATGAACGATACAAAATTGTTTAAGAACAGCCTCCTTCGACTCACTCCGGTTCGAATCCATAGGGAGTGCACATTTTGACTCGCTTCGCAATCCATCAGGAGTGACAGCTTCGACTCGCTTCGCAACAGACAGAGGTGACAGCTTCGACTCGCTTCGCAACAGACAGAGGTGACAACTTCGACTCGCTCCGCAGCCATAAGATACTTTCTTCGACTCGCTCAGCTCGAACCACTGTTCGACTCCATCAACTTCGACTCCATTGGCAAAGCCACTGTTCGGGTCTCTTAGGAAGCTCCACTTCGACTCGCTCTATCGATGCACACTTTGACTCACTCCGCATCCTTCAGAAAACAACACTTCGACTCGATCGATAAAAACAACACTTCGACTCGATCAGCCTGGCATCCATCCGAAGACTTCTACTTCGTATCCATCGAAACGAAGCAAAGCACACAACCGATACGGACGAAGCCTATCACCATCGATACAAAAAAGTGAGATTCGAGAATGACTCGGCCAAGGAAGTGGATCTACATGAGGAATGCTCTCCACGTCATCTGACAATCGCGCCCAGCTATCGAGTCGAACAAAAGCGAGTCGAAACAAGAGCGAGTCAAACCAAACAACCACCGAGAATCCCAATTCGTATCGATCATATCTCCTAATCTACAAGTCCAAATGCTATGAAATTTTCACAGAAGACTACGTGCATGCTAAAGAATGTCCACGCCAAATTTCGACTCTATTGGATGAAATCTTGATCGATACGAAATCTGTTCGTATCGATCACGGATCGAACCGAAACTTCACGGGCTTGGGCGCGCGGGCCTGGTCACGTGGCAGAGAGTGTCTCCCGAGATCTGAGCGAAATACTAGCCTCCTACACCTATAAATAGACCCCCAAAGCCAACAAAAAAAGGGTTCTTCTTCTCTTTCAAGCTCTCCAACGCCGAGACTCTCCCAGATCCAGATCTGAACTCCATTGCTGCTACCAACGAGATTCATTGCTGCAAATCATAGTTATTCGCTGTAATTTGCTGAAATCAATTGTAAAACGTCAAAGAGAGATCAATAAAGCTAACAACTTCATAGTGGACGTAGGCGATACGCCGAACCACTCTAAATCTTGTGTCTTTGTCTATTTCTTTCTGTTTCAAGTTTATTATTCTTCACTTTTATCCTCTACAATACTTAGATTTGAGATCTGTGATTATATATTGCTGATTTGTGTTCATACACTGGTGCTTTCATGACATTTGGGGTTTGTGACCATATTTGGCGCAAACACTTTGGTGCTTTCACTGAGAAGGCTAATTCAGGATTCTATCATTTGGGAATTGAGTTTGAAGGCTTAGAGAATTTAGATCTGAAAAGCTATGGCAAGACAATCATATCGAAGACAAAGGCCAGAGAGAGGTCAGCATGAAGGGAGTCAAGAGGCTTCCTCAGGTGCAAATCAGACATCAATCTTCATCACCAGGGATGAGATAGAGACAATGATGAAAAGACAAGAGGAAATGATCCAGAACTTGCTTCTTCAGATTGGGCAACTTGGAGCGCAAAATCAAGGAGCAACCAGAGTTCAGAACAGAGCAGGACCATCTGGCACAGCCCCAGAACTAGGGGGCACTTACCCAGAGCATGTTGACCCGATCCCAGGAGCAGCACCAGGAGGAGCTGCGCAGCGTCAATAGAGAAGCAAATGCTCGTTCAGGAGAGCAGACTCCAGGAATCCCTCGTGAACTCGGGGGGGGGGGGGGGGGGGCAAATCGGAAACAACGGACAAGGACTGCAACTTGGAGATAGTGATAGATTGGCGGAGATGGTCAGACGAGCCATGAGAGGCGGACTAGTGAATAGAGATCTGGAAGATGTTAATAGGAGTCCCTTTGCTCCTACAATCAGGCAAGCTAGGAATCCACCAGAATTCAAGCTACCAGCATTAGAGACATACGATGGAAGGACAGATCCTGCAGTGCATCTGACACGATACATGCGGCATATGGAGGTGTTGGGGGCATCGGAGGAGATCATGGCCCGGTGCTTCCCATTATATTTGACAGCAATCGCAGCGCTATGGTTTAGACAGCTGGAGAGTGGCTCCATAAGAACATGGACCGATCTGACTGAAAGGTTCATGAGGCAGTTTAGGGTTCATATTTCAAGACCCAAAAATGTGATGAGTTTGGCAGCGTTGAAACAAAGAATCGGGGAATCTTTGAGGAACTTTCTGACGCGATTCAATGCGGCGGCAGCATCAGTGGATTGACCCGATCCATCCATGGTTTTGATGGCAGCTGTATTTGGCATAGCTGATGGCACAGAGTTCAAGAATTCATTAACAAGGGATCCCCCTATGGATCTAGGAGAGTTTTATCACGAGGCTGAAGGATTTTTACGATTAGAGGATGCAAATGCTGAAAGAGAGGAAGGAGAAGGAACTGAGGTTTACACGGTCAAGGGTGAAAACCCTCCTAAAACAGATTCAGTAACTGACAGAGGGAAACGAAAAGCTGAAGATAATGGCGATGGACCAGCGCGACCACGGAAGGAACCAAGATTCACCTCTTACTCGGAGTTGAATGAGACTTTAGAGCGAATCTACTAGGATACTAGGGGGCAGATTCCCTATCGAAGGCCGAAGAGAAGAGATCCAACCAACAATAAAAGAAGATCCGACAAGTATTGCTTATTCCACGAGCTGAATGGTCATAACACGAACGACTGCAGACACTTGAAGGATGAGGTTGAGGGACATATCCGGGATGGTATGCTATCACAGTATGTAAGAAGGGGAACGACAATGATGGAACGGGAGCGACCACCACCTGCACCTACTGGGGACGGCTTAGGATCGAGGCGTCAGCTTGTCATCAATTGATTGGGGTAATGACGAATAAGTAGCAAACTCCACACCAACGCGATTAAATCATTTACACATGTACAGGACCGCGAACGATCCTCAGGCATGCTCTGTACGACTACTAATCACAACGGTGTGGGTGTTTGCACTTTGACGTCCTTGTTTTCCTTTTATTTTCCATTTCTAATATTTGAACCTGATTTTGTTGAACATTTCTGTTGAAAAACTCGTTTTGAATAAAAGCATGCCATTTGTGATACCATGACGGCTAAGTCACTTACACATGTAAGGGATCGCGAATGGTCCTCAGGCATGCTCTGAGACGGCGATAAACCACCACCACAAACAACTCAGAAACTCACTCGAACGTGAAATCTGACGTTGTTAACACTAAGTCCCCCCCGGACACACAAAATTCGCCTCGAACGGCACCCGACCGCGAACGGTCACAAATCGCCGCGAACGGCACCCGACCGCGAATGGTCACAAATCACCGCGAATGGCACCCGACCGCGAACAGTCACAAATCGCCGCAAACGACATTCGACCGCGAACGGTCACAAATCGCCTCGAACTGCACCCGACCGCGAATGGTCACAAATCGCCGTGAACGGCACCCGACCGCGAACGGTCACAATTCGCCTCGAACGGCACCTGATCTCGAACAATCACATATCGCCTCGAACGGCACCCCGACCGCGAACGGTCATCATTTGCCGCGAACGGCATCCGACCGCGAACGGTCACATATCACCTCGAATGACATACGATCCCGAATGATCGTCATTCGTGGTCAAATAAAACTATCAATTTCTTTGCAGGTCATCAACAGGATATGAACATCCACCTTATGGCATTACAAAACACACCTTCTTATCACAAGGCATGTTTTGGGGGGCAAATGTTATCCTGCCTTTTGGCAAGGCCGTGACACCAAGAAACTTGACTAGAGATCAAAGACAGTTCGTCTAAGAAAATCGGTTATATGCAGGCTCACTATGGATATCGACGAATTTTGTCCGAGTCCAGATCGAGCCAGAATTGATATGACATGACAATCTAAGCTATGAGAGTCAACGTTCCAAATCTCAAGTCAATTCGAGTTCGTATGCTCAAGTTATGAACGATACAAAATTGGTTAAGAATAGCCTCCTTCGACTTGCTCCAGTTCGAATCCATTGTGAGTGCACATTTCGACTCGCTTCGCAATCGATCAGAAGTGACAGCTTCGACTCGCTTCACAACAGACACAGGTGACAGCTTCGACTCGCTTCGCAACAGACAAAGGTGACAACTTCGACTCGCTCCGCAGCCATCAGATACTTTCTTCGACTCACTCAGCTCGAACCACTGTTCGACTCCATCAACTTCGACTCCATTGGCGAAGCCATTGTTCGGATCTCTCAAGAAGCTCCACTTCGACTCGCACTATCGATGCACACTTCGACTCGCTCCGCATCCTTCAGAAAACAACACTTTGACTCGATCGATAAAAACAACACTTCGACTCGATCAGCCTGGCATCCATCTGAAGACTTCTACTTCGTATCCATCGAAACGAAGCAAAGCACACAGCCGATACGGACGAAGCCTATCACCATCGATACAAACAAAGTGAGATTCGAGAATGACTCGGCCAAGGAAGTGGATCTACATGAGGAATGCTCGCCGTGTCATCTGACAATCGCGCCCAGCTATCGAGTCGAACAAAAGCGAGTCGAAACAAGAGCGAGTCGAACCAAACAGCCACCGAGAATCCCAATTCGTATCAATCATATCTCCTAATCTACAAGTCCAAATGCTATGAAATTTTCACAGAAGACTACGTGCATGCTAAAGAATGTCCACACCAAATTTGGACTCCATTGGATGAAATCTTGATCGATACGAAATCTGTTCGTATCGATCATGGATCAGAACGAAACTTCACGGGCTTGGGCGCGCGGGCCTGGTCACGTGACAGAGAGTGTCTCCCGAGATCTGAGCGAAATACCAGCCTCCTACACCTATAAATAGACCCCCAATGCCAACAAAAAAGGGGTTCTTCTTCTCTTTCAAGCTCTCCAACGCCAAGACTCTGCCAGATCCAGATCTGAACTCCATTGCTGCTACCAACGAGATTCACTACTGCAAATCATAGTTATTCGCTGTAATTTGCTGAAATCAATTGTAAAACGTCAAAGAGAGATCAATAAAGCTAACAACTTCATAGTGGACGTAGGCGATACGCCGAACCACTCTAAATCTTGTGTCTTTGTCTATTTCTTTCTGTTTCAAGTTTATTATTCTTCACTTTTATCCTCTACAATACTTAGATCTGAGATCTGTGATTATATATTGCTGATTTGTGTTCATACACTGGTGCTTTCACGACATTTGGGGTTTGTGACCATATTTGGTGCAAACAAAGGGTTAAGATTCTAGGGTAGAAGACTTCAAAAGGTTGCAGTAGATAACTATATCAAAAGTGTTGTCGACCTTGTCAACAAGAACCTTTCGGTGATATTGAACCTATAATTAGGAGTTAATCCAACTAAAGTATAAGCAAACAATAAAGTAATTAATAGAGCATAAGACTTCCCTCTTTATCCATGAAATACTCTCTTTTATTAAATCCCCAAATCAGCACTCCATTAGGGTTACAATGTATTAATTAAGAAAATACAAGATTAGAATGAGAGAATTCAGATCCCCCAAAACATGACCCCTTGGGTATTATTTATAGGTGCAGGCAACCCCCCTTTCGACTACATGCTCTCGACTAGGTCGGAAGGTCCCCCTTTTATATGCAGCTGTGAACCTTTCAACTTTGTCGAAAGGTTTGCCCTTCATATGCCATTATGGACCTTTCGACATTGTCGAAAGGTTGCTTTTCTTTATGCCTTCATGAACCTTCGACTTTGTCGAAAGGTTTGCCTTCTTTATACTGCTGTGAACCCTTCGACCTTGTCGAAAGGTTGCTCTTTTCTTGGTTGTTGTGAACCCTTCGACCTTGTCAGAAGGTTGCTCTTCTCTTGATTGTTGTCGAAAGGTTGTCTTTCATTCTTTGCTAACTTGTGAGTGTTGCTTTCTTCATAAACCTTTCGACATTGTCGAAAGGTATCTTGGATGTGCTTCAACCGGTTCTAAAGGCTTTTTCTCACACTTGTTTTGACTTCTTCATCCCCTTCGAAAGATAAAAACTCCATGGATACTGAGAGACGGAACCGTTCGACTCCTTCGAAAGGTTTGCGATTAATGAATTCTGATGACTGCATCCTATTGTCTCCTTCGGCAGGTTTGGGTTGTGCTTCTTTTCTCTTGTCTTTGTTGAAAGACCTTTCGACTTAATCGAAAGGTTGATTTTTTGTGTAACATTTGCCCCATGCCCTATTCGAAGGGATGCTCTTGACTTTCCAAGTCATCTTTGTCGAAAGCTTTAAATCTTCCCGCCTTTTGGCCTTCCCGCGTTAATCCGGGACGTCCATTTAAATCTGATCCAGCGGTTGAGAATTTGGGTGACTTTTCTTATATATTACACCTCTTCTCTTTCTTCTTCTTTTACCTGAAATAAAAATTATTGCACACAAGTAAAAGAATTCTCCAAAACTTTCTGAATTTCAATTTATAACAACAAGGTAATCTCTTGAATTCGATTCATAAATTTTAGTCTAATCTCTACTCTTATCGGTTTCCAATCAGATTCCCAGTTTTCTAAACCCAAAATCGATAAAAATGTTAGTTTGGCTTTCTAAAATTTTTTCCTTATAAATTAGTTTCTAACAAAATTCATCTGTGGCTTTGAATTTTAAGCTGGTGATGTTTGATAAGGGAAAATCCACTTCTCGGGTTCAATTTTTAATCCAAAGTCTATAAATTTAGTTTTTTGTTTTTAATCCTAGATTTTTGACTTGTTGATAATTTTTATTTTTCTTCGAAATCGAATTAGATCGATTCCAGATGAAACCAGTTTTGTTAATGGGTTTGTTTTACTTGTTTTTCAAGAAGAATTTGAAAACTGCATTCATTATCGGGTTTGGGTTTGGTTAAACCCAATATGATAACATGGAACCCACTCATGTAAAATTTGGTAATACAAAATGACCTTTATACCCCTTCGAAAGAGATTGCGGCGGCAATGATAGATTTACCCTCTTTATACCTTTCGATGGGGTCGGAAGGTATTGTGATATTAACTTTACCATTGTTGTCGAAAGGTTAGATAATTAAATGGTCTAACCTTTCGATAACAAGCTCTCGACAAGGTTGGGGAGTTTCAAACCTTTCAACTACCAGCTTTCGACAAGGTTGGAACTCTTCAACCTTAGAAGTGCTTTTGCTCATCTTTGTCGAAACGTTTAAAATACACATGGGTCTAACTTGGAACCTTCCGACTTCGATGGGTTGAATGTATTTTAACAATATTGACCAGACCTTTCGACAACATCAACAATACTAATATTTTAACTTAGGAATTTTAAGGATCTAGTTTTGACCATGTCGAAAGGTCTTCCTACTTGACTTTGTGTTACACTTGAAGCATATCCAGGTTTCTATAGAGCTTTCGACATTGTCGAAAGGTAATGAATGGGCAAATGTTTCATCCCCACCTTTCGACTTTGTCATAAGCTTAAAGAATTTATAGCATCATTTATTCACTTTCTGGGTTTTCAATAATTTTGAAGTATGATGGTTAAGATTAATGTAATCATTCCTTCCGACATTGTCGAAAGCTTGATCTATAAAACTTTCGACTTTTTCGAAAGCCCTTACTATAACCTTTCGACTTTGTCGAAAGCTTTTACTATCAAGTTTTTTTTACTCAAACTTTTTGTATTATTTTTAAAATTTTATGTATGTTTTCACACTTAATCTATCCAAGCAAACTTATTTACTTTTGAATTCTTGATTGCTTTTTAAATTCATAATTGATCAAGGGTTTTAACTAAAACGTTTTCACCTGACAGAATCATGAGCTCTCCAAAAATCGAAGCCACTGCTAAGCAATCTTCCATCAAATCTTAGGGTGAAGTCAATGCCATACTCAAAGACTTTGGTATAACTGGGATCGAAGCCATCCCCCTAAACCAACAGATACCATTGACAACCCTCCAGAAGGGTATTTTGCATACATAGTCATCCACATATGGCACGGTGGCTTTCTTCCATTTCCCGAGTTCTTGATTTCCTACTTGTTCCATGTTGGAGTTGCTCCAATACAGCTATCTCCAAATGTTTATACCCATCTTATATCCCTTAAAATGCTGGCGTTGGAATCCGGACTTCCTTCGCTCAATCCTAACGTTCCAAACTCCATGACCAAGCTGGCAAGGTTAAGCAAACATAACAAGCAGATTTATAGAGTTAATGTATATAAGAAGTTGATTTCAGATATCATCAATAAGTTTGAGGACTGGGAAAATTAATTTTTCTTCGTCAAGTGCTTTGCGGATGTTCACAAGGCCTTTGCGTCCCACCGTAAGTCTATTCTGGTGTTGTCTTTGCTTTTCTCTATGCTTTCTGTTTGTTAATTTCTGACCTTTTTAGGCGAATCTCCCAAGACACTTAGTGATGCTGATCAGAAGACCATCGATTCTCTAATTGCTGCATCAAAACAAATTGGGAGCAGGTTGACACTCCTAACCCTTTCGAATCTAAGGGAACATTCTTTGCTGGCGCCTGGCCAAAGGATTCTAGGCACTCCACCCACCATTATGCACACCTCTCGCGGCAAGCGTTTCCTTTCCTTAGGTGATGTCGAGCATTTTACTTTGATGTCCCCCATTTGTGCTGATACTTCAGGTATATTATTCGCTTAGCATTTTCCTTTTTGTCTCTGAAATTCTTTGAATTACTTTGACTGATTTTATATCTGCCTGAATTTGTTTCAGCTCCCTCAAAGGCCATTGTATCTTCAAGTGATGATGCTCCTCCTCCGTCATCTTCGGATGTGACATTAGTCTTGGAGGCTTTTGCTAGATCCAAGAGATCTCCAAAAAGAAAACTAACAGTGCCTCCCGAAGATGCTCCTCCAGCGAAAGTAGCTAAAATTACTGGTGTAGAGGAGGAAGAGGAACGCATATCTTCTGAGAAAGTGTCAAAGAGACCTACTGTTGAAACTCCAAAAGACAAAGTGGAGCCAACTCCACCTACACCTGCACCCTTTCCTCATATTACCATTACTGACTCCCCGATTGAACTTGCGCAAATGCAGCTTGCTTTTCTAGAGACTCCTTCTAAGATGCAAATTCCGCCGGAGTCGTCATCTTCTGTTCTTTTGTCAATCAACTTTGATGAGTTGGTTAAGCAGATCCTACACTCAGAATCTTTTACTTCTTCTTCCTTGCCGTCATTTTAGTCTTGATTTGGCAGAAAATCATCACTCTCTCATGGAGCAACAACTCTTGGTAAGTTTTCATCCATTTAAAACTATCATCACTGGATCTTTCTAACCGCTAACTTGTGTTTCTCTTCTTTTTTTTGTCGTAGATTTCTAAGAACTGGATTTCCTTAGAAGAACATGTCTCCAGGCTCTCTGCTGGATCCTCCAAACTATAGGAGGAAAAGGCTGAACTTAAAAATCAACTACCCTCACTGGCCGATGCTCAAAATGACACTTCCTTTGAGCTGGAGCGGGTCAAGGCCTCCTTCACTAGGGCTGAAGATGATCTTGAAGCGGAGAGGAAGGCTCACCAACTCTCCACCGATGAAAAATTTGCAAAAGAGCTTGCTTTAAAAGACTCGGAAGAGGAGAAAGCTCGCTTGGTTTCCAAGAATACTCTGTTGAAAGACAAATTCAAGAGGACCAGAGCTTCACTTAAGCTATCTATTCAAACCCTCTCCGATTTCCAAAAGCATGTCTTTGAGTTTACTGAAGCCACCTTAGGGCCCATGATGCTGAAACATTATGAAGATGCACTCATGCTTGCCTATTCCGACAATCGCGACAAATGTCCTGACTTTGGCTTTCCCTCTCTCGACCCAATTTTAGCAAGAGAGTCATGGACAAAATTGAACGAATTAGGCAGGGTACCGAGCCCGAAGGCAAGGAGGAGATTGTTAATATAAAGGAAGCTCTTTCTTTTGATATTCCCTCCTTCGACATTGAATCCGATTAAGAAGATGAGGGTGATAAAGATAAGGATTCCAAGGAAAAAGATAATGATGATGATGAGATCAACTGGGATAGTGACGACGACGACGATAATGATGATAACCGCTCTGGAGGTTAAGGACTTGGTGGAGACAAAGGGGGTCCCTCTGGTGCCATAGAAAAAGAGTCATTTGTCTTCTAAAAAGGAGTCATCCCCTCACAAAGATATGCCTCCAACATCTCCTGGACCATCTACCCTTCCAAAGGAGGAAACTTCTCCTATCCATATCGAGGATTCACAAAGGAAAGAACATGTCCCCCAAGCTCCTACACTAGTTTCACAGGTATGGGCTTCTCTGTTTAAATGTTTTACACTTGTAAGATAATAATTAGTGATAAATCATTTGTCTTAGATAAAGAAGAAGTCAAACTTTTCCTATAGAACAAAACTTGAGAGCAAACAGGTGGAAATTAACAAGTTATATAGGGAGTTAGACAAATTAATAAAGGAGCACAATGCCTTATTTGAGAAATATCACAGTCTTGACAGGAGTACCTCTACACTAGCATCTTTTAAATATTAGAGGGCTGCTCTATTACTAAAGAGAGAGCGCCTTCGATACAACACTCTCTTGAAGGAGAACAGAGAGTTGATAACTCTGTTCTGGATGGTGATTAAAGAAAGAGACAATTTAATTAATTTCTTGTATAAAGCATATTGTAGACACTCTATCATAGATTTTTCATACTTAGGTGAGTTCAGTGGGGGTCTACTTAGACGTTTTCATAAAAGATACTTAGATGAATTCAGATCTGACCTGCATCCTGGAGCCTGCTGGAATTTACCGCAGGTCAGATCGATTCCTCAAGATCTCCCCCTAAAAAGCTTAAGTATTAGAAGGACAATTTTGTTTCTGATTTTTCTCTAAGTATATTTTGTATGAACCAGATGAATGATTGTAAATATGTAACAAGTAATTGATTTATGAATACATTTTTTTGTTATGTTTTCTATGCTTAGCTCCCTTTTTCTACGTTATTTCACAATATCAGTTCTTTAGGTCGTGTCATCTCAAGAGACCACCTAAGTCAATATGTTAACTTGAGAAGATTTTATTCTAAAAACGCACTAACTTTAAAGACTTCGAAGTTAGCAAGATATTGCTTTCTTCGGAATTTACAAAAACTATACTTGGAATACCCTCATCTTCGCTTTGACTTCCTTGGTGAATAGAAGGAAACTTCTTAAAAGAAATCAGAACATTTCACTCAAAGTTGATTTGTGGTCGTGATAGCCCATCTGCCGGGAAATGGGATTATAGTAAATGTCCACCGGTTATAACTCCTGAAGGAGTTACTATACCATTTGATTCAACAGTCATGCTTTCAGCTAACACTTTAGTCAAAGTTAAGAATGTAGTCTCTCAACTTTAGATGTGATGAAAGTGTTTGTTGTACCTTTTATCTTTGTGACTATTTGAGTAGTAACCCATTTCTATGAATATAATGACATCTTTTATTTCAATTTTGATCTTATCTTATTTCATTTGATTTAAATAGGATCCATAGTCATCTACGACTTATCTTTCTCAGAATTTACTTTCTCGCGTCGATGCTATCAGAGATAGATTATTAACTAGGATTGGCGAGATCATGGTCCATGACGAAGTCCTTCTCGAGCGTTTTGGTGGCAACACCGAAGCTGTGAAGTGGAATAAAAGATATCTTATTCAAAAGACCATCGCCAGTGGCTACAAGACCATATAGCCTATCTCAATGCCGATATCAAGAAAAAGGATGAGATGAACACTGCACTTAAGAGACAAGTGAAGACCAATCCAACGGCTGATTTTGACCAAAGGATGTCTGAACTTATTCAACAAATAAGTGATTTAGAGTTAAAGTTAAAAGATAGCCAGGCGCAGTGTGCCTCTCTAGAATTCATCTTGGGGGACAAGACTCCAAAGATTTAGCTTTCGGCCCTACAAGTAACTCCTTCAGCTGCCAAGCCTACTAGGTCAAAACTTCTCGCAGCTCAAAAATTTCCCACTATGCTCAATCCTCTCCCAAGCTTAGACGATAATGTAGTGGGGAACTGGTGTCGGAGGGTGAAATTCGAAATCGCCAAATATTTTGATGAGAAGCAGATGATGAAGTATTCTCAGACCATCAATGATTATGCTGCTAAAAATCAGAAGCTAGAACATGGTAATTATTTGCTCGACTAGCGGGTTGCGGAGTTAGAAAGAGAATAAAACAGTCAGGGCTGCGAACAGAGCTTTTAATCGCGCCTTAAAGACCAACATCGATGCAATTGATGATTAAAACCAAATAAGGAGAAAAGAAAAGAAGCTTAAGGAAGTTCTCCGCGCAGCAATTAATCATGTCGTAAATCCTTCAGTTGTGGAGACTCTAAATAAAGCACCTCAAGATTTATAATTCATATATGTATTTGAGTCATGTAATCTATCTTGTACATAATTTTGTCATTTGTAAATGACTTCATAACTTATGTAAATTATAGAATTTTTTTAAATATCATCTGATTTGTCATCCTTTTCTGTAGTGTAACTTTTGATATGCCTTTGAATTGCTCATTCAGCGAATTTTGTGCTTGCTAGATCTTTTGTTACTCCTTGTCATTCTAAATTCCATGAGAAACATGTAGCAAACAATATCTTTAATTGTTAGCTTGAAATTTACATATTTGTCTATTTATATCATTTTCCTAAATTTACAAATCATCTTGCCAATTGTATGAAAAGTGATTTATTCAAAATGTTAAGATCTCATCTTTAACCATGATGAGAAATGATTAAGGACTTAACTCCTTCCACTTATTTGGAATGTACAAAACTTATAGGCAGTAGATTCTGCCTTATCATTAGGTCATGAATATTAGAATATAACTTTTATTCGATAAAGAACCTGATTCAGGGGTCAATGTCTGAAACCTTGAAGTATAACTCTCTCACCCATTCCTTAACATTAATGGGATTTAAAAAGATAGAAGCCTATAGTTTCCATTTGGAGGCTCTTAATAGCGATCTTTTTGATAATATTCTTTGGCCTAGATTCGGGCATTTGAGATGAATAGAAATCTGAGGATCTTGTTCCCAGATTAGGGTTTAAATAGACAACAGTTTTGATACCCAGATTTAGGTATAATAAGTTAGTGACTGATAACGATTCGAAACCCAGATTCGGGTGTTAGATGATGAAATCTTTATATGAAAGACTTGAAACCTAAATTCGGTTATTAGATTTTGAAATTCATATATGAGAATCCTAGAGCCTAGATTTAGGCATTAATTGATGATGTTAAGAAGGTCCTGAAACCTAGATTCGGGTATTAATAGATGATGTTAATAAAGTCTCGAAACCCAGATTCGGGTATTAATAGATGATGTTAAGAAAGTCCCAAAACCCAAATTCGGGTATTAATAGAAAGTGGAGTTCCATTCTACTCCTCTGTTTCATCTTTTTTGACATGTATGAACCCTCCAGGTTTTGAATGTATATAGAAATAATTTGATTGGCTACCTCTTGAGCTAGGACGTCTTAGTCCATGATTGAATATGCTTCTTCTTGAGCTTGAACATCTTAGTTCATAATTTGAAGGGCCTCTTCCTAGGCTTGGACATCTTAGTCCATTGTTGGTTGTGCCTCTTCCCGAACTTGGACATCTTAGTCCATTGTTTGATGGGCCTCTACTTGGGCCTGGACATCTTAGTCCATAGTTGGTTGTGTCGCTTCCCAGGCTTGGACATCTTAATCCATTGTTTGACGGGCCTCTACTTGGTCTTCGACATTTAGTCCATTGTTTGATGGGCCTCTTCTTGGGCCTGGACATCTTAATCCATTGTCTGGTGCTCTTGGTTAGCTTATATTAGAGAATGGAACTAAGGACTTACTCGACCTCCCTCCAGGAGGCGCCCTACCCTTTTGAGGTGCGGAAAAGGGCTTGTTCGGTGCTTTACCCTAGCCATCTTAGGCGCAGATAGAGGCTTACTCCGTCCTCCCTCCAGGTGGTGCCTTAACCTGGGCATAGCATGGCGCGGATAAGGGCTAGTTCAGTGCTCTGCCCTGGCCATCTTAGGCGCGGATAAAGGCTTACTCCGTTAACCTAGCCATAGCATGGCGCGATTAAGGGCTTGTTCGGTGCTCTACCCTAGCCATCTTAGGCGTGGATAGAGGCTTACTCCATCCTCCCTTCAGGAGGTGCTCTGCCCTGGCTATCTCGGTGGCTTCGCCCAGTATATTAATTCCTTGATCTTTTTCATTCTCTGCCCCGCTTCCATGTGGGAAGAGACTAGACCCCTGTAGAGAATGAAGAGGGGCCAAGGCGCTTGTTACGCCCTCTCAAGAGTGCTTCTCGAGGCTCCACTCTCTCCCCTGAATAAGTAAGGCTCCTTTAGCCTGGGCTGAGATGGGGATAAGGAGTCAGGATTGAAGCCCCCAACGTTCTGCCAGACACTGGATAGGGGTTAGCTCTGTAAATGTGTAGAGCGCCCACCCTTTCTTTGAACCTTCTCAATGATCAAACTTACAAATATGAACTGATTGCCATTTGATGAGTAAGATCGAACAAGGGAGAGGGGTATGGAAAGGATGAAGTAATGAAAGAGGAATTCATTGCTAGTAGTAACGACTTGTCACGATCCATTGGTTCATATAGAATCCATGTCCTAGGTCTATCAAAAAACATTCTTTTCGCTAAGCGTATATAATAAAATAGAGTAGGTAGACTATCATCTTAGGTAGTATCCAATTTTGAAGAGCATTTCACTCTCAACCATGTAGACTTTCTCTTTACAGAAGGTTGATCTTTATTAATCTTTCTCGAGTTCTTTTTACAAATTCACTGATCTTTTCTCGTTTAAAGAAATTGATGATCATCCCCTCCAGGGCTTTGCAATGGTTGGTTTCATGACCATTCATTATGTGATAGTGGTAGAAGGATCCTCACAAATTTCTTTTATGATTTGGCTTTTTCTTTTGTGATGGCCAATAGTTAAGTTCATCCTTTGTAAGCAAGTAGACATTTTCCATTGATGTTATTAAGTTGCATTCTTTTGGAAGTCTAGGATTGAAACTTGACTCTTGAGGATGATTCTTTTGCTTTTTATTCTTCGACCTTTTCATTTCATGCTCTTCAATTATCTTTCTTTTCGCTACCTTTTGAATCTCTTGGGTTGGAAGTGCTCTTGTTGCGGTTGGTTGCCATTTGTGTGTAAAGGCATTGTAATAATTCATTATCTCTTTCTTAAAGATTGTGCCTTTGGAATAATGTTCGATTGTTCTTCTCATTTGATTAAAGATATTATCACTTCTAATTGTTCTCTTTCCAAGTGCAAAGATTGGGGTAGGTCCAACATGAAGGGGTTTAGACTTCATTTCTCAGGATCATAAGATTCTGTTTTCTTCTTATTTATAATTCTTAAGGCTTCGAGCCGTAATCTTTGTTCTTCATCTTGATTGGAGCTTTTGATGTCTTCTTGGGAGAATCTTGTTAAGTGTAGTTCAGAAGACCCTAGTTCAAATCTTTTAAATCTTCTGGCCATGATCAAACCAAAGTAGATAAACTTGATGTGGGATTGATCCAAGGGGAGTCAAAGAATAGCTGTGTTAAGGGGTTAACTAAGTCGGAGGTTCGAGCCCTCCTTCTAGCGCAAAAAATGTTAATAAGATTTCTTGTCAACACCCCAAAGTTGTGCTAAGAAAGACGGGAATCCTTTTTATGAATGGTGGACGTGAATCACTTTAGAATTGCCTTCAAATTTAGCCTTATTGGTTGATAGCTTTCGAATCAGATCTTTCGATGTCATCGAAAGGTATAGATGCTGGGTTATGAAACCTTCCGTCTTTATTGAGTTAGAGTGAGATCCATTTTAAAAAAGTTTCCTTCTCTAGTTAGATTGAAATTCCTTGAGTTTGTCCTTTAAAGGTTCGTTTTTATCTTGCCAAAAGGTTAGGATTATAGTCCTCTTTGGGTTTAGGTAAGATATCAAAATTCTTGGTGGATATGTAGAAGCTTTCGACCTTGTCAAAAGGTTAGATCACTTGTATGATGTATATTTGATCCTTATCGAAAGGTATAGGAATGACTTCTTTTGGAATAGGCCTTGTAAGTCCAAGTATCTATATTTAAAGTGGAGACTCTAACCTAGTCGAAAGGTTAGACCACTTGGATTATAGCTCCGAAAGGTTACTGATATTGTTATTGCATAATCACTTTTAACCTAGTCAAACGGTTTAGGCCTCAAAGTTGATCACTTCGGAAGGTTGCAATTGATGTTTAGACCAAATGTATTATCAACCTCGTCGAAAGGTTTAAACCATAAAGTCAATGATATCGGAAGGTTCCAGTAGACATTGATCCAATTAAGTTGTCCACCTTGTCGAAGGGTTCAGATTGTAGGATTGAAGACCTCGAAAGGTTGCAGTAGCTAACTGTATCAAAAGTGTTGTCGACCTTGTCGACAAGAACCTTTCGGTGATATTGAACCTATAATTAGGAGTTAATCCAACTAAAGTATAAGCAAACAGTAAAGTAATTAACAGAGCATACGACTTCCCTCTTATCCATGAATTACTCTCTTTTATTAAATCCCCAAATCAGCACTCCATTAGGGTTACAATGTATTGATTAAGAAAATACAAGATTAGAATGAGAGAATTCGAATCCCCCAAAACATGACCCCTTGGGTCTTATTTATAGGTGCAGGCGGCCCCCCTTTCGACTCCATGCTCTCGACTAGGTCGGAAGGTCCCTTTTTATTTGTAGTTGCGAACCTTTCGACTTTGTCGAAAGGTTTGACCTTCACATGCCATTATAGACCTTTCGACATTATCGAAATGTTGCTTTTATTTCTGCCTTCATGAACCGTTCGACTTTGTCGAAGGGTTTGCCTTCTTTATACCGCTGTGAACCCTTCGACCTTTTCGGAAGGTCGCTCTTTTCTTGGTTGTTGTGAACCCTTCGGCCTTGTTGGAAGGTTGATGTTCTCTTGATTATTGTCGAAAGGTTGTCTTTCATTCTTTGCTAACTTGTGAGTGTTGCTTTCTTCATAAACCTTCCGACATTGTCGAAAGGTATCCTAGATGTGCTTCAACCAGTTCGAAAGGCTTGCTCTCACACTTGTTTTGACTTCTTCATCCCCTTCGAAAGGTAAGAACTCCTTGGATACTGAGAGATGGAACCTTTCGACTCATTCGAAAGGTTTGCTGTTAATGAATTCTGATGACTGCATTCCTTTGTCTCCTTCAGAAGGTTTGGGTTGTGCTTCTTTTCTCTTGTCTTTGTTGAAACACCTTTCGACTTAATCGAAAGGTTGATTTTTTGTATAACAATAGTGTTGTTATAAATAATGTTTCTCAAATAGAAAGTGGTGCAATCAAATATTTCACTGATTTTTATAACTCTGATTCATACAAGAGGGTTTTTCCAAGTATCGACACAAAATATTTGCCTAACGAAAATAGTGAAGAAATTCTTCAAAATCAAACTTGTTTAGAAGATATCAAAAAAATAGTATTTAACTCCAATATTGATAAAAGTCCAGGACCAGATGGGTTTGGGACTAAATTTTATAAAACACATTGGGAGGACATTAAATTAAAATTGTATAAAGCAGTGATTGAATTTTTCACAACAGGTAAGCTGTTGAAAAGTTTAATTCACACTTTTATTACACTAATCCCAAAGGTTAAAACACCTAATGGATTGGGTGACTACGGACCAATAGCATGTTGTACTTTTGTATACAAAACTTTTGCTAATATCCTGAGTAATAAAATAAAAATCTTTTTAAAATATTTGATATTTGAAAATCAGTGTGCTTTTATACCATGAAGATATATAGTTGAAAACACTTTATTAGCTCATGAATTAATAAGGAATTTTAATAAGGGATGTAAAGATAAAGTGTGCATCAAAATTGATTTGAATAAATCTTTTGGCGAAATAAATAGGCATTTTATAATACATATGACGAGGAAAATGGGTTTTCATGAGAAATTCTATAATTTAGTTAAAGACTATAGACACTGATTCATTTTCTATTCTTATAAATGGATCCCCAAGCGGTTTTATAAAGAGTAATGAGGGTATTAGACAAGATGACCCTCTTTGTCCTTACCTATTTATTGCGTTGGAATATCTATCTCTACAAATGGAGCTAGAATAGATAAGGGGAAATTTAAAACTAGCAAATAGAATTAAGCCTAGCATTACTCACTTATTGTATGCTGATGATTTGTTGCTATTTATGAATGTAGACATTAACAGTGCTAACTTCGTAGCAAAAACTTTTGAAAATCTAAATAATTTTGCAGGTCTGCAAATCAATGAAAGTAAGAGCAAAGCTTATTTTAGGAAATATTGTGTATGGAAGGAGGAAATAGTTAAGATTCTAAATAATCAAGAGGGTCAATTGCCAGTTAAATACTTGGGTCTTCCTCTGAGTATGAATCGGATTACTGATAAGAATTGCACATGACTATTTGATATCATTGAAGGAAAATTAGAAAGCTGGACAAGTAAATTGCTATTTATTGCTGGTAGGCTAGAGCTCACACAGTGTCATCACTACCATTATAATGTATTGGATCTAGACTAACAATATTCTAGACAAAGCAATACACAAAATAGAAAAATGTGAGCAGATTTCATTTGGAGGGGGAAAGCCCACAAACTTGCTTGGGACACAGTATGCAAAACAAAGAGTGAAGGGTGCCTTGGTTTAAGAAATATTAAAGAGTTAAACAAAGCTTGCAATCTCAAATTATTTTAGAAATTTGTGGAAGGAGACACTTTATGGTCAAAATGAATGAGAGATAAGTATGTGAAAAATAAAAACTTTTGGACTGTGCCCATTGAAAATCATCGGTCTCACTCACGAAAAAGCATTTCAAAGAGTAGAGTAATTGGAACAAAACTGTTAGAAAGGTAATTAAAGGATGGACAATCAACCAGCCTTTGATTTGATCTTTGGATCAAAGGAAATTCTTTGGTAAATTTACTTGGCTGGTATAGCTTATTGCAATTTGGGGGAACAAATTTAAAAGTAGAAAGCATCATTCAAAATCATAGATGGAATACAAACTCACATCCAACAGCCTCTATTTTCAAAAAAGCCATTGAAAGTATTGAAATTGATTCAAGTATTTATAAAGAAAACTGGAGTTGGAAATTATCCTCAAACGGAAAATTCTCCTTTAAAAATACATGGGAATTTACCAAAGGTGCAAAAGTAGAAATGGACTGGTATAAAACTATTTGGAATAGGGCAAACTGCCCAAAAGTGGCACACTGTGCCTATTTTGCTTTGCTAAATAGATTGCCTACTAGAGATAGATGCAGCAAATGGAGTAAAAATGGCGAAAAAATGTCATCTTTGCAAAACAAAAACAGAAACAACAGAGCATATATTCTTTGATTGCATCTTCTCAAGACATATATGATATATTACAAAAAATAAGCTCAATCTTAGTCAAAAAGTCTCAATGCATAACATCAGAACAAGTATTCAATACATTCAACTAAGATTCAAAACCAATTCAAAGGACTTCAACAAAGCCAGCATTATGTTAACAGCAAGAATATATCACATCTGGAAGGAAAGGAATGCAAGATTGCACACTAAAAAGGACACAAAAAGCATACATATATGGAAACTTATAGAAACAGATTTTCAAATTCTAAATCACAAAGCAAAAAATAAAAACTCAGCATTCCAAAACATCATCTCAGACATTCAAGATCTGGATAATTACGAGGAACGATTCGAGACATACTTACAAAGCGGGAAAGTCAATTCAAACGTGTCGCGTGGTAGGCCATTTCACCTCAGTGGCAATCACTGGATGAAACAGCTAAAAGGCCAATGTGGAACCTATCTCGGAGCTTATCAACTGGCGGCGGCTGATTATAAACTCAAACCAGGAGTGATCCTGCAAGGGAAATAAACATATATCAATTAACTACAATTTGAATTATAAATCATATTATAGTTCTGATTTACCAATTTTCTTACCTGATTTGAGTAGGAACTACCGCTCTCCCAGCTCTTTGCCTGACTAGATTAGATTCCTACAGCAAGAAAGAATTTTGCAACTAAACATCAATAATCATAGAATAAATGATAGCCTTTACCGAAGCAAACTTAACAACGACAACTATCACTAAAATGTTTGGGATAAAGGAGAAAGTAGCGAGCCTCAAGTGAAGCCAGATATGGAGAAACGCGAAATGTCGAGCAACCCTAAAAGGAGCTTATCGGAGTCGCTAATCATAGGAATGGAGCATAGCAAAGCCGAAGGTAGTAAGCTTCGAGAGCTAAAGGAACCATCTGCAAATGATAGCGAATACCCCGATTTATCTCTGTGGATCTACAAATCGAGAGAGATAAACCGAGAAAGGAGTGGATCTGGAAGTCACCATGAGCAAGACATTAATCGAAACTTGAAAATTGGAGCAAATCGCTCCTGAAAGAGAAACCCTAATTTTAGGGTTGGAGCATTCTTTCGTCTCGGGAAGCAAAAAAGAATGGGTAACGAAGCGGCTAGGTTTTACATGTTAAGTAATAGGATCACATTGTTGCAATACGGGTTGCAAATTTGCACCCGGTTATTTTTGGGCCTTAGACCATTTTTTATCAAATTTCAAAAAAAAAAGACACGAAGGAATGAGAGTGATGAGAGGGATAAGAAGCGAGGCGAATCACATAAATTATGACAATATTCAAATGGCTATTAGTAGTTTTTCCAATCTTAGATCTCAAATATTTGGCCAACTAAATTTTTGCATTGTCAAAATCAGTTTAGTATTTTTTTTAGAAATATTTAGGTTTAGAATAACAATAACATTTAATATATGTATATAAATTATAAGAACGAACATGTTAAATGTTATATAAACATTATTGTAATATTCATTCCCCATCATAAGCATTAAATAGATTTCATTTTACTGTGTTAAGAATATATGAAAATGAGATTAATAAAATCATTCATCTACTTTACTTTATATATCTTTGCAGTTCTAAAATTAATAAATGTAGATCCTGTATATCGTACTTATTGTTTCTGATATGGTATAATTCATATATTTACATTTTCTATTGCTTGGTCCAACAACTTGCTATTATTAAAACATTTTTATGTATTGCCTACTTATTAACTTGTACCTATTCTCTAGCTATTCCACATCTTAGCATGGATATTCAGTTTATTATACTTATATATATATATATATATATATATATATATATATATATATATATATATATATGTGTGTGTGTGTGTGTGTATGTATGTATTAGTATGTATACATACACATACACACACATATAGTGATCTAGTAGATACAAAAAGTTCCCCTCGTAGTATCAAAAGAATATCTTCTTACACCAAACCCAGTGTTTCATTTCTTGTCTCTTTGTCAACTTTATTATATTAGATCTATGCATTTGTTCGTTGAAGCTTTTAAATGATGTACAAAGACAATGATGTATAACTTTTTTTTCTTCATGATTGTCCAGTCTTATTCTAGAAATAAAGTAACAACTGTTTGATAGGCTAGATTATCTATTTACAATATTCTGATGTATTTATTCGAACTTTAAACCTTTGGACACTGGTATTGTTAGAATGTTTTCTTGGGTTCTTTGATCATCGCATTTTTCTTTGAATACTTTCTGTATACAGTAAATACCTGCTTCCTGTTATTGTATGTTACTTGTTATGCAAATAAACCAAGTTGTACTATTATTTTTATTTACTTTATAATACTTTTATAATGTATTACCTGCCAATGGAAATCACTTGAACTACTTTTTATAATACGAATTATACTGTATTGTTTTACTTTTCAAAATATCATCTTGTTGTACTTTTATCACCTAGCTGTATGTTATTATTGCAGTCAACTAATTCTACCTATGCACCACGTGTGCATAAACTCTATAAATTATTCTATTTTGGATTTATATTCTAATGGTAAATTTATGACTTCTTGCCAGATAGAAATTTCACCCGTGCTTACCATAGATACTCATGGATGGGTCAATGAGTATTAATTAGCTGTCAATGTGAATGTTGACATAATGGAATTGATATGGCGTACTAAAGTTTATAACTTGATATTTGGGCTGTTATGCTTAAAAAAGTACTAATTTATAAGCAGTTCATGATTCTCCTAAATATTTCAATTTTATTCTTAGAAAAATTGTTTTTCCCTTTCAATTCATAAAATGACAAACATCGCTAAGCTTGAAATCAAAGCTTTAGATATAACCAGGGACAACTACTTGTCACAAATGTTGGATGTTGAGATCCACTTGCAATCTTAATGATTATAATATGCTATCAGAGTTTGTAATAATATATCTCAGGAGGACAAAGCAATGACTTTGATATTTTCAAAAGAATATGAAGATCGCAAAACATAATATCTGTGCAGTTAATGCCCCGCTATAACTCTGATATATCTTATAGCGGATTCCTACCGCTACGATTTTTCTATATATCCCCAACATATAGCCTTTCCGCTTTAATCCCCGCTATTTCCGCTATATTCCGCTATTTCCGTTATATTCCGCTATTTCCGCTATATCTTCTATAAAAAATTGGATTGAAAAATGATATTTATACGCTATAAAAATTATGAAATTAATTAATTTCATTGAATTTTTTATATATGTTTAGAAATGATAATACTCTAATATTCTACTAAATTAAATTAAGTTATATAACAGTTTTACGTTCATTTACAATACATTTGCACATATTTTTATTTAAAATTATTTTTGTATTAATTATAATTCAATTGAATGTTAATTTTTCACATAATTACTATCTATATATTTGTAAAAACAACAAGTATGAGATTTATATGCTATTTTAGAGTAATCCGATATATCTCGCTATATCTTCGCTACATCTCCGCTATGACGTTTTGCACCTCTACCGCATTGAATCCACTGACACTACAAGAGAAATGACAATTTTCCAACTCGGAATTCTCTACGCCATCCCTACGCCGCGTAGGCGCGGGGTAGGGACATCGTGAAAATGCGGAAGAGACGTAGGGAAAGCGTTAGCAAGTAACCTACCTATTTTCTGTGCGTGCCACGGTTTAAATGTTTACCACATTGTTAAACCTAGCTATCCCCAATTCCTTCGTATTGTTTCCAAGAAAAAAAACCTAATCGATCTAAACTCCAAATCCTCCTGCCTCCGTTCCGTTAGCAGTTCCCCAAATCCTCCTGCCTTCGATCCGCGCCGCCAGCAGCTGCCTCCGCGCCGCCGCCAGTAGCTATCCCCAATTCTTGTATGTACCCTTTTGATTTGGTTCTCCATTAAGTTTTTTGAATGATCTAGCTTCTTATCCCTCATTCTTTTTTCCTTTCGTTTATAGTATTTGTTGGGTTACAAAACTTCTGAATTCCATTAAGAATTGGTTAGATGCGCTGCGCTAAACTATTTTCAGGTGTCCAGCTATATTTGGAATGATCAAAAGGGGTACGTACATATTATGATATGATTTTAGCCTTTTTGCATCTGTTATAGCTCTATGGTTTACAATTTAGTTTTTTCATGGACTATGCGTGTGAACTATCTGACTATGTGGTATAACATGGACTGTTTTTGACATTTTGTGTTACATCACTAAAATTGGGGTTGAATTAAGATTTCATGCGTTATATAAAAAACACACGCACGCACAACTTTTCCTGGCTACAAACTGACATGTGCCACTGAATTTTGGAATTTTTAGTTGACAATTATGTAAATATAAAAAATTCAGCCGAGCAAGTTGTGTTAGCCTGAACATGTAGTTAGCCAAATCGAAAAGACAATGTATTAAGAAATTTATTTGCTAATTATTGGTCATTTGTAGAAGCATTTGTTTACACTTTACAGTCAAAAAGTATTGTGCATATTTAGTGTATCTATATCACAATAAGCAAAAAGAATCCGAGTAACTCGATAAAGTGTTTAATACTTGTTAGTTATATTTTTTTCCTTTATTGACTCATGTTGATCAGGGTCTATGTCTGTTTGTATGTTTGCACCACTTCTTGTTTTTTTTAAATTCATGTCTTTGTACTTCATCAGATACATTTGTTTTTTTAAAAACCATGCAGCTTTCTTTTCAGGCGTTCCTTCTCGTATCACAACCACCAAAATTTCCAAATTCCCATTATTTTTTGGTAGTGTTGATCAAAGATATATAGAAACCTAGGACTTGCATTTGAACTTGGTAGAGAGCTTCCAGGATTCAAGTTAGAAACCAACTTTGTAATTTGAAACCGTCAACTACTACAGTAATGAAAATAATGCTCTATTTAGGATAGTTTAAAAATTGCTTGATGTTTAAAAACTTAACTTTGGAGTGTATGTCTTTGTACAGTATGTATAGTTTAATCATCATCTTTCATTGACTTTTAATGGAGCAATAGTTCAAGTATTAGTTAGGGAATCAAATGGCTTTAACATATTTGTACAATATATATATGTTGTCTGTTGATTCATAAAACTAAAAATAGTTCATTTAGTCGGCAGGAAATTCTTCCTCAAATGACGGCAAAGGAAAAAGCACTCAAAATAACAACAGAGTTACATATGGTTTTAGTCTTGCAAAAGGGAAGGCTAATCAACCCATGGAAGACTTCCATGTCGCTAAATTCATTCAAACCAAGGGACATGAGCTTGGCCTTTTTGCTATTTTTGATGGACATTTGGGGGATTCTGTTCCTGCATATCTTCAGAAACATTTGTTCTTTATTATTCTAAAAGAGGTGTGTTTTCTGTATCATGCCATTTCATAATTATCTCTACTGCCAATATAGAAAACTGATTGTATTTGATTCACCAATGTATTGCCGTTTAAACAAAAAATGGGAGTTACATAAGAACCCTTCGAACTTTTCATATTCTACCGCATCTCTAATCACCTGCATGAGTGCATAAATATATATTGCGTTCCATAATAATGTCAATGGACAAAAATAAAACCGAAAATTCTCAAATATTTAACTGGGTAGCAGAATAGGCAAGTAAATTCACAGTAGTAGGACCTGATTCTGTATAGGTTGAACAATATCATTTAAATTTATATCCAAAGGCAGGTGTGCACTGCCTTTGCAAAAGTAGTGCAAGTGCATTGCCTTTGCAAAGGCAGTGGTTTCACAAGGCAAAGGCAGTGCACCAGCACCACCGTCCCTTTGCAAAGGCAGTGTGCAACAAATTTGTAAGCAATTAAATCTATAATCGTGCTTTTTAGGCTTAATTTGTAACGGAACCATGCAAATTTTTTCTTAGGCAATGAACAGTCGAATAGTTGTACATTTTGCTAATTTGATTAAATAATCCATATGCAGATATATAGAGACAATACATATACTTCTGTATTTGGAGTTTCACATCACAGAGAGAAACTTGAGGAGGAAGTAGAAGAGCTAAGGTGTAAAAATCAAGAAATGAATGCCACAATTAACAAACTACAAGGGGATTTACGTTCCATGCACGAGGAGATGAATTATGTTCAGGAGTTTATACGGGGGTTGAGGCGGGAGCAAGGACCAGAGATATGACCAACTTCGTGAGTTATTCCTATTTTGGTTGTGGGTTTGGTGTTCTATTTTTATGACGTACATTGTATGATGTTTGAATTAGATGAAACATCTATGTTGGAGTTATGTAGCAACTTTAATTTATTGTTTGTTGGACATGATGTGTTTTAAACACATTTTGCAACAAGTTTATGGTAATTTGACCATGGTATACATTCTACATTAATGTTTTTAATGAGATACATTTCAAGAGATATATAGTTATGATTTTTGCATGTGGTTATTCAATATATTTAATGTTTTCTATTGTTGATGTTTGGTTTTATTAATTTTACTTGTGATATATGAGGTAGATGAATGTGAATACAATATGATCATATTGAATTTTAGTGTACGGTGGCGTAGGGATGGCGTATGGAACGAGGCGTAGGGAATGCGTATGCAATGTGGCGTAGGGAATGCGTATGGAATGTGGCGTATGGAATGCGTAGGGAAACGGCGTAGGGAAGCCGTAGGGAATTTTTGCGACGCACTGTTTTCCGACTTCTTTTTTGGCGTAGGGGCGGCGTAGGGAAATTCGATTCCCTACGCCGTCCCTACGCCAATTTGGCGTAGGGAATTCAGAATTCTTTTGTAGTGTGAGCGCTTTAACTGCACAGCATAATATATAATTAAAATGGATCCTCTCCACTTATGGAACTACCTGAAGGAGCATTATGACCATCAAAAGTTGGTCATACTTCCAAACGCTATGAAATAGTGGTTGAACCTAATGTTTTAAGAATTCAAATCTGTAGGGGAATACAGTTCCGCTAAGTCTAGAATCACTTTTGAATTAAAATTATGTGGATAGAAAGTGGATGATGCACAAATACTTGAAAAGACTTTTATAATGTTTCATGCCTCGAACATACTCATTTAGCAGCAATATCGAGAGCGTTATTATAAAAAATATTATGAACTAATAAAATGTTTACTATTTGCTGAGCAAAATAATGAATTGCTTATTAAAAATCACCCATCAAGGCCGACTAGCTTAGGTGCATTACCAGAAGTTAGTGCTAATTTTGCCTGCTCCGGAAAAGGTTGAGTTATAGGATGTGGTCGTGGACGTGAACGTGGATATGATTCCAATAGTGGCGAATATGGTGGTTTTAGAGGTAACAATATTACCAACTTTAAAAAGCAACAAAAGAAAGATGAGCCTAAAAAGAATAATGATTCGGCTTTAGAAAATAAAATGCATTATGAGAAGTTTGTTATAGACGTGGACGCCCTGGTAACTGGTCATGTACATGTAGATCATCAAAGAAAACAATTAAAAGATACCAACATTTGAAGAATATGAGACAAATAATAATAAAGGATTGCCTGATGCTACTAACTTGAAGTTAAATGATTTCTTTGAAGTTAATGATGGAAATTTCATAAAGAATGAAAATTTCAATGCAATGATTTATGATATGACCAATCCGATCAGCTAGAAGTAGCCTGAAGCTTGTTATGTGATTTTTGTTTTTTATTTATTTCCTTGTCTCTATAAGTTAGTTTGAAGTTGATGCTTGTTTTAAATTCTTTGAATTAGTTGAAATAATGTGTACCGATGGATGTTAGTTTTGATAATCAAAATACTAGTTTGTTTTGAAATCGTTTTGGAAAGTGTTAGCATTTATTTGTGTTCACAGTTTATTTTAATAATCGACTAACTATATTGTAACATGCCCATTTTGAGGCTCGAAAATAAGCGCTATTGATGCTGCAGTCATCTATAGTATTATGTCCAGGTGACAAATGAGATCGGTTAATTGTATCTATAACATCAAGTGCACATGAAAATGAAAATTTTCAAAACATATTTCATCAATAACCTTTTACATTCATTACATAATCTCATCGATTCCACATTCAGAGAAAAAATAATAAATATAATTATATTCCAAGAGCGACATATGAAGATGCCCCTTGGATGATCCGAGTCTAACTACTTAGCAGTTATAATTTCTGTCATTACATACATTCAAACAAAGCATAAAGTTTCAACATAGCAGAAACAAACTCCTAATATTAGCTTGCCTCCTGCACGTCTCCGGAAGCTTATTCATCTAAACCTGAAAGCCTACTCCCGGCCTACTCAAGTGAGCACCCGAGAGTTTAAGGGGAAAACAAAAAAACTTCGGGTCAGACAAAAAGTCTTGTGTGAGTAATAATTATATCATCTCGAACCAAAATAGATATCTAGTGAGACCACACCGCTGAGTGGAACGGGATTTCCCTTCAAGTATCTTATCAAAATATGTCAATCATAAATCATGCACCTGCAACAACAATGGTTAGAAAAACATAATATGATCATATGCATGCAATATGGGTAAGTATGACTGGTCTGGGTTATGCATTCCCAAAGTTTACCCAACCCATAAAATTGATTGTCTCTGAAATCATAGTTTTCCTGAGGTCACAATGAACCTATTAGTTTTCACTAGCAACCTATCAGGCTAACTTGGGCCAAAATATAACTAGATATCCCAAAGTTTCCAAATACGTTTAGGAGGCAAACAAATTAGACAACATGGTGCATATAGAGCTACGAGTTCCTTTCTGTGTGTACACATCTTTTAGTCTTACTACTGACAAAGCCCTAGGCATTGGAATCGCGGACCTTTACCAACTGGGGGCTAACGGCCGAAGCATAGGGCGCGATTCTACACCAATTCCACCTAAATCTTATCTTGTTTTAAATCAATGAGTCATATCTTTTCCGTTTTTGATCAATTCAAAGCTTCCTAACACAATTGATCTACCCGATCTCCCGGATGCATTTTTGCTCATTTAGGAGTGTGGTAGGACCATACTCACTACTGGAATAACGTAACCAGTAATTTTTTTTCCCAAATCTCAAGATGCAATGATGGGTAATGCATATGTCAGTATGACGATGGTAAAATAAGTAAATTTAATTAATCAAATGATAACAAGAACATATAACATCATTCATCAAAATATGTTCAATCAATAGTCACATCCATAATAAAATTACTTACGTTTAAGTAATAATTTACTTTGGCAAAATCCATATTAAATCGGGCTAAAATGTTATTTCATTTCCTTGAAAACATTTATCTTTAAAAATGATAAACCACTTAAAACCATTTATAAAACCAGGGAAACATAGCCCAAATACTTAGCCAAAACCTTCTGCCAAAGCACTATCATCCTTACATAGATTTTAAAACACTCGCTATCAAAACAGGGCTATCTAGCCTCTACATAAGATGGGCTATCGAGCCTATAAAACAATATACCTATTTAAAACATTTGTTATCAAAACAAGGCTACCGAGCCTCTAAAATACATATGCAATATAAGGTACCACACCTCTAAAATACATAAGCAATATGAGGTGTTGCGCCTTTAAAATACACAAGCAATATAAGTTTCGTGCCCTTAAAATCATAAGCAATATGAGGTATCGCGCCTCTAAAATACAGAAGAAATATGAGGTGCCACACCGTTAAAATACATAAACATTATGAGGTATTGCGCCTCTAAAATTCATAAGCAATATGAGGTATCGCGCCTCGAAAATACATAAGAAATATGAGATATCGCGCCTCTAGAATACATAAGCAATATAAGGTTTCGCGCCTCTAAAATACATAAGCAATATGAGGTAACGCTCCTCTAAAATATATAACTATTATGAGGTATCACGCCTCTAAAATACAGAAGCAATATGAGGTGTCGAGCTTTTATGTTATTGTGATAATGGCATTTCTGTATATATAGTTTGAAAACTAATTTATTTACTTTAAAAATAATACTTTCCACCAACTCTTGCCTCCTATCAAATTTTTATTGGATAACATAATTTCTTTTCATAATCTTTTCTGAATTTGTTGGTAGATCATTGTTCTACATTCTCAGATAACTTTGCAAACCCTAATATTTAATATATTTAACTTATATTAATTCAACACTTTTCTAGAATAATAAATTCATAAAACATCATAACCACTAGGTAAAAATCCCCAAAAATCACAAAACATCTGAATTTCCATCTGCTTCCACATAAAAAATTTTAGGACTAAAATATTAATTTAATTATTTTTAATAATTAAAACCCAAAAATATACACCTTTTCCTTCTAGAAAATTCATAAAATATTCATATGAGCTTTATGAATTAAAAACCATCTCCAAATTAATGTTTTACACAACATATTCAAATTTCAAATCAATAGGAGATCAAAAATTAGGTTTTTGCCTTTAAAACCCATTTAAACAATTCCATAAAATTCCAATAATCATCATTCAATCTAATAATGATATTATCAATCCAAACATGACATGTTATCACAATCAATTCGGAAATCAATCATAAATCCAAAAATAAACACAAACAAATGAGATGGATAACCATTATTTATCTTAGATTGGATAAGAGAGATTGAGACTTGATGTTGATTAATTTTCCTTAAGCTTTCCCCCTTTGAATTCCTTAGATTTCCTCTTCTTTTTCTTTAGGTAATAGCCGACCTCCCTTTAAGTTTAGTTTTGATTTTAGGAAATGAAAATGAGAATGAATGAGAGAGGAAGTGTTTAGGGAATGAATAAAGGATATTCTCATTATGTCCCTCTCATTAATTTCTTTCTATTCTATGTCTAAACAATCTTATTAAATTATTACTTAAAGCCGGACCCAATTTAATTACCAAATCTCATTCTCTTTACCACCTCACATTATTCTATTTAATTTATCTAATTAAATTTCCTGAATAATGTTAAACATGATTTTGGGGGTGTTATAGGCTCCCTCCTTAAAGAATTTTGTCCTCGAAATTACGATAAGGAAAACAACAAGCATAACAATCATGCAAACATGCGTGACAAACACTTAACAGCAATACTGGCATATCTACTAGGAAAAATTCAATATGTCAAATATAGAACACACCATCAAAACAACTCAGGGTAGTTTATCTAATATCATCTTTTGTCTTCCAAGTACAGTCTTTCTCGTTGTCACTCCACTGGACTTTTACTCACTTGACTGTCTTTTTCCTTACCTTTTCTCATCTTTTGCTACAACACGAACTGGTTGTCTAGCAAAGTCATATTCGGTTCCACTACTAAATCTTTCAGCACAGTGGTGTAATAGTAGTCTCTTGATCATGCACACACTTTCTAAGATGAGAAACATGTAAAGCATTATGGACTCCCGCCAAGATATTCATTAACTCTAGTCGATAAGTGAGTTTTTCGATCCTATCTATGATAATAAACATACCAACATATCTCCGTGTTAATTTCCTTGAATTTTCAAACTGTATCACACCCTTCATCGGTGATACTTTAAAAAAACATGGTCTCTAATTGAGGACTCTAAATCCTTACACCTCTTATCTGTGGAACTTTTCTACCTAGATTGAGCTTCCTTTATCCTTGCTCGGATTAACTTAATCTTTTATGTAGCTTCCCTTACCGTATCTAGGCCAAGAATCAACCCGTCTTCGATCTCTAGCCAACATGCTAGTGATTTGCATGGCCTTCTATAAAGAGCTTCGAAAGGAGCCATTCCTATATTAGTTTGATAACTATTATTATATGAAAAGTCGACTAAGTGAAAATGGTCTTCCCATGATCCTCCAAAGTCTAGTACACATGCCCTTAACAAATCTTCAAGAACTTTGTTAACTCGTTCTGTTTGCCTATCTGTTTGTAGATGGTAAGAAGTACTCATCTTCAGCTTGGTACTTAACACTTCTTGCAGACTCTTCCAGAATTCACCAGGGAACAAAGTATCTTTTTCACTGACTATACTACTAGGAATTCCATGCAGTCTGACAATATTCTTCATAAACAACTTCTCCAAAGTAGGTGTCTTCCTTTTCAACTTAACGGGAATAAATTGTGCACTCTTGGTTAGTCTATCTACCACGACCCAAATACTTTCATTTTCCCCGTTCGACCTTAGCAACCCATCGATAAAATCCATGGATATAGAATCTCATTTCCAAAGTGGCACTCTTAAAGGGGCAAATATTCTACTTGGTTTCTGATGCTCGGCTTTTACTTACTGGAAATTCAATTATTGTTTCACCCATAAGCCTACATCTCTTTTCATTCCTTTCCAGAAGAAACTCCTCTTCATATATTGATACATTTTAGTTCCTCCAAGATGAATAGTAAACTTCAACTCCCTAAGAACTTCCTTCGTTAGGTTACAAACATATGGAATGCACAACCGTCCCTTCTTCCTTAACCATCTATTCTAGTTAAGACTAAAAGCTTTTAAATGATCAATCTTAGTTCCATCCACAAGTCTTCTAATCCATTTAATTAGTAATGGATCATCTCTCTGCTTAGAAGCAATTCTTTCGATCATTACTAGTCGAATTTCTAAGCATGACAATATTGTAGTATTCCGACTAGAACCAGCTGTCGACCTTAACCGTATGCTATATGTAATCAACATATCTAAATCTTTCCATTCTGCTAACATTGCTAATACCATAATCTGATGTTTCCTGCTAAGTGCATACACAACTTTATTTCCTTTCCCTTGCTTATACATAATATCAAAATCATAAGCTGCCAAAAACTCTAACCACCTTTGTTGTCTCATATTCAACTCCTTTCGAGAGAATAAATACTTCAAAGACTTATGATCCGTAAATAACTTGAATCATTCTCCCAAAAGATAGCGTCTCCACACTTTCAAGGCAAAGATCACCGCTGCCAACTCTAAATCATGAATCGGATATCTAACTTCATGTGATCGAAGCTGTCGAGAAGTGAAGGCAATCACTTTACATTTTGCATTGATATAGCTTCTAACCCTATCCTAAATGCATCAGTATACACCACTAAATCTTGATTTCCATCTAGGACAACTAACATAGGCAAGTTGGTCAATAAATGTTTTAGCTTTAAGAATGCTTTTTCACATTTATCGGTCCAAACATACTTTATGTCCTTCCTTGTTAGTTTAGTCATAGGTGCCGCTATATGAGAGAAATCCTTGATGAATCTACGATAATAGCCAGCTAACCACTGAAAACTTCTTATCTCGGTCATAGTCTCGGATCTTTTCCACTTATTAATAGCTTCAATCTTAGCTGGATCAACTAATAACCCATTCTTTGAAACTACATGACCAAGGAACTTCACTTCTTTCATCCAAAAATGACATTTCGAAAAATTTGCTTTTAGTTGATGTTGCCTCAATGTTTCTATTCTGAGATGAATATAATGATCTCATTCATTCTTAGAATACAACAGAATGACATTTATAAACACTAATACGAATCTATCCAAATTCTCTCGGAAGATCCGGTTCAACAAATCCACAAAGAAGGCAGGTGCATTGGTCAGTCCAAAGAGCATGACTAACCATTCATACGAGCCATATCTTGTTCGAAATGCCATTAATGGAATACTGTCCTCTGCCACTCTTAAGTGATGGAACCTATTGCTAAATCCAATTGGGAAAATACCTTAGCTCCACTCAACTGATCAAAGAAATCATCTATTCTCGGAAAAGGATATCGATTATTTATCATCTTCTCACATAAATACAATAATCAGTACACGTCCTTAATGACCTGTTCAATTTCTTCAAGAACACCGCGATCGCTTCCCAAGACAAACTGCTTGGTCTAATAAAACTCTTTTCTTCTAAATCCACCAGCTGCACCTTTAACTCTTTCATCTCAGAAGGTGTCATTCTGCTAAGTGCTCTACTTATGGCTTCAATTGCATATACAAGATCTATACGAAACTCAATAACTCATTTCGGTGGTGGTCCGATACCTGGCTAAAAAACATTATGACGACCCACCTTTTTGGACGGTTTAAATCGACAATAAACCATACATGTCTAACTCAAAACATTCAAATGGGCGGATTGTCAATGGGGTAAATAATAAAATAAGAGAAAGGAAGAAAAACAAAATACAGAATCTCGCTGCGGAATTGACAAAATATAATAATCAAATAAACAGTTAATGAAGCTGCTTTACAATATATATTTGATTACACAATTTTTACAACATAATCAGAGTACAATCAACAACATACCAATGATGATTGATTTGAAAAATACTAATAATATAATATACCAAACTCCGTCTTCGTCCACCAGAAATATTGTCTTCAAACACTGAAATGCTCAAGCTGACCCGAGCGTAATGAAAAGACAAAACACTCGAGTCAAAACTAAAAGTTCTGATGTAAGTTAAATCAACAACAAGTAAATATGAGTGTAATAGCTTCAAAGATGTTTACGGGATTTTACATCTCCTATTCAGTGTATAATGTGCATGCAATAACTTAAGAAATGTTGCGGGATTTTTCAACTCCTAAGGATCCGTTAAACTATCTATATGTAGTAAGATACACTATATATGTAGTGTCTATCAGTAATGTAAAGTATTAAAATAGCTTTAAGGCTTTACATTGATCCTCCTTAACACATTTTTAAGCTAGTGGTCTATGCAAGTCCTGTAACACAACCAGTAACGTCGGTAGCCAGTGAGTTCCCTATAGGTACCATACTAAAACAAAATCGTAGTGGGCGCGAATAAGGATAAAGAGTATGACAAGGCACGTGAGGCGATGTCCAAGGTAGGATACTACCATTTCGCGTTTCCTGACTGGTGGTAACCTCTAACGGCCCACCGCATCCCACACTCTCAAAATCCGAAGGTGTGCACCAATCAAGTTTCAAAGTCAAGATGGTAATACGAAGAAGTGTGTCCGCTAGAGGTAGCTAGTCTCATTGGTCAGGTATTGCTCTTGTTTTAGTCATTTCAAATCGACACAATTGTCGGGGTCTATCCATCCTCGTTATCTTTCTTCAAATCCAGCAAACGCCTCCAATTCAACCACTTCATTCTGGATAACATCCACTGTGTACACAGTTGTTAAGGTGGTTCCAATATTGACAGAGAGTATGCCAATAAGAGGCCCCAGTCTCTTTAACAACCAAACGTCATTGTTCACACCGGTTGGTTCTTTTATATTTCGAAAATGATTCATATTTGATATCAAAATATCATATTCACTTCAAAAATATCACTTCATTTCAAAATACCATATTTACTCAAAAAATGTCATTTCACTTGAAAATATCATTTCACTTGAAAATATCATTTCAAATCCCAACTTAGGTTATAACCTCATTTATCCACATTCGCATTTAAATCCACGATTAGAATATATACATTCCAAATTGCATAGTTTGAATTTTTAGAAAATAGTTTGAACAGTTTTAAATAGTTTAAAATAGTTAAATAGTTTAAAGATTTAAAGATTTTATAACATTTTGATATAAAATGGTTGAATATTGAAAGTGGTTTACATAGTAAAATAGCTTGGAAAATATAAATAAATTTGAATATCAAAAAGATTGATTTTAAATAGTTTACATTAAAATAATTTATTTTCAAAATAGTATTGAATCAAACTATTTCTTTCCATTTCAACAAATCTGGGCCTCTGTCCAAATTTCAAATCAACAAACCTTAATTTTTAATCTTTCAATCCAATTTACTCAATTTCGATTTAGTGTCAAATCAACTTGATTTCAATTTCAATTCCAATTAAGTTCAATTTTCAAAACATTCATTTTTAACTCCAAATTCGATTCAACAATTCGATTCAATGATTTAAATTTCAATTCTTATTTTAAACCATTTCAATTTATCAATTTCATATCCAATTTCAATTTATTGATTTAAAACATTTAAATCAAACTAACCCTCATTGTTAAAATTTTAAGGTCCAAATCTTTAAAATAATTCAATTTCCAAAATTAAAGTCATATATCAATTACAACTTCACATTTCCAATTCAATTCTTTAAAACAATTTCTTTTTAAACAATTTCAGTTTCAACATTTCAAAGCTTGAATTAGAAAATAATTCAATTCATATAAATCCAAAATTTATTTCTTTTAAACAATATTATTTAATCAAAATCCAAATTCAAGATTTTTAACACCATTTAATTTAACCAATCCGGTGTCCGTATATAATTTTTTACCCTATGGCCAAGTGAATAGTTATTTCAATTTTAATTATAGGGATGGATATATTTCATTTCAATCCAAATCAATGTGTCATAGGTATATATCATTTCAACCTATTTCTTAATTTATTTGAAATAATTTAAATAATAGTTTATATGCTATCACTTAATATATAGAGTGATAACAGAGCTATATAAAAATAAGTAAACATCCAATCATCCAAAATGTCAACAAATAAACATCCATCATAATGAACATCTAAATCAGCCAATAATTCACAACAGTTTAGGTTATAAATATCAGGTATTTAACTAGCAATTCAATTTCAATATCAATTTAAATGGCAATTTAATTCAAAAAAATTCAATTTTAATTAAAATGTCAACTTAAGCTATCAAACAACAACCAATAACATTCTTATCACTTCATAAATTTAATTCAACGAACATAAGAAGATTTAGTATTGCGTGAGTGGGTTAAATCACTCACCTTTGATTTTAGCCCATAAAAATCCAAACAGAAGCAAAAAATCTCAAGAGTCTCCAAATTCAACCAAATCAGTTTCATGTTATTCGGATTTTAAATATGAATCCAACAGAAGAAATCGTGCGTGAATCGAAGTTTATATGCAAAAGATGTTCATGTTATATGAAATATTATCAAAATAATAATTGGTACACGTTTAATAAAAAAACAAACAAAGTTTAATACTTGCGTTTTTCTCAAGGTGAAGCTTCAGGCAAAGATGGAAGAACAAACTAAGATGAGGGCAGGACGTGTAGGAAAAATAAAAAAAATAAAACTCATGTTTCATGAAAAAGCTTTTGAATTTGCAAAAATGAGAGCTTTTGAATTTGCAAGCTCATGTTAAAATGATTCTGGGAATGGAAGATTTGAAATGGAGATCTGGACATAGGAAATGAGATGGTGACTAAAAAATGAAGGGACAAGTTTAAAATGTGAACAATTTTGTGATAAGAATATACCTTCACCAAGAACAATTCGAACTAAATGAATATGAGGTGTCGGGAAAAATAAAATTGCAGGTTATTTAATAATAAGGAAATGAAGGTGGAGGGACAAAAATGAATGTCACGTTTGGTTTTGAAAGCATCAAGCATTAATAATGCATAAGGAAATGTACGTAGGAATGAGAAATTTGCAAACCAAAGGAAAATGAAATTTTGTACAACTAAAAATGAGATGGCAAGTAGTAAATATAGCCTAAAAGTCTAGGCTCATGTATTAAGCAGAAGGAGAAATGAACGGATTAAGTATTAATAATGAGGTAACTATTTTAAAACGTACATGCAACAATTAATAACAAAAGAAATGAAAGGACCATGTACATCGCACAACCTTTTGAAATCCAATTTTTGAGACGTAACGAAATTAATTTCATTAACTCAAATAATACTCAATTTGTACACATTTAATTTTTTTATCACCACATAGTAAATAAAATTATACTTACCTTAAAAATGAAAACATTCAATTTGGTTTTCTCAAAATGATCTTTTATTTCCATTAAAACGCCCTTTCTGTTTAACACAAAATGTGTGTTTCTTTTATTAATCTATTAATTGCAATCAACATTTTCTTTCCTTTTAATTGAAATAATTCATTATATTAGTTGCAATTAATTACAAAGTTAAATTTCAAAACAGGCAAACTAAAATGAATGAAAAATAAAAAAATTGTTTCCTTTAGTCATTTAAACACGTTTATAAATTTGTTGTTTATACACCAGAGAAATAAATAACTTAAATAAATTATTCCTATTCTTGTAATCAATTTGTATGCTAAAACACATTTCAAATAAACATATATTTCTTCCTTTAAATCAATTATTCTATTCTTTATTTTAATGAAATTAAACCTACATTCATAATTGAAACATTCATTTTATTTGATATAAATGTTCATTTCATTAAATCAAACTTTCCTTATATTTTCACTATAATGACCCACCTTTTTGGACGGTTTAAATCGACAATAAACCACACATGTCAACTCAAACCATTCAAATAGGAGGATTATTAATGGGGTAAATAAGAAAATAAGAGAAAAGAAAGGAAAAACAAAACACAGAATCTCACATAGGAATGACAAATATAATAATCAAATAAACAGTTCATGAAGCTATTTTACAAATAACATTTGATTATACTTTTACAAAACAAATCAGAGTTATACATACAGCAGGAATAAATAAATAGTGCAGCGGAATAACATGATGCAGTGAAATAAAAAAAATAAATAGTAGACTAATCTCCGTCTTCATCCACCAAATAAAATGGTCTTCAGTACACTGAAAAACTCAGACTGACCCGAGCATAATGAAAAGACAAAAAACTCGAGTCAGAACTAAAAGATCTTATGTAAGTTAAATCAACAGTAAATAAATATGAGTGTAACGGCTTTAGAGATGTTTACGGGATTTTACATCTCCTATCCAGTGTCTAATGTGCGTGCAATAACTTAAGAGATGTTCGAGATTCCATCTCCTAAGGATCCGTTAAACTATCTACATACATAGTACAATAAGCTATTATAATATGTCTATAGTAAGGTAAAGTATTAAAATAGCATTAAGGCGTTACCCATATCCCCCTTAACACATTTTTATATAAATGTCGTAGTTTATACAGTACCGTAATTCCTCTGTAAACTGGAGGTCTATCAGATGGCACTCCATAGTATACGACAAAAACCAAACTCGTAGTGGGCGCGATCAGGATAAATATGACAAGGAACACGAGGCAATGCCTAGGGTAGAATACTACTGTTTTGCACTCCCGGACTGGTGGTAACGCATAGCAGCTACTACCGCCCACCTCGGAACACACTCCCATAATCAAATCAAGGGGCGGCCACCAAATCAATCACAAAGCAATAAATATGGTATCGAAGAAATGTGCCCGATAGGGGGAGCGACCCCACTTGGCCCGGTATAGATCCTATTTTAGTCATTTTAATTATGACCCAAAAGTCAAGGATATCCATCATCGTTCTCTTACTTCAATCCAATAGTGTTCGCCAAACCATCCTACTTCATTGTGGACTCTCCACCACGTGCACAGTTGTTAAAGTGGTTTTCGGTATTGACAGAGAGTATGACAATATCTGTAACGACCCGCTATTTTGGACCATTCGCGTCCATTATAAGTGTATAGGTAGACACTCATGCCGGAGTTGAATTGCTCAAAATACCGCGTTGTTAATTTAAATTTGGCAAAACTGAACATATACAGTAAATAAATAATCACAGATCACAGACACAGAGTAATAAATGCAGCGGAAATAAAAGAGATAGTAGTTCATGAAGCTACTATATGAATATATAAAAATACATCAGAGTTTACAACAGAAGAGTAATATGATACATCAGAGTTAAACCAGATACAACGGAAGAGTACCAGATACAAATCAGAATACATCACTGGAATCATTGAATATCTGAAAGCTGGATAAATAGCTGGATCTCCAAGCGAAGCTCCAACTCCAAAGGTGAGTCTCGAAAGCTGAACTACTCAGTCTGACCCGAGCGTAAAGCAAAACACAAGACACTCGAGTCAGGATTAACATTCTTATATTAATAAATCCAACTCAAGTGAAATAGCAATTGAAATACAAGTAACTCAAAGGATGTTTGGAATAACCATCCCTTAAGGATCCGTTAAACTATCTACTAGGTAGTAAGGTACGCTAAGTAGATAATGTCTATCAGTAATATAAAGATATCAAAGTAGGGTTAAGCAGGGCCCATACACCTCTTAACCTGTTTATTCCCAAAAGCATATACAAGACCGTAGTTTCCCCAAAACCGGAAGTCACCAGAGGGCAATCCATATACTAAAGGTACAAATCAAAATCGTAGTGGTCGCGAATAGGATAATCAGTATGACAAGGTACATGAGGCGATACCAACTAGGATACTAGTAGTTGCGTGATCCGGACTGATGTTGGGCATAGCAGCTACTACCCCAACACCGCGAAACAACACTCCCATAATCGAGGGGTGCACCCAAATCGAATCACAAAAGTAATAGATATGGTAACGAAGAAGTGTGTCCGCTAGAGGTGGCGAACCTCAATGGCCCGGCGCGGCTCCTGTTTTAGTCATGTCAAGGGTCATCCAAAATCGTTCTCTTTCTTCAGTCAACGCGTTCATCAAAACCATCCACTTCGTTCTGGATCAACACTCCGCGTATAGTTATTAAAGTGGTTTCGGTTCAGATAGAGAGTATATCCATTACCGATCCCGGTCTCTTTAATAACTACGTATTATTACACCGATTGGTCATTTAATATATTTCAAAACCAAATCAAATTCAATTTCAATTTCAATTCGCAAATCAACATTTCATTTGTCTATCAAAACAGTTTCCGTACTTTACGTTTCAAAACTTTCAAATTCATACTTTCAAAATCTTATAATTCAATCTCAATCTTTATTTAAAATAATTCAAATATCAATTTAAATTCGTATATAAAATTCATTCCGAAATCTTTTAAATCAATTTAATTTAACATTCAAATCAATTTAACTTCATTTATCGATTTCATTCAATATTCATTAAGTAAATTTTCCATTCAAAACAATTTCTATTAAATTTCCAATTCATTAAACCCATTATTTAAATTCAACTTCATTATATCAAAACTTACCAATTTGATTAAATTAAATTCATTAAATCAAATTCTTTAAATTTCAAGTCTTACATTAATTTCAATAAATTTCATTTTATTTCTTGTTAAAGAAATTCAATTTCACTTATTTACTTTCTTAAATAATTTTCCAAAACTTACTTAATAAAGAAAACTCAATTTCAATTATTTACGAAGTAAAATTCACTTATTCAAAAGTTCAATTTTCTTATTAAAGAATTCAATTAAATTTAATCATTAAATAATTCAATCTTATTTAATTATTAAATAATTCAAAAACTTAATTTATTAAATAATTTCAAAGTTTAATAATTTCAAACTTAATTATAATTTCAAACTTAATTATTAAATCATTTCAAACTTAATAATTTCAAACTTAATTATAATTTCAAGCTTAATTCAATCATTTCAAAGATTAAACAACATTCTTTCATCAATTACATTGTAAATATTTTATTTCATATTTATTAAATATTAACATTTTCCTTTCATTAAAATTCAAATTTCAACTTCATTTCAAAACCATATTATTTATTCAAATAAAATCTTCATTTTATTTTTAAATCAAATTATTGACCAATCGGGTTTTATTTAATTCTCTATCCTAGGTCAAAGTTCAATTTGGGTATTTATCATTTCAACCCGATTCCAATTCAATTCAAAATCAAAACATATCAAAGGGAACTTGCAGTGTGATAACTGGGATGGTGTCAGAGTAAATAAACAAGCAATAACAACAACCAATATCAATCCAATAATCAATTCAAATAATCCCGAAATAACCGTATTAATTCGCATTGTTATTTGTACGAATTAATATAATTATTTCTAGAATCTACACTATCATTTCATGTAGATTAAAGATTATTACATTACGGTTTTCACTTGTCATCTATTTACAATTTCATACATCATCAATTTAACAACATACATTCAGTGATTCAAAATGTAATTAAGCAAATCATACGTGTCAATGGATTTAACAGTTAAAGGGGTCATATTATACAAATGTCAGTTAATCAAATTTAACATTTAATTATCCTATATCAAGTTCAATTTCATACTATTTATCATTTTAACATTAACAATTTAACGTCCAATATAAACATCAACAATCAATCAATTATCAGCCAAACTGTATTATCAACGCATAAATAATTAACAGATAATGGTGTCAGATGTCACAGGTGAACTGATACAGGCAATAGCATATATAACAGTGTAATTAACTAACAGCAGCAAATTTCAATTGTCGTTCCAATTGAAATCAAATTTAATAAATAAAAGAACGTTAATCGTGAGTGAGTGCTCACCTTTCGAGGCTAGAGATGAATGAGACTGAGATGAGTTACAAATCCAAGCACGAATTCCAAATCAAAGCTAGATAGATACGGATTCGACAAACAAGCTGATAGATAAGGAATTGACAAAAATCAAATCAGAACTGAATCGATAGAGATAAGGTATAAATGAACTTGTATATAATTATATATTTAACTATATTTCAATATTCATTGAAAATTCAATATAATTAATATATACACAAACTCTTATATAGACATACATACATAATATACAAAAAAAAAAAAAAATCAATATCTATTTTGAAATTAATATGAACGCACTTATTGTCAAACATATCCTCTAGACTTCAATATTTAATAAGAATATATTGTTTTTTTTTTCTTTCAACACGTTTGTATATATACATATAAACGACTTATTATATTAAATATTTTACGAAAGCAAGTAAAATAAATATACAAACCTTTATACCATTACTATAAAATCAGTATCATGAGAACAGTCCATTATATAAAAAAAATGTAAACTAGTCTTGTATCTATATTATAATAATACTTTCTGTATAAAGCATACCTCACAACACTCAGATCAAAATAGAGAGATATAAAGCAAACCTTTATAACCACTACATATTAACCATATAAATATAATACTCCAATATATAAGACCAGTACAATTCAGAACTGGTAAACAGACGCACCCAAGATGCATAAATTTTCATTGAATTAGAAGCAAAACTTGAACCACACTCACTGTCGAACAAAAAAAAAAAAAAACATAAAATATATTGCGAAATGACAGAATCAACTCGAACCCGTTTATATATATATAACTTAATACAAATGTATGTATTTAGTAAACCAACGCGTATATAACTATATATATATACAGCATAAATATAACTCATATACAAAATGTATACATTTTATAATATACGAAACAAAACTGTTAACCTATATATGCACGCAACCATAAAACATAACTTACATTTATATAACTTTTATATTTAACCCATATATAATTTATACTTGAAACCGTATATATAAAAAGATGAAAGCAAACTCCTAGATTGGAAACAGAATTATTTAAATCTAACCTGGTTATATTTTTTCATATATACATGTCATATATATGCTATATATGCAACAGAGGAACCAAAGTAGATTTGGCAGCAAAGAGGAAAGCGGTATGTGCATCGACTATGCTTTGTGGATCTGGCGCACGGAGGGCGAGGGTGATAGGAAGGTGGCATCGCATGGTATGGTGGCGTTTGAGGAGTGGCGGAGGCCGAGTGAAGCTGCGACGTGGAAGAAGGCAAGGCTGCAATGGTGGTTCTACATGTGAAGGGAAAGAGGCTTGTGGGCAAACGTGCTTGGTGGAGGAAGGAAAGGAAGAGGACGTACAGGGAAAAATAATGTTTGTGGAAGAAATGTCCATACGCACCAGCTAAGTAACCAAAAACAAGAAAAGTGGCCTTTCATGTTATATATAGGCTACTGTGTATAAAAGAAGGAAAGTGGCCTTTTGTATTCAAGAAGTTGTAAACGTGCAGGTGAGAAATGAATTCAACATTTAATATATAACCTATATAGTCTATTTGCAAGAACCAGAAGAAATGAGTGAACCACCCGTTATTGAAGCCATTGGGAATGACAAAGGAAAAAGTTGAGCCAGAAAATATTTATATCAAACGGCTATTTGGTTTGCACATTGGGTAAAGAAAAACACCACGAAGTCAAAAGGCCGCAAACGGGTACCGATACGACTGACTGTTTCTCGTTTTCCGTTGTGTACGAACATCAAAATTGACAATCGAATATACCGTAGAGATCAGCACGACGAGACGATCAAAACGGTATACAGATATCAGTGGTACGATCATCCGATAAAAATCGATATCGGTACCAGAATGCTGCTATTTTGCAGAAAATAAGAACGACGGAGCAATAGATGTCTGAATTTGGAAAAATGACGAACTGACATCTTGCTCAGAAGATGGTTTAGAATTTTTCTATGTAAAAATATTTAGGTTTCGGAAACATTTTATTTTCATTTCTTTTTAACTGATTAAATTGAAGTGAATTTACGCGCGAAATAAACTTTCATATTTTCGGACGAAAATTTACCAGTTGCTATGTTTAACTAGACGTATTCCAAATATTAAATTTTTATTTCAAAATTTTATCGTTTAAAATTTCACAAAATTTCAACTAATTACGTTATCAAAACAGTTGAAATTTACGGGTCGTTACACTCTCCCCCACTCAAAACTTTTCGTCCTCGAAAAGGAACGAGGTAGGAGAATAGAACAACCAGACAGAAAAACAGATTTGAAATACAAATAACAATTAATTTAAACCATATAAATTCAAATTTAAATTAATTTATATTCAATAATTGATTTAATCCATTTGATTTTACTAAAATCAATCTCAACTATTTCTAAATTTATTATCTTATTATCCCATTTTTTTCAATTTACAATTTCTAAAACCATAAATTTAAATAGTCTTTTATTATAATCATATTTTATTCAACAAATCTAATTCTTCTTTATTCCAAATTATTGTTAACTTTATTCCACTTAATATATCTACTCACATATATTTAACCCATATAAATTAATTTAAACCATAGAAGTTTCGATTTAAATTAATTTATATCTATTAATTTCTTTTAAATTCAAGGTATTTTCATAAGTTGATCAAATTTCATTTATTAATTCTTTCAAAACAAATTTATTTTTCAATTATCCTATTATTCTATTTATCTCTATTAACATTTTATAATTAAAATTTAAGTGTATAACATTTGTTATAACCACTCAAATTTTATTTATAAATTCAATTTATCTTATATTTTATCCAATTACATATTCAACTTCTGAATGATTTAGGTAAGTTGTATTAGAATGCAGTTGAACAATATACAAAACAAAAACAAAACAAAACAAAAAATTCCCAATTCAATTATTCAAGTTTAAATATTTATTACAAATTTTGGTTTTATTTATAATTAAAATCATTCTTTAACAAAATTTAAGAATTAGATTTCCGATTAACTTTAAACAATTTAGAGATATATATAATATATTTATATCAAATCAAATTAAAATTTTAAAATAAGATACCCATATATATATAAAAATCAAATTATACTGAAGAAATTCAAATCAAAATATTTTTCAAAACAAAACCGTGGTAAAGCTACAGAATAGTATCTCCACTTCGAAACTCGAAAATGAATGTCGATGATGCGGCCGCCATCACCGAAATTATTTTCCAGCGACAAAGAGAAGAGTACTGATTTCAACATTTTAAAATTCTTTGAAAACGATTTCTATTTGAAAATACTTTCAATAATATATACTTTAAAATTTAAAAAACAAAGTCCGAAATCACCGGAAACTAAATTCTCAAATTCCTGAATTTAATTCATTTCAAATTCCAAATCAATTTATAATCTGTATTTACAAATTTATTTAGAACAATAAATGATAATCAAATATTATCATTTCAAACAAACAATTTCATTAACCTATTAAATCCTAGAAAATTTTACTTATATTTTCACAATATAATCAAACAAATTTATTTCATTTTCCAAATTTGAAAATAATATTGTGTCAGTTTGCTCTGTTCAAGTGTTTTGGAAATCCTATCGATAGCGTTGATCAGACGAATCGATCGGAAACCCAAATCAACATCAACAACTCAAACAACACAATATATAAATCATTTTAAATTAATTTACAAATACACTTCTTTGCTTGACGATACAGGAATGGATTTCAAAGCAAGGATAGGGATTCAAATTTGATGGAAATCAAATCAAAGAGAATTTTGATTCGAAATAAGTTTGAAACAGAAGATAAGATAATTCAAATACCACAATCGAGAGATGGATGAGTTTATTTAATTCACGGGCAACCTTAACCGGGTCGACCGTAATTTGAAAAATAAGATCGGTGTAGAATTCCGAGGTAAATCAACACTCGATCTCAAGAGATGGAATTCAGGTATATCAAGTAATAGATAGCATCGTAAACCGAGGATACAGAAATCTCCGGTAAATCAATGCCTATTGTAAAGGAATTTCACCCCTTTACAAATCATTCGAAGTTTGGCGAGACCGCCGATTCATTATAAAGATCATTCAAGGTGGAGTTATGTGATGCTCCAGAACTGAAAGAAGACGAATAGTAAGGGACACGAATGAAATTTGGAACCGTAGGGAACGTTCCAAAATTCAAAGAAATTGAATCAAAGGAAGAGATTGAAACTCGAATGAGAGTGATTCTGTAAATACATTTACTCTATATGTTAAGTTTTGCCTAGAGCTACCAAAGCTCTGATACCAACTGTAACGACCCGCTATTTTGGACCATTCGCGTCCATTATAAGTGTATAGGTAGACACTCATGCCGGAGTTGAATTGCTCAAAATACCGCGTTGTTAATTTAAATTTGGCAAAACTGAACATATACAGTAAATAAATAATCACAGATCACAGACACAGAGTAATAAATGCAGCGGAAATAAAAGAGATAGTAGTTCATGAAGCTACTATATGAATATATAAAAATACATCAGAGTTTACAACAGAAGAGTAATATGATACATCAGAGTTAAACCAGATACAACGGAAGAGTACCAGATACAAATCAGAATACATCACTGGAATCATTGAATATCTGAAAGCTGGATAAATAGCTGGATCTCCAAGCGAAGCTCCAACTCCAAAGGTGAGTCTCGAAAGCTGAACTACTCAGTCTGACCCGAGCGTAAAGCAAAACACAAGACACTCGAGTCAGGATTAACATTCTTATATTAATAAATCCAACTCAAGTGAAATAGCAATTGAAATACAAGTAACTCAAAGGATGTTTGGAATAACCATCCCTTAAGGATCCGTTAAACTATCTACTAGGTAGTAAGGTACGCTAAGTAGATAATGTCTATCAGTAATATAAAGATATCAAAGTAGGGTTAAGCAGGGCCCATACACCTCTTAACCTGTTTATTCCCAAAAGCATATACAAGACCGTAGTTTCCCCAAAACCGGAAGTCACCAGAGGGCAATCCATATACTAAAGGTACAAATCAAAATCGTAGTGGTCGCGAATAGGATAATCAGTATGACAAGGTACATGAGGCGATACCAACTAGGATACTAGTAGTTGCGTGATCCGGACTGATGTTGGGCATAGCAGCTACTACCCCAACACCGCGAAACAACACTCCCATAATCGAGGGGTGCACCCAAATCGAATCACAAAAGTAATAGATATGGTAACGAAGAAGTGTGTCCGCTAGAGGTGGCGAACCTCAATGGCCCGGCGCGGCTCCTGTTTTAGTCATGTCAAGGGTCATCCAAAATCGTTCTCTTTCTTCAGTCAACGCGTTCATCAAAACCATCCACTTCGTTCTGGATCAACACTCCGCGTATAGTTATTAAAGTGGTTTCGGTTCAGATAGAGAGTATATCCATTACCGATCCCGGTCTCTTTAATAACTACGTATTATTACACCGATTGGTCATTTAATATATTTCAAAACCAAATCAAATTCAATTTCAATTTCAATTCGCAAATCAACATTTCATTTGTCTATCAAAACAGTTTCCGTACTTTACGTTTCAAAACTTTCAAATTCATACTTTCAAAATCTTATAATTCAATCTCAATCTTTATTTAAAATAATTCAAATATCAATTTAAATTCGTATATAAAATTCATTCCGAAATCGTTTAAATCAATTTAATTTAACATTCAAATCAATTTAACTTCATTTATCGATTTCATTCAATATTCATTAAGTAAATTTTCCATTCAAAACAATTTCTATTAAATTTCCAATTCATTAAACCCATTATTTAAATTCAACTTCATTATATCAAAACTTACCAATTTGATTAAATTAAATTCATTAAATCAAATTCTTTAAATTTCAAGTCTTACATTAATTTCAATAAATTTCATTTTATTTCTTGTTAAAGAAATTCAATTTCACTTATTTACTTTCTTAAATAATTTTCCAAAACTTACTTAATAAAGAAAACTCAATTTCAATTATTTACGAAGTAAAATTCACTTATTCAAAAGTTCAATTTTCTTATTAAAGAATTCAATTAAATTTAATCATTAAATAATTCAATCTTATTTAATTATTAAATAATTCAAAAACTTAATTTATTAAATAATTTCAAAGTTTAATAATTTCAAACTTAATTATAATTTCAAACTTAATTATTAAATCATTTCAAACTTAATAATTTCAAACTTAATTATAATTTCAAGCTTAATTCAATCATTTCAAAGATTAAACAACATTCTTTCATCAATTACATTGTAAATATTTTATTTCATATTTATTAAATATTAACATTTTCCTTTCATTAAAATTCAAATTTCAACTTCATTTCAAAACCATATTATTTATTCAAATAAAATCTTCATTTTATTTTTAAATCAAATTATTGACCAATCGGGTTTTATTTAATTCTCTATCCTAGGTCAAAGTTCAATTTGGGTATTTATCATTTCAACCCGATTCCAATTCAATTCAAAATCAAAACATATCAAAGGGAACTTGCAGTGTGATAACTGGGATGGTGTCAGAGTAAATAAACAAGCAATAACAACAACCAATATCAATCCAATAATCAATTCAAATAATCCCGAAATAACCGTATTAATTCGCATTGTTATTTGTACGAATTAATATAATTATTTCTAGAATCTACACTATCATTTCATGTAGATTAAAGATTATTACATTACGGTTTTCACTTGTCATCTATTTACAATTTCATACATCATCAATTTAACAACATACATTCAGTGATTCAAAATGTAATTAAGCAAATCATACGTGTCAATGGATTTAACAGTTAAAGGGGTCATATTATACAAATGTCAGTTAATCAAATTTAACATTTAATTATCCTATATCAAGTTCAATTTCATACTATTTATCATTTTAACATTAACAATTTAACGTCCAATATAAACATCAACAATCAATCAATTATCAGCCAAACTGTATTATCAACGCATAAATAATTAACATATAATGGTGTCAGATGTCACAGGTGAACTGATACAGGCAATAGCATATATAACAGTGTAATTAACTAACAGCAGCAAATTTCAATTGTCGTTCCAATTGAAATCAAATTTAATAAATAAAAGAACGTTAATCGTGAGTGAGTGCTCACCTTTCGAGGCTAGAGATGAATGAGACTGAGATGAGTTACAAATCCAAGCACGAATTCCAAATCAAAGCTAGATAGATACGGATTCGACAAACAAGCTGATAGATAAGGAATTGACAAAAATCAAATCAGAACTGAATCGATAGAGATAAGGTATAAATGAACTTGTATATAATTATATATTTAACTATATTTCAATATTCATTGAAAATTCAATATAATTAATATATACACAAACTCTTATATAGACATACATACATAATATACAAAAAAAAACAAAACAAAAAAATCAATATCTATTTTGAAATTAATATGAACGCACTTATTGTCAAACATATCCTCTAGACTTCAATATTTAATAAGAATATATTGTTTTTTTTTTCTTTCAACACGTTTGTATATATACATATAAACGACTTATTATATTAAATATTTTACGAAAGCAAGTAAAATAAATATACAAACCTTTATACCATTACTATAAAATCAGTATCATGAGAACAGTCCATTATATAAAAAAAATGTAAACTAGTCTTGTATCTATATTATAATAATACTTTCTGTATAAAGCATACCTCACAACACTCAGATCAAAATAGAGAGATATAAAGCAAACCTTTATAACCACTACATATTAACCATATAAATATAATACTCCAATATATAAGACCAGTACAATTCAGAACTGGTAAACAGACGCACCCAAGATGCATAAATTTTCATTGAATTAGAAGCAAAACTTGAACCACACTCACTGTCGAACAAAACAAAACAAAAAAAAAACATAAAATATATTGCGAAATGACAGAATCAACTCGAACCCGTTTATATATATATAACTTAATACAAATGTATGTATTTAGTAAACCAACGCGTATATAACTATATATATATATACAGCATAAATATAACTCATATACAAAATGTATACATTTTATAATATACGAAACAAAACTGTTAACCTATATATGCACGCAACCATAAAACATAACTTACATTTATATAACTTTTATATTTAACCCATATATAATTTATACTTGAAACCGTATATATAAAAAGATGAAAGCAAACTCCTAGATTGGAAACAGAATTATTTAAATCTAACCTGGTTATATTTTTTCATATATACATGTCATATATATGCTATATATGCAATAGAGGAACCAAAGTAGATTTGGTAGCAAAGAGGAAAGCGGTATGTGCATCGACTATGCTTTGTGGATCTGGCGCACGGAGGGCGAGGGTGATAGGAAGGTGGCATCGCATGGTATGGTGGCGTTTGAGGAGTGGCGGAGGCCGAGTGAAGCTGCGACGTGGAAGAAGGCAAGGCTGCAATGGTGGTTCTACATGTGAAGGGAAAGAGGCTTGTGGGCAAACGTGCTTGGTGGAGGAAGGAAAGGAAGAGGACGTACAGGGAAAAATAATGTTTGTGGAAGAAATGTCCATACGCACCAGCTAAGTAACCAAAAACAAGAAAAGTGGCCTTTCATATTATATATAGGCTACTGTGTATAAAAGAAGGAAAGTGGCCTTTTGTATTCAAGAAGTTGTAAACGTGCAGGTGAGAAATGAATTCAACATTTAATATATAACCTATATAGTCTATTTGCAAGAACCAGAAGAAATGAGTGAACCACCCGTTATTGAAGCCATTGGGAATGACAAAGGAAAAAGTTGAGCCAGAAAATATTTATATCAAACGGCTATTTGGTTTGCACATTGGGTAAAGAAAAACACCACGAAGTCAAAAGGCCGCAAACGGGTACCGATACGACTGACTGTTTCTCGTTTTCCGTTGTGTACGAACATCAAAATTGACAATCGAATATACCGTAGAGATCAGCACGACGAGACGATCAAAACGGTATACAGATATCAGTGGTACGATCATCCGATAAAAATCGATATCGGTACCAGAATGCTGCTATTTTGCAGAAAATAAGAACGACGGAGCAATAGATGTCTGAATTTGGAAAAATGACGAACTGACATCTTGCTCAGAAGATGGTTTAGAATTTTTCTATGTAAAAATATTTAGGTTTCGGAAACATTTTATTTTCATTTCTTTTTAACTGATTAAATTGAAGTGAATTTACGCGCGAAATAAACTTTCATATTTTCGGACGAAAATTTACCAGTTGCTATGTTTAACTAGACGTATTCCAAATATTAAATTTTTATTTCAAAATTTTATCGTTTAAAATTTCACAAAATTTCAACTAATTACGTTATCAAAACAGTTGAAATTTACGGGTCGTTACAATATCTGATCCCGGTCTCTTTAACAACCTAACACTTATTTCACACCGGTCGATTCTTTTACATTTCCAAAACCGATTCATAATTGATATCAAAATATCGTATTCAATTCAAAATATCCCTCCTTTCAAAACCATCATATTTACTCAAAATATGTCATTTCACTAGAAAGTATCATTTCAAATTCCAACGTAGGTTATAACATCATTTAACCACATTCGCTTTTAAATCAAGGATTTAAATATAAACAATTAAACCTTGCACAGTTTGAATTTTGAAAATATTTTGGATAGTTATAAATAGTTTTAATAGTTTAAAATAGTTATAATAGTTTAAGGTTTAATAGTTTAGAATAGTTTAAGGTTTAAAATAGTTTTAATAGTTTAAGGATTTTTTTTAAAACGGTTAAAATAGTTTAATATAAAATGGTTTGATTATTGGAAATTGTTTTATATAGTAAATAGTTTTGAAAATCTAAAGAATTTGAACTTTAAAATAATAGATTTTTAACCAGTTTATATTAGTTTTATTTTGAAAATAGTATCAAATCAAACCGTTTCTTCAATTTCAACAAATCTGGACCATATCCAGATTTCAAATCAACAAAACTCAATTTTTATCTTTCAATTCAAATGACCCAGTTTCCATTTTGTTCCAAATCAATGTGATTTCAATTTCAATTCGAAATAACTTCCATTTTCGAAACATTCATTTTAACTTCGATTTCAAATGAACAATTCAAATCAATGATTTAAATTCAATTCCATTCTTATTTAAACCATTTCAATTCATATAAATTTCAAGCCCAATTTCAAATTACTTATTTAAACTACTTAAATCAAATTTAACTTCATTGTTAAATTTTAAGATCCAAATCTTCAAAATAATTCAAATTTCCGAATTAAAGTCATAAATCGATTTAAATTTACATTTTCCCAATTAAATTCTTAAACAATTTCCTTTTAACCATTTCAATTTCAACTTTTAAAGCCTGAATTAGAAAATAATTAAATTCATATAAATCAATAATTTATTTCCTTTAAAACAATAACATTTAATCAAAAAATCCAAATTCAAGATTCTAAACCATTTAATTTAACCAATCTGGTGTCCATATATAATTTTCTACCCTATGGTCAAGTGATACAGATATATATCATTTTGACCCGCAATAAATTTAAATTTCCGAACATATATCATTTCAACCCGTGTCCCGAATCACAATTTTCCAATCCATAAAATCGATCGGGTTTATCATTTCAACCCAAAATGATTTTTCCTTAATCTATAAGGTCGTTCGGGTATGTATCATTTCAACCCATAGTGATCTTCCTAACAATAACTAAGGGAACTTGCAGTGTGATAACAACATATAAAATAAATATAATATCCAATCATCCAAATACCAACAATTAAACATCCATCATAATCATCATTCAAATCAACCAATAAATCACAACAAATAAACTAGTTATCATTATCAGGCATTTACCTAACAATTTAAATTCAATATTAATTTAAATGGCAAATTTAATTCAATATAAATTCAAATTAAATTAAATGGCAATTTCAATATACCAAATAACAATCAATCAATTTCTAATCACATCATAAATTTAATTTAACTAACATAAGATAGTTTAGCATTCGTGAGTGGGTTAAAACACTCACCTTTGATTTATCGTTGATTAAAAATCCAAATATATCCCAAAAATCTAATAGTCTCAGAATTCAGCCAAACCAGTCCCATGATGACCGGAATTTGATACAATCGCAACGGAGAAAACCATGCGTGAATCCGAGCTCGTATGACAAAGTTATGGATATTAGAACGATTGAAATTTAAATTTAAATTAAATAATAAACAAAAGTACACGTCACCTTCTCGCCCTCAACCCTAACATGTTCAACCCGTACGCAGCCACGACCCAAAGCCCTACAGCCGCCACCTTCCCCTTGAGATCGCCGCCGTCATAACCATCTTCGACGCAATCAGAGAGTGTCGTTGCCATCCTCAGGCCGAGGCGCACGCCCCAGTACCCACGACGACAACTTCGGCCCTCTCCTCGACTTCCGCCACCACCGTGCTTCGGTTGAATTTCCAGGCCAAGTTGAGACCCTCTGACATGAACGAACACCACCAATCTCGACTGTCTCCATCCTCTTCCAAACGCCGCTTCGCGATCGTCAAATGGTCGACGATCCACCATTGGATCGAAAACCCTAAAAATTGACGGCTAAGAAAGATTGCCAATTTCTGCCCAAACGGTGACTCGAATCGAAAACGAACAACATCAGTAGATTGCGCCCGTCGAGAGCTTTCCAGTGATATATAATATGACATATTTTAGGGAGTTTAAATTTTCTGATATGATTTTGATTTGAATTTGGGAATTAGGGTTTCTACCATTGGAAAGGAAGGAAGGAGCAGATGGAAATGTATGTACAGAAATAAGAAAAAGGCTGCTAGGGTTTCAGAAAAGAAATCTATTTATATAGATAAAGCTAGATAAGAATGAATGGACAAATCGAATTGGGTCGAAATGCTAAAGATGACCCAAAAAGCCCGTTTCGTTTCCGAAACGAAATTACGTCATCCCATATAAAAAAATAGATGTTTTCGATATTTTTAACTCAATGAAACTAGTTTCAAACCCTAATTCCATTGTATATAGAAGTTAGGTTTCAAAATCGATTATATTCATTTAAATTCTTTTAATTGATTTCTACGTGTTTCGAGCTCGCACGATCAAACGGTAAGTCCGATCGCTACGAAACTTGAAATCCAACAATAATTCACTGTTATAGATCCGATGAAACTAGTTTCGATGAAATCTGAGACAGTGGAAAAATGACTATTTTCACGTTAATTAAATAAATTATTATTAAATTGATTTAATCACTTTTAAATTCTAAATTAAAAGTTAACAACTTTATCATTCTTGACTACACAGAAATTAATAACTTAAATTAAATTTCCATATTAAATCGACTATTTAAATATTACATTGATTTAAGAGTTCAATTGCAATTGTACTAAAATTCCAGTTAATTATATTTTAAATTCAATCAAATCCTTTTATTTCGATTAACACTCTTATTATTGAGTCAACTATTACCTTTTGGATATAATTAACATTGGTTTACATTTTTTACATTTATATTTTACAATGATCGTTCTTTACCATATTAATTATAATATTCCAATTATATTAATTCCATTGATTACCAATTTAATTCCTTATTTACAATTATAACCCAATTAACTTTACAATTAATTATTCCAATTAATTGAAATTACGTTAAATGGTTGTCAATAACACTCAAACAACCTTATTAATCATATTCTATTTATTTTTTTCCTATTTATAAATCATAAGTTTTTAATTTATCACAATATTAAATTTCAAAATCTTATTTAATTTAATATTTTTAATTATCAAAAATTACGGGTCGTACACTCTCTCCCACTCAAAACTTTTCGTCCTCGAAAAGGAATAAGAAGGGATTAAGAAGTTGATAAAATTTTATTCAAAATAATCAACTTATAAACACTTTAAACTTACATAATTAAGTATTTTAAATAAAATATATCAATTTATAAACAATTAAATCTTCCATATACAAGTTTAAATAAAAGTTTGAAAATATTTTCACTTTCACAAAATTTCTAAGTCTTAAATTCGCGAAAAATTTCGGCAGAGTCTCCTTTGTACGAATAGGTTCAGAAAAATAGTAATATCAATAATTTCAATATATTAATCATATTTAAAAAAAACATCCCAAACCGCGGGAAACAATAAAATATCGCTATAAAACCGTAATCTGAAAACGTACATATTTGTTGGGCAAACAACTTTATTTATGAAACCAAAAGCAGTAGCTATTGCTTCCATAAACTTGTATTTCACTTATATAATCCAAAATAGTGAGAATTATGTACAAGAGAAATATTTAGTTGTTTCAATTAGTAACCAAAAAAATCAACACAGAACATATGCAAACAAAACAACACGACCATCATATGCAACAAAGGAATCAATCATACATCCATAGCAATCTAAAACTAATAGTTTGTCTAGTTCAGAAACCTTTCATTGTATAAGGGTGATAAATAAACTATCAAGTATATCTTACGCTCAATAGCCTTAGATAATTACTTAATAGATATTTATACATCCTTAAACAATTCGAAGTATCATTCCCAAACTTCCCATCAGCCAAACAACAATGAATTGTAAATATTATTTAAATTTATTCTATTGGTTCCTTTTCACATTATTAACCTTAGATTTATTTCAAATTCTCATTTATTCATACAATACTCAAATAAATTATTTCACTTTCAATATTTAAAATAATAAATGAATTCATTATTTAAGTATTACATACATTTCATTTATTTCCAATTTATTTATACAAGGTTATTTCTTATTAATTTATATTCATTTCATTGCAGTTTAGTTCCCATTTATTATTATATATAACTTGATTTAAATTTAATATCAGTATTCATTAAGGAATCATTCAACTTAAGCCTCTTAACTTCTTAATTGACATTCATCCTTTCTTATATAGTGTCATTGAATATTAAATCAATTTTTGAATCATCTCAATATTTTCTGAAGTTATAATCATTTACATAATATAGTATTCACTTTTACTATTCAATCTAATTATTAGCATATCAAAACATTAACTTATGTTTATAACATTCATTGTACATCAAAATTCTTATTTATAAAAATAATTCCATTTGAACACTTTCATTACTTATTTTACTTGTATAATATTCTATTACATATTCCTATTTAACATTACAACTTTTAAACATTTCTAGTAAGTTATATATATATATATATATATATATATATATATATATTTGAAGAATGTAATTGAATGTTACACAAGTTTATCTTATTAATTTTAGTTAACAAAATGTTCAATAATTGCATCTTCTAAATTTTCATATCTTTTGATTTACAAGTTACAAATTTCCAATTTCTTATATATTTCATTAATCACTTAGCATCTAATTTCTTATTTTTCATTTTTAGAAGTTTCCAACTATTAAAATAGTTAAGATTTCATTTCATTACAATAATTGAAATCCCTAATTTATAGAAACTTAAGAACTAAATTCCGAGTTCATTTCAAATCATTTGAATATATATATATATATATTCATATCCTTTATATATCAAATTATATTTAGAAATTTACGATTAAGATTAGTTTTTCATAACAAATGTGTAGTAAAACTACTACAATAGTCTTCCCACTTTGAAATTCAAAAATGAATGTCGATGATGCGGCCGTCATCACCGAAATTATTTTCTAGCGACAAAAGTGGGGAGTACATAACTTATTTCCTTTAAAAATTCTTTTAAAGCATTTCTTTCAAATCACATTGAAAATGTTTATATTCGAAAATACTTCCAAATAATTTTTAATATTAAATTCCAAAATCTTTGAAAACCAATTTCAAAACCCCGGAACTTTAGTTCTCAAATTTCCAATTTGTATTCACTTTATTTATAAATCCCATTTTGCAACCAATATTCATAAAATTTCACTTCCTAACAAACAAACATATCACATGCAAATATATCCATTAATAAAAATTATTCCTTTATATATAAAATATAATACTAGGTAAAATTATTTCATTTACCTACATTTCAAAAACAATGTTATGTCGGTCTTGTAACGACCCGATATTTTCAACCATTCGCATCCGCACATGTCGGACTTGAATTGCTCAAAATACCGCGTTGTAAATAAAATTTGGCAAATCTCAGAATATACAGTAAATAAATAATCACAGATCACAGACTCAGAGTAAAATAATGCAGCGGAAGTAAAAGAAATAGTAGTTCATGAAGCTACTATGTAAATATATCAGAGTTAAATAAGATACAATAGAAGAAATAAAGTACAACAGAAGTCTAAATATGATAACCAAGTACAAGATGAATAGAATAACAGAACTGAAATAGATAGGACAAGACAAGCAGATAATCTCCAGCGATTCAAATCTCCAAGAGAGCGGAAATCCAAATCTGTGAATAACTCAGGCTGACCCGAGTGTAAATAAAAATACAAACACTCGAGTCAGGACATACATACTTATACAATGTAAACCAACTCAAGTGAACTGTAATAAAGGTATAAGTAACTTAAAGAATGCTTGGGATCGCCCATTCTTTAAGGATCCGTTAAACTATCTACTATGTAGTAATATTCGCTATTATAATAATATCTAATATAAAATAAACATACTTTTAAATAGCATTAAGGAGTGACCCAATATTCCCCTTAACATGTAATAGTCCCAGTAGTCTATCCAGTATTAGCATACTCCCAAAATGGGGGCTACCCTCGATACTCCACAGGCTACGGGAGAAATTCAAACTCGTAGTAAAGCTCACTATGGTAGGTGACACGGCACAACTAGGCAATGCCAGGGTAGATATACCAATTACGCATCCAGACTGGTGGTGACGCATAGCAGCCACTACCGCCCACCTCGAACAACACTCCCAAATCAAGGGGTGCACCCAAACAATCACAAAGTAATAGAATGGCATCGAAGAAGTGTGTCCGATCAGAGGTGCTACTCATTGGCCCGTCGATCGCTCCTGTTTTAGCCACCTTATGCCAACTCACGGGAGTTGGGTCCACGTATATACCTTAGGATCGTCGCCACCATCCTACTTCATTCTGGAAACTCCACCGCGTACACAGTTGTTAAAGTGGTTTTCGGTATCGACAGAGAGTATGTCCATATCTGATCCCGGTCTCTTTAACAACCAATCGTTATTATAACCCGTGGTTATAATTTTAAAATAATATTTTATACTTCGAAATAGAATATCATTTCAAATCCAAATCTTTATCAAAATAAAGATTAAATCAATTCCAAACCATTTCAATATATTTAAAATATCATTTCATTTCAAAACTTCAGTTCAAATCATTTCAATATATCAAAATATCATATCCTTTCAAAAACTTCATTTCAAATCATCATTTGAGTTCAAATCCAAATATTCAACTTTAAATACCTTTTAAATTCAAAGATATCATTCATTTATTATCATTTCAAGTCACCTTTTAAATAGTTTTTATATTTCAATCAAAATAAAGTATTTAAACCATTTAAAAGTGAAATTATTATACTTTCAAATCAAGTATTAAAATTTCCAAAGTTTCAATTCAATTCAATCATTTATTTCAATTAAATTTCCATAGACCATTTCAAATCTTATAAATTTAAAATATAGATTTAATCCACAAAAATAACTATTTAAACTATAAAATAAATTCCAAAGCTTTATTATCCTATATTTCATAAGTCTAATATCTTTTAAATAGATTCAAATTACAAGTAAACCAAATATTTTTCATACTAATATAAACTTCAATTATTTATTCCAAGATTTAATATCATTTATTTAATTTAAATTTAGATACCATTTAATCACATTTCAAAATAGTTGTATTTCCGAAATCAACTATTCCATTTAAATCATTTAAAGTCAATTCATTATATTTAATAATTAAATATTTAATTTCCAAAATTTTATCTTTTTCAAAGATCATTTATTCATTTGAATTTATTAAACAAAGAAAATTCAACTTTCGCAGCACTTAGAAAATGCTATGAAATGTTATGTTTAAAAACAGTTCATTAACAAAAGATGGCATTTAAATGCTGTAATATCTTAATTTAGTTTCAATTAAAATTTTAGTTAAATTTAACAACTATAGCACTAACAAAGTGCTATAATAACCCTTAGTTCAACTTTGCTATTTGGTTCATTTAAAACAACTACAGCATTTTCCAATGTTGTAATATCTTTACATTACATTTCAAAAATGCTGTCAAATCAAATTCAGAGTTTTATTTACAATTTCACACATAATTAACTTTTAATATAAATCATTTTAACTTATAAAATCATATATTTTCACATTTTAAAAACAATCATTTAAATACCATTATTTCTATGATTTTATAAAGTCAAATTTCCATACAAAAAATCAAATTAAATAACAATTAAATTTTCATTTCTTTAATTAAATTCTTAACTTAACAACTAAGTTTAAATTTACAAAATATTACTTATTTCCATTTATTTTACTAAATTAGAATTTCACTTTTAAACAAATTCCACAAAATTCAATTTAAGTTATATTTCCAAATTCAGCTTAAATATTCATTTATTTCATATTTTAATTTATACAAAATCATTAACACTTTTAAAAATTATTATTACTTAATAAAAATCATTAAATTCATCTTTTAAATCAAATTTGTCATATTTCCTTACCTTACATAAATTCCATTTATAAACAAAATCATAAATTCCAAAATTAACTTATATTTCAAATTCTACTTCACCATTTACTAAATTCACTTGATTAATTTGTAGAAAATCACTAATATTTTATAGAAATCATTTTAATAAAATTTAAATCAAAATATCATAATATTTACATTTTTAAAATATTTTAAAAATTTTAGAAAAATATATAAACCACGGGTCTATATACAATTTTCTAGCCTAGGTCAAGTGATACGGATATGTATCATTTCAATCCGCAGTTTACAAAGAAAAACCGGGTTCTATCATTTCAAACCCGCAATCCCAAGTTAAATAAAATAAATAAAAACCGTTCAGGCCTATCATTTCAGCCCATAACGATTTTTCCCTATTCTAAAGTACGTTCGGGTATGTATCATTTCAACCCATAGTGATTTCGAGTCTACAGGGAACTTGCAGTGTGATAAACTGATAAAACAACAGAATAGCATGAAATAACTGTAACATATGGTATAACAGGTGTAAATACAGGTGGGAACATCATATGATTATAATATAGCAGTTACAATAGGATGATATGCATTTATAGATTCAAGTGATGTCAGTTTATCAACTATATAAGTACATATTAGTCTGGTGAGATTTACTCACCTGTATTAGCTGGAGATGACAAACAACAACACACAACAGAGAAGCTTCGAAGGCACGACAACACGAATATGATTTGAGAGTGGAGAGCCAAAGGTAATAGCCTTGAACAAACATTTACACAAAGCAATAGAATAGATATAAGTTTTCAACACAAATACCACTAATCAAAGCTAGAAATGGATGCATAAACAAAGTCAAAGTGTTTGCACTTGCTTTTTACCATCTATGCTTCAGCTCCAGATCTGAAATGGCACGGCTAAAGGTATGGTTTGGATCTAGTTTGGGTTCCTATAGGTCGGCCTAGCATGTGTTAACAAAGTGGTGAAGTCTAGGTGCATAAACTATGTGTTCAAGGCTAAACAATGCAAAATAACCTCACATCTTTGGTACAAATAGGTTTGGCCAGAGGTCATGGGTCACGGCCAGTGGCTCCAGGAGGTGGTGGGTGACATGGCAGAGGGTGGAGGTTAGGCCAGAGGTGGTGGTGGTGGAGGTTGTGGCGGCTAATGGTGGTAGAAGGTGGAGATGACAAACTAGGATTGGTTTCAACAATAGGTGATGGGTTGTGATAGTTTTATTGGATTTTTTGTGTAGATCTTGGCCTTGGGTTGGTTCGGCCTGGGGAGGAGGGGTAATAGGGTGGGTGATGGTCAGAGGAAGGGGGTGGTGGTGGTCGGCCAAAGCTTGGAGGAGGAGGAACAAAGCTATGAAGTAGAGAGCATATGCAAAATTTCAATAAGAAAAGTCATAAAAACAAAGGAAGAAGATGATAATTTTTACCAAACCTTGAACACAATGGAGCCGTGATTTTTTTTTTGTGGTTTTTAGGAATGTTTTTCTCATGAAAAAAATGAATAATGCAGCTGAAAGAAAGTAGGAAAGGTACGGCCAAAAAAATCAATTAAGAGAGGAGTTGAGAAAGTGAAAGGTCGGAAATGCAAAGAGACTTTGGAAGTTTAAAACCTTTCAAATTTCCACTATTTTCTTTTTAAATTTTAGATAACTGAAATATATATATAAACTCAGATAAAATATGAAAATTTAGTAAATAAACAAAAATAAATAAATTAATTATTAATTATATATAATTTAATTAAGTAAAACAGCAAAAATTGCAACTTGTCTTGAAAATATGAAAAATAAATGCAATGAACTTTGGAAAAATTTTATGTACTTGAAAAGTATTTATAAATAAAGATAAGAACACAAAATAAAAATGAATTCACAAAATAAATAAATAAATTTTAATTAAATATAATTTTAATGAAGAAAATAGCAGAAAAATGGAAACTAGGCTTTATAAATTGAAATAAATTCAAGTAAACTTTAGACAAATTATATTATCACTTTAAAAATAATAAAATACAAAATATACATAAAATAAAATATTAACACATATTAGAACAAAATATGACAAATAAAATATAATTTAAAATAGACAATATTGCTAAATACATCAGTTTACACACAATATTGAAATATACATAACTTTCACAGTTTAAGTCCGTTTCCAACGAAACAAAAAGCAGGGTTCAAGTTATTTCATCTATTTTCATAATAAAAGGTAAAATTTAAGATTTTAAATAATTTAAATTTGAAGTTTAAAAGTCAAGTTTTGAACAGTTTGACCAGAAATTCAATTTACATTAAAATATTCAAATTATACTAGTTTGAACTATAAATCACTTAATAATCAACATGTATATTTAAAAATGAAACATTTGAAATAAAATAAATTTAAAATAATTTAAAAATAAAAGAAAGTCCAATTTAAATAATATACAAGAATCTAGGGTTGTTACACTCTCCCCCACTCAAAACTTTTCGTCCCCGAAAAGGAATGAAGTACAGGAAAGCACAGAAAAAAATAGAGTGAAATAAGATTAAGACAGGATGACAAGGAGATTGAGATTATACCTGACAACTATTGTTATAGGTAAGTTTAACAAGGTGGATGGCAAGCAATGCTCAGATTAAAATAAGTACCAAAGATTATTAAAGATTATAGAAAGATTTCTAAACAAAAAGATTATAGAAAGATGCCTATACCGGTCTGTAGCAAGATGAGGAAAATAAGGACAACCAAAAGACCGTTTGAAAACAAAATAAGATAATGAGTATGAAAAAAAAATAAGATAATAGGTTTGAAATTTCCATGGTTTTAGCTTAAATTGATAATTAATATTACACAAGTTAAATAAATCTTACTATCTCTAATTTCATTATCTTATCATCAAATTTTCTTAAACTAACAATTACAAAAATCATGGATTTGCAAAATCATTTATTATACTCATAATGTACTTAATAAATTTAATTCCTCTTTATTCCTAATTAAAATTAAATTTATCCCTCTCAATCTATTTTATCACCTATGTTAAATATACTTACACTTATTATAACTGCTTTAATTTATTTTTAGTTCCTTTAACATCATTTATATTGTAGATTATTCAATTAACCTTTTATTCTATATACCTTTGTTAATCTTTTTATAACTAAAATTTAAGTGTATAATATTTATTATAACCACTCAAATTTTATTTATAAAATCTTCTTATATTGTATATTATCCAATTACATTGTTAACTTCTAAAATTAAGGTAAGTTATATTGGAATGCAATTGAGAATTATACAAATAAAACTTTCTAAAATTAATATACAATATAAACATTCTAATTCAATCATTTCAAGCTTGAATGTTTATTCAAAATTTTGATTTTCTTTTTATACTTGAAGTTATTATTTAAGATAGAATTCAAGAATAAAATTTCTGATTCTTTTCAAACCATTTAGAGATAAATAAATGTATGTACATAATTTGTCAAATCAAATTTAAATCATATATCTATATATATTATAAATCAAATCATATTTTAGAAATTCAAATCAATTATATTTCCCAAAACAAAGCTGTAGCAAGACTACAGAATGGTCTCTTTACTTTTAAACTCGAAAATGAACGTCGATGATGCTACGGTCATCACCGAAATTATTTTCCAGCGACAAAGAGAAGAGCACTAAAATTTTAAAACTTTAAAATTCTTTGGAAACAAATTTCTATTCAAAAATACTTTAAATAATATATCCTTTTAAAACTTTAAACACAAGGTTTGAAACCATCGGAAATTAAATTCTCAAATTCTTGATTTAAATTCATTTCAGTTCCCAAATCAAATTTATAAACAACTATTTATAAATTCATTTATAGAATGATAAATCAAGTATTATCATTTCAAATAATCAATTTAAATCAATTTATTAAGTTCCATAATATTTACTTATATCAAAATTTATTTCATTAACCAAATATTAAAATAATATTGTGTCAGTTTGTTCTGTCAATGTGTTTTAGAAATCCTATCGATAACGTTGATCACACGAATCGATCGGAAGCCCAAATCAACATCAACAACTCAAATAACACAATATATAAAACAAACATAGATTTACAAGTACAATTCAAAATGTTTGGAGATATTTTGGAAACAAAGACAAGATGATTAATTATGAAGATGGATAAGCTTAGATAAATCGCGGGCAACCTTAACCGGGTCAACCGTGACTTAATGAATAAGATCAAATGTGTATTTTTTTTTCTGGGGTAAATCTACATCCGATCTCAAGAGATAGAGTTTGGAATAACAAATGATATTAGCATCTAAACCAAGGATAGATATAAATCTCTGGTGAATCGATGCTAATTGTAAAGGAGTTTCCTTTTTTACAAGTCATTAGAATATTGGCAAGACCGCTAATTCACTATAAGGCTCATTCAAAGCGGAGTTATGGGATACTCCAAAATCACAAGAAGATGAATAGTAAGGGACAAGAATGGATTTTGGAACCGCAGGGAACGTTCCAAAATTCAAAGGAAATCAAATAAAAATGAAGAGATTCAAGCTCGAATGAAAGTAATTCTATAACTAAATTTACCGTACATTCTAAGTTTTGCCTCAAAGCCAAAGCTCTGATACCAACTGTAACGACCCGATATTTTCAACCATTCGCATCCGCACATGTCGGACTTGAATTACTCAAAATACCGCATTGTAAATAAAATTAGGCAAATCTCAGAATATACAGTAAATAAATAATCACAGATCACAGACTCAGAGTAAAATAATGCAGCGGAAGTAAAAGAAATAGTAGTTCATGAAGCTACTATGTAAATATATCAGAGTTAAATAAGATACAATAAAAGAAATAAAGTACAACATAAGTCTAAATATGATAACCAAGTACAAGATGAATAGAACAACAGAACTGAAATAGATAGGACAAGACAAGCAGATAATCTCCAGCGATTCAAATCTCCAAGAGAGCGGAAATCCAAATCTGTGAATAACTCAGGCTGACCCGAGCGTAAATAAAAATACAAACACTCGTGTCAGGACATACATACTTATACAATGTAAACCAACTCAAGTGAACTGTAATAAAGGTACAAGTAACTTAAAGAATGCTTGGGATCGCCCATTCTTTAAGGATCCATTAAACTATCTACTATGTAGTAATATTCGCTATTATAATAATGTCTAATATAAAATAAACATACTTTTAAATAGCATTAAGGAGTGACCCAATATTCCCCTTAACACGTAATAGTCCCAGTAGTCTATCCAGTATTAGCATACTCCCAAAATGGGGGCTACCCTCGATACTCCACAGGCTACGGGAGAAATTCAAACTCGTAGTAAAGCTCGCTATGGTAGGTGACACGGCACAACTAGGCAATGCCAGAGTAGATATACCAATTACGCATCCGGACTGGTGGTGACGCATAGCAGCCACTACCGTCCACCTCGAACAACACTCCCAAATCAAGGGGTGCACCCAAACAATCACAAAGTAATAGAATGGTATCGAAGAAGTGTGTCCGATCAGAGGTGCTACCTTATTGGCACGTCGATCGCTCCTGTTTTAGCCACCTTATGCCAACTCACGGGAGTTGGGTCCACATATATACCTTAGGATCATCGCCACCATCCTACTTCATTCTGGAAACTCCACCGCGTACACAGTTGTTAAAGTGGTTTTTGGTATCGACAGAGAGTATGTCCATATCCGATCCCGAACAACCAATCGTTATTATAACCCGTGGTTATAATTTTAAAATAATATTTTATACTTCGAAATAGAATATCATTTCAAATCCAAATCTTTATCAAAATAAAGATTAAATCAATTCCAAACCATTTAAATATATTTAAAAATCATATCATTTCAAAACTTCAGTTCAAATCATTTCAATATATCAAAATATCATATCCTTTCAAAAACTTCATTTCAAATCATCATTTGAGTTCAAATCCAAATATTCAACTTTAAATACTTTTTAAATTCAAAGATATCATTCATTTATTATCATTTCAAGTCACCTTTTAAATATTTCTTATATTTCAATCAAAATAATTCATTTAAACCATTTAAAAGTGAAATTATTATACTTTCAAATCAAGTATTAAAATTTCCAAAATTTTCAATTCAATTCAATCATTTATTTCAATTAAATTTCCATAGACCATTTCAAATCTTATAAATTTCAAATATAGATTTAATCCACAAAAATAACTATTTAAATTATAAAATAAATTGCAAAGCTTTACTATCCTATATTTCATAAGTCTAATATCTTTTAAATAGATTCAATTTACAAGTAAACCAAATATTTTTCATACTAATATAAACTTCAATTATTTATTCCAAGATTTAATATCATTTATTTAATTTAAATTTAAATACCATTTAATCACATTTCAAAATAGTTGTATTTCCCAAATCAACTATTCCATTTAAATCATTTAAAATCAATTCATTATATTTAATAATTAAATATTTAATTTCAAAAATTTTATCTTTTTCAAAGATCATTTATTCATTTGAATTTATTAAACAAAGAAAATTCAACTTTCGCGGCACTTAGAATATGCTACGAAATGTTATGTTTAAAAACAGTTCATTAACAAAAGACGGCATTTAAATGCTGTAATATCTTAATTTAGTTTCAATTAAAATTTTAGTTAAATTTAACAACTATAGCACTAAAAAAGTGCTATAAAAACCTTAGTTCAACTTTGTTATTTGGTTCATTTAAAACAACTACAGCATTTTTCAATGCTGTAATATCTTTACATTACATTTCAAAAATGCTGTCAAATCAAATTCAGAGTTTTATTTACAATTTCACACATAATTAACTTTTAATATAAATCATTTTAACTTATAAAATAATATATTTTCACATTTTAAAAACAATCATTTAATTACCATTATTTCTATGGTTTTATAAAGTCAAATTTCCATACAAAAAAATCAAATTAAATAACAATTAAATTTTCATTTCTTTAATTAAATTCTTAACTTAACAACTAAGTTTAAATTTACAAAATATTACTTATTTCCATTTATTTTACTAAATTAGAATTTCACTTTTAAACAAATTCCACAAAATTCAATTTAAGTTATATTTCCAAATTCAGCTTAAATATTCATTTATTTCATATTTTAATTTATACAAAATCATTAACACTTTTAAAAATTATTATTACTTAATAAAAATCATTAAATTCACCTTTTAAATCAAATTTGTCATATTTCCTTACCTTACATAAATTCCATTTATAAACAAAATCATAAATTCCAAAATTAACTTATATTTCAAATTCTACTTCACCATTTACTAAATTCACTTGTTTAATTTGTAGAAAATCACTAATATTTTAGAGAAATCATTTTAATAAAATTTAAATCAAAATATCATAATATTTACATTTTTAAAATATTTTAAAAATTTCAGAAAAATATATAAACCACGGGTCTATATACAATTTTCTAGCCTAGGTCAAGTGATACGGATATGTATCATTTCAATCCGCAGTTTACAAAGAAAAACCGGGTTCAATCATTTCAAACCCGCAATCCCAAGTTAAATAAAATAAATAAAAACCGTTCAGGCCTATCATTTCAGCCCATAACGATTTTTCCCTATTCTAAAGTACGTTCGGGTATGTATCATTTCAACCCATAGTGATTTCGAGTCTACAGGGAACTTGCAGTGTGATAAACTGATAAAACAACAGAATAGCATGAAATAACTGTAACATATGGTATAACATGTGTAAATACAGGTGTGAACATCATATGATTATAATATAGCAGTTACAACAGGAGGATATGCATTTACAGATTCAAGTGATGTCAGTTTATCAACTATATAAGTACATATTAGTCTGGTGAGATTTACTCACCTGTATTAGCTAGAGATGACAAACAACAACACACAACAGAGAAGCTTCGAAGGCACGACAACACGAATATGATTTGAGAGTGGAGAGCCAAAGGTAATAGCCTTGAACAAACATTTGCACAAAGCAATAGAATAGATATAAGTTTTCAACACAAATACCACTAATCAAAGCTAGAAATGGATGCATAAACAAAGTCAAAGTGTTTGCACTTGCTCTCTACCATCTATGCTTCAGCTCCAGATCTGAAATGGCACGGCTAAAGGCATGGTTTGGATCTAGTTTGGGTTCCTAAAGGTTGGCCTAGCATGTGTTAACAAAGTGGTGAAGTCTAGGTGCATAAACTAGGTGTTCAAGGCTAAACAACGCAACATAACCTCACATCTTTGGCACAAATAGGTTCGGCCAGAGGTCATGGGTCACGGCCAGTGGCTCCAGGAGGTGGTGGGTGACATGGAAGAGTGTGGAGGTCATGCCAGAGGTGGTGGTGGTGGAGGTTGTGGCGGCTAATGGTGGTAGAAGGTGGAGATGACAAACTAGGATTGGTTTCAACAATAGGTGATGGGTTGTGATAGTTTTATTGGATTTTTTGTGTAGATCTTGGCCTTGGGTTGGTTCGGCTTGGGGAGGAGGGGTAATAGGGTGGGTGATGGTCAGAGGAAGGGGGTGGTGGTGGTCGGCCAAAGCTTGGAGGAGGAGGAACAAAGCTATGAAGTAGAGAGCATATGCAAAATTTCAATAAGAAAAGTCATAAAAACAAAGGAAGAAGATGATAATTTTTACCAAACCTTGAACACAATGGAGCCGTGATTTTTTTTGTGGTTTTGAGGAATGTTTTTCTCGTGAAAAAAATGAATAATGCAGCTGAAAGAAAGTAGGAAAGGTACGGCCAAAAAAATCAATTAAGAGAGGAGTTGAGAAAGTGAAAGGTCGGAAATGCAAAGAGACTTTGGAAGTTTAAAACCTTTCAAATTTCCACTATTTTCTTTTTAAATTTTAGATAACTGAAATATATATATATAAACTCAGATAAAATATGAAAATTTAGTAAATAAACAAAAATAAATAAATTAATTATTAATTATATATAATTTAATTAAGTAAAACAACAAAAATTGCAACTAGTCTTGAAAATATGAAAAATAAATGCAATGAACTTTGGAAAAATTTTATGTACTTGAAAAATATTTATAAATAAAGATAAGAACACAAAATAAAAATGAATTCACAAAATAAATAAATAAATTTTAATTAAATATAATTTTAATGAAGAAAATAGCAGAAAAATGGAAACTAGGCTTTATAAATTGAAATAAATTCAAGTAAACTTTGGACAAATTATATTATCACTTTAAAAATAATAAAAGACAAAATATACATAAAATAAAATATTAACACATATTAGAACAAAATATGACAAATAAAATATAATTTAAAATAGACAATATTGCTAAATACATCAGTTTACACACAATATTGAAATATACATAACTTTCACAGTTTAAGTCTGTTTCCAACGAAACGAAAAGCAGGGTTCAAGTTATTTCATCTATTTTTATAATAAAAGGTAAAATTTAAGATTTTAAATAATTTAAATTTGAAGTTTTAAAGTCAAGTTTTGAACAGTTTGACCAGAAATTCAATTTACATTAAAATATTCAAATTATACTAGTTTGAACTATAAATCACTTAATAATCAACATGTATATTTAAAAATGAAATGTTTTAAATAAAATAAATTTAAAATAATTTAAAAATAAAAGAAAGTCCAATTTAAATAATATACAAGAATCTAGGTTTGTTACAGGTCTGCCCTATTAAGTGTTTAGAAATCTTTATTGATGTCATAGCATCCTATGTTCCGACCAGAATTTATAAATACTACACAGAACAAATTAACACAATATAAAACATTTTTATAACACTAACAAATATGCTCTCTCATATATATACGCTCAAACAACTCATTCTAGTGTATTACTACCATATCTCTAATGAGTCAAACCCCACAAAGCTAAGGTTATCGCTAAACCTCGCTCTGATACCAAATGTAACGACCCACCTTTTTAGACGGTTTAAATCGATAATAAACCACACATGTCAACTCAAACCATTCAGAAGGGAGGATTATTAATGGGGTTAATAAGAAAATAAGAGAAAAGAAAGGAAAAACAAAACACAAAATCTCACAGCGGAATGACAAAATATAATAATCAAATAAACAGTTCATGAAGCTGTTTTACAAATAACATTTGATTATACTTTTACAATATTGATCCAAGTTATACATACAGCAGGAATAAATAAATAAATAGTGCAGTGGAACAACATGATGCAGTGAAATAAAAATAATAAATAGTAGACTAATCTCCATCTTCATCCTCCAAATAAAATGGTCTTCAATACACTGAAAAGCTTAGACTGACCCTTAGCATAATGAAATGACAAAACACGCGAGTCAGAACTAAAAGATCTTACGTAAGTTAAATCAACAGTAAATAAATGTGAGTGTAACGGCTTCAGAGATGTTTACGGGATTTTACATCTCATATCCAGTGTCTAACGTGCGTGCAATAACTTAAGAGATGTTCGGGATTCCATCTCCTAAGGATCCGTTAAACTATCTACATACATAGTACAATACGCTATTATAATATGTCTACAGTAAAGTAAAGTACTAAAATAACGTTAAGGCGTTACCCATATCCCCCTTAACACATTTTTATATAAATGTCGTAGTCTATATAGTACCGTAATTCCTCCATAAAATGGAGGGCTATCAGAAGGCACTTCATAGTGTACGACACAAACCAAACTCGTAGTGGGCGCGATCGGGATAAATATGACAAGGCACGCGATGCAATACCCAGGGTAGGATACTACCATTTTGCATTCCCGGACTGGTGGTAACGCATAGCAGCTACTACCGCCCACCTCAGAACACACTCCCATAATCAAATCGAAGGGGTGGCCACCAAATCAATTATAAAGCAATAAATATGGTATCGAAGAAATGTGCTTGATAAGGGGAGCGGCCCCACTTGGCCCGCTATAGCTCCTGTTTTAGTCATTTTAATTATGACCCGAAAGTTAAGGCTATCCATCATCGTTCTCTTACTTCATTCCAGTAGCGTTCGCCAAACCATTCTACTTCATTCTGGATTCTCCACCACATGCACAGTTGTTAAAGTGGTTTTCAGTATTGGTAGAGAGTTTGACAATATCCGATCCGGTGTCTTTAACAAACAAATGCTTATTTCACACCGGTTGGTTCTTTTACATTTCCAAAACCGATTCATAATTGATATCAAAATATCATATTCAATTCAAAATATCCCTCATTTCAAAACCATCATATTTACTCAAAATATGTCATTTCACTAGAAAGTATCATTTCAAATTTCAATGTAGGTTATAACATCATTTAACCACATTCACTTTTAAAACAAGGATTTAAATATAAAAAATTCAACCTTGCAAAGTTTGAAATTTAGAAAATATTTTGGATAGTTATAAATAGTTTTTAATTGTTTAAAATAGTTTTAATAGTTTAAAATAGTTTTAATAGTTTAAAATAGTTTAAGGTTTAAAATAGTTTTAATAGTTTAAAATAGTTTAAGGTTTAAAATAGTTTTAATAGTTTAAGGATTTTTTAAAACAGTTAAAATAGTTTAATATAAAATGGTTTGATTATTGGAAATGGTTTTATATAGTAAATATTTTTGAAAATCTAAATAATCTGAACTTTAAAATAATAGATTTTTAAATAGTTTATAATAAAATAGTTTTATTTTGGAAATAGTATCAAATCAAACTGTTTCTTCCATTTCAACAAATCTGGACCACATCCAGATTTCAAATCAACAAAACTCAATTTTTATCTTTCAATTCAAATGACTCAGTTTCCATTTTGTTCCAAATCAATGTGATTTCAATTTCAATTCGAAATAACTTCAATTTCCGAAACATTCATTTTAACTTCGATTTCAAATCAACAATTCAAATCAATGATTTAAATTCAATTACATTCTTATTTTAAACCATTTCAATTCGTATAAATTTCAAGCCCAATTTCAATTTACTTATTTAATCCACTTAAATCAAATTTAACTTCATTGTTAAATTTTAAGATCCAAATCTTCAAAATAACTCAAATTTCCGAATTAAAGTGATAAATCGATTTAAATTTACATTTTCGAAATTAAATTCTTAAAAAAATTCTTTTTAACCATTTCAATTTCAACTTTTAAAGCCTGAATTAGAAAATAATTAAATTCATATAAAACTATAATTTATTTCCTTTAAAACAATAATATTTAATCAAAAAAATCCAAATTCAAGATTTCAAACCATTTAATTTAACCAATCCGGTGTCCGTATATAATTTTCTACTCTATGGTCAAGTGATACGGATATATATCATTTCAACCAGCAATAAAATTAAATTTTCAGATATATATCATTTCAACCCGTGTCCCGAATCATAATTTTCCAATCCATAAAATCGATCGGGTTTATCATTTTAACCTATAACGATTTTTCCTAAATCTATAAGGTCGTTCGGGTATGTATCATTTCAACCCATAGTGATTTTCCTAACAATAACTAAGGGAACTTGCAATGTGATAACAACATATAAAATAAATATCATATCCAATCATCCAAATATCAAAAATTAAACATTCATCACAATCATCATTCAAATCAACCAATAAATCACAACAAATAAACTGGTTATCATTATCAGGCATTTAACTAACAATTTAAATTAAATATTAATTTAAATGGAAATTTTAATTCAAAATAAATTCAAATTAAATTAAATGGTAATTTAAATATACCAAACATCAATCAATCAATTTCTAATCACATCATAAATTTAATTTAACTAACATAAGATAGTTTAGTATTCATGAGTGGGTTAAAACACTCACGTTTGATTTATCGTCGATTAAAAATCCAAATATATCCCAAAAATCTAACAGTCTTAGAATTCAGCCAAACTAGTCCCTTAATGATTGGAATTTTGATACAATCACAATGGAGAAAACCGCGCGTTAATCCGAGCTCGTATGACAAAGTTATGGATATTTGAACGATCGAAATTTAAATTCAAATTAAATAATAAACAAATGTACACGCCACCTTCTCGCCCTCAACCCTAACATGTTAAACCCGACGCATCTACGACCCAAAGCCCTGCAGCCGCCAGCTTCCCCTTATGATCGCCGCCGCCACAACCATCTTCGACCCAATCAGAGAGTGTCGCTGCCATCCTCAGGCTGAGGCGCATGCTACGACCCTCTCCTCGACCAAATCAGAGAGTACCCAGGACGACAACTACCACCCTCTCCTCGAATTCCGCCGCCGTCGTACTTTGGTTGAATTTCCAGGCCAACTCAAGACGCTCTGACATGAACAAACACCACCAATCTCTTCCGAACGCCGCTTCCTGATCGTCAAACGGTCGACGGTCCACCGTTGGATCGAAAACACTAGAAATGGACGGTTGAGAAAGATCACCTATTTCTGGTCAAACAGTGACTTGAATCGAAAAACGAATAGCAGTAGTATATTGCGCTCGTCTAGAGCTTTCCAATGATATAATATGACATATTTTGAGGAGTTTAAATTTTCTGATATGATTTTGATTTGAATTTTGGAATTAGGGTGTCTGCCATTGGGAAGGAGGGAAGGAGCGGATGAAAATGTACGTATAGAAATAAGAAAAAGACCGCTAGGGTTTCAAAAAAGAAATCTATTTATACGAATAAAGCTAGATAAGAATGAATGGGCAAATCGAATTGGGTCGAAATGCTAATGATGACCGAAACTCCCGTTTCGTTTTCGAAATGAAATTATGTCATCCCATATATCAAAATAGATGTTTTCGATATTTTTAAATCAATGGAACTAGTTTCAAACCCTAATTCCATTATATACAGAAGTTATCTTTCAAAATCGATTATATTCATTTAAATTCTTTTAATTGATTTCTACGCGTTTCGAGCTCGCATGATCAAACGATAAGTCCGATCGCTCCGAAACTTGAAATCCTATAATAATCTACTGTTACGGATTCGATGAAACTAGTTTCGTCGAAATCCAAGATAGTGGAAAAAAATGCTATTTTCACGTTAATTAAATAAATTATTATTAAATTGATTTAATCCTTTATAATTCTTGACTACACAGAAATTAATAACTTAAATAAAATTTCCATATTAAATCCACTATTTAAATATTACATTGATTTCAGAGTTCAATTGCAATTGTACTAAAATTCCAGTTAATTATATTTTAAATTTAATCAAATCCTTTTATTCCGATTAACACTCTTATTATTGAGTCAACTATTACCTTATGGATATAATTAACATTGGTTTACATTTTATTACGTTCATATTTTACAGTTATCGTTCTTTACCCTAGTAATTAAAATATTCCAATTATATTAATTCCCTTGATTACCAATTTAATTCCTTATTTACAATTATAACCCAATTAACTTTACAATTATTCCAATTAATTGAAATTACATTAAATGGTTGTCAATAACATTCAAACAACCTTATTAACCATATTCTAATTATTTTTCCCATTTACAAATCATTAGTTTTTAATTTCTCACATTATTAAATTTCAAAAATATTATTTAATTTAATACTTTTAATTATCGAAAATTACGGCTTGTTACATTCACAAAACATAAGCTATGTTTAATTACACCTATAAATTAACAATTTAGTGTCCTCTCTCATATTAATTGAAATTATTCAACTACATTACTTTCAATTGGTTGCAAAGGTGAATTTCAAAATGGACTAAATAAATATAATGATAAATAGAACAATTATTTCCGGTCTAATAGTAATTTAAACATATTCATACATTATTGGATATAAACAGGAGTTAATCATTTCTTACTAATAATAGTTTCTCATCCCTATAATTAATCTGTAAGCTAAAATACATTTCAAACAAATAAACATATGTTTACTCCTTTACTAAACTTATTTATTTTGTTCTTTATTAAATTAACACTTATTCATAATAATTGATTTAAAAGTCTTTTATATTAAATTAAAATTTTCTTATGTAATCTATTAACATAAGTTTCCATTTTATTTCACTCAAACTCTAGAGTATATATCTTTCATTATATTAACTGCAACATTTAATTACATCTAATTTCAATGATTCCCAAATAAATTCCAACACGGATTTAAAAATAAGATGAGAACTGAACAATTGCTTCATTTAAATAATTTGAACACATTAATACATTTATTGTTTATAAACAAGGAGTACAAATTTACTTACAAATGTTAAAACCAATTTCAATAAAATAACATATAATTTCACCATTAATACATCGTTTATTTTATTCCCTGTTAAACTTACAATTATTTCAATTGATTGAAATTACATTAAAATAGTTGTCAATTTCATTCAATCAACATTATTAAATTATATTCTAATAATTTTTTTTCCATTTATAAATCATAAATTTTAATTTCTGACAATATTATTTTCCAAAATCTCATTTAATTTAATATTTTTAACTCTAAAAAATACGAGTCATTACAATCTCCCCCAGTCAAAACTTTTCATCCCCGAAAAGGAACAAGAAGAAATCAAGAAATTTGTTATATTTTATTCAAAATAAATAATTTATAACAATTAACCTACATACTTAAGCTTATATAAAATTTGAAAATAACTCAACTTTCACGAAAAAATTTCTATGTCCTAAATTTACGGAAAATTGCGGCAGAGTCTCCTTTGCGCGGATAGGTCCGGAAAAATAACAATATCATCAATTACAATATATATCATATTTTAATAATAAACATCCTAAAACCATGGGAAAAACAATAAAATATCGTTCCAAAAACAGTAATCCAAAAACGTACCTATTTGTCGGGCAAACAAACTTTATTATGAAACCAAAACCAAAAGCTATTGCTTCCATAAACCTGTATCTTACTTACATAATCCAAAAGAGTTAAATTATGTAAAAAGAACAACATATTAGTTGTTTCAATTTATAGTACAAGCAACATACAACATATATAATCATATGCAAACAAAAGCAGTACAACCATTATATGCAACAAAAGAATCCACCACACATCCATAGCAATCAAAACTAATGGTTTGTCTAGGTTCAGAACTTTTCATCGTACAAGGATGATAGACAAACTACCAAGTGTATCTTACACTCAACAGCCTTAGATAATTACTTAATAGATTATTCATACAACCTAAAACAATTTGAAGTATCATTTCCCAAACTTCCCAACCAAGGAACATAAAATTTAAATATCGTTTAAGTTTATTCTATTGGCTTCTTTTCACCATATTTACCTTTTATTTATTTTCAATTCTCATTTATTCATACAAGACCTTTTTTATTAATTTACATTCATTACTTACATAATTTATCTCCCATTCAATATTTGAAATCATCAGTGAATCCATTATTAAAGTATTACATACATTTCATTACACTTTAATTCACGTTTATTATTATGTAACTTTGATTTCCATTAAATATTAATAATCACTAATGAACCAATTCATACTTAAGTTATTCTACCTTTTTAATTCACATTTATTCCTTCATATATAGTATCATTTAAAATTACATATATTTCTGAATCATTTCAACATTTTCTTACGTTTATAATCATTTACTTAAATAATATTCACTTTTTTTTCTTTTACTATTCAACTTAATGATTAAGCATTTCAAACATTTACTTATGTTTATAACATTTCTTGTACACCTTAATTCATTTATTTATAAACATATGTTCATTTTGAAGCAATTTTGTCATTAAGCTTTTACTTGTATAACATTCTATTACATATTCATATTTAACATTTCAACTTTTTAAACATTTATGGTAAGTTTTATATATATTTTTAGAATGTAATTGTTATCCGAGTTTTAATCCTGCAAAAACCAATAAAGAATAGAACAATCTTGCAAGGACATGATGGTTCAGGACTTAACCAGAAAAAGCAAGACAAAGGATCAATAGGGGCTAAGCGATACGACTAAGACATCGACTGAGATCAACGGAGCCGAGAGATTAGCATTCCTATAATCCAATCAGTAGCTGAACGTAAATAGCTAGTTGCCGTCAAAATGCAATAGCAACGATAAAAGGATACAGGAACATCTCCAGGTCCAGACTCTGGAAAAATCCTAAGTGCATAGCTCATCAGCGACTCATGCCTCTTCTCAAACCATCGGGAAAAACCGATATGGAACACTATCAAGAAGAGGAAAGATTTGGCCCGCAGAACGAACCAAATCTATGGGTCGCCAACGATCCATAGAGCATGGGTCGCCAGTGACCCATGGTTTTGGCTCTTTTTGCAAGCCACAACCCCCCTTGGTCACCTGTGACCTACCTACAAGCCGACAAAGACAAGCCTCGCCCAGAAGCTCTCTAATCTCTATAAATAGCTCCTACCTGCAACATAAAGAGGATCTTCTCTGGACTGATTGCTGAAGCTGTGACGACCGCCCATGACCCCTGCACTGAACATGGAAATAGTGCGCTGTAAAGTGTGCCAGGCAGCCATGGACGGTTGCCAAGGTTAAATTAAAACAACAGAATCTATCGTATTACTCACAACGCATGGATAAAATACAATAGAGAATATATATATATAGTGAAGTTTCACAGAATAGAATCTCATCAATAAAACTTCATAATTGTTGAATACAACATCTGAATAGTCAATACATCAAGCCTCACTACATATTACTCAGAGAATTACACAAAGCAGCGGAACATCCAGTACATATAGTAAGAAAATAATATGCAAGCCTCCAGCTCGTCTTCGTCATCAACCTCGTGGAAACTAAGAACAACACCTGTCACCTGCTACCTAGTCTGCCCGTCCCAAAATGGACGAACAGCCCAAGGCAATAAGAGTTAAAACATAAAGCCTTGAGTCAGACAACAGTCTTAGTGAGCGGTAAATTAACTAACAACATACCAAAAAAGCATAAAGGAAAAAGGAATAGGAATCCAACCCTCCCACTCCACCTCTTTCTACAGTGATAGCCCCCAGACACACTAAGCAGAAATAAACATAGCAAAGCAGACATTTAGAGTAAAGCAATTATCACTCGAGTCAAGGTCGGTGTTTTCCAAATACAAATCCCCAAGGCCTAAACCAAGATCAGATAAGCACCCAGAAAACATCGCTCTTGAGACCGAATGACGATACAATCAAACATCCATGACTCTGGCTATCACTGTTATCTTTGCCTCGATACCACCGTTAATTGAATGACCGGCACATTCTTTCAGCCGTCCGTCAAGGGCTAATGGAAACCCCGGTTCTAGACATAACTCCGCACGTCGTCGCAGCCCGTGCCTAGGACTATCGAATCTGCCCAGAGTACTCGACTACCAATCAGTAGTCTTTTGGGACTATCGAATCTGCCCAGCGTACTCTTTCTTTGAGCATGCTAGAACCTTCAACAACGATGAGATCTTTGCCTTCTAGTCATCCTCCTCGACGACTATTTCCATACTATCTCAAGCGCCTCTCGAGCAAACCATTATCCTCAACTCGAACCATTTCATCGAGTTATCAACATGCTTGGAATGATCCCGTCTGGATTAAACCAAGGCTATCTCATAACATGCTTCGCTTCATCTCATCATAGCAAAGCCTCATCTCAACATCAACATCATCAAATCTATCCATATGAGCTTCATCATCCGCCTCATATGCAACGAGCAGCTTTTCCAATTCAAGAGCCTTTCCCTTAGCTTTTGAATCATCTTCGACCATCTTGTCCAAATCAAATCATCAATCAACTAATTTACAACAATCAATCAAGTCAAACATTAATCCAAGTAATCAAGCATTCAAACATGATCAAATAGACAATTATAACAATAATGGCAATCTTGTAAATAAATAGTCTAAATCTAACAAGCATGAATTATGAACAATAACTCTACAATCTTGATGAGTGAACTTACATAGGTTAACATGTAGTAAAATGGATGTCAAATCATCATGAACAATAGATCTACACTTAAGTTTAAGAAAATGCATGGAAATCACTATTTTAACACCAAATCAAGCCAACAATCCGATATACTCCTTTGGATCCGTGTGAGAGATAACCACCACTCACCAAATCACCTAAACACCTCAAAAGCAACACACTTCAGATCTGGACAGCGAAGGATCTAACTCGATCTATCACAATCCCGCTTCAAACGATGAAATCACTCTTCGAAGAATGTAGATCTTCAACTTTAGCTCTTGGATCTTCGATCTTGGATGGAAGGAAGTACTAAATCAAAGTGGAGAAAAGAAGTGAAGAAGTGTAGAACTCGAGTTCTCAAAATGGCAGCACTTCGTCGCTTCGAAATCCGGATCCCAAAAAGTGAGGTAGAACCCGCCTATTTATAGGCAGATTTCTCTTAGGTCGTTCGCTCTTAGGTCGTCCACGACCTATCGAGACCCTGCGACCTACAACCTAACGAAACCCCACGACCTATGACCTAACAACCCAAGCCTATGCGCATTCACGACCTACCAGTTCTGCGCGACCTACAGATACACGACCTAAAATATGCGCGCGCGCGACCCGGCGACCTAAAAATGTCACGACCTAACTGGACACGGCCTAACGACCTAACACTAAGCCAAATCCCAGCGACTTAACGTACGCGCGACCTAACACTCATCCAAGGTCGCGACCTAACTAAACTCAGGGTCTCACAACCTAACACCTAAGTCGTCTGGACGACCTAACTACTCCACTACTAAACTTAGGTCGCTCACGACCTAACTACGCTAACTCGCTAACTCCTATATTGCTAACTCTTAGGTCGTTCACTCTCTTAGGTCGCTCCAACCTCTTAAGTCGCTCATCCGACCTAACCTACCCCATGACCTAAGCCACCACACGACTCATCTCCTATACGACCTATCCCAAAATCCATAGGTCGCCAACTTCCTTAGGTCGTCTACTCCGTCCTAACTTCTATATGACCTAACTACTATACGACCCAAGGTTTTAAATCTCCCCGAGATCAGCCGAGATGAAAATCCGAGATATTAGCCAAAATCCGAGATTTGGCAGCTTGGTTAGTTATAAGTCTTTTAAATATCGCCCGAGACAACCGAGATATTTGCCCGAGATATTGGCCAAAATCCGAGATTTGAAACCTTGATACGACCTAAGACTTAGACTCTGGACGACTTATCAACAATGCGACCTAATGACAACTGTTTTACGATGTTTCGATCCGTAAAAATACGGGTCGTTACATTCTCTCCCCCTTAGGAATTTCGCCCCCGAATTCCAAACAAACAGAGCAATCAAAGTCTATTCTGCATGCCTACCATCCATAGCAATCAACAAACCATGCATCCAATTCTAGCTTAGCATGCAGAATTCTAAAACTAGAACAAGTTACAATGTCGTTAGATGACACGACACCTTAGGGCCATACCTTGAAGAGTTCAGGATGAGCTGCATTCATCCTCTCTTCCACCTCCCTTGTACAGTCGTTAACATCATCACTCCATTATACCTTGAGCAACCTAACTACCTTCCTCCTAAGCTGTTTCGTGTCAGTTTCCACAACACGAAGCGGCTTACGAGGTCTCTTATCGACTGGATCAATCTCTAAATCTTCACAGCTATCAGCAGAGATTGCTGTATTCGAGTCGTGCACATACTTCCGTAGATACGATGCATGAAAAACATTGTGCACACTCGACATCTTTTCTGGTAACTCCACTTTATAGGCGAGCTTTCCAATTCGCTCGATGATCGGGAATGGTCCAACAAATCTCGGAGTCAATTTTCCTTTCTTCCCGAATCGAATAACATTCTTTAGTGGAGAAATCTTCACAAAAACCATATCACCTATGTTGAATTCCAAATCCTTACGACGCTTATCGGCATAACTTTTCTGACGGTCTTGGGCTGCCTTCATTCGTTGCCGAATGATTTCTATGCAATCCGTAGTCTGTCGAATCATTTCTGGCCCAAGTATCAGCTTTTCTCCTGTCTCTAACCAACATGTCGGAGAGTTACACGGTCTTCCATACAATGCCTCATACGGTGCCATACCAATGCTTGACTGGTAACTGTTATTATACGAAAATTCCACCAAATGAAGGTGATCTTCCCATGATCCTCCGAAATCTAAAACACAAGCTCTAAGGAGATCTTCCAAAACTCGGTTGACTCTCTCAGTCTGACCATCTATTTGGGGATGATAAGCTGTACTCAAACACAACTCGGTTCCCAAAACTTCCTGGAAGCTCTTCCAAAATCCACTAGTGAACAATGGGTCTCGATCGCTCACTATACTCTTCGGAATACCATGGAATCGAACTATCCACTGAACATATAACTCAGCCAACTTTGATGCAGTCCTAGTCGATCGAACAGGAATGAATCTTGCACTCTTAGTCAAACCATCTACAATGACCCAAATCCCTTCATTTCCCGTTCTTGTTCTAGGTAGCCCATCAATAAAATCCATCGATATTTGCTCCCACTTCCATGTAGGAACTTCTAATGGCTGAAGCAATCCACTTATACAACATCTGAATAGTCAATACATCAAGCCTCACTACATATTACTCAGAGAATTACACAAAGCAGCGGAACATCCAGTACATATAGTAAGAAAATAATATGCAAGCCTCCAGCTCGTCTTCGTCATCAACCTCGTGGAAACTAAGAACAGCACCTGTCACCTGCTACCTAGTCTGCCCGTCCCAAAATGGACGAACAACCCAAGGCAATAAGAGTTAAAACATAAAGCCTTGAGTCAGACAACAGTCTTAGTGAGCGGTAAATTAACTAACAACATACCAAAAGAGCATAAAGAAAAAGGAATAGGAATCCAACCCTCCCACTCCACCTCTTTCTACAGTGATAGCCCCCAGACACACTAAGCAGAAATAAACATAGCAAAGCAGACATTTAAAGTAAAGCAATTATCACTCGAGTCAAGGTCGGTGTTTTCCAAGTACAAATCCCCAAGGCCTAAACCAAGATCAGATAAGCACCTAGAAAACATCGCTCTTGAGACCGAATGACGATACAATCAAACATCCATGACTCTGGCTATCACTGTTATCTTTGCCTCGATACCACCGTTAATTGAATGACCGGCACATTCTTTCAGCCGTCCGTCAAGGGCTAATGGAAACCCCGGTTCTAGACATAACTCCGCACGTCGTCGCAGCCCGTGCCTAGGACTATCGAATCTGCCCAGAGTACTCGACTACCAATCAGTAGTCTTTTGGGACTATCGAATCTGCCCAGCGTACTCTTTCTTTGAGCATGCTAGAACCTTCAACAACGATGAGATCTTAGCCTTCTAGTCATCCTCCTCGACGACTATTTCCATACTAGCTCAAGCACCTCTCGAGAAAACCATTATCCTCATCTCGAACCATTTCACCGAGTTATCAACATGCTTGGAATGATCCCGTCTGGATTAAACCAAGGCTATCTCATAACATGCTTCGCTTCATCTCATCATAGCAAAGCCTCATCTCAACATCAACATCATCAAATCTATCCATATGAGCTTCATCATCCGCCTCATATGCAATGAGCAGCTTTTCCAATTCAAGAGCCTTTCCCTTAGCTTTTGAATCATCTTCAACCATCTTGTCCAAATCAAATCATCAATCAACTAATTTACAACAATCAATCAAGTCAAACATTAATCCAAATAATCAAGCATTCAAACATGATCAAATAGACAATTATAACAATAATGGCAATCTTGTAAATAAATAGTCTAAATCTAACAAGCATGAATTATGAACAATAACTCTACAATCTTGATGAGTGAACTTACATAGGTTAACATGTAGTAAAATGGATGTCAAATCATCATGAACAATAGATCTACACTTAAGTTTAAGAAAATGCATGGAAATCACTATTTTAACACCAAATCAAGTCAACAATCCGATATACTCCTTTTGGATCCGTGTGAGAGATAACCACCACTCACCAAATCACCTAAACACCTCAAAAGCAACACACTTCAGATCTGGACAGCGAAGGATCTAACTCGATCTATCACAATCCCGCTTCAAACGATGAAATCACTCTTCGAAGAATGTAGATCTTCCACTTTAGCTCTTGAATCTTCGATCTTGGATGGAAGGAAGTACTAAATCAAAGTGAAGAAAAGAAGTGAAGAAGTGTAGAACTCGAGCTCTCAAAATGGCAGCACTTCGTCGCTTCGAAATCCGGATCCCAAAAAGTAAGGTAGAACCCACCTATTTATAGGCAGATTTCTCTTAGGTCGTCCACGACCTATCGAGACCCCGCGACCTACGACCTAACGAAACCCCACGACCTACGACCTAACAACCCAAGCCTATGCGCATTCACGACCTACCAGTTCTGCGCGACCTACAGATACGCGACCTAACATATGCGCGCGCGCGACCTGGCGACCTAAAAATGTCACGACCTAACTGGACACGGCCTAACGACCTAACACTAAGCCAAATCCCAGTGACTTAACGTACGCGCGACCTAACACACATCCAAGGTCGCGACCTAACTAAACTCAGGGTCTCACGACCTAACACCTAAGTCGTCTGGACGACCTAACTACTCCACTACTAAACTTAGGTCACTCACGACCTAACTACGCTAACTCGCTAACTCCTATATTGCTAACTCTTAGTTCGTTCACTCTCTTAGGTCGCTCCAACCTCTTAAGTCGCTCATCCGACCTAACCTACCCCACGACCTAAGCCACCACACGACTCATCTCCTATACGACCTATCCCAAAATCCTTAGGTCGCCAACTTCCTTAGGTCGCTCCACTTCCTTAGGTCGTCTACTCCATCCTAACTTCTATACGACCTAACTACTATACGACCTAAGACTTAGACTCTGGACGACTTATCAACAATGCGACCTAATGACAACTGTTTTACGATGTTTTGATCCGTAAAAATTCGGGTCGTTACAGAAGCTCTGCTGGAATTATTCTTCACTCTCTACCTCCCTCAAAACAATCTCCAAAGGAATAAACTGTGATTCTCCAGTGGATTCCTACTCTGGAGATCCAATCTAGCTAGGAAACAATCAAAGCCTTGTAATCAAAAAACTCTTGTAACAACAATCAGTCTATAGTAAAGCTATAAAGTGGACGTAGGTTTCATTAACAGCCGAACCACTATAAAAATTCTCTATCTTATTTCTTTTAGTGTTCTATTTCTATGCATGTTATCTGTGGTATTTCTCTGTCAGAACAGGGCTGGTGCTCTCAAACTCTAACCAGAGAGATGGTCCATTTTTTGGGTCAACATTTTGGTGCTTTCACTGAGAACTCTAACTCAAGATCTAGATCTAGCTATCTACTTTGGATCTCATAGGTCCAGAAGTTAGATTCCCAGTCTTTTCTCGAAAAACTTGCTGTTTTAGAACCAATGGCTCCTGGAAGAAGAAGAACTGCCTCTGGAAGATCCATAGTGGCAGTAATAGCTGGAGAAGGAGCTAGTCTTCAACAAGCTAAAGTAAATGGTGCTAACTTAGGAAACCATGCACCGACATCCTCCAGTCAGCATGAAGTTGTCACCAGAGATGAGCTGAATAAGATGGTTGAGGAGATCAATCAAAAAATGGAAAATAGTCAAAAGGCTCAGATGGAGAAGCTCAATGCTCTGTTGACACAATAATCAACTCCAAGAGCTATGCCTGAACTAGTGACTGCTATAGAACAAGAGAATTCCTCCGTCTACGGCCTGCATAAAAGGAATAGAAAGCAGCCACAAAAAAGGGTAACAACAGGATGCGGCGTGGAGAAGAATGAGAATACTCCGCCCAGAGCAAGGAAACCAGTCTTGAATTTGAATCAGGGGGCCAAAACCCCACAAGAAGATATAGCCGTCAATCTCTCTGATTCATAAGATGGAGAGCAAGGTAATCAGATGGAAGAGAACGTCAATGCGTTCGATGATGCTAGAAATGTCCAAACTACCCTAATTAGGCCAACTGCAAGCCAATGGGGTCCCGCGGGAGTGGCTCTCTAGAAGACAAGAGAGCTTAGGCATCAACCCTGCCCCAAGACCGTTTCAGAACCAAACACTTGGTGTAGTGACTGATTGCCGCCCCTAGGACTACCGGATATCAGAGGCATACATAGTACACACAATCAAAAGACTGATGGACAAAAGTAAAAGCCGAAATGATGATGAGTGGGGATCTGCCTTAAGTTGGACCCCTTTTACCAATGAGATCTTGAATGAGAGGTACCCAAACAAATTTACTATGCCGACTATTCCTTCCCACGATGGAACAAAGGACCCAAAACCCAACCTGTACAAGCACAGCTGGTACATGGATGGAGCCAATGCTCCAGAAGCCGTTCGCTGCCGATGTTTCCCCATTTTTCTAGAAGAAGTTGCATCTATGTGGTTCACCAGACTTCCCCCAATATCTACCTCTACCTTTGACCAACTTGGAACGAAATTCCTTAACCAATTCAGGCTCCACACCGCGCAACCAAAAGACGTTATGTCCCTATCAGGGCTAGTTCAAAAGCGCAACGAGTTATTGAGATCATTCATGAGCAGGTTTAACACTGCGGTGACAGAAGTGAGCAACCCCAATGAGGACATGGTTTTTATGGCGTTAGTACACGCTATCCATCCGGAAATGGAATTCGGTAAATGGATCAAGATGAAGCAACCTACCAACATGAAAGACTTCAATCGCAAAGCAAGCCAGTACTTAAGGTTTGAAGAAGCACATGAGCTGGAAAGAAAGGTTGCTGGAGTACAACAAGTGAACATCGAATAGAATGACATGACAGCAAATCAACGCACACACGATCATGGAAATAAACAGGAAGTCGCAGGGAAGAGTGGGAACCAAAAGAGAAGAAATTAGAATTCCGACCAGAGAAATAGTGGTGGAACCAACAAAATATTTAGACTAGGAGACTATAGCCCTCTGAATGACACTCTAGTGAATATTTATCTCGCAACACAAGAAACTGAAGAGTAAGGAAACCTCTTAGAAAGGAGGCAACGGAATAGAAAAAGCGCTCAGGGAAATTCTTCCGCTTCCACGAGATGCACGGGCATAATACAAACGAATGCCGCCGCCTTAAGGACCTCATCGAGGGGTTAATCCGAGACAATAAACTACAACAATATGTGAAGAAGCCACAAAAACCCAATCAAACAATGGTCCCGTAACCTCCTAGAGAACAAAGAAATCAAGCTGGAACCAACGAAGGAGGGTCGAAACAAACTAACCAAAGGCTTATTATCGGGACAATATCCGGGGGACCATACCCCGTGCAAAGAAGTTGGGGAGAGATGGAGCGATATGCGAGTTCATTGAAGCATGCTCCAAGGGAATCGTGTTTAGTAGTAGATGACGAAACTCCACCTAAGCAGCAGAAGGTTCTGAGCGATGACATAGTGTTTCGTAATCGAGACACCAAAGGGGTTGAAGCTCCAACTCTCGACCCAATGGTGGTGATAGTAGGAATCAGTCCCGCCGTAGTCCGATGAGTGCTGATTGATAGTGGTAGTTCATTTAACATACTTTTCGAACGAACTTTTGACCAAATAAAGGTTGGCATGAAATGCGTATCCGCGTGCCAGACTAAGGTTCAGGGGTTTACCGGAGAACCCAAACAACCGGTGGGAACAATCGACCTACCTGTGGAGCTTGGAGAGGGTGAGTGACGAGTCACCCTCATTCAGAATTTTGTGATCGTGGATGAAATGTCAGCATACAATGCATTCTTGAGATGGCCTGCATTATCCGACTTTAGAGTAGCATTTGCCCAATGGTGCCTTACAATGAAGTTCCCTACCGAGCACGGGATCAGAATATTGAAAGGAGACCAAAGCGTTGCCCAGGAATGCTACAATGTAGAGTTGCGCGAGTCAAGAAGAAAGGAAAAACGAAAGGATGTGGGGAGGGCCCTCCACATCCGTGAGCCCTCCGAATAGCAATTATAGAGCCGCCCTGGCTTGGAGACCATAGCTGATTCGACAAGGCCTTGGACCATAGGAAAAAGAGCTCAGGGGAGGATCGGGCAGCACCGGCAGAGTTAACGGTGTCTGTCCCAGTCTGTATGGATGACCCAACATAGGTCCTGTTGGGTCGCACTTGGGAAACAAGATGTGATCAGAGTTAACCAAATTCCTCCGCGTCAATTTGGACGTGTTTGCTTGGACGCACTCCGATATGTGTGGGGTGTCACCTGAAATTGCCTGCCACGCGCTCAATATTGACCCCAGATTCACACCAGTAAAGCAGAAAAGTGCAACTTGGGCCTCGAGCGATCCAAAGCACTGAGGGAGGAAGTAGATAACAGATGGCCAACAGCATCATCCGAGATGCAACTTACCCTGAATGGGTATAAAATCCGGTCCTAGTCAAGAAGTCTAATGGAAAATGGCGAACCTTTATTGATTTCTCGAACCTCAACAAAGCTTGTCTGAAGGATAGCTTCCAGCTCTTGAGGATTGATCAACTGGTGGATGGAACAGTAGGGCATGAGCTGCTTTCATTTATGGATGCGTACTCGGGCTATAACCAGATCCTGATGCATGAACCAGACCAAGAGAACACTAGCTTCATCATCGATTTGGGAGTGTACTGCTATAGAGTAATGACATTCCGCTTAAAAAATGTTAGGGCAACGTACTAAAGGCTAGTTAATGCTATGTTCAAACACCAGATTGGGAAGACGATGGAGGTTTACCTAGGCGATATGCTAGTAAATCCCGTGTAGCTGCTAACCATCTGGATAATCTCGCTGAAATGTTCGAAATACTCCGCAAATACGGAATGAAGCTTAACCCATTTAAATGTCACTTCGGAGTAGCCTCTGGGAAATTCCTGGGATTCATAGTAAGTGCCCGGGGAATCGAAGCAAATCCGGAGCAAATAACACATTACGGGAAGTCCAAGCCTCTAAAAATAAGAGAGAACTTCAAAGCTTGAATGGAAAGGTCACAGCACTGAGTCGGTTCATCTCTAAAGCTACAGATAAGTGCATACCATTCTTCGACGCACTGAAGAAAGGAAGGAAAAACTTCGAATGGAGTGAAACTTGCCAGATAGTTTTTGAGGAACTGCTACGACACATGGAAGCTACCCCGATTTTTTTAAAGTCAGTGGATGGAGAAGACCTATACATTTATTTAGCGGTTTCCCCACACGCACTGAGCGCGGCACTCGTGCGGGAAGAAGCGAGAATCCAACAACCTGTGTACTACATCAGAAAACGACTCACTGGAGCAAAGAAGAATTACCCAAAGCTGGAAAAGCTAGCTTATTGCCTTTTGATCGCATCCTGGAAATTACGACCATACTTCTAGGCTCATCTGATTAAAGTATCGACTCCTAAAGCAAGTTTTATACCGGCCAGGAACTTCCGGACGATTACTCAAGTGGAATATAGACTTGAGCCAACATGACATCACATACCATCCAAGGAAAGCAGTCAACGGGCAAGCGTTGGCCGACTTCATTGCCGAACTTACCGCAAAGGACGAGGAGGAGGAAATTCAGCCGGAAGCAGGCACGCAATGGAAGCTCTTCGTTGACGGTACATCAAACAAACTCTGTTTGGGAGCAGGGGTAGTGCTCGAAACCCCCGAGGGGCGAGCCATTAGCTATGCTTTGCGCTTGAAATTCCCAGCAACAAATAACGAAGCAGAATATGAAGCCTTGATCGCTGGACTAAAGGTTGTGAAGGAACTCAGGATAAAATCGATTCACATATACAACGACTCCCAGCTGGTCGTTTGTCAAGTGAAAGGAGAATACCAAGCGCATGGAGAAAATCTCGCCACGTACCTATCCAAAGTACAAGAGCTGTTAAGCAATATCGAGCACTACACCATAACTCATATCCTACGAGAGCAAAACACCAAAGCAGACTATTTGGCCAAGCTGGCAAGCTCTGGGGAAGCCCACTCATTGGGATTGGTTCCGGTTGAAACGCTAACCAACCCGAGCATAGACGAAATGGACGTGGACTGGATTCTAAACCACTGTCGAGCCGGATACAAGGATGACACCGATAAAGGACTATTTACTTGCAGGAACCCTACCGACTGACTGAAATCAGCGGAAGAGGCTCCTCCGTAAGGCACCAAGGTTCATAATACAGGATGGGATACTCTATCGAAGGGGATTCTCGACCCCTCTTCTTAGATGTGTGACCGATGATGAAGCACGACAAATCCTAAAGGAAGTACATGAAGGCGATGCGGAGACTGCGCTGGGGGGCAGACGCTAGTAAAGAAAATCCTTGATACATATACTTTTGGCTAACAATAAATCGCGACACCGCATATCACGCCAGAAGATGCGATCGCTGTCAAAGATTCAGCAAAATTAAGAGAACTCCTTCAACAGAACTGACACAAATGGTCAGCCCATGGCCATTTACGATATGGGGGATTGATCTGATTGGTGTCCTTCCAATAGCTAAAGGAGGAGCCAAATATGCTATAGTAGCCGCAGATTATTTCACATAATGGGCCAAAGCAGAACCGCTGGCCACCATAACCACAAAGAAAGTTATTAGCATTGTCACTGAAAACATCGTTTGCAGGTTTAGTGTACCACAAAAAATCATCACTAACAATGGAACCCAATTCGAGAGTGCTGAGTTCAAAGACTTCTATAGGCGCTTTCGAATTGAGAAAAGATTTTCCGTAGTGCCTCATCCATAAGAAAATGGGCAAGTTGAAGTAATAATCAAGATCATCAAATCCACCATCAAAAAGCGATTAACAAATGCAAAACAAAATTGGGTTGATGAACTTCCACTCGCACTATGGGCATACAGGACAACACACAAAGCGGCAACTGGCCACACTCCGTTCGCATTAGCATATGGTTCAGAAGAAATGATTCCTGTTGAATTAGAGGTCCCCTTGCACCGAAGACAGAATTTTAATCAAGCACAAAATGAGCAACTCCTACTCGAATCGCTAGACATGATCGATGAAAAAAGAGAAGAAGCAGAGTTGAGAACAGCCACCCATCAAAAAAGGGTTGTGCGGTATTTTAACTCCAAAGTCCATAGTCAGAACTTCGAGGTTGGAGATCTTGTGCTCAAGCGAGTTTACCCTATACCGGGAACCTTCGGACCAAACTGGGAAGGATCGTATGTTGTTTATCAAAAGCTCAGCGACAGAACTTTCAAGTTGACAACCGTCGACGTGGTCATAGTTCCCAAAGCTTGGAATAGCGAATCACTCCGCCGTTATTTCATCTAAAAAAACTATTTTATGTATCTTCTATTTTCTATTTTTTCAGCAAATAAGCCATCCCGGAAATGCCGGTGGCATTGTAAATAGACAAAGAATCTGCCATGCTTTCCTTAATAAAGAATCTGCTCGGAGATAGGGAACGTCGAGAAGCATCGAAAAATTACTTCCTCGGTTGCTCGGAGATAGGCAACGCTGAGGAACGTCGAAAACAAACTCCTTGCATTGCCCGGAGATAGGCAACGTCGAGGAGCATCGAAAACTTACTTCCTCGCGTTGCCCGGAGATAGGCAACGCCGAGGAACGTCGAAAACAAACTCCTCGCGTTTCTCGGAGATAGGCAATGTCGAGCAGCATCGAAAGCTTACTTCCTCACGTTACTCAAAGATAGGCAATGTCGAGGAATGTCGAAAACTAACTCCTCGTGTTGCCCGGAGATAGGCAATGTCGAGGAGCGTCGGAAACTGACTTCCTTACGTTGCCCGGAGATTGGCAACGCCGAGGAACATCGAAAGCTAACTCCTTGCGTTGTCTGGAGATAGGCAACACCGAGGAGCATCAAAAGCTGTGCATCTCGTAAGCCACGCACTCAAGAATAAACTCCTCACACTGCCCAGAGATAGGCAACGTCGAGGAGGAACAAATTTAAACTCCTCACGTTACCCGGAGATAGGCCACGCCGAGGAGCACCTCGAACAAACTTCTCATGTTGCCCGGAGATAGGCAACGCCGAGGAGCACCAAAAACAAACTCCTCATGTTTCCTGGAGATAGGCAACGCCGAGGAGCATCCAAAGCCACACACTACACAAGCATGGCGCTAAATCTCAAAATAATATCCCCGCATGCATACAATCGGGAATAATTGGTGCTAGAAGGAAGGCACTCAATGATTGATAAAAAACCCATGCGTAAATTGCATACTTACTTGAGTGTTCTCGGAAACTGAGAGTATATGCTAAGGTCGCAATACTCCCGAAGAATCAAAAATCAGGTCATGGCTTAGCCAGATTTTCAATAGAGATCATCTAAACCCCAAGCTATCAGCTACTTGAAAGTTGTTTGAAGTGAACAGCCCTATGAACTGGGAGCATAAACATGTACTTTGACAGAATCGCACAAATGCAATAAGTTCACAAGTTCTATCACTCCAAACAACAATAAATTCACAAGTTCTATCTCATAGCTGTGTGAATTTCCAAATGAAAATTCAACAAAAATTTCTAAGTCTTATAAATTATTAAAGTTTTGTGAATTTCTAAACAGAAACTCTCTAAGTGCTGTTAATTTCTAAGTTCTATTACTTTGAATGAAGGACTTTGTCTATAATCACAAAACTAGCAAAGTATGAGATGAAACAAGCAAAAGTACATAGAGCATATATGAATTGATAGATAAAAATACAATTGAAACATCATTGTATTGCTTGTGATTTTCTGTACATAGGATCAAAATGTTAGGGCCGTACCCACACAACAACGGCCAACAAAGAGAAAATACAGACTCTACAGTACAAACGCAAGGTGTAGACTCTGCACTTAAACAAAATGACTCGAAAAGAAACCAAAACAAGTCAATCTTCTTGCGCGCTGTTGGCCAAAATCAAGTCTATCCTCACGCCAGCCACTCAACGCTTCTTGCCACCGCTTCCCTTTTCGCCTCTAGTTTGTAGCTTCTGCTTCTTTCTGGGAGAGGTGTCGCTGGCGATAATGTCAACATGCACTTTGGTGGCAATCTCCTCCTCCTCCTTTGAATGTTTTTTAGAAGAGCTTCCCTTTCCTTTGCGTTTTCGTGATTTCCGGGTGCTCTTCGAAGCTTTGACCGCCTCCACCTTTTCCTTCTTGACGACAACCAAATAATGCTTAGTATTCCATGGCTGCTCCATCTGCATCTCCTGCTCCTTAGCCACTGTAGTAGTTATATCACCTTCCAAAGACCCCGAGGGGTTGTCCAAGCCATGGAGCGCCGCAATTTTCTTGGCCTCTGGCCCTGGTTGTGAAATAGAGGTGGATGTGAGAACTGGAGCAGGAACAGATACAATCTCAGAAGATGTGAAAATGGTAGCAAGCGCAAGTGCCGAAGTAGTCGGTGCGTCAACAGGAAAAGTGGATGGACCTATAAGATCAAAAAGGAAAGTATTAAACTCCCCTTACTCCTGTGGTGTAAGATGGAGACTCCCAAATTCGAGAGAAGCATGGGCATTACCTGCACCAGAGGAAGGATCACGAACGACGACTTCAAACTCATCACCTTCGCCTTCTTTTGAGGGCTCCACCACATGAGGAACCATATCAAGTCCTGAGCTCATTGGTTGGTCATGGAGTTGCTTTGATGGTTCACTCCCACCGGAGGAAGAAGGCCTGGTAAACACGTCAGGGCAACATTAGCGGCCTCCTTCTCTCGCTCAACCCGAAGGATCTCCTGGCCCTGAAGCAGCGCCTTCTTGGAGTCATCGTTGAGATAAGCATCTCGCAACTCTTGATATGTATAAACTTCGCCGCTCTCAGCAAAGAGGGATAGAATTTCCTCCCAAAGAAGGGCCAAAGTGCGCTGATACTTCGGGCCAAGGTAGCTGAGGCTCCCCTGGTGCAACAAGGAGTTGACATAAAAGTTCAGGATTGTTGCATCCAGCTTCTCCATTTTCCGATCAAAAGCGTGTTGAAGGTCCAAATAATCTGCCGTCACTGCAGCCTTCTTAATCTCAATAGCAGTTTTGTCGACACTGAGCTGTGCAACCTGAGCCTGCAACTTTGCGATGGTCTCGGCTTAATCAGAGATCGTCGTATTGTGCCCCTCGATAATTAGATCATGGTCGGCGATTGTCTTCCATGGAGCTTCGATGGTAGCATTGCAAGCGATCACTTCCTCTTTCAATTTCGCCTCCTCCGCATGAGTCTTTTTAATTTCATCTCTCCAGACGATCTCGACCTTCTCATGCGCCTCCTTCAGTTCCTTCATTAGGCTGGCAGTTCTCTTACTGTCCCAAAGCGCTACTTCCTTCTCCTCCTCTAACTGTTTAATCTTAGCGTCCCGATCAGCCAACGCCCTTTCAAAATCATCTTTCTCAGTTTCAAAGGAGAGGATCTCTTGGTAATTATTCCTATTTGTGTCCGCTAGCTGCTTACAGAGCTTCTCCCATGTCAAACTTAACTCCTCTTAAGAATCAACCCGGAAGAGCTGCCTCAAGCCTAGGAGGGCCCGCAAGAAGAGTATAGGCCAGCCTCCGGTGGGGATGAAATATGCCAGGGACAGTAGGGACAACAGAAGAGGATGAAACATGAGTTGGGGTCAGAATCGCGGCAGAAGTGACAGGAGATTCCTGGCATACGGAAGTGTGTTTCGAAGAAAGCTCCGAAGGATGAGAACGATAGTCAAACTTTGATTTCTTAGACGGATCATCTCTATCCTTATGAGATTTCATTTTCTCATACCCGCCTTTGTGTGAACGAGCTTTATCTCTCTCCTCTTGGCGATGGGTTTCGGCTTCGAGTTGTTTCCTCCGCCGGTACTCTTCTTTTGTCTCCTGGACTTGATGTCGGCTGTAGGAATGCTTGGGGTAACGTTGCGAATCGGTATAGTCCTTGAAGTCGTCATAGAAGCCTCGCCCTCTCGTCATGCCTGGAAGAGGGCATACATGAAAAGTTTTAGAAGCATAACATAAGTTAAGAAAATATATGAAGGAATGAAAAAATGGAAACAAGTGTAATCCTAGTGCAACGTGTTGTGTTTCTAACATTGCCTAAAGCGTCGTCACGAACCAGAACAAACGGCTGTCGAAGGTGGGAGCGGACTGACTTCGGTCGTTATAGGCGAGACTGAGCTAACCGAGGGCGCAATATCACCTGAGTAGGGAGGAGTCGAGTCGAATTTAAAATCTCCTTTCATGAGTGCATCGAAATCGATAAAAACCTCGCTGAAATCTCCAAGCCCCGCTCTGACATTCTTACTCGGAGAGTCTGGATGACTTACGGTCTCAGGGATTTTGCCTTTACCGCCTATATCAGGAAGAGATGGACTCGATGGTACGAGACTCATTCCCGGAGTCTCGTCACAGGACTCTGAATAGTCAACATCGAATTCTGATGAAAAGTAATCGCTGGCAGTGGTTTTATTGCTGCTACTTTCAAACTCTCCCTCTTCCTTTTGCGAATCAATTGCGGCCTTGCCTTCTCCGTGTACAAACTCTTCTTCTGCCTCCTTTGGAATTGGGGGCATTCTAGCTGAACTGCTCAGACCAGCCGCAATGGCTTCTTCCTTCTCTTGAGCTTCATCAAGTGATCCTCTGGATGGGCCGCCTATCTCCTGGCCTTCCTCAGAACCGTGGGACGAAGAAGAGGATCTTGTGTGAACTTTGGCTCGACCGGGAGAGGGAGCTTCAATCTAAGTGACGGATCTACCCGGAGCTAACAGTCCGCACCGATGCAAGTTCTCATCGGTCAGTAGAACTTTAACGCTTCTTTCTTCGGGACTGATGAACTTCATTAAGTGTCACACCTCTCGGCCTTGGGATAACTGCAAGAGACATATAATTAGTTAGAGACTCCATCATGATGTTTTGGAGCTCGACAAGTAGAAAAGAGAATCTTACCCCCTGTCATCCATTGGCGATTGAACCCCTCGGGGCTTCTAACGAAGAAGTACTGCGTCTTAAACTATGACAGATTGCTCTGCAACCACAAGATGATCTTTCGGTTCCTCTGGGCTTCGATTATGATCAAAGAGGGACAGTCATCTCTCCTCTTGAATGCTAGGAAATACCGCAACTCATCAAAACTCGGAGTGCGATGGAACGTCCGCATGAAGAGGACGTGCAAGCAAGGATGGCGTAACTATTCGGATGAAGCTGGAATGGGGCAATTCCCAAGTTCGAGAGCATTTCGCGCAGGAAATCGTTGAAGGGAGGCACGGCTCCGTTCAAACACATGTATCTATGGCAAGCGGTGTACCCCAGGGGAGGCATATGAGCAAACTCGTCATTCGCAACCAGACGCACATCTTCCTCGGGAATCCCATCCTGCATACATATATTATGAAGAACCTTAGCAAAGACCATTGACGAGGCTCGTTCAGGTGGATTGAGCAGAACTTTAAAGTTAGGAGGCGTGTGGTCCACGATGGGCCCGACTAGAACTAGCCTACCGTACTGGGCTTGTGAGGTGGAAGATGGTTCAGCTTCGAAGAGCGCTGGGCTTTGCCCGCTTGACTTACGACGTGTAGAAGGTTGCTTCATTCTGTATAACAGAACTCGTGTCCGAAAATGGTCAGGTAACTCTATCCTAAATTTATATGTTTCCTCAATCACACTTGAATTTCGAATAAACGTTAACTTGTAATTGACACATCGGACTTCAAGTGCGAACTGGGGCAAGTGTGCAAGTGCGGTGTGCTGTCTATATGGGATAAACTTGGTGCTCGATGCACTGCAAATGCTCTATCCTATGTAGATAGTTCGCTCGCAGTGGAAAAAGGAAAGAGCTTCCCATGTTAGTTCGTTTTTCAATTTTTGTTTACTTCTTGTACACTTACCCGTTATCGATTAACGATCGATAACGGATCCGTCGTCCGAAGTGATGTGGAAAACTCTTCCCATTATAGGAGCACCGAATGTGGAATAAACAAGCAGGATAAGCCCAAGTTCTCTAGAAAAATTGGGATAGACTTGTAATACGTCATGCAAGTAGCATCTATAAAAATGGAGACAAGTCAATTCTGGTCTAATGGACGAAGATAGAAAAACACATCAAGCCTTGGGCCAAAGCACGAATGTCATTTCAAAAGACAACTCGAGACTCGATTTACTATCTTCCTCCATTAAACCACAATCAACTCAAACTTCTTGTAATCAATGTCGCAAGCGAAGACCAAACATCGATCATTGTACCAACATAACAATTAACGAATCTATCAAGCAAACCCACCTTAACCTGATTAAAAAGCACAAGAATAATCATGAATCAAACTCGGCGAGATATGGATTGGATCGTGAGCGAGCTAAGGATGGGTCGGCTACAGATCAACAGTGGACTAGGGATCAGATTTGAGCATGATGATGGATGGATAGGATTTCGCGAGGAAGGCAGATGCTAAGATGAATTAGCGGTGTGTGGATCGAACGAGATAGGGTAGCAGATCGAGTTGATGGCCTGGGTCGAATCGCCAGATTAATTGGTTGCTTGAAGGAGTTGGAATCGCTCGGGTTGAATGAAGGAAAAGGGGGTCACCTCGAGTATAAGTAGGCCAGTAGAGCATGCCTGAATTTTTTGCCAAGTAATCGGGTCGCCAGCGACCTGACCTAGCTTTATAAAAAAATATGGCGATTATGATAAAAGATCCATAAATACATTCAAAGGAAAAGGAGAAGGAGAAAGAAAGCTTTGTCCATCCATCTCAAACTCGATCATTTGCAATTGTCCGTTATTACAAGCCATGCAGGGAAGCTAAAAGCGGGAGTGTGATACATCGTGGCAAGTAGTAGCTGTCGGAACCAAAGAAAGACAACGAATGACGTCGGGCTAACGTATTCGTAGAGCTCTAATGCAATCACTTGGAAATCAACAAATGGATATTGAAAACGATAACTTCTAGAGCACGCCTTGTTTACAACAAAGACGTACCCTGGGGGGAAAATGTTATCCGGGTTTTTAACCTCGCAAAAAGCAATAGAGAACGAAACTATCTTGCAAGGACAGGATGGTTCAGGACTTAACTAGAAAAACAAAGACAAGGGATCAACAAGGACTAAGCGACACGACTAAGACGGCGACTGAGATCAATGGAGCCGAGAGATCAGCATTCCTATAATCCAATTAGTAGCTAAACGTAAACAGCTAGTGAATTGCCATCAAAACGTAAGAGCAACGATAAAAGGCTATAGGAACATCTCCAGGTCCAGACTCCAGAAAAATCCTGAGTGCATAGCTCATCAGCGACTGATGCCTCTTCTCAAACCATTAGACGAACCAGATATGGAACACTATTAAGAAGAGGGAAGATTTGGTCCGTAAAACGAACCAAGTCTATAGGTCGTCGGCGACCCATATTTTTGGCTTGTTTTGAGAGCCACAGCCCCCTAGGTCGCATGTGACCTACCTGCAAGCTGATGAAGATAGGCTTGGCCCAGAAGCTCTCCGATCTCTATAAATAGCATCCTACCTACAACATAAATAGGATCTTCTGCGGACTGGTTGCTGAAGCTCTACTGGAATTATTCTTCACTCTCTACCTCCCTCACAACAATCTCCAAAGGAATACACTGTGATTCTCTAGTGGATTCCTACTCTAAAGATCCAATCTAGCTAGGAAACAATCAAAGCCTTGTAATCAAACAACTCTTGTAATGGCAATCAGTCTATAGTAAAGCTATAAAGTGGACGTAGGCTTCATTAACAGCCAAACCACTATGAAAATTCTTTGCCTTCTTTCTTTTACTGTTTTATTTCTATACCTGTAATATGTGATATTGCTCTATCAGAACAGGGCTGGTGCTTTCAAACTCTAACCAGGGTGTTGGTCCATTTTTTTGGTCAACAGTAATATAGTGTTATACAAATTTATCTTATTCATTTTAGTTAACAAAAATCTTCAATAATTTACATCTTCTTAATTCTCATTATCTTTAATTTGCAAGTGACAAATCTCCAATTTCTTTATAGTTTCATTAAACACTTAGCTTCTAATTTCTTATTTCTCATTTCAGAAGTTTCCAACTATTAAAATAGTTAAGATTTCATTTCATTACAATAAATGAAATCCCTATGTTAGCGCCAAAATTGGTCACTAACACCCAAATCCAGATGAAAGCACCAATCACAGCTCAGAGATAGGGTGTATGTAGAGAGTAATAATGTGAAGAACAGTTAAAACTAAAATGAAAGTAGTAAAGAACAACAGATTTTATAGTGGTTCGGCTAACTCTGGACTACGTCCACTCTAGAAATTTCCTTTTTATTGCTGTAACAATCGATTACAGTTACAAGATGGTAGAGTAGCCTTTAGCCTTAGGAAATAAAAAGTCAGAGAGTAGAAAGAAGATCCCTTTTCTGAACCCTTACATGCTATATTTATAGGCAAATCCTGAGTTGTTGGGCTTTCTGAATGATCCGGGCCCATCAAGGCCTTCCACCGAGCCACATACCTCCACAATGCCGAGCTACATCAGCCTCTCCGAAGTGCCGAGCCACACATACCTCCACAATGCCGAACCACACCGGCCTCACCACATTGTCGAGCCACACCGACCTCACCACAATGCCGAGCCACACCAGCCTCACCACAATGCCGAGTCGTCTCAATGCCGAGCGAGGTGCAATGCCGAGCGACTTCCAATGCCGAGCGACTTCCAGGCCGAACGACCCATTCCACCCTCGAGACTCCAACATCCCGACTCCCTCGAGACTCCAGCATCCCGACTCACTCTAGACTCCAACATCCCGACTCACTCGAGACTCCCTCGAGAATCCAACATCGAGCCACTAGCCTATGCAGATCCACTTCATCCAATCCAATATCCATCTTCCAAGCACACTACATCATCTATCCATCCAGTCGACTTAAACCTGTCGTATTCCAGTCTCGACAAATGAGTAGTCGATTTAGTTAAAACCGCCGGTCCGTGGCCTTGCCAAAAGACGGGTTAACACCCTAATTTATAGAAAAGTTAAGAACTAAACACCAGGTTTCATTTCAAATCATCTTGAAATAATATATACTTATATCTTTTGTATATCAAATCATACTTAGGAATTTTAAATCAAATCTTGTCTATCAAGACAAATGGGTAGCAAAGCTACTTCAGTGGTCTTTCCACTTTGAAACTCAAAAATAAACGTCGATGATGCTGCGCAGTCATCACCGAAATTATTTTCCAGCGACAGAAGAGGGGAGTACTGAATTTATTTTCTTTAAAATTCCTTTTAAAACATTTCTTTCAAATTTAATTGAAAATATTTCTATCTGAAAATACTTCCAAATAATACTAATATATTTTTTCAAAATCTTTGAAATCCCATTCCAAAATACTGGAATTTAAGTTCTCTAATTTCCAATTTAAATTTATTTTATTAATAAATTTACATTTTCTTATAACATATAGTAGTCAATAATTTTAAGGACCTTGACTATCCAAACAATAAACGACAATAATTAAACATTATCATTTGCTAACAAATAATACACCAAAAATAACTATATCAATTTATGAAAAATTATTCTTTTAAATACAAAATAAAATATAGTATTAGGTAAAATTATTTCACTTATCAATTTTTAAAAACAATATTGTGTTGGTTTACTTAGTTCAAGTGTTTAGAAATTCCAATCGATTCCATAACGTCCTATGTATCGACTGGAATTCATAAATACTTAACAAATAAAATTAACACAATACAATATATTTTTATAGCACTAACAAATACGCTCTCTCATATATATACACTCAAACTCATTCTATGGTATTACTAACCCTATCTCTGATGAGTTAACCACAAACATGCTAAGTATCTCTAAACTAAAGCTCTGATACCAACTGTGATGCCTCACCATTTTGGACGGTTTAAATCGACAATAAACCACACATGTCTAACTCAGACCATTCAAAAGGGAGGATTATCAATGGGGTAAATAAGAAAATAAGAGAAAAGAAGAAAAACAAAACACAGAATCTCGCAACAGAATTGACAAAATATAATAATCAAATAAACAGTTCATGAAGCTGTTTTACAATATATATTTGATTACACAATTTTTACAACATAATCAGAGTACAATCAACAACATACCAATAATGATGCAGTGGAAAATACTAATAATATAATATACCAAACTCCATCTTCTTCCTCCGTAAATAATGTCTTCAAACACTGAAATGCTCAGGCTGACCCGAGCATAATGAAAAGACAAAACACTCGAGTCAGAACTAAAATTTCTTATGTAATTTAAATCAACAACAAGTAAATATGAGATTAATAGCTTCAGAGATGTTTACGAGATTTTACATCATGCGTGCAATAACTTAAGAGATGTTGCGAGATTTTCCAATTCCTAAGGATCCGTTAAACTATCTATATGTAGTAAGATACGTTATATATGTAGTGTCTTTCAGTAATGGAAAGTACTAAAATAGCGTTAAGGCTTTACATTGATCCCCCTTAACACATTTTTAAGCAGGTAGTCTATGCAGGTCCTGTAACACAACCAGTAACGTCGGTAGCCAGTGACTCCCCTATAGGTAGCATACTAAAATAGAATCGTAGTGGGCGCGAATAAGGGTAAAGAGTTTGACAAGGCACGTGAGGCGATGCCCAAGGTAGGATACTACTGTTTCGCGTTTCCTGATTGGTGGTAATCCCTAGCGGCCCACCACGTCCAATACTCCCAAATTCGAAGGTGCGCACTAATCAAGTTTTAAAGTCAAGATTGTAATACGAAGAAGTGTGTCTGCTAGATGTAGCTAGCCTCATTGGTCAGGTATGGCTCTAGTTTTATTCATTTCAAATTGACACAATTGTCGAGGTCTATCTATCATCGTTCTCTTTCTTCAAATCCAACAAACGCCTCTCATTCAACCACTTCATTCTGGATAACATCCACCGCGTACACAGTTGTTAAAGTGGTTCCAATATTGACAGAGAGTATGCCAATAAGAGGCCCCGGTCCCTTTAACAACCAAACGTCATTTTCCACACCGGTTGGTTCTTTTATATTTCAAAAAGGATTCATATTTGATATCAAAATATCATATTCACTTCAAAAATATCACTTCATTTCAAAATACCATATTTACTCAAAATATGTCATTTCACTTGTAAATATCATTTCAAATCCCAACTTAGGTTATAACCACATTTATCCACATTTGCATTTAAATCCACGATTTAAATATAAACATTCCAACTTGCACAGTTTGAATTTTTAGAAAATAGTTTGAATGGTTTTAAATAGTTTAAAATAGTTTAAAGATTTAAAGTTTCAAAATAGTTTTTACATAGTAACATAGTTTGGAAAATATAAATAAATTTGAATATCAAAAAGATAGATTTTAAACAGTTCATATTAAAATAATTTATTTTGAAAATAGCACCAAATCAAACTGTTTCTTTCCATTTCAACAAATCTGGGCCCATGTCCAAATTTCAAATCAACAAAGCTCAATTTTCAATCTTTCAATCCAATTTACTCAATTTCGATTTAGTTTCAAATCAACTTGATTTCAATTTCAATTCCAATTAACATCAATTTTTGAAACATTCATTTTTAACTCTAAATTCGATTCAACAATTCAATTCAATGATTTAAATTTCAATTCAATTCTTACTTTAAACCATTTCAATTTATCAATTTCAAGTCCAGTTTCAATTTATTGATTTAAAACACTTAAATCAAATTAACCCTCATTGTTAAATTTTAAGGTCCAAATCATTAAAATAATTCAATTTCCAAAATTAAAGTCATATATCAATTACAACTTCACATTTCCAATTCAATTCTTTAAAACAATTTCCTTTTAACCAATTTCAGTTTCAACATTTCAACGCTTGAATTAGAAAATAATTCAATACATATAAATCCAAAATTTATTTCTTTTAAACAATATTATTTAATCAAAATCCAAATTTTAGATTTTTAAAACCATTTAATTTAACCAATCCGGTGTCCGTATATAATTTTCTACCCTATGGCCAAGTGAATAGTTATTTCGATTTTAATTATAAGGATGGATATATATCATTTCAATCCAAATCAAAGTTTCATAGGTATATATCATTTCAACCTATTTCTTAATTTATTCGAAATTATTTAAATAACAGTTTATATGCTGTCACTTAATATACAGAGTGATAACAGAGCTATATAAAAATAAATAAACATCCAATCATCCAAAATGTCAACAAATAAACATCCATCATAATCAACATCCAAATCAGCCAATAATTCACAACAGTTTATTGGTTATCAATATCAGGTATTTAACTAGCAATTCAATTTCAATATTAATTTAAATGACAATTTAATTCAAAAAAATTCAATTTCAATTAAAATGTCAACTTAAGCTATCAAACAGCAACCAATAACATTCTTATCACTTCATAAATTTAATTCAACGAACATAAGAAGATTTAGTATTGCGTGAGCGGGTTAAATCACTCACCTTTGATTTTAGCCCATAAAAATCCAAACAGAAGCGCAAAATCTCAAGAGTCTCCAAATTCAACTAAATCAGTTTCATGTTGTCCGAATTTTAAATATCAATCCAACTGAAGAAATTGCGCATGAATCGAAGTTTATACGCAAAAGATGTTCATGTTATAAGAAATATTATTAAAATAATAATTGGTACACATTTAATAAAAAAACAAAGTTTAATAGTTACGTTTTTCTCAAGATAAGGCTTCAGGCAAAGATGGAAGAACAAACTAAGATGAGGGTAGGACGTGTAGGCAAAATGAAAAAAATAAAACTCATGTTTCATAAAAAAGCTTTTGAATTTGCAAAAATGAGAGTTTTTGAATTTGCAAGCTCACGTTAAAATAATTCAAGGAAAGGCTGATTTGAAATGGAGATCTGAACATAGGAAATGTGGTGCTGACAAAAAAATGAAGGGACATGTTTAAAACGTGAACAATTTTATGATAAGAATATACCTTCACCAAGAACAATTCGAACTAAATGAATATGAGGTGTCGGAAGAAACAAAACGCAAATGAAGAAATAAAATTGCAGGTTATTTAATAATAAGAAAATGAAGGTGGATGAACAAAAATGAATGTCACGTTATTTTTTGAAAGCATCAGGCATTAATAATGCATAAGGAAATGTATGTAGGAATGAGAAAGTTTGCAAACCAAAGGAAAGTGAAATTTTTTACGACTAAAAATGGGATGGTAAGAATTAAATATAGCCTAAAAGTCTAGGCTTAGGTATTGAAAAGAAGGAGAACTGAACAGATCAAGTATTAATAATGAGGTAACTATTTTAAAACATATAGGCAACAATTAATAACAAAATAATGAAAGGAACATGTACATCGAACAACCTTTTGAAATCCAATTTTTGAGACGTAACGAAGTTAATTTCATTAACTCAAATAATATTCAATTTGTACACATTTAATTTTTTTTAATCAACACATAGTAAATAAAACTATACTTACCTTAAAAATGAAAACGTTCAATTTGGTTTTCTCAAAATTTTCTTTTATTTCCATTAAAACGTCCGTTCTGTTTAACTCAAAACGTGCGTTTCTTTTATAAAATCTATTAATTGCAATCAACGTTTTCCTTCCTTTTAATTGAAATATTTCAATTACATTGGTTGCAATTAATTACAAAGTTAAATTTCAAAACATGCAAACTAAAATGAATGAAAAATAGAAAAATTGTTTCCTTTAGTCATTTAAACACGTTTATAAATTTGTTGTTTATACACCAAAGTAATAAATAACTTAAATAAATTATTTTTCTATTCTTGTAATCAATTTGTATGCTAAAACACATTTCAAATAAATATATATTTCTTCCTTTAAATTAATCATTCTATTCTTTATTTTAATGAAATTAAACCTAAATTCACAAATGAAACATTCATTTTATTTGATATAAATGTTCTTTTCATTAAATCAAACTTTCCTTATATTTTCACAAAACATAAGCTACGTTTAATTACACCTATTAATTTACAGTTTAGTGTCCTCTCTCATATTAATGAAATTATTCAATTACATTAATTTCAATTGATTACAAAGGTGAATTTCAAAATGGACTAAATAAATATAATGAGAAATAGAACAATTATTTCCTATCTAATAGTAATTTAAACATATTCATACATCATTGGATAAACAAGAGTTATACATTTCTTACTAAATATTAGTTTCCCATCACTATAATTAATCTATAAGCTAAAATACATTTCACACAAATAAACATATGTTTACTCCTTTACTAAACTTATTTATTTTGTTCTTTATTAAATTAACACTTATTCATAATAATTGATTTAAATGTCTTTTATATTAAATCAAAAATTCATTATGTAATTTATTAACGTAAGTTTCCATTTTATTTCACTCAAACTCTAGAGTTAACATCTTTCCTTATATTAACTGTAACATTTAATTACATCTAATTTCATTGATTCCCAAATAAATTCCAACATGGATTTAAAAATAAGATGAGAATGAACAATTGTTACATTTAAATAATTTGAACACATTAATACATTTATTGTTTGCAAACAAGGAGTATAAATTTACTAACAAATGTTAAAACCAATTTCAATAAAATATAAAATATAATTTCACCATTAATACATCGTTTATTTTATTCCTTAATAAACTTACAATTATTTCAATTGATTGAAATTACATTAAAACAGTTGTCAATTTCATTCAATAAATATTATTATATTATATTCTAATAATTTTTTTTCCATTTATAAATCATAAATTTTAATTTCTGACAATATTAATTTCCAAAATCTCATTTAATTTAACATTTTCAACTATCAAAAATACGGGTTGTTACAAACATCCACATACTCTTATATAATGAAAATCCTTTTCACCTCGTCTTCCTCTTCCATTGCACCCATAAAGCACTTACATTTAAATTTGAATATTATACTGAGTATATAATTTGATCACGGCTATTAGGCTGTCTTAATAATATCTTTCTATCTTGGCAAAATATCCTAAATAATATCTGCTTAACCAATCCATACCCAGAATCATCCTAAAACCCACAAAATCAAACACATGCAAATTGCAGGTAAATGCATGACCTAACAGCTCAAATTCTAAATAGTCATATATCATCCCAATAGTTGCATAACCTCCTATCGAATTCACAACCCTTAAGGAAGAAATAAGGTATGATGGTTCTAAATTTAACTTATCTACCAAACATTGCGAGATAAAAGAATGCAATGTGCAAGTATCAAATAATATTTTAACAGGCATGCGATGAATCAAAAGTGTATCTCCCATCACATACCTTCCTTTCTCTTCTATGATCGGTCCAGAAGCTGATGGTTCTAGAGCAAAGACTTTCCCTTTAACAGCCTTGGCCGGTACAACCTTCTTTTTAACAACCTTCTTTCCATCACCAGATCGACACTTATTAGCAAAGTGCCCTTTCTTATCACACTTATAGCTAACAACATTAGCCTTCTCTTTCTTCGTAGCTCCACCCTTCTGAGCTCCCTTCTTATTAAAGAATTTCCTTTTCTTGCCTTGAAAACCTCAGGTCTCCATAGGCTTGTTACTTCGAAACGGCGAAATCATTTCCTCATTCCTTAATGTCATCTCCACTACCACATCATATGGATCTTTGAGATGTGGCATAGTTACCCTGGCAAGCTCTAGTTTCAACCCACAAATGAACTTCTCATTCCGTTTTATCACATTATCAATAGTAGCATATCCGTATATCATGCTCCTCCCTGAGACCCACACTAACAAAGGATATTACTGGATAATACTGTCTGTTAGTGTAGAGAATAGGGCTTGTTAGGAGCGACCATCTGTAAAATTGCTTTGGGCAAGTATCAAATACATCGAGTAATGTAACTATATTTTTCTTTTTTTATGACTAGTGGTAATTCGACATATTCGATCCAAGCGCAAAACAATAATACAATGGTTTAATCTAATTCAGAACAATACACAATATAATATACAACACAGGGTCGAACAGCGCAATGGAAATAAAATACATCAGATACTTCTCAAAAATATGAGTCTACAAAAGAAAATACTAGAATCACATTTATATCCATATACATAAATAACACTGATAGATCTCAATACACAAGACTATAAGAGACTACCACATATACAACATAGATCAAGCATATAAGCTAGACTCAAATGGTACGTCATGAAGAATAATATCATTAATTAAAACTCCTTAAGCTAGCTCACATCTAAAGACATTAAGTCCCTGTACCTGTCAAGTCTCGATCTGACCCGAGCATTAAAATAACACGTGGGTCGGACTATCTCTAATTATCACAAAAGGTGAGATACTGATAATAATAACTTGCATAAATGACAAGGACAAATATCCATAAGTTGTACTTCACTAACACCATTATACTTCATTTTATGATTATGGATATTAATTAAGTTTATGCTCATTTACAACATTCATCAAAGTCAAAGCAACCATAACAATAAGAGCATAATAATTACACCCATGAATGCAAGCACTAGACTTGTACTTCGCAAGTCAATACAATATATACATATACGCACTTCGCGTGTTATTACAAAAGGTTGCACTTTGCAAATTATAACTCGCTCGAAAACGAGTATCAGACGATGGGCCTGAAATCCCATTTAATCCATATAAGCATATCACCCACGAACGAGTCTGAAACCCGTCACATAAGTGCTATCCACTTTCAATTAGTAATTATAAAAGTGTCGACTAATGTCCCATAACCACTTGACGACGCTCGAATATTTACTAAAAGCTAGTAAATTTCACTTATGCAAATAAATGTTCATTCGAATAAGTCCTAGAATTAACCAGTGAAGTAAATGTAAGTATTTCATACCACTTGTTTTACTAAAGGGTTTAATTCAATTTCTCATTCAAGTGAGATAGTGTATTTTTGTAATAAAAATAATTTTGCTTTGAAATCTAATTTAAAAATGTTGATTCATAAAGATTTATAATACTACATAGTAGAAATTACGAATTATCTCATATCTATACTTATAGAAACTTGCTTCAAAATCACTTTGAAATTTAAAGTATTTATATATATATTCTCCAAAATCCTTCTTATCCAAACTACTTATATTTTCCATATATATATATATAAATAGAAATTAATTCATTCCCAAAAAGAATTTCTTTTATAAATAACTTCACAAACCGGTGCAATTAAATTGTGTGGTTGACAACCATCATAGAGCAAGACTTCCATGCTAACAAGTTCAACAAAATTAAATTCAAGCACTCGAAAATGCACAAATAGTTCATCACAAATCAACTTCAAATCGACACTGAAATCATCGTAAACATCAAGTCAAACAAACAATTAACATTTTTAAGTCAAACGAACAAATGAACGATCAAACGACTCGATTGGAGGGTCAAACGGCATGACCTAGAGCTCAGCTCAGGTCATGACCAATGTACCAGTCGCGAGGAATGGTGGATCGGTTGCAACGCCTGGGCTGAACCCCAGGCAATGCCGGCGGCCCTTTGATGATCCGTTGGCTCTTATAACCCCGGCGTTGTTTCTTTCAATCTTCGTAGCACGGATATGGCTATCATGCAAGCCTATAAACTACTACAACTTTATGATTTACATGATTATATAATAAGCATTTATAACAAACAGCAATTAGAGTTTCACATGATAAGAGATATCATACAAACTTGAGATCAATTCAATCATATATTCATCAATTTAACACAACTGCAACTTGTATTAAAATTAGAGATAGTTGTAAGTGTAAACTCACCTTTTCTCTTTAATTAGCTAGTCAAACAACGAATTCCACCTTGCTTCTCAAGATTTCAGTAAACCTTAGAATGCCTCAAGCCAAAAGAAAGAACGACAAACATCATATAATTTACATAAATCAATTAGACTAAAAAGTGAATTAGAGTTAGGAGAACTTAGTTTTGATTTTCTCTTAATTTTCTGGAATTTATTTTGATTTTTCCATGTTGATTTGCTTTCTAGGTTATAAGAGAGAAAGATGAAGCTCCATTTTCTTTTTACTATCAAACTTAGAAATGGACGTATTGTTCATTTACTAAGTACAGCAAAGAGGGGAATCCTCTTTAATTCTCAAATGGGCTGAAATCTACTTAAGCCCAAACCCACTTTAATTAATAAAAGCAATAAAACATTTTACAATTTCTACCATTTTAAAACTCAAATATCTCATTGATTTCATTATAGAAAAATTCAAGTTAATACACTAAAACTAAGTACATCGCCTAATCTTCATGATTAATTAATGAAACATAATTTTTAGTAATTTTTAAACCCTTGTTTTCAATATTGAAAACAAGGTATTTTGCATTTTCTAAAATAATACAACATAACATATAATCATTTCTAACACCAAAAATTCCCATTCTCTTTAAATAAAATTACACATTATCTAGAAAACACTAACGTATTGTTTAATAAGTTTTAAAACAAGAATTTAATATCAATAAATTACATATATTGTCGTTCCCATAAATACACATTATAAAATTCTCATTTCTAGTTCTAATTTCAAATATTATTCAATTAAAACACTTAAATTCTAATTTCACAAATTTTAAATCTTTATAATTCTATTTAAAGAACATTGAAAAATTAGGGTTGTTACACCATATCTGGCCAACTCATCAAACTTAGTTGCGTACTCCAGTACAAACATCTCTCCATGCTCCAATTCAGCGAACTTCCTGAGCAAACTTAACTTAGCTATCTCGAACATAAACCTTTCCTCAAATCTCGTTATAAATTCATCCCAAGTCAGATTCTCCTCTGGTATTCCTACATGCACACTGTTCCACCATTACAAAGCAGCTCCTTGCAACTATTAAGATGCCGACCTCCTCTTCTGCTCATCATTCAAGTCTAAGTTAGCAAAGATTCTTACATAGTGCAAAATCCAATTCTCAAACTCAATAGCACTTTTCGTTCCATGTAAAGGCTTTCCTCCAAGGCTGGTATAATCACAGCTCAACTTGGTAAAATTGTTGTGAATGGGTACCTAAGGATTAACACTTCCTGCATTATCACCATTCCCTCCAGCCAAACCAGCTGCAGCTTGCATCATATTCATAAAAAGCTGACACATAGCCCCCATATTTACTGGTGGGGTTTCGGTACTCACATTAGCTTTTACAGTCCGATTAGCATTTTCTTGTCGACCCAGATTCCTCTTGGTATTAGGCCGAACATTAATTAGTTGTGGTGCTTACTCCACCAAGATTCACTCTTCCATATCTTGCTTTCTCGCAATTTTCATACGAGTCTTCGTAAGATACATAAGAATAGTCTAAGAAAGAAAGGAGAATACAAATAGAATATATACTTATATATAGCAATAAAAAGTACATTACTATAGCATTATCCCACACCCCTATCTTATTCTTTGATTTATCCGGATTATGTTTTCAAAATCTTTTTAAGTTTTACATAAAACTATGCTCTGATTCCAAGTTGTAACATCCCCCATCGTGAGTCCTGAAAATAAGCGCTATTGAAGTTGCAGTCATCCATAGTATTATTTTTCGATTACAAATTGAGATCAGTTAATTGTATCTATAAAATCAAGAGCACATGAATATGTAAATATAATAAATACAATTATATTCCAAGAGCAACAAATAAAGATGCCCCATTGAATGACCAGAATCTAGTTACTTGATAGTTATAATTGCTGTCATTACATCCATTCAAACAAAGCTTAAAATTTAAACAACACAGTAGAAATAAACTCCTGATATTAGCTTGCTTCCTGCATGTCCTCGGAAACTTATTCATCTTAACCTGAGAACCCTACTCCTGGCCTACTCAAGGGAGTGCCCGAGAGTTTAAGGGGATAAAAACTTTGGGTAAAAAAAAAGTCTCGTGTGAATAATACTTATACCATCTCAAACCAAAATAGATATCTAGTGAGACCCAATCGTTGAGGGGAATGGGTTTTCCCCTCATAGATATCTTATCATAATATGTCAATCATGAATCATGCACCTACAACCACAATCGTTAGAACAACATAATATGATTATATGCATGCAATATAGGTAGGTATGACTGGTTTGTCAATAAAGGGTTATGCATTCCCAAAGTTTACCCAACCCATAAAATTGATAATCTGTCTCAAATCATAGTTTTCCTATGGTCACTATGAACCTATTAGTTTTCACAGACCAACTAATAAACTATCAGGCTGACTTGGGCCAAAACATAACTAGATATCCTAAAATCTTCAAATACGGTTAGGAGGCAAACAAATTAGACAACATGGTGAGCATAAAGAGCTATCAGTTTCTTTCTGTGCGCATACATCTTTTAGTCTAACTACTGGTAAATCCCAACGCATTGGAATCGCGGACCTTTACCAACCGAGAGCTAAAGGCTGAAGCATATGGCATGACTCTACACCAGTCCAACCTAAATCCTATATGGTTTTACATCCACGAGTCATATATTATCTGGTTTTGATTAGTTCAAAGCATCCTAACACAATCGATCTATCTGATCTTCTGGATGCAATTTTGCTCACTTGGGAATTTGGTCTGACCATACTCATTACTGGAACAATCTAACTGGTAATTTTGTTCCCAAATCCCAAGATGCAATGAAGGGTAATGCATATGTGAGTATGACAATGATAATAAGAACATATAACATCATTCATCAAAATATGTTCAATCAATAGTCACATCCAAAATAAAATTACTTTGGTTTACGTATTAATTTCCTTTGGCAAAATCTATATAAACTTAGGCTAAAACACTATTTCATTTCCTTGAAAATATTTATCTTTAAAAATGATAAACCACTTGAAACCATTTATAAAACAAGGGTAACATAGCCAAAATACTTAGCCCAAACCTTGTTCCAAAGCACTATCATCCATACATAGATTTTAAAACATTCCCTATCAAAATAGGGCCATCGAGCCTCTACATAACATGGGTTATCGAGCCTATACAACAATATAGCAATTTAAAACTTTTGTTATCAAAACATGGCTGCCGAGCCTCTAAAATACATAGGTAATATGAGGTATCATGCCACTAAAATACATAAGCAATATGAGATATCGCGCCCCTAAAATAAATTAGCAATATGAGGTATAACACCCCTAAAATCATGAGAAATATGAGGTATCGCGCCTCCAATACAAAAGCAATATGAGGTATCGTGCCTCTAAAATACATAAGCATTATGAGGTCTCACGCCTCTAAAATACAGAAGCAATATGAGGTGTCGAGCCCCTAAGTTATTGTGATAATGGCATTTATGTTAATAGTTTGAAAACTGATTTATTTCCTTTAAAGATAATACTTTTGACCAACTCTTACCTCTTGTCAAATTTTTAATGGATAACAAAATTTATTTTCATATTCTTTTCAGAATTTGCTAGTAGATCACGTTCTACCTTCTCAAATAAATTTCCAAACCCTTATAATTAATATATTTTAACATATATTAGTTTAACACTTTTCTAGAATAATAAATTCATAGGAAATCATAACCATTATGGAAAAATCCCAAAAATCACCAAAAATCCGAATATCCATCTTCTTGCAAATATAAAAATTTCGGGATTGAAACATTAATTTAATTATTTTTAATAACTTAAATTCGAAAATATACACCTTTTTCTCCTAGGAAATTCATAAAATATTCATATAAACTTGGAAAATTATGAAATTAAAAACCCATCTCCAAAATAATGTTTTACACAACATATACAAATTTCAAATCAACAGAAGATCAAAAATCAGGGTTTTGCCTTTAAAACCCATTAGAACAATTCTATAAAATTCTAATAAATCACCATTCGATCTAATAATAATACTATCAATCCAAGCATGACATGTTATTACAATCAATTCAGAAATCAATCATAAATCTGAAAATAAACATAAACAAATGAGATAGATAACCATTATTCACCTTAGATTGGATAAGAGAGATTGAGATTTGAGGTTGATTAATTTTCCTTAAGCTTTCTCCTTTCAATTCCCTAGATTTTCTCTTCTTCTTCTCTAGGTAATGGTCATTCTCCCTTTAGGTTTAGTTTGGATTTTAGAAAATGGAAATGAGAATAAATAAAAGAGGAAGGGTTTAGGAAATGAATAAAGGATATTCCCATTATACCCCTCTCATTAATTCATTTCTATTGTATGTTTAAAAGATTCTTATTAATTGATTATTTAAGGCTGGACCCAATTTAAGTACCAAATCTCATTCTCCTTACCACCTCACCTTATTCTACTTAATTTATCCAGTTAAATTTACCTAATGTTAAACAAAAATTTGGGTTGTTACAAATATTGTTCTTTCTTGATTTTAAGGCATGGTCCAACAATATTTCAATGATGATATATAACTATAGATAGTGTAACTACTCATAAATTTTGAAAATGAAGAAGTTTTACTCTAAATTATCTAGAAATATTTTTGCTAAAGTTTCCAACATAGTTGGATCTGTTAATATAGTTGAAGGGTCCGGAAGCGGCCATATAATATCACTAAATGGTACACATATTTTCATTCAAAATGCATCATACTCCAGCAATTCTAAAGAAATATGTTAAGTTTAAGGATATAAGAATGAATGACTGTCATATTGAAACTATAAATGAAAACAACAAAGAATATCTTTGTGTTATTTTTAGAATTGGAAGTCGGGAGCTTAATTTAGAAAATTTTGGAACAATTTCAAAAGGATTATATTTTATGGAAATTGGCATAGTTGAATCACATTATAACCAATCCACCCTGATGGTATTAATTGATGTGTCAACTCATTGGTCACATGTATGTTTGCTTTCTACAAGATATATGGCATTTGCCAAATTACTTACTCAAATAATCAAAATGAGAGCACAGTTCTTTGATTATAAAATTAAATCAATTCGACTTGATAATGCAGGAGAATTTACTTCTCAAGTATTTGATGATTATTGTTTTTTATTAGGAATTGAAGTTGAACATCTGTTAGCTCATGTTCACACTCAAAATGGTCTAGTAGAATCATTAATTGAGCATTTGCACCTTATTGTAAGGCCATTGCTAATGCAATCAAAGTTACCTGTTTCAGCTCGAGGACATACATTTTTGCATGCATCAAAATTGGTTAAAATTAGAAAAACAACTTATCATTAATTTTCACCATCACGGCTTTTAATCGGATCTCAACTAAATATTTCATATTTACAAAAATTTGGTTGCGCTATGCATATGCCCTTTAGTCCCCCACTTTGTACTAAAATGGGTCCTCAACGTATGTTGAGAATTTATTTTGGATCTAATCCACCTTCGATAATTCGTTATCTTAAACCTCTTACACATGATGTTTTCACTACAAGTTTTTCAGACTGTTAATTTGATAAGGTAATTTTCATGCCGTTAAGGGAAGAAAAGACTATCCTAGTAGAACGACGTGAAACATCATGGAATAATCCATCTACGTCTCATTTGGATCCACTTACCAAATAATGACAATATGAGGTATAGAGAATTTTGCATCCTCAAAATATTGCAAATCAAATGCAAGAAACTTTTAGTGATGCTTCAAAAATAACTAAATCTCACGTTCCAACAGCAAATGCACCAGCTAGAATTAAATTCCTATAAGGATAGCAACAAATGAAACTACAACAAGACAAAAACATGGAAGTCCCTTATTTCAAAAGACTTAGCGCCTCGAAAAAGAAAATCTAATAAAAAAACATCGATTGACAAACCTCCCGAAGACATCATAAATGATCCAGAAGATCACTTGAATAAAAATTCCAATTCTCCTAAAGTTCTAGAAGGAATTTGTAATATAAGCTTCCAAAAGTAAAATGTTACATAATAATAGCGAGATCTCAATATTTTATAAGAATTTTGGAACAATGCAGGACTGAGGTAAAGTAATCATTGATGACGTATTATCATTCGCAATAGCTACTGAAATAACTGAAAGTCATGACTATAATGAGAATAATGATACTGAACCAACTAGCATAAATGATTGTCGAGAAAGGCATGATTGGCCAAAATGGAAAGATTCTATCCAAGTTGAACTAGATTCACCCGAAATACATGGTGTGCTTGGATCGATAGAGAAGAGACCAAAAATATTAAACTAATATGTTATAAACAGGTATCGTTTGAAAACAGACCGATAAAAATGAAATTGTGAGATATAAGGCATGGCTAGGCACACAAGGTTTCCTATAAAGACCAATTTTGACTTTAAAGAAACAGACTCTCTTGTTATGGATGTCATAACATTTAGATGTTTGATATACCTTGTAGTTTTTGGAAAATTAGATATATGACTATCTGATGTTGTGGCGGCTTATCTTTACGGTGAGTTAGATACCGATATTTACGTGAAAATCCCAGATTTATATAATTTGCATGAAGTAAAATCTAAGCAATGTACTAATTAAAATCACGATGATCACTATATAGTTTGAAATAATCTAGAATAATTTGGTATAACCATCTTAGTGAATATTTGGAAAAGGCCGGATATAAAAACAATCTCATTTATCCATGTGGCTTTACAGGGAAATCAGTAGAGGGATTTACTATTTTAGCAGTTTATTTGATGATATAAATTTGATTAGGACTCCGGAAGAGACTGATGAAATAATAAATTATTCAAAGGAAGAATTTAAATGAAAGATCTTAGAATAACTAAATACCATCTTGACTTGCATATCGAGCACTAATGGTATACTAGTTCACTAGTCAAATTATATTGAGAAAATTCTAAAGCGTTTTCAAATGGACAAAGCATATCGACTTAGTACGCCTATGGTTGTCAGATATTTAAATATTCGAAAGGACCCTTACCGCCCAAAAGAATACGATGAAAATGTACTTGGTCAAGAAGTTTCATATCTCAATGACATTGGTACATTATTATTTTTAGCACGATGCAGAGACCAGAAACTACATTCTCAGTATATCTTCTAGCAAGGTATATTTCTGTACCAACAGAAAGACACTGGAATTGTATAAAACATATCATGAGATATCCTTTTAGAATGACAAATTTAGGCTTGTTTATTATAACATGAAAAATAATCAAAGTCTAGCTAGCTATGCCGATGTAGGTTACTCTTTGACCCACAAAAAGCAAGATCGTGAATTGGGTATGTTTAGTAATAGTAATGCAGCTATTTCATGGTGATACATGAAGCAAATGTTGCCGTCAACATTGTCCAATCATTTTGAAATATTAGAACTACATGAAGCAAGTCAAGAATGCATTCGGTTAATATCATTAGTTGAGCACATTCGGAAGACGTACCAACTCCCTTCAACTATAGAAGCATCAATTGTTATTTACAAAGATAATGCAGCTTGCATACCTCAGAAGCAGATTACATTAAGATTAATAGGATTAAGCACATTTCTTCTAAATTTTTCATCATGCATGAATTACGAAAGGATAATAAGATAGATGTGAAATAATCCAGTACCGAGAAATTTCGAAAAATCTATTCACAAAGGCACTTCCAAAATCAGCACTTCAGAAGATAGTGTATACAATAAGTATGTGTCGATTGTATCAATAGACTAGCCAAATAATGCATTATAAGTTAAGATGAGCATCCCGAAGTATACTATAATATACTTTTTTCCTTCATTAATATTTTTCCACTTGATTTTTGTTAGTAAGGTTTCAATGAGGCACTACGTTGATCATGAAGTATCAACCCTCATAATAACATTATGAAACATGTTACCTAAGATGAAATAAAATTTCACTCTTCTCCATGTTCATGATTTTTCCTAGTTGGGTCATGGGGTTTTAATGAGGTAATAATTCGTATTATTTTTATATATACACATATTCAAAGGGAAGTGTTGTAACGTATATAAATCGTAAGAGTGAATATGCTAATGTTACATGGGCATCAATTTTATCTTAACTCTCGATCAAGGGCCTATAAATTGAGCTTTATTGAATTATGTTAGGTATATATGAAAATGAAATTAATAAAATCATTCCTCTCTTTACTTTATTTTATATCTTTGCTCATTCTTTAACATGTTTATGATTATTATATCTTTTTTTAGTTTGGCTAGTTCTATTAGTACTAGATTATTTTATTTACACACCACCCCAGTAAAATAATAAAATTTAGTTTTGATTATACCTCCCATATACATATCTTGTTTTCATTTTTGATTAAGAAAAATAAAAAGGATAATCAACACTCTTGTTCTTATGGTTATGAACTTGATGGTCAATACATTAAATTTGTAACTTAATTGTTATCAATTTTTTCTACAATAGACGTTATTTTTACAGTAATGAAAATTAAAAAACTTAACTTGTTATGTTTTAAATTCGATCAAAACCAATTGTAACGTGCAATAGGATTCGATCAAAACTGAATGCGCCACGCACTAGGATTCAATCAATACCTAGTGCATTATGCGGTAGGATTCAATCCAACCTACTTTACAGTAGGAACTCATAAAATTTATTGATTTAGTGGAGAAAGAAATAACAACACTTATATAAAATGAGGGAAAATGAAAAGAAATTCAGGAATTGATGAGGCGAAGGAAGAAGACACCATTAAAGGTGAACTTGGAATTACCAACACTAGGTGTAAGTATGGAGTAAACCATGGTAGTGTTATCAGATATTTTTCCAAGTGATATTTCAATCGAGTTGAATTATGAAATAACAGTAAAATGGATGTTAGATTCAAAAACGATTGAGTACCAAAAGCAAGCAAAGAGGAGGCGACAAAATTCGGTTAATTCCATGGAGCAGTAGCGATCCATGGATGGAGCAGTACCGATCCATGGATAGAGCAGTATCGATCTATCAAATTGCCTATTTTGCCTTCAAACTCTTTATATTGGTGAAGATATCAATACAACGAAGAAGATAGGAAACTTGGCTAAGTCCATGAATCAGTGTTGATCCATAGATTACCTTCATAAGTCGACTTTCTTAATGAATACAAGCTTAGGAGCATCAAAGGAAGATTGGATTAAGGAACAAAGCACTTAAAACTCAACAGCAGGGAAGAAATGGTAAAAATAGACAAAGATCATGGATCAGGATTGATTCATCAAGGTCATAAGATTTGGTCAACATGTCCCTAATTTCTTCTCTACTATAGTGGATCCGGCTGATGGAAAAATTCTATTGTAATTTAGTGAACCTAAGACCCAAACATAGCCTACTACAACCATAAAAAGGAGATTATCTTTAACAAAATACGGATTTTTTAACCTTTGGATATTGGCACTTTCCTTTACTTAGGGGCAAACTATACCGGTACAAACTTTGAAGGAATTCGAGTTGTGCTTGTAATTTTCGGTAGATCTAGTGTGAATCATGCAATAAAGCATTAACAAAGTGGACATAAAGATAACCGAACTACTATAAAAGTTGTGTTCCCTTATATTTCTTAATATTTTTCTTACCTATTCAATTTATTTTATCAAATTATTATCCATAGATACATTTCTATCATATTGGATTGTCATCTCCACAAAATATACGACTTTGGGGTGATTGACTAATTTTTTGGCTAACTTTTTTGGTGCTTTCAGTGAGAATTGAACTCGGTCAAGATCTCTATGCCTAATAGAATTTGAAAATAAACTCTAAAAGGATCTGAAAGGATAAGACTGAAGAAGAATCTAGGAAGGAAAGTGTAACATCCCCTATTCTAAAACCCAAAGATAAAACCCCAATGTGACATAGTCACCCTGGAATTGTCTTTCAGCGATAGAATAAGTTAAGTATATATATATATAACTATCTAAGTAAACAAAGCAGCTAAATAAAGTTCATTACTCATAATAGTCCTTACATTATTTTTTCAAATTTGCAATCGTGCCCATGTAAGGGTAAAATACAGATTATTACATAGTAGCATCAAAGGTTCAACATAGGACGATGTCGAACCCTTGAAGTCCATTGGACTTAACAAATATTTACATAACATGATGGAATTTAAGCTATCACAAAAGAAATAATAGTAAGGCCTACTGCCTATCTTCATCTTCAATATAGTCTCGGTAAGAGTCCTACCTTCGGCTAGTAACTGAAATCTTGAAAACAACAGACTCAACCTACTTAAATGCGTGCTCGAGGAAAAAAATAAACATACGGGTTGGACATAAGTCTATTATGAATAATATCATTTCCTATCTTAATTCTTCCGCTAGTGGGACCATGTCGCTAAAACATGGAACGGGTTCCCCCCCACTAGCCTCGGTTACACAATCAATATAAGAATATCTAAGTCATAAGTCATAGCAAAATATATGTTTTCTAAAACATACAAAAACATATATCAATAGAACTATACCTGATACCATCATAGGTTCAAGGTCTTATAACACAATACTTAACATGGGATCATATTCAGGTTTTCAAAAATGCTATCTACGAAACTATCTTTTTTATTTTGTTTATTACTATTTCTATACCGAAAGGAACAACCCTTTCTGGCCTCGGTAACTCATTTGTTGGTTTCATACTACAAGATACACCCTAAGAAGTCTCGGTTCTTTAAGTTTTATACTGCAAAGTACATCTTTAAGCAGTCTTGGTTCATTATGTTTATACTTCAAAGTACAACCCTAAGTGGTCTCTTTATCTTCTTTTTTCTTAAACTTAAACATCATAAGAGAGTTACATCCACTCTCAGGAAAGCGTATAACCCACATGGACTCCCATGCCCCTTCGAAAGTCGAATGTCGAACCTTACCTCTTAAAGTAGATGCATTTGAGTAAGCATCCCCACTCGATGTCAATAACTCTTTCGAATCTACATTGTTTGTAGGCTCTTACTTCTTTAATTTTTGCTTATCTTTAACTTTTCAAACTTCACATAATTGTTCACTTATTAGATGTTGGTTTTAGCTGTTATTTTAGCTTCGTTAGGCTCCAAACCTATCTTTTGCTATCTTAAGCCTTGATACTATTTTGCAACGCATCGTGCTTTAGAAAACTAAGTACTACCTTCAGCCATCTTAAGCCACGAGTATCAGTATTATCTTTTCTCCAAAAGCTAATAGGCTTTGGATTGACTATCCCCAAAAGTCAATAGGTCTCAGGTGTCAAATCATGCCCTAGGGTTTCGTCCTAGGAAGCCTTGTTTATGCACACTTGTTTGGAACACCTTCGGTAATCTTCCACAACCATCGCTCTCTTTGGAACCTCCTTCGGCCATCGCTTTTGGCCATACTCTTACTTAGTTCATTCACTTAGAAATTTTCCTTATTATCTCTTTATTCATTTTAGGTTTTTGGTATTATACCCTCGATGTCTTTGGTTGGTCTCTCACTTCAGATAATAAAGTCTACATAATTAACTGCCCATGTTTGTAGTTTTGAGCACACTTGCGTATGTTTTTCTACGTGTTGCCCCTTATTAATTCCATGTTTTTATAAGATTTTGTCCTTTAAATTAATTTTCAGCATTTTTATAGGATTTTGTCCCCTTATTAGTTAGTCATTAAATTTACATGCATAATTAGGTCTCGGTTTCCTTATTGTTTAGTTTCGGCATTCATATTTATCTTTCAAAAATGGTAAAATTTGGTCAGGAAAATACTTATAAAATTCTAGAAATTCCAAGTGGGAAGTGCTATATAAAGGTAAAATGTAGCCTCAAGCCTCATCAATCGGGAATGACTAAAACATAGGAGATGCAGCAGGGCTAAGCGGGTCGCTCCTAATTAGGGTTTGACAATCCTATCTATAGTTGATATTATCTCTCATTTGTATGCTTCGGGACCCATTAACGGAGGAGTGATCATATTCGATTCTACTAATCAAATTTTAGGTCGGTTCTATGTTGGTAGGGGATCCTAGCGAGGTCCTTGGTGTTATTTTATCTAGAGATGCACCATGGCGGGCGATATCCCAGTAGCCCAGTCATGGTATGGAATCCATTCTCCAATAAGCTTCGTACAGACTTAGTTTTTCCCAACTATGTTGAAACGTTAGATGAAAGCATTTCAGCTATATTCATATATTAGTTTTATCCCTAGATATTATTATAATATAAATGGATTTCTGTAGAAATTGTTTTGGTTATCGTAAGGCAAAAACCTATTCATGCTTATGCGCGGCGTAGTCTTACGAGATACCTTTATTTTCAAAAGAGTTTTGAAACATAAAAATTCAAATGGGTGTGTTTTCTCACGCTGGTTTAGCATACCAACTCGGTTGTTATTTTATTATAATGCTCGGGTCAGACTGAGCATATATACATATTGTTTTGGATGCATTGGAGCTCAGGAGGTGAGTTGGAGGACTTCGTGATGTATTCCCGTATTTGTTTATTTTTCCGTTGCGTTATTATCGAAATTATCAGCATTTGTGAGGACATGATGTTATAATTGTCCAGGTTGATGATTGTAATTTATTGTTGTACTCTGATGGATGTATGTATATAACAGTTTCTCTTTTGTAAAAATCATTGATATTATATTATATATTGTTCCGCTGCAATTGTGAGATTCTATGTTATTTCAGTTTCCTTTTTCTCTTCTTCTTCTTCTCTTTTCTCCTTCTTTCTTATTTCTTTTCCATAACTATCTGTCTCTCCGGTCAATTTGGGTTGGACATGTGTGGTTTATTGTTAGCTTGAATTGTGGCGATTTTCGGGCCATTACAATGTGACTTCCTAAACTCTATCAGAGGCAACATCTTTGATTAGATGTATCAAGCTAATAGTGCAACTAGAAGAAAAACTTCGTAGGGTGATATAGGTATAGAACTTTGTTTTGTGGATGGATATTCTGCTTACAACATCTTTTTGGGCCGACCAACCTTTGTTGATTTCAGGAATGCCCTATCTCCATACTGTTTGATAATAAAATTTCCCATAAATGTGAAGTAAGGGTAATTCGAGCTGACCAAATTATCGGGAGAGAGTGCAATGTCATCGAATTGCAGGAAGCAATATGTAGAGATAAAGGAATGATGCATAGAACGCTCTCTAGATTAAAACTCAAAATGCATAGCGATTACCATCTAAGTCTTAGCTTGGGCCCACTAGCGACAAGTATAAAGTTATGGGTACATGGAAAGAGTCGGAAGAAGCAAAAGCAGGACCGGTGAAGCTGATGGATGAGATTCAAGTGGATGAAGATAGTCCGATAGAGATTGTCAAATTGGGTCTCAAATAAGCTTAAGGGTGAAAAAGGAGCTAACTGGGTTTTTGAGAGTGAACCAGATCCGTTCACGTGGTCTCATTTTGACATTTGCGGGATTTCACCAGAAGTTGCAAGTCATGCACTGAATGTTAGCCTAGCATTCGTTCCCATAAAACAGAAAAGATGTAGTATGGAACCAGAGAGATTCGATGCATTGAAAGAGGAAGTAGATAAATTGTTGCATGCAACTTTATCCAAGAAGAACTCAACTCGAATGGGTAGCTAATTCTGTGATGGTTAGAAAGGCCAACGGAAAGTGGCAAACATGCATAGATTATTCAAAGTTGAATAAAGAATACCTAAAGGGCCACTTTTCGCTTCCGTAGATTGACCAACTCATGGATGGAGCAGTAGGACTCGAACTACTATCTTTTATGGATGCTTATTCTGGCTATAACCAGATCGCAATACACATTGCAGATCAGGATCACATGAGTTTTATAATAAACCTGGGACTATATTACTACAAGGTGACATCATTCAGTTTGAAGAACAGTAGAGCTACTTATCAGTGCACAGTTTGGAACAAATCAGATGGAAGATGGAAGGCTACATAGATGATACGATGATATAGTTAAGGAGATCAATGGACCATATAAGCGATTTGTTATAGATGTTCGATGTGCTCTAGAAGTATGGAATAAGACTGTATCCATTGAATTTCGGAGTCACATCAGGAAATTACTTGGGGTTTATCGTGAATTTGAGGAGTATTGAAGTAAACATAGGGTAAATCAAGGTACTAAAATAGGTTACAGCCCATTGGACAAGGATGGAAATGTAGAGCTTGATTGACAAGGTTAAAGCTTTGAGTATGGTCATCTAAAAAACAACTGACAAGTGTATACAATTCTTTGATTCCCTCAAGAAGGAAAAGGGGAATATCTAATGGACAGACAAATATAACCTTCTTTTCAACCACTATTGGAACATCTTCGGAAACCATTACTTCTATCTAAGCCTTTGGAAGAATAAGACTTGGATGTTGACTCACACACTGAACGCAACACAGGGGTGTGAGGAAAGAAAGATCCAAAGGCAGGTATATTACATCATTAAATGATTTACAGGCACACAAAAGCATTATTCTAAATTGGATAAGTTAGCCCACTGCTTACTGATATCATCAAAGGTCGGGACCGGGCCAGTCGAAAATGGATGAAATAGGTAGATTTCAAAAAATTCCTACTTTGGACCTATTGGTCCTATGAATTCTAAAGGGTTATTAAATCCAACTTAATATTGTTTTAAATAAAATCTCAATTCAAAAGGAGTTTCATACGTTTGATGTTCATATAAATTAGAGTATATTAATATACTCTTGTATGTATGTGTGTACTAGTTAATTGCTTTGAATTATTATTTTGGCAAATGAAAAATCATGTTATTAATTATGTAAATTATTCATAGGTCATAAATGTAATGAATGTGCAATTAATTAGAAATTTCACTTGCTACTTTTGTAAACAATTCACCATATTTTACTTAATTTGTTTAAATAAATTTAATTTAATTTAAATTAAATGAGTTTAATTTATAAGTGTATCAAATAAACTTATATGTATATAGTGCACGTGCAAGAAATCTAAAGTTTACATGGTTAATGTGACTGTATATAGATGCTGGGATTTACACTGCAATGGATACATTTATCCCATTATATATGCCTTTGTTATCCAATTTTTTTTAAATACACAAAATAACAATTGTAAATATACATATAATAACAATTTCACACATACATATATCTTAAAATAATATTTTACCATTTTAAATGTTTTGAATTCTATAATAAACAATTTTAAATCTAATTTTAACGTAAGATTTTAAAATTAAATCTATGATTTTATACAAAAGTGCCTTTTATAGACGATAAATTATAATAACACACATATATGTATACATGTATAAATAATTACGAATAGTGTTTTAAATTTAAAAACAACATAAATCTATAAACTTTGCGATTTTATATGTATGTTTTAAAACATAAAGTTAACAAATAGAAAGTAAGCCTTAACTTATGAAGGATTCAAAGTAAGTTTATAATTTCGCACAAAAGTCCACTTTTGATATTTTGAATTAAAACACCTTTAAAATTATGTAAACAATAAACAAATGAATTTACAAACAAAATCAACAAACATATAAAACATGAAATCATTATTCAAAATGATTTTAACTGTTCAACACATGTGGTTTATTTAGGTTTATATATAAGAAAGGTTACAAAATTATACCAATAAATTAAAATTAGTTTCGAATTTTGTTTTTGTTTTTTATTCATTAATATCCAAATCAAAAACAAAAGTAGACCGGACAACCCAAACATATATACATTTGTTATAAAAAGATTGGGATCTAAACAATACATAAAAGATGAGCACAGAATCGAAAGAGAAGAAGAATAAGGAGATCTAACCTGTATTAACATTAATGAGTTATATAATAAAATAAAACAAGAATATTACCTTAAGATGAAGCAAAAAATCGCACCTTGAATGAAGAATAAAACTCCTATATTCAATTAGTCATCTCCATATATTGCAATGACCTGAAGCACCGGCTTTGTGTTTATTTAATTTGATATGATTTGATTTTATTTTGTGAAACTTTATGGCTTGGAAGCCATGAATTTTTAGCCTAAAGAACGGAGAGCGAGGAGATGAAAAGAAAATAAATTGTCTGGATAATCGATGAGTGAATGAAAGAAAATTCATTTCAAAGGAAACATTGAAACCTTTCCAATCATCTCCTTTAAATCCTTCCCACTTTAATTCCTCATTAAATCTCAATCAAATCTTCTCCCCTCACTATGTATGGCGGGCTAAGAATGTGCCTAGGAAAGCCATAAAAAATTTCCAAGTCCACTTAGTAATTTAATGATTTAAATCAAAGTTAAACATTTATTGGTATCGTATAACGATACGTACATATATAACTTCTATATATGCACTTTATTAAATACTTGTGACATTCAAACTAATTAAATAAAATTTAATAATTAATATTTCTAAAATATTAATTAATTTAATTAATCTATAATAATTGATAAATTAATTAAATCATGTTGTATATTCAGAGTATTCATCATTACGGTTATGCGACTCAAAGGTGTAAATTCAGTGAGCGATTAATATTAAACAATTAGAATATTACCATTCATACGTCACCTTAGCTACTTGTGTGATATTTTAGCTGACTTTATTGCTTACGCATCTTTTCGGTGAACCAATTTTACTACTATAAGCGGTACCCGGTAGTAACGATTGTTTACACCAATTTTCATCGTCAAAACTATATCAATTTAGGACTTATGGAATTTGGTTTTGGTCAAAATTGCAATATCATCTACATTTAACTTGACTAGTCCAAACATAAAATCCTTGGTTCAATAATAACAATTATCCTTAAACATGTTGCTCTGGCCAAAGACTTTGACTTTGAGCTGACTATAGTTAACCATGATACTAACCTCATATAACTGATGAGATAAATTATTTATTTAATAGTGTGTAATGCCCCAAAATTTTGAGGAAAATTATTTTAATAAAGTAATTCAGTTCTAAAAATATTTAGATAAAATGTTGAAGAATTTCTTGATGAAATGATGTGCAAGAGTATGTGTGCACGTGCACACTGGAAATGGCACAAAGGGAAAAAGGTTTAAGATCTCTAGAAAAATAAAAATAAATAATATAATAATAAAATAGATAAACAAAGAAAGGAAGCATTTCAAATATGATTTTGAAATATGTATTATTAAACCAAATAAAATATATTTTTCTATGAACATTAAAATTAAATACTCTATAAAATTGGATATGCATACATGCTGAAATTAAAAATATATTAGTATGTTGAAAAAAAACATATGAATATTTTTTTTATATACAGGAAGTAAGGAAAAAATCAAATAAAAATACATAGATGTTTATACCTGGATACATTTTCTTTGAAGCTGGAATATATTGGAACTGAGCAAGAAAAGCAACATTAAAATGGTAGGAGATATAATAATAAGTAAGTAAGTATGTATAGGTAAAAATAGTAAAGAGGATTTTCAGAAATAAATAAAATATAAAATATAGTGAAGTCACACATTTAACATGACTTGAGCAAGTATTCAAAAATAGCAATTTTCTGGAAAAGCAAAAGGAAGAAAGTACTGACCTTAATTAACAAGTATGGCCGGGGTATTAAGGATGGAAATGTGGGTACACAATGCATGATACTGGCCAGAACAGAAATGGAATTTTATCTTGATAAAAACCCTAGTGAAAATGCTTATAAATAGGTAGTTATAACCAGAAAATCATATTTACCCGAGATGCTTAAAATAAAATAAAAAAAAGAAGAAAAGAAGAGGGAAAAACATATTGGGATTTTTGAGCAAAGGCAGGAAGAATTTAGGTGAGTAATCTCACTAGATTCATGGCATTAAGACCTGATATGAGGTAGCCAAACTCTTATGTTGCTATTTGATACTTTTTGGTTTTTATTAAACTCAGTTTTATTAACATTCTTTGAATGGTTTTGATTTGATGTAATGCTTTGTTATGGATGCTCTTTGGATGGCCTTGATCTGATAAGATGTTTTATTATGGATGTGCAAGCTACTGTTTAATTTTTGTAAAAGCTAAGACATCAGATCTTGGAATCAGGGGAAGAATACTTATATCTGACATAGAATCATGGCAAGTAAATTTCAACAAAGAAAAATAAAAATAAGCTGCAATATACATTGTATAAGTGCTGGGGCTTTAGAAAAGATATTAGGGATGCAATAGAAATTTCTATGTGCCGAATCCCTGATCAAATAGTAAAAATCTACAAGACAAAAATTATGATTCAGCTAGATCTTGAATCTGGTTTAATCATAGTTATTTGTAGATCATAAAAATTCATTATGCCATGTTCTTATTCTCAGTATAAATTTCATTGTACTTAATTCAAAGATCTGGCCATATGTTAGCAGTATCCTTGAAAATAATTATTTGTTTGGAAAATATGCTTGCAGTATTACAGAGGTGTTTCCATGAACACAGTGACATGTTCACTCATCTATCTGATGATAGGATTAAATAAATACAAATTAGTAAATGAATAAGGAGTTGTAAGCCAAGAAGGCTGCTGGAGTGCTTGTCATATTTGAGGTATGCAAGTTTGGCACATGGCTTGTTTAAGCCCTGAGATCTTTGTGCAATGATGTAAATTAGTTCATTGCAATGTGCCCCTGTGATTCCTTAATAGCAGACGAGGCTAGGGTTAAAATGGTATATTGTAAAGGCTATGCAAAAGTTATGAAATAAGAAAATGAATATTTCTTAGATTGTTGATTTGGAACCATGAGTGTTCCAAGGCATCTGATTGCAGCAGATTGTTGTGAATGCTTGCATAATCATGCTTGTGCTAATGGTTAATTTATGAAGTCCTTGCATTTGCATAACAGTTTACCTGAAATATAGTAACATAGTTGATATAAGAAATTGTTTAAGCCACTGGTTAGTGCATATGTTTTATCTGCTTAATATCATGAATATACTGATGTGCTCATACCAGATCATAGATCCGACCCTTATTTGCTCATAGCATATGGGGGTGTCTCAATTCAAACTGAGGCAGCCACTAATGCTTTTTCAGGGGATGCAAGACATAAGTAGGAAAGGAGAATTGGCTAATGAGAAAAATGGAAAAGCATGCTTGTTAGTTTTAATAAGAGCATAGGATGAATTATCTGCATGTATTTCATGGAAATAGAGTTTTTAAAATTTCTTGTTATGTAATGAATTTGCTATGTTGGTCTGAACTGGATGTTTTCTGTTATATTTTGTTATGTGTTAAGGTTTGAGAATTTAGAGATTATTTGAGTTATGAACAAGAGAACCAGTTTAGAGTATTATCTACCTGAATCTGAAAGAATATATATATATATATATATATATATATACTTGAGCAATTAACCAACACATTCTATACTATGCATTGAACAATCTGATGTTGTTTAAAGGTATAAAGTTTAGGATAAGATATGATCTATCCAGGGGTAATCTTCCAAGTATTTAGTTACCTTTTTATTGGAAAATTTTGTAAAAGAATTCAAGCCCATTTTGAATTGTTTTGAGAAATGTATATATATATATATCTTAAATAAGGCATCAAGTAGTTTACACATGAATAACATTTTAAGAGACATGGTTGATATTTTTCTGGTTGATCATATTGGTCTGCATTTCAGTGGTGAAATGCATTACAAAACCTCTTGTCAATTTAATAAGTGCATAAACCAGAACTTCTTTTAAAATGCTACACACATATGCATTTTTGAACTGGTTTGCACTATCAAACCAGAGAACACTCTGCAATCAAACCTGGCTCACCAAAAATCCAGGGATTGCACCATTTACAAATACTTTTAGAAAAATTTAGAAACCAGTATGCATGAAAACCAAGCATGGGATTGATATATGGGATAAGTTAAAAACAGATAAATCTCAAGAAAAGATTATGAGCCAAAATGATATAGGTATATATCATTTTCTGGTCTTAATCAGATATCAAACATCTGAACTGTACAAAGATAATAATATAATCTCAAACATTCAGAGATTATCTTGTCAAGATAAATTATTGATAAATCTTAATTTTGAATAATTAAAAGTTATCAAAATAAATAGATATGAGCAGGATCTGCTCATATATTATAAGTATCAAAGACATGAAAATTAATAATGAAATGAGAAATTCAAAATTCAAATCAAACAGAATATGCTCTTGTTTACAAAATTTAAATATATGTATACTCTAATTTAAATAAGAGGGATATATACATCATCACATGTATATGTATATTTCTATGATTAAATTAATATACTTATATTAATAGGAATTTTAAATCCTGGACAATTTGTTTGAAAAAGAAAATGACTCTCAGAATATTAATTATAGAAAAAAAAATTCAAAAAAAAAACTAAGGCAAATCTGGAGGGTCATTTCAGTTGGTATCAGAGCAAAAGGTTGCATTGATTGTTGAATACTTAGAAATGTATTATATTTGTTTGCTTTGGATGAAATAATCTAAATAGGAAAATATTAACCATAGAAAATACTCACAGTACACTAATACTAATTGCCCATAATTTGGTTAGCAAACCATGGTAGGAAGGGGATCACATCATGCAGGAACAAGTGCACCACAAATGCTTGATATGCAAGAATTTGTAAGGGTTTTAAGAGATGGAATTGGGCATAGGCCTGAGAACCCACATGAAGAGCTTTCAAAACTACTGAAGACTTACACCAATTTGGGAGGCAGAAGTTTTGAAGGGACTGAGAATGTGATGGAAATTCAAGCATGGTTGAGAACACTGGATAGAATTTTCAATGACATGCAGCTAGATGATCAGAGGAAGAGGCAAGTAGCTTCAAGACAACTGAAAGGAGTAGCTTTAAGCTGGTGAGAGGTGATCATAGCTGGAAGAAATGAAAATGAAATCACTTGGAATCAGTTCAAGGAGATGTTGGAGGCAAGATTTGTACCAGCATCAGCCAAGACCACTTTGCTTGAAGAATTTATCAAACTTTGGCAGGGAACTTTGAATGTCACCGAGTATACTCAAAAGTTTGAGGGGCTATCTAATTATGGAGCAATGCTAGTGGCAGATGAAGCATCCAAAAATGATAGGTATATAAAGGGTCTGAACCCTGGGCTTAGCAGAGCTATGCAACCATATGCAGATAGAACTTTTGATCAAGTAATTGATCTGGCATTGAAACTGGAACAACATGACAAGGAAAGAGAGAAGTATAGGAATTTTAAGAGCAACAACAACAAGAAGAATAAGGGAAGATATCATCCTTATGATAAAAAGAAGGAGGAGGCAGACAACAAGAAGGACAAAGACACTAAAGCCAATGATGCTAAGAAGAAACTGGTTTGTCATCATTGTGGTAAAGAAGGACACCTCAAACCAAGGTGCCCAGAGTTAAAAGGAGGAGCCTTCAAATGCTACCTATGTGGGAAAGAGGGGCATATGAAGAGGAACTGCCCTGAGTATAAACAGCAAGGGAAATTGGCAACTTTGGAAGGCAAAGGCAAATCTGCAGTGAAAATTGATGCTGAAAATCATGGCCAAGTGGAAGGTACATTACTCATTTGTGCCATACCCATAGCAGTAGTATATGATACTGGAGCAACTCACTCTTTGATTTCTTATGAAATAGTTAAAATGTTAAACTGCATATTGGTTGAAACCCCATTGCTTGTACAAAGTCCACTAGGGAGTTCTAGTGTTTTGAACATGAATTATGTGGATGTGGAGTTAAACATAGGAGGAAATATTTTTATTTCCAATTTATATGTTTTAAATTACCCAAATATAGGAGTTATATTGAGGGTAGACTGGTTAAGGAAATTTAAAGCCATAATTAATTTAGACTCATCCACCATATCATTACAAAATTCTAGAGACCAGAGGATCACAGTTTTATGTGAAGTAGCTAAGGAAGGGAAATTATATCATTTAGTTAACTCAGAAAAAGATTTCAATGAACTAACCATTGAAGAAATTCCCATAGTCAATGAATACTTGGATGTATTTGGGGAAGTTAAGGGTGTTCCACACCACAGACCAGTTGAGTTTCAAATTAATCTCATTCCAGGAGCAAGTCCAATAATCAAGAAACCTTATAGAATGGGGCCAAGTGAACTAAAAGAATTGAAAAATCAGTTGGAAGAATTAGAAGGCAAAGGATTTATAAGGCCAAGTAATTCATGCTGGGGTGCTCCAGTAGTGTTTGTAAGAAAACATGATGGTACTTTGAGAATGTGCATAGATTATAGAGAACTAAATAAAGTAACCATCAAGAACAAATACCCACTGCCTAGAATAGATGATCTCTTTGACCAACTCAGTGAAGCTAAAATATTTTCTAGACTAGACTTAGCATCAGGATTCCATCAAATGAAGGTTGAAGACTCAAGTGTTAAGTATACTACATTTAACACTAGATATGGCTTATATGAATTTATGGTTATGCCATTTGGCTTGACAAATGCTCCTTCATATTTTGTTGATTTAATGAATAGAATATTTAGAGATTATTTAGACAAGTTTGTACTGATTTTTATTGATGACATTTTGATTTATTCCAAAACAGTGGAAGAGCATAAAGATCATTTGCATTTAGTTTTGTCAAGATTAAGGGAGAATGATTTAAAGGCAAAAATTTTAAAATGTGCATTTTGGAAAGAAGAAGTACATTTTCTTGGGCATGTTATCTCTGCCAAAGGAATATCAGTAAACCCCAATAAGGTAGTAGCTACCCAAGCATGGAAAAGGCCTAGCACAATCAGTGAGATTAGATCATTTATGGGGATGGCAGGATATTATAGGAGATTTATAAAAGATTTCTCAAAAATATCATCACCACTTACCAATTTAACTAGAAAGAACCAAGCCTTTGTATGGACAGAAAAATGTGAGCAAGCTTTTATCGAAATAAAAGAAGCTCTGATTAATGCACCAGTATTGAGGGTGCCAGAGGGAAATGAAAACTTAATTGTGTACACTGATGCAAGTGGCTCTGGGCTAGGGGCTGTATTGATGCAGCAAGACCAGGTGGTAGCCTATGCATCTAGACAATTAAAGCCACATGAAATAAGATATGCAACCCATGATCTTGAACTAGCAGCAGTTGTGTATGCTTTGAAACTTTGGAGACATTATTTGTTAGGTGCAAAGTTTATTTTGTACACTGGTCATAAGGCACTGAAATATTTATTTTCACAAAAAGATTTGAATATGAGGCAACATAGATGGGTGGAGTTCCTAGCTGCCTATGATCTAGATATACTTTATACACTAGGAAAGGCAAATAAAGTTGCAGATGCCTTAAGTAGACAACATGCTAAGTTAGCTATGATGATGATAGAAGAGTTTAAGGACTTGTCTTTACTTACTGAATTAGAAATTGGGGAGAATGGCTGTGTGCACATGGATGTGCATGTGCATGGTGCACAGGAAAATAGAGGGAAGTTGAGTTTGATGACACTTCAATCTGAATTAATTTTGAAGGTAACTGAAATGCAAGACCAAGACTCTAATATAGTTGAGAAGAAAACTCTCATATCAAAGGGGAAGAAGTGACAAATTATCACATTGATAAAAATGGTTATTTGAGAAACAAGAATAGGATATGTGTTCCAGAAAACACAGAATTGAAGGAGGAAATTTTAAATGAATATCACAGGAGTAAGTACTCCATACACCCAGGCAGTACAAAAATGTATCAAAATTTGAAAAGAAATTTTTGGTGGAAGGGAATGAAATCAGATGTGGCCAAGCATGTTGCAAAATGTATGTCTTGCCAACAAGTTAAAGCAGAAACACAAAGACCATCAGGGTTGTTGCAACCTCTAAGCATACCACAGTGGAAATGGGAGGATATATCTATGGATTTCATAGATGGCCTGCCTAGATCTAAAAGAGGAAACACAAGCATTTGGGTAATAGTGGATAAGCTAACTAAAGTAGCACATTTTATCCCAGTGAAATCAGAAAGAAATGCACCAAAACTGGCTCAGATATTCATGAAAGAGGTGGTAAGACTACATGGCATTCCCAAAACCATTGTGAGTGATAGAGATACCATCTTCACCTCAAGATTCTGGAAAAGTTTTCAAGAGGCCATGGGGAGTGAGTTATGCTTAAGCACTGCATACCACCCACAATCAGATGGACAAACTGAGGTGGTGAACAAAATTCTAGAAGACTTATTGAGAGCATGTGCATTGGATTTTGGAGGCAACTGGGAGGATCATCTCCATCTAGCAGAGTTTACTTACAATAATAGTTATCAAAGCACCATAGGGATGGCTCCATTTGAAGCCTTATATGGCAAGCCATGTTTATCACCTGTATGTTGGGTAGAGACAGGAGAGAGGACTGTTTTAGGGCCTGAATATGTAAAAGAAACTACATAGAAGATTGGGCTAATAAGAAGAAGGATGGCTGCAGCTCAAGATAGGCAAAAGAAGTTTGCAGACAGGAAGAGAAAGCAAGTGGAATATGGAGTGGGAGACTTTGTTTTCATAAAGGTTTCACCCATGAAGAAGGTCCTGAGATTTGGCATATAGGGAAAACTCACACCAAGGTATGTTGGACCCTATAAGATTCTGGAAAGAATAGGCTCTTTAGCATACAAATTAGAACTGCCAGAGGAAATGAAAGTAATGCACAATGTGTTTCATGTGTCACAACTTAGAAGGTGGGTACATGATAAAGAAGAAATTCTGGAAAAGCCTACCCAAATTCAAATAAATCCTGATTTGGTTTATGAGAAAGAACCAGTGGGGATTTTAGCTAAAGAAGAAAAGAAATTAAGAAGCAAAACTTTGAAATTGGTGAAGATCCAGTGGAGTCTTGATCCAAATGACTGCACATAGGAGTTAGAGGACAAGATTAGGATAGATTATCCTAAGCTTTTTGCAGATTAAAGGTATTTTTTTAAAAAAAAATTCTGGAAATCTAATACATATGGTTGTTATGATTTAATTTGTTTGCTTAAGTTTGATGGATTCCTTAGAATCAGTAAATGCTTGTTATAAGTATTAGAGAAATTGTGAGGACACAATTCCTAAAAGGAGGGGTGAATGTAATGCCCCAAAATTTTGAGGAAAATATTTTAATAAAGTAATTCAGTTCTAAAAATATTTTGATAAAATGTTGAAGAATTTCTTGATGAAATGATGTGCAAGAGTATGTGTGCACGTGCACACTGGAAATGGCACAAGGGGAAAAAGGTTTAAGATCTCTGGAAAAATAAAAATAAATAATATAATAATAAAATAGATAAACAAAGAAAGGAAGCATTTCAAATATGATTTTGAAATATGTATTATTAAACCAATTAAAAATATATTTTTCTGTGAACATTAAAATTAAATACTCTTTATAAAATTGGATATGCATACATGTTGAAATTAAAAATATATTAGTATGTTGAAAAAAAACATATGAATATTTTTTTATATATACAGGAAGTAAGGAAAAAATCAAATAAACATACATAGATGTTTATACCCGGATACATTTTCTTTGAAGCTGGAATATATTGGGACTGAGCAAGAAAAGCAACATTAAAATGGTAGGAGATATAATAATAAGTAAGTAAGTATGTATAGGTAAAAATAGTAAAGAGGATTTTCAGAAATAAATAAAATATAAAATATAGTGAAGTCACACATTTAACATGACTTGAGCAAGTATTCAAAAATAGCAATTTTCTGGAAAAGCAAAAGGAAGAAAGTACTGACCTTAATTAACAAGTATGGCCGGGGTATTAAGGATGGAAATGTGGGTACAAAATGCATTATACTGGCCAGGACAGAAATGGAATTTTATCTTGATAAAAACCCTAGTGAAAATGCTTATAAATAGGTAGTTATAACCAGAAAATCATTTTTACCCGAGTTGCTTAAAATAAAATAAAAAAAAGAAGAAAAGAAGAGGGAAAAACATATTGGGATTTTTGAGCAAATGCAGGAAGAATTTAGGTGAGTAATCTCACTAGATTCATGGCATTAAGACCTGATATGAGGCAGCCAAACTCTTATGTTGCTATTTGATACTTTTTGGTTTTTATTAAACTCAGTTTTATTAACATTCTTTAAATGGTTTTGATTTGATGTAATGCTTTGTAAGGGATGCTCTTTGGATGGCCTTGATCTGATAAGATGTTTTATTATGGATGTGCAAGCTACTGTTTAATTTTTGTAAAAGCTAAGACATCAGATCTTGGAATCAGGGGAAGAATACTTATATCTGACATAGAATCATGGCAAGTAAATTTCAACAAAGAAAACTAAAAATAAGCTGCAATATACATTGTATAAGTGCTGTGGCTTTAGAAAAGATATTAGGGATGCAATAGAAATTTCTATGTGCTGAATCCCTGATCAAATAGTAAAAATCTACAAGACAAAAATTATGATTCAGCTAGATCTTGAATCTGGTTTAATCATAGTTATTTGTAGATCATAAAAATTCATTATGCCATATGTTAGCAGTATCCTTGAAAATAATTATTTGTTTAGAAAATATGCTTGCAGTATTACAGAGGTGTTTTCATGAACACAGTGACATGTTCACTCATATATCTGATGATAGGATTAAATAAATACAAATTAGTAAATGAATAAGGAGCTGTAAGCCAAGAAGGCTGCTGGAGTGCTTGTCATATTTGAAGTATGCAAGTTTGGCACATGGTTTGTTTAAGCCCTGAGATCTTTGTGCAATGATGTGAATTAGTTCATTGCAATGTGCCCCTGTGATTCCTTAATAGCAGATGAGGCTAGGATTAAAATGGTATATTGTAAAGGCTATGCAAAAGTTATGAAATAAGAAAATGAATATTTCTTAGATTGTTGATTTGGAACCATGAGTGTTCCAAGGCATCTAGTTGCAGCAGATTGGTGTGAATGCTTGCATAATCATGCTTGTGCTAATGGTTAATTTATGAAGTCCTTGTATTTGCATAACGGTTTACCTGAAATATAGTAACATAGTTGATATAAGAAATTGTTTAAGCCATTGGTTAGTGCATATGTTTTATCTGCTTAATATGAATATACTGATGTGCTCATACCAGATCATAGATATGACCCTTATTTGCTCATGGCATATGGGGGTGTCTCAATTCAAACTGAGGCAGCCACTAATGCTTTTTCAGGGGATGCAAGACATAAGTAGGAAAGGAGAATTGGCTAATGAGAAAAATGGAAAAGAATGCTTGTTAGTTTTAATAAGAGCATAGGATGAATTATCTGCATGTATTTCATGGAAATAGAGTTTTTAAAATTTCTTGTTATGTAATGAATTTTTTATGTTGGTCTGAACTGGATGTTTTCTGTTATATTTTGTTATGTGTTAAGGTTTGAGAATTTAGAGATTATTTGAGTTATGAACAAGAGAACCAGTTTAGAGTATTATCTACCTGAATCTGAAAGAAAATATATATATACTTGAGCAATTAACCAACACATTCTATACTATGCATTGAACAATCTGATGTTGTTTAAAGGTATAAAGTTTAGGATAAGATATGATCTATCCCGGGGTAATCTTCCAAGTATTTAGTTACCTTTTTATTGGAAAATTTTGTAAAAGAATTCAAGCCCATTGTGAACTGTTTTGAGAAATGTATATATATATATATATCTTAAATAAGGCATCAAGTAGTTTACACATGAATAACATTTTAAGAGACATGGTTGATATTTTTCTGGTTGATCATATTGGTCTGCATTTCAGTGGTGAAATGCATTACAAAACCTCTTGTCAATTTAACAAGTGCGTAAACCAGAACTTCTTTTAAAATGCTACACACATATGCATTTTGGAACTAGTTTGCACTATCAAACCAGAGAACACTCTGCAATCAAACCTGGCTCACCAAAAATCCAGGAATTGCACCATTTACAAATACTTTCAGAAAAATTTAGAAACCAATATGCATGAGAACCAAGCATGGGATTGATTTATGGGTTAAGTTAAAAACAGATAAATCTCAAGAAAAGATATGATCCAAAATGATATAGGTATATATCATTTTCTGGTCTTAATCAGATATCAAACATCTGAACTGTACAAAGATAATAATATAATCTCAAACATTCAGAGATTATCTTGTCAAGATAAATTATTGATAAATCTTAATTTTGAATAATTAAAAGTTATCAAAATAAATAGATATGAGCAGGATCTGCTCATATATTATAAGTATCAAAGAAATGAAAATTAATAATGAAATGAGAAATTCAAAATTCAAATCAAACAGAATATGCTTTTGTTTACAAAATTTAAATATATGTATACTCTGATTTAAACAAGAGGGACATATACATCATCACATGTATATGTATATTTCTATGATTAAATTAATATACTTATATTAATAGGAATTTTAAATCCTGGACAATTTGTTTGAAAAAGAAAATGACTCTCAGAATATTAATTATAGAAAAAAAAATTCAAAAAAAAACTAAGGCAAATCTGGAGGGTCATTTCATAGTGTTTCACTTCTAATGCTTTAACTTAGGCCCAACTATAGTCGTTCAATGGATGTCATGCAATGATTTAACTATAATCAAAGTGGAGTGTATACATTGAAGTTCAATAGTATTCTCAAGCTGAGAGAACTATGTAACATCGTCAATTAGAGATTATATGTTTGCCCTTAATTATATTAACCAACAAAAAACTCTTGAGCGAGTCATTCATAGTTAACTAAAAAATACCAATATGTAACCCCTTGGTGCCCCCAACAACAATGAGTAACAAACTACCCAATATTTAGAGAGTGTTACGTACTTTAATTTCAATGGTTGTATTGATATCCTATCTCAAAACATCTTGACTAAGAATATGTAAATAACATGTTAATTTAATGTGATAAATTTCTCATAATTACAACACATTGCAATTACTATTACATAACATATCATTTAAAGATTTTCAATTTTATATACTTAAATTAAATAATTAATTAACAATATGATAGGTATATAATGGAAAGACAAACACCTTTTATTTTGAACGAGATATTATTATAGGGTTAATAATTTATAATAAATTGCAGAATTGCCCGTAGGGCATACACCTAACTCTATCAATCTCCTACTTGCTTAGGTCCAACTATGGAATCTCAATCCCATACCTTTGATCAGTTTGCTCAGAACCAGTCGAGTTAATCCCTTCATGGATGGGTCCACTGTGTTGTCCTTAGTATCTACTCCTTTAATCACTACTTCGTTATTAGTGACAAATTCTTTGATAAGGTGGAACTTTCGATAAATGTCTTGACTTCTTGTTAGATCTAGGTTCCTTTGCAATCTGCATCGCTTCATTGTTATCACATAATAATGCCATAAGTTTCTCCAAAGTTGGAAACACTCCTAGCTTAACCATGAATTTGCACATCCAAACCACTTCTTTAGCTGCTTCGTTGAGGGCAAGATACTCGGCCTCTATTGTTGAATCATTTACTATATCTTGCTTGGAACTTTTCCAAATAACTGCTCCACTGTTCAATGTGAAGACATAACCAGACACTAATTTACTGTCATCAATATCACTCTTAGAACTTAAATCTGTATACCTCTTCATAAGGAGGTCTTCATTTCCATATATAAGGAATAAGTCTTTAGTATTTCTCAAATACTTAAGAATACACTTCATTGTTGTCCATTGCTTCTCTCTGGAATTAGATTGATATCGGCTTATGCATCTTAATGCATAAGCTTAGTACATAGCATATAGTACATGATGGAACCGATTGCAGATACATAGAGTGTCCTCTTCATACGCTCCTTCTCCTCATTAGTATGAGGAGCATCCTTTTGAGAAAGGATGATTCCAGATTGCGTCGGAACAATTCCACGCTTGGAATTCTCCATACTAAACCTTTTCAGTATGGTATCTATGTACAGGGATTGGGACAACCCCAGCAACCTCTTGGATCTATCACTATAGAAGTTTATTCCAAGTATTTAGGCTGCTTCTCCCAAATCTTTCATGGAGAAATTCTTGGATAACTATGCATTCACTAGTTGTAACTTGTAACAATACTATGTCATTGCCAATCGGTAGCAAATCGTCGACATGTAGGATAAGAATACTATAACACTTCCTTGTTTTTTCAATACACATACACTTCTGTTGTACTTCGATAAAAAATCAAACCATTCGATTATTTTATCAAGGCCGTGATTCCAAGACCTTGAAGCTTGCTTAAGACCATAAATTAATCATAACAATTTATATGCCTTTCCCTCACTCCCACTGATCTCAAAACCCTCAAGCCATGGAATGTAAATGGTATCTTTTAAATCACCATTTAGAAATTTCGCCTTCACATCCAATTTCCATATCTCATATCATAGAACATGGCGATGGCAAACATTATCCGAATGGATTTAAGAATGGCTACGGGTGAAAAGGTTTCGTCACAATCAATACCTTGAATTTGACGAAATCCTTTTGCAACTAGTCTTGGTTTATAGGTCTCCACCTCTCCATCCACATTTAGTTTTCTCTTAAAAATCCATTTGCAGCCTATGGGTTTTATCCCTTCGGATATGTCAGCAAAAGTCCATATTTTATTATCATACCTAGAATCCATCTCGGATTTCATGACTTCTAGCCAAAGTGCAGAGTCTTTACTCCATTGTGCCTATTGGAATGAGAGAGGAGTTACGACTTCTAAGACGTAGTCCTCTTTCTCACCATCCGTGAGAAAACCGTGGTATCTCTACGGTGGAAGAGATTTTTTATTAGACCTTCTAATAGGCCGTGCATTCATATAATGGTGGATTTGATTCTTCTATTAGCTCAGTCTCCATGTTAACTTCTTGGGTTTCATCCAAGTCTACAACCTTATTGTAATTTATTTTTATAGAAATTCCTTTTATAAAAAGAAAACATGTTAGGAGATAATAACCTTTCGTGCCTTAGTGTTATAGAAGATATATCCAATGGAATTCTTGGGATATCCTATAAGTCTACATAGAGTTGATCTTGCCTCAAGTTTGTTAGGCCAATGTTCTTAATGTTGGCACGACAACCCCACACTTTCAAATGATTGAGATGGAGTTTCTTCGCATGCCATATCTCATATAGGGTCTTGGGTCTTGGGCACAGATTTAGTAGGAATCAAATTCAACATATGCATTGCGGTTTCCAGAGCATATCCCCAATAGGAAAGAGGTAACTCGGCCATACTCATCATGAAATGAACCATATCTGATACGGTTTGATTCCTTCTATCTAAAACACCGTTATGTTGTGGAGTATAGGATGGAGTTACTTGGGAGATAATCCATTATATTTAAGTACTATCGGAGATCTTGTCCAATATACTCACCTCCTCGATTTGACTGAAGTATATTAATTTTATGGTTCGTCTGATTTTCGACCTTATTGTACTCTTTAAATTTCTTATAGACATCGGATTTATTCCTTATAAGATATATATACACACATACACACACTCTTATATATATATATCCTAGTCTTGGGAAATCATCAGTAAAAGTTACAAAGTAAATCAATTCATTCTTTTTCACTATAGGCACTGGGCCATATACGCCAGTATATACGAAACCCAAAATTTCATTAACTCTTTCATTGCTCGCACTGAAGGGGTACTTAATCATTTTTCCTTTGAGATATGACTCACATGTGTCAAATGATTCATACGGTAGAAAACCTTTGGTTTTCAGTTTGTGCAATCTCTTGTCACTAATTTGACCTAGCCTATAGTGCTATAATTTACTGTTATTAATGTCAATAGAAGATTTATTCATAGCACATATATGATTTAAGTTAAGTATATAAATTCCATTATCTAAACAATCGTTGCAAATATTATTTCCATCAAACATAATATTCATAATATTGTTTTACAATGAAAACCATAACCTATATCAGACAATATGAAAATAGATCCAAGTGATAGTCTTCAACTGCAATTACATCTATAACAGATCCATCAACAACTTGAAAACTTATTTCATAATTCGCCACATGCCGTCTAACCTTAAGTCCTTGTAACAAATTACAGATATGAGTTCCCAGTCCAACATCTAAAAGATAAGACAATTTAATTATTGCAAAACAAATTTGAATCATAAAAATACCTTAATGAGTGGAATAAACTATTTCCTTCCGTTCTTTGACTATCTTCAAATAATCTTGATAATTTCACTTCCAATATCCCTTCTTGTGATAATGATGACATTCACTTTTGTCAGTAGGAGCATCCTTCTTACCCTTCGTAGAACCCTGCGTACGTCTCTTTGAACCTATCAAATATGACGGTTTTCCCTTTACAGCTAACAGTGTTCTAATCCTTGAATGAATCCTCGGTTGACCTTAACATATTGCGTAGCTCGATGAGGTTTATGCTCAACTGGTTCATATTATAGTTCAATATGAATGGCTCAAACTGTGGAGTCAGTGAGCCTAGGACCAAATCTACTTGCAGTTCATCGCTTAATTTAACATCAAACTCAAAAAGTCTATAAATATAGGCTTTCATTGTTAAGACGAAATCCTCAACATGATTGGCCATACTCATCTTCGTATTGGAAAACTTCTTAGTAATCTCATACCTTGCGGAATGAGATTCGCTCCCCATACAAATATTTGAGACTTTCAATGATTTTATAGATAAACATATTTTCGTGTTGCCTTTACAATGGCTTGTCTAAAGTAGACAACACGAAAACTTGAGTGATTTTGCAATTAGCTACCCAAGTGTTATATGCTTTTGCTGCATCTGGGTTAGCATCTTCAATCAATTTTTCTCTTAAGGGATCATTTATAAATGACCATAAACGTTTGTATGTTAGTGCTATTTTGATCCTTTTTTGAAATCAATGTAGTTTGGTCTTATGAGCTTATCAATTTTGGAAAATAGTCTTAGATTGGTCAGTTTGCTGCAAAATTAATATGAATAAATTAGGACACATTAAAGACATAAGATATTCTTCTAATGTTTGATAGGTCAATTTGTTACATTTCATTTATCTAATAAGCTCCTAATAGATTTTTATTTCTCAAAACCTAAAGAGAAATATAAAAATCTTTCGATTGAGTGTTAAGACTAGCATGCCTTGGGATTCTGGTCTTGAGGAATGCCAACATATCATAGGCCCACATGCGAAGGATAACACCTTATTTGCTATATCACATACAACTCATATCCCATGGTCTTTGTACTAATCTCATTTTGACTTTGAGGAATATCAACAAATCAAAAGAGATAATTCACTCGTGCCTACCATTTCATGATGGCCTTAGTATAATGCACGTTCCTTGAGGAATATCAACAAATGTGTGCATGTATCTTACTTCATCTACTTAATATATTAATACTACTACACATAACATCTCTAGCTTGAGGAATATCAATAATTAAAATGTATGCAAGTAATCTATCAATATACAAATGATAGATGACAACTTATATGTAAAGATTCACAATCTTCAACATATACACATAAGAGTGATATCGATTTAGGAATAATGTGTTCTTTTGAAATACCCTCGTGATTCAAGTGTCGGACACATCCGAAATCACGGTATATGTACTATGTGTATGTATCTATTTCTTAAACCTAAATTGAGTTACTTATAGTTCCACTTAAGATTATACGTTCATATTATGTCAGTTTAATTCATTTATAACAGTTTATAATTTAATTAACTTATATAATATTCTTATGTATATTATTAATTAAATCATATTTAATCAATTTAATTTATTTTATATAAAATTTTCAAAAAATTTATACTACTTATCTTAAATGATTTAAGATAGCAAATCAACTGTACCATTTACAGTTTGTTTATGTGTACATATCAATATATATCCTAAATAATTAACTTTTAATTTTTTTTTGATAAATATTATTTAATTAAAAAATTTAATTAAATAGTTTTAATTACTTTAAATTTAGATTTAATTTATCATAAACAAATTTAAGGATAAATATATAACTGCAATAATCATAGTTATATACAATGCATCAAACATTTGTTGCCATGGCTATGTCCCCCTCTCCAAACTCTAGCCTCCATCAGATGCCACCCCCTTCTCGACCATAACCCTTCTCTACCACCCCTTCCTCTAAACCAACGATACATCCTCTCTAGACCTACCAATCGAGGCACATTAGGAAATATCTCTACAGCCGCTGACCCAGAACCCTACCCTGCCATCACCGAGAAATACCCCTTTGATCCCCCCAAGTCTAGATTAGCAGGTTAAGTCTTTCCTGCCCCTACAACTGAGTGATTCTGCTAGTGGAAACCCTACCCTAAGTCATGTCAGACAAGGCGCAGTCAAGCAGTTTCAGAAAGATTTAGGGAAGAGAACTCCTTCTTGGTCCATGCTTTGGAAAAAGATACCCCGCAATGCAACGCAATATGGGCCAAAACAATTTTATTTGAAATACTCTAGAAATAATGCCCTTATTAATTGGTGAAGGGAACAATTATTGAGAGAGCACCTGGTGGGTTTTTATAAATAAAAGACTATCATACACGGTTGTGTTGCAATAACTAAAACTAATTTGGAGGAATCTTAATGGAATCAATGTCAAGTCAATTGGAACACTATTCTTCTTTGAGATTGAAGATGAAGGAAGAAGAAACAAAATAATAGAAGTAGATCCAATCATCTTAAGGGAGAAGTCTTTATTATTACTAAATGGGATCCTACCACTGATTGTACTAAGGAGCAAGTCAAGTCGCTTCCAATATGGGCACACTTAAGTAAAATCCCTTCGACAACGTGGTCCTTGCTAGGCATAAGTAGGATAGCAAGTCATTTAGGGAATGTTATATGTTTTGATGAGTCTGTTGGAAAAAGTGTTCGTAATATTTAAAAAGAATTTAGTTCTTATTGGAGAATAGAATAATTGAGAAGAAAGATTAATTTCAATCACTTTTTCCACCCATCTGCAGTTCACATCCTTGGTTCATTTATACATACACTTGCATCTGTTTATAAAGGACACAACACTTGAAAAAAAAATTCAAGAGACACAGACATAGCCATTGGATACAAAAGACACAACAAAACATTTAATAATAACTATTGAGGAAAGAACACAACCCTTCACAAAAGAAAATGCATTACTGTTAACACTCCACCTTAATGCATTTGTTGGACTGCACATTTAGCTCGTCCCTAAAAAAACAGAACTTCTCCTTGGGCAGAGCTTTGGTGAATACATCTGCTATTTGTTCATCAGGTTTGATAAACTTTAGTTCAATCTCATTATCTTCAACTAGTTTTCTGTTGAAATGATGACGGAGTTCTATATGCTTGGTCTGCTATGAAATACTGGGTTCTTTGTCATGGCAATAGTTGACATATTATCACAGTAAACATCCGTTGGGAAATTTTGTTTTTGATGAAGATCTCCCAAAATCCTTCTTAACCAAACTGCTTCACAACTTGCGCTTGTTGCTGATATATATTCAGCCTCTGCAGATGATAATGCAACTTGCTTCTTAGATTACCATGATATAGCCTTACTTCCTAAGAAGAATACATGACTAGAGGTGCTCTTTCTATCATCTACTGAGCCTGCCCAATCACTATCTGTAAACCCAACTAAATTTCTTTTCTGTTCTTGTTTATACATGATGCCATACCCTCTGGTCCCTTGAACATATCTAAGAATTCGTTTTGCCGTTGATAAATGATAATTACTTGGCTTACTCATAAATCTAGATACAATACTCACGGCATGAACAATATCAGGCCCAGTATTTGTCAAATATATCAATGAACCAACCAAACTTCTATAAAGAGATGCATCTGCTTTTGGTGCTTCATTATTGCATGAAAGCTTCAAGTTAATAGCCATTAGAGTATCCATTAGTTTTCAGTTCAACACATTAAATTTTTTCAAAAGATTTTCTGCATATTTTTCTTGAGAAATGAATATTCCTTCATCTGATTATTGAACCTGCATTCCTAAAAAGAATCTCATATTGCCCAAGTCTGTCATTTCGAATTCCCTTCATCATAGCCTTCTTAAAAGCTTCTGCCATCCTTGGATTTGTACTTGTATATATATTAAATCATCAACATAAAGACACAGTATAATAAAATCATGTGTTCCTTCCTTTTTGCAATAGAGTGATAGCTCACTTGAACTTCTACAAAATCCATTTTGATGAAAGTAATGATCAATTTTACTATTCCATGCTCGTGGTGCTTGCTTTAAACCATATAAAGTTTTCTGGAGACTACAAACTTTTTCCTCATTTCCTTTCTCAATATATGCTTGCGGTTGCTCAATATAGACTTCTTCTTCTAGTTCTCCATTTAAAAATGCCGACTTGATATGTAATTAATAAACTGGTGTTCTCAATTGTGCAGCCAATGCCAAAACTGTTCTTATAGTCTCCATTCAAACCACGGGAGCAAATCTCTCATTAAAATCAATTCCTGGTTGTTGAGAGTATCCCTTCACAACCAAACGAGCCTTGTGCTTTTGGATTGAGCCGTCTTGATTAAACTTTGTCTTGAAGATCCATTTGAGTCCAATGATGTCTTTTTCCTTCGGGCGATCCACTAGCTCCAATGTTTTATTTTTCTTGATTACTGTCATTTCTTTATCCCTTGCATCTTTCCATATCTTCTCTTTTACCGCATCTTCGAAATTTTGAGGTTCTATTGCACTAAGAGCAACATTATAGATCTCTTGTAATGAGTGGTACTTCTGGTTTGGTCTTGGAGTAGAATCCGGTGAAGCTTCAAGAGAGCTAGATGTTGATGTACGTGGTATGGTACTTGTTATTGGAGTTTGAGGAAGCAAATTTTCTTCTTTAGGCAACATCTTTTCTTTTAGATTTGATGTTTCTGATTCCTTAAAAATTCTTGGAGCATTTGTATGCTCACTCTGCCATCTCTAAGCCTTGAGCTCATCAAAAATAACATCTCTAGAGATACCAAGTTGTTGGTTCTTGGATCAATCAATTTGTATGCCTTGGACTGGTCGCTATATCCGACGAAGATGTATTTCTGTCCCTTTTCATCAAAATTTTCCCTCATTTGAGAAGGAATAAATGCATATGCAATGCAGCCAAATACTTTTAGAAAATCTACCTTTGGTTTAAAATTATGCCATGCTTCAAATGGAGTCATATTTTTGAGAGCTTTAGTTCGAGACCTGTTGAGTAAGAAGACGGTTGTATGAATAGCTTTGGCCCAAAACATATTTGGCAGACCTTTTGCTTTCAGCATGCTCCTTGCCATTTCAACAATTGTACGATTTCTTCGTTCGGCAACTCCATTTTGTTGTGGGGTGTAGCCAGCTGTTAATTCTCTTTTAATACCATTGCTTTTGCAAAAACTAGAAAATTCATTTGATGTAAACTCTCCCCCACGATCAGTCCTTAGCACTTTCAGACTGTGACCACTTTGTTTTTCTCCAAAAGCTTTAAATTGTTTGAAAATGGAAAATGCTTCTGATTTCTATTCTAGAAAATAAACCCACATCATTCTTGAAAAATTATCTACGAACAGAATAAAATATCTTTTGTGACTGAAGGATGGAGTGCGAGTTGGTCAACAAATGTCAGCATGAACCAGTTCAAGGGGTGCTCTTACTCTCTAGGTTGATAGTGAGAATGGAAACCGGTGAAATTTTCCAAAGATACATCCTTCGCAAACTTCCTTTTCAAAATGAACGGAGGGGAGACCAACCACCATTCTTTTCTGATGTAGTAGCTGCAGACTTCTTTGATTCAAATGGCCATATCATTAATGCCATAACAATGATCCTTCAAATTTCGTTGCTTTCAAAACAAAGTTTTCTTTTGATGATATTACAAATGGAAAAACTTTGTTTGCATTCATTTTGATCTTAGCCATAGGAATGTTACTTTTCTTATCTGATATAGCACAACAATCATCTTCAAATATTATCGAAAAACCTCTTTGCACAAGTTGTCCCACACTCGACAAATTTTGAGTCAAATTTGGAGCATACAACACATCATGGATCAGTTTTGATGTACCTCCTTTTGTCTGGTCTGAAACGATACCCTTACCTGCAACATTGTGCAGTTTTCCATCTCCAAGTTTTACTTGAGAGATTGTATTTTCTTCAAGCTTGACGAAACATTGCTTTTTCCCAGTCATATGATTGTTGTAGCTACTATCCACATACCATACATCCTCCAACTCTGGATGAGAACTTAAACATAAATAGAATAATTGCTCTTAAGAATTATTTTGAGTAGAGATACTGGCTTCATTGTTCTTTTGATATCTGCAGTCTTGTTGGGAATGATTAGGTATCTTGCATCTAGTACACTTGTAATAACCTTCTTCACTTTTATGCCCATGCTTTTTGCAAACATAGCATCTTGGGACTGAGGTATTATTCTCGCTGCTTGTGTTGTTGCTCCATTTTTGCTTGTTAAAACTGCTTCCTTTGTTGAAATTTTCACGTCCAAATTTTTTGCTTCTTCTGTTTTGAGATTTTTGGACTTCTCCTTTTTGTTTGTCTTCGATTTCCTTGTAATTCACTTTAGACTGAAAAGCTTGCTCTATGGGCTGTTCTACATATCTATTGATTCTTTTTTCATGCGCTTCTAATGAACCAATCAGTTCATGTAGGGATAGCATTGTCAAATCCTTTGATTCCTCTATCGCTGCGATGATATGATCATATTTTTGTGTCAGGCAGCGGAGTGTTTTTTCCATAATCTTTCTATCTGCAATAGTGTCTCCGTAGCTTCTGATTTGATTTATAATTCTAGAAACTCGGGTGAATAATTCTTGAATAGATTCATTTTCCTTCATCATCAAGTTATCAAAATCCCTCCACAAGGATTGGAGTTTGATGGAGATCACTTTTTGTTATCCTTGGAACTCAGTTTTGAGTATGTCCCATCCCTCCTTTGACGTTGATGCTGATAATAATCTTAGAAAGAGATTTTTACTTACTGCTTGTTGAATAAGGAATAAATTCTTAGCATCTCTCATTCTATTTTCTATGTAAGCCTGTTGTTGTTCTTCTGTTACTCTTTCTTTTGAGGAAGAAGCAGGTTTCTCATAACCATCTTGAACAAGATCCCAAAGATCCTATGAGATGAACAAAGTCTTCATTTGTAGACTACAAAATTCATAATTCTCTCCATCAAAAATAGGCATTAAATTTTGAATGCTGCCAATGATTGAGAAGTTTGAGTTTGATGTCATTGCTAAGATAGAGGAAGGATCGGAAAAGCTCTGATACCAAATTTGTTGGAAAAAGTGTTAGTGATATTTAAAAAGAATTTAGTTCTTATTGGAGAATAAAATAATTGACAAGAAAGATTAATTTCATTCACTTTTTCCACCCATCTGTAGTTCACATCCTTGGTTCATTTATACATACACTTGCATCTGTTTATAAAGGACACAACGTTTGAAAATAATTTCAAGAGACACAGACACAACCATTTGCTACAAAAGACACAACAACACATTTAATAATAACTATTGAGGAAAGAACACAACTCTTCACAAAAGAAAATGCATTACTGTTAACAGAGTCGACCAAAAAGTTGAGATTCTTTGAATTTGCCAAGTAACGATGGATATTAGACCAACAAAGCAGCCACCTGAAAAACAATATCGATATAATTAACGAATGATAAGATAGTTAAAGTTGAAGTGGAGTATTCATGGGTGCCTGATATCTATATGGATTGTAAAGTTTTTGGCCATATGGTAGATTTTTGCATTATGAAGAATTTATCAATTGTTTTGGAACAATTGAAACCCCACTCGCTCCTCCAAAAAATCTTCATTCTAATCACAAAAATCACACGTGGACCAACAGGATGAGGCATGTAGGCCGTAATTGTATACTCAGATGAAAACATCATCTGTCTCCAATACTAAATCAAATTCCTCTGCCCCCACTACAACTAAACAAGCTACTGCATTAGAAGCATCAAATATCCCCCTATCACATCTTATGATGACACAATGATTATTATGTCCCTTACCTCAGCAAATACAAATGAGCGCATTAATTCCATGCAGCACAGGTGGCAAGTGGATTTAAATAATTTAGTTTGCTCCAATTGCATTAAAAATATATGCATGGCACATGCAACAATAGTGCAACCAAATCTCAATGTCTTAAATGCAAGCAAAGAAAAAGGGCAATTCTATGAGATTGCTTCGTGCACAATCCCGCAAACTACATATTGTTCATGGTTAGTTATGCATGCATAAAGCACAACTCATCACCTCGGTATTGGAAACAGTAATGGCATTATAGTCCACCAACTGAAATATTCCCTACAAGTGGAAGCAATAAATGACACCCAAAGCAATCGCATAAATAGCCCTACTCTTCCCATTGTCACATCCTTCCTATTTCATAACAACCCTCCTCCTCATTTTCCCACAAATGATTTAACATTTCACAACCAAAAACTAAATCCCTTTACTACCTCCAATCCCATCGATGCTCTACACCTACTCTCATAACCTGATCCATCCCCTCAAGCAGTAGTCAACACCTCATCTCAAAATCAAAACACGACCAACCTATCGGATGTTCAAGAAACACCCATGATTCCACCTCAAGACCTAAAGAAATCTCAGCAAACAGACACACTTCAGCTCAAAAAACACACAAGCAACTATGCATGCTGTTAGTACCTTAGGCTTTGGTTTTGATGAGAACAACTATAGAAAAGCATATAAAATATAGATACTAATGTTTTATCAAGATATATAGTATATAAAGTAGGATATTAGACATGTGTTGATTAAGAAGACTGTACAATATCAAGAATAGATTCAAGATGCTAATATAAAGTTTCAAGAGTTGAAGAATGAAGACTCATGAGTATTGAAGATTTCAAGATATTATAGATAAGTTATAGAGTCATAAAATTTTGTTAAAAACCCTGATATCACTTTCTTGATCTCTCCCCCTCTATTTCAAATAAGTTTTAAATATTTTTCAAATATCCTGGTTTTCAAACAATCTTTTCAAACATCTATTCAAAATACTACTCAAAATAATTTCTTAACCTTTTATATTTACAAAGATATTATATTAAGTTTTTAAGTATTTTTTAATCTATTTATATTTTTAGTTTATATCTTCCTTATGCTTATTTTTGATATTTATATTTTGATTTTAGATATTTACTTATAATTTATCACTATATTGATTTTTTATATATTATTTACATTATATGCATACTCTTAATAAATCTTTCAAAATTATTTTAAAAAGTTTTATAAGTTATATTTTGATTAAAATATGTACAAACTATATTTAAATGATTCTACAAGGTATCAAATTATTTTACAAAGCAACGAATATTCAAAATAAATTTTATAAAGTGTGTTTCAATTTTGTGAAGGATATCTCGACATATCCATTTCATATATGTCGACATAGTGGCCATAATTTACAAAATTCAAATTTGAATGGAAGTGTCTTTTCATCGTATCTCTTCTCGAATGGACATGACTGTTGTTTTTCTATATATACTAGACTGTCAAATGAATTGTTATTATCTACTTTCTTATTCTTCTCTCCTCTTTTCACTCTCTTGTTTTCTAAATTAATTTATACTGAAACTCTGCCGAAATTATACCAAAATCAATTCAATCATCACCAGTTTAATTCTCCTCCATCTACTCTCTGATTTCTCTCATCTCACTCACTCAAACCACGATGAAAGTGCTTTTCATGAATTATAGGATCAATTGTAATCAAGATCAAAGATCTGAGTTTATAAAACTCTATCAATCATATTGCTATACTTGTGGGTGTGATTATAGCCCGTGAAATCAATTGGGTGTACTTAGTAGCCCGTAAATCTATGCTTGTAGCGTAGAAATTCTTGGGGAAAATCCCTTCAGATGATCAGTGTAAGGGAATAAAAAACCCAACGTAGTGGAAAACAACCGGGTCGTGATTGTAGTGAGATGAAACAAATAGAGATAAACACCAGAACAGACAGTCATAGATCTATGCAATGCAGAAAAATAAATAACACCAGTATTTTTAGTGGTTCCACTACCGCGAGGCAAAGTACGTCCACTTGGGGAGAGGAGATTTTATTAATCACTGAAAGATTGGAGTTACAAGGTTGATTCACTTTTGGAGGCTATACATAAGAAGAACTAACAATACAGACAAAATTATGCAGAGTTTTAGCTCTCTAGGATGGTTGCCATTATTGTCCAGAAGTTCCACTATTTATAGAGTGAAGAAATGACAGCTCCGGGGTTTGGTTCGGCATACCTTACTTGGTTCGGCAGCACACTTCACAATCTGGTCTGGTATACACATGTTCATTTTGGTCCGGCATGCCTGATACCGAACGAGACATTTCGTTCGGCATCACATGGAGTGGCAAAGGAAACTGCTTTCACCGAACCAAATCACCGAACCAAAAATCACCGGACGGAACATATCCCTTCTCATCTACTACCGAATCATTATCATCGAACGAGATCATGATCGGACCACAAATGTAGTCCGGCAATTGCTACTCCACCATCGAATAAAATTGCCTCCTCCACCGAACAAGATTACTCGTTCCGCCTTCATAGCCACAACACTGAGCCAACCACCGAACGAAGTATCTCGTTCGGTCTCCACCCTACACCGCTCCAGTTCCACCGAACCAAGATAGTGGTTCGGCAATTCTAGCAACTTCCTAGAGCTTGCTTCCGCTTCTAGGGTTAGGGCTTCCTCCTTCCTCGTCGACGCTTCTCCAATGGGTTCTTCTCGAATTCAGGTATCAATTTATAATAGAAATCAAGTAACTCTACCCAGAGGTCAGGATTTCGGAGGGTGTGTCTCATAGCCTTGAAATCGAGATTGTATTTGTGTTTACTAGTTGAAAAAAAATCTGTATAACGAATTGTACGGGATTGGATGTAGGGTAACTATGAACTAGTATAAAATCCTGTTGTGTTCTTTCCTCTTTACTTTTACTGCATATATTTTTATCTGCACTTTGATTCTATGATTGTTTCTATGATTTTTAATTACATCATTCCAAATAAAATCTTAAAGAATTTGAAAAATATTCATATAATCCATTAAACACTATTCACCCCCCTCCCCCTCTAGTGTTAATTTAGCATTAAGATCCTTATTCCATTGACTCACATTTGGTATCAGAGCATTGGTTTTCAAAGTACTCATCATATGATTTTGAAATTTTTTAAATGGCTACCAATACTGGTAATAGTACTGTTAGTAACTCATTTTTGGAAGGACAATCTACTACTAGACCTCCACTTTTTAATGGCAGTAATTACACATATTGGTCATGTAGAATGAAAATTTATTTACAGTCAATTAGTTTAGACACTTGGATTATCACACAAGCTAAGTACACTAAATCCAAGACTGATTTTGCACCGTGGACTGCTGACCAAAAATTTGTTGCACAAAGTAACTCTAAGGCTATGAATATATTATTTTGTTCACTAGATAAAAATGAATTTAATAGAGTATCTATATGTAAGTCTGCATTTTAAATTTGGAGAACTTTGCAAATTACACATGAAGGCACAAGTAAGGTTAAACAAACGAAAATTTCCATGTTAAAAAACCAGTTTCAATTATTCAAAATGAATTCAAATGAGTCCATATCTGATATGTATAGTAGATTTCAAGATATAGTACACTAACTTATTACACTATATAAAAAAAATTCTGAGGAATATCAAGTTAGAAAAATCCTTTATTCACTTAATTCTGAATGGGATCAAAAGACTCTAGCAATCGAAGAGGCTAATGACATTAGCACTCAAAAAATTGAAGAGTTCATTTGCAATTTAATGTCCTTTGAAGCACAAATGCAGGGCAGAAGAGAATGCAAAACAATATACAAGAAATTTATAGCTTTTTATGTAATGGCAGATAATCTGGATTCAAACAATGATGACGATGAAGAAATTGCTTTCATGACAAGGAATTTCAAAAAATTTCTAAAATATAGAAAGATGAACAATTTCAAAAGAAATAACAACAAAAATCTAGGAAGCGGAAGTGGAAGCGGAAATGACATTAGATGTTATAACTGCGATGAACCTGGTCATTTAAAAGGAGACTGTCCACATCCTGATAAACTGAAAACTACACCAAACACTGATTCATTCAAAAAATGGTGAATAGCCTATACTTCAACATTAGATGATTCAGATACATCCTCAAGTGATAATGAATCAGATATCAAAATGGCTAACATGTGCTTCACAACAATACATAATTCAAAATGAAATGGTGAAATGGATCATAAAATGGTACGATTCTAATATATCAAAAGATTTAATTTCTTGAATGAATGTTTTTTGTTGTTGCTTTATTGGTTGTTAGGAATATCCTATAAATTAATAATAATATTGGTTGAATATTGTGTGATTATATTTTAAATTTAAATATAATTTAATAATATTATAATAATATAAAATATGTTTAAATTATTTTTCTGTAAATAGAATACCTATCAATATATATATATATATATATATATAATAAAATAGGATATAGTTAAACTAAAATCTTTTTTGAAAAATGCAACATGTATGTGGACATACACCCCTAGCATATGTCGATATACATAGACAAATTTTGAATTTCAAATTCAAATTCAAATTTTAATTTTTCCTACACCTTTTCACCAACTCCTATGTTCTGAAAAGATGTCTCTTGACCAGAGAATATGTCCTTTGATTCTTTATCTATTTACTTTATCTCCATCCATTCATTTTTCACTTTCATTTTCAAATTTAAAAACCATATACCCCCTTATCTCTTTAAACTACTCTTCAATGGCATCCTTAAGCAAAACTAAGGAAACCATGAGGCTTTCTAAGAAAATAAAAGAATATATTTTTAATGATCAAGAAGCCATGCAAACCTATATTGAGTATATATCTTTCGGAAAAGTCTTTCCTAGAAGATTTTCTATTTCTGAAGATTTTCCTACTTATGATCTTTTTAATCTTTTTTTGCAAAATGAAATTCTTGGTTTAATTGATGCTTCTCAAAATAATTTTGTTCATTATCCAAATTGGTGAAGATGTTTCATGCAAATTTAAAAGGAATGTTTTATGATAGAAGAGAATGAGAAGTTTGGACTAGTGTCAAGGCGACACAAATTATTTTAAATTGTGAGCTTTTGGGTCACACTCTTGGACGCAAATCTAGTGGAATGGACATTTTAACTTTTCAAATTGATTTTCAAAATCGTGAAGTAATCGATGACATTTTCAAAATTGATGATGATTTTGAATTTAAAAACAAAAACTTGCTTTCAAAAGCAAGAATTTTAAGCCTTCTTTTGCAACAAAGTATCATTTCTAGAACGGGTAATTATAATAACCAGAACAAAAGGTTTTCAAATGTCATTTTGCCATTTAGGTCAACACTACATAAATTGGTCTCAAGTCATTTTGGATAAACTTTTTCCCGAAAACTTTCTAAACATGAAAACACATTATTTCATAGGTTTTGACGCGGGTCAGTTTGGTGCGGTTTGGAGCCCAAATGGCTTCCTGCACTGCATCAAACAATTAAGAAAAAATACAAATCACTATACTAATCTTTAAAACGGTTCGGTTTAGATTCAATTTAATGTAATACGGTTCGGTTTTGGTCCACTTTGGTTTGAACCCATATTAAATATGAAATAAGAGAATTACTTCCGTCAAAAATCAATTTATGAAGGCAATTGTGTGAAGCTTTTACGCTTAAAGATTAAAACACACAATGTTATACTGAAATGAAAGATTAGTTCTCAATTATATGAATTTTTCAACTTGACATTTAGCTACTAGTGGGACTTTTGTTAGTAGACTAACCAAACATGAAAGTTAATCAATGCATAATCATTAAATAAAATGACTAAAATAAGATTATAATTAGTATTTATCCAAAAAATGAGATGAAAATTATTATACTAAAGCTATAACTTCTTCCTTTATGACAACAATTATTATTACAATAATAACAACATACGTTGAAAATAGAATATACATCGTTAGAATCTAAAATAAGAAAGGAATAGCTTATATTTTATCATAAGACTACTAATGTAAATTTTCGGTTCGGTCCTGTTTAAATGGTCGGTTCAATCATCCAAACAGCAACCGAACAGTATCGATGCGGGTCGGTCTGGTTTGGGGTATTTTCTTTGGTTAGAAGTTTTGGTGTGGGTTTCCGCACCGTTTTTACGGTCCAATGCGGGCGAATGGTGCGGGCGATTTCCGTATAACGGTGCGGTTTATGCCCACCCTTACTATTCCATGGTGTGTACCTTACTCATGTTTTCAATTATTTTGGTGTTGACCTTAAAGGAGAGGAAACAATTCCTCGAAATATATTTGACAAGGCCAACATTGCACTTATGCATATTTGACTCTTTTTCGAGCCTTATGAAACGCTGGTGGAAAAGGAACAAAGGTTGGCTTGGGAAGATGGGCAAGAAATAAGAGAAGTGGAGAAAGAAGAAGAGGAAGGAGAGAAAATGGAAGTCGAGGAGGAAGAACAAGAAGAGGAGGAGGATACTTCCTTGAAAAGTATCAATATGCCACATAATCCATCCAACAAAGATCTTCTCAAAAATCAATGCCACCTAATCCATCCAACAAAGATCTTCTCAAAAATCAATGCCACCTAATCCATCCATCAAAGATCTTCTCAAAAATCAAGAGAAGATCATTCACAACCAAAGAAAGCTTAAGAAATCATGCTCAAAGAGATTTACCTTAATTTCCAACAAAACGGATAAATTCTTTGGAAAGATCATCCGCAAGCTTGATGGTTCTTCTTCATCTTCATCCACATCTTTCTAGTTGTTTGTTTAAGTTATCTATCTTGAGTTTGTATTAATCTTATGTATCTTTCTTCTATTTCTAATGTATTTCATGTACTCGTCTTTATTATTAGTGAAATTCTATTTCCTACTATTATACATTATTAATCGTATATGGAAAGTCATACAAGTATAATAGTATAGGCCAAAACAATAGAATTGTAAAATAAAGTAGTATTGAAAAATACACTGCATATGTCGACATATGCAAACCATGTATGTCGATATATAACGGCCAGTTTTCAAAAGTTTTTAAAATTAACCAAACATCTATTCATTTCAAACGACTTCTTACCCCTATGTATACCTATTCACTCCAGAAAATCATTATTTTCAGTCTCCGTCTTCACTCTTTTTCATATATAAAATTATATCTTCAATAATGGCTTCCCCACATCAATTATTTTTCGAAAAACTGGAACAAACTCTTGAATCATTCAATAACATTCTTTCTTTCATCCTAAGAAACCAGAGGAGCTTAGAATTGAGTCAAATGCAGATGATCAAGGAGCAAGATAGACATTCTGACGTGATTCGATGGATGATTTCTGCCTTAAACAAAGAAGAACCAACCACCAATCCCGAGTGTACCACCAACAAAGACGATGAAGATTGGGATGCTATCAAAGCGGATCTAATATTTTGCACTGATAGATGGGTTATAGTTCCTCGAAATGTCTAGTTTAAATAGGTTTGATTGTATATAAATAATAAAACTTGATTTAGTTTAGAATTGATTGGTTTGACGTGTGTGGATTTGTTTGAATTGTGTGTGACATTAACTTTGTTGGATTGGATGTATATTTAGATTGATTATGATTATTTCATGATTATCTAATTTTACATATCACTAATTGTTTTTGTACGATCATTCTCATCATCATTATATATAATTCTTATATTAATAAATTAGTATTTTATTGAAAGGGAATTAGAGTTAGAGTTAGAACAAGAGTTAGTGTTTGAGTTATAGTTTTAGATGGTTATTTTTGCCAATGACAAAGGGGAAGAAATATATAAAATCTAGGTATAGATTATGGGGCTGTTTTGTAACCCGGGGGAATTAACATCGTCAAAAAGAGGGAGATTGTTAGTACCTTAGGTTTTGGTTTTGATGACAACAACTATATGACATTACATAAAATATAGATACTAATATTTTATCAAAATATATATAGTATATAGTGCAGGATATCAAATAAGTGTTGATTAAGAAGACTGTACAGTATCAAGAACAAATTCAGGATGCTGATATAAAGTTTCAAGAGTTTAAGATTGAATACTCATGAGTATTGAAGAGTTCAAGATTTCAAGATATTACTGATAATTTATAGTCATAGAATTTTGTTAAAAATCTGATAGCACTTCTTGATCTATCTCTCTCTATTTCAAATAAGTTTTAAATATTTTTCAAATATCCTGATTTTCAAATAACCTTTTCAAACATCTATTCAAAGTATTTCTCAAAATAATTTCTTAACATTTTATATTTACAAAGATATTATATTAAGTTTTTAAGTATTTTTTAATCTATTTATATTTTTAGTCTATATCTTCCTCATGTTTATTTTTTATGCTTATATTTTGATTTTAGATATTTACTTTTAATTTATAACTATATTAATTTTATATATATTATTTACATTGTATTGAATACTCTTATTAAATCTTTCTAAATTATTTTAAAAAGTTTTATTAAGTTATATTATAATTAAAATATGTATAAACTATATTTAAATAATTCTACAAAGTACCAAATTATTTTACAAAGCAACGAATATTCAAAATAAATATTATAAAGTGTTTTTCAATTTTGTGAAGGATATGTCGACATATCCATTTCTTATATATCGACATAGTGGCCGTAATTTTCAAAATTCAAATTTGAATGGAAGTGTTTTTTAGTCTTATTTTTTTGCGAATGGACATGACTGTTGTTTTCCTATATATATTAGACTTCCAAACAGATTTTTATTATCTACTTTCTTATTCTTCTCTCCTCTTTCCACTCTCTTGATTTCTAAATTAAACTATACCCAAACTCCATCGAAATTCAACTAGAATCAAATTCAATCATCACCAATTTGATTTCCTTCATCCACTCTCTAATTTCTATCATCTCTCTCATTCAAACCAAGATCAAAGTGCTATTCAAGAGTTATAGGATCAATTGTAATCACGGTCAAAGATCTGAGTCTGTAAAACTCTATCAAAACATATTGCTATACTTGTGGGTGTGATTGTAGCCCGTAAAATCAATTGGGTGTGTTTAGTAGCCGGTAAATCTAGTAGGTATGCTTGTAGCCTGGAAATCAAGGGACTCTACCCAGCGGTCAGGATTTTGAATGGTGTGTCTCATAGCCTTGAAATCGAGATTGAATTTGCATTTAATAGTTGAAAAGAACTGTATATGGAATTGTACATGACTAGATGTAGGGTAACTACAAACCAATATAAAATCCTGGCGTGTTCTTTCCTTTTTTTTACTTTTACCGCATTTACTTTTATCTACACTTTGATTCTGTGAATGTTAATTACATCATTCCAAATAGAATTTTAAAGGATTTGCAAAATATTCATATAATCCATTAAACACTATTACCCCCCCCTTTAGTGTTAATTTTGGTTTAAGATCCCTATTCTGCTGACTCGCACCTACAACACTTCCTAAACCCCAAGGCCACTTAAATACTAAAGTATCTGATTGCACAAGCTATACCACCCTTCAAGATAAACCTCCCACAGACTTCTCCTCCTCTTCAACCACTGACTTATCCACTCACATTACCAACCCAAAGACAAGCAAAGGGAAAGCTACTCTAAACAAATCATCCCCACCCTGAAGTAAGTATAAGGCATGTAGTTTGGATAGAGGCAAGGGACTGTCATATGTCCTTTCTCAAAACCTCTTCTAAGCCCCTCTTCTCCACAACAGTAGGCAACCCAGATAACACCACCATGACTTCCTCTTCCCAGATCACTCAACGTAAATCAACCATGATTGAAAACCTTGCATGTTGGAATATAAAGGGGGTGCAAATGACATCTCAAAGAAAATTAAAATAAATTCTCTTATAAGCCAGCAAAATATAGGTTTCCTAGCAATTCTGGAAAATAAGCTAGGCATTCAACACAATCGAAAGAGAAATGAAGAACATATCTAGGGATTGGCCCTACCATGGTAATCGGTATTAAGCACTATATGGTAGGATTGTGGTGCTATGGAACCTGGATATATTTGTTGTAACCCCACTCATCTCGAACAAACAGTTTTTTCATTATCACATTTACCACACCCCACATCCTTATCCTTCGTGTGCACAGTAATTGTAACACCCCATATTTTTAGTAACATTATTTAGGATATTTAATTAGTTAAATTAAATGAAATAATGTAAAATGATTAATGGATTGAGATTTGTGATTAAATAAGGAGTAGCCGTGCCATGTCAAACAAGTGAACTAAAGATTAAAAAGAGAATATAAGGGTTAGGAAATATGCAAGGGCAAAATAGGAACTAGACACATCCTTAGTAACCCTTAACCCCTCAACACTCACGTTCACTTCATTTTTCACAAATAAAAAATATAAGCTAAGGCCGACCACCATTAGCAAGCTCAAGAGAAGATAAAAGCTAGGATTTCAAGAGGGAGAATCAAATCACTTAATCAAGAACCAATCTCACATCTTTAATAACAAAGCTAAGGTGAATAATGACCACATCTCAAGTTTTTAATGGTTTTTGGTTTTTAGTATGAAATCCGAATTATTTGCAAATGTTATGCCATGTTTTGGATGATAAAATGCATATTTATACGTTGTTGATGATTTATGTTAATTCACATAGTTTTTGTGATATGTTTTGATATGAAACCCTATTATATGACATCCAATTGCCTTGCGAATTTAAATTTAGATTAGAAACAATAGTTTAGAAATGAGTTTCAATTTTCACAATTTACTGAATTAATGTTGATTTTATATAATTTTCTAGTTAAAAAAATTGCTATTTTGGGTTAAAAATTAATTACGGCCAAATTATATTGGCTTAAGGTTTGAAATTTATATATGTTAGAAAACATAATAATAATTATTTTTTGGAATTTTTGTAGAATTTTCCTAAGTGTTTTAATGGATACATAAAAGTATTTAAGTTATGGGACTTAAATGTTTTATATATTTATAAAAAGGAGAAGTGGTATTTTGTAAATAATTCAAAATTTTATTTCTGAAAATTGGCAGTACTTTTAGAAAAGAAAAATTTGCAACCAATCATAATTTGACAAACAACGCAGGTTAGGTACAAAGGATTAATTTAAAAAGTCAAATCAACATGCTTTTTCTTGTTTCAATGCTTTCAGCACCAAGCTTCCGAATCCTTACCTTCGCCTCCATCAAAACCAATGCACATGGTATCAGATACCTGGTACGTAGTGAATTGGATATAGGCGGAAGTTACTAGGTTGAAACCAAAGGTTCCGTGGGATCGAAGCATGCTTTGTTTTAAATTGAAAATGCGCATGCTTTTGCTTTCGAAGGAACTGCTTTCAACTTGGTTGGCTTTTGGCTGAGTCAAATGTTTCAAAGGAAAGGTTTTGAATGGGTTGTGCCTTTTGTTTTAAATGAATACTTTCGAAGGGGTCGAAACCCCTGACTGCTTCTTTTTACCTTTTGACCCAGATTGGTTTCGAAAGGGTTATCTTGTCCTTAAAAAACCAAGCTGCTTCTCTAATGCTTTCGAAGGGATGGTTTTGACACCATCACTTCTTTACTTAGGAAATGCTTTCGAATGGGATGCTTTTGACTTAAATATTTCAATGACCCTTTTGCTCTAAAACGGTAGAACTCAAATGATTTCGAAAGAGATAGTTTTAAGGAAAGGCTTTCCAATGGTTTCGAAAGGCAATGTTTAAGTGTTTTAAAGATAGGATGTCTAAGGTTTAATGCTTTCGAAGGAGATGTTTTTCAATGCTTTCGAAAGGATAAATATGAATGAGTTCGAAAGGTATGATTTCAAAAGGCATGTTTTGGCCTTCGGCCTAAGGTTTTACTTGTATTGAAAGGGATTCTTTCAAAGGTTTTGAAAGGGGCACTTTCGAAAGTTTAAACGTTTTCATCAACAAGGTTTTGTGTAAAGAATAAATAACATGGCAAGGTGATTTGAGTAAAGCAAATAGTATATATAAATAATTTCCTTATTTAAAGAGTGATTTAAAGGTTTATATCAATTTGAAAGAAAAGGTTTTCAAGGAAAATTTTATTGGTAGATAACCCTAAGTAAATGACTCAAATATTAGAATACCAGATGGGATTGGTATGGGGTTGCGCCCTATACTTTAGCTAGTAGCCCCTAGCTAAAATAGGTCCAAAATTCTAGTGTGTAGGGATTTGTCATAGGTGAGACTAAAATTATGTTACACATAGAGAGGAATAAAAAAAAGAAAGATAGGTTACTGGTAAGCCCGCAAAACCATTAGGATCAGTTAGACCAGGAGAAGTATGTAAGGAAAGACCATCCAAAAGAGGAGTATCTAACAGATGTTAGAATTTTATGTTTTTCTGGTAGGCCCGAGTCAGCCAAGGGTTAGTAGTTAGCCAAACAAAACTACAGTGTATGGACAGATAGTCCATTTGATAACTGATATGTACATATACATGATATTGCTTTACAGATTTAACTAGTTTTGGTTGCTGGATTTTAGATTGCAAAAGATATGTGTTAAAAAGGATATTAGTGAGGGGAAACCCGTTCCGCTAAGCGGCGTGGTCTCATTTAATATCTAATAACCGAGATGTATAGTATTATTCACTCCTGGCTTTATGTCCGACTTAAAGTTTATGTTTTCCCCTTAAACTCTCAGGTTCTCAAAATTGATTTGAGTAGGCTGAGGGTTGAGATTTACAGGTTTTAGTAGGATTGGCAAATAAAGCTTCGAGTGACAAGCCGGTGGCTGGCGGATAGCTAATTAGGAGTTGCTATTTATTTTGGATTGATTCCGTTGTATTATATATATAGTACTCTGGTCAACTAAGGGGGCATCATCATACGTCACTCTTGGCGTATTTATGTAATAATTATATTTTATCTGAACATGGGAAAGCGATGGAATTATGTAATTTGAATGTGAAACATGTTTTGGAAATGTAATCAAAATTGTTGTTTTTTGAAATTTGTGATTTTGTTTCATATTCAAGTGCTTCTGATATTATGGATACCATTAACATTGACGTATTTAGTCGCCGGAAGTTAATACTATATATGATTGCAGCATTTGTAGCGCTTAGCTTTGGGCCTCTAGATAGGGGATGTCACAACTTCATATCAGGGCCTAGGTTTTTGAATAACTTGAACTAAAAATGATTTTTGAGAAACATAATCCTAAGGAATTAGAGATAAGATCGGGTATGAGATAATGCTATAGTAACATACTAGTATTTTCCATATATAAGTATACGCTTTATCTCTAGTCTCCTACCTCTATTATGTTATTTTTCTGTATCTCACGAAGATTCGAATGAAGATATGGATTCTCGATAAGATAATGTTGGAGGAGGAAGCACCACTGCAGATGGAAATGCCAGACCTAATAGTAGAAGGAACCAAGGTCAGGCACAAGCTAGAAATATTGGTGCTGAAGTACTGCAAGTTGACATGGGAGCAATGTATCAGTTTTTCGTGAATATGGTGCAAGCAGGGGTTGCTATTGGAGTAGTTGGAGGAGGAGTCCTGGAAGCTTTAGTAGTCAACAATTATGCTGCTTTGAGTAGGGACTATGCTAGGTTGGGAGGAAAACCATTCATTGGGACCGATGATGCCAAAGAAGTGGGGAAATGGTTGCTGCATTGTGAGCGGATTTTTATAGATTTAAGGCTCAGTGATTAGCAGAAAAGAAGGTTTGCTTCGAGGAAGCTTCGAGGAGCAGCTTTATACTGGTGGAATAGTGTGATGGTTGGAGTGGATGAAGCAACGATGACATGGGCTGAGTTTAAAAGGAGGTTCGATGAGAGATTCATGTCTATGATGGCAAAGTCTACCTTGCTCAAAACGTTTGCCAAGTTAGAGCAGGGAGAGATGACTATGTTAGAGTATGCTACAAGGTTTGAGGAGTTGGAAAGATACGGTCATGCCACTGTGGATACCGTGATTAAGAGAAACGAGAAGTTCATTATGGGGTTGAAACCTAAATTGGCCAGGGCTAAATTACCTCATATAATGGATCCTTATGATGTTGTAGTGGAGATGGCTCTAAGACACGAGGAAATGATTGCTTATGTAGAGAAGAATAAGGAAAAGGAGGTCTAGGTAGGGCAGAGTCAAAAAAGGAAGTTCTTTTCTAAGAAGGGAGCCTAGAAGGGTGGAGCCATGAAGAAGGGTCAAAAGTTGTCTGTTTTAAGTGCGACAAGAAAGGGCATTATGCGAATGAATGTCGTTCTAGAGAGGTAAAGAAGGTGACAGGGAAGAAGAATATCAAATGCTTCAACTGCGATCAGATAATTCATTACAAGAGTTGATGCAAGGAGCCTACTAAGGATGGGAAGGGCAAAGTATATGCATTGGAGCCAACTATCTCGAGACCCACGGTAGGGAAAAAAGGGAAAGCAATGCTGGGAGGTACGCTTATGATCCTTGGTATGACAGTTAGTGTTCTGTTAGATACTAGTGCATCACATTCTTTTATATCTCGTTGTTTGGTAGATAAGCTTAACCTAGAACCCTCATACCTAGTTACTTCCTAAAGGGATGCAAATCTGATAGGAGGGTACGCAACACTTGGGATGACATATGACCACCTGAAGTTTGACTTGTTAGGTCATACTTTTGTTTGCAGTTTGAATGTGTTTGATTTCGTAGGATTCAAAATTATTTTGGGTATGGATTGGTTAAGTAAGTACGATGCTAGGATATTTTGCCATAATGGAAAAATATCGCTTGGACACCTAGACTGCAGGGAGCGGATTGTATATACCGTAGAAAACCCTAGCCGTGAGGTGAATGCTTTGTTGGGTGTTGTGGAGATAGAAGACGAGCTGAATTGATTTTTTGTGGTTAGAGAATTTACGGATATTTTTGAACCCGCAGTAGGATTACCACCGAAACGAGCCATTGAGTTTCTGATAGATTTTGTGCCTGGAGCAGAACTAGTGAGTAGACCGCCAAGCAGGATGACACCTACCGAAATGAGGGAGCTCAAGGTATAGTTGGCGGAATTAGAGGGCAAGAATTTCATCAGACCTAGTAGTTCACCTTAGGGAGCAGCCGTAGTGTTTGCTAAGAAGCTAGACTGATCGTTAAAGTAACGTATCAATTATCGTAAGTTGAACAAGAAAACGATAAAGAATCGATATCCATTACCTAGGATAGACGATTTGTTCGATCAGTTGAGTGGAGCCAAGATATTTTCATAGTTGGATTTAGCGACAGGTTTCCATCAGCTTAGAGTGGTAGAGGATAGTATTCCTTTGACGGTGTTTAGAACCAGATATGGATCGTACAAATGGTTAGTTATGCCGTTCGGACTGACTAATGCGCCAGCTTTCTTTGTAGATTTGATGAACCGGATTTTCGGAGAGCACCTGGATAGGTTCATATTGGTTTTCATAGATGATATTATGGTGTACTCTAAGGATGAAAGAGAGCACGAAGTTCATCTTAGAGTAGTGGTTGAAATGCCGAGGCAGCATTAGCTGAAGGCGAAGTTCTTGAAATGTCATTTCTGGAAGAAGGGAGTGAACTTTCTTGGCCATGTAGTTCCAATAAATGGGTTATCAGTGGATCCAGCTAAGATCGAGGCCGTGAATAGTTGGAAGAGACCAGAAACGATGACCGAGACAAAACATTTTCTGGGATTGGCTGGTTACTATCGAAGGTTTATTAAGTATTTTTCGCGGATAGCGGCACCAATGACCAAACTAACTTGAAAGGATGTGAGTTCGTTTGGACCAATAAGTTTGAGGAGGCATTCCAGAAGCTGAAACACTTATTGACTAATGCACTTGTGTTGCTTGTTCCAGAGGGGAATCAGGATTTAGTGGTGTACACGAATGCATGTGGGACTGGGTTAGAAGCTGTGTTAATGCAGAGGGGTAAATTAATTGCCTATGCTTCTCGATAGCTTAGACCGCATGAAGTCAGATACCCAACCCATGACTTGGAGTTAGCTGCGATGATTTTTGCGCTGAAGGTGTAGAGACATTATCTTTTGGGAAAAAGATTTGAGTTGTATATGGATCATAAGTCGTTGAAGTATTTGTTCTCTCAGAAGGAGCTGAACATGAGACATCGGAGGTGGTTAGAGTTCTTAGCTACTTATGTTTTCGGTATTTAGTACACACCGAGGAAAGGCAACAAGGTTGCACATGCACTTAGCAGAAAACATCAGAATGTGGTGTTAGCGACGATAGCTGAGTGGAAAGATTTGGAAGCGTTAGCGACTTGCAAAGTATAGTCGAGAACTAAGAGTAGTTCAAGTACAGTAACTGCTTTGTTATCATGTTTAGAAGTACGCCCAGTTATGATCGAAAGAGTTGCTTTAAAACAACTAGAGGATCCAGTGTTAGCTAAATAGATCAGAAAGTTGAGGGATGGAACAGAGAGCGATGACTTAAATGATTTTAGTCTTGACTAGAATAGGTGGTTGAGAAAGAAAGAAAGATTCCGTGTTCCGAATGTGCGAGACATTAGGAAGGAAGTTTTGAAGGAATGCCATCGTTTGAAGCTCACTATTCATCCGGGAGGAATTAGATGTATCAGGACATGAAGAGAGGTTTCTTCTAGGAAGGCATGAAGAGAGATGTAGGCTAATGGGTGAAGCAGTGTTTGAACTACCAATGGGTAAAAGCCGAACATTAGTAGCCAAGTGGGTTGCTTTAGCCTTTGGACATTCCAGTGTGGAAGTGGGATTCTATTTCTATGGACTTCATTGATGGGGTGCCAAGGTCTAATAGAGAAAATGAAAGCATATGGGTCATTGTGGACAGGTTGACCAAGAGTGCTCATTTCGTTCCAATTAAGTCAATCAGAACGGCACATGTGTTAGCGAAGTTGTTTATGAAGAATGTAGTTAGACCGCATGGAATTCCCAGTAGTATAGTGAGTGATAGAGATTCTTTATTTACTAGAGAGTTCTGGAAGAGTCTATAGGATACCTTAGGTACCAAGCTCAAGATGAGTTCCGCTTACCATCCGCAAACTGATGGGAAAACGAAGAGAGTTAACAAAGTTAGCATGTGTGCTAGATTTCAGGGGATCATGGGAAGACCATCTACATCTAGTCGAGTTTTCGTAGTACAATAGTTATAAGGCTAGTATAGGGATGGCACCATTTGAAGCTTTGTATGGAAGACCATGCAAATCTCTAGTTTGTTGGTTAAAGACCAGGGATAGGTTGGTTCTAGGTCCAGATTTGGTTAGATAAGCTGTAGAAAAGGTTGAGTTGATTCGAGTTATAATGAAGGAAGCTCAATCTAGGCAGAAGAGTTATGCGGATAAAAGATGGAAAGACTTAGAGTTTTATGTTAGAGAGCATGTTTTCATTAAGGTGTCACCGATGAAGGGTGTGATTCGATTTGGGAAATCAGGGAAGTTGGCATCGAGGTTCCTTGGACCATTTCCTATTATTGAGAGGATCGGGAAACTCGCATATAGAGTAGAGTTACCGAGCAGTTTGGTAGGAGTCCATAATGTTTTCCATGTTTCTCATCTAAGGAACTGTATTCGAGATCCGGATACTACTATATCAATGACTGTGTTAGATGACTTAGTCGTAGAGCCGAATTTGACTATAGTAAGAATGCCGGTTCGCATAGTCACAAGAGATGAGAAGAGGCTCGGGAACAAGACAGTCATGTTAGTTAAAGTCCAGTGGAGTGAGGATGAGAGAGAGACTGTACTTGGAAGACCAAGAACAGGATGAGAGATGCTTATCCTGATTAGTTTGATGGTATGTTTTACCTTTGATTATTTTGATGTGTACCTTATCGTAATTTCGAGGACGAAATTCTTTAAGGAGAAGAGTCTGTAACACCCCATATTTTTAGTAACATTATTTAGGATATTTAATTAGTTAAATAAAATAAAATAATGTAAGATGATTAATGGATTGAGATTTATGATTAAATAAGGAGTAGTCGTGCCATGTTAAACAAGTGAACTAAAGATTAAAAAGAGAATAAAAGGGTTAGGAAATATGCAAGGGCAAAATAGGAACAAGGTACATCCTTATACCCTAAACCCTTAACCTCTCAACACTCACGTTCACTTCATTTTTCACAAATCAAAAATACAAGCTAAGACCGGCCACCATTAGCAAGCTCAAGAGAAGATAAAAGCTAGGATTTCAAGAGGAAGAATCAAATCTCTTAAACAAGAACAAATCTCACATCTTTAATCACAAAGCTAAGGTGAATAATGACTACATCTCAAGTTTTTAGTGTTTTTCAGTTTTTAGTATGAAATCCGAATTATTTGCAAATGTTTTTCCATGTTTTTGATGATAAAATGCATATCTATATGTTGTTGATGATTTATGCTAATTCACATAGATTTTGTGATATGTTTTGATATGAAAACCCTATTATATGACATCCAATCGCGTTGCAAAATTAAATTTAGATTAGAAACAATAATTTAGGAATGGGTTTCAATTTTCATAATTTTCTGAATTAATGTGGATTTTATATGAATTTTCTAGTGATGAAAATGCTACTTTGGGTTAAAAATTAATTATGGCCAAATTATATTGGCTTAGGGTCTGAAACTTATATATGTTAGAAAACATATTAAAAATGATTTTTTGGAATTTTTGTAGAATATTCCTAAATGTTTTAGTGGATATATAAAATTATTTAAGGTATGAGACTTAAATATTTTTTATATTTATAAAAAAGAGAAGGGGTATTTTGTAAATAATTCAAATTTTTATTTATGAAAATTGATAGTACTTTTAGAAAAGAAAATTTTGCAACCAATCATAATTTGACAAACAATGCAGGTTAGGTACGAAGGATTAATTTAAAAAGTCAAATCAACATGCTTTTTCCTATTTCAATGCTTTCAACACCAGGCTTCTGACTCCTTACCTCCACCTCCGATTCCATCGAAACCAATACACATGGTATCAGATACCTGGTACGTAGTGAATTGGATATAGGCGGATGGTACTGGGTCAAAACCAAAGGTTCCGAGGGGATCGAAGCATGCTTTGTTTTAAATTGAAAATGTGCCTTCTTTTGCTTTCGAAGGAAGTGCATTCGACTTGGTTGGCTTTTGGCTAAGTCAAATGTTTCAAAGGATAGGTTTCGAATGGGTTGCGCCTTTTGTTTTAAATGAATACTTTCGAAGGGATCGAAACCCCTGACTGTTGCTTTTTACCTTTCGACCCAGATTGGTTTCGAAAGGGTTACCTTGTCTTTGAAAAACCAAGCCGCTTCTCCAATGCTTACGAAGGAATGGTTTCGACAACATCACTTCTTTACTTAGGAAATGCTTTTGAAAGGGATGCGTTCGACTTAAAATTTTCAATGACCCTTTTGCTCTATAAAGGTAGAACCTAAATGGTTTCAAAAGAGATAATTTTAATGATTTCGAAAGGTGTTTCCACATGTTATAAATTGAACCCCAATGCTTTCGAAAGGCTTGATGTTTTAATGCTTTCGAAAGGTTTTAAAGAAAGGTTTCTAAGGGGTGGTTCCCCAAGGTTTCGAAAAGTCTAAAAGGAAAGGTTTTCCAATGGTTTCGAAAGGCAATGTTTAAATGTTATAAAGATAGGATGTCTAAGGTTTTAAGGCTTTCGAAGGAGATGTTTTTCAATGCTTTCGAAAGGATAAATATGAATGATTTCAAAAGGTATGTTTTGGCCTTTGGCCTAAGATTTTACTTGTATTTAAAGGGATACTTTCAAAGGTTTCGAAATGGGTACTTTCAAAAGTTTAAACGTTTTCATTAACAAGGTTTTGTGTAAAGAATAAGTAACATGGCAAGGTGATTTGAGTAAAGAAAAGCGTATATATAAATAATTTCCTTGTTTAAAGAATGATTTAAAGGTTTAAATCAATTTGAAAGAAAAGGTTTTCAAGGAAAATTTTATGAATAGATAACCCTAAGTAAAATGACTCAGATGTTAGAATACCAGATGAGACTGGTATAGGGTCGCGCCTTATACTTGGCTAGTAGCCTCTAGCTAAAATAGGTCAAAAATTCCAGTGTGTAGGGCTTTGTCATAGGTGAGACTAAAATTATGTTGCACACAGAAAGGAATAAAAAAAGACAGGTTATTGGTAAGCTCGAAAAACCATTAGTATCAGTTTGACTTGGAGAAGTAACTAAGGATAGATCACCCAGAAGAGGAGTATTTAACAGATGTTAGATTTTTATGTTTTTCTGGTAGGCCCGAGTCAGCCAAGGGTTAGTAGTTAGCCAAATAAAACTACAGTGTATGGATAGATAGTCCATTTGATAACTGATATGTACATATACGTGATATTGCTTTACAGATTTAACCAGTTTTGGTTGTAGGATTTTAATTTTCAAAAGATATGTTTTAAAAAGGATATTAGTGAGGGGAAACCCGTTCTGCTAAGCGGCATGGTCTCACTTAATATCAAATAACCGAGATGTGTAGTATTATTCACACCAGGGTTTATGTCTAACTCGAAGTTTGTGTTTTCCCCTTAAACTCTCGGGTGCTCAAAATTGATTTGAGTAGGCTGATGGTTGAGGTTTACAGGTTTTAGTAGGATTGGAAAATAAAGCTTCCGGTGATGAGCAGGTGGCTGACGGATAGCTAATTAGGAGTTGCTGTTTATTTTGGATTGATTCCGCTGTATTGTATATATAGTACTCTGGTCAACCAAGGGGGCATTATCATATGTCTCTCTTAGCGTATTTATGTAATATTTATATTTTATCTGAACTTGGGAAAGCGATGTGATTATGTAATTTGAATGTGAAACATGTTTTGGAAATGTAATCAAAATTGTTGTTTTTTTGAAATATGTGATTTTGTTTCATATTCAAGTGCTTCTGATATTATGGATACCATTAACATTGCCGTATTTAGTCGCCGGAATTTAATACTATGTATGACTGTAGCATCTTTAGTTCTTAGCTTTGATCCTCTAGATAGGGGTGTCACAGTTATATATGCAGATAACAATTTAGGTCAAATAATGCAATTCCTATCCACACTTCACTCTCTCACCCCCCAAAACTTGCAGTGGATCGCAATGGGAGATTGGAACTGCATGCTCTTCTCTGATGATAGACACTACAAGAAAATATATTATTAATCACACCATTTAATAACACATTATTCTAAAGTGTTATTGTTTACCTTTAATTATTTGTCCTTTTGTTTTATGCGGTGCATGTGTAATGCTTTGGCCCTAAAATTTGCGTCTCCCTCCAAAAACACTTAACCAGTTTGGTCTCCCTCCCAAGTAACACTTAACAATTTTCGTCTCCCTCCTAAAACGAAATAAACCTAATCGATGTTCTCTTCCATCTCCATGTCCAGTCACTGAACTTCAGCCGTTGTACTCCATCTTCGATCTTCAATAGTTCGCTCTTCAGCAGTTGTGAGTTCAACGACGCCTAGAACCCTAATCTCCGATCTTCGATTTCGCTGTTCATCAATATCTGCTAGATTTGATGTTTATTTAATTACATGTTTACGAAGCTTCTATCAATGATGTTCAGTTTAAAAAAGATAATTATTTGTACATAAACGAATCCAAGCCTATTATTACTACTTTTGATTTGGTGGATAATTTGATGGCGTATTTTGATGCAACGTAACAAGATTTTGATCCTTTAAGCGTAGGTCAATCAGACATTAACAATCCTATAGTCAAGTCAGAGGTAGCTTCAGATTATTCATTGCTTAAAATATACACGATGGTAACACTTATTTCATGAATGTCAATTAAATGCAGGTTGAGGGAACCAACTATCTTACAAGCAAGGAGGACTGCATAGAGACCCGTGGAACAAATATGGGAATGGGTGCGCCATCACATAATTCATAGATGTTGCCAATCCACTCGAAAAGACTAGTAAGAATGACATGATTGCCACAGGTTTTATTTTTGATTGTTAGCAAACCAGTGATTTTCTTGCTTGGACTAGTTTCATTCTGTTCAAATTTGCCTTATTCAAGTTTTTTAACTTGGTAGAGGTATACTTGATGTTACCAAATTCTGTAAGTGTAGATAGAAAAACTAGTGGTTGACATCACGAACTGAATTAAATGATATGCTCTTTTATCTCACATAACTAAAATGAAAATATATTGTTTTTTAGACAGTGCAAGCAAATGAAGGTTGGAATAAGTCATTTAGAAAGCATGTTATGGGCATGTTGGGCTCGATTTTTGCACCACCTACAATGGCTTCTGCTGATTCGTGTAAAGGCAAAGGTATTCAGATATCGAATAGCAGAAACTCATCTCTTTGTGTTTCTACGGGTATGATCATGTATCCTAAGTGTGAGGAATGCGAATTACGGATCTTAAGGCTAGGAATAACACTAGAGGGGGGTGAATAGTGTTTTTAAGAAATTACTAAATCTTTTTGAGTTTATGTTAATTTAAACACAAATGTATGCAATATTTAGACACGGATGCAGAAATAAATTAAATACAGTAAAGGAAAGAACACACCGGATTTTATACTGGTTCGGGGTTACCCTACATCTAGTCCCGCACAACTAAGTACGGATTTCCTTTCAAAAGCAATTCAACAATTACAACCCCCGGTTTCAAGGCTACGAGGTTCACCCTCCAGAATCACAATCCTCTGGGTAGAGATACTTGATTTCCGGGGCAACAAGTTCACCCAATTGATTTCCAAGGCTACAATCACACCTTTTCTCGCTTGATTGATTTCCAAGGCTACAATCACACCTTTTCTCGCTAGATAGATTACAAAGAAGCCTATAACTCTGAATAGCACTTAGATCTTGTTGAGATAGTGATAGAGAATCAAACCAGAGATAATCTAGTTAGATTCAATGTTGATTTCGGTAGAGTAATGATAGGATTTTGAATAAGAAAATGTGGAAGAAGAAGAGAAGTGAAAAATCAGAAAAACTGATATAAAATTCGTTGAAACTAACCCCTATTTATAGAAGAACAACAGTCATGTCCATTCGTGAAAGGTTATGGCGAATCGACACTTCTTTTGAAATTCAAATTTTGAAACTAACTGACACTATGTCGACATGGGGTACTAGGGCATGTCGACATCCCAAAGGAAATTTTTATGTTTTGTTTTTCTTTGAAAATAACCTTTATCTTATATTAAAACTATTTTAAACTTTATAAATATACTTGACTATAGATAAAATACATAGATGAATATAAAGAATAATATATATAACATTTTACTATAATTTTATATTTAAATCAAAGTATAAATATATTGTAATTAAAAGATAGTTTAAAACAACCGAAGTTAAAAACAAGAATATTTAAGGCTAAAACATCTTTTTGAAAATCATTTCAAAAGATAATTTTTAAGGCTAAAACATTTTGAAAAACAATTTTGAAAATCATTCTGAAGTAGTTTTGAAAATCATTTTGAAGTAGTTTTGAAAATCATTTTGAAGTAGTTTTGCAAGCTTCTTCCTACAGAATATCTCATCATGACAGGACTCGAGAACTTCTACAAAACCAGGATGTTCGTGGGTTTGTAAGCCACTTGTCGTAGGTTTGTAAGCTACTTGTTGTGGGTTTGTAAGCCACTAAAAAGGTAGAAATGGGTTCCATCCCAAAAGAAAAATGGAGTGAAGATTTCAGTGCTATTGTGAAGTTTTAACATAATTCTAGACTCAGTACTTATCTTGAAATCTTGAACTCTTGATAATCTTGATACTCATGAGTCTTCAATCTTGATATCTTGAATCTCTATACTGTACAGTCTTCATTCTTTGTACCTACATGGTTAAATCCTGCATATACATATATATCTAAACTGTAATGTTAGTATTTATATTTTATAATCTTATTCTAAGGTTGTTGTCATCAAAACCATCAACTCATGGACTAACAATCTCCCCCGTTTTGATGATGACAACCTTTGTTTATAAAATATTACTTCTATCCTAATAACTCCCCCTAAATCTAATAACTCCTCCTAAATCTATGCCTAACTCTCCTATTTTATAATTCTCCCCCTTTGTCATCAACAAAAACTAACTCTAAATTATATAACTCCAAACTATATAGTTCTTACTCTAATATTCTATATGATGATAGTGTTATCATCAATACTTACTTGTAAACCTAAAACTTAGTCCTAAGTTACAAACTCTCCTAACTAAGAATCTATATAATAATACTTTTAATAGAACATATATAAGAACAGACATTATTTATTAATTATATATTTGTTTATATTTACATTTTTCGTAGAGATCGAAGAAAATCAAACAACAAATAGAAAAGAAAGAGAAAAACTAATGTGTGTGTTTGAACATAGGAGATCTATGAACCGAACAATTTGGATAGTGAAACAGAAATTTCCACATTGTTCGACAAGATTTCCATCTTTGTCAAAGCACACTTCGCCAACGCAAACGACTTTGTCGTTGTTTTCCGCAATCTCTTCTTCCATTGGTTCTTCTTCTTCTTCTTCACTTTCCTCTTGATCATGATCTCCTGAAGAGTCGTCGTCAATCATGATTGGGTTAGCATGATTATCCATAAGAATTTTTTGCAAATTCCTAAGGATTTTGCCTTGCCACTCTTGTTCTTTGGCCATTCGAAGTTGCATCACTTGGATTTCAGTCATAAACTGAAGGGTATCTTTCAGAGAATCCTCTATTTTCGTTACACGAGCGAGCGTTGATTGTTGACACGGACCAGAAGTAGGAGATGGAAACAAAAGGTTGATTTTAAGTTTGATTTGGAAGAGGAGGCCATTGATAAATTGATCTCAGAAGGAAGAACATAAAGAGAACAGAGAGAATGAATAAAATTTCGAAATAGAAGAAATTTATAACTACTTATTTGAATTTTGGTGGGAAAGAAAATTTAAAATTTAAAAACGTTATATGTCGACATGGGTCTAGGAGGGATGTCGACATGGTTCTTGAATTTTTGCCTTTTTAATTTATTTTGAATTAATTTTTAATTATACTTTGTTTATTTATATTTTATATTTCAGTTAATGAACAAATACCTAATTCTCTTCTTAATTTAGTAAATGTAGATTCATTTAAGGGTTTTGTTAAGATATCAGCAATTTGATTTTAAGAATTGATATAGTCGAGAGTAATTACTTCTCTACTTATATTATCTCTGAGAAAATGGTGTCTGGTATCAATATGTTTAGTTCGAGCATGTCGAGTTGTATTTTTGGATAAATTTATTGCACTAGATTATCACAATAAATTGGTGATTTTGATATATTTAAACCAAAATCTTTTAAAGTTTGTTGCATATATATTACTTGAGAACAAGCCAAAGCAGTAGAAATATACTCTGCTTCAGTTGTTGATAGAGAAACAGTGTTTTGCTTTTTACTAAACCAGGAAATCAGAGAATGCCCTAAAAAGTGACAAGTTCCACTTGTACTTTTTCGGTCTGATTTAGAACCAGCATAATCAGCATCACAGTAAGATATTAAGTCAAACGAATCATTTTTAGGATAAAATAAGCCATAATCAAAGGTGTGTTTAACATATCTTATAATACGTTTTACAGCTTTTAAGTAAGTTTCTTTGAGAAAATAAGTTCATAAGATGTCTTATCAGTTAAAGGTCTAATTAAAATTCTATTTAAAATATAACAGGCGGTAGCAACTGCTTCTGCCCAAAAGTACTTTGGTAAATTACTATCAGAAAGCATAGTTCTCGCACACTCTTGAATCATCCTATTTTTACGTTCTACTACTCCATTTTGTTGTGGAGTTCTTGGAAATGAAAAATTGTGAATTATTCCCTTTTTATTATAGAATTCTTCAAACTTTTCATTTTCAAATTCACCACCGTGATCACTATGGATGGTTATAATTTTTTGAGAAAGTTGATTTTGAACCCTTTTTGAAAAATTCTTAAAATATTCAAAAGTATCACTTTTATGTTTTAAAAATATTTTCCATGTAAATCTATAATAATCATCTACAATTACAAAAACATATTTACTATTATTTATTGATAGAATTTGAGATGGACCAAATAGATCAATATGAAGTAATTCAAGAGGTTTTGAAGTAGAAATCGCATCTTTTAATTTAAAAGAGCTTTTTCTAAGTTTTTCTAGTTGACATGCATCACATAGACTATCTACTTTAAAATTCATTTTAGGGAGGCCTCTTACTAGATCATGTTTTGACAGTCTAGATAAGAGTTTGAAATTCAAATGCCCAAATCTCTTATGCCAAATCCAAGGGTCACTTGCATTTGCCAAAAGACACAAGTTATCATTTGAAATTTTCATACTAAGAATATAAATATTCTTTTTCCTAATTCCCTCAAATATTATGGTTGAATTATTATCTTCAATGTGACACTTCTCTTTTTCAAATTTAATTTTATATCCTTTATCGCATAGTTGACTTATACTTAGCAGATTGTGTTTTAGATTCTTAACTAGCAAAACATTAGTAATAATAGGAGTTTCAGAGTTACCGACTTTGCCGATGTCGATCACATAACTTTTTGAATTGTCTCCAAAGTTAACCAGTCCTCCGTCTTTGTATATTATATCATTCAACATATCTGGATTCCCAGTCATGTGTCTAGAACATCCACTATTGAGTATCCATTTGTTCTTTTTGATCTTCACAGTTTGTTTGTTTTGGATTGATTCCTCAACTCCCATAAAGCATGATTCCTGCACATCAAACAATCTTAGTAGACAACTTGCATTTGAATATTGATTATATGCAGACTCAAGAGACAATAATAATCTGAATATTTCTAAACATGGATTAACAAATTTCTTAAACATAGCCATTTTTAAAAAAACTTTTTCAAAAATCAGATTATGAAACTTTTGAAAACCTTGCTCTGATACCAAATGTGAGGAATGCGGATTACGGATCTTAAAGCTAGGAATAACACTAGAGGGGGGTGAATAGTGTTTTTAAGAAATTACTAAATCTTTTTGAGTTTATGTTAATTTGAACACAAATGTATGCAATATTCAGACACAGATGTAGAAATAAAGTAAATGCAGTAATGGAAAGAACACACCGGATTTTATACTGGTCGGGGTTACCCTACATCCAGTCTCACACAACTAAGTATGGATTTTCTTTCAAAAGCAATTCAACAATTACAACCCTCGGTTTCAAGGCTACGAGGTACACCCTCCAGAATCACAATCCTCTGGGTAGAGATACTTGATTTCCGGGGCAACAAGTTCACCCAATTGATTTCCAAGGCTACAATCACACCTTTTCTCGCTTGATTGATTTCCAAGGCTACAATCACACCTTTTCTCGCTAGATAGATTACAAAGAAGCCTATAACTCTGAATAGCACTTGGATCTTGTTGAGATAGTGATAGAGAATCAAACCAGAGATAATCTAGTTAGATTCAATGTTGATTTCGGCAGAGTAATGATAGGATTTTGAATAAGAAAATGTGGAAGAATTAGAGAAGTTAAAAACAGAAAAACTGATATAAAATTCGTTGAAACTAACCCCTATTTATAGAAGAACAACAGTCATGTCCATTCGTGAAAGGTTATGGCGAATAGACACTTCTTTTGAAATTCAAACTTTGAAACTAACTGACACTATGTCGACATGGGGTACTAGGGCATGTCGACATCCCAAAGGAAATTTTGATGTTTTGTTTTTCTTTGAAAATAACCTTTATCTTATATTAAAACTATTTTAAACTTTATAAATATACTTGACTATAGATAAAATACATAGATGAATATAAAGAATAATATATATAACATTTTACTATAATTTTATATTTAAATCAAAGTATAAATATATTGTAATTAAAAGATAGTTTAAAACAGCCGAAGTTAAAAACAAGAATATTTAAGGCTAAAACATCTTTTTGAAAATCATTTGAAAAGATAATTTTTAAGGCTAAAACATTTTGAAAAACAATTTTGAAAATCATTCTGAAGTAGTTTTGAAAATCATTTTGAAGTAGTTTTGCAAGCTTCTTCCTACAGAATATCTCATCATGACAGGACTCGAAAACTTGTACAAAACCAGGATGTTCGTGGGTTTGTAAGCCACTTGTCGTAGGTTTGTAAGTTACTTGTCATGGGTTTGTAAGCCACTAAAAAGGTAGAAATGGGTTCCATCCCAAAAGAAAAATGGAGTGAAGATTTCAGTGCTATTGTGAAGTTTTAACATAATTCTAGACTCGGTACTTATCTTGAAATCTTGAACTCTTGATAATCTTGATACTCATGAGTCTTCAATCTTGATATCTTGAATCTCTATACTGTACAGTCTTCATTCTTTGTACCTGCATGGTTAAATCCTGCATATACATATATATCTAAACTATAATGTTAGTATTTATATTTTATAATCTTATTCTAAGGTTGTTGTCATCAAAACCATCAACTCATGGACTAACACTAAGCTCTGATGCACATTTAATTACATGTTTTACGATGCACTTAGCAACAATTATTTTTAATATAGATCTATTTACAATCATTACCAACCATGTTTAACATGAAATTATAAGTCATGCTGTAAAGAATATATTAAAATGTTCAAATTTTACTAAAAATATGATTCAAAATAGAAAATTATGCAAATTAAAAATTCAAGTGGTTGATCCGATCATTTGTGGAAAAAAGCGTAGACCATGAATATGGATTTAATGAGCTGGTATGAATTTGGCTATTAATTTCTCTTCTTATTTCGATGCAAAATGCTAAGGGTCAATTTTTTTCACATATGAAATCGTGTTTTATGTTTTAATTATATAATTATCTGTATGCTAAAAAAAGCGCAGAAAAGAGACCTAAGACGGGTTATATATATATATGCTAGTAATAACTTAAGCAGTTTTAAAAATGGTAAAAAAATGATAGTAATGTTGGTGGGGCATTTGGGCTTGCTCTATAACTGGAGAGGTCTAACATTGTTTCCTTCACATTCCACTTCCAACCGGCCACAGGTCAAAAAATGAACCCAAATCCACACATCCTTCTAAAAAAACTCCAGCTACATGGACATCGTTCATAAACTCCACGTGTGCCCCATCACATAAGCACTTGCCACTTATTTTGATTCTTGGATAAACGATGTTTATTATTTATGAAGATAACTAGACAAACAAGATGGATTTTTTCCTTTTTCAATTATTATGGATACAAGCAAGTAATGTTATATTGAAATATGATCGCTAGCATTAAGTATTTTGGATACTAATATCCTACTACTATGATGTTAAGCATCAATGTAAAGGTAACATCACCAATGTTTAAATGATTTTTGTTTTGGTTATCTTTTTCTTAAATTTCCATGAATAATGAGCATGCTTAAGATATATAAGTTTAAATCAGTAGAATTGTGCATGTATATAGTTTGACGAGGTTTGTCAACAACCATGAACCCATTACAGAAACTGCATACATACATACATGCATACATCCATACACACACACACACACACACATATATATATATATAATGAGGAAAAGGTATACAAACTAAGGCTAATTTTATATCTTATATTCTCTTAAATTTTGTTTGAGGTCCTTCCATCTTGTACGTGATTAATATATAGCACCCACTAGAGAACGGATAGCTCCCTCTACTTATTAATGACGCAAAGCTATTTTATAGTTTGAACATTCAAATATGATGAGATTGATTCAAAATTAATGTTTTTACTATTATTAGAATGATTATTATAATTTTGAGAGAAAAATATTGTAATAAACTTACTTACATGTGTAGCCAATCTTGGTATTTTAAAATATGAAAAGATGTGTAGCCAATCTTTATTCATACATGCATACTTACATGTTACATCTGATACACTTGGATGATTTGTTGCAAACTGTTACTGTCAATAGCCAACTCGTTTAGAAATACATCTGATATACATGTTTGATTTGTTAGCAGTTTATGATGGTTTTATCTATAATAGATTTTCTTGATCAAGTAACAGTAATAAACATAGTATTAATTAGTAACAACAATAAAATTTGAAACCTTGTAGTTTGAATTTAAGTTTGTACATAGTTTTATAGGCATCCTGTATGATACAAGTATTTACATATATTAATTGAATTATTGTATGTCTATGTATCTATTTATTTAAATCAGTATACTTTTTGTGACTTGAGCTCGTCTTTACTCACAAAAATTCCATGAAAACCATAGCGGACTCACCTCGGTAGCAATACCTTACAATCTCCAAATCCTCAGATTTGGCATCCGTCACCATAAACCCAGACTCACATTTCCTCTCATCATGCATATACGTAACGACATACCCATCATCCTTTTCTCCATTTTTACCATCCTTTGCAACAAAGGAAGACTCTCCACCGAAACATCCTTCTCCAAACTTTCTTTTCGCCACCGTATAGTCTTTGCTCTTTTCCACCTTCTCAAAATCCAGTTTCGACACTCCCCTAATTTTAGGCATCGAATATCCTATTCTTAGGTAACCATACCTATTCTTCCTTCCTACGCATCCAGGATTTATAACCTCAAAATCCAAATTTCCTGCAGATAGCGGGATTCTACAAACACTAGTAGTCCTTAAATCTATCCTAATCATCTCCATGCAACTGTGCATAGGTCCCGTATTCTCCAATGCGTGCCCTATTGATGTCACATTCGGTGCCACCATAACAATGACATTTCCTCCCCTTCCCCCATGCATTCAAGGTGTGTATTATCTTAAATTTTGTTGGGTGTCCTTCCATCCTGTATGTGAATAATATAGGAGAATGGATAGCTCTATTTCTACTTATCAATGAAGCAAAGCTATTTTATTTCATAATTTAAGTCTATATTTTTTGAAGAGATTAAACGAATACCATTAGGATTATGTTGTAGTGTTTTCTTATTTTAAACTAAAACCTGACTGAATGGAATTCTAACCTAGTTTAGAATATTTATGCAAAAGCCAAAGAAATTGGTAGGTGTTCTTCTTATGAAATAATGTATATGTGATTTTAACTATTTTACAAATCTTATTATTTAAACAGATACAGTAGCTAATGAGATGTATGCATAAATGGCCTTGCAAATTTTCCACAAGGTACTCCATACTTCATGTACTTCATGTACTATCAATATGACTTAACTACTTCTTGATTTCAATATTTGCAACCAACTGTTATTTAAGTAGTGCATCATGGACAAATTATTTTCAAGACAACGATTAAAAACTATCAAATACAAAGTTTTTGTCCTTTGAAAGATTTGGGTATTTGGTATTGTGTTATTTATTTGTTTTAGTTAATTTGTGAAAGTTTTAACATTTCAAGAAAACGTTTAGTATTCATTTATTTCAATATGTCAGTTTTTCATTTCCATTTCATTACCTGTATAATATCTCTTTAGCATGTAAATGTTGTTATTATTTTATATATATCTTGGACCCAACATGGCTTCTTACAAAATGGCGACAGAGACTCATACCTTTATCATTAATTATAAAACAAACTGTTGTTTGTTGCATGTTACAATCCATAGCTTAGCATTTGTGTATGTTTACTAAAAATTACAATCCATGTTACAACCGAGTTAACCGAGTTTTATATAAATTAACAAAGTTTATAATAATAATAGTAAATTAACTATAATTTTTATTAAAATTAACTAAGTTTATAATAATAATAATAAACTATAAAATAGTAATCAAATTAACTAAGTTTAATAAAAATTAGCTAAATTTATATAATAATATTAATATTAATAATAAATCATAAAATATTAACCAAGTTAACTAAATTTTATAAAAATTAACTATATATATATATATTATAAAAAAACAATAATATAAATTAACTAATTTTATAAATTTTTACAAATCAATATATTATGAATATCTTTAAGCCATTTCAAAATTTTGAATGCATATCATAATATCAAAGTTAAGATACACTTCATACTTAAACTTCCATGTTTGGTAAAACTTTAACTCCTTCCTGTTTAAAATTTTTATTAGCTATATATTTTTAGCTCAACTGTGAATCACGCCTATTTATTTCCTGTATATCAATATGCACGTGGTTTGCGCAACATGAAGCTATGCTCTATAGTGTTCTTTTCAAAATATGTTAATCTTTTACCCTATATTTAGATGTTCGTTCTTCAGTATAAGATTTGTTTCCACTGATGAGCAACGCATTAATCAAGAGAAATACTTAATATGATAATTTAAATTAAGTTAATTTTTGGCCATGCCAGATTAGAGTTACAGTAACAAATAAATTTGATAAGTGTTAAATAATTTTGCAGGCTGCTGCAAGATTGTGTGAGGACAAAGTAAATAGAGTTGCTAAGGTATACATTACTAGAACGGCTGCCAATTGCAGCAGCCCTTTGCGTCAGCTAGCGACAGCTAAAAAAAGCACCACCCTCAAAACATTTCAGCTTCCCCCCAAAATCACCACCAGCCACAGCCTCCGCCGCCTCCCGCCGTCGCAACCTTCCGTCGCCAATTTCAAGCTCGCTAAACTTGCCGGTATCTCCTCCTCTCCATTATTTATGTTTAATTAGGCATAAACTAAATTAGTTGATGATTTAGGGATTTGCAATTGGTTGATTTATGGATTTAGAATTGATGATTATATCTTATTAGTTGATGATAATATAGTTTATTAGTTGATTTGGGTATACAATTAAAACCCTATTTTAGGAAATTAGTTGATTATGGATTTGAAATTGGTGATTATTGCGTATTAGTTGATGATAGTAGTAAATTTGTTGATTTTGGGATATTAATTAGTGATTTGATTGTTTACTTTGTTGTTAAAAATCAAGGTTAATTTAAAATCCAAAAATTAGTCCATGGTTATTGATTAATATGCTTATTGATAATTTTACATGCATGTTTGTTATAGTTAAAAGTACGTTTTAAAATTTCAAATTTATTCTAATTTGTTATAAGTGCTAACTACTTATTTTAGTTCACAAAATCGGTAGAAACTCCTCTTCATGTTTTGACACATCTTGGTTCCCTTAAAATGAAACATAAATTTGGATCGATGATATTCCCTAAGGACTTCTCTCCTTAAGTCCCCAACATTCGGAACACACAACCGTCCCTTCTTTCTCAGCCATCTCCTTTGGTCAAGACTAAAACCTTTTAGATCATCAATCTCTGATCCAACCTCAAGCCTTTTAATTCTCGACTACCAATGGATTGCTTCTGCTTAGAAACAACCCTTTCAATCAGTACTGGTCGAACTTCCAAGTAGGATAACATGGCAGTGGTCTGACTAGAACTAGTAGTCGATCTTAACCGCACACTACAAGTAGTCAAAACCTCTAAATCCTTCCATCCTATTAACATAGCTAACACCACATTCTGATATTTTCTGCTAAGAGCATCTGCCAATTTATTTCCTTTTCCAGGTGTATACTCTATACCAAATTCATAAGCTGTTAAAAACTCCCGCCATCTCTGTTTTCTCATATTCAACTCCTTTTGAGAAAATAAATATCCTAAGGACTTATGATCTGTGTATAACTCAAATCTCTACCCTAAGGGGTAATATCCACGAGAAATCCTTAATAAATCTCCGATAATAGTCAGTGAGTCCAAAAAAACGTCTGATCTCAGTCACCATCTCTGGTCTCTTTCGACTATTCTAAGATGAACTGCATGCTCTCTTTCATCCTCAGAGTATATTAATATGTCATCGATGAATACCAATATGAACCAATCCAGGTGCTCTCGGAAAACTCGGTTCATCAAATCCATGAAGAAAGCTAGCGCATCGTTAATCCGTATGAAATTACTAACCATCCGTACGAACCATACCTAACCTGAAACACCATCAATGGAATACTATCCTCTGCAACACTTAGCTGATGGAAACCTGTCACCAAATCCAATTGGGAAAATACTCTTGCTCCACTCTATTGTTCAAATAAATCATCGATTCTTGGAAAAGGATACCTATTCTTGATCGTCTTCTCGTTCAACTTACGATAGTCGATACACATCCTTAGCGACCCATTCGGTTTCCTCATGAACACCCCAACCGCTTCCCAAGGCGAACTACTTGGTCTAATAAAATTCTTTCCTATTAAATCAACTAGATGCACCTTCAATCTTCATCTCGGTAGGTGTCATCCGGCTAGGTGGTCTACTTACAGTTTCTGCCCCTGGCACAAGACCTATCTGAAACTCGGTAGTTCGCTTTGGCGGTAGCCCTAACACTGGGTCAAAAACATCTACAAACTCTTTTGCTTCTCCTTCCCATAAGTAGAAAGTATCCCTTCATTCTGGATTGCTTAGTTTAAAATTACGAGTCGCTACATTCTGAACTTTGGTTTTTATGGTCTCTTGAGCATGGATTTGTTCTATATCATTTATGATATGTCCTGACAGCATAAAGGGAAACTTTGTCTAAATAAATTTTTTCAATTTTCTGGGTGAAAAACAAAACCTTGGGTGTTAATACACCATCCCAAATTAGTATTTGTCTCTTGCTTAAAGGAAAATAAAAGAATTAAAAGCCTCTAGTTTACGGTTCTGATTTTTCAAGGAGTATAAGCATAATTCAATTCCTTTGGCCTCAATTTTACTATCTCAACGTTGTCCAATTCAACCTTTTGTATATCATGTGATTTTATTGTCGATTGGGTCCCACCATTTAATTGAAAAAATAAATTGATAGAAAAATTAATGGCTAAGATGAAATTGAGATACTCGAACATGCAAAATTGGGATAGTGGAATCGAACTGATTTGCGATTGTCATATAATTAGTAATTGAAAACTACTACTTCAGCCAGGGAACTGCAGGGGACATCTTAGCCATATAAATAATAGAGCCCCTCATATCCTCCTTTTCTTTCACACCCATATGTTCCTTCTTGCCGATTGTTGAATCATTAGAAGATGCTTTTAGACAGTTGTATCTGATTGATGCAATTGATGAAAACTGACCGATAACAGATTGCGGACTGGGAATGGCTGGTAATGGTTTTAAATGTTTGTATTAATTCAACGTTTATTTTCACTAAATTACAAATTTCTATTCATGGGTTTAAATTCAAGTACATTAATCAAGAAGTGTTACCATTTGATGAAATGGACTGTTTGTCACCTACTGCTAACTATGTTATCATTTGAAAGCACATTCTATTCATTTTGTTGGTTATGCGTCTTCACCTAAAAATAACTCAAATTTTGATAGTTTTTGTATGGTACTCATTAACATGCATATGTTATAAAATCTTAACTTTTATGCTTCCCAAGTTTTTTTGTTCTTTCAATTTGTCATTTTTCAAACCATGAAAAGCCAAAATGTGGTCTTCAAATGTCAATATTATTTCTTGATGTGTTCCTTGTTTTACAAAGGTAGTAACACATCCTTAAAATTCTACTGATATTTTACCAGGGAGTTTCAATATGCAGGCTAGGATCATAGCATTGAATGCTTTCTATTTTCTCAAGAACAAGGGTCACTTTGATATATCCATCACGTAAATTTTTTCTATCTTTACCCGGTCATTTCTACTTAAATAACCACTTTGAAACTAGTCATTGAGTTCTCAAAAGTGAGCTTATTGCTTTGACAACTGAGCATACTATTTTGAAACTAAGCAACTATCTAATAATAATAAAACCAATAAGGAAGAAACGATAAGACAAAATGATATTTGTATCATACTTTCTCATTAGTCTAAAGAGACTAGTGTAGTGTCTATTGACAGTTAGGAATGCTCGTATACTATTTTCTCATTAGTCTGAAGAGACCGATGTTTGTCTTTTGACTAGAAAAATGACATTTAACAGCCTATTTTACACCCATAGGTACCATAAAGCATTATCCTTTTTAAAGTATATTAGGAAGAATGGTAAGTGTTACTTTTAAACCTCTTTAGTTTCACGTGCAACTTGCAATCCTCTTATGTACATCAAAGAAGGCAAATGTTTGCAGTTCTCTTGTAAAGTTATCACAAAAACTGATAGCAATTTTCTTTCTCATGAAGAAAACTAGTGTGTATTATGGACCACTGCAGTTTGTAAAGTAATCTTCTTACAGACATCACATACAATTCCTTTTTAACTTTAAGCAATAAAGAAGAAAAAAAAGTGACACTTGAATTGCTATAATTCGACCATCTATATCCTATGCAAGGTCCAACAGTAGTATCGCACTATATAGTTAGGCGTAATACCTAAGTCATAAATAGGCAGGGCTAAATCAAGTGCACTGTCAATTTGATAACCAGTTTTTCATTATATAAAAAAAGACATCCAAGAATACATAATTATACGGTATGTGTGCAGTTTGGTGCATGTGTGTATGTGCACTTGTATTATTAAGAAAAAGCAAATGCGGGCGGTTGTAATGCAACATGCAACAAGACATTATCTTCATCCATCTAAGAAAAATTTGATGTTTAAAAAAGTTATGTAAATCTTCATCCATCTAATGATAGAAGGTACTACCAATAACATGTAATTTTTATCACAGTTTTATATAATTATTTTCAAATTTCTGAATTTTCAAGAAGTACTACCAATGACCAAAGACATGCATGAAGAAATGCTTTGAGCGGTTCAAGTTCTTAGTGATGCATTTGGTACTTGTAGACGTTAACTTTGAACTATGTTATCTTTTTTTATCATGAATATGTATTGAATTTGGTAACTCATGTATTGAACTTATTTTTTATTAGTTGATACTTTATTTTATTATCATGAATATGCGTTACATTTGCTGATTATTATAATTTTTTCGTTTATACATTGTTCAAATTGTTATCTATTTAAAGAAAATTCATTTTGATTGTTATTATTAAAATGTAATAGTGGGGTGCATCAAATATATAGTAAAATAAAGCATAGCTCCTTAAAGCGTTATAACTATATGACATAAGTGCTATAAAAAGATAATGCAATGTATGAGGTTACTGTCAAAGGATAGCAGCAAATATGCACTATTGTATCTAAACATTTTATAGCGGTATATATATGCTGTAAATGGATGTAGAGTATACTATAAACATGTTGATATATAGCGCGAAATAGGCGCTATAGAATAACTATTTTATAGCGGCTATACTTTGTTATAAAGATTATGTTATTTTCGTTAAGATTGAGATGTTTTATAGCGGTAATAGTGAGCTACCGTCTTTATGTAACATAGTGGCTACTTTATGCTATGAAATCATACTCTTTTATAGCGGTTTTTTTTGTGTTATAAATGTGCAATTCTTTTTTATAATATGTCGATATACAACGTTTATCAAACCGCTATAGTTGTGTATAATACCGGCTATATGCCGCTATAAAAGACAGTTTTTCTTGTAGTGAGATGTGGAGCTCTCCATGCCTTGCTAACATAGCACCATTGAATCTGTTCATTTAATAGTCCAACCTTTTGGGGCGTCCATCCTATGGATTGTACTATTCATGGAACAATAAGTCAACGAGTGGAGTGAGAACTCTAAGCAAGCTAGATAGGATTTTCATGAAGTTAGAAGCTCTAAACACCTGGCTGCTAATTTCATATGAAATACCATCACCAAGTCTTTCAGACCACTCACCTAACTTGCTAAAATTTGGAATATCTAAACCCAAGCGACCCTCAACCTTCAAATTCATCAACACCTGGACTCAACAACATGACTTCCCTCACCTTGTTCAACAAGCCTAGCTTACCCTTATTCGTGGAAGTCCCATGTATATCTCATTAAGCACCTGAAAACTGTCCTCAAAATCTAGAGTAAAGATCTTTATGGAAATGGTAACAAACTCTCCACTTCTCTAAAATAACAACTAGAAATGATTGGATACAATTGAATAAATGATCCATGTAACCCTAAGTTACCTTCACAGGAACATAAGCTGATGAAAGAGCTCACCAAAGCATATCAAGATGAACCCTCCATGATGAAGTAGAAAAGAAAAATCAAATGGGATGAAAAAGGTGACAAGAATACTTCTTTCGACCATAATGCCCTTAAAATAAAATCAGCAAATGAAAAAATTAAATATATTCAAAAATTGAATGGAATAACATATGATACCTACGCATATATAAAGGAAGCTTTTGTCAAATACTTTTAAGAAACTCTGGGGAGCCAATCTAAACAAAGTATTGATACATGCTTAGTAGAAAACTTTCCTTTTCCCTTCATCAATTGCACCCAAGCAGAAGCACTACAATAGCCCATTACGAAGGAAGAAATCACTTTAGCCATTTTCTCAATCAAAAGGAATGAGGCAGGAGGCCCTGATGGATATAATTCTGCTTTCTTTATAAAAGCATGGTTTATCATTAAAAAGGATTTGATCAAAGCAGTTCAATGCTTCTTCATATCAAAATAATGCCAAGAGTATATTCCATCGATATATGTCTGATTCCAAAAGTGAAGAACCCCAACATAGTTAATCATTTCAGGCTATTAGCTATTGTAACACTATATACAAATGTATTTCTAAGATTCTAGCATCTAGACTAAATTCAGTTGTCCTATAACTAATATCACATAACCAAGGGGCCTTCACTGAAGGAAGGAGCATAGTGGCTAACATTTTACTAACTCATGAACTGATAAAGGGATATGAAAGGAAGTAAATTTCCTCGAGATTCTTTCTTAAAATAGACATCATGAAAGCTTTTGACTCAACAATATGGCAAGTGTGTCATATGCTCTTGGTAGAATGGGGTTCCCAGAAGTCTTCATAAAGTCGATTAATACTTGCATATCCATACCCTATTACTCTATTAACATTAATGGAGAAACTGCACGTTTAACAACCTGTATTTTTAAACGTCTAGAGATTTAATACTTAATTTAATTAATAGTTAATTGGAATAGAACATCCAAATGACTAACTTTTGAAGTTGAATGAATTAGGACTCAAGACCTTTTCCGTTGAGTCTGGAATATTAGTTCAGGGGTGTTTTGAGTATATCTATGGATTGGTTTAATGTTATGTAATTTTCAGGATTTGTTTGTAGTTATATGTGTTTATGTGAACAATTTGACATGGCAGATTCCTAGCTTATAATTCATATTTATAGAAAGAGAAAAATCATGCTAGTTATGCAATCAAAGAATTTCTAAAATTGGACGATCCGATGGCTAGTTCGACTTTTAAACACGTGAAGATTGTATCCCGAGGCTCTGTCATGGATGGTGCCATGTTGTATACTGTTTGCACAAAAAATGGACAAACACCTCAAAGTTGTATGATTTAGTAGATCTTATGTTGTTCTTAGTGATTTGGATGACTTAAGCAAATATATGAAAAGCAGGGGCTAAACTGTAAAAAGACACACAGATTTATAGTGGTTCGGCCAGAACGTGCCTACGTCCACTTTATATGTTATTTCTCCTTTAGATCTCAGATTACAAGTACAAAGCTTTGGTACAAGTATCTAAAAGCGTTTGAAAGTTCCTTCCGTGCTTGAGCTCTCAAAACTCCTCCATTGTTGTACCCCTGCCCCTCTATTTATAGAGTGAGGTTAGGGGCAGGGGTCTTGGATGTATATAGCTGCTGGTGGGCCTGGGCTGAAGCAATCTGGCCTGGCAGCGTTCCGGTTCGGCGAAGCTTTGGTTCGGCCGTGCTTGGAGAAGGTTGGGGTTCGGTAGGGTAGTGGAGCAGTTGGTTCGGTGTTGTTTGGTTCGGTAGGGATGTGATTCGGTGGTTCATGGAGGTGCAGCTGGTTCGGCAGTGAGATGCCGAATGAACTTCTGTATTTGGGAGTGCCGAATGAGCTATTGTACTGGGAATGCCGGATGAACCAAGGCATCTTGAATGCCGAATGATATTGGGAAGGTGAATGCTGATTACCGAATGAAACTTTAAACCTTTGATACCGAATGGACTTTTATACTTGAATCATGAGTGAAATACGCTTGCTGGCTGCTTCTTCTTGGTTCGATCGTGGAGGAAACGCACCCATCACTGATATTCCAGTTTTGACCAGAAAATGGGATAACACTTTGCCCCCCAAAACATGACTTGCGGTAGGAAGACGTGTTTTGTAATGCCATGAGCTGGATGTTCGTAACCTGTCAACAACCTGTAAAGAGCTTGATAGTTTTATATGGCCCCAAATGACGACCGTTTGAGATCGAGCTACTTGGGATGAAGCGCGGCCGTTCATGGTCAAGCGCCTAACTTCAAATGACGACCGTTCGCGATCGAGTCATTTGAGGTTAAGTGCGACCGTTCGCGGTCAAGCGTCTAAATCCATGCGACGATCGTTCGAGATCGAGTCATTTGTGGTGGAATGTGATCGTTCACGGTCAAGCGCTTTACTTCAAATGACGACCGTTCGGGGTCGAGTCATTCGAGGTAAAGTGCGACCAAGCCCGGTCAGAAGGCGGACCTCGAATGGCGACCGTTCGTGATCAAGCCACTTGGGGTGAAATGTGACCGTTCGCGGTCAAGCGCCTTACTTCGAATGACGATCGTTCGAGATCGAGCCATTCGTGGTAAGGTGCGACTGTTGGCGGTCAGGGGGTGGACCTCAAATGGCGACCGTTCGCGATCGAGCCACTTGTGGCGAGATGAGTTGTGCCGTTCGAGGCGAGTTTGTGACTGTTCGAAGTCGGGTGCCGTTCGAGGCGAGTTGTGACCGTTCGAGGTCGGGTGCCGTTCGAGGCGAGTTGTGACCGTTCGAGGTCGGGTGCCGTTCGAGGCGAGTTGTGACCGTTCGCGGTCGGGGTGCCGTTCGAGGCGAGTTGATGTGTGCCCAGGGGGGACTTAATACCATCCAAACCAGATTCACGTTCGGGTGAGTTTCTGGATTGTCTGTTGTGGCGGTTTATCACTATCTCAGAGCATGCCTAGGGATCGTTCGCGATCCCGTACATGTGTAAGTAGCTTAGCCATTTTAGAATTATCAAAACCAATATTTCCATTCAACTGATGAAATTTAAAATAGAAATGTTCAGCAAAGTTAAATCCAAATCTAAGAAATAAAGAACAAAAGCAAAGCAGTGACGTCGGAGTGCAAACGCCTACATCGATGTGGTTTATAGTTGTATCAGAGCATGCCTGAGGATCGTTCGTGGTCCTGTACATGTGTAAACAACTTAACCGTGTCAGTGTGGAGTTTGCTGCTCGTCCGTCGCTATCTCGATCAACGGATAATAAGATGACATCTCGATCCTGAGCCGTCTTCAGTTGGTGCAGGCGGTGGTCGTTATTGTCCCACCGTTGTGGCCCTCCTTCTCACATATTGTGATAGCAAACCATTCCGAATATGCCCCTCCACCTCATCTTTCAGATGCCTGCAATCGTTGGTATGATGACCATTCAGGTCGTGGAACAAGCAATATCTGTCTGATTTCCTTTCGTTAATAGTCGGATCCCTTCGCATTGGCTTACGGTAGGGAACCTGCTCTCTTGTATCTTGATAGATTCGCTCCAAACTCTCATTCAGCTCGGAGTAAGTGGTGAATCGCGACTCTTTCCGTGGCCGCTTTGACCTGTCATCATTATCCTCAGCCTTTCTCTTTCCTTTACCAGTCTCCGCACCCCTTCCAGGTGGGTTTCCGCTCTTGATTGCGTAAACGTCAACTTCTTCCTCTCTTTCTGCACTAGCATCTTCCAAACGCAGAAACTTTTCAGCCTCATGATAGAACTCTCCCAGATTCATAGGCGGATCTTTAGTTAACGAATTCTTGAACTCCGTACTATCAGCTATTCCAGATACAGCCGCCATCATGACCATAGATGGATCTGGTCGATCCACTGATGCTGCTGCCGCATTAAATCGTGTTAGAAAACTCCTCAAAGTCTCTCCAGTTTTCTGCTTCAAGGTTGCCAAAGTCATCACATTCTTGGGTCTTGCAATATGAACCCTGAATTGCCTCATGAATCTCTCAGTTAAATCTGCCCACGTTCCTATGGAGCCGCTTTCCAGTTGTCTGAACCACAACGCCGCAATATCTGCCAAGTACAATGGAAAGCACCGGGCCATAACCTCCTCTGATGCCCCCAGCACTTCCATATGCCTTATATATTTTGTCAGATGAACCGTGGGGTCTGTCCTTCCATTATACATATCCAATGATGGTAGCTTAAAATCTGGTGGGTTCCTAGCTCGCCTGATTGTTGTGGTAAAAGGACTCCTATTCACATCCTCCAGGTCTCTATTCACTAGTCCGCCTCTCATAGCTCTTCTAACCATCTCAGCTAATCTGTCATTGTCTCCAAGCTGAAGTCCTCGTTCACTGCCTTCGACCTGCCCCCTGAGTCCGTGGGAGCTTTCAGGTGCATGCCCCCCTGGCGGAGCGTTCATTCTTCTATTGTTACCAGATTGTTCGGATACCCCCGTCTCTCTTCTCGGGATTGGGTCAACATGTTCTGCATGTGTGCCTCCTAGCTCTGGTGCTACGCCAGATGGTCCTGCTCCGTTCTGAACTCCAGTTGCGCCTTGGTTCCGTGCTCCAAGTTGCCCAATCTGTTGAAGCAAGTTCTGGATCATCCCTTCTTGTCTTCTCATCATGGCCTCCATCTCATCCCTGGTGATGAAGACTGAAGCTTGGTTTTCTCCTGAGGAAGCCTCTTGACTCCCTTCCTGTTGACTTTGCTCTGGCCTCGGCCTTCTGCTTGATTGTCTTGTCATGATTCTCCCAATCTGAATCTTTAGACTTTCAAATTCAGCTTCCAAGCGGTAGAATCCTTGAGTTCAACTCTCAGTGAAAGCACCAAAAATGTTTGCACAAAAAATGGACAAACACCTCAAAGTTGTATGATTTAGTAGATCTTATGTTGTTCTTAGTGATTTGGATGACTTAAGCAAATATATGAAAAGCAGGGGCTAAACTGTAAAAAGACACACAGATTTATAGTGGTTCGGCCAGAACGTGCCTACGTCCACTTTATATGTTATTTCTCCTTTAGATCTCAGATTACAAGTACAAAGCTTTGGTACAAGTATCTAAAAGCGTTTGAAAGTTCCTTCCGTGCTTGAGCTCTCAAAACTCCTCCATTGTTGTACCCCTGCCCCTCTATTTATAGAGTGAGGTTAGGGGCAGGGGTCTTGGATGTATATAGCTGCTGGTGGGCCTGGGCTGAAGCAATCTGGCCTGGCAGCGTTCCGGTTCGGCGAAGCTTTGGTTCGGCCGTGCTTGGAGAAGGTTGGGGTTCGGTAGGGTAGTGGAGCAGTTGGTTCGGTGTTGTTTGGTTCGGTAGGGATGTGATTCGGTGGTTCATGGAGGTGCAGCTGGTTCGGCAGTGAGATGCCGAATGAACTTCTGTATTTGGGAGTGCCGAATGAGCTATTGTACTGGGAATGCCGGATGAACCAAGGCATCTTGAATGCCGAATGATATTGGGAAGGTGAATGCTGATTACCGAATGAAACTTTAAACCTTTGATACCGAATGGACTTTTATACTTGAATCATGAGTGAAATACGCTTGCTGGCTGCTTCTTCTTGGTTCGATCGTGGAGGAAACGCACCCATCACTGATATTCCAGTTTTGACCAGAAAATGGGATAACATATACCATTACGAAGAGAAAAATAAGGCAAAGCACGATGTCAAGGAATCGTTGCAATAGGACGTTCATACAAGTCATACGAGCTCAAAACATGAATCAAATTATTTAATTAAATAAATAACATAATTAACCTTATATAAAATATCCTCCTCTTTATAATATCTTCCCTCTCTTTGATAATATCTTCTTCTACTCACAACCTCCTCACCGGTGGAAAAAATGTCATACCACCATCCCTAAACCAAATTTATGCCCTTCTCATCACCCATGACCGGTGTAGAATAGAGCTAGGCTTAAGGGGGCGGTGGTATGAGGCTACCGAAGGAGGAGACATAACAGTGGGCAAAATTAGGTTTGGTGGAGGAGTACCAGAGTGGAAACGAAGGGCAGCACCACGTGGAGCTTGGCTTAAGGTGGAGTTCGCCAGTGACGGCATTGGCCAATGTTGGCTGTTGCGATGGATAGGCATGGTCAAACTTTGTCAAGGGTTTGGGTTTTGGTGGTTTTGGCAAAGTTAGGGGTGGAGAAACGATTGGTAACAAGTTTGTCTCGTGGAGTTGCATCGGATGGGGTTCGTCGAAGTGGTCGCGGTTTCCATTCAGAGGGGTCACGATCATTGCCCGGACGTTAGGCTTGGTACGACCATAGCTCGGGGAGGCCGGGGGTGGTGGGAATGGGCTCATCGAGTTTGGCTTGCGAAGTGTTGATCGATGCTGGCATCGAGAGGTGCTCTGGTGGTGTGTGGTGGCGGTGGAGCTTGGTTGCCATGAGTGTGAGTGGGTTATATGGGAGTTTAAATTAGCAAGAAGGATTTAAGAAGGAAATTAATTTTATGGTTAAATATTAAGTTGGTTAACTAATTTATTTGACTTGTATTCTTTTAAAATTCGGATATTTTGCATACGAGGTCTAATCGAGACGTGGTTTTCTCCATTGCGATCGTAACGAGATTTTCTATGAGATGGCATAGTCTTTCATGAAGGTTCTGACTATTGAGAAATGTTGATAAGGAGAGTGGGAATAATTCTTTGTATTTGACAAATGTGTATAAATCCTCATATTTACCTATATTGTATTATAAGGCCTTGGTGATATAGAATGATGTATATCGTACATATCTAGATATTTAGGTTTGGCATGATCAATTCGACATAGGCTGGTTGCTCAGGATTTTAGGTAGATGTTGAACACCTGATTCGGAGATATGTGCTTATTTCCTTATTGTTGATTGGTTGAATTATTTCCATAGTTGTTTGCATGAATTTCCATTACTATTGAGATGATGGATTTGTTGATTTTGTTATTGGCTACCTACATGTAGTAGGTGTACAATATGTGTGTACTGGTTCCATATACTTGAATTAGTTATTATATGTGTATGTGTGTGTTTGTTTGTGTGTGCGCATAGTATAGGTGATATTATACATTTAGTGATACGCGGTTTAAACATTTTTATATTGTTTCGATATACCCGACTTAGGGTTATTGGGAGGTGGATGTAATATATATATATATATATATATATTGATGTGTGTTTAACCGTTTATATATATTTTCAGTATGTCTGACTTAGGGCTACCGTTCGGTGCACGGGATATATTAGGAAGATTTATTGATACGTGATTAAACATATAAATAGTTCGGTATCCCGATTTGGGGCTACAGACTAGTGGGTGAAATATATTATACAAATGTATAGATACACATTTTAAGTGAATTATATATATAGTCATAGACATGTGGTTTAGGCAATTTATTTATAAATATAGTTTTGGTTTGCCTAACTTGGGCAACCAAGTAGTGCAATGCACTTCAAGAGCGAATCTCGATCCACATGGGGACGACAATACTTCATTGTCGTGTATACGTGTGGGCAGGGTATAGATATGGTTTAATGTTTACCTATAGTTTTGGTATGTTAGTGCAGACTATCGAAAGGAAAGGACGCTTGTGAGGTAATCAATTGCATCATAGAGAGGGCACGACCTGCAGACGAGATCTCGAAGTAGGGGCGAAGGGTAACCGGTATGCCTTTATAAAGTGGGTCATATATTGTCCATAGCACCGAGTGTTAAGATGGGACCTACATGAGTTGGCGGTGACTCAAATCAACTGTACGAGTTGTCTCCGAAATATTCTCTATGGTGGCTAGCAGCAATTCATCACACGGATATCACATATTCAATAGCATTGAGCTTGGATATTACTCGTATACAATTCTTATGGGGGTTTTGGGTATGGTTACGCTGGGCTATGTAGCAATGTTATATCGTTATATTTGTTTTGCATCTCAGATGCTTTGATAGGGATCAAGAGATCTATGACACCATTGCTTATGGAGTGTAGTATTATCCCTACGCTCGTTTATCTTATTTAATAGCATAGTTTGTTATAGTATGAACTGTTTTAATAATAGAACCACTATTTTGGTATTATCCTGACTTGTTGGTGTATGGATAGAGTAAGGCGATGTATGATTCGTATTACCTATAGATTCTTGCTCATGTTTATATAGGTTGCATATATATACAATACTTACAGATAGTCCGCTCGCCAGGCTTCTTTCTGACCCTCGATTTCTTTATTTTTCCTTTTGGTTACCCACACGAATAGGACTAGAGTCAGGTATTGGGTAGGCATGTTAGCAGGATAGATGGATCTTTGGGAGCATGTATACTGTGATCTTCAGGTCCATGATATCTAGTTATCAGTATATTATTCTATATACTTCAGACATTATCTATATATAAGACCATGTATAGTTTTGACGCCCCACCCCGAGACCCATACTAACAAAGGATATTATAGAGTAATATCGTCTACTAGTGCACAGAATGGGGCTGGTAAAGAGCAACCATTCGTGAATTTTATTTTAAACACTCATCGATACGTAGATTAATAAGCTATATATTTCTTTTCATCATAAGATGGATCGACATATGCAATCCAAGCTTAAAACAGATTTACGGTGGCTAAAATAATAATCCAGAACAATATATAATAAACACAAATCACAGAATCACTGACCATAGAATACACATAGCGGAATATACAATGGATACAATTGAATAGAGAAATTAGAACATAATGTCGATACAAGACCATGGACAAAAGATCCATATAATAAATCAACACTACAACTCAAGAAATGAATAAGTATAGGGATTGAATCTAGACACGAGATAGATACAACACTACAATGAATCTGTACACTTATACAAGATGATGACAAGCTAAATAATTATTAGAGAACTGGAGTAAAATATTCTTTAGAACAGTCAAACTAGAGCACCTGAAAGATCTCGGTCTGACCTGAGTATTATTAAATAATAGACGGGTCAGTCTAGACTATAATGAAAGAGTTAAGCAAAATAGATAATGAATATTATGATATAGATCTCAAATAGACCCAAAGCCAAGTATAGGCAAATACAACAAGAATGCTTCAATAAACTCCAAGTATGAAGTCACCAAATATCAAACCCCAAAATAGCTTCTAAAAGCAAAACCCCCAAATTCATATGGTGATAACACAAATAACTTCGAATCTAGAAATCATAACAGAAATCCAGAAAATCACATTAAAGGGAAAAGGCGCCAAAACTCCAAGATGGTGAATAAATTCACCTACATGCATGTAATTCCAAGATAGACGTATTAGTCTATAAATATCAAGATAGGTACGAGACCTACAAACATTAAGATTGGAATAAGTCCTATAAACATCAAGATAGGAAAAATTCCTATAAACATCAAGATAGGAACAAGTCCTATAAACATAAAGATGGAACGATTCCTATAAACATCAAGATAGGTACGAGACATATAAACTCATAGATAGGAACAAGTCCTATAAACTCTGAAGGTGAGCCATAAACTCATCGATACAACTTATATACCTTCGAATAGTAACCGAATAAATAAAAATCGTGTGTCCCAGACCACACGGCTTTATTTAAACATTTACTATAAGTTAGTATACTCGACTCGTGTGTATAAATGGCTCAATTAAACAAGTCCGAGAATTAATCGGAAAAATAAACGCGAGTGTTTCATATCACTCATTTTATTAATCCGTTTAAATCGATTTCTCATTTGGTCGATGTCATGCAATTTTATAAAATAATTTACTTTGAAATTCCTCTCGAAAATATTGTTTTATAAACTAGGATATATACGTGTGTGTGTGTGTGTTTGTGTGTGTATATATATATATATATATATATATATTGGAAAGCTGTTGCTAAAATATATGTATATATAAGTACAATTTTTAAACCTTTGTTCCAAATCAACTTTAAAGCCATTATTATTATAAATAAAAAATATATTTTAAATATATATATATATATTCCAAATATCTTTTATAGAAAATATATATTCGTACTTAAAATGATTTGAGAAAACGATTCGGATTGAAAATCATTCTTTTGAAAACTCTAGTTGAAAACATGCAATGGAAGTTGTGTGTTGCGTCAAGGACCCATAGAACAATTCTATGGTGTAATAAACTCCAAGATGAATTCACTAAATTATAATCTGTAAATAGCATTGAAATCTGCATAGAAAACATCACCGAATCAAGCAAATTGGTTCAAGCGATCGAACGGATGAACGGAAGAGCAAACAGGCGCAAACGGAGCTCGAAACGGTGTAACATGGGTCTCGGCCCAGGTCATAACCGATCCACCGGTCACAATGATGGGTGCACCGGTTGCCACGCCTAGGCTGAGTCCCAGGCTACGCCGACGGTGCTCCGGTTGCCCGTTGGTGATGTTTTCGTCTCTGACTTGAACCTGGACATCTACTAGATTGAATAGGCTATCATGTAAGCAACCAGACATGTACAATTTAATGCAAGTCATGATCATAGGATGTGGGTTTCAATAAAATAGTGAATGAAATAACAAAATATATGAATATCACAACCAATTTGAGAGCCATTTCAACATTGATTCAATCAAACAATGAAACAACAACTTGCCAACATTCATAGTCTAGAAGTGTGAGATAAAGTGACCAATAAAAGCTCGAATTGATGGCATGAACCCGGATTCCCTTAGGCCAATGACTTTCAATGGATAACCCTAGGTTGATTCTCAGAAAATAGGCAAACAAGATTACAATCAAGAGGGAAGAACTGAAATTAAACCCTAATGAATGCAAGATAGGGTGGAAGAGATTACCTTGTTATGATTTCTTTATTTACTAATCAAAAGCCCTTTGTTTTCAACTTGAATTTGGAAAAATTATGATCTAGGGTTTTGAGACTTAAGAAAATTTTGATTTTCTGGTTACGGGAATAAGAATAAGAATGAGAAATACCGTACGTAGTTTATTTCACATCTCTTATTTTCTTCTACTAGGGCCAAGAGGGTTTGATTTTGATCCAATAGCAAGGTGTTGGTAATTTTTCTAAAATAAAAGTGTTACTAATCTATTTGGTTCTTATCACTTATAAAATAACAATTTAAGCACAAATAATTTTTTATTTAACAACTATTGGTTGCATTAATTTTTTGAAAACAAATAACATGCTCAAAATTCTCATTTCTATTGATACTGAAACATTTTATAAAATTAAATACAATCTTTTTTGAAAATAAATGTTATTCACAGTAGTTTCAATAAAATAGACTATTAATTGAAGGAAAATTTCATTTTTAACAATTAATCACAATGTTATCATTTAATTAAATTTAAAACATTTGTTGTAACAACTTGAAATGGAAATTATTTATCATAAATCTCCTTTATAATAAATAAGTGAACAAACCTTGGAAAAATCCATATTTTAAATTACAAAATTATTTCTATATATTTTATAAATTCTCATTTTCCCAAGTTTTATTCTTATATTATCAAATATAAGAAGTTAAATTACAAAATCTCTAAAATTTAATTAATTTTCCCAAACTTATTTATTTCCATCTAGAAAGCAATTTTAATTTGGAAATTATAATAAATTAATTTTCCCAAATTCATTTAAAAATTAATTAAGAAAATTTAAATCATATTCTAGATTTAATTCTAGGTAATATCAACCAGGGTTGTTACAACGGTATTTGGTCTATCATTCGGTACTTTGTTTGTATTGAGATAGTGTATTCTAATTATATTGTTATATCAGTTTTGTTCTCATATCATGTCTTATATAGGATGTCTCTTTTTCTTTTATGCATATGTATATTTTGATATAATGTATATTATTATTCCGCTTTGAGATTATATTGGTATATTTAGTGAGATAGTCTTGTTTAAATTTTCAAAATCACATGTGATTGTTTAGCATTGATTTAGTGTATCATAAATGGCTAGTTGTTACAACAGGCTTCTTCAATGGAACATAAGGGTTGCATTAGGGAGACATGTTAAGTGCCCATCTTTTCCTCCTTATAATGGAGATGTTCACTATATAGCTAAGAGACAATTACATTTAAAGAAGATAAACTATCACCCTCTATGCAGAAATCCCATGATCACAACCTTTGTTTTGCGGATGATTTGCTGATTTTTACTAAGCTAAATGATCGCTCTCCTAATTCTTTTCTTCGATCCCTGCAGCCTTTCAAATTATAATAAGGGCTCTAAATCAATCTATGTAAATCCTCATTATTTATAGCTAGTATTTCACAATAGAAAAAAGTTAGGCTAGTAGCTACACTTTCTCTGTTATTGATGGAAGGGCATATGACATATCTTGGAATATCAATGACTGCTTTGAGAATCAGGAAGCGAAACCTTTTGCCATTGTATGAGAAAATAACTACAAGGCTTTCCTCTTGATATAATAAATATTTAAAACATGTAGGAAGATTAACAATCATTAAGTCTATAGCTTTTGCAATGTAAGTGTATTGCTCACATGTTATTCTAACAAAATTCTCTTTCTCATGATTGAAAAAGCTTGCAATCATTTTTTGTGGATTGAGGACCCTTTCTCTAGAAATCAATCCCAATTAAATGCTCAAAAAGCCACTAAAGTATGTTGGTTTAGGAGTTACAGACCTTTTCAAATGGAACCAGGCAGCATGCTCTCCCCACCTTTCAAACTTAATAATAAGCTCAAACCATCTTTGGAAGTCGTGTATATTACTTTGAGTCGAGACAAGTTATATATTATTTCATATGTGATCAAGTATTGTATTGTATCTATGCTAACCTAAAGTAGTGTATAAGAAAAATCGCTCCTTCTATGCCCTTTGATCCGAGCTATTAAATGGTAAACTCCCTTTGATAATTTGGTTACTAGATCCAGCAGTTATGGTGAAATTTTGTTCTAATTGTCAATAATATAATGCATCAAGTTCAAATCCAAAAGTAAAGTAAAATAAAAATTAAGATGAACAATAATTCTTTACTTGATCGAAAGATTGAAATTTCAAGTAGGATTCCACTATTACTACTAATTCTATTAGAACAAATAAAAATTGAGCTTTGAATTTGAGGATGGAGACAAAATATAGATTGAAAATGATTGAATATTATGAAAACCCTATAGAGGGACGAAGAGGAAAGGTTAAAAAACTCTTTACAATTTAAGAGAATTTCTTAACACACAACGAGTGCCACATGTCAACATTATGAGAGAAAGTTAAGAATGAAAGAGAAAGTAAGGATGATGGCATCTTGAAGGATGAAAAAATGAAAAGGGACATTGTTTTCAAACACCCATCAAAAATTAAGATTTCACTTTCGCCCCTTGTCAAAAACAAGTTTCACGAAAAACACCTGTCAATTTTTCCTGTGAAATTATGCAATTTGAACTGCAAATATTTGCAGTTAGAACTTAAAATATTTGCATTTTAAACTGCAAAATCTTTTTTAGTTCAAACTGCATATTTTTGTAGAATGAAAATTGATAGTCTACATTGTAAAAATGTGCATTCTACACTTTAAACATTTGTAATCTATAGCGCAAATAATTATTTTACAAACATGTGCATTTTAAACTACAAATATTTGTAGTTCTAATTGCAAATCTATGCAGCTTAAAATGCACGTCTTCGCTAAAAACATCAACTGGGTGTTCCATGAAACTTATTTTTTAGAATAGTTTTTCAGATATTAAGTTTGAAAAATAAGAGGTAGATCCTAATTTCCACAAATGAAAATGGGTCAATAGTTAATTGTTTACTGGATTTTGAGCTCAACTTATGTTTATGCTATTTAGGTTGCAACTTTATTGTTATGCAGAAATGAAAAATGTTACTCCTTTTTAGGATCACACTGTCCCAATTTAAAGTTAGGTTGTTATTAATCCAATTTGAAATGGAAATGGAAATGGAAGGTGGAAAAATAAAGAAGGTTATATATAAAAAGTTAATAATTAAGGGTGTTACTATCTACACACACCAAACATACACCTCTCACCCATTTATCTTCTCACCCACTATATAACTTCATCCATCCACCCACACCCACCAAATTATTTTTCTTTTTTCCTATGTGTCTTTGTTCTTCCCATAAAAATTAATACTTGTCCTAAACCAAATTCTCTACTCTTAAAAAAGTCTCCCCTTAAATTAGTCCTACCCTCTAGATCGATTACAAATAAAAAGAAGGAAATAAAAAATAAAATTGAAGAAGAAGCTAAATTAGCTTTTCACAATACATCAAGACAATTTTCTAACAGATCTATACAATTTTGCATTCATATACTCAGTTGCAAATTAAAAAATAGGGGAATTTTCCGATAAAATTACTCGTACTCAAAATAAATTCAAATAAATGCGATGGAGATAAATTTCCAAAAGTAGGATTTAGGATTATCACAAGTGCGAATAACAATAAATGAAAAGAAATGTAAATGGTAAATAATTTATAACATTTTTGGTCGAAATTAGCATATGGTTTGAAGACTTCTTCTAGTAGGCCGCCAATTTGGAAATTTAAATCATTTGAATAAACAAAAACTTTATTTTTTAAAAGGGAGAAATGGATTTATGTTACCAAGGTGCTCTTTTAGTTTTTTTTATGTCCACATCGTTCAGTTATGCAAAATCAAATGACTAATTCTTCACTCGGTTTTGCATAACTGACCAAAGTGGGTGTTTGTAGTGTTTCATCCGGACTAGTTTTAATATATATTTAAGTGGAATTAATGATAGTTTAGGGGTGTGTAGATAATAACACCATAATTAAACAATCATGATAAGTTCATTGATGATTTTTTGAAGCTCCAATTTTGCATTCCCCATTTAAATCATGTTACTAAATGAAATAATAAACTCAACCTAAATCAAGCTAATCAACTACATAATAGTCAAACCTTATGTCTCATCAATTTAAAATCCAAGAGAGGGGCAATTAAAAATTGAATAACAGCTTACCCTTTACCCGATTTAACATGTGCATTGTTTATATATATATATATTTAGGTTGTAGAAATATTCTTGTGCAAAAATGGAAAAAAGGGAAATTTACTTCTTTTTATGCTAACATTTTCCAAATTCAATCGTAGTCTATTGTAAATTCAACTCAAAATGAAAATGGGTTGTAGAGAAATGGAAGAAAGTTAGCTGTTTTTGAAAAAATTAATAATTGTATAGCCATAACTTGATCATTAATGATTTTACAAAGCACCAATTTTGCTTTCACATTTAATTCCGTATTTATAAATGAAATCGGTAAATTCACGTAAATAAAGTCGAAATTATAAAAAGTGAAACTCTTATTCTAATTGTCGGTAATATAGTGCATCAAGTTAAAATTCAAAAGAAGAAAATGAAATTAGGATGAACAATGATTCTTTCCTCGATTGAGAGATTGTAAATTTCAAGGAGGAATCCACTATTACTATCGATTCTATTGAAAAAACATAAATTGAGCTTTGTATTTGGGGATGGAGACAAATTATAAATTGGAAAAGATTGATATTATGGAAAAGTCATAGAGGGACAAAGAGGAAAGGTAAAACAACTCTTTACATTCTATTAAACTTTCTGAATGGATAATGAGTGGTATATGTCAGCGTTAGGAGAGAAATTTAAGAATGAATGAGAAATCAATGATGAAAAAATAGATTAGTATCCTTTTTCCTTTGGGTTCACTTGGAAAACTATGTAGTTTTGTTTGTCTCTCCTTTATTATAATGAACACATTTCTCACCTTTTGCTCTTAATATATGTTACGAAATATCATTCCTCCTTAAAATGGCATCTCTTTGACTGTTATCCTCTTCTTCCCTTCTTGTACTTAATCGATGTTGATTTTGTATCCAACGGGCTGAAGACGACCATAATAACTAACAAGAAAGCACTTTTCCAGGTCATCTCTTATCCATTTAAAGACTAGTGTGTGGCCCGTGCTACGCACACGGCTGGTAATTCCCTGTAATTGTAGGTCCAATTGGATATAGTCTGATTGTATGTTAAAGCAGTATGTAGAGGTCATGTGCAGTGCTGGTTCTTAACCCCTTCAGCTTTATGTTCAGTCTTAGGTAGTTGGAAAATGTTGTGAGAAAATAAAATAGTGTTAAAAATTTGAAGTAGGGACATATCCAAAGTGCAGAATAGTGTATCTCCAGTTATTCATTTGCAGGAACGGAGTATTGCAATCAAAAAGGGAAAACCTTGTTTAGGAAAATCAATCTATCTTCTTTGAATTAAATTCATTTGCATGTCATCATGGCAGATGCAAAGATTAAAAAAGTAAGTCTCCTTTTATTGCTTTATGAATAAAGCAAAAGTTTGAATTGTAGTTATCGCTATAATTTAGGTCCATAGTGTCCTAGGTGAAATCAATACAGTATATATACATAGATTATGTGTATTGGATAGCTTGTTCCAGCATAGAAATTTGGATAACAGATTTATGAATAGTTTAACCTCAAAGAAAAAGATGCTTCAGGTAGCTTTGCAGTTATAATATATAATTATGCACGTTATATGTTACAGAAAAATAAGCCAAAATGACATGAGTAAGTATTAACGCAGTTGTTTGCAAATTTAATTTTGTTCCAGCCCTAATGAATATGACCATTAAAATATGTATTTCTTTATGCTGGAAGTTTGGTTAAGTTATAGGAGTCACGATAGGCATTAGTTAAATGCATATGACATGATAGGATGTTGTACTTTTTGGCTATTTGCACGAACCATTTTTTGTAGTGATGGAAATGAATTGTTTTACCAAGCCACTGGAACTTCTATAGATATATCGTTTCATTGCAAAAAAACTGTCATACGGTTGGAAAATTCAAAACAAAAAAGATTGGTATTACACTCAGCAAGTGGACGAATTTGATATAAAAGGAATCCTAAAGAATTTCCACAGCCTCCCTACCATAAGATCACCATACATGTCCAATATTCCATGTCCAGCATATTCATCATCAGGCTAAACTTAGAATAAGAAATATCATTTCATACAAAAGGATTTATTTATCTATCTTACCACGTTTTCATAGAAACTGAAACATGTTAATATAGTCAGCAACATAAATAAAAATGATTGCACAACCTCTTATCTCTCTGACCTCCTCATGTCACCAAGATATCCTTGTTGGCTTTCGATTGGCGTGGTCTTGTATGGAAAAAGTGATGGTGACCTTAAAAAGGTGAGTGGGTATTAGAGTCATGGCCATGACATGTACAATTTGGCCACTATAAACCAATGTTCTGACAGGCCTATTTTGCAGTTCATATGGAACATATACATTGTTGTTTGTAAATATAAAAACATAGCAAACAATCATTAATTACATATCCAAAAAATTACTTTGTTAGTTTTACTAAACATAGTTACTTTTAGGAAAATAAAGTTTTTTTTAAACTTACATAATTTTCAATAATATTTTATTTCAAAATTAATCAGAATACAGTTAGTAGAAAAAATATTTTTCATTGGCCCAGACTCTGCTGTCTTTAAGTTTTTTTATGTAAATATTAGAAGATCAACTAAAAGCTAAAAAATAAACCAACTAATGAAACATATATCGAACATTTTGGTCCATCTTTCCAAAACTATATATCTCATTTGTATCTGTTTCATGAAGATCTAAATTCTTGTTCACATTGTACCAGGGGCGGAGCCACACTATGGCTAGTTGGGGCCACCGCCCTAGGTGAGAAATTGAAGTATAATGCACAAAAACATTACATCAAATTTCTTGCCCTAGCTGAGATGGAATATTTGGCCCTAGCTGGGATATGCTTCAGCCTAATTGGCCTAAAAAGCTCTAGTTCTAACAGATTTGTAATGATTGCAAATATATTGGTATATATACAACAGAATGTGTTATTTTTGGCAATGTGGGATAATTTTTTTTTAACTTTGGCCCTATCTAAGTTGCAAACCTAGCTCCGCCACTGCATTGTACTGCACTAAAGAAAACGGTGGACAAATTTACAAAAAAAAGGTTTAATCAAAATCATGCTTACTCATCAATTCTGGCACATGGAGCACCCATCCACAATATCTTTGACCACGACAATCAGCATCTACCGCTGCATAATGAAGAAAAAATATAAAAATGTTCTGCACATACAACTTTATAAAATTAATCAGATAAGTAAAATCCAATTAACGAATTTGCACATGAGGTTAGAAAATTTAGTATCACAGTATGTCATTCCAGTAATAAATCAAGTTAGTGTTTCTTTTCCCATGAGTAACCTTCATCCTAACTTCATCATTTACTGCTTTACTAATGATTGATTAGTTTAAAATAGGGGATGAGTTTGTGGGTTTTCTGAATAACAATTGAAAAGAAAGAAAATGGGAAATGGTGGAATATAGAGGCAGTGAGAAATTATTTTGTTGTTGTATGCATTCAGTAGTTGTACATGTACTCGCAGTAATATAAGGTCATATATAATACTTAGAAACCATAAATTACAAAACGTACACTGATCTTTTTCAGGAGTTGAAATTACATCTGAGAAGCAAAAACCCAAAAATCAAACACAAAAAACGATAAAATCTCCACAAATCCAAAGTCTAGATAAAATAACCATAAGTTGTAGCGAAATCAATAGGGTTAAAAAATGAAATGCTAAAAGATCTGTCGGGTCAAAAAATGAAATGCTGAAAGATCTGTCTGTAAGATTATCTTCAAAAAAATCATCTACTAACATGAATCATCATTTTCAACGAAGCTAAATACACATTGAACTAAGTATTTATATTTTTCTTCTTTTATCACTTCGAAAAATAAAGTATTAAGATTTATAAATATTTTGGAAACAGTATATTGAGTTTAAAGTCTTTTCCAACAAACTAGTAAGTAAGAAAGGTACTAAAGTCAATGTTTAACATAAACTTTATTCATCTGCATCTTTCGTTATTGCTTTCAAACAATTGTAAAATATAAGTGTAGAGCTCAAGCAATCAAGCAATTTAAGCTAGATTTGTCACCTTATATAAAGAGAACTATTCAATACATAGCCTAAGTTTGGCAACCTATAATATGTATGCTCCAACAAATAAAAAATGAAATTCATATTTAGAGTACAAACCACAACGACTATGCTTAAAAGTGTTTATTGATGTTTAGCTTGGAAATGTACTACTAATATCAAAATGTAAGATTGGTGTGGTAACAACATACTGAGTGAAATATATGAATAAGCAACGGTTGTTATGAACGACTAAATTAGTACCTTTACTGGCTGTAACTTGAAAAAATTTCATTTAGTCTCTAGGCATTACATCTTTGTTAGAACTTTAGTCGTCTATACAAAACGTTTTTCCTTGTAATGCATTATCTTCTTTTTTAACTTTTTCTTCTTCCTCTCCACCTGAAGCAAAACAAATAATATTTGTATATTACGATCTCAAGTTAACCTATATTGTTATCAACTAAACCGTGCAAGTAAAAAAAGATTGAGAAAAGGTTACAGGTTCAACAGAAGTTGCCTCTTAGTAGCATCCTTCTTGTCGATTACACCTCAGTATTGCCTCTCTCCACACCTAGTTTTTTTGCTTTTCCAATTATTGAGGTCCCACCTAATATTGGAGGAAAAAATGGTGAATCAGTTCTAAAGTTAACTACATCATACAATATTGGTAGTCTGTAGCAAAAGTTTGATTCAAGCAAATACCAAAGATTTTGTTTGAAATAGAAAGTAAACACTTTACCAAATATCCTATTGAGGTTTTGTTTTATGAACCTGCAAAAATTCAAGCATGCATATTTTGGTCATGACAACAATGAGTATTTGGGAAGAATGAACGCTTTCTTTCTTTCATTAAATGTGGAGATAGTAGTATATTAGATTGACTGAACTGCCCTCGCTTAGATAAATTGGAGATAATTTGCAACATGGATGTTTTGTGCAATTTTAAAAAGGCTTCGGTTTGACTTGTAAACTGGATGTTTTGCTTCATGATATATAAGATACTTATATACACATACATATATATGAACACATACACACATATACACACATATATACATATATATTCTTTAGCATATGAGTTACCTTCATCATTTTCATATGTTTTCACTTTGAGTGAAATCATGAGATTTGGGAGCTGTTCATCTTTAAAAATATATGGTTTACAAATTATGATTATGTATGACATGCTTGGAGAATAAATATTAGTTGGAGCTCTACAGTAATAATAGAGGTTTGTATGTTATAGAGAATAAGCATGGCACAGATGTTTGATGATGTAACCCCTTTTTTCCTTACATATGAATATGAACATGCATATTCTTTGCGCATACAGTTGTAAAACAAATTAAACCAATCAAAATATTCTAACAGGAAAAGCATAATTTTTACTTGTTAGCGAGTGAACTGCACGTAATAATCTTTGGCAAGACTTTTCACAATTTTTATATCATATATGTGTTATAACTCATAAAAATGTATTACTCAATAATAATAAATTCGTACCTTGAATAAATAGTGCAAGAAGATGTGTAATAATGAAGCTACTGTCACCAACAGGAGACACTGTTTCCTGTGTAGAAAGATTGTAATCAGTATAGTCATATTGTTCATTGATTAAAGTCGAATCATTAATCCAGTAAAAGCAAAAATAGCAGGAAAATAATTATTTCATTACGAAATATGTAAAATCCGTTGAGTAGTCCCAATGTTAAGGCTGTAATTACATACAATTTTCTCTATTGCTAGGACTATACACATTAAATTACGTATTATACCTCAATTGCTGTAAACTCCAATAAAGCATCGTTTGTAAATGAAAAGTTTATTCAATTACTAAGCATATTCTCCTGCCCTAATTTAGCAGAAGTAATATTCATAAAAACAGGTGAAGATGGTTCTTTTGTTAGAGTTTACACACAGAAAATTAGTAGATTTTGGATCCAATTACCTGAAGAGCGGCAACAAATTCAACGTCGGAAGGGTGGAAGTCGAGGACTTCGTCGTCACCGGAGACAGTGAGAATAAGGCAATTTTGGCGAATGTCGCGATGTTGTTCTGTCGGAGGTATGATTCGTTGGTGTAAGTGAGAATGTCGATTTGGAATTTCTCACGTCATTTTTCTGTCAATATTTTTGGAATTGGTAGGGAAATAATAACCGTCAGGGTATGGTAGAGAGAGAAGAAATGAACGGTTAAGGGAATGCTAAGATTTGTCCAGTAGTTTGATGTAAAGACACGTGTCGAATAAACAGGACGTGGATTCTCCTTTTCTATTTAAGTAATAGATTCTAACATTATAGAAAAATTAAACTATCAATATTTCACATTCGGCATATCAAAAAGGTATGTATAATGAGTTTTACCTTTTCTTAACCTTATAATATAATTTTAAACCGTCAAAATTTTCTTATGTTTGTTATCAGTTAATATTCTTTTAAAATTAATGTCAATGAAATGAAAAATTCTAAGTTATGTTGTATTTGTTTGAATTGAGTCCCTATTTACAATGAATTCAACCATGCGCAAGCTCATGGAAGCAAATGCAATAACTGTCATTACAAGCGAAAGGAAACAAACAACAAATAATTTTGCTTCCAATAACCTAATTCAACATGCAACCTAACAAAACAAAATAAATAGTATATCGAGTGCAACAACAAAAAGATATGAGAGATTTATGGTGGTTTCACGATATATAATACTGTACATCCAATTAAGGAAGAAGATATTTTTCATTTTAAGAAGATACGAGAGAGATTGAATTTAACAAAATATCTAAATCCTAATTTTAATCTGATTAGCATACAAATAATTTGCTTGTATTATGAGAGAAGATAAGTAGTCTAAGAAGCCCAAAACTTTGAACCCTATCCAAATTTTGTAATCAGCCCATTGATTGGCGATCTATATAATTCGATCTTTGTTCCATTGAAACTTCATAGGGCTAAAAACAAATTATTTTCCATTACCGATCCCCATGTATTGTTCTGGTTTAGTGCGTGCTGCACCGATTTCCCATATCTTTTAAGCAATGATGTCAAGATGCTCACATTCGACGCTCATGTAGACGTCAAAAAGTGCATGGTCTCAACTTGAGACATTTTTGCTTGCCGAAATGCATCTCATGTCAAAGGCACCATATAGGCGAGAAAAGCGCGAAGCGCTTGAAGCCTAAGATGTTGAAAAAATACATGTTTTTTTGGATTTGAAGGATATAAAAATTTTGGGGTCTTAGCCTAAAATTAAATAGAAATTCGATCTAATTTAACCCAAACCCGATGTCGGCTACTATTTAAATCTCGTGCTAGTTCAAAAAATGTAACAAAAAGAAAATTTTATAAAGTTTCCAACTTCAACTCTTGAACTGCTGCCGACTGCTGCCCTTGTTGCTTGTCGATTACAACTCTCAAAAATTTAAATTTAGTAGAAGTATTGAAAAGCACTAGGTGTAAAAATGCTAGGCTATTACCTTGCGCTTTTTGGTGGTTTCTTCGCTTTAATAACATTGTTTTTTTGTACGAACTTTGTTTCGTATACCATCTTTCTGTTTTAGTGTACACCATCTCCTTTTTTATTCAACGTATCTGATCTATATTTTTGACACTCTAGCTCGATACAGTGTAACGATCCAATATTTTATCGCTTTGATTTATGAATATTTAATTAATGGTTTTAATAATTATAATAGCCCACTTTTAATTTATAACTAATGATAGAAAATCCATTTTTGAATTTGGTTTAAAAAAATAATTAGTTGAAAAGAAATTAGAAAATGTGACCGGAAAGTTTTTTCAAAAATCCTGATTTTTGATGATCTAAAAGTCGTTAAAAAGGATGTAAAACACCTTAATATATTTAAACACACACTTATATAAATAATGAGTACTTATTTAAGTTTGTTATAAATGTAAATATATGTATACTTATGAAAAGAAAGTGATGTGACAATTTTCATGTTTAAAATTTTAAATAAAAAGTAAGTTATGTAATGTCACATTATCTTTCTACATCTTAGTACAGTTAAGGGATTTGCATGGTGGGTAAAAGGGTGATTCATGGGGGGCAATGTGTTGAACAAGGTGAAGGGAAGTGGAGTGGTGATGTGTCATTAATCTAGTGGAGGGCAATGGTACTTGGGGGAATTAAGGTAATTTCAATAAGTTTATTTCTATAAATACTAATTCCTTTCCTCTCTCTCCTTCTTCATTTCATTTTTTTCAAAACCTTCTTCTTTTTTCTAAGTTTTTCAAAAGCTTATTAATGGCTATCGTGTTTCTAAAAGTTTTAAAAACTCCACCTTTTTCACTTTGAAAGCTCTTAAACTTGTTTAAAACTCTTCCTTTCCATTTCTACCATCTCCTTCTTCTCAAAACAAGCCTATACACCCTCCACCACCTCATGGCCGAGCCTATGCCTTCATGACCGAGCCTATGTTGACCATGGCCGAGCCCATCTTGGCCCTTATGGTCTCCAAAGATCAAGTTTTGCTTAGAAAAAGAAATCAAATTCTATGTTTATTTCAAGTTTTAAAAAGATTCGGTTGATTTTGGTGAGTAAACACTTTTATTTTTGGAAAAGATTCTTACTTTATATGCTGCTATGCTTATTTTGAAATATATTGGTTAATTGGTTGTATACTTTTGTTGTTTGGATTTGTATATGGTACTAGTGTGTGGTTTGGAATTAGACGTGTAAATCAAAGTCTAAAATTAAGTGTTTTAGTGTAAAATTGTGATCATTAGTTATGTTATGGTGTTGAGATGTTTTGTATGTGAATTAATAGATGTGTATGCTATGTATGTTAGCATTAGGTTACGTTAAAGAGGCATGAGATCCCTTTGAGAAAACAAATCATTTTACTAGTTTTAAAGTTGCTAAATATTTCCTAAGATTCTGGCTTTGTTTTTAGTTTCGAGATCCTTTTACTTATGTTTTAAAATGAGAAAAGGGTTAGGAATTAAGTTTGGAAAAGTTTAACCTAAAAGCTAATCCTAAGTTGTGGCATCCATAGCGATAGTCGTTATGGATGCAGTTCGAGAAAAATAAGCTTTTTAAAACTTAGAGTGGTTTCCTTTAAAATGTTTTGAAATTTTTTTCAAAATAATAATTTAATATAAAAGTTAACTATTTTGTAATTAAATATGAGTTAATAATTAATTAATTAAGGATAATTATTAATTAATTTATAATTAAGTTAGTAGTAGTATTTAAGTTATTAATTAAGAAGTTAATTATAATTAATTAATTAAGGGAGTTTTAATTAGTGATTAATTAAGTTAAGAGTTAACTAAGAATTACATTTTATCTAATTAATTTAATTATTTAATTAATTTTTATTTAATTATAGTTAATTACTAATTAATTACTAATCAGGTAGGGTTTAATTAATTAATAAAATGAGATTTAGTTAAGATTTAACTAAGGGTTAATTAAGTTTAAATAAGTTTAAATTAAGGTCTAATTATGATTTAATAATGATTGATTAAGATTCAATTAAGTTTTAATTAGAGATTAAAGTAAGATTTAATTATTATTTAATTAAAGGTTTACTTTTAAACTCTACCAATTATATTTTAGGTCAGCTTTCTTTATAAGTAAACTGATTTTAAATCAAAAGATCTCTTGTCGATACCATTAAGTAGCCAACAACTATGAATAAGTTATACTAAACTTGGACATCGGTTAGCAGAATAAAACACCATTCTGCTATAACTTAAATTGAATATATTGTTGGACATCTATTAGCAGAATAAAACACCATTCTGTTATAATTTATTTGGATAGAATATTGATGACATCTTTCGTGGAATAAATCCCCGTTCTGCTATAATTGAACTTAGTATATTCTTTAGTCATCTATTTAGCAAGACTAATCACCATCCTGCTATTACATTATTTGGACATGTATCTGCCAATTGGTTTATATTGATACGTTATTCCCTAATTTGGGTGTGGATTGTATTTGCATATATGTTGGCTTATGTAAATACTAGTTATGTGACTTCGAAATTTAAATTGAAAATAAAATGGTAACTTGATTTAATACCATTGTGGTCACTAAGCCTCTTTTAGATTTTTTTAAAAGTTACGAATTTAATGAACCTCAACTTATAACAATTTGAGGTTTAGTGTTTTCTAAAGATGTTTTAAAGAAGTTTATTAAATTATATTATTAATTTTGGTTTAAGTTACTTAATGATATAGTCCAGCGTCCCTCCTAAATACCAATTATGGCTTCCTCATCCTCCTCTCGCCCTCCCATCCCCTTTGCCCCTTCGCTATCATTCTCAGATATCTCCTTCGCTCCTAAATACCTCCGTCTACCCTATCATCCTCCTGCCCCATCATCCCATGCAAATGCAACTCGTCCTACTCCCCCTGGCTCGGGATGTGGCCCTCCTGGCCACTCTCGGTCAATCCTTAGCAAGGCTAGAACATATGCGCAGGTGGCAGCCACCCCTGCTGCGCCTAACCAGGAGCCTCTTCTCCCGACCCCCCGCAAATACAACCGAATGCGCCTATTCCCGATCTTTGACTCATACAGCCAAACGTTCAAAATTTTAAAATCAAAAAGAAGATGTTTCCGATGCGCTGGCAAGGGCACGTGGCGACGAAATGTAGGGAAGCGAAGATTTGTTACTTCTGTGGTTATTATGGACATTATTACTCCCGCTGTCCTTCCAGGCTTTCTGCATCGGGACCAACCAAAAAAACCCTTTGGTTCCCACAAACATTCATTCCTCCCTCGCTCTCAGTGACAAAACATCAAATCCGCTTTTGTCGTTTCCTCTGCCAAAGCCTCACGTGCCAAGCCGTCCATTCAATCCCACTCCGGTCACACTCCGAAAACAGCTGAACCCCTCCCACCCAATCGAATTTCTTCCCTCCCTTTCCCTCACTCCACTATCCATTATGTATCCTCTTCCCTCCCAGCTCCTTCAAACCACTCCCCAATGGCAGATTTTTCCCTATACATCACCGCCACAATTATTGACGGCGCCTAGACGGTAGAAGTTCTCAGTAAAGTTCTGCAATCCGCCTTTGGGCATAGAGAATGGCCGACCTGGTTTCTTGATAATAACCGCTTGTTTATTGACTGTCCTTCTGAATCCATCAAAACAACAGCTCTTACCCGAAAAATCCTTACCAAAGCAGGGGGCACCATTTACCTAGAAGCCTGGCCAGAATACGAACAACCAGCTCCCATCGACCTTGAACCTCCAAGCTGGGCCACAGTCAAGGGAATCCCGGAGTTTCTTAGGCATAACCCAGAAGTTGTGCAAGCTGCTATCAACCCGGTGGGCAGATTCACGGAGTTTGAGAGATGTGACTGGTCAAAGTTTGACCGTCGACTTCTGTATATTAAAATACAGTTCCTAGTGGGGGTTCCTTCTTCATCATCTTACAGGGTCCGCTTTAACGACGCTGACTATCTCATTACTGTATCCAGATGGGAGCACGTTCATCTGCGCAACAGGCCGGAGGCATATCTTTTGGGTCTAGATTATGAAAGAGTCATGAAATGCTTCAGTGACCCGTTAGGTATTCCATCGGATGAACTGGACTCGGAAGAACGTTTTGATGCGATGAATTATGAGCCTGCTTCGCCCACCTTTCCCCTCTCCATGCATCAGATGCCCAATATGGAGGACGAAGCCAACAGTATCCTCGGCCCCTTTGTTGAACCAGCCCCCCAACGCTGGGACCCACTCCTCTGGACATCTCGGTGCCCTTTCACCTTCAAGCTCCTGCACAGGAACCTGCCTCTATAGATAAACACCGCCTAGCGCCCCATACCCTTCATATCCCCGCACCTGAACCCGCCCAATTTCAACTCCTGGCGCCCCTCCACTTCCAAACCCCCATCCCTGAACCCACCCCCACGGTTGATCATAATTTGGCCTCTCCTCCATCGCCGTTGCCGATGCATCTAAGGAGGCAAGATCTAACTCCGGTGCGGGTTAGAAGAAGTGCGCGGAACTCAAAATCCTTGCCTGGTCATACAGGTAGTTTTTTCTTCTGCTAATTCTAGATTAAACAGAAAGTTAGCATGTTGCATGGGGGTTACCATACAAGATAAGCATTACTCTGCCATGCAAACCCTAGAACAGGAAAGACTGTCCTTTTCCCAATGAAAATTATATCATGGAATATTCGTGGGCTAGGGGACCCCTCTAAGAGACATTCAACCTATCTTTCCTTGTCTCCCCTAAACATAGACATCCTTCTGCTCCAAGAATCTAAACTGTCCGATCCAACTCCTTCTCAAATTAGACAATTAGGTGGTTCTAATCTCACAGGCTGGGCCCACTCCAACTCTTTTGGCTCAGGGGGGTTTAATCACCATGTGGAATGAATCTATATGGTCCCTTAGTCAAATCATATCTCATCCCTCTGTCCTCCATGTAGCACTCAGACACGTGCAGTGCGACACTATTTACTTTTTCTCAAACATATATGGCCCCCAAACAGTGCAAGAAAGGTTGGAACTTTGGTCCGGCTGCTTGGAATTTACGTCATCTATATACGGTCCCTGGGTAATTGGTGGAGATTTTAACACAACCAGATATTCAGACGAAAGAAACTCGGGAAATATTTCACTTGACTCAGAAGATTTCAATGCATTCATCAACTCCTGTTCTCTTATCGAGCCTCCAATCAATAACCGTCATTTTACCTGGTCCAATAACCGTCAATTGCCTTCCCTAGCTAAGCTCGATCGCTTCCTCTTCAATCCCGCCTGGGAAGATATCCATCCTCTCTCCAATTGTCTTGGCCTTGCCACTATTCTATCTGACCAATGTCCCCTCTGTCTCGACTCAGGCAACCTTCCCACCTCCAAGCCGCCCATTCAGATTTGAGCGGTTCTGGCTGCTAGAACCATCATTCGAAGATTTTATCAAATTGGCATGGGACCAGCCCACCAGGTCCACCTATGCCACTGCACGTGTAGTCGGTAAACTCATATCCTTAAGAAAACTCCTCAAGCCTTGGGTGAAATCTATCTGGGGCTCTCTCCGTAGTCGCATTGCCGCCATTCAAAGTGAAATCCTAGCCCTAAACATCCAGGAAGAATCTCACCCCCTAGACAACAGCGACTCCCTCAACCTTTCGAACTTAGAGGCTGAGCTTGAAAGACTTATGAAGCAAGAAGATATTGGATGGAAACAACGGTCAAAAGCCAAGTGGCTGAAAGATGGCGACAAAAACACATCCTATTTTCACAAATTAGCCAATGGCCGCCGCAGGTCCCTATTCATCCCGGAAATAGTGCATAACAACAATCCAATATCTGACCCCATCGAAATTTCGAACCTCTTTACTGACTATTACCGCTCCATCCTCGGCAAACCCTCTCCTCCCCTTCCCATCATAGATTGGAACCTACTCTATCCCAACCCATCGCCCATCCCAATAGACTCCCCCTTCTCAGAAGTAGAGATCCTGGCCGCCCTCAAAGACATGGACGACAACAAATCCCCGAGGCCAGATGGCTTTGGCCCGTTTTCCTTCAAGCACTTCTGGGGGTTGTCAGGGGAGATATCCTAGACATGTGTGCCAAATTCTGTTCCAACCCCATGGCCATAGCTCGCCTAAACTATGCCAATATTGTCCTCCTGCCTAAATCCGATGGAGCCAACTCCCTATCAGCCTTCCGACCCATTAGCCTTCTGAACACCACTTTTAAACTGATTACCAAAGTCCTTGCCAATCGCCTCCAAAACCATATGGAATTGCTAGTTGGAGCAGAATAGTCAGCCTTCATCCAGGGTAGGAATATCATGGACTGCGTTGCGGCAACGCAAGAAGTAATCTCCTTCTGTCATTCAAACAACATCCCAGGAGCCCTTCTAAAACTAGATTTTTCCAAGGCCTTTGATTCAGTTAATTGGAATTTTATTATTGAGCTTCTAATGCACAGAGGATTTCCACCTAAATGGTGCAACTGGATCAAATGCATCCTAAATTTGAGCCTTTCCTCGATCCAGATCAGCGACTCATCTGGAGGGCTCATCAAATCAGCTCGGGGTCTCAAGCAGGGAGACCCTCTCTCTCCGCTTATCTTCGTCCTAGTGGCGGATGTCTTTAACCGCATGATCAAACTGGCGATAGCTGATAACTACTTAGCTGGTATTTGTCCCCCCAACCCTAACCCTAACTCTTACCCTAACCTAATGATATCCAACCTCCAGTTCGCAGATGACACCATCCTCTTCGTCTCCCCTTCTCCTGAACACATCCATAGCCTAAAAGTCCTCCTTTACACTTTCGAACTCATCTCAGGCCTTTCAATTAATTTTAATAAGAGCTCTGTCATCATGCTTGGAAACGCTGATCATCTCGGTCCCTCCATCTCCTCCTCCCTCAACTGCAGCATTGCCACTTTTCCAATATCCTATCTAGGCATCCCCCTGCTCCCCACCAAGCTTCATCGATCTGACTGGACCCCCCTTATATCCAAAATTGAATCAAGACTTGCAGGCTGGAAAGCAAACACTCTATCGACTTCGGGAAGGTTGGTCTTGGTTAAAGCTGTACTCTCGGCGCTCCCTCTCTACTGGCTCTCTTTCCATAAAATTCCCAGTTGGGTATCCAAAAAAATTGATGCTATTAGACGCTCTTTCCTCTGGAATGGGGGGAAAGCCAAATTGTAAAGGCCCGCAAATCCTTACCCCTTTGAGCTGACAAAATTCCACAACAATTCAGCTCAAAGTGGAACAAAAGTGCGAATCTTTAGGGTTGAAAAGAAGAGGTTGAAGAAGACAGAAGAAAAGAAACAGAAACAACAACAGAATCTCACATTCGTAGCGAAACAATATATAATAGATAAATGAATAATCTTTAAACAAAGAACTATATCGGTTTATACAATACATCATCAGAGTTTACAACAACAACACACATCACTGGACAGTTATATAAACTTGTCCACACAACATACTAGTATAAGTGATACGTCTCGCCATCCAGCTCGCCCCCAGATCTCCACAGCACTTCTGAATTCCAGAATGACCTGATAACCTGACTCTAGGCTGCCCGTGTGGAAAATTTTGGGCACCCAGAGTTTAGAAAAGGAACAATAAACTCCAGGTCAGTCGTGGGACTGGTGTGAGATCTTAAAAACAGTTATTTTCACAAAGAAAATAAAAGAAATTCGCAATGTTTTTGGAAAATGAAACTACCATAAGACCTCCCACCACACACACAATGCAATCGCAGACTTGGAGGAGATTTCTTCTTATGATAGTCAAATATTCTTAATACGAGAAAACTCTTTTGATATTATTACTAGTGCATAGTGTGAAAATCCTTTCGAAAATATAATATTAATCTTAGCCAGCATAGGTACCATTATATTATGCCGTCTATAGCTGCCACCTGAGGTGACAGGTTATACAAATTGCAATCGTAAAGGGCTCGTATTGTTTCTTTGGATTTTCCAACAAATGGTCAGGCTAAGGAACTTCCTATGCCACATGGGTACGCCTCTGGAGGGACGCCCCGAGAACTAACTAGCTCTCTGCCAACACAAGGCCGGGTTACCTCTTATTAGGTAACTACTACACGAGTATGCCACCCCCCGGTCGTTTGCGACCTTTATCTGAGGTGCCTCGATCACAAAGCAACAATCACACAGTAAATGAGATTGGAGCAACCACATAGGTAAAATATCTGGGCTCCATACCATGATACCACCTTTTTCCAGAAGGAAATGACATACCGTAAAGGGAGCGACCCTCATAACCTTGCCGCATTTTCCTATTTGACCATTTCCGGGGTGTGAGGTCCGATGAGGTCTCGTCCACAAAGCTACGCTTTACACGAAAGCCATGCTTTGATCAACAAATGATCAATGAATGATCATCAACACACAGCAACACTTAGCATGCCGCACTACCAAATTGGGAGTATATCACCGATAACCTTCAACTACATAACCTCTGAGCTCGTACGTCTCAGAGAAGGGTGTTAAGCTAAGAGAATAAATTCTCCGCCACCAAACAGAAATGTATTTGAAAGAAATCTGCTTTATATCTCAAAGTGTAGTGTCAGACATACGACCATATAAGTCTGTTCCGGGTCCGAACAGAACCGAAGGCACTTCCAAAGAAGCCCTTGCAAATCGGGTCTTCGATTGCAATCCATAACGTCGTATCATTATTCGGAATGGGTTATATGACACAAAGTCCTTTCCCGGCTAAACCGAATAATGAGCGCTTGTTTTTTTAAAAACAAATTCAAGTGTCATTTCAAAGGCAAACATTGATAGTCGGTTATTTAACTATCAAACAACATTCACAACAATCATCAGATTTAAATAATTTTTCCCAAATTATTTATTTCCAAAATATCTTCACAAGATATATATTTTCCACACTTCATCACTTTGAAAACCAATTTCAAATCACTTTTCACTCGTGGAATAAAATTCCTGATATTATCTATTTCCACTGTGAATTTAAATTTTCAAATATCCACTTTCAAACACCAAATCAAATTCCAAATTGATTTCTAAATTTATTTCAACACTAAATCAAATTTAAAATTGATTCTCAAGTCTATTTCCAATAAAATGGAACATTTGCAAATTGATTTCTAGGTTTATTTCCAAATAACGAACCATTTGCAAATTTATTTCTAAATTTATTTCCAAATACCAAATCATTTTACAAATCGATTTCCAAATTTCTTTCAATACGAAATCCATTTTCATTCAACATTCACATCGATTTCCCAAGATTTATTTTCAAATACCAAATCAATTATCAAATTGATTTCTAGAAATTTATCACCTTTTTAAATAAATCCCTTTGTTCTTTCCAAATTATTTAAAATTCCATTTTCAATGAATTCTTCAACTTTTGAATAATACTATTCAAAACCCATTTATTACTATCTTTTCCCATATTTTGGAAATAATTCGATAAGATTTCAAAAATCAACTTTACGCTTTTAAATTCCTTCTTTTAAATTCACCCAATTCTTTCAAAAGAATTTACTTAAAATTTCCTACTTTAATTTCAAAAATCCAATTTTATTTATTTCCGGTATCCAACGATACCAAAAATACATTCGGCTAAATTATAGCCTTCAACAAATTCAATCACCAATATAATCATTCACAGATTATCAATAATTCATCACACAATATATGAAACAAATTCATACCACATATGAAACAAATTCATACAATTTGAGGAATCCAGTTGGATCCCTCCAACTTGTTTCCCTGCATCCACAGATGTTAGCACAATAATTAAATACCCATTCCACTTCGAGGTGGAATATCACGGTATATGGGATTTATAAAATATCATTCTCTATTATGCGGCGCATAGGGTCTCATCCGCTATATAATGCAGGAAATCAATCACTCCAAATATATATATATATATACTACTATATATACTACTATATATACTATCGCATCCAAACAATCAATCAATCAATAACTGAAATTCCAATTTTGTTTGAGTGAGAAGATCTCACCTTTGCTTTTATTTGCAATCCATTTCCATTCCGACTATTTCTTCATTGTATTAGACCTTGTATAAACAATTTTATACAATTTATTAATATTCGAAATAATCGAATGATTAACTATCATTTAATAAATTTCTATTTTCACAATCTTATTCCATATATATTTCTTTCACTACTTAGAATAAAATATGAGTGTGGATATACATATATATTAAATTAGAAACAAACATGTTTTTTTAACCTTACTGAATATATTTTTCTTGTATATAAAATTCTACATATATATATATCACTGTAACATATTTTCCTTTTCCGATTTCATATATACATAAACTGTATATATATATACACACCTTACTATAGAATCAAATACAGAGCTATATATATTTTTTCCTTTCTCTGTTTGTATGCGTTTTATTTATATTTAAATTAAAAATAGAAACGAACTAGGAATTTACCTTACTCGAGAAAACAACAGTTACTCGAACCCATGAGCACAACACCCACTCGATCACACTGCCATCGACCTTAACCTCGATCGACTCTCGAGCTCGCGATCGCATCCATGCCGGAGCCACGCCGAGTGCACTGACGTGCTTTACCCAAACTTGCGAGCCCCAATACCCATGCTTGACGAGATCGCGACCACAAACGACTCGCGAACCACCACGTATCGCCGACTCGCCTACGTCCCTCCCCAATTCGATCGATCGACGCGATCGAATTGCTGCTCACCATCGATGATAACGAGCCATACCATCATCCCCTCAGAACGACATCACTGTGACATCTATCGTGACCTTCAACCCATATCGACACCGCATCCACGCTTTCCCCCCAAATTGAGCGACGGCGTGTTTTTGAATCGAATTGATAAATTTGAGAATTGAGGGGAGAAGGGGAAATGAAGAGCTCGGCCATTGAATTTGATTTCTTTACTGGAAGAGAAGAGTGAACGATTTTGTTTTCTGCCATTATTTGATTTGAACGAAGAAAAATATTTCATTTGTAAATGAATTTCGTTTGAACGAGACTAATTGATTTTTTTCTTTGGAAAGAGAGAAGTGTGCTCTGAAAGGAAAAGAGGAAGCATGTGAAGAGGAATCAGTGATTTGAGGGAAGAACGGCTGATATGATATGTTTTTGACTAGAGACAAATATAATTATATTATTTAAATTTTAAATTCGAATCGACTCGAAAACGAAGTCAAAAATTTCGACTTCCTATCAAGGCGTGCCGCTAGGCGTTCGTAATGTTATACGCCTATTCCGAACACAATGGAAAAGGTTTCGGCTCCAAATTCGATCGTATGGAGAAAATAGCTTTTTGGACCCAGTTATTATATTAAATTTTCGATATAATTTTCAGCGCGTTTATCTACCGTACGATCACTGTAATGACCCGCCCTTCTAAACACAGAAAGACGCATCATTATTAAGAAAGAAAGGGGTGAGAAATAGAAAAGATAGAGAAGAAAGAACTAAACAACATCAGAATCTCAACAACGGAACGAATGAAATATAATATATCACATAAGAGATTACATAGTAACATATACATCAAAGTTACACAGATAATACAACACATACTAGACAGTTATAAACACCTGTCTAGTTAATACAACTCGATACAACTCAAAACATCACAGAGATACAACACAGCGGAAATACACATAAACACTAATCCAGCGGAATCAATATATAACTATACGCTGAAGCCTCCTGCTCCATTGCTCCTCCAGAATTCATCAAAGCTAAACCTGAATCCCTTGGATACTCGTAAAAATTTGAGTACCCGAGAGTTTAAGAAAAACAGAAATAAACTCCGGGTCAGACATGGGTCTGGTATGAGTAAACGGTTAAAGTTGCTTAACTTTGAAAATCCTTTGAAAACAAAAGGTATCACGTAAGACTTCCCACACATAAACATGGAAAAGTTTTTACCTTACGCTAACCAAACATTTGATAGGAAATCCAGTTATATTATAATAGTGTCTAGGGTTTTCAAGTAAATAGAAAATAGCCGAAATTGTTACATTCATTAAATTCCAGCATACTAGGTTTACAATCAAAACCGATGGCACTTATTGGAGATTGGATTCCATACAATGGCAGGGCTACTGGGGTACCGCCCGTCACAGTACCTGGCCTAGATCAGCGTACCGAGGACCCACCCTAAGTCCCCTGCAACACAAGGCCGGAACCATCCCTTACTGGATAGTTCCGAATAAAATCACCCCACGGTTGTGATCATCAACCGCACCACTAAGCCGAAATAAAAAGGGACATCTAGATAGGGATGACCTTACTCCCCAGTGGGTGCGACCCACGGAGCCTTGCTGCACCTCCCCTGTTTTAGCCATTCCCGGTTGATGAGGCTTGAGGCTACGATTACCTTTAGAGAACACATCTCTTAGAATGCTTATCGTCCACCTGACGATGTGCTAAAAGCATTCAATCCATACAAGTTCGTTCCGGGTTCGAACGAAACCGAAGGCATTATCTCGTTACACTCATTTTGGAATCATCCTCAGAGTTAACGACAATAACCCTTGCACTCTGAATCTTCATCTTCACTTGAGATTCACGACCTAACGTTAATTTGGATCGATGTGGTTTTCGGATATCCAAATCTGGAAACCCGATCCCGGTCTCATCAAATCCAAACCGTGTCTTTTAAGGCCAAGTTGTTTTAAAGTTAAAACAATTCATTTCATTATCTATATATACAGGGATAGATAATTCACAATATCACAGATAGATAATCTACATTATCATCATAAATAGATAATCTATATCACACAGTATTACTTATCTCGTATCTGAGATTTCAAACCATTCAAGGCAAACAATATCATCCATCCGTACATAAGCAAGGATAAAAAAATCATACCATTTATAATTAATTTAAAATGAATTAAATTAATTATCTTATCTCTAATTAATTTAAAGTAAATTAAATTAATTACTTCATTCTATAAATCCTGCTTACATATCCATTAATTAATTACAAATCAATTAATTAACCATTCTCTAATTTCCATCTTAATTAATCATCTTTGATTAACTAACCTTTAATTACATTCAAGTAATTACCCTTTAATTAATTTCACAAATTAATTATCCTTAACCAAATACAGTAATTAATCTTTAATTACTTCATCAAATATTACATTAATTAATGATCCTTAATAATTTACTTCCATTAATTAATTATCTATAATTAATTACATTAATCCTTAATTAATGACATAAATTAATTAACTTAAATTATTCACTTCCATTTATCAACCTAAATCATATACAGAAATTACCATCCTGAAATTACTTACCTTAATTAATTAACTTCTTAATTAATTATATAAATCCTTTTTATTTATTACACCAAGTAATAAATCTTAAATTACTTCTTCCAAGTAATTATACTTTAATTTACTCCCATTAAGTAATTTCTTTAATTAATTACATCCTCTAATTATACATTAATTACTTTGCTAAGTAATTATAATATTCAATTTCATTAAGTATTTATACTTAATAAACCATCACATGAATATCTTTAATTAATTTACAATTAATCATCTTGAATCAATCACATTCATTTGATTCATTACAATTGGTAATTCATTTCTTAATTTAACTTAAAACAAATTAATTAATCTTAACGGTAGATTAATTATCCTTTAATTATTAATTAATAAATCTTAATTATCAATTAATAAAACTTAATAACAATTAATTACTTCTTAATTAATCTCTATAGATTAATTATTTCTTATTCATTAATTAATTAATAAAACCAAATTATTAATCAATAAAACTCAATTACAAACTAAGTACTTCTTAATTACCAATTAATCAACCTTTAATTTCTTAATTAATAAATTTCCAATTCATTAATCTCTAATTATTAGTTAATCAATCATAATCATTAATTAATTAAATTAATTAATTATTCTTAAATTAATCACTTAATTAACCTTTATCCTTAATTAATTAAATTAATTAATTATACTAAATTTCCTAATTAACTTAATTAACTTCAAGAAAATAAAGCTTCTTTAACTTAAGATAAACACTATCTTAATTACCATTTACATTTCAAAACCTTTTATCTTAAAATTTACCTTCATAACATTTATAAAGTAATGGTATAAAGTTTTAACAAAATTTGTTTTTAAATTTCAAAATCTTATTTTTAAAAGCTTTTATAAAAACTGGACTAAGGCTACTCGGGTCTATCCCCGAGTTTTCTTCCTTCTTTCCCCATTTTACAAAACTTAGTTAAATTTTTAAAGTGTGAAAATAGTTAACACTTAAAACAGTAAATCAGGCTTATCACCTTCAACATACTCGAGTACGAACTCGAGTTAAACCCCAACAATCCCGACCTTCTCTTCGAGTCGACCTCCCAGACTCTCGAGCAAACACACGAGGAAAAACTTCGTCTTCCCCAAATCATACCAGATTCGATATGCACACGTGCACGGGGTCTCGCCGCCGCTCCGGCGTACCTCACCACCTCCGGCAAGCCACAAATCGCCACGACAATCAACTCCCACTCTCCAGTCATCCAACACGACCCCACAACGAAATCGAGCATTCCAGTTCAACCCTGGAACTCGACATGACCAAAAAATGCCTCGAACTGCCCACGCCAATCACCGAAACCCCAGAAACTCTGGCCACACACTCCCCGACCATCCACGAAGCCATACTCAGCGTTCCATCGCACTCGAAACAATAGAGAAGATGCATCACGCAAATTTCCAGACTCGACTAAATTAGGGTTAGAAACATAAATCCCCTCTTCCACGTCGCCTCGATGATCTGGAACACTTCCAGTCATTTTTCCCAAACACCCCATAGCTTCGTCCATCCCCAGCCACGATTCCGACCATCCCAGACACGTAGATCCTCTGAAAACCCTCAACAACCCATTTCCAGTTAACCCAAAATTCCACATTCATTACTTCATTAAAATTTGGGATTTTGATTTTAAAAATCATATTTTCCCAAGCCATTTCAAGTTATAAGCTTGAATTAGAGATTTTAAACCATTAGTTTTTAACATGTTGTAATTTAATTTCTTATTTTTACTTTAAGCTTGGTTCCAGACACTATATAAATATAAACATGTTAAACTCTTTTTAGATCCAACTTTAAGTTTTAAACAAACTATATTTGTTAAAACTAAAGCCTATCACAGATTAGAGGAGAAAGAAAAATGGTGTTTGAATTAAACTTACACTCTGTAATATAAAACAGAGAAGAGCAATATATATAACAGGCATGTACAACATGAATACAATCACATATCAGAATTCTACACCTATATTTACACATGCAGGCATCATTATCATAGTGATTTCACAAGCAACATTCATTAACTTGTTTCGATTTTAATAAAAATGTTTACTCACCAGATTTGGAAAAAGGCAGAGGCTTGAAAATTTGTATGCTTTATTTCTTTTGAAACTGAAAACTTGAAAAGCTTTAAAACTTGAAACTTCAAAACTGGAAATATTGTGCATTGCTAGATTTCCTTAAAACTGAAGAAGCTTTGAACTGGAATGGACTTCAGATATGTATTTTGAGAAGGTTACAGGCTGAGTTCTTCCTTGTTTAAAAATGAATTACAGGTTTGGCTTTTGATAAGATAATTAAAGGGTTTGGCTTGTTTTGCTTTGCATTGTTTGAATGAATCAAAATGAAAAAGGGAACTTGATATTTAATAAAACAAGTAACAGAGGCTACATTGTACAGGTACAATATTTTTATAAATTTGGGGTCAGAGATTTTTTTGTTATGGAGGCTGAAATGAAGACATTGGGTACAAGCATTAATTAGCCATGTCATACATATCCCTTCTTATTCAATTCGTATGGTACTTATGTGTTATCTTACTTCTTTTCTTGCCTGCAAAGCTTCATTGCCATGGTACATATATTTATTTAACTTTGTACATCTGTGTGTATTTTTACTTGCCTGCGAATCTAGATATGGCTATAGTACATATATTTATTTTACTTTGACTTGTTACTTTGCATACATATGGTGATAGTTTGAATTATTAGCCTGATTTGTTTTCTAGCCTATGTTTTCATACAGTTAGAATTATCTTAAGTGGTTCTATAAGTTGTTATATTTATTTTATTATGTTAGCTTGTGAATTAAATTCTAATTTTACATGACTATTTATTTATTTAACTAATGTATATTTTCTAATTTAAACTTAACTACCAAACACTTTATTTATATTTATTCATTTACACTTATGTTATATGTATTAATACTTACATTTATGACCATATATTAGTTTTATATTGATATTTAATATTGACAAGATTTATTTTAATTTAAACATTATTACCAAAATTACATCAAATTATTATATATATCAAAAGTGAATAAGTAGAGTTTTATTTAAGTTTAAGATATATTTTATTGTAATTAAATTAGAACACTTTTATTTTAAATCCTCAAATCATAATTTTCCTCTAAACACATAAATATACACATTTAAATAACACTTATTAAATTAGAAATAATAGGACTATTTAAATCTATTTATAAAATATCACAGATAAAATTTGTAACTAATTATTCTTATTTAAAATCAATCTAAAATCTTAATTTAAAACATCACATTTTTAATTTATTGGTTATTTATATTTGAAAACAACAATTTTATCAATTATAAATAATTAAATTAAGAGATTATCGCATTTTAAATTCCTCGAAATTCCGAGATATCACAATCACACTAAAACTCCAAACACTACGAAAATTGAAATCCAATAATAATATAATATTACGGATCCAATGGAACCGGTTTCATCGAATTCCGAGACTGTGCCTCGGAAGACTATTTTTAAATATCGATTTAAACGATAAAATTTCAAAACTGAACAAAACAGTTTCAAATTCAATTCTGAAACTTCCATTACCTTCAGTATTATCAATATAAATTTTTTAAGTCTTGAAAATATTTTAAATCAGCTTAAAACTGAAGATTCAAATCCTTACCCAACTTTAATAAATTAAATTCAATAATTAAATTGCCAAATTCATTCTGATATTTGAATTTCAAATTAAACTAACTTGCAGATATTTAAAATCAATAAAATATCCTGATTTCCAATATCAAAAATTCAGGGTCGTCACATTCTTCCCCCCTTAAAAGAATTTCGTCCCGAAATTACAAGTTAAGAAGAATGATCCAATCCCCGTTAACTATTTTCTCAAATCCAAATAGTTTTAAATAACTTTCCAGAATAATCTTTTATTAAGACACACTAATCTTTTTCTAACTTTCCAAACTTATTCATAAGTTCAAACAATGTTACTTACTTAACAATTCAAATTTAAATTCGAAACCAAATTTTTTGAATTATCAAAATTTTCTCAAAATTTTTTCTAACTCCTTAAATTTTTGAAATTTTTTGCCAGCGTCTCCTTTGCGCGGCTAACTCGGTACAACTACAAAATGTCCCTATGGACTCCCAAATTCCAATAGAAATCAAAATGCCAAGTGGGAAATCAGAAACTCATAAATTTCATACTGAAATTTTTAAATACATACCTTATTGTCGAACAAATTCAAATTTACCTTCGAAATCAAATCCAATTCCATTTTCCTATAGCCTTTATAATCCCTGTTTACTTAACAACAATGTCCAAATTTACTTATTGTATTCCCAATACCCATTTACTTAAGAATTTCATTCTTTATTTCTTAAGTTCAATACAATTATTTCTTATATTCATTTTTACTACTTCACTACTAAAGTTTATATTTAAATTGATTTCCACTTCCATATAAAATCAATTTGCTTCAATTTACTAATTCATTTGAAATCTCCATACTTTTATTTCCAAATTTTCATTCAGATTTTCATTTCAAATTTGACTTGAATTTGATTCATCTTTAACTTCGAAGATTGAATCTTACTTTCCTTATCTCAAATTCCAATTTCCAAATCAGTTGTCGTTAGTGAAAATTTAAAATTTTCAAACTCCCAAAATTTTTAGAAAATTTTGACGGAGTCTCCCTTGTACGGAGGAGCTTTTGCAATTTGACAAAAGATATAAATATATATACACGACCCACGCGGTCAGAAAAACAAAAACAGTTCATATTTCCTATTTTTATTGCGTAGGCGTACCTTTATTAGCATTTTAAGCAAAGTGGCTTATTTATTTAGCATTTTACGTGCTCAAATCCAGCCAAACGGCCCCCTTTACCTGTAATTACTCAATTTAAATATGTAAGTAACATATATAGGAAATCTATTAACATTTCACTTATTTTCAATTGTGAACACATAGTTTTCATAAGCAATGCACTCAGAATAATTCCCATAAGCAATTTATATGGGTTTAATACAAATTAAATTGCTTACGACCAATTCACATACAATTTCCATTCAATTCAAGTGATTTACAACTCACTTCCTTACATTCTATTCATTTTTAAACGAAACGAATTCCTATCCATTTCAATTGATTCAAAAATCAAATTTTATTTTCTTTTAATAACTCATAGAATTTTATACAATCTCGTTTGCGTCAACGACAACCATTTATATGCAAATTCAATGATATTCACTTAATAGAACATCCATTCTAGTTTATAACTAATTTAAATTGATACCAACTCAATTTACTTTAATTCCATTTCATTTTCAATTGTTTCCATTCAATTCAATTTGCATTCCATATTCATATTCGGTTTATTTCATTAATCCAAACAAATTTCATTCAAAACCATTTCACAATACTCGACAACAACCATTTCACAATTTTTTCTTAAGTCGAGCTTTTATCCAAATATTGCTTAAGTTATTTCAACTCAAAACTCAAGTTCATTTTCCCTGTAAACAATTTCTAATTTAAATCTTTGATTTGATTTTTCATTTAATCAAATCCATTCTATCTACTAACTTAATTCAATTAGTATATTCACTTATCTTTTTTTTAATTTCAAATTTCCATATTCAATTCATCCTGCATTTACTTAATCTATAACAAGGAAATTTCAATTTATTTTTCTTCTACTTACTTGAACTTATATGCAAATTCAAACCATTTTTATTTCCAACCTTTATTATCATTAGTCCGCTTCGAAGTAATTCTACAACTTCATTTTATTCTGCACAATTTAAGCTGGATTTCAATACTCACAATTACCATTTCACCATTTCTAGTTTAATCTTCATTAATTTAGAATATTTTCTCAACTCCAAATTCTACTTAAGAATTTCATCATTTTGGTTAATAACCACTTATATTTAAACTGGATTTCAAATTCCATATGAATTCAATTTACCTTTCATTTCATAAATATTGAATTCAATTTTATTTCAATATTTCACTTCATTTGGTACAACTTAACAAAATTTTCCACTTTACTTTGTTTATCACAAATCAAAGTAAGTCTCCAACTCAATTATATTCTACAAATATTTTAAATAAGATTCCAGAGTTTTTCCATCTTTTCAAAACCATTTTTCGAAATCAATTCAAATTATCTTTTGAATTTCCAAAACCATCCCCAGTTTTCCAAACAATTTTTACTTAAAATAATTCGGCAGCAATTCCTCTTCTGGAAACTCGAAAATGAACACTAATGATGTCGCGATCATCATCGGAATTATTTTCCAGCGATCGAAAAGAGTTTAGTGCTTTCATCCCTTCAAAACATTTTTCCAAATCCATTGAAAACCATTTTCAAATCAAAGGGAATTTAAATTTTCCACCAAAATTTCAAATTTTAAAACCTTTCGAAACATCTTCAAATATTTCTCTGGAATTCTATTTCAAATTATAAATCACATTTACAATTTTCATTTACAAATCTCATTCGTATATGAACTCATTTCCTTATATTTTCAATTCATATTTATAAATTTCATTTGTTAAATGAATTTATCTCCAAATCTTTGGTTATACCATTATTTCGTATTCGGTTTCCATATAACAATGATAATAATTCAATATTATCTCTTCCTAACAACCAAGCATCCATATACAATAATAATTCATAGAAAATCATTTCTTTTCTATACAAAAATAGTTTGGGTAAAATTATTTCATTTACCCTATTTAAAACAATACTGTGTCGGTTTATCTTGTTTAAGACTTTAGAAACCCCTATCGATTACAGTTGGCCAAACAGAACCGACCAGAATCTATAAACAATCAACCGATAAGTCAACACAATACAAAAGAATTTTTATATTCACTAACAAATACGCGCTCATATCTATTATTACACTCACACTCATTCTAGAGTACTACTGACTCTATCTCTAATGAGTAATACACAACAGAGCCAAGATTGTCGCTTAACCAATTGCTCTGATACCAAATGTAAAGGCCCGCAAATCCTTACCCCTTTGAGCTGACAAAATTCCCCAACATTTCAGCTCAAAGTGGAACAAAAGTGCAAATCTTTATGGTTGAAAAGAAGAGGTAGAAGAAGAAAGAAGAAAAGAAACAGAAACAACAACAGAATCTCACATTCGCAACGGAACAATATATAATAGATAAATGAATAATCTTTAAACAAAGAACTATATCGGTTTATACAATACATCATCAGAGTTTACAACAACAACACACATCACTGGACAGTTATATAAACTTGTCCACATAACATACTAGTATAAGTGATACGTCTCGCCATCCAGCTCGCCTCCAGATCTCCACAGCACTTCTGAATTCCAGAATGACCTGATAACCTGACTCTAGGCTGCCCGTGTGGAAAATTATGGGCACCCAGAGTTTAGAAAAGGAACAATAAACTCCAGGTCAGTCGTGGGACTGGTGTGAGATCTTAAAAACAGTTATTTTCATAAAGAAAATAAAAGAAATTCGCAATGTTTTTGGAAAATGAAACTACCATAAGACCTCCCACCACACACACAATGCAATCGTAGACTTGGAGGAGATTTCTTCTTATGATAGTCAAATATGCTTAATACGAGAAAACTCTTTTGATATTATTACTAGTGCATAGTGTTAAAATCCTTTCGAAAATATAATATTAATCTTAGCCAGCATAGGTACCATTATATTATGCCTGCTATAGCTGCCACCTTAGGTGACAGGTTATACAAATTGCAATCGTAAAGGGCTCGTATTGTTTCTTTGGATTTTCCAACAAATGGTCAGGCTAAGGAACTGAAGTGACCCACTTTTCTTTTTACTATATTTCACTGATTTTTAGTTGAGTTTTTTTTAAGCAAGGGATCACTTCTTTTCTTGCCTCTTTCATTTCTTTTAATTAATTTCCCAAGATCCAGAATTTACTAATATAAAAATATCAGTATTTTTAATCAAGGCATATCATTTATATATGTGAAGATATATAAATGTTTCTTTGCCTATCAGAGTGTTAATGTAGCAAAGAAATTTAATCACACAACATTTTCCATAATTGAAAGGTTTTGTGTCACATAGCTATTTCTACAATTTAATCTTTTATTTTACTCAAGACTGACTAATACAGGAATCAAGTGTTACTACCTTAATTGACTCAGGATTAATTAATACCTTTTCAGATGTTTTCATCTTGGAATGACTCAAGATTGACTAATACATTTTTCAAGTATTAGCACACTATTATTCTCTTCTTCATTTTCCAGTTCATTCTATTAAACCAGATTGATTAATTTGTGGATTTATAACCCATGTAATAGATCTTTGGAATTCATAAATTCGTACATATTGTTTTAGAGTGATAAAACATTTTGAAACTTGGTTTGATCTATGGATCACTGGTTTGTTCAATCATAAACATGCACAGAGCATGCACAAACATGCACAAGCAATTCAGGTCAACAAAATGCACATATCCAGGTTCATGAAGCATGTAATGATCATGTGAGTAATACAATTGTAAACTAATCTAAAGGTCATACAGATTTTTGATATTTAGATTGGAAATAGTGTTGAATATAATTTTAGAAAGGTCTTTTAATTTTTCTGGCTAAAAGCATATAGAGTGTGCTGTTATGGATTTTTATACACTTAACAAAATTACTCTACATTCTTGTTTATGTCTATATTGCTTATCCCTATTTTCTGACTTGCTATGTGACGCCCCACCTCTATACCCACGCTAGCCAAGGACACTACGAGGTAATGCCATCAACTAGCACGGAGAATAAGGCTGTTGAGGAGCGACCATCTGTATAATTGCTTTGTGCGAGTACCGATATGCCAGATAAAAATATAACTTTTCATCTTAAGAGGAAATCCGACATACTGATACAAACTCAAAGCTACTACACAGTGGCTATATGGACTTCAGAAACAAATATAGAAATAAACATAACACAAATCAGTCACAGACAATTCATATCACAAAGGCGGAAATAGATATGAATATAACACATGAAAGTGTACATCAGAGTAGTGGTCAAATAAGATCCACAATAACACAAAAGAATAGATACAAGTGCAAGGCAAAAGAATATGTATACATCAAGGAGTCTAAATCTCGAATGTATACAACAAAAACTACTAAACTAGAGTAGTTAGCCAAAAGTCAGAAGATGGCTCTAGATAAGAAGTCATGAGGAAGCACCTGTAAAATCTCAGTCTGACCCGAGTATTATTTAAGAAAAAATAATAAACGGATCAGTCTAGCTATAAATATCAGATAAAGTGATATAGAATAAGAGATATGACAAAAACGTATGATAACCATAAAGTCATACTGTGATAAGTATCTAATCGAAAATCAATCCAGAGATTAATCAATATCACAAGAATCTTCTCAAAGATTAATAAGAATGACATATTCTTAATTTAATTCACCAAGCCACAATAAATGACATACATATCAATGCCAACTGAAAAAGGTGGTGAAACATAAATTCCAGAAATCATCAACAAGAAATCCAGAAAACACAAGAAAGTGGATGGCCAATCCCATAAAAATGAGCCGGAGCTCCTCCTGACTGGGTATAGTCCCCCATTGCGGACTTTGAGCCGAAGCTCCTCCTGATGAGCCGAAGCTCCTCTAGATGAGCCGAAGCTCCTCCTGACTGGGTATAGTCCCCCATTGCGGACTTTGAGCCGAAGCTCCTCCTGATGAGCCGAAGCTCCTCTTAATGAGCCGAAGCTCCTCCTAATGAGCCGAAGCTCCTCCTGACTGGGTATAGTCCCTCATTGCGGACTTTGAGCCGAAGCGCCTCTTGATGAGCCGAAGCTCCTCCTGACTGGGTATAGTCCCCCATTGCGGACTTTGAGCGGAATCTCAATAAAACGAGGAACAGTCCTCCACGTGGACAAAGAGGCATCGCACATTGCTAGTCTAAACCATAAAATGATCATCATCGATCAATAAAAAGTGTCGATTACACTAAGCTAGTAAATATATGAGTTTAGCTTCATGTCCCATAACCACTAGCTTAACTTAAATATTTACGAACAGATTGTAGATTTCCACTCGAAAATTGTCACAAGAGATTCAATCGAACAAGTCCAAGAATTAACCGACGAAGTAAACGCAAGCGTTTCATACCACTTGTTTTACTAAACCGTTTAATTAGATTTCTCATACGAGTGAGGTAAAGGTTTGTATATACTAATAGATTGGAAAACGGTTTTATAAACGAGTTTGTAATAAAATAGTGTTGAAATCGTTTTGATGAAAGGGTTTTGATATTTACTACTAGTATAGAAAACCTTTATATTTTAAAGTGACAAGTCACAAAACGATTGTAGAAACAATCAATCATCAAAATTCACATTCGAAGACGTGAATCAAATCCAATTAAACCGATAAAGAATTCATCGAAATGGATATTCAAAATTCCCGAAAAAGGAGTCATCAAAGTCATAATAAATGATATCAACCACTAAGAACCAACATGAATCAATAAAATTCGGAAAACCAATCAAAATGAGCATAAATAGGCAAAACAGGAAAACAGGAGCAGGTCAGTCGACTGAAATCCCTGTTCAGTCGACTGAACACTGTCTAGAAAATTCCGGGCTTCAGCTCAGTCGACTGAACAGAGGATTCAGTCGACTGAACCTGATTTCCTGCATTTCCTATCCTATTTTAAATGAAGTGCAAACTCTCTCTAATTGCAATCGGACAAGCACGGTCGCTAGGGGTTTACGCCTATCGGCTACCCGGCCCTATAAGCTCTTCGATTTATCACCAAAAACATGATCCAACATCAAAGCTATGATTTTTAGAGTTTTAGACTTCCAAAACACCAAAAATTGCAATGCTCACAAAACCCATCCGAATCAAAAGCAATTGCACATGGATAATTGTTAGGAATTCATAACAAGAAATCAAGGATAGTTATAGACATAGATGTGAGATAAAAATCTCACCTTTATACACGAAAACACAAGAGAGAAGCCTTGAAATAAAGGATAGACCAATTCCTCTTCAATCTCAACTCAAGAAGCTTGAATCTAAGCTTAAAAGAGAAATATCTCCTAAATTAGGTTTAGGAAATTTTTGAAATTTAAAGGAGAAAGAGTTGGAGAAGGAGAAGAGGATGCTTACCAATAGCTTCTTCTTGAATTTGGAGCAAGAACATGAATTTGCAAATGAAATTAGGGCTTAGGAATTTCCATTTCCCATCTCTCCCACCATTGTTGCTAAAGCTTGAGTATTAGGAATTAGAAATGAAGTAATGAAGAGTTGGAGTGGAGTTGGGTTGATAAAACCAGAATTGGGCAAATGGGCTGAACCAAACCCAAAGTCCAAAGTGAAAAAGTAGCAAAATTCTACTAACTCCAAACATATCGATGTTTATACTTAAAAGAGTCGCAAACGCCATTTTGAACTCAATGGAGGTGGTCTCGAGTCCTAATTCGACTGTTTGCAAAAAGTAGCTTTTCGGACTAAAATCCGACGAACGATGAAATATTTAAATAAAATATTTAAATATAATATCGACAAATATGCGGGTTGTTACAGACTCCCCTCCTTAAAGAAATTGCATCCTCGCAATACTTAAGAAGAAAAATAAAAAGTAACAACCATAAAAGCATATCAACACAAAAGAAAATTTGAAATAAGAAGTTCACCTCAAAGACCACGAAAGAGTAAGTCCGAACGTGTTCGCTCGACGAATCCTCTGGATTCCCAAGAGCAATCCTTGGGATTTGAGAACCATTGAACTAGAAAATCATCTTTATTTCGAAGGCTCTCAACCTCCGAAGCAATGATGCGGATAGAATGTTGCTCAAAAGTCAAATCTGGTGAAACTTCAATCCCTACTATAACACCAGGCTCAAGAATAAAAATCGGAAACCTAAAATCATTTCCATAGTTAAAAGACGTGGAAAACGTCAAGAATAGAAGAAAATTGAGCCAGTGCAACGGCGTAGTACAATAACGGTACGCCAGATGAATGGAAACTCGAATAATTCGGAACACCGATGCAGTACAAAAACGGTACGTCCAATGAATCCGAAGGCCATAAAAGAAAATCGGATGCTAGTCGATAAAAGAAATGAGACGAAGATCACTAAAACGAAGTACATCGAAACGTTCGATGAACTTGGTAAAAAGATTATTCCTTTCAGACATCATCAAAGAAACAACCACTTGTTGCTTGCAACTAAGGATATTAGCAACACGATTTCCCTTCTGGGAATAAAAAGAATATCAAGATCATAAGATGCCAGGAACTCGAGTCAACATGAAGTTCCTTATGGGAAAATAAATATTCCAAAGATTTATGATCGAGGTGGAGAACAAATTTCTCCCCCCAAAAATGATGATGCCAAACTCTAAAAGCGAAAACAATAGCCGCGAGCACTAGATCATGAGTGGCATACCTAGTCTCGATTGGCTTTAATGATTTAGAAGCACAAGTGATAGCACGTTCTCTTTTGCAAGAGAACGGCATCCAAACCAATACGATTAGCATTGGTACAAAAGATAAAGTCTTGGTTCCCTTCGAGAATCACAAGAATAAGAGTATTGAAAAGAAAGAATTTCTTTTAAATAATCTTCTTTCCCGAAAAGCTAAAACTTTCAAAATTACATTTATCTTTATGTAATAATCTTTATAGAAAAATTTACATTTTTATAAGTCAATTTAATGTGTCTGAATGTCTCATCAAAACGTTTAGGAAATTCCTATCGATAACGTTGATCAAGCGCATCGACCAGAATTCTTAAAGCACTCAATGGGCAATACAATCACAAAATCATATTCTATATGATAAACATGTTTTCTTAAAAACCTTTAAGAATATTCTTTGCTCGTTTTAAGAACAAAAATCCAATTGTACTTATAAATAAATCTTATGAAAAAGATTTGCAAAATTTTAAATTGCTGTTTTCATCCAAAATCAATATATACAAGAATGGAGTCATCGAGATCGTAGAATACTCGATTCATAAAATGGATGAAATAAGCTGGACAAACTGAATGACATAATAAGTCATTCATAAGTTTCATAACGAGTGCGGAATGCGATAAATGGAATACTAACTCCCGCAACTCGTAGCAAATGAAAATCGGTGGCAAGGTCGAGCTGAAAAGACCTTAACACCACACAAAAGATTGCTTAGGTGATAATCCTAAGACAAGCTCAAAAATACCCGAAAAATTTCACAAACTACGTGAATGAGAGAAATAACACTTTCCTCATCATGTGAGCTTTAAGAATAAAATGATGCCATCAAATTGGAATCAAAATCACAAAGGAAAAACAGAAATCTGCTTAACAGATTGAAAATGTCGAAGATGAATAGTCCACACGGGACAAAGGATATGGCTTCATAATAATTAAGCCAATCCTTATAAAAGTCAATTCTGAAGCATAAGTAAAAATCGGCTCGGAAATAAAAATCACATAAAATAATTTCGACATCAATAAAATGCAAATTGAGTGTTGCGGATCCACCAATCCGGATTCGCAATCCTCAAAGAAGTCATCAAGCCTAGAAATGTTTAAAGAAAAAGAATCACAAGTTCTTTTGATATAAAAATAATGAGATGAAACCCATATCAAAAGAACTCGAATAAGATAATCACAAAACAAATATTGTCAAGGATAGAAGGAGAATTACCTTGACTAAGAGAAGAGTTGCTAGGGAACTGCAGCTTTCCTTCTCTCTTGCTGAGACGTTTGGGACACAAAGATATATAATGATCCGCACTTTTGCAATAGCGGCAAGAAATAGGCCTTGGACACCTATTTATATGATGGTCCTTAGAGCCACAATTCTGGCATTCTCAACGATTAGGGATGGGAGTCTTTGCTATAGAAGTCACTTGCTTCACCCTCTTGTTTGGATAAGGACTTTCGAACTTAATAAAGGGATGCCTCTTCTTATTGACACCCACAATCTCAACATCGCTTTCTCTATCGGCCTCTTCAAGTCGAAGAGCGATATCTATAAGCTGATCGAAAGAAACTTCCAATTTTAGAAGTAATGGCTTCTTGAGATTCTTGTTCAATCCATAAACAAATCTATGATTTTTCTTCAATGGGGTATTAATGTATTCAACCCCGTATTTAGAAAGAGATTCGAAAGATGCGACATAGTCCGTCACAGAAGATTCACCTTGAACAAGGTCGATAAAACGTCGGGCCAAGGTTACTTTTTCAGCCTCCGGCACAAATTTCAATTCGAATCTCTCCCGGAATTGCTCCCAAGTGATATCCGCTTCAACGATTTCAGAAATAAGAAGCTCATACCAATCCAATGCTCTTTCTTGGAGCATGCTAGAAGCCACTTGGACTCGGTGGAGATCAACAAGATTCATGTGAGAAAAGATGCGGTCGCATGATCTAAGCCAAGCTTGGATTTCAATAACACTCTCGGATCCCCGGAATGGCCTTCCACCCAAATCGGTATAATCTCTACACAAGCGTGCAAAACCGGATCTAGGATGAGTAGGCTCTGAAATGGGTCCGATAGCTTGAGCATTCTTAACAAGATCTAGAAGCTGCTGGGCAGACATAAATACTCCCTCTTGAGGAGTAGCACTGGATTGACCGACGTTGGTACGGCCAGATCTAACCATTTCTTTTCTTTAAGAAAGAAAGAAAAGAGAAAAAGGTTAATCTCAGAATGAAAATCAACCAAACTTGATTGATAAAACAAGGAATCATAAAATGAAATAGGATAGAACGGTACGAAGACCCGAATCAAATCCTATGGCACGATTCCTAAGAAAGACTTAGGACAATGATCCTTGCTAGATTATTCTACATTGTTCCGAAGTTTGGCTCTGATACCAAGCTGTGACGCCCCACCTCTATACCCACGCTAGCCAAGGACACTACGAGGTAATGCCGTCAACTAGCATGGAGAATAAGGCTGTTGAGGAGCGACCATCTGTATAATTGCTTTGTGCGAGTACCGATATGCCAGATAAAAATATAACTTTTCATCTCAAGAGGAAACCCGACATACCGATACAAACTCAAAGCTACTACACAGTGGCTATATGGACTTCAGAAACAAATATAGAAATAAACATAACACAAATCAGTCACAGACAATTCATATCAAAAAGGCGGAAATAGATATGAATATAACACATGAAAGTGTACATCAGAGTAGTGGTCAAATAAGATCCACAATAACACAAAAGAATAGATACAAGTGCAAGGCAAAAGAATATGTATACATCAAGGAGTCTAAATCTCAAATGTATACAACAGAAACTACTAAACTAGAGTAGTTAGCCAAAAGTCAGAAGATGGCTCCAGATAAGAAGTCATGAGGAAGCACCTGTAAAATCTCAGTTTGACCCGAGTATTATTTAAGAAGAAAATAATAAACGGATCAGTCTAGCTATAAATATCAGATAAAGTGATATAGAATAAGAGATATGACAAAAACGTATGATAACCATAAAGTCATACTGTGATAAGTATCTAATCGAAAATCAATCCATAGATTAATCAATATCACAAGAATCTTCTCAAAGATTAATAAGAATGTCATATTCTTAATTTAATTCACCAAGCCACAATAAATGACATATATATCAATGCCAACTGAAAAAGGTGGTGAAACATAAATTCCAGAAATCATCAACAAGAAATCCAGAAAACACAAGAAAGAGGATGGCCAATCCCATAAAAATGAGCCGGAGCTCCTCCTGACTGGGTATAGTCCCCCATTGCGGACTTTGAGCCGAAGCTCCTCCTGATGAGCCGAAGCTCCTCCTGATGAGCCAAAGCTCCTCCTGACTGGGTATAGTCCCCCATTGCGGACTTTGAGCCGAAGCTCCTCCTGATGAGCCGATGCTCCTACTAATGAGCCGAAGCTCCTCCTAATGAGCCGAAGCTCCTCTTGACTGGGTATAGTCCCCCATTGCGGACTTTGAGCCGAAGCACCTCCTGATGAGCCGAAGCTCCTCCTGACTGGGTATAGTCCCCCATTGCGGACTTTGAGCCAAAGCTCAATAAAACGAGGAACAGTCCTCCACGTGGACAAAGAGGCATCGCACATTGCTAGTCTAAACCATAAAATGATCATCATCGATCAATAAAAAGTGTCGATTACACTAAGCTAGTAAATATATGAGTTTAGCTTCATGTCCCATAACCACTAGCTTAACTTAAATATTTACGAACAGATTGTAGATTTCCACTCGAAAATTGTCACAAGAGATTCAATCGAACAAGTCCAAGAATTAACTGACGAATTAAACGCAAGCGTTTCATACCACTTGTTTTACTAAACCGTTTAATTAGATTTCTCATACGAGTGAGGTAAAGGTTTGTATATACTAATAGATTGGAAAACGGTTTTATAAACGAGTTTGTAATAAAATAGTATTGAAATCGTTTTGATGAAAGGGTTTTGATATTTACTACTAGTATAGAAAACCTTTATATTTTAAAGTGACAAGTCACAAAACGATTGTAGAAATAATCAATCATCAAAATTCACATTCGAAGACGTGAATCAAATCCAATTAAACCGATAAAGAATTCATCGAAATGGATATTCAAAAATCCCGAAAAAGGAGTCATCAAAGTCATAATAAATGATATCAACCACTAAGAACCAACATGAATCGATAAAATTCGGAAAATCAATCAAAATGAGCATAAATAGGCAAAACGGGAAAACAGGAGCAGGTTAGTAGACTGAAATCCCTGTTCAGTCGACTGAACACTATCTAGAAAATTCCGGGCTTCAGCTCAGTCGACTGAACAGAGGATTCAGTTGACTGAACTTGATTTCTTGCATTTCCTATCCTATTTTAAATAAAGTGCAAACTCTCTCTAATTGCAATCGGACAAGCACGGTCGCTAGGGGTTTACGCCTATCGGCTACCCGGCCCTATAAGCTCTTCGATTTATCACCAAAAACATGATCCAACATCAAAGCTATGATTTTTAGAGTTTTAGACTTCCAAAACACCAAAAATTGCAATGCTCACAAAACCCATCCGAATCAAAAGCAATTGCACATGGATAATTGTTAGGAATTCATAACAAGAAATAAAGGATAGTTATAGACATAGATGTGAGATAAAAATCTCACCTTTATACACGAAAACACAAGAGAGAAGCCTTGAAATAAAGGATAGACCAATTCCTCTTCAATCTCAACTCAAGAAGCTTGTATCTAAGCTTAAAAGAGAAATATCTCCTAAATTAGGTTTAGGAAATTTTTGAAATTGAAAGGAGAAAGAGTTGGAGAAGGAGAAGAGGATGCTTACCAATAGCTTCTTCTTGAATTTGGAGCAAGAACATGAATTTGCAAATGAAATTAGGGCTTAGGAATTTCCATTTCCCATCTCTCCCACCATTGTTGCTAAAGCTTGAGTATTAGGAATTAGAAATGAAGTAATGAAGAGTTGGAGTGGAGTTGGGTTGATAAAACCAGAATTTGGCAAATGGGCTGAACCAAACCCAAAGTCCAAAGTGAAAAAGTAGCAAAATTCTACTAACTCCAAACATATCGATGTTTATACTTAAAAGAGTCGCAAACGCCATTTTGAACTCAATGGAGGTGGTCTCGAGTCCAAATTCGACTGTTTGCAAAAAGTAGCTTTTCGGACTAAAATCCGATGAACGATTAAATATTTAAATAAAATATTTAAATATAATATCGACAAGTATGCGGGTTGTTACATGCTACTTCAGTTTCCTATTTAAGTCAGTTCCAGATTTAATCAATTCAAATTCTTAAATCCTTATATACTTATGATTTTCAGGTTTTATGGTAATATAATCCTACTCTTGTTCTAGACATACCATAGGATTTAGTTGCATTTCGAATTAGCTTGCACTATGGTCTTGTTTGCTTCAGGAATCTGAAGACTATGGCTTCAAGCTTTTGCATGTACTTGTATCAATTACAAGACATGTACAAGCCTTACTGGTTAGCCAAGACCATGTTCAACTCATCCTCTCAATACTTTGGCACATAATTATTCAAAAACACTTAAACTTTATAACTGAAATATAGCAAACATGCCATGGGGAACACATCCACATATCAAATTAAATGGCATGTTCTCCCTTTTACAATCCTCTGGATTATTTCCAGAGTCTGTTACTTGAATAAACAACTCATAAGCAGATATAATACTTAAGTTTTTTTTCCTTTTACATGTTCTTTTCAAGAAAACAAAGCAAGTATCAATTCTGGAAATACACAAAACATAAGAGAGTTTGCCTAGATTATTTATTACAATAAAACTTCTACTTCTCTAAAGCATTTTAAAACCAGCAAGTTCTTCAAACATCCATACAAGCAATCTACTCAAGCATCTTTCCTGCAGCAACACTTTGAACTGCCTCAATGAAAATGAGACACCCTAAAGATTGCAAAGGCAACAAATAGGGTCAGAAAATATATTCTGGTATGAGTGAAATCATAGTTTATAAATAACTTATAATTACTAAATTCTGTGCAGAGACTCATATGTTTAATACTTATTTAGATTCATACAAAAATCTGGGTACATATATATATATATACACACACACACACACATATAAGCTCATACTAACATACATACACACAAGTATTCATTCATAAACACAATTCAGTTATATGTACATGTACTCCTATGGATTGACTCCCTTAATTCCATAGCTCAATTTCTCAATCCCCATTTATCATTTATTTGGTCTTAACTCTTGCCATTGAACACCATGTGTGCATTGCAAAGGGGCTCAATTCTGTTAACCCTTTACACAGAGGACTGCAGGACTTAAACAAGTCATGCACATACCCATCATCCACCTAATGATGAATAGATCAAGGCACTACTCCTAGAATAGCTTTATAATCTAGAGACCATTCTCGTTTTTCTTTCAGGAGAATTTTATTAATTCTTGAAATGCTTCCTATTCTTTTTCTCCCTTTCATAAATCAGAGAGTACTAAACTCACTCAGGGGTTTCAGCCAGACATACAAAGTATTCATGTAAAAACACCACATCCCATTTTAAGGTTATTTTTATTCTATCATATTTTCTAAGACTTGCATAAATTTATTTCCAGAAATATTCCCCTTTCTTACATAAATCTGGTGAAGTCATATAAAACATTGCATTTATTTTACTGTGAACATAGGGTAAGGTTTTTGAGAAAAACCCATAAAAACATATTGACTTGTGATTTGAACAAATCAGCACATATACATATAATATTGCATTGTTCATATCATTTTTTAAATGAACTAGACATAAGCATGAATCTCCTTATTCACACTGCCTACTTCATTCTTCATTAGTACCCTATTTCTCAATAAAAATGTTTATCTCATTCCTATATAAAAACTGGACTATAAATTACAGAAGCCATTTCTGTGATCAGGTTGTTTGTCTTTTCAAAGCATTAACCAAAACAATCAAAACATATCAAAACATCAACCAAAGACTCGGCCAAAACACTAACCATGATCAACATTTATTTATTCAGATTATAAAATTAAACAAAAAAAACATGATATGGTTTTATATAAGTAATATGGCTGCCCTTAACTTGGGTCTTAATGCCTTAAATCTCATAAGATGATTAATCACTCACCTTCCTTCTTCTTTCCCCGAGATTTCTCTAACTTGAAAACAGTGTGAGTTTGCTCTTCTTTTTATTTTCTAAAAATATCTTTCTGTTTTCAAAAATAACTGCTGCCTTTCCTTTGATTTCTAAAACATTTAACTAGGGTTTTAGTGGAGTGAAAAACCCATTTTATCCCCACACAAATAAGAGAATTTTGTAAATGTTTTTATGGCTGCCATTTTCTTTTTGATTCCATTTCGGGTATTTCAGTTGCTTTTCTTCTTTTTCTGTGTACATGCCATTTGCATGTTTCACCTACACACTATTTTCATGTGACTTATCTTCATTATTTATTTTCTTAAGACAAATCTGAAATGTTCACATATATATCTTTTTATCAATTAATTCCTTGCTAATGTTTCAAGCCATTTGTTTTCTCTTGATTATAAAATGTATTTATACCTATATAATACTAATCTGGTTTCATATATTTTAATCATTATAAGAGTTTATTTTATCACTCTATACTCCTCTGGCTACTTATATGCAATATATATATATATATATATATATGAGATATGTGAATATAAAACTTATTCATACTTAGTTATTTTCTTTCTCATTATTATTTATTGAAGTTATTTTCTCCTCATTATTATTTACTGAAAACAACTATCCTCTTCCTTATTTATTTCACTCATTCTTGATATTTATTTTCAATTTATTTTATTCTTTGAATATTTTCCATTAACTGATTTTTATAAAATTATTTTTACCTCAATAATTTGGGTCTTCACATACTCTCCTTCTAAAAGGAATTGTGTCCCACAATTATTTTTCTCATACATTTCCATCCAAATGTATACAAAGCATAATTTCATTTCAGAAATTTCAGAAACTCATGCATTTAAAACTAATCAAACATACATAAGTAATGTTTAAATTTATCATAATTTTAGGCATACCTTTAAGCAAAAAATAGATTAGGATATTTATCTTTCATCCTATCTTCAGTCTCCCATGTACAATCACTCTCATCTAAACTCCATTGGATTTTAACCAATTTAATTATTTTATTTCTCAATTTCTTTTCTTTTCTAGCCACAATACCCACTGGTTCCTTCTTATAAACCAGATTTTCTTGAATTTCAACTTGTGTAGGAGATTTCAGAATGGTCTCCTTATCATGCACCCATCTTCTTAGTTGAGATACATGAAATACATCATGTATATTACTCAATTCCTCTGGCAATTTCAACTTATAAGCCAAATTTCCTACTCTTTGAATAATTTCATATGGCCCTATATATCTTGGTGACAATTTTCCTGCCTTGCCAAACCTCGATATTTTTCTCATTAGTGAAACTTTGAGAAATACATAATTTCCCACTTCAAATTCCACTGGTCTTCTCCCTTTATATGCATAGGCTTTTTGTCTCTCATGTGCTGCTCTCATTCTCTGCCTTACAAGTTCAATCCTTGCAGAGGTCTCTTTCACATGTTCTGGTCCAAGCAACACTCTTTCACCTGCCTCCATCCAGCATGCAGGAGATACACAAGGCTTACCATACAAAGCCTCAAATGGAGCCATACCTATAGTGGACTGATAGCTATTGTTATAAGCAAATTCAGCTAAATAGAGATGATCTTCCCAATTGCCTCCAAAATCAAGTATACATGCTCTAAGGAAATCCTCTAAAATCTTGTTAACAATCTTAGTTTGCCCATCTGTTTGTGGGTGGTAAGCTGTGCTCAAGCTTAATTCTGTCCCCATAGCCCCTTGAAAGCTACCCCAGAACCTCGAGGTAAACAAGGTATCTCTATCACTAATGATAGTCTTGGGGATTCCATGTAATCTCACTATCTCCTTCACAAATAATTGAGCTAATTTGTGAGCATTTCTATTTGAATTCACTGGAATGAAGTGAGCTATTTTTGTGAGTCTATCAACCACAACCCAAATACTATCATTGCCTCTTCTTGTTCTTGGCAAACCATCCACAAAATCCATTGAAATGCTTTCCCATTTCCAAGTAGTCACTTCCAGAGGTTGTAGTGAGCCTGAAGGTCTTTGATAATCTGCCTTGACTTGTTGACATGTTAAACACTTTGCCACATATCTTGCCACTGCCCCTTTCATTCCTGACCACCAGTAGTTTCTTTTAAGATCATGGTACATTTTTTTACCACCTGGATGTATAGTGTACTTTGTCTTATGATGCTCATCCATAACTTCTTGCTTCGGATATTGGGTATGCAGAGTTTCCCTTTCTTTCTCAAGTAGCCTCTATCATCAACTTCATAATTTTCCACTGACATGCCTTGTGATATCATGTCCTTCTTTTCTTTTAAATTAGTGCCTTGATTCTACATATTTCCTATTTTATCAACCAGGGTTGATCTTAAGGAGATGAGACTTAATTTTCCATACTCAATCATGTCACTATGTACATTGTCTGATGCACCAATTTCTCCCTTCATTTCTACTTCACTAAGGATTGTTAAATCCTTGAATTTCAGTCATCATTAAGCTTGCCAATCTTGCTTGATGTCTACTCAAAGCATCTGCTACCTTGTTAGCTTTTCCAGGAGTATATAATATATCAAGATCATAGGCAGCTAAAAACTCTATCCACCTATGTTGTCTCATATTCAAGTCTTTTTGAGAAAAGAAATACTTAAGTGATTTATGGTCTGTAAACAATTCAAATTTAGTACCTAACAGGTAATGTCTCCATAGCTTCAAGGCATATACAATGGCAGCAAGCTCTAGATCATGTGTGGCATATCTGGTTTCATTTGGCTTAAGTTGCCTTGATGCATATGCTATGACTCTTCCATGTTGCATGAGTACTGCCCCTAAGCCAGACCCACTAGCATCAGTATAAACCACTAATCCCTCATTTCCCTCTGGAACTTGCAAGATTGGAGCTTCCATCAATGCCTTCTTCAATGATTCAAAAGCTTGTTCATATTTTTCTGTCCACACATATGGTTGCTCTTTTTTGGTTAGCTTGGTTAATGGAATGGCTATCCTTGCAAAGTCTTTTATAAACCTTCTATAATAGCCTGCCATTCCTAAAAATGACCTCACCTCAGTCAGTGATTTGGGTCTACTCCATGATTGCACTGCCATGACTTTGTTTGGGTCTACACAAATCCCTTGTTGAGATATAATATGTCCCAAAAATTTAACTTCATTCTGCCAAAATGTACACTTAGTAAATTTTGCCTTTAAATCATGTTCTCTTAATCTTGACAAAACCAGATGCAAATGCCTTGCATGCTCCTCTTCTGATTTTGAATACACCAATATATCATCAATGAAAACAACTACAAATTTATCTAGAAAATCTCTAAATGTCCTTCATTAAATCTACAAAATAAGATGGTGCATTTGTCAATCCAAAAGGCATCACTAAAAATTCATATAGCCCATATCTTGTGTTGAATGCAGTGTATTTAATGCTCTCCTCCTCAACCTTCATTTGATGGAATCCAGAGGCTAAGTCTAGCCTTGAAAAGATTCTTGCTCCATTTAATTGATCAAATAAATCATCAATTCTGGGGAGTGGATATTTATTCTTGATGGTAACTTTGTTTAATTCCCTGTAATCAATACACATCCTCATTGTACCATCATGTTTCTTTACAACTACCACTGGAGAACCCCAGTTTGAACTACTAGGCCTTATGAAGCCCTTCTACTCCAATTCTTCCAATTGTTGTTTCAATTCCACTAATTCTTTAGGACCCATTCTGGTAGGCTTCTTGATGATAGGACTTGCTCCTAGGATTAATCTTATCTGAAATTCAACTTGCCTATTTTCTGGAACTCCTATAACCGCTCCAAAGACATCTGGGTATTCATTTATTACTTTTATGTCTTCTAGAATCAATTCTTTTTCAGTCATGCTCCACATTTGATTAAGGCAATTTTTTTTGGCTATTTCACTCATGACTATAATATTTTTACCATTTTCTGTTTTCAAAGAAATAGTAAAATTTTCCAAGTTCAAAATTGCTTTGAATTTACTCAACCAATCTACTCCTAGAATAATTCCTATTCCAGGATATTTTAACACAAACAAATCGGATTTAAACATATTTCCACCTATGTTTAATTTTACTCCCAAACATTTAATTCCTAGCATGCAAGAACTACCTAGGGGACTCTGAATAAACAAAGTCTTATCAACTAAATTGCATGTGAGAGCCAATTTATTTACTATGTCTTGTGATATTAAGGAATGTGTTGCCCCAGTGTCATATATAACTGAGATCGGATAATTTTTAATTAGGAGTATACCTTCCAATTGTCCAGAATTTCCCACTGCATTTGCTTTTGCTTTGCCTTCCAATGCTCCTACTGTTTCTCCTTTCTTGAACTCTGGGCAATTCCTTTTGATATGTCCTTCTTTCCCATAATTATAGCAACTGAATGGGGTTTTCTTAGCTGCTTGACACCTATTACTCATGTGTCCTTCCTTGCTACAGTTGTAGCAAATAATTTTCTTCTTAACTTCCCCACTGGTTACTCCTTCAACCTTCTTATCTGAATTCTTCTTGTCATAAGGATGTGCTCTATTTTTCCCCTTCTTGTTGTTGTTATTAGCTCTCATGTTCCTAAATTTCTCCCTTGCATTATCATGTTGTTCAAAAGAAAGAGTGAGATCTATGACTTGATCAAATGTTTTGTCTTTGTATGGTAGCATTGCTCTACTTAAACCAGCATTAAGTCCTTGAATAAATCTTGAATTCTTTGATTCCTCATTCCCTATGAGCATGGTTCCATACTTAGACAAGCTCTCAAACTTTTTGAGTGTATTCAGTCACAGTCATTGATCCTTGCCTCAATCTTATAAACTCCTCAAGCAATGTTGCCTTAGTTGTTGCTGGGACAAATCTAACCTCAAGCATATCCTTGAACTGATCCCATGTTATCTCATTTTCTGGTCTTCCTGTGATGATTACCTCCCACCAATCCAGTGCTACTCCTTTGAGCCTTCTGGAAGCTATTTGCCTCTTCCTTTGGTCATTGATTTGCATGTCTGCAAATATCCTTTCCAAGGTTCTTAGCCATGTTTTCACACCCATGACTCCTTCAGTGCCTTCAAAATCCTTGCCTCCTAAATTTGAGAATGTTTTCAGTAGCTTAGATAACTCCTCATGAGGATTTTCTTCCCTCTGCACTGCTCCTTCCCTAAATGCCCTCACCAAATCTTGCAAATTGACCAATGGTGTTGCACTAGAGGGTCCTGCTCCAGAGTTTGGTGGTCTTCCTACCATGATTTGCTATATAATTTACATAGCTAGTTAGTCATGTTTTGGATTTAATTGTTTCAGTAATTTATTCCTACTGAAAATATTTTTAAGTGGTTTGTTCCTTAGGATTTTATCCATATGAGAAAATTAGAATTTTTTTTTACTATGTTTTTGGTAACATAGGTCTGATACCAACTGAAGTGACCCATTTTTCTTTTTACTATATTTCACTGATTTTTAGTTGAGTTTTTTTTAAGCAAGGGATCACATCTTTTCTTGCCTCTTTCATTTCTTTTAATTAATTTCCTAGGATCCAAAATTTACTAATATAAAAATATCAGTATTTTTAATCAAGACATATCATTTATATATGTGAAGATATATAAATGTTTCTTTGCCTATCAGAGTGTTAATGTAGCAAAGAAATTTAATCACACAACATTTTCCATAATTGAAAGGTTTTGTGTCACATAGCTATTTCTACAATTTAATCTTTTATTTGACTCAAGACTGACTAATACAGGAATCAAGTGTTACTACCTTAATTGACTCAGGATTAATTAATACCTTTTCAGATGTTTTCATCTTGGAATGACTCAAGATTGACTAATACATTTTTCAAGTATTAGCACCTATTATTCTCTTCTTCATTTTCCAGTTCATTCTATTAAACCAGATTGATTAATTTGTGGATTTATAACCCATGTAATAGATCTTTGGAATTCAGAAATTCATACATATTGTTTTAGAGTGATAAAACATTTTGAAACTTGGTTTGATCTATGGATCACTGGTTTGTTCAATCATAAACATGCATAGAGCATGCACAAACATGCACAAGCAATTCAGGTCAACAAAATGCACATATCCAGGTTCATGAAGCATGTCATGATCATGTGAGTAATACAATTGTAAACTAATCTAAAGGTCATACAGATTTTTGATATTTAGATTGGAAATAGTGTTGAATATAATTTTAGAAAGGTCTTTGCATTTTTCTGGCTAAAAGCATATAGAGTGTGCTGTTCTGGATTTTTATACACTTAACAAAATTACTCTACATTCTTGTTTATGTCTATATTGCTTATCCATATTTTCTGACTTGCTACTTCAGTTTCCTATTTAAGTTAGTTCCAGATTTTATCAATTCAAATTCCTAAATCCTTATATACTTATGATTTTCAGGTTTTATGGTAATATAATCCTACTCTTGTTCCAGACATACCATAGGATTTAGTTGCATTTTGAATTAGCTTGCACTATGGCCTTGTTTGCTTCAGGAATCTGAAGACTATGGCTTCAAGATTTTGCATGTACTTGTATCAATTACAAGACATGTACAAGCCTTACTGGTTAGCCAAGACCATGTTCAACTCATCCTCTCAATACTTTGGCACATAATTATTCAAAAACACTTAAACTTTATAACTGAAATATAGCAAACATGCCAAGGGGAACACATCCACATATCAAACTAAATGGCATGTTCTCCCTTTTATAATCCTCTGGATTATTTCCAGAGTCTGTTACTTGAATAAACAACTCATAAGCAGATATAATACTTAAGTTTTTTTCCTTTTACATGTTCTTTTCAAGAAAACAAAGCAAGTATCAATTCTGGAAATACACAAAACATAAGAGAGTTTGCCTAGATTATTTATTACAATCAAACTTCTACTTCTCTAAAGCATTTTAAAACCAGCAAGTTCTTCAAACATCCATACAAGCAATCTACTCAAGCATCTTTCCCTACAGCAACACTTTGAACTGCCTCAATGAAAATGAGACACCCCAAAGATTGCAAAGGCAACAAATAGGGTCAGAAAATATATTCTGGTATGAGTGAAATCATAGTTTATAAATAACTTATAATTACTAAATTCTGTGTAGAGACTCATATGTTTGATACTTATTTAGATTCATACAAAAATCTGGGTACATTGAATTTGGAGCAAGAACATGAATTTGCAAATGAAATTAGGGCTTAGGAATTTCCATTTCCCATCTCTCCCACCATTGTTGCTAAAGCTTGAGTATTAGGAATTAGAAATGAAGTAATGAAGAGTTGGAGTGGAGTTGGGTTGATAAAACCAGAATTGGGCAAATGGGCTGAACCAAAGCCAAAGTCCAAAGTGAAAAAGTAGCAAAATTCTACTAACTCCAAACATATCGATGTTTATACTTAAAAGAGTCGCAAACGCCATTTTGAACTCAATGGAGGTGGTCTCGAGTCCTAATTCGACTGTTTGCAAAAAGTAGTTTTTCGGACTAAAATCCGACGAACGATGAAATATTTAAATAAAATATTTAAATATAATATCGACAAGTATGCGGGTTGTTACATGCTACTTCAGTTTCCTATTTAAGTCAGTTCCAGATTTTATCAATTCAAATTCTTAAATCCTTATATACTTATGATTTTCAGGTTTTATGGTAATATAATCCTACTCTTGTTCCATACATACCATAGGATTTAGTTGCATTTCGAATTAGCTTGCACTATGGCCTTGTTTGCTTCAGGAATCTGAAGACTATGGCTTCGAGCTTTTGCATGTACTTGTATCAATTACAAGACATGTACAAGCCTTACTGGTTAACCAAGACCATGTTCAACTCATCCTCTCAATACTTTGGCACATAATTATTCAAAAACACTTAAACTTTATAACTGAAATATAGCAAACATGCCAAGGGGAACACATCCACATATCAAACTAAATGGCATGTTCTCCCTTTTACAATCCTCTAGATTATTTCCAAAGTCTGTTACTTGAATAAATAACTCATAAGCAGATATAATACTTAAGTTTTATTTTCCTTTTACATGTTCTTTTCAAGAAAACAAAGCAAGTATCAATTCTGGAAATACACAAAACATAAGAGAGTTTGCCTAGATTATTTATTACAATCAAACTTCTACTTCTCTAAAGCATTTTAAAACCAGCAAGTTCTTCAAACATCCATACAAGCAATCTACTCAAGCATCTTTCCCTACAGCAACACTTTGAACTGCCTCAATGAAAATGAGACACCCCAAAGATTGCAAAGGCAACAAATAGGGTCAGAAAATATATTCTGGTATGAGTGAAATCATAGTTTATAAATAACTTATAATTACTAAATTCTGTGTAGAGACTCATATGTTTGATACTTATTTAGATTCATACAAAAATCTGGGTACACATATATATATATATACATATAAGCTCATACTAACATACATACACACAAGTATTCATTCATCAACACAATTCAGTTATATGTACATATACTCCTATGGATTGACTCCCTTAATTCCATAGCTCAATTTATCAATCCCCATTTATCATTTATTTGGTCTTAACTCTTGCCATTGAACACCATGTGTGCATTGCAAAGGGGCTCAATTCTGTTAACCCTTTACATAGAGGACTACAGGACTTAAACAAGTCATGCACATACCCATCATCCACCTAATGATGAATAGATCAAGGCACTACTCCTAGAATAGCTTTATAATCTAGAGACCATTCTCGTTTTTCTTTCAGGAGAATTTTATTAATTCTTGAAATGCTTCCTATTCTTTTTCTCCCTTTCATAAATCAGAGAGTACTAAACTCACTCAGGGGTTTCAGCCAGACATACAAAGTATTCATGTAAAAACACCACATCCCATTTTAAGGTTATTTTTATTCTATCATATTTTCTAAGACTTGCATAAATTTATTTCCAGAAATATTCCCATTTCATACATAAATCTGGTGAAGTCATATAAAACATTGCATTTATTTTACTGTGAACATAGGGTAAGGTTTTTGAGAAAAACCCATAAAAACATATTGACTTGTGATTTGAACAAATCAGCACATATACATATAATATTGCATTGTTCATATCATTTTTAAAATGAACTAGACATAAGCATGAATCTCCTTATTCACACTGCCTACTTCATTCTTCATTAGTACCCTATTTCTCAATAAAAATGTTTATCTCATTCCTATATAAAAACAGGACTATAAATTACAGAAGCCATTTCTGTGATCAGGTTGTTTGTCTTTTCAAAGCATTAACCAAAACAATCAAAACATATCAAAACATCAACCAAAGACTCGGCCAAAACACTAACCATGATCAACATTTATTTATTCAGATTATAAAATTAAACAAAAAAAACATGATATGGTTTTATATAAGTAATATGGCTGCCCTTAACTTGGGTCTTAATGCCTTAAATCTCATAAGATGATTAATCACTCACCTTCCTTCTTCTTTCCCCGAGATTTCTCTAACTTGAAAACAGTGTGAGTTTGCTCTTCTTTTTATTTTCTAAAAATATCTTTCTGTTTTCAAAAATAACTGCTGCCTTTCCTTTGATTTCTAAAACATTTAGCTAGGGTTTTAGTGGAGTGAAAAACCCATTTTATCCCTACACAAATAAGAGAATTTTGTAAATGTTTTTATGGCTAAATATGCCATTTTCTTTTTGATTCCATTTCGGGTATTTCAGTTGCTTTTCTTCTTTTTCTTTGTACATGCCATTTGCATGTTTCACCTACACACTATTTTCATGTGACTTATCTTCATTATTTATTTTCTTAAGACAAATCTGAAATGTTCCCATATATATATCTTTTTATCAATTAATTCCTTGCTAATGTTTCAAGCCATTTGTTTTCTCTTGATTATAAAATGTATTTATACCTATATAATACTAATCTAGTTTCATATATTTTAATCATCATAAGAGTTTATTTTATCACTCTATACTCCTCTGGCTACTTATATGCAATATATATATATATATATATATATATGAGATATGTGAATATAAAACTTATTCATACTTAGTTATTTTCTTTCTCATTATTATTTATTGAAGTTATTTTCTCCTCGTTATTATTTACTGAAAATAACTATCCTCTTCCTTGTTTATTTCGCTCATTCTTGATATTTATTTTCAATTTCTTTTATTCTTTGAATATTTTCCATTAACTGATTTTTATAAAATTATTTTTACCTCAATAATTTGGGTCTTCACAGGAACTTCCTATGCCACATGGGTACGCCTCTGGAGGGACGCCCCAAGAACTAACTAGCTCTCTGCCAACACAAGGCCGGGTTACCTCTTACTAGGTAACTACTACACGAGTATGCCACCCCCCGGTCGTTTGTGACCTTTATCTGAGGCGCCTCGATCACAAAGCAACAATCACACAATAAATGAGATTGGAGCAACCATACAGGTAAAATATCTGGGCTCCACACCATGATACCACCTTTTTCCAGAAGGAAATGACATACCCTAAAGGGAGCGACCCTAATAACCTTGCCGCATTTTCCTGTTTTGACCATTTCCGGGGTGTGAGGTCCGATGAGGTCTCGTCTACAAAGCTACGCTTTACACGAAAGCCATGCTTTGATCAACAAATGATCAACGAATGATCATCAACACATAACAACACTTAGCATGCCACACTACCAAATTGGGAGTATATCACCGATAACCTTCAACTACATAACCTCTGAGCTCGTACGTCTCAGAGAAGGGTGTTAAGCTAAGAGAATAAATTCTCCGCCACCAAACAGAAATGTATTTGAAAGAAATCTGCTTTATATCTCAAAGTGTAGTGTCAGACATACGACCATATAAGTCTGTTCCGGGTTCGAACAGAACTGAAGGCACTTCCAAAGAAGCCCTTGCAAATCGGGTCTTCAATTGCAATCCATAACGTCGTATCATTATTCGGAATGGGTTATATGACACAAAGTCCTCTCCCGGCTAAACCGAATAATGAGCGCTTGTTTTTTTAAAAACAAATTCAAGTGCCATTTCAAAGGCAAACATAGGTAGTTGGTTATTTAACTATCAAACAACATTCACAACAATCATCAGATTTAAATAATTTTTCCCAAATTATTTATTTCCAAAATATCTTCACAAGATATATATTTTCCACACTTCATCACTTTGAAAACCAATTTCAAATCACTTTTCACTCGCGGAATAAAATTCCCGATATTATTTATTTCCACTGTGAATTTAAATTTTCAAATATCCACTTTCAAACACCAAATCAAATTCCAAATTGATTTCTAAATTTATTTCAACACTAAATCAAATTTCAAATTGATTCTCAAGTCTATTTCCAATAAAACAGAACATTTGCAAATTGATTTCTAGGTTTATTTCCAAATAACGAACCATTTGCAAATTTATTTCTGAATTTATTTCCAAATACCAAATCATTTTACAAATCGATTTCCAAATTTCTTTCAACATGAAATCCATTTTCATTCAACACCAAATAAATTTTCACATCGATTTCCCAAGATTTATTTTCAAATACCAAATCAATTATCAAATTGATTTCTAGAAATTTATCACCTTTTTAAATAAATCCCTTTATTCTTTCCAAATTATTTAAAATTCCATTTTCAATGAATTCTTCAACTTTTGAATAATACTATTCAAAACCCATTTATTACTATCTTTTCCCATATTTTGGAAATAATTCGATAAGATTTCAAAAATCAACTTTACGCTTTTAAATTCCTTCTTTTAAATTCACCCAATTCTTTCAAAAGAATTTACTTAAAATTTCCTACTTTAATTTCAAAAATCCAATTTTATTTATTTCCGATATCCAACGATACCAAAAATACATTCGGGTAAATTATAGCCTTCAACAAATTCAATCACCAATATAATCATTCACAGATTATCAATAATTCATCACACAACATATGAAACAAATTCATACCACATATGAAACAAATTCATACAATTTGAGGAATCCAGTTGGATCCCTCCAACCTGTTTCCCTGCATCCACAGATGTTAGCACAACAATTAAATACCCATCCCACTTCGAGGTGGAATATCGCGGTATATGGGATTTATAAAATATCATCCGCTATTATGCGGCGCATAGGGTCTCATCCGCTATATAATGCGGGAAATCAATCACTCCAAATATATATATACTACTATATATACTATCGCATCCAAACAATCAATCAATCAATAACTGAAATTCCAATTTTGATTTGAGTGAGAAGATCTCACCTTTGCTTTTATTTGCAATCCATTTCCATTCCGACTATTTCTTCATTGTATTAGACCTTGTATAAACAATTTTATACAATTTATTAATATTCGAAATAATCGAATGATTAACTATCGTTTAATAAATTTCTATTTTCACAATCTTATTCCATATATATTTCTTTCACTACTTAGAATAAAATATGAGTGTGGATATACATATATATTAAATTAGAAACAAACATGTTTTTTAACCTTACTGAATATATTTTTCTTGTATATAAAATTCTACATATATATATCACTGTAACATATTTTTCTTTTCTGATTTCATATATACATAAACTGTATATATATACACACCTTACTGTAGAATCAAATACAGAGCTATATATATTTTTTCCTTTCTCTGTTTGTACGCATTTTATTTATATTTAAATTAAAAATAGAAACGAACAAGGGATTTACCTTACTCGAGAAAACAGCAGTTACTCGAACCCCTGAGCACAACACCCACTCGATCACACTGCCATCGACCTTAACCTCGATCGACTCTCGAGCTCGCGATCGCATCCATGCCGGAGCCCCGCCGAGTGCACTGACGTGCTTTACCCAAACTTGTGAGCCCCAATACCCATGCCTGACGAGATCGCGACCACAAACGACTCGCGAACCACCACGTATCGCCGACTCGCCTACGTCCCTCCCCAATTCGATCGATCGACGCGATCGAACTGCTGCTCACCATCGATGATAACGAGCCATACCATCTTCCCCTCAGAACGACATCACTGCGACATCTATCGTGACCTTAAACCCATATCGACGCCGCATCCACGCTTCCCCCCCGCCAAATCGAGCGATGACGTGTTTTTGTTTTTTATATGAATCGAATTGATAAATTTGAGAATTGAGGGGAGAATGGGAAATGAAGAGCTCGGCCATTGAATTTGATTTCTTTACTGGAAGAGAAGAGTGAACGTTTTTGTTTTCTGCCATTATTTGATTTGAACGAAGAAAAATATTTCGTTTGTAAATTAATTACGTTTGAACGAGACTAATTGATTTTTTTCTTTGGAAAGAGAAAAGCATGCTCTGAAAGGAAAAGAGGAAGCACGTGAAGAGGAATTAGTGATTTGAGGGAAGAACGACTGATATGATATGTTTTTAACTGGAGACAAATATAATTATATTATTTAAATTTTAAATTCGAATCGACTCGAAAACGAAGTCAAAAATTTCGACTTCCTATCAAGGCGTGCCGCTAGGCGTTCGTAATGTTATACGCCTATTCCGAACACAATGGAATAGGTTTCGGCTCCAAATTCGATCGTATGGAGAAAATAGCTTTTTGGACCCGGTTATTATATTAAATTTTCGATATAATTTTCAGCGCGTTTATCTACCGTACGATCACACTATAACTCCAAACACTACGAAAATTGAAATTCGATAATAATACAATATTACGGATCCAATGAAACTGGTTTCGTCAAATTCCGAGACTGTGCCTCGGAAGACTATTTTTAAATATCGATTTAAACAATAAAATTTCAAAACTGAACAAAACAGTTTCAAATTCAATTCTGAAACTTCCATTACCTTCAGTATTATCAATATAAATTTTTTAAGTCTTGAAATTATTTTAAATCAGTTTAAAACTGAAGATTCAAATCCTTACCCAACTTCAATAAATTAAATTCAATAATTAAATTGCCAAATTCATTCTGATATTTGAATTTCAAATTAAACTAACTTCCAGATATTTAAAATCAATTAAATATCCTGATTTCCAATGTCAAAAATTCAGTGTCGTCACACAAATGCCTTGTTAACTGGAAAATTAAATGCATGCACGAGGACCACGGCGGATTAGGTATCACCAATCTGATTACTTTCAATCAGGCGCTTCTAGCAAAATGGCTCTGGCGTCTCCTCTTGCCGGGTTAGTTCATCTGGAAAGACTAGATCCTGGCATCCCACTACAATGTGGACCCATTCTGTGCTCTCTATTTCGCTCCACACTTCAAGCCCTCCACCTTTTGGTCTGGTGTTCTAGCATCAGTGGACCGCATTAAACCCCTACTTCAGGTGAACCTAGGTAATGGCTCTAACTGCCTTTTCTGGTATGACTCCTGGCATAGCCTCTCCCTTCTAAATCGTTCCTTCCCATCCCTCTTTTCCTCCTCCAACCTCCCCCTCTTGACAGTGGCAGAAGCCGTCAACCTTGGCCTACCCAGCTTATGTCCCCCAACCCTCTTTGTCGATGACACCCTCTTAGAACTACTATCTGCCCTCAGCCTGCTGCAATCAGTAACCCTTAACCCTTCATTGCTGGATCACCATACATGGGCTCTATCTCCCTCCAAAGGCTTCTCAGTATCACAATGCTACTCTTTTCTAAAACACCCTGGTAGGCTATTCTCCTTTGCTCGTGTCTGGAAATGCCGCATCCCTCCCCAAATCAAATTCTTCCAATGGTGTCTCATCCATGGCCGCATCAATACCAAAGATCGCCTCACTCGCTTGAACATCACATCTGACTAGAATTGTGCCTTATGTAACACTGAAGCCGAATCAATCCGTTACCTTTTCTTCGACTGCGACATATCATACTACATATGGGTTTCGGTTTGCATACAAAATCTAGGGCAAACCCACACAATCACAAATTTTTTTGATCATTGGCAATACAGTGCTCCAAACCATCATCTTGACATCCTTCTAGCCATCTTCAGCTGGGTCATTTGGAATGAGAGAAATGCCTTCGTTTTCAACAAACCCACCAACTCGCGGTTTAGCATATGTAGTAAAATTTCTAATATCTTTGCTTATTGGACAGGCTCTTCCTCCTCGACCCCCTTCAGATTTCGTCTTCCATCAGTATGGTCCCCATCGGATGAATCGGTAGGCAATGTATCATCAGATGTGCCGACTGGCTACCCTGGTTTCGACTGAGGGTTTGATTGTCTTTGCTTTCAATGTTTTGGGATCACTCTATGCAGCAGTTTTTTCTGGATAAACTATGACTAATTATGTATATTAGAAACTTCCTGGTCTGTATTTACATGCTGGCATGCTGTTTGTAACCTTAACTCTAATTATGTTGTTTTGTATTCGCCATCGATCAGGCCTGTTGATCGAACTACTTATATATATATATTATTATTCGGCTGTGTAGTATCATGCTACACAACCGTTCTCCTCAAAAAAAAGTTACTTAATGATATTACTTTGTGTTTTAAGTTAAATGCTTATTTTATTCAATGATGATTTAAAGTTAATTAATATATTTATGATATTAAGTGGTTTATTTATTTGAGTAAAGGTGTTTAAAATGATAAATAGTTTCATATAAGGGGTTTATTTAAGGAGATTTACAAAAGATATTTTGTAAATGGTATTTTATAAAGGATTTTTATAAAGGAATTATAAAGGAAGATTTATAAAAGAGTTCTATAAATAGCAAAGGATCTTATAAATCATTTTTTAGATTTATAAAAGAAGTATTATAAATTTATTTAGAGATTTATAAAAGTATTCGTAAATTATAAATGTGCTTATAAAATGGAAATTTTATAAAGAAATGAGATTCATTTTAACCATAAATCCTTCTTAATTATGGTGGTATGAATACATTTTTTTCTTACTTAACACCGAAGGATAATGATTGGGTTTTAGTAAGACATATATTAATAATATTTATTTTGGCCCATTTAAAATATGAATTTTGGAAAGGATGAAATCTTCCTTATGTTTTGTTAATATACCTATACCATTAAGATAAGCATATAAATGTTTTCAAACTATTTATGAAGCATAAGAGGTTTATAAAAGTATTTTTTGTAAAGGTATTTTTAACCAAAGATTTGAAAGTGATTTGATTAATAATAGAGGTTTAATGGATCACATATGGAGTTAAATCAATGATTGATTGTTTGTTATTTGATAATTAAACAACCGACAATCAAGTCTTAGCCAAATTATAACTCTATAAATATCTAGGAGAAGCACATGAGTTATATGGCACAGTTATCTTCGATGTTGTACTATTCTTTTAAATCTCGTTTTAATCTCCTAGGACAAATGATAGGGAGATCCGTCCACTTTAACAGTTAGGGGGTGATCCCTGCTCTTATGTATTGCATGATTATTTCCAAAAGAACTGGGGTTGAGTTTACCCAAAACTGTCGAATGTTGTTTCGAAGAGACCGAGATCGGATAAGTATAAATTATCTGAAAACCACTTCGATCCAACTCAATCTTTTTGAGAAGAAGACATCTTGAAGGGCATGGAATCGAAGATGGAGCTTTTGAAGTGCAAGGGCTACTTGCTACTAATCCTGATAGCAATTCCAAAATGGATGTAGTAGAAGTAGTGCCTTCGATTTTGTTTAATCCCAGAACAAACTTGTATAGATGAATGCTGGCACTACATTGCTGCCTGGAGCGCAATGTTAGCACTACAAGTGGGTGTGCTATCTAAAGGTAAAACGTAGCATCAAGGCTCATTAACCAGGAATAGCTAAAATATGGTAAAGGTAGTAGGGCTATGTGGGTCGCTCCCATTTGGGGGTGGTCATCCCTGATATAGAGATTACTATCTACTTTTGTATGCTACGGAAATGGTGTGGTTATTGATCACAACCATGGGATGATCATATTCGGTACAATCCAGTAAGGGCTAGGCTAGTCCTGTGTAGCCGAGGTACAAGGTGTTCTTGTCATACCCCAAGTGCATTTTATCGAGAGGTGTACCGTTCGGAAGGTAGTCCCTTACCTTCTCATTTTATAGAATCCATTTTACAATAAGTGCCTTTGGACTTAGTTTAATTAATTTATTATGCTGGAATTTAATTAATGTAACAATTTCAGCTATGATTAATACGTATTTGTATCCTAGACACTATTATTATATCACTAGATTTTCTATAGAAAATGATTTGGTTATCGTAGGGTAAAAACCTGTCCATGTTTATGTGCAGCGTGGTCTTATGAGATACCTTTGATTTAAAGGATTTTTTGAAGTTAAAATAAACAATGATTTGAGTTTACTCACACTAGACCCATGTCTAACCCGAAGTTTTTATTTTCTTTCCCTAAAACTCTTGTACTCAAATTTGTAAGAGTAGCCAAGACGTCCAGGTCCACTGATGCATTTTTGAGGAGTTGTGAGCAGGAGGCTTCATCGATGGCTAGTTATTTATCTTACCCTCCGCTATGTGGCATGTAATTGTATCAGTTATGTAGGGATAGGTAGTTACAACTGTCCCAAGTTGGAAGTTGTACTATTATGATTCTGATGTATCATTCTAGAAATGACTACGTAAATTTTTATGTTGATTATTATATATTGTTCCGTTGCGTTGTGAGATTTTGTGTTCTTTAGTTTCTTCTTGTATTTCTTTTTCTTTCACCCCTAATAATCTGTCTTCCCGACACTTGGATGATGGACACATGAATACCAGGATGTATTAGTGTCAACTTTTGAGGATCGAAAAGGTGGGTTGTTATATTTGGTATCAGAGCTAAAGGTTAAGGAGAACCGTGGATTTGGTAGGGTTAACTATTAGAGATAGGGGCAGTAACACTCTAGAATGAGTTTAAGTGTATTATATAAGAGCACGTATTTGTTAGTGATATAAAAATGTTTTATATTGTGTTGATTGATCTGTTGGGTGGATTATGGATTCTAGTCAATACGAGCAGCTAACGTTATTGATAGGATCCTTAATCACCCAAACAAGGCCAACTAACATAGTATTGTTTTAAAATGGGTAAATGAAATAATTTTACCTAGGATTATATTTATGTATAAATGAATGATTTTCAGAAATAAGAATAGTTATTTTTGATAGGTTGTTTGTTAAGGGATGATAATATTCTATTATTATCATTTAGAGTTTTTTTAGCCATGCTTGTCCACTTTGAGCATTGAGTGTTATAGATAGCTTGCTCTTGAAAATATGGGTTGGGTAAATAAAAATTTGAGGGAGACATTGAAACGAACACCTTGTGAATTAAGTTTCACAATTTGACTATAAGCCGTTCGATGTTAATGTTGGGTTGAAAATTAGGTTTTAATAAAAGATGTTTATTAAAAGAAGAGTTAGGATATTTTGGAATAAATATTTAGGAATGATTTTATATAAGAAAATGATTTTATAAAATAGATCAATAAGATGTGACTTATAAATAAAAAAAATTAAGTAGATGCATGAGGACTTAAATCCCAGTGCTTTTTAAAAATGGTTTTCAAGGTTTTTGGAAAAGTAATAATAGTATTATTTAAAAGTATTTTGGTTTAAATATAAATATTTTGGGAATGGAAATTTTAAGTAAGAAGTATTTTCTTTGGTTCGGTTTGGGGATTGAGTCTCGATCAGATGTTTATCTAGGAGAATTTCTTAGAGCACTTAGTTGATTATTCTCTTTATCATTATATGATCAAAACAAGCTCAAATTAGAACGAACCTAAAGCAAGTTGGCAATAGATATTTTGGAAATATATAGTATTGTTTGAAAAATATTTGAAAGAGAAAACGTATTTTTATGTTAACTAGTTCGAGCGGCCCGAAAATAACTAAAAATGGAAAGGAGATGTGTTCGAATGGAAAACACTTCTCTTGAATATTACCTTTCTCAGTAACAGAATGTATGATACTGTTTGGTAGAACCCAATTCCTTAGTATCATTTTTGGATTACTCGGGTTATATATGTATGTTTTCTATAGTTAAAATATATAGTTTCATTTCAAAAAAGGTGGTTTTGAAATAAGACTGGGTATTTCGATATTGAGTTTTCTTAGAAGAATAATTCAAAATGGAAAGGTTGAACTAAATAATGTTATATACTCTCTGGATGTAATAGAGTATTATACAAGCTAAACCTAAGTTTAGTTTTATGAAATGGTTTCATAAATAATTTTAGCAGAACTAGAATTGGTATTAGTAAGAACCAATAATATAAGTGTGTGTTGAACATAGATCATTTCTCGTTTTTATATTGTGTGATCTAAGATTCGAGTACATGACTTTGAGGTTTTTCAACCCATTCCAATTAAGATTCTATTACTCGATTGTTGACGGCAAACACTTGGTAAGGGTTCTAGATAGGGAACCAAAGTTTTCTATCATAGTATATGGCTATGTAAGGAGAACGGAGGATTCTAATCAAGGAGTCTGATCGGAGTCCGCACATGGGAATTGGGTGAGCGATACTAGTTTGAAAATGAACTTACGTATTTAAATAGTGATCGAATCAGATTTTGTATGTAACAACCCAGAATTTTTGTCATTTGAATTTGAAATATTTAATTTATTTTAAATAATGAAAAGTTAATTTTATAAGTTAAATAACTTGAATTTCAAATATAGCGATTTATTTGATAATTAAATTGTTGAATTAATAATTGAAATTGTTTAAATAATTGAATCATGGGTTTTTAGTTGGATAAAAATGATTTCAAAGGTTATTTAAAATTCTATTTAATAAGAATGAAGATGGTAGAACTTTTAATATAAATATAAAAGTGATTAATTTGGTTTTTAAAATAATTCATTTTAATTTGACGTGTAAAAATAGCCTTTCGGGGCACTGTCTTGGATTTCAATGAAACTAGTTTCATTGGATCCGTAATAGTGAGTTATTGTATGTCGACAATTTTCGTGGCCATCAGACGTATCGTTTGGTCGTGCGAGATCGAAACACATAGAATTTTATTTTTAGATATTATATAATATAATTGGGTTTGAAAAGATATCTTCTACATATGGTCGAATTAGGCCTCGAGACTAGTTCCGTTGCATTCGGAATAGGTATATAACATATAGAATGCCAGGTGGCACGTCTCATTTGGAGTTCGATATTTTCGAACGTTCTATAGCTTGATAATTTAAATTTAAATACTATATACACACACAATATTTTGCAATCCATCCCTTCATTCATACCATATCCCATACCTAGCCATGTCTTCTACTGTTTGAACAATACTCTCCTTCAATTATAAATCGCGACCAAAACAAGAAAGCGTTGGAAAATTTTCGAATCAAATCCCCCATCATCCTACAGCCTTGATTCGCCGACGCCATTAGAGGCAGCAATAGGCCAAGGTCATAACTAAAGAAATATGCGCGACGTCGAGACGAAGAAAATGGATTGTTGTATCTCGCTGGATCTTGATAGGGTGGTCAGAATTTGGAGATGAATAGCGAAAACGTTTTTGGACGATTGCGGTGTTTCGGTGGGTTTTAGGGCGATGTGGTCTAAAGGGGAAACGTTCGTGAGCGGAAGAGCTAACTATGGCTGCAGTTTGAGGGGGTCGCGTGGTGGTGGTGAAATTCCTAGTTAAACGAAAAACAAGAATGGGTTCGTGGGAGCAAAGGCGGCGAGTTGGAAGGGGGGACCTACGGCGTGGGTTGCGGATGGTCAAGGAGGGGCAACGGTGAGGGTGCGGCGGTCTCACGTGGTGGGTGGTTGCAGCGGCGAAGCTTTGAAGTCGCATTTTCAGGTTCTGTTGGATGAATTTTTTTCAATAAGGGAAGAAGATGGATTATAGTTAAGGGTAGGATTAGTTTTAATATTAATGTAATTAGTTTATTAATTTTAATTTAAAAACCGTTTAATTAAAAATTGTGTAACTCTCTCATAAGAGGTCCAATCGAGACGTGAATTTTTGCATTTCGCCAATAACAACGAAAGCTTCGTAATGGAATTGGTTTGGATGAATTTGGAGACCATTGGAATTTGGGCTAAAATCGGATGTTGTTCGAATTTAGTTCCAAATCAAAATGCCTCAGCAACGATATAAAATTTTGGTGAGTTAAACTCACCTTTTTGGTTAACTTGTATGATATATAGTTGATAAAAATTGTTGAATGATTGTTTGGATAAGTTACTACATTTATTAGTTGGTTTGGTTATATTCCAGCCTCTTGAGCGGATGAGACCCTATTACGTTTCCATGTAAGAGCGGATGACCCTTTGTATACAAATCCCGCATCGAAGTGGTTGATTTATATTCTATGATTATATAAAATCTATAATGCGGGGGAAACAAGTTGGAGGGATCTAACGGGATTCCTCGCTATTGTTTTTTATGTAGGTTATTGAATAATGAACTTGATTGTGGACATTATGGTTTATATGTTTGAAAACTAAAAACCAATAGTGATAGAAAATTAATATCAATATTGGTTGAGTGTTTGGTAGCTATTGCCCTTAAATTAGCATTTTGAAATACTATAAATCGCTAGTTGAGTTGGAATTGGTTTTTGAGATAGGAAATGATTTTTAAATCCGAAATTGGGTTTCAGAAATATATTGTTTAAAAGATTATCTATTTATATTAATATATTATTTTAAATATTCTCTACTTATGTTAATATTTTGTTTAGAAGATTATCTATTTATATTAATATTGTTTAAAAGTTATTTAATTATATTAATATTGTTTTAAAGTTATTTAATTATATTAGTATTGTTTTAAAATTTATTTGCTTATAGTTAATATGTTTTAAAGTATTTATCAAAATATTAATATCTTGAAAAAAGTAATTATTTAAGAATAATTGTGGTTTGAAATTAATAATAAGGATTTATTAACAAGGTTCTCAAATTAAATTATTACTATTTATATTAAGGGTAAGATTAATTATTATTGTTTTCGAAATGATAATTATTATATTAAGTGTTTTGAGATTTATAATTATTATTTATTTATTCATAATGTTTAATTTTAATAATTATTTTTTATAATACTGTTTAGAAGTAAATGACTTTATTTGTTTATAAATGTGTTTGAGACTCATAAATAGAGTTTTATAAACTAACTTGAATTGTATAAGAGAAGTTTATAAAATGGTTTGGAGACGTAAGGGAAGATTATTTACAAGGTGAAAGAGTTTTAAAAATGGTTAGATATTTATAAACGGACTTAAGAAATAGGTTTATAGATTTATAAAAGAAGTTTTATAAATGGTTTAGAGATTTATAAAGGATTTATAAATGAGTTTTAGAAATGTGCAAAGAGGATTTATAAGTGATTGAAATTTAATAAAGGGATTATAAATCATTCTTAGAGATTATAAAATGATTTATAAATGGTTTAGAGAAATATAAGGAGTTTTATAAATGATTTTTGAATCGAATAAAAAGAAAATCTATCTCAATTTTGTGGATATACTTATACTGTTGAGATAAGTATATGGATATTTTCTAAGTATTGAAAATATAGGAATTTGTGGATATACCTTTGTAAAAGTATTTTTATACAAGTAATTTATAAAGAGATTTTAATGAATGAAAGATTTATAAAAGGAGGTTAGTGGTTGCTTATGTGTTTAACCAATGTTGGTTTTCCCTACGAAACTAAATTCCTGATTGAATGTTTGTTATTCGATAGTTAAATAACCGACTATCGTAAATTGGACCCAAATTTAACTTTGGAAATATCTAAGAGAAACACGTGAGTTATATGGCACAGTCATCTCTGATGATGTTGTACTGTGCGTATAAATCTCGTTTCGTTCTCCTAGGGAAATGGTAAGGAAATTCGTCCACCAACGGTTAGGAGGTGATCTTCGACCTTATCTTTGATTGTTTATTTCTTAAAGAACCAGGGTTGAGTTTACTGAGAATTATCGAAAAGTTGTTTCGAAGAGACCAGGATCGGATATGTTATCCAAGAACCATTTCAATCCAACTTAAGCATTCGAAGTGATGACATCTTGAAGATGATGGAATTTAGAGACGGAGCTCTCAAATGTTTCGTTTAGTCCTAGGACGGAGTTTTATGGATAGATGCTGGTATTGCATTGTTGCTTGGAGGGAAGTATTAGCATTCCAATTGGGAAGTGCTATATAAGAGGTAAAACGTAGCCTCAAGCCTCATCAACCGGGTATGACTAAAACAGGGGAGATGCACCAAGGCTAGGTGGGTCGCTCCCATAAGGATAAGGTCATCCCTATCTAGAGTCCCTACTTGTATGCTTCGGTACAATTGCCGATTTGAACTGAGGGGTGATCTTATTCGGTACTATCCAGTAAAGGGTAGGTCGGTCTTGTGTTAGCAAGGGTCGATAGGTTCGAGCTTGGTGTTATTAGTCTAGAGATGCACCGTGACGGGTCGTACCCCAATAGTCTAGTCATTGTATGGAACCCATTTTCCAATAAGCGCCGTACGGACTTAGTTGTGCCTAACTACGCTGAAACGTAAGATGCAAGCATTTCAGCTATATCATATTTTATTTTGACCCTAAGACATTTTTATAATATAAATGGATTTTCTATAGAAAATCTTTTGGTTATCGTAAGCTAAAAAAACCTGTCCGTGTTTATGTGTGGTATGATCTTACAAGATACTTTTGATTTCGAAGATTTTTATATAACTTTAAAATCCAGTTGGGTGTGTTTTCTCACGTTGGTTTTTCAGACTGACTCAAGTGTTATTTTATTATAATGCTCGGGTCAGACAGAGCAAATTACAGATTAGTTTGGATGCTTTGGAGCTTTAGAAGAAGAGCTGGAGGCTCAGAGACATATTCACATAGATGGTTATTTTTCCACTGTATTCGTTGTTGTATTTATCAGCAACTGTAAGGACATGCTGTTATAATTGTTCGGGCTGAAATAGGTTAGTATACTCTGATTGATGCCTGTATATACATATATTATAGTTTGTTTGTGTAAAGATTTGATGTATATTATAGATTATTCATTCCGTTGTGAGATTTTGTGTTGTTTAGTTTTCTACTTATCTTTTTCCTTCTTTCTTTTCCCCTAACAATCGGGTTTTCCGCCATTCAATTTCTCGGCATGAAATAGAGTTGACGTATTAGTGTCGATTTTCAAGGGTCGAAAACCCCGTTCGTTACATTGTATATGAATGATCTATGAATATCATGCAGGCTTATGAATGGTATTGGTTATTCATGTGGTGAAATTCCATGGACGAAATTCTTTTAAGGGGGGCAGAATGTAACGATCCAGAAATTTACCGCTTGGTGAATATTTAATTAATTTTAAATATTTAATTAATGGTTTTAATTTATAACTAATGATAGAAAAATCATTTTTGAATTTGGTTTACAAAAATAATTAGTTGAAACGAAATTACAATACGTGATCAGAAAGCTTTTCCCAAATTCTAATTTTTGATCATCTAAAAGTCGTTAAAAAGGTTGTAAAACATCTTAATATATTTAAACACACACTTATATAAATAATGAGTACTTAATTAAGTTCTTTAAAATGTAAATATATGTAGCTCTGCTTTCGGCCACCCATCCGAACTCTCCCCAAAACTTGCCTCCTCTTGTTCCTCCACCAGACATACCCTCTCCCACCCATACCCTTCACCATTCCCTGTCTTTTCAATCTGACCTTCCCATTCTTTCATCTGTTCCTCCTCCAGCTCTGCTTTCGGCCAACTTTCCAAACTCTCCGCAGAAATTGCCTCCTCCGGTTCCACCACCAGTCTTACCCTCTCACAACAATCCCGTCTCATCTTCCTCGGCTTGGTCCTCCCTTTTCAAGTCCAAACCGCGAAATGCTGGCGCTTACTCGCCAGTTGTCATTCCTCTTTCTTTTGATGGTCAAGTTATGGTGCCTCCGTTTGAAGTGCTGAAAGCTGGTAATGATGTGTGGGGTGGATGGTTGGTTGGTTTCTTCCTTGACCAGCCCCTGTCCTACATGACTGTCATCAACCATTTAAAAAAATTGTGGAAGCTCAAAGGCGAAGTCACTATAAAATCTGATGGAACCTTGTTCCTTTTCCATCTCTCCTATGCTGAGGATAGAAGGAGAATTGTAGAAGCCGACCCAATTTTTCTATGGAACAAGATCTTCATTATTAAGGCATGAGATCCTTACATAGGGAACAGTTGCAGTACCATAAAATCTGTGCCTGTTTGGCTAAAGCTTTCGAACATTCCACTTTATGCGTGGTCTCATTTAGGGATTAACTGGCTAGCATCAAGAATTGGTAGGTTGCTCTGTTTGGATACTTCCACTGACAAATTGGAGCGAATTGGATATGCCAAATGTTTAGTTGATGTCTCTCCAGATCAGGAATTGGTTGATGAGTTTCCTGTGAAATTAATTGATGGATCAACTCAGATGATACAGGTAAGCTACCTCTGGAAACCTGAAATATGTACTGGTTGTAAAGTTATTGGTCACATGAATAATGTATGCGTGAGAGAAGGGGAAGTAAATGTGAGGAATGAGGAAGAGGTAGAACTTAAGGAGAAAATGAATGAAGGTTATGTCGCTGTGATGAAGGAAGGAAAGCAGGCTAGTAAAAATAAACAGATTTGGAAGAGAGTAGTGAATAAGAAAACTAAAGATAAGGTTGGAAATACTTTGAAGTTGCCAGTGATAGATGATAAATTAGTATATGCAGAGGTAGTTGAGAATAACATTGCAGTCCGCGGTTTTGATGATAAAGCAGATTATAATGTTGGTAGTGGATCTGAGGTGCATGAAGAGGCTTGTGAAAATGGAAAAGAACATAGAATTATATTGACAAGCAACAAATTTGATGTGTTAAAAGACATGGAGACTGAGGGTGGTAATGTTATTGTGGCATCCACTGGAGAACAATATAAAGGGATAGAAAATAATTATGTTATTTTGCTTGATGTTAGCACTGCAGGAATGGTAGGCAAAAATTTACCCCATGATCATGCAACATTTGTAGAGCAGCAAATCTTGCAGTCCTCTCAGGAGGAAAATGACAATCAAACCGTGCACGTTTCTGAATCACTTGTGCATGCAAATAGTTGCATGTACACTCAATGCTCAGACTCTTTTCCCAACAATGATATTTCTCAACCCACATGTCAACTAACAACCATTTCAAACTCAAACAAACATGAAGTGTCTTTCTGTAACTCATTGCAAAAAGAAATTTTTGAATTAGTCTACAGCATGCATTCCCAGTCTCATTCCATTACATCAGTTTCCCCTCCCAATCCTATTCCTCCTCCTCCCATCATCCCAAACCCATGTCAGCCTTATGTGTTTCTGGGATCTATATGAGGCTGGAAATCGCCACCTAATGAATTAAATAAGGAGAGCTGTCAAGCTACTGAAAATGATAAAAGTAAGAAGGCAAAAAAGAAAAAAACCAAAATCAAAGCTACACAAGAAAGAATTCTCATGTTACGAGGAGCATGAGAGAAGGAGCACACACGAATATGGTTTAACTAATGATACACAACATTGGTGCATGGAATATTAGAGGATCCCACAATTTCCTCAAGTTGGATCAGGTTAAACAGTTGATCTCCAACCATCAACTATCTGTTTTTGCAATTCTTGAAACCAAATTGAACTTGCCTCTTACTTTATCTGATGCTAAGTACATTAACTCAACTTGGAGCTTGAATCACAATCTTCTTGAAGCAAGCTATGGGAGAATAATGGTCCTTCATAATCTAGAGCAACTATCACTTGATCTCATCCTTGCAACTCCTCAATTAATGCACTTTCATGCTAAATATTTCAATTCCTCTATTTCTTTCTATATTACCTTCATTTATGCTTTCAACTCCCCCACTTCTATACAATCTCTTCTCAATCTTATTCCAGCGTTAAGACAAGACACACATCCTTGGGTTCTGCTTGGTGATTTTAACTGTTGCTTTACTTTGACTGATAAACATGGGGGTATTCTGCTCATGCCTAGGGATATTCACCCTCTAAACACTGCTGTCGATGACTCTTCCCTAATCCCTATTATCAAATATGGTGCCCCTTTCTCTTGGAATAATCGATCAAGAACTGGTGCCCGTGTTTTCTCTAACATTGACCACTCCTTCTCTAACTTCAAAGCCCTTACAACATGGCCCAACATCTCCACTTTTCTGCCCCATCCTATTCACTCTGATCACTCTCCCCTCATCTTGACCACTGGGAAAAAGCCAGTAGAAGCCAAAAGAGGATTCAAATTTTTCAATGCATGGGTCCTTGATCCTGAATATAATGATATAATAAGAAAGACTTGGTCCTTTAAGTATTTTGGAAACCCTTCTTTTATTTTTTGCAGGAAACTCAGAGCAACCAAGGAAGCTTTGCGGGTTTGGGCAAGGGAAAAGTATGGAAATGGCAATCTTCAATCAACAAAACTCATGGAGCAGTTAAAGGTTGCTCAGGAGCAAATGATGGCTTTCCCTGACAATATTCTCATGGCTGAGAAGGAAGCTACTTTATTCAATGACCTAAATCTAGCCCTTGCTAATGAGTCTGAAATGAAGAAACAACAATTAAGATTCAAATGGGCTACTGAAGGCGATAGGAATACTAAATTTTTTCATGCCTCTCTCAAGATTAAGCACTCAAACAATAACATCTTTTCTATACTTGATGAAGCAGGTAATCTTTTTCCTACCCCTGAAACTGTGGAAAAAGCCTTTCTTATGTATTATTCTGGCCTATTTGGTAATGCTAGCAACTTTGAACCGGAGTTAGACATTCTATCCACTATCTCTCTTCCAAGACTTAATCATGATGAAGTAAATCTTTTGGTAGCTAAAGTGACTAATGAAGAAATCAAGAAAACCCTATATGCAATGAATAAAAGCTCGTCTGGAGGTCCTGATGGATTCAATGTTGTGATTTTTACGTCTAGCTGGGAAATTGTTGGTGATCAGTTTTGCAGAGCTGTCCACGATTTCTTTGACAAATTCAAGATGCTAAGATCAGTGAATTCAACAAACTTAGTGTTAATTCCTAAGTCCAAACCTGCTTTGACTGTCTCCTCCTTCAGACCCATTTCCTGCTGTAATGTGGTTTATAAATGTATTTCCAAGATTATTGCTACTAGGCTGGTTTCTGTTCTTCAAAGGATTATTTCTAACAACCAAGTAGCTTTCCTTCCTGATAGAAAAATTATTAATAACATAATGTTAGCCCATAAGCTATTAAAAGGATATCACAGCGTTAATGTTTCTCCTCGTGCCATGCTAAAGCTTGATCTGCAGAAGGCTTATGATTCACTTCATTAGGAGTCTGTAGTTAGGATAATGTCCCTTATGGGTTTTCCCAAAGTTTTTGTTGCTTGGATTTATGAGTGTATATCATCTGCCTCCTATTCTCTGATTATCAATGGCACAAGCACAAGCAATTTTGTTCCAAGGCAGGGAATCAGGCAGGGGGATCCCCTGTCATCCTATATCTTTATTCTAGTTATGGAAGTCTTTACAAGTTTGTTAAGACCCATGTTTCAAAACAAGCAAATTCAATACCACCCCAAGTGCAAGGACCTCCAAATAACTTCCTTACTTTTTGCTGATGATATTATGATATTTACTAAACCTAATTTGCAATCTATTGAAGGAATTAAAAGTGCTCTCCATATATTTTACATGATGACTGGCCTTAAACTTAATCTCCTTAAATCCAGCATTTTGTTCTCTGGGGTTTCTAGTATTCAGGAGTTGAATCTGACTTCTTATGCTGGTATGAAATCTATGTCATCTGACATGAATTATCTTGGGCTTCCATTATGTTCCTCTAGAGTTACTTATGCTGATTGTCTTCCACTTTATGGAAAAATTACTGCTGTCATGGATTGTTGGGCCAATAGATTCCTGTCTCAAGCTGGAAGACTGGTGCTTGTTCAATCTGTTAGCCACTCCTTAATGGTATATTGGGCAAGGACTTTCATTCTACCAATTAAACTTCTGAAATTGGTTAGAAGAGCAATGATGAGATTTCTTTGGTTTGGAACCATACACTCAAGAAAAGTCCTTCCCGTTTCTTATAATACCATTGAGATGCCAAGAAGTAAAGGGGGTCTGGGTTTGCAAAGTACTGGGGTATGGCACAAGGCAGCTTACAGTCATCATTTCAATGCGTTGCTGCACAAGCATGACACACTTTGGGTGAATTGGACACTCAGATATAACATTGGTACAAAAAACTTCTGGCTAATGGAAATACCTCAGTCATGTAGCGGGATTTGGAGGAGTACATTAAAATTAAGACCCATTTTCAAGCCTCTTGTTCAACTAAAGCTTTCTATGACTAGTTTGTGCAAGTTTTGGCAGGACCCATGGCTAAGCAAAGGTATAATTCTTGACCAAGTTTTCTCTCCTCAGCAGAAGTTTCAATCTGGTGTTGGAAATAATGCTTTAGCTAATGATCATATAGTAAATGGAAAAATTGTGTTGCCCTACTCTAGTAACTAGATTGTAAGGAATTTTTGGAGCAATTATGACACTAGCATTTATTAATCTTATGACCATGACACTGTCTTGTGGAATGGTCAAGGACACTCCATTAATAATGTATATGCGGCCTTGAAAGGATTGGACACTATGCCGGAGTGTAAGTGGAGAAAGGTAACATGGACAGTGGCTTCTTGTAGTAGTGACAATCTTATGTTCTGGAAGGTTACTTCTAATGCTCTTTTGACAAGAGATAAGTTGTTGAGATATGGTATGTCTGTTCTTCCCGAATGTGATCTGTGTCATCAACAGGTTGAGAGTGTTATGCATATCTATTTTGACTGTCCATATGTTCTTTTCATCTGGACTAAGATGTTAAGTTGTATTCTGACGGTATTTAATCTTCCTATAAATATTAATCAATGGATCCTGATTGAAAGTGCCATTTCATGGAGGGATGACAAAAGGCAGTACTTCTTCTTCATCTTGAAAAAACTTATGTTGGTTATATGGAAGGAAAGAAATAAGAGATGCTTTGATGGTATTAGCAGAAGCAGGGAAATTGTTTGGTCCGCCTTAAAGCATGACATTCTGATGGGGTTGAGGGTCAGTCCTTACAAGTTTCTTGCCATACAGTTTGAACCTTGGATTCCTTAGCTTCTCTGGCTGTTCCTTTTCTTTTCTGTTTAGATGTGCGCATGTCTCTTGTGTTCTGCTTTGTTTTGTGATCTTTTCTGTTTTTCCTTTTTCTATGTTTAATAAAGCTGGTAGGGGTCCAGTTTAACCCCGCTTAATCTGCAAAAAAAAACAAAAGAAAGTGATGTGACAATTTTCAAGTTTAAAATTTTAAATAAAAAGTAAGTTATGTAATCTCACATAACCATTCTACATCTTAGTACAATTAAGGGCTTTGCATGGTGGGTAAAAGGGTGGTTCATGAGGGGGAAACGTGTTGAACACGGTGAAAGGAAGTGGAGTGGTGATGTGCCATTAATCTAACGAAGGGCAATGGTACTTGGGGGCATTAAGGTAATTTCAATAAGTTCATCTCTATAAAAACTAATTCTTTTCCTCTCTCACCTTCTTCATTTCATTTTTTTAAAAACCTTCTTCTTATTTTCTAATTTTTTCATAAGCTTATTAATGGCTTCCATATTTTTAAAAGTTTTAAAAACTCTACATTTTTCTAGCACCTCCTTCTTCTCAAAACAAGCCCATACACCCTCCACGACCCCATGGTCGAGCCTAAGCCATCATGGCTGAGCCCCTGTTGACCATGGCTGAGCTCACCTTGGCCCTTATGGCCTCCAAAGATCAAGTTTTGCTTAGAAAAAAAATCAAGTTTTAAGTTTATTTCAAGTTTTAAAAGGATTTGGTTAATTTTGTTGAGTAAACAGTTTTATTTTTGGGAAAGATTCTAACTTTGCATGCTACTATGCTTATTGTGAAATATATTAGTTGATTGGTTTTATACTCATGTTGTTTGGATTTGTACATGGTACTAGTGTGTGGTTTGGAATTAGACTTGTAAATCGAAGTTTAAGATGAAGTGTTTTAGTGTAGAAATGTGATCTTTTTTTTTTTGAAAAGCAATGGGCTAAGGGATCCCTGCCCAACTATATTCATATATATCAGAAATGTACAAAAGGAGTTACAAGCAGATGCATACATTCATCAAGAAAAAGAATAAAAAAAAGAAATATATTTCATACAAACTAAACCATCCCTCTGTAAAACCAGACTCATAATTCTCTGCAAAAAATCACCTCAGCCTTCCAACTCTCCTGCTAATCTTCTTATGCATTAGACTAAATAACACATTAGCATTCTCCATTTTCTGATCAAAAATCCCTTTATTTCGCTCATTCCAAATTTCATAAACAAAAGTTTTTTAGAAATGTGATCTTTAGTTGATGTTTATTGCCTTATTTGATTGCACAAGTATTAAAGTAGGAAACAAAAAGTTTCCTTCTCAAATAATTTTAATAAGTAACTGCCAAATACATAGGTGTATTTGATACACTCAGTCATTTAAATTTATATCAAATTCAAACTCTTTAAAACTAATCAAATAAAATAAAGGAATTTATTTAAACATGTTTTTGATTGGATCTAAAATCTCTTTGTACTTTATAGACCCAATAGATCCAAAGAGGATTTTTTTTTGAAATTTACCCTTTAATTTCGCCGCGGGCTGGCTCAGTTCCAACAATGGTATCAGAGCCCAATAGCCTATGAAGTCTAAATTAGTCATGTTAGGGCTAATTTATTAAGTCTGCCCACTTAGTATGTGTTTAGAAAGGTAATGGCCAGGATTAGAATTGGGTAATTAAATACCCAGTCCTACATGGTTACCAGCTTGGCCTGAATGGTAAAGTTAGCCAAAGGTCGCTCCTAAAAGAAAAGGCTTAATTTGAATTGGGCCGAGGGCTAATTTTCAAAATTATTTTGAAAATTAAATAAAAGATTTTAAATTTAAAAGTTAAGTTTAAAATAAAACATGTTTATTATAAAAGTTATAATACAACATAAGTTTACAAAAATGTTTGAAAGGATAATGATATTTTCAAATGTTTGAAAATAAATAAATATTAATTTTGAAATATTTAAAATTTATTAATAATATTAATGAAATAAATTAATTAAATAAGTTAATTAATTAATAAATATTTGGATGTATTATATATATATATGTTATGTTATTCTAAAATGTTTAAGATGATATAAGTATATATGTATGTATATAAAATAAATTTCCAAAATTAGTATAATTTAATTAAAGCTATTTAATTAAATTAACTAATTAAAGGTTAACTGAATAAATTAATTAATTAAAGGTTAATTAATTAAATAAATAAATTAACTTAGTTGATTAAATAAAAATACATATACATACATATATATAAGATATATGTGACTATGTTAAAGGTTATAATATATACATTCAATATAATATGTTATAATTGAATAATATAATAATTTATTAAGTGTTAATTAATTAAATAAGATTTAATTAACATAATGTTATACATAAAATATTATATAAGTTAGATAAAATAAAAAAATTATATAATAAAACGTATATAATATAAATGTATAAACTAAAGGTGGAAGAGTAAGAAAACAAATTAGAATTAAGGAATAAATACATATATATATATAGTACATATACTATGATTTTTGATGTGTTTAACACTTGAATCACGAGGGTATTTCATAAAAAATACATAATTTCATAATTTAATATCAATCGATTAAATATATTGAAGGTTATGAATCTTTAATATAATTGTTGTCCTCTACCATTTATATATTAATAAGCTACTTGCATACTCTCTAGTTGTTGAGCAAACTCAAGCTAGAGATATTATGTGTAATATTATTAATATATTAATTTGACGAGGTAATATAACTATATATATTTGTCAAGCATACACAAGGTACATATACTATACTTAGGCCATCGTGAAATGGTAGGTATGAATGTATAATTTCTTTCAATTTGTTGAGCAAACTCAAGGTCAAAATGAGATAAGGACAAGGATCCATGGGTCAAGAGTTATATACGATATGACCGATAAGGAGTTATCCATCCTTTATGGGGCTATGATTTGTTAATTAAACTCAAGGCCGGGATACCAAGATAGACAAGTCCTAACACCCATTAGTGAAGTCGAAAGACTTTTATGTTTCATCTTAGGGTTTGAAGAAACATAAATGACCAGTGGGAACCTTATTAGAAAAATGAAATGGTAACATTTAACCTTTCTAATATTGTAATAATGTCTGCTAGATTAAGTGATCATAATCTACATTAATACACTTGTGCAATTAATATAATTGATAAAATGTTTATGTATTAAAATATACATATGAACTGAATTAATATGGAAATATAAAATATTCTTACCAATAAATTGTTATATGTTGACCCATGCAAGCGCCTAATTATACGACCACTAAATACGTTCGTAATTTGGTCACTTGCGAGTGTACTTGTTTGAGACTATGTATTGTCTTAAATGAGTTTTGAACTCCAAAAGCAATGAAAGAATATGGATATTTGATCCATATACGATCACGTATAAATTTTATATGGTGAATGCTCTCAATTTGTAATGTACGAAACCTTGATGAAATTAGTTCATTGAAATAAGCAAGTAAACTATAGTGTGAGATCATGTATACAATATGAATGATTACAATATTGATCTTATTGTGTTAAATGTAACAGTGGACCAAAGACTACAAGATAGATCTAAGAATTCGATCTTGAAATGTCAGTTTGATCAGTTTACGTAAAGTTCAACTTATTTTATATTCTTAAAAGTTAAGGACAACCAATTGCACTTTGTACAAAGTTAGTTATGATATTGTAGTAAGAATTTCCTTCGAATGGTTCGACCGTTTAGAAAGGAAATCAAATGTATAAGAGTGGATGTAACCTAAGGTACAGTTGAGATAAAGAAAGTGAATGGTCACTCCTGCTTCTTATATAAACATCAAAAATGAGAATTGTAAAATAATACTTGATACTTAGCATTGGAATAAGAAATATGATTTCTATTACAAAATATATTTTCAAATAGAAAATTGTTTTCTATGAGATTTATTTCTTTGAATTTAAGATATTTGAGCTAAAAATTCTCAACTATAAACCAGTTGTAGTAAATAAAATAAATAACCTATATTAAGAGGTAGAATAGAGCTTCATATTTTATATGCTATTATAGCAATGGCAGAAATAGTGGGAACATTCCATATAGCACTTATTAGATGCATCACATTAAGAGAATTGTTTTCGTAAAATATACCAAACATTATTTATGAAATAATAACTATATTTCAATGTTGATTGAAAAATAGACATATTTTTATTTCAATATCAATATTATGAATGTTCGTTATAAAAAAACTATAATAGTGGTATTTGTGATGCATTGGAAAATATAGAAGCATCTAAATTATTTGCAATTATTTTGGAATTATGGACTAAGCTAAAGAGAAATAATTCTTTGATTATATGATTATGAATCATGTAGTACTAGTGAATTATATCTCAAACAATAAAAGGCAATGCATCCATTTCATGGGAGCAATCGAAAGAATTGACGTACTCTTTATATTGATACCTATATATGTATGCAATCGCAAGTCTATTAATACCAGGACGATTCCACGTACATCGTTATGTTCACCGATGAGTTATCACCGACATGGACATGTGTATTTGATACACATGTAGTATGCCTATGATAAACTCATAGAATATAAAATGGAAGTAAATAAAATAACATGCAACAAAATTATTCGACTTGATCGAATGGTTAGATATATTGGAAAGAGTTCCAAACTTACCCAAAATGAATATAGACTAAGTCCCAAGAGTCACTCCTTCCTATAATACATATTAATTTATTGATAAAGAGTAATCGAACTTTGTTGGACAAAGTACGATTTATATTAAGTGAATTTAGGTTAAATTCTTTTTATAAGGTGTGTACTTAAGAGTAGTACACAAGGTTAAAATTAATATCATCCAAAGAATAATTTACAAATTAATACAATATAAGGGTTTATAAGAAGGCCCATGTAACGACCCAGAATTTTAGTTATTTGAATTTGGAATATTTAATTGATTTTAAATATTGAAAAGTTAATATTATAAGTTAAATAACTTGAATTTCAAATATAGCGGTTTATTTGATAATTAAATTATTGAATTTAATATTGGAAATATTTAAAGTAATTGAAGCTTGGATTTGATTGGATAAAAATGATTTCCAAGCTTATTAAATTCTATTTTGATAGAGATGAAGATAGTAAAATTTTAGATTTGAATTGAAAGTCAATAAACTAGTTTTTATAATAATTCGTTTTAATTAACATATAAAAAGGCCTTTCGAGACACTGTCTCGAATTTCGACGAAACCAGTTCCATTAGATCCATAATAGTTAATTATAGTACACCGTCAAATTTCATCGTGATCTGACGAATCGTTGGGTCATGCGAGATCGAAATGCGTAGAAATTAATTAAAGAAATTTAATTAAATATAATTCGATTTGAGAAGCTAACTTTCGTATATGATGGAATTGGCTTCCGATATATATTCTATAATGTTTGGAATAGGGGTATAACATATTGAACGCCAGACAACACGCTTCGTTTGGAGTTTGAAATTTTTAAGCGCGAATAGAGCCGAGTTTATTTTCTATATATAGGGCCTTAACATTTCCATTTGCCAAACCTTAACTTAAAACCAGAGCCGCCATTAAAATTTAAAACCCCCCATCGAATGGTCATCGTCGATCGAAGCTACTCCGTCCACTTTCAAGCTTCGACTTCAACTAGGATATTTTAGAGTATAACTATACGAAGGGCAATCAATAGTCAAATCATCGAATCGTCACTCGACGAGGCAAAAATCGAGATTCGTTCGTGACAACTGCACCCAATATTTTTTGGGTTTGAATCGCGCAGTATGCGTGTGTAGGTGACAACGAGGTGCGAGGAGGAGAGTGGAGCAGGCTCGGCGGCACGGCAGTGGGTTGGTGGCAGCATTCGTTCGCAAGCGATCGAAGTTTAAAAAATAAATTAAATTTAAAAAATAAATGAAGATGCAAGGGCCTGTAACGAGTAGGAGGGAAGCATATGTGATAAGATTAAGGTTTAAACTTATTTAATTAAGTTACTCCAAATTGAACGCGATGAGTCACTTACGATCGTATCGACGAAGGCTACGCTATGGAATTGGATTGGACTAATTCAGAGCTAGTGAGAATTTTGGGTTAAAATTGAACGACTGTTCAATTTTAATTCAAAACGAAACGTTTTGGCCACTATTAAAATCAATGTGAGTTAATCTCACCTTTTTGATTAACTACAATATTATATAGTCAGTAGAATTTATTTATTCGATGCGAGAATATTTTATAGTTGATTGTTATTGACTGTTTGGATGAATTATTAGTTTATATTGTTGGTTTGGATATATTTCCGTCTATTGGAGCGGATGAGACCCTATTACGTTCCCGTGTAAGAGCGGATGACCCTTGTATACGAATCCTGCCTCGGCGCTGTAGATTTATATTTTTATGATTATATATACTATATGTGATGTAGGGGGACAAGTTAGAATGAAGTTTAATATATTTAACGTGTTGTGATCAATAGCAAAAATTGAATAATAGATGTTGAATTACTGTAAAATGGAAATAGTTGTTTTATTATTTGAATTCGTTTTAAAAGCAAAGTTTATAAGTTAAATAACTTGAATTTAGAATATAGTGATTTATTCGACAATTACATTGTTATATTTAAATATTGGAAATTATTAAAATAATTGAATCTTGAATTTAATATGAATGAAAATGATTTTGAAAGTTGATCTAAATTTTCTTTAAACAAGAATGAAGATCGTTAACTTTGAAATTGAATTTAAAGTAAACAAATTTATTTTGGAAAATAACTTGTTTTAATTAACGAGTAAAAATAGCCATTCTGGCCACTATCTCGGATTTCGACGAAACCCGTTTCATCGGATCCGTAATAGTGAATTATTATAGAATTTAAAGTTTTGTAGTGTTCAGACTTATCATTTGACTGTGCGAGCTTGAAACGAGTAGAATTTAACTAAAATAATTTGATTTGAAAAGCTATCTTTTGAATATAATGGAACTGGTTCCCGATACATATTGCATTGTGTTCGGAATATGGGTATAACATATAGAACGTCAAGCGGTACGCTTCATTTGGAGTTTGAAATTTTCGGACATGAATAGTGTTAGTTGAGAACCCTATATAAGGATCCATGCTCTTCACTATTGCCCAAACTAGAAAATAGAAACTCTAGCCGTTAAAAATTTTCTCCTATCCAACAGCCAACGATGATTAGGCCTCTAGAGGCTGAATTGGCCGAAGCGACGAACTATGGAATTGTTCATTGTGATGAGACTTAGTGATTGACTTAGTTTGCCTCGAAAGCGAGCACAGTTTTGGGTTTTGCGCATGCGCGATTCACGTGCGAGCGCCAAGAGTTGGAGCGGCTGGAGGGGGGGCAGTGGAGGAGCTGGGCGTGGCCAAGCACGCGCGATCGTCGATCAATGAGAAAAAGGGAGTCGCGTGCGTTTGCGCACGCAGGCAAGGCGGTGGCGCGGGGAGGCACGGTAAAGTGCGGGCTAGGCGCGGTCGTCGACGGCGGTTCGAAGTGGTGGTGCGCGAGTTAAGAAAAAAAAAGAGGAGCGAACGAATCGCATGCGTTGCCTGAAGAAAGGAAGGTAGGGTAACGATTTTAATTTTATTATTTTGTTAATTAATTGTAATTAAATTCAAATACTAATTAATTGCTAACTTTTTCATATGAGATCAGATTCGAGCAAAACGAGTCGTGTTGCGATCATATCGACGAAAGGTACGAAATGGAGTTGGACTAGAATTTATTTGAAGCTAAAAAAATTTCAGTTTCAAATAAAGGTGAGTGATTAAACCCGCTCACGAAATACTAAATTATTCTGATGTTCGTTAAATTTAAATCATGAAGTGATTTATTTTTATTGATTGTTATTTTGTAATTTAGCTGACATATAAATTGAACTAAGGAATTTAAATCGATGGTTAAATTTGAAATTGGAATTAAATTGCTAGTTAAACACACGATATTGATAACTAGTTAATTGTTTTGAATTATTGGCTGGTTTGGATGTTGATTGAAATTGAATGCTATTGGTTGATATATTGGATGATTGGATGTTTATTTATTTTATATATCTCTGTTATCACCCTGTATATTATTGAAATTATATAAAATTGTAGATTGAATTATTTTGAATAAATTAAGAAATTTGTTGAAACGATATATACCTATGCCACTGAGATTTGGATTGAAATGATGTATATCTATCCCTGAAATTAAAAACTGAAATAAATATTCACTTGGCCAAGGGTAGAAAATTATATACAGACACCGGATTGGTTAAATTGAATGATTTTAAAATTCTTGGTTTCGAAATTATTTAAATGATACCGTTTTTAAAGAATAAAATAGTTGATTTATGGAAATTGAATTATTTTCGAACTCGAGCTTGAAATGTTAAAATTGAAATTTGTTTATAGAAATTGTTTAAAGAATTGAATTTGGAAGTTTGAAGTTATAACTGAAATATGATTTGAACTATGAAAATTGATTTGTCTTAAAAGATTTGTACTTTTATTCGAACTTTGAAATATATCCAAGTAAAAGTAATTTAAATTGATATTCCACAATCTGTGCTTGGAATTGAAATATTCGAAATGGAATTAATTAAAATATTTGAATCCAAATGTGACGCCCCACCCCGAGACCTACATTAACAAAGAGTATTACTAGGTAATACTGTCTGCTAAAGCAGATAATAGGGCTGGATAGGAGCGACCATCTATAGCCTTGTCTTAAATATCTATTGAATACGTTGACAAATGCCATATTTTTTTTCTCAAGTGGATCGACTTATCCAACAAATACTTAATACAAAGCCATAGGTGGCTATAGGATCTATCAGAACAAAATGCAACAACTTGAATGCAAAACACATCATAGAACAGTAGATCATCACATATAAATATACATATACAGATACATCACAGAGTATACAAAATGATACATGTCAAGTGGTATAGCAACCAAAAAATACAAGCGAGTCAAATGAATATACATATCAGAGTAGCAAACCAAAAAGGACTACACAAAAAGCTATAACAAAAGGAGCTAGCAGAATAGATTCCATGCGGAAGCAGAATAGGCTAAGTCCAAATGTACCTAACCTAAAACACCTCAGTCTGACCCGAGTATAAAATACACGGGTGATTCTAGCTAAACACATCAGTTAACAGAGATAAGCGATAATATGAGCATAAGGATAATGTGATAATATTCTCGAGTGAGAAGGGACAACTAAAAAGTATGATTATATCAAGTGATAATATGGTATCACTACAGAAACATATAATCTCAAAAGAGAAAATAACCCATAAAATGCTAAAAGTAGCGAGTCTCATATCATCAGCATTCATAAAACATCAAATATGGTTTAGGGGAAAACCTAAACCCGCCATCTTGGCAAACCCAAAACATCGATAAAGATATCTCATCTCAAACATGCCATAAGGCAAATATATCTCCAAAGAGGAGAATAAAATCTCAAGTAAACGCCAAAAGACAAATCTCATATAACGCCAGTGTAGTCAATTCAAATCTCAAAAATAGAACTATCAAGAGTTCAAATTTCCAAAAGGTAATCGCCACAAATATATATCGAATGGTTCAAAGGACCAATTCCGGAAAGGGGCGATACACTAGGGGAAATAGTCAAAGAAACCATCTCAAAAGTGTTTGCATGTGCATGTGGCCGAAGCATTGTCAAGTACTGTTATCTCAAATAGGTACCTCGCCCGAAGGCAAAACTTCACAATGACAAATACGCTGCAATGGCAAATACGCCGCAATGAAAAACTCCTCGAAGACAAATACACCGCAATGGCAAAGGTCTCGAAGACAAATACGCCGCAATGGCAAATACGCCGCAATAGCAATGACCCGAAGGTCCAGTCCTGGCACGCCGCAATGGCAAATGTGTCACAAACTCTCAAATAGGAACCCGAATAGTGTTAACGTGCGTCCCATACCACACGTTCACACTAAACGGTTTACTAATCGCCAGTAAATTTCACACTCAAAGCAGTAAAAAGTTTAACTCATCTCATCGGTAAACTCGACCCGAAGGTTAAAATAATCAAACGGACAAGTCGGGAATTAACCGATAAGATAAACGCACATGTCCCATACTACGTATTTTACCAAACCGTTTAATTCTCCTTCTCATTTGCTCGAAATGTGCAAAAACGTGTAATTTATATATAAAATAATTTACTTTGGAAAACAAGCTTTGAAAACGAATTCTCAAAATTAATTTGAAAACCCTATTGGAAAATTTCTCTTATTATAGAGAATAAATAGATTTTACACTTGAAAATACTTTAATTATATAATAATTATTTTGAAATGCCCATAAATTTTAAAAATTATTTCAAAATTGAAAAATCTGCGCTCGAAATCAAACAAATCACTCAAAACCGTCATTCAAATTCAATAAAATTCAATTCAAATTTGGATTTCAAATTAATCAAAACTTGGCTAGCCTATTGATAGGAATCATAGCCCTCAAAATATTTCAGAAATATCACAAAAACATGAAGTAAAAGTCAAAAGTCGGACGGAAAATGAACATAAAAATGCATATGCAAAATAATACCCAGGTCTGAAATCTCCTCTCGATTCAACTTTCGGACATAAAACAGGTGGTCGAACGACCTTTGTTTGAAATATAAAGTTTTCTAATATATGCATACCAATTTTGAGCTCCATACAATGCCGTTTGATCCTCTGTTTTATGCCTGAAAGTTGAACCCAGAATGGATTTTCAGGCCTAGGTACATTCTTATTGAACTGTTACAAACATGGTCTGATTCCATTTTTGAGACAGCATAACTTTTACATTTCCATTCGTAATTCATTGATTATTTTTTTGTTTGAAAGCTAGAGTTTAGTACTATAAGCATACCGAATTTCAAGTGATTTTGATCTATATAGCTTATAGAAATATGCTGCCGAACTATGATCCGGAGCATGTTTTTGTCCAGATTTTTACAGTGAAAACACTGCCTGGGTTCAACTTTGAGACATTATAACTTCCTCAAACTTTATCCAAATTGCATGATTCTTTTTTTGTTTGAAAGATAAAGTCTTCTACTATATGCAAACCAATTTTGAGCTCAATCAGATGCAGTTTGTTGCTCTGCTTTATGCCTGGAAGTTGAACTCGGAATGGATTTTTAGGCCTGGGCACAATCTTGTTGAACTGTTACAAACATGGTCTGAGTCCATGTTTGAGACAGCGTAGCTTTTTCATTTTCTTTTAGAATTCATTGATTCAGTTTTTGGTTGAAAGATGATGTTTTCTCCTTTATGCACACCAATTTTTAGTTCAATAAAAGGTCGTTCAGCCACCTGTTTTATGTCCGATAGCCGAACCCAGAGAAGATTTCAAACCTGGGTATTATTTTGCCTAAGTGTTTTTATGTTCAATTTTCGTCCGATTTTCGACTTCTACTTCATGTTTTTGTGATATTTATGAAATGTTTTGAGGGCTATGATGCCTATAAATAGGCTAGCCAAGTTTTGATGAATTTGAAATTTAAATTTGAATTGAATTTGAATGACAGTTTTGAGTGATTTCTTTGATTTTGAGCATAGATTTTTCCAAATAATTTTTAAATAATTTTTAAAATATGGCATTTAAAATAATTATTATTTAACATTTTTAAATTATTTTAAGCTATAAAATCTATTTATTCTCTATAATAAGGGAATTTTCAAATAAATTATTCGATATATAAAATACACGTTTTTGCACTATTCGAGCGAATGAGAAGAAGAATTAAACGGTTTGGTAAAACACGTGGTATGGGACACGTGTGTTTATCTTATCGGTTAATTCCTGACTTGTCCGTTTGATTGTTTTAACCTTCGGGTCGAGTTTATCGATGAGAGGAGGTAAACTTTTTACTGCTTTGAGTGTGAAATTTACTGGCGATTTGTAAACCGTTTAGTGCGAACGTGTGGTATGGGACGCACGTTAACACTATTCGGGTTCCTATTCGAGAGTTTGTGACACATTTGCCATTGCGGCGTGCCAGTACTGGACCTTCGGATCATTTCCATTGCGGCGTATTTGCCATTGCGGCGTATTTGTCTTCGAGACGTTTGCCATTGCGGTGTATTTGTCTTCGAGGCGTTTGCCATTGCGGCGTATTTTCCATTGCGGCGTATTTGTCATTGTGACGTATTTGCCTTCGGGCATGGTACCATATTTGAGATCAATACTTGGCAGGCTTCGACCAATAGCACGTGCAAATTTTGAGATGTTTTCATTGATTTCCCAAGTGTAACGCCTTTTTCATGGTTCGCCATTCGAGCCATTATATATATATGGCGATTACCTTATGGGAATTTGAGTTGCATACACTGGCATTATTTAAGATTTACCTTTTGGCTTTATATTGAAATTTGCCTATTTGCGTTATTACATGAGATTGCCTTTTGGCGTTTATTTGGGATTATATTGCCCTATGTTGGATAGTTATATTTAATTGCCTTGTGGCGTATTTTGGAGATGGTATTTTTTTGAGATTTCTTTGAGTTTGCCGATATGGCGGGTTTCGGGATTTCTCCTTTTTAGGGGTTATATTTTCCCTAAACCACTATTGATGATTTGTGATATGCCGATGATATGAGGCTTGCTATATTTAGCGTTTTATGGATTGTTTTATCTCTTTTGAGATTATATGTTGGTGTGATTTATATCATCTCATCACTTAAAGTAACCATATAACCTTGAATTATTCCTTCTCACTTGAGAAGATTATCACCTTGCCTTATGCTCATATTATCACTTATCCTTATAAACTGATTTGTTTCGCTAGACTGACCTATGTATTTTATACTCGGGTCAGACCGAGGTGTTTTAGGTTAGGTACCCTTATCGACTTAGCCTATTCTGCTTCCACGTGGACTTATCTGTTAGCCCTTTTTGTTGTAGTCCTTTTGTCGCTACTCTGATATGTATATTGTTTTGACTCGTGTGTATATTGTGGTCATCATACCACTTATGATGTATTATTTGTATTGTATTGGGATGTATTAGTATATATGTATATATATCTGTTTGTTGTTCTGTGATGTGTTATGCATTTGAGTTGTTGTATTTTGTTCTGATAGATCCTATAGCCACCTATAATTTTGTATTAAACATTTATTGGATATGTCGATCCACTTGAGAAAGAAAAAAATATAGAGCACTAATCGACGTATTCAATAGATATTTAAGACAAGTCTATAGATGGTCGCTCCTAACCAGTCCTATTGTTTGCATTAGCAGACAGTATTACCCAGTAATACTCTTTGTTAATGTGGGTCTCGGGGTGGGGCGTCACACCAAAATTTGAACTTTGATGTTAATTTGAATTAAGTTATTTAAAATTGTATTTTGAATCGAACTCGAAATTCATATAAATTGAAATGGTTTAAAAATAAGAATTGAATTGAAATTTAAACAATTGAATCGAATTGTTGAATCAAATTTGAAGTTAAATATGAATGTTTCGAAATTGAAGTTGATTTAAATTGAAATTGATTTAAATTCAAATTGAAATTGAGTCGATTTGAATGAATTGAGATTGAAGATGATTTGGATTAGAAGATTTGGAATTGAACCAGTTTTATTTAAATTTGGACCTAGGTCCAGATTTATTAAAACGTAAAGAAACAGTTTGATTTGAAACTAATTTCAAAATAAATTATTTTAATATAAACTGTTTAAATCTTTTGAATATTCAAATTATTGTGGTTTTCCAAGCTATTTTACTATATAAACCATTTTCAATACTCAAACCATTTTATATATGACTGTTTTAAATCTCTAAATCATTTAAAATATTTTAAACTATTTACAACTATTCAAACTATTTTTCCAAAAATTCAAACTGTTCAAGTTGGGACCTGTTATATTTAAATCCTGGATTTAAATGCTAATTTGGTTAAAACTAAGTTATAACCTAAGTCGAAATTTGAAATGATTTTTGAAATGAAATTGATTTCAAAACGAATATGATAATTTTGAAATGAATGATATTTTGAAGTGAATGTGATATTTTGATATCAAGTATGAATCGTTTTCAAAATGCAAATGAACCAATCGGTCTGTAAAATGAGTTCGGTTGTTAAAGAGACAGGGGACTCTTATTGGCATACTCTTTATCAATATTGGAACCACTTTAACAACTGTGTACATAGAGGAGACTCTAGAATGAACGGGTTGAATTTGGTGTACGTTACTAGACTTGAACAAAGAGAACGATGATGGATAGCCTCGACACTTGTGTCAATTTGAAATGGCTAAAAGAGGATGGCTTGATAGGGCCAATGAGGGCAGCTACCTCTAGCAGACATCTGTTCTTCGATTTTCTTTTTGGACTCGACCCATACTATTACGCTTGATGTTGGTTTCAATTGGTGCACCTTGATTTAGGATGACCTCCCTTTGAATCGATACGGGATGGATGGATGCAGTGGGCGGTCGTGGCTACGATGTGTTACCACCAGCCCTGCGACCCGAACTGGTAGTATCCTACGTTGGGCATTGCCTCACGTGCCTTGTCATTCTTTTATCCTTATACGAGACCACTACGAGTTTGGTTTAGTGTTGTCGTATCACGGCGCATCCCTATCCCCCGACGTGCTACTAGGGCGTTACATGCAAACTGTACGACAATGCTTAAAAATACGTTAAGAGGGATTGATGTAAAGCCTTAACGATAGGAAAAATATTTATTTTATTGATTAGACATTGCATATATAGCGTATTCTACTATATATGGATATTTTGACGGATCCTTAAGAGATGTAAATCCCATAGCATCTCTTGAGTTATTGCACGCACGTTATATACTGGATAGATGTAAAACCCCAAAAACATCTCTAACGCTATTACACTCATATTATACATAATATTGATTTGACTTACATAATAATATTTTAGTTCTGACTCGAGTGTACTGTTTTACTTTATGCTCAGGCCAGCCCTGAGTTTTCAGTGCATTGAAGATCATTTATTCTAGAGGACGAAGACGAAGATTTAGTATATTATTACTAGTATTATTGCATGCATCATGTTGTTCTGCTGCATTATTCGATTATTCTGTTGTACATCTAACCCTGATAGATGTTGTGAAATTTTAATCAAATGTATAGTATAAATAGCTTCATGAACTGTTTATTTGATTATTATATTTTGTCATTCCGTTGTGAGATTCTGTGTTTGTTTTCTTCTTTTCTTATTTCTATTAATGAACCCCATTGATTATCTATGTTTCGGATTGCTTTGAGTTGGACATGTGTGGTTTATTGTCGACTTAAACCTTCCGAAATGCGGGTCATCACAGTTGGTATCAGAGCTTTGGTTTAGTGATATCCTGAGCTTTAATGGGGATGACTCATTAGAGATAGAGTAGTAATACCCTAGAATGAGTTTGTTTGAGTGTGTGTGTGTGTGTACGAGAGCGCGTACTTGTTAGTGTTATAAAATGTTTTATATTGTGTTTACTTAACTGTTGAGTTGTTTATGGATTCTGGTCGGTACATGAGGCACCATGTTATCGATAGGGGTTTCAAAACACTTAAACGAGGCAAGTCGACATAATATTTTTTTAAAATCGGGTAAATGAGATAATTTTAGCCAAATTATGTTTTATATATAAAATGATAACTTTCATAAATCCGTATGATTATTAGTGAATGTTGTTTGTTAGGAGATGATAATGTTTAAGTATCGTCGATTATTGTTTGAATTAAACTAAAAAGGAATACTTTGTGAACTCTATTTCATAAAGTGTTCGATAAATAGATTGAATTGAAATATAATTAAAATAAGAATTGTTGCAATAACAAAGATGTAAATTAACAAAATATTTTCATAATAAGGTAATGTAATTGCATAAGTATATTTATAATATGGCTTATAAATAGAAAGGATTTAATAGTTGAGATTTTAGAATTAAAATTCAGTTGCTTTCAAAATTGTTTTCAAACTCTTCAGAATTAGTAATAGTAATATTTGGAATGTTTTTGACTAAAAATATATTTTAGAAAGATTTTGAAAGAAATAAAAGCATTGAACCCACTATAGTCGCTTGGAAATAATTCTGAGGATGACTGCAGTATCGTTAGTATTCATTTTGGAGTTTTTGAGTGAGAATTGCTACCAAAAGAAATTTATTTTCGGTTAAAACAAGTTTTGATTGTGAAAAAAATTCCAAGTATGATTTAATAAATATGTGAAAATAATTTTTTGAACTTATAAATTGAAAATAGTATAGATAAGAAATAAGTTTATAACTTAAGAATTTGAACGGGAAAGTAAAACCGAATTTTAAAATGGTTAAACATTTTGGTTAAGCAAACAAGAGAAAATTTGAATTTGAGATCTGAAATAAAAGAATTAACTTAGATAAAGTCGAATAAATTTAGTTAATAAAATGAAGTCAACTGAAGGAAGTTTAAATGAAAGTGAATTGTATTTGAAATGAATCAGATAAAATAATGAAATGAAATTTTAAGTGAATAAGTTTGTGTAACATATAGATTTGAGAAATATTAAGCTAAAATTAAATTTTAAATTTGTTTAATGTGAATGATAAGAAATTGTTTAATTTAGATTAAGTAAAAGTGGTAAGAAATAATTTAAACTAAGTTTGAATTATGAAATGGATGGATTTATAAATAAATTGAATATGAAGTGAATAGTTTATAAAACCACGTTTGTAAGTATTAACTTAACAATTTGTGTTTATGAATATTTATTAACTTAAGTAATGAACTTAAGTAAAATCTAATTTTAGTTTAAGTTAGAAAATGAATTAAACTAAGAAATTGAGAACTTGAATCTCAGTGCTTTTGAAATTGTTTTCTAAGATTTAAAAAATAATATTAGTATTATTTAATAATATTTACGAGTAGAAGTTGTTTTCAAAAGGGATTTTAAAAGGAAGTATGTCCTGTACTCCTCTCTTCTTTCATTGGAAAATAATTTTAATGATGACGGCTGCAACATCAACACTCATTTTTCAGTCTCAAAGTGGGGGAGATCACTTAGTAGCTTTGCTACGCATTTGATTAAATAAACAGATTTTTGATTTAAAATTCTAAATGATTTGATACATATAAAAGATATAAGTATATATATTATTTCAAAATGTTTTGGAAAGAAACCCAGTGTTTATTTCTAACATTCTCTGTAAATTAAAAAAATTCACTTATTGAAATGAGATGAATTAACAAAATAAATGGTCCATAAATGGATTTATATGAAATGTGTTAACATAAAGTGAAATAATCGAATTTGAGTAAATTGAACTTGAATGGAATAGATGTAAATAAATTAGAAGCAAACCAATTTAATGTTAATAAAGAATGAACGTTAATAAGAAATGATAGTGTATAAATTAACTATCGACATTGGAAAATGTAAATTTTGATAGTTATGAAAATATTCGATGAATATTAATTTGTTGGATGATTTCTTTCATTGTAAATCATTGTTATTACTTCTTTTAATTGCATATGATTATTTTTGTTGTGTATTAGTGCTTGTGCTTATGATTTGGATTCCGAATTCATGTTATATAGTTCTATGAAACTCATACATGTTTCTATATCTCATTATAAGTAACTAATATTCAACTTGAGTTGAGATAGGTACATATGAAGACCGTTTGGACGTATATGCGATTCGACATGCTTTTGCTCGCTTTAATATGAGCAAACTCGCTCATATTAATAATAACTAGTGTGAACCCGTGCTTTGCACACGGGTATTGAAAAAATAATGTAGTTTTAGGTATAGAAAAAAAATATTTTTAAAATAATAAGAATATTTTATTTACATGTGGTAATGTGAAACATGAGTACAATATCAATTATAAATATGAATCCAAGTACACAATCCTTATTGAGTATTAATAATAGGACTGAATGATGTAAAATGCATTTGTAGGAGAAAGGTTGAAAAGTGAAAAGTTCACTTGTCAGTAGTAGGGGAAAAAAACCATAAAATGGATGCACTAACCAGTTAAGAGAACGGGCTCTTATAAAAATAGAAATAAATGCGGGTAATAAAGTAATGTTTCCAATATATAGTATGTTTTTCATTATAGTTAAAAAATGAGAAAAAAACGAACAAATAGTTAACAGTGTTAGCCTTATTAGTTTATTGCTTTGAAAACATAGGCAGAAGAAACAATGCATATACTAATTTCAACTCAGTCATAAGTATATAAATTTATTAGGAAATATGCGTGCATGAGACAGAAGACAGTATACAGAGAACACCAATATTATATAAGAAAAATCAGTTTGTACATATTTTTTAAATGCTGAGAGATATAAGAGAGGACAAAAGAGCTACATGAGTCAGAAGAATTATTGTAGAACAAAAATTAATTTTTATAGCAATAAGTTATCCAACACGTGAACTGCTATGAGTTAAGTTTATTCAGTTCGATCTCTGTAACGACCCAGAATTTTGAACAAATTAAATTGAGAATATTTAATTAATTTTAAATATTTGAACGATGATTTAATTTGAATCCTCGATTTAAATTTGAATTTGGCGATTAAATTATAAAATTTAATCGATTGGAAGTTGAATAAAAATTTAAATCTTCAATTTTAAGTTGAAGAAAAATATTTCGAAAGCTTTTAAAATTCGTATTGATGATACTGAAGATAACAGAAGTTTCAGAATCTAATTTCAAACTGTTTCGTTCAGTTTTGAAATTATATCTATCATATCGATATTTAAAAATAGCCGTCCGAGGCACAGTCTCGGAATTCGACGAAACCAATTCCATTGGGTCCGTAATATTGAATTATTGCCGGATTTCAAATTTCATGGCATTTGGAGTTGTTATGTGCGAATACGACATGTAAACGCATTGAAATTTATATCGGTTTCAATTTAAATTTAAACTTTAAATTTGTCAACAACAAAATGCCTTGGCTTCCCTTCGATTTCGCCTAAATTCATGCCAGAAAACGCGAACAAAAATCGTGCAACCCATTCCTCTCCTTTCTTTCTGCCTTAATTCTCGCAACCCATTACGCTTCTCATTTTTAAAATGCACCGTCTCCTTCCATTCATTCCAGAAGACAAACAAAGAAAACAATAGCAGAACGAATTCATTTCCCCTCTTCATTTCAAATATACAAAATCACAAACCATGTTTCTCTTCCCAAATCCAACCCGCGTTCCCTCCAATTTCTACAATCAATTCGAAGTCGCCAAAGATAAATCGTACTCATCTCCAGTTTGATTCGAGGCCGAGATCGAGAGTATGTGAGTCGCGACGAATTTCTTCTACCGCCAGTTCAAACTCGAGCTCGAGAAGTTCGATCGAAGCTAGGGTTTCAGCTCGCATTCGAGTTGTTGGATTGGGGTGCAGCAGTGTGAAGACGTCGTCACGATTCCTAGAGACGCGTGCGGGGTGAGTTCGAGCAAATCCAAGAATTCAGGCGATACTGTTCGAAAGGGAATCGTGCGCTTCTCGAGTAGGGGTCGTAGTCGCGTGCGATGGTGGAATCGAAGACGAAGGTGGCAGGTCGTGTACACGAGCAAGAGCGAGTGGAATTTCGAATGAGGTTCGATCGATGTTTGGGTTTTGACGACTGCTAGGGTTTCTCTTCAAGTCGCGTGGATCGGAAATGGCATATGATCGTGATGTGGTCTGGGTTATTGGCAGCGAGGTTGGAGGGTCATCGAGGCACGTTCGTGTGCGACTGTGGTCGAGACTTCGACTTCAGCTTTCGGGGTTGAGGCGAGTTATGGTAATTTCTTGAGCCTGTTTCTGTGATTGAGTTTTTGTTAATTCAATATTGTTTACAGGAAGGCGTATAAAACAATTTCATTCTTAGTTTCACATATATATATATTTTCAGAATAAAATTTTATAGTAAAGTACAAGATGATTTTTGTTTTAATATAAGGGTTAAAACAGGAAAATAAATATATTTTAGAAATTATCAGTTTGTATAAAATTTACAGTAAAATATATTTTTGTTATAAATTCAAAGTGGTATATATATAGATAAACTTTAAAAGATAGAAATTTTTAAATGGGAAAATACATATTTTTATAGATATTTGGAATCTATATAAAATATTTTCGTATGGAAATGTGTTTCAAATAAAAATAAAGATAAATTGTTAAACTTACTTATTTAGTTATAAATCTATACCAGTGAATTTTTATAAGTGAAAGGATTTCAAGGAAAATTTATATTTAAAATTGAATAGGTATATGGATAGAGATAAGACTTTTGAAATTGGAGATTTTTAAAATGTTAAGTTTAAAACAGGAATTAAATCATTAGTTCATTAAAATATAAAAATGAAATCACCCATGAATCAAAATTATCAAATGAAAATTTGTTGCTCGATTTATTCGAATATTAATAGAATTGTATAATTATTTATACTAGGTCAAAATCTGTAAAGAAACAGCCGAAATTAGAAAATGGATTGCAAATAAAAAGCTAAGGTGAGATTTTTCTCACTCAAAATGAATTGCAGTTTTTGACTGATTGATTTGATTGCTATTTGGATGTGATATTAGATATAGTATGATATATCTATATATATATATAGCAATATATACATATTGGCATATGTATATATTGGATTGATTGATTCCCGCCTCGTATAGCGGATGAGACCCTATTGCGCCGTTAGTAAGCGGATATTTTTATAAAACCCATATACCGCGATATTCCACCTCGAAGTGGAATTGGTATTGTGCTAACATCTTTGGATGCAGGGAAACAGGTTGGAGGGATCCAACTGGATTCCTCACCAGTAATTATTTATTTACAGATATTGATGTATATTCTGTTATCATATTGATATATGATATTGACTGTTGTGATGGATTAATTGATGCGTTGCATCATTGGATTCAAATTTTGAAGTTTAAAAATAACGATTTAACTTTAAAAAGAGATTTTGAAAGTGATTATTTGAAAGTATACGTTTTATTTGAATCTTTGAATTGATTTACTTTAAATAAATAAAAGTTATAAATTTAAAGTTATGGAAATTAAAATGTTTGTGAAATATAACCAAAAGATGATTTTTGAAATAAATAGTTAACTAATCTATAAAATAATTTAAATTGGATTTTTGAATCGTTAAAAACGATGTATGTACAAGATGCACAAAATTGATATTTATCAATTAAGATTATTGGGATTTAAAACGAGTTTTTATAAGTGTTAGATAGAAAATTTATAGAATTATAAATTGTGAAGATTTGAAGTTTATAGATTTATAAAGTTGAAGTTTATAGATTTATAAAGTATGAAGTTATAAAATGAATGGAATTGTAAAATAAAAGATTATAAGGAATTTACCTATAAATTGGGCTTTTGCTTTTAAATGGAATATTGATCGAAGTTAATAAAAAGGAAGATTTATAAGTCAAAGTTGTTATAAAATAGAAAGAGAATTTATAAACGTTGTTTTATAAATTCGAAATCAATTGAATTTGGTAAATCAAATATAGGAGGTTATTAAAGGAAAGGTATTCGCGATTTTGGATAGCGAATTTTTATTGAAATAAAAATGTGTAGAAATGATTGAAATGGGGTTAAGTAAATTATATTCACGATTCTGGGCAGTGAATATATTGTTAAGTAAAATGGAATTACTTTTGAAGAAGTGATATTAAAAATGAAGTTAAACATTTTAAAGATGTTTTAAAATGTATTATGAATCAAAAGCATAGATTTCAACATTCATTGTTGAAATAGACGTTTTCGAGAAATATAAGGAAATGGTGGACTATAACACTGTTGTTATAGTAAATGATTTCCGAAAGGAAATGTTTTATTGTAGTATTGGGATTTATATATCTATCTAAATCCGAATCCCTATACTAGTGATTTCGAGTCGTCGTAACGATGTTTTACGCAACATTCGTTTTGACTCAAATAGATGTTAAAATTTATGATTTCCTTAAAGAATGAAATGTATACTTAATATTGATTTAAGTATATTGAATATTTTCAAATGTTGAAAATAAATGATTTGTGAATTACTTATTTTTAAATAAGTATGGAATTGCTTTTCCAATATGAAATGAACTGTTTTGAGATTTTATCTTTTAAAGATAAATTGAAATGTGGAAGTTGATTTGAAATTGTTTTCAAATGATTGAAGTGTGGAAATTTTATATCTAATGAAGATATTTTTGGAAAATAAATAATTTGGAAAATTATTTGGAATCTGATGATGTTGCGCATCTTTATTGATAGTTAAATAACCGACTATCGATAATTACCTTTAGATAGGTATTTGTTGTGAACTGGATGAATTTGAATGCCACACTTATTTTTGAATAAGCGCTCACTATTCGGGTTAGCCGAGAAAGGACCATGGGGTCGTATAACCCATTCCGAATATGTGATACGTCGTTATGAATTGCATTCGAAGACCGGTGTTGAAGACCGGATATTTTTGAAAACGGAAGGATTACCGTCGAGTTACTCTACATCGGCTGATCTCCGGTTTAGAGGTTTTATCACCCTTAGTGACGGGAAGTCCTGACGTGATTGAAAATTATCCGGATGTGCAAGGGCTTCGTGAGAAGTGCCTTCGGTTCTGTTCGATCCCGGAACAGACTTATATGGATTGTGTGTCTGACGTTACAATTTGAGATATAAAGCTGATTTCTTTCAAATACATTCCTGTTGGTGGCGGAGAATTTATTCTCTTAGCTTAACACCCTTCTCTGAGACGTACGAGCTCAGAGGTTATGTAGTTGAAATTCATCAGCGATATATCCCAATTTGGTAACGTGGCATACTGAGTGTTGCTGTGAAATGATCAGTGTTTGATCATTTGCGATATGATCATTTGTTTGATCTTATATCTTTGTGATCATAGGTTGATCATTTTGTTTGACCCGAAGCATGGCTTTTTGAGAAGCGTAGCTTTGTGGACGAGACTTCGTCGAGCCTCACACCCCGGAAATGGTCAAAACAGGAAGAATGCGGCAAGGTTCTAGGGAGTAGCGCCCCTTAGTGTATGTCATTCCTTCTGGATAAAGGTGGTATCATGGTATGGAGCCCTGATACTTAACCTCTGTGGTTGCTGCAAATTTATTACTTTGTGGTTGTTGCGAATCGGGGATCCTCGGGAAGATCGGTGACGATCGGGGGATGGCATACGCGTGTCAGTAGTTACCTACTTTTGCGGAGGTAACCCGGCCTTATGTTGGCAGAGATCTAACCGTAATGTTAGGTTATTTCTCGGGTCGTCTATTCCAGGGACGTATCCACGATAGGAAGTTCCTTAGCCTGACCATTTGTTGGAAATCCAAAGAAACAATACGAGCCTTGTACGGTTTTAGTTGTAGAACCTGCCATTTAATATGGTAGCTATAGCAAGCATACTATAATGGTACCTATGCTGGCTAAGATTTATATTCTATTTTCGAAATGTTTTCTACACTATGCACTAATAATAATATCAAAAATGATTTGATTTTGCGTAGTAAGCATCTTTGACTATCATAAGAAGAAATCTCCTCCAAGTCTGCGTTTGCATTGTGTGTGTGGCGGGAGGTCTTATGGTAGTTTCATTTTCCAAAAGCATTTCGAATTGACTTTAAAAATTATTTTGTTGTTATAAAAAAATAACTGTTTTACGATCTCACACCAGTCACCATGACTGACTCGGAGTTTATTGTTTCCCTTCTAAACTCTGGGTGCCCACCAATTTCCACACGGGCAGTCTAGAGTTAGATTATCAGGATATTCTGGATATTCTGGAGCTTCGGAAATAAGCTGGAGGACGAGACGTAGTATTTGTATATGATAGTATTTATTCCGCTGTGTATTCTGTATGAGGACAAGTTATATAACTGTCCATTGTTGTATATTGACTCTGATGATTGATGTATGTATAAACTGATATAGTTCTTTGTTTTAAAAGACTAGTAATTATCTATTGTATATTGTTCCGCTGCGATGTGTAAGATTCTGATATTGTTTTCTGTTCTGATGTTGTTCTGTTATTCTTCTTTCTTCTCTTCTTTCTTCTTCTTCTATCTTTTCTTCTATTTCTTTTTCTTAAAACCCCTCACTATTGGAGTTTCCGGCATTCGATTTCTCGGCAGTCGATAAAGGGAGTATCGATGTCGAATTTTCGAAAGTCGAAAATTCCCATACGTGACAGCGTGGTATCAGAGCATATGGTTAAGCGACAACCCTGCTCTGTTGGGTGTTACTCATTAGAGATAGATTCAGTAGTACTCTAGAATGAGTTTGAGTGTAATAATATATACGAGCGCGTATTTGTTAGTTAATATAAAATTGTTTTATATTGTGATGATTGGTTTATTGAGTGGTATATGAACCTTCGTCGGCACAGTCTGCACAACTGGATCGAAGGGGTTTCTAAACACTCGAATAGAACAGTTCGGCACAGTATTGTTTTGAATAGGGTAAATGAGATAATTTTGCCCAAAACTATTTTTGTATAGAAAAGAAATGTTTTTCTATGAATTACTATAGTATATGGTTGCATGGTTGTTAGAAGTGATAATATTAAACTATTATCATTGAAATTGAATAAGAAATTGAAATCATAACTCCAAAGTTAAGAAATAAAATTCATATACAAATGAAATTTGAGAATGTAAATTATAAATGTGAATTGTAATTTAAAACGGAATTCCAGAGAAGTTTTTGGAAATGTTTTGAAAAGAATTTGAAAATTTTGAGGATTGGAAAGTTTAAATCTGTTTGATTTGAAAATGGATTTCAAAGGTTTTGAAAAGTATTTTGGAGAGTTGAAAGCTCTAAACTCTTTTAGGTCGCTGGAAAATAATCCTGATGATGGTGGCCACATCATTAGAATTCATTTTCGGGTTTCCAAAAGAGAAATTGCTGTCAAATTGTTTTAAATAGGAGTTGTTTGAAAATTTGGGTTTTTGTTTTGGAAATTCAAATGGAATTTGAATTTTTTTCAAAATGGCTTTGAAATGTTGGTAAACTCTGGAATGCTATATAAAGATATTTATGAAATATTACTAAGTGAATAACTTATACAATTTGAATTTTGATTGAATAAATTTAACTTAAGGAATTTTAAGTTGAATTAAAGTAAGTATAAGTAATATAACTTATAAAATGAGAAATAAAATAATAACCAAAGATTTGAAAATAAATTCATTTAACAAATGAGAATTATTAATGTGAATTAAGAATATAAAGAGATGAATTCATATATGAATAAAATTGTAAATATGAATTTGTAAGTGAATTTATAATTGGGAAATGGAATTCCAGAAAAGATAATTGAAATTAAAATTCATTAGTAGAATGAATTTGTAAGTGAATAAAACTAGAATTGAATTTGATTATGGAAAATGAAGTGAAGTATTAAACTAAAGTTAGTAAGTAAAGCTAATTGATTATTGACCAAATGAATAAGGTTTGAACGAATTAAATTCAATGATTATAAATGAAGATAAATTGAATTCCAATAGAATTAAAATTGCGAATTGAATTCAAATAAAATTGAAATGTGAAATTGAATGATAATGAATATGTAACTTCAATAGTGAAGTAAAAATGTATAAGCAGTTTATATTAAAAATTTTGTAACAGAATTTGCAAAATAGGTTGAATGCTGTAACTAGATATTATGGCTAGTAGAATATACAGGTGTATAAAGGAATTGGATTTGATTTTCAAAGATGAATTTGAATTGCTCGACAAAAGGTATGAATTTGAATTTTAATATGAGATTTTGCTGATTTCTTGTCTAGCCGCTTGGCTTTTTCTTTTCTTTTTGAAATCTGAGAGTCCGTAGGGACGTTTTGTAGTCGTGCCGTATTAGCCGCGCAAAGGAGACGCTGGCGAAATTTTTCGAAAATTTAGGGCGTTAGAAAATTTTTGAGAAAATTTTGAAACTTTAAATTTGAATTTAAACTTAAAATTGAATTGTTAAGAAAACAATGTTGTTTGAAATCTGTAATTGAAGTTGAAAATTTAGTTGAATTAATAGCAAATCTTTAATAGAAAGATTTGTTTTGATAAATTGATAAAACTATGATTGTGAAAGATAGTAGACGAGTTAAGGACCTTTCTTTCTAATTTGTAATTTCGGGACGAAATTCTTTTAAGGAGGGAAGTCTGTAACGACCCAGAATTTTGAACAAATTAAATTGAGAATATTTAATTAATTTTAAATATTTGAACGATGATTTAATTTGAATCCTCGATTTAAATTTGAATTTGGCGATTAAATTATAAAATTTAATCGATTGGAAGTTGAATAAAAATTTAAATCTTCAATTTTAAGTTGAAGAAAAATATTTCGAAAGCTTTTAAAATTCGTATTGATGATACTGAAGATAACAGAAATTTCAAAATCTAATTTCAAACTGTTTCGTTCAGTTTTGAAATTATATCGTTCGTATCGATATTTAAAAATAGCCGTTCGAGGCACAGTCTCGGAATTCGACGAAACCAGTTCCATTGGGTCCGTAATATTGAATTATTGCCGGATTTCAAATTTCGTGGCATTTCGAGTTGTTATGTGCGAATACGACATGTAAACGCATTGAAATTTATATCGGTTTCAATTTAAATTTAAACTTTAAATTTGTCAACAACAAAATGCCGTGGCTTCCCTTCGATTTCGCCTAAATTCATGCCAGAAAACGCGAACAAAAATCGTGCAACCCATCCCTCTCCTTTCTTTCAGCCTTAATTCTCGCAACCCATTACGCTTCTCATTTTTAAAATGCACCGTCTCCTTCCATTCTTTCCAGAAGACAAACAAAGAAAACAATAGCAGAACGAATCCATTTCCCCTCTTCATTTCAAATATACAAAATCACAAACCCTGTTTCTCTTCCCAAATCCAACCCGCATTCCCTCCAATTTCTACAATCAATTCGAAGTCGCCAAAGATAAATCGTACTCATCTCCAGTTTGATTCGAGGCCGAGATCGAGAGTATGTGAGTCGCGACGAATTTCTTCTACCGCTAGTTCAAACTCGAGCTCGAGAAGTTCGATCGAAGCTAGGGTTTCAGCTCGTATTCGAGTTGTTGGGTTGGGGTGCAGCAGTGTGAAGACGTCGTCGCGATTCCTAGAGACGCGTGCGGGGTGAGTTCGAGCAAATCCAAGAATTCAGGCGATACTGTTCGAAAGGGAATCGTGCGCTTCTCGAGTAGGGGTCGTAGTCGCGTGCGATGGTGGAATCGAAGACGAAGGTGGCAGGTCGCGTACACGAGCAAGAGCGAGTGGAATTTCGAATGGGGTTCGATCGACATTTGGGTTTTGACGACTGCTAGGGTTTCTCTTCAAGTCGCGTGGATCGGAAATGGCATATGATCGTGATGTGGTCTGGGTTATTGGCTGCGAGGTTGGAGGGTCATCGAGGCACGTTCGTGTGCGACTGTGGTCGAGACTTCGACTTCAGCTTTTGGGGTTGAGGCGAGTTATGGTAATTTCTTGAGCCTGTTTCTGTGATTGAGTTTTTGTTAATTCAATATTGTTTACAGGAAGGCGTATAAAACAATTTCGTTCTTAGTTTCACATATATATATTTTCAGAATAAAATTTTATAGTAAAGTACAAGATGATTTTTGTTTTAATATAAGGGTTAAAACAGGAAAATAAATATATTTTAGAAATTATCAGTTTTTATAAAATTTACAGTAAAATATATTTTTGTTATAAATTCAAAGTGGTATATATATAGATAAACTTTAAAAGATAGAAATTTTTAAATGCGGAAAATACATATTTTTATAGATATTTGGAATCTATATAAAATATTTTCGTATGGAAATGTGTTTCAAATAAAAATAAAGATAAATTGTTAAACTTACTTATTTAGTTATAAATCTATACCAGTGAATTTTTATAAGTGAAAGGATTTCAAGGAAAATTTATATTTAAAATTGAATAGGTATATGGATAGAGATAAGACTTTTGAAATTGGAGATTTTTAAAATGTTAAGTTTAAAACAGGAATTAAATCATTAGTTCATTAAAATATAAAAATGAAATCACCCATGAATCAAAATTATCAAATGAAAATTTGTTGCTCGATTTATTCGAATATTAATAGAATTGTATAATTATTTATACTTGGTCAAAATCTGTAAAGAAACAGCCGAAATTGGAAAATGGATTGCAAATAAAAAGCTAAGGTGAGATTTTTCTCACTCAAAATGAATTGCAGTTTTTGACTGATTGATTTGATTGCTATTTGGATGTGATATTAGATATAGTAGGATATATCTATATATATATATATATATAGCAATATATACATATTGGCATATGTATATATTGGATTGATTGATTCCCGCCTCGTATAGCGGATGAGACCCTATTGCGCCGTTAGTAAGCGGATATTTTTATAAAACTTATATACCGCGATATTCCACCTCGAAGTGGAATTGGTATTGTGCTAACATCTTTGGATGCAGGGAAACAGGTTGGAGGGATCCAACTGGATTCCTCACCAGTAATTATTTATTTACAGATATTGATGTATATTCTGTTATCATATTGATATATGATATTGACTGTTGTGATGGACTAATTGATGCGTTGCATCATTGGATTCAAATTTTGAAGTTTAAAAATAACGATTTAACTTTAAAAAGAGATTTTGAAAGTGATTATTTGAAAGTATACGTTTTATTTGAATCTTTGAATTGATTTACTTTAAATAAATAAAAGTTATAAATTTAAAGTTATGGAAATTAAAATGTTTGTGAAATATAACCAAAAGATGATTTTTGAAATAAATAGTTAACTAATCTATAAAATAATTTAAATTGGATTTTTGAATCGTTAAAAACGATGTATGTACAAGATGCACAAAATTGATATTTATCAATTAAGATTATTGGGATTTAAAACGAGTTTTTATAAGTGTTAGATAGAAAATTTATAGAATTATAAATTGTGAAGATTTGAAGTTTATAGATTTATAAAGTTGAAGTTTATAGATTTATAAAGTATGAAGTTATAAAATGAATGGAATTGTAAAATAAAAGATTATAAGGAATTTACCTATAAATTGGGCTTTTGCTTTTAAATGGAATATTGATCGAAGTTAATAAAAAGGAAGATTTATAAGTCAAAGTTGTTATAAAATAGAAAGAGAATTTATAAACGTTGTTTTATAAATTCGAAATCAATTGAATTTGGTAAATCAAATATAGGAGGTTATTAAAGGAAAGGTATTCGCGATTTTGGATAGCGAATTTTTATTGAAATAAAAATGTGTAGAAATGATTGAAATGGGGTTAAGTAAATTATATTCACGATTCTGAGCAGTGAATATATTGTTAAGTAAAATGGAATTACTTTTGAAGAAGTGATATTAAAAATGAAGTTAAACATTTTAAAGATGTTTTAAAATGTATTATGAATCAAAAGCATAGATTTCAACATTCATTGTTGAAATAGACGTTTTCGAGAAATATAAGGAAATGGTGGACTATAACACTGTTGTTATAGTAAATGATTTCCGAAAGGAAATGTTTTATTGTAGTATTGGGATTTATATATCTATCTAAATCCGAATCCCTATACTAGTGATTTCGAGTCGTCGTAACGATGTTTTACGCAACATTCGTTTTGACTCAAATAGATGTTAAAATTTATGATTTCCTTAAAGAATGAAATGTATACTTAATATTGATTTAAGTATATTGAATATTTTCAAATGTTGAAAATAAATGATTTGTGAATTACTTATTTTTAAATAAGTATGGAATTGCTTTTCCAATATGAAATGAACTGTTTTGAGATTTTATCTTTTAAAGATAAATTGAAATGTGGAAGTTGATTTGAAATTGTTTTCAAATGATTGAAGTGTGGAAATTTTATATCTAATGAAGATATTTTTGGAAAATAAATAATTTGGAAAATTATTTGGAATCTGATGATGTTGCACATCTTTATTGATAGTTAAATAACCGACTATCGATAATTACCTTTAGATAGGTATTTGTTGTGAACTGGATGAATTTGAATGCCACACTTATTTTTGAATAAGCGCTCACTATTCGGGTTAGCCGAGAAAGGACCATGGGGTCGTATAACCCATTCCGAATATGTGATACGTCGTTATGAATTGCATTCGAAGACCGGTGTTGAAGACCGGATATTTTTGAAAACGGAAGGATTACCGTCGAGTTACTCTACATCGGCTGATCTCCGGTTTAGAGGTTTTATCACCCTTAGTGACGGGAAGTCCTGACGTGATTGAAAATTATCCGGATGTGCAAGGGCTTCGTGAGAAGTGCCTTCGGTTCTGTTCGATCCCGGAACAGACTTATATGGATTGTGTGTCTGACGTTACAATTTGAGATATAAAGCTGATTTCTTTCAAATACATTCCTGTTGGTGGCGGAGAATTTATTCTCTTAGCTTAACACCCTTCTCTGAGACGTACGAGCTCAGAGGTTATGTAGTTGAAATTCATCAGCGATATATCCCAATTTGGTAACGTGGCATACTGAGTGTTGCTGTGAAATGATCAGTGTTTGATCATTTGCGATATGATCATTTGTTTGATCTTATATCTTTGTGATCATAGGTTGATCATTTTGTTTGACCCGAAGCATGGCTTTTTGAGAAGCGTAGCTTTGTGGACGAGACTTCGTCGAGCCTCACACCCCGGAAATGGTCAAAACAGGAAGAATGCGGCAAGGTTCTAGGGAGTAGCGCCCCTTAGTGTATGTCATTCCTTCTGGATAAAGGTGGTATCATGGTATGGAGCCCTGATACTTAACCTCTGTGGTTGCTGCAAATTTATTACTTTGTGGTTGTTGCGAATCAGGGATCCTCGGGAAGATCGGTGACGATCGGGGGATGGCATACGCGTGTCAGTAGTTACCTACTTTTGCGGAGGTAACCCGGCCTTGTGTTGGCAGAGATCTAACCGTAATGTTAGGTTATTTCTCGGGTCGTCTATTCCAGGGACGTACCCATCGTGGAATAGGAAGTTCCTTAGCCTGACCATTTGTTGGAAATCCAAAGAAACAATACGAGCCTTGTACGGTTTTAGTTGTAGAACCTGCCATTTAATATGGTAGCTATAGCAAGCATACTATAATGGTACCTATGCTGGCTAAGATTTATATTCTATTTTCGAAATGTTTTCTACACTATGTACTAATAATAATATCAAAAATGATTTGATTTTGCGTAGTAAGCATCTTTGACTATCATAAGAAGAAATCTCCTCCAAGTCTGCGTTTGCATTGTGTGTGTGGCGGGAGGTCTTATGGTAGTTTCATTTTCCAAAAGCATTTCGAATTGACTTTAAAAATTATTTTGTTGTTATAAAAAAATAACTGTTTTACGATCTCACACCAGTCACCATGACTGACTCGGAGTTTATTGTTTCCCTTCTAAACTCTGGGTGCCCACCAATTTCCACACGGGCAGTCTAGAGTTAGATTATCAGGATATTCTGGATATTCTGGAGCTTCGGAAATAAGCTGGAGGACGAGACGTAGTATTTGTATCTGATAGTATTTATTCCGCTGTGTATTCTGTATGAGGACAAGTTATATAACTGTCCATTGTTGTATATTGACTCTGATGATTGATGTATGTATAAACTGATATAGTTCTTTGTTTTAAAACACTAGTAATTATCTATTGTATATTGTTCCGCTGCGATGTGTAAGATTCTGATATTGTTTTCTGTTCTGATGTTGTTCTGTTATTCTTCTTTCTTCTCTTCTTTCTTCTTCTTCTATCTTTTCTTCTATTTCTTTTTCTTAAAACCCCTCACTATTGGAGTTTTCGGCATTCGATTTCTCGGCAGTCGATAAAGGGAGTATCGATGTCAAATTTTCGAAAGTCGAAAATTCCCATACGTGACAATCTCCATGCGCTCTCAACCCAAAAAATTGAAATATTAACTTAATTCTCCTTTGAAAGCAACATACAACAGTTATGTAAACAACATTTCCGGACAACAGACTTGTACAGCTCAGCAAAAACAGTAAGAGCAACCTGGATAATGAACAAACGTGTGTAAGCGAAGGATCATATAAATTCACTACCATGTCTAAAATGAAACCAAAGAATCCAGGAAGCAGAATAGTGTATAGTGTAGGATAGAAATTGAATGTAGGTCAAAAGCGAATATTGAAATGATTAAATTTATATCTTTATATGAGCAGAGCAGGTATTGAAATCTTGAGCATTAAAGAGAATGAGACACCTTTTGAATCTCCATAGTTTAGTTCATATATGTATATAGAAACCACTAGTGAAAAACAGAATAGGGATGTATAATTGTAAGAAAAAGCCATAGTTTATTTAAGTGCAATTAGAAAATGTATCGTATGAGTTAATGTTATAGCAAATAGGTTTTGGTATTGTTTGCGCCAAAATTAGTCACAAACACCCGATTGTTGATGAAAGCACCCGTTTACAATCACAGATAGCAAATATGTAGAGAAAATAAATGTGAAGAACACTCAAAATTTAAAAGGAATGCAATTAAGACACAAGGTTTATAGTGGTTCGGCTATCTCCGGCCTACGTCCACTTTGAAGAGTTGATATTTTATTGATAATCACTCGCTGGTTACAAGAATATAGTTGATAATAACCGAGTTACAATGGAGTTCGGCAGAGTAGCAGCGTAGAAGAACCAGAAGATCCATTTTTTGAAGCTTTTGGACTACTATTTATAGGCGTAGGCTGCAAATATCTCGCTCAGATCTCGGGAGACTTCTTCTTGTACGTGCGCGGGCCCACGCGATCGATCCCAGGTGATTTCGACTCGATCCGCGATTGACACGAACGAATTTCGTATCGATCAAGATCTTGTCCAATCAAGTCGAGATCGATCATGAACATTCTTTAGGTTGTACGCAAGCTTCTGCGAAAATTTGGTGACATTTGGACTTGTAGATTGTGAGTTATGATCGATGCAAGTTCGGGTTTTTCGACTGCTATTCTCTTCGTATCGATCCTCTTCGTGTCGATCTATTCTTATCGATCCGGGCACGTGCCTGAAAGTTGACATGGCGCTTGCTTGTAGGATCGATCCACATTTCATGCCGAACGATCGAGTCTTTCATTGGAGTGTATCTTGTTCGCATCGATCACCTCTGCCTTGTTCGCATCGATCATCGTTGCACTGTTCATATCAATCATCGTTGTAGTGTTCGTATCGATTGATTATATTTCACTTCATATCAATTTTGTGCACTCCACTTCATATCGATCGTTTTTAGTGGTGTGTTTCGTATCGATCCATAGTCGATCGATATGAACTGAGTTGAACGAGATCGATGCGAAGTGTTGTTTACTGATGGATACGAAATGTAGCAAATATGATTGATACGAAATGACAACTCTTCATGGATACGAAGTAGTTTGGCTTCGATGGACACGAAGAGATGCAGTGGTTGACGGATACGAACAAATCGATGCGAAATAATGGATGCGAGCCGATCGATACGAATTGATGGATGCGAGCCGATCGGTGCAAATTTATGGATGCGAAGAGTTAATTTCTTTTGTTTTCATCGATCATATCTTGAGGATACGAACTCCTATTAACTTGAAATTTGAACCATTGTCTTCCATAGCTTTGCATGTCATGCCATATCAATTGTAGCTTGATCCGGACTTGGTCGAAATTCACCGACATCCATAGCTAACCTGTACATAACTGGCAATCGAGGAGAACTGTCTTTGGTTTCCAGTTAATCTTTTGGTGTCACGGCCTTGCCAAAAGGTGGGATAACAGGTATACTTGATGTGGGCGAAATCTGATAAACGTTTTGGGAACATAATATAATATCAGTTAGAACGATAAATCTTAGTAATGCGTAGGTTTTAAATAATGAAATGTTGATCAAAAATCATTGAAATATTATTTATACTATCTATAATGTATGTAATCATCTTTTATATTCAAATAAGTAAGTTATTTTAATGTCAGTGAACTTTTCAATTCCCATTGTAGCAAGTAAATAATTCCGGGAAAACCATAAAAGAAGAACAAATATGTAAATGAATGAATATGCAAACAAAACCACCTTTAGAATGAAATAACTATAACGTCATGCACGTTACATTTTATTTTATATAGTAGATATATTAAAATACTTAAATGCAAGTAAATTTCTTTTACATAAGTTCGAAGCATATCTTGAAAACAATATCAGGGAACACATTAAATAATAAACATGAAAAGATTTAATTATTAGCATTATCAAGATAGTTGATCAAAACGGGTTTCAATAGAAGTTTTGAGTTAGGGAGATTGTAACGACCTGTATTTTTAACTATTTTAAATTATTAAATTTAATATAATTATTGAACAGAAAGGATTAGAAATAAAAATTTAATATTTTATTTATGTAATTTATTTAATATAAAGTTGAACATAATTTTGAAATAACAATTTCAATAAGATTTAAGGAAATTATTTGTTGGAATGAAGTTCAATATATTTAACGTGTTGTGATCAATAGCAATAATTGAATAATATATGGTGAAGTACTATAAAATGGAAATAGTTGTTTTATTATTTGAATTCGTTTTAAAAGAAAATTTTATAAGTTAAATAAGTTGGATTTCAAATATAGTGATTTATTTGACAATTACATTGTTATATTTAAATATTGGAAATTATTTAAATAATTAAATGCTGAATTTAATATGAATGAAAATGATGTCGAAAGTTGATATAAATTTTATTTAAACAAGAATGAAGATTGTTAACTTTTAAAATTGAATTTAAAGTGAAAAAAATTATTTTGGAAAATAACTTGTTTTAATTAATGAGTAAAAATAGCCATTCTAGTCATTGTCTCGGATTTCGACGAAACATGTTTCATCAGAACCGTAATAGTGAATTATTATAAGATTTTAAGTTTCGTAGCAATCAGACTTAATCTTTGACCGTGTGAGCTTGAAACGCTAGAATTTAATTAAAGGAATTTAATTAAAATAATTTGATTTGAAAAGCTATCTTTTGAATATGATGGAATTGGCTCCCGATACATATTCTATTGTGTTTGGATAGGGGTATAACATATGAAACGTCAGGCGGCACGCTTCGTTTGGAGTTTGAAATTTTCGAACGTGAATAGTGTTAGTTGAGAACCCAATATAAGGATCCATGCTCTTTAGTTTTGCCTAAACTAGAAAATAGAAACCCTAGCAGCCATTTAAACTTTTCCCCTATCCAACAAGCGGAATTGGCCGAAGCGACCAACTATGGAATTGTTCGTTGTGATGAGACTTAGTGATTGACCTGTTGGATCGACTTGAACCGATGAGGGGCGGTGGAAGTTTGCCTCGAAAGCGAACGCAGTTTTGGGTTTTGTGCATATGCGACGCATGTGCGCACGCGAGGAGTTGGAGTGGATAGAGGGGCGGCAATGGCAGCGGCAATGGAGGAGCTGGGCGCGGCCACGCGCGCAATCGTGGATCATCGTTTGTCGATCAAGAAGAAAAAAAGGGAGTCGCGAGCGTTTGCGCGCGCAGGCGAGGCAGTGGCGCTGGGAGGCGCGGTAGAGTGTGGGCTAGGCGCGGTCGTCGATGGCGGTTCGAGGTTGTGGCGCACGAGTTAAAAAAAGAAGAAGGGAAGGAATCACATGTGTTGCCTGAAGAGAGGAAGAAGGGTAACGGTTTTAATTTTATTATTTTGTTAATTATTTTTTTAATTATTTTTAATTATATTCAAATACTAATTAATTTGTAACTTTTTCATACGAGGTCGGATTCGAGCGAAACAAGTCGCATTGCGATCGTATCGACGGAGGCTACGACATGGAATTAAAAAAATTTCAGTTTCAAATAAAGGTGACTGATTATACCCACTCACGAAATACTAAATTATTCTGATGTTGGTTAAATTTAAATCATGAAGTGATTTATTTTTATTGATTGTTATTTGGTAATTTAGCTGACATTTAAATTGACATATAAATTGAACTGATAGGAATTTAAATCGACAATTAAATTTGAAATTTAAATTAAATTTCTAGTTAAACACCCGATATTGATTACTAGTTAATTGTTGTGAATTATTGGCTGATTTGAATGTTGATTGAATTTGAATGCTATTGGTTGATATATTGGATGATTGGATGTTTATTTATTTTATATATCCCTGTTATCACCCTGTATATTATTGATAGTATATAAAATTGTAAATTGAATTATTTCGAATAAATTAAGAAATAGGTTGAAACGATATATACCTATGACACTGAGGTTTGGATTGAAATGATATATATCCATCCCTGAAATTAAAAACTGAAATAATTATTCACTTGGCCATTGGGTAGAAAACTATATACGGACACCGGATTGGTTAAATTAAATAGTTTTAAAATTCTTGTTTTTGAAATTATTTATATGATATCGTTTTTAAAGAATAAAATAACTGATTTATGGAAATTAAGTTATTTTCGAACTTGAGCTTGAAATGTTGAAATTGAAATTTGTTTACAGAAATTGTTTAAAGAATTGAATTTGGAAGTTTGAAGTTATAACTGAAATATGATTTGAACTATGAAAATTGATTTGTTTTAAAAGATTTGAACTTTTATTCGAACTTTGAAATATATCCCAGTAAAAGTAATCTAAATTGATATTCCACAATTTGGGCTTGGAATTGAAATATTCGAAATGGAATTAATTTAAAGATTTGAATCCAGAATTTGAACTTTGAAGTTAATTTGAATTAAGTCATTTAAATTGGTATTTTGAAATCGAACTCGAAATTCATATAAATTAAAATGGTTTAAAAATAAGAATTGAATCGAAATTTAAACCATTGAATCGAATGTTGAATCGAATTTGAAGTTAAAAATGAACGTTTCAAAATTGAAGCTGATTTGAATTGAAATTGAAATTGATTTAAATTGAAATTGAAATTGAAATTGAAATTGATTTAAATCGAAATCGAAATTGAGTTGATTAGAATTGAATTGACAATGAAGATGATTTGGATTGGAAGATTTGGAATTGAATCGGTTTGATTTAAATTTGGACTAGGGTCCAAATTTGTTGAAGCGGAAAGAAACAGTTTGATTTAAAACTAATTTCAAAATAAATTATTTTAATATAAACTGTTTAAAATCTTTTTTTTTAAATATTCAAATTATTGTGGTTTTTGAAGCTATTTTACTATAAAAACCATTTTCAATACTCAAACCATTTTATATCCAACTATTTTAAATCTCTAAACCATTTGAAATATTTTAAACTATTTTAAACTATTCAAACTATGTTTTCGAAAATTCAAACAGTTCAAGTTGAGAACTGTTATATTTAAATCGTGGATTTAAATGCGAATTTGGTTAAAACGAAGTTATAACCTAAGTCGAAATTCGAAATGATTTTTGAAATGAAATTGATTTCGAAGTGAATATGATAATTTGACATGAATGATATTTTGAAGTGAATGTGATGTTTTGATATCAAGTATGAATCGTTTTCGAAATGTAAAAGAACCAACCGATCCGTAAAACGACATTTGGTTTTTAAAGAGACCGGGGCCTCTTATTGGCATGCTCTCTGTCAATATTAGAACCACTTTAACAATTGTATACGTGAAGGAGACTCCAGAATGAAGTGGTTGGATTTGGTGAACGTTGTTGGACCTGAAGAAAAAGAACTATGATGGATAGTCCTGACACTTGTGTCAGTTTGAAATGACTAAAATAGGACGGCTTAACAGGGCCAATGATGGTAGCTACCTCTAACGGACCTCTGTTCTTCGATTTTCTTTTTGGACTCGGTCCATACTATTACCCTTGATGTTGGTTTCAATTGGTGCACCTTGATTTGGAATGACCTCCCTTTGACTCGATATGGGATGAATGGACGCGGTGGGCGGTTGTGGCTACGATACGTGCTATTGGAGCGTTATTTGCAAACTGTATGACAGTGCTTAAAAACGCGTTAAGGGGGATTAATTTAAAGCCTTAACACTAGGAAAAATATTTATTTTATTGATTAGACATTACATACATAGTGTATTCTACTATATATAGATATTTTGATGGATCCTTAAGAGATAGAAATACCATAACATCTCTAGAGTTATTGCATGCACGTTATACACTAGATAGGAGATGTAAAACCCATAAACATCTCTAATGCTATTACACTCATGGTATACATAATAATGATTTGACTCACATAAGAATATTTTAGTTCCGACTCGAGTGTATAGTTTTGCTTTATGCTCGGGTTAAGCCTAAGTTTTCAGTGCATTGAAGATCATTTATTCTGGAGGACGAAGATGAAGATTTGGTATATTATTACTCGTATTATTTCTCTGCATCATGTTGTTCTGCTGCATTATTCGATCACTCTGTTGTACATATAACTCTGATAGATATATTAAAATTTTAATCAAATGTATAGTATAAACAGCTTCATGAACTGTTTATTTGATTATTATATTTTGTCATTCCGCTGTGAGATTCTGTGTTTGTTTTCTAATTTCTTATTTTTCTTAATTAACCCCATTGATTATCTGTGTTCCGAATTGTTTTGAGTTGGATATGTGTGGTTTATTGTCGACTTAAACCTTCCGAAATGCGGGTCGTCACAAATATGTTGTCCGAAAACCACTTTGATCCAGCAAATGCGTTTCGAAGTAAAGACATCTTGAAGATGTTGAAATTTGGAGATGGAGCTCTCAGGTGTTTCATTCAGTCCCAAAACAAACTTGTATGGATGAATGCTGGTATTGTATTGCCGCTTGGAGTGCAGTATTAGCATTCCAGGTGGGAAGCGCTACATAAAAGGTAAAGCATAGTGTGACGCCCCACCTCTATACTCACACTAGCCAAGGACACTACGAGGTAATGTCGTCGACTAGCGTGAAGAATAAGGCTGTTGAGGAGCGACCATCTATGTAATTGCTTTGTGCGAGTACCGATATGTCAGATAGTATGACATGTATTTCATTTCAAGAGGAAATCCAACATATCAAATACAAACTCAAAGCTACCACGCAGTGGCTATGTGGCCTTTGGAAACAAATATAGAAATAAGCATAACACAAATCAGTCATAGATATTCGTATCACTAAGGCGGAAACAGATATGAATATAACACATAGAAGTGTACATCAAAGTAGTGGTCATATAAGATCCACTACATCACAAAAGAATAGGTACAAGTGCAAGACAAAAGAATATGTGTACATCAATGAGTCTCTATCTCGAATGTATAAAAACAAAAAAACTACTGAGCAAAAGTAGTTAGCCAAAAGTCAGAAGCTAGTCCCAGATAATAAGTCAAGTGGAAGCACCTGAAACACCTCGATCCGACCTGAGTATTATTTAAGAAGAAAAATAATAAACGAATCAGTCTATCTATAAATATCATGTAAGATGAGATAGGATAAGAGATACAACAAAAATATATGATAACAATAATGCCATACTTTGACAAGCATACATTTGATAACAAAAAAATCTTACAATATCTCAAATCATCTCAAATATCCAAAAAGAATATCACATTCTTTAGCTTATTCACCAAACCTCAAATATTGACAAAACATATCAATGCCAATCGCAAAAATTGGTAAAACACAAATTCTAGAAATCATCAATTAGAAATCCAGAAAACACAAAGGGGGAGGCCTATCACAAACGGGAGCATGAAAACTCACCAACACGTGTATCCCAAATGGGTCGCTATCCCATGGTCGCTAACCATATAGTCGGAACAATGGCGTAGTGCAATAACGGTACGCTCGATGAACCTGAAACTCAAATAATTCAGAACATCGACGTAGTGCAATAACAGTACGCCCGATGAACCTGAAACTCCATAAAACCCATAGGTCGCTAGCCTATAAACAATGAGACGAAGCTCCACAAAATAAGTGTAAATTACACCAAGCTAGTAAATAAATGAGTTTAGCTTCATGTCCCATAACCACTGGCTTAACTTAAATATTTACGAACAAATTGTAGATTTCCACTCGAAAATACAAAATGATCATCATTGATCAATAAGAAGTGTAAATTACACTAAACTAGTAAATAAATGAGTTTAGCTTCATGTCCCATAACCACTGGCTTAACTTAAATATTTACGAACAAATTGTAGATTTCCACTCGAAGATTGTCACGAGATTTCAATCGAACAAGACCAAAAATTAACCGATGAAGTAAACGCAAGCATTTCATACCACTTGTTTTGCTAAGCCGTTTAATTAGATTTCTCATACGAATGAGGTAAAGGTTTGTATATACTAATAGATTGGAAAACGGTTTTAAAAATGAGCTTTGTATTAAAAGTAACGTTGAAATCGTTTTTTGTGAAGGAGTTTGAGTATTTACTACTAGTATAGAAACCTTTGTATTTAAAAGTGACAAATCACAGAAACGATTGTAAAAACAATCTATCACCAAAAATCCACATTCGACGACGTGAATTCCAACCATAGAAATCGATATCAAATCCCAATCAAATGGATATTCCTAAAAATCCATAAATGAAGTTATAAAAGTCGATAATAATTGACAAGAACTAATAGGATCAACAAAAATTGATAAAAATTGGAAATCCACTCAGCCAAAATAGGAAAAACTGCACAGAACCAGACGTCTGGTTGAAAATCCAAACGTCTAGATTTTGTCTCTGCTTTTTTTCTTTTCTAGGGACCCCTTCTAGACGTTTGGATTTTTCAACCAGACGTCTGGATTTTGATTCTGCCTTTTTTTCTTTTTTCAAGGACCCCTTCCAGACGTCTGGATTTTTCAACCAGACGTTTGGATTTCCTTCCAAACGTCTGGATTTTCTTCCAGACGTTTGGATTTTCCTGCTAGGCAAAAATCAGCCTAGCCCAAAATGGGCAAAAATCCAAACTGAAGGCGATCGAATGAGCGATGGAGGCTAGGGAATTATGCCAAGCGACAACCCAGCCTTATAGGCTCTTCGATACACCCCAAACAACATGTCCAAACATCCAAGATAGGATTTTTAAGGATTTTGACTTCAAAACACCAATAATTGGAAAATTAACCAAATCAATTCAAATCAAAAGCAAATAAACATGAAATAGATGTTAGGAATTCCTACCTAACAACAATGAAAGCTATAGACATAGATGTGAGTTCAAGAACTCACCTTTAAACCTCAAAAACAACGAATGAGAAGCTCAAAAATAAGGCAAGATCAATTCCTCTTCAATACACCTCTAGAATCTTCAATCTATTATCAAAGGTGAAGTTTTTCCTAAGTTAGGTTATAGGAATTTCTAAAAATTAAAGAGAGATTGAGATGGAGAAGATGAAGAGGATGCTTACCTAAGCTTCTCTTCGATTTTAGAGCAAGAAGTTGAATTTCCTAAGAAAACTAGGGCTTAGGAATTTTAATTTCCCACCTTTTCCCCTATTCTTTCCTTTAGCTTGAGTGTTAGGAAATGTTATGAATGAATGAAGAGGAGTGGAGTGGGAGTTATTAGGTAGAGGAGTTGGGGTTACCTTGTTAGGTTAGTGGGCTAAAACCCAAAGCCCAATAGAAAAATAGCAAAATTCTACTAAACTCCAAACATATCGATGTTTATACTTAAAAAGGTCGCAAACACCATTTTGGACTCAATGGAAGTGGTCTCGAGTCCGGATTCGACCATTAACAAAAAGTCACGTTTTGGACTTTTAAATTCAACTAACGATGCTATATTTAAATAAATCATTTAAATATATTATCGTAAAAATATGCGGGTTGTTACACGTAGTCTTGAAAGGGACGCGGAAGATGATCTTAAGGCTATTTAACACTAGAGGGGGGGTGAATAGTGTTTTAAGAATTTCTTTAAAACTTCTTTGATTTAAATTGAATTAACTAACTTAATGCAAATACACAATCACAGATCAAATCACAGAATCACAAACAAATGCAAATGTAAATAAAAAGCAAGTAAAGGAAAGAACACACCAGGAATTTTATACTCGTTCGGTGTTACCCTACATCCAGTCCCACACAACCCGTACGGCTTTCTATTCAACAATAATCTAGATTACAATCCCTCGATTCCAAGGCAACGAGGTACACCCTCCAGATTCTCAGGTCTCTGGGTAGAACCACTTGATTCACAGGACACAAGTTCACCCGATCGATTTCCAAGGACACGATCACACCTTTATAACCCCACACAAGTTTCTTTGAGTACAAATGTATCTATAACTCTGATAAGCACTGAGATTCTTTGGAGAGAGTGGCAGAGAATCAAACTAGAGATATTCTGGTTTGATTCACTTAAGATTTCGGCAAAATATGGATAGGATGATTAGAAAATAAATAAGAGAGTAAAGAGAAGAGAAAATAAAGAAAGTAGTTACTGGAAAACGTCCATAACAGTCTCTATTTATAGAGAATGAAAGGATGTGTTCATTCGAAGAGGTTTAAACGAATAGACACTTCTTTTGAAAACAACCTTTGCTGTAACGGGAAGCATGTCGACATGACAGGTAAATAGGATGTCGACATGGTCTAGTAAAAAGTGATGATTTGCTTTACTTTGAAAATGATGATTTAAAACATATGCAACTTTATTCAAATGGACTCTATGTATTTGTAGAAGGTATTTAGAAGTAGAAATACTTATGAATGTATATATGTATATATACTAAAATATATTTAAAATCAAAGTAAATAAACTAAAGTAAATATAATATTAAAATAGATTTTGAGGCTAAAATATCAAGGACAATTTTAAAATCAAAATATAACAAAATGATAAATATGATTTTGAGGCTAAAACATTTTTGGAAATGTGAACGAAGGTTTTTCTTTTGAAAAGGAATATTTGAAAATCATTTTATAAAACAAGAGATAATTTTGAAAATCATTTTGAATCAAAATTAGTGGATAACAAAATAGGGCTACTATCCGTTCCACTAGATATTTCGTGAGTTCCATCTCACTAGGGTTCCATCCCTTTAACAAGAACAAAGTGGATTCCATTCCACGAGTAAATTGGATAAAAAAGAATGATAGTGCTTTCAAGGAGTTTTAACAAATATCTAACCTAACTATATTATTTGTCTTGAACTCTTGAATATCTTGAATCTCATGAGTCTTCAATCTTGAACTCTTGATCTTTGTCTTCATCAATTTTGTTTTCTTTACTGTACAGTCTTCTTTTGTTGATACCTGCATATAGATTTCCTGCACATATATATTTTATAACACTTCTATAGTTGTTGTCATCAAAACCACTATCCTATGGACTAACATTCTCCCCTTTTTTGATGATGACAACCTTTGTTTATAAAATATTTATATTCTCCTTATAACTCCCCCTAAATCTAATAACTCCCCCTTAATCTATGCCTAACTAACCTATTTTATACTTCTCCCCCTTTGTAATCAACAAAAAAATGACACTAACTCCCCCTAAATCTATGATATTAATGATAGTGTTATCATTAATAATACTGAAAGTAGATATAACAATGCTAAATATTGTATACTCAGAATGATATATATGAGTAATATAAGAATGAGAATAATAAGTGTAACCACAGATTATTTTATTCATTTCAATATTACTATATACATGACTATTTAAACTTATAAACACATAAATAACTAAAACAAGAAAATAAACAACTCAACGGTTGTTTTTGATGATGGGAGACTTGTGGACAGGACAATTTGGGTAATGGAAACAGAAATTTCCATGTTGTTCCACAATGTTCCCATAAGCATCAAAACAAACTTCCCCTACACATACTGCTTCATCATCAGTTTCTTCCTCCATTGGTTCTTCCTCTTCTTCTTCGTCTTCGTCTTCTTCTCCTTCTTCATTTGCTTCTATGTTAGAAGAATCTTCAATTACAATTGGATTGGCATGATTATCCATGAGGAATTTTTGAAGATTCCTCAAAATTTTCCCTTGTTTCTCTTGCTCTCTTGCCATTCTCAATTGTTGAACTTGCATTTCAGTTAACATCTGCAGCGAATCATTAACTTTCTCCTCTATTTTGATGACACGAGCGAGTATGGAGTTTTGGAAAGGGCCATGTGAAGGAGAAGGGAAAGAAACCGGTGAAATTTGATTAGGATTGGATGTGGAAGCCATGGATTTGATGTTTCTAGAAAGTAGAATGAAGAAATAATGATTGGAGGGAAGAGAAACTCGGAATGGGTGAGTTAAATAACCACCCATTCAAAAATTAGAGGGAAAAAACGAACTGTCATTTTTACCGTTGCATGTCGACATGACGCATGAATACCATGTCGACATGGTGTTGCAAAATGCTATGGTTAAGAAAACATTCATATATACCCTATGTATACTACTATACTATATACTATATTTCAGAAAGAGAACATATACCTAATTCTCTTCTTAACTTGGTGAAGACAGGTTCTCCTAAAGGTTTGGTTAAAATATCAGCTATTTGATTTTCAGAATTAACGAAATCAAGAGAAATTTTCTCTTTATTTACGTTATCTCTTAGAAAATGGTGTCTAATGTCAATATGTTTAGTTCGGGCATGGAGAATTGGGTTTTTGGACAAACTAATGGCACTAGTGTTATCACAGAAAATTGGAGATTTCGTGATAGATATACCAAAATCATTCAAGGTTTGTTGCATATACAAAACTTGAGAACAAGCTAAAGCAGCAGAAACATACTCTGCTTCAGTTGTTGATAGGGAAACAGTATTCTGCTTTTTACTGAACCAGGAAATTAAGGAATGACCTAGAAAGTGACAAGTTCCACTTGTACTCTTTCGGTCTGACTTACACCCAACATAGTCAGCATCACAGTAGGAAACTAATTCAAATGAATCATTCTTAGGGTAGAACAATCCATAATCAAAGGTGTGTTTAACATATCGAATGATACGTTTCACAGCTTTTAGATGAGTTTCCTTGGGTTGAGATTGATATCTTGCACAGAGACACTGTTCATGATATCTGGTCTACTAGCAGTTATATAGAGAAGTGATCCAATCATTCCTCTATACAAGGTTTGATCTACGTCTTTGGATAGATCATCCTTACTTAACGCTATATTGGTTGCCATGGGAGTTGGTTTTCCACTCACATTGGTCAAGCCAAACTTACTAACTAACTCTCTCGCATACTTCTCTTGACTGATAAAGATACCATTATCTAATTGTTTGATTTGTAATCCTAGGAAAAAGTTAAGTTCACCCATATGACTCATCTCAAACTCTTTTGTCATAATGTCAGAAAATTCTTTGTTCATGTCAGAATTGGTTGATCCAAAAATAATATCATCTACGTACACTTGTACAAGTTGAATATCATTTTTGTTTCTTTTAATAAAAAGTGTGTTATCTACTTTACCTATTTCAAAATTAGATTGCAAAAGATAAGACCTAAGTCTATCATACCAAGATCTAGGAGCTTGTTTTAGACCATACAGGGCTTTCTTTAATTTAAAAACATGATTTGGAAATTTTGTATCTTCAAAGAGTGGAGGTTGTTCAACATAAACTTCCTCTTTTACAAAACCATTTAGAAAGGCACTCTTGACATCCATTTGAAAAAGTTTGAAATTATTGAAATTAGCGAAAGCAAGCAGAATTCTAATAGCTTCTAATCTTGCTACGGGTGCAAAGGTTTCGTCATAATCTATACCTTCTTCTTGACAATAACCTTGTGCAACGAGTCGAGCCTTATTTCTAACGACCTCACCTAATTCATTTAATTTATTTTTATATACCCATTTAGTGCCTATAATGGATTTATCCTCAGGTCTAGGAACAAGTTCCCAAACATCATTTCTGGTGAATTGATTCAATTCTTCTTGCATAGCAAGAAACCATGAATCATCAGTTGATGCTTCCTTTGGATTTTTAGGTTCTATTGAGGATATAAAAGCAACATGACTCATACTGTTTAATTGATTCCTAGTTTTAACAACAGATTGCATATCTCCTAGAATATTTTCTACAGGGTGATCTTTTAAAAGCCTAATCTTTTTATTTGGATGAAAAGTTTCATTTGTAGCATCTACAGATTCATGATTAGAAATAACTAAGTCATCCTCATCATTAGTCTGATCAACTTCTTTGAAATTTTCATCAAAGGAAACATGTAAAGTTTCTTCAATAGTGTTTGTTCTTAGATTAAAAACTCTATAAGCTTTACTCCTGTTAGAATATCCGATAAAGATTCCTTTGTCGGATTTAGGATCAAACTTATCTAAATTATCTTTTGTATTTAAGATAAAACATTTACTTCCAAAAATTCTGAAATAAGATACCTTAGGTTTCTTATTGAAAAGAAGTTCATAAGGTGTTTTATTGGTTAGAGGTCTAATTAAAATCCTATTCAAAATATAACAGGCTGTTGCAACTGCTTCAGCCCAAAAATGTTTTGGTAATTTACTATCAGAAAGTAGAGTTCTAGCACACTCTTGAATCGTCCTATTCTTACGCTCAACTACTCCGTTTTGTTGTGGAGTTCTTGGAAACGAAAAATTGTGAGTGATTCCCTTCTGATTACAGAATTCTTCAAACTTCTCATTTTCAAATTCACCACCGTGATCACTACGAATAGTGATGATCTTGGAAGAAAGTTGGTTTTGAACTCTTTTTGAAAAACTTTTAAAATAATCAAAAGTATCACTTTTATGTTTCAGAAAGATTGTCCATGTATATCTGGAATAATCATCCACAATTACAAAGACATATTTACTATGGTTGATTGATTGAATCTGAGATGGACCAAATAAATCTAGGTGAAGTAACTCAAGAGGTTTTGAAGTAGAGATCATATCTTTAAGTTTAAAGGAACTTTTTCTAAGTTTTCCTAATTGACATGCATCACATATACTATCTACTTTAAATTGCATCTTAGGGAGGCCTCTTACTAGATCAAGTTTGGATAGTCTAGATAAGAGTTTAAAATTCAAATGTCCAAATCTCTTATGCCAAGTCCAAGGGTCACTTGTATTGGCCAAAAGATATAGATTATCATTTGAAATTTTCATACTAAGAATATAGATATTCTTTTTCCTAACTCCCTCAAAGATAATATTTATTATCTTCGATGTGACACTTGTCTTTTTCAAATTTAATCCTATATCCTTTATCACATAACTGACTAATACTAAGTAGATTATGTTGTAGATTTTTAACTAACAAAACATTTTAAATAATAGGAGTTTCAAAATTACCTACATTGCCGATGCCAACCACATAACCTTTTGATTTATCCCCAAAATTAACCAATCCTCCATCCTTGTAAATAATGTCATTGAGTATCTCTGGATTTCCTGTCATATGTCTTGAACATCCACTATCAAGTATCCACTTGTTTTTCCTTATTTGCACAGCTTGTCCATTGTGAATAGATTCATTTGTCGCCATGAAGCAAGATTCCTGCACAGTGAGCAACTTTTGTAGACTACCTGATTCTATATAACTATCATGCATCAATTTATGAGACCACAATGATTTGATCATTAAAGAAATATTTTTAGGAAACATTTCAAACTTAGCCATGAACTTTTCAAAAATCAGATTATGAATACTTTGAAAAACTTGCTCTGATACCAAATGAAAGGAACGCGGAAGATGATCTTAAGGCTATTTAACACTAGAGGGGGGGTGAATAGTGTTTTAAGAATTTCTTTAAAACTTCTTTGATTTAAATTGAATTAACTAACTTAATGCAAATACACAATCACAGATCAAATCACAGAATCACAAACAAATGCAAATGTAAATAAAAAGCAAGTAAAGGAAAGAACACACCAGGAATTTTATACTGGTTCGGTGTTACCCTACATCCAGTCCCGCACAACCCGTACGGCTTTCTATTCAACAATAATCTAGATTACAATCCCTCGATTCCAAGGCAACGAGGTACACCCTCCAGATTCGCAGGTCTCTGGGTAGAACCACTTGATTCACAGGACACAAGTTCACCCGATCGATTTCCAAGGACACGATCACACCTTTATAACCCCACACAAGTTTCTTTGAGTACAAATGTATCTATAACTCTGATAAGCACTGAGATTCTTTGGAGAGAGTGGCAGAGAATCAAACTAGAGATATTCTGGTTTGATTCACTTAAGATTTCAGCAAAATATGGATAGGATGATTAGAAAATAAGATAAGAGAGTAAAGAGGAGAGAAAATAAAGAAAGTAGTTACTGGAAAATGTCCATAACAGTCTCTATTTATAGAGAATGAATGGATGTGTCCATTCGAAGAGGTTTAAACGAATAGACACTTCTTTTGAAAACAACCTTTGCTGTAACGGGAAGCATGTCGACATGACAGGTAAATAGAATGTCGACATGGTCTAGTAAAAAGTGATGATTTGCTTTACTTTGAAAATGATGATTTAAAACATATGCAACTTTATTCAAATGGACTGTATGTATTTGTAGAAGGTATTTAGAAGTAGAAATACTTATGAATGTATATATGTATATATACTAAAATATATTTAAAATCAAAGTAAATAAACTAAAGTAAATATAATATTAAAATAGATTTTGAGGCTAAAATATCAAGGACAATTTTGAAATCAAAATATAACAAAATGATAAATATGATTTTGAGGCTAAAACATTTTTGGAAATGTGAACGAAGGTTTTTCTTTTGAAAAGGAATATTTGAAAATCATTTTATAAAACAAGAGATAATTTTGAAAATCATTTTGAATCAAAATTAGTGGATAACAAAATAGGGCTACTATCCGTTCCACTAGATATTTCGTGAGTTCCATCTCACTAGGGTTCCATCCCTTTAACAAGAACGAAGTGGATTCCATTCCACGAGTAAATTGGATAAAAAAGAATGATAGTGCTTTCAAGGAGTTTTAATAAATATCTAACCTAACTATATTATTTGTCTTGAACTCTTGAATATCTTGAATCTCATGAGTCTTCAATCTTGAACTCTTGATCTTTGTCTTCATCAATTTTGTTTTCTTTACTGTATAGTCTTCTTTTGTTGATACCTGCATATAGATTTCCTGCACATATATATTTTATAACACTTCTATAGTTGTTGTCATCAAAACCACTATCCTATGGACTAACAAGTCTCAAGCCTCATCAACCGAGAATGACTAAAACAGGGGATATGTAGCAGGGCTATGTGGTTCGCTCCCAAGTAGGGTATGATCATCCCTATTTAGTGTCGCCATTGTCTCTCATTTGTATACTTCGTGGCTCAATAACAGAGGGGGTGATCATATTCGGTACTATCCCTAAGGGGTAGGCCGGTCCAGTGTTGGTAGGGAATCTAGGTAAGGTCATCGGTGTTATTTTATCTAAAGATGCACCTTGAAGAGCGGTAACCCAGTAGCCCAGTCGTTGTATGGAATCCATTCTCGAGTAAGCGCCATACAAACTTAGTTGGGCTCAACTCTGTTGAAATTGAGATGCAAGCATTTCAGTTATATTCGTATTTTACTTTGACACCTGGACATTATTATAATATAAATGAATTTTCTATTGAAATTGTTTTGGTTATCGTAAGGTGAAAACCCGTCCGTGTTTATGTGCGGCATGGTCTTACGATATACTTTTGATTTTCAAATGGTTTTCTCGAACTTTAAAATCCAATTGGGTGTGTCTTCTCATGTTGGTTTTCCAGGCTGACTCGGGTATTATTTATTACAATGCTCGGGTCAGACCGAGCATATCAACAAATGCATAGGAGCTCAGGAGGCCAGTTGGAGGTCTTCAAGTCGTATTCTCGTATAGTTTATTTTCCGCTGCTTTGATTTGGAAATTATCAGCAACTGCGAGGACATGATGTTATAATTGTCCAGGCTAATGATTGTGATTATTGTTGTACTCTGATGGACGTATGTATATAACAGTCTCTCTTTTGTAAAGATCTTTAAATTATAATATATGTTGTTCTGCTGCGAATGTGAGATTCTATGTTGCTTTTAATTTCTTTTCCCTTTCTCTCCTCTTCTTCTTCCATCTTTCTTTCCCATAACTATCCGTCTTTTTGTTCGATTTGGGTTGGACATGTGTGGTTTATTGTCAACTTGAATAGCACGGATTGGAGGGTCGTTACACCCCATCATGTCCTAGGTCAAGGAGTTAGCGGGTTATATGAGTCGAAAGACTACATGTAATAATTGTACGTAAGAGATCTTGTGTGAATCACGCCAAAAGAAGTTTAGGAACGATAGTCATTGGATGACCAATTTATGTTGTGAATAAAAATATTGTGAACTAATACCAAATCAGTTTTATAAAAGGCAATTCATAAAATGTTTATGAATGTCTATTCCGTTGCACTAAGGAATAATTGTTGTTTCAAGAAATACTAACTTCGTACCAAAGGAATTTCTTTGAAAAATTACTGGTAGTAAAATGGATATGGTACCATCCAAGGTTAAAACTGATTGCAAAGTATGAAATGAAATCAAACCAAAATGAACAAAACACATTAGAATGTCTAATGAGTATTCTTGCACGTCAAAGAGCAACTTTGAGTTTCTTGTTAATGTTAAGAATAAGTAATCCTAGGTTGTTTAATTAAACCATTAAGAGTATTGACTCTATGATATGGTACAGTGGACAAATCCAGAACAGATTCCAAGTACATTATCAAAATATGATTGAGGATTGTACCCAAAGAGATATGATCCATCGGTCATAAATGTTTCATTAAGAGAAAGACAAATGTAGTTGGAATATTGTGAGCCACATTGATAATAATAATATCGTAAATTTCAATCATTGAAATTAGTGTAACATATTCTCCATTCGTTATGCTCAAGTTGATTCAAATTTACTCACGAAATTATCACCTGGTATGAATTTGTGTTTTGGTACATATGAATTGAAACAGAAAATTATAAATAAAGATTTAGACTAGACTGCTTGCACAAAACAACCAAAGTGTCTCAAAGTCAGTGTGAGCGATATTGAGTTTGTGGGTTTTGGATATGATCCAATAACTGATACGAAAGTATTGTTCGACAAGCATGAATATTGAACAGGTATTTTAATAGAAATATCAAATAGTTTGATTTTAGTCAAAATGCAGAGGAAGCGCGTGTCCATAAGAATGAGTGTTGAAGTTACATTGATATTTCTAAGCATAAGAAAATAACATGTTGTTGATTGTTAATGATGGACTTATGTTAAAATCGGCTTTTAATTGTTTTAATACTCGATTTTGGATTTGCAAATGATGTCTTTTATGGTGAGTATAAAGGATATTGGGAATGTCCCAGACAATATGTAGCAACACCTTATTAAAATGTTTAATAAGAAACATGTAAGATGGATTCCTTATGTATTGGCAGTGGAAATTATCATATACTTTATGTTGTCTACGACATCGTAATTTGTTTATGATTTGATACATGAAGCAAATATCAAATCCAAATTTAGGTCGCTAAATGGTAGTTTAGAATATTTTCGTGTATTTATGAAATACATGAGAATTATTTATAGAAACAATGAACTCCTCATGAAGGAGTATTCAAACCCAGACTTCATATGTGATATTGAGTATGGTATGTCTATATAAAATTCATATTCAAAGCTTGGTTATGAAGCTTTATTTGGAAATGTTCCAGAAGGGAGATTGTGGATGACTGAATGAAAGGCCAAGTACATCGCCTTGAATAGCACCGCAATAAAAGCAATGTCTATACATAATAAACACATAAATTTACAATCGAGCTAAGAATGATTCCAAATGTTGAGAATCTCATAACACTATTATATGATAACAATGTTGTGATATTATTCGTGAGAGAACTTAGAGCTAACTAGAGGTCGAGAGACATACTCTCAATTGTTCCATGAGATAAAGGTAGTTTATCGGCATCAAATATTGTTGATTGACATAGTAGATAATTGAAACATAATAGCATACCCATTCACTAAGGGATTAACCGAATTGGTTTTGAAGAAACCGATTAGGGAAGTCGGAATAAGATTCCATAGTTGCCCTTAAGTGAAAGTGCGAGATTAGTAGAGTTAGGGGTATGCCCTAGGGGCAATTATGTAATTTGTTACATAAATCTAACTCGATAACCAATCTTATTCAAAATAAAAGGTGTTTCCTTTCTACTATATACTCGTTATAAAACGTTATAAATAATTAGTTAGTTAATTTAAGTATATATGTCAGAAATTCCATAAATAATGTGTTTGTGATAGTAGTTACAAATAGTTGTAACCATGAGTATAATATCATAGTATGATAATGTAACGAACCGCATTTCTTGCGTTCGAAAAGATGATACATTATGTGCTGAAGAAATGAAAAGGATAAGAAGAAGACTAATAAAACAGAATCTTACCACGCAGGGAATAATATATAATAGACAATGTGGTACATTATATAGTCATAGCCAATATGTTACATAAGAGTTCAATAATCCAAACTAGGGCAATTTACAACTGCTTGTCCACAAAATACATAGACCATACATACATACATAGCGGAATAATTTATACTAATAATAGCTATCCATGAAGCCACCTGCTCCAGCCCCTCCAACATACTTTCGAGAGAAACCTGGATCACTTGACTACTCATAAAAATTGAGTACCCAAGAGTTTGGGGAAAAGAAAATAAACTCTGAGTCAGATATGGGTCTGGTGTGAGTAAACTCAAATAATAATATTTTTATTTAAAGACTCCTTTGAAAGACAAAAGGAATCTCGTAAGACCACGCCGCACATAAACATGGACGAGTTTTTACCTAACGATAAAAAAAAACTTTCTATTTTAAAACTAGTGATATTATGATAATGCCTAGGGGTTTAAAATAAATACGGAACATAGCTGAAATGCTTGCATCTCATATTCCAACATATTTAGATATACAACTAAAATCATAAAGGCATGTATTAGAGACTGTTTATTACAATTTTGAATAGTACAAATTTGAGCTCTCACTATATATATACAGTTTGCAATTACAATACATTTCAATTTACATAACTGTCCTCACTACATATCGCTCAATCACTCGTATTTATCTTCAGCTTCATTCCAGATTGAATCCAGCATTTGAGCTATCTACAAAAATATACACTAACGCAGTAAAATTGAAAAGAAATATTTTTGCAGTATAAAATAAAATGTATTTTGAAAATATTATTTGCCTTAGTTATTTGGGTTGTTCGTCATCATTTAATTTTGAATTTATCATACACGAACAACTTGTGACATGCACACTGTATCACTGTACATGCCACAAGGTTGTGCACACCATATGTACACTTGATAAAATTACAGGGACAGGTGAGCACAAGGTCAAACCCAATTAAAAGCTGGGTTCAACTCAGGTGAAATAGAAATAAAATCACGATATGAGTACAAGGTCAAACCCGAGTTTTTTGCTTCTCAGGTGAAAATCAAAATGAACAAGTACAAAAGACTGAAACAAAGTGCACTGTGCAGTCGAATGAAATGTCGAAGAGCAGACAACAGAATACAACATAGCACCTATGGTCAGGAACCAGTCAAGGCAGGAAAGAAATGCAGCAGTGACAAATAGAATATGTGCACAAGCACATATCAGTTCATATGGAAATGCTATAGTCTCAAGTCCAACCAGACTCTAGACATGTACTTGATGCAAAACAAAATTGCAAATACCAAAGTGAAGCAAGAAGACATCAATATACAGTGAATCAAGGTACCAGACTCGAGTCAGCATATCAAGCATATGGAATCGATTACAATACCACAGTGCAGCTAGAACCAACAACAAGTCATGAACCAGTTCATAGGCAAACCCAGACTCGAGCACCCATCAAGTATACATGAAGCAACTAGATTTCGAGTTGAGTAGTGGACAGGGAAACCAAGTGTATACAACAAGTATAGATGTGCATAAGGACCAGACTAAATGAAACAACACTACAACACTGTAGAATGAACAGGTATGCAACAGAGAGATGTACACATGACAGTAATGGCATGCAACCAGACTAGTGAAACAAAAATACCAAACACATGGAGGCAAAGCTCAAACCCATGAATGGATATATATGCAGTGCACCATGTATATACAAATTAAAAACTGCAAATGAAACAACAGCTCAAATGAACAGAATAGGTCAATCAACAGTCAATGGTGATGCAATGCAAACTGCCTCAAAGTAATACTAGCTACAACATGAACAACTATTCTTATATCAGTGTAGACTCGAATGTATAGATCAAGTGAAGTATACAAGCAAATGCAAGTGAAGCCAGCAGACTACATGAATAAAAAATCTCACAAAAGCACTCGAGTTGACAATTATAACAAAGTCAAGGTTAAAATGCCAGAAAATAAAAACCAGTGTACAGTTCGAACAAAATAAGGTACAAGTCAAGTACGCTACAGGCATGAACAATCATGTCGAAGTCAACAAGCACAAAGAAAGAAATCATCGTCACAGCAAAGACAGAAATCATCAGGCCGTGGTAATCATATTTGAACAAGTCAAGTTTAATCAAGTCAGAAACAATATGCCGTAATGACCAAGGAAAGTCAAAGTCAAAGCCGTGATAGCCAAGATAATCAAGCAATCAAATATACAAAATTGAAAAGGTCAGAAATCATCATCAACATCCAAGCACCATCGAATGGCCGGAACAAAATAATTGAAAATTTCAAATGAATTTATACGAACGAAAATATAGGAATTTGAATCTTATATAAACCCTATCATCATCGGCCGTAAAGGGTATCGAGTTCAAGCAAGCAAAACAGTAAAGCAAAAGTAAAAAATTACATACCAGATTGTTCGAATCAAACTCGATCAAAGAAGCAGCCGAAGCTAAGCAACAAACGAACGATCAATAGAGCTACGCGAGAATATCATCTTTTTAATCAACTATTGTCGGCAGCTTCTAATCAGAAGCCCTAATTTTCGAGCAAAGGAATTGAAGCAGCCATTATCACAAATAAGAACAAGGAGTCGGCCTAAGATATAAAAGGGAAAAGAGGATAACGTTTATCACTGTTTTAAATTTGGGCCGGCTTAATTATTTTGGGCTGTTATTTTAAATAGGGTTTCTAGTTTTTATTGTTTTTTAAATTGGTTTAATTTGTATTTCTTTTAAATAGTTGTAATTTCTAGTCGTGTGACTAGGTGACAAACTACGTGGTGTAGTTTGAGAATTCGCAACTCAGTGGCTGAGTTGTGGCAGGGTTTTGAGTGTAGAGTTAAGGTTAGTCGATAGCGGGTGTCACGAGTTTACGTGTGTAAGCGTCTGACTACTTAATTTCTAGTAGAAACCTTGGGGGCAACACGTAGGCAGGGTTTTGCCGAAGCTGGGTAAATCTGTGTGTTCTATTGTCTGCTTTTTATATTCTGCTATTATCTGTGCTGCTATTATTCTACTGTTATTTGTGTTGAAATTATTTTATATACTTCCGCAATAAATTTTTATAATTGATAGCATCACCCTATTCACCCTCCCTCTAGGGTGAAATCAATCCTACATTTTAAACTTGAGTTTGTATTTTCACAAAATAAATGTTTGAAATTCATTAATCATTTTGATTAATGATAATTTTAATTAATTAATCATTTTAACTAGTGATGTTTAAAATTAATTAATCTTTTTTATTAATGAGATTTGGATTTAATTAACCATTTTAAATAATGATATTTTGAATTTAATTAATTATTTTAATTAATGATATTTGAAAATTAATAATTATTTTAGTTAATTATATTTAAAAGTAATTAATAATTTTAATTAATGATATTTGATTTTAATTAATCATCCTAATTTCTGATATTTGAATGTAATTAATCATTTTAATTAATGTTGTTTGAAATTTATTAATATATTTGATTAATGAGATTTGAATTTAAATAAGTCATTTTAATTAATGATTTTGAACTTTAATTAATCATTTTAATTAATGATTGTTTTAACTAATCATTTTTAAATTTAGTTAATCATTTTAATTAATGATGGTTTATAGCTAATTAATAATTTTAACTAATGATGATTTAATTAATCGTTTTAACTAATGAGGTTTGAATTTAATTAATCCAATTAATTTATGGTTATTTGAACTTAATTAATTTTTTTAATTAATGGTATTTAAAATTTATTAATCATTTTAATTAATGATGTTTGAGATTAATTATTCATTTTAATTAATGATTATTTGAATTTAATAAATCATTTTTTAATTAATGATATTTAAAGTAAATTAATATAATAAAAGTGATTAATGTAAATTAACTAATCTGATGAAAATATTTTAAAGTTAATAAACTAATTTAATAAAGATTTTAAGTTAATTTACTGATGATATAAAAGTGTTTGGAAATAATTAACTATTTTATTAAAGATAATGGATTTGTTTATTTAAAAGAGATTATAAATGTGATTAATCATCTTTCGAGATAATTAATATTTTTTATTTTCTTTTGGGATAATAAAAATTCTTTTAAATTTACAAATGATGGTTTTAAATCAGAAAATCCTTCAAAATGAATTATTTATAAGTAAAGCTAAGTGTAAATTGTTTGGGTTATAGTAAACAATGTTTTAATGACATTTGTTTTTTACCCTTGTTTTAATACACTTAGCATTATAAAAATTTTCTTTTAAAAGAATATTTTAAAAGGTATTTCTAAAGGTGTTTTACCAATACTGTAATATGGAAATCGAGCACAAGTTCAGTTTTAGAAAGTAAAATTCGATTTGGATATGGAAAATAATTCTGTAAACGATATCGTCGATATGGAAAGAATTTAGTCATACTTTTAAAACTAAACGTTGAGACTTGGACTAGTTACTACCTTGAAGGTTAAAAATGTCGTCAAGGCGATGTAAAGAGGTAACACTACCTCAACTTTTCTGGCTTCATTTTCAACTAAGAGATAGCACTTGTTTGGAATCGATTAGTAGTGTTAAATATATGATATTTAATTTCCATATATGACCATTTTAATTATCCCCGATAGTTGATTTATTAATTATCAGATTCAGCTTTCTTCACGGTGTATCGTCACTTTAAAAATAATTTGCTACTCGTTGAGCTTTGTTATCCTTTGTCGGAAATGAGTAAACCTAAAGCGTGGAAGAGAGCCAAGCTATGTAGGGTTGCTTCCATTAGGATATTTTCACATCTCATCTTGATGTGGTTCAGTTGTGCACTTAGATTTGGAAATATTCAGATTCTCGGTAAGATTTGGCGGGGTCCAGCTTGGAGATTCCCGAGAAGTGTCGCATTGTGACGACCCACCTTTCTGTCTCCAAGGAATGACACTTAACACATCCTCGGTGTTCATGTGCCATTGCCTAAGCATCGGAAAGACGAATCGTCGTGGGTAAAATAAAGAGCAGAATAGAAAACCTTACAATGAAACTGCTAAATAAAACATAATAATAAATAGTACATTAGGTTACTCCTAGTTGGGAGTTATCAGATTTACACAAAAGTACTAGAAATCAACTTAAGCAGGTATAACACCCTACCTTTACAAATCCTAAAACAAAATACACTTACACAAACTAGATAATACAGCAGAACTGATAACAAAGAAGATGAAAGCCTTATGCTCGAACGCCGTCTTCAAAAGAGCCCAACAAAGACCTGTTACTCTCAGACTGCTCAAATAAAATGAGTACTTGATATTTTAGGGAAAACAAACAATCTGGTCAGACGATATGTCTGGTATGAGTAAAACTTTAAGCAATAGGGGTGTAATTAAACACAAACATGTGAGACTACACCATTGAACACGGAACGGGTTTACTCTCACATATATCAACATCAAAACATAAAGAATAGTTAAATAATTAAACTCCACGAAGAGTAGTTGACTCTTCCCGATGCAAATAAGGAAATAAATTTGAAGGTTCGGATCAAATCAAAAAAGGAAAATCTCCAACAAATGGCTAGGAAGGTGCACCCCTTTGAAGTATACCTCTAATAATATACTTTTGAGAAGCTCATTTTCTATGTAAGACTTCTTGGAACCCTCCAAGCCGAACCCCGCCAAACCTTACCGAGTATCCAAATATTTCACATCTAATAGCGCTACCAAATCCAATCTAGATGAGATGTGAAAGTATCCTAATGGGAGCAACCCCACAAAGCTTGGCCTCCTCTTGCGCTTTGGTTGTAGTCATTTCCAACAAAGGATAACAGTGTTCAACGGAGCAATAAATCATCTTAGAATGATGATAATAAAGAAGCAGAAGTAACCGATAGCCGAGAAACCGACTATCGAGGATATAAAACAATCGTATATGGAAATTAAGTCTTGTATACTTACCACCACTCATTGAATTCAAACTTGTACTATTTCTTAGTTAACAATAATATCGAACAAGTCAAGGTAGTGTTACCTCAAAGTCATGTCTTACGATTATTCCTAACTTTTGAAATAACGACAAGTCTACTTCTTCGATGTTTAGTGCTAATTGTACAGATAAATCGTTTCCATATAAGTGAATTGCTTTACGAAAATTAATTCATTTCCATAAACAAATCAAACGTTTTCTTTTAAAAACCCGAATTCATACTTGGCTTCACATTACAAGTATTAGCATTAAAATACTTTGTTAAAAGAGTTTGCTAACTTTGAAACATTATTATAAAAAGGATTTAACAACTTAAAATATCCTTATTACATTGATTAATTAACTTTGAAACTTTGTTAACTAAGTTAATTAATTAACTTCGATAACCTTTAATTAAAAAGGGTAAATCACCTTTAAAACAACATTAATTAAATTAATTAACAATATCTAAATTTAATTAATTTATAAATAATTAAATCTCATTATTTAAAAATGATCTATTAATTGTGAAAATCTTTAATGGAAAGATTAATTAAAGTTAACCAGAATTTATTACCTTCTAAAAGTCATTAATTAAAAAGATTAATCAATTTAAAAACATCATTAGTAAATTTATTATTTTACTTTAATCCATCATTATTAAAAGATTAATTAACCTTAAACATCATTAGATAAAATGATTAATTAATTTCAAAACATCATTAACCAAGTGATTAGTTAATTTTAAACACATCGTTAATAAGTTAATTAGTTAACTTTAATCCTTATTAATTAAATAATTAGTTAAATTAAATAACCGTTATTAAAATAATTAATTATTTTTGAAAACATCATTAATCAAAAACTTGCTTAACTTGTAAAATAATTCCAAGCACGATAATGAAACTAAACGGTTTCGATAAATGGTAATTTTTCGAAAGTGCCGATATAACGACTATCGCTGTACGGGTGTAACAACCCAAAATTTGAGCTATAATAATTAATTAACGAATTAATTAAAAAATAAAATAAGTTTATGAAATTGACATAATCGAGCTATGGGAGTTGCACCATTGTATCCGTGGCGATTTTCTGATCAATTTCCATATATAACTTGTCGAAATCCGAGTCAGTATGGAGAAGATATGAGAGAGATAAGAAATCGAAAATAAAACGAAATAAATAAATAAATAAATAATATAGGCATGGGTCGACCCATGCCATAAGCCAGGTCGACCTATAGATCGACCGAGGCTTGTGTAAGGTCGACCTAGGGGTCGACCCTCATAATAGCTAGGTCGACCCGCCTTGTTTTTGGACGAGGAAGAGTCCAGATTCGAGCCGTATGACATGTTTTGCAATTTTCTTCAAATCCTGTGCGTTCGTGCTTCCATCCGACGGTTCCTAGCGAGCCTATGATGTGGTTGCACCAAATTTAATCTTCAAATCCAATGGGCTGAGATCCCTAAGCTACACTATAAATAAGACACTAGACCTGGCTATTTTTCTCATTCAGATTTTCTCCCAATTGGGTTCATTGCCTGTGGATGGACCATAAAAAGAAAAAATTTCTTAGGAGGAGATCTTTTTAATAAAATTATTCTATGCCCTAGAAGTGGATCCAGGAAGGCCAAGAAATAGAGCTAAGGACCACAAGTGAGTGTTTTGTAATCATTTTAGATTTTTATGTAATTTAAAATAATAGGGTTCTCAATAGTTGTAGTTTTTCTGCAATTTTGAGATAGTTTTTATATAAGTTATTTACAGTTAGTTTTTAAAGTTTTTTTCAGTCTATTTTATTCAGCTATTTTTATTCAGCTATTTTATTCAGTTATTTACAGTTATTTGTATTTACTTGCATCTGTTTTACATTAGAATTTAGCCTGTAAATGTTAGTTTCTTTTTATTCTTTTTTACACGAATAAAATATAAGAATATTAAAAAGAGTAGAATTCGCTAATATGGATTAAATAGAAATAAACACTGAAATTACAGAAATTAGATGTAAAATAAGAAAGAAGTGTAATAAAAAGAAGATAGACTGAAATAGGCAAATTTGAGACATTTGCAAGCATGTTTATAATTAGTTTTTATAACTAAAAAGATAGAATAGAAGAGTAACAATTATAACATAGGTTGTAATTAAGCAGAAAGAACAGAAAAGGCTTATTTTATAACTTAGATTAAGTTAATAAGCAAATATAGCAAAAATAACAGAAGAGGCTTATTGTAAAACTTACACTAAGTTAATAAGCAAACATAGAAGAAGGGCCCGTACCAACAACATTCCTTTTCAATCCGGAACTGATGGTCTCATAATAGTTAGGTGAGACTGGGGCACGCTTATGCTAATTAGGGTACATAAGTGGCCAATAGATAGAAGCTCAAATCTGGAAATTTGGGCAAGGGGCGCAAACTAGAATTTGTTTGTTAGGACTAGTATCGGTAGCATTCCCTTTCAGACTAGGACTGGTGGTCTCACAACACTTAGGTGAGGCCGGGCACGCTTATGCTGATTAGGGTAAATAAGAGGTCAAAATAGGGGGTGACGGTTAGTGTGTACCGGCGATGACCGAGCGTGCGGCATCGATTAGGGTAAATAATTCGCTACTGCGTTCCAAGCGCTAAGAAGATGTCTTTTGCTGTGACTAATAGGATTGGTTCACAGTGGCATAATAGAGATAGAAGGCCGATCAACGGGTATAATTAGGATTTCAGCCTAATTAAAATAGGATTAGGGTTTCAACCTAATCACAGCAATCTAAGACAGGTGCAAACAATCACAATTAAACAGCCAAATAGAATCAGAAATAGTATTTTATCGCAATTTTATCTTTTCTGTATTTTCCTTTCATACTAGAACTGTTGCTTAGTCTATTATCTTTATCTTGCTTAAGAATGCTAGTAATTACTTTCACTCACCAGACTTATAGTCTGACCCACTCCTTTATTTCCCCTTTTCCCCCATAGGCCAGCAGAATCGAGGACTGTAGATTCAGACCGCTTGGAGATATATTCTTGGAGTTCTTCATGTATTCTTCTTCCACTTTTCAGTTTTATTTTCATTTGGCTTTTGATGTACTGGTACTTTATGAGAGGGATGATTTTTATTATTTAAGTGCTTTGATGATGTGACTGAGATTGTATTTTTCACGAGACATGTGTATTTGGTTTTTAAGACATATTCTGTTTTGAAATGAAGTTTAATTTCAAATGTCTAGTTATTATTTAAATGTTTCTGTTGTTTTAATTTATTTGTCTTGTGAATCTTAGTCTCTGTAATGCTTTAGCTATACCTATAACGCACCACATCTTTTAGTGCACCCTTTTTGGGTATACTAAGGGGTGTGTGGTGTTTCACTTGGTATCCGAGCCTAAGGTTACATGATTCTTAAAAACTTGTTTTAAAAGTAAAGATTTTTTCAAAAGTAACATATCTTCAAACTAAAAGTGTTTTTCAGAAAGAAACTCTTATTATAGAAATGGTTTTTAATTATAAGAGAGTTTTTATAAAAATCCCCTCAAAGTCCAGTTCAACCTTCTTTCGATTCTTTCGAGCCTAAATTCTCTTTTTCTTTGCATACTATAGATGCCCTAAATCTTCTAGAGGGTATCAAGTCCCTGACTGGTTCCTTAAATACGTCCAAGCTACGGCACCAAAGGTGCAAGGGCAAACGCCCAATGCAGCATCAACGGGTGGAGATCCCGTTAATCCACCTGCAGCAGCCAATTTTTCTAAGCTATGCAAGGACTTCGCTAGTCTAGGAGGCAAGATGTTTTCCAGCACAGAGGATTTCGTGGAGGCACAAGCTTGGTTGGGGAATACGGAGCGGATATTTGGACTGTTAGGATTAGAGGACCGATAGAGAGTTCAGCTTGCATCTTGGCAGCTGAAAGGAGAAGCTTCTTATTGGTGGGAGACATAGAGATAGAAGGTAGAGACATTGGTTGGTTTGGATTTCAAGAAAGGTCTGAGAGGTAGTTCTTGTCGCAAGCCGAGGAAAGAATGTAGTTAGAGAAGTTCATTAGTCTAAAGCAAGGGAGTCTTTCGGTGAAAGAGTATAAAATCAGTTTAGTGAGCTATCATGGTTCGGAATGGAGCTTGTGAATACACCGCATAAGAAGGCCATCAAATTTGATAAGGGTTTGAACCAGCCCCTCCAAGGGTTGGCATTGACACATGTACCTATGGGAGCTACGTATGAGTCACTTGTGGAGATGGCTCTCATGTCAGATGTTGTTAAGAAAGAAGAGGTTAAGGAGGTTCCTAAATAAGAAAACTCTAAGAAGCATGGTGGAAGAATAAGAGGGATAAGGACAAGAAGAAAGGAGGAGAACCTCAAAAGCAGATCAAGAAAGGCAAGAAATGTCATAGTTGTGGATTGCTTGGTCATTTCACAAAGGACTGTAAGAAGGAAACGATAAAGAGGAGGTGTTACAATTGTGGGCAGCTTGGGCACCTTTGTAGAGCTTGTCCTCAGAGGGCAGGGCAGAGAGCAGGCGCACCTACAGCGCAAGTATCGGCTTTGGATGCAGCACCTTCTAGTAGTGGATTGGATCGAGGTAGGAAAGTCTCTGTAGAATGTTTGATCTTTGTTTTGGATTTTCTTATTCGGACTCTTTTTGTCTCTGGAGCATCGCATTCTTTCATTTCTAGTTCCTTGGTTGATTTTTTGCACTTAGATATTTCTCCAGTAGTAGACCGTATAGTTGTTTCAAACACCATAGGAGGATTGGCACATTTATCCATAATTTGTAGGGGTTTGAAAAATTTTATACTAGGCGTAGAATTTGACTGTGATGCGTATATACTAGGATTTTCGGGACATGGGATGATTTTGGGGATGGATTGGTTATCCACTTATGGAGCGATATTAGAATGTGAGAGGAGAGTCGTCAGACTGGAGACAAGTAGCGGAAGGACGCTCGAGGTTTATTGTGACCCACATGGGTCAGTCATGTTGAGTTTCCTTTATTCCCTTGATTCATCACTAGGAGAGTTAGATTCTGTTCCAATCGTTAGAGATTTCCCAGACATTTTTGAAGAGGTTAGGGGACTACCCCTTAAGAGAGAGATCGACTTTAGGATCTATCTGAATGACAATGCTAAGCCAGTGGCATTGCCCGTGAGACATATGGCTCCTAGGGAGAGGAAGGAGTTAAGTAAGCAGATTGGTGAGCTATTGGAGAAAGGCTTCATCAAACGGAGCATATCTGAGTGGGGAGCGCCATTCGTGTTCGCTACAATGGAGGATGGTTCCTTTTGACTTTGTGTAGACTATAAAGAGTTGAATAAGCTCACGAAGAAGAACCGTTACCCACTTCCTAGGATAGACGATATTTTCGATCAGTTGGTTGGTTCTTCAGTATTTTCTCAGCTTGACTTAACCACTGGATTTCATCAGCTTAGGGTCACTAACGATAGCATCGATAAGACATCATTTAGGACACCTGATGGATTCTTTGAGTGGTTGGTTATGCCGTTTGGGCTGACCAATGCCCCAGCCTATTTTGTAGATTTGATGAGCCATGTTTTTCGAGATGTCCTAAATAAGTTCGTTGTAGTGTTTGCGGATGACATTCTAGTGTTTTCCAAGAGTATGGAAGTGCATGCTATTCATCTTGAGGAGGTTCTTCGTACATTTCATGTTCATCAGTCGAAAGCAAAATTCTCAAAGTGTCACTTTTGGCATGAGGAGGTGCGTTTCTTGGGACACGTAGTCTCAAGATAGGGTTTAGCTGTGGATCCCGCTAAGATAGTAGCAGTACAGGATTAGAAGGCCCCCAAGAATGCTACCGAAGTTAGAAGCTTCCTAGGTTTGGCTGGCTATTATAGGAAGTTTATCAAAGATTTTGTTAAGATTTTATAACCGCTTACTCGCCTCACTAAGAAGGATATGGCATTCGTGTGGGACTAGATTGTGAGGATTCCTTCACAATGCTAAAGAGGGCCATTATTAGTGCACCAGTGTTAGTTTTACCTGACGGAGTTAAGCCTTTTACAGTATACACTGATGCATGTGGGACGGGTCTTGGAGTAGTATTGATGCAAGAAGGGAGGGTAGTATGTTATGGAAGTAGACAGTTGAGAACTCATGAGAAGAACTACCCCACCCATGATTTGGAGTTAGCTGCTATTATTTTCGCACTCAAGTCTTGAAGACATTACTTCCTAGGAGAGAGGTTCAAGCTTTTCACTGACCATAAATCATTGAAGTACCTATTCTCACAGAAGGATTTAAACTTGAGGCAGCAGCTTTGTATGTAGTTTCTCGCATCATATGACTTTGAGATAGCTTACACCCTTGGTAAAGGGAACGTAGTTGCGGATGCATTAAGTATGAAGAGAGCAACCCTTAGTCCAATGTTCGTGGAGTGGAGAAGCCTAGAGTTTATTTCCACCTTTGATTTTAAGCCCTCTACAAACATTACTCCTGGATTATTGGTAGCACTTGAGGTTAAGCCTACCCTCAAAGATCAGATTGGCTCAAGGCAGCAAGAGGATTCAGAGCTTATGGATATTTTAGATAGGATTAACAGAGGAAAGGTCTCTAGACATCTCCAACGCTGTTCATTGATAGTAAAGGGTGGCTAAGGAGAGATGGAAGACTTTGTGTCCCCCGCACTAGTGATTTGACGAGAGCAGTTCTAAAAGAAGCACACCATTCTCGAATGACTATTCATCCGGGTGGTGATAAGATGTATAAGGACATGAAGAGAGGGTTTTATTGGAGCGGCATGAAGATGGATGTGGCAGAGTTTGTAGCTAAGTGTCTTGTGTGCCAAAGAGTTAAGGCGGAGCAGTAGAAACCTGGCAGATTGCTTCAACCATTGGATGCACCCGAATGGAAGTGGGATAGTGTTTTGATGGACTTTATAGATGGTTTACCCCGATCTAGGAAGGGAAATACCTGTATTTGAGTGATTTTAGATCGTTTGACTAAGAGCGCCCACTTCATTCCGATCAAGAGTAAGAGGACAGCACCTTATTTGGCATCCTTATATGTTAGTGAGATAGTCCGACTTCATGGAGTTCCCTATAGCATAGTGAGCGATAGAGGCCCTGTCTTTACTAGAGAGTTTTGGAGAAGCTTGCAAGAGGCTTTAGGGATGCAGCTTAGATTGAATACGGCCTATCACCCCCAGATGGATGGCCAAACAGAGAGAGTTAATAGAGTTCTTGAGGATTTGTTGAGGATGTGCATTCTTGATTTTGGAGGAACTTGGGAGGAGCATCTTCATTTAGTAGAGTTCACATGTAATAATAGTTTTCAGGCTAGCATTGGGATGGCACCTTTGAAGCTCTTTATGGAAGACCTTGCAAGTCGCCTTTGTGTTGGTTGGAGTCTACAGAGAGATTGCTACTAGGTCCCGACATGGTTAGAGAGACTTCGGAAAAGTTTGATCTGATTAGAAGGAGAATGAAGACGGCCCAAGATGGACAGAAATCCTATGCAGATAAGCAGAGAAGGGATGTTGAGTTTGAGATAGGAGATTTGGTTTTCATTAAGGTGTCTCCGCTATGAAAGGTAGTGAGGTTTGGATCAAATGAGAAACTTGCGCCTAGATTCATAGGACCGTTGCCCATTGTGGAAAGGGTAGAGAAGATGGCGTATCAGATAAAGCTACCAGAGAGGCTTGCGGGAGTTCATGATGTTTTTCTTGTTTCGCACTTGAGAAAGTGCTTACATGATTCAACAAAGGTAGTGGAATCTAGCCAACTTGAGGAAGTTGAAGTGGAGAGAGAAGCATCGGTTCGTTGCATTCCAACCAAGATCGTTGGACGTGATACCAAGAAGCTTAGGAATAAGGAAGTACCTTTGATTAAGGTGTAGTGGGGAGACAGCATTGAGGACACTACGTGGGAGGCTAAGGAGAAAATATGTACCGCATCTTTTCGATGGTACGTCTTGAATTTCCTATTTCCATCTTTAGCTTTGAATAGGTTCATTCCTTTAGTATCCTTTGGGAGGGTAGACCTTAGGATTTAACCTATGGATGGTAGGACTGAATGTAAACATGTTACTAGAACAAGTTATGTATGTTGGACGCTAGTGGTTGCAAGTGTTTGCTAGTGGATGCTAATGGATGCATATATACACACACTAGGCACTATTATCTCTTAAGGATCAGCCTAACTAGGTCACTAAAACATATGCATATGGATGTGTGTGCATTTGCATTTTTATTTTATTTCCATGGTTGCTATAAATGGATGATTATCATATAATTGTTGCATTTGGATGATGATTGTAGCACGCATATAGAACTATCAGTTATCATTAGGGAATCTGCATTCATTTGGATACATGGCACGGACATGATTGCATAAAAGGAGGTCGACTGAATCAGTAGACCGCCTAATTTTTTGCATTAGTTAGGGACATTAACACTACACTATTGCATATAACATAAATTTCATTAGAAAGCTTAAGGACAATGGATGTAATGGATGATGGTTGAATATGTGGTTGTATAATTTTGATGAAAATATTTATTTCATTCTTCTGTCCTTGGAGATTTCGGGGACGAAATCCTTTAAGGAGGGGAGAATGTAACAGTCCAAAATTTAAGCTATGATAATTAATTAAATAATAAAATAAGTTTGTGAAATTTTCAGAATCGAGCTATGGGAGTTGCACCATTGTGTCCATGGCGGTTTTCTGATCAATTTCCATATATAACTTGTCGAAATCCGAGTCAGTATTGAGAAGATATAAGAGAAATAAGAAATCAAAAATATAATGAAAAATAAAATAAAAATAATAATAAATAAATAATATAGGAATGGGTCGACCCATGCCATAAGCCAGGTCGATCTATAAGTCGACGAAGGCTTGTGTAAGGTCGACCTAGGGGTCGACCCATATAGTAGCTAGGTCGACCCGCCTGGTTTTTGGATGAGGAAGCGTCCAGATTCGAGTCGTATGACGTGTTTTGCAATTTCCTTCAAATCCTGTGCGTTCGTGCTTCCATCCGACGGTTCCTAGCGAGCCTATAACATGGTTGCACCAAATTTAATCTTTAAATCCAATGGCCTGAGATCCCTAAGCTACACTATAAATAAGAACCTAGACCTAGCTATTTTTCTCATTCAGATTTTCTCCCAATTGGGTTCATTGTCTGAGGCTGGAACCTAAAAAGAAATTTTTTCTTGGGAGGAGATAGGCTCGTATCAACAGCATTCCCTTTCAGTCAGGAACTGATGGTCTCACAATATTTAGGTGAGGCTAGGACACGCTTATGCTAATTAGGGTACATAAGTGGCCAATAGATAGAAGCTCAAATCTGGGGATTTGGGCAAGGGGCACAAACTAGAATTTTTTTATTAGGACCAGTACTGGCAGCATTCCCTTTCAGACTAGGACTGATGGTCTCACAATACTTAGGTGAGGCTGGGCAGCATTCCCTTTCAGACTAGAACCGATGGTCTCACAACAGTTAGGTGAGGTTGGGCACGCTTATGCTGATTAGGGTAAATAAGAGGTCAAAATAGGGGGCGACAGTTAGTGTGTACCGACAATGACTGAGCATGCAGCATCGATTAGGGTAAATAATTTGCTACTGCGTTCCAAGCTCTAAGAGGTGTCTTTCGCTGTGACCAACAGGATTGGTTCACAGTGGCACAACAGAGATACAAGGTCGATCAACGGGTAGAATTATGATTTCAGCCTAAATAAAATAGGATTAGGGTTTTACCCTAATTACAGCAATCTAAGACAAGTGCAAACAATCACAATTAAACAGCCAAATAGAATCAAAAACGGTATTTTATCCCAGTTTTATCTTTTCTGTATTTTCCTTTCATACTAGAACTGTTTCTTAGTCTATTATCTTTATCTTGCTTAAGAATGCTGGTAATTACTTTCACTCACCAGACTTATAGTTTGACCCACTCCTCTATTTCCCCTTTCCCCCATAGGCCAGCCGAATCGAGGACAGTAGATTCAGACCGCTTGGAGATATATTTTTGGAGTTCTTTATGTATTCTTCTCATTCTTTTCAGTTTTCTTTTCATTTGGCTTTTGATGTAGTGGTACTTTATGAGAGGGATGATTTTTATTGTTTATGTACTCTGATGATGTGACTGAGATTGTATTTTTCATGCGACATGTGTATTTGGTTTTTAAGACATATTCTATATTGAAATGAAGTTCAATTTTAAATGACTAGTTATTACTTAAATGTTTCCACTATTTTTATTTATTTGTCTTGTGAATCTTAGTCTCTGTGATGCTTTAGCTATACCTATAACGGACCACATCTTTTAGTGTGCCCTTTTTGGGTATACTAAGGGGTGTGAGGTGTTTCAACGGGCAGTTCGGAATTAAAGTTTATGTCATTTGCAATTCAACCGCACATCACATGGCAAAAATATTAGCATATATACATGATTATTTACAATAATACAACATATATCAAGCATTTATTAACAAAGGCATAAACCTAACTAATAAAATTTCATATGTCTTATGATTCGCTTACTAACTTTTCAAAGCGACTAACTTTCAAGCAACAAACCAATCCAACAACCAAACTATTATTTCACCAATATAGCAATCATTCAATAGATATGACACGAATACAAATATAGTTTAAAACATTTGGTTTGAAGGAAGAAGCTTTACTCACCAAATTGCTTGCTAACTTAACCAAACTTGCACTAACTTCACAAATGCGACTAGAACAATGTGCTATTATGCAAATGACTGGACTTAGTGGGCCTTGGAGGTGCTTTAGGGCTTGGCCTAGAGGCTATAGGGCATGACCATGATGAAAAATGGGGAGTTATGAGTGTTGTTTTGAATGTAAAGTGATGTAGAGAAGGAGATAGCTAGTTTAAGCAATCCAACTTAAGGAAAAGTGGAAAATTTGGATTTTTAGAAACTAAGAAGCCATGGATGTTTAAGAATATGTAAAAGTAGTTTTAGGAAATGAGAAAAAGGATTTAAAGTGAAGAAATGTGTTAGGATGGAGGTATTTATAGGCAAATGAGAAGGGTATTTTAGTAAATTGACTTGGAATTAAATAATATAAAGTGTTCATGAATTGTAGAAGCTCTATTATCTCCCATACCTTCCTTACACACGTTACCCCCCTAGGTCCCCCTTAGCATGATATTTGTACTTACCTAGGTGCTTAAGGTGATGGTTGTGTACTTCCTTAGGTTTATTTAGGTTTTATATGCACATTTAGTCAAATCATGTTTTATTTTAAACTAAGCATGGTTATTAACTTTAACACTATAAATAACTTATCACATGACATATGTGCATGTGTGTGCATGTGTATATGAGTGATACAAAAATGTGCACATCGTTCTTGACGACTTTCCGATGCTGGAAAGTCAAAATTTCGAAAAATGTTATTCGGTCACATTTTCTATTTTATTTGAACTAATTATTTTATTAAATAAAATTTGAAAATGATTTTAATATCATTAATTAATATTTAAAATATATTTATTTGGCTACTAAAATCCATTATTTAAATATTTAAAAATGATTTAAATATTCAAATACAAAGCGATTAATTTATGAGATGTTACACACACAATATGTGACCGAGCTCAGAAGTATATTTCTAGAGTTATACTTCAAGGGGGATGCACCTTCCTATTCATTTGTTGGAAATTTTCCTTTCCTTGTTTTATTCGAACCTTGGAATCTGTTTTTCTTTAGTTGCAACGGGAAGAGTCAACCACTCTTCGCTGTGATTAATTATTGGTTTTGTCCATTCTATCAAGTTTGGATCGTTATCTAGTTTTATCCATTCTATCCAGTTTTGATTTTGCTCGAAGTATTTTCATTCTTTCACGTTTTGTTTTTAATACTAATTATACCCATTCATATTTGGATTTGTTTCCTATTGTTTATCTCTATTCTTTCATGTATGGATGTTATTCTTATGAGGTAAACACCCGTTCTGCGTTAGCGGCGTGGTCTCATAGAATTTTTATATGTTCCCCATTATTTGAGTTTTCTCACGTTGGTATTTGAAGTCTGACTCGGATGTTATTTTATTATAATGCTCGGGTCAGACCGAGTATTTTCCAGGTTGAATTTAGTGTTATGGAGATCTTGGAGAGGCGCTGGAGGTTCACCTATCATAGTGTTTTATTTTTTGCTGTATTATATAGTATCTAGATCAGCAATTGTAAGGTCATGATTTTATAACTATCCAGCTAATAATGTTTATTTTTAACTCTGATATACTCTATATTTTTGGAGTGACGGTTTTTACTGTCCTTGTTACTATATGTTGTCGATTCCGCTATGATATTCTAATTTTCTCTGTTCTCTGTTCTTTTCTTTTTACTTACCCTAACAATCTGACTTTTTGTCGATTGGATGTTCAACATTTGAACACAGTGGTAGTATTTGGTGTCGAGTTTCGATGGTAAAAAAGGAGGTCATTATAGTCTCTTTCTTTAAATTCATTTACACAAGTTTTATTTACACACACACACACTTCTTACATGTTATACGTACACAATATACATTGTTTACTATATTTGGATCTATTTTATTTTTATGACATGTTTAAATTGATCATCAATGACATTTAACAAATTATCAATATAATCGGAGAGAGAAATAAAAGGTTTCTCTCTTCAATTCATGTTGTTTATTCCCTTAATTGATTGTACAAGTATCAGAGAAGGAAACAAACGGTTTCCTGCTCAAATTAATTTTAAAGTGACCGCTACACACATTGGTGTATTTGATAAACTTATTCATTTAAATTTATATCAAATTCAAACTCTTTCAAACTAATCAAATAAAATAAGGATTTTATTTAAAACACATTTTAGAATGGATCTAAAATCTCTTTAGACTTCAAAGGCCCAATAGATCCAAAAAGATTTTTTTTTGAAATTTACCCTTTAACTCCATTGTGGGCTGGGCCAATTCCAACAATGATAACCATTTTGCCTAAATCTTCCCACTTCACATTAAACCAATTCCTCTTTGGTTCCACCTTGAATCGAACTCTTTCTAGTACCTTAAACACTAGAAGAATCATATGAACGCTCATATATTTTAAATAAACTATATTAACTTTGACAATATTGTCTACTTTGCTATAATGTTGAAAATGGGACAATTTACAGCTTTAGTTTGTTGTTAACTGAATTCGGAATACCTATAAATTTACTTTTTCCTTAAACAATGTTGTTTCATTAAAATTGACATAACACAAGTTAATAACTTTCTATGTTTTCTGTTTCGAATATGATAACTCTTCATATAATTCATATAGCCAAGTATAACTCGGTTGAATACTTTAACCTTACTTATTACTATTCGAGTCTTATACATAAATGAACACAAAAACATGAATAAAGATAATTAAAATTGGTGTCCTTACTTTTCCATAATTCAATTGCCGAGTACATAACGCGATTAATAATAGGCACCACGGTCTATAGTGTTTTGATCCAAAGTCTATCGGTAAAAATTGATGTCAATTTCAAGTACCAAGCCTTCTTTAATAGAGTTAGGTTTACAATTTTTTCAACCCCATTCGACTATGGATCTTTTGAGTTATAAAATACCTCAAATGTCATGTTGTGTACAATACTTAAAAAATTCTTCAGAAACATATCGTCATCATTACATCTCGGTATCTTCAAAGTTTACTTGTCTTGTTTTAAACTAGAGTTTTCATATCTTGAACTTCTCTAGGCTTTCAATACATATACCCACACCTTATGAGTGTATTTATCGAAGAAAGAAATACACTATCTATCTTTACCCAAATAAAATTGTTGGTTTTGATTTTTATATCCATATAAATATACTTGAGAATACTTGAGTCATGTTTATCTTGATCAATGAACTATATGTATACTTATCCAAGACACATTTTTTGTGTAAAATTCAAGTTTGTTGAAGCTCTCTCCATTATTCATAATTTTCTTCAGAAGCACTTCTAGATATTTCTTCACCTAGCTTTGGATGTTACAATCTGCTTGCATCTAAATCCCACGAACTTTCAACATTGACATAAGATTCACCAACAATTATTGAATCTTTAAATAAATAAAAATTATGAATCATCAAATCTTTTATCAACACAAGTGCTTTTCTTGAAATCTTTAGGTTATCACTCTCCGTAGCGATGTTGCATCCAAACAATCATTATGTAAAAAAATTATGTTAGTCCAGACCATAGAGCATGCTAACGAGTGTGCCAATTACTTTATCATGCATCCTAATCCATTCAGAATTAATATTCAACGATTTACATGTAGCACTCTTCATAATAATTGTGTTCCCCTTAAAATCCTATGTGAAAATACAATTTCATTCGGTATCATATAAAGCGACATCTTTGAATTAAGCATCCATTGATGATTCGTAACTTAAATACCATGACCATCAATATATTATCTCTAATAACATCGTCTAGTGCAATGCAATCGATGAAGTTGAACTACATTCGTTTCTCCTTTGGACATTCATTATTTTGATGATTTAGTTTCATACAATAAAAGCACAAGGTATCTCACAATTTACTTCACATTTAACTTTTGAATTTTTAGACTTAACACCCTCTATTACTCTTGCAATTCTCACTTCTACCTCCATGAAGAAATCATGATTGCTACATGCTCTACCACATTCACTCAACTCTATCATTTGGTTACACAATTTCTTTTTAACAAAACTCAACTTCACGTCATTTAATAACAAAGTATCTCAATTATTAATCAAACTATTTGCAAACTCTATATAGCGCTCTGGTAACGAGTACGACAATATCATTGCCTTTAATTCCTTATTGAAGTTCAATTCTGTTACCTTTATCTTCATTATCAACTCGTCTAGTATATTAAATTCATCCTCAAACCAACATCTCCCATTTTCTTCGATGTGAAAATATTTCCAACAATACTAAATATATTTTAATTGATTTTTATCTATAACTATGTCTACTTATTTGAAACACATTGATTGGTTGTCTCACCACTAACATTTGAAATAACATTATCACACATAGTAAGCCGGATTGTAGTTAAATTTCATTTCTACATCTCTTCCTTTTACACGTTGGAGATTTTTTCTGACAACAAATACATACCAAACACAACTCGATCTATCTAATTCTTCTTTAGAATGTCTCCATCTTCCATTGTCACTTTTAGAAATCATTACCGTCATTCTAATTTTTTGGAAGTTGTGATCTGGGCGCTACAAGAAATCTACGAATCCATAATACAACAATATAACTAGAAGCAACAATCATTTCAAGGGCTTTTGAATAATTATGTGATAGTCATTTCCACAAATACCTTGCGAGTAACATTAATGTTTTGATACCAACTGTTAGAATTAGCTCCCTAAGTGCAAAAAATCAAACCTCATGCAAACCTACTAAAGAAAGCACAATGATCAATAAAAAAATGCAGGGGGAACAAATAATACATAATTTCTTCTCCAACAAACAAATTCAATGCAGAACCTACCAAACATAATATATATGGAAAATTAAATCTAAAACAAAACATATTTATAGTGATTCCACCATCCACGTGATACCATACGTTCATGTAACGACCCTAATTTTGATTAACATTATTTAGGATATTTAATTAAATAAATTAAATGAAATAATGTAAATGGTTAAGGGAATTGAGATTTGTAAAACTTTAAGGTAGTCATGCCTAATTAACTAATGAATCAAATGGAATTAACATAAAATAAGGAAGGGTAATAGATAAAGGAAAAATAGGAATAGGTTATATTCTTATACCCTAAACCATCATGCCACTTTCATTTTTCACATTCACAAACAAAAAATTAAACTTAAGTAAGGCCGACCACCAATGGAAGAAGATAAAGGGAACGATAACCAAGAATCAAAAGGAAGAAGCTTAATCAAATTCATTCAAGAGAAAATCCAAACTCCTCAACAACAAGCTAAGGTGAATAATAAATTACATCTCATATTTCTTATTTTCGGTTCTTGATCAGATCCGAGTATGTTTTGCAAAGTATTATGCCATGTTTTGAATGTTAAATAGATATAAATGCTTGTTGATGAATTTTGTTGGTTCATATAGATTTTATGATAAGTTATGATTTGAAAAACCTACCAAATGACATTCAAATGCCTTGTAATTTTGATATAAGGTCAAAAATATTATTTTATAGATAGGTTTCAAGTGTCATAATTTTCTGAAATAATGTGGATTTATTATAAATTTTCTAGTGAAGAAAATGGTTAAATTGGGTTTAAATTAATTACGAGTATTATATGTTAGTTTTGGGTCAAAAATTTAAATATGTTAGAAAACATATCAAAAGTGATTTATGGGAATTTTTATAGAATTTTCCTAAGTATTTTATTAAAGATATAAAATTATTTAATTTATAGGACTTAAATGTTTTATATGTTTATAAAAGGAGAAGGGGCTATTTGCAAATATTTTAATTTGTTAATTTCTAAAATTCGGTAGCACTTTTAGAAAAGATTTTGAAAAAGAATTGGCAACCAATCATATGTTGACAAATAAAGCAAGTTAGTTGGAAAGAAATTGCTTTAAAAAGTTAAAATTCAGTTTTATAAGGTATTACTGCTTCGCCGCTTATAGCAGCCACCTTTCGACCTCAAACTGCTGCCTCCATCTAAGTCGAAACCAATACACATGGTATCAGTCTTGGTGCGTAGTGGATTGTAATTAGGCAAAAGGTATTGAGTCGAAAAAGGCTTTCGAAGGGGTTGAAGTAGCTTTGGTAAACTTAGAACCATTTTGGTTATAAATGAGGCTTTCGAAGGAAGCAACTTTCGACTTGGTCAAGTGTTTTAAAGAAAAGAGCTTTCGAAAAAGGTTGCCGCCTTTGTTTTAAAGAATATAATTTCAAAGGGGTCGAAACCCATGATGTCGCTTTCTACCTTTCGAAGCAATGCCGTTGAAAGGGTCCTTTTGTTTTAAAACTTGAAGCCGCTTTTCCATGCTATCGAAGGAGTTGGTTTCGACACCATCCACTTTCTTTTGTTTAGGAAAATTCTTTCGAAAGAGATGCTTTCGTCCCTGTTCTTTAAGACCCTTCGATATATTGAAAGTTAAACCCAAAGGTTCTAAAAGGAATGATTTTAAATGATTTCGAAACTATGTCCACAAACTTTTATTTGAACCCAATGCTTTCGAAAGGTTTGTATTAAATAAAGGACTTTAAAGCTTTCAAAAGGTAACTAATAAAGGTTTCAAAGGGGTGATACCCCAATGTTTTCGAAAGGCAAGTTTGAAATGTTTTGCAAAGAGGATGTCTAAGGTTTGATAAAGCTTTCAAAAGGACACTTTCAATGGTTTCGAAAGGTCTATTATGAATGATTTCGAAAGGTATGTTTTGGCCTTTCGGCCTAGAGTTCGAGGTAAAATAGTTAAATGGTTTCAAAAGAGGTGCTTTCAAAGGTTTCGAAAGGGAGTGTTTAAAGCTTTTAAACAAAGGTTTCGAAGGTTTTCATCGATAATGTTTTGTGTAAAGCATATATCATGGCAAAGAGATTTGAGTAAAGGAAGAAGTATATTTTCCTTGTTTAAGTATGATTTAAAGGGTTAAATCAATTTGAAAGATGTTTTCAAGGAAAATTGGATGGGTAGTTAACCCTAAGTAAATGACTCAGATATTTGAATACTACATGGGACTGGTATAGGGTCACGCCCTATACATTAGCTATAGCCCCTAGCTAATTTAGCCCGAAATTCCCATGTGTAGGGCTTAGTCACATGTAAGACTTAAATGATGTTATACACAGAAAGGAATATACAAAGATGGAGGATAGGTTATTGGTGAGCCCGCAAAACTATTAGGATCAATCGACCCTGGGAGAAGTAAGTTAAGGACAGACCACCCAGAAGTGTAGCTAACAGATGTTAGATTATTTATTTTGTCTGGTAGGCCCGAATCAGCCAATGGTTAGTACTAAGCCAAACAAAACTATATTGTTCGGGTAGATAGCCATTTGTTACCTGATTTATGAGCATATTACATTGGTATTGGTGTTTTAATCAGTTTAATTGCAGGATTCTGATTTGCAAAAAGATATGTTTTAAAGGGATATTAGTGAGGGGAAACCCGTTCCGCTAAGCGGCATGGTCTCACATAATATCAGTAAACCGAGATGTAATAGTATTATTCACACCAAATTTTATGTCTGACTCGAAGTTTATGTTTTTCCCCTTAAACTCTCGGGTGCTCAAAATTCAATTTCAGTAGATTGAGAGTTAAGGTTTTTCAGATTTAGTAGGTTGGACAAATAAAGCTTCCGAAGACGTGCAGGAGGCAAAGCTAGCTATATAGAAGCTATTTAGTTTTATTTTTGTTGTGATGTATTAAGACTAATATGTCTATTTAGTACTCTGATCATGCAAAGGGGCATCTTCATATGTCGCTCTTGGCATAATTTGTAATAATTATATTTGATCAAAACCTAGAAATCGTTTTGGGATTATGTAATTGAACATTAAATATTGATTTGGAATGTAATCAGAAAAGTTGTTTTAATCCATGCTGCTTTTATTTCATATTCATGTGCTTCCAATATTATGGATACCATTGACATTACCGTATTTTGCCACCGGAAGTTAATACTATTTATGACTGCAGCATCTGTAGCGCTTAGCTTCGGGACTCAAGATAAGGGATGTTACAGTTCAATTAAAAAAGAAATTTCATAAATTATGTTAAAGGAGGCTCAAGATATATTGAATTTGGCAAGATAGCTAAACCTTAATTTTGATTCAATTATCTCGGTAAAACTGATTATCTGTAATCTTGTATGACAAAAAAAGTTGAGTAGTTTAATAAATTAACCTAATTAAATTCTAGCCATAAGATGTGGAAGATAACAAAATAAGAAAGGTCGAAGACAACCCAAGAAGCTATTCAGATCTTGCTATAGGTTTTGCAATCAACTACAATCGGTCTTATCGCCCTAGTAAAATTTTAAGGCACCATCGATTATGGTGAATCGTGATGAAAATATGTCTCATATTGGGAAATTATCTTTTATAAATATAAAGAGGCTACTATTCTCAATGACCAATTGGTTTTGTGAATAACTAAAGAAAAATACTAACAATGGTATTAGAGGTGGGACCGTAACTAATACGTATGAGCTTAACTATCACGCATGTGCCTTATCATCTGAAATACCATGATCACGTAGTCGGCTCAAATATGCCACACATGAAGAGGGTGTGATGAAAATAAAAGTTCTACATTTGAAAACATATAAACAAAATTCTATATAAATATAAAAAGACTATTGTTCACATTAACCAATTGGTTTTGTGAATAACTAAAATATTTCTCTAAAGCAAAAATGCTAACAAATCAATCTCGTTCCTTGTATAATGTTTCTTTTCAGTGTTGATTTTGCATTATTGGTGTTCCCATTCAGAGCAGATTCTTCACTATTTTACCTTACCTTATTTTCATACGAACTTCACGTTGGGAACCGCTTTTTCCATTGCAAAATATACGATATACTCTACGATTTGACATGTGTGTCATATTTTCAACAACATTAAATGCTAAGGTACCATTTGCAGCCTTACTTTGCCATATTCTCGTTCCTCACGTGTCGGACACGACAATGGTCCTTTCCCTCCAAATGGCATGTTGGGTGGGGGAATGATGCATTTGCGTCCGACGTGTACAGCTGTTTGCCCGCCAACGACTACTCCTTTTTCTTCCTCCCTTCCTATATATATTTCCTCTTTCAACACCTCCAGCTCCACCCCTCCAATACGAGAAATCAACAATTCTTACCCATCAATCCGATTATCTTTTCAAGTATATTTTATGTTTCTGTATATAATTTTTCGTATCTACACCATTTATTTTTTTGGGATTTTTTTTACTTTTGAAATTTTCAATTTTAAAAATGTCGCATGATGCCCAAAAGTGTCAATACAATTGGTCATCTGAAGCTACTAAAGATCCGCTGAAATATGCTATAGAAGCGTATGCTGCTTATGATAGTAGTAAAAAAATTAGATAAAGTTGTAGTGGAAAAGTTCAACCGATTTGTAGAAAACATTCCGTACATTGGACTGATAGATGAAAACAAAGTCCGACATAAATACAATAGTCTAAGAAGAGTATGGGTTAAATGAGAAAGTTTGTGCAACAAAACTAGTTTTGGTTAGAGTATTTAAAGACAGACTGTTACAAGCAGCGAAGAATGGTGGAATGATCGTGTAAAAGTATTTTATCATGCATTATAGTTTTTTGTTATATTTCATATGTTAGTGTTTTATTCAATTTTTTATGGTTTTATTCGTAGGAGTTTGGATAGGTTATTTCGAAATATATAAAAGGGCCGATTGACAATTTGAAGTTGATACAACAACTATTTCAAAGGACGAATGCAACTGAACAAACATTGTATATGCCTTTGCTAATGAAGAAATAAATACATGATGATAGAACATGTAACGATCCACCTTTTTGGACAGTTTAAATCAACAATAAACCACACATGTCTAATTCAAACCATTCAAAATGGATGATTGTTAATGGGGTAAATAAGAAAGTAAAAGAAAAGAAAGAAAAAAAAGTCATAGAATCTCGCAGTGGAACGACAAAATATAATAATCAAATAAAAAGTTCATGAAGCTGTTTTATAAATAACATTTGATTGCACTTTTACAATTCAAATCAAAGTTATACATACATCAGAAATAAACAAATAATGCAGCGGGACACATGATGCAGTGGAATAATTATAATAAATAGTACACTCATCTCCGTCTTCATCCTCCAAAATAAAATGGTCATCAACACACTGAAATACTCGGGCTGACCCGAGCGTAAAGGAAAATAATACACTCGAGTCAGAACTAAAATTCATATGCAAATTAAATCAAAATTAGATGAAATAAGAAATGCAGATAACTACATTTTTGAAGGTTCAAATTTCCGGAAAAGTTATTGTTTCCATATTCAAAATACAATAGATTTCACAATAGATCCATTCTAGCAACTTACAAATTTATAGAAAAATTCCCAATTAAATTTCATAGTTCAAGAGATTTTATTTATAAAAATGTTCAAAATTTTCAACATTCAATTTTATGGAAACTTTCCAATGTTTAAAAATTTAATTTTAAAAACTTTCAAATAAGGTAACGACGGTTTTTTTTCTCAAAATCATTTTTATGGTCCAAATAGTAAATCTAAACATACTAGTATTTTTCCTCTCATGTAAATATATGAAATTCATAGGTTTTATATCTTTATTAAATGTTCAAATAATCAATATGAAAATTTATACGATTACAATAAACTATAGGGTGATAACAAGGATATATCAAAATAAATGAACAATACACATTCAATCACAATAGCATCCATCACAATATACAATCAACATTCAAATCAACCAATTCAATAACATGCCAAAATAATAACAATTTATCATATATTGGAGTTTAGGTATTCAAATTAAATATCAATTAAAATTTCAAACCAACAATCAAAAATTTATCACTATATGGCCTGGTTTAACTTGCGATAAAATCTTAGTATTTCGTGAGTGAGTTTAAACACTCAACTTATGGATTTCCCTTTTCTAGTTGGATTAGGATCCGCTACTACTTCCTCCTTTTAATTTGTTTCCTTGCTATCTTAATCTTCTTTTTTTTGTAGAAAGTTTTGGAAGAGACAGAGAAGTTTGTATAGATCTGGATTTGAAGAAAAGGATTTGGAAAATGAAGAATGGTTGGAAAGAAGAATAAAATTTAAAGAAGATGAAGAATTGAAAAAGAAAAGGAAGCTTTGAAAAAGAAGAAAAAGATTTGAAGAATAAGAATAATAAAAAAGGAAGCTTTGATAAAAAAAGGGAAGAAGGAGATTTGAAGAAGAAGAAAAATGAAGGAGGAAAATGAGGAGAGAGAAAAAAAATGAGATGGAAGTTTGTTTGAAATAATGAAGCTACAGAAGATGAGATTTGAAAATGAAACGAGGCTACAGGAATGAAGATGGAAACAAATGAAAAGCTAATAAGGTATATATAAACAAACTAGGAATTTGAAATAAAGTAAAAATATGAACAGCCCTAAAACGGTAATATTGAAAGAGATGAAATTAAGGAATAAATGTATGAATAAATATAAAACTAAGTTTTTCCTTCTTTAATATAAAGCTTCAGAAGAAAGAGTTGCTAATGAAAGGAAGCTACAAGAACTAATAATGCATAAACAAAATAAACTTTAGAAACAGATAGTAGTAAATGCTAATTAGATGGCATGAATATTATTTCGGATGCTCATATTAAAAATGGAAAAAAAGGAAAAAAAACTTCAGATAAAGCACTTTAAAGGAGCAAACGAACCAATGAGAAACAAATGAAAGAATGAGGCAATTATTAATTAGAAATAAATCAAATGAGGCTATTATTAATTAATAAGAAACAAATGAGTAGTCTAATAATTAAATGATGCTTAAGTGGTGCCTACGCTGAGAACTTGAAAACGAAAAGAGAGAATGCAACGTTATAATAAATGTAAAGCAAATGAACGGACCACCTATATCCTATAAACAAACCTTTGGGGTCCAAATTCTAAAACATACTCCAATTAATTCATATCGATAAACCCAAATATACACATATTTATATCATTTAATTCCATATGAAAACATTCGTTTTATGTTAATATATGTACACACTCCATTGACGCAATCAATCAATCTATATATTTATTTACGCTACTCAAACTGATTTTATTAATTAATGAATATATATCTATATTTGCACTATAAAACTGATTTACTTTACTTTTTTAATTACTGTAATGGTCACATTAATGTAACCAATTTACAAGTTTTAACATATATAAAATGAGAAAAAAAAATGTGAACCTATGTAATTAATGTTCAATAGTTAATACAAGGTAATTCTAATTGATTCCACAACATTATTGTTAAGGGGTTTTGGACCAAAGGTCCTTATTCTCAAAGCTTATGCATAAAAAGTCCCTACTCATAAACCCATGTAAATTAGGTCCCTATTTTGTTATTTTTTACCAAACCGTCCCCTCACAGAAAATCGGCCCAACATCGAAATCAGGGGTAAAAGTAGCATTAATTAGCTAAAAACTAAAAATAGGGACCTAATTTTCATAACTATTTCACGAGGGACTTTCCTTTCATCATCTTTCAATTCTGGGGACTAGGCAGCCATTCCTTGTTAACACAACCATGAACCCTCTGGTATATTTAGAAATTTGAATATTAATGTGTTTGTGTATATATTATTTTAAAATTCAATTTTTTTCCAAAATCATACTTATTCAAAATGAAAGTTTATTTTTTTATACGTCTCAAAACTACAATTATCTTAATTAAAATGTCATTCAATATTGACACAAAAATGCAAGTTTCTATCTTAACTCGTTCATTACAATTTCATTTATGTTTCCTTTTAATTGAAACATTTCAATTAATCTAATTCTAATTCATTTCATTACTAATTTCAAACAAATTCTAATTATAAAACACTGTTTTCTTTTCATTTATACCAATTCAAACATGTTTTATAAAATTTCATATACAACAAAATTTATACACTATTTACAAGGTAAATGTTTTATCTTATTGAAAATCAACTTCTCCAAAATGCATTTCAAATAACAACTTATGTTAATCTTTCATTAGAACATCTACTCCATCTTTTATTCAAATTCAACATTTGTTATTCTGATTAGAGACAAACATACAATTTATTCTTTTCAAGTCAAAGCATAAATTTTATTAAAATGTTTATCTTAATTTAATTTAAAATGTAAGTTCTTATGTTGAACTTATTAATTACAATGCACTTGTATTTTCTTTTCAATTAAAGGATTCCAACAACTCTTATTGCAGTTTATATTCAATATTAGATTTTAAATGAATTCTCATTATACCACAACTGTTTTCTATTCATTTTATATGTTCCAACATTTATTTCTTAAATTATTTCATTCTTATATTAACATCTATTATTACAATCAATGGCACTTACATTCAAACAATTATTAAAATAAATTGAAATTACACTAAAATAGTTAACAATTCCATTAAATCACATTCTAATTGTTTCCTTACTAACAAATCATAAATTTCTCATTTCATACAATATTAAATCCTAAAATCTTATTAAATTCAATATTTAATTATTGGAAAATTACGGGTCGTTACACTCTCTCCCACTTAAAACTTTTCGTCCTCGAAAAAGAATGAGAAAGAATTAAGAAGCTTAAAATAACTTTATTCAAGTAATCAATTCATAAACAATTAAATTTATATAATTAAGTATTTTAAATAAAATATACTAATTAATAAATAATTAAATCTTCATATTCAAGTTTACTAAAGTTCGAAAATATTTTCACTTCACAAAATTTTCTAAGTATTAAATTCACGAAAAATTTCGGTAGAGTCTCCTTTGTACGGAGAGGTCCGAAAAAACAATAATATCAATAATTACAATATATATATCATATTTAAAAAATAAAACATCCCAAACCACGGGAAAAACAATATAATATCGCTATAAAACCATAATCCAAAACCGTACCTATTTGTCGAGCAAACACTCTTTATTTATGAAACTAAAAGCAGTAACTATTGCTTCCATAAACCTGTATTTCACTTATACAATCCAAATAGTGAGAATTTTATTCAAGAGAAATATTTAGTTGTTTTCAATTTGGAACAAAAGCAAATCAATATAAAACATATACAAACAAACAATACAACCATTTATGCAACCAAAGAATCCATCATACATCCATAGCAACCAAAACCAATGGTTTGTTTAGTTTAGAAACTTTTAATCATACAAGGTGATAAATAACCATCAAGTGTATCCTACGCTCAACAGCCTTGGATAATTACTCAATAGATTATCCATACAACCTTAAACAATTAGAGGTATCCTTTCCAAGCATCCCATAAGCCAAAACAACCATTAATTTCAACACATTATTTAAGTTTATTCAATTGGTTTCTTTTTACCTCACTTACCCTTTATTTTATTTTATTCATTCATACAATGTCTTTTTCATGTATTTACATAAATATTTCACATTTATTATCTAAAATAATCATTGAATTCATTATTTAAGTATTACATACACTTTATTGCAGTTTATTTCACATTATTCATATGTTTATACCATTTCTTGTACATCAAAATACTTATTTATAGAAATAATTTCATTAAACACTTCCATTACTTAAGTTTTACTTTTATAATATTCTATTACATATTCCTATTTAACATTTCCAACGTTTAACATTTTGATAAGTTATATATATGTTTTATAGAATAAATTTGAACGTTACACAAGCTTATCTTATTCACTTCAGTTAACAACATGTTCAATAATTATATCTTCTAAAATTTTCATATTAACAAGTTGTTTTCAATTTCTTATATATTTCATTAATCACTTATCATCCAATTCCTTAATTCAATTTAGAAGTTTCCAATTATTAATATAGTTAAGATTTCCTTCATTACAATAATTGAAATCTCTAATTTATAGAAACTTAAAGAACTAAATGCTGGGTTTATTTCAAATCATACGAAATAATACACACACACACACTCATAGCTTTATATATCCAATCACATTTTTAAATTTAAATTAAGATTTGTTTATCAAAACAAAGGTGTAGTAAAACTACTACAGTGACCTTCCCAATTTGAAACTCAAAATGAACATCGATGATGCGTGCACTCATCACTGAAATTATTTTTCAGCGACAGAAGAGGGAGTACAGAACTTATTTCCTTTAAAATTCTTTTAAAACAATTCTTTCAAATCACATTTGAGAATATTTGTCCAAAATACTTACAAATAATATTAGTACTATATTCCAAATCTCTTGAAATCAAATTTCAACCCGGAACTTTAGTTCTCAAATTCCAATTTATTTTCAAGCATATTACTAAAATAAATTTCCCAAATCATTTATTTTCTTTATAATTATGCATTCAAAGAAACTTACATAAATTTTACTTGAAATTTTCATTTCAAAGCTTCATCTGCAAATCAATCATCTTTAGTACTTTAATACTTCACAAAAATTCATCTATAAAATTTCTTGCTTCATTTATACATACCATTTAAAAATCTTAAATAACACCTTTATAAATATATGTAAACTATTTGAAAATAATTATTTACATCATTACTTATATTTAAAAAGGAGTTATTGAAAACCTTAAATCCATTATTTATAATTTTATCAGTTTAAACCAAGTTGTAAATAAATAAACAATATTTTAAACATTTAAAAGTATTTAAAAAAGAAAAGGAGGGAACAAAAATGACCAAAATATCCTTTATATTTATACTTTATCAAAATACTTTTATAACTCGATGTTTAACAAGTTTATCCTCGTTCTTGCAGACTGTAGCCATGCTTTGATCAGGCGCAAGGCTGGAATTCTCCAAGTACTTAGTAGATCTGTTTCAACACCCGGTGAAAACATTTAAAAATAGATATGGAAAGTATATTCCCCCATGGATCGCAGTTACGCAATGGTTACACCATTATCCCAGCGGAATCACTTGTAACTGGAGGCATCGCCGCCCCTCGAATTACGCCATGGTTGATAGATCGCAGCTACGCAATGGTTACGTCGCTATCCCAGCGGAATCACTTGAAGCCGTAGGCATCCCGCCCCTTGATCTTCGCTATCCATCAATAGATCGTAGATACGCAATGGTTACGCCGCTATCCCAGCGGAATCACTTGTAGTTGTAGGCATCATGCCCCTCGATTTACGCTATTCAACAATATCAAATAAGTATAATAAGTGACCCACCAAGTGGGTTCCGATACGTGTTCCTACCAAGTAGGACCCCGATTTCCACTGGTCTCCCCGCGCGGAGTTCCAACGCAACCCTACCGAGTAGGACTGCGATTTTCGATAGAAGATACTTCCCATATCATTTACATCTAAATATATCATATCATATATAGTACCCTTTCAAAATCATAATTCCAATTATCGCACTTATATAAATTACATTGTATATAACATTTCATTTTTAGATAGAGTACTTTCCAAAATCAATAGTCTCGAATATATCAATCATTCTTATATAAATTCCATTGTACATAAGACTTATCTCTTCAGATCGAATACCTTCCAAAATCAATATTCTTCAAAATCGCCCTATAGTTACATAAGGTCCATCTTATATAAGAATCAAAACTTTCCAAAATCAATTTCGCTCCATGAAGAGCCATATGGGATTGACATCTTTGCTTTATAAGAGTTTCTGACTTTAGAATAGTTTTGTATATAAAACAGTTTGTAAAATAGTTTGTGTATAAAATAGTTTGTATATAAAATAGTTTGTAAAATAGTTTTGTATATAAAATACTTTGTAAAATAATTTTGTAAATAAAATAGTTTTGTAAGATAGTTTTGTAAATAAAATGGTTTGGTAAATAAAATGGTTTGAAAAATAGTTTTGTAAATTAAATAGAATAAAATAGTTTGTATAAGAAAAATAAAAGAAAATAGTTTTGTAAAATGGTTTAAATTAATAGTAGTTTTGCATAAAAGAAAATTTCCAATTTAAATTACAAAGATATCCAACCCAACAACTTTCAATTCCAACGTCAAAGCATATCAATAATATTAGAACATAAGATGTACATATGTCATCATTTTGCAAAATCACATTCGATCACTAGTTCGATCACATAAGTTCGCTTTCGAGCTAGTATTGTCCATTCAACTTCCATAGTGCGGACTTCGATATGGTTTCTTGACTAGAAACCATCATTCTCCTTGCATAGCCATAAACTATGATAGAGAATTCTAGAATCAAATAAAAAATCCATATCAAATATTCGCCATCAAGAATCGAATGAAAAATCCTAACACGAAATGGTGTAATCCACCTCGAACTTATGTACTCAAATCTGGATCAAATTAATTATGCGGATAAAACAACATACATAAAACTTATGTATCTATTCAAATTTGTTTCATCACAAATACATTTTAATTTTAATTTATTATTAATCTCGTTGATTAACAAAAATATCACTTCATACTTTAATATTTGGTCCATAGAATTTCTCCATTAAATATAAACATTAATCATTTTCAAACATTGCTTATTTTCTCTTCACTTTTTAAATTAAATTCATTTTCACATGTAATATTTCTCATTAAATACTACATTTATTTGTGAATCATTTCATAAGGAATTTTCCTAAGTTCATAACAAATTTATAAAAGCTTAACATCTTTTTATAAGACATTATTCGAGTTAAAGATATCACAACTTGTATTATAACCATTTATTGCAACATTCATTTATTTCATAAGCAATTTACAAGTCATGTCTTATTTATAATCAATTCATTTAGTTCAAATTTGTTTGTCCAAATTAATTTTCACCTTTTACTTTCAAATTTATTTATGACACATTTCATAAATTGTTAATTAAGTTCACAATTACAGCATTTCTTATATCACAATTTCAATTTTAAATATTCCAAGGCTTAAAGTTCACATTTGTATATTATTACATTACATGTCAATAATGTATACAACAATTCTGTTCATTTTCTAAACATAGATATAACAAATTTAACCTTGTTTCACTCGCTTTCAAATTAAGGTTACCAAATTCACTGCATATTTCAACAAAATTTCAACATTTCAACTTATATATTAATTCAGAAGTTTCGACTATCGAAAATATCCAGATATTCCATTCTATTTCAATAGTTGAAACTACCAATCAACAGACAACAACTTTAACACAATAGCATTTCAATTTCATAAAAAAATATCCTAATTATTCACTTTTGAATAATACTACTATTATTTACAAAATATTAGGAAACCTATTTCAAAACATTATAGTTTAGTTCCCAAATTTCAATTTAAATTCTTTTTATTAAGACTAAACTTAGAAATCATATTCATAAAATCATTCACTTTATTTCCTGAACATGCTATTTTGTAACACTTTTTTCCCTTTAATTTCAAACGGTTATTACCGTTATAAATTATTAACAGATATTCCCGTTGCAATCAATTATAACGGTTATTACCGTGGTAAATCTAGGTAATTTCGTAATTACGTGAAAGTATAGTGGGCAGAATTGTAGTTCCCTCCATATTCTTACCTATCGCAATTATAACGCTTGAAGCTTCCTCCATCCTGCTTTCAATCTAGGGTTGCCGCCATGTCCATGAATCTAAGCCCTAACTCTTTTGCGGCCAAATCTACCACGGATCTAACGTTGCTCGAAGAACGTTGATTTGGTCAGTCAATATGAGGTTGCATCTAAGATCCGCTGGTATGGTTTCCATATGAAATTAGTAATCGCCATTGCCTCTTCAATCTTTCAGGCACCAGTGCTATTTATAACCGCCTCCACCTTATTTTATACTAGCTTCTCCTGACAACACCAGTGCTATTTTCCTTTTCTTCCTCCCATGAAATCAAAACATGTTTGCTCCTCCAGATCTAAACTCCTTCAACCAAATCCCTAAACTAATCCAAATACCGCACCTCATCGAAATTGAAAAAATCACCTCTGCCAAAAATCGCAACCAATGCCGAATGCCCCAAAGGCAAATGCTTTCACGATCTTGTTGGGTCCGTGTGTAGGGATGGGTGACTCGGGTGGAGATTTCTGGGTGTCAGGTTAGGCTTGATCAACAAAACAGAAACCTCTCATCAATAATACATCCTCTCAATTTGGTAGTACCGCTGAAGTGTGAATATTTTTTGCTTCGTGCCTTTGCAATTACTCCTCAGTTAGCATGCCTAGGAACTAAGATGTTGAGACGCGCTATTCTATGTCGATGCTTGGATTAAATGCCTTGCAATGATGCTTTGAATTTGAGCTGCCATGGCTTTGGTGTTGAAGTAGCAGTGATATCAGATGATTGTATCAGGTGTGGTGTTATTTGTTGATGCAAACTAAGTTAAAGAGATGCTCCACTGTTTCTTCATTTTAATCAACAGGAAGTTGTAATTGCTTATATTTATAAGGCCCGTATATTTATGGTTTTCTATCTGTGCTTTATGTAGGTTCTTCTATGGGAACCCTCATCCAGATGCAAGTGATCGAGAATAAATAGGAGCAGCACTAGCACTGAGTGATGATAAGGTCAAGTGTTGGTTCCAAAACCGAAGGGCGGCTTATAAGGTCTTTTCTTTTAATATCAGGCCATTATCATGAACCAACATATTTATTTTGTTACTTTTGTTTATTAATTTGAAAATATAAAGATGAACCTAAAATGAATGAATAACACTAAAAAAAAGATTGGAGCAAAATTAACATGTGTCCATACCTAACAACGTGAGTACTAGAAAATGTTTGCCTTACGGTAGAGAGATCTAAACATCATGCCATTTTTATTCAAAACCAATCAAACCAAATTGCATCCACTGTCAGGTGCATTTTATAACCACTTACTTTGAATGCCATTTTCATGTTGAATTTTGCTGGCGATGAATTTGCTGATGTATAAACCAATTAATTGCATCCATTGCCAGTATATTTTATAACTGAATTTGCTGCTTGTTTCCATTTTCATGATTAGGTCAATAGTAATGTTTTGTTCAGGAGTCTGTCTAAGGTTGGATATGATAATATTTACCTGCCTTCCAACTTACGAAAAGTGTACCTATGATAATATTTACCTGCTGCTTCTATAAACCAGTATTCTAAGTCTTGTATATTTTTGAAAATATTTAATTTTTATTTCTCAGCCTTTTACAATTTGTAAGTGTTTTTGTTTTCTATCTTAACGTTAACAAACATGAATACAAAAATATTCTATTATTTTTTTCAATATCATTCGTTATATTTTTATTTTAATATCTTCATTCGTTTATAGTTTATATTTACTTGATTTGGTTTTTAATTACATAACCCCTCAAATCATAATTAATAATCAATGGTTGAGATTAGTGGACCCTGCCATAAAGTTTAATTAATAAATTAAACCAACATTAGTCATGAATTGTTAATCTATGTTGTTGGATATTATTCGGTTGTAGATTTGGCTATTAATTTCAAAAGTTAACAAAGTAAATAAGGTACATTATGAAAGAAACCGGGACAGTGATGGAAAATATTGTAAAGGCACATTGTTTAATCTCTGGTCCAAGTTTAAAATTCTTGAAGTCGACCAATAGTTGTAGAAGTTTAGTTTGGAATTGTAGTTGAAGAAAAGCATATTAAAAGTAGATGTAGATGAATATTTTTAATAGAGCATAACAACATCAAATTTATCATGTATGAATGCAAAATACAACAGTCATGTACAGTTGTAATATTAATTATACATCTATTATTCGGCAATTCTGTCATGATCTCAGCATGGAAAAATTGCTGCATTCACTCACAATTAGGGAAAGAAATGGAAAACATTAGAACTCTTACTGTCATGATGATTTGTTAAGGATAAATTGAAAATATAAGAAAAAATGAATGAAGGAACCCATTTTTATGCAGCGGATTTGCTATTGAAATCGTTTTCTGAACTGAAACAGACTGTAATGTTTTCAGAATTTGTTGCTTTGAACAAGAATGTTGAACGGAGAATTGCTGTGTTTGATATGGAAGCAGAGAGTAGTGTGAGATTGTTGGAGAGGATTGGGGAGGAAGCAACTGCAAGTTTAAAAGAACCGGAAACACGTTATTATTCTTTAGCCATAAAGAAATTGCAAGATGAAGAATGATGTAATTGGTAAGAAATTTTTTGCATTTTGAAATCAAATATTTTCGTAGGCTTGATTTGTTACAAAGTCATTATATGATAAAACAGATGAACAATAATTATGGTATAGAAATGTTGAATTATCACTTATAGTTGAACTGCTAGCTGCCAAACTAATACTAATCACTTACATATGAAATATCAGTTACAGATGAACATAAAGATGAACAATTAATCTTTATGTTTGATATTGTTACAAAGTCATTATATGGTAAAACATATGAACATTAGTTATGTTTAGATAACTTCTCATTTATTCGCTTTGTGAACATTATACGGAAAGACATGTTTGATATTCAAAACAACTATTTCTCTACCGTATACTATGCACTAGTCATCTAGGCTTTATTATACCTAAACTGTGGTTCATTATTTCATTGACTGCAAATATTGAATTCCTGTCAATAGAATAATGGTGGTTCATTATTTCATTGATTGCAAATATTGAATTGTTGACAGAATAATGATAGTAATAGTCACTTAAAACCTGTCTACAGTATACTTAAAGCTTGATAATAATGCTACAATGTACTTAAAGCCTAATTTTTTTGGGTGATAAATGTTATTTATTTTTCTTTTGTATATTGATATTTTTGTATATCTAACCATTTTACTGTTATACTTCATATAAATGCGCACTCAACTAAACATGAAATTGGATATATCTTACAAATTAGCCGTCCTCCAGCAAATTTTTAGATCTGAGACTAAAATGAATACAGATAATTATGATATAAAGCACAAAAAATAGGAATTTTGGTTCTCATTTACGAGTTTGAAATTAATTTAAAGATCAAAGGTACAAATTAATGATTATAAGTCATGGTTAGTTTACATTTTTCAACTTTGAAAGGAGTTACATTAATTTGAAGCAAGGTAATTTCAGTCGGAACTTAAATATCTAAACTAATTTTGTTAAGTCATGGTAAGCCATGATTGTAAAATAGGAATTGTTTTTACATTAATCACAACACCAAACAGCTCATTTTGTAACACTTTTCCGCTTTCAATTTGTAATGGTAATAACCGTTATAAATTTTTAACGGTTATTTCTGTTACGACCATTTATCACGGTTATAACCGTTACTAAATCTGGTATTTTGGTAAATAATTAAGAGCAACATGGATAGGATTGTAAATTTATATTCTGTTACTACTTTATCCCATTTCTCACGAAGAACGTTTCATCCTTTCATGTTTTTCTTCTTTCGTTCATTCTAGGGTTATCGCCCCTTGTTGTACCACCATCTCCGCTGTCTGTCACCGTCGTCTTCCACCACCTTTGCCCTTTTTTCTACCAACCTGACGAAGATGAAGGAAGATTTGGGTTGCGTTCTATTTCGGCAATCGACTAAAAATTAATTTTCAAATTTAAATCAGGTAATTACTTCAACCTCAATTTATTTTTGAAATTAGGTATTTTGTGCATTCACCTATTGTTACTAAAGATAGTAGTGATTCATTGCTGTTTGGAATTGAAAATTTGGTCTCTGGTGAGGGTTATGCTGATATTCTCATTTTTCAATTTATTTACTGTACGAGATTAAAAGCTTTGACAAGTAAATGGTCAAATAACAATAATTTTCTTATTACTGATGATGCTATTCAAAAATTGCTATTAGATAATTTTCTTATTCAAAAACTTTGAGAATTGAAATAAGCTCATGCAGCTGCAGGTATTACATTGATTAATTTTCTTATTACTTTTTACCAATGGATGAATCTAACAATGGACAAGCTATTATAATTTATAACAGACTACAACATGAGAGTTGTTGAATGGGCCCAAATTGTACTATTGCACTTCATTTCTTTAACTAATTCATGAAATGAAGTGGAGTGATAAACAACAAGTGTTCTTTGGAGTGTTTGTAACATCATTGGAGAATCTTGAATACCACGAAAATACCAGGAAGACTTACTGTTATAGGAACTAAAAAAAAGAAAACCTTTATAACATTTACCTTCTGCTGCTTATATTTCAAACACAACATATAATCCCTTTATCATTTTTTCTAATAACATAGTTAGAGCATTATATATATATACACATACATATAACTTTGAGATTGACCAAATTATATTCGGTGTACCGTTGGAAAGATATTACAGGTTTCTGTTTAGATTTAATGGGAACAATGAAGTTAATTTATTGGGTGATGGGATTTGCAGAATGGGCATAGATGACTCCGCAACAAGTAAGTGTTTAAGTTATCAGCCATATTCTCAATAATCTGTTATTATGTATTGTTTATTTCTCTACATATAATATAACTACTATTCTTTTTATTTATAATTTACTGGAGTATAAGAAGAAGAAATTAAATTGTAAATAAATAGATTAAAAAAGGATAGGTTGAGGTATTTAATATTTATTTCTATTTATGTATGGACATGCTGTAGACTTCAAAAAGGCGGTATATAAAGAAGTTCTAAAGGCATTTTTAGTCATCCTGTTTGCAAGTATAACCTTTCTGTGAACTACTAATACATGAACCCTCTACTTGACACCAACAAAATATTTTACTTGTAATGACTTTGATATTGTATGCTGATTATGAAGTTAACAGATGAGTGCATGGTAGTGATAATAGTTTGACGTTGCAATGATTTGAAAATTTACTAATAGTTTCACTACGCCATAAATGGCCTTCTGCAACATTTTTGCAAGGTGTTGCCAGGTAAAATGTTGCGATAGCTATACAATTTTGGTCCTACTGCAACGTTGAATTTTTGATGTTGCCTTAGCCATAAAAATGTGTTGCTCTAGCTAAACAAGTGTAATTGATGCAACGTTTTTTTATAGTGTTGCTATAGCAGACCTTTGCATATCTTTCGCACCGATCCGCGCCAATCTACCAAGGCAAATCCTACGTTGGAGAATGTGACACCTCAGCAATCCGAACACCACTCCTTGATCATTTAGAGCCGCGAAGAAAAAAAGTCCTTGCAAATAACTTTTTATTTTCATTCTTCTCTGTCTTCTTACACAGTTTCAAGCGATTTCGGTTCGATTAGGGCTTCGATTTGGGGGTTCAAGCTTTGTTCAGTGATTTCGCTTCGATTTGGGGGTTCAAGCATTGTTCACATCACTTTAGGGCTTCAATTTTGATTTTGAGGTATAACACTCTCTCCCATCACTTTAGGGTTTCGATTTAAACTACTTATAAATTCTTAATTCGGCCGGAATTAACAATTCGACTTGTCTAGGTTTCCTCTTGTTGGACACACACACAAATTTTATCTTTTTATGTTAAAATACTCATATTCATAATTGTAGTGATGGACAGCGAAAACATTTGGATAGAACTTCCAAAGTTTAGTGAAGGATATATTAGCGGGATAAGAGCCTTTATACAAAACGGTTTTTCTAAATTCGCCGTAGGCGATGAAATGACGTGCCCATGCAAGAATTGTAAAAATAGCAAGTGGCGTCATCCAGATATAATTTATGATCATCTCATCTGCAATGGTCCATCTCCATTGTATGTGAAATGGATTTGTGAGGTTTCTCACCCAAATTTTGGAAGCAGTGATAAAGATATAGACTGTGATGCTGGTGATTTTGGAGATAATCTAGGTGAAATGTTGCACCGTACTCGTGGAAATATGCAGAACTGTGAAGATGAGAATTCTGATGCACCAAATGCCGATGCTAAAAGATTTTATCGCCTTGTCGAAGATGGAAAGCAGCCATTATATCCTGGCTGTTCAAAATTTTCGAGATTAAGTTTTATCATCAGGCTTTATTCTTTAAAATGTGTACATGGAATTACAGAGTCTGCAGTTGGGGATATACTAGAGTTGATGAGAGAGGCTTTTCCACAGGCCCACATACCTTTATCTTTTAGAGCCGCGAAGAAAATCATTAAAGATTTAGGTCTTGATTACAAAAAAATACACGCATGTCCAAACGATTGCATGCTCTATTGGGCAGAAAATGAAGATAAAGATGTCTGTAACTCTTGTGGTATTTCGAGGTGGGAAGAGGAAAAGAAAGGCACCCGTGACAATGATCCAGAGAAGTTGATTCACAAAGTCCCGGCAAAAGTGATGCGTTACTTTCTGCTAAAACCAAGGCTGCAAAGGCTGTTTATATGCAAGGAGTATTCATAACTTATGAGATGGCATTCTGTGGGCCGAAAAAAAGACGGAAAACTTAGACATCCAGCTGATAGCGAGACTTGGAAGGCGATGGATGCTATGTATCCTGATTTTTCATCAGAAAATAGAAATATCAGATTGGGTGTAGCCTCTGATGGATTCAATCCTTTTCGTACAATGAGTACAACTTACAGTACATGGCCAATTGTATTAGTTAACTACAACCTTCCACCTTGGTTGTGCATGAAGCCCGAAAATCTAATTCTTTCAACACTCATCTCCGGTCCAGAGTCTCCAAAGAATAAAATTGATGTATATATGCAGCCTCTAATTGAAGAGTTGAAAGAATTATGGGATCTAGGCATAGAAACTTATGATGCTTTTACTGATCAAAAATTCATGTTACGTGCAAGTGTGTTGTGGACCATTAGCGATTTTCCGGGGTATGCAATGTTATCCGGTTGGAGCACAAAGGGTAAATTGGGTTGTCCTGTATGCCATTATGAGACTTCTTCAATGTACTTGAAACATAGTAAAAAAATGTGCTACATGAATCATAGAAAATTTCTGGATCCGAAACATAAGTGGAGGTTTGATAAGAGGAGGTTCAATGGTGAAGTTGAAATAGGACAGATTCCGGGAAATTTATTAGGAACAAACATTGAAGAACTGTTGCGTGACTTTGAAAATAATTTTGGGAAGAAAAAGGATTCCCCTTTCAAAAAGAAGTCAATATTTTTCAATTTACCGTATTGGAGCCACAATTTATTGCGACATAACCTTGATGTTATGCATATAGAGAAAAACATATGCGACAACATACTCGGTACTTTGCTAAATATTAGTGGCAAGTCAAAAGACCATTTGAATGCTCGTTTTGATTTACAGGAAATGGGCATCAGGAAGGTCCTGCATCCCGTTTTATCAAATGACGGCAAACACTTTGAAATTAGGGCTTCCATATTTGACATGACGAATAAAGAAAAAGAAATATTTTGCTCAGTACTGGAGAATGTTAAATTGCCATACGGTTGTGCAGCCAATATCAGTCGGTATGTTCACACGTAGGAAAGGAAAATCTCAGGGTACAAGACGCATGATGCTCATTTTCTACTTCACTACTTGTTGCAATTTGCTGTGAAAAAAACACTGAAGCCTGAGGTTGCATTGCCTCTGATAAGATTTGGTGCATTCTTAAGAGGTCTTTGGAGCAAAGTAATTGATTTGGAAGATGTGAAGAGGCAACAACAAGAAATTGTCGAAATTCTTTGCCAATTTGAAATGATATTTCCACCGGCTTTCTTTGACATAATGGTTCACTTGACGGTTCACTTGTGCAAGGAAGTTGAATACGGTGGACCTGTGCACGTTCGATGTATGTTTCCGATTGAGCGTTATCTAGCTAAACTCAAATCTTATGTGCGCAACAGATCTAAACCGGAGGGTTCCATCGCCGAAGGTTACTTGGCAGAAGAATGCTTGACATTCTGCTCAAGATTCTTAAGCGGTGGTGATGCAGTACCTAAATTTGAAAGTTGTCCACAAAATATGGAATATGCTATTGGTACAAGAGGAAATAAAGACGGAAAAGCTATTCATCTAAAAGAATCTGAGTGGATGGCATGTCATCGGTACATTCTATTCAATTGTGGTAACGAGGAAATAGATAATTTAAAAGAGTAAGTTTTTATGTTCTAATTTATTCTAGCAAGTACTAAAGAATTAGAATATTTCTTTATTGATATTAATACCATCATAATTATTATAGGGAACATCGAGCTTTAATTGATGGTCATGCAATATCGAGAAGATATAAAAGAGAGAGAGCACATACTGAAGAATTCTGGAAATGGCTGAAGGATGAGGTTGGGAAGAAAGAGGACATTTCGAAAGAGCTAGAAGTGCTTGCAATGGGCCCTAATCGGACAGCTAGGAAATTTAGTGGATATGTTATTAATGGATACAGATTCCATACAAAATATAGAGATGCTAAGTGTAAAACACAGAATAGTGGTGTATTCTTGACTGCCTTGACCACTAGCTTTGCAAGTTCAAAAGATCAAAATCCATTGGTTGGTAATGTTAGTTACTACGGAGCAATTGAAGAAATACTAGAAATTGATTATTGGGGAGAAATTTCAGTGGTTTTATTTAAGTGTTGCTGGTACCAAGAAGAGAAAGATTTGTATGGGATGACTCGAGTTAATTTTAATAGATTGTGCCAGAAATCTGATCCGTATGTTATGGCTTCACAAGTACAACAAGTATTTTATATACAAGATCCAACTGATACGGCACTTTATAACGTTGTCAAGAAATTGCCGAGGGACTGGTGTGATGTCGAAAATGAAAATGGAAATGAAGATGATCCAGTTTTACATGATATTCAATGTGGTAATGGAATAGGAAATCAAGTTAGTGATGTTAGGTGGTATAGAGATGACGTCCCGGCAACACAAATCCTCATTCCGCCTAGCATAGAGGAAACTTCCTCTTGATTTCTATGTAGCAATATCAAGTGACTTCTATTTATGTATTAGTTCTTAATTAAGGGACGACTTCTGTATCTATTGATTTTCATAATTAATTTACTACTTTTTAATTACTTGACTGCTTGTAAGTTATTCTGATTTTATGTGTTCCCTTGTTGTTTCTAGTGCTTTATATACCTGCATACACATATGTACTTAATATACCTACCCATTTTATTATTTCATATCTTGCTTCCAATGTAAACTCACCATTCTGTATCCATTTTGTATAGGATGGGGGAACTCATGCAGCTCACATTTCATCACAAGGGTGCATTTCAGAAGGCACAATATGTTGGTGGAACCGATACTGTGGTAAAGAGGGTTGATCCTGACTACTTCTCGTACACAGTGCTCATGGAGTTTGTGAAGGATGAACTTCAATACACCGAAATAGGAGGAATTTATATGAGAAATGGTGAGAAGGGTGGGTGGAAGTTAGTGACGAATGATGCGGACCTCTCCGAATTAGTCAAAGGAGTTAACACTGGTGGCAACTTGGATTTTTATATCGACAACGTTGTCGATACTGCAATTGAGCCATTGAAGCAAATGCAGCCGCATGTAATCATGCGGCCAAGGCAGAATCTGGTTACAGGTATATATAAATGGATAGTTAATATCATTTACATATTGTGATATTTTGATATAGCAAAAAAAAAATTATTGTGATATTTTGATTATAACATTTAAAGATTATGATTATAATATCATTATATTGTTGCAGCTACAAAACCAGTGAAACGACAGTACGTGACGGCTCATCAACTAAAACAGAACCAAAAAAACAAGAAGTTAGCTGAAGTCAATAGTCCTCGGAAGTCAGCACGGCTGAATAGCAATGCAACTGTGAATCTAAAGTTAGGTGAGGTGAACAGTCCTCGGCAGTCGACACGGCTGATTAATCCAGAACCCAACGATGCAACCGTGAATCTAAAGTTAGCTGAGGTGAAAAGTCCTCGGAAGTCGGCACGGCTGAATAATCCAGAACCCAGCAATGCAACCGAGAATCTAAAGTTAGCTGATCAGGTAAATCCTCAGAAGATGACACAGAAAAAAAAACCAAAAATCAGCGATTCAACAGTGAATCTGAACTCATCAAGTGTTAAGAGGAAGTTGGAATCACGTTTACCAACATTGGAAGAAGAAGATATGGATGAAAATGGCATGCAGGTTTGAAGAATTCTTATTATGATGATCTTATTGTAATTTGAATATTTTGTACCACTCTTGCAGCATACTTACTATGATGTTCCTGTTTATTATATACTTGCAGGATGTTCATCTACCACCTCCACCACCTCCAAATGAGTATTCTACACCTCCACTATCTCTACAAGATTATGAAGTACAGAGAGCTGCTAAGTTGATGGTGAACCTAAAAGATTATGAAGTACATAGAGCTGTTAATGTGATGAGGAACAACGAAGTTCTTGCTTCTCTAGGTGTGCCTGCAATTTCAGCTGAACTGAGAAATGTAAACCAAAAAAAAGTTAAAGGAAAAGAAAAGATGCAAGAGGATGTGGATAGTGATCAGGAATATAATCCGGACCATGAGGAGCATAGTGAAAATGATACTTTACAAAGTCCAAGAAAGGTGTGTGATAGCTACATATCTTATTTTTTCTGCTTATGAAGATAATAACTATAAAATCCAATCTTATTTCCTACTTATATATACAATTTAGAGAACTAAAAAAGTTGAGAAGCCCAAGCCTGTTAGTGGACCACAAACTCGTTCAGCTAGTGGTATCGCAAAGGAAAAGGAAAAGTTGAGAAGTACAAGCCCAAGCCCAAGCCTGGTAGTAAGTTCAACTGAGAAGGATGCTGAAGGAAAAGGAACAATGGCTGATTATTTGGCTCTGCGGGAACGACAAAAGAAAAATGCTGCAAAAGCTAGTGCAAGTGGTATGGCAAATAAGTATGTTGCGGAGAATGTCTTGCCAGACATTGAAAATGAAGAAGTTGAAGCAGGTATTGAATTGATGTGATAATAATATTTAATATTACAGTAGGATTAATATTTCAGTACCGAATTTACATTATGATTTATGTTATTATTTGACGGGACTTTTCATTTTAATTAAAGGTAAAGTTCCTAAAAGACTCAGAGGTCACACAAAGATGTTTAATGTTCATACAAGGGCGAATGACAAAAGAGTTGTAATTATGATGAACCAGTGGTTCCAACCTATTTCAGATGATGACAAAGTAATATCTGAACTGAGCAACTTTTTAGGAACATTGAAAAGGTCCGTGCCACTTACGTATAAATCTTGGTCGGATGTTCCTGAAAAGTTGAAGAAATCTCTATGGGATTATGTTAAGGTAATCTATTATTAACTATAATGTTGCTGAATTTTACTTTAATAAGTAATATTGATCTATTAACTATAATGTAGCTGAATTTTGATTTATTTATTCTTTTTTATATTTGATTTATATTTAAGCAACGGTATATTATTCCGGATGAATGTGAAAACTGGGTGTTGAAGTCTATTCGTGACTGTTGGAGGGGGTACAAGAGTCGCATAAAAACTGCTCATTATAAAGCTTATAAGACTGATGAGGAGAGGCTAGAAAACAAGCCGGACAACATCCCAGTGGAGGATTTTAAAGTGCTCTTGAGGTATTGGGCAAATGATGAGATTCAGGTATACGTACATATTATTTATTTCGCAAGATAAACGAGTACTTTTTTTTGTGAGATAAACGAGTACTTTGTTTTTTGTGTATTTTTTAGCAAAAAGCACTGAAAAATTCTGATAGTCGTAAGTCGTATCAAGACACACACACCGCTGGTCCAAAGTCGTTCGCCCAGCTTCGTCATAAGATGGTATGTGATACTTTACATTTTTGACTGAAGAGAGTGTATGCTAAACTATCTATTGAACTTGTATCAGGAGACACCATCCGATGCAGCACTTTTTCTTAAAAGTCGTAAGAGAACAGATGGGCGTGAGTACGTGTCTAATCCTCAAGTAATGAAGTACAAACTTGTAAGTAATAATTCTGTTTTGTAATAATTTTGTTCTGTTTTGCACATGCTGCATATTGTTTATGTCTTGCTCATGTGCATGTATGCTCATGTCCTTGAAACTGTCCTTGAAACACTTGTTGAACCAGAGTTTCGCAAACGTACTAATGGCATAGATGTTTGCTTTGGAAATTGTAATTGAGTATATTGTGAGATTAAGAATTTTGAACCCTCAGCCATTTTTTCCCTTTTCTAGTCGAATGAAGAGGACTTGCTTTTGCGTTTGGCTAGAAATGACACAAAAACTGGAAACGAAGAAATGAATTTGGTTAAAGGGATTACTAACTTGGTTTATATAAAAATATATGTCTATAGTAATACACATATGTGCATAAATAAAATGAATGGCCGTTTGAAGCCTCAGAATCCAGATGACGAAGCCATAGCTGGCTGTCGACGGAATTGTTTTCCAGTTTTTACTAGTATATATGTTACAAATTGTTTTCTAATTACATGCACATAAACAAATTGTTTTCCAAAATGTGGCTTTCTCTGCATTTGCTGTACACAATCCATATATAAGCATTTGCTGCATTCTCTGCATTTATTGTAAGGTAATTTTGATGTGGTTTTATTTTGTAGGACTTAGTTCAAAAGGCAATGGCCGGTGGAGAAGGAGGAAATACTGTCGAAACAGTAATTTCGAATGGAAAATTACAGGTCGTCCTTTGCTTATAGGGAGGCGTGCAAAGTGTGCAAAACAATCAACCGAGGCTCTAACAAATGCTTACGTACATGACTTAAGGCAAAGGCTTGTCGAAGAAATTGAAGCACAGCTAGAATCCAAGGTAAATCAGAAGGTACAAGAGAATTTGGCTAGGGTGCTTAAGAAATTAGGTGATGCCAACCCAGAGATGAACATCAATGTAGAGGATCTAACTTCCGCAATCATGTCCAGTGAGACTGATAATCTGACTGGAGGCACCAGCTCTTAAGTCTCATTTATGAATTGTTATGTGTACTGGATATTTTGGGGTAGCTTTGTAGTATTTTGGGGTAGCTTTGTAGTATTTTGGGGTAACTGACATGAATTGTGATGTGTACTGCTGTATGAATTGTTATCTGTACTGTGTATTATGCTGTGTATTATGCAAGTGTTTTATGTGATATTGTACTGTGTATTATGCAAGTGTTCTATGTGATATTGTACTGTTCTATGAGCTCTTAGTGTCTCTTCAGTATAGTGTTGCAGTAGCTTCAGTATAGTGTTGCAGTAGCTTCAGAATAGTGTTGTAGTAGGCTTCTGAATAGTGTTGCAGTAGCTTCATAATAGTGTTGCCACCGGGTTATAAATGTTGCTTAAAATAATGTTGCAATAGTCATTCAAGGTGTTGCCATAGGGATGGACCCAGTTGGGTCGTGGGACCCACATTGTGGGCCCCACAATATGCGGGCCCCACAACTTCAGAAATTTAATACCCTATAGCAACATTTTTGGAATGTTGCTACAGATACATATGGGTGTTGCCATAGACCCAAATAGGGTTCTATTGCAACAATATTACTTATGTTGCCTTAGATAGTCAAAATGTTGCCTTTGAGGTCTAAGGCAACGGCAAAAATTGCATCACCCTAAAAGTGTTGCCATAGACCTATGGCAACATTTTTCGGTCCTGAGCCAACATTTTTTTTGTGTTGCAGAAGGCCATTTATGGCGTAGTGTTTATTCAACACTATTCAATGAAAACGTATCAGCGAAAGTATTCAATGTGTTGTTTCTTTATGTTTTTATATTGACAAATCATAGTCCCTGGTCAAATAATAAAAATGGAAAAGGCTATAAGAAGTCGTTGTTTTAAATCTTCTACCAAGCTAACTTGTGTTTGTGTAGACAACAATCAATCTCATGCAACCTATTTGGATACCAGCCCTCCTATATTTTACTTGAATGACTTTTCTCACAAGTACCATTTGTTTGGAAGTTACAGTAGTTTTTTTTTCACATATTGATTTATTTGCAATATGAAGTATTGTGATATTTGTCACATCCATTTTCACCACAGCATTGACTTTGTCACATCTTTTATGATTTATTTGTAACATGAAGCATTGTGATATTAGTCACATCTTTTATTGTAATCTATTAGTAACACCCATTAGATCATATATTAATTACCATAAGCTGCATGATTTTGGCATTTAGACCACATTTGTAATCTTTTATGCTCTTTGTCTATATGCTTTATTATTGATTAGTTCATAACAGATGACTACCAAGCATGGAAGGTTATCCTCGGTCATTTAATCAATTTTTATATCAAGTGTTAACTGAGATGGACGATGTTAAAGGAATATTGGTATGGGATAAGCATTTAGCTTTGACATGTCATCAGCTATTTCACTAATGTGTGAGTGGAAAAGTTAGTGCAAATATCTCCTCAGTAGACATATTTTTACATCTAAAACACAAAGAATAGAAAATTAATGGTCATAAGTTGAATTTTTACAAAATTGAATATAACATCAACGCGTGGGTCCAAAGGAAAAAATAAAAATCAAGAGTTATATCATTATATAGAAATAACCTTATACACTAACCATATCCAAACATGATCGGTAAATGGTGGAATAATGTTTTTGCACTACTGCAAAGTACATAGTTAAATTTTTTTCTTCTTAAAATGCAGTCTTTGACAACATGTTAATACATGATTTTAAAAGACTTTAGGTTGTATTTAAAAATTTATATATCCCTAACCCCTTTCAGCTTCTTGGTATGTTTATGATTATTGTTGATTATTTTGGATTATGAAAAATAATTAATGGTGGACGTTAAAAGAGTACAAAGGTGAAATTGATCAACTTTTGTCTTATACTAATTGCGAAAAAAAGGAAAAATAAATCAGAATGAAAAGTAGAAAAGTAGAAATCCAAATAACTGTTACAATGTCATTAAAAACAGATTTTTTTTGAATTATTTCAATTTCAGTAGGTTGAATGGCTGCTACAAGTTATATGAATTATTGTTTCTACAAAGCATTGAAATAGTTATACCAGGAGCACAAAAAACAGTTCAAATGTGTATGTATCGACTTACTTGATAACTCTCTTGCAGTTTTATTTTTGCAGGTTATCTTAAATAAGCTGACTACATGCTTTGAGGAACAATTTATACACTCTTTCCATATCAGGTTTGCATACTTATATGCGTGTATGATCGGCATTCTGTCCCCAATGAACAATTTTCTTGGTATATTTATTAGTCCAATAAAATTGCTTGTTTGTTACATTTGTTTGTCTTTATAAGGACACCTTTGTTCCTAATACTATTAGACCAGTTTTGAAAAGCATGGGACTTGGAATGAATACATAAGATTAACTTTTTGATGGTAATATTGTCTTTTACCTCGTCTAATTGTTCCCAAAAAAATTCTTAAACATAATTCAATTTTTAGTCTCTTTTATGTCTATATAATGCAGGTTGAAAGATATGTTTTTTATAACTGTATTTCTGTGATTAACACCGGCCATAAAATTACTATTTGTTGCTAACTAGTTTATAATGTTTGATTGATCAATTGCCCTGAATAACTCCTCTGCCATAAAATTGTAATCCTACATTTTGGGATTTTACTTCAAATTGGCATTTTTTATAATTTAGGAGGGAATACAGTCTATTTAGTCTATCTGAGGTGAAATGATGAATGTGAACTATATGTCTTAATGTATTCATGTTAGGGTTCCAACAAAAACTAACATTTACTAAATATAAAATGGACAGAGTTGCAAATGCTTGTTTACCTTTAAAATTATTATTATTAAAAATTATTGTTTTGTTATTGTCAGCACCACCACAACTACTATTATTCAAACAATTTAGTAAGATCTTCTTAAAATATGATTTGCAAGTCATATCTTTATGAACTTTATATCTATCCAGTACGATATGGTAAACCCAATAGCCTAAGATTATTTATTAAATAAACATAGCAAATATTAGATAGTTATGTCAATTTTGTGAATAATGCGGCAGTATAACTAAGCTTACGAGTATATATGTGATACCATTTTATGTATTCATTTATAACTTCTCCTAGCCCTTATTGATTGATATTGTACCAGATGCTTTTTTTGATAAGATTATCACTTAAGTCTCCAAAGCTTAACCGAATATATAACCATGCAGACACTATTTAACATATGTAGCACTTCAGCGTTATGTACAAACTTCAACCAACACAAATACGTTGAAGGATATCATGAATTATCTGCAAAAACAAAAATATTCTGTTCCACTGCAATCGCCAAGTGGGATGCTGACTTTTATGTCAAGGTTAATGATGATATTCATGTCAACTTAGGTAAGGGCCAGTTAGTTTTTCATTTAAAAAATGTATAAAGTAGATCCCATATTGCAACAAATATGTCATAACCATTTATGGTTATAAGGGATTAGAATCTTTTTATTTTTATTTTTAAGGAAGTTCTTAATGCTGGTTACATTGTAAAAGCACTGAATAAGTCTTAAACAGACACTAAAAACTGAACAACATTCAATAACTAGATTTTATATTCTAAATGAATGTAATCTAAGTTAACCAATGGGAATTAATAATACAGCACTGGATTTTAGATTCTATAACTTAATTTTGGAAAAAGATCGAGGAAATTTATGAAAATATCTGCTAATGCCATTACAGGTATGCTAGCTGCAACTCTTGCTAGACACAGATCAAAGCCTAGAGTCTATATTGGGTGCATGAAATCTGGTCCAGTTCTTTTTAATAGTAATTACAATTATACTATTTTAACTGATCAAGAACCCCCAAATTTTTTACTTCATAAAATAAATATGCATGTTCACTTGTATTGTTAGGAATGTGAAATACCATGAACCAGAATGCTGGAAATTTGGTGAGGAAGGGAACATTGTACCAAATTTTTGGTGCTAACAGAGTAAATGAGCCACCTTTTGATGCACCTCAAAATGGTCATTATACATTGTCCAAGTTGGTTGATGGCTATTTTGTAGTTTGGTCGGAGTGTCGTATTCGTTGTTTGTAAGCTTCTAGATATGTTGCAGTAGTGAAATTTGAAGTTGTCACAATGAACTTTGTAGAATTTGATATGTACTATTTCGTACGTTTGATGCTTTTTAAAAATTTGGTGATATGTTAGTTTTGAATTTTAGTTTCGTGTTTTCTATTGTTATATATTCGTATAGATATAGTTGAATGAAATACTATTAGATGCTGAATAAGATGGTTCTGCTATACCAAATTTGTAACACTTATAAGTGTTGGTAATTTTGTTATTTACTTATATGAAAAATTCCCAACGGTTATAACCGTTGGGAATGTGAAGTAATCACAAACGGTTTTAACCGTTGGGAATGTGAAGTAATTACCAACGGTTTTAACCGTTGGGAATGACCAAAATTTGTAACGGTTATAACCGTTAGAAATGAGCAAAATTCCCAACGGTTATAACCGTTGGGAATGACCAAAATTCCCAACGGTATAACCGTTACAAAATATGTAAAAAAAATGTAACGTACCTCCTACCAACGGTTATAACCGTTGGAAATTAGATTACCAACGTTTATAATCGTTGCAAAATGACAGTTCTGGTATTGTGATACACCATTATTAAACTAGTGTTTAGTTTAAAAATTCAATCAAAAATAATAGCCAATGTTTATAAACTGACTAAATACAAAAAAATCAATCAAAAATGATAATAATTAAATATTATCATTTCATAAAACAAACACATTACAAATAAATATAATAGTTATAAATTTTTTATTCCTTTATATATAACATATAATACTAGGAAAAATTATTTCGTTTCAAAACTTATATAAAACATTTTATAACACTTACAAATACACGCTCTTGTATATACACTCATACAAACTCATTCTAGGATATGACTATCCTATCACTAATGAATTAACCCCAACAGGCTAAGGTATGTCTAAACCTGGCTCTGATACCAACTATAACGACCCATCTTTTTGGACGGTTTAAATCAACAATAAACCACACATGTCTAATTCAAACCATTCAAAAGGGATGATTGTTAATGGGGTAAATAAGAAAGTAAAAGAAAAGAAATAAAAAACAAAAGTCACAGAATCTCGCAGCGGAACGACAAAATATAATAATCAAATAAACAGTTCATATAGCCGTTTTATAAATAACATTTGATTACACTTTTACAATTCAAATCAGAGTTGTACATACACCAGAAATAAACAAATAATTCAGCGGAATACATGATGTAGTGGAATAATTATAATAAATAGTAGACTCATCTCCGTCTTCATCCTCCAAAATAAAATGGTCTTCAACACACTGAAAACACTCGGGCCGACCCGAGCATAAAAGAAAAAATACACTCGAGTCGGAAATAAAATTCTTATGCAAATTAAATCAAAATTAGATGAAATAAGAAATGCAGATACCTACATTTTTGAAGGTTCAAATTTGCAGAAAAGTTATTTTTCCATATTCAAAATACAATAGATTTCACAATAGATCCAATCTAGTAACTTACAAATTTATAGAACAATTCCCAATTAAATTTCATAGTTCAAGAGATTTGATTTATAAAAATGTTCAAAAGTTTCAACATTTAATTTTATGAAAACTTCCCAGTGTTTCAAAATTTAATTTTGAAAACTTTCAAATAAGGTAACGACGGTTTATTTCTCAAAATCATTTTTATGGTCCAAATAGTAAATCTAAACATACTAGTTTTTTCCTCTCATGTAAATATATGAAATTCATGGGTTTTATAACTTTATTCGGTGTTCACATAATCAATATGAAAATTTATACGATTACAATAAACTATAGGATGATAACAAGGATATATCAAAATAAATGAACAATACACATTCAATCCCAATAGCATCCATCACAACATACAATCAACATTTTAATCAACCAATTCAACAAATCAATCAATTCAATAACATGCCAAAATATAACTATTTATCATATATTGGAGTTTAGGTATTCAAATTAAATATCAATTAAAATTCCAAACCAACAATAAAAAATTAATCAATATATGACCCAGTTTAACTTGCGATAAAATCTTAGTATTTCGTGAGTGAGTTTAAACACTCACCTTATGGATTTCCCTTTTCTAGTTGGATTTGGATCCGGTACTACTTCCTCCTTTTAATTTGTTTCCTTGCTATCTTAATCTTCTTTTTTTATAGAAAGTTTTGGAAGAGACAGAGAAGTTTGTATAGATCTAGATTTGAAGAAAAGGATTTGGAAAATGAAGAATGGTTGGAAAGAAGAAGAAAATTTAAAGAAGATGAAGAATTGAAAAAGAAAGAAAGCTTTGAAAAAGAAGAAAAAGATTTGAAGAATAAGAATAAGAAAAAAGGAAGCTTTGAAAAAAAAGGAGATTTGAAGAAGAAGAAAAATGAAGGAGGAAAATGAAGAGAGAGGCAAAAAATGAGATGAAAGTTTGTTTGGAAAAATGAAGCTACAGAATATGAGATTTGAAAATGAAACGAGGCTACATGAATGAAGATGGAAACAAATGAAAAGCTAATAAGGTATGAATAAACAAACTAGGAACTTGAAATAAAGTAAAAATATGAACGGCCATAAAACGGTAGTATTGAAAGAGGTGAAGTAAAGGAATAAATATATGAATAGATATAAAAATAAGTCTTCTGTTCTTTAATATGAAGCTTCAGAAGAAAGAGTTGATAATGAAAGGAAGCTACAAGAACTAATAAAGCATAAACAAAATAAACTTTAGAAACGGATAGTAGTAAATGCTAATTAGATGGCATGAATATGAATTTGGATGCTCACATTAAAAATGGAAAAAAAAGGGGAAAAAAACTTCGGATAAAACACTTGAAAGGAGAAATCGAACAAATGAGAAACAAATGAAAGAATGAGGCAATTATTAATTAGAAATAAATCAAATGAGGCTATTATTAATTAATAAGAACAAATGAGTAGTCTAATATTTAAATGGATGCTTAAGTGGAGCCTACGCTGAGAACTTGAAAATGAAAAGAGAGATAATGCGATGTGATAATAAATGTAAAGCAAATGAAGGGACCACCTATATCCTATAAACAAACCTTTGGGGTCCAAATTCCAAAACTTACTCCAATTAATTCATATCAATAAACCCAAATATACACATATTTATGTCATTTAATTCCATATGAAAACCTTTGTTTTATGTTAATATATGTGCACACTCCATTAACGCAATCAATCAATTAACAATCAATCAATCAATTAATCTACCAATCAATCTATATATTTATTAACGCTACTCAAACCGATTTTATTAATTAATGAATATATATCTATCTGTGCACTATTAAACTGATTTACTTTACTTTTTTAATTACTGCAACGGTCACATTAATGCAACAAATTTACAAGTTTTAACATATATAAAATGAGAAGAAGAAAAAAATATGTGAACATATGTAATTAATGTTCAACAGTTAATACAAGGTAATTCTAATTGATTCCACAACATTAACACAACCATGAACCCTTTGGTATATTTGGAAATTTGAATATTAATGTGTATGTAAATATATTGTTCTAAAATTCAATTTTTTTTTCAAAATCATACTTATTCAAAATGAAAGTTTTATTTTTTATGCGTCTCAAAACTCCAATTATCTTAATTAAAATGTCATTCAATATTGACACAAAAATGCAAGTTCCTATCTTAACTTATTCATTACAATTTCATTTATGTTTCCTTTTAATTGAAACATTTCAATTAATCTAATTCTAATTCTTTTCATTACTAATTTCAAACAAATTCTAATTATAAAACACCGTTTTCTTTAAATTTATACCAATTCAAACATGTTTTATAAAATTTCATATACAACAAAATTTATACGCTATTTACAAAGTAAATGTTTTATCTTATTGAAAATCAACTTCTCCAAGATGCATTTCAAATAACAACTTATGTTATTCTTTCATTAGAACATCCACTCCATCTTTTATTCAAATTCAACATTTGTTATTCCGATTAGAGACAAACATACAATTTATTCTTTTCAAGTCAAAGCTTAAATTTCATTAAAATGTTTATCTTAATTTAATTTAAAATGTAAGTTCTTATTTTGAACTTAATAATTACAATGCACTTGTATTTTCTTTTCAATTAAAGGATTCCAACAACTCTTATTGCAGTTTATATTCAATATTAGATTTCAAATGAATCCTCATTACACCACAATTGTTTTCTATTCATTTCATATGTTCCAACATTTATTTCTTAAATTATTCCATTCTTATATTAACATCTATTATTACAATCAATGGAACTTACATTCAAACAATTATTAAAATAAATTGAAATTACACTAAAATAGTTAACAATTCCATTAAATCACATTCTAATTGTTTTCTTACTAACAAATCATAAATTTCTAATTTCATACAATATTAAATCCTAAAATCTTATTAAATTCAATATTTTAATTATCGGAAAAATACGGGTCGTTACAGAACAAGGCTTTTGATGGTTTTGCAGTCAACTTGATGAAATGAATACTCACTGTGGACAAATTCCAAATTTGAATTCATCAAGTAATCCTCCATTGCAACAAACTCCAAATGTTGGTTCATCTTCTAGTGCTAATAAAGCATGTAGTGGTGGGAGAAGACATCGTGGAGAAACCGATGGAAAGCTGTGCGAGATCTTTGACCGAATGCATGAGAGACATGAAAAAATCTCATACAGATTCAGAAGTCCGACAGGCAACAATGCAAATAATGTAAATTCCACAAGAAATTCTATAAACTACGCAAATATGGTTGTTCGCCTTCAAATAATTGGAGAAGGAGGAGAACTTGATTTTGGTGAAGTGTTTAAAAGAGAAATAAAAGATTGAGAATATTGCTTTGTGTTATTAAAAGAAAGTAATCTCATTTCATTACATACTGTGTACATACATTCCTTTATATAGCAGTTACAATTGGATATATGGGATAATGGGCTTTTGGGCTTATGTTATGCCTTGTACCAAAACTTAAAGATTTCTACTTTCTGCTTATATCATATTGCTTCGACTTCCTTTACTTCATTACTCTATTACCCTCTTTCAATTTTATATAGGGTTTCCTCATCCCCTTTCTCTCTGCCCCATCAACAACTTTTAGATCTGTTTTTAATTTTGGGAAATTCTTTACTAAAAGAGCTTTGGTTAGAATATCCACTCTTTGATATGCAGCTGGAACATGATTCACCTCAAGTTTACCTTTAATAATCTGCTCATGAATAAAGTGTAGATCAATTTCAATATGCTTTTTTCGTGAGTAGAGGATTGGATGAGCATAAAGAGATACAGTGCTGATATTATCGCACCAAATAATCGGCTTTCTGGTTGATTTGATTCCAATTTCATGAAGTAGCGATTTAATCCATAGTATCTCAACAGCTGTACTTGCGACGCATCTATATTCTACCTCTGTGCTAGATCGAGAAACCGTTGCTTGCTTCTTTGAGCACCACGATATAGGGTAGTTGCCATGATAGATACAATATCTAGATGTGAATCCTCTATCGTCTGGGTCGGTGGCCCAGTCAGCATGAGCGTAAGCTTGTACACTTAACTCCTTGCATGATTTTAACAACAGTCCATGATCAAGTGTGCCTCTAAGATAGCGTAATATATGTTTTACTACTTTCCAATGCTCGTCTAAAGGTTTTTCAATAAACTGGCAAACTTTGTTAACACTATAACATATTTCTGGTCTTGTGATAGTAGCGTACTGTAATGCACCCACTATACTTCGATACTATTTGTAATTAGTAATGTTTCACCTTTGTCTTTGGAAAGATGTAGATTACTAGTCATAGGAGTAGGCGGTGGCATGGCTAAATTCATTTTTTCTTTAACAAGAATTTATGATATATATTTCTTGTGCCTTAAGATTAACTCTGATGTACTTCTCCTTGTAACTTCTATTCTCAAGAAGTAACTTAAGTCACCAAGATCTTTGACTGAAAATACTTGATTTAGATGCGGAATGGTATTGTTGATCTCCTCATCATTATTTCATGTAATTATGATATCATCTACATACACGAGTATGTATATTGTTTTGTCTCCACTTAACTTTGTATATAGTGAGTTGTCTGACTTAGTTGACTTGTACCCTAACTTGACCAATGTCGGTTTGAGTTTTTCATACCACACCCTTGGTGCTTGTTTAAGCCCATATTTTGCTTTATGTAGTTTACATACGACATCTGCATTGTTTTCTTGAATATATCCTTTTGGCCGCTCTATATATACTTCCACTTATAGATCTCCATTCAAGAATGCAGTGTTTACATTCAGTTGCCTAATTTTCCAATAATTATGTAATGCTATGGTATTATAATTCTTATGGTAGTTGGCTTCACCACTTTGGAGAAAGTCCCACTGAAGTCAAATCCAAACTGCTGTGTGTATCCCTTTGCAACCAATCTCGCTTTATATTTTGATATGGGGTCATCGGGATTCCTCTTTATTTTGTAAGTCTGGTTGCTTCTAATAAAAAAAATTTGACTAGGTAGATGCACTAAGCTCCATGTTTTATTCTTTGTGAGAGCACTGTACTCCTCATCTATAGCCAATTTCTAGTGATCACTCTTGATAGCCTCCACATATGTAGTAGGTTCTTTGAAACTTAAATGTGCTGCATATATCTTGGGTTTGAAAATTCCACTTTTAGCTCTTGTAATCATATGATGTTTTGCTCTTGTAGGAACTCTCTCTTGGCTGCTAGCATTATCGTTGCATTGTTCAGAACATGGTGAATAACTTTCATCATGTTCTGAACTTCTTTCAGGATTGGAGTTATTTTAAGGTAGTTGCTTGATGTGACCAATGGAATTAGTTGGACTATGACCTGACCTGATGTTGTGTAATGTGTGTTGTGGTCCTGAAGTCTCTTGAGTTCCTTCATCCTTTTGCTCAATACTCCAATCAGAGAATACATGTATTGATGGAATTGAGACTTTAGCATTATATTTTTTTGAGTGGTTTTGACTTCCTAATCTGCAAAAGGAAAAATATTTTCATTAAACACAACATGTCTCGAAATGTAAATTTTACCAGTATTACCGAGACATTTATAGCCTTTTTGGTTATTAGCATAGCCTAAGAAAGTGCAAGTAGCAGACCTGAGACTTAGTTTGTGAGTGTTGTATGGCCTAAGATATGGAAAACATAAACAACCAAAGATTCTTAGACTTAAATAATCTGCTTTTGTAGTAAGTGGAACCTATGTTGGACTTTTAAGTTTCAGAACCTTGGTTGGTAGTTTGTTAATTAAATATACTGAAGTAGCAAATGCATCAGGCCAGAATTTCATGGGTAAGGAACCCTATGCTGAAGTGTCAAATCAGTCTCCACTATATGTATATGTTTTCTCTCTACAAAACCATTTTGTCAGATGTATGAGGGCAAATGATCCTGTGGATAGTTCCCTTTCTTTGAAAATATTCTTTAAGTGGTTTGAATCCTGCACATCCATCAGTTTGCATAACTTTTACCTCACTGTTGCACTATCTCTTTCCTTGAGTAACGAATTGAATTACTGCTCTATATGCTTCTGATTTTGTTTTGAGAAAATGTATCCAGGTAAATCTTGAGTAGGCATCTACAAATGAGATATAATATCTGAAGCCATAATTTGAGCTAACTGGAGATGGTCCCCAAAGATCTGTAGCTATAAGCTCAAGTGGTTTGTTATAAACAGTAGAAGAATCTATAAATGGTAGTTTATGACTCTTGCCTAACTGACAACATGTGCAAATGTAAGGAGTAGATACACATTCAAAAAAGATATTATTGTCTTTCAATACTTGTTCTACAATTTTAACACTGTGGTGTCCAGTTTACAATGCCACAAGTCAAATACATTCTTACTGCTATTAGTATTAGATTCTACATTGTTGCACCATGTTCTCCTATTAGTAAAATTTCTTGAATTTCCAAAGCTAAACTTGTATAATCCCTTGTGCAACCTACCCTGTAACTGTATATCTTGATTCATTAAATATCTTACTGAACAGAATTTAGGATGAAACTCAAAGTAAACATTGTTGTCATTAGCAAATTGTGAAACACTTATAAGATTCTTTTTTATTAGGGGAACGCTCAATAAATTGTTAAGATAAAGTTGTCTTTTACCTCTTATGCTACCACTTCCAACATGTGTTATACTTACAACTTCACCATTACCCATATGAATAGTTTGTGTACCTGTGTAGTCCTTGTTGCCAAAATCTAGGTTTTGAATGTTGCTTGTGAGATGATTGGTGGCACCTGAATCAGGGTACCACTCTTCACTGTGTATATCTTCTGGTCTGGTGAGATTATCTGAATTTATCTGCTGATTTCTTGAGCTTTCATTTTGATTTCTTGATTGTTGGTTCAGTTGAGCAACATTTGCATTTGGATTGTAGTTTCTTTGCACATTTTGATTTTGTTGATTTCCACTAAAATTTGCATTGAATCTGAAGTAGCGCTTTCTTGCAATATGACCAAATTTCTCACAAATTTGACACTTAACTCTATTATTGTTATTTCATCTTCCAATTTTTCCTCTACCTCTCTAAGTCCGACCCCCTCTCTGACTTTGATCAATTATGTTGTATGAGCTTCTTTCTTGATTCTTATCTCTAGAATTAGAGACATAGTTGACTGAATACTCAGTTTGAGTTGATATCCTCTGTTCTACTCTTCCTTCATGAGCAAGTAAAGTGGATGAACATACATCATATTTTTAGTGTTTCCTTTGAAGAAATAACAGTAACAACAGATTCATACTCTTCATCGAGACCATCCATTATTGCCAAGATTTGTTCAGTTTTTGAAATTTTATGACCAGCAGTTTCTAATAAGTCACAATATGTTTTGATCTTGGTTAGATATTCCCTCATTGACATATTTTCTTTCTTGAGATTTTGCATCTGCCTTTGTAATGCATAATTCTTGCGATAGATTGAGAATTAAAATTTTGCTCCACGGTATTCCATATTTCATAAGATGATCCACATCCATTAATTTGAGATAATAGGTTCATACCGATTGATGATAGTGGTCATGATGATAGTAAACTATCTTGTCTTTTGTACTTTATGTATTCTTGATTGCTTATTAGCTTTCCCTCCTTATCTGCAGTTATTTTGGCTGGAATTGCAGCAGTTCCATTAGTAAAGTCTTCGAGACCATACCCACTTATGGACGACTCTACTTGATACTTCCAAAGCAGAAAATTATTCTCATCAAGTTGTATGGTAACTAATTGGCTTTTGGGTCTTATAAGTGAGAATGTGGTGATATCATTAGGAGATGTGGTGGAAGAAGCATTGTCTCCTTCAGACATGATGATATCTTGAATGCAGTGGGATATAGAGAGATTCTTGGTGAGGCAAACTGCACTTCAGTATGCAGTCAAGAATGGAATCAGATGATGAAAGCACTTCAAGAAGGCTTTTCTAATGATCAAGCTGTGTGCAGCCGGGGATCTAGGATGATGAAATGGTTCCGACTGGATTTCTTTTGGCGTGCAACACTCAGATGCAGATCAAGAATCAGGTTCTTGAATGATGGCGATAAGATAGCGGGGAGAAATTCCTTCTCTGATGATGAGAAAATCTCAGAGGAGAAATGAGTGCAACCAACTCCATGTGATGGAGCTTTTCTGATGGGATTTCGGCACGACACGATGATCTCAACCCAATGATGCCGTTAGGCTAGGACTCAGATACCATAAGAGAGAGAAAAAATTGAGAATATTGCTTTGTGTTATTAAAAGAAAGCAATCTCATTTCATTACATACTGTGTACATACATTCCTTTGTATAGCAATTACAATTGAATACATCGAATAATGAGCTTTTGGGCTTGTGTTATGCCTTGTACCTGAACTTAAAGATTTCTGCTTTCTGCTTATATCATAATGCTTCGACTTCCTTTACTTCATAACTCTGTTAGTGTTGACAATCGTTATGCAACCCGATAATAGAGAGATATTCAATGTTCTTAATGACGAGTTAGAAAAAAGTTGATTGTTATCGGCGATTGTGCATAAACGACACGTGAGAGAGTACCAAACGTATCCGATAAACTAGGGTGGTGCTAACATATAGGATTTTCAAAAATTTGTAATTTTGTACTATTTCTATGCATTGTTTATCGTTGTATTTTTAAGATATTTTAACTTATTTTAATGTATTTCGATTTTTTTACTTCTATTTCATTTTAATTGCAATTATTTAACACACATTACACAATAAAAATAAATAAATAATTAACTTTAAATCAATTAAATTAAAAATCACATTTTAAATACTCCGTTGAATACCCATTTCGCATAGTCAAACATATTTCTCTTTTAACAAACTTCTCCGTTCAAATGCTTCGTTTGTTTCGTAAAGAATGGACCCTAAGCTAGGTTGCATGCATTCAAGTTACAAACTGAAATTATCATAATACATTTCGGTCGGAGACTATTAGATACATAAACACCAGTATGATAACTGAACTTCAGTAAGTGATACTCCAGATATGAACTTTAATTCATAACCTATTTTTATTGGTAGATATGTTTAAGCTGATCGCAGTGTTGGTTATTGCGAGTGGCAGGGGTAATATGAGAAGGAGAAGTAAGTGGCTGTGTACTGCGTGCTGTGTGCTGCGCTGCGTCGAATCTATCCAGTTTTTGTATTTTTCCTTCGTAACTTTTCAAGTAAGTGGCTGTGTGCTGCGCTGTATCTTCTATGGAGGAGGCGAAGTACTGAAAATAAAAATATGAGAAGGAGAAAATAAAAATGGTTATCAATTTGACCAGGTCCATGTAAAAAGGGCCCTAAGCCTGATAGTAAACCCTATGTTTTTTCAAAAAAAAAAAAAAATGGAAAAAAAAAAAAATTCCTATTGTATGGTCTTTAAAGTTTTGATGCTGTCTTATTCAATTCTCTGATCCGACCCTTTTAATCAGAGAGAAAGGTTTGATCATGCTAATTATTATTATTATTTCGATAAGTTTCTAGCAACTACTGCAAATACTATAACCTTCGCGAAATCATTATCATTTGGTAGAGATAATTTTAACATATTTTTGAAAAAGAAGATACTAAACCTCCTGCATATATACTAAGATATCTATCACCTGGTTATAAATGATATAGGTAATTCCATAGGAAAGCGATATGCAAGTACCGATGAAACTGGCGTACCCTTTGCAGTTACAGTCGAGTCTTAGATGTCACAATTCGCGACAGTGACAGTAGAGATCAGGTTGGTGTAAATATATATTGACGAAGTTGCTTCAGTGATAAAAGACTTGGTCGATGGTCGGAGCACATGGACCGACATTGCAGAGCGGTACCCGCCTCAAGATTCTGCTACTTGTGTTGATGAAAAATGAAGGCCTTCATATTTGGATATTTATTCAAAGAGTAGCTTTTGTTTTGATCTGTTCAATTTGGGAGGAGTCTCAAGTTATATACTTTGATTCTGTGACAATATACATGCCTCATTATTATCAAATTCTAATGCATGACAGCCTAAGAAGAAGTATGTGTTTTTTGTCATCTGTTTTATTTTCTGAGTCCTGAATACGGCTGACTTCTCTTGAGTGAATACGTTGGAAAAATGAATGTGTTATATTCATTGTATCAACTGCGATTTGCTGTACTTTGAACGGAGTTATCATAAATTTGTTATATGAACTAGAAACTAACTACAGTGCAAGCAAGTGGCAAGTATATTCAAAATGGTGCAATCCATATTAGTAGGAGACTCTTCGTAGTTCTAAAGGCTGTTGCTTTTATGGAGTTGGCTGACACATTGAATACTCATTGGATAATGACTGGTCTATTAGTCTATACGATTGTGTAGACGTACGTACGACTTTGTGATCAGCTTTTATGTTGCCAACACTGATGTGAACTGAATGACCGACTTTATTCACTCTTGCTCTGAACTTCACTGAACTTCTTGCAGTTAAATCATACCTTGAGCCCCTCATCCCCCGTTTCTTTTTCAAATTTATTGTCTCAGTTGGTTACATGTGAACATGGTTTAAATCCAATTGATGCAAGTCAGAACATGTGAAAGTACTGTTAATTCAAGGCAATCAAACGGTCTCACCTTACCAATTTATATCATATGTTTGCTTTTGCACATAGTAAGCCTTTTATTAAACTTGTCCTGCAATTGCCAGATTTGTGTGCTTATCTGAAAGCGTTGGGTATTATTTGTGAGGAGAAATGCTTTTAATCTCCCAAATATATCTGAGAGATTCAACGGATCTGAATTTAGAGGGACTGCCAGCAATTTTCCATGGCTTTATCCAGAAAATTGTAGGAGTGAGCGAAAACCAAATAAACCAATACATTTTGTTTGGTTTGGTTTCATTTTGAAACTATATTGATTTATAATCAGCTCTAAGTAAATTTAGTTTGGTTATCGATTTAACCAAATTAACCGAACTTTTATTATATTTTCAAAATTATCAATATTATAATAATTTTTTTAAATTAGTTTAGTGATTCAAATAAATTTTATTTACCATATACGTGTCAAAATTACTTTTAAAAAGCATAAGAATAATAAAAAAGAATACTTTAATCATATATTTATGTTTTAATTTCAAATTGCAATAAATATTCCAAACCTAAGGCGTAAAACATTTTTAGTTCGGTTAAATTAGATAATTAACCAAACCAATCAAACTTAATTTGATCTGTTTGGTTTTTTGTTTTTATTGATTTTAGCTCGATTTATCAGTTTTCATCATCGGATAAACCAAACCCATCAAACGCTCACCCTTAGAAAAAAGGTTGGGGAAAATTCCTAAATGCCCCTTGAACTAATTTAATCTCTCAACTCTTAACCAAATCAGCATAAGCAACCGCTTTGGACATCCAAATTTTTCGGGCACAAAATTTGCTACCGCATCATATACATAAAAAATATGCAAAGAAAAAATGTAAAAGCACAAAAAAAAGTCCGCGAGTCGTTTGGATCGACTTAAATAAGTCGTTTTTTGGTCTTTTGAAAGTCAAAATGAATTAGTTTTGACTTCTTGAAAACAAAGAAACGACTTATATGAGTCGACCCAAACGAGCCGGAAGCATAGGCAAAAGTAGGACCGTTATGGTAATAGTAACCGTTACCGATACGTGAAAACTGTTATAGTACCAATCTACGAGTAAGTCATAAATAACGTTACCATTTTTAAAAATTTTGTTAGTATACCGATAAACTGGCAAACCGTTGACTGATAATGATAAATTTACTAATATATAAATACACTAAAATTTTATTGCATTAAAATTTCAACAATGATAAGAAAAAATTAAATATTTTATTACTAATTCCAACTCCATTAATGCTTATATTAAATTTTTGGCTGATTTTAGTTAAAGGAGAAAATTATCTTGATTCGTCACAAATTATGTACAACGATGTGAAATAATAATTTTATAATCTTAAACTTTGAAGTTAATAAACTCAAAAAGAAATATAATCATAAATAATACTATAATCACCTGCTTAAAATATGATAAACTTCCAAAAAAAATTTATGGTTAGGATTACTTAAAACAGTGAAAAAACAAAAATTAATATGACAGGTAAATTTACAACTACCACTGGTTTTGATATTTATTTACCGTTACAGTTACCATTAATAATGGTAAATTTACCATTACTATATAGATAGCGTTAGTATACCAACGCGGCTTGATATTGATTACCAATTGCTTGGTATATTGGTATGGTAAATCTATGGTTACCATAACAGCCCTACGCAGAAGCACAGAAGTAGAAGAGGTCGTAGGCAAAGGGAAGCAATCTCCAATGAGCAATCCCCTTCTCAATGCTTTGATTTGTGATTGCTCTCTCGATTTCCTTCAATTTTGTTTTCTTGAATATTAGACGAAAGGTTAGAATTTTTATATTTATTTTAATTAAGTTTATATTTTCTTTTGGGTTAGGAATGTCTTAAATTCAGCATCAGTGGAAAGCCAAATTTGACGAAAACAACATCATTTAGTTATAAATTTAATGTTTAACTTTTTTATAAAATTGATTCACGGAAGCAATTTTTGCTTCAATTATTATGTGTATTATTGATAAATTATTGTTTATAGTATTTTTTGTTGATAATTAGTTCATTCTAATTCATTTAAATATTAATTTTTGAATTGTCAATGATTAGGACAAATTCATTTTTTTCTTTATAGATGATTTTCATTATAGGTTCATTTTCAGTGCTATTTGCAAAGAATTTTAATGTTTGTGGATTAAAAGATCACTTTTGTCAATTGGTTTACGAAATGTTAGTATATGCTTTTGTTAGTTATGCAAATAATTGTTTATGATAATATATTTAGTGCCTTTTGAAGTATATATAATTAAAAAATAAACATCTTATTTTATTTTTTTGGTTGTTGTTCACAAGGTATATTAATTTTTATACTATTTTATAGTGTTTACATTTGCACAAACAAGAATCAAGACTCGCTAAATTAGTATGTGTCTAAGGGCCTTGGTTTATAATTGCTTTTAGGAACCAAAACTCCTAGTACCCACCCTGCAGATATTGGAGAGATGTGATAGTTAGAGGAAAATAAGATTTAAGGACAAACTTGTGAAAAAAAAATATTTCGGGGACATTAGGTTTTATTTTATTTTTTTCGAAAACAAATTTTTTTGCAATAATTCACCACAACAACAAACTTTTGAAGGGGTTTTTTTAGAAGCAACAACCAACAATGCAAAATATAACTAGCATTATTTACGTTGTAAAAGTAAATAAGTGAACATATCACTAATTTTCTAGTGCTAGTTATAATTAGTATTTTTTGAACTGTAAAATGAACATAACAATAGTTTTATAAAAATGCTTGATTTAGTAATCTTTAAATTGTAAAAATAAATATAGCATTGTATTCATATAATGCTAGTTTAATTTAGCATTTTATACTACTATTGATTATTTTTCTTCTACTATTCGTATATGTTGTTTTATTTGTTTGAGTTTGGTGAGGCGGAGTGGCTAGATCTAGTTTTCAAATTTTTGATCTAGATTAGGGTTGAGGCAGGATTTAAGGTTAAGGCTTATGATATTGGAATTGGTGGTGATGGCATGAGGAGTGGCTTCGAATGATGGAAGCGGAGGAGTTTTGGTGCGAAGGCAGTGAGATTTTAGATTCTGAATATAGTGGCGATGGCAACGAAGCACAACTTTTGATGATGGAGGAAGTGGAGTTTCCGTGGCAAGGCAGTGGAGTGGATGCGGTCCTTCTCCTTAAATTAAAGATTTTGCGGCCTGGTTCCAAAATATTTCTGAAGTTTGTTACTTTATTTAATCCCCCTACCCTCTCGGTGTGTGTATGTGTGAGTACATGTACATACATATATGTACACACATACATACTTACATACATATGGACAAAGATCGGCTACACTTTATTTCTGCTACATCTCTGCCCCCCTTCAATTTAATCACATATTTTGATTTAAATATTATACTTTCTCTCTGGTCATCTTGTTATGTTATTTAAATCGAAATGTGTGATTGAAATATGGGGAATAAAGTTGTAATAAAAATGACGTATAACCAGTTCTTGCCATATATATGCACATACACACACATATATTACATATATGTATATATATACACATATATGTGTACACACACACAAATATATATATATATATATATATACATGGATTTCTCAACACCCTATTTACGTTCACATAATTTTACAAGCTAAATAATTTGAAATTGAACAAAAACTTTGTGTATATGTTCTTAGATACTATAAGACCATGTTCATAAAATTTTGGTTAATCTGAATATTCCTAACATATTCAGAATAATATTTCAGACTGATGGTTAAATTAAAGATTATATATGTATGTATGTATGTATGTATGTATGTAGGGCAAGGATCGGCTACACCTCAATTTGACTATACCAAATTTCCTCACCGGTTTCCACTACAATTCCTATTTAAATAGTAATACTTTCTATGTTGTAGTGGAAAGAGAGAGAAAACATTATTGTTTAAATCAAAAAGTAGGGTGCAAATCAGGAAGGATTAGAGGTGTAGCCAAATTGAGGTGTAGCTGATCTTTGCCCATATATAAAAACACACACACATATGCATATATATGGGTTAGGATTGGCTACATCTCATTTTTGTTACACCTTAAAACCCCTTGGTTTCAACCACATATTCTAAATAAAATAATAGAAAAAAGTGAAAAGAGAGAGAAAATTTAATTATTTTAATCGCAACATGTGGTTCAAATCAGAGGATTGGTTTACAAGTAACCAAATCTTTATATGAAATACACAAATACAAATTGACACCCTAGGTTGTGTAGATTATAACTGAAATTTAATTACTTGCCCACACGATACCACTAATGATATGATTTATTCACCAGACTTTTCTGACCCCCTCTATTTTCTCCACTTTATATCTACCACAGGTGGTCAGGTCAGTAGCTGAAGCGGGCAAGACAAGGTACGTGGAGGAGGTGACTTGGCGCATTAGATATTTATTTTACTTATAGTTACCCCTCTATGTACTTGTATTATGTTATCAATCAAGCACTTATTACATATTGTCATTTGGAGAATTTACCTATTATAGACATTCTATCTACCACGATTTATTTTAAAACTATAATACTTTGGATTATTTTCAGTATATATATTTTATTCCTTCCATCGTGAGATCTAAAAGTGTAGAATGTTCTAAATTTTATATTAGTCTTTGTATCATGTAACTCTTAAAAATCCGATGTTATCCACATAATTTCTAAAGAAAACAAGCAAAGGAATTTATGCTAAAATTAATGGATTCATGTCAAAGAGCTAGAAGCAAAAGAGATGCGGAGTAGTTCCAAGAAACCATGTCTTATCAAAACAAAAGAATGTCGAATTTATATATGTCACAGGCCATTGACATAGTAATGAGCATCAAATATTAATTAATGTCTCACCTCATCAAAGCTGCATCCAGTCCATATCGCATTTGGTCAATGCCACATCTCTTTAACGTCGCCTCCTCTTCCATGCCGCCGTTCTCCAATGTTATCTCTCAAGTAATACCACACTACTTTCATGTCGAATAACATCTATGCCGCAATTAATCATTGCCACGTAGATTTAATGTTGGTTCTTATTGATGCCGCCTCTTTTTCTATGCCACTAATCAATGTCGCCTATTATCAATGTCAATTTCCATCTAAGGAGGCTACTGAATGTCATCTATGTCGCATTTAACTATTGTAGCACTTCATTAATATAATAACAAGAGAAGGTTTCGCATACCGGCGGTATACAAAGGCTTATCACATATCGCCTATTCAACAGAAATATTGAATAACAATGGCATGATATCGATGTCGCATTTCATGAATATCACACGTTATTGATACCGCACAATATCAATGCCATGGGAATGTCTAAACCATGTAAAGAAAGGGGATTAAAATCATTCGCAAGAGAAAATTCAAGAGGATTTGATGTGTTTCCCTTCATAAAGCTTCAAAGGCATTCATATTGAAGCCATTACCAAAATAGCAACCAAAGTCTCACATCATCAATGGAAGCAAGCCTACCTCCTTCCAACCACTATAAATAAAGATGTAGCTCCTCATGGAAAGGAGCTTGAACCTCTTTCTCACTCTTATCACTTATTAAAATTAGGATCTTCTCCAAGTTCTCTTCATTGAGAGATCGATAAAGGCTAATGAGGGAGAAGAGGGTATTCAATATTTGCAAACAAGGGCTTGAATAATTAGAAATTTTCATATTTGCAAATCTTGTACATGTTAACAATTAAATAAGGGAGCATGGCTTAAGCATATTTCTTATTGTTATTTTGACTTGTCTATTTTATCTTTTGAACTTATTTATCATATTTTAAACAATCTTGTAAATTATCTTAAAACCAAGGGGTATTATTGAAATTTCTTCGGACATGTCCCCTTGTACATACATCTTGAACGTTGAACCAAATTTTGGTTTAACATTTTGATGCTAGAAGGAGGGCTCAAACCCCTGCATGTTCAGAAAATGACCGAAATACCCTCAAGGTATTAGAATTTCATATTTTGGAAAAAAGTTCGAACTTGTTCTTTATCAAAATTTAAATCTAAAAACTAATTATTGATAATTATTTATAAGGCATAGATGAACAACAACAATTCTGCTTCTTTTATTCAATTCCGCTCCTCTACGACACTAATGTTCCATCTCACTCGTTCGATGTTCAACATCAGCTCTATCTCATATGGCATCAGATTTACTTATTCGATCGCAATCCTAACTCGCTCACCATCAATTTCTGCTTATTTGACTTTGCTAGTTTGGGATCCAAATCTAAAAGTCCAATATCATTAAGATGATGAGCTTGAGCCCTAATTCAGATCGAGGAAACAATCAAGTTCATAAATTCAAATGATCTAGAAGACGTCATATTTATAGGCAATATCCAATGATATAAAGACTCATGTGGAAGGGCAAGTAATGATGTAGGAAGGCTTAATGCCGAAGGTCAATTTATGCCGCAATTGAGCGATGTCACATGTAACGCTGGCATAAGTTGATTGATAATAGAAGACGATGATGCCGAAGTGTGCGCCATTGAGTCTGGAATACCGAAGTATACTATTGTTAGCCATAAAATCCACTCAGAGAACAAAGGCATGAAAGAAGATAGGAAAAGCGCCAACTTCTTCAGAAGCAGGTTTCGACAAAGAACAAAGGTTCCGAAGGATTTAGGAATGCTTTCGAAGGAGTCGAAAGCAGCAAGCATCCTCACAGGTATTAAATCATGTACAAGCCTTCGAAAAAGATGAAAAAAGGAGAAGCAAAGCCACCATTATGCCTCTCTAAGACCTCTCGACATAAATGGATCAGCAAAGACTACTTCGGAACCCCTCTTCGAAGGCAATTTATGATAATCTCCCATATGTGCGCCGAACCTTTCGGAACTAAAGATTTCACCCTTATATGACCCTTTCGAAAGCATACACAACCCTTTCGAAAAGGTCAAGGCCAATGATGTTAAGGGAAATTCCTGCCTTAATTCTCAGGCATGCATTCGAAAGAAACTCAACGTCATCGGAACCATCGGCACATCAACATCTTCGAAGCCCCTATAGGCAACCTATCGATAAAGTCAGAAGCACTTGTCTAACTTCCAATGACAACAAAGCAACATGAAGGAAAAAGCGTATTTGGAGACCTTTCAACAACGTCTATAGGTCTTCTAGTGGAAGCAGCACTAAAAGATACTCATAACTTAACAAAGGCGAAAGGTTGGTAAAGGATCCTTTCGACTTAGTCGAAAGGGCTTGAGAAAGACCAAGGAAGCGCAAGGGTAAATCAAAGAACTCAAAGAAGATGCCTTTCAACAGTGTCGAAGGAAGACATGGCCATTCGACCAAGTCAAAAGGCATGAGGCAGCATATAAGAAGAGGACCTTTCGACCGAGTCGAAGGCATAGGCACAAAAGGGGGCCGACCTGCATTTATAAATAGGACCCAAGCGATCCAGTTTTGGAGACCGAATTTTTGAATCCCAAATTCATTTCTTCTATTCCAATTTCTTAGCTGCAATTAAATCTTCTAAAAACCCTAAATCAAATTAGGGATAAATCTCTCTCGGTTGTAACTTATTTTGGATTATTAATAAAAGAGAAGTGGCTGGTTCATTAAGAATTTTGATGACGTGGAAGATCATTCAGATCATTAGCTAGTCTAACGATCAAATCACATGATTCCAACCTATTCTCTTAACTTCTTTTTGTCTATACTATGTACAGGATCGACTTGGGTACATATAGTCGAAACCCATCATCATCGAAACCAACATCAAACAATGAAAACATGAATGATGATGTAGTTTCGACATCGATGAGTCCATAATTCCGGGGGATATCCAGGTCGATCTTATGCAGGGAAAACAAAGTGAAGCTTAGGCAGTTATAAGATGGACTTGTTTTGAAAGAGTGGAACCCCACTCGACTCAGTCGAAAGGGGGTTTCAAAGGAGTCCTAGTTTATAATTGACTAACAGTTGTACAAAGAGGAACTCATTCGAATGGAGTTTATCCCCAGCTCCATCCACAACCCTTTCGAAGGGGTTCCACAAAAAAAGTAGCAAAACCATAGGGTCGAAAGCAACTGTCATATTATTGAAACATACATCCCTTCCGACATGATCGAAAGGGTTGGGACAAGACTTTCGACATGGTCAAATGGAATGAAAAGCCAAGATGATTAGCTACTTTCGACTCACTTAAAGGAATGGTTTCAAGCAGGATGCAACTTCTTTAGCTTGCATTCCTAAGCTAACTTCCTAAAGCCTTTCGACTAAGTCAACCAGGTCGAAAGGTAGAGTTAACACCTAAAACCCTTTCGATTAAGACATCTTGGTTAAAAGGTAGAGCAATTTCCTTAAACCCTTTCGACTAAATCAACTTGGTCGAAAGATAAGTTTCGAAAGGAGAGATCTTTCCTACAGCTTGGTTTCATTTGAGCTCATTTACCTTTTACATAGCATTGGGGATGTTGACAAGTTTTCTTGCTAACATTTTTGGTGCTAGAAGGAGGGATCAAACCTCCGGCGTTGTCACTATATTATAGACTAATTTTGATTCATTTAATTTGCATAGGAAAATGAGATTTAAACGATTAAGTGGAACTGAGGAAGGAGTTGTCCATACCACCACTCTTGAGGAGAACATAACTCCATTCTTCAATCTGGATGGGGCTGTTCAAGGATAGCCTTCGTCACCAGCCCAGCAAGATGATAACACTGCAAAGATTAAACACTTAGAACAGAAGCTACAGGAGACGCAAGAGCTACTTAAAATGACACTATCTCAAAAATCTTCAAAGACACCAAAAACAACTCAAGGGGAAAAGGTGGTTTTCCTCAGGAGAAATTTAAAAGCCAACTCAAGAGAAATTTACAAGAAGGAGCATCTTCAGTCAAAAGCTAACCATCAAGGAAGAGTTCTCGACAAGTCGCTTGAACAATCAAGAAGCTCAACATCAATGGAGTATTGCGCGGACCTGAAAAATTACTGTAATGTTGAGGCTTATCTAAAAGATGCAGCTGAAAAGGCGATAAAGGATGCTATGAATTCGAAGGGGAAGAGAACAATGGATGAAAATGTTAATGACAATGAAAGAGTGCCACCCTTCACTAATGAGATCATGGCTACAGTCATCCCACCATATGTAAAGGTCCCATCAATGAAATATCATAGGATTACGGACCCAGACGATCATCTAATGCCTTTTGATAGCCAAATGGATCTGTACAATGCATCTGGAGCTGTCAGATGTCGATTGTTCCCAAACACTATCCAGTGAGCTACAGTAAAATGGTACAGACAGTACCGAGAGAAAACCATATATTCTTGGAAGCAGTTCTCTTATGAATTTTCTGCTTAATTCTGCATTTGCAAAGATCCCACGATCAACTATACCATCTTGGCCAATATAAAACAAAGACAGGGAGAATCCTTAGAAGATTATCTGAGGAGATTCAATGCTGAAGCTCTAAAAGCCAAAGACATGAATGATTGAGACAAGCTTATTGCAGTTCATTCCGGCTTGATAGAAAACACCCCCTTTTGGAAGCAGCTCTTTGTCAATGGCTGTAAAGTTTTACAGGACTTCCATTTCCAAGCTGACAAGTTCATCCGGATGGATAAGCTTTACTATGCTAAAAGAAAATTATCCCCAAGAAAGAAGGGGGGAGATTCGGCCAAGACCGAGGACACAAAAGGATAAGATGGGAAGAGCCAATCGCTAACGTTGTCGCTTTAAATAAGCCATTGTCTTACATCTATGTCATAGCTACGGAGTCAACTTTCTGACCTCCTTAGAAGCCAAGAACAACTCCAAACAAAGAAAGGGAGAGGATTACTGTGCTTATCACAAGGCCAACAGTCACAAGACTGATGAGTGCGGGGTTCTAGCTAGCATTATCCAGAAACTGATCCATAAGGGTCATTTGAAGGAGTTCATTCAAGATCAACAAAAAGCTCAATGGATAAAAAATGGTCTACAGAAACACCCTGGAAATGCTGTAAATGTATTGGAAGATGAAGACCCCCTAAGCTTGAGCCCACCAATAAATAAAATTGATGTAATTCACGATGGGCCGCATTCAGTGGGAAATAGCAAGGGGGCCCGCAACTGGTATATAAAAGGAGCTAAAGAAGGCATTTACTTTGTCCAAGAGGAACCCATAATAAAGAATCCTCATCTCAACATTCAAATGCTAAACCTTGTTGTCACTCCTCAGGAGCTAAGAAAAGGGGTCACCATGCTCATAATGATCCTTTAATGATTACTGCGCAGATTGGATTATCCATCGTCTCTAAAATTCTGGTTGACACAGGCAGTGCAGTCAACCTAATCTTCAAGCATGCCTTCGATCAGATGAAAATTCTTGAAGACAAACTAGAGCCAAGTATGGAACCTATATTTGGATTCAACAAAGGATCAACTCTGGTTTGACAGATAAAGCTGCTCATGCGGATGGGGGTGCCGCCAACCTGCATAACCTTCAAAAATATCTTTGTGATAATCAACCGACCCTCATAGTACAACGCCGTCTTTGGCAGGCTAGCTCTCGACGAAATAAATGCCTTTGTCTCCCCGAAATACCTCATCGTAAAATTCTTGACAAAAAGAGGATGGGGGACTGTCCGAGTGGAGCGGTTTAGCTCCCAAGAAATGTATTTTGCTACTCTAGACCAGTATAAAAGGGAGTATTCCACTTACTTTGATTCTTCTACATTTTACAGCCTTCAGATGATGGATTTTCACATCCAACATTCGAAGCAAAGATTAAAATTAATAAATCTAACAAGTGTATGTATCAAAGGTACATTCCTTCTGAGGCAAGAGAAATAGAATTGATGCTAACTCAGCGGAAGAAAGCCAAATAGTCACAGAATTCGATTGCGGATGGGAAATAGAAAGGATAAAACGCATAGAAGATCTTGAAGAGGCATACATAGGTTCAGATGATGCTACCAAAGTGGTTAAGGTGGGAAAAGATCTTAATGGTGACTTAAAGAAGGATTTGATACAATTTCTCAAAGTCAACAAAGACGTATTTTCCTGGTCACATTCCGATATGGTGGGAATTGATCCAACGGTCATGTGTCATGCTCTCAACATTAATCCAGGAGCAACTCCCATAAGGCAGAGAAAGAGACAGATGTACAAGGTACGGTCAGATGCTTTGAAAGAAGAGGTTAACAGACTCCTTGAGAATGGATTTATCCCGGAAATATACTACCCAAAGTGGTTAGCCAATCCAGTTCTGGTAAAGAAGTCAAATGGGAAATGGAGGACTTGCATTGACTACACGGATTTGAGCAAAGCATGTCCGAAAGATTATTTCCCATTGCCGCGAATAGACCAGTTAGTAGATGCCACAAGCTTATTTCCCATTTCCCATTGTCTCTCGTGGATGCCTATTCAGGGTATAACCAAATACCAATGTTAAAACCACATGAGGAGCACACTAGCTTCATCACTGAGTGCGTGATTTATTGTTACAAGGCAATGCCATTTGGGTTGAAAAATGCAGGGGCAGCATATCAAAGGTTGGTCAACCGAATGTTTAAAGAGAAAATCAGCCTGAACATGGAAGTTTATGTGGACGATATGCTGGCAAAGTCTGACAAATTAGAAAATCATCTTAAACATTTGGAAGAGATGTTCAAGGTATTGTGGAAATATCAAATGAAACTAAACCCACAAAAGTGTTCATTTTGAGTCCATTCTGGAAAGTTTTTAGGCTACCTTGTAAGTGCCCAAGGGATCGCAGCTAGACTAGATCAAATTCAAGCCATTAAGGACATGGCCGAACGTAAATCAGCAAGGAAGTGATGAGTTTGAATGGAAGGGTGGCTGCCCTAAGCAGATTTATCTCTAAAGCTACCGATAAGTGTGTACCCTTCTTTGATGTAATCAAGAAGAAGAGGAACTTTGAGGGGGGGGGAAGATTGTAGAAAAGCCTTTCAGGAACTAAAAAGCCACATGGAAGAGCCGCCAATACTTTCAAGTCCCGAGAATGGGGAATCCTTATACCTATATATGGCAGTCTCAGTGTATGTGGTTAGTTCAGTGTTGATTAGAGAAGGGAATGGGGCACAACTTCCAGTATATTATGTGAATAGATGGTTGAAGGATGCAGAAGTTCGATATCCGGTGATAGAAAAGTTAGCCTATTGCTTGATTCTCACAGCTCGAAAGCTTAGAGCATATTTCCAAGCACACCCGATCAGGGTATTGACCAATTTTCCCCTTAAGCAAGTCTTTAGTAAACCAGAAACTTCAGGAACGTTGGTAAAATGGGGAATCAAGCTCAGCCAATATGACATAGAATTTCAGCCACGAGCTGCAATCAAAGGACAAACATTAGCAGACTTCATTAATGAGTGCACTAACTTTATCAAGGAGCAATCGGAAAAGGAGAAAGACCAGAGGCCTATGTGGCAACTATTTGTTGATGGCTCATCAAAAGAATAAGGGGCCAGTGCAGGATATGTAATCATCACACCGGATGGACACTGTTTACATTATGCCATAAAATTGGGATTCCCCGCAACTAACAATGTGGCAGAATATAAATCTATGGTAGCGGGATTAACCCTGGCATTATAACTCAAAATTCCATGAATACAGATTTTTAGTGATTCTCAGCTAATGGTGAATCAAGTGAAATAGATATATCAAACAAAGGACCCTAAGCTATCTCTATATGTGAAGAAAGTACTAAAAATGCTTGCTTTGTTTAAAGACTTTTCCATACACCAAGTTCCAAGAGCGGAAAATTCACAAGCAGATTCCCTGGTGAAACTAGCAAGCTCAAAGGGAGCCCTGGAGACATGTATTGTTCCAGTGGAATATCAGGAAATTCCAACTGTCGGAGAAGAGGCATCCGAATAAGGAAAGGAATTGTCAGTTCTAACAAGGTCTCAAGAAAAATCACAAGGGGAAGAGAGAATATAAAGTAATAAAGAAATATCAGATGAAAGGGTTGACCAACTGAGACCAAGTAACATATATGATGACACCTGGATGTCACCTATTATTGAATACCTTGTTAAAGGTACACTCCCATCTGACAAAGGAGAAGCAAAGAAAATCAGGAGACAAGCTCCAACCTATGTAATAATGGATGGAATCCTCTACAAAAAGGGATATGCTCTTTCCTATCTAAGATGTGTGAGCATGAATGATGGAGTAAAATTAATGGTTGAAGCATATGAGGGGTTTTGCGAAGATCATTCGAATGGAACAAAATTGGCAAAGAAAATAATAAGGCAAGGATTTTATTGGCCGTGTATGGTAAGCCAAGTCATCGAGTATGTAAGGAGATGTGAAAAATGTCTGAAATACTCAAAGACTCCCAGATTGCCCCCAAGTCAATTGACTCCAATTGCAAGTCCATGGCTCTTTGACATATGGGGAATATACTTAATCGACCCATTGCCAATTTCAAAAGGAGGAGCAAAGTATGCCATGGTTGCCATAGACTATTTCACCAAATGGGTTGAATTAGAAACATTTCCAAATATTACTTTTGGGAAGGCACTCAGATTCGTTATCAAGAATATTATAACCAGGTTTAGAATTCCCCAAAAGATAATTTTTGACAATGGTACACAATTTGAGATTGAAGAATTCTCTCGTTTTTACCACGAAAATGGAATCATTAAAAGTTTTTCATCCGTTGCACATCCAAAAGCGAATGGGGCAGTTAAAGCTGCAAACAAAACTATAAAGGCGATTCTAAAAAAGCAGCTAAACAAAGCAAAAGGAAATTGGATAGAAGAACTGCCGCTTGTATTATGGGCTTATCGAACATCCACCAAAACGGTGACGGAACATACTCCCTACTCTTTGACATATGGGTGTGAGGAAATGTTACCAATCGAGATTGAGATACCCTCACACCGAAGAATCGCCTACGCATTCGATAAGAATCAAGAGCTGAAAAGAGAATCCTTAGATTTAATACATTAATTGAGAGATAAAGCAGTGGTAAGAACCGCTGAGTGTCAAAGAAGAATCTCAAAGTACTACAACTCTAAAGTGAGAACTCGGTCATTTCATGAAGGAGATTTGGTACTCCGAAGAGTGATGGCAAATACCAAAAACCCTGCAGATGGACCCCTGGGGCCAAATTGGGAAGGACCATTAGTCATTTGCAAAGTGATCCCCCGGGAGCTTATAAATTATGCCAGCCAGATGACAATATGGTTCCAAGAACATGGAATACCGAACATTTGAGGCCATATTTTCCAAAGTTGAATGAATAAAGCATCTCTTTCTTCAAGAAGAAAATCTACATGGTTGGGAGTGAAATGCACCTTATATTTGGATACTACCTAAGATGCTAGTCTACCTAAGATGGTAGAAAGCCTCTGTCCGTGCCGAGATTGCCAGGGCAAAGCACCTCCTGGAGGGAGGGCGGAGTAAGCCTTTAGCTGCGCAATAAGATGGCAAGGTTAAAGCACCGGACAAGCCCTTAGTCGCGCCTCTGATCAGGTCAAGGCACCCCCTGGAGGGAGGATGGAATAAGCCTTTATCCGTGCCATAAGATGGCCAGGGTAAAGCACCGAACAAGCCCTTATTTGCGCCACGCTCTGGCTAGGGTAAGGCCCTCCTGGAGGAAGGATGGAGTAGGCCTTTATCCACACCACACTATGGCTAGGTTAAAGCACCGGACAAGCCTCTGTCCATGCCACACAATGGCCAAGGCAGGGCGCCTCATGGAGGGAGGTCGGGTAAGTCCTTGGTTCAGCCTCTAAGATGAGCTAACCGAGAGCAACGGACAACAATGGACTAAGATGTCCAAGCCTAAGAAGAGGCCCATCAAAGCCTAAGAAAAGGCCCATCAAAGCCTAAGAAGAGGCCCATTAAAGCCTAAGAAGCGGCTCATCAAACAATGGACTAAGATGTCCAAGCCCAAGAGGAGGCTCATCAAACAATGGACTAAGAGGTCCAAACCCAAGAGGAGGCTCATGCAATAATGGACTAAGACGTCCAAGCCCAAGAAGAATCTCTTCCAATCATGGACTAAGATGTCCAAACCTGAGAAGTAGAATATCTCTAATGGACTGAGACGTCCAAGCCTAAGAGGCAATTGATCAAATTACAACTACATACATACAAGACCTGAAGGGTTCATACATGTCTGAAAAGATGGAATCTAAAGAGTTAAGCCAAATTTCGGCCATTAAATACCCAGTATGGGTTTTAGGCTCTTCATTTCGGGATTTCATCTATTAAATACCTAAATCTGGGTTTCGGGTTTCTTATTTTAGCATTTCATCTACTAATACCCGAATTTGGGTTTCGGGTCGACTCCAATCACTTATTGTCCTTATAATACCCAAATCTCGGTTTTGGGTCTTTACTAATCACTTAAAATCTTTATACCCGAATCTGGGTTTGGGGATTATTGTATGATTTCGCCTTAATGCCTTTATCTGGGCTTGTGGTTTCTACTACAGAGACAATTTCCATGGACTTCTAGTTGTCCGACGTATGCCCTAATTTGGGTCGAGGATTTCTATTATGACAACAATTACTATGGATTTCTGCCAACCCAACATATGCCCTAATCTAGGCCGGGGATTCCTTTTATAATGATAATTGTTAATAATTTCTAATTATCCGACATATGCCCTAATCTGGGCTTGAGATCTTAAAGACAATTATTACTAAAAACCCGAATTTAGGTTTAGAAATGGCATTCAGAGGACTATATTTGGGATATTGCTACTTGGAATCTGGGTATCTCATTATTAATTTCTAAACCTAACAAATTAATGCCCAAATTTGGGACAAATTTAATTGCTTCCTAAATCAAAACCCAAACCTGGGGTATAAAATAGTAGAGTGGAAGTTGCTGGAAGCAACCAGAAATTTCAAACCGGTCTTCTTGATATCTAAATTAGAGTTAATTCTATATGATGCTCACCAACATCTGAATGAAAGCTTCAGGATCATTCAAATCTCTGGGAAAATTTCAAATACATATAAGAGTGGATGGGATACAAAGGCTTATTTTCTAATAATAACTTATAGCCCCTATTCGCGCTTTTGACCATTTCCCACAGGGAGTCCAGAGATTACATTTATTATATGCATTAATGGCTATTGATTACAGGCCCCATATCTTTTGAATCAGGATTATAACCAACTAACTATAGAAGTGGTTATATACTGAAGCATACATATAAATATAAGCTAGCAATAGAGATTATCACTCATTTTGAATTTTGCAGGAAAAATAAAGTTATAAAGAGCGATAAAGTTCTGAAAATTTTGTCCTAAAGAACGAAAGCTTCCTTCATACGGGGGGCAAAATGTTAGCCATAAAATCCACTCAGAGAACAAAGGCATGAAAGAAGATAGGAAAAGTGTCAACTTCTTCTAAAGCAGGTTTTGTCAAAGAACAAAGGTTCTGAAGGCATTGGGAATGCTTTCAAAGGAGTCGAAAGCAGCGGGCATCCCCATAGGTATCAAATCATGTACAAGCCTCCGAAAAAGATGAAAAAAGGAGAGGCAAAGCCACCATTCCACCTCTCTAGGACCTTTCGACATTAATGGTTTAGCAGAGACTACTTCGGAACCCCCCTTCAAAGGCAATGAATGATAATCTTCCATATATGCGCCGAACCTTTCGAAACTAAAGATTTTGCCCTTATACGACCCTTTCGAAAGCATATACAAGCCTTTCGAACAGGTCAAGCCCAATGATGTTAAGGGAAACTTCCACCTTAATTCTCAGGCATGCGTTCGAAAGCAACTCAACGTCATCGAAACCATCGACACATCAACATCATCTAAGCCCCTATAGGCAACCTATTGACATAGTCGGAAGCACTTATCTAACTTCCAATGACAACAAAGCAACATGATGGAAAAAGCGCATTTGGAGAACTTTCGACAACGTCGAAAAGTGTTCTTGTGCAAGCAGCAAGAAAATATACTCATAACTTAACAAAGACGAAAGTTTGGTAAAGGATCCTTTCGACTTAGTCGAAAGGGCTTGAGAAAGACTAAGGAAGCACAAGGGTAAATCAAAGAACTAAGAGAAGATGCCTTTTGACAGTTTTGAAGGTAGACATGGCCTTTTGACCAATTCGAAAGGCGTGAGCCAGCACATAGGAAGGAGACCTTTCGACCGAATCGAAGGAACATGCGCAAAAGGGGGTCGACTTGCATCAATAATAAGGCCCAAGGGCTCCGATTTTGGGGACCGAATTTTGGAACCCTAAATTCATTTCTACTATTCCAATTTCTTAGCTGCAATTAAATCTTCTAAAAATCCTAAATCAAATTAGGGATAAAGCTCTCTCAGTTGTAACTCATTTTGGATTATTAATAAAAGCGAAGTGGCTGGTTCATTAAGAATTTTGATGACGAGGAAGATCATTCAGATCATTAGCTAGTCTAGTGATCAATTGCACATAATTCTAACCTATTCTCTTAACTTCTTTTTGTCTGTGCTATGCATAGGATCGACTTGGGCACATATAGTCAAAACCCATCATCATCGAAACCAACATCAAACAATGAAAACATGAATGATGATGTGGTTTTGACATTGATGAGTCTATAATTCTGGAGGATATCCTGGTCAATCTTATGCAGGGAAAACAAAGTGAACCTTAGGCAGTTATAAGCTAGCCTTTTTTGAAAGAGTGGAACCCCACTCGACTCAATCGAAAGGGGATTTCGAAGGAGTCCGAGTTTATAATTGACTAACAGTTGTATAAAGAGGAACTCATTCGAATTGGGTTAATCCTCAGGTCCATTCGAAACCCTTTCGAAGGGGCTCCACAAAAAAAGTAGCGAAACCATAAGGTCGAAAGCAACTATGTCATATTATTGAAACATACACCCCTTTCGACATTATCGAATGGAATGAAAAGCCAAGATGATTAGCTACTTTCGAGTCACTCGAAGGAAAGGTTTCAAGCAGGATGCAACTTCTTTAGCCTGCATTCCTAAGCTAAGTTCCTAAAGCCTTTCGACTAAGTCAACCATGTCAAAACGTAGAGTTAACACCTAAAACCCTTTCAATTAAGCCATCCCGGTCGAATGGTGGAGCAATTTCCTTAAACCCTTTCGACTAAATCAACTTGGTCGAAAGATAGGTTTCGAAAGGAGAGATCTTTCCAACAGCTTGGTTTCATTTGAGCTCATTTACCTTTTACATAGCATTGGGGATTGTTAGCACCAAAATTGGTCACTAACCTCGTAGAGAAAGATTGTGTAGAGAAATAAGCGATGAAGGTAAATTAAACAGAGAAGACAATGCTAATTTAAATGCAGAAAGTAAGAACACCAAATTTATAGTGGTTCAGCATAATTGCCTACGTCCACTTTGAGGTTAAACTTTATTGATCTTCTTAATTGTCGATTACAAATACAATTCGTGAATCAAATGCTTGAATGAGGTTGTTAAGTAGAGAAGATGAGTCTCAAAAATGGCAGAGTCTCCCCAGTGTTCTCCGAAAAAAATCCCTTTTCACTGTGACCCTGCCCCTCTATTTATAGACAAAAATGGGCTGGACTTCCCAGATGGGCTCGGTAGCCGAACACTCTAGTCCAATTATAGAGGTCGCTGTATGCCGAACCAGGTAGGCCGAGCAGAACGATGCCGAACAATCCTTCCTATGCCGAACGGTATGTTTGGTGTGTGGGAAGTGCAGAGTAGTTTGTCAGTCGAAGCCGAACGTGCCCCTGTCTGAAGTGCTTGACCGAGCAACGCTCTCTGGCCGAACGATGCATTCTGGCCGAACGATACCTTTGATGCCGAGTACTCTTGGATGCCGAGTACACCTTGACGCCGAGTACCATGCCGAGTACTCCTAGATGTCGAACACTCCCTGATGCCGAGATCCACAGGATGGATGCCGAGTACTACGCCGAGTACTCCTAGATGCCGAACGCTCCCTGAAGCCGAGTTCCACTGGATGCCGAGTACCACGCCGAGTACTCCTAGATGCCGAACGCTCCCTGAAGCCGAGTTCCACTGGATGCCGAGTACCACGCCGAGTACTCCTAGATGCCGAACACTCCCTGATGCCGAGTACTATTGGATGCCGAGTTCCATTGGATGCCGAACACTCCCTGATGTCGAGTTCCACAGGATGGATGCCGAGTACTAGTTGCCTAGTCAAATCTCCAGGAAACACTTGCCCCCCAAAGTGTATCGCGTGGACGAACGTGGTACGCTTTGAATCCTTTCGTCACGTCTCAATCCCTTGGCTAACCTCGAACGAAGATGCCCCTTTTGTGAATTCCAGCGATTCAGGTGTGTGCCGAGCGTGTTCCAAATGCCGGACGAGACATTCGTTACCGAACGATGCTTCCTTGTCGAACGATACTTCAGTGCCGAACCATTGTGCGCCGATGCCGAACGATATGACCTTGACCGGTTCCACCGGATATGGCCTTTTCGACTTCTCCTTCTGTCCTATAAAAGTTGATACCTTCTTCCTCCTTCTCTTTTCACGCTCACTTTTCCTATCTTGTTTTCGAGAAACTCGCCTGTCAACAATCTTCAAGGACTTAATAACTCTTCCTAACCTATTCGGTGCTAATCAAAACCGCGGCCTCAACTCCAAATTTCTCCAAGTCGTGATCTCCTAACTAGGTAACAATCCTTCTAACTAAATCCACAAAGGGGTTCCAACATGAAGCTCGAGTCTGTAAATTGTAGATGTTGCGTGGAATTTTAGGGCCAGATGATGTGGAGGAAGGTAGGAGTGGGTTAGAATGCCAAACAGGATGGTTCGGTGTGACTCACCGAACGATTCGTCTTTGTGGTTCGGCGGGGATGGAAGAAGAAAGGGGGGAATGAGGTCGCTGTAGAGGACAGTGTGTCGAGCGTTGTCCCGGCCGAACAAGATTTCGGCCGAATGATGCTTTTTCGAACAGTCACAAATGCCGAACCACCTTGGGTGCCGAACAGTATAAATGCCAAACAACATAAATGCCGAACAACATAAATGCCGAACACCTAAATGCCGAACAATATATAAATGCCGACCAATACAAACGCCGAACAACACAGATGCCGAACCACATGAATGCCGAACGTTTGTGAATGCAGAAACCTGTTCTGGCCGGACAAACTTAGTCGAACATGCCGAACAATACCTTTAGCCGAACAGGAACTAGGCCGAACACTCATTAACCTTGCCTATTCATATAGCAAAACAAGGACTTGGACCTAAGCACACTATCACATGAAACTGACCCGGATCATTAACTCCCTAGCTTTAGTAGACATAAATCTGAACTTAGATTAACATTCGTTTTCTGAATTTGAAACTGTAATCACCACAAGGCAGGCTTTTTGAGACGGTCAGCGATGACGGTCTTTGAAGGCGATGATTCGAAGCTCATTTTTATATCTTTGAAATCTCTAGATTCTTATTGCTTGTACACGATTGCTTGCACTAGTTCACACGTCACGTGGGGGGAATATTCGTGTTATTAACTCTAACGTTCAACGTTTTTCAAGTATAGTTTTCGCAGGCACTTAAACAGATTCATTATTTATTGGGGATGTCTATGAAGTCTAGCTCCGCCACCATTTTTGACAGGCCTGGGCCATCATCAAGGCAAGGAGCCGCTGATATTTCAAATCCGTCGACTTCCCCTGCCCATAACTTAGCACCCGATGCCTTGGAGGCAACAATTCTTTTATACAATCCGATCGATTCACAAGCTTCGAAGATCAATGAAGCCGCACTTCGACGGATATGCTCCATTCACGGGATTCCTTTTGCCGATGTGTTAGTCCCTTCGCGACACGATCGTCCTCACTTGCCCCCAGTCGGATATACCACATGCAACAAGTTCATGTGTTGGATGGGCAGCGTGCCTCCGTTTAATTTATTCCTCCGGGACGTGTTGCAGTACATCGACATTGCTCCGTCGCAGCTGCATCCGAATGGTCACGCGTTTCTATACGGGACCTATCTATTCTTCATGGCCGTCTTCTCTAGACCTCCCACCTCTGGCGACATCAGATACATCTATATGATCAAGAAACGAAAAGATAGCCCTTCCTTCATGTTCCTCGAGCCGTACCACAAATGCGAAATCTTGACACGAGCATGCAGTAAATTCGCCCTGTACAAACAGGAATGGTTCTACGTGCGTTGCCCTCCTGGTTTTGCAAGGAGATGGGTTGAAGGCAGTAAGTCTCTTTGCTGAGTCATCATTCGCCTTTAATTAGAGTCATGCTTTTTCTAACTCCTCGTTTCATCTTTTTAGGTATCAACCCGCGTCCGGAGGGTCGAGGATATTCTGAGGCCGTTGAGGCCATTAGAGCTCTTCCTGCAGTGGAACGAGACATCCAAACCATCATTTCCAATGAATCATTGTCAAGGTTCGGCTTGCTAGCCCCAGGTCGTCGGATTAGCCTCCCGGAGGGCGTCTCCATTCCCAAGCCAGCATCCGGTAAAGGGAAAAAATAGGCCGGATCGTCATAACGCTGCACTCCCGATACGCACGAAGAAGGTGAGCGTAAAGAGGACGAAGCTCCTGAGACCCAAGGCAAGAATGTGGGTCCCGCTTGGAATCCGGTGATCGAAGTCCATGATATTGAAACGTAATCCTCTCCTTCGAAGGGAAAGAAGAGGTTAAAATACAATATTCAGAAGGAAAAAGTTGGCGGCACTTCAAAAGATATGCCTATCCCGCCAGAGAAAGAGGCTTCCTCACAGCACCTGGAGAGTTCTCTAAGGGGTTTGTCGAATCTTTCTATCCCCGACGATATACTTAATTACGGGTTTGACGATCCTGAAGCCCTCAAGTTTTCTTCGCCCGCTAGAGGCAATGCGAGAGTTCAACTCCCAGTCCAGGGAGACAATACTCCGATTAGTAAATACAAAAGAACTGGTCCGTCGGGGGGAACACTAGGACACACACGCACATACGCATCCCACCATACACTTCAAGTTTTTTCTTGTTTCTCGGATCTTTCTTAACTCGTTGTTATCTCTATTCTTTGTAGGTGACATGGGGCGCTCTCACGGATTCGATCGTCTTCACGGCTCTTCCATATTTCATCATTCCGGACGGGACTCAGGTTCAGGCAGACACAGGGACAGAGATGATTATGAAGATAGAGACAATCGTCCTCGTGATTCGTCTTACCGTAAGAAGGCATATTCTCAATCTTCACAGTCCCGCGATCCTCTTCCTCTAACTGAGCCGGATAGAGAGAAGTCTTCACAGAAGGGTTACCAACCTGATGCTCCTCGAGAACAATACTCCGGTTCATCGAGCACAAGGCAAATTCGGGAGCAACGAAAAAGAGCAGAACTTCCAAAGCCTCCACCCCCTACTCCCGCGGTTGATCCAACTGTAGCGGAAAAGATGGTCGATCTTAAGGCCAAGTTCCCAAAAATTTGCTTTGACGGTCTGAAGTTCCTCCCGGCTATTCACCATATTCCTGGGCACGTGAAGTAGAGTGCCATTGCCTGCAATAACGACGTCTATGTTCAACATGACGCGTTTGTACACTTGGTTGAAAAGATCTCGGAGGTGTCCGTTGAGCGTCAATATGAGATTGATCGCCTGAAATTGGAGGCTGGCTGCGACAAGAACATCATCAAGCACCAAGACGAAGAGCTCGCTTCGTACAAGTCGAAGCTGGAAGCTGTCGAGAAAAGCGCAAAAGATACTGCTGAAGCAGTTACTCGTTTAGAGATGGCTCACAAGAAAGAGCTTGATGAAGCAGTCCAGCGCAGCGGTGCCCTCGCTCTAGAAAAAGACTCTGTCCAAAAAGAAAGGGACGCGCTCGTCATACAAGTCAGGGAGCTGAAAGAGTTACTCTCCAAGGAGAAAGAGGACAAAGTAGCTGCTCAAGAAGAATCACAACGATATTGTGATGAAATCGTCGCTACTCGGCTTCTGAAAACAAAGCTTGATGACGAACTTGCTGGGGTCGAGAAAATGAAGGACGAAGCCTGTGAGGAGGGCAAAAGAGAAGCTGCGGAAGAGATTGACTCTCGCCTCGAGGCGGCCGCAGAAGCTGGCAGGGAAGAGGTCAAATGCATGTTTGACCCGTTGATTGCTGAGTATGGAGCCCGCGTCCTTATGCATCGTGACTTAATATTCTTGGGCGAGGGCTATCTCGAATCCCTGGCTGAGGCCTGGGAAACCTTGGTAAAGATTAGGAAAATCGAGTCGGGCTCTGAAGAGGTCGATGAGGATGCCTTGGTGAAGGAGTTTCTTAGGGGGAATGAGCCAGCGGATCTATCCGCAGCTTTGGCGCTTTATAGCAAAGGCTCTCCCCTTTCAAAAGAGAAAAATGACAAAGCTGGCCCATCTGGGGCCGAGACTAATGCTCCTCATATTGCTGCTCCTCCCGCTGCTCAACCGGCCGGTCGGCCGACACTTGATCCATTCGAGCAGCATGCCGGTTATGACCCTGAAGACCCCGGGCTCGGCGCTCATGTGTTATCCCCTATCCTGGAGGGTGAAACCCCTCGTGCAACCGATAGCCAACCGGAACCTGGTGGGAAATTCTTCTTCTCTAGAAGTTGAAAGATCTGTCATTTTCCAGCAATGGTTATTCATTTTAATGTTCATTCTTTATGTTTTCGTGCAGGCTGCTCTGACCCCGAGCCAACTCCGAGGAGCGATGACGCCAAGGAGGAGGCAGAGAAAACAAGTGACGTTGTCCATGCGGGAGTAATTCCTGGTCCCGATGCTCAAGTGATCGGGGCGCTAGATGACGATAAGCTTGACGCTTCATCTCCTGCCGAAGGGAGTGATGAAATTGAAATTACTGGCGCCTCTGAGCATACTTCAAAGATGAGCATGAAGGACCGCCTCGCCGCAGAGGAGAAGAAAAAGGTCGAGGTCAAAGTTGAACCCGAAATACTGGAACTCACCGACCCTCGGAACAGACCTTTGAAAATCATTCTCCCGGGCAGGTCCAAACCACTGGATGTTCCGTCTCCTACCCCTGACTCCGCTCCTTTAGCAAGCAAGAAATCCAAGAAAAAGCATGAGGGAGAGGAGTCGTCGGAAAAAACAAAGGAAGATAAGAAGAAGAAATCGAAGAAGTAATCGATACACTCGTTCAACGAGCTTCTTGCTTAAGTCTTGTAGTTGCTTTTATTTTTTGTGGCTTGCAGTTTGTATAGATAGGTTCTGAACTCTAAGTTTTGTAGGAGTAACTGTGTAACCCCATTTTGAACTACTGAATGAAGTTTAGTTTCTTTTTCGTTTGAATGATTCTTTTGCTTTTCTTCGGTTTGCCGACTAACTGTAGTCATGACTCCAGTTTTTACAAGTTGCATTATCTCCCAGTCTACTCTCGTGTTGTTCAAACATTTCCAGATGTAGCGTACTTCTTGTTCCACATTTCTCGAGTACTTGGACTCTTTTCTGAATCGGCGCTCTGGGGATTTAGAGTAAGTTGATCCGCATTCAGTGGATTCGGAGATTTGAAATCGTTTATACTCTAGTCCGCGCTCCGGGGACTTAGAGTACTCCGATTCACGCTCTGGGGACTCGGAGATTTGAAATCGTTTATACCCTAGTCCGCGCTCCAGGGACTTAGAGTACTCCGATCCGCGCTCTGTGGATTCGGAGATTTGAAATTGTTTATACTCTAGTCCGCGCTCCGGGGACTTAGAGTACTCCGATCCGCGCTTTGGGGACTCAGAGATTTGAAATCGTTTATACTCTGGTCCGCGCTCCGGGGACTTAGAGTACTCTGATCTGCGCTCTGGGGATTCGAAGATTTGAAATCGTTTATACTCTAGTCCACGCTCCAGGGACTTAGAGTACTCCGATCCGTGCTCTGGGGACTCGGAGATTTGAAATCGTTTATACTCTGGTCCGCGCTCCGGGGACTTAGAGTACTCCGATCCGCGCTCTGGGGATTCAGAGATTTGAAATCGTTTATACTCTAGTCCGCGCTCCGAGGACTTAGATTACTCTGATCCTCGCTCTGGGGATTCGGAGATTTGAAATCGTTTATACTCTAGTCCGCGCTCCGGGGACTTAGAGTACTCCGATCCGCGCTCTGGGGATTCGGAGATTTGAAATCGTTTATACTCTAGTCCGCGCTCCGGGGACTTAGAGTACTCCGATCCTCGCTCTGGGGATTCGGAGATTTGAAATCATTTATACTCTGTCCGCGCTCCAGGGACTTAGAGTACTCCGATCCGCGCTCTGGGGATTCGGGGATTTGAAATCGTTTATACGAGTCCGTACATCGTATAGGATAATGTAATTCGTCATCCGATCATGAGATATAGGAACATTAGTGATTTGTGGAAAATACGGCTTCAAGCCTTTATTAATGAAAAACAACTAAACTGCTTGATTACATAGTTAAAAAGAAACTAAGCTACAACTGAACGAAAACACACAGGAAATAACAGTGCCTAAAACAAGAAAGAAAACATGCTAAATGTAATAGTGCCGCAGATGCTCACTGTTCCATGCTCGGGGGAGTGTCGTGCCATCAACTCTCGCTAGCTTGAATGTTCCTTCTCCAAGCTTCCATTCAATGACGTATGGACCTTCCCAGCTGGGATTCATACGCGATGGTACCGGGAAAACTCGTTTCAGAACGAGATCACCTACATCAAAAGTTCTTGGGCGGACTCTGCCGTCGTAGTAACGCTTGACTCGGTGTCTATGCGCTGCCGCCCTTAATTCGACCTCTTCATGCTTTTCATCGATGCAGTCCAGTGATTCCAACAAGAGGTCCTGGTTCGTCTTGGGATCATAGTACGTCACTCGGTGTGATGGAACTTCAAGTTCCATGGGTATAACGGCTTTCGAGCCGTATGCCAAGGCGAATGGAGTGTGGCCGGTCGCGGACTTGTGGGTAGTTCTATAAGCCCATAGTGCTGTTGGGAGTTCATCTACCCACTTGCCTCCAACCTTCTCCAGACGCTTCTTTAGTATGGACTTGATTATTTTGTTAACGGCCTCGACTTGTCCGTTAGCTTTTGGTGTGCAACGGCGGCGAACTTCTTCTCGATGCCATACTTTAAACAGAACTCTTTGAACTCTCTGCTTTCAAATTGCGTCCCGTTGTCCGTAATGATGGTGCGAGGAAGGCCAAAGCGGCATATAATGTTTCGTACAACGAAGTTAATGACCTTCTTAGAGGTGATTGTGGCCAAAGGCTCTGCCTCAGCCCATTTTGTGAAATAGTCGACTGCAACTATCGTGTATTTCGCACCACCTTTGGATATAGGCAAAGAGCCGATTATGTCGATTCCCCAGATTGCAAATGGCCAGGGACTAACCATTTGTGTGAGTTCCGTTGATGGAGTCCTCGGGATTTTCGCATATCTTTGACACTTGTCACATTTTCTGGCGTACTTCGCAGCATCCCGATTTACGGTCGGCCAGTAATATCCGTAGCGGAGGACCTTCTTTGCTAGCGTTTGCCCCCCAGTATGGTCGCCACATTCCCCTTCGTGAACCCCTCTTAAGACCCGCTTTGTCTCGTCATGAGCGATGCACCGTAATAATGGGACTGAGAACCCTTTTCGATACATTAATCCATCCTGGATCACGTATCGCGCGGCCTTTCGAAGGACCTGCCGTCTTTCGCTCCTTTTTTCTGGTAAAGTCCCGGTCGTCAAGTACAGTTTGAATGGGGTTATCCACGATTCCTTCTCGATTTCCGTTTCCAATATACAATCAACTTTCATCTCGCCTATGCTCGGGGCATGCAAAGCCTCAACGGGATACAATCCCATTTGCTGTGCATCGCCTATGCTTGCAAACTTAGCCAACAAGTCGGCTTCTTTATTCTATTCGCGCGGGACATGCGAAATGTCATAATGCTCGAGATTCGACAGTAGTTCTTGGACCTGAACAAGGTACGGAGCAAGCTTCTGTCCCTTGGCTTGGTAATCTCCCCGCACTTGGTAAACCACCAACTGTGAGTCACAAAAGATCTCAACTGATTTGATCCCGAGTTCTCCGATGAGCTTCAAGCCAGCAATCAATGCTTCATATTCTGCTTTGTTATTTGTAGCTGGGAAATCAAGCTTCAAAGCATAACAAATTGATCGATTTTCCGGAGTTATAAGAACTACACCTGCGCCGGAGCAACGGTCGTTGGATGCCCCATCAGTGTATAATTTCCATCGAATGAGGGGAATGGCGTCATGATTATCTGGTTCTGTGGGCATGGTAAACTCAGCGATAAAATCTGCTAATGCTTGCCCTTGTATGGCTCTCCGTGGCAAGTAGGCGATATCGAACTGGCTCAACTCGATGTTCCATTTTAGCAATCTTCCAGAAGTTTCTGGTCGTTGGAGTACCTGCCGCAGGGGTTGATCGGTATAAACACTGATTGAGTGTGCTTGAAAATATAGGCGTAACTTACGTGATGCAATCACCAAGCAATAGGCCAATTTCTTGATTTTAGGGTAATTTCTTTCTGCCCCCATTAAACGCTTGCTAACATAATACACCGACTTTTGGATTCGGTCCTCCTCGCGAACTAAAGCCGCACTTATTGCATGTGGGAATACAACCAAGTATACGTACAGCATCTCGTGGTCTACTGGTTTTGACAGCACTGGTGGACTCTCCAGATGCCTCACCAGATCCCGGAATGCTTCCTCACAACTAGACGTCCATTCGAAGTTCCTTTTCCCTTTCTTTATTATATCAAAGAAAGGGATGCACTTGTCAGTTGCCCTGGATATGAATCGACTTAGCGCAGCTACTTTTCCATTCAAGCTCTGTACCTGTTTTATAGTCCTGGGTACTTGCACATCTCGAATAGCTTGGATCTATTTGAGGTTAGCTTCAATTCCCCTAGCATTGACGATGAATCCCAAAAACTTCCCCGATGCAACGCCAAAGGAACACTTCAGAGGGTTGATCTTCATCCCGTAATACCTGAGTATGTCGAACATTTCAGCCAAGTCTCGAATGTGGTCGTTTGACTGTCGTGACTTCACGAGCATGTCATCCACATAGACTTCCATCGTCCTACCAAGCTGGTCCTTGAACATTCGATTCACCAAACGCTGATAAGTAGCTCCTGCGTTCTTCAGTCCGAAGGGCATTACTACATAGCAATATAGCCCGACATCTGTAACGAAGCTGGTGTGTTCTTGGTCTGGAATATGCATCGGGATTTGGTTGTACCCTGAGTATGCATCCATGAATGATAACAGCTCATGTCCTGCGGTGGAGTCGACCAACTGATCGATCCTTGGTAACGGGAAACTGTCCTTGGGGCACACTTTGTTCAAATCGGAATAGTCTATGCAAGTTCTCCATTTCCCATTTTCCTTTTTCACCGGTACGGGGTTCGATACCCATTCAGGATAGAGGGCATCGCGGACGAACCCATTGGCTTTGAGTTTGTCCACCTCCTCTCTGAGAGCAGCGGACCTCTCTGGGTCCATTCCTCTCCTCTTTTGTTTAACTGGGACGTATTTCGGGTCTATGTTCAACATATGACTCATGATGGCGGGAGAAATCCCACACATATCAGAATGCGTCCAGGCGAAAACATCAAGATTCGCCTGGAGGAAGTCACTAAGGTCTTCAGTCATTGCGGGGCCAAGATGTGATCCGATCTTCAGTATTCGCGAAGGGTCGCTTTGGCTGACTGAAATGTCAACCGTTAGTTCAGCCGGCGCCGCCTTTTCTTCCCTGGGTTTCTCATCGTCGTCTCTCGGATCTATGTCTCTGAAGATCCGAGAGTTATACCCGAGCCAGGGCTCGGGCACTACTTGTCAATTATCCGTATTATGGATGCGGACGGGATTGTCCGCAACCTTTCCTTTCTCCCTCCGGTGGGCCTCTCGGAGCTCAGCCACATAACAGGAACGACCAGCTGCTTGGTCGCCATGAACAATACCTACTCCTTTGTCAGTTGGGAACTTCAAAGTTAAACACCACGGGGCCAATGCTGCCCTAAACTCAGCCAGGGCTGGCCGGCCCAAGAAAACATTATATGGAGAATCCACATCCAAAACTACGAAGGGTAGAATTCGCACCCTCCGACGCTCGCCTTGTCCCAGTTCAACTGGTAACTCGACATACCCCCACTGCATCGGTCGCAGCGCCGTTAAAGCCGTGAATACGAGCCTTAGACAGTTTCAAGTCCTTTGTTTCCATTTTCATTTGGTCATAAGCCTTCTTGAAGATGATGTTGACAGAACTTCCACAATCAATCAGAATTCTCTTCACATATGCCAGTCCGATCGTCGCAGATATGACCATCGGGTCGATGGTTGGAGCCTCTACTTTATCAGCATCCCTGTTTCTAAACACTATGTCGTCTGTCATTACGCGCTGCTGCTTGGCAGGAGTCCCATACTCCACGTTTGAACAGCACTCAAAATCTGCATGCTTCAGGGAGCTTGCATACCGCTCCATCTCTTGCCAATTCTTATCCGCGGGGTGAGGTCCGTCGATAATAGTGTTTATGACTAGTCTACCCACGGTTCGGGCAGGCTCCTCGGGGTGACGCGGGGCCGGTGCGTGACCTGGGTTGGACGTTCCCTGTCCTCCTTCCTGTGGATCCTTCACAAATTCTTGCAACTTCTTTTGCCTGATCAACTTCTCGATAGCGTCGTGCAGGTGTCTGCACTCTTCCGTATTGTGCCCATAAGTCTCATGGAAGCGACAATATTTCCCAGTTCGCTTCTGCTCCTCAGTTGATTCTTTTGGACGTGGCTTTCTGTACTGAAAAGTATTGCAGGTAGATAGGTAAATGTTCTCAAGAGGCGCATTCAACGGAGTATACTCGTTGTAGCTTGGAATTCTCGATTTCCACTTCCCCACTTCTCTCTTCTTCCCTTGATTTCTTCCTCCGGACTCCTTAGACTGCCCAGGCTTGTTCTGGACATTGACTTGGACCTTTCCCGAGTTGTCTCCGGGCTGCTTCACAGCAACGTTGCTTTTCATAGACTCTTGGACAGGTCCTGGTGCCTTATCTCATCTTACCCACCTGGCTTCCTCTCTCCTTATGAACTGGTGTGCCTTTGAGTAGAAACGCTCTAGTGTGGTCGGAGGTTTCCCTGCCAACCAGTCTCCAAATTCCGACTCCGGATCCACACCTCTCATTACAGCCATTAGAATTGCATGATCATTGGGATTACTGACTTCAGTTGCCGCAACATGGAATCTTTGTAAATATTCCTTCAATGACTCCCCGGGACTTTGGATTACACTTAACAGAGACATTACGTCATTTGGACGAGTAGTGTGTATCCTGAACTGCTCAATAAACTTCTTTTCCAACTCCTCGAAATTGGATACAGACCGCGGAGGAAGTCGGGTAAACCACATAATAGCGATCCCAGATAGAGTAATTGGAAAGCATCTACACTTGGTGGCATCATTTGCTCTAGCTGAATCCATCATCCATTCGTACCTCATGACATGCTGTTTGGGGTCAGTCTTTCCCTCGTACGCAGGGATAGTTGGCATACTAAACTTTCTGGGGTACGCCGCCTGTAACACAACATCTGTGAACGAAGTGTGACGCCTTGATACTCCCCAATCGTCATTCGACAAGACCTGATTTTTTTTCATCAATTGCCTGACCATGGCTGTCAGGTCTGGTGTCTGTATGGAAGGTGGGAGGCTAGAGTCCGTTCTACGTGACTGTCCATGTTGATGCCTCCTCTCCTGGTGATCTGCCAATCGTGCGTCTTGAGGTTCGACATCATTAGCGTTTTGATGGTCTGGGCCTCCAGCTTCCACCTGTACTCCAGTTCCTAAGTTTCCAGCTCCGACTTGGTCGCGGTTTCCAGCTGTTTGGGCAGCAGCACCCGTCCGTGCAGCTTCAGTCTTACGGCGTCTGCGCCTGGGAGGTTCATCAGAAGAAGTTGAGCTGTCGGATGAGGAATAGGGAGCGGGATTGCCCCCAGCATTCTATTGCTGCTGTTGAGTGAGTTGTACCATCAGGTTGGCATTAGCTTGCATCTGCTCTCCTAGTTGTCTCCTGCTTTCCCTGAGTTCTCTCATCAAGCCGTTGAACTCTATTCTGGTGACAACTGGAGTTTTGTCCTGGGCGGCAATTCCTACACCCGGAATTGCTGGCTGATTGCCAGGTCCTGCTTGTTGCACGCTGGCAGTCTCATGGGCATCCGCATTATGAGAAGCTGACCTGGTACGTGGTCTTGCCATTGTAGAGTTATTGGTATGAACTCTGAGTAGAATCAACGGATGTCCTATCAATGAGTCGGATCTTCTTTGGGGGATTTGTTCAATCCAGTAGCTTCAAAGCAGATCCTTAAGGTCTGAGAATTCAATTCTCAGTGAAAGCACCAAAGTGTTACCACCAAAATTGGTCACTAACCTCGTAGAGAAAGATTGTGTAGAGAAATAAGTGATGAAGGTAAATTAAACAGAGAAGACAATGCTAATTTAAATGTAGAAAGTAAGAACACCAAATTTATAGTGGTTCAGCATAATTGCCTACGTCCACTTTGAGGTTAAACTTTATTGATCTTCTTAATAGTCGATTACAAATACAATTCGTGAATCAAATGCTTGAATGAGGTTGTTAAGTAGAGAAGATGAGTCTCAAAAATGGCAGAGTCTCCCCAGTGTTCTCCGAAAAAGATCCCTTTTCACTGTGACCCTGCCCCTCTATTTATAGACAAAAATAGACTGGACTTCCCAGATGGGCTCGGTAGCCGAACACTCTAGCCCAATTATAGTGGTCGCTGTATGCCGAACCAGGTAGGCCGAGCAGAACGATGCCGAACAATCCTTCCTATGCCGAACGGTATGTTTGGTGTATGGGAAGTGCAGAGTAGTTTGTCAGTCGAAGTCGAACGTGCCCCTGTCCGAAGTGCTTGACCGAGCAACGCTCTCTGGCCGAACGATACCTTTGATGCCGAGTATTCTTGGATGCCGAGTACTCCTTGACGCCGAGTACCACGCCGAGTACTCCTAGATGTCGAACACTCCCTGATGCCGAGATCCACAGGATGGATGCCGAGTACTACGCCGAGTACTCCTAGATGTCGAACGCTCCCTGAAGCCGAGTTCCACTGGATGCCGAGTACCACGCCGAGTACTCCTAGATGCCGAACACTCCCTGATGCCGAGTTCTATTGGATGCCGAGTTCCACTGGATGCCGAGTACCACGCCGAGTACTCCTAGATACCGAACACTCTCTGATGCCGAGTTCCACAGGATGGATGCCGAGCACTAGTTGCCTGGTCAAATCTCCAGGAAACAGGGATGTTGATAAGTTTTTTTGTTAACAACTATATTGATACCGAAGTTATTAATGCTGCAAGTAAGCAATACCATAAGGTGGGTAATACCGCTAGGTACCTAATACCATAGATTATTAGTGCTATCTAGAAGATCGGTTGCATGTCGAAGGGCTCCACGCCATAGTTAATTGTGGCCAAAATTCTCAATGCCGTATGTAAATTAAGATCGAAGTTTTCGATGCCGTAAGTTGATTTATGCCAAAGGAAGACTTAAGCCTTATACAGAGTTAAGCCGTAAGTTATCCAATGCCATGCGATATTCAATGGCATAAGGTATCCAATGCCCCAAGTAGATGGTTCCAAATTTAAAGAAAAATCGATTTTGCTTCCAAAATGAAGACTTCAAATGGTTCAAACTTCACGTCTAAATTCAGATCTGGATTTCAATTCATGTTCCAGATTATCCAAACCCACGGCAAAATAGAGAGCTCCAAGTACAGGATTTTTTCTTGAGATTTTGAAAACATGCCCACCAGATATCAAGAAGACATATAAGGTCAATTTCAATGGGATTTGTTTTTGGAAATATACAGTTATTTATTGATCTTTTTAAAAAAGATTCAAGCTTATGATGCCATAAATCATCTAGATATCATACATATTTGGGTTTTAACTATATCGATACCATATAGGTATCTAATTTCAAATATATGTGCTTTATATACATGATTTTGAAAACATATAAATTTTAAAATTGCAAATGGTTATGTATATCTATAATCTTGAAAATATGCCATATGATAGTTTTAGATAGCCAAAAATATATATTTTCAAGCATATAGAGTTAAATATATATGTATTTGTATGTGCCAGATTTGTATTTACTTGAGTTTTGGAAGCATAGAGCTATATATATATGTATATGGTAAATCTAAAAATGTATTATATTCTAAATACATGAATATATCCGATTTTTAAGTATGTAAGTTATGTGTATATATACATATGTTTATTTCAAGCCTTGAGTATAGTTGATTTCAAACATGTATGTAAAACTTTCTATATGTATGGTTTCATATATTTGGGTTTCAAGGAACTGCAATTCCAAATAGGTAAAAGTATTATATATATGATTTTGAGTGTGTGAGCGATTTGTAAATAAAGACTGTGTGTATACATAATTTCCAAATAACATACCAGGATCATTTTAGAAGATTTCAAATATATATATATCCATGTTTTGAAGTGTATATACATACATATGTATATGTATATGTATATATATGATTTTAAATGTATATATTAAGTCTTAAGAGTGTGAAATTCTAAATATGTATAGATACATGTGTGAATTTCGAAAATATCAAGTTTGAACACAATAAAAATAAAGTTTCCTTCATATATATGGACTCTCAATGTATAGGATTTAGTTTTAAATTCATGTATCAGCTTTGGGGTATTTGTGAGTATCAAGTATCAAAATACATTGGTAAGGTTTGAAAGTATGTAAACTCGAAATATAATAGGCGTTTAAAGCATACAAGTTACAGATGTATATGATTTTAAGTACGTATATGATATAGTATATATGTACAGATAAATATACCAGGCTTTTGAATATATACTAGATTCCAAATATAACAGTTTGAGTACAACAAGTTTTCATAAACATGAAATCTTTCATATGTTCAGATTTTGAATGTATAAAGACTTTAGAGGCTTACCTAATTTTTAATTTTCCGAGTTTGATATATGTTTCTAAAGCCATTAAATTATGTGTACTTTTGAATGATGAATGATTTTTTAAAATAAGCGATTCTGAAGATACAAAAGGTTTTACTTGTTTAAGATTTAAAAGTCTATAATAGTTTCTGGAAATGCAAATTTCAATGTACTTGTGTGTGAGTTTCGAATGCATAAAATAATTTTTTTTGCATATTTATGGGTTTTGAAAACATTGAATTTCATATAAGTGTTAATTGAATATATAGTTCCACATGTGTATGTATGTGTTTTCAAATGAGTACAACATTACAAATAAATTTTTGAATACATACCAGTTCCATATACATTTTTTTTAAATATTTGGATTTTGAAGTATAACATATTTGGGCTTTTGGATTTCGAATACATGTGGTTTGCATATAGGTTTTTAGAGCATAGAAATCTCAACTGCATATGTTTTTGGATCTTATTAGTCTCCATACCATGATTTTGCAAAAGTTTTGAGCAAAACTTAATTTCAAAAAAATCTTTTTGAACGCACTGAGTTTCAAACATATGTAACTTCACATATGAGTTTATATAAGAATCAAGTATATGATGTATTTGGCATTCGATACATGTCAGTTTTCTAGATATATAGAATTACTTGTATGGGTTTCAAAAAAAAATATTCCTCCAAAGTTTATATGTATAAGATTTTAGATCTACATTAAAAGGTTTTAAATATATATGTATAACCATGTTGTGAAATATATAAATGTGAATGTGTGGTCTTGAGTGTATATGTTAAGTTTCAAAAGTGAGAAGTGTGTATAGTTTCACTTATGATTTTAAAAAAAGCATCATGCTACCAAAATAAATTGATTTCAAATATAAGTTTTGGGCAAAGTAGCTTTGCATTTGTACAATCTTTCAAGCATATAAGTTTTATATTAAAATGTGTACGATTTTAACTGGGCCAGACTTTTGGATATACATATGTGGATTTGAAGGAACAAGTTTTGAATATATATTGAGTTTCCTTAAATACTCAAGTTCCAAGTACGGGTAAATGCATAAAATATTCATGCATGAATTTTCAAGTTTGCACAATTTTATATGTGTAAAGGATTCAAATTTATTAAGTTTCAAAGAAATATTGATTCGCGCGTGTGTGTATGTCTATGGTCTTAAATGTGTATATGATTTTAAATGCATATAATTTTGGAAGCGTAAAGTTTTACGTGTATGTACAAATTCCGAATATTGAGTATTTTATACATGATTTTGAATGCATACATTTTCGAATATAAGTATCATCAAGATTAAGGAAATAAATATCATTAGTTTCCTAAATATATTGCGTTGTATATACGTTGATTTTGGAAAGCATTAACTTTGAGCGTACCAGTTTCGAAAAGCATTAGTTTCATAAATGTTTAGTTTTTGTGAATATCGATCTCGAATGTAATCAGTTTCGTGGATATATAATTTTGAATAAGTAAAGTTATATGTATAAAGCTTCTTATATGAATAGATTTCAAACATGTCAAGCTTTCAAAAGAACCATTGTTTCAAAGAATGATTTCGATAATTTATAGATTTTCAAAATAAAGGATGATGAAGTCAATGATTTTAGAAATTTATGTGGGAACTTATGCCATATCAAGATGAATAAAGACTAATATAATATGGCTAGATGTTTGAGAAGCTCTGGATTTTCAGGAATTTCCATTATCAAATAAATTTTAGATTTCCTATACTAGGAGAATAGTGTTTAGAGAGATTCTTTCTTTATGGCCAAGATTCAAATACCGTAATTGGATTCAAGTTTTCTTATATGGGACAATGGATTTTATATAGATTATTTATGTCAAAAGATTAACTTCTGCATCTATGCTCATCACGTCCAGTATAGCAACTAATTTAAATCAAAGGTTTTTCTAGCCCCTCCTTTTAGATCAACTTCCCAAAAGTTCATTTTCTAACAGTTTCACAATTTTCGAAACCCATTATCCAACCCAATTGTACATGATAAAATATTCCATCTCTTTTTCATAAAAAATTATACCATCAAAAACCCAAAATCCCAAGAAAATTTGCATGCCAAAAATATCTCATCGGATAATATACACAATCTTTATCACTATAGATTTAACTCAAAGAATATTTTGATAAAATCATTTTTAAGATTTGCAAATTACTTATATTAACCAAAAAGGGAATGACTACTTACCAAGGAGACCCAATAGGCTGCAAGACTCAAGTTTGGAACTTTAAGTGATCGAAATAGAATCTCTAAAATTCAGACGATCAGAATCCCCTAAGTAATTTTCGAAAAGATGGGAAGGCATTCGTCAAGAATCATGATCATGAGTAGCTAAAAGGGAACAAATCCATCAAACTGGAATTTATTGAGAAAGGAAAGAAAGGATTTTTTTTATATAGATTATCTTAGTCAGTTAGAGCAAAACAAAAGACAAGAAATCATTAGTAAGATGATCACCACATCGAGACAAAATGATTATTATGAGAGAACTGCATTTTAATTAAAAAGGAGAAAAATCCAAGTAAATATACAACTCCAGGGTCGAATCATTATCCAATACTACGATTTTTGAACTACGAGATTCAAGCTAGAACTACAAGGATCGTCTGACAATTAAATGATAAGGTTATATAGCATTGAAGGTTTCTTGAGTCATGACTTGCTATAAATTCCAATATACTTATGATTTCGATCGTAACTTGTATCGAATTCTAAAAGCATTTATGATTCCAACATTAGTGTGAATTCAGCATGAGATTGTGCATTATTAGCGGGCCAACTTGGATTTAGTGCAGTCTTTCCTTAACCTAGTTTCATTTTCCTTACACTCCTTGGGGTTAGAATATTCTTATCACCAAAATCTAGAGTAAGGACAAGACAATGAGATCAATGCAAAGTATCTTGAATAATAATGGGATTTTCAAATACAAGATTGAGAGCATTAAATATAGAAAGCTGGTCATTGATTGCCATTGAAACCACAAAGTGCATTTGAACATGAACTTTATCGAAAAGGAAAATTACCCTAAAAAGCGTGGATTTGCTAAGGTTACGTATATAAAGGAGTACTCCCCAGATCTTACACTTTATGAAAAGAAAATTGGATAGGATAACTATCACTTACATTTTAGGCATATCCAACAACACCAGGCTGAATTTCCAATGCAAGAGAAGTAATGGTTCCAATCGAAGTTAAGATTGAATCCATTAGAGGGTAAAGAAATAAAGGAAAATCTCCGAATTTGATAAATGAACTAAGGAATAAGATAGCCAAATAAGTGCCCAAGTATTGAAAAGGGTATCAAGATATAATGACCACAAATTCAAAAAAGACCTCCAGAAGGAGATTGGGTATTCCGAAAGATTATGCTTAGACTGATCCCATCGAAAATTCACCAACTATGCCAATATGATGGTAATGTGATAAGAAAATGAGATGTTGAATGTTTGAGGTCATATTTTCCAACAATGGATGAATGAAGAAGTTGAAATAAGTATATCTACATGGTTGAGGAGTAAGACTTCCCTAAAATAAAAGGAAAAGCCTAAACCTCTATCTAATATGGTAGTAAGGAGCAAAAAAGCCTTTTCCCCGCCAAGATGGCTTGGTAAAAGAGCCTCCTAAAGGGAAGTCAGAATAAGCCTTTGGTTTCGTCTGAAAAGGCCTGACCAAAGCATGTGTAATGCTTCGGTCCTTGCCTATGTGGCCTGGCCGGAGCACCTCCTAAAGGGAGAACGAAGTAAGCCTTTAGTCCCGTCTAAAATGGCCTGATCAAAGCATCAAACCAGCCTTTAGTACCATCTCTAAAGCCTTTCTAAAGCGACTCCTAGAGGGAGGTCGGGTAAGTCTTTGGTTCAACTTAAGATAGCTAACCAAATGCAACGGACAATAGACCAAAATCATCACCTAAGGCAGTGATAATGGGTTCATCTAAGTTAAGATCATCACATAAGATGGTGACAAAGAAAAGGGACTAAGATGTCCAAAGTTTAATGAGAGGCGCAAAGAAAAGGGACTAAGACGTCCAAAGCTCAAAGACAGGTGCAAGGAAAAGGGACTAAGACATCCAAAGCCCAAAGAAAGGCATAAAGGAAAGAGACTAAGATGTCCAAAACCTGAAATGAGGCAAAAGAACTCGATCAAAAATAAGCCATTTGTGCTCCAAAGCAAGACTCAAACAATCTTCCAAAGGAAGATCTATAAAATATGAGCTGTTGTGCTTAATGTTAAGAGAGCGAAATTACTCTGCGGAAGAAAGCATTATTGTCTGATGATTTCCTGATCTTCTATTATTATTGCCAGATGGATTTTTTGGTTTTCTATTATTATTGCCAGATGGATTTTCTTGTTTTCAGTTATTACTAGAGAGATTTTCTAGTCTTCTTCTACCATTCAAAATTTATAATTTTCAGATGAATTTTCTGGTCTCTTATTATTATTGCCAGATGGATTTTCTAGTCTTTTATTATTTCAAATGGATTTTCTTGTGGTCTGTTATTGCCAGATGATTTTCTGGTCTTCTTCTATTATTTCCAAACGAAGTTCTAGTCTTGTATTGTTACCAGATGAATTTTCTAGTCTTTTAATTTAGCTGGATGATTTTCTGATCTTCTTCTATTACTGTCAATGATTTTCTAGTCTTCTTTAATTATTGCCAAATGGGTTTATGGTATTCCATTATTACCATATGGATTTCTAGTCTTCTATTCAGAATATTATTGTTACAAGATAGTTTTCTTGATTTCTTACTATTGCCAAATGGATTTTTCGGCCTTCTATTATTATTGCTAGATGGATTTTCTGGTCTTCCATCCAGATGGTTTTCTAGACTTCTACTTAGAAAATTATAATTCATAAATAACTTTTTAAGTTTCTATTCATGAAATCATTATTTCCAGATAGTTTTCTAATCCTGATTCTATGGGATTCTATTCAAGCAAATTGCTTGCTATCAAATAAATATTTGGCGTCTACAAGTAAATCTATAGATTCCAAAAGTAACATTGGATTGCAAACAAAAGACCATTTAAGATCTTGTCAAAATCCTAAAAGATTTTCCCAAAAATCAAATTTAAAAAATTGATATTGAAAATCAAGGCTTGCTTTGTGTTTTGTAGGAAAACAGGGTTAGAAAGAATACTTTGCAAAAGAATGGGAAAAGATGGTGAAACTCTTGGTTTTACACTAAAGTGTAAAAAGCTTCTTTTATACAAGGAGGGGGGCAAATGTTATCCATATAATTTCTAAAGGAAACATGCAAAGGAATTCATGCTGAAATTAAGGGATTCGTGTCAAAGAGCTAGAAGCAAAGAAGAGATGCAAAGTAGTTCCAAGATACCACGTCTTATCAAAATAAAAGAACGTCGAATTATTTCATGTCGTAGGCCGCCGACATAGTAATGGGCATCAAATATTAATTTATGCCTCACCTTATCAAAGCCGCATCTAGTCAATATCACATTTGATCAATGTCACATCTCTTTAATGTCACCTCCTCTCAAATGCCTCTCTTACATGCCGCAGTTCTCTAGTGTTGTATCTCAAGCGATACTGCACTACTTCTATATCGGATAATATCTATGCCACACTTAATCATTGTTGCATAGATTCAATGCCACTAATCACTAATGACATTTATTACCAATGCCGCCTTCCATCAAAGGAGGATGCTGAGTGTCATCTATTCGCATTTAACCAATGTCTCACTTCATTAATATAATAGCAAGGGGAGGTTGCTACATACCAGCGTTATACAAAGGCTTATCACATATCGCCTATTCAATATAAAAATTGAATAGCAACGGCATGATATCGATGCCGCATTTCATGAATATCACATGTTATTGATATCATGCAACATCAATGCTATGGAAATCTCAAAGATCATGTAAAGAAAGAGGAATAAAATCATCCGCAAGAGCAAATTCAAGAGAATTTTGCGTGTTTCCCTTCATAAATCTTCAAAGGCATTCATGTTGAAGCCATCACCAAAATTGTAATCAAAGTCCCACATTGCTAATGAAAGCAAGCCTACCTCCTACCAACCACTATAAATAAAAATGCACCCCCTCGTGGAAAGGATCCTAAACCTCTTTCTCACTCTTATCACTTATTCAAATTAGGATCATCTCTAAGTTTATTTCATTGAGAGCTCGAGGGAAAACTAATGGCACAAAGGCTAATGAGAGAGAAAAGGTTATTCAGTATTTGCAAAGAAGGGCTTCAATAATCAGAAAATTGCATATTTGCATATCTTATACATGTTCACAATTGAATGAAGGGATGGCTTGAGAATATTGCCAATTGTTAATTTTGACTTATTTATGTTTTGAACTTTCGAATCATATTTTAAACAGTCTTGTGAATTATCGTAAAACTAAGGAGTATTATTGGAATTTCTTCACGCATACCTTACATATATCTTAAATGCAAATTTTGGTTTAACACCTGACGACTTGTACTCCTTGGCATGACATGAGTTCAAATACCATTTTAGGCTTTGGATTAGTGTGTCCAGGGGTGTGGGTTGTCATAGTAGGTATCAGAGCTTAGGTAGAGTATTTCGTACAAAATTAAGGCGTATGGGAGAGCATATTTGTAATATTCTATTTTATATATAGACGCACACGATGCGCCCTATATATTTTGACTTATAGGGTAGTTGTTAGCTTGTCCCTTATATAAGCAAACAACTATGAGTTAAGATAACTGTTAAGACTGTAACAATATAGGTGAATAGCAGAAGAGTAGTACTATGGGGTCTATATACAATATGTGTGATGTTGATAAGCCAGAATGAATACATGAAAGGACTCAATAAATTTAGTGCAAATCTCCTTAGTTGGAGTGAAAGCCTAGTTCTTATAATAGAAATAGTTATCAAAAGTTATTTGACTTAAATTGGTAGCTACAATGTTCCTACATTGGATTTGGACACTGTATTGGAGGATAGACCTCTAGTAACCATTTTTAAAGAAGAGGGGGGAAAACCCTATACACTTGAAGCATTATTAGATGTAGTTATGCTTGCGTAAGTTAAGTTATTCTCATTTACTCCAATTTAAGTATTAAGCCATTAAAATTATTTTCGAAAAATTTAGAAACATTAGATGTTTGATATTATTTGAGAAAATAAATTGGTTCATGATTTCTCTGAAATGTTCAAAAAACTTTATGGATTTTTATAAATAATGAAATTGTAAGAAATTTTAAAATCGATTAGAAACATCAGTGTTTGAAATATTTGGAAAAATACAGAAGTTTGAAATTTGAACTTGTAAACTCCTTAAGCTTCAAATTTAGGAAAGCTTAAACAAAAGTAATTTTTCATAACTATATTAAAGCTTTAATTTTTGCAAAAAGCTAGTGTAAGGCGGATTATTGCACTTATCTTATGATGTGTATTTTGCTTTTGGACAGCGATACTTTTGAAAGGAAACTTGAAAAATTGTAAAACCCACCCTTTTGAAAATATATATACCACACTTTGAAAAAGAGTGGTAAAATATCATGTTTTCTTTTAGAATACAACTTTGTGAAGATTTCTTATTTATAAAATAAAAATTAGAAAGATACGTTTACATGTCCACTTTTCCATGCTAAATTAAACCTTTTTGGATAAAAAGTTAAACTGAAATACATATTATGATTTTTGTCCAAAGGAAACGATTGTTGACGTTAGCAGAGAATTTTATAATTTTTGAAGCTTATTGGTTTTTTTGAAAAATAAGACTAGGAATCAAAGATTTTGGAAAAAAAACAAAAACCATTTATTTGAAATTTTATTGGAGTTAGAAGCCTATAAAGTTGAATTGATTATGGTAAACTAGCTAGAATAGTTGATGTATGAGTTCTAAGGAGTTGCTAATTGTGTAGTTGTAAAACATTGGAAGATTTGGTGTAAAGAAATAAATTAAAATAGGTATCTAGTGACCTTTTCAATTTACTTTCAATGTGGAAGGGTAGGGTATAAAATTAAATTTTGCTGTACTAATAAAGAGTGGACACCACTTCGGATTTCTCTACCCAAATATGGTTTGAGTTGCCTAATCATAACGTGAGAAGGTTGGAGGATGTGAGTTGACTAAAACTTATCTAATTTTAAAGGAAAAGAAAGAGGAAGCCAAAATATTTTACTATACCGAAGAATGCTACGAAGGTAAGAAGTTTTTTTTTTGGCTAGTGTTACCCGGTTGTTTGACCATGTGACAAGAGGCTCGGCATAGAAGGGTCGTTCAGTATAGAGCCTCGTTCGGCATTGAGTGGTCGCTCGGCATGAAGCCTCGCTCGGCATAGAAAGGTCGCTTGGCATCTTGCCTCGTTCGGCATTGAGGGGTCGTTCGGCATCTTGCCTCGTTCGACATTGAGGGGTCGATCGACATCTTGCCTCGTTCGGCATAGAAGGGTCGCTCGGCATGAAGCCTCGCTCGGCATAGAAAGGTCGCTCGGCATGAAGCCTCGCTCGGCATGGAAGGGTTGCTCGGCATGAAGCCTCGCTCAGCATGGAAGGGTCGTTCGCCATAATGCCTCATTCGGCATACGAGTGCAGTTCAACACACATCCCTCGCTCGGCGTACGAATGTCATTCGACTTGGATGTGTGGCTCGGCATACGAGTGTCGTTCGGCACTGAGGCCTCGCTCGGCATTCTTTGGTTCGACCAACCTCGCTCGGTAATTTCCGTTCGGCATCTATGGCTCGGTGCGCAGAAGTTACTTACCACGGGCCGAGGTACCTTGTTCCTAGGCCCATGAAGGAAGTCCAACCCATCTTCGTCTATAAATAGAAGGGTAGGCACAATGAAATGGACCTTTTTTCGAGAACACTGGGGAGGCTCTGCCATTTTCAAGACTCTTTCTTTTTCAGTTAAAACTTGTATTCAAGTTGATGGTGTATGGATTGTACCTGTATTCAATTATTGGAAAAGCAATAAAGATTAAACTCAAAGTGGACGTAGGCAGTTACGCCGAACCACTATAAATTTGGTTTTCTTGTTTCTTATAGTTATTATTGCATTCCACCGTGTTATCCCTCAGTTTTAATTTACCTTCTCCATTAATCTCTCTACACAAAACTCTCTTTGGGTGTTAGTGACCAATTTTGGTGCTAACATTTTGGTGCTTTCACCGAGAAACGTTCTCAGGCCATTAGGATCTACTTTGAAGCTACTGGATTGAAGAAATCCCCCGAAGGAGATCCAAGTCATTTACAAGAAACCCATTGATTATACTCAGAGTTTCTACCAATAACTCTATAATGGGAAGACCACGTACTAGATCGGCCTCCCACAACGCGGATGTTAACGAGACTGCTAGTGTCCAACAAGTAGGACCCAACAATCAACAGGTTAATCCAGGCGCAGGGACTGTCACTGCCCAAAATCATATGGAAGCTGTCACTAGGACAGAGTTCAACGAGTTGATGAGAGAACTCATGGAGAGCAGGACACAACTTAGCGAACAGATCCAAGCTAATGCTAACCTTATGACTCAGCTTACTCAACAACAACATCAGAATGCTAGAGGAAGCCCCGCTCCTTATTCCTCCTCCGTCAGCTCTTCCTCATCTGATGAACCTCCCAAGCGTAGACGTCGTAGAACGGAAACAATGCAAACAGGTGTTGTTGATCGATCAACCAGGGATGGTCCGGGTTCTCTACCTGGAGCAATGGCTCCTCACTTACACCAAGAACATCACACTCAAGCTGGAACGGTAAACTTAGGATCTGGAGTACGAGTGGAAGCTGGACAGCCGGCACACCAAGGTCTTAATGATGCTGGTCTCCAGGTTACACACCTGGTAGATCGCCAACGGAGGAGACACCGACTAGAATGGTCTCACAGGACAGACACCAACCTGCCATCTTCCATACAAACCCCAGACTTATCAGCTATGGTAAGACAGCTGATAAAAGAGAATCAAGGCTTATCAAATGATGATTGGGGGATATCCAAGAGTCACACTCTGTTCATAGATGTTATCTTACATGCAGAGTACCCCAGGAAGTTTAACATGCCGACTATTCCAGCCTATGAAGGAAAGACTGATCCCCGACAACATGTGATGAGGTATGAATGGATGATGGACTCAGCTAGAGCGAACGATGCAACCAAGTGTAGATGTTTCCCAATAACTTTATCTGGAATCGCTACCATGTGGTTCACCCGACTTCCTCCACGGACTATCTCCAACTTTGATGAGTTAACGACGAAATTTGTGGAACAATTCAGGATTCATGCCACTCGTCGCAAGGATGTGATGTCCTTGTCCAGTGTAATTCAGGCTCCAAGGGAGTCGTTGAAAGAGTACTTGCAAAGATTTCATGTTGCCGCAACTGAAGTTAGCAACCCCAACGACCATGCTATTTTAATGGTCGTGATGCGAGAGATAAATCCGGATTCAGAGTTTGGAGATTGGCTGGCGGGAAAGCCTCCAACTACGCTAGAACGTTTTTATTCAAAAGCACACCAATTTATAAGAAGGGAGGAAGCTAGGTGGACGAGGTGAGATAATGCACCGGTACATGGCAAGGAGGTTGTGCAGAGTAACATCGCTGTAAAACAATCCGCTGACAACTCTGGAAAGGTACAAGTCAATGTTCAAAACAAGCCTGAACAACCTAAGGGATCTGGTGGGGGAAATCCCAGAAAGAAAAGGGAAGCTGGAAAGTGGAAACCAAGGATCCCAACTTACAACGAATACACTCCTCTGAATGTATCTTTGGAAAATATTTACTTGTCAACTTGTAATACTTTCCAATATCGAAAGCCACGGCCAAAAGAGTCTACTGAAGAGAAAAAGCGGACTGGGAAGTATTGCTGCTTCCATGAGACTTACGGGCATAATAGCGAGGAGTGTAGGCACCTCCATGACGCTATAGAAAAGTTGATTAGACAGAAAAAGTTGCAGGAGTTTGTAAAGAATCCTCAAGAGGATGGACAGGGAACATCCAATCCCGGTCGTGCACCAGCTCCACGTCACCCTAAGGAGCCTGCTTGGGTTGTGGGTAGACTGGTCATAAACACGATAGTAGGTGGACCTCACCCTGTAGATAAGAACTGGCAAGAAATGGAGCGGTATGCTAACTCCTTGAGGCATGCAGATTTTGAGTGTTGTTCGAATGTGGAGGATGGGACCCCCGCTAAACAACAATGCATAATGACGGACGATATAGTATTCAAGAGCAGACATGCTGATCAGGTGGAGGCTCCTACCGTTGACCCAATGGTCATATCCACGACAATCGGGCCAACATTTGTGAAAAGAATTCTGATTGATTGTGGAAGTTCTGTTAATATCATCTTCAGAAAAGCATATGACCAGATGAAGATGGAGACGAAAGATTTAAAACCATCTAAAGCTCGTATCCATGGCTTTAATGATGCTGCAACCGATGCGGTGGGTTATGTTGAATTGCCAGTTGAACTAGGGCAAGGTGAACGTAGGAGGGTGCGAATCCTACCTTTCATAGTTTTGGATGTTGATTCTCCATACAATGTATTTCTGGGTCGACCGGCCTTGGCCGAGTTCAGGACAGCTTTGGCCCCGTGGTGTTTAACTCTGAAATTTCCGACAGACAAAGGAGTTGGTGTTGTACATGGCGATAAGGCGACTGGTCGTGCATGCGATGTGGCTGAGCTGAGAGAGGCCCAGCGAAGAGAGAAGGGAAAGGTTGTGGACAGCTCCGTCCACAACCGAGTCGTTGAAAATTGACAAGTAATGCCCGAGCCCTGGCTCGGGCAACATGATTGGATCTATAGAGACATAGATCCGAGAGATGATGATGAGGAACCCAGGGAAGAAAAAGCAGCGCCGGCTGAACTAACGATTGACATTTCAGTCAGCCGAGACGATCCGTCGCGAGTACTTAAGATTGGGTCACAACTCAGCCCCTCGATGACCGAGGATCTCACTGATTTCCTCCGAGCGAATCTAGATGTTTTCGCTTGGACACATTCTGATATGTGCGGGATTTCTCCCGCTATTGCGAGTCATATGTTGAACATAGACCTGAAGTACGTTCCAGTAAAGCAGAAAAGGAGAGGCATAGACTCGGAGAGGTCCGTGGCTCTTAAAGAGGAAGTGGACAAACTCAAAGCCAATGGGTTCGTCCGCGATGCCCTCTACCCAGAATGGGTCTCTAACCCTATTATAGTGAGAAAAGAGAATGGGAAATGGAGGACTTGTGTTGATTACTCGGATTTAAACAAAGCATGCCCTAAGGATAGTTTCCCATTACCTAGAATTGATCAGTTGGTCGACTCAACGGCAGGGCACGAGTTATTATCATTTATGGATGCGTACTCGGGATATAATCAAATCCAGATGCACATTCCAGATCAAGAACACACCAGTTTCGTCACAGACGTTGGACTGTATTGTTATGTAGTGACGCCTTTTAGGCTGAAAAACGCATGGGCGACTTATCAGCGCTTGGTGAATCGGATGTTTAAAGACCAAATTGGTAGAACAATGGAAGTCTATGTGGATGACATGCTCGTGAAGTCACGGCAGTCAAACAACCACATTCGAACTTGGCGGAGACGTTTGATATACTCAGGAATTATGGAATGAAAATCAACCCACTAAAGTGTTCCTTTGGTGTTGCATCGGGAAAGTTTTTGGGTTTCATTGTTAATGCACGAGGAATCGAAGCTAACCTGGAGAAGATTCAAGCTATTCGAGACATACTAGTACCCAGAACTATAAAGCAAGTACAAAGCTTGAATGGAAAAGTAGCCGCGTTGAGTCGATTCATATCCAGGGCCACAGATAAGTGTATTCCACTCTTCGATGTAATGAAGAAGGGAAAGAGAAATTTTGAATGGACGCCCGATTGCGAAGATGCATTCCGAGCTATGGTAAGGCATTTGGAAAGTCCCTCGGTCCTGTCGAAGCTTGTAGACCATGAAGTATTGTATGTATACTTGGCTGTGTCCCAACACGCTATCAGTACAACTTTGGTTCGCGAGGAGGACCGAGTTCAAAAGCCGGTGTACTATGTCAGTAAACGTCTAACGGGGGCATAAATAAATTATCCCAAAATTGAGAAATTGGCCTAGTGCTTGGTGATTGCATCACGCAAGCTACGTCCGTACTTCCAGGCACACTCGATCAGTGTTTATACCGATCAACCTTTGCGACAGGTACTCCAACGACCAGAAACCTCTGGAAGGATGTTAAAATGGAATATCGAGTTGAGTCAGTTCGATATTACCTACCTACCGGGAAGAGCCATACAAGGGAAAGCGCTAGCAGACTTCATTGCTGAATTCACCGTGTCAGACAAATCAAACGATTATGATGTCATTTTGCCTATTCGATGGAAACTGTACACTGATGGAGCATCCAACGACCATTGTTCTGGGGCTGGTATAATTCTTGTGACTCCCAAAAACCGATCAATTTGTTATGCTTTGAAACTCAATTTCCTAGCCACAAACAATGAAGTTGAGTATGTCGAGTTTGGAACACTAAGGTAATAGCAGAGAAATGATGGTGTTGCAATTCGTAAAACTTAGAGGAGCAACCATCAAGACCTGGACTTTTGGACTCCTGTATAGAAAAGAGAGCTTCCTTTATCTATGATAATGAAATAGCTATAGATAAGACAATAAGTCCCTCTTCGTTAATCAAATTTCCTGGATGAACTGTTGGAAAAAAACCACATGTTTGCCTATTAAATAAATGGTTACAGCAGTCTATAGCTTGATTGATAATTTGTTGCTGATCGTATGTAAGTTCTTCAGCATCAATTAAAGCCTGAATTCAGGGTTCATGTTTTGTGGTGAATATCTTAGCGTAAAAAACTTGGAATTAGTATCCCCCATTTGAATCCAGTTCACTTTGCTACTTGTAAAAATCATGTTGGACTCTAATAGCATCCTTTAATTAGAGTTGAATAGGTAACAAATTGTTATACCGTTCTACATCCACAGGATTAGAGTCCAGTTGTTAAAACATTGTAATAGTCGTCTTCAAGACTTCGAACAATGTTTTCTTTACGCTAGTCTTGTTCCACATTTCGATATTTTTCTTAATGTGGTGAAACTATGAAATCAGTTTATGCATATCAGAACCCCATGTAGTAGCTTCAAGTCACTTTTTAACACAGTCTGCATAACCATCATCATGATACCATGAGTTCACAAATCTAAAAGGCCTGCCCTTATTCTGTTGTTGATAAGAAGTCAATTGTAGCAATAGAGGAGTATGATCACTATAGTGATTTGGTAAGGCAACAGTAAGCAATCTAGGAAAAGTGGTTAGTAACTCATAATTTGAAAGGACTTTATCGATACTTGTAGTAACACCTCTTCTTCTCTAAGTGTATTTACACACCTACAAATTTGTTTCAACTAACCCACATTTTATCATACAATTTTAAAATTTTGAAATATAGGTAAAAGGGATGGCAAGACCTCCATTTTTATCCTTAGGACTTGAACATTATTAAAGTCTCCCACTACAATCCATGGTAGTTCTATAGTAGAAGCAATCATACAAAATGCTCCTATAGTGTAGCTCTCTCCCTATGAAAGTTACTAGCATAAACAAAAGTGACAACACATTGAAATACTCCAACATTAGTTAAATGAGAGGTAATTTGTTGTTAATTTTTGTAAATAACTTCATGTGACCATACTACTGAATCAGTTAGTATCAAAATTCGACCCTTGCAACCAAGGTCATATTATGCACTATAACCCACTATCTTGTCAACATAGAATGAAATCTCTATATATTATGGATATCTAGCTTCTTCTCCAACAACCCCATTAGCAAGAGTTTTTGGTGTTTATGGAGGTTAAATACATGATACATTTTAGTATCAAGATTCATCCCCCTAATGTTACATGGCAAAATATTCATTTAATAGGGATAGTGTTATCCGTGTTTTTAACCCAGCAGGATCTAATAGGAGATAGAACAGTCTGGTGTTATCGGAATGGTTTAGAACTTAACCAAAAAGGCTAAGGTAAGAAGTTAACGAGAGCCAAGCTATATCATTAAGGCAACGACTAGGATCTACGAAACCGAGAGATCAGCATTCTTTTAGTCCAATCAGCAGTTGAGCGCAAACATCTAGTAAATTGTTATTAAAACGGAACCACGATGAATATGAAAACATCTCTAATTCCAAACTCCAGGAAAATCCTAAGTGCTCAGATCATCAGCAACCCAAACATTTTTCTAATTCAATAACAAACTACCTAAGGATGCAATGAAGAAAAGGATAAGGCATTGGCTCGCTAACGAGTCAAGTCTATGGGTCGCTAACGACACATGGTTTGCCTCGAGTTGCGAGCCAAACCTCCTCTAGGTCGTTCCCTACCTATCTGCGAACAGGTGATGAAGTGGCCTAGCCTAGAAGCTCTCCGATATATATAAATACCATTCCATCTGCAACATAAACTGGATCTTCTCGGGACTGGTTGTCGAAGCTCTGCTAGAAACTTTCTTCACTCTCTACCTCCCACACAATAATCTCCAAAGAGATTCACTGTGATTCTCTAATGGATTCTAACTCTGGAGAATCAATCTAGCTAAGGATAATCAAAATCCTTGTAACCAAACACTACTTGTAACAGCAATCAGTCTATAATAAAACTATAAAGTGGACGTAGGCTTCATTAACAGCCTAACCACTATAAAATTCCTTGTCTTCTTTCTTTTACTGTCTTTTTCTATACCTATTTTATGTGTTATTGCTCTATCAGAAGAGGGCTGGTGCTTTCGTCCACTTTATAGGTGTTGATCCATTTTTTGGGTTAACATTTTGGTGCTTTCGTCGAGAACCCAACTCAGGATCGAGATCTAGCTATCTACTTTTGATCTCATAGGTCTGGAAGTTAGATCCTTAATCTTTGCTTAAAGAATCCACTGTTTGGAACCAATGGCCCGTGGAAGAAGAAGAACTGCCTCTGGAAGGTCCATAGCTGGTGAGGATGTTAATCCCCAACAGACTGAAGTAAATGGTGCTAACTTAGGGAATCAAGCCCCAACCTCCTCCAGCCAGCATGAAGTTGTTACCAGGAATGAGTTAAATAAAATGGTTGATGAAATCAATCAAAAAATGGAAAGTAGCCAAAAGGCTCTAATGGACAAGCTTAACGCTCTTCTAACCGTACAGTCAAATCCCGCTCCAAGGACTACGCCTAAACCCATGACTGCCATGGAACAAAAGAATTCCTCCGTCTCTGGTCTACATAAAATAAATGGAAAACAGCCATAAAAGAGGGTGACAATAGGACTTGACATGGGCGGAAATGCGAGTACTCCATTCGCCACAGGGAAACCTATTCTGAATTTAAGCCAAGGGGTAAAGTCCTATGTAGAGGACATAGCTATGGATCTTTCCGACTCGGAGGACGGAGAGCTAGATGACAAATTGAAAGAAAATGCCAATACATTTAATAATGGAAGGAATACCCAAACTACTCCAGTTATACCGATCGCAAGCCAACGGGACCCTACAGGAGTGGCTCTCCTAAAGACAGGAGAGCCTAGGCCTCAGCCCACTCACCAAGACCGTTTGCAAAGTCGAACATTTGGCGCGGTGATTGATTACCGTCCTCATGACTATCAGACATCAGAGGCGTACATAGCAGACATGGTTAAACGATTAATGGAGGAGAGTAAAGACAGAAGCGATGATGAATGGGGACCTAGCTAAGTCAAACTCCCTTCACCGATGAAATCTTGATTGAGAGATATCTAGAAAAATTCACAATGCCAACTATTTCGTCCTATGATGGAACGAAGGACCTGAAGCCTCACTTGTACAAACACAGTTGGTATTTGGATGGAGCAAATGCCTATGAAGCTGTTCGTTATAGATGCTTCCTTATCTTTCTCGAAGGGGTTGCATTAATGTGGTTCACTAGGCTTCCACCAAGATCTATCTCTACTTTTGACCAAATAGTGACAAGGTTCCTTGATCAGTTCAGACTCCATACTGCGCAGCCAAAAGACATGTCCCTATCCGGGTTGTTCTAAGGGCGTAACGAATCATTAACGTCTTTCATGAACATGTTTAACACCGCGGTGATGGAAGTAAGCAACCCTAACGAAGACATGGTTTTTATGGCATTAGTCCATGCTATTCACCCGAAAACTGAATTCAAAAAGTGGATTAAAATGAAGCAACCTACCACCAGGAAAGATTTTAATCGCAAAGTAATTCAGTACCTAAGGTTGGAGGAAGTGCGAGAATTGGAAGGGAAGTCTACTAGTGTGCAACCAGCAAACGTCGGGCAAAGCGATGTAACAACGAATCAAAATAAGCACACTTCTCGGACTGCTGATGGAACTCCTGGGAAAGATGTGAATTCAAAGAGAAAAGGTCAAAACTCCAACGAGAAGAATGGAAATGGTAGTAATAAAAAGCTCAAAGGGTTTAGGCATGAAGGCTACACTCCCCTGTACGACACACCAGAAAACATTTTTCTCGCAATTCAAGGAATCGAGGAATGCAAAAAGCCACCAAAAAAGGAGGCGACCGAGCAGTAGAAGCACTCAAGGAAATTCTGACGCTTCCATGAGACACATGACCACAATACGAACAAATGCCACCACCTAAAGAACCTCATTGAGGAACTGATCCGGAATACCAAACTCCAACAGTACATAAGACAACCGTAGAATCCCGATCAAGCAGGAACCAGTGAAGACGGGTCGAAAAAAACTGACCGGAGGCTCATCATCGGAACAGTCTCTAGGGGACCATATCCGGCGCAAAGAAGTTCGGGAGAAATGGAGCGGTATGCAAGTTCATTGAAGCATGCTCCGAAGGAATCATGTTTACCTGTGGAAGATGAAACTCCAGCTAAGATGCAAAGGGTCTTGAATGACGACATTGTGTTTCGAAATCGGGACACCGAAGGGATCGAAGCTCCAACTCTTGACCAGATGGTGGTGACAGTAGGAAATGGACATGTTGTAGTTTGGCGGGTGTTAGTTGACAGTGGCAGCTCCGTTAACATTCTTTTCAAATGCACCTTCGATTAAATAAAGATTAGCATGAAAAGTGTGTCCGCGTGCCAAACAAAGATTCAGGGGTTCGCTGGTGAACCCAAACAACCGGTGGGAACAATTGACCTACCCATCGAGCTTGGAGAGGGTGAGCGAAGGGTCACCCTCATTCAAACTTTTGTGTTCGTGGATGAAATGTCGGCATACAACGCCTTCTTGGGATGGCCCGCATTAGTCGACTTCAGAATAGCACTGGCCCAATGGTGCGTTACAATGAAGTTCCCTACAGAACACAGAGTCAGAATTGTTAAAGGAGACCAAAGCACCGCCCGGGAATGCTACATCGTAGAATTGTGTGAGTCAAGAAGAAAGGGAAAAGGAAAGGATGTGGGGAAAACCCTCCACATCCTTGAACCCTCCGAATAGAAACTACGGAGCAGCCCCTGGCTTGAGGACCATAGCCGATTCGACGAGGCTTTGGACCCTAGAAAGAAGAGCTTAGGGGAGGACTGAGCAGCACCGGAAAAATTGACGGTGTTTGTCCCAGTCTGCATGGATGACCCAACACGGGTCCTGAAAATTGGGTCGTGGCTTGGAAACAAGATGCGGTCAGAATTAACCAAATTGCTTCACACCAATTTGGACATATTTGCTTGGACACACTTCGATATGTGTGGGGTATCACCTGAAATTGCCAACCACATGCTCAAATTGACCCCAAATTTACGCCAGTGAAGGAAAAAAGGCGCAGCTTGGGCCCTAAACGGTCCAAGGCACTAAGAGAGGAAGTAGATAAACTGATGGCTAACGGCTTCATCCGAGATGCAAATTACCCTGAATGGGTATCAAACCCAGTCCTAGTCAAGAAGTCTAATGGAAAATGGCTAACTTGTATTGATTTCTCAGACCTAAACAAGGCTTGTCCGAAGGATAGCTTCCAGCTCCCTAAATTGACCGGCTGTGGACGGAACGGCGGGACATGAAATGTTGTCATTCATGGGTGCGTACTCAGGCTACAATCAGATCCTGATGCATGTGCCTTACCAGGAGAACACCAGCATCATCAACGATTTTGGATTGTACCGCTACAGGTAATGCCATTTGCTTGAAAAATGCAGGGGAAACGTACCAAAGGCTAGTGAATACTATGTTCAAATGCCAGATTAGAAAGACTATGGAAGTTTACATGGATGGCATGTTGGTCAAATCTCGAGCAGCTGCTAACCATCTAGACAACCTCGCTGAAATGTTTGAGATACTCCGAAAATACGGGATGAAGCTCAAGCCACTCAAATGTCACTTCGGAGTAGCCTCTGGGAAATTCTTGGGGTTCATACTAAGTTCCCGGGGCATCGAAGCAAATCGAGAGCAAATAACAGCGTTATGAGAAGTCCAAGCCCCTAAAAATAAGAAAGAACTTCAAATCTTGAATGGAAAAGTCGCAGTGCTATATCGATTCATCTCAAAAGCTATAGACCAGTACATACCATTCTTCGATGCACTGAAGAAGGGAAAGAAAAACTTTGAATGGAGTGAAGATTGTCAGATAGCTTTAGAGGAGTTGCTACGACACATGGATGCTCCCCTAGTCTTCTCAAAGCCGGTGGATGGAGAGGACCTATTCGTTTATTTAGAAGCTTCCCCGCACGCACTGAGTGCCGCTCTTGTGCGGAAAGAAGCGAGAATCCAGCGACATGTGTACTACATTAGCAAACGATTCACCAGAGCTGAGAAGAGTTACCCAAAACTAGAGAAGCTAGCGTATTGCCTTTTGACCGCGTCCCGGAAATTACAACCGTATTTCCAGGCTCATCCAATTAAAGTATTGGCTGACCAGACCCTGAAGCAAATTTTATACCGGCCAGAAACTTCCAGACGACTACTCAAGTGGAATATAGAGCTAAGTCAATATGACATCACATATCACCCCAGGGAATCCATCAATGGGCAGGCGTTGGCCGACTTCATCGTCGAATTTACTATAAGGGATGACAAGGAAGAAGTTCAGTTAGAAGTAAGTATGCAATGGAAGCTCTTCGTTGATGGCGCATCCAACAACTTCTATTCGGGAGCAAGGGCAGTGCTTGAAACCCCTGAGGGGCGAGCCATTAGCTATGCTTTGCGCTTGGAATTCCCTGAAACAAATAACAAAGCATAGTACGAAGCACTGATCGTTGGACTGAAGGTTGTGATGGAACTCAATATAAAATCTATTCACATATACAACGACTCCCAGCAGGTCGTCTGTCAAGTGAAAGGGGAATACTAAGCGCGTGGAGAAAATCTTGTCTCGTACCTATCCAAAGTATAAGAACTGTTAGGCGACATCGAGCACTACATTGTAACTCACATCCCACGGGAGCAAAACACCAAGGCAGATTATTTGGCCAAACTGGCAAGTTTCGGAGAAGATCAATCATTGGGTTGGTCCCGGTTGAAACTTTAACCAACCCAAGCATAGACAAAATGGATGTAGACTAGATCTTCGAAACCACCGTCAAACCGGATACACGGATGACACCGATAAAGGACTATCTACTTGTAGGAACCCTTCCAACCGACCGAAATCAATGGAATAAGCTCTTTCGAAAGGTGCCCTGGTTCATGATACAAGATGGGATACTATATCGAAGGGGATTCTCGACCCCTCTTCTTAGGTGTGTGACCGATGATGAAGCATGAAGAATCCTAAAGGAGGTACATGAAGGCAAATGTGGAGACCACACTAGAGGACAGACCCTTGCAAAGAAAGTCCTTCGGTATGGGTATTTCTAGCCAACGATAAATCGCGATGCTGCAGATCATGCCAGGAGGTGCGATCGCTGCGAAAGATTTAGCAAAATTAAGAGAACTCCTTCAACAGAGCTAACTTAGATGGTCAGCCCATTGCCGTTTGCAATATGGGGGATCGATTTGATTGGTGTCCTGCAATAGAAAAAGGAGGAGCCAAATATGCTATAGTTGTCGTAGATTATTTCACAAAATGGGATGAAGTAGAACTGCTGGCCACCATAAGCACAAAGAAGGTTATTAACTTTTGTTACTAAAAACATCATTTGCAAGTTTGGTGTGCCGCAAAAGATCATCACCGACAATGGAACCCAATTCGAAAGTGCCGAGTTCAAAGACTTCTCTAAGCGCTTCTGAATTGAAAAGAGTTATTCCGCGGTGGCTCATCCGCAAGCAAATGGGCAGGTGGAAGCGATAAACATGATTACCAAGTCCACCATCAAAAAGCGACTAGCAAAGGCCAAAGGAAACTGGGTTGACGAACTCCCACTGGCACTATGGGCTTACAGAACTACCCACAAAGCAGCAACCGGTCACACTTCATTCGCCCTAGCATATGGTTCAGAAGCAATGATTCCTATCGAATTAGAAGTTCCCTCGCACCGAAGGCAGAACTTCAACCAAAAACAAAACGAGCAACTCCTACTCAAACCGCTGGATATGGTTAATGAAAAAAAAGAAGCCGAGCTGAGAACTACCGCCCACCAAAAAAGGGTCGCGCGATACTTCAACTCCAAAGTTCACAATTAATCCTCCGAAGTGGGAGATTTTTTTGCTCAAGCTAGTTTACCCCGTTTCGGGGGCCTTCGGACCAAACAGGGAGGGACCATATGTCATTAATCAAAATCTAAGAGACGGGACTTTCAAGCTAGAAACCGTCGATGGAACTCAAGTTCCCAGGGCATGGAATAGCGAATCACTTTGCCGTTACTTTGGTTGAAAGCTACCTCAAGTATTTTTTTTATTTTCCAACAAATAAGCCATCCCAAGATACCAAGGGCATTGTATATAGGCAAAAACGGCCCTGCTCACCTTAATAAATTTTGCTTCTTGAACCAACAAAACCATGTTTATAATAATTACCCGCCGGTTCGATGAAAGAAAATCGACCCAAACTGTTAGATCGATGGAACCCAATCTTGGCCTTCCAAAAACTGGTGTTGCTCCGGCGACATCGAGAAGGCTTAAATCAACACTCCTCATGTTACCCGATGATTTCCAACAACGAGGAAAAACAAAAGGCCACGCACTAAAATAAGAACCCCTCACGTTGCCCGAAGATAGGCAACACCGAGGAAAAACAAAAAGCCTTGCATCCCATAAGTCGCGCATTAAATAATAACTTCTAACGTTGCTCAAAGATAGGCAACACCGAGGAAAAACGAAAAGCCGCGCATTTCGTAAGCCACGCACTAAACTCTAAGACTTACTCTCCTCACGTTGCCCGAAGGTGGGCAACACCGAGGAGGACTAAAAGTCGCGCACTCCATAAGCCACACACTAAATTTCAAAATACTAACTCCTCACGTTGCCCGAAGATAAGCAACTCCGAGGAGCTTGAAAAATCGCGCACTGATTCTTAAAAATTAAACTCCTCACCGTGCTCGAAGATAGGCAGCATCAGGGAGCACTAAAACACACGCTCCTTGGGTGGCCTAAAGATAAGCAACGCCAAGGAATACAAAAAACCACGCATCTCATAACCAGCGCCAGCTATTCCCATAATCAGGAATAATGAGCACAACTCCAACAAGATTGGAATTCCACAAACCAAATGAAAAGCCTTAACTATAGACAATTAAGGGATAAAACTGCCCTTAATTACCCTATGCACTATGCACCTCTAAAATACACGTATATTGCATACTCGTTGAAATATCACAAGAAGCTTGGATTACGCGCTAAAGTTGCAAAACTTCCAAAAAAGGAGAATTGAGTTATAACTTGGCCAAATTTCAAGTTTGATATAAGAGTTATCTAAACCTTATGTTTTTGGTCATTTAAAAGTTTTGCTTGAAATAAACAGCCCCGTGAACTAGGGGCATACACTGGGACCCGAACAAAAACAAGTTAAAGCAATAAGTTCACAAGTTCTGTCACTCCAAACAAAATTTTTGAAACAAAGAAGTTAACAAAGAAATTCTTAAGTTCTGTTAATTACTAGAGTTCTGTTAATTTACAAAGTCCTATTAATTTCTAAGTTCTATTAATCTCTAAGTTTTGTTGCTTCAAATGAAGGGCTTTGGCTATAATCACATAACTAGAAAAGTATGAAATGAAACAAGCACATGTACATAGAACATATATGAACAGACGGATAAGAGTACAATCAAAATATCAATTTGTGGCTTATAATTTTCTGTACATGGGGTCAAAACGAGGGGGCCATACCCACACAACACCAGCCAACCAAAATAAAATACAGACTCTATAGTAAAGACTCTACACTTGAATAGAATGACTCAAAAAGAAACAAAAGCATGTCAATTTTCCTGTAAGCTGTTGACCGAAATCAAGTTAACCTTCACACAAGCTACTCAATGTTTCTTGCCACCGCTCCCCTTTCTGCCCTTGATCGGCAACTTATGCTTCTTCTCAGGAGTGATTTCACCGTCGGTAATGTCAACGAATAGCTCGATGGCAATGTCTTCATCTTCCTCCAAAGCCTTCTCAGAAGACTCTCCCTTTGTCTTTCGCCTTCGAGATTTGCGAGAGCTTTTGGAGGTTTTGATCGCTTCGACCTTTTCCCTCTTGACGGTAATCAGCTCGTGTTGAGTCTTCTGCAGTGGCTCCATCTAAGTATCCTGCTCTTTGGTCTATGTTGCCGTTATGTCGCCTTCCAACGACAAAGAAGGGTCGTTCAGGCCATGAACTGCAGCTATCTTTTCAGCTTCTGGCCCTGGTTGCGAACCGGACGCGGACGTAGAAACCGGAACAGGAATAGAAACAACCACAGAAGATGTGGAAATGGCAGCAGGCACAGACGCCGAAGTAGCTACCACGTCAACGGGGACGGTAGATGGATCTATAAGATCAAAAAATGAAAGCATTAAAGTCTTCTTGCTTTTGTGGCGTAAGCTGGAAACTTCTAAGTCCGGAGGAGGCAAGGAAATTACCTGCACCAGAGGAATGCTCGAGAATGCCTACTTCGTACTCACCACCTTCGCCATCTTTTGATGGCTCCATCGCCTGAGGAATGATTCCAAGTCCTAAACTTGTTTGTTGGTCATGGAGCTGCTCTTATAATTCGCCCATGCCGGAGATAGAAGGTTTGGTAAGCACATCGGTGGCAGTCATCAAGGCAGCATTAGTGGCCTCCTTCTCTCTTTCAATCCGGAGAATTTCCTAGCCCTCAAGTAATGCCTTCTTGGATTCGCCATTAAGATAGGCGTCTTGCAACTCTTGATTGGAATAATCGTCGCCGCTGTTGGCAAAATGAGATAAGATTTCCTCCTAAACAAGAGCGAGAGTGCACGAGAACTTCCGAGATAGCTGAGATTCCTTGATGCAACAAAGAATTAACATAGAAGTTTAGAATAGTCGCATCCAGCTTCTCCATTTGCCTATTGAAGGCATTTTGGAGGTCCAAGTAATCCGCTTTCATAGCAGCTTTCTCAATTTCAGCAGCAGTCTTGTCGGCACTGAGTTGTGCGACCTGAGCCTGTAACTTGGAAATAATCTTGGCCTAGTCGGAAATAGTTTTGTTGTGCCCTTCAATGATGAGGTCATGATCAGAGATGGTCTTTCGTTGAGCCTCAATCGTTGCGCTGCATGCATTCACTTCTTGCTTTAACTTCTCCTCCTCCGTGTGAGCCTTTTTGATCTCGTCTATGTAGATGATTTCTATTCGGCTGTGGGCTTCTCTCACCTCTTTCAGCATGTCAGCATTTTTCTTGCAATGTTGTAGTGCCGCCACTTTCTCTTCCTCTAATCGCTTAATTTGGCATCATGCTCGGCCAATGCCTTCTCAAAGTCATCTTTCTCCGATTTGAAGGAGAGGATCTCTTGATAATTATACTGTTTGTATCCGCTAGCTGTTTACAGTACTTCTCCTATCGTTTGGACTATTCTAGGTCGCCCTGGATAGTTTGGAGATGTGGCATGTGGGTATCCTTGCGAACGGGGTGGAGATCCAGGTTAAACTTGACCCCCTTTAAGAACCAACCAGGAAGTGCTACCTTAAGTTTAGGGGGGCTCGAAGGAAGGATGTAGGAAGGTCTCTGGTGGGGGTAAGAAGCACCGGGGGTAGCAGTGACAATAGAAGATGATGATGTATGAGTTGAAGGTGGAATCGGAGCAGAAGTATTGGAAATTTCATACCCCACAGAAGAGTATTTTGGGACGAGCTCTGAAGAATGAGGGCAATGTTCAAACTTGGACTTTTTCGATGGGTCATCTCTTTCCTCAAGAGATCTTCTCTTCTCATACCCACCGTTGTATGATCGAGCTCGGTCTGTTTCTTCCTGGCGATGGGTTTCAACTTCGAGCTCTTTCCTCCACCTGTATTCCTCCTCCGTTTCTCAGACTTGATGGTCGCTGGAGGAGTGCTTAGGATACCGATGTGAATCGTGAAGTCTTCGAAGTTGTCATAAAAGCCTCGTCCCCTCGTCATACCCGGCATACATAAAAAGTTTCAGAAGCACAACCTAAACTAAGAAAATGTATGAAGGGATGGAAATGAGTGTAATCCTAATGCAACGTGTAGTGTGCTTCTAATATGGGCCAAAGACGTCGTCATGAACCAGAATAGACGTCCGTCGTAGGTGGGATCGGACTGACTTCGATTATTGTGGGCAGAACCGGGCTAACTGCTGGCGCAATAACAACCGAATAGGGAAGCGTCGTGTCAAATTTAAAGTCTCCTTTCATGAGCTCATCGAAGTCGACATAAACATCGCTGAAATCCACGAACTCCGCTCCGACGTCTCTACTGGGATAGTCTCGATACCTTCCAGACTCTGCAGCTTTTCCTTTAACACTCATATCAGGGAGAGGCAAGCTTGGAAGAAAGGGACTCATACCTGGAGTTTCATCACATGACTCCGAGTCCCCATCGTCGGATTCAGACAAGAAGTAATCAATGGCAGTGGGCTCATCACTACTACTTTCAAATTCTCCCTCTTCCTTTTCTGAATCCACCGCGGCCTTGCCTTCTCTTTGTTTGAACTTCTCTTCTGATTCCTCTAGGATTGGAGGCATTCTACCTAGGCCGATTAATCCAGTTGTAACTGCCTCTTCCCCCTCACGGGCATCGTCGATGGATCCTCCGGATGGGTTTTCTCTCTCTTGAGAGGCACCTTCTTCGGAATCATGGGAGGAGGAAATAGATCTCGTATGAACCCTGGATCATGTAAGAGTGGGAATTTCGACTTGAATAGCAGATCTACTCAGAGCCAGTAGTCCATAGCGATGCAAGTTTTCATCAGTTAGTAATACTTTAACGCTTCTCTCCTCAGCATCTATTGCCTTTAAAGTCTCACAAACTTCATTGAGTGCCACATCTTTTTTCGGCCATGGAATAACTACAAGAGACATATGGTTGGTTAGGAATCCCACGGTAATGCATCAAAAGCTCGATGAATAAAAAGAAGCTTAACCCCTATCGTCCACTAACGATTGAACCTCTCGGGGCATCTGACAAAGAAATATTGTGGCTTGAATAGCGATAAGTTACTTTGCAAACACTGGATGATTTTCTGGTTTCTCTGGACTTCAATTATAATCAAGGAGGGACAATCATCTCTCCTATTGAACGCAAGAAAGTACCGCAGCTCGTCAAAGCTTGAAGCGCGATTGAATGCCTTTATGAAAAGAACATGCAAGCAAGTCAGGATGGCATAGCCATTCGAATGAAGATGAAATGGGGTAATACCCAAGTTTGAGAGAGTCTCACGCAGAAAATCATTGAAGGAAGGCATGGCTCCATTAAAACACATGTATCAGTGGCAAGCGGTGTACCCCGGGTGAGGCATATGAGCGAATTCGTCCTTCTCTGGCAGACAAACATCCTCTTCAGGAATTCCGTGTTGCACATAGATGTTACGAAGGACCTTGGCAGAAACAACCGATGAAGTTCTCTCGGGCGGATTAAGCAGAACTCTAAAGTTGGGAGGTGTACGATCCACGATTGGCCCAACTGGGACTAACTGGCTATATTTAGCTTGTGAAGTGAATGATGATTGGGCTTTTGAGAACGCCTGGCTTCTCCCAATTGACTTACGACGTGTGGATGGCTGCTTCATTCTAAATAACAGAACTTGCATCCGAAAACAGTCAGATAAATCTATCCTAAACTAATAGCTTTCCTTGCCACACTTGAATTCCGAAGAAACGTTAACTTGTAATCGCCATGTCGGATTTCATGTGCGGACTGGGGAAAGTGAAGTGTGTTATCTATATTGGATAAACTCGGTGCTAAATACATAGCAAACGCCCTATCCCGCGTAGATAGTCCGCTCGTAGTGGAAGAAGAAAAGAACTTCCCATGTCACTTCGTTTCCTACTGTTGTTTCTACTTTCTGTACACTTACCCGTTATCGATCCATGATCGATAACGGATCCATTGTCCGAAGCGATGTGGAAAACTCTTCTTACTACAGGAACATCGAGTGTGCAACAAGAAAGGAGGATAAGTCCAAACTCTACGAAAGAGTCATGATCGAATGGTGATGTGGCATACAGTATCAGCTTTGAAACTAGACACTAGTCAATTCTGGTCTAATAGACGAAGATAGCAAAACGTGTCGAGCACTAGGCCGAAGCCCGAATGTCGCTCCGGGAAATAACTCGAGACTCTATTTACTATCTTCCTCCACTAAACTACAATCAACTCAAACTTCTTGCAATCAACATTGCAATAGAAACTCGTTGTCAAATCATTACACAAATACAGTAAGTAGAAAATCAACTAAGTAAACCCACCTCCGACTAAAGTCAAGAATACACGAGAGATCAAAGACATAGAGTCTGCGAGATGTAGGTGGATCGTTGGCGAGCTAGTAGATGGGTCAGTTAAAGTTCAAAGGCAAGATAGGGTTTTGATTTGCATGTGTGAATCAACATCGGAGCTTTGGGTTGGCAAGGGTTTCGCGAAAAGGTCCTTGAACAGCACAGAGATGGATCTGAGGAGGCAATCGATTGAGTCGAGCAAAGGTATGGATCGCTTGGAATTGAATCGCGTGGGAATTAGGTCATGTGAAGGAATAGGCTTGGGTTGAATGAATGTACTAGGATGGTTTGAGTATAAATAGGCGAGCAAAAGAAAGCAAATTTTTTTGCTAAGTGGTTAGTTCGCGTGCAATCCACCATGGATCGCTGGCGACCCACCTTCACGAAGTCAGGTCGCTAGCGATTTACATGGATCGCTAGCGACCCACGAAAAAAGAGGGGCTACACACAATTTCCTTGAACTCGATCTCTTAGGCCTATTCATCATTCCAGGGCATGCAGAGAAACTACGGGAAGAAATTTGATCCGTTGTGACAAGTAAGAGTAGTCGGAAACAAAGCTAGATGATCGACAGCATGACCTGCCACGCATTCGTAAACTCTAATGCAATCACTTGGAAATCAATGGATATATATAGAGAGTGATAACTTCCAGAGCATGCCTTGTTGACAACGAAGATGCACTCTGGAGGGCAAATGTTATCCGGATTTTTAACCCAGCAAGATCTAACAGGAGATAGAACAGTCTGGTGTTATCCGAATGGTTTAGAACTTAACCAGAAAGGCTAAAGCAAGAAGTTAACGAGAGCCAAGCTATATCACTAAGGCAACGACTGGGATCAACGAAACTGAGAGATCAGCATTCTTTTAGTCCAATCAGCAGCTGAGCGCAAACAGTTAGTAAATTGTTATTAAAACGGAACCACGATGAATAAGAAAACATCTCCAATTCCAAACTCCAGGAAAGTCCTAAGTGCTCAGATCATCAGCAACCCAAACATTTTTCTAATTCAACAACAAACTATCTAAGGATGCAATGAAGAAAAGGCCAAGGCATTGGTTGCAAACGAGTCAAGTCTATGGGTCGTCGGTGACCCATGGTATTGCCTCGGGTTGCGAGCCAAACCTCCTCTGGGTCGTTCCCTACCTATCTACGAACATGTGATGAAGTGGCCTAGCCCAGAAGCTCTCCGATCCATATAAATACCATCCTACCTGAAACATAAACTGGATCTTCTTCAAACTGGTTGCGGAAGCACTACTAGAAACTTTCTTCACTCTCTACCTCCCTTACAATAATCTCCAAAAGGATTCTCTGTGATTCTCCAATGGATTCTAACTTTGGGGATTCAATCTTTTTGGAGGAGCTACATGTTTGGGAGCGGGTTTATGATGCTTCAAAGTATATTTAGGATTCGATATATGAGATACATTTTTATGCATTACTTTTTTCCGGTTCTCTTGTACACTTGTTGCCAAAAGTTCTACAAACTGTTGGTTTCCATCAAATGCATCTTCTTATTGGGTAGAATCACTATTAGTATTGCAATCTTCAACAATGACTTCTTATATGAATTGTTGTTACTGTGAAGGTATAGAGGGTTCTGATAAAGGCTGCACCACCGGTTTTTCATCCTTATTCGTGGGTTGCACTCGAGTAGAAGGGTCAATGTCTACATTAGTGGTGGTTGCTGAAGTAGAAGGTTCATCCAATTGCAAGCTATCAAAGGGATTAGAAGTAGAGATTGAAGGACCCATATAAACATTAGACTGCTACTGCTACTTGCCATGAGATTGGTTCGGCGCTTGAAGCTTGTTCACATCCGTAGGAGAATCTGCTTGAATATTGACTTGTTGATTTATAAAATTAAAGTGCTTTGTAACTTTTGAAACCCAAGCCTTTTGTACTCTAATTGAACAATATTCAGCGTATTACTATATAATTTGCATGATGGACAAGCATTAGGTTTATATTCATATGCTCAATGTATGTATTCACCTATAGTAATAACATTTATCACTTTAATTTTGTCAGGATATGTGAAGTCGGATGTAACTTTTACTAGAACCTTTGTAAAGTGTAGACGTGCTTTAGCATTCATTATATTATCCAATCTAAAATTGACCAACCACTAGCACCTGCAATTCTGCTACTGCCCTCTTGTCTCCAAAATGCCAAATTTAGATTAAGTAACATCACCCAAATAGGAATCCAAGCGAACTAATCATGTGTAAGTTCCAAATCGAGGCACCATTTTCATAATTAAAATTCGCAAATTAAATATATAAGGACCATTTTTAATAATAGCATCAAAATCTACCTAGGAAGACAACATGATGAAGATGAATCCATTTGCTTTATAAAATATTGCTAATTTAGATATATGCTTTATCACTTTTGTTACAAAGTTTTTGAATTGGTTATATAATGGCCTACGTCCCATAATATAAACAACAATAGTGTTAGACCATTCACCCACATTCTCCTTTATCATTGTATCTTTCATAACCACCTTAGGCACTTCTTCACCCATCTTTGTTTGAAAAAACTACAAATCTTTCTCTTCTTGCTCTGTAGGAATGCCATGGTTCCTAACCATGTCAACGCACATTTTGCTCCTCGAGGAAGATTGGCTTGCTGTTGGCTATAGAGGAGGGTTTCTCAGTAGAGGCGGGTTGGATAAGGGGTCAAGTGGCTTTGGAAGAACTTCTGCATCTGTAACTGCCGAGGGAATGGAAGTCATGTCCACCATGATAGGAAGTTATTATTTTATAATAGTGTTGAACATCCATATGTATGTATGTATGTATGTATAGTACCAAAAGATTCATAAATTAAGGCATTAGCTTTGTTTCATATAATAGTGCCTAACACATTATAGATATAAGACAAAAGATTTTTAACACTTTGTATACACATATACTTGCTTACATATAAATATTTGCAAGTGCTTTCCAAATATATATTAAAATAATGAATCACATTTATTAATTCAAACATCACACATCAAATATCAAATAACACATAATAGCAATAAACATCATACTTATTCATTGTTAATAATAAGTAACCACCAAAATTTGTTTTCATTTCACAATTCTGATTAATATTTATAAATAACATATCATCTTAACAAAAAAATCATTTTTAGTTTCCCTAGAGGTAACTTCACTACTGAAGACTCTAAAAGGTTTTATTTATCAATATTCGAGTAGGCTTCTCATTTCCATGTAATGATTCCTCAATATTATTCTTATCAATAATTATAAATTTAATATAACAAACATTAATTAATCAAGAATACATAAAGAATAAATAATCAATGCACTGAGCGGAAACAATTCATCACCTTCCATTAAGCACTCTGATCAATAACCATTTAGAATACAATAATTTAATGCTAAGCTACCAAAGGTCTAATATTCGATATTTTATACGCTAGAAGCAAAAATATATAAATATAGAAAAAATACGTCTGTAGATGATTACCACAATAATTATCATATACTCTTACTATCCCTTAAATATAGGGTAACTATCCAATACACCAAAGGGGACAGGGACTCTAAGTCACATCTAAGGACATGATTCATGTCTCATATATATACAATGTATTGTTTTGGATCATGCTCTAAAACCAAATTGAAACACTCAACCTTTATACCCATACTATCCAAGAGTATTACTTGGTAATACTGTCAAATAATATTAGAATGAGGCTGTATGGGATACATATATGAATATTCCCTTGGGCTAACACTGGTACGTATTTAAATATAAAATAATTAACTAACTTATAATTACACAGTTTTGGTATAAAGCTATAAACACATATGTCTCGAGGATAGAATAGTACACAATATACAATAAATAAAAAGTAACACATAGCCATTATCACGACGATAATGTATAATATAAAATATACAACTTATGTCCATTATACATCTCAAGGATACTCATACAAGGGACTATACAATACCAAATGATAAATTGCGATACTAAATACTTACCTCGTCTATACCCATAAAATACAAGCCGGTCTTATCGTCCTAAAACCTGTAATGTCTTGGACTAACCCGGTATTACATAAGTAACAAACATGTCAAACTATGTCTAATATCGATGTCAATAAATATATTTGGCTCAATATATAGGATATAATAATGTGATAACAACATAAAAATAACTCAAGACAACAACCATAAATATCCATGTGTATATATAGTAAGGTATGCATGGTATATAAATATAATATCATAAAAAATCCCCGATATATCATGGAATGTCAAGTATCACAAAACCATGCATAAAAATGTCATCACCTATATAGAAGCACATTAAATCAGAAATCATGGAATCAACGTCAAAAGGGTGAATCATCCATGTAAAGAAATCATCAGTAAAATCCAGAAAACATCAATACATTAGATATCATCAAGTATGGTCATGCAAGTACACAGCTTTACCAACTTATATTCCTCAATATTAAAAATAAAATATCATCACCAATCCATATAAAATATAGGTTGCCCACTAGTAAATGAAATAGACTAAGGATCATGTAATATGAAATATTAACTAAACTACTTATTAGTGCAGAATATAAATATAAAGTAAAAGTAATAAAGTAAATGACAACAGAGATTTTTATACTAGTTCGAACTTCCCATTCTACATCCAGACTCCTTCTGGATTTAATCGATATCCTTTCTTAACCGGGAGGAATAGGTATTACACCGCTTGAGAAACCGAACGGGACTTCAACTGCCTAGACAACAGAATAGGACTTCAACCACTTAAGGACACTGCAACAGGACTTCAACAACAAATAGTAGAAATGTATTTGACTGAGTATACTCTTGAATATCACTGATAAGTCAATAGTATACACCCTTCCTATAATCTTCTCCTTTACTATATATCATGTAATTTGCGAAGAAGGAAGTAATTTTGATCACAAGAAAATAATCGTGTAATCAAAAAGATAAAGCAATTTGGAAATTAGTGCTTGAGAATTCAATAGAAAAGATAGAAAGAATTATAAGTAGAAATCATTATTGAAACAATGAAATGAATTGCTTTATACAGAGTTTAATAGTTGCAATCATTCATGAAAAGAAACAGTGAAAAGTTATGAATGCAACTTTTAATTTAAGAGATGTATATGTTCATGGTGAAGAGGTACCCTTTTAGAAAACTAACCGTTATATAGATTCGGCCAGCTGAATAGAGTGAGGTAGCCATCTGAATCGTCGATTTTTAAACCGGAAAGTTTATAGTGTATTTTAGGCAGATTTCAGCCGGCTAAATTTATTAGGTCAGACGGATGAATTTTCATTTGTTTGAAAACATGTGTACGTACACAGATTCAGTCGGCTAAATGATCTTGTTCAGCCGGCTAAATTCTGTTGATGAATAAACGTTGCCTTAGCTGAGTTGGTTAAAGCTCTTGCTTTCTAAACTAGTGACCTGGGTTCGAGTCTTGCTCCATGCATTTTTGAAAACTTGCTTTTCATTTAAAATATGATTTCACCAATGACCCAAGTTCGAGTCTTGCTTCATTTATTATTATTATTATTATTTTATTATTTTTAAATAACTTTCATTGCTTTTATAAAATGTTTCGAATGTGTATGTATATGTGTGTATACCACTTTGAGAAGATTTTAACATATGTATACTCTAGACATGACACTCTATGACTAATAATACTTGTTTGTCACATTCATCTTGTCTCTATCGTGTATATCTCTTCTTGTATCTCCATATATATACTTTTATCCTCTTTTGTACCATGTATCTTAATGTTGAACTTATTTGTATATCTCGTTTTGATACATATGTTCCTCCAAGTTAGCTATGAGGTTCTTTGGCATAATTGTATAGTTGTTGTCATTAAAATGCAATAATTGAGGTTCTAACAACTATACAATATTTTAAAAAAATATTCATTCTATATAATATAATATTAATATGTTTAAAGCTCCCACTACATATAACACCTCCCCCTAAGTATAATAACTCCCTTTATCTATATGCATATGAATTTCTCGCCTTCAAGAATGAGGGAAAATAATGAATTTTATAAAACATCTTATAAATAGCAAGATAAACCCAATATTAATTATGGAGAAAATAAATTAGATTTTTGGTACCCACTTACTACGTTAGGGTCCAGGGGTTAATCACAGGGTAAAAACCTTATCAAAATAGGTGTGGTTGTACCCTCTAAAAGAAATAAAAATAATAAAACAATTTTATCAAATAAAAATAACTACTACTTATAAACTAGAGTATTAGAAAAAAATTAACATTTAAAGCATACGCTACCCAAGGTTCTTATAATTTACTAAATTTTAGGAAACCATGCCCATTTGGGTGTGGTTGAACCTTTATAAATATAGTTTTCATTACAAATCACATTCTTATAATAGTTGCTAATATAAATTTGTTTATCATGATCAATTGTATTAGTTGGAATACATATTCTAATACTATTAGTCATTAGCTTAGAACTTAAAAAAATATTTTCTATCATTTCTAAACAAAGTATTATTCTAACTGTAAGTGGTTTTAGGACTATCTTAGTTACTAGTACTAGCACTGAAATTAGTATACATGAATGCATATCTAGTACTATATTTACTTTTAGCTTGTTTATAGCCTATACCGCTTTTATCATTGTGAGCTTTTGAATTTGTAACTAAGGAAGATAAGATATCTCTACCTTTAAAGTTTATGATTTTTTTCATTTAATTTATCAAAATTTGCTCTAGAATCATAAACTTCTTTTTGCAAAATATTACTATTATCTTTTAAAATCTCGTATTCTTTAGATAATTCCAAATTCCTTTCGATTAAAGTTTCATTCTCTTTTTCAAGAGACAAAAATAAAGAGCTAGAATTATTTAAAGAATTTTCCAAAAATATATTTTTATTTTGCAAAAAATCGATTTCCTTCAAAAGATCATTATTTTTAACTTCTAACCGCTTATTTTCTTTTTATAGGACACCCTTTTATAAAACAAGTTCTTCTACTGTATTTTCAAAAAATTTAGTTTGTTTTACCGGAAGTTTATTTTCCTCTTTTAAATTGCAATTTCTTGCTCACAATTTTTTAACTTAGCTAATTTAATTCTATTGACTTTATTCAAAGCTCTACAATCTTTTAATAATTCATCATGTGCTAACAAAAGATCTTTATATAAAGAATCTAAGCATACCGATTGTGATCTAAGTTTAGCCATGAAGCATTTACTTGTTTGCTCCTTTGATTCTTCTTTATTGCTCTTCATTTCTATTGCCTTGACTAGATATCTTTATGGCCATTTATTCTAGGATGTTGTTACAATCTCTAGAAACCCAGACTCTGATACCAAATGAAATTGACTAAGGATCATGTAATATGAAATATTAAAAAAATTATTTATGCGGAATAAAAATATAGAAGTAAAAGTAATAAAGCAAATGACACCACAGATTTTTATACTGGTTCGAACTTCCCATTCTACGTCCAGTCCCATACTCCTTTTGGATTTAATCGATACCCTCACTTAACCGGGAGGAACAGATATTACACCGCCTGAGCAAACGAACAAGACTTCAACTACCTAGACAACTGAATAGGACTTCAACCACATAAGGATACTACAATATAACTTTAACAACAAATAGTAGAAATTTATTTGCCTGAGTATGCTCTTGAATGGCACTGATAAGTCAATAACGTACACCATTTCTATAATCTTCTCCTTTGTGGTAGATCATGTAATTTTTGAAGAAGGAAGTAATTTTGATCATAAGAAAATAATCATGTAATCGAAATAATAATGCAATTTGGAAATGAATGCTTGAGAATTCAATAGAAAATATAGAAAGAAGTATAAGTAGAAATCGTTATTGAAACAGTGAAATTAATTGCTTTATATAGAGTTTAATAGTTGCAATCATTTGTGAATAAAAAGAATGAAATGTTATGACTGCTACTCTTGATTTAAGAGATGTAACTCTTCATGATGAAGAGGTACCCTTTTAGAAATCTAGCAGTTATACAGATTCAACCAGCTAAATAGAGTGAGGCAGCCATCTAAATCATTGATTTAAAACTAGAAAGTTTATAGTGTATTTTAGGCAGATTTCAGTCAGCTGAATTTATTAGGTCAGATGGCAGAATCTTCGTATGTTTGAATACATGTGTACGTCCATAGATTCAGTCGGCTGAATGGTCTTGTTCAGCCAGCTTAATTCTGTTGAAGAATAAAAGTTGTCTTAGCTCAGTTGGTTAAAGCACTTGCTTTCTAAACTAGTGATCCGGGTTCGAGTCTTGCTCCATGCATTTTTGAAAACTTGATTTTCATTTATAATATGATTTCACCAAATGACCCAAGTTTAATTCTTGCCTCATTTATTATTATTATTATTATTATTTTATTATTTTATTTTAAAAAAAACTTTCACTGATTTTATGAAATGTTTCGAATGTGTATGTATATGTGTGTATATCACTTTGAGAAGATTTTTAACATATGTATACTCTAGACATGACACTCTATGACTAATAATACTTTGTTTGTCACTATTGTCTTGTCTCTCTCGTGTATATCTCTTCTTGTATCTCAATATATATACTTTTTTCCTCTTTTGTACTATATATCTTCAAGTTGAACTTATTTTTTTATCTCTTTTTAATACTTATGTACCTGCAAGTTAGCGTTCTTTGGCATAATTATATAGTTGTTGTCATTAAAATCCAACAATAGAGGTTCTAATAGTAAAATCACATATAATAAATGATATGAGAATCCTCTATGCTTTGGACACCTATCACATGTATAATCTCATCACCTCATATAAAAATAACATATAATAAATTGTGATTGGATTTGAATGTATGGCAAACACGAAGTCACAAGTAAAGTCATATCTCAACATATGATGGCTATCTGCCTACTTAATGAGCACATGATTTTATTCACCCGGACCAGCTCCTAATACTCAGGTGAGAGCATAAATAGTATATATCTTTCTATGAATCCTTTAGAACCAGAAGGGTGAATGATAGCTAATCGCCTGCTCTAGCAACACACAGCCTATCCACCCGGATCTATTCCTACAATCTTCAGTTACCTCCACGGTAATCGTTACACATATCCATAAATGTGTAATCATCAACGTAAGGACTCTCCAATCACGACCCAGCTCTTGCCCTCATGGTAACAGACTATTAGCCTACATGACACAAAGGTCTAAAGGCAGATGGTTATCCACTCGGATATGTTCCTACTCTATAATAATCTAAGTACATGGGCTATCCACCCAGATCCACTTATATTCTATTACAATAACTAAAGGTGTCAAGGTTTTAGGGTACGACCCCACGATTAGGCTTCTAGGATGGATGCTACCCATCTAGTTCACTCCAACACAATTACTAAGAGTACAACATGATAGATAAACATAGAGTATCTACATACGTAGGTATCCCACCTAACTCAAATCCATGAGCTTTCTTAGTGCTATGAGTATCAACTCACGTAAGTATTATCCCAATAATACTGGTCCCGTCACTTGAGTGACATTTACATACAATAAATAACCGAATAAATAGCACAATGGTGTCTGTACCATCCCGTTATACTCAATCATTTATTCATTGCCCATAAATTACAATCAATCTTCGTAATATACTACATAATGAGTCCAAAGAATAACTGGAGAAATATTACTGAAAGTCCCATACTAAATGGTATTATTACTCTATTTACTCGGGTCCCTCGTCACACAGAATTAAAATATAATTCATCAGAAATGTCATAGAAATGACAATATCACAAAACCATATAAAAATATGTTACCATTGTATCAAAACAGCTAATCAAAATAATATCCAACGGTGAATCATTCATATCATCCAAATCAATATAGAAGAGATGAGAAAATCGTAATACAAAGAAATCATGCATAAAATCCCAATCCTAATTAAAAATGAAATAATAATAAAGCCAATATGATTTTTCTTTAAATTATTCGATATAAATCGAATATTCAGGTATGAAGTACATACTTGTTAATTCTTAAGTAACCATATTAATTATATATTACACTTTAAAATACTCAAAATATCAAGTGGAAAATATTTCTTATTTTTTGGAATATATTTAACTTTTAAATGATTTTTAAAGTCAAACATTTAAATCATCCTTTAACTAATTAATTTCTTCAAATAAATAAATAATACATTGCTTTATGAAATCATATATTAAATTCTCAATTTATATTTCTCAGAATTTTTTTTATTTTTTATACATTATTATTTATATATATATATAACATGCACTGGTTGTGTGACCAGCTGCACCATCGGTCGACCACAAGGGGTCGACTGGTGAGCGGTTGACTGGTCGCCTATTTGTCTTCGGCCATTCGATCTTCTTCGATTGATTTTAGACTTCCTCCTCCACCTTACACTATTGTTTCTCCTCCAATTCAATGCATCTTACATTTATTCATAAAGATAACAATCCAAACACAACCTACATATTGAAATAGATGATTTAAACATAGTTTTGTGAGCATGAACACTCACCTGAAGCTTCTCTGTACACTTCCCACTTTGTTCGCACGTTCCAAAAATCCGTAGCACTATCAAAACCTTAATTTCTTTTAAGCACATGAAGATCATTGTTGAAATTGTACACATTCAAACTTTGAGAATTTAGAAGGATTTATTCAATTTTTATTTTAAAAATGAAGAGAGTTTCATAATTCTTCTTTTGGAAGGAGATGATAGAGATAAGGTGGAAGCATACGCGAGCTAAAATTTATTGAACGAAGGGAATTATCTAGAATTGGAAAAGTCAAGATTAGGGATGGTGAAGTTTGGGGTTGAATATGAGGGCTTGGACTAATGGACGAAACTTGGGCTTGAATAAACAATTATATCCTTTTCCATTTTCTTTTGTAAAACTCTATTCTATCCAAAACAAATCAGTATTAAATACTACATAAAAATCATATTTATATTCCTCAACTGATAAGTTATCACTATAATATTTTATAGAATTTATTTCCTATAATTCCTTCTATTTTAGTTATTTATTCAAAAGTATTCAATCTTAGCCCATTCAACAAAAAATCATTCATGAACTTAAATTAATTCAAATTACCATTTCAAAATTATTTCTTACTCAAATCAATATTATTTATTATATATATTTAAAAATATTGTCCCAATATTTTAAATCATATTAATTTAATTACCACATTTTTATATTTAACCCCATTTATTAAATAGTTTCCAAAATTATTCTCGTTTAATCTTCAAAAATCTAATTTAATTAAATAAAACACCATTAATAATTTTAGTTAATTACCCTTCAATACTGGGTTGTTATAGTAGCATTCCACACTGGTCGCTAATCATAGTAATCAATGGCATGGCTGCCCAGATCTAGGATCAAACGTCGATGACGGCGGTTGGCTTTTGGGTAGCCGTAGGTTAAGTGGTCGGTAGCATTTGGTAGCATGCGAGGTGGCTTGGCTATGGACATTGGCAGATCGCATTGACGTGGTCTCTAGTGGCGACGAAAACGAGGAGAACTGGTGGCACTTAGGCTCATCGCAATGGAGAAACATGCTACAAGGAAGGAATATGCATATAGTATTGTAAACGGTATTTGAAAAATATTAAAATAAAATAATTAATAATTATGATATTACCCCCTCATCTTTATATGCTTATAATTTTCACACACGACCTCTATTTCACACGCGATTCATTTCATCCGGATCATAGGGAGACGAGAAACGTTTTAGTATATTGTTTTCTATGTTTTGAGATAATTCAGAAAGGTGTCTTATTTTAGTAGTTTCTTTATATGGGAGTTCTATCAGGGCACTTCAGTACATGTATGAGGAAATTGGTCTTCCGTTGCACTAGTGGTGTTTGATGATGATAGGTTGGGTCTCGATTCAATAGCTTTGTTAATGGTTGGGGTAATAATGAGTATTGGTCTTGCTTCTAATAGTGTCACTAATCGTTGGTGAATTACAAGCTTAGGCTTAACGTCAATAGTCATGTGCGATTTCCACGATAGTGTCACATATGGGCGAGATGAATTAAGACTTTAAGTTCAATCTTTTGGTATATGGTAGGCATCAGGTGCACTTTGATGGGCCAGTGACATCTAGCAACAACGAGTTAGGACTTCAAGCCTATAGTGTCGTAGTTGGTAGTACACGAGTTGGGACTTTGATCTCAACAGTGTACATACGTTTTGGAAATAGCGGGTTGAGACATGTATAATTTTGGTTGCGAGTCGCATATGATTTAGTGATAGTGGCCTGACATACATAATCCTTTAGTAGTGAGTCGCATACGATTGGTGATAGCGGGTTGAGACATATGGTTCCTCGATAGTGAGTCATATACATTTTTGGTACATGAGTTGTGATCTTGAGCTCAATAGCATGCATGTGATTAGCCATAGGATATATTTTAGCAAGATCTTAACATATGATATTACTATGGCATTATATTGTGTTTAACTAACTTGTTGGGTGCGGGTAACATAGGTTAAGGCATGGTTTTCGAGCATAAGTGTTCTTTTACTAGCTTATTAGTATTGACGTTTCATTTACCAAACAAATGTCAGAACCCCTCAGTCATTTTCTTCTTTTTAGTTATACTCTGATAAATCGATAGAGAGGACTTGGTATGACTTAGAGGTGATAGCACGATAGAGAGGCACATTTATTTATTAGCTATCTATTATTGCTATTCATTTATTCCTAGACATTATACCGTGTCCATTATTAGTAGAGAGATGTCGTAGTTAGATTTATTTGATATTGTATTGTTTTCTTTGTCTGGGATTGTATTATTGATTACTATTATATTTCTTCCGTTGTAAGTTTCAAAAAGTGTAGAGTATTATAGATAGCTCTATGATGTATTATGTTTTATATATTTTATCTCAAATTATCCCCCATCTACAAGGTCTGCAATGTTCACGTAATTTAATGCATGAATCGGGGCATCATAGATGGTTGGTTGTTACATATGGTATTAGAGATTGGGTATGTGATTTATACTAAATTAAGACCTATGAGAGAGCATTTTGTAATTTTTATTATATACACATATATTAGTTTTACGCCACACCCCATATATTTTGGCTCATGGAGGCAGTTGTTGGCTTATCCTTTATGGAAGCAAGTAACTACGAGTTAAATAAATGTTGATATTTAAAATAGTTGTGGGGTGAAAAATATCCTATCACTTTTGTTATAATTTACTCCATAAGGAGTTGCTAGTAGAGCATCCTACACAAATTACAATTAGAGTAAATTACGAGACTAGGGATGAATAGGAAGAGGACCCTTAACTCCATAGAATATAGTGTGATGTTGATGAGGCGTAATGAATGTACTTAAGCATTTTTTAAGATTGTACGACTTAGTTAGGCTTGTGTAAGTTATGATCTACTCTAATTAAAGTATTTAAATTAATTGAGATGTTTCTCTTAAAATGTTAGAAATACTGTTATTTTTTAGATTTTTGAAAAGAAATAAAGATTTTCCACAAGTACACTTTGGAATACTTTTATTTTATGAATACTTTGGTCCCACTTTGGAATTTTTTTAAAATATTACACATTCTTTACACTTTTTTGAAAATTTCTAGTTCATAAAGGTAAATTTTAAACAGACATATTTTTTATTTTTATTTTTCTAAGTTAAATTTGTTACCACCGAATATCCTTTCGACCATGTCGAAACCCTATTAAATAAATGGCAAAGAAGAACAAGACGGAAAAGCACCTACAAAACCTTTCGAAGGAGTCGAAGGGATGCAACAGCCAAAGATTAGAAGTATCAAAACCTTTTGAAGGGGTCGAAAGCACGCTTTCGCTTCAATAAACACCTTTCGAAGCAAATGCTTCCGTAGGCATGAAGACCTTTCGAAGGAGTTAAAGGAGCAGCTTTCGAAGATAATGCATAACATCCTTTCATATGCATGCCAAACCTTTCGAAACCAAAGGTTTCGCCTTCATTCAAATCACTCAGAAGTACACCATGATCAGAACAACCCTTTCAAAAGCCAAACCAAGCCTTTCGAACCGGTTAAAGCCGTTAATATCCTAGGAAGGCTCCACGTTAAGTCGCAAGCATATGTTTGGAAGCTACAAAAAACATTGAAACCATCACTAGTTCAACACCTTCGAAGCCCCTGGAAACAACCCATCGATAGAGTCGAAAGCTCTTACAAAGCAATATAAAGAAGAGAAGGCGCAACCACCCCTTTCGACAAAAATGGAGGCATTCGAGCCCATTTGAAAGCATTGTAGAGGGAAGCGCAGGTGCCGAAGGGTTCGAAAGGCATTCGAAGCCACCTTTCGACCAGGTCGAAAGCACTGGGTCGAAAGGTGCTGACCCGCATATATAAAAAAGACCCAAGGGGTCAGGTTTTGGGGATCCAAACTCATTCATTCTACACTTGTATTTTCTTAATTCTACAAAGCTGTAAACCCTAATTTGTAAATTGAATTGGGCAAAGTTGATCAATAAAGGCTTCGTTCATTTAATAAGGGGAAGTCTTTAATATACTTGATTACTTAGCTGTTTCGAAAGCTTTTTATCAGATCTAATCATGATTTACAGATGTCGAACACATTGAAAGTTCTCTTCTGACTTGATCGAAACCTCTGCATATTCAAGCAATTTCAGTTATAGACTTCAGGCCACCTTTCATTGGAGTGTAAGACTTTATCCACGCACGCTATGGCCAGGTTAAAGCATCGTCCAGCCTCTATCTGCGCCACGCTATGGCCAGGGCCGGGTACCACTTGGAGGGAGGAGTGTAAGCCTTTATCCGCGCCACGCTATGGTCAAGTTAAAGCACCGACAAGCCCTTAGCCGCGCCTCTGGTCAGGCCAAGGCACCTCCTGGAGGAAGATTGGGTAAGTCCTTGGTTCTAGCCTCTAAGAATGAGCTAACCAAGAGAACCAGACAATAACGGACTAAGACGTCCACACTCGAGAAGTGGCACATCTACAAAGGACTAAGACGTCCAAGCCCGAGAAGAAGCTCATCCAAACAAAGCACTAAGATGTCCAAGCTCTAGAAGAGGCTCATCTAAAAAAGGACTAAGACATCCAAGCCTAAGAAGTGGCTCATCCAAACAACGGACTAAGACGTCCAAGCCCGAGAAGTGGCATATCAAATAGAGTACTAAGAAGTCAAAGCTCGAGAAACAGCCAATCAAAACCACAACTTCATACAAGGCCTAAGAGGTTTATACATGTCGGAGAAGATATAATATAAGGAGTAGAACAAAACTCCACTTATTAATACCAGAATCTGGGTTTCGGGTCTTTATCAATCACTTACAGTCTTTATCATACCTGAATTTGGGTTTCAAGACTATTGCATAATTTCACTTCAATGCCCCAATTTGGGCTTCATATCACTATTATAAAGATAATTATTAACGATTTCTGATTATCCGACATATGCCCTAATCTGGGCTTGGAATTTCAATTATGGATTTTTGATTATCCACTACCGATGCTCGAATCTGGGTCAAAGACTTATCATTATTACAAAATTCTTCATCATCTATGAATACTTGAATCTAAATTTCAAGTTTCTTAGCTTCTAAACATCATCTACTAATACCCTAATCTGGGTTTTGGGCTTTCGAACTTTCAGGTTTCATTCATTAAAGCCCGAATATGGGTCGTTGGATGTCTACTACAAATTTTTAGATAATGATTTCTAGACTTCTATTATTTAATCATTATTAACCCTCTATTGGTAACTTTAGAGGATGATTTTCTAATGCATTTATATCCCTGGCTGAGGATGAAATTCTCTGCCAACATACTTCAGATATTCCAGCAATATGGTTAAAGTTAAATTCTTAATTATTTCTCATCATAATCAAAGATGGGTTTCAAGATATTTAATCAGATACGATTACTATTCATATATTACCATATAATTGACTTAATGATTTGTTAATCTACAAGAATGATATAGATAGACTTTTGTATCAATTTCAAGCTAAAAATAGGAAATATTGTTTGCTTCATACTTTTAAGGGAAATCAGAACAGTAAAGAAGAATGAAAGATCTAGCAAACACAAAAATTATAGAATGAGCCATCAAACAAATGTTTCAGAGATAACATTAAGGGAAAGGGTCACAAACTAGGTGATATTTACAAAATTTACATGATATACATATCTTATGAAATTATTTACAAGTGTATAGAGCAAATATATACATTTCATAGATATGAATCTTTCATAAATCTTGAGCATCCTTGTTCAAGTTCTCAGTGATTAAAGGATCTATGATGTGATGGATATCGATACAAAGAACTTCTTTGAGTTTCTTCTCTTTCTTTCTTATCCTGTCCACATCATCAATCACATCAATATTAGTTTTCAAAGAGCAATTGAAAGCTCTATTTGCGCCTCTCAGGTTCTTATTTTCCTTTTCCAATTCAGCGACGCGCTTCAAAAGGAGATAGTTATCGCGTTCAAAATTTTTAATTCTAGCAGAATATTTGTTTATGTGCTGTGAGTATTTAATCTTTTGTTTTTTCATCAAAATATTTCATCATTTTGAAATTAACTTTCCTACACCACTCGCCCACTACCTTCTCGTCTAAGCCAGGGGGAGGGTTAGTCGTAGTGGGAAATTTATGAGCGGCAAGGAAAGTAGATCTTGTAGATTTAGGAGTAGAGGGAGTAGCATGAGAGACTGGTAAATCAATTCTCGAGATATTATCCCCCATAATAAATTCCAAAGACTCACATTGAGCTTGACTATCCTTCATTTTCATCTCCAAATTGCTTATCTGTTGGAAATGATCTGACATTTTGTGATCAAAGTCAATTGAAGGATTCAATTTAACTTGACACTTCAGAGCGGAAATTGTTTCATTCTTACTATTAACATATGCTTCTAAACTAGCAATTCGATCCTTAAGATTTCTAATAATAGTTTTCTGAAGTAAGAATCTTATGTGCCATCTTAAAGCTTCGGTATTGCCGTGAAAATGAGCAGGTAAAGTATCTTTGAGAAGTTTACTCTTTTCAAGTTCCACTAACAACTTATACTTAAGATTAATAAAGCGAGATGCTGAATCTAATGAAAGGCGTGCCATGGATAACTGCAACTCCTATTTAAATAAAAAATAGAAAAAGAATAAGTCAAAACCAGAATGATCAATCTTTTTATTATTAAGATAAAAGATTACAACTCAAATGACAGTGAAACTAAAAAATACAATAGACATCTGTTTTATATCTAAAGATAAGAAACAACGTCTCTAACTTTATTCAATGAATTGGCAGAAAGAATAATTATAGAATCAAAAGAAATGTTTAGTCCTTTCGGGGTAATCACTGGAGGATATATACTATATTCCCATTCCCTGGCTTGAGGACTATCACGACCGCAAATTAATTTAGTATGAAATGCCTCGATCTCCTTAAGTAGCTTTTCTTTCTCATTACCAAGGAAATCGAAGCGGAGACGAGGAAGTTCCATGTAAAGTTTTTGTAAATCTCTAAGAAAACAATATTTTGCTTATTTTGAAGATTCCAAAATCGATGCCTTTTAAAAATAAAATCTTCTTAATTTAACATATTGGGCTTGGTAATCTCTGGAGACAAGATCGCCTGAAGAACATTCGCTCTACGACAACACAATAAAACGTAGCTAAGTATAAAATGCAAGACTAGAACAAATACTTACAAATCAAAATTATTACATATGGTTCATACAAAACTGACATGATAAATAATTCTTAAACAAATTTGTTCTTATAATACTTGAGTTTTTCAGGAGGTAGATTATAGGGAATGGATCTGACTCGTGGTAAGTTCCAACAAGTTCTGGGATGCCGGTCAGATCCGAATTCGTCCAAGTATCTTTTGTGTAAGCGCTAAAGTGGACCCCCACTAAAATCACCTAAGTATTAGAAATCAACAATTGGGTGTCTATAATAGGCCATGTATAATAAATTAACCAAAATGTCCCTCTCCTCAATCAACATCTAGAATAGGGTAATCAGTTCTCGGTTCTCTTTCAAAAGAGTGTCATATCGAAGGCGCGCTCTCCTTAGTCGTGGGGCAGCTTTTTAATGTTCAAAAGATACCAACACTGCCGCATTTCTATTGAGTCTATAATATTTATCAAAAAGTATATTGTGCTCCCTCAATTTCTAGTCTAAATCCCTATATAAACTATTTATCTCTACTTGTTTCCTTTCAAGTTTGGTTTGTAGGGGTGGATAGACTTCTTCCTTATCTAAATAAAATATTTACACTATTATTATCTTCGAAGCGAATGATATTTAAATAGAATCCCATACTTGAGATATCGGGATTGATGCTCGAGAAGCCCGCTCCTTTTCTTTTGGCACTTCAACATCAATAGAATCGGGCTTCTCTTAAGGGCCAGAAGGTGCAGGAGATTTAGGCGGAATCGCTTCATGAGGGGACGAATCTTTTTCAGAGGACTTCGTATTATCATCCCTGTCTTTCCTGGAAGCTTCAGTAAGGCCACCCCCGTTGCCACCTGATTCTTTTCCGTCATTGATGTCATCATCCCGATATCATTGTTATCATCGTCATTATCATCATCATTATCTCCCCCCTCCTCTTCGACAGCCTCCTCTTTGTCATCTTCTTCTTCGAAGTCGAATTCGACTTTGAAGGAAGGAACTTTAAAGGAAAGAAGTTTGGAAGCGTCGATTTCCTCCCTCTCAGCAACTTCAATCCCCTGCTTCATCTTTTGATTCTATCCATAACCCTATCAACAAGAGCAGGGTCAAAGCGAGGGGAAGCTCAAATATAGGTATTTACCGACATTATCAGCGTAGGTGAGCATTAAGGCATCTTCAAAGGAATTCATAATAATGTCTTCAAGAGACAAGTCAAGGAATTGCGATACTCATGACTTCGCATCAGAAATGGTGCCGATAGCTAGTTTTAGGGAGGCCTTGTTCTTTTCTAGCTTTTCCATTAACAAGGATTGTTTTGCCACCATCCATCCTTTTTCCTGTTCAGACTCTTTCAGAGTCATTGACAAAGCTAAGTTCTCATTGGCTAGAAGTTGGCGAGCCTTCCTCTCCTCCAAAATAATAGATTCTAACTAAGCGAAAGAAGCTCTCAATCGCTCTAATTCAGCTGTAGTCTTGCTCTTCTCCGCAGACAAGGAGGAAACTTAGTTATTCAAGGCAGCAACTTCCTCTCAAAGTTTGGATGTCTCGGTAGAAGATTCGGACACATTTTCGTGCAGGGGAGAACCCGCTTTTGGAAATCTATTAGAAAAGTACAACATAAGTTAAAAGCTTAAAGAAAAACAGAGATAATAAGGTTAAGTAATGTAAAACATATCAGGAGTTGTTGTTCGAGAAGGGATCGATAGTGACTATCCAAATCAGAAATAGAGGATGGCGGTTGAATTGAAGTGAATGACGAGGAATTTAAGATAGAATGGACCATCTTCTCGAAATCACTCGGAGGTGTGGAAGTTAATGGTCCAGGAAGATTTAGCACTTGAGTAGGGGTCGAACTCCCCAAGTCCTTTTGAATCTGCTCGATTATGCACAGAGAGCTGGAGACAACGATGCGAGCAAGAGGATCGACCTTGGTAGGAGTCTCTTTAGGTAAGACATAAAAAGCTTCGACGGACTGACTCTTTAGAAATTCCCCAACATTAATAGACTCCTCTTCTTCCAGTATTGGAGAATCATGAACATCAACCACTTTAACTCTCTTTGGGTGTGGCTCCCCCGTAGTCATTTTAATTAGTTTTCTTTTAGCAGCCATCTTTGACTTGGTGATGGCCTGAGAAAAGGATGGCACATGGGAAGTCGTGGAGAGAGGAGCAGGACCGCTGATGGGTTTTTCCACTTGGAGAGCAGCTGAAGAGAATTCAAACAGATTATAAGTCAGCAGAATAATTTGAAAAACAACATAGCAATAGATAACATGTGTAGCATTTATAACTTGCCGGAGTGATCGACACTGATAGGAGACATAGGGGAGAAATTTGTAGGATCTCCTAGGGAAGGGAAGGGTTTGCTTCGGGATGTGTGTTGGATCATAGGAGGTTGGCTAAGAATCCTTTGACCGGTTGGCAGAAGAGAATACTTCTACAAATTTGTAGGATTTAGCAGCATCAATCAGTTCCCAATCCTTCTTGAAGTTGCAACTAGAGACTCCACCATCCTCTTATCTTCTTCGTTTAGTTCTTTAGTAGGAACACCTAACAGAATGCATAGATTAGCAAAGAAAAGTAACTGGATAAAAGGGAAATAATGAAATCTGAGCTTACATGGAGTAGAGATAGTGCCGCTAACATTTGGGAAGCATCGGACAAAGATGAACTGGTTTTCCGAGTCTCTAAACTTGTTCCCTCTGATATTAGTTTCTTGGGAGGATTCACCGTAAAGATATAGTTGTTAAGGTTGCGAAGCTTAACCAACCGGATGAGATGATTCAGCACTTCAGTATTCAAGGAGGGAATGCCAGATTCCAGCGCCATCAACTCCAAGGATAAAAGATAAGTGTGGATATTTGGGGAAAGCTAAATCAGAGCAATTCCTAGAAGAGTAGGAACCTAGACAAGAATTTTGGAAATGGAAGAAATCCTCCATGCCATATGTGTATAGCAGTGTAGAACCCTTCAAGAGGGATGCTGATGGTATCATTTTCAGTCGGTGGAGTGGCTTCCACCCCGGTGATTCCAAAGTCATTGAGGATTGCATCCACTTCATCTTGAGTGGATATCAAAAAACGCTTGGAAGTAGCTTCGACTTTCTTTGGAGAACTCATGATTCTGCTAGGTGAAAACGTTTCAATTAGAAATTACAGTTTGTTATGAGGTTAACAATTTTCAAGGATTAGTAGAAACCTACTACAACATTTTGAACATCAAACAAAACATGAGACTTCAAATTCTTGAAAGAATGTTAAAGTTAAAAATGAGATTTATTGAGCTTTCGACAGAGTTAGAAGGAAAATAAAAGTTAACACTTAATAAACACCTCTCAACAATGTCGAAAGCCCAGATATAAGCATCTACTGAGCTTTCGACAGAGTCGAAAGGGAGGGTTGATGTATATGTCCAACCGGCACTCTTTAACAATGTCGAAAGCTCAATAGGAACTTTGTTATTAGAAAGGAATAGTTAAAGCCAACATAAAAATTTGAAAATAGTATACACTACCAATATTCAATAAACAAAATGAAAGACCCTTCGACACTGTCGAAACCTACAATCTTAGTTTTACCAAGGGAACATGAATGCTATCGAAACCATATATACCAATTAAGTCGAAAGGTTTAAAGTTGAAGTTGCATAGTTAAAAAATAAAAGGACTTGAAATGCTTCGACGATATTGGGGAAAGATGATTATAGGAGGTTTCGACACATTAGTTAAATAAGGTTTCAATGGAATCGTAAGGAATGCATGGTTCCGAAAGCCTACTAACAACTAAATTTCAATCAAAACAACAAGTTTGACTAAGTCGAAACGTTTGACTTGGTTTATGAATTTTACAAAGTATGCTTTACTCGGCCCAGTTTATAAAATATATCTATCTTTAACTTAAACAAAATTTAAAATGAGTTTATATGAATGGTTGCGGAACCCACGGGACAAAATCTATGCTTTAAAAAATGTGAGTTACGATGTAATAACCAACATCTTCAAATGGTATTACAATCGAAAGCATAAATTTGCCTTCGAAGAGGTCGGTTTCCTATGAACTAAATAACCATTCGACAAGTTCAATAAAATAAGGCACTAGATTTCCTCTCGACCCCATCGAAAGGGGCTGAAAAATCAAAACAGTAAATTGCTGCCTCAATCACTTTCGAAGGGGTAGAAGGGTAAAATTCTAGCGCCAAATTTTTGATTTGTACATCTCAAAACTTCTAGGCGAAGTTAACCAAAGATTCCTTCTTCCCTAAACCCGATTTCAACCCAAAAACTTAAAAACCATTAAACAAATGAATTCGAACAAGAATCAATCACTCAAAATCTTGAAATCTTTCAGGTAAAAGAAAATTTTCCCTAAAACCAATGATAACAATAGAATTTGGATCTAGTGAGTTCAAAATAAAAATTATCAAAAAGAAGAAAATCGAGGCAAACCATAAAACTGAATCAAGCAATAAAATGCTTTCAAGAAAATTAAAACTTAAAACTTAAATGGTTCTAGGTAGATAAAAAAAATCGAAATCCCGATTATAAAAATTTGAGAAGTTGAAATCTACCGTAAAATAGAAAGAGAAAAATAGATTTGAAAAGTGAAATAATTTTGGCTTACATTAGAGCTGGATTCTTCTTTGATTGAGAAAAGAAGTAATTTGAGGTTTGAGAATTTTTACTTTTGCTCGAAGTTTATTTCAATTACAAATGAGTGAAAGAGAAGAAGAAGAGGGTGCGGTTTGTAAGAAAAGTCAGTAGAAAAAGCAGATTGCCCGATCAAATTTAAATGAACGGCCCAGATCCACACTGGAATGTGAAAATGCGGGAAACATTGAAGGTTTCGAGATGATTGACTTGAAAAGTCAAAGGCATCCCTTTGCAAGATGGGGGCAAATGTTACCACCAAATATCCTTTTGACCATGTCGAAAGCCTATTGAATAAAAGGCAAAGAAGAACAAGAGAGAAAAGCACCAGCAAAACCTTTTGAAGGAGTCGAAGGGATGCAACTGCCAAAGATTAGAAGTATCAAAACCTTTTGAAGGGGTCGAAAGCACGCTCCCGCTTCAATAAACACCTTTCGAAGCAGGTGCTTCCACAGGCATGAAGACCTTTCGAAGGAGTTAAAGAAGCATCTTTCGAAGATAATGCATAACAACCTACCATATGCGTGCTAAACCTTTTGAAACTAAATGTTTCGCCTTCATTCAAATCACTCAGAAGTACACCATGATCGGAACAATCCTTTCGAAAGCCAAACCCAGCCTTTCGAACCGATTAAAGCCATTGATATCCTAGGAAGGCTCCATGTCAAGTCGCAAGCATATGTTTGGAATCTACAAACAACATCGAAACCATCACCAGTTCAACACCTTCGAAGCCCCTGGAAACAACCCATCGACAAAGTTGAAAGCTCTTACAAAGAAACATAAAGAAGAGAAGGCACAATCACCCATTTCGACAAAGATGGAGGCATTCGAGCCCATTTGAAAGAATTATAGAAGGAAGTGCAAGTGCCAAAGGAGTCGGAAGGCATCTGAAGCCACCTTTCGACCAGGTCAAAAGCGCTGGGTCAAAAGTTGTCGACCCACATCTATAAATAAGACACAAGGGATCCAGTTTTGGGGATCCAAACTCATTCATTCTACACTTGTATTTTCTTAATTATATAAAGTTGTAAACCCTAATTTGTAAATTGAATTGGGGAAAGTTGATCGGCTTCGTTGATTTAATAAGGGGAAGTCTTTAATATCCTTGATTACTTAGTTATTTCAAAAGCTTTTTATCAGATCTAATCGTGTTTTACAGGTGTCGAACAATCGAAAGGTCTCTTCCGACTTGATCGAAACCTCTACATTTTCAAGAAATTTCAGTTATAAACTACAGGCCACCTTTCATTGGGCTTCTACTTTCAAATGGATCAACGCCTTATTCCAAACAAATTTTACCTTTTATTCCCAAACCAAACCTAAGAGACTTATAACTCAAGCTTTCGACAAGATCAAAACCATTCAAAACTGATCATAACCTTGAGTCTAAGAGCCATCCATTAGGCTTCCGCAACTGCTTCGAAAGGAGTGTTTCGAAGGGGTAATCAAGCTACTTCATCCAGTTTGAAAGGTCAAAAAGAAAGGAATGTATGTGTTTCGACTGGGTTGAAAGGTTGATAAGGGAAAGGTATCACAACAAGAATCTATTTGAAAGAATGAAAAGAAAAGATTATCCATATCTTACCTTCTTCCACTTAACCAAAAGAAATCAAAAAGGACTAACCACGTCCTAAAAACAACTTTGGGGTATTGACAAGTTTTCTTGTTAACAAAATTGAACCATTTTGGATAGAATTTAATTTGAAAGCAAAAGTGGGAAAATTATTATTTTAAAATCATGTAATTCCTATATCTTAATATGAATGTATTTTCGAATATGAATTGAAGTGTTTTGGAAATATGTAGTAATAAATGATTTAAATTTTGGGAATTAGTTTTGGATACGAGATGAAAATGGTCGATAGTCAAAATTGAATTATAAAAGTATATTTTATATGTATATAAAATGTATTGTTTAAAGGTGCTGGAAATTGGCTAACTATTAAATAAAATGTTATATATACATAGACACATATATATACACATATATATATATATATATGTATTATAAATTGGTTTTATATGAAATATTGTCATAAACATGAAGTAGAGTACTCTAGAAAATAACTAAAATTATTTCAGATCTAATTATGTTTCAATAATATGAATTGTTAAAGCTGTAAAGAATTTTCGAAAAGAAATTAGCTTCAAAAGTTGAAATTATATTTATTTTCTAGTGGGACTTATGAATAGATATGAAACAGTTAAACTAAAACAAATATGAATTATGATTTCTTATGAAATAATCTAATATGAAATGCCCGATGAAAAGAATTGAAAATTTATTGAAGTAGAATATGAAGAATTTATTTTAAAAATAATAAATGATAATTGAATTTAAACGTTGGTTGAAGTAAATAGAGAATTTTACGGTTTTCTAATCTTGTGAATAATAAGATTGAGGTCAATGATCTGATTTAAAACTGAAGTAAAAAGTTGCTGCTATTTTCACTTGAAATTTGATTAGAGAAAGAAAAGAATTACATAGCCTGTCAAATTTGAATTTATTATGGCAAACTAGCTAGGATAACCAACATACTAGTGTGCCAAGGACTTATTAGAAATGAACGTTATAGATTTGTGATTTAGGGGTCTGTACTAAAATATTTATGAGGTTAATATTTATGAATTTCGGAAAAAAAATTCTGAAACAACTAGGAAGAATCTATTTTGAATCGTGAGTTTTACTTTTATGTCTAAAAATCTATTTGAATCTAGAGTTTACTATTATGTATAAAGTAAGGTGGAATTCAATTAGATGTGACATGATTTTGGAAGACTGTCGAAATTTTGAGCAAATGATAATATGATTATCTATGGAGTTTATGAAAAAAAACATGTTATTATTATTTAAGAAATAAAAATAAGAGGTATTTTGAGAATAATAATAAAGAGATATTCCATGAATATTTTTTGATAAAATTATTAAATTTTTTGATGTAAATAACAATTAAGAAATGGTTGTTGAAATTTAGTGTAGAATGTTGTTATTATTGAAATGGATAGTAATAAAATGGTTATGGGAAAAAACGATTTAAGTAAATATTATTGTTTTAATGTGAAGTGATAACAATATTATTGTTTTGAGGGAAATTTGATAAAAATTATTATTTTTGGATTAAATAATGATATTTGAAGTAATATGATGAAAACAAAGGATTCTTGAAGTATATTATCGATTTGAATAAAGTGTACCATTTTAAGATGATAGAGAAAAGTATTCTCATAAAAAACAATACCGAGATAATTTATACTTAATAAGAAAATAACAAGTTCAAATTTATTATTTTTAACTTTTGAGATATGTGCGATTAAAAGTTGTTTGAGGATAACGTACATGTCTATGTTAATGGTTGGGATATGCTTATATAAGACGTGAAAAGCTTGAGAGCATAATTAAGTGCAAAGTTTCTAATAGCTTAAACAATAAAGATGCGTTGTATAAGATAGTCACCTATAGAGGATGATTATACTTGTCTATGTAAAGTGTTTTTGGATTAGGAAGATGTACATAAAGTAATCTAGCCGTATGTTAGTTTATAGGTCTTCACAAGCATATGGAGTATTATTCTTAAAGTATCTAGTATGATTTCAAGACATGAAGTAAATATTTTGACTTGCACATACTAAACTACGAAGGTAATTTAGAATAAAGTTGACAAAGAGGTAAGATTGGTTCTTTTAAGCCTTCATTTGGATTGAAAACACTATCTCATTAAGTCAATTTTATAAAATAGTGATATTTTATGCATAACTTATTTTCAGTACTTGATACACTTGAAAAATAAGAGAAAAATGCACAACATAGTCTATGAATTCGTTATAGTAATATTGAATTCACCGAAAATAAGGCATCATCCACTTGTGAGATCTATAAATTAAACGGTGAAGGGGTATGGAATTTACCCAAGTATCCTAACGGTTAGTCCACTTGGATGGAGAAACCGTCCATTCTCTTGTTGTCGTGCCTATGGACTTAAAGAAGGAATTTAGTAATGTATGTCAAAGTGCACGAAGAGGATTTTCCATTGGCCAAGGATGAAGAAGCAAGTGACTAAGTATGCTGCAAGGTATTAGGGATGGAGATATGTAAGTAGTGAAGTCTATTTGGACAAAAGTCATACTTGGACAGTATGTGACTAGAGACACCTCGGTGATAAGTAAATGAATGGAAATCACATATGATAGACATGCATAGAGAGTTCGCATTCAGTAGCTTGGTAGGTGAAGGACTCGCTATTGAGATATGTTTTGTGAGAAAGATAGTGCCATAAGTTGTTGGGCCTTTTCCGATTATATAGGGAGTAAGGAAGTCAGTACATTTGAGTAGGCTTCTTGAAACACTAGCGAATGCTCACATATGGGTATCCATATGGGTAACCACATCTCAAGACTTGATATGATATATATAGGGAGTAAGGAAGGTAATTACTTATTTTGAGTCTAAAGTACTCAATATGGGTATCCACATCTCGGGACTTGATATGATACAAAATAAAGATGAGGAAATTAAGTTAGTCCAAGTATGGCAATAAAAGGTTTGGAAGAGTATGATGGACCTCACGGAGAGAATCTGAGTTTCCTATCATGAACTAATTTCCTCTTTTTTTTGGTTTGTAGGTTAGTTTGTTTATTAGGTGGTTGTTTGTTTACATAGTTTCTCTAGCTAGCTGCTTGACATAGGCATGGATGTGTGGAGGCTAGGATTGATTGCATGCACATCCTTATGATGTGTTTGGTTGCTATGGTGGCTTTGTTTGAGTTATACCAATTTAGTTTATGCCATGTTGGCTATATGTATATACATTCCGACCTAGGATAAATATCTATGCTTCTACTAATTGTTCTTACGGATGTGGTTTTTTTGAACTTTAATATGAATGTTCACGTACTCATAGAAATATAAATATTTGCATATGTTAGGATGTTTGCATACATATTGGTTGCACTGCATGTGCATTTATATAGAAGGCCGATTTAGTTGCATTAGAACTCATCTCATATCATATTGTTCCATTTTTATCTATCATATGCATTACACCCTCTTGATTGTGTTTTTCTTGTCGTATATGATGGATGCTAGATGGATATAGCTATGTTTGTACACTATAAAGTGAGTGGCATTGTCCTCCTTGGGGAATTTCGGGGTTGAAATTCTTTTAAGGGGTGAGAATGCAACACCCATAATTTTATGTAATTAAAAATTAAATAAAAAGGGTAAATCGTAATTTTACAGTAAGGAAAAATAATGAGCTTTTACCGGAGTTGGAATTAATCTTTGGGACTAGTCATTGCGTTCGGAATGTCATTTAAAGTCAGAAAACATATATAACTTGCTGAATTTGGTTAAACAACTAGAAATTAGAAGAAATCAAACCTAATGTCATTTTCTTAAAATATTGATTATGAGATTTTAGCCTAGATTTTTTTCGGCCCATAATATGTCTCTAACTCTATTTCTTTTTCTCTAATAATCTTGCCTCCACTTCTAAATCCCTAAATTAATCCCAAATCTACCAAATATAATCCAAATTTAACACACAAACGCAAACAAACACACACACAGATATATATATATATACAGACAACCGATTTACCACGGAGAGAGCTACACAAATAAATCAACGCTATTGAGAAATTTGGCATTTTCAATGCGAGGAATTTCTGGACAATAAAGAAGAACAAGGATTCACCTCGGATTGGGGGTGACGCATGGTTAATCGGTGAGTGGGATTTATTATATTTTCTTATATACTGATAACACGTAGTAATTCATCCCTTATGATCTTAAAGAAAATTATAAATGAGTTAATTCATAACTAAAAATATAGATTTTTTATATACTTGATTAGGATGTAGCATATCATGGCTTGATGATTAATAAAGTAGTTTTTTATTCACTCCAATTGGTGAAAGTTAATTTTCTCTAATTAAAATTGTACATCTCGATGATGCAAGTCTAATGGTGGCGTTCCTTCATCGATTAGGTGTATGGACAGAACAGGAAATACAGTAGAAGTTCGTTGAACGAGGACCATCTGTTTTGATCCAAAGGTTAAACGACGACAGTACAACGATCGAATGGTGTCATTGCATAGAGGAGGTCGGCTAGTGCTCCATGCTAGTCTCTGATCACAACAATTGATGGTGTAGTGGCCTAGTTCTAGGCTTAAAATTCGATGACGATGGTGGTTCTTTGGGTGGCAGAAGGTGAAGTGGTTAGCAGCATTGGGTAGCATGCGAGGTAGGCTGGCCGTGGACGTTGGCATATCATGGAGACATGGTCTCTGGCGGCATCGATAATGATGACAAGCGATGAAATTTAGGTTCAGAGAAATGGATAAAATGCTGCAGGGAAGAAAGATGTGTTAGTATTGTAATGATATTTGGATAATATTAAAATAAAATAATAAATAATTACGATATTGCCCCCCATCTTCATATGCTCATAGCTTTCATACACGACCTCTATTTCATGCGTGATTCAATACATCAGGATCATTATAAGGCAAGGAACGTTTTAGTATATTGTTTGAGGTATTTTGAGAAAAAATTCAAAAATGTGTCTTATTTTAGTAGATTCATTATATGGGAGTTCCATTATGGCATTTCGGTACACGTATGAGAAAATTGTTCCTCAGTTGTGCTATTGGTGTTTGGTGACGATGGGTTGGGGCTTGATTCATTAGCTTCGTAAATGGTAGAGTGATGATGAGTCATTGACTTGCTTCCAATAGTATCGCTAACACTTAGGCGAATGACTAGCTTGGACTCGACCTCAATAGTCAAGTGTGATTTTCTTGACAATGTCGTATATGGACCACATGAGTTGAGACTTTAAGCTCAAAAGTGTGGTATTTGAGGGCGTTGGGTGCACTTTAGTGGGGCTAATGATGTCTAGCGACAGTGACTCGGGACTTTGAGCCCAATAGTGTCATAGATAGCAGCACACGGGTTGGGACTTTGAGCTCAATAGTGTACATTCGTTTTGGCGGTAACGGGTTGAGACACGTAGATCTTCAATAACGAGTCACATACGATTTGGTGATAAGGAGCTGAGACACAAAGATCTTCAGTATAGATTCACATGCAATTAGCAATAGCAGGCTAAGATATATGGTTCCTCAGTAGCGAGTCGCATACAGTTTCGGCATATGATTTGTGACCTTGAGCTAAATAGTACGCATGTGATTAGGCATAGGATAAATTTTAGCGAGACATTAACATATGATGTCAATATAGCATTATATTGTGTTTAGCTGACTTGTTGGGTGCATGTGACATAGGTTAAGGTATGGTTTTTGAACATAATTGTTCTTTTACTAGCTATTAGTATTATACACTTATATGAAGCGTTTCAGTCATCAGACATATATTTGACCCCCTCTATCATTTTCTTTTTCTTTAGTTATACTTTGATAGATCGATAGATAGGATTGGTGGTGACTTGGAGATGATGATATAATGAAGTGGCACGCTTATTTATTAACTATCTACTATTGCTATTCATTTATTCCCAAACATTATATTGTGTCCATTACTAGTAGAGAGATGTTATAGTTGGATTTATTTGATAGTGTATTATTTTCTTTGTCTGGGATTGTATTATTGATTAATATTATAATCTCTTCCTTTCACTGTAAGTTTATGAAAGTGTAGAGTACTATAGATAGCTCTGTGATGTGTTACTTTTTATATATTTTACCTCAAATGATCTGCCATATGCGAGGTTTGTGATGTCCGTGATATTTTATGCGTGAATTGGGGTATTGTAGACTACAGTTTTGTACTCCTTACTAAGAAGAATTTAGTTTTCTTGAGGAGCTCAAAATGCGGGCATGCTTTTATTAAGCCAAAAGAGTTGTTTACTGATCATAAGTCCCTAAGGTATTATTAGTTTTAACATCGCGGAAGAGATAGAAAATTTGGGTTATTTAGGGATGAGTGTCGTTGATCCGACATTTTAGGTAATGTTATGCCACACATGTTGCTTTTGGCTTAGGACGTTATAGGTACGAGGCAAGTGAGTTGTCATTTTATAATATACGTTATATGATGATATTTTAAAGTATTGATACTTGAGTTGTTGTCACAATTGCAAGTATATTGTTTGGGGCTGAGGTGACATGAGTTCCATATCATGTTCACTAGGCTAGGACATCATCCATTTTAGATGTTCCTAGAGGAGTTTTTGATATGACACTATTTAAGTAATTAACATTACATCTATTTGATTAGTATGGAAAACCACATTCCATCTTGATTTGTCTTGACCATAAAACAATTGTAGTAAAATAGCGCGAAGCTATATTTAGGAAAGATCCCATTAATTAGATTGCATTAAAGAATGATAAATATTTTGATGTTCAGGTTGCAAAAGATATCCTAGATAAAGTTGTAAATATTATTATATAAGGAATGACTAATTCAAGAATTTGAATTCTTTTAAGGAAAAAATAATACAATTTGCAAGCATTGAGGATGTAGAGAAGATTTTCATTAAAATTGAGATTTGAAAGATTTTCGTAAGATTTTGAGAAGAGGATAATAGAATTGCTTTTAATCATACCTTAGATGAAAGGAGACTATCTATTTAATGAATCTATCATGAAATATTGACTTTTAGGAAGATTAGTACCAATCAGTTACAAATTGAGTGCACAACTCCTATTAAAGAGTAGATTTTTAATTAATGACAATATATGTGTGTGTGTGTGTACATGTGTGTGTGCGCGTGTGTGTGCGCGTGTGTGTGCGCGTGCGAATTTAAATATTAATCCATGATTCCTTAAAATATTTAATAACATAGGAATATCAATAAATGAAATTAATTTATTTGAATTATAATAAATGGTATTTATTCGAATTGTAATTAATGACATTAATTGGGAGAATATAACGTTATCTTCTTTAAGGAATAAAAGGGAAGGAATTTTGTATATATGTAAGGATGAGTAATATATGAATAAGCATATAATTTTTCCTAGACCTAGACTTCACCTATATATATAGAGCCCTAACTCTCACTTCTCTTCATTCTAAACCTAGCCCCGTCACTCAAGTTCTATACGTTCTTATCTCTTTCTTCCTCCTCCTTAAAGCTTCTAAAACGTAACATTTTCTATTCTCTTTTCCATATTTTTTAATCAAAATCAAAATAAGACAAATCAAATTAAAGGAGAGAGAAAATCAAATTAAAAGAGAAAGAGAGGAGGAAAGGCGAACAAATCAAGGATTGGAGTTGTAGGAAAGAAGATTCACTAAGATTAAAGAAGAGGAATAGTTTTGAAAAGGTGAATGGATCTATTACAATGTGTTATATTATGAAAGAAGTAGCTAAATTTATCTTGTACATATACCTAAGTTAAAAGGTATGAATTGATAATTTACATTCAAAATATATACAGATAGGAATTGTATGAAAAACCTTAGGTGATAATCTAATAGTATAATTATTGAAACATGAGCGAAGGGTAAACTGTTGTGATTCACATCTAAATATGTAGATCTGGTTTGGGTACTGGAATCGAATCAATAAAAAAATCAATCTGTGTACGTATTCCTTAAAGCACCTAGATTTGATTATACCCCTTTTTGGATTGGCTTAAATACTTGGAAATAAATGGATGAATGTGTGTGTATAATCAAATAGAAAAATTACATGAATCATGTATAATTAAGTTTGAAATTTTCTCAAAATATTTGTTAGACGTTGAACTTTCTGATGCATAAAAATCAAGAATAAAGCAGAATAGAACAATGAAGAAGAAATGAAAGTAAAATAGCAAAAAACAACGAAAATACATAGGTCGGGCGTTTGGAAAATCAACCAGACATCTGAATTAATTTACAATGCGAAACATAAAGGAATCATTTCATTTCAAACCTGATTTGTACGTCTGAATTTCTCTTTTGACGTCTGAAATCAATGTTAGATGTTAGAAAATAGGGTTAGGCATCTGAATAGCTATATCTAGATCTTTCTATAGGAATTCAGAAGTCTGAATTTAAAATTCAAACGTTCGAATGGCTGAAGCAAGCCTAGGTCAAACATGGATCTAGTGCAGACCAAATATGATGAATCGGGGAAACTTGTTCCAACTTTCTTGACTTTTAGGAGTTCACCTAGCTGCATTGAGCGATGCAACATGCGGTATCAGTTCTAAACTGGATGACGTACCTAGGTCTGCATTTTGTGGCATGCATAGAATGGAACTCAAAAAAGTGTGCGATTACAACATGACTGAAGCTCGTTTTATTACCGGGGCATGCTTAGTAACATGTTTAACATGTTAGACGGTGGGATGGGAGACAGAGACATCCGCAATAGTACGACTATATGATAGGGTAGCGGCTTAACCTATGAAGGAATCATTATAAGCGATTTCTTTAGCTTTAGGTTGAATGATAAAGATCATAGGACACATTTACCATTAAGAAAGTGAGACGAATACTTCGGTAGGCTAAAAATCATCAAGGTCGTATATTCAACGCGTGCCCAGGCGTTGCGGTTCGCTCAATGTGTGCGCGACTTAAGTGGTTCACCATTGAGAATGTCAAGTCAGTGTTGGTTAGACGGTTATTTATTAGGACTATATACAAGGAATTGACTAAGAGTTATTTATTTGTTGGATGTTCAACCTTCGAGTGGAAACCTTCATATGTCATTGTTGATGTATGTGTAATAAGAACCATACCCTATGATTTGTAAAGCAACCAAACCTTTATACATAATACATGAACACAAATAGACAATTTTGGTTATATAGACTATAATTGTAATTTAACTACTTGCCAACACCATACCACTAGCGATATGATTCATTCAGCGGACATTTTCCAATCCCCTCCATTTCCTCCTCTTTATATCCACCCTAGGTGGTTGGGTCAGTTGGTGAAGTGGGGAAGACAAGGTGCATGTAGGAGGTGACTTGGTGCATTAGAGATTTATTTTACTTATAGTTACATCTCTATGTGCTTGTATTACATATTAGTCAGGCACTTGTTACGTAATGTTTAGAGATTTAACCTATATCAAACATTATAAATACTTTGTCTGTTCTAAAACTATTTTATTCTGAATTATTTTCAGTATTTTTATTTTATTTCCTTTCGCTGTGAGATCTGAAAGTGTATAACGTTCTTAATTTAATATTATTCTCTGTATCATGTAACTCTTAAAACCCGAAGAATCATACTTCTTGGCCCGATGCGAGTTCAAACTCCATTTTGGGCTTTGGATCGATGTGTTCGTGGGTGTGGGTTGTCAGATCACCCCTCCTTCCAAGATGCACCTCTTCAATCAGATTTCGTTTTTCCCTTTCTTCATTAATCTTCTCTTCCATTAGGTTCATCCTCTACATGTCCACATTAAGAAGGCTATGCTAAACACTGATCTCATTAAAACATATCAATTAAAATTAGAGTTGTTTAATGCAACCACAAGTGTTCCAACTTTTCAGTAATGAACTCATCAATATCAAGGCTTGTGACTCATCATCAACCTTAAAATTCATGGCTGCCAATTTATTCCCAATTACTTGATAGTCATTAAGATGTTCTCCAGCTGACCAACCTTCCTTAAACTTTGGATTTACCAATCTTCATAAGAAGAGCCTTGTTTCTTGTAGAGTTCTTTATGTAAATTATTTCTAATTTCTTCCTAATTGCATAAGCAGATGTTTCATTAGCAACAATATGTAATACTGTATTCTCCAAAAAGCACCGAATAGCAATCACAACCTTCTTGTCTAGAGTTTCCCACTTTGCTTAAGTTATACCACTAGGTTTCTCCCCATTGTTCTCTAATGGTTAGTTAAGATCATTGAAATATAGAAATCCTCTTTCTTCGTATTTCGTAACCCTCAATTTCTCCTTTTATATTTTTTAGTACTTATCTTCTCCATAACCAATCTTTCTTTAGAAAAGTTTACGTAGTAGGCTCTTATACCAGTCACAAGGATCCCAACATAATTAGGTTCGAGCGGAGATAAGAAGTGATGAAAAACAAATAGATAGATAATTTTCCCCAAATAATACTTTATTAATTCCTCCAAAAGATTACCAAGAAAGGCCATAAATTGAGAAGAAATATCGATCCCCAAAACCCTAATATAATAATCATTCTCCACACATGTTATAATAACCTCTGTATAAGCCTATTTATAGAAGTCCAAGTAATCCCAATCATTGGATCAAAGATATATAGAAATCTACAGTTAAGACTCCAAAACACCAAGAAAATAATGAAATTTCCCCTAAAAATTCAAAACCAACCACTCTAAAAAAAGCCGATCTAGTCGACCAGGAAAACCCACCAGCCGACTGGAAGAGGTTTCTAATTGACTAAAAAAGCAAAACCATCCATAGGTTGAAAATTGCTTGAACTTCAACGATTGTTGGCTTCAGTCCAGTGGAAACTACAGGGTTATGTCTTTCTCTCTCTCTTGCTTCTTTGTTCCATCGTCTCGTCTTTGCTGTTCCTTTTTTCTACTCCAAGAGGCTGCTTTCTACTTTGTTTTAGAAATATATATCAAAAATCTCAATGGATTGAGCTATAATCAATGTGGAGTGTCCATATTGAAGTTCTACAGTATTTTCAAATCAAGAGAATTGTGTAACATCAACACATTAGGATTTCCTTTTTGACCTAGTTCTTTTCAACCAACATGAAACTCTTAGATGAGTCATTCCATAGTTATTTGTTAACAAGATTTCTTGTCAACACCCCAAGGTAGTGCTAAGGAATGAAGGTTATTCTTTAGGCAAGTAGAATAGAAAGGAAGGAATGTATCCTTCTTTAATTTCCTTTTTGAATAGGCTTCAATAGGCGGGAATTGCTCAGACAGACCTTTCGACTGTATCGAAAGGATTAGATTCAATGCTTAATGACCTTTCGACTTTGCTGAGATGGATTGGTCTTTCCTTCAAAAGCCTTCCTTTCAATTCAAATGAGGTATCTTAGAGAGTTTTTCCTTTGATGGTTACGACCTTATCGAATGCCTTGATTGTGATGTAGCAAGGACTTATTCTAAGAATCAGATACTCAAGTTCCGACCCTGTCGGAGGCAAGGTGATCTTAGTGATAAAGCTTGAACCAGGAATCTAAGTTGGGTTCCGACCTTGTTAGAAGCAGTGAGCTTAACCTTCTTGGGTATGAACTAATAATCTCAAGATACACTGCTGTGGTGAAGGGTTTTGACCTTGTTGAAAGCCGAAACCTTGAACTCCTTGTTTTAGGATAAGATTCAGGTAAGTTGTGATCTGATTTCGACCTTGTTGAAAGCTAAAACTCAGAGAAAGTTTACTTGAAGTGTGAACTTGAAGTGGTTTAAATCTTATTAGATTTCGATTGTGTCGACAGTGGCTTATCAATGAAGGTGAAACCTGCAATACAAGAGTGAAACTGACAAGAGCTTTAATGAAATGATAAGTAATCTAAAATACTTGAAACTTCCCTTTTATAAGCAAAAAATGGCTTTATTGCTTCCAATCCCCAAATCGATCTTGTAATTTGGGTTACAAACTTTTTTATTAAAGGAATATAAGTTTGGAATGAGAGGAATCAGATCCCCAAAATGTGATCCCTTGGGTCTTATTTATAGATGCGGGTCAGCATCTTTCGACCTTGATGCTTCCAACTTGGTCGAAAGGTAGCTGCTGATTGACTTTAGTATACTTCGTATTTGTCGAAAGGAAGGGCCGCGCCTCTCTACTTTGCATTGCCTTGTAAGTGCTTCCGACTCTGTCAATAGGTATTGTTCAATGGTTTCGATGATGTTGGTTACACCTGAGCACTTGTTTCTGATCTGATGCGGAACCCTCCTGGATCACACTGGTTTCGACCGGTTCGAAAGGCTTACCATAGATTTCGATGGGGTTCTCCTGGACAATGCTTGCTTACACATATTTTAACAAAGTTGAAACCTTTGGTGTCGAAATATTTGGTGCATATGCAAGTAGCTGGTCTCATTGTCAAAGGTGTTGCTTTGACTCAATCAAAAGGTCTTCACAGATATGGACTCACATAGTCGAAAGGTTGTTAATGAAGGCGGAAGAGTACTTTCGACTCCTTCAACTCCTTCAAAAGGTAAGAACCTTCTGGATCTTGACTGCAGAAACCTTCCGACACCTTCGAAAGGCCTTGGAGCGTCCAGACTTTAACGGAAGCATCCCTTCGACTCCTTCGAAAGGTCTAGCTGGTGTTCTTATCTTCTTCTTTCTTTTGTTCTCTGCTTGGAATGGTTCCGACTAAGTCGAAAGATGATTTTTGGAGTAACATTCCCCCCCCCCCCCCGCGAAGGGATGCACTTGACTTTTCAAGTCAACTTTGTCAAAACTTAGAAGCTTCCCGCCTTTTGGTCTTCCCGCGTGGATCTGTGCCGTCTATTCTAATCTCATCTAGTGGTTGATAATTCTGGGCGACTTTTCTCATAAAGTATGCTTCTCTTCCTTCTTCCCCATTCACTTTTCTACAATCAAAATTCCAACCGCGAGTAAAATAATTCTAAAAATTCTCAACCTTTAAACTTGCTTCCAAAGATCAAAGTAATCATCAAATCTAATCCAAAAGTTTAGATTTTACTCTATTTTGCTAGTTTTTAATTGAGCTTTGTTTATTTTTAGATTTCAAAATCAAGATTCAACTTTAAAGTACTCGAAGTTCGAATTTTTAAGAGTGGGTTGGATGGATTTTACTAAGAAATTCTTCTTAAATTCAGTTTTATGAATCGATCGATCCTGTTTCTTGTTTTGGATTTTACTTTAATATTCTAGGATTTCTGTTATTTTGATAGAGTTTGAATTTTCGTTTATAATCTTGAGATTGACAGTGGTTGATATTGAAACCCATCTCCCTATCGGGTTTGGATTTTCATTCCAATATCTACTATTTTTGTTCTTCCTTAGAAGATCTGAATTTTTAGTTTGATTATAATTTTTATATTTACGAAATCGAAAAAGGTCAATTCCTATTGAAATCCTTTTTTTTAAATTTACTTTCTTATCGGGTTTGGTTAATAGATTTTAAAACCCTGGATTTATAATTGGGTTTGGAGAAGGTGGTGGAACTTGTTTTCTTCACCCGGAAGTTTCCCCTGTACAGATGAAAAATTGGCGCCATAAAATGACCTTTCTACACCTTCGAAAGAGGTTGCAGCGGATATATTGATTTCGCTTCCTTAGCTCTTTTCAATGGGGTCGAAAGGTGTTGTGGTGCCAATTTTGATCAACTTTGGCAAAAGAATATGTAGCTAAGTAGAGTGTATCCACCCTTTCGTTAGCAAAATGTTTCAACACAGTCGAAACCTCTTGTTTCGGTTGCAATCCATTTTCCTTAGTTAATTTTTGGAATCATTAGACCCCTTCCACCCTTTTGACACCACTTAAATCTACTGAGTTGAAACCCTCTAGAGCTGTTTTTCTCCAACATTGTCGAAACGTTCTAAGTTGCACATAAGTTTAACTTAGGACCATTCGACTCGATGAGTATGTAAGGGTTCGACAACATTTGTATTTTTCTTAGGAAACCTAAGTTATTGGTTTTGAAAATGTCAAAGGGTCTAGTTACTTGGTTTATGAAATGTTTATAGTGCAAGTTTTTACTCGAGTTCTTAAGTTAACCTTGACTATCTCCTTTTAGCAATTCGGTTCCTATAGAGCTTTCGACACTATTGAAAAGTACTAATTGAATAAATATTTGACTTATCCTTTCGACCTTGTTGATAGCTCAAGGAACACTCTTACTTAGGCTTTCGACAATGTCGAGATGTTCTCGCCAAGTGTTGATGTCCTTTTCCTTTCGACTTTGTCGACAGCCCAATGTTCTTGAACTTTAACTTAAACACTTTACAAAACTTGAAGTTTCATTTTTGATTTATGTTTAAGTGATTCAAGTAGGTTTTCTGACTAATTCTTTAAAGTATACTACATTCATAATTAACCAAAAAATTTAACTGAAACGTTTTCACCTAGCAGAATCATGAGGTCTCCAAAGAAGGCTGAAGCTATCTCCAAGCATTCTCTCATATCAACTCAAGATGAAATCAATGCCATCCTTAATGACTTTGGTATTACTGGAATCGAAGCTATTCCTCCCAGAGAGACTGAGACTATCAACAACCCCCCTAAAGGATTCTTTGCTTACACCGCCATCCACATATGGCATAGAGGATTCTTGCCCTTTCCTGAATTCTTGTCCAGATTCCTTTCATATCTTGGAATTGCTCCAATTTAGCTATCCCCAAACGTATACACCTACCTTCTATATATAGAGTTGATGACACTAGAGTCAGGACTTCTCTCCCTAAATGCTGAAGTTCTAAACTACTTGACTCGATTAGTCAAACTTAGCACTCTTAATCACCAGATCTCCAGAGCTAACCCCCCCCGAAGAAGCTTATATCGGACGGGGTCAATAAGTTTAAAGACTGGGAAAACCAGTTTTTCTTTGTCCGATGTTTCCCAGACACTAGTGGAATCTTTTCTTCCCCCCACAAGTTCAAACTTTCACTATCTTCCTTCCATTTTATCTCTTCCCTTGTCTAACTTTCATATTATACCAGGTTCTCCCGTTAAAGAACTTAGTGAAGCGGACAGAAGAAGGTAGGGTCTCTCACCATAGATTCAGTTAAGATAGGGAACCGATTAAAACTGTTGATACCATCGAACCTGAGGAAGCATTCTTTTCTTCTCCCTAGTTAAAGGGTTTTAGGACTACCCCCATTGATCCATCATACTTCAAAAGGGAAACGCTTCCTCTCCTTGGGAGATGTTGAAAACTTTTCTCCCATGTCACCCATTTGCTTAAACCAATCTGTTAAATTATAGGCACAATGTTTATTTTCCATTCCGGTCGTTTTCTAAATTGTTTGGCTGACTTTTAATCTGCTTGATCTCTTTCCAACTGCTTCTCAAGTTGTAAAGTTTATTAGCGGTGCCGCTCCCCTTCCTACAACCTATGGAGCACCATCTATCATTGAATTTCTGGCCAAATCCAAGAAGGTTCTGAAAAGGAAGGTAATGGAATCTTCTGAAATAGAGCCTCCAAAGAAGGCTGCTAAAGTTGTAGATGTAGAGGAAGAGGAGCGCTCATCCCTTGACAAAGCTTTAAAGAGCCCAATTGTAGAAGCTTCTAAAGAAAAACCAATGCAAAACCCAATTGCATTTGATCCCATCTCTCGCATCTCTGTTTCAGACTCGCCAGCTGCTCTCGCACAAATGCAACTGGCTTTAAATATGCCTCCTACTCCAAAGCACATTCCTTCAGCCATCATCTTCTTCTCCTTCTGCTATCAACTTTGAAGAGATAACTGAGCCTATCCTTCACTCGGAGTCTTTCACTTCAATTCTCCCGCCTTCTTCCACTCTAGATTTGACAGGGCACTATCGCTCTCTAATAGAGCAACAACTTCTGGTAAGTCTCTCTTTAATTGATCTTATCATCATTGGTTTTTTTCTAAATCACTAATTTTCGTTTCATTTCTTCTTTCAGATTTCTAAGAGTTGGTTAACTCTTCATGAATCGCAGCCAATTCTTCCCTTGAATCATCTAAATCCCAAGAAGAAATCTTGGCCCTTAAGAATCAAGTATCTACACTTTCTGCGACCAAAAATGATGCTATTTCCGAATTGGGAAATCTAAGAGCTTCTCTCGCTCAAGCAGAAATTGATTTTTTGGCAGAAAGAAAGGCCCACCAACTTCTTGCTGATGAGAAATTCGCCATGGAGCTTACTTTAAAAGATTCCAACGATGAGAAAGTTCGCTTAATTGCCAAGAATGTTTCTTTGAAGGCAAAGTTCAAGAAAGCCAAGGCTTCATTGAGACTCGCTGTCAATACCATTTCTAACGCTAAGCAGCAAGTATCCCAATTTATTGGTACTAATCTTGGGAAAATATTGCTAAACTCTTATGAAGAAGCCCTCATGCTCGCCTACGCTGACAACTTCAAGAAGTGTCATGATTTCGGTTTCCCCTCGCTTGATTATGCCTTGGTTGATAGAGTAATGGGCAAGATCAACCAAATGAAGCAGGGGATCGATCCTACAAATGAGGAGGAAATCGATGCTTCTATGATCCTTGCTATGATGTCCCCTCTTTTGTTATTGAATCAGACTCTGAAGATGAGGGGACCATGATAATGTCGTCACAGAAGAAGGCAATGATAAAAATGATGGTGATGACCACGACAACGATGATGATGATGACAATGACGGCAACATCATCGGTGGTCAAGGGTCAGGTGGAGATGGCAGAGATCACAACGAAGCTTCTAACAAGGATAGGGATGACAACACCAAAGCTTCAGAAAAAGAGCACACCCCTCTTGCAAATTCCCCGCCTGAGCCTTCCGCTCCCCAAGAGGGTGAGCCTGTTCCTATTAATGTCGTAGAGCCGACAGGGAAAGTGCAGGTTTCCCATCCTTCCGTCACAATATCACAGGTATGAAATTCTTTATTTAAATATCTTTCATTTTGCAGATAATAATAATAGTGCTAATCAATAGATAAGGAAGAAATCCATCCTTCCTTATAAAACAAAACTTGAGAGAAAACAAGATGAAATTAACAAGTTATATAGGGAGTTAGACAAATAGATAAAGAAGCATAGTGTACTCTCCGATAAGTATCATAGGCTCGACAGGATTGCCTTAATGCTAGCATCTTTTAAACATCAGAAGGCTACCCCTTATTAAAGAGAGCGCGCCTCCGATACAACGTTCTCTCAAAGGAAAATCGAGATTTACTTACTTTATTTTGGATGCAGATCGAAGAGAGAGATATTTTAGTCAACTTTTTATTTAAAACTTACTGCAGACACCCAATAATTAATTTCTCATACTTAGGTGAACTTAGCAAGGGTTTACTGAAACGCTTTCATAAGAGATACTTGAATGATTTGGATCTGACCCGCACCCAGGAGCTTGTTGGAACTTGCCACGGGTCAGATCGATTCCCTAAGATCTCCCCCTAGAAAAACTTAAGTATTACAAAAACAAGTTTGTATTTGAATTATTTTCTAAATCTGTACTATATGAACCAGATGAATAGTTGTAACATGTAACATTGTATCGATTTATAAATATTTGTTTTATTTTTGCCTTTTATGTTTCGCTACATTTTATTGCATTATTACAGAATGATTTTTCATCCGGCAAACTTTTCTCTAGAGATCATTTAAGTCAATACATCAAATTGAGATGATTTTATCTTGAAAAGGCATCAGTATTAAAAGCTTCAAAATTAGCAAGATACTGCTTCCTCGGAGATTTACAAGAACTTTACTTAGAGTACCCTCGACTTCGGTTTGATTTTCTTGGTGATTAGAAAGAGATTTTGCTTAAAGAAATCATGACATTTCATACAAAATCAATTTGCGGCCGTGATAGTCCTCCAGTTGGGAAGTGGAACTATAGAAAATGTCCTCCAACGTTAACCCCGGAGGGACTAAATATTCCCTTTGATTCTACAGTTAATCTTTCCACCAATTCCTTAGACAAAGTTAAAAATGTAGTTTCTAAGCTTTAGATGTCGATCAATTGTCTATTGTATTTTTTGACTTTGTCGTTGTTTGAATTGTAATCCTTTGTTGCAATATTAAAGAAATTTTTTATTTTGATTTTGACTCTATTTTATTTCTTTTGTCAAAATAGGAGCTACAACTATCCATAGTTTCTCTTCCCTTTAATTTATTATCATGCGTCGATGTTCTTAGAGAGAAATTGTCTAAATCAAGTGGAGGGATTGTGCTTAGCGACAATATCTTATAAACACTTCGGTGGCAATACTGAAGCGCTTCGGTGGCAATACCGAAGCTTTGAAATGGCACAAATGATATTTTCTTTAGAAAACCATTGCCAGCAATCAAAGGATCGCATTGCCTATCTTGAGGCTGAAGTTAAAAGTAAGGATGAAACCATTTCCGCACTTAAGCGACAGGTGAAGACAAATCCCTCAATCGACATTGATCACAAGATGTCAGGCTTATACAACAAATAAATGACTTGGAATTGAAATCGAAGGATAGTTAGGCACAATGTGCTTCATTGGAATTTATCATGGGGGGTAAGACTTCAAGAATTGATCTACCATTCCTTCGCGCTACTATACCTACAAGGTCAACACAAATCATGGCCAAGAAATTCCCTACCATGCTCAATCCTCCCCTGGGTTTAGACGAGAATGTTGCGGGGAATTGGTGCTGGAAAGTGAAATTTGAAATAGCCAAGTATTTTGACGAGCAACAGAAGGCGAAATATTCTCAAACTATCAATGATTATGCTGCTAAGAATCAAAAGCTCAAACACGATTATTACTTCCTTCAGAAGCGCACTGCAGAGTTAGAAAGGGATAACAAGACCCTTAAGGCTGCGAATAGAGCCTTTAACCATGCTCCGAAGACTAACATTGAAGCGATCGATGACGAAGAAAGAGTAAGGAGGAAAGAAAAGAAACTGAAAGAAGTTCTCTGCGCTGCGATTCGTCATGTAGTGGATCCTTCAGTTGCTGAGACTCTTGACAAGGCTGCTAAAGATTTGTAATCTATTTGTATGTTTGATATGAATAAACTCATCATGCACATATGTGAATAACTTTAGTTTTGTAAATTATCTCATGACTTTATGTAAATCATATTAATTTTATAAATATCACCTGATTTGTAATCCTTTTCTGTAATGTCACTTCTGAAATGCTTTTTGATAGCTCATTCATTACTTTCGAATTTGCTGAATCTTTTATTCCTCTTCGATGTGCTAATTTCCTTGAAAAGTATGAAGCAAACAGTATTTCTAATTGTTAGCTTGAAATTGACATACAATTTTGTGTATCATTTGCTTAAATTTACAAATCATTATGTTAATTGCATGAGAAGTAGTTTGTAGTAATCATCTAAATCCCAACTTTTAACCGTGATGGGAGATAATCAAGAATTTTAACTTCGACCATTTGGCTTGAATACCTGAAATTTGTTGATAGGAAATCTGCCTTATAGCAAGGGTATAAATATTAGATAGTAACTCTTTAAGAGATAGTTAATAGGGGATTGAATCCAAAAATCATTGCATGTTTATTTGTAATAGAATCCCGAAGTCCCATCCTCAGGCCTTAGTGAAATTTGAAGAATAAGAAATCCGAGACCCTGATTCGGGTATCAACGGAAACTTATAACAATGATTCACTTGAGAGTATTTTTGCCCCAGATTCGTGCATTTTTGATAAATAGACATCCATTATTGAAATTTCATACCCAGATTAGGGCTCAAATAAGTAATTATCTCGATACCCAGATTCAGGTATATCAGCAATCAATAGAGACCCAAAACCCAGATTCAGGTATTAATAAATGAAGTTCTAAAATAAATATCCTGAAACCCAGCTTAAAGTGTAAATTAACGACATTTAGATATGAAAGACCGGAAATCAAGATTCGAGTATTTTTATGTGGAGCTTTGTTTACTCCTTTGATGTATGAACCCTTCAGGTCTTGTATAGAAGTAATTTGTCTAGTTGCCTCTTGATCTTGGACGTCTTAGTCCATAGTTGGAAATGCCTTTTCTCGGGCATGAACATCTTAGTTCATTGCTGAATGTGCCTCCTCTTGGGCTTGGACGTCTAAGTCCATTATCGAATGAGCCTATTCTTGGGTTTGGACATCTTGTTTCATTGGAGAATGAGCCTCTTCTTAGCCTCTTCTTAGGCTTAGACATCTTAGTCCATTGTTTAATGGGCCTCTTCTTAGGCCTGGACATCTTAGTCCATTGTTGTTCAGTGCACTTGGTTAGCTCATCTTAGAGACCGAAACCAAGGACTTACCCGACCTCCCTCTAGGAGGCGCCTTGCTCTAACCCTTTTGCGGCGTGGACAGGGGCTTGTTTGGTGCTTTACCCTGGCCATCTTACGGCGTGGATAAAGGCTTACTCCGTCCCCCCTCTAGGAGGTGCCATACCATAGCCATAGCGTGGCGCGGATAAGGACTTGTTCGGTGCTTTAACTTGGCCGTCTTATGGTGCGGCTATAGGCTTACTCCGTCCCCCTTCCAAGAGGTGCCTTGACCTGACTTGAGGCGCGACCAAGGGCTTGTCTGATGCTTTAACCTGGCCATCTCATGGCGCGACTAAAGGCTTACCCGCCCTCCCTCCAAGAGGTGCTCTGCCCTGGCCAACTCGGCACGGACAAAGGCTTTTCTACCATCTTAGGTAGACTACCATATTAGGTAGTATCCAAATATAAGGAGCATTTCACTCCCAAACATGTAGATTTTCTTTTTATGAAATATAGCTCTTTAATGATTTTGTCTCAAATTCTTTTAACAAACTCTTGAATTTTTCCTTGTCGGAAAAAGCTTATGATCATTCCCTCCAGGGCTCTGCAATGGTTGGTTTCTTGACCATTCATCATATGGTAGTGGCAATAGGATCCTCCCAAATTCCTTTCATATTTTGGCATTTTCTTCTGTGATGGCCAATAGTCAAGCTCATCCTTAGTGAGCAAGTAGACATCCTCTATGGAAGTTGTCAAGTTGCACTTTTTTGGAAGTCTAGACCTAAAACTTGATTCTTGCGGATGGCCTTTTGACTTTTTATTTCTTGGTCTTATGTTTTCATGTTCTTCAATTTCTTTTCTTTATACCACCCTTTGAATTTCTTGAGTTGGAAGTGTTCTTACTGTAGTTGGTTTCCACTTATGTGCAAAGGCATTGTAATCGTCCATTATCTCTTTCTCAAAGATGGTGCCTTTAGAATAATGTTGGATTGTTCTTCTCATTTGATTGAAGACATTGTCGCTTCCATTTGTTTTCCTTCCTTGTGCAAAGATGGGGGTAGGGCCAACTTGAAAAGGATTTAAACTCCATTTCTTAGGATCATAAGATTCCACTTTCGTTTTGCTTATAATTCTTAGAGCTTCTAGTCTGAGCCTTTGCTCTTCATCTCAGTTGGAATCCTTGATGATTAATGAGGAGAATCATTTCAAGTGGGGTTCAGATGACACTTATTTAGATCTTTTAGTCCTTCTGACCATGATCAAACCAAAGTAGATGAGCTGAAGATGGTGTTGAGTGGGGTTAGAGAACAGTAGTGTTGAGGGTTTAACTAAGGAGGAGGTTCAAGCCCTCCTTCTAGTGCCAAAAAATGTTAACAATATTTCTTGTCAACACCCCAAGATAGTGCTAAGGAATGAAGGTTATTCTTTAGGCAAGTAGAATAGAAAGGAAGGAATGTATCCTTCTTGAATTTCATTTTTGAATAGGCTTAAGTAGGCGGGAATTGCTTAGACAGACCTTTCGACTTTGTCAAAAGGATTAGATTCAGTGCTTAATGACCTTTCGACTTTGCTGAGATGGATTGGTCTTTCCTTCGAAAGCCTTCCTTTCAATTCAAATGAGGTATCTTAGAGAGTTTTTCCTTTGACAGTTACTACCTTGTCGAATGCCTTGATGGTGATGTAGCAAGGACTTATTCTAAGAATCAGATACTCAGGTTCCGACCCTATCGGAGGCTAGGTGATCTTAGTGACAAAGCTTGAACCAGGAACCTTAGTTTGGGTTCCGACCTTGTCAGGAACAGTGAGCTTAACCTTCTTGGGTATGAACTAGTAATCTCAAGCTACAGTACTTTGGTGAATGGTTTTGACCTTGTCGAAAGACGAATCCTTGAACTCCTTGTTTTAGTTGAAGATTCAGGTAAGTTGTGATCTGGTTTCCACCTTGTCGAAAGCTAAACTCGGAGGAAGGTAACTTGAAGTATGAACTTGAAGTGGTTTAAATCTTATTAGGTTTTGATTGTGTCGACAATGGCCTTTCGATGAAGGCGAAACCTGCAACACAAGAGTGAAACTGATAAGAGCTTTAATGAAATGATAAGTAATCTAAAATCCTTGAAACTTCTCTTTTATAAGCAAAAAATGGATTTATTGCTTCAAATCCCCAAATTAATCTTGTAATTAGGGTTACAACAATTTTTATAAAAGAATACAAGTTTGGAACAAGTTAAAACCCATAATGCTTCCGACTTGGCCTTTAGATGCGGGTCAGTACCTTTCGACCTTGATGCTTCCGACTTTGTCGAAAGGTGGATGCTGACTAACTTTAGTATACTTTGTCTTTGTCAAAAGAAAGGGCTGCGCCTTTCTACTTTGCATTGCCTTGTAAGTGCTTCCGACTCTGTCGATAGGTATTGTTCAATGGTTTTGATGATGGTTGTTATGTCTGAGCACTTGTTTCTGATCTGATACAGAACCCTCCTAGATCGCACTGGTTTTGACCGGTTCAAAAGGCTTACCATAGCTTTCGAAGGGGTTGTCCTGGACAATGCTTGATTACACATAGTTTAACAAAGGAGAAACCTTTGGTGTCGAAAGGTTTGGCGCATACGCAAGTTGTTGTTCTCATTGTCTTCGAAAAGTGTTGCTTTGACTCAATCGAAAGGTCTTCACAGATATGCAGTCGCCTAGCCAAAAGGTTGTTAATGAAGGCGGAAAGGTTCTTTTGACTCCTTCAACTTCTTCAAAAGGTAAGAACCTTTTGGATCTTGACTGCAGAAACCTTCCGACACCTTCGAAAGGACCTGGAGCTTCCAGACTTTAACATGAGCATCCCTTCGACTCCTTCGAAAGGTCTAACTGGTGTTCTTATCTTCTGCTTACTTTTGTTTTCTGCTTGGAATGGTTCTGACTTAGTCGAAAGGTGATTTTTGGAGTAACATTATCCAATAACTACGAGTACGTAACTCCTTGATGCCCCCGTTAGCCATGAGTACTACACCGCCCAACAATTGATGAGCATTACGTACTTTAGTCTCAATGAATTTATCGATACCCTTTATCGAAACATCTTGACCAGGAATATTTAAAACAAAATGTTATTTATTTTGTGGTTACTCATGACTGCGACTATTTGCACTATAATCACATAACATTTTATTTTAGGACTTTCTTATTAATATACTTTAAATTACTTATTTAATTCATTTATATCATAACATAACAAAGTATATAAAAGAAAACAAACACCTTTATTATGAAATTAATTAATTATAGTGTTAGATATATGTAACAAACTATGTAGTTGCCCATATGACATACCACTAACTTTCTTAATTCTATCACCCACGCCCTTTTAGTTTCTTTACAAACATGCAATGTGAAACATAAAATATTATTCATATGTATAATATTCAGCTCTTCTCGATGAGGTCATACAAGTCCTAGTTGCTTCTGCATATATGTTATTAACTCAAATCCACATTTCTATGAGATGTTTGGATAGTACCATCAACAGTCGAAGCTTCATATACCCAGCTTCAAGCACAGTAGTTGCTTTACTGTTGATGCTTCGCCTCATCCAGGTTACGCAGATGATGTATTTTATAATTTAGACAACGATGTAGTATCTTTGTAGTGCAGATGTTGTACATGCTTGATGTGTGTAAAAACCCATAAATTAATAACTAATAAATTAAGGAATTAATTATGAAAACAAAGTTTAATTGATTTGATTAAGTAATTAATTAAGGGGACTAATAAATTAAACAAAGTAAATAATTATGGGATATTTATTTACCAACTGTATATACATGAATAAATTAAAAGAAGGAAATTACTGAATGAAAATTTAGGGTATCTAATTAAATGAAATATAACTAAATTCTGTTGTAAATATGTAAGGAGAAGACTTAATGGTTGTGACGACCGCCCATGACCCCTGCACCGAACCTAGAGATAGTGCGCTGTAAAGTGTGCCAGGCAGCCATGGACGATTGCCAGGGTAAATTAAAATAGCAGAATCTATCGTATTACTCACCGCGCATGGACAAAATACAATAGAATATATATATAGTGAAGCTTCACAGAATAGAATCTCATCAATAAAACTTCATAATAGTTGAATACAAACATCTGAATAGTCAATACATCAAGCCTCACTACATAACACTCAGAGAATATACAAGCAGCGGAACATCCAATACATATAGTAAGAAGATAATATGCAAGCCTCCAGCTCATCTTCGACATCAGCACCGTGGAAAGCAAGAACAATACCTGTCACCTGCTACCTAGTCAGCCCGTCCCAAAATGGACGAACAGCCCAAGGCAATAAGAGTTAAAACATAGAGCCTTGAGTCAGACAACAGTCTTAGTGAGCGGTAAATTAACTAACAACATACCAAAAGAGCATAAAGGAAAAGGAATAGGAATACAACCCTCCCACTCCACCTCTTTCTACAGTGATAGCCCCCAGACACACACTAAGCAGAAGCAAACATAGCAAAGCATACAATTTAAAGTAAAGCAATTATCACTCGAGTCAAGGGCGATGTTTTCCAAGTACAAACCCCCAAGGCCTAAACCAAGATCAGATAAGCACCCAGAAAACACTGCTCTTGAGACCGAATGACGATACAACCAAACATCCATGACTCTGGCTATCACTGTTATCATTGCTTCGATATCATCGTTAATTGAATGACCGGCTCATTCTTTCATCCGTCCGTCAAGGGCTAATGGAAACCCCGGTTCTAGACATAACTCCGCATGTCGTCGAAACCCGTGCCTAGGACTATCGAATCTGCCCAGAGTACTTGACTACCAATCAGTAGCCTTCAGGGACTATCGAATCTGCCCAACGTACTCTTGCTTTGAGCATGCTAGAACCTTCAACAACGATGAGATCTCACCCTTCTAGTCATCCTCCTCGACGACTATTTCCATACTAGCTCAAGCGCCTCTCGAGCAAACCATTATCCTCAAACTCGAACCATTTCACCGAGTTGTCAACATGCTTGGAATGATCCCGTCTGGATTAGACCAAGGCTATCTCATATCATGCTTCGCCTCATCATCATCATAGCAAAGCCTCATCTCAACATCATCATCAAATCTATCCATATGAGCTTCCTCATCCGCCACATATGCCACAAGCAGCTTTTCCAATTCAAGAGCCTTTCCCTTAGCTTTTGAATCATCTTCGGTCTAAATCAAATCATCAATCATCTAATTCATAGCAATCAATCAAGTCAAACATTAATCCAAGTAATCAAGCATTCAAATATGATCTAATGAACAATTATAACAATAATGGCAATTTCGTAAATAAAGAGTCTAAAGTCTAACAAGCATGAAAACATGAGCAATATCTCTATAATCTTGATGAATGAACTTGCATAGGCTAACATGTAGTAAAATGGATGTCATATCATCATGAATAGTAGATCTATACTTAGAGTTAAGAAAATGCATGGATTTCACTACTTTAACACAAAATCAAGCCAACGATCCGATATACTCCTTTGGATCCGTGTGAGATATAATCACCACTCACCAAATCACCTAAATACCCCAAAAGCAACACACTTCAGATCTGGACAGCGAAGGATCTAACTCGATCTATCACAAATCCGCTTCAAACGATGAAATCTCTCTGCGATGGATGAAGATCTTCAATCTAAGCTCTTGGATCTTCGATTTGATCTTCGATTTGGATGGAAGGAATCACAAGATTAGAGTGGAGAAAAGAAGTGAAGAAGTGTAGAAGTCGAGCTCTCAAAATGGCAGCACTTCGTCACTTCGAAATCCGGATCCCAAAAATGAAGAAATGGACGTGTATTTATACGCTGGAAAAACTTAGGTCGTTCGGTCGGAATTAGGTCGTCCACGACCTAAGAAACCCTACGACCTAAAACTTCGACCTAACGGACCCAAGCCTATGCGCATCCATGCAACCTAACAAAACTCCACGACTTACGACCTAACGCATGCGCTTCTACGACCTACGACCTAACCCAGATCTGTGCATCCATGCGACCTACGACCTAACACACATGCGCTTCCTCGCGACCTACGACCTAACAAAGATGCAGCCTAGCGACCTAACACAGATCGCTTCTACGACCTAACACACCTACGACCTAACACACACGCGACCTAACTATCTTAGCTAGGATACGACCTAACACCTTAGGTCGCCCACGACCTAACTACGCTAACTCGCTAACTCTTATACCGTTAGCTCTTAGGTCGCTAACCACTAGGTCGCTAACTACTGTAGGTTACTAACCCTTAGGTCGCTAACTCCTATAGGTCGCTAACTCTTAGGTCGCCAACTCTTAGGTCGTTCACTCTAACTCCTATAGGTCGCTAACTACTAGGTCGTTAACTCGCTAACTCTCTTAGGTCGCTGCGTTTCCTTAAGTCGCTCAAACCTTAGGTCGCCAACATCCTATAGGTCGCTCCAACCGACCTAACCTACCCCACGACCTAAGCCACCATACGACCCAACTCCTATACGACCTATCCCCAAAATCCTTAGGTCGCCAACTTCCTTAGGTCGCTCCACCTTCTTAGGTCGTCTACTCCGACCTAACTACTATACGACCTAGGACTTAGACTATGGATGACTTATCAACAATGCGACCAAATGACAACTGTTTTACGATGTTTTGATCCGTAAAAATACGGGTTGTTACATTCTCTCCCCCTTAGGAATTTCGCCCCCGAAATTCCAAACAAACAGAGCAATCAAAGACTATTCTGCATGCCTACCATCCATAGCAATCAACAAACCATGCATCCAATTCTAGCTTAGCATGCAGAATTCTAAAACTAGAACAAGTTACAATGTCGTTAGATGACACGACACCTTAGGGCCATACCTTGAAGAGTTCAGGATGAGCTTCCTTCATCCTCTCTTCCACCTCCCACGTACAGTCGTTATCATCATCACTCCATTGTATCTTGAGGAACTTAACTACCTTTCTCCTAAGCTGTTTCGAGTCGGTTTCCACAACATGAAGCGGCTTACGAGGTCTCTTATCGACTGGATCAACTTCGAAATCTTAACAGCTATCAGCAGAAACCACTGTATTCGAGTCGTGCACATACTTCCGTAGATACGATACGTGAAAAACATTGTGCACACCCGACATCTTCTCTGCTAACTCCAATCTGTAGGCGAGCTTTCCAATTCGCTCGATGATCGGGAATGGTCCAACAAATCTCGGAGTCAATTTTCCTTTCTTCCCGAATCGAATAACATTCTTCAGTGGAGAAATCTTCACAAAAACCATATCACCTACGTCGAACTCCAAATCCTTACGACGCTTATCGGCATAACTTTTCTGATGGTCTTGAGCTGCCTTCATTCGTTGCCGAATGATCTCTATGCAATCCGAAGTCTGTCGAATCATCTCTGGCCCAAGCATCAGTTTTTCTCCGGTTTCTAACCAACATGTCGGAGAGTTACACGGTCTCCCATACAATGCCTCATACGGTGCCATACCAATGCTTGACTGGTAACTGTTGTTATATGAAAATTCCACCAAATGAAGGTGATCTTCCCATGATCCACCGAAATCCAAAACACAAGCTCTGAGGAGATCTTCCAAAACTCGGTTGACTCTCTCGGTCTGACCGTCTGTTTGAGGGTGATAAGCTATACTCAAACATAACTCGGTTCCCAAAACTTCCTGAAAGCTCTTCCAAAATCCACTAGTGAACAATGGATCTCGATCGCTCACTATACTCTTCGGAATACCATGGAATCGAACTATCCACTTGACATACAACTCTGCCAACTTTGATGCAGTCCTAGTCGATCGAACAGGAATGAATCTTGCACTCTTAGTCAGACGATCTACGATGACCCAAATCCCTTCATTTCCCGTTCTTGTTCTAGGTAACCCATCAATAAAATCCATCGATATTTGTTCCCACTTCCATGTAGGAACTTCTAATGGCTGAAGCAATCCACTTGGCTTCTTCTGTTCGGCTTTTACCAACTGGCAGTTCATGCACTTGGAAATAAAATTTCCAACATCCTTCTTCATACCTTCCCAGTAATAGGTTCTCTTCATATCCCGATACATCTTATTTCCACCTGGATGAATTGTCAGCTTCGAGTGATGACTTTCCTTCAGAACTTCACTTCTCAATTCATCTATATCGGGAAAAACTAGTCGTCCTTGTTTCCGAAGCCAACCTTCTCGATCGACCTCGAATCCTTTATCCTTTTCTAGGTCCAATCCAGATTCCAAATCACGGATAATCTTGATAAGCTTATCGTCTCGCTTTTGGCTCTCGCCAATTCTTTCCACAAGAGTCGGTCTTATCGATAAGTTTGCCAACATCTCAGGTTCCAATTCACATCTAGGCATGAAGTCAAATCCAGCCAAATACTCGAGACTCTTCCATTCTGAAAACATGGCTCCCAATCCTGCATGTCTTCGACTTAACGCATCTGCCACTGCGTTACCCTTTCCCGGAGTATAGGCTATACCAAAATCATATGATGCCAAAAACTCTAGCCAACATTGCTGCCGAAGATTCAAATCCTTTTGGGAGAAAAGATACTTCAACGACTTATGATCTGTAAACAACTCGAATCGAACTCCCAATAGATAATGTCTCCACATCTTCAGAGCAAAAACAATCGCCGCTAACTCCAAATCATGAGTCGGATAATTCCTTTCATGCGGCTTCAGTTGTCGACTTGCATACGCAACAACTTTATCCTTCTGCATCAGCACTGCTCCAAGTCCAGTACCACATGCGTCGGTGTAAACCACCATCTCATCATTCCCACTTGGAATAGTCAAAACAAGAGCGCTTGTCAATCGCTCTTTCAGGATTCTGAAAGCTTGCTCACACTTATCTTCCTATCTGAACACTTGGTTCTTCTTCGTCAATCCTGTTAATGGTGCAGCCACCTTGGAGAAGTCTTTGATAAATCGACGATAATATCCTGCTAATCCAAGAAAACTTCTCACATCAGATGCATTCTTAGGTCTACCCCAATCCTGGATTGCTGCCACCTTGGCGGGATCAACCGCTATTCCATTTCCAGAGATAACATGGCCTAAGAACCTCATTTCACTCTTCCAGAAGTGACACTTCGAAAACTTAGCCTTCAGCTGATGTTTCCGCAAGATTTCCAAAACAATATGCAAGTGCGTCTTGTGCTCTTCTTCAGTTCTGGAATAAATCAGAATATCATCCACGAATACTAGCACGAACTTGCTCAACTGATCTCTGAACACTCTATTCATAAGATCCACAAAATATGCTGGCGCATTAGTCAATCCAAACGGCATTACCAGCCACTCAAAGAAACCGGATGGTGTCCTGAAAGCAGTCTTCGGCACACTATCCTTAGCCACTCTCAACTGGTGAAATCCCGTTGCCAAAACCATCTGAGAAAACACCTTATCTTCGTGAAGCTGATCAAACAAGTCATCTATTCTCGGCAATGGATACTTGTTCTTCTTAGTCACCTTATTCAGCTCACGATAATCCACACACAACCTCAACGATCCATCCGCTTTGGTTGCAAACACAACTGGTGCACCCCATTCGGACACACTACGCCGAATGAATCCTTTCTGTAAAAGATCATCAACCTGCACCTTCAACTCCTGCTGTTCCCTCGGCGCCATCCGCCTAAGAGGCATCACAATAGGTCTGGCTCTCTCAACTAGATCTATATGAAACTCGATCTCTCTATGCGGCGGTAACCCTTTGACCTCGTCAAAGACATCCTCAAATCCATTAGCGATTGGCAACGATGACAGTCCATCCCGTGGAACAACCAGCGAATACATGAAGCTCATGAAGACGCCTTCTTCATGCTTACATCGTATCACAATCTTTTGCCCCTCCACATTCCCGACTGTCACCTCCAACCTTTCACAATCAACCTTTGCCGCATACTTCCTAAGCCAGTCCATACCCAAAATAATTCCGAACCCCGTAAAGTTCAAAACAAAACAATCACAAACAAAAGAGCAATCATGACTCGATACAATCAGACCACGGCATAGCATACACAAACAAGACGAACCCCCAACTGGATTAGTCACAACCAATGGCCTATCAAAAATATCCGATTCTAAACCCAACCGGCCTACAAGTTCGTTACAAACAAACGAATGCGACGCCCCAGTATCAAATAGCACTCTCACTGGAACACCACATAGGAAAAGAGTACCTTGAACCACTACACTCTTTCCTTTCTCTTCAGCGGTAGGAGCTTTCGAAGATGATGGAACAGCTCCTAAAGCATAAGCTTGCACAATCTGCTTGTCCTTCCGCGGTTCTGGACAATTCCTCTTAACATGCCCCAGCTTGTCACAGTTGTGGCACTTCACCAGCACTTTCGGATTCTTGCTATCTCTAGAGAAATGGCCCTTCTGCTGACAATTGTAGCAGGTCACTTCGCCCTTTGGTTTCTTCTGGCCATCCCTACCCTTTTGCTGCTGCTGCTTCCTCTTCTTGTTTCCACCCTGCTGTGGTTTAGACTCTCCCCTGGTCACAGCAACAACAGATCCCTCTTTAGGAAACAGATTCTCATGCCTGAGAGCTTTCTCCACAAGCTTCTCAAATGAATCATCCAAATGATCCACCAACTGCCTCCCAAGATAACTGTCCAAGCCTGTCACAAACTTCTTATTCTTCTGATACGAAGATTCAATATACGACCGGGCATACTTGGACAAAGCTTCAAACTCAGAAACATACTCAAGAACTGGTCTTCCATTTTGCTTGAGCTCCACAAATTTTTTGAACAGAACAGACTTCTGAGCTATAGAAATGAACTTAGCTTCAAATCTGGTTTGGAATTGCTCCCAAGTAATCTCTTCCTCCGGAGTATCAATGGTGATAGAATTCCACCAATCAGAAGCTCTTCTTGAAGCTGTCTTGATGCTAACTTCCTCTTAGTTGCATCCTCAATTCCCAAGTCACCAAAGATCCTTCTACAAGCATCTATCCACCTCTGGACTTCAATGGTTGATTCTGTCCCCAAGAAAACCTTCCCTCCAAGAGCAGTATAATCCTTACACAACTTAGCAAAATCCACCGGTTTTGGAGTTTGAACTTGAACTCCAACATCTACTGATGGCCCTGGAGCTGGTACCCTTCTCATGATCGAAGTCATCATAGCTTCGAACATAGCTGCATAATCAGCAGCCCCCTCAGCAGCACGGCCTTCCCTAGCAGCTGGTCTCCCTCTTCGACTCATCCTTAATATCTATAAAAAGGAATGATTAGCATACCTAGAGAAACAACTGCATAAAGGACTCAAACTCTACTAAGCTACTATATTATATATAGTAATCATCCATCAAAATACAATTACGTCTCTCATACGCAGTTACGTCAACGAGCGTTGGGTAAAATCGATTAACCAATGCTCTGATACCAAATGTGACGACCGCCCATGACCCCTGCATCGAACCTAGAGATAGTGCGCTGTAAAGTGTGCCAGGCAGCCATGGACGATTGCCGGTGTAAATTAAAACAGCAGAATCTATCGTATTACTCACAGCGCATGGACAAAATACAATAGAATATATATATATATAGTGAAGCTTCACAGAATAGAATCTCATCAATAAAACTTCATAATAGTTGAATACAAACATATGAATAGTCAATACACCAAGCCTCACTACATAACACTCAGAGAATATACAAGCAGCGGAACATCCAATACATATAGTAAGAAGATAATATGCAAGCCTCCAGCTCGTCTTCGACATCAGCACCGTGGAAAGCAAGAACAGCACCTGTCACCTGCTACCTAGTCTGCCCGTCCCAAAATGGACGAACAGCCCAAGGCAATAAGAGTTAAAACATAAAGCCTTGAGTCAGACAACAGTCTTAGTGAGCGGTAAATTAACTAACAACATACCAAAAGAGCATAAAGGAAAAGGAATAGGAATACAACCCTCCCACTCCACCTCAGTGATAGCCCCCAGACACACACTAAGCAGAAGCAAACATAGCAAAGCATACAATGTAAAGTAAAGCAATTATCACTCGAGTCAAGGGCGATGTTTTCCAAGTACAAACCCCCAAGGCCTAAACCAAGATCAGATAAGCACCCAGAAAACACTGCTCTTGAGACCGAATGACGATACAACCAAACATCCATGACTCTGGCTATCACTGTTATCATTGCTTCGATATCATCGTTAATTGAATGACCGGCTCATTCTTTCATCCATCCGTCAAGGGCTAATGGAAACCCCGGTTCTAGACATAACTCCGCATGTCGTCGAAACCCGTGCCTAGGACTATCGAATCTGCCCAGAGTACTTGACTACCAATCAGTAGCCTTCAGGGACTATCGAATCTGCCCAACGTACTCTTGCTTTGAGCATGCTAGAACCTTCAACAACGATGAGATCTCAGCCTTCTAGTCATCCTCCTCGACGACTATTTCCATACTAGCTCAAGCGCCTCTCGAGCAAACCATTATCCTCAAACTCGAACCATTTCACCGAGTTGTCAACATGCTTGGAATGATCCCGTCTGGATTAGACCAAGGCTATCTCATATCATGCTTCGCCTCATCATCATCATAGCAAAGCCTCATCTCAACATCATCATCAAATCTATCCATATGAGCTTCCTCATCCGCCACATATGCCACAAGCAGCTTTTCCAATTCAAGAGCCTTTCCCTTAGCTTTTGAATCATCTTCGGTCTAAATCAAATCATCAATCATCTAATTCATAGCAATCAATCAAGTCAAACATTAATCCAAGTAATCAAGCATTCAAATATGATCTAATGAACAATTATAACAATAATGGCAATTTCGTAAATAAAGAGTCTAAAGTCTAACAAGCATGAAAACATGAGCAATATCTCTATAATCTTGATGAATGAACTTGCATAGGCTAACATGTAGTAAAATGGATGTCATATCATCATGAATAGTAGATCTATACTTAGAGTTAAGAAAATGCATGGATTTCACTACTTTAACACAAAATCAAGCCAACGATCCGATATACTCCTTTGGATCCGTGTGAGATATAATCACCACTCACCAAATCACCTAAATACCCCAAAAGCAACACACTTCAGATCTGGACAGCGAAGGATCTAACTCGATCTATCACAAATCCGCTTCAAACGATGAAATCTCTCTGCGATGGATGAAGATCTTCAATCTAAGCTCTTGGATCTTCGATTTGATCTTCGATTTGGATGGAAGGAATCACAAGATTAGAGTGGAGAAAAGAAGTGAAGAAGTGTAGAAGTCGAGCTCTCAAAATGGCAGCACTTCGTCGCTTCGAAATCCGGATCCCAAAAATGAAGAAATGGACGTGTATTTATACGCTGGAAAAACTTAGGTCGTTCGCTCGGAATTAGGTCGTCCACGAGCTAAGAAACCCTACGACCTAAAACTTCGACCTAACGGACCCAAGCCTATGCGCATCCATGCGACCTACCAAAACTCCACGACTTACGACCTAACGCATGCGCTTCTACGACCTACGACCTAACCCAGATCTGCGCATCCATGCGACCTACGACCTAACACACATGCGCTTCCTCGCGACCTACGACCTAACAAAGATGCAGCCTAGAGACCTAACACAGATCGCTTCTACGACCTAACACACCTGCGACCTAACACACACGCGACCTAACTATCTTAGCTAGGATACGACCTAACACCTTAGGTCGCCCACGACTTAACTACGCTAACTCGCTAACTCTTATACCGTTAGCTCTTAGCTCGCTAACCACTAGGTCGCTAACTACCGTAGGTTACTAACCCTTAGGTCGCTAACTCCTATAGGTCGCTAACTCTTAGGTTGCCAACTCTTAGGTCGTTCACTCTAACTCCTATAGGTCGCTAACTACTAGGTCGTTAACTCGCTAACTCTCTTAGGTCGCTGCCTTTCCTTAAGTCGCTCAAACCTTAGGTCGCCAACATCCTATAGGTCGCTCCAACCGACCTAACCTACCCCACGACCTAAGCCACCATACGACCCAACTCCTATACGACCTATCCCCAAAATCCTTAGGTCGCCAACTTCCTTAGGTCGCTCCACCTTCTTAGGTCGTCTACTCCGACCTAACTACTATATGACCTAGGACTTAGACTATGGATGACTTATCAACAATGCGACCAAATGACAGCTGTTTTACGATGTTTCGATCCGTAAAAATACGGGTCGTTACAATGGTTGTATAAATGAGATCTTATATTAAAGTCAATTGCGTGTAATTAAATTTGGTCGTATAATGGAAATCAACTTAAATACGTTAATTGGAAAAAAGTTAAATGTAGCCATATATAAGGAAATATGATTAATATTTGACTAGAGAGGATCTTACAATGGAGGATATAAATTAATAAAATAAGTAAGCAAACAAAAATGCATACTATATAAATACTACCAAACATATCATCCTCATTTTCCATTCATTCTCTTCAAATTAAAATAAAATAAAAACCATGTTGGTTGCCATTATTGAGATAAAAGAAGAAGAAGAAGAAGAAGAAGAAGGAAAAGAGAAAAAGGCTAAGAAAATTAAAGAAGAGTAAAGAATCTAGCCAATCTTATTCAAAATGAAAGGTGTTTTCTTCTTAACATATACGTATTATATCATGGTATAATTAATTAAATAACTTAAAGTATATTAAATAGAAAATCCTTAAATGATATGTTATGTGATAGTACTTACAATGTGTTGTAATCATGAGAAATTTATGACATTAAAAATAGCATATTATTTTAAATGTTTCTAGTCAAGATATTTTGGGAGGGGATATTGATACATCTGTTGAGACTAGAATTCACAACGCTTTGGGTAGTGGATTACTCATGACTATTGGGCACACCAAGGGGTTATGTACCGATAGTTATTAAAAAACAATGGAATGACTTGCTCGAGAGTGTTATGCTGGCTAATATAATTAAGATCAAACAGAGTATCTCATAGTGACGATATTGCACAGATCTTTCGATTTGATAATACTACTGAACTTCAATGTAAACACTCCACTTTGATTACAGTTAAATCATGGTATAACATCCATCAAACAACTATAGTTGGGTCTGATATGAAGCATGGAAAGTGAAACACTATTCAATAGAGAATTTTTCTACTTAGTTATATGAGGTTAGTATCACGATTGACTGTAGTCAACTCAAAGTAATGGTCTCTGACCAATGTAGTACATTTAATAATAATTGTTCTTATTACCAATGATTTTGTGTTTAAATTTATCAAGTTGAATGTTGATAATGCTAGAATTTTGACCAAAACCAAATTCCATAAGTCATAATGTGATATAGTGACGACGAAGAGAATTAGTGTAAATAGTCGTTATTAAAAGGTACCGCTTAAGAAAATATAAATTATAGTTTTACGAAAATGGTCTGTAAGCAATGGATTTGGCCAAACAGTCACACTACTAGCAAAGTTAACTTGTGATTGTTAATCTTTGAATTGCTAAAAATTAATCGCTAACTGAATTCGCATGATTGTGAATTTTTCAATTGTTCAAATTAATCACCACTAGCTAAGGCTAATTGTATTTGTGAATTCTCAAAAAAATTATACGATTTAATTAATTTATTAAACGTTGTAAATTAATTAAATTGATTAATATTTGAGAGATATTAATTATTATTTAATTTATTTGATGTTTTGGAGTTGTTGGTAATTAATTAAATACATGTATAAGTGTTATATTTGTATACATCGATATATGATATAGGTATACCTTTTAAATGACGTTTAAATAAATAATTATTAGGAGGATTTTTGAAAAAATTTCTCCTTATCAAAGCATGATATGGTCGGCTACATTTTAGTGGATGAGGGATGGATTAATTGATGTCTTTAAAAGGAATTGAATAAGGAAATTTAATGAGGGGAATGAGAAAGACTCCTTTTTCCCATTAAAAACAAATCTCTTCAAACTTTCTTTTTGAATAGAATTTTTTTCTTTCTTTCTTCTTTAGTATCGCCGAAATTCCTTTAACCCATTTCTGAAAATAAACAACTTCAAATTAAATAAAAATATCAAATAAAATAAAATAGAGAGCATTGTCGTTCATCCATCTCCAACAAAGATTGGGTGCTAGCTTTAGGAAACTACGAAGACTTCATAGGTCGAGGTGTAATTTAGTGGCTAGCTCCATAAGATAAATTCTATTTTGTATTTATGACCTTTTTTCTCCTTGTGATGATTTTATATAAATGTTGTTGCTTCACTCGGATCTAAAATTAGCAACATGATTTAGATAACTAACTAGATGACTGGTTTAATTCAAGTTATTTTTTCAAAATTGAAAATGTTTATATATGAAAAATTATAATTTTATCTACAAAATTGTTCTATGAATGCATAAAGTTTTGAAGCTAATTTTTATGTGAATTCTTCGTAGAATATAAGATTTGAAAGGTAGATTTATAACTAGAACATAGGACTCAATTGAAATTGCAAGTACAATAATATTGATCCAAAAACTTATGTCAATGTTTTGATCTTAATATTTATTTTGATTTTTTTTAGATTTGATTAATCTAGAGAGATGAAATTAAATATTACATATACGCACGCGCACACAGATATATATATATATATATATATATGTATGTATATATAATCATAGATTTGTATATAAAAGGCATTTACAAATATATGAATCCCATGTCCATATCAAAAATATTTAATTGAAACTATTGAAATCCTTTGTTCATTTGGCAAATATGGTTGAACAAAATTATTTGATTTAAAATAAATACATTTTGAACAAATGTAATTATTTCCAATTATATAATAATGTAAATACATATATTTTAATGTAAATATTATTTCATTAAGATTTTTTCCGTGATCAATTGTAATTTTGATCTCAGTTCTGAATAATGCTTGCTAAACTAAACTTAGGTTCCTTATTTTGAATTTGGATTTTGATGTTGTATTAATCACTTTATGTTAAGTTTCATCTAAAAATCATTGTTATTAATATATGGATCTTATCATATTTTTTTAATAAATTAGACATCTCACAAGATAAATCCAAATTAAGGAAATTGATACACACACCACACACACACACACATTTATATATATATATATATATATATATATATATATATATATATATTGACTTTGTTGTTGCTTGTTATTTTATTTGAGATGTAATTGATATATACACATGCATGTCTTATTTGTCATGTTAACCATTTATTATCACTTTTTTTTGAATATTGATTAGGTATAATTATCATAGAATATTTAAAGGAGAAAGGAGTAATCAGTTGTTGATACCATCTTTTCCTCTTTCCTTTTAGGTCTTAATACAGTTATATTTATATCTAATATTTATATGTTCATCCCTTTTTTAAACTTTTTAGGAATATGAATATATTTGATATATTCATAGACTTAAACTTTATACTCAATAAACATAGAGTTAATAATTAAATCAAATATGAAAGTTAAATAAAGCTGGATTTTATTTAAATTAACTAGATTGGATCAAGTGAAACCCAGTAGACTTCATAGGGCCACTAAGATCGAAAATAGAAATTTATTTGAAATTTACCATTTTCACCAGCTTCAGACTAGCCCGATTCCTTCAATGGTATCATAGCCATAATGGTTTATGCGTTCTAAATTAGCAATGCTTGGGCTAATTGATTAAAGTCTATCCATTTAGTAGGGTCTCTAGAAAGGTAGTGTCGAAGGTTATGTTTGAGCAATCAAATACTTTAACTAGCCTGGCTACTAGCCTGGGCCGAAGGATGAAGTATATCCAAAAATTATCCCCAAAATAAAGGCCCGAATTAATTTCGACCTTGGGCTACTTTTCAAATTTTATTTGAAAGTCTAAAAACGTATTTTAAATCTAAGTGTTAAATCTAAAATATAAAAGTTAAATTTTATGAAAGTTATAAAACGCAATCATTGAAACTGTTTTTAAAAAATTAAATAATTACTTTTGAAATTTAAAATTTTATGATTAATTAAATTAAATTAAATAATTAATTAACTAAAAGTTAATTCACTAAAACATATATTGGTGTGTGTGTGTATGTATAATTATAATTGTTATGGTTATTTATTTACCTCAAAATTGTTTATGATAAATTAAATTTTCAAATTAATTAAAATATTTAACTAAATTGTTTAATTAAATAAAATCAATTAACCCGCCGTTCGTAGCTCGGTTGGTTTGGGAGCTGGGAGATGGGAACCTAAGGACTACGTCTGGGCAGGTTCGAATCCCAGCGCCAAACCATCAGTGGGAGTTTCAACGTTACGCATCAGTTTCCCATGTGCTCAAAAAAAAATCAATTAAAAGTTAATTAATGAAAATGTGTATATATACTAGAATGAAGTCTGTGTCGGTTATAAATTTTATTCTATATACAATTTGCGACACTAAATGATATGAGTTTTAGGCAATATATAATATGTCATGAATAGAAATGTAAAGAAATATAATTTAGTTTGGATAAATACGATTGGAAAAACATTATTAATCAAGTGATATACAAATTATCGTTACATGTTTGGTTCTGCACGTACAATATTTCATATTGTTTATCACACTGAGAAACTTTAAATTTATTTGTTAATAATTTGTATAGCACATGCATTTCTCCTATAAATGTTATACACACACATATAGTGTAGTAATAAGATACATCTTAAAAATCAATACTTTATAATATAATATTCAGCTAGTATGTTGTTGAAGTTAAATATATAGGTATACTATCAATAAATTATAAACAAATTCATGTATCATGACGTGTTAGTATAGTTTGAAAATACTACTTGTATAACTTACTGATGTGGTTTAATAAGTAAGCATGACACTTTTAATAACCATAACATGTCATCAACAGCGTTTACAAAGGTCTTCCTATAACCATGTATCAACAACGTTTACAAAGGTCTTCCTATGACTGTGTATTGATATATTTGGATCACTCTTGGATTTTCATGTCGCAATGGAGATGATTATTTTAAATATCGTGGCATATGTAATTGGTCATTAGTGGTTAAAAATAAGTATCTCGGTCACCAATTAAATCCCCTTGACAAGCACCATTGTTTCAATGGTTAAGTGATTCGGCTTTGGTGCAAAAGGTCACAAATTCGAAACTTGCGTAGCGTGATTCGAATGTTTATTGACATATGATACATTGTCCTAGTGACATGTTGTATATAAGTATCATTTCAAAAAAAAAAAAAAATTAAATCCTTTTGTGGTCCAGCACTACTACCGCAGTGGTTAGGCTCTCTAGCTTTATCCATGGGGTCATAGATTCAAGTCTAACATAACGCGTGGTTCGAAACACTATACATTGTTGACTTGTAATATGTTATATACTACCTAAAACTAAGACTTGTAGTACAGCTGAGTACCACCATCTAAGTACCAAAATTTAAAAGAAAATCATCTTCAAAGTCGTCTCGTATATGTGGTTTGCATGTTTAATCCTCTCCTCATGTCATTGGTACTAAAAAAACTTCATTTATTTGCCTTCTGCAGATGTAATAATGATAAACTATTATGGTTTAACAGTAACGGAAGACCAAAATGATGGCGACACCCATTTAGAAGCATGAATTCATACCACCTCACCTCAAATACACAAATTAAACAAATTCACAACAACACATAAGCAGTCCTTTTGTATTAGTCAAGTTCAAACTTAAAGCAAATGCATACAAAAAAGTATAATATATGATGGATTAACTTTTGTATATGATCAGATATATACGTTTGTTCTCATTGTATATTTTCACAACATACATCTAAAATAAATAAAAAATAGCTGTAGCAACTTAAAACCATAATGTAAATTACATTTCTTTAATGACAATAACCGATGAATAAAGGACATTTCTTGAATTAAAATAACTATTGATAATCGGTGGCTTCAACTTGAGCTAGGACCAACTACTCAATCTACTTTATTCCATGAATGAAAATTGTAGAAACCGAACTTGACCATTTGCAATTTACTTTTCTTAATAACAGTACATCCATTTGTGAAATAAATTAGGTAGCGACTCTTTTAAGAACTATAATAAACATATATTAGAAAGGAAAAATTGCCTCATATAAAGGTAAAATATAAATGCAAACAATATACAACTGACACTGCTCAGATGAATGAACTCTTATGCTAATCAGAATACAATTAGCATGAAGGTTTAAATTAATGAAATGAGGTGACAATACAGTACCTTCAAAGGTAGCATATTACTAGAGTCTGAAACTTTGCATTTTTACTTAATTAGCTCAAGTTTTTTTATAGTCCCGTCCATCGTAAGATCTTTGATCATTTTTTTTGTTTTGATTCAATCTATATGCCATATCACCACATGAAAATTTGGAAATATCCAAATCACCATTAATCTACTTTTTCTCATCTTTGATTAACCATTCATCTTTAAATTTCATAGTCAAATGATAATTGTAGTCAACTCTCTAATTGTACCCTAATAGAAACCGCTTAATAACTATTTTCAATGATATAAAATAATATGTACTAATTTGCATACAATTTGATGAAACATAAATGCAGCTGAATTCATTTTTCTAAGGTAGAGAAGAATCACGAGGACATGAAGAAATGTCATGGTTTAATTTCCAAAATATAAAGGTAACCTTTCATCATCCATTATATTTGTATTGTGTAAGCTGCTAGGCATACTCGCTCAGAACACACAGCAGCTTATAATAATTGCTCTATGATTGGTGAAATTGAATTTTTAATTCATTTATTAACCAAAAAGTAGGTCCACAACATGGTAGTGGACTGATGATCAAGTACAAACACACTCACTTATTGTGCTAGTGTTGCTAGCAAATAAATTGTACTAAATTCATGGTTTAATTTGCTAAATGCACAGAGTGTCTGACAATTAATGATTATATTTATAAGCAAAGAGAGTGCATAAAATATATTAATATCAATATTAAATCCCATAGAAATTTCATGTATCATCTTGGTCTATCGAACCTTTACATCCTTGCATGCTATAAAATTTCCTTTTATGAAATATTAAACTTATGTATAGAGGCTGGTATCTAACTAACGACACCCATTTTAAATATGAAAAACAAATGGAAAGAAGATTATAATCAAATTTATATGGTATTTTTTAAGTAAAACCCATTATGTATATAAGTAAAATTGAAATGAGATTATATATATGACCTAAATTATTTGAAATTGTACATTCAGAGCATTAAATATATAAACTACTTTCATTGGATTATTAAAAAGGCCGATATTGCACCAATAAATGTCGGTACCAATGTTTTATCGGAAAATATTGAATTGAAGAATGGAAAATGTAAATCAGAGAGGAAGAAAAATATTATTTTCCTAACTTAAAGGTTATTAATTCTATATTCATAAAAATGGAACCAATTTCCAACTATCAGCCACCTAGTTAATCAAATGAAATTAGAATCTAAACATTTCGATTACAAATTTCCAAATATCCATAATATCCTTTTTTGTTGAAGCCAAAGTTATTAGTACATATCAAATTTGTGTGAACTTAATTCTAAAATTTTGGTATAGATGTACAAAATATATCAAATTTGTATAACATAATAGACACAATTTGACCTATTCTAGTGCACGTAAATTGTAATCATCGTATTTAAATGATAACCATGCTCAATAATGAACGAATGGTCTTTTATTACATGTTGGTTTTATGTCCAACTAAAATAGATATATAGGAAGGAAAAAAATTACAACTATTGACATATAAACAAGATAAGGTACCGATATATACAAAAAAAGTAAATACATAAATTGTTAAACGTTCCCATAAAAAGATAGCTATAGTAAAAAATTACATTCTCTTAATAATCCAATGGGAGGAAATTCTAAAACAATCAACATAGGTAATGCCAATACAGAAAAAACATAAAAGATTGATTCAACATCATTCACTCAGTATTGAAGATATTAAGTTATATCGCACTGTTTGAAGTATAACACAATTGATTGTTGTCATACCATGCATAAGCTATTAAATTCATATAATTTACATTTAAATCAGTATACCATTTTTATTCTAATAATTTAAAATATGATTCAATTTATGTTATGAATAAAAAGGGGCGTCATTTATTCATGTTATCATATTTAAGAACATAAATCACATAGTACTATTAATTGTGACTAAAAATATCTGGTATCCATAAAGCACATAAATCACATAATACTATCAATGAAAATCTAGTTTTTAAGCATTTGTAAACCAAATGTTGAATTAGGGCCAAACCAAAATAATGAAAATGAAATAAAGAGAAAATGACTGAAAATATAAACTGGGTAAAAAAACCTCAATCACTACTTGATTTTTATTCACACGTCGAATGCTATTGGATTTTACACCTCATCTTCACTGGAGTTCATGCGTCATTAGTTTTGATGTTGAAATTGTGGAGAATAATAAAACATAAAATTATGATATATTACAGTTAAGAAATCGATTATAATTATAATTATTTTGGAAACTTTTAGGACTAATTATTATCAAAAATGGAGATACACTTTAAAGAATAGAATAACCACAAAATGAGATCGTATGAGAGGTTGAGGAATGCAGTTGGTTTACCGTTTTTAGTTTTGAGTTTTCGTCTATACAAAAATATGAACAACGCATGTATATTATGAAAAATGGTCATTTTAGAAAATGAATTTAACACACAAAATAGAAAACAACTATTTTTCATTTTTCGTGTTTTGAGAAAAACGGAAGCACGAGCAACGATTCATCCTTCCGTCGTTCCTCCATCCACTTCGTGGTCCCCTCCAATCTTCCGTTCATCCCTTCCAACCTCCCTTCATTCTTCTCATATTTTGTAATTAATGTTGAAAACTCAAAACATAAAATACAAAATAAACCAAACGACCCCTTAGTTTTTCAAATTTCTTAACATCGTTAGGTATAGGTTAACTGAGATGAGGTGTTGCATTTATATCCACTTGATATATGGTATAACTTTTAATCTGATTGTCCTTTGTCTCATGTTTGTCTAAACCGTTAAGGTCAGAGCAATTTTATTATATAGATATTGATATGTATATATAAACAAACTATGAATGGTATAGTCGATTAACTATCTTAAATTGTTTAAGATGAGCAATAATTTTTTTAATAATTTTACATAAAATAAATTAATTTAATTAAATATGATTTAATTATTAAGAATTAAATTAATTAAATAAGATACATATGTTTTATAAGTAAAATAAATTATAAACGCTATTAATATGTTAATACTTATATAACTATATGTGTATAAAATTACGTGGAACTAGAAAGAAACCAAATTAGATCTAAGGAAGAAATACATATATTGTACGTATACCATGATTTTTAATGTGTTTGATATTTGAATCACGAGGGTATTTCATATGAAATATTGTTCCCTAAATCGGTATCACTCAAAGTGTTTATTAAAGACTATGAATCTTTAATATAAATGTTGTCATTTACCATTTATATATTAATAAATTACTCGTATACTCTCTAGCTGTTGAGCAAACTCAAGCTAGAGATGTTATGTGCAGTATTATTAATATATTAACTATACAAGGTAAGATAACTATATGTATTTGTCAAGCAAACTCAAGGTACATACATTATACTTAGGCGGTTGCAAAATAGTATGTATGTGTGACAACCTGCATCTCTCGACAGCCTAGGGTGACTTTCGGACTCGCGTCGATGCCAAGAAGTACTAGCTATCGGGTTTTAAAACATTACAGAGACTAAAGATATAAGGAAAACATATAAGACATTGTAAACTTTCAGATCTCACAGTGGAAGACAGGAAAATATAAACACATAAAATAGTCATCTCAAAAAATATCCAGGAAAACACAGTTTTAAAGCATACGTAGTCATAATCTGGATTACACATAAATATGGCATATAGTCTTATAAGTACTAAGTATGATAAATAGTTATATAGAGAGTAATAGAAAATAATAATAGCAACTCCAATGCCAAGCTTACCTCTCCACATACTAAACCATAGGCCTACCACCTGCTGCCTTGTCCTACTATAGTGGGGGAAAAAGAAAGAAAAAGAAGTCAGTCAGGCAAAAGTTTAGTGAATGAGTTACATCAATATATATGGTGATCACATCCAATTTACTTCATTAATAATCCACGTGACATAGGGCGTTCTATTATGTTTTTGCTATGGTAGTTTCGTTCACAAGCGGTACATTTCCAAACACACCTACATCAACATCTTATGAAGGCTTGTACTTATGATCGAACAACTAATCGAACCTTAAAATAGCTATGGATCGGCTAATAGCAACTGGAACTACTTCAATATAAGATCATAGACAATATTAACTTTGGAACTACGTTCCCAAATTATAACTACACATATCATATTAACGCATTGAGGGGGAGCCCGTAATGCCGACTCCACTACAACAAAACCAACTTTCAACTGCATTTATTCTCAGCGTTTAAACATTAAAAGCAGTAAAACTTATTTCAAAAATTTTGCATTCAAACGTTGAGAATACTGTTATGTTTTAAAGTCTATTATCTACCGCTTCTCTCGCAACGCTTTTGCCAAAAAATTCATTTTCCCTCTTCTATCCAAACTATCGCTTCCTCATCTCTCCCTCATTTCATTTTCCCTCATCTATAATTTCTTTCAAATTCCCCTATTCTTCCATTTTCCTCTGGTGGAGTTAATCATCACTGCCCTAATTCCTTGTTCATACTTAGGTAGCCCTAATTCCCTGTATTTATGTTTATTTGTTCATCAATTTTTAGGTTTATTTCATTTGTTGATTTCGATTTTCATATTTCAGAAAATCTCCTTTATGGATTGCCCTAAGTCAAACTTTGTTCGATCATCAATTGTTGGAACGACTTTCTAGAAAGTCGGTGAAATCGAGCTGCTGACAAAGTGCGATTGCCTTAGGTAGCTTCAGGTGCTTCAGTAGATGAAACAAAATATGTGTTTATTTTACTAAATACAGCTTAATGAGTTATCTGGTTACTAGTTCAAAAGCATGTTTATAGTTTTTTTAAGTAGGATTCCTTCTATTGATTTTGTTTCATTGTTTGTCTTCATATATGGTTTATTTTCAATTATTTTGCTCTATTGTACTAAATTTTTTTCATATGCCATGAATATTCAATGAGTTCATAGACGTATTGGGTGCACAAGTGTATTTAGTGCATTGCTTGTATAGAAAATACCCATCAGTGGGTTTTTATCCCATTGGAGTGCACTTATGGCTGTCAAAAGTTGTTCCTTTCTCCTGTAATATAATTGTTTATTTAGTAAATCCCCAAGATGATCTCTTATAAATTTTGTTTTTGATGACATGGTTATGCAAATATTAGGTTTATTTGTGTGATACTGTAATACTTCTATGTAGAGCTTGAGAGTCAAGACAATCTGTGATGATTGTACAATCGATAATGGTTTTAGAACAAGACAAAACTTTGTACTGTTAGTCAACTAGGAATGAACCTGTCAACGATTTGAACATCCAATCGTACTATGTATGAAGATTGTTCAACACTTTTTTGTGTGATAGCGGTTACCACTAGGACACACATAAAGTATCATTGTAGATTATTGAATGTCAAAAAGGTATTCCCTAGTGCTTATTTACATATGTTAACCAAAGTAAGCTAATTTGTATGATGGTTTATGCTAATATCCTATAGACTAAGGTGCACTTGCATAAGTTGTTCTTAGCTAATTAAGTGAGATCATTATTGTCTATATAGAGTTTTTCTAAGATGCACTTGCATAAGTTTTGGAATCATCATTTGGCATTTAAGGAATGGGTTAGATAGTTTAGTGATGTAATGCACAATTTTTTTATTATAATAAATTTCCCATGGCATGATCCTATACTTAATTTGAAAGTCTATAAAAATATTCATTATGAATTTAGACAAAAATGATTTTTTCTTTAGTTTAAACCATTGGATTGAAGACCAATATATGATATTATGCGATATATTAGACAAAAATGATTTTGTGCAATATTTTAGTTATATTAGTACTGAAAATTTTTAGTTTCAGTCATTAGATATTATGATCAAATAGTTTAATATTAAAAGGCGAAATTCCTTCTTTTTTAGTAATTCACTAGATGAGGCTATCCTTGGTTTTCTTAAAATTGCTAAACATATGCATAATGCCTATTAATTATCATTTGTACTTATTATAATCGTTATTTATACGTTAGGAAATCCTTTTATTTTTTTATAACCGTTTATTCATGCAGCTACTCTGGGGCTTCTCAAAAAGTTCGTGATCATGAACTTCAGTACACATTTCAGGTATATCCCTTTTATTTTGTTACAAATATCTGGTTATTATAAATTCAGCAGCCTATTTTTTGCAACATTACATTCTACAGACATAATTTATTGTGACATTAATAGGATGGTGGCATTCTTCTTACAACCTACGATATTGTTCGGAATAATTACAAATCATTACGAGGTAACCATTATCAGGATCTTTATGTCAACATAAATGAAGAAGACAACTTATGGGACTACATCGTGCTTGATGAGGTCGATTTTTGCTTCATTGTCCATTTAATTTGCAATATTGATTTGCACGTTGTTTCTAATACTTTTCCCCACCTTTTTCTGCTAAGTGTCACTTATTTAGGAAATAAATTCGCAAAAAGATAGTCTATTCAAATTGCATGAATTGTCTTCGAACTACAGTGTACTATATACAATAATCGTTTGAACTAGATTATATTTTATCTATTGTAATTTATAAAATATATAGTTTTACCTATAAGTTAAGTTTGTAGCTCAAAGTATTTTCTTAATGCTTTACCGTCAAAATTTGTTTCTACCTGAAAGCATGATCATCAATGTGTGATTGTTATTCATTTAACATAGTGATCATGATCAGAACATGTCATTTTTTGTAAAAATTCAATAGCATCAAAAAGTATCATCTAAACTCATGTTGTGAGAGACAGAATGAAATTTAATGTGACTGAAAATAGTTGTCTGAATTTATTACTGGTTAACCAAGTGATTATTTGGCTTTTAAATTATAATCTCTAACAGCTCCGGTAGTCATTGCCAACAAGTAAAATTTGGCCAGCTAGTATGTCTTTCCCCCTTTCGCAACAATTTTTTTTGAAGAATATATCATATATGTGATCAAGTTTTCTATTTTAACAAAAAATAGGTAACCTGCTTATGAAGCCCACTCTATATTTGTGAGCTATACATGATGTAACTTTTCTCCATGGCATCTTAACATATATTTTATCAAATATTTTCAGCCAATTATTATCTGTTTAAAGTTTAGACATTGCTCAAATATTAATCTGGTAGTTCCTATAGTTTTGCCAAAGAAGATTTCTATCCAAAGTTTATCCCACGGCAACATCCGGTATCGATAATTTTGTATTATAATTCATTGAAATTAATGCAGGGACATATCATTAAAAATCCCAAGACACAAAGGGCACAAGCCTTATTCGAGATACCATGTGCTCATCGCGTTATCATAAGTGGCACACCCATACAAAATAATCTTAAGGTGGATATAAATTATCAAATAGTATTATAATATTCCTTCCTGATATGTTCTTTAAGATTTATTGTAAGTCTAATTATTTTTACAGGAACTTTGGGCTCTGTTTTACTTCTGTTGCCCATCTGTCTTGGGTGACAAGGATGAGTGGGCACTTCTCCTTTTATTTTGATTATTTTGGATCATCTTTTTCTTGGACTAAAAAAACATCATGCTTTTCATTTTTGTAGGTTCAAATGCAAATATGAAAGTAATATCCTCCATGGGTATGATAAGCATGCTACTCTTCGGGAAAAATATGTTGGATCTACGCTTGCAAAGGTTTTCACTTAAACTTGAATTTCATGGTGAATTATATATGTAGCCTAGCTAAACTTTGTGCCAGGTTAGTTGCAATCCAAGTTTAGTTGTATTACAGTATTTAGAGTTCTATTTCGTAAAAAGTCTCAAAACATGATAGGCATTATTATGCTGGATTTCACTCAAATATTCATCAAGGTCACAATTTTTATTGAAACTAGTGCGTATAATTTGTAACTCGATATAGCAGAGTTTGCATATTAATGGAAATCTTTTACATTTATTTTTTGCTTAGTTTGTGTTACTGCAAAAAAAAATATTCTCCAAAATTTTCATGCTAGGTTGGTTGCAGTGGAGATTTAGTTAGATAATAAGATGCTATGGTATTACCGTGGAATTTACATCCTTTTCTTTCAGACGGTTATTTTTGGTGGAAGAAGATTGTAATATTTTGTCTAGACCGTTTCATTTAGTATTTTTCATTTTGGAGTTTGCAAAGGAACATTAGATGCTTCAGATTCACTTTGTTAGTCACAGCTACTCAAGCGTCGTTTGGAATAATAACAAAAACTACAGCAACACCAATAAAATTGCTCTGTTTAACCAACAGTCCATTGCATCAGTGATAATTACACCTATTGCTCTTTCATTGTTATCATAAACAAATTACACCTATAGCTCCATTTGTGGACAATGCGATGACTTTGTTTTAGTTGTAGGAGTTACGAGAGCGCATAAAGCCATATTTCTTGCGACGTTTAAAGAGTGAGGTGTTTGGTGAAGATGATTCAACTAACGTTAAACTGTCAAAAAAGAATGAGTTGATTGTCTGGCTGAGGTTGACCAGGTCTCAGGTATTTCTTGTCTTGATTTGTCATTTATTGTGATATTGCATTTGTGTAGTATATTATTCTAAATTGAATTTAAAAAAGGCAACTTTTTTTGGCTTTGAATACAGAGACAACTTTATGAAGCTTTTTTGAAAAAGTGATTGGGTACATTCTTCTCTGGATGATGGCTCGCCATTAGCTGCATTAACGGTATGTTTCGTTCAAAGTTCAAACGTTAGAATATATAGGCTGATAGCCTGATCGGTATTATTATTCATAACTTATTGAATTTACTATTAGCAATATGGCATGAAAACTTGACTTCTTTCCTTTGAGGTTTATATTACTAATTTGTTGTTTTCTAGCCACATCATTATTTTTCTTTGGAATTAGTGCAATTTGATCATTAAATATTTTGTTTGTCATTTGTTTTGTTTATGAGATTAAATTTACCAAACATTCTCCATTCCTAAAGATATTCTCGACTATCATTTTAGAGTTTTCCTATTCAAACGTAAATGGTATTCTAGACCGTTTTTTATACTTTTATCCTTGCTCACATTATACTTTATTGCAACTCGTGAATTTGTGCTGTATTACAGCTGTGAAGTGCATGTTCACCATAGTAAATATGGTTCACTACCCAAGGGATATACTTATTACTTCATACTAATCTTTTAGATATTGAAGAAAATTTGTGACCGATGTGCTGGAAGGAATGGATTCAATGTTAAATCATGAGGAACTTGGTTTAGTTGAAGAAATGGCAAAAAAGTTGGCTAATAATAATACAACGAGCTTCAACAATTGGATCACAACGAGTATTGCAAAATATGCTTCATAATGACTTTGCTTGTCAGATTACTATTCTTATTTTCCATAAGCAGCATGAAAGTCTAAAATTCAGATGCTAACCTTTTTCTATAAATAGGATAATTTGATCGTCGAGGGGCACACTATATTAATCTTCTCTCAAACATGGAAAATGTTGAATCTTATCCATGTATTATTCTGCCTCAATATGCATGCTTGTTACATATTCATGTAAAGAAAAAAATTTCAGTTATTAAATAATTGGTTAGGCACTGTTCTATTAGTATAACTTTTTTATCCCTGTCATAAATGAACCAAGAACTCCTTTTATCTAACTACAAGACTGGATACAGATCAAAATCCGATCCGTTGACGCGCCTCTGCATTGAGGTACTTGCATGTATAGAGGAATTAAAAAAAATGATCAGTGGCATTTAGATAGCTCAATCGCATAGCTGCAAATGTTTTTTTAACCTGATGCCAATACACGCATGTATATTATTTCCTTTGCCTTCAGGTTGATATGATAATATTGTCCCTTTTTTTCGTTATTGTGGAATGCTAATAATATTGATAATCAATGTCTCATATGATATTCATGCACAAGAAAGTTTACCATTCAGCTTTGTTTCCAAGCAAATTTTTAAAAATTTACACATCCCATTCATTTTCTAACATTTGTAAATTTAATAGTTTGTCCATGTATTTGCTGTCTTTTTAGTTATTTCTGCTAAATTACATATTGTGGGTACATGCATACGGTTGATATGTTAGCTTTAACGTTATTTGATTTTTTTTTGCATAGTATGGACAACTAATGTGTTGATCGTGCTTATCGAATCGGACAGGAGAAGGATGTCATTGTATATCGATTGATGACGTGCGGAACAATTGAAGAAAAGATATATAAAATGCAGGTATGAAAGTTTGCAACAAATCTAATGTAGAAATATGTCTATTTATTTGAATAATCTGATCTAATTACCTATTAGTTGCTAAACATCCAAAAACCATGTGATTTGGTATTTGTATAAACTGCTCCGCTTATCCCAAAAAAAATGCGTTCTCGGAGTGTTACATTATTCAAATGAGTTATATCCATTGTTAGTGAATTGAGAAAATGTTATATTTGTTCAAAAAACTCTCATTGTTTAGTAGTCAGATGAGAACACTTGTCAATATGAATCAGTTCAAACAAGCAAAAAAAAATTATTCAGAGTAGGTCATAAAGATCATAGTGCACAAAACTAATTATTCAATTAGAAAGAACAAGTATAAACACACATCTTTTTGTTACAATACACACACAGACACACACACACACACACATCTAGTATTCATTGATATGACCTTCAACCTAGGACCTTAGTTAATAAAACTTTGTTATAAAAATGCATAAAAGTGTTCATGTAACAGAACATAGCTTAGGTTATTGATTTTGTCCCTATTGCTTTTGAATTTGTTAGCCACTCATTTAAGCGTTTTGTTGCCTTGGAAAACCATGGTTAAAATAAAAACAAAAAAAGAAAATAGGACAAATTTGATTAAAAAAACAGCTTTTAGCTTTGCCTATTTCTGAAATAGTCACGGTGCTCCTCAAAGCATAAATGTAATCGTGCACACTTGCAAATCATGTACAATCGTGTCTACGCTGACCTTATTTCAAAGCAGAAATGTAATCATGCACACTTGCAAATCATGTACAATCGTGCCTACGCTGACCTTATTTCAAAGCAGAAATGTAATCGTGCACACTTGCAAATCATGTACAATCGTACGTTTAGAATTACAGTAATTTCGCTAATTAGTGTTCTAATCGGTTGGGATGTTGATTATGGACTTTGAGCATTAGGTCATATATTTGATGTAGATTTAAGAAACTAGAATTTTGCTACACATCCTTATTTTTTATTATTTTATAAAATATACCCATTCCGATTTTCATTTATGTTTTACGTCCCTTTTTTTCCACGTTCATGTTTAGTTTTTTACTCTTCCATATATCTAAATTCTGTTTTCGCTCAACAACTTCCAATATTTTGCTGAAAATTTCAACTTCTAATTTTCATGAAATTTAGGTGCCGACTCTTGTTATAGCTCGTTTTATTCGATCTTCAACTCTTCTCGTATGGATCTTGTGTCGTATCTCGTATAGATGTTATGTGTATCATGTTCTAATAATAACTAATATGATACAATAATTTGTTGATGACTTATACCATGGACTACTCTTATGTAGATTCCATCTACTTGCTGGTAATAGCTTTATTCAAAATGCTAAAGGAGCTTAGCTTGTTATTAGATACAGTTAGTTATAGGTGTTGGTTATCATTAATGTACCGTTCATTACCAGTGCATCAAGCATAATTTATTGTCTATCATTCTAGTGCATTTCATTGCATCATTAATGTGGTGGGCTGCTCATGTATGCAGGTATTTGATGGACATGGTGGTACAGATACAACATCTTTTTCGTTAAGAGGAATATCCTCAAGTATATACTTGACGATGCTCAATTTCCTAATTGTGTGGATAAAGCCATAAAGAGTGCATTTGCAAGAGCCTTGACTCACGTTCTCTTGACCGTTCTTCTGGAACTATTGCGCTTACTGCCGTTATGTTTGGAAGATTAGTTTTGGCTTTTGTGCTTACACTACAAGAAAACTGCTCTTTAATGGCAAAATAGTACAACGTTCTTTATTTACGTGCAGTTGTTATTTTTTTCCTTCTCTAATTCCTTTATCGAACGCTGTCAGATGATTATTTTAGTAGGAAGATACGTAGGAACCCTTCAATTTTTATAGGCCGCCCATTTCATAATTTAACTTGTGTGATGAACCTATGCCGTATTAACTATTAACAAAAGTTGTGTTTTAGCATTCATTGCTGTTGATTTGATTTAGTTAAATGCAATAAGAATAATGACAGTGAAATATTTATAAAATTTTGTGTCGATACCTTTTTAGTCTGGAGAAGAATGTTTGAACTTATATTTACTTTAATGGATCTTATTGAACAGAGACGGGAGGAGCTAGTAGGTCACATGCCTATGAAAGTAGTGTACCCAGCTTTGCAAGATAATGAACGGAGTACTGTCACTGGTAGAGGTCCAAAAAATACCAAGTGGAGTTATCACAATGGTGGTTCCTGGCCAGGTTGGTTTCCATTGTATTGTAATTTTTTGACTTGATTGTTTAAGAACTAGGATGTTATAGCATGAAGATTTCACTGTGGCATGTTACAAAATATTAGTCCAGATAATCCTTACCTCAACAAAACTTATACTAGATTCATGAAACATTTAAAATTTATAAAAGAAAAGCTCATGATTGTAACTTATACCGGTAAACTTTGTACAGTTCCTCTATGAGCACTTGTAGCAGCCTCTGTAAAAACAAACCGGCTACATATAGCAAGAAAAGCAGTTGAGCTTGCAGAGTTCGTTTACTATTTTTTACTCTACTTCACTTGTAAATGCTACTTGATTTAATGGCATGTTGTATACTTTGTATTAGTCAATCGCCTAATGAAATAGTGTGATGAATATTTAGTATTTGCATTATGAATTCGATTTAACTTTGTGTACACTTTTTTGATGAATTGATTCTCAAGCATTACTTTTGCTTTACAGGTAGATAGATGACTGTGATGCAAAAAAAGGTTGCAACGAGTTATGGATTGAAGTTATTTTTACTGCTAGAACTACTTTTTGGTTTTAACGTATGTACTACTTGCTTTTGTTTTGCTATTGCTACTTGTTCTATATTTTATTTTTGAACTATTGATGACAAACTATTTATGTTTGGTGTAAGAATATTGTGTATTTTGATTATGAAATTTCATACGTTGGTTATCAAATATGTGTCCAAAATGTGGTATTGATACAATATGTTGATTTTGAAATGTGATATTGATATAATATGCTAATTTTGAAATGTGGTATATATATATACACATTGTGGCGGATGTTTACTGAAATGGAATTAGAACGTTCCACAGCGTTTTTAAAACGCTGTTAAAACATTCCATAGCATTTTTAAAATGCCGTTGAAAGTTTTAACAACGTTTTTAAAATGCCGTTAAATTGTATCTAAAAACATAAAGTACGATTTATTGCAACAAGTAAACGCTGTAAATAAATATCATAGCATTGAAAAAGCGCTATAAAATCTTATCTTAGCACGAAATAAACGCTAAGAAAGATCTCTAACTGCACCCAACTAAACGCTGTTAAATGATTTCATGACACCAGGGAAACGTTGTTAAAAAGGACATTTGACAGCGTTTATTTCTTGTCATTGTATATCCCTTACATATAACTGCATGTCGATATACAACGTATGTAAAAACATTGTTAATAGCTTTTATAGCATTTTTAAAACGCTGTTAAAGGTCCTGTTTGTTGTAGTGCTCGTGTCGAAGATGTCTCAAGGTCGCTGCATCTGTGTCTACCTCTCAACGGTAACGTAACGCCTCTTATTGCACCGTGTCGGGATCCATCAACAACATAGTATCACGTTTGTGCCACCATGCATACAAAGGAACTCGCATTAATGTCGAGCCACACACTCCTCCGGGTATCATTATCATTGTGCACGTACACCGTAGAACCTCCCGTTAGTGCAATTTTCGATAACTCAGTCGAATATCGACCTCGCTTAATAAATAGTGTCTAGGCCTCATTGCCTACGTATACACCTATCCAGACCCGTAACGTCCAAGAATCGTAAACTTAGGGAGCTAATTTCCATACTTATACTAACATCCATATACATAGTATAAAAATTTAAACTAAAAACTTGGACCTTAAGCCGAGGTTCAGACAATGCCCAGAGTTTGTTATTCAGTCAACCGCTAGTCATTGGAGCGAGTGACCGCTTGCTGTAGATGGGCTCCAATGAGCCTATTGACCGGTCATAATCTAAGTACTGTATATTTTGAACTATCTTGTTCTATTTGTTTGTTAATCATCATCGTTCCCGATTATTGATTACAGTAAACTTTGTTCATCATAGAAAATCCTAATTTTTGTAAATCTACAATTTATAATCGTCTTGAGTTCATATTCGATTTCATGTGCAATTTCATATGCAATTTTAGTAAATCAACTTGACATAGGTTTAGGATAATAGGGCTATAACTATTCATATTTAATTTAACAAGAAGTATGTAATTAAACTAAATTAATTCTTATCCAACAGATTCACTTTCACCAAAATTAGATTAGAAAGAAACGGGATCAAATTTGTATGTTAAATTAATTCCAATTTCCCAATTCACTGCTGTTATTGGATAAATGTCAAATTAAATAACTCTGGATCAAATATGGTATATAAAATCAATTATATGTAAATCCTCATATTAGTTATGACCCCACTCACCTCTAAGAAGCTACCCTTCCTTAATATGCATTGAATTGCCTCCTCTTGATGTAGAACTCCCCTTGATTTGATTTAATTTCTTCTCCTTCAATCTCTTGAATTTAATTTAATTTGGTTTTGAAGAAATTTGGATTTGAGGAGAAAGAGATTTGGACTACAATGGCTGTATCGTGAAAACACTTTCACAAGTAAATAAATTTGTAAAATAAAACAAGTGTTGGTATGCGTGTATGCTAACTCAAGAATATATTTTCTTAAGTATGCAAGGATCAATTTAATAAATACATCCATTAGCATTCATCATCCAAAACATGTCCTAGTGACACATTCACAACCATTACTAGCATCCATTTTTCCATATCGATGGGGTATACTAAGCTACAACCTAAACACATAAGTATTTCATACTAATTTAACTACAATGGAAACATATCAAAAAAGAGTTCTAGACGGGTAGCTCGGATTTCTCCTCGGTCTCTCATGTACTCTTTGCTGAATCGTCTCCCACTTGACCTTAACAAGCTTGATAACTTTATTCTGGAGTCACTTTATACCATGCTCAAGAATGCTAGTGGGTGTATGCTAAAAAAGTGACTCCCTCTCTACTTCCATCTCCTCTGGCTAAATCGGCATGACTACAGCGGCTGTATCGTGAAGACACTTTCACAAGTGTGACATATGAAAATTTTCTTGTACTGCCGTTAACTTCTCAAGAAGCTTAACTCTATAAACTAACTTCCATACTCTACCAATGATAAAAAAGGCCCTACAAACCTTGGTGCTAACTTTCCCAAACTACCAAATCTCATGACATGCCAAAGCGGTGAGAACTTCACAAAAACCTTGTCACCCACTGCGAACTCTGTTATCCCACCTTTTGGCAAGGCCGTTGTTATCCCGCCTTTTGGCAAGGCCGGGATTCAAAGGGATTGATTGAATTCCAAATGTCGCTCGTCATGGATATCGATTAATTCTGTCCGAGTCCGGATCGAGCTACAATTGATAAGACATGACTAGAAGAGCAAAGGAAGTCAGCGTTCCAAATTTCAAGTCAATCCGAGTTCATATGATCAAGTTATGATGGATGCAAGTTGAAGGGTAAAGCATGTTTTCGTATCCATCAGTAAGCCCCATTTCGTACCCATCAAGGAGCAGTGGCTCGTATCGATGAAGTTATCCATGTTTCGAATCCATCGAGTTCGTATCGATGGACCTCGTGTCCATCAATGGTCCTTACTTCGTATCCATCGATTTCGTATCGATCAGAATGGCAAGGTCCACGTGCCAATGAACTTCGTATCGATCAGCCATTAGCCAGAGAGACTTGTTCGAATCCATCAGTAAGTCGTCCGCTTCGTAACGATCACCCAACATCAACTTCGCATCCATCAGAGATTCAATGCTTCGTATCCATCATGAACCACGTTCGTACCCATGAACAGAGGCTTGTTCGTATCCAACAAGTCAACAAACTAGGGAGACGTGTCATCCATCGAAGCAAACGAGGCGAGATCTATGGAGTCGAAGCGGTCAACACAGAGTGAAAACCGGATCGAAGCGAAGTGCGCGTGCCACATCATCTCAGAAACACGTGCAATTATCGATACGAGGAGATCGAGTCGAAGCCATGGAGTCGAATAGAACAGCCAACGAGGAATTCCATTTTGTATCGACGATATCTCATAATCCACTAATCCAAATTCAATGAAATTTTCACAGAAGCTTACTTATACACTAAGGAACGTTTTCGCCAAATTTGAGCTCGATTGGACTTCATCTTGATCGATACAAAATGAATTCGTATCGATCATAGATCAAGGCGAAACTTCATGAGATTGGTCGCATGGGTCCCATCACGTGCCAGAACGAGTCTCCCGAAGTTTGAGCGGAATCTCAGCCTCCTACGCCTATAAATAGAGCCCCAGAGCCTACAGAAGAAGGACTTTTTGATTCTCAAGCGTCCAGACTCTGCCGGATCAATACTTGCATCATACCTTTGCTGTCAATTTCGAATTCTAATCTGTAATCCGCTGTTGTTCGCTGTAATCGCTTGTAATCATTGAAAGAGTATCAATAAAATCATCAAAACTTCATAGTGGACGTAGGCAATACGCCGAACCACTCTAAATCGCTTGTCTGTGCATTTTACATTTCTGTTTGTTGGAGTTTTTGTTAGATAATCTCTGTTTTATATTTATATTCTTCATTTTATCTCTTCAAAAAACTTCTGAAGAGTGTTGTGCCCATTTTTGGTACAAACACTTTGGTGCTTTCACTGAGAGAAACCAGCTTTTCTCCTGCTCCTTGGATCTACCGTCGACACCGGATTGCATAAATCCAAGAGGAAGATCTAGATCTCTAATCCAGAATCCTTCCATCCTATTCAGATTTGCATAAAGTCTAGGAAAGGACTCCACCATTCAAGATGGTTAGCACAAGAACTGCTTCTACGGCTGCTGATCAAGAAGGTCGGGATAGACAGAATCCTACACAGCAGCCACCATCCAATCAAGACAACACTGCTCACTCAGATCCGTCAGGACCAGTCACCAGACAAGAGTTTCAAGTGTTGCTCCAAGAACTGACTCAAAGTCGGCAATAGTTAACTGAACAGCTGCGAGCTAACGCTGAATTGACCAACCAATTAAACCGCCGAAGGCGCAGGAGGACCATGAGGAATGATGTTTCCCACTCGTCCACCGAAAGTTATGCTTCATCTGACTATCACGGCAGATCTACACGTCCCCGATTAGACGTGAGTCACACACAAGCTACCGGATATCAACCTGCCTTGACCGTAGGACAGTTGAGGGTTGGGCCGTCAACCATCTTCCAGACCGGGCCCTCATCAAGAGGAGGTGCTGTTCCACAGTATACCACGGACAACCGCACTACAACCGCCGCGGCAGAGACAAGGGTTGATACCCGAAATCTGTCTGATCCGAATAATCAGCAACATGGGCGTACTCCAGAGCCATATGTCCCAGAAGATGCTGAGCCAAGGAGGCGAAACACGGACCGTCGACAGCGCCCGGTCCAAACTCGCACTGTGGAACCCGACCACACCTTAGCTCAGCATGCCCAGAATGTGCCAGTGTCAGATATTTCGACCATGATACATCAAATGATTCGCTAGAGTCAGGGGCTCACTAATGACGATTGGGAAATCTCCCATAGTCACACCCCTTTTACAGATGAGATATTATACGCTGAACCCCCTCGGCGATTCAGAATGCCAACTCTCCCAATGTACGAAGGAAGTAGTGACCCCAATCGACATATTTTGAAATATGAATGGTCAATGAGCGCTGCAAGAGCTGATGATGCAGTGAAGTGTCGAAGTTTCCCCATCTCTTTGGGAGGAATCGCAACGATGTGGTTTACAAGGTTGCCACCTAGATCTATCTCTTCGTTCGATCAACTGGCTAAGAAATTTGTCGAACAGTTCTAGATGCATGTCGCTAGACCTAAAGACGTCAACACCCTATCTAGCGTCACCTAAGCTAAGGGAGAAACACTTAGGCGTTATTTAGAAAGGTTCCACGCGGCATGTGTGGAGATTAGTAATCCCAACGATAACTCGATCTTGATGGCATTAACCAAAGGGATCGATCCCGATTCTGAGTTTGGAAATTGGATAGCTGGGAAACCATCCGCATCGTTGGACCGTTTCTACTCCAAAGCCGCTCAATTCTTACGACAAGAGGACGCGAAACAGTCTAGGAAGCAGGATGATGCGAGGCCCAAGAGTGAAGGAATACAAAGTAACGTAGCAGTTAAGCAGTCCGGTGAGAATTATGGAAAGGTTCAGTTGAATATACAGAACAAACAGACCCAGCCGCGAGGCAACAATGGTCAGGATAAGAAAAGAGATCAGAACCGAGGCCCACGACGTAGGGCCCCAATGTTTGATAATTACACGCCATTAAATACGTCGTTGGAAAATGTGTACCTGCAAACTTGCAACACTGTGCAATATAAGAAGCCTGCTCCGAAGTCCTCGTCGGAGAGGCAGATTCAAACAGGAAAGTTTTGTAGATTTCACGAGAGTTATGGCCACAATACCAATGAGTGTCAACATTTGCAGGACATCATTGAGAAGTTGATCAGAGAAAGAAAGTTAGATCAGTTTGTGCGGGCGCCGCAGTCTGGTGGTGCGGGCCCGTCGAATCAGAATCGTGTGCAAAATCAAGAAAGACAGGAGGAACCCGCTCGTACGGGCGGAAGGCTAGTGATAAATACAATAAGTGGTGGTCCCCACCCAGCAGACCGAAGCTGGAGGGAAATGGAGTCGTATGCTAGCTCTATCAGGCATGCGGACTTCGAATGTTGCAGTAATTGTGAAGATGGGGCTCCGGCCAAACAACAGAAAACAACGTCTGATGATATCATATTTAGAAGCCGAGACGCTGATAAGGTCGAAGCCCCCACAATCGACCCACTGGTCATATCTGCCCAGGTAGGTCCTGCTTGGATGAAGAGGATCCTGGTTGACAGTGGGAGCTCTGTAAACATCTTACTTAAATGGGCTTATGATTTAATGAAAATGGAAGCTAAGGACTTAAAACCTTGCCAATCTCGAGTCCACGGCTTCAATGGAAGTGCTACAATACCCACTGGAGTGACGGAATTACCAGTGGAGTTGGGGGTTGGAGAACGCCGGAGAGTCCGGATGTTGCAGTTTGTTGTTTTGGACATTGATTCACCTTATAATGCATTTTTGGGCCGATCGGCCCTTGCTGAATTCAGGGCAGCCATTGCCCCATGGTGCTTGACTCTGAAGTTCCCCACTTGATCACGGGGTCGGAGTCATTCAAGGAGATCAGGCAGCGGGGAGGGCCTGCTATGTTGCTGAACTACGAGGAGTACATCGAAAGGAGAAAGGAAAGGGCGTAGAGGAATCTCTCTACGTCCGTTCTGTTGATAATTGACAACTAATGCCTGGGCCCCGGCCCGGGCACCGCAACCAATTCCAGAAAGACCTTGACCCTAGAGACAACGAAGATAAAGACGAGTCTAAAGAGAATCAAGCTTCCCCGGCCGAACTGACTGTGGACGTCCCAATCAGTGAGGATGATGATTCGAGGATGCTAAAAGTTGGGTCTCAACTGGGCAAACAAACACAACAGGAATTGGTTGAATTTCTCCGGGCGAATCTTGATGTTTTCGCCTGGACACACTCTGATATGTGCGGGATCTCGCCCGACACCACGAGTCATTCCTTGAATATCATCCGCGGTATGTTCCGGTCAAGCAGAAAAGGCGTGGTATGGATCCAGAGAGATCTGCCGCCCTTAAAGAAGAGGTTGATAAATTACGATCAAATGGGTTCATTCGAGATGCTTTGTATCCAGAATGGGTGTCAAATCCTATGTTGGTTCGAAAACCGAATGGGAAATGGAGAACTTGCATTGACTACTCTGACTTAAATAAGGCTTGTCCAAAGGATAGTTTTCCACTTCCTCGAATTGACCAGCTCGTAGATTCGACAACTGGACATGAATTATTATCTTTCATGGATGCTTATTCTGGCTACAATCAAATACCTATGCATTTTCCTGATCAAGAACATACCAGTTGGTGACCGATCTGGGACTCTACTGCTACAAAGTCATGCCATTTGGTCTAAAAAACGCCGGAGCAACATACCAATGCTTGGTCAACCGGATGTTCGCCAACCAGATTGGGAAGACCATGGAGGTTTATGTAGATGACATGCTAGTGAAATCTCGTTTCTCCACAGATCACGTCAGAGATTTAGATTCGATGTTCTGCATCCTGCGGGAATATGGAATGAAGCTCAATCCATTAAAATGTCACTTCGGTGTCGCCTTTGGAAAGTTCCTCGGGTTCATCGTCAACGCTCGAGGGATAGAAGCAAATCCCGAAAAGATCTGGGCGATAAGAAACCTGCAAACCCCAAGAACCATAAAACAAGTCAAGAGTCTCAACGGGAAAGTAGCAGCACTGAGCAGGTTCATTTCAAAATCCACCGATAAGTGCATTCCTTTCTTCGATCTAATCCGGAAAGGAAAGCGAAACTTTGAATGGACCATGGAGTCTGAAGACGCATTCCGATCGCTCGTTCAACATATTTCCACACCACCAATCTTGTCAAAGCCGATCGACCATGAGCAATTGTACCTTTATCTGGCAGTATCAGAACATGCAATTAGCGCTGCTTTAGTTCGGGAAGAAGACCGAGTGCAGAAACCAGTCTACTATGTTAGTAAACGGCTAACAGGAGCTGAAAGAAATTACCCAAGACTAGAGAAACTGGCGCATTGCCTGGTCATTGCCTCAAGGAAGCTTCGCCCTTATTTCCAAGCTCATTCCCTTACTGTGTACACCGATCAGCCGTTACGACAGGTCCTCACGCGGCCTAAGACGTCTGGTAGGTAACTCAAGTGGAACATTGAACTAAGCCAATTTGATATCACTTATGCTCCGCGAAGAGCCATTCAAGGACAAGTCCTAGCGGATTTTATAGCGGACAAGTACTATACCTCCTAAATGCATTTGGAAGTTGCACACCGATGGTGCATCAAACGATCAGTGTTCCGGTGCCGGAATAGTACTTGAAACTCCTGAAGGCCGATCCATATGCTACGCTCTGAGGTTCGAATTTCGCGCAACCAACAATGAAGCCGAATACGAAGCTTTACTTATCGGATTAAAACTTGCTTGCGATCTGAAGATTGTTGCTGTGGAAATCTACTGCAATTCCCAGTTGGTTGTATATCAAGTTTTGGGCGAATATCAGGCTAAGGATCGACGACTAGCTGCCTACCTAACCAGAGTTCAAGAAGCATTAAGTCAATTCGATTACTATGCTATTTACCATATACCCCGAGAGCGTAATCAGAAGGCTGACTCACTGGCAAAGCTGGCAAGTACAGGTGAAGCACAGCAAATGGGACTTGTCCCTGTCTAAACTTTGTCTTCCCCAAGCATTGATCAAATAGAGATGAATTTTGTGTTTGAAACCGCTCCCAGTAGAGAATCGTGGATGACTCCGTACCGAAACTACATCGAGAATGGGACATTGCCTGAGCATAAAAATGAGAAAAGACAGATTCTACGAAAAGCTTCACGTTTCATCATTCAGAACGGAGTTATGTATAGAAGAGGATATTATGTTCCTCTTCTCCGATGTATCGCGCATGATGAAATCAAACGAGTGTTACAAAACGTACACGAAGGAGAATGTGGCGATCACACCGGTGGACAAGCTCTCGCTAAGAAGATACTCCGATACGGATACTACTGGCCGACTGTGAACCGAGATGCAGCAAACTATGCCAGAAAATGCGATAAGTGCCAGAAACACGCCCGAATTCCAAGAGCCCCACCTACCGAGATAACCCAAATGGTCAGTCCCTGGCCATTTTCGATGTAGGGCATCGATATCATCGGCACACTACCTCTAGCCAAAGGTGGGGCAAGATATGCCATCGTTGCAGTTGATTACTTCACCAAGTGGGCAGAAGAAGAACCCCTTGCAACCATTACGACAAAGAAAGTAATCAATTTCGTAGTTCGCAACATTATCTGTAGATTTGGACTCCCGAATACCATCATCACCGATAACGGAGCCCAATTCAGTAGTACAGAATTCAGAATTTCTGTAACCGGTTTCATATTCATAAAAAATTCTCGGCAGTCGCGCATCCTCAGGCAAACGGTCAGGTCGAGGCCGTCAATAAAGTCATAAAATCCATTCTAAAGAAACGACTGGAAAAGGCTGGGGGCAAATGGGTTGATGAACTTCCTATGGCTTTATGGGCCTATCGAACGACCCACAATACGGTGACCGGGCACACCCCGTTTTCCCTATCTTATGGCTCAGAAGCCGTTATTCCAGTCGAGATGGAAGTGTCTTCCCATTGCGTGACTTACTATGATCCGAAAACAAACGCTATATTGCTTGCTGAATCATTGGATCTACTGGATGAAAAGCAGGAAGAGGCTGGTTTGAGAGCAGCCGCACATCGGAGTCGAGTCGCCCGATTATACAATACCAAAGTTCAACCTCGAACCTTTGAACTCGGCGATCTCATCCTCAAGAGAATCTATCCGGTCCCTTCACACTTGAAACCAAATTGGGAAGGACCATACGTGATCACACAGAAACTTGGAGATGGCACATACAAGTTATCGACCGTTGACGGTCTTACTTTGCCAAGGGCCTGGAATAGCGAGAGTCTCCGTCGCTATTACGCTTGACGAGCTTTATTTGTTTCATTCTATTTTTCCATTTGCAGTTTGTTTCCGCATTTTTAAGTTTGAATTCTGTAATAAGGCAACTAACTTTGCCGCATTTTCTTACTTCAGCAATAAAATGCCATCTCTTCGAGCCAGAGCAGTGATTCATTGAATACAATGTACGACATCACAATGCACAGAGAGCTAAATTCCATCATACATTGGAATTTATTCAAATAGAGAGTGGCTGTGATACGACCAGCCACTCGCTAAGCGAAACCCGAGCTCGGGGGCAAGTCATTACACCAATGATAAATAGGATTAAAACACGACAATCCTATAACTAATTCCAAACTCCCAGAGTGTGAGCTAGAATATAAACATCGAACAAATACGGTCCCGAGGAGGACGGATCTGACTGCCTAACGACCTCGACCGTATTGCGACTAAATACAGTTCCGAAGATGGTGAACCTATCCACCTAACAACTTCGGCTGTACCTTAAACAAGCTCGAGGAGGATGGACCCGTCTATCTAACGACCTCGCTTGTCGACTCAGGGAGGATGCTAATCAACCATCCACGATCCTGATTAATCCACCGTTCCCAGAGTGCGAACGTAATCCAAGTGCCCAAACAAACATGACTGACCGTTTGTCGGCAAACTCCATGCTCCCAGAGTGCAAGGTGGAGTATAAACTTTAAAATACAGTGTCGAAGAAAGTGGATCCGTTCACCTAACGACGTCGACCATAACATAATCAAGTTCGAGAGGGATGGATCCGTCCGTCTGACGATCTTACTTGTTGACTCAGGATGGATACGATCTAACCATCCATGACCCTGATACTCCTTTCGAACTCCCGGAGCGCGAGTTGGAATGCGAACGCTAACCCCAATTTCCCAGAATATAGGATGCAGTATTAACGTCAAGCCTAAGTTTCCAGAGTGTGAACGACCGCTCACAAGATAACTTATGTCCCCGGAGTATGGACTAATACTTGAAAGATTTCGATAGCTGTCACTGGTTGTAAAAATGTAAGTGCAAACCTCCAGAGTGCGGATGTAACCATCTATGAAGAAACAAGTGTAGTTCGACCGCTCGATCCCCACTTACTGCGATACCAAGCTGATCTTTACAACTCAACCCCGGAACTGGGGGCAGATGCAAGTGTTAATCACTACCTGAAACAAGTTAAAGTAATGCAAGTACACAGAACTGAGGTTCGAACGCTGCGACATTTAAACATAAAAGGAATAAAAGTTGAAACAAGAAGACAAAATTTTATTTCAGCTAGTCAAGAGCGACGGCTCGTATACCAACCTTTCCAAAAAAATTCCTACTAGCGGGGGCCGAGCCCGCATCTATACACGGCCTATGAAAGAAAAAAGATGACAAAATTCCTAACTGCAAAAGGGAATACATGCCCAAAAATATTCTATCTACTCTTTCTTTTTTCTTAGCTTCTTCTTCGACGAAGAGCCGCTGGAGCCGCCAGTGATCTTCTGCTTTGAGCCCTTTTCTTTGGGAAGACTGTCTCCGGACGGAGGCATGATGTCGACGTCCTCCTTCGAACTGGAGTCTAAGGCAATGCTTCCCGCAGGAAGAGTCGGAGGAACGTGATCTACAGCCGAAGGTAGGACTGGCACACTGGTATCGACAAGCGTGCCCCCAGGGGATATCGTCATAAGTGGTGTAGGGTCATGCATCGCTGCTCCGCTCCCTGAGCTGCCACCATGTGCTGCTGCCTCCATCTCGGCGTTAATTTCAGCCAGCATACTTGCTTCTTGGAGGGCTCGGGCTTCACTGTGTGCCGTGGTAGTTTGTGCCGAAGTATCTGAAGTGGATGAAAATCCACCCAAACCGAACGGTATATCCGCGAAGGGGTCACTCTGTCGACCAAGGAGCTCATTTATCATCTATTCATCAAAAGAGATTGAGCTCCCCTGCGTTACTTCGACAGGCGCAACCGTCACAACAGAGGTCGCCTCAGAAATGATCGCTTCCTGCGCTTGGCATGATTCCTGGATTGCAGGAAGCGTAGTCGGGACGACTTCGGTCACTGATCAGAGAAAAGAAGCATTTGTTAGTATACATTTCTATACAAGTTCTTCAATCCAGATATATAAGAGGTTAGTTTGGAATACCTTCCTCAGTTTGGCTGGAGGTCATCTGAACGACTTCAGAAGGATGCTCCTTAATAGGAGATAGATGTGGCTGGTCCGGGTCATAGGCTGGTATAGGCTGAGATTTGATCATCGGAGTCGGCTCGGACTGAGATGGCATGACAATCTCGGAACTTGTAGTGTGATGCTCAACACCAGAGCCTTCTCCAACTTCTTGAGGTTGAGTACCGAGCCGAACCTTCTCATGAGAAATCATGGAGTCGTGAAGAACCTTCTTTTCATCATCATTGAGTATACGGTTCTCCAGCTCAAATTCATCAAGGGCTTCATCGGGATGCCTCGATTTCTCCTCCTCAACCAGCAGATTCCAGGCATTATACAAATTTGTCGGGTAATCATCGAGCCAGGTCAGGTCTCTATGCCTTAACGCCTGGGCGTTGTAAGTGACTAGCAGCTCCTCTACCTCAGTCTCGATCCTGCCTTCCGCCAGTCGGACCATCTCACCAACCCCAGCTTCGATCTCGCGGACCTTTTCCATAGCCGCGTCCCTCTCTTTCTGAAGCACCACCGCCTGATCACAGGCCTCTAGCGCAGAGACGTTTGCCGCATCTTTTTTCTTCATAAGATCGGAAAGTTTGGATTTAAGCTCGTTAAGCTCTTTGAGGGCAGCGTCTCTCTCAACAGTGATGATGGTGTTCCTATGACCCATGTCTTCCATCGAAGTATAGTGCTCTTGTTTCATTCTATTCATGGCCGAGTTCGCGTCATCGGCCTTTTTGAGAGCTTCCATTTCAGATTTACGGGAAGACTCGGCCTCGGCGTTGAGCACCTGCATAATTCGGTCCTTTTGACCCAACTCCTTCTCCAGCTTTTCAATGACGGCAGCCCGATCAAATGCCACTTTAGATGCTTTCCTCGCAGCCCTCGCCCACTCCTTATACTGAAAGAATATGTCTGCAACATAATCATGGATAGTATTTTCAGCCGTTGGCGGAATTCTCTTCAGGTGTGGGGGAAAGACGTATCCATCAAAGCAGATGTCAGGATATTCCCTCCTCATTTGCGCGAGTTTGGCTGCTCCTTCCCCGGTCGAATCAGTCACGATTGGTGTAATGATCGAGGAGACAACTATTTTGGTTCCACGCTAAGGGTCGGATCTAGGAGTGTGAGAGGGTGGCTTGGGCCGTGAAGTTTCGGGAGGGCGCGTAACTGGAACTGTGGGCGGTACAGAGGTCCTAGGAGGAGGAGAGCGGGATCGAGACTGGCGTACATATCCCCTATCTCTGTCAGACCTTTCCTGACCGGAATGCCCCGATTCGTAATCTCTATCTCCCTCTTTCCTTCGTGGTTCATAATAACGACGCTTGTTGCGCAAACTGCCAAGCACAGAGCCACGACCAGACATCGTACCTGAAAAGTAAAACAAGGAGGATTAGCAACCATTTACGATATGCGAGTTGCGGTCAAAATTGTGTAGTGCCGTGAAGAGTGTATGGATGTGTAACCCCCCAAACCAACCAGAAGTGTCGACCATACTGGTAGTAAGAGACCCGCTAACATCGAGAGTATGTTGCAGTTCATCCAACCCGACATCATGCTGTGTGAACACAAGGTCTGAAATTGGAAGGTCGGCGAGCCCTTCGAAGGAGCTTTCCGTCTGCAGGGGGGATGCTTCTGAGATTCTAACTCCAGAAAGGGGGCGGTTTGTGACCACAGACTTCTGTCTCTCAGATTTAGACTGTTTAAAAGCCACTGCCTTGCCTTTTATCTTTTCCTCAGAGTCCGGGGTCCCGTCAGCATGCCCGACCAATGGTTCCTCATCGGTATGAGTTCTTTCGGAGTTAGCTTCGTCGATTATAACGACTTTGGTTTTCTTACGTTTGACTTTTTCTCTCGAGACAGTCCTTAATATGCCATCAAGCCTTATACTCTGTCTCCGCCCGATCAACCCGAGAATTCTGAGATTCCGGTCCGTCAACAGCAGTTCGATATTTCTCTCTTCACTTGGAGTTTCTTGGAGAACCCGGATTATCTCTTTATAATAACCACCTTCGGGTCGCTGGATTATTGCTGAAAAAGAAAAAAGGAATGTGAGTTCGATGTCGTTCATAATCGCCTTATCAACAACTTAGGAAAATGACGGTACTCACATCTGAATAGCCATCTTCTGGCAAATCCAGGAGGACATCGGACGTAAAACCACTCCGACTTGAAGTAGCTTAATCTAGTCCAAGACCATGTGACCACTTGGCAATTTCTTACAGACTCCAGGAATATAAAAGATGGACTGTCAGTTCGACTTTTGAAGTTCAACAAATATCCTATATCGGTCATGCGAGGAGGTCGATAGAGGTACTCCATAAATGCAATAAACAGGCTGTTGAGCGAAGCATATCCATTCGGGTGTAGCTGAGATGGGGCAATCCCCAGATAAGCCAACACTTCTCTTATATAGTCGTAGAACGGAGGGAGTGTCCCGGCTGCGCACGCATGGCGATTAAACGCAGTATATCCCTCCAGGGGATTATGCGGTCTGTCTTCTAGTCCCGGCAATATAACATCGTCCAGTGACAGACCATGCCTTAAGCATATTCTCCCTAGCATATCTTCGGAAATATTGGACGGGACAGAGTCAGGTGGACTATTAATGAAGGACGCGTCAGGCAACTCGTCCGGGGCTGGACCGATGACTTCGGCCTCAATGTCCGGTATTTCAAGTCTGGGAGGGGTTAGATTTTGAGATTCTTACTGCTGCGAACTTGATGGTTTCATAACTAGCTAACTCACGAGAAATCATCATTAGACGATAAAAAGCCCGTGCATTCCCCAGTATAAAGTGTATGAATGTGTGGTGCAGTGCAAGTGTTGTGCGTGACTTAAGAAAATTCTACAGAATTAAAGAAAATATGCAAATGACAAAACTTCAAGGTCTAGTAGGAACGACCGTCATCGCTGACCGTCACAACCATACCATCACGATATTGGCGATCGATTCGAGTTAAAGTCCGTTATCACGTTGTTAAGTTACAGTTCCGTCGACGAGCTTCAAAAGGCAGTCAAATATGCGGCTCTGTGATCAAGTTCAGTTATGCAAGGCAGAAGCTCGTCAGAGTCAAGTGTCAAGGTATGCAAGAGTTCGCTAAGTTCGTCGAATTTCAGTATGGAATCGATCGCAGTTCAGATTCAAGTCGAGTCAGAGACGCAATATTTTTTGTATCGACCCTGTTCGAATCGATACTTTCGTATCGATCAAGGGAAACTCGATACTTTTCGTATCGATAGGCTTCGAATCGATAACATTTCGTATCGACCGGAGGAGTGGATTTTGGATCGATCAGGAAAGCTTGCTTCGTATCAACCAAGGGTTAACGACTTCGTATCGACTAAATCCATTGGTTTCGTATCGATCTAAAACTGTTGATTTTGTGTCGATCATTCCTGGTTTTCGTATCGATCGTGGGAGGCAGAATCTCGTATCGATCATATAGGCCAAGTACTCGCATCGGTCATTTCAGATCGACACAAGCCCCAACCATCTTCAATCGATGCGAATCTCTTCATTAACTTTTCAATCGATACAGATTCATATAATCTGGGTCGATTCGAACCCTCCTATCCCGGATCGACACGAAATAGAGGTGAAGCAATTCTTCCACTCCTCCTTCTCCAATCAACACGAGCATCGCCATGGCCATCCTCGACCAAGCTGTGGCCCAAATCTGGCCTTGACGTTGCCAAAATTGATAATCAACAAGAACATGATGGATCTGAGATTTGAACTTCGTCGCTCGAATTTAGCCGTGATTGGCTAATTACCTGAATGGAAATTGGAATTCGAAGGATTAAAAAATAATGTTTGCTCGATTCGAAGACGAAGCGCAGTTCTCTTTTTTACCAAACTCCTGGATCGATGCGAAAGCAGAAGGCAGCAGTAAAAAAGTAAAAAGTGAAAATGCGTTAAGTCCCAGGTATTTATATGGAGCCTAGGGAGAGACTGGGTCGATTCGCCTCCCAGTCAGATTGACCGGTCGCAACCAGTCAAAACACGCACCGATACGAATGCTCATTTCGAATCCACCGGACTTCATCGATTCGAAGTACACAATGGAGGCTGCACTAAAAACATTAATCTCCATCGATTCGAAGTGTCTATTTTCCAGCCATCGACCCACAACTGTGCAGGTCCATTGATACAAACGTTGATTTCGTATCCATCGAAAGCTCATCGATACGAACCACTATTTCGTATCCATCAAAGATCATCGATGCGAAGCAGAGTACACCTTTCAATGAGAAATACGATAATCGTTCAGAGAGAATCTACAACTTGTCAAAGCACATCGTGTTACCACAAGATGTACTTTGGGGGGCAAATGTTATCCCGCCTTTTGGCAAGGCCGGGATTCCAAGGGATTGATTGAATTCCAAATGTCGCTCATCATGGATATCGATGAATTCTGTCCGAGTCCGGATCAAGCTACAATTGATAAGACATGACTAGAAGAGCAAAGGAAGTCAGCATTCCAAATTTCAAGTCAATCCGAGTTCATATGATCAAGTTATGATGGATGCAAGTTGAAGGGAAAAGCATGTTTTCGTATCCATCAGTAAGCCCCATTTCATACCCATCAAGGAGCAGTGGCTCGTATCGATGAAGTTAGCCATGTTCGAATCCATCGAGTTCGTATCGATGGACCTTTTGTCCATCAATCGTCCTCACTTCGTATCCATCGATTTCGTATCGATCAGAATGGCAAGGTCCACGTGCCAATGAACTTCATATCGATCAACCATCAGCCAGAGAGACTTGTTCGAATCCATCAGTAAGTCGTCCGCTTCGTAACGATCACCCAACATCAACTTCGCATCCATCAGAGATTCAATGCTTCGTATCCATCATGAACCACGTTCGTACCCATGAATAGAGGCTTGTTCGTATCCAACAAGTCAACAAACTAGGGAGACGTGTCATCCATCGAAGCAAACGAGGCGAGATCTATGGAGTCGAAGCGGTCAACACGGAGTGAAAACCGGATCGAAGCGAAGTGCGCGTGCCACATCATCTCAGAAACACGTGCAATTATCGATACGAGGAGATCGAGTCGAAGCCATGGAGTCGAATAGAACAGCCAACGAGGAATTCCATTTCGTATCGACGATATCTCATAATCCACTGATCCAAATTCAATGAAATTTTCATAGAAGATTACATATACACTAAGGAACGTTTCTGCCAAATTTGAGCTCGATTGGACTTCATCTTGATCGATACGAAATGAATTCGTATCGATCACAGATCAAGGCGAAACTTCATGAGATTGGTCGCATGGGTCCCTTCACGTGCCAGAACGAGTCTCCCGAAGTTTGAGCGGAATCTCAGCCTCCTACGCCTATAAATAGAGCCCCAAAGCCTACAGAAGGACTTTTTGATTCTCAAGCATCCAGACTCTGCCGGATCAAGACTTGCATTATACCTTTGCTGTCAATTTCGAATTCTAATCTGTAATCCGCTGTTGTTCGCTGTAATCGCTTGTAATCATTGAAAGAGTATCAATAAAATCATCAAAACTTCATAGTGGACGTAGGCAATACGCCGAACCACTCTAAATCGCTTGTCTGTGCATTTTACATTTCTGTTTGTTGGAGTTTTTGTTAGATAATCTCTGTTTTATATTTATATTCTTCATTTTATCTCTTATAAAAAAATTCCGAAGAGTGTTGTGCCCATTTTTGGTACAAACAGCCGTGATACCAAGGACTTGACCAGAGACTAATGATATTCTGCTCCGGAGATCGGTTATCTGCAATTTCATGATGGATACAGGCACTCTTGATCCGAGTCCGGATCGAGCTACAATTAGCACGGTATGACAAGCAAAGCTATGAAAGACAACATTCAAAATTTCAGGTCATTCATATCCATAAGGTTCAAACCTATATCGATGGACTTCAGTGCTTCCCAGATCGATCATACTTCACTTGATCAGCAACTATACATTTCGTATCGATCACTTATCCGATCAATATGAATAGCATGGTGGATGATCGATACAAAGACAAAGACAAAGCATCGATATGAGAAGCAAAGTATAGGATGGACACAAAAGACGCGGTCAACTCAAAAGAAGCAGTCACTACGCACGAATTATGGATCTCCACAAAGCACGCACACCGCGTCATCGACACGAAGAGATCAATACGAAATGTTTCGATACGAAAGCCTTAGCAAGTCCATGTTTGCAACTTTGATCAATTATATCTCTCAAACCACAAATCCAAATGCCATCAAAATTTCACAGAAGGTTGCATATCAACTCAAGGACATCCATGATCGATCGCAGCTCAATTGGAGCATTTCCTGATCGATACGAAAGCTATATGGATCGATTATGGATCGATCCCAAGCGACTCTAGATCGATTGTGTGGGCCCACCGACGCATGGGAAAAGGTATTCCGAGATTCAAGGCAGATATTTCCAGCTTCACACCTATAAATAACACCTTCATTGCAACATAAAAAGGACTTTTATGCTGGGTTGAACTCCATTGTAATTCGAGTGTTAGTCATTGTACTGTTGTAACTTAGTTTATAATCAACAATAAACATCCAATCCTTTAAAGTGGACGTAGGTCATAGCGCCTAACCACTATAAATTCTTGTCTTCTTTCTGCTACTGCTTATTTTCTTGGTGTGATTGTTAGATTCGCCTCATTTTACATTGTATTTCTTTATTCTAATCTCTTCAATCACATTCAACGAGCGTTTTGTCCATTTTTGGTACAAACACTTTGGTGCTTTCACCGAGAAAACTCTGCTTTTCTCTGATTTTGTGGATCCCTTGTCATTGTTGGATTGCTAAAATCTAAGGAGGAGATCCAGATCCATCTTCCAGAGGTTCTTTCTATTCTATTCAGATTGTTCCAGATCTAAGAAGAACTACATTCAACACGGTGCGCACTACCAGAACCACTTCAAATGCTGCTGATCCGAAAGGAAGGGATAGGAAAAATCTCGTAAAGTTGACCATAGCAGGCCAAACATCAGCTGGACTTCCAGATCCATTTGGTCTAGTAACTAGAGAGGAATTCCAGACCCTTATACAGGAGCTCACTCAAAGTCGTCAGGAGCTAACTCAGTAGATCCGTGCCAACATGGAACTCACAAACCAGCTGAATGAAGAAAGGCGAGGGAGATTTAGAAGGGAGCATGCCTCTTATTCCTTATTTGAAATCTCGACGTCATCTGACTTCAATCACAGTCTATGAACCACCAATTAGATGGGAATTACGCGGAAGCCTCCAGGCACCCGTATGATGCGAACCCCGGACAGGCCGGAATAGGTCCTTCCTCGGGGCATTAAGCTGCGCCCTCCTCCCGAGGAGGGACACTTCCTTACAACACAACTCATAACCATGCAGCAGCTGCTGCTATAGCTCTAGATGCTGAGATCCAAAACCAACCAGATCCAACCCCACGTTACCACATTCATGCTCAGGATCCTCACTTCCTTAAAGCCTAGGAGCCAAGGAGGCATGAAACGGACCGTAGACAGCGACCAGACCATCCTTGTGACATGGAACACAACCATGCCTTGGCCTCGAATCCCCAAATGCCTGATATTCCAACCATGATACGCCAGATGATTAAAGAAAGTCAAGGCCTCACAAATGATGACTAGGGAATTTATAGAAGTCACACCCCGTTCACTAATGACATTCTCTATGCGGAGCCTCCATGTCGATACAGGATGCCGACCTTGCCGGTGTATGAAGGAAATTCGGATCCCAACCAACATATTCTGAAATATGAATGGCTTATGAATGCCGCTCGAGCTGACGATGCAGTTAAGTGTAGAAGTTTCCCTATCTCCTTGGGAGCCATCGCAACTATGTGGTTCACCCGTCTACCACCCAAATCCATTTCATGTTTTGACCAGTTAGCTACTAAGTTTGTTGAGCAGTTCCTTATTCATGCTACAAGGCCGAAGGACGTCAATACCTTATCCAGTGTTACTCAAGCCCCAAGAGAGACTCTAAGGCATTCTCTGGAAAGGTTCAACGTAGCTTGTGTCGAAGTTAGCAACCCCAACGACAACTCTATTCTGATGGCATTGACTAAAGGGATCGACCCTGATTTCGAGTTTGGTGATTGGTTGGCTGGGAAACCCCCCGCTTTGTTGGACCGTTTCTATGTGAAGGCAGCCCGGTTTTTAGGAGAGAAGAAGCTAGATGGTGTAGGAAGCAGGATGTCATGGGGCCCAGCAATGAAGGTATCCAGAGTAATGTCGCAATGAAGCAGACCGAGGATACAGTTGAACATTCTAATTAAACAAAGTGTAACAACCCTGGTTTTGGTAATTACCTGTAAAATTAAAATTGAACATTCAGAATAAACAAAGCCATTAACGTCGATTCGTACGATGAATTGATAGTTTCATTTGTATTTTGTCGTATGCTAATTTTATTGAATTTTCGTTGATTTTTGCTGTTTCTGTGCACGTGTTTTCTAAACCGTTTTCGGAAGATTTTTTTATAATAAAATAGCTTTTGAAATAAATATTTTACAATATTTATAATTATTTTTAAAGCTATTAAAATTATACATTCTATAATAAAGAAATTTCAAAGATCAGTTTTGCAAACGGTTTGCAAAATTGTTTTAAAAACAAGTTTTCTCAAACAAATTATTTTCTATATAAAAATATACGTTTTTGCACTCTTCGAGCGTGTGAGAAAGTGAATTAAATGATTTAGTAAAACATGTGGTATGGGAGACATGCGTTTACTTTTTCAGTTATTCCGGACTTGTCCGTTTGAAGCTAATTTTGCACACTCTTCGAGCGTATGAGAAAGAGAATTAAACAATTTAGTAAAACATGTGGCATGTGACACATGCGTTTACTTTTTCAGTTAATTTCTGACTTGTTCATTTGAAGCTATTTTATTTGACCTTCGGGTTGTTATTGCCAGTACTTGGACTGTTGGGTCCTATATATATATATATATATATATATATATATAAAGCCATTGGGCTAATTACGGACTGTTGGGTTCTATTGAGACTGTTGGGTCACCTATATATAGTACTTGGCAGGCTGTTGGGACACTTATTGGACTATTGGGTCCTTTCTACATTTATGGCTGTTGGGCTAGTTTTTGGACTATTGGGTCCTATTCTTTACATTGTTGCTTTTCTAGATTTCTTTGTGTTGATTTCTAGAATTTTGATGATTTATAAATGTTTTCACCATAGTTGCCTCTGTTGGATTATTTATATTGCCTGAGTGCTATCGTGTTGTTTATTATATGGTGAACACATTTCGGAGTTTGAACTCTTAATCGAGTTCTATATATATTGATTTGTATTTCCATCCTTTGGTGTTTTTGAGGTTTATAATCTTCTAATTTAGGAGGTATGGTGTTGATGGACACCATTATATTGGTTGTGGATGCCGATGATATGAGGCATTGATTTGTGATTAATTGATATTGTTGTTGAACTTGTCTCTTTCGATAAACCCTTATGACATTTAGTAATTGGCATGTACTTAGTGTTGCATCTTCTCTTTTGAGAAGAATTGTTATCATTTATCCATATACCTTACCTATCATATGCTAATCAGTTATTTAAGCCAGATTGACCCGTGTATTTTTATATACTCGGGTCAGACCGAGTTATTTCAGGTTTGACACCTACCGTAGGTCTTCATTATGCTGCTCCTACTTTAGACTATCTACTAGACCTCTTTTGTGTAGTTTTTGTAGTTTTGTTTTTTTGCAAACTTTGATATGTACCCATTCATTTTGACTCGTATATATCGTGGTCCTTGTACCACCACTTTTGTATCACTATGTAGTGTACAGTGATGTATCTGTGTATATATATGTTGACTACTGTTCTGTGATCTGTTATATTTTTTTTTGTTGTATTTTGTTCTGATAGATCCGTTAGCCACCTTAGTTTTGTATTAAATATTTATTGAGTATGTCGATCCACTTTAGAAGGAAAAGAATTAGAGCACTCAATCGACGTATTCAATAGATGTTTAAGATAAAGCTATGGATGGTTGCTCCTAACCTGCCCTATTCTCCGCATTAGCAGGCAGTTTTACTCAGTGATACTCTTTGTTAATGTAGGCCTCGGAGTGGGGCATCATAGCTTGGTATCAGAGATGAGTTCAGAACAAAATATGATAAACACATAACATAACAAATATTATGGTGCATCAAAGTACAGTATAAGTGTTACATATTCCTTAATCATCGTATCATTAACCTTTTTGAGTCCTTTGATGTAGATATAAGTTGGGAATACGTCTAGGAATGCATTTTAATTCCGTAGTATTCCATAATTGAGTTAATGGTATCTAACCCTTTGAATAATCCTTATCGTGATCATTCTATTTTAGTTCTCTTCGATACAGATACTTGAGATGCATTCGTATTGAAGGAGCTTGTTGAAGTTATATCATTGGATGTTTCTTGTCTTGTTACTTCATTGAGGATTGTGAATCCTATTGGGGGATCTGCAACCCTTAGCTTGTTGTGTGAGAATGTTGAGATTATTCTTCGTGGTTTTCTTTCCGTGCGAATCTGCACGTTATTCACTATCGTAGATTTGATATGATTTTCGGGATGGATTGGCTTGCATATTATTAAGCCCAATTCCTATGTTCTAAAAGGATCCTATATCTTAGGCATCCTAATTCGGCTGATCTGTTATCTCTTGTTCTTCGGAATGTTGATGGTGATTCTGAAGTATCTTTATTTGCTATTGAGTCTCGAGATGATGATGATGCATCTCGAATTCTAGCCATTTGTGATTTTGCTGATGTATTTGAGTCCGTTTCGGGTTTGCCATCCAATCGGGCAATTAGTTTTGTATTGACCTCAATCCTGATTCTTAACCTGTTAGTCGTCCTCCCATGAGGATGTCCACTAAAGAAAATGAGGAAATCTAAAAGCTTTGCTGGAGTTTAATGCCAAGCAATTCATTCAGTCCGGTCTTCACCGTGGGGTGTCGCGGTTGTCTTTGTTAGAAAATCTGAGGGTACTCTTAGGCTTCGCATCGATTACTGCAAGCTTAACGAGTTAACCATTAGACTAAGTATCCATTGCCTAGGATCGATGACATGTTCGACCAATTGAGTGGTGCTAAGGTCTTTTCTCAACTCAACCTTACCACCGGTTTTCATCGATATGGTTCTTATGAGTAGCTCGTTATGCCATTCGGTTTAACGAACGCTCCATCTTATTTCGTCGATCTTAATAATCGAGTATTCTGAGAATATCTCGATGAGTTCGTCCTTGTATTCATGATTGATGATGAGTGAAAATAACAATTTTAGTTGCAAAATTTTTCTAATAGAAGATATACTTATTAGTGTAATTAGATTCTGTTTATTGAGACAAGCAAAGAATATTTTGTAAAATTTTATAAGAGGCATGTTTATCATATAGAAAATAATTTTGTGTTGGATTGTCCATTGAGTGCTTTAAAAATTCTGGTCAATGCGCCTGATCAACGTTATCGGTAGGAACTTCTTAAACACTATAATGAGACAGTCAGACACAGTAAATTGATTTGTAATAAGTAAAAGTTTAAAAATAAATTAATAAGGGATTGAGAATTAATTTCCCTTTAGATGACAAGTGCAACCATTGAACCATAGTGAGTGTTGGATAAGTGTCGAGGCAGTTTTGATCATTTGGTCAACTCTGCAGCCAATTGATGGGGTCACTCACTATAAATCAATGGTGAGGCAATGCCAATATATTACTTGAAATTTGTGAAATTAAATATGATTATGCTTTTAATTGGTTATGTAAGTATAACCTATAAGAATCCAAATAATGATACCATTTGGTAATTTGAATAAGTAGAGTAAATAATTCTAATTAAGAAGATATCTTAATTGGAAGGAAATGTCATGTGATGCATTGATTAATAATGTATTCAAGATCAGAAATACATTGGTTAGAAAATTAAAATATCAATTGGATATTTTAGTACAAAGTTATAAATGATGGCTCTAAAAAATTTGTTTTGACACTTGGTTGTTTTGAGTAATAATAAAGGATAAGATATAAACTCTATCTTAAAGGAAAATGAAGAAATGCTAATTTTAAACTTTTAGCATGAATTTGTGAGCAAGCTTTGTTTTAAATTTTGGTAGAATTAAATATTGGTTGATATGAATTTGTAAAATTCTTTTGAAAACAAATTTAAGTTAATTATCAACCTTAGCTAGTTTTATGTTGATAATAATATGAAATTTTAATTTGAGACAAGAGAAAATATAAATTTGAATAGTTCATTTATTATAAAATGCTATATTAAAAAGTGCAAGGTATAATAAAGGAATAAGGCATGAAATGCAATCATTTTAAATTGTGAGAGCAATTTAAAAAATAATTAGTAAATCCAAATTTTATTTTGGATAGATAATTATCTCTTGATAATGAAGGAGATTAGTAATTTCTTTCAAAATGAGTCTTCATAGTTAATTGTTTGAAAGCTTGATTTTGTAAAGTGATGTAAGTGTTTCCAATTAGTGAATTGTTTTTCTAAAGATAATTACATTAAGTTAATTATAATTTTGAATGTCTTAGCTTTTCGGAAAATTGGATCATGTAATAAATGATTTTGCATAAAAAGTTTGTTTAGGAAATGTAATTTGGAATTAGAATAGTTTGGGGAATTTCAAATTTTAAATTGATTTTAAAAGCTGAAATTTTATTTGGAAAAGTGCTATACTAAAATAGCGATAACTTGAGATTTATAACTCCAAATGAGCTTAATCTTTTTATAAATGAAAGAGCTTTCAGTAAGCTATAAATTTTCTTTTTACCACATTGGAAGATGTTGCTATTTATTCTGTCTAAAATGGGTTTGAAAGTGGATGGACATCTCTGTCCTATTTTAAATTTTTTAAGATTTAAGTTGAAAGTAAATTTAGTATAACATTCAAACCTTGAGTCCGATTTTGATGATCCTTATATTGTTGGAAAGCTTAGAATTAGTAGAATAACTTTCATTTTATAAGTATTCTCAGATTTTGTGGTTTGTCGAGTCAAAACTTAAGTTCTTTACAGCAGGTCTGAAATTAAATAAAATGGTTTATTTCCCTTAATAGTCAAATGTAATGCTTCCTATTTTGTGAGTGTAACTTAAATGATTATTAATGTGGAAAAAAATATGTTACAAACTATAATATTTATGGTAGCATTAGAGAATGAACAACTCAAATTTTATTTACTCTAAATAAAGAGTAATGAGCTTACATTAAAATTTAAATAAGAGGCTTTAAAAAATTTCAGGTGTTGAAAATTGAGATTTTGATTATGAAGATAATGAGTTTGAAAACTCTAAGAATATTTTATTAGTAAAAGAAAGTATAAAATTTATTCCTTGTATTTTACTTGCCCTAGTGCAATTACTTACAGACTTGCGTTTATGCAGTCTTATGAGTTAGGTGGTATTTGGAGAAGTCCAGCTACCTCTTGTTGAGTTTTCTTACCATCACGGTTGTCAATCTAATGTCGGTATGGCTCCTTTCGTAGCTTTATACGGGAGGTCATTTTGATTACCATCTCATTGGTTGGAGTTCGGGGTAAAGTTGCGCTAAGTCTCGACTTTATTCATGAAGCTTCTGAAGGATCATTCTCACCTGATTTATCTATTGTGCAACATCCTGTCTGTGTTCTTACTTCGAGGGTGAAACGCCTTCGAAATAGGGATGTACTGCTCATAAAGATTCAATGGTCCGCTAATCCCAATGATTACACTTGGGAAACCATAGAATTTATTGAGCGATCTTATTCTGGTTTTCTATCTTCTTATGTTGAGGGTGAGAATTTTAAACTAAAGCTATCTATTTTCTTTTGCTTGATGAAATAAATCGTGTTGAATACAACACTTCTCTAGAAATTGTGAGGACGCAATTTTTATAAGAAGGGAGTCTGTAATAACCCTGGTTTTGGTGATTACCTGTAAAATTAAATTATAACGATGGTTATAATTTAATAATGGAAAAATAAAAATAAATTGGAGAATAAGAATTTATTTAAAATTGTTTATTTTAAATAAATAATGGATTTGGAATAAACAAAATGGAGTTGAGTTGATTTAGTTGGAAATAAAGTTTGAATAATGGTTTTTTTGTTGATTTGGGGATTAATTGAATTAATTAAGTGAGATAAAAGAATTTAATTCAATTAATTGGTTGAAATAAATGTAAAATGTTGAAAATAAAGTTTTAGAAACTTTATTATGTAGGTTTGTGATAAAATGAGCAATACATGGTTTTAATTTGGTAAAATGCAATGATTTTGCAAATTATTGCCAAATGTTAATTTTTACTAATTTTAATGATGTATTAAAATTTTATATAGTAAATAATGTAAATAAAAGGTGGAATTTTATTTAACAATAATATTTGGATGTAAAAATGATGTTAATAAGGTTTGTTACATTTAATTGTACAAGAAAATGATTTTTGTGTAATTTTGGTTGCTAAATTTTTTTTTTTTATGTAATTAATGGTATAAATTGTGCATTTAAGTAAAAATAAGAGTTTTAATGACGGAAAATAATTTTTATGGCTAATTTAACTTTTATTTGTTGATAAAATATTTTTGTTAAACATAAAACATGTTTGTATGATTTTTATGAAGTTGAAAACATGAAATTGTAAGTTGTAATTATGTAAATATATAAGTGTTTTGGTGAAATAGAGTAATAATTAGTGTATTAATTAAACCATTTCTTATTGGGTTTAAGCCCACTTACCATCTTAACTAAGAAGAAAACTTCCTTCTTCTCAAAACCATATGTACATACAGTTCATTTCAAAAAGCTGTAAACAAGAGAGAGAAAATTGAGAAACCAGTGAAACCCTTTTCCTCTTCAAAACCTAAATCCAATTACCCAATTCTCCAATTTCTTTGCAAATCAATCAAATTAAAGCTATTATTTCAGGTAAATAATCCAAAACCAAGGAACAATTTCTTCTAATTCAGATTTTGAGAAACTTAAATTATTTGTAATTTGAGTTTCTATCTTTGCTTGTTTGTATACTGTCATTTTACAGGTTCCTTCAGCTGAAACAACGGAAATGCTCCTATCTTCCTCCATTTTATTCAAGTTTGCTCCAATTTCTCAGTAATTTTGTAAAGGTGAGTTTTAAAACTCACATTTTCTAGCTTAGATTGAGATTTCAAGGTTAGAAATCTCAATTTTGTTTGTTGCATGTTCATTTGTGAATCGCTGTCTGTAAATTGGACATATCTCTTTTGTTTTAAATCGAAATTTGATTTTATTTGAAGTTATTGAAAGCTTGAAAAGAGTGTGATAACTTTCATGTTAAACACTTTCGAAATTTTGAGCATAGAGGGTCGAAAAACCCAGTTCAGACTCGCTGCTCTGTCATTGTAAAACTGTGACTTTCTGTGCTAATATCGTTGGTAATTTGAGTATATCTTTCTCATTTAATGTCTAAATTTAACGATTCTTAATGTTCCAGAAAGATTAGATTGTCTGTTATAACTTTTATGTTTATATTTTTGTTAAATTTTGAGTTTTATATGGTCGAAAATTCATTCTAGTGTCGTTGTCCCAAGACTAAACGACAGCAGAAGTGAACTTCAAATATGAAAATTGTGTTAGTCATAACTTATTCATTTCTTATCTGAATTCGATTATTTTGGATTTTTTGGAAAGCTTAGGATATCTTCTACAACTTTCATGTTTTATGATTTCTCAGATTCAAGGTTTAATGGGGGAGAACCGGCTAAACAAGCCGTAGGCCCGAGTTCTTTTGCAAAGTTTAGCAGTTTCCATTGAATTGTTTTTGGATTCAATGATTTTGAGCATTATTTTGGGATGGTTCTAAAAGGCTAACTCCTGCTAATAGGAAAGCCGACATTAACGTTGATTCGTACTACAAACTGACAGTTTCATTTGGATTTTGTCATATGCTGATTTCATTGAATTTTCGTTGATTTTTGCTCTTTCTGTGCACGTGTTTTCTAAACCGTTTTCTGAAGATTTTTTTTATAATAAAATAGTTTTCAAAATAAATATTTTACAATATTTATAATTATTTTTAAATCTATTAAAATTATACATTCTCTATAATAAAGAGAAATTTCAAAGGTCGGTTTTGCAAACGATTTGCAAAATTGTTTTAAAAACAAGTTTTCTCAAACAGATTATTTTCTATATAAAAATATACGTTTTTGCACTCTTCGAGCATATGAGAAAGTGAATTAAATGATTTAGTAAAACATGTGGTATGGGACACATGCGTTTACCTTTTCGGTTAATTCCGGACTTGTCCGTTTTAAGCTAATTTTGCACACTCGTCGAGCATATGAGAAAAAGAATTAAACGATTTAGTAAAACATGTGGTATGGGACACACGCGTTTACTTTTTCAGTTAATTCTTGACTTATTCGTTTGAAGCTATTTTATTTGACCTTCGGGTTGTTATTGCCAGTACTTGGACTGTTGGGTCCTATATATATATATATAGCTCTTGGGCTAATTACGGACTGTTGGGTCTCCTATATATATAGTACTTGGCAGGCTGTTGGGTCCTTTCTACATTTATAGCTGTTGGGCTAGCTTTTGGACAGTTGGTCCTATTTTTTACATTGTTGCTTTTCTAGATTTCTTTGTGTTGATTTCTAGAATTTTGATGACTTATAAATGATTTCACCATAGTTGCCTCTGTTGGATTATTTATATAGCCTGAGTGCTATCGTGTTGTTTATTATATGGTGAACACATTTCGAAGTTTGAACTCTTAATCGAGTTATATATATTGATTTGTAGTTGCTATCCTTTGGTGTTTTTGAGGTTTATAATCTCCTATTTAGGAGTTATGGTGTTGATAGACACCATTATATTGGTTGTTGATGCCGATGATATGAGGCGTTAATTTGTGATTAATTGATATTGTTGTTGAACTTGTCTCTTTCAAGAAACCCTTATGACATTTAGTAATTGACATGTACTTATTGTTGCTTCTTCTCTTTCAAGAAGAATCGTTATCATTTATCCATATACCTTACCTATCGTATGCTAATCAGTTATTTAAGCTAGACTGACCTGTGATTTTTATATACTCGGGTCAGACCAAGTTATTTCAGGTTACACACCTACCGTAGGTCTTCACTATGCTGCTCCGGTTTTGGAATATATACTAGACTCTTTTGTGTTGTTTTTGTAGTTGTTTTGCAAATTCTAATATGTACCCATTCATTTTGACTCGTTGTATATATTGTGGTCCTTGTACCACCACTTTTGTATCACTATGTAGTGTATTGTGATGTATCTGTGTATACGTATATATATGTTTGACTGCTGTTCTGTGATTTGTTATATTTGTTGTTGTTGTATTTTGTTCTGTTGGAACCATTAGCCACCGTAGTTTTGTATTAAATATTTATTGAGTATGTCGATCCACTTGAGAAGGAAAAAAAATTAGAGCACCCAATCAACATATTCAATAGATGTTTAAGACAAAGCTATGGATGGTCGTTCCTAAACAGCACTAATCTCCGCATTAGCAGACAATATTACTCAGTAATACTCTTTGTTAATGTGGGCCTTGGTGGGGCGTCACACAAAGCTAGTAGATGGTTGATGGAGGTCAAGGAAAGAAGAGAGACCCTCTTCGAGGGAGAGCCAAAGCTCCTATGTTTGATCGATATACCCCTTTGAACACATCGCTAGAGAATGTTTATCTTCTAACTTGTAATACAGGGCAGTACAAAAAGACAGCTCCTAAACCATCGTCGAAGAAGCAAATTCAGACCGGAAAGTTCTGTAGATTCCATGATTATTACGGCCATAACACAAATGAATGCCGTCATCTGTAGGATATTATTGAAAAGTTGATTAGAGAAAGAAAGTTAAAACAGTTTGTCCGGGCTCCACAGGATGGCAGAGCGGGCCTATCTAATCCCAATCAGGTCCAAGGCCAGGCTAGGCCTGAAGAACCCGCACGTACTGGCAGGAGGTTGGTTATCAATACTATGAATGGTGGTCCTCATCCGGCTGACCAAAGCTGGAAGGAAATGGAGTCATATGCTAGTTCAATTAGGCATGTGGACTTCGAATGTTGTAGTTGTACCGAAGAAGGAGCCCCGGCAAAGCAACAGAGCATGATGACAGGCGACATTGTATTCAAACACCATGATGCCGACAAAGTCGAGGCCCCCACTATTGATCCGTTGGTTATTTCTGTCCAAATAGGTCCCGCTTGGATTAAGAGGATCTTAGTTGACAGTGAAAGTTCTGTAAACATACTTTTCAAACATGCTTACGACCAAATGCTAATGGAAGCGAAGGATCTAAAACCGTATCAGTCACGTATACATGGTTTCAATGGAAGTGCAACCATACCAGCTGGGATGGTGGAGTTACCTGTTGAGTTGAGTGTTGGTGATCGCCGGAGAGTCCGGATGTTACAGTTTGTCGTGTTGGATATATATTCATTCTCCTTACAATGCTTTCCTGGGCCGATCAGCCCTTGTGGAGTTCAGGGCAGCGATTGCCCCTTGGTGTTTAACTCTTAAGTTCCTCACGGATAATGAAGTCGGGGTGATACATGGTGATCAGGCAGCAGGACGCGCCTGTTATGTTGCGGAGCTGCGGGATGCACAGTGGAAGGAAAAAGGTAAAGGCATGGAGGAATCTCTTTGTGTCCGCTCTATTGAGGATTGACAACTAACGCCTAAGCCGAGGGTCAGGCGCCATTACCAGTTTCCTAAAGATATTGATCCTAGAGACAACGATGATGAAGGGGAAGTCAAAGAATACCAAGCTTCCCCGGCAGAGTTGACAATTAATGTCCCGGTCGACGACGACGATGATCCTAGAGTGGTAATGATCGGATCTCAGTTCAGCCCCCAAATGGGACATGAACTGGTTGATTTTCTCTAGGCAAACCTCGATGTGTTTTCCTAGACTCATTCAAACATGTGTGGGATCTTGTCGAATATTGTGAGCCATGCATTAAATATCGACCCGCGACACGTCCTGGTGAAGCAAAAAAGGCACGATATGAATCCAGAAAGATCTGCCGCCCTGAAGGAAGAAGTGGATAAACTCAAGGCCAATAGGTTTATTCGTGACGCTTTATGCCCAGAATGGGTATCTAATCCAGTGCTTGTCAGAAAGTCAAATGGGAAATGGCAGACATGTGTAGACTACTCAGATCTGAACAAAGCTTGCCCCAAAGACAGTTTCCCTCTTCCTAGAATGATCAACTGGTGTATTCAACAGCCGGACATGAGCTCTTATCTTTCATGGACCCATACTCTAGCTATAATCAAATCCTGATGCACCTTCTTGAGCAGGAGCACACTAGCTTTATCACTGATCTGGGACTTTATTGTTACAAGGTGATGCCGTTTGGACCCAAAAACGCTGGAGCAACTTATCAGAGGCTCGTAAACCGAATGTTTGCAAACTAGATCGGGAAGACTATGGGGGTGTACGTAGACGATATGCTCGTGAAATCTCAACTATCCAACAACCACATCAATGATTTAGAGATGATGTTCAACATACTTCGGCAGTACATAATGAAGCTCGATCCGTTGAAGTGTCATTTCGGAGTCGCATCTGGAAAATTCCTTGGGTTTATTGTCAAAGCCAAAGGGATTGAAGCTAACCCCGAAAAGATCTGGGCGATTCGAAATCTCGAAACTCCTTGAACCATAAAGAAGGTGCAAAGTCTTAATGGGAAGGTGGCAGCTTTGAGCTGGTTCATTTCCAGATCCACGGACAAGTGTATTCCCTTATTCGATCCAATTAGAAAAGGGAAACGAAATTTCGAATGGACAAAGGAGTGCGAGGTCGCATGCAGGGCACTAGTACAACATCTAGCAACACCTTCCATCTTGTCGAAGCTGGTTGATCATGAGAAGTTGTATGTCTATCTGGTGGTTTGGGCAAACGCAATCAGTGCTGCGCTAGTTCGAGAAGAGGATCAGATCCGAAGACCGGTCTATTATATTAGCAAAATATTGATGGGGGCAGAAAGAAACTACCCGAGGATAGAGAAGCTGGCTTATTGTCTTGTTCTAGCCTCGAGAAAGCTCCGCCTATATTTCCAAGCTTATCTAATTACTGTTTACACCGACCAGCCGTTACGACAGATCCTTACACATCCCGAGACGTCTGGTAGGCTGCTCAAGTGGAACATCGAGCTGAGTCAATTTGATATCACTTATGCACCAAGGGGAGCTATTCAAGGAAAAGTTCTGGCGGACTTCATAGCTGAATTCACCATACCAGAGGATTTGCCTGAGGCTAGTGAATCTCCCAAATGTATATGGAAGCTATACACCGATGGTGCATCAAATGACCGATACTCAGGTGCTGGAGTGGTACTCGAAACCCTAGGTCGATCCATGTGCTATGCTTTGAAGTTTGACTTTCTTGCGACTAACAACAAAGCTGAGTATGAAGCCTTACTCGCTAGATTAAGGCTTGCCAAGGATTTGGGAGTCCTCACTGTGGAAATTTACTGCAATTCACAACTGGTGGTGTGCCAGGTTCGAGGAGAGTATCAAGCCAGAGATCAAAGGTTGGTATCCTACCTTATGCGGGTCCAGGAAGTATTGAACCAGTTTGACTATTATACTATCCACTGTATACCCCGAGAGCAAAATCAAAAAGCCGATTCTTTAGCAAAACTGGCAAGCACTGGCGAAGCACAGCGGATAGGACTAGTCCCCGTGGAAATACTCACTGCTCCAAGTATCGATCAGACGGAGATAGACTGGGTGCACGAGGTGACACCCGAAAGAGAGTCGTGGATGACTCGATCAGAAATTATCTTGAGCATGGAACATTACCAGAACGTAGGAGTGAAAAAAGACAGGTTCTTCGGAAGGCTTCGCGATTTGTTATCCAGGATGGAGTCCTATACAGAAGGGGATATTCTGTTCCTTTTCTCCCGTGTATCTCCCACGATGAGATCAAACGAGTGTTGCATGATGTGCACGAGGGAGAGTGTGGCGGTCACACTGGGGGGCAAGCCCTTACGAAAAAGATACTCAGATACGGGTATTACTGGCCAACCGTAAACCGAGATGCATTGGATTATGCTAAAGATGTGACAGGTGCTAGAAACATGCCAGAATTCCAAGAGCCCCGCCAACTGAAATTACTCAGATGGTCAATCCATGGTCGTTTTTCACATGGGGCATTGAGATAGGGTCTTTGCCTCTAGCCAAAGGTGGTGTGAAGTACGCCATCGTTGTAGTTGACCACTTTACCAAATGGGCGGAGGCTGAGCGCCTTGCCACTATCACGACGAAGAAAGTGATCAACTTTGTTGTGTGCAACATCATCTCCCGCTTTGGCCTCCCACAAATAATTATAACTTTATTAATACTCTATGTGACCTCGGGTGTTCTACTATGTTTGTGAACTATTTACTAAAGTAGTTTCATTTACATAAGGGGTATATCTCTAAACACACCTATACCAACATCTTGTGAAGGCTTGTTCTTAGGATCAAACAACTAATTAAACCTCAAAATAACTATGGATCGGCTAATACCATCTGGAATTGCTCCAACCTAGGATCACCAACAATATTAACTTCGGTACTACTTTCCCAAATTATGACTACACGTACCATATTTATGCATTAAGGGGGAGTCCATAACGCTGCTCGCATCGAAGTCATCTCAAGGTCGCTGCATTCTTGTCTACCTCTCAATGGTAACATAGCGCCTCTTGTCGCACTGCGCCAAGATCCATCAACAACATAGCATCATGTCCACACTGCCGTTCATACCAAGAAATTCCCGTTAGTCCCAGACCACACAATCCTCCAACATCATCGTCTATGTGTGCATACCTCATAGAAACTCCCGCGAGTGCAATTTGCCATAGAATCACCCTCAGTCGAATATCAATCTTGCTAAATAAATAGTGTCTAGGCCTCATTCGTACATACACACCTATCTAGTCCTACAACGTCCAAGAATCATAAACCCATGGAGCTAATTTTCCTACATATATGGACATCTATTTACATATATATACAATTAAGTTAATAACTATGGTCTTAGGCCGAGGTTCAGACTGCGCTTAGAATTCGTTATTCGTTCGACCGTTAGTCATTGGAGCAGTCAACTACTAGTTGTCGATCGGCTCCAATGAGCCTGTTGACCAGTCGTAACCTTCTTAGTATATATTTTTAATTATCATGTCCTATTTGTTTGTTAATCATCATCGTTTTCAATTATTTTGATTACAGTAAACTTTGTTCATTACAGTAAACCCTTGTTTTTGTAAATCTATAATTTATGATGTTTACAATTTCATGTTCGATTTCATATGCAATTTCATATACAATTTCAGTAAATCAACTTAACTTAGGTTTAGGATTAAAAGGGTTATATTAATTCAAATTTAATTTAATAAAAAGTATGTAATCAACCTAGATTAATTCTTATCCAACAAATTTACTTTCCTAAAATTAGATTAGAAAAGTGATCAACTTCGTATGTTAAATTATTACCAATTTCCTAATTCAGTACTGTTATGGGATAAACATCAACTTAAACAACTATGATCAAATAGTGTGTAACCAAATAAATTATATATAAATTCTCATATTAATTATGAACCACTTACCTCTAAGAAGCTATCCCTTTCTTAATATGCTTAGAATGCCTCCACTTGGTTTAGAACTTCCATTGGTTTGATTTAATTTCTTTTTCTTCAATCTTCTGAATTTAATTTTTAGTTTGGTTTTGAAGAAATTTTGATTTGAGGAGAGAGATTTGGACAGAGTTCGGACGTACTAGTTATTGCTAATGAATTAGGGCTTAGGGTTAGGATCCTATTTATAGGAGCACAAACCAACATCGACTGTTGATTTTATTCTAATTAAATCCGGGTTGTTCGGCCTACCCAAATCCTCTCCTTAAAGCAATGAACGGTTGATTGCTTGGTTAGGGGCGGTCGACCCTAAGCGATCGACCGGTCCAACCACTGGTGCCAACCGGTGGAGCTTACCTAATTTAATTATTTAATTATTTTTGATTTCAAATTTTTAAACGTTAATAACTTTTTCATACAAGCTTCGATATCAAAATATTATATATGAAAATTGTCCATAAAATCGCTACGAATGCAATGGTGCATGTTTCATAGCCATATTGAGGTGTTTGTATAAATTATTTTTTTATACTTGTTATATTTATATTTAATTTTTCTATTCAATCTCAAGTTGAATTTTGCAGGGTATTACGGTATGCACGAATAATCTCTTTCGATTTGTTGAGTAAACTCAAGATCTAGATGTAGACTATGGCAGAGAGAAGAGGTTAGGAGTTGTATATGTTACAGCTGATATAGTTATATACATTGCTTGCAGGCCTATGCTTTGTTGAGTAAACTCAAGTTTAGAATTCCAAGGCAAGCGAGCCCTAACACCAACTAGAAAAATCAAAATAGTTTTACATTTTACTTTGGGTTTTGAGAAACTTAAAAATATAAAGGGAACCTCATTAGTAATATGAAATGGTAATTTTTAACCTTTTTAATATTATAAGAACATCTAATATATTAAGTTAGAATGATCTACATTGATAAATTTATGCAATTAATAAAATTGATAAAATGTTTATCACCTAAAATATACAAATAAACCGAACTATAATTGACATAGAAATAGAAAATATACTTACCACTAATTTTTTTTGAAAAGTTATCACTTCAAACGCATACAAGACATAATTTACAAAACCACTAAAAATTAATGTCATGGTCACTTAAGAGCTTATTTGTTTGAGGCTATGTACTATATTTTATGAGTATTGAACCCTTAAGCAATATAAGATTATGGATATTTGATCCATATTCGATCACATGTAAATGTTATATAATGAATAATAATAGTTTGTAATGTATGAAACTTAGATGAAACTAGTTCATTGGAAATAAGCAAATTAACCATAATGCAAAATCATATAATTAATATGATTGATTATAACAAGGGTTTCCCTTTGAATGGCTCGACCATTTGCAAAGGAAAACAAATATACGAGAATGGATGTAACTTAGGCACAATTGACGTGAAGAGAATGAATGGCCACTTCTACTTCATGAAGAGACATCAAAATAAAAATTATATAAAATTCTAAGGGGTACATAATATGGCATGAGAAATGTGATTTTCATTCCAAATGCATTTTCATATAGAAAATTATTTTCTATAAAAGTTGTTAAATCGATTTTGGCATAACATCAAGATAATTCAAACGATATATAACTTAATTAAAATTTTAAATATGACCATCATCAAAATAGTATATATCCAAAATCTAATAAAATGTCCATAGTTCATCGTAGTTTGCCCTTAATTCAGGTCAAAAGTCCTAAATTCGACTTCATCTTTCAATTTTTTCTAGCATCATTGGTGGCTTTTGGGTCACCATGTCATCGCCACAGTGTAGAAGGCTGGGAAACATGGTGGCAGTGGTCGTCGAATTTTTAAAGCAGTAGGCATTGTGAAATTTCTCCGATCATAGGAAACTCTACCGACGAAACCCTAGTTTGCTTCTATTTCACAGCGACTATAGCTGAATTGGGGCAGGTGGAGATTAGGGCCTATATTTGTAAGTGTTTACTATTTAGTTTAGTAATTTCCCTATGCTCAAACCCTAAGGCAATCGTTGGTAATCGAAATGGCTGGAGTTGGCGTTATGGATGAACTTCACATATTATTTTTTTGACTATTTTCTACTTCCTAAAGCTTTCTACTTCCCATTCCAGGCCAGCGCAATTTGATGCCTATCTATCGCATGTTACAACCACCTATTGAGTATTAATGATCGATGTTTGAGGAGAAACAAACATCGTCTATTGATCAACTAGCGATAGCTAATTTTTAAGTTTTAAAAATTGAAACTTTTAAAATCCATATCTTTTTCAAATGTACATTTGAAAATTTCTTCAACCATCGTATTCACAAAATTATTTTCTACTTTTCAAAATTATTTTAGAATGTCTATTTTTTTCATAATCAAGGTTATTTTGGTCATTTTTGAAAATTCTCCTTGAGTTCAACTCTTAATGTAAGCACCACAATGTTAAACAATTTTTTGGTATAACTTCAACATATTTCAAAAGATAAATAAATTAAATAAAATTCCAAATATGAGACATGATCAAAATAGAATATATCCAAAATGTTAAAAAAAGGTCCATAATTCAAGCCATCCTCCTTTCATATGCAAATAATAGGAAATTCGAGTATATAAATGCAATATTTATTGTCTAATAATCAATATGCCAAAACAACAAGTCATCTCCTTTGCTATAGTCTAAGAAATAAAGGATGGAGTCAATATGCGATTTCATATTTATAAAGGTTCTTATGTCCAAAAGTCTAAGTCATCTTCTTCTTCAATGGACACTAGAGGAGTTCTTATGCTCTAAAGGAAGCTTAGAAATGTCAAGTTCAAACAATGATTTATGATAAGAAAGAGAAAGAAGAGAGAAGCCCCATGTTATGTAGGGCTAGGTCTCTATTTATAGTGATAGGAGAGTTATATGGATTACTTGGATTGTTCGACTGAAGTTGACGTAGATTGGTGATTCGGCAAGATTGATGGTCGCAATTGTACTGTTTGTCATAACCTCAAGACTATAGTAGTTCACACTTATCATTATCTTAGGCATGGTATCAAAAGGTGGCATGGTTGTATTGGGGTGCTTTGAACCTTTATTACATATAATTTCCTTTACATTAATATACTATCACTTCACATGATTCATTGCTATCCCTTGATATTGAATGTTGCCCACATCTACCTTTTTGTACATCTTTGAATTGATTTGCTAAATATGGAAACACCATTGTCTTTCAACAAATATTCCTTATTGTGGCATCCTTAGCTTCTCTTTTTATTTAATATTTCTCTCCAATTTAACAGCGTTTTCTTTCATTCTTTTAGTATCTCTTCTGCATTGATGATATCTTCACTTTCTAGAATATGGTAATTTAGCCCCTCTATATGCGAAAACTTCGTTATCCTTGACTTGTGATAGAATTAATATTACCAACATATGATGATTTGTAATTTCTCAAAAGGCGATGGCCCTACCTAAGATAGTGTCAAAGCGTTGGCTTTGAACCTATTAACTTGCGATAGCCCATTGCTTCAACCTACAATAACTTATATTTTCAACTTGTGATGCCTCATATTTTCAACTTGCGTTGTGTGGTTGTCAACGTACGATGGTTTGGCATCAAAATGCATTGGCCTAGAATGGGTAGTCGAAAGCTTCAGGAAGCAGAAAATAGTCAAAAACAAACAAAATATGAAGATCATCCACCGACAATAATACCGGCCAGTCCGATTGCCAACAATTTCTACAACGACCCATACTTTATCGGACTATTTTAACCTAGGAAACTTGTAATGAATATAACCTTTTTATGGAAGCCGAATCGGCATCTGAGATCACTTCCATTAGAAAGATTTGATGGCTTCTCTTTCCATAGATTGGTCATAATAGCGATTTGGACATTCTGGCTAGGAGATATGGCTGTTTGAAGATTAGAGTTACTAATTTTCTGCTCGGTAGTAGTCGATTCGGTGTTGTATGGTTCGGGCTAGGCTAGGTTCGGTAGAATAATGGGGTCGCTGACCGATCATGGAATCCCTGTCGGTGGGTGGATGGCTCGGTAGCCTATCATGAAATCCTGGTCCAGAAGGGGGAAGTGCTATTGGATGGTATTCTTTTCGGGAGGGAGGTTCGTCCTATGTTTTGGGATGGTACTTCAAGATTTTGCCTATAAATAAGTGAGTCATCCCTCCCTAAACCGCTTTTCTATCATTTCTCGAATAGTTCCCAACCCCCATTTTCTACTTTTCACCCAAACCATTTTCCTTTCACATCCAAATCTTATCCAAACCTTAGATAAGCAACGGGATTCATCAGACAGCTTTAGTGCTACATCTTTGGAAAAGAAAAATTGGATCTTGGCTGGAATTCTCGGATTTGCATGGTTTTGCGTGCAAAACTTGGGTTTTAAAGGCATTGGTGAGCGATTTATCATCTCTAGCTTTATTTTATATGTATTTATATTTTTGGCATATTTTAAACTCATTTTTAAAGTCAAAATCATGTTTTCAAACTATTTTTGAGTGAAATCTAAAGAGAAAATGAATTTAAAATATTTTAAATTGTTCTAATCCTGTTAATTTGAAGTATGATTTCTGATTTGTGTTAGGCTATGTTAGAGTTATATAGGATGATTTGCCATGAATTGTTGTATATTTGCATGTTTGATTGTTCTTTGGTGCATGTATGATGTTTGCTTGTATGCTTGTATTGTTAAAAACGCTCATCGGAGTGATGTAGAGTTAGGTGTCATGAGATCTGAACTTCGATGGACAGGCTCGAAGAGGTAAGGAGTTGTATCGATACATACAGAATTAATTAAAATGATTAACTAAATTTAAAATATCATTAATTAAAATGATTAATTAAACTCAAATATCATTAATAAATATAATTAATTACTTTTTAACATCATTAATTAAAATGATTAATTAATTTCAAACCATTAATTAAAATGATTAATTAATTTCAAACCATTAATTAAAATGATTAATTAATTTCAAATCATTAATTAGAATAATTAACTAGCCTCAAACATTAGTAATTAAAATGATTTATTAAACTTAAATATCATTAATTAAAATGATTAATTCATTTAAATATCTTAATCAAAATGATTAATTAAATTTAAACATCTTTAGTAGAAATGATTTAGTACCTTAAAATTTCATTACTTAAAATAATTAATTAAATTCAAATATTATTAATGATTAATTAATCCAAATATCATTAACTAAAATGATTAATTAAATCCAAATATCATTAGTTAAAACGATTTGACATATTATGAACATCATTAACTAAAATGATAATTAATTCAAATATCATTAATCAAAATGATTGATGAATTTAAATATCTATTTTATGAAAATACAAGCTCAAGTTCTACACACACAAAGGGTTTAGGAGATGATATTCTATAAATGACGATATAGCGAAAATTGCTCTGACGACACTTAAACAATTTAAATAGAATATCATAATTTATTTTAACTAAACATCAATATAAGCAGCATAAATAAATAATTATTATTGGAGAGAAACCACTTAGGGTCTCTCTACAAATATTCCTTGTAAAACAATGATTATGGATAATATATATAATCATATGGGTTCACAACAATTAAGTTAATATGTCATCGATTTTCCAAAATGGGATTTCAACTAAACAGTCAACCAAACAACAACAACAATATTTGAATTATCCACCAAGCATTCAATAATAAATTTATAGCACCAAAGATATTATATAGCAAATTTAAAGGCAAGTAAATTCACCGAAATCCCAGTTGACGCCGAAGAGTTTCGGTTTTAACCGATTTTAGCACAAAATTCAACAAGTTCCAATTCCTACCAATCCAAATTCCAAAGGGTAGTGTTCGACGTTACAAGTGCAATGCGATAGACCACGTTCGATTTGGACCTAATATGATCAAGATATGAATTAATTGCTAAAACGAATATTAATTAACCAACTTAATTTAATTAATCCATATATATTCTTAACTCAACAATCACAGCCCACGAACCATAAACCAAAATCCGCTTTATACAAAGCCTCCCCCCTTTCTTGTTTCTCCAAACCAAAATCATGCTTTCGCATATTAATGTGCGCGGTACCCTTTAGCCGTGCACGATCACCAACCTACCATCACCATTCGACCACGAAATCGTGTGCCGATGAATGCAAATGACATCTCACCACCTCCTTACCGCAATACACATCTAAACACTCTAGCACGATCACCATAAAAAATCATGACCTACCTACTGACTACGTCTAGATCCCAAAATTGTGACTTCTAATCAGTGATCGCATCCTTTCCAAAAGCCACCATTAGTACATCTTCGGCCCAATAGAATAACGCTCCGCTCTAATTCGCCTATCATCGACCCTATCCTCGCCCACCTCAAGCCCTAGCTTCACTAGATTTCCGAACATCTCAAAACAATGACCGAATTCCATCGAACCCATATAGGAATGTAGATCTTTACAACACGATTCCAAAGATACATGTTTTATTATTTTTAGACGTGTATTCAAAATGATCTTGATTTTTGAATAGGGCATTGGTTTTTCATTCGCTAGAATGAAGAACGCAAATAACAGAGAAGAGGAAAAGAAGAAAATGGCTATGTGTTTGACCTTATCTTCATTTTATAACCAAATTAAAATGAAAAAACAAAATGGTTGTGTTTAACTTTTACGTATCAAAATCAATTTCTTGTGTCACCAAAATGTCCAAGCAAGGACAAACAAATATATGTATGAAGATTTGTGATTGCTGGCCTTGCCACACCAAATTTATTCGTGTACGGATCTCGAATGACCAAAACAAAAATACAATCACGCAAAAAAATTGACACGATTAATAAACAATTATAAAATACATTTATTTTCATATTGTGTAAAACCACAAAAGCACCATCGTTTGTCGAAAAATCGTCAAAGACAATTTAATTATTTTCCAAATTAAAAAATTATAGAAAAATCCAATAACTAAAGTAGAAATATGTTATAAAAATCAAGTCATTTTATTAATAAATAAATTTTCTCATTATTATTTATTACTAAAGATGGATTAAATACTGATATTAAATTCATTCAATTACTATTAAATTTACAAATCCAAATGTTTGAAATAAAACTCCTATATTTGAATATATGTTATTAAACCATAAAAAACCAATTATTACATATTCAATATTAAAATGATAAAATTCTAGGATGTTACATTCTTCTGTGCAGTACTGTTGGGCTATGTCAGCACTTATATTTTAAGAGATAGTTGTAGAGTTTATTTTGGATTTATGGGATGTATAAACTCTATTATTTCAGTTTTTGCATAGTCTATGAACTTAATGCACTCTGATGTTCTTATTTATGGTTCATTTGATCATATCACAGTCTCGCTTGTTTTGCATCTATGTTTTTATATTATACTTTATCTATGCGTTGTGAGATATTCTACATGTTCAGTGTTTAGATTTTTATTTCTTTACATTCTTTGCTACTATCCTGCACTGATCGGGTACCTCCACGGTGCATCATCCAAGTATTCTGGATACCTGAGGTATAGGGCATTCGTCATAATTTCCTAGGATTTGAGCATAGACAAATTACTAAATTGAAGAGAAACCTCTTATGAATCTTGGCCCTAACCTCCGCCATCCCAATTCAACCACATCCACCGTGAAAAATAGAAGCACGCTAGGGTTTGCGCCAGTAAAGTTTCCCATGATCGGATTCAAAATTTGCAACTCCTACCACCTTACAAATTTGACAAACACCGCTATCGTGTAGCCCAGCCTTACCTCTACCTTGCGGTAGTGACGCAATGACCCAAAAGCCACCAACGTGCTGGAAAAAAAATCAACAAACGATGTTAATTTTAGGACTTATGACTTGAATTTTGGGCAAACTAAGATGAACTTGGGTAATTAGCTGTCATGGATGTGATGTACTCGTCAAGATCTACAAGCTTATAACATCAATTTGGCGAATGGGCTAATAAAAGGCTAAGATTGACCTTATCTACTAACAAAATTCTAGTAAGGGTAGCTTTTAATGAAATTTTTATCATTGGAATGATCTCGGAAAAATACGGACAACTGTGAAGATTGTTCGCTCATATCTCTTCATATGTTAGAGAAATTGCAAATTAAAGTTCGAAAAATCAAATGATGGTCAATTTTGAAATTCAAAAATTTGAACGTTATACAAATTAAATATAATCAAGTGTAGGATAAAATATAAAATAATACGAGGGAAAATTAGTTTAAAAAATAAATGTATATTAAAATTAATTGGTTGATTTTGAGAAATAACACAAAACATATCGTAATAAAATGACTTTGATGAAAGGTGAATCGTGATAACAAACTTATGAAACCTACAAAATTTGTGGGTTTGTAAATTGCTTTCACCTATCACAAGTATACCAAGTAAATACTTATTATCGAACAACAATTCCTCATGTATTAGAGGCTAAGATATACCTTGGTTATTTGTATCATAAATTTCTATAATTTACTAATTGTGGAGCAAGTTCCTATGTTGTAAAAGTAAGAATCATCCATTATTCAAAGCCATATATCTCATGCAAGGTTATGAAATTATGGATTTCTCTATCAAGTGTAGATTATTCTCTTATAATGAAGCTTGGTATATCATTCTTTGGATTGTTGAATTAAATAATGAACCTAAAATATCTCCATCTATTATTTCTAAACATGAGTTCGGATTTCTTGCTAAGCAATGGTGTACTACTTTATTGAATGTTATCCTGCCCTTCTTTACTATTATTAAATAGAACTTTACTTTCAAAGAGAATTCATGAAGGGAAAAGGCAAAGGCTGAATTACTATTTAGGCGATGAATCTTATTATCAAAAGGAAAAATGCGATATTCTAATTCACTAAAGTTTGCATCTGAAATCTCTTATATATAATGATGGACTTCTTTATTATACAGATTTCTTATTATCTTATTATTATTATCTCGATGATAAAACTCCTATTATTAAAGAATGCCCCCATTTTATCATGATTAAAGGGATTTTGAGATAAGAAGTCGTTATGGCCTTTTACCTTAAATGAATTCCTAGAAATCCTAAATGCAAAATCTTTTCTATATGATGATGGATTTCCTTATTATATGGACTTCTGGTTATTATTATCTGGAAAATAAAGCTCTTGTTACTGAAGAATGCCTCCTTTTCATCATGATTAATAGAATTTTCGAGACTAGATATTATCATAATCTTCGACTTTAGATGTCAGGACCTCTAGCTCAAGTGGTTATAGGTGTGACACTTTAGATAAAGGTTCTGGAGATCATGGGTTCGAATCCCTGAGACATCATAATGAGTGCGTTGCTTGAATAAGTATCACTCTTATTATTAAAAAATGATCTCCAACTTTAGATGAATCCCTAAAAGAACGGTTTTTGAACTCTTATGTATTCTATTAAGTCTATACAATGATAAATCCTTGATAAGAAACAATTTCTTGTGTTCAATTGTAACGACCCGTAATTTACGATAATTAAAAATATTGAATTTAATAAGATTTTGTGATTTAATATTGGAACAAATTAAAATTTGTGATTTATTAATAAGAATAATAACTAGAATGAAATTTAATAATGTTAATTTAAGGTAATTGATGACTACTTGAAAGTAATCTCAAGTAGTTGAAATACTTGTAAAGTTATAATTGGTTATAAATTGTAAATCGTAAATAAACCAAGTGTTGTAATAAAAAAAAGGAAATTATACGTAACTAATTGAAATTAATATAGAATAGTTAATCAGTGCTGTGTAGGTAGTTATAATATTTGTTTGTAGATAATAAACTTATGAGTGTGATTAAATTAAGTAAAAGGTAACAATTGTTATTTCTCACCTATCTACTTAATCTGTAGAAATTAAATTGGAAATCAATTGCAATTAATCTAATTAAATATTGCAGTTAATGTGAATTAAGACGATAATTATAGAATATTTATGTAAAGAAACGTAAGCAATATTAATTATATCCATTAGATAATGGTTGATTGAATAAAAAGTTTGAAATCAAATTTAATCAATTTATTTGAATTTAAATTATAATTAATGGGTTTATTGCAATTGAAATTAAACACTGTAATTAGTGAAATAATTAACATTGAATTTGACATGGGAAATTGGTTTCAAAAGGATTGTTAATTTCTGTGTAATTAGAAATGATAAAATTTGAAATTATAAAAATTGAATTGAAAAGTGATTTAATCATTTTAATAATAATTTATATAATTAACGTAAAAATTGCCATTTTGGCCACTATCTCGGATTTCGATGAAACCTATTTCATCGGATCCGTAACGGTGAATTGTTATAGGATTTCAAGTTTCGTAGCGATCGGACTTGTCGTCTGATAGTACGGGCTTGAAACGCATTGAAATCAATTTGAAATAAGCTGGTTTTAAAAGATAACTTCTTCATACAATGGAATTTGGATTTGAAACCTATTCCATTGAGTTTAAAATATCGAAAACATCTATTTTGATATATGGGATGATCCACTTTCGTTTCGGAAGCGGAACGGGCTTTTCGGGTCGTTATTGACATTTCAAATCGATTTGATATGTTCATTCTTTCTTATCGGGCCTTGTTTATATAAATAGAATTTTGTTTCTCAAACCCTAGCAGACATTCAGTTATTTTGTACGTACAATTCTATCTGCCTATTCCTTTCTTCCAATGGTAGAAACCAAAATCAAATTACAAACCCTAATTCAATTTCAAATTCAAATCGAAAATCAAACTCCTCGAAACTATGTCATATTATATATCATTGGAAAGCTCTCGATGAGCGCAATCTACTACAGTGATTTATTTTTCGATTTGGTTCACCGTTTGGCCATAAATTGGCGATATATTCCCGGCCATTCATGTTAGGGTTTGAGATTGGATGGGGGATCTTCGTCCTGGGAACGATCGGAGGGCACTACATCGGAGAGGACGTGATGGGAGTCAATCGGTACGGCTACTTGTGTCTGGAGGTGCTTGACTTCGCCGTGATTGGCTTGGAAGTTAGGCGGTAGTGCTATCACGTGGGAAGGCCGGAGGGGATCGCGCAAGGTGGTTCGGGGGCGGTTTTGGATGGTGGAGCCAATGGCGTTGGTTGAACGTGATGGATGTCAACCATGGAGGCACGATAATTGGTCAAAGATCGGCGGCGTGGGATTCTTTTAGTCTGGAGATTGAACGCGTGAGCCTAGGGTTACTGTAGATCGAAGGTAACGTGTTTGTTAATTTAATTATTTTATTTATTTTATCATATAATCTTCTAATCGTCATAACTTTCACGTACGAGGTCGGATTTACGCACGTTTAGCTCCGCTGCGATCGTATTGAAATTTCAGACATTATGAAACTAGTTTGGACGAATTCTGAGGCTGTTGAATTTTGGGCCTTATTTTGGATTTCAAATCAATTTGAAATCAAAAGGTGAGTGTTTTAACCCACTCACGACTACTAAATTACCTTATGTTAATGATGTGATTAGAAGTTGATTGACTGCTGTTTGGTATATTTAAATCATCATTCCAGTTAAATCTGAATTTATAGAATTTAATCGCCATTTAATTTAATATTAAATTCTAAATTGCCAGTTAATTCCCGTTATTGATAATAAGGCACTTGTTATTGTTTATTGATTGGTTTGAATGGTGATTGTAATGGATGTTGATTGTTGACATTGGATGACTAAATGTTATATTTTTATATTGTTATAACACTGCAAGTTCCCTTAGTTATTGCTATGAAAATTACTATGGGTTGAAATGATACATACTTGAACAATCTATAGATTAGGGAAAATCGTTATGGGCTGATATGATAAACCCGAGCGATTTTATGGATTTTACTTTAATTCGAGACTGCGAGTTGAAATGAAATATACCCGTAAATTTAAAATATTTGCGGATTGAAATGATATATGTCCGTATCACTTGACCATATGGTAGAAAATCATATACGGACACCAGATTGGTTAAATTAAATGATTTTTAAATCCTAAATTTTTGAATTTAGATAAATGATAATTTGAAATAAAACTTGATTTTATATAAACTAGTTAAAAATATCTTATTTTAAAAATCTTGATTATTAAGATTTCCAAATTATTAAACTATGTTAATCTATTTTAAACCATTTTAATCAATTTAAACTATTTTAATTTATTTTGATCTATTCGATCTAATTTAATTTATTTTAACCTATTTTAAACTAACTAAACCATTTTAATCTATTTTAAATCTATTTAAACCATTTTAAATCAATTTAATCTATTTCAAATCTATTTAAAACATTTTAAATTTATTTAATCTATTTTAAATCTATTTAACCCATTTTAAATCTATTTAAACCATTTAAAATCTATTTAAACCATTTTAAATCTGTTTAAACTATCTTAAATCTATTTAAACTATTTTAATCTATTTTTAAACTGTTTTGAAGTATTTTGAACTATTTAAAAATTTATTTTAAACTATGCTAAATTATTTAAAATATTTATAACTATCTAAACTATTTTCTAAATTTCAAACTGTGTAAAGTGGAAGTGTTTATATTTAAATCCCTTATTTGAAAGAAAATATGGTTAAATGATGTTATAACCTAAGCTGGGATTTGAAATGATATTTTCTTGTGAAATGACATATTTGATTAAATATGATGATTTTGAAATGAGATTTAACCTATTTTGTCGATATGATTACAAAAGTGAATATGATTTCGAAAGTGATATGTTTGAATCGAATATGATATTTTGATATCAATTATGAATTGACTTTTGAAATGTAAAAGAACCATCCAATGTGAAATAAGCGTTTGGTTGTTGAAGAGACCGGGATCGGATATTGTCATACTCTCTACCAATATCGAAAACCATTTTAACAACTATGTACGTGGTGGAGATTTCAGAATGAAGTAGGATGAGTTGGCGAACGATTCTATATGAGGTATTTACGTAGCCCTGACTCCCGTGAGTCAGCTTGATATGGCTAAAATAGGAGCTATACCGGGCCAAGTGAGGTCGCACCTCCGACCGGGCACATTTCTTCGATACCATATTATGACTTTGTGATTGATTTGGTAGCCACCCCTCGATTTTGATTATGGGAGTGTGTTTCGAGGTGGGCCGTAGTAGCTGCTATGCGTTACCACCAGTCCGGGAGTGCAAATGGTAGAATCCTACCCTGGCATTTCCTCACGTGCCGTGTCACATGCCTTATCATGCCTTCTATGAGTTTGGTTTGTACCATACCTATGGAGTGCCCTCTGATAGCCCTCCAGTTTATGGAGGAATTACGGTACTGTATAGACTATGGGAATATATAAAATGTGTTAAGGAGAATATGGATTACGCCTTAACGCTATTTTAATACTTTACTTTACCGTAGACCCTATTATAATAGCGTATTGTACTATGTATGTAGATAGTTTAACGGATCCTTAGGAGATGGAATCCCGAACATCTCTTAAGCTATTGCACTCACGTTTAACACTAGATAGGAGATGTCAAAACTCATAAACATCTTCGACGCCATTACACTCATATTTATTTACTGTTGATTTAACTTACATAAGATCTTTTAGTTCTCACTCGAGTGTTTTGTCTTTTCAATTCGCTCGGGCCAGTCTGAGCTTTTCAATGTATCGAAGACTGCTTTTCTAGAGAACGAAGACGAAGATTTAGTACTGTTATTATTTATTACATTATTTCCACAGCATCATGTTGTTCCGCTGCATTATTTATTTATTACTACTGTATGTACTCTGATCTGTATTAAAAAGTGTAATCAAATGTTATTTGTAAAACAGCTTCATGAACTGTTTATTTGATTATTATATTTTGTCATTCCGCTGTGAGATTCTGTGTTTTGTTTCCTTCTTTCTCTATTATTTCTTATTTACCCTATAACAATCCTCCCGTTTGAATGGTTTGAGTCTGACGTGTGTGGTTTATCGTCGATTTAAACCGTCCAAAAAGGTAGGTCGTTACATTTGGTATCAGAGCTTTGGTTTAGCGATAACCTTAGCTTTGTGAGGTCTAACTTAATAGAAATAGGGTAGTAATACCCTTGAATGAGTCGTTGAGTGTATATATATGAGAGAGCATATTTGTTAGTGTTATATAAGGTTTTTGTATTGTGTTAATGTGTTCTGTTTAGTATTTATAAATTCTGGTCGGTATATAGGACGCTATAGCATCAATAGGGATTTCTAAACACTTAATAGGGCAGACCGACACAATATTGATTTTGAAATATGGGTAAATGAAATAATTTTACCTAGTATATGTTTTGTATATAAAAGAATAATTTTTATAAATGAGATAGTTAGATGTAATATGTTGTTTGTTAGGTAGTGAAATTTAATAAATATTAATTGAAAAATAGGATTTACAAATAAAGTAAATATAAATTGAAACTTGAGAACTTAAGTTCTGGGATTTTGAAAATTTGTTTTCAAAAGATTTTGGAATATAATATTAGTATTATTTGGAAGTATTTTGGATATAAATATTTTAATATGATTTGAAAGAAATGTTTTAAAGGAAATTTTAAAGGAAATAAGTTCTGTACCCCCTCTATGTCGCTGGAAAATAATTTCAGTGATGAGAGCACCCATCATTGACGTTCATTTTCGAGTTTCAAAGTGGGAAGGCAGTTATAGTAGTTTTATTGCATATTTGTTTTGATAAACAAATCTTAATTTCAATTTATAAATATGATTTGATATATATATATAAGTTATGAGTATGTATGTGTTTGTGTGTGTGTGTATATATATATATATATATATATATATAAGATGATCTGAGAAGGAACTCGGTATTTAGTTCTTAAGTTTACTGTAAATTTGAAATTTTAATTATTGTAATGAATAAAATCTTGACTATATAAAAAAATTTGGAAACTACTGAAATGAGAAAGTAAGAATTTAAGGCTAAGTGATTAAAGTAATATACAAGAAATTGAAATTTGTAACTTGTAGAAAAAAAAGGAAAATAATAATAATAAGAAATGTAAAGATTAAACATTTTGTTAACTAAAATAAATAAAACAAACTTGTGTAACATTCAATTACATTCTAAAGGACACACACACACACACACATATATATATAACTTACAAAAATGTTAAAAGTTGAAATGTTAATAGAAATATGTAAGGGAATATTATACAATTAAAACTTAGGAAATGAAAGTGTTCAATGGAATTATGTTTATAAGTGAAGAATTAAGGTGTATAAGAATGTTATAAACTTAAGTTAATAATTTGAAATGCTAGTATTTATAATTTAATAAAAAGGAGGAATACTGTAAGTAAAGGATTATAAATTTAAGTGATGTTTGAAGCCAATTATAATTAAAATGGATAGTAAAAGTGAATGCTACATTAATTGAAAAATTATAACTTCAGAAAATATTGAAATGATTTAGAATGGATTTAATATTCAATAATACTATATATGGAAGAAAAGAATATGAAAAGAAATATGCTATTAATGGTGAATTAAATTGTAAAGAAACTTACATAATAATGGATAACCTAAATAATTGAAATGGAAATAACTTATGTAAGAAAATGAATGTAAATTAATGGTAATGGCATTGCATGAATGAATGAGAAATGAATTGTGTAAGTAGTAAATGTAAATTAAAGGAAATAATCATTGTATAAATGAATGAAACTGAAGAATAGTAAATAACATGAAAGGAGATTAATAAGAAAAACTTGCATGACATTTGAATTATTGTTTGTTTTGGCTTATGGAATGGTTGGGAAAGGATACTTCTAACTGTATAATGATGTATAAATAATCAATTAAGTTTTATCTGAGACTGTTTAGTGTATGGTATGCTTAGTAGTTTATTTATCATTTTATACGATTAAAGGTTTCTGAACCCGGACAAACCATTTGTTTTGGTTGTTATGGATGGATGGCTGATTACTTTGATTGCATGTGATGATTGTATGGTTTTGTTTGCAAGTGACTATTGTTATGTTGTGTTGTTTTGTTTGTTATTAATTGAAACAACTTAAATTTCTCTTTTATATAATTATTAACTTCTTTGGATTATATAAGTGAAATACAGGTTATGGAAGCAATGGCTACTGCTTTTGGTTTCATAAATAAGCGTTGTTTGCCCGACAAATAGGTACGTTTTTGGAATACGGTTTTAAAGCGATATTATATTTTTTTCCCATGGTTTTGGATATTTTATTTTTGAAATATGATATATATATATGATATTATTGATATTATTATTTCTCCCAGACCTCTCCGTACAAAGGAGACTCTGTCGAAATTTTCCGTGAATTTTGGACTTAGAATTTTTTTGTGAAAGTGAAAAAGTTTCTCAAACTTTTATTGAACTTGAATAAGAAAGGATTTAATTGTTTATAAACTAATATATCTTATGTAAATTATTTAATTATATAAATTAATTGTTTATAAATTGAATACTTTGAATAAAATATATTAATTCCTTCTTTTTCCTTTTCGAGGACGAAAAGTTTTGAGTGGAGGAGAGTGTAATGACCCGTAATTTTCGATAATTAAAAATATTGAATTTAATAAGATTTTATGATTTAATATTGGAAGAAATTAAAATTTGTGGTTTATTAATAAGAATAATAACTAGAATGAAATTTAATAATGTTAATTTAAGGTAATTGATGACTACTTGAAAGTAATCTCAAGTAGTTGAAATAATTGTAAAGTTATAATTGGTTATAAATTGTAAATCGTAAATAAACCAAGTGTTGTAATAAAAAAAAGGAAATTATATGTAACTAATTAAAATTAGGTAATATAGAATAATTAATCAGTGATGTGTATGTAGTTATAATATTTGTTTGTAGATAATAAACTTATGAGTGTGATTAAATTAAGTAAAAGGTAACAATTGTTATTTCTCACCTATCTACTTAATCTGTAGAAATTAAATTGGAAATCAATTGTAATTAATCTAATTAAATATTGCAGTTAATGTGAATTAAGACGACAACTGTAGAATATTTATGTAATAAAATGTAACCAATGTTAATTATATCCATTGGATAATGATTGATTGAATAATAAGATTGTAATCAAATTTAATCAAATTTGATCAATTTATTTGAATTTAAATCATAATTAATTGGTTTATTGCAATTGATATTAAACACTGTAATTAGTGAAATAATTAACATTGAATTTGACATGGAAAATTGGTTTTGAAAGGATTGTTAATTTCTATGTAATTATAATTGATAAAAATTAAAATTATAAAAATTGAATTGAAAAGTGATTTAATGATTTTAATAATAATTTATTTAATTAACCTAAAAATAGCCATTTTGGCCACTATCTCGGATTTCGACGAAACCAGTTTCATCGAATCTATAACGGTGAATTGTTGTAGGATTTCAAGTTTCGTAGTGATCGGACTTGTCATCTGATCGTACGGGCTTGAAAAGCGTAGAAATCAATTTATTGAAATCAATTTGAAATAAGCTAATTTTAAAAGCTAACTTCTTCATACAATGGAATTTGGATTTGAAGCCTGTTCCACTAAGTTTAAAAATATTAAAAACATCTATTTTGATATATGGGACGACCCACTTTCGTTTCGGAAGCGGAACGGGCTTTTCAGGTCGTTATTGTCATTTCAAATCGATTCGATATGTTCATTCTTTCTTATCGAGCCTTGTTTACATAAATAGATTTTTGTTTCTCAAACCCTAGCAGTCATTCAGTTATTCTGTACGTACAATTCTATCTGCCTATTCCATTCTTCCAATGGCAAATGATATATACCCGTAAATTTAAAATATTTGCGGATTGAAATGATATATGTCTGTATCACTTAATCATAGGGTAGAAAATTATATACGGACACCGGATTGGTTAAGTTAAATGATTTTTAAATCCTAAATTTTTGAATTCAGATAAATGATATTTTGAAATAAAACTTGATTTTATATAAACTGGTTAAAAATATCTTATTTTAAAATACTGATTACTAAGATTTCCAAACTATTAAACTATGTTAATCTATTTAAAACTATTTAAAACCATTTTAATCAATTTAAACTATTTTAATTTATTTTGATCTATTCAATCTAATTTAATCTATTTTAACCTATTTTAAACTAATGAACTATAACAACCATGTATTTTGTAAGTATTTTAAATTGAATTTCCTGATTTAAAAACTTTATTTTATTTATTAAAATGGATAAATTTTGTTATTTTAAATATAAATTTTGATGTGTATGTGAATTATAATTCCAAACTTGAATAAATAGAGTATTTTCCAGAAATGTGAATTTTTGTCAATGTGGTCAAACTTTGACATTTAATTTAAAATTTTAAAAGTTTGAATTTTTGAATTTTATCTTTCATTATGAAAGTAAATAAAATTTCAAGTATACTGCTTTTCGTTTCGTTGAAATCTGATTAATATTGTGAAAGTTATGCTTTTTACACTATTGGATGTAAACTGTTTTATTTAACAGAATTGTTTATTTTAATTTATATAAATAATATTTGTCTGTCATGTCATGTTCTAATTTATGTCTTCATGTGTAACACAATATGTTATGTATATATATATATTATTTTTAAAACATTTTAAAAGTATAGTTATAATTTTCCAAAGTCAATTGTATTTTTGTTTGCAATTTTAAATCTAGTTTCATTTAAATAAACTATTTTCTTTATTTACTTTCTATTTTTCCTAAGAGTAATTATTTATTTTCTTTTCTACTTTATTTTCGTTTGTCTTTTATTTTTATTTTACTAATTTTTATTTGTTTATTTTGAATTAAAAAGAAGTGGAAATTTGAAGAGACTTAGGTCCCGTTTGGCTAGTCGTTTTTAGTTTTGTGTTTTCGTCTATACGAAAATGCATACATTGTATGTATAGTTGAAAAACAAACAATTTTGAAAAATGAAATAAACATATAAAATAGAAAACTAGTTTATTTTTTTTCGTGTTTCGAGAGATAATAAAAGCACAGAAAACAATCAAACTCTTTTGTTGTCCGTTGGTCGTCCCAACGACTAAGAATTATAAATCTTCTTCTCTTATTTCTTGCTATTTCTTAGTACAAGTTGAAAACACAAAACTCAAAATACAAAATGAAACCAAACGGGCCCTTAAGCTTTAAAAACATTTGACTTTTCATTTGCTTGCCTTTCCATATTTTGGCCGTTCCTTTCCTAAACTTTAGCCGTGAGTTTTTATTTTCTTTTCATGTGAAAACACCTCACTTTCATCACAAATTCGGCCACCAATTCAGATCTGAAAAAAATTTGGTAATGGTTTCCTCTTTTCTCTTTACCTTTTCTATTTGATTTTCTATGTTTTTGCCTTGATTTCCTTTTGCCTTGCTCGGCCACATACCTCCACCATCACCTCCGACCACCACACCACCTCTTTCCCACATCATCCATGACCTAACCCTCCCACTCCTCTGACCATAGATGGCCGTGACACCTAGATGATCCAAACGTCACAAAACATTTTAAAAAATCCTTAAAGTATGCATAACCGAGCTAGATTTCATCACTACCACCATATCTTGCCTTGGTCGCCACTTCCAGCTCCACCACCACCAGGATATAACCTCTGACCATCAACCTTCCCTCTGTCCAGACCTGTACCATGAATGGCCGAGCCCATTTGTCCTTTGGCCAAGCCTAAAAGTTGCACAAAACTCCACTTTGCCTAGTCCATTGACCTTCCATGCTTTGTAACTTCCATACTCTTCATATTCTCCTTGTAACCATGCCTTTATTGATCCAAACCAGACCCTATTTCAGTCTAAAACATGTTGTGGCCGAGCCCAAACATGTTTGGCCGAATAATAGTGTGAGCAAGTCAAGCAAAAATTGGATTTAAAAAGCTTGGTGATGTCTTTGTTTAATTCTATTTCTATTTTCATTCAATTAATTTTGTGTTGTAAATATATAGTTATATTTGCTTTGGTTTAATTGTTGTATACAAGATCAATAGCTTGGCACTCTCTCCATCCAAATCTAGTCATGCTTTCCGGATTTTTGTTTGTGTGTTTGTTTTGCAAAACTTCAGCTTTATAGAGGTGAGTAATCACACCTGACATTCATACTTATATAACTGTGAATTGATAGCAAGTGAAAGTGTATAAATTATTATATCATGTTATACCTACCTGTGATGTAAATTATATGATGTTAAACCCTGTAATTAACTTGTCGCATCATCTGTTATGTTTTATTTTATTTTACTGTTTATTCTATTATGTTTATCACACTGCAAGTTCCCTGTAGAATAGAATCACTATGGGTTGAAATGATACATACCCGAACAGACTTTAGAATAGGGAAAAATCGTTATGGGCTGAAATGATAGGCCTGAGCGATTTTTTATTTATTTTTATTTAACTTGGGATTGTGGGTTTGAAATGATAGAACCCGGATTTTTCTTTGTAAATTACGGATTGAAATGATATATTATCCGTATCACTTGACCTAGGTTAGAAAATATTATACAGACCCATGGTTATTTTATATATTTTTCTGGTTGTTTCAAGTATTTTGAAAATGTAAATTTTGATATTTTGATTTAAATTTGGTTTTTAAAATGATTTAATAAAGTGAAAAATGATTTTCTATGTATTAAAAATATTAAATAAATGAATGGAATTTTGTGATTTGAAATATAACCTAATCTGGAAATTTGTGATTTGGTTTAAAATAGAATTTTAAGTAAAGAAAATAAAAATGGAAATTAAGTCTTATTTATGAAATAGAAATTTAAATATAAGTGTTAAGTAAATGTAGAAATGGGAAAATTGTACACTTGAATTTAATAAGTGAATTATTGAAAGGAAATTGATAATTATTGAAAAATTTACTTGATAAAAAAATCATAAGATTAAAGGGTATTTAAAATGACCATTTTAAAGTGGGAAAATATGATTTTTATATGTTAAAAATGATTTAAATTGAAGTTTATTTGTTGCTGAAATTTTATTGAAAATCTGGAAATTCTTTTAGTAGCACTTTAGAAATGCTATCGTTTCTGAATAATAACTAAAATCTGAACTAAATGAATCTGCAGCACTTTGTAAATGCTGTAGTCGCAGAAGTGAACTAAAAGGCTAAAATTGACTAAGGGCTATTACAGCAGTTTTGTGAATGCTGTAGTTGCAGAATTGAACTAAACTTGAAATTTAAACCTGAACTATTACAGCTGTTTTGTAAATGTTGTCTTTGCTGAATTAAACTATTTTTCAACTAAAACTGAACTATCACAGTAGTTTTTAAATGCTTTCTTTGCTGAATTGAATTGTTTCAAATGTAACTTACCATAGCATTTTCTAAGTGCTGCGAAAGCTGAAATTTAAATTGTTTGAAGTATTTAAGTGAATAAATGAGTTCAGCAAAGACTAAATTTTTGGGAATTGAATATTTGATTTGTAAGTATAGTGACTTCATATTTAAATGGTGTAAATGAATTATTTTGATTTGAATATAAACCACTTTGAAATTTATGAGTTAATACAATGTTTGCAATTGGTATAATTGAATGAATGAACTTAAAATGTTATAACTTTGGTAATGAATATTAATTTAGAAGTATTATGATTTTTCTAAGTATTATGAGGTCCTAATGACAATATTTCAAGTGTTATGATTCCCAAGTATTTTGGTTTCAAAAAGTTTGGTTTCAGAATTGTTATGACTTTGAAAGTACTATGGTTTGGAAATGAAATTTATTGGAATTGTATTTAATTAAAAATTGTCTTTAAATATATATTAATTTTGAAACTTGTTGAAATTGAAGATTCAAGGATATGACTTTATAAGGTGGTTTGGTTTAATATGATTTAAAAGAATATTTCAAGTTAAATAAATTGAAATAAATATATTGATTTAGTTGGGAATTTAAATGATATATTATTGCTTTGATTTTTGAAATGGAAATGATATATTATTGAATTGGTTTTGAAATGGAAATGATATATTGTTGAATTGGTTTTGAAATGGATATGTTTTGGGTTTGAAAGTATGTATTATTTTGAAATAAATGATATGATTTTGAAATGGTTTAAAGGATGTATTTTGATTTGAAACATAAACTATTTTGAAATTTATAACCACGGGTTATAATAATGATTGGTTGTTAAAGAGACCGGGATCGGATATGGACATACTCTCTGTCGATACCGAAAACCACTTTAACAACTGTGTACGCGGAGGAGTTTCCAGAATGAAGTAGGATGGTGGCGACGATCCTAAAGGTATATACGTGGACCCAACTCCCATGAGTTGGCATAAAGTGGCTAAAACAGGAGCGATTGACGGGCCAATGAGGTAGCACCTCTGATCGGGCACACTTCTTCGATACCGTTCTATTACTTTTGTGATTGATTGGGTGCACCTCGTGATTTGGGAGTGTTGTTCGAGGTGGGCGGTAGTGGCTGCTATGCGTTTCCACCAGCCCGGATGCGTAATTGGTATATCTACCCTGGCATTGCCTAGTTGTGCCGTGTCACTTACCATAGCGAGCTTTACTATGAGTTTGGATTTCTCCCGTAGCCTATGGAGTATCGAGGGTAGCCCCCATTTTGGGAGTACGCTAATACTGGATAGACTACTGGGACTATTACGTGTTAAGGGGAATATTGGGTCACTCCTTAATGCTATTTAAAAGTATGTTTATTTTATATTAGACATTATTATAATAGCGAATATTACTACATAGTAGATAGTTTAACAGATCCTTAAAGAATGGGTGATCCCAAGCATTCTTTAAGTTACTTGTATCTTTATTACAGTTCACTTGAGTTGGTTTACATTGTATAAGTATGTATGTCCTGACTCGAGTGTTTTGTGTTTTGCTTTACGCTCGGGTCAGACTGAGTGATACAACATTAGAGACTCACCTTTGGAGTTGGAGTTTTGCTTTGAAGAACCAGATATCTATTCATTTTGTTATCCAGTTGTATTCTGAGTTGTACCTGATTATCATACTGTTACTCCTGTTGTATCTTGGTATTCCTATTGTATCTTAATTAACTCTGATGTATTTATATAGTACTTCATGAACTACTATTTCTTTGTTTTCGCTGTATTATATTACTCTGTATCTGTGATCTGTGATTATTTATTTACTGTATATTCTGAGTTTTGCCAAATATAAATTAACTATTCAGTATTTTGAATTATTCAAGTCAGACATGTGTGGTTTTATTGTCGATTTGAATGGTCCAAAATAGTGGGTCGTTACATTAACCCATTTTAATCTATCTTAAATCTATTTAAACCATTTTAAATCTATTTAATCTATTTTAAATCTATTTAAACCATTTTAAATCTATTTAATATATTTTAAATCTATTTAACCCATTTTATATCTATTTAATCTATTTTATATCTATTTAAACCATTTTAAATCTATTTAATCGATTTTAAATCTATTTAACCCATTTTAAATCTATTTAAACCATTTTAAATCTATTTAAACCATCTTAAATCAATTTTAAAACTATTTTGAAGTATTTTGAACGATTTAAAAATGTTTTATAAACTATGCTAAACTATTTAAACTATTTATAACTATCTAAACTATTTTCTAAATTTCAGACTGTGTAAAGTGGAAGTGTTTATATTTAAATCCTTGATTTAAAAGCGGATATGGTTAAATGATGTTATAACCAAAGCTAGGATTTAAAATGATATTTTCTAGTGAAATGACATATTTGATTAAATATGATGATTTTGAAATGAGATTAAACCTATTTTGTCGATATGATTTCGAAAGTTTATATGATTTCGAAAGTGATATGTTTGAATCAAATATGATATTTTGATTTTAATTATGAATTGACTTTTGAAATGTAAAAGAACCATCCGATGTGAAATAAGCGTTTGGTTGTTGAAGAGACCGGGATCGGATATTGTCATATTCTCTGCCAATACCGAAAACCACTTTAACAACTGTGTACATGGTAGAGATTCCAGAATGAAGTAGGATGGTTTGGTGAACGATTCTGTATGAGGTATTTACGTAGCCTGACTCCCGTGAGTCAGCTTGATGTAGCTAAAACAGGAGCTATACCGGGCCAAGTAAGGTCGCACCTCCTATTGGGCAAATTTCTTCGAAACCATATTATGAATTTGTGATTGATTTGGTGGCCACCCCTCGATTTTGATTAGGGAGTGTGTTCCGAGGTGGGTGGTAGTAGCTGCTATGCGTTACCACCAGTTCGGGAGTGCAAATGGTAGAATCCTACCCTAGCATTGCCTCGCGTGCCGTGTCATATGCCTTTTCGTGCCTTTTACGAGTTTGGTTTGTACCATACCTATGGAGTGCCCTCTGATAGCCCTCCAGTTTACGGAGGAATTACGGTACTGTATAGACTATGGGAATATATAAAATGTGTTAAGGGGATATGGGTAACGCCTTAACGCTATTTTAATACTTTACTTTACTGTAGACCCTATTATAATAGCGTATTGTACTATGTATGTAGATAGTTTAACGAATCCTTAGGGGATGGAATCCCGAACATCTCTTAAGTTATTGCACTCACGTTTAACACTGGATTGGAGATGTCAAAACCCGTAAACATCTCTGACGCCGTTACACTCATATTTATTTACTGTTGATTTAACTTACATAAGACCTTTTAGTTCTGACTCGAGTGTTTTGTCTTTTCAATTCGCTCGGGTCAGTCTGAGTTTTTCAGTGTATCGAAGATTGCTTATCTGGAGGACGAAGATGAAGATTTAGTACTGTTATTATTTATTATATTATTTCCACTGCATCATGTTGTTCCACTGCATTATTTATTTATTACTGCTGTATGTACTCTGATCTGTATTGAAAAGTGTAATCAAAAGTCATTTGTAAAACAGCTTCACGAACTGTTTATTTGATTATTATATTTTGTCAATCCATTATGAGATTCTGTATTTTGTTTCCTTTCTTTCTCTGCCTTTTCTTATTTACGCCATAACCATCCTCCCTTTTGAATGGTTTGAGTCTGATGTGTGTGGTTTATCGTCGATTTAAACCGTCCAAAAAGGTGGGTCCTTACATCAAATACTATTGGCTTATGAATCATTACTTCTCTGGCTCACTAACAATATATATCTCTTCATCAAGGAAAATATAAAACACTATTATACACATATACAAACTAAATAAGTTGGAGACAATATTTTAGAAAAAAAGGATGGAAACTTTATATTTTTAAAATGTAACATACACTAATTTAGTTTTAATCAATGTATTTTTCGTTAAAAATATTAATCAAAGGAAAATCTGGGAAGGTATTTAGAAGTTCAAAAGACATATTAACAAATCTCCTATTTAACCAAAGAAGTGTGCATATGTTCATTACAGAAATGATTTGTGAAGTTTCTGAATTTATATCTTCATTTTAATGCCTTAAACCTAAAAGTATTTTGACAAATCATCCTTATGATTTTCCAAAATTATTGCCAAATATTTTCGTTTAAAGAAGGGGTGTATATGTACCCCACAAACAGTTTATTATATTTTCAAGAACCATAGTCTTTAAAGAAACTCTTGATAGAGAAGTTTACTCATAATAGATTCATGAATCATGCCAAGAAGTCTCCTATTTGAGAGTTACTTTTTTGTAATGAGATTCCCCAAAGACGTTTCTTAGTAGCAATACATACTGAGAAGGCATCTTTTGTAAAAATTTAAATTTGTAAGAAAATCTTTTCTATTCTATGGCTCAGAACCAAACCAAGAAATGATTTACAAAGGGAAAATTGATCTCTAGAAAACTTCTTTTGATTTATTAAAAACAATGCTGGAGAGAAAGCATTTTAGAAATTTGATTTTCCAAAAGAAATTCTTCATTTTATAATGCAAAAACTATACTAGAGAATGGTTTTGGTAGATATATTCTTTCTAATTTGTTGACTCACTAAAAACCATTGGAAATGGAATTTTTTTCAAAAGACCTGACCGCCATTCATTCCACAGAATGACGCATCATTAATAAGAAAGAAAGGGATAGAAAAGAGAAAAGAAGAGAAGAGAGAAAGAAACAACATCAGAATCTTAACAGCGGAACGAATAAATTATATTAATAACATAAGTAGTACATAATATACAATGACTATCAGAGTTACACAGATATACATCACATACTAGACAGTTATAAACACCTGTCTAGACATTACAACTCAAATACATACAAGACACTATCGCAGAGATCAACACAGCGGAACATTATATATCTACGAACACTGAAGCCTCCTGCTCCATATCTCCTCCATAGATTCATCAAAGTTAACCTGAATCCCTTGGCTACTCGTATCAAAAATCTTCTCTACTTTATTAATTGAGAGCCATGCTGAGAAAAGCCTCTTTAAAAATTAACTCGTTTCCCACATAGTATAATTATGGGGCGACCCTCGGTCTAAGGCGCATTATGCTCGATAAAGCTTCCGGCACAACGAGAGTCAAAAAAAATTATTTAAACAAAGGCATACCTTATACCTGGTGGTGTTATAGCCCTAGTTGACCAGGTCCCAGGCACCCTATAGGTGAGTTGGAAGAAAGTCCTTAAACGACACCTAACCTATAAATCAAGCCAAAAATCCCTTGGGGCCGTTATCATCATGATTTGGTTCCAAGGCATGCTTGAAAATTGAAAAATCTCTTGGGACAGTAATCATCATGATTTAGTTCCAAGGCGTACTCGAAAACCAAAGAAAAGCCCTTGGCCTAGCCATCATTGTGATTTGGTTCCAAGGCATTCACAAAAACCAAAAGAGACTTCGAACCACCTTTAGTTCAGACAAGAATAGCACCTAAAAAGACTTCGAATCGCCTACAGGGCAAGCATGAATAGTACTAAAAAAGATTTTGATCCATCCCTAGGCTAGACAAGAATAGAACAAAAAGAAAATATGGACAATTAGCCATCAAAGAAACCCGAGAATCCTTAATGATAAATCAAATGAGCATATTACTAAAGTAAGATAAACTCTTCAAAAGGTTATAGGAAATCAACAACTTAAGGAAACCAAAGAATCCTTAATGATAAGTCAAGTGAGTACATGCCCAAAGTAAGATAAACCATCCAAAAGGTAATAGATGACCCATTATCATTTAAAACCCAAGAGACTTTAAGTAGAGAACCAAATGCATATATATATATATAAGGTAGAATGATCTAACCTAGTAACCATGATTAGATTGCAAAATTCCTAAGGAAGCAATGATGGGATTCCAAAGAATATCCAACTGAAGGAAAAAATACAAGAATCCATCCATTCATAAAACAAAAATCTCCACTCAAAGCACAACCAAGTATGAGAAACCATCCTGCAAGCCTATAAGAATTCCTTTCTCCCAGTAAGAATTCTTATCTTAAATAAAAGCTTTAAAAAATATATTTCATATTTCAAGAAATTTCAAAAATAAATTCTTAAAAAACCCTTAGGAATTTCCTTACCTCAAAAATCATTTTCCATAGTCAGGAGCTTTAAGAAGCCTTCACATTTTGAAAAATAATTATCGGATAAATAAATTAGTAATCCCCATTTTTCAAAACAGTTCTTTATAAGAGCATTCAAGAATTTTTCTGATTTTGAGTGACAACTTTAGTATGTTGATTTTTTTTTCCAATGAACGTATAAGAAAGTCTTGCATCCTAAGGAGAATCAACTGAAGATTTTTCCAATAAAGCTAATTCTGTAAAGACGATGAAAAGTAGTTTCGAAGGCATAAAGGAGAATTTACACTTCCAAAAAATATTTTAATAAGAAACCTTTTTAATAAAGCTACAAAAAATTCATTGTTAAAGTTTTGATAGGAAATTTTTTAATAAAAAAAACTTTCACTTTCATATAGAGTAGGGTAGAAATTTAAGAAAAAATATAGTCAAAGTCCTAGAGGTGATTTGGATGATGGCGAAAAGGAGTAAAAAATGATGGAAAGCCTAAAGAAAAAGAAAGAGTTTCCTAAGGTCAAAACATGGGAAAATCTTCAAGAATTTCTTTTATGGAGAAAGACCTATGAAGAAAGCAAAAGATTCCTTAAGATTAAGCATAAGCAAACTCTTTAGGAAAAAAACTAATGGTGATTGATCTATAGAGAAAGCAAGATTTCCCTTAAGCTAAAGAATAAGAAAAAACTTTAATGGAGGTAGGCCAATGTTATACCCAAATTATCCAAGAATGGATATGGTGTGAAACCATCGAAGGTTGGTAGTATAAAACTCTAACACTTTGAAAGCTATTTCAAGTTGAAGGCTATCATAAGTTGATGTTATAAACCATCGCAAGTTGATGTTATAAGCCATAGAAAGTTGAAGTTATGAGATGTTGCAAGTTGAAATTGCGAGCCATCGCTGGTTGAAACCGTAAGTTATCGTAGTATGAGCCATCATAGGTTAAAGTTTTGAGCCATCATAAGTTGAAGCTATAGGCCATTCAAGTTGAAGTTATGGGCCATCGCAAATCAGAGTTATGTCGCTTGCAAGTCTATGATTTGTTGAGCAAACACCGGGTCAGAAAACCAAGGCAACCAAACCCTAACACCCACTGGAGAAAACAAAAGATTTCTATGTTTTACTTAGGGTTTTGAGAAAATTAAAAATCTAGATGGAATGCAATGATCCGGACCTTTGGCCCTCGAAAATCGACACTAATACATCCTCGGTTATTCACATGCCGCAAATCGAAGTGCCGAAGAGGTGGTTCATTAAGGGTAAAAGGAAAAGAAGACAGAACATAATCTTGCACGAATGGACTAACATATATTATTTCAATAAATAAAATCTTTACTGCGGAAAATTTAAATACGTTTATCAAAGTTAAATATAGACAGTTATAAATCACTGTCCGAACAAAAGCGGAATATAATAGTACACAAGTTTAGTGAAAATGGATAACTATCTACTTAAGAATCTTCTAACTCCATGCTCCGAGCTCTTCGGGATTTCTCCTAGCTAAACCTGACTACTAAGCTGTCCGAAAAAAATTGGGCACCCAGAATTGAAGGAAAAGGAAATATACTCCAGGTCAGTCATAGGACTGTTGTGAGAACCCAAAATACGGGTTTTGAAAACAAAAGGTATCTCATAAGACCACAACTCACGTAAACACGGAACATGTTTTTACCTTATGATAACCAAAACATTTTTTACGTGGAAATTTGGTAATATTATTTTTAATGACATTCTTTTGAAAACATTTGCAAATAAACTTATAAATCTTAGCTGAAATGCTTGCATCTAAAATTTCAGTATTGGCACAACTAAGTCCGTATGGAACTTATTGGATATTGAATTTCCAACTGAATAGTGAGGTGAGGGACTACCTCCCGTATCGTGCATTACTAGAGGACTACACCCGAGGCCCCTATGTTGGTCCTCATGCGAATTAAAACTAGCCTATCCTAAAATATAATATATGAATAGCACCTAGTATTACATCACCCGGCCGTTCCTAACCTATCCGAGACATCTCGTAGAATAAACCACTTATTTAAACCCGATGTTATAGCGAGTAGAAATTTTATCTATCTAGAAGGTGATTTCATACCCTGATTGGTTGTGACCGGTTTTGCCTTAAAGCATCCCCTACTTTACGGTTCCCAGGTGTGAGGTTTTAACATAATAATTACCTTTTATATACCACATCTTCCACTTTGAATGCCACTTTGCCATTTCATAACCACACAATTGATTTCTACAAACGTATAATCCTAAGCTCGTACATCTCGGGAAAGGGTGTTAAGCTAAGAGAAGTTGCCATCTCCGCCACCAAATAGATGATACGTTCATAGAGATCAATCAATATGATCTAAAAATGCAACGTCAGACATTTGTCAATATAAGTTGTCCAAGAACAGGAAAAACCGAATGCACTCTCCTACTACATCATGTCGTGCATTACCCTTAGGATTAGTAGCGAGTCTGTCCTTGCATACGAAGGTCCCAGAACGAAGGGACCACTTCTATTTATTTATCTCGGGAGTAAATCTGAATATTGTCAACAAGCAGTCCTTCCATTATGAAGATCCCCGCCTTCAAAATCAAGGTCTTCAATATATATATTTTCTACACTTTCGAAACGTAAATTGGTTCGAAGTGGTTTTTGGATAGGAATTACCCAAATCCGACCCCGGTTCCTTCAAACTAATCATCAATAAAAATATGGTTTATAAATAGGTGATTAATTTTCCATTAATTAAAATCTTTTTATCCAAAATATTTTCTAGAGATATCTATTTTTTGAAAACCATTTCTTTTCAGTTTATATGGAATTCATTAAAACCCTCTTTGATAAATTCTTCAGTTTAATTAAACCCTTTTAAAAACCTAGAATAATTTTAAATCTTTTTACTTAAATTTTATCAAATATTTCTCATTCCCAAAACATAACTTTTTAATAAGTTGAAACCATGTTATCTAAGATGGTAAATTCAAATTGTTTAAATTTGAAAATTTTAATCTTTTATACATAACTCGTTTTCGACATTTCGACCTTATATATCCCTCGCATAGGTAAGGCCGGGTGAGCCATGGCACTGGTTTCTCTTGAATATCTCCTTAGTTTAAGCACCTCAACTAGATCTCATGAATAGAAAAATCAGGTGTACTCGTTGGCTTATTAGAGCCAAGATTAAAACAACTTCTTATAACAGCTTTTCTTTAAATCATTTATTTTAAACACTTTTAAATAAATTATAAAATCTTCAAATCATCTTGAAAACACTTAATTGTTCATTTTAAAACATATATAAAAGGTTTGAAAATGAATTGTTACTTTTAAAGTTATATTTTAAAAGTTATTAAAAACCGCTGCAAAAAGTGTCGCGGATAGTCTTTTAAAAGTTATATTGACCAAAACGAATTTTCTATCATTTGAAAATTTATTTATACGATTCAAGTCTATTTTAAAACATTTTAAAAGATTTATAAAGGTTTTTTCTATATTATTAAAACATTTAAAAATATTAAATTTTAAGAAATCCTTTTTTTGGATTCCGAACTACAACGATTATTTCGAAAACTTGTTTTACTTATATTTCAAAATCTACGATATGAAATCTTGATTTTCTTCATTTGTTTGAAAACTATGGATATAATAGTTTGAAAAATTCTTATTACAAAGGATTTCGAGCTATACTCCAGTTTATATACTCATTTAACTTTTGGGGCACGAAATCGCGAACTACCATTACGTGACGCACCTAGTTTTGACTCATTTTTCATTGCTTATTCAAACTTCGCCAATTTTTTTATTAGTGTTTGTAAAAAATATTTAAATTATTTTGAAACTGTTTTCAAGAGTTTTAATTATTCCATATTGCTTTTATAATTTGATTCAAAAAGTTAGTTTCTTGTGTAATATCGACGTGTATTTAACGTGACTTATTAAAACAACCATATTAAATAATCAATACTTGATGATCAAAGCATAAACAAACAACCAAACATGATTAACAATCATTATAAACAACCATAGGAAAACATATATATCATCCAATATATAAAGTATATATAAATAGAGTTCTCACCTTAATCCAAAATGATACTTTTTACCAACATTCAAACAAATCAACACTTCATTAAACTTCTTTAAAACACCCAAAGCTCATGGCCATGCCTTCTTCCACTTGCTAGTCATGCTTCCCATGATGACTTAGGCTTAACACTAGAGTTTATAAGAGATTAGAGAAGATTTGGTTAACTTCTGAAAAAGTTAGAGAGTAACCAGTGGATTAGTGCTTAAGCACTTCCACTGTTTTTAACCCTCCTACTTTTTCTTAAGTTTTTAAGAAAGAAGAAAGGCTTCCATGGAAGCCATTAAAGAGCATAAGAAAGCTCAAGAATGAACAAGAAGAAGAATGTGAAGAATAAGTGAGAAGAAGGAGTGGTGTTTATAGGAAAAAAACGAGGAAATATCTTCGAAGTGAAATTACCACCATACCCTTATCTACCCAAGCGAATACCTCCCCCTCTCCACCTTGTGGTGCATGGAAGCCTCCCCCCATGTGGTTATGAGGTGTATGTGATAGTGGTGATATGGTGGAGGTGGTGATGTGGTGTGGTGTAAGATTGATTTGATGTTTGCTTTTTAAATTAATTATTACTTTAGATATTTTATTTTTTTACCATTAGTAAATATTTACTTTCTACTATTATCATATGTATATGTACATGATAATGTGTGTACATGCATATCACAAATGTGTACAAGTCGTTTGAACAACGTTGTATAACTTATATACGTCAAACCGTTACGAATTCGGATTTCGATCTTCGGTCATGTTTTCATTTATTAATTAACGTACGTATATTTGTAAAAAAAACTTTGAAAACTATTTTCTTATTATTATTATTCATGAATCAAAATGATCTTATATGAGTTATAAAACCATATAAATCAATATTAAACGATTGTTTACAAAAAGTGTTATTATATCGATAAACCGATATCGATTTTTCATATATTTTTAAATCAATTATATATCTTTATAAAACTATTATAAATGGTTTATTATCACTTTATTACTATTACAAATGAATTATTATCATTTTAAAATAATTATCAGGATATTTAGAATAATTATTAAATTATTTAATCTCAATTTAAAATCATTAATTAATTATTAATTATAATGACGTTGCTGATGATGTTATAAATACATTTTATTTTTCAAGAAAATATAAATTATTTTATTTTATATTCTTGTTAAAATATAAAAATGAGTATATGTATCCAATCCCGTTTGCAACTTTGGATAATTATTGAGCCATTTATCGATAAAACGATTTTTGGCAATTTTATCGATTTAAATCCCGAGGAATATATTTTTGTAAATATTCATTCAAAATAAGATTACCATTGTTATTCACTATTCAAAAAAGGATTATTATTATTTATTATTACTCAAAACAATATTATTTGTATTACTAACCTTTTATTTGAATATTTTAAAAATAAATCAAATTATCAAAGTGATAAATTTGTAGTTCGTTATAGGGAACCATATTAGTAAAATGAAATGGTAACACTAACATTTATAATATTGTAAGAACATTTGCTATATAACGTTAAAATGACCTACGTCGATAAATTTGTACAACTAATAAAACTGATAAAAGGTTTATCAGTTGAAATATACAAATGAACTAAATTAAGATTGACATAAAATATAAAATATACTTACTAATAAAATATTTTGACATGTTGTCACTTCAAAACGGATGTAATAACCAATTGATAAAACCACTAAAACATCCATGCCTCTATCAGTTAAGAGTATATTTGTCCAAGACCGCGCATTGTATTTTATGAGTTTTGAACAATTAAGCAATACAAGATTATGAATATTTGATCCATATTCGATCACATATAAATGTTATATAGTGAATATTCGTGGTTCACAATGTACGAAACTTTGATGAAATTAATTCATTTCAAATAAGGAAATAAATCATAATATAAAATCATGTATTCAATAGGATTGATTATAATAAGGGTTTTGTTTTGAAGGTTCGACCATTTGGAAAGGAAAGTGAATATACGAGGGTGGATGTAACTTAAGCAAGATATGGACGAAGAGAGTGAATAGTTACTTCTGCTTCATGAAGAGACATCAAAACAAGAATTATATAAAATATTAAAGGATACTTAATATGGAATGAGAAATGTGATTTTCATTCCAAATGCATGTTCATATGGAAAATTGTTTTCTATAAAATTTATTTCCTAAAGTTCGAGATAATTGATTTGAAACTCATGACCATATACTAGTTATAGCAAATGAAATAAAATCCCATAAAAAGTGATTGGATGGAGCTTTATATTTCATAAGCTATCATAGTAATGGAAAAATTAGTAGAAGAATACCACATAACACTTCTTAGTAGACACATTAAGTTACAAAAATTATTCTCGTAAATAAAGAAAATATTATTAATGAAATAATAATTGTTTTTAATATTGACTGAAACCAAACATAGTTTTATTTTAAATATAAATATTATGAAAATACGTTTTAAAATAAATCTATAGTAACGGTATTTGTAACAAAAGTGGAGCATTAGAAAATACAAAAGTATCTGAAATTTTTACAATTATTTGGAGTTATGGACTATGCCATATGTTTGTACCAAAATTGGGCACAACACTCTTCGGAAGTTTTTGAAGAGATAAAGTGAAGAAATTGAATGGAAAAAGAGGTTTATCTAACAAAAACTCCAAATTTCAGATATGAAAGTAACTAAAATGCACGGAGACACAAGGATTTAGAGTGGTTCGGCGTATCGCCTACGTCCACTATGAAGTTGATTACTTTATTGATCTTTCTTTGATGATTACAAGTGAATTCAACGAGTTACAGCAGATAATTTTGATTTACAGCGGTGAAATTCGTTATTGGCAGCAACTATGGAGTTTAGATATGGATCCGGCAGAGTTTGGGCGTTGGAGAATTCAAAGGAGAAGAAGCCCCTTTCCTGTATGCTCTGGGCTCTATTTATAGGTGTAGGAGGCTGATATTTCGCTCAGATCTCGGGAGGCTTCTTCTGGCACGTGACCAGGCCCGCGCGCCCAAGCCCGCGAAGTTTCGGTCCATTCTGTGATCGATACGAATGGATTCGTATCGATCAAGATTGCGTCCGATGGAGTCAAAATTTGGTGTGGACATTCCTTAGCATGCACGTAGGCTTCTGTGAAAATTTCATTGCATTTGGACTTGTAGATTAGGAGATATGATCGATACGAATTAGGATCTTCGGTTGGCTTTTTCGTTCGAATCCCTCATTTCGACTCGGTCTTGTTCGAATCGCTGTTCGACTCGGTCTTGTTCGAATCGCTGTTCGACTCGGTCTTGTTCGAATCGATAAAAGTGATGGTTTGATTCATATAGGCCGAATTAGCCCAGTTCGTATCGATGAGAGTCCCTCTGTTCGTATCGATGGCCATGCTTTGTTCGCATCGATTGCCATGCTCTGTTATGTGGATATGAAGTGGACATTGGATGATCGAGTCGAAATGTGGCTCTCTGATGGATGCGAAGTGGAGCGAGTCGAATAGAGGCTCCTTGATGGATACAAAGCAGAGCGAGTCAAACAGTGGCTCCCTGATGGATGCGGAGCGGAGCGAGTCGAACAGAGGCTCCCTAATGGATGCGGAGCGGAGCGAGTCGAACAAAGGCTCTTCAATGGATTCGAACGCGAGGTTGTTTTTATTCAATTTTCATCGATCATAACTTGAGCATATTAACTCGGATTGACTTGAAATTTGGAGCGTTGGCTCTCATAGCTTCGCTTGTCGTGTCATATCAATTTTAGCTTGATCCGAACTTGGACAAAATTCATCGATATCCATAGTGAACCTGCGTATAACCGATTTTCTAGACGAACTGTCATTGGTCTCTAGTCAAGTTCTTGGTATCACGGCCTTGCCAAAAGGCGGGATAACATTTGCCCCCCAAAGTACGTCTTGTGGGAACATGATGTGCTTTGAAATGCCGCAATCTTTATTCCGAATAGTTATCGTCTTTTCGATGAAAGCTGTAATCTTCGACTGACTTTCTCGATAATGTAAACTGTTGACTGTCAACTGATGTACCCTGTATTGCTGCAACTGATTGTTGTATGCCAGTGATTAGCCGTTTGTTGTTGTAATCGCTATCAAATGAGTTTTCAGTTCCTGTAAGTTTGGAATATTGAATATTAGTCCGACATATATGCATATATGTTAATCTGATTCTCGCTGACGTTCACGAGTCGTTGTCAGTTTATCTTGTATTGAATTTCGTATCGATCCTCTCCTGAATCGACGTGAAATTCATTGTAACAACGCTCGATGGTTGTTTTTGACTGTTCCTTCATATCGATCCTCTCCTGGATCGATGTAGAAGGTTAAAACATTGCTTTTGCATCGGTATTCATTGCATTGATGGATACGAAATGAGCATTTCGAATCGATGGATGTGGGGTTTGATGGATACGAAGCGGTCATTCGTATCGATAGGCATTGGCTTCTGGGAGCTGCGATCTGATGGATTCGAACTGTTCGTTCGTATCGATGCACTAGAGATGGAGTCGAAGATGATCGATTCGAAGAAGAGTTTCGCATCGATGCAGACTCGAGTCCATGGAGTCAAACAGCTTGTTCGAATCGATCCCGTGGTGACGCTTTGTAACCGGTCGAATCCATTGGGAGGCGAATCGTTTATTCCATTCACCTTTAAGCCCATATAAATACTCTGTACTTAGCTATTTTTCACTTTTCACTTTTTACTATTGTGCCTTGCTTTCGTATCGCTTCTAAGAAAGGAAAACTGCTCGAATTCGAATTGAACCAAAACCTTTAATTCCTCCAACCATTTATCGAAATCAGGTAATCAACTGAAAAAATCCAGTCGTAACACGAAGAGATCCAAATTCTCATGCCGTTCCATTTGAATCTGTGTTCGAACATTGCTCGAGGAAGGAGATAACGTGCGAGGTCGAGGAAGGACAGAATGGAGTTCGAATCGATCTGGGGAAGAGGGAGTGTTGAGGAAGATAGCTTGGTCCTCGTTTTCGTGTCGATCTGGAGTCGGGGCTTCGAGATGATGAGATGGGAGCCTTCGTATCGATCGATTGCTAAGTTTCTGCATCGAGTCTTGATGAACAATGCGAATACCTCGAGTATGTTGATCGATACGAAGGGGTTGCATCTGATGGATTCGAAACCCAGAGTTTTTCGATCGAGTCGAATTACGCGCCAGGGGACCGATACGAAAGTGACCCAGTTAATAGATACGAAAGTGTGGCGCTCCGATCGATTCGAAATGTTGTTCTTTCCGAGTAACATGAGAACACATGTCGCGATTGATATGAACTGAGGGAGTCGAATTGGAGTGATCGGGCTTTAAGGCGATCGATTCGAACTTGATCCCTTGGGTCATCGATACGAACTTAATAAACATATGACTCCGGCGAGCTTCATTCTTGTATATCTGGACCTGACGATAAAACTGTACATTTGACTGCCTGTTGAAGCTCGCCGATGGAACTATAACTCAACAAAACCTTAACAAACTTTGACTTGAACTGGTTGCTAATAACCGGATGGCATGGTTGTGATGGTCAGCGATGACGGTCCTTCCGACTGAATTTCGAAGTCTTGTCGTTTTTCATGTTTTCTCCAATTCTGTAGAACTTTTCAAGTGATATACAGTACCGCACTGCATAACACACTCACACACTTTACACTGGGGGATGCAGGAGTGTTATTGTCTGTTTAACAATGATTTTCATAAGCTAGTTAGTCATGGAAACTTCAAGTTCTCAGCAGCAGGAACTCCCGAGTTCAATTCCTTCAACCATCGAGATACCGGTCATTGAAGCCGAAGTTATAGACCTAGCTCCGGACGAGCGTCCAGGTGCCCGGTTCATTTGTCGTCCGCAAGATTCTGTGCCGTCTGGTATCTCCGAGGATATGTTGGGACGGATTTGTTTAAGGCACGGCTTATCGCTTGACGACGTGTTACTGCCTGGGCCGAATGATAGGCCACATGATCACACGGAGGGGTTTACTGCTTTTAACCGTCATGCGTGTATGGCGGGAATACTTCCTCCTTTCAATCAATATATAAGGGAGATGTTATCATTTCTTGGCATAGCTCCATCCCAGCTACACCCCCAACGGGTACGCTTTGTTGAATAGCACCTTCATTCTATTTATGGAGATTCTCTTTCGACCGCCAAAGCCGATCGAGATCAGATATCTATTTAACGTTACGAGCCATGGGGACAACCCTTCTTTCACCTTCTTGGAAGCAGTCAGGAACTGCCACATTGTAATGGGCTCCTGGGGAAGGCTAAGTTACTTCAAGACTGAATGGTTCTACGTTCGGTGCCCCCTTGGATTTTCCAGGCGATGGTTGGATAGACGTAAGCGTTGCCATCTTTCTCTTGAACGAGCGAGATAATAATAATCGACTTCAAAACTGACATACTTCTCTACTTTTACAGCCGCAATTTCTCGACCCGATGGTGGATATTTTAGAGAGCTAGTCCGGATCCTCCAAGCGGTTCTGGGCGAAGAGAGGCATATCGACTTGGTTCTGACTGACAGAAACTTGAGGACTATCGGGCTAATTGAACGGAGGCAAAGTATATGGCTGGAAGGGACACTTAGAGTGGTCTCGAAGAAATGGGTGAAGCGCAAAGCGCCCGGAGTCGTAATAGCCGAAGAAGTTGATCCGGAGAGAACGCCTATCGATAATGAGCTCCCAGCCGGGCCTTCTTCCGATGTCCAGGATTCAGGAGGAAGGAGAAAAGGCAAGGCTGTTGCTCACAAGCGTTCTGAATCCGAGAGATTAAAATCCGTGGTTGTGTCCTTGCCCGTCCCGAGGATTAGAATTTCGGAGGCTCCTCCCCCGCCAGTAGAGAATCCTTTTGAAGGGCTTGCTGATATTCCGATTCCGGATTATGTGTCGTCTCAACACGACACTGGGATGAAGGAGCTTGACAATGCTCTTGAACTGAGCGGGTCGCTTGCTATGAGTGCGGCCGACATTTCCGATTGGTCGGGGGGTTGCACATGCATACACTTCACTGCACTACATGATTCCTAACTGTAAATCGTCCAACTTAAGAAACCACTAACTCTTCCTTCGTCTCTCATTTTCAGGTACAGTGTCCGAAAGAGGGTCAATGCTCGGGAATCTTCGCTCGGCCCGAAAGGCTTCTACCTATTGCGATTCCCGCAGGAGGGACTCAGATAGAGACCGCGATCGCGAGTACTCTAACCAAGATAGGTATGGGCGTGACAGGGACAGAGAATACAGACATCGGTCTAGATCACGCTCTCCTCCTCTTAGGCTTCCATCTCCACCCCTCGTTCTTGTTCCACACCCGCCAGAGCCTCCTCTCCACAGGCCATCTTCTCACACTTCTAGATCCGAGACTCATCTCTAGAGGGTCGAGACCACAGCCTCCATAATTACAGAGCAGGTCCCGGATGAGCCCACAGGAGAAGGGGCCATTAAATTGGCTCAGATGAGGAAGGATTTTCTGAATATTTGCTTCGATGGCTATGTCTTCCCACCACACTTAAAAAGAATTCCATCAGGGGTGGAAAGCACGATGCATGATTACGTTCATGACATCTACACCCAATATAAAGAGTGGGTAAAGGCTGCAGAGAAAGCTTCTAAGGTGGCCTTTGAGCAAGCCAAAGCGCTTGAGAAAATGGAGACCGAACTCGCTCAAAGGGATCAGATCATTCAAGTGCTCACTGCTGAGGCCGAGTCTTCTCGGAAATCTGAAATTGAGGCCACCAAAAAAGCTGACGAAGCGAATGTGGCAATGGAGAGGTTGAGGCAGACGCATGTTGCCTTGGTGGAGGAGATGGGTCATCGGAATACTACTGTTACCGCCGAGCGGGATGCGGCGGTCAAGGAACTCAATGAGCTTAAGGCTAAATTTTCCGACATGGCCAGGGAAAAGGATGACGCGAATAACGCAGCCCGGGAGGCGTGCGAGCAGGCTGTTCTGCTTAGGGTGAATGGGATGCGGCTGTGGCTAAAGTCCGCAAGGTGGAGACTGAGGTCGAGGAGAAAGTGAAGTCGGCCGAGTCCAGGCTAGAGGCTGATACAGAAGACCTTCTCGTTGTTTACACGCTAATGTGCTGAGGCACAGGGGTCTAGCCTGGCTCGATGATTATCCGGCGCATCTGTACAACGCTTGGGGCTGACTGGTTGAAGAAGAGAGGGAGGCGCATCTGGGCGAGCCTGTAGATGAATTTGAACTCGAGAATCGCATTCTGACTGAAGTTGAAAGGAAGATTCTTCACGAGTCAATGATTCTACATGAAAAGGAAAGACTCAGCGACGCCCAGCACTTTGAAATAGGAGAGGGTTCAGGGGTTGAACATCATGAGGCGAGTCTTGAAGTTCCAACGTCAACCCAGCCCGAATCCTCATCTGCGGTTGATCCCCAAGCTGTTTCTACCTATAATCCGGATCAGCCGTAGATGTCTCCGGTTGTAGCGCAAGTTACTGAAGCTGTTCTACCGCCCACAAATCAAACTGAGGAAGGTATTCTGAACATTCCACATATCTTTCTTAAGTCGAAATCTTCCCTCGAGTTAAGTTCTAACAGTTCTCTTATTCTTTGTCCAGTGATTGATGCTGCACCGGTCGTGCCTCCTATTACTTAAGAATCGTATCGGACGCAGGGGGTTATCATTACCGAAGCAACCGCCGTGACTACCGCTGCTTCTCTTGAAGACATGCAGGGAAGCACGATTGTGTTCGATGAGAAGCTGATGGAATAACTCTTTCACCGTCATGGCGACCCTCTTGCCAATTTGCCATTCGTCATGGGTGGAGGCGCTCCTACCACAAGCTCATCGATGCCAACTACTGACGCTCCCAGCGAGGCTCGAGCGGTTAATGAAGAGGAAATCTTGGCACAAATCGCCACTGAAATGGATGCAGCAGCACATGGCGGTAGTTTTAGAGATGGAATGGCGGCACCCGGTCCAGCTCCGCTCAGAATGATATCGCCCGGCGGCACATTTTTCGACACTAGTGCGGCCATTCCATCTTCCACATCTGATCCTATCCCTCCAACTCCGCCGAAAGGCAGCATTCCTATCCACTCGAGTTCGGAGGAGGATGTTGATATCATGCCCCCACCTAGAGACCAGCCACCGAAAGGCAAAGGCTCAAAGAGGAAGGATAGTGGCGGCTCCAGTGGGCCTACACCGAAAAGGAAGCCGCAGAAGAAGAAAGATTAGACATGCTTCCTTGGTGTAATTTTGACTTTCATTTTGTTGGTAGTGTATAGATGCGGGTTCGGCCCCTGCTAGTAGGAATTTTTTGGAACAAACTTGTATACGAACTTCTTTTACAAACAATAGAAATGAAACTTCTCTTTTTTTGCTTATTTTCTGTCATTGTGTATTCGCCTAAGTGTTTCAATATCTGAAGTGCACTCGTGAAGTTTCAGCTTCCGAATCAAGTTTGTTTTTGTTCGCCAAGTTCGGAAACTATGGACATGGTTTACAACCGGGAAGCGAGTTGAATTTTGACGTCGCATCGCTTCAGTCAATGGTTGATGCTTAAGTCCTGCCCCCCAGTCTCGGGGATGAGTTGTGGAACATCAATCAGCGATTGATTCTTGCTTATAACATGTTGAGCCTAGTGCCACTGAATGAATGTTTGAGACAAGCGGAGATTGAGCGGTTTATTCACGCGTGTCCGATTGTCGATGGTCATCTTCGCACTCCGGGGATCCTCATTTGTTTACTGGTGGTTGGTCACACCGGCTTAAGTTTAAATCATACGTCCGCGCTCTGGGACTTGGAATCGACCTTTGTACTCCGACTCGCACTATGGGAGTTCAGAGTTGATATTATACTTCAATTCACGCTCTGGGAACTTAAAGTTGATGTTTATACTCCGTTTCGCACTCTGGGAATCCGGGGCTGATGTTTATACTCCGACTCGCACTCTGGGAGTTCGGAGTTGTTGTTTATACTCCGTTTCGCACTCTGGGAATTCGGAGTTGATGTTTATACTCCGACTCGCACTCTGGGACTTCAGAGTTGTTGTTTATACTCCGTTTCGCACTCTGGGAATTCAGAGTTGATGTTTATACTCCGACTCGCACTCTGGGAATCCGGAGTTGTTGTTTATACTCTGTTTCGCACTCTGGGAATTCGGAGTTGATGTTTATACTCCGACTCGCACTCTGGGAGTTCGGAGTTGTTGTTTATACTCTGTTTCGCACTCTGGGAATTCAGAGTAGATGTTTATACTCCGACTCGCACTCTGGGAATCCGGAGTTGATGTTTATACTTCGACTCGCACTTTGGGAGTTCAGAGTTGTATCAGGATCATGGATGGTCGGATCACATCCACCCTGAGTTCTGAGGTCGTTGGATGGAAGGGTCCATCCTCCTTGAACTTGGTTCAGATACGGACGAAGTCGTTAGGCAGACGGATCTACCCTCTTCATAGACGTATTTTTAATACTCCAGTTCGCACTCTGGGAACCGGGAGTTAAGTGAGGGATTGTCGTGTATCAATCCGTTTTTGACTTTGATGTGATGGCTTGTCCCCGAGCTCGGGTTTCGCTTAGCGAGTAACCGGTTGCATCACGGTCACTCTCTATTTGAATAAATTCCACCGTATGGTGAAACTTAGCTCTCCGTGCATAGTGATGATCATATGAAGCATTTCAAGTAAACCACAGCTCTGGCTCGAAGAGATTGCATTTTATTGCTGAAATAAGAAAATATGGCAAAGTCAGTTGCCTTATTAAAAATTCTAATTTCGAAATGCAGAAACAAATTGCGAAATGGAAAATAAAATAAATGGATAAACATAGACTGTTATGTGTAGTAGCGGCGAAGACTCTCGCTATTCCAGGCTCTTGACAAAGTAAGACCGTCAACGGTCGATAATTTGAATGTGCCATCTCTGAGCCTTCGTTCAATAACATACGGTCCTTCCCATGTCGGCTTCATATGCGAAGGAAACAGATAAATTCTTTTTAGGACGAGATCGCCTAGTTCAAAGGTTCGCGGGCGGACCTTGGCGTTATACGATCGGGCAACTCTACTTCGATGCGCGGCTGCCCTCAAATCAGCCTCTTCACGCTTCTCATCTAGTAGATCGAGAGATTCAGCAAGTAATATAGCATTTGTCTTTGGATCATAGTATGTCACACGATGAGAAGGTACTTCTAGTTCAACTGGAATAATGACTTCTGAACCATAAGAGAGAGAGAATGGAGTGTGGTCGGTCGCGGTCTTGTGGGTTGTTCGGTAAGCCCATAAAGCCATAGGAAGTTCATCGACCCACTTGCCCCCGACCTTTTCCAGTCGTTTTTTCAAAATGGATTTTATAACTTTATTAACTGCTTCGACCTGTCCGTTTGTCTGAGGGTGTGCAACTGCAGAGAATTTCTTTTGGATGTGAAATCGTTTGCAGAAATCTTTAAATTCGGCACTGTCAAATTGGGTTCCGTTGTCCGTAATAATGGTGTGTGGGAGACCGAATCGACAGATGATGTTGCGAACTACAAAGTTGATTACTTTCTTCATCGTTATAGTAGCAAGAGCTTCAGCTTCAGCGCACTTTGTAAAGTAATCAACTACGACGATGTCGTATTTCGCACCACCTTTCGCCAGAGGTACCAATGATGTCGATGCCCCATATTGCAAATGGCCATGGGCTGACCATTTGCGTTATCTCAGTAGGAGGAGCTCTAGGAATTCGAGCATACTTCTGACACCTATAACATTTCTTTGCATAATCCGACGCATCACGATTCACAGTCGGCCAGTAATATCCGTACCGAAGTATTTTCTTAGCAAGTGCTTGCCCCCCGGTGTGATCGCCACATTCTCCCTCGTGTACATCGCGCAATACTCGTTTAATTTCATCGTGAGAGATACACCGGAGTAAAGGAACAGAGTACCCTCTTCTATACATGACTCCATTATGAATGGTGAATCGTGAGGCCTTTCGAAGAACTTGTCTCTTTTCACTCCTGCGTTCCGGCAGGGTTCCGTGCTCAATGTAATTTCTGAGTGGAGTCATCCATGAATCTTTTTCAGGGACGGTTTCACATTCCCAGTCTACTTCTGCCCGGTCAATGCTTGGAGAAGATAAAGTTTCTACGGGAACGAGTCCCATCTACTGAGCTTCACCTGTGCTGGCTTGCTTTGCCAATGAATCGGCCCTTTGGTTGCGTTCCTGAGGTATACAATAGATGGCGTAATAATCAAACTGATTCAGTAATTCCTGAACTCGAGCTAAGTAAGCATCCAGCCTTCGATCTCTTGCTTGATACTCTCCCCGTACTTGACACACAACTAATTGTGAATCACAATAAATTTTCACTGCGATAATTCTCAAATCTCTAGCAAGTTTCAAGCCAGCTAAGAGGGCTTCATACTCAGCTTCATTATTAGTCGCATGAAAATCGAACTTCAAAGCATAACATATGGATCGACCTTCGGGAGTTTCAAGTACAACACCAGCGCCCGAACACCGGTCGTTTGATGCACCGTCGGTATAAAGCTTCCAGATGTATTCAGGGGATTCACTGGTTTCGGGCAAGTCCTCTGGAATGGTAAATTATGCTATGAAATCGGCTAGGACTTGTCCTTGTATGGCCCATCTGGGAGTGTAAGTAATGTCAAACTGGCTCAGTTCGACGTTCCACTTGAGTAACCTACCAGACGTCTCAGGCCGCGAAAGGACATGTCGTAACGGCTGGTCGGTGTAAACAATGATGGGATGTGCCTGGAAATACGATCGGAGTTTTCTTGATGCAATAATAAGGCAATAAGCCAACTTCTCTAATTTCGGATAATTCCTTTCGGCCCGAGTCAATCGCTTGCTGACGTAGTATACTAGCTTATGTATCTTGTCTTCTTCTCGAATTAATGCAGCGCTGATAGCGTTTTCTGATATCGTCAAATATACGAACAACTTCTCATGGTCAATAGGCTTCGACAGGATAGGTGGTGTCGATAGATGCTAAACTAGTGCTTGGAAAGCGCCCTCACACTCCGTGGTCCATTCAAAGTTCCGTTTTCCTTTTCGAATCAGATCGAAGAAGGGAATGCATTTGTCTGTGGACTTTGAAATGAACCTGCTCAGTGCTGCTACTTTCCCATTGAGACTCTGGACTAGCTTTACAGTTTATGAAGTTTCAAGATTTCTGATTGCCCAAATCTTTTCAGGATTAGCTCCGATTCCCCGAGCGTTGACGATAAACCCAAGGAATTTTCCGGATGCAACTCCAAAATGACATTTCAGTGGATTGAGCTTCATTCTGTATTCTCGAAGTATGTTGAACATAGTTTTCAAGTCTTTAACATGGTCAGTGGAGAGTCGTGACTTCACAAGCATGTCGTCTACATATACCTCCATTGTTTTCCCGATTTGATTGGCAAACATCCGATTGACCAATCGTTGATAAGTAGCCCCAGCATTCTTGAGTCTGAATGGCATAACCTTGTAACAGTAAAGTCCCAGATTGGTTATGAAGCCGGTATGTTCTTGATCGGGTAAATGCATCGGTATCTGATTATAGCCAGAATACGCGTCCATGAAGGATAAGAGTTCATGCCCAGCTGTCGAATCTACTAGCTGATCAATTCTGGGAAGCGGGAAACTGTCTTTGGGACATGCTTTATTCAGATCGGAATAATCGACACATGTTCTCCACTTTCCGTTCGGCTTTCGGACGAGCACGAGATTCGACACCCATTCAGGATATAGCGCATCCCGAATGAACCCGTTCGCTTTTAGCTTTTCTACTTCTTCTTTAAGGGCGGTAGATCTCTCTGGATCCATACCATGCCTTTTCTATTTGATCGGGATATGCCGCGGGTCAATATTTAGAGTGTGGCTCGCGATGTCCGGCGAGATCCCACACATGTCGGAATGCGTCCAGGCGAATACATCAAGATTTGCCCGTAGAAATTCAACCAATTCCTTTTGAGTTTGCTGGCTTAGCTGAGACCCAATCTTTATCATCTTTGAATCATCATCATTGTCAATTAGGACATCGATTGTCAGTTCGGCCGGGGATGCTTGACTTTCTTTAGATTCTCCTTCGTCTTCAGTTTCCCTTGGGTCAAGATTCTTGAGGAATTGGCTGGGGTGCCCGTGCCTAGGCCCGGGCGTTAATTGTCAATTATCGGCAAAACGGACGCAGAGCGATTCCTCCACGCCCTTTCCTTTCTCCTTTCGCTGCGCGTCCCGCAGCTCAGCAACATAACAGGTTCTGGCAGCAGCCTGATCTCCTTGAATGATTCCCACTCCACGATCAGTGGGAAATTTTAAAGTCAAACACCACGGTGCAATGGCTGCCCTGAATTCGGCGAGGGTTGGTCGGCCCAAGAAAGCATTGTAAGGGGAGTCTATGTCCAAAACAATGAACTGTAACATCCGTACTCTCCGACGTTCTCCAACTCCCAACTCTACTGGCAGTTCCACCATTCCAGTGGGTATAGTAGCACTTCCGTTAAAACCATGGATTTGAGATTGACAAGGTTTCAAGTCCGTGGCTTCCATTCTCATTTGATCATAGGCTCGCTTAAACAAAATATTCACAGAGCTTCCACTGTCAACTAAGATCCTCTTCATCCAAGCGGGACCTACTTGAGCTGAGATGACCAGTTGATCGATAGTGGGGGCTTTGACTTTATCAGCATCTCTGTTCCTGAACACGATGTCCTCTGTCATCGTCTTCTGTTGCTTGGCCGGAGCCCCTTCATCAAAACTACTATAACATTCGAAGTCTGCATGCTTGATAGAGCTGGCATACGACTCCATTTCCTTCTAGCTCCGGTCCGCTGGATGAGGACCACCACTTATTGTATTAATAACCAACCTCCCGCCAATTCGAGCGGGTTCCTCTTACCTTTCTTGGTTTGGTGCATGATTCTGATTTGATGGGCCCGCACCACTTGACTGCGGCGCCTGCACATACTGATCCAACTTCCGCTTACGTATCAGTTTCTCAATGAGATCTTGTAAATGACGACACTCATTTGTATTATGGCCATAACTCTCATGGAATCTACAAAACTTCCCTGTCTGGATCTGTCTTTCAGTTGGTGGTTTCGTGGCAAGTTTCTTGTATTGCATGGTATTGCAGGTCTGCAAATACACATTTTCCAACGACGTGTTCAATGGAGTGTAATTATCGTACATGGAAGCTCTACGCCGTGGACCACGATTCTGATCGCGTTTTTTTCTTTGATTTCCATTGTCCCTCTGCTGATTCTGTTTATTTTGTACGTTCAACTGAACTTTTTTAGAACTCTCTCCAGACTGTTTAAGAGCAATGTTACTCTGGATTCCCTCGATGTTGGGCCCTGCGTCATCCTGCTTCCTAGACTGTTTCGCATCCTCCCTCCTCAAGAATTGGGCTGCCTTGGAATAGAAACGGTCCAATGACGCAGGTGGTTTTTCAGCTAACCAATTTTTGAACTCGGAATCTACATCAATCCCCTTAGTCAATGCCATCAGGATAGAGTTATCATTGGGATAGCTTATTTCTACACACGCAACATGGAATGGCTCCAAGTAACTTCTAAGCGTTTCTCCGGGAGCTTGAGTAACACTAGACAAAGTGTTAACATCCTTAGGCCTCGCTACATGCATACAGAATTTTTCAACAAACTTGATGGCCATCTGATCAAAATTAGAAATGGATCGTGGTGGCAAATGAGTAAACCACATGGTTGCAATGCCCCTAAGGGGAATGGGGAAACTATGGCATTTTACTACATCATCAGCTCTCGCAGCATTCATCAGTCGTTCGTACTTTAGGATGTGTTGATTGGGATCCGAACTCCCTTCATAGACTGGCAAGGTTGGCATCCTGAAGCGCCGAGGTGGTTCAGCATATAATATGTCATCGATGAAAGGGGTATGACTCTGGGAGATTCCCCAGTCGTCATTACTGAGACCCTGACTTTCACGGATCATTTGACGAATCAACGTTGGTATATCTGGCATTCGGATACTTGGAGCATGTTGTGCCAAGGTGTGGTCGGGTTCCATAGCGCGAGTCTGGACCGTACGCGGTCGACGGTCCGTGCCTCGCCTCCTTGGTTTAACATTTTCAGGGACATAAGGCTCAGGAGTATGCTCTCGTTGGCTACGATGAAGATCAACTTGGTTTCTAGCATCAACCCCTTGTTCGGTAGTGGTGGTAGTAGCAATGTTGCATGTGACATGATAGGGAGCAGCACCTCCTCGGGACGAAGGTCCGGTATGATGACTAGTGGATGGTCCAGTTCTGGGTTGTCCAAGATTTGAAGCAGGTTGGTGCCCTGTGGCCTGGGTGTAGCTTACATCCAACCGTGGGCGCATGGATCGGTGATGACCGTCAGATGAGGCTGAACTCTCTATGGAAGAATAAGAACCTTGTTCTCTTCTGGATCTTCTACGCCTTTGGCGATTTAACTGGTTGGTCAACTCTGTGTTGGCGCGCAGTTGTTCAGTTAGCTGTTGTCGACTCTGGGTCAATTCTTGGAGCAGCATCTGAAACTCTTGTCTGGTAACCGGGCCTGTTGGATCTGAAGGTCCGGTGGCATCTTGGTTTGATGGAGGAAATTGCACGGGATTCTGCCTATCCCGTCCTCCCTGATCAGCAGTTGTAGAGGTGGTCCGTGTACTTACCATGGTGAATTGATGAAAGTCCTTTCCTAGATCTGATGCAAATCTAAATAGAATGGAAGGGCTTCAAAGTTCTAGATCTGGATCTTCTTCTAGGATTTATGCAATCCGATATAGATAGGAGATCCAAAGAGCAGGAGAAAATTTGGGTTTTCTTAGTGAAAGCACCAAAGTGTTTGTACCAAAATTGGGCACAACACTCTTCGAAAGTTTTTGAAGAGATAAAGTGAAGAAATTGAATGGAAAAAGAGGATTATCTAACAAAAACTCCAAATTTCAGATATGAAAGTAACTAAAATGCATGGAGACACAAGGATTTAGAGTGGTTCGGCGTATCGCCTACGTCCACTATGAAGTTGATTGCTTTATTGATCTTTCTTTGATGATTACAAGTGAATTCAGCGAGTTACAGCAGATAATTATGATTTACAACAGTGAAATTCGTTATTGGCAGCAGCTATGGAGTTTAGATCTGGATCCGGCAGAGTCTGGGCGTTGGAGAATTCAAAGGAGAAGAAGCCCCTTTCCTGTATGCCCTGGGGCTCTATTTATAGGTGTAGGAGGCTGATATTTCGCTCAGATCTTGGGAGGCTCCTTCTGGCACGTGACCAAGCCCGCGCGCCCAAGCCCGCGAAATTTCGGTCCGTTCTGTGATCGATACGAACGGATTTCGTATCGATCAAGATTGCGTCCGATGGAGTCAAAATTTGGCGTGGACATTCCTTAGCATGCACGTAGGCTTCTGTGAAAATTTCATTGCAATTGGACTTGTAGATTAGGAGATATGATCGATATGAATTAGGATCTTCGGTTGGCTGTTTCGTTCGAATCCCTCATTTCGACTCGGTCTTGTTCGAATCGCTGTTCGACTCGGTCTTGTTCGAATCACTGTTCGACTCGGTCTTGTTCGAATCGATAAAAGCGATGGTCCAATTCGTATAGGCTGAATTAGCCCAGTTCGTATCGATGAGAGTCCCTCTGTTCGTATCCATGGCCATGCTTTGTTCGCATCGATTGCCATGCTCTGTTATGTGGATACGAAGTGGACATTGGATGATCCAGTCGAAACGTGGCTCTCTGATGGATGCGAAGCGGAGCGAGTCGAGCGGAGGCTCCCTGATGGATACGAAGCGGAGCGAGTCGAACAGAGGCTCCCTGATGGATGCGGAGCGGAGCGAGTCGAACAGAGGCTCTTCAATGGATTCGAACGCGAGGTTGTTTTTATTCAATTTTGCATCGATCATAACTTGAGCATATTAACTCGGATTGACTTGAAATTTGGAATGTTGGCTCTCATAGCTTCGCTTGTCGTGTCATATCAATTTTAGCTTGATCCGGACTTGGATAAAATTCGTCGATATCCATAGTGAACCTGCGTATAACCGATTTTCTAGACGAACTGTCTTTGGTCTCTAGTCAAGTTCTTGGTGTCACAGCCTTACCAAAAGGCGGGATAACACCATATCTCTAAGAAATAATTCTTTAATCATATGATTATGAATCATATGGTACTAGTAAATTATATGTCAAACGATTAAGTGCAAAACGTCCATTCAAGTGGAGCGACAAGAGAGTTGTTGAACTCTTCGAATACATACATACATACATGTGTGTGTGTGTGTGTGTGTGTGTGCAGTCCAAGGTCTAATAATGCTAAAACCTATCCACTTACTTTATTAAATTTGCCAATGAATTATCGTAGACTTGAACATGTGTATTTGATACATATATAATATATTTGTGGTAGGTTCATAGAATATAAAACGGAAGTAAATAACATGACGTGCAAAAATAAAATGATTCCATTTGATCGAATGGGTAAGTGTAATTGATAAGAGTTCGAAATGTATATATAAACGAATAAGATTCAATCTCAAAGGTCACTCCTTTCTATGATACATAATGATGTATCGGTAAGGGGTAGTCAGACTTTTTTGGACAAAGTACAATTAATGATGAGTGAAGTTGAGTTAACTTCTTTGTATAAGGTCGTGTACTTAAAAGTAAGTACACATAGTTAAAACTAATTTCATCTAAACCATAGTTTACGAACTCATACAAGATAAGAGTTGATAATAACCCCTATGTATCCTATGTCAAGGAGTTGATAGGTTGTGTGAATCAAGAGTTGTAAGTGCCACCCAAATGATTTTGGGACCAATCAAGGTTAATTGACCAATTTATGTTATGAATATAAGTTTTGTAAACTTAAACACCAAATCAGTTTTATACACATATATAGGCAGTTCATAAAATGTTTATGAAAACCTATTTTGTTGCACTAAGAAATACATGTTTCACGAAACACCAACTTCATGATGAAGTAATTTCTTTTAGAAATAATTGGTATTAAAAGGGATATGAATACGATTTAAAAATAAAACCGATTACAAAGGATGAAATTAAATTGACTGCTAAATGATCACAACTAATTAGAATGTCTAATAAATATTCTCGCACATCAAAGAGTAACTATGAATTTCTTATTGACGACGAGAAAAGAATTTCTTCAGTTGTCGATAAGGTGTTAAGAGTATTAATTACACCATATGGTATGATGCACAAATCCGAATTGGAGTCCAAGTACATTATCTTAATATGATTTTGATACTCGTATCCAAAAGAATATGATCCATCAGCAGCAAAAGTGTCTTCCAGAAGAGACCGATGCAATTTGAATATGTTAAGCTACATAGATAGAATAACATCGTAAATTTTGATCGTTGAAATTAACGTACGAGATTCTCCATTCAACGTACTTTAAGTTAATTCGCGTTTTACTTGCAAAATTATCGCTCGACATGACTTCGAATTTTGTCATATGTATGTTGAAATACAAATTCTAAATAATTATTATGAATATGTTGTTTGCGCTTAAAAACAAAAATGTCTTAAAGTCGGTGGGAGCAATAATTTAGTTTGCGAGTATTAAATATGATCCAAGAAATGATCCAAAGAATCGTTCGATAAGCATCAGAGTTAAGCAAGTATTTTGATAGTGAAATTAAATAGTTTGACTTTCAGTCAAAATGCAGAGAAAACGCATGTCTATAAAAAAGAACATTAATATGTACTAAAATATTTCTAAAACTATAAGTAAACAACGGATTTATGATTGTTAATGGTGTAATCATTTTAAATTATTTTGGTTTAGTTTTCTAATTCTCGATACTGGATGTGAAATTGACACCTTTTATTATCAGTATAAAAGAATGTTAGGATTGTCCCAAAATGATATACACAGACACCATATTAAAATGTTTATTCTGGAGCATTTAAGATGGATTTCTTATGTATTGGCAACAAAAATTATCACACATGTAATATTATCCATAATATAGCATTTAACTTATGTATTTGATACATAAAGAAAGTAGCAAATCCGAATTAAGATCACAAAATGATATTTAGAGCATTCTTCGGTATATACGAAGTATTAGAGAATTGTTTACATATATAATGATCTCCTTATGAATAAGTGCGTAGACTCGAACTTTAAAAGTGATATTGAATATAGTATGTCAGTCCTAAATCGATGTTCTGTCTTAATATAAGAACTTAAAGTTGGAAATGTTCCAAACAGTAAGTGGTAACTAGTTCAACCGAAGGCTTAGTACATTGCCCCGAATATCACTGTAATTTTTTTTTATAAATAATTGCACAAATTTATAATTAAACTGAGGGTGATTTTGAATGTTGAGAATTCCACGACATTGTTATATGATAAAAATGCTGTGATATAGTTTGTAAAAGAACTTAAAGCTCACTAGAATTCAAAAAAACATATTCCAAAAAGTTCTATATGGTTAAGGCAGTTTATCGGCGTTGGATATAGTTGATTGATAAAGTAAATAATTAAGAAAATATAGCATATCAAGTCACCAAAGGGTTGGCTCGCTTCATTTTTGAGAAAACCAGTCAAAGGAGGTAGAATAATATTCCATAATTGATCCCTAGTGAAAGTGGGAGATGAATAAAGTTAATGTTACGCCCTAGGGGCAATTATATCACTTATTCCATATATCTAACTCAATGACTAATCATGTTCAAAATAAAAGGTGTTTTCTTTCTATTATATACTTGTTATATTATGATATAACTAATTAAGTAATCAACCTAAAGTATAGTAAATAGAAAATTCTTAAATGATATTATGTGATAGTAATTACAATGTGTTGTAATAATGAGAAACTTATCACATTAAAAATAACATATTATTTTAACTGTTCCTAGTCAAGATGTTTCAAGATGGCATATCAATACATCCTTGAGACTAAATTGTGTAACACTCTCCAAATGTTGGACAGTGTATTACTCATGACTGCTTGAGACACCAAGGGGTTATGTACAAATAGTTATTGGATAACTATGGAATGACACACTCAAGAGTTTTCCGTAGTTTAAAATAGCTAAGTTCAACAGAGAACCTGAAAATATCGAAATGACGATATTACACAGTTCTTTCAACTTGAGAATATAGTTGAACTATGATGTGGTTACTCCACTTTGATTATAGTTAAATTATGGAATAACGTCCATTGAATAGCTATAGTTGGGTCTGAGTTAATGCATTAAAAGTGAAACACTATTCAGTAGAGAATTTTTCTCCTTAGTCATATGAGGTTAGTATCAAAGTCAACTATAGTCAACTCGAAGTCAAAGCATCTGGCCAAAGTAGTATGGTTAATAATAATTGTTATTATTGGACCAAGGACTTTAGGTTTAAACTTTTCAAGTTTAATATGGACGATGCTGAAATTTTGAACAAAACCAAATTCCGTAAGTCTTAATGTAATATAGAGTTGATGAAGAAAATTGGTGTAAATAATCATTACTAAAAGGTACCACTTAAGAAAATATAGAGTTTTATTTTATTGAAAGGTGTTTAAGAGATGAATTTGACCCAAACTGTCACACCACTAGCTAAGGTGATGTGCGAAAGTTAATTTTTGAGCTATCCAATTTTAATCGCTAACTGAATTTACGTATTTGATCAAACAACCGTAATTATGAATTTTTCAAAGGACCACACGATTTAATGAATTTATTAAATGTTATTAACTAATGAAATTAATTAATATTTGAGAACTATTAATTATTATTTAATTTATTTGATACTTTGGAAATTATTTAAAGGGATAGTTTGGCACAGGTCCCTAATAAGTTTCAAAATACACAAAAATCCCAATAAAAACAATTTTGTAAATTAGGTCCCTAGAATTAAGTTACCGAATAATGGCATACACTTATGAAATTATTCAGTGAATAATTGCAGACATTTATGCAATTATATCAAAAAATTGCAGACATTTCCATAATTATTCACTGAAAAATTATGGAAAGTTCCGCGATTATTCACCAAAAAATTGCGGAAATTTCCGCAATTTTTTCAAAAATTTTCGGAAAATTCCGCAATTATTCACCAAAAAAATTGTGAAAATTTCTGCAATTATTCACCGAAAAAATTGCATAAATTTATGCAACTTTTGGATATAATTGCATAAATGTCTGCAATTATTCAGTGAATAATTGCATAACTATATGCAATTACTTAGTAACTTAATTCTAGGGACCTAATTTACATACTTTTTTTTACTAGGGTTTTTGTGTATTTTGAAACTTATTAGGGATCTGAGCGTAATATTCACTTATTTAAATGCATAGATAAAAGTTATATTTGCATACATTGATATACGATATCAGCACACCTTCCAAATATGGTTTAAATAATAAATAATTTTTGGGAGGATTGATGGAAATTTTGCTCCTTATTGAAGCATGATAGGACCGACCACATTTTAGGGGATGCGGGATGGAATTAATAAACTTCTTTAAAAGGAATTGAATAAGGAAGTTTACTAAGGAGAATAGGAAAGGTTCCTTTTTCGCATTAAAAACAAATCTCTTCATTCATTTCTTTTTTTTCGTTCTCTCTTGTTCACCATCCATGGCTGAAATTCCTTTAACCTATTTTTAAAAATAAACAACTTCAAGTTAAGTTAAGGTATCAAATAAAATAAAGAGCTTGTGGTTCATCTATCACCTGTAAAGACTGGGTGATGTTATTAAAAACCTAGGGAGAATTCATATTTAAGGTGTAATTTATTGACAAGGTCCGTATGGTAAATTCTATTTTATATTTATAAATTTTTCTCCCCTTATGACGATTTTATGTAAATATTGTTGCTTCACCCAGATTTAAAATTGACACCATGATTTAAACAACTAATTGGACGACATGGTTTAATTCAATTTATTTGTTCAAAACAAAAAAATGTTTGTATATGAAAAATTATAATTTTATCTACAAATATAATTCTATATATGCATATGTTTGGACAGTAATTTATATGTGATTTATTCATAGTATATAAGATTTGAAATATATATATATAAGCTAAACATAGATATCAAATAAAATTGAAATCAAATGTAATTCTTAATAAAACTTGCCAAACCAAACTTAGATTCCTAATTTTGAATTTGGATTTTGATGTTCTATTAATCAATTTATGTTAATTTTGCCTAAAAATCAGTGTTATTAATATTTAAATCTTACCATATTTTGCGATCAATGAAACATCTCACAATATAAGACTAAATTAAGGGAATTGATATGTGTGTGTATGCATATGCATTTATTAACTTTGTTGTTGCTCATTATGTTATTTTTTATGTAACCGATTTCTATACATGTATATCATATTCATTATGTTAACCATTTATTATCGCATTTCTTTTGAATACTGAATAAACATAATTATAGTGGAATATTTAAAAGGATGAAGGTATAATTAGTTGTTGATACCAAATTTTCATATTTCCTTTTATATCCTAATCTGATTATATTAGATTAAATATTCAAGTGTTCATCCCTTTTACACCTTTTAGGAATATGAATATATTTGAATATTCATAGATTTAAACTTTATACTCAGTAAACATAGATTTGATAAATTAAATAAAAAAGTTAAATAAAATTGGATTTTATTTAAATTAATTCGATTTGATCTAGTGAAACCCATTAGACTTCATAGACCTTCTAAAATCCAAAATAGGAAATAAAAATTAAAATCTACCTATTTCACTAGCTTCCGACTGGCTCGGTCCCTTTAATGTTATCATTTCATTTTGGATGTTTCACCTATATTGATTGTGATTTAATTATTTTATGATGAAGTTTATATAATATGTGTTTCTAATTGACGAATCCATATTAAATGAACCTTTTGTGTTGAAATTGCCTTACTTGGAAAGTTTTGTTATGGTTCCTTAAAATAGCATGAAAATTTAATATGATGGATAAAAATATGCTTTTAGAGAAAGGTTTTTGATTTAGAGAATTTCCAACGTTGTAATAATTAGTTTTGAATATTTGAGGCAACCCATGCATTAAAATAATAAGGGAAAATGATTAACTAGTAGAAATGTTGGTAAAAATGTGCTAGAATAAATATTGTTGAATTTCTAGAAGTTTATATGTATTTCTCTAATTAAGAATATTTATTTGTGGAAGCTATTTTGGATTGCCGAAACTAAATAAAAGGGCAACTGAAACTAATTATGGAGGTAAATTTTATAACTATGTAATAATGGGACAAGATCCTGTAAAAGTGTTGTAAAAGTAAAGAAAGGACAATGTCACTAACAAGAAGAAGAGGCAGGATGAATAAGGAGGAGATACATGGAAAGCTTTGTGCAGATGTGTAGATGTTAACAGTTAATATTATAGGCTTTAGTATGTGTATTTAAGGAAGAGATTGAGCCAAAGGTGATATGTTGGGAGTATGACACCCAAAAGAAAAATCAAGAAGTTCTAAGTTAATGAACTAAGTAAGAAAATAGTTGAAGGAGATAATTGAGGGTTCCAAATGTGTATGTCAGACGAAGGAGTTCTCAACGAAAGTAAATAAACCAGACTTCCCTAGGACGAAACCTAAGGGTAGTGTTCTATATCCAAGACTTACGGACTTTCACAGAGAGTCAAAACCAAGACCAATTGATAGAGTTAGGGTTATGCCCTAGGAACAATTATATAATTTTTTCTATATATCTAACTCCATAATCAATCTTGTTCATAATAAAAGTTTTTAATTTCTATAATACACTTTGTTATATTGTGATATAATTAACTAAATAATTAATTTAAAGTATATATAAATGGAAAATTCTTAATTATATGTTATATGATAATAATTAAAATGGCTGGAATCACTAGAATTTTATCACATTGAAAAATTACATATTGTCTTATTCATAGAGAAAGGGTATCGATTCATTCGTTGAGACTAAAGTACGTAAAGCTCTTCAAATGTTGGTTATTGTATTACTCATGGCTAGTGGAGGTACTAAGAAGTTACATACTAATAGTTGTTGAATAACTAGCACTCGAGAGTTTCCTGTTGGCTAATTATAACTAAGGTCAAATGAGAGATCTTGAAGTGACCATGTTATACGGTTCTCTTGACTTGAGAATACTGCAGAACTTCAATGTATATACTTCATTTTGATTATACTAAATCATGGCATGACGATCCATCGAGCGACTATAGTTGGGTCTAAGTTGAAGCATTGAAAGAGAAACACTATTCAATACAGAATTCGTCTCATCGGTTATAAGATGGTGGTTTCACGGTCAATTGTAGCCCACCCAAAGTCAAAGTCTCTAGCCAAAGGAGTACTGTTAGTAAGAATTATTATTATTGAATCAAGGGCCTTGTGGTTTGATTAACCAATTTAAATGTGGAGGAAATTAGAGTTTGACCAAAACCAAATTCCATAAGTCATGAAGTGATAGAGTTTTGATGAAGAGAATTTGTGTAAATAACCAATACTGCCGGGTATCGCTTAAGTGAGTATAAAATATGATTTTACCATAGAGGCCTGAAAATGATGAATTCGACCAAATTGTCACATCCCTAGTTAAGGTGAAAACGTTAAATAAAATATAAACATAAGTGGTTCATCCATCTCTTATAAGGATGGGGTATGGATCTTGGAGGTTTGAGAAGAAATCCCAAATCAAAGTGCAAATTATAGGCCACCTCTTTATGTAATCTTTTAGTTTCACTATCATTTATACATACACCATTAGGTTGTGTATATTACATTATATATATATATATATATATTATAATGAACTAATATATGTTTGTGTTGTTTGATTTGTATATTCAAATTGTTTAAATTCAAAATAACAATAATAAGGAAACATGAAAATAATTTTTTATATAAAACTAATTGAATTTGTTTTGAAAGCATGAGACATGAAAACAATTGTTAAATACAAACTAAATTTGTTTTAAAGGTATCAATTTAAAATAATGGTTATAAAGGTTAAAAGTTTAATTTATTAACTAGCTATATAAAGTTCAAACAATTTTTTTAAAACAAATGTTCTAATTCAAAATTTAAATAGATCCATGAAAAATCATTGTATCCCAATTGAATTGGTTTTTATGGCATTTATTTAAGGCAATAGCTATGAAAAGTTATAGGCTAAAGGTTAAATTTTAACAAGTTATACAAAGTTTAAACAATTTTCTTAAATGTGCTCTAATTCAAATTTTAAAATAAGACATCATTATAATGTCGATTGAATTTGTTTAAAGGTATTCAGTTAAAACAATGGTTACAAATGTTAAAGGTTAAAAGTTAAATTTCAACAGGTTGTATAAAGTTTAATCATTTTTTTAAACTAGTGTTCTAATTGAATTTAAAAATAGGTTTTCTTTCAAATATAGATTTACTTTTGGATTCTTATTTGGTCAAAGATATATTTCAAAATGTTAATTTTAAATTTCAAAACACTTAAAATTGGTCATAACAAATTTTAATACGTATAAGGATTTGAGTGTTCAAATGAGATTTGAAAAGGCAAACAAAATAATGAATAAAGGAAGGAGAAAAGTCCTCCACATTTTCCTCTTCTTAACTGTCTATTTGAACTCATTAATTATCATATGTGTGTGCTTATATATATATATATATATATATATGAAATTGAGTAAATAATTTATTAGGGCTTATTCGTCCCAAATATATGCTCAACCCATAAGACAACCGTGTAAAATTTACTTCGGTGCAAAAACAAAGCATAACTTTACATAGTAAAATTATACTTCAACTCCACTTTCCAGCTCCGATTTTTCATTCTAGAAGCCATCTCATTCGTCTTCCATCTCTTTAACATGGCGGTTGAAAACTCGTCTTGAATTTCTTCCGCTGCTGGTGTCAAATATGCTTATACAAAACTGTGGGAGTGTGTGTCAATATATATATATATATATATTTGTGTGTATTATTTTACACGATTTCAAAATAAAACCGTAGACAACAAAGGTGTGACGCCCCACCTCTATACCCACGCTAGCCAAGGACACTACGGGGTAATGCCGTCAACTAGCACGGAGAATAAGGCTGTTGAGGAGCGACCATCCGTGTAACTTCTTTGTGCGAGCACCGATATGTCGGATAGTATAGCATGTATTTAATTTGAGGAGGAAATCCGACATACCGATACAAACTCAAAGCTATCACACAGTGGCTATATATATATAATCTTCGGAAACAAATATAGAAATAAACATAACACAAATCAGTCACAGACAATTCATATCACAAAGGCGGAAGAAGATATGAATAAACATATAACACATGAAAGTGTATATCAGAGTAGTGGTCAAATAAGATCCACGATAACACAAAAGAATAGATACAAGTGCAAGGCAAAATAATATGTATACATCAAGGAGTCTAGATCTCAAATGTATACAACAAGAAAACTACAAGCTATGTAGTTAACCAAAAGTCAGATGTTGGCTCCAGATAAGAAGTCATGAGGAAGCACCTGTAAAATCTCAGTCTGACCCGAGTATTATTTATAAGAAAATAATAAACGGATCAGTCTAGCTATAAATATCAGATGATATGGTATAAAGTAAAAGACATGGCAAGAACATGTAATAACTATAGTGGCATATTACTATAAGTATATAATTGAAAATCAACAAGAGATTAATCAATATCACAAGAATCTTCTCAAAGATTAAAAGAATGTCATATTCTTAATTTAATTCACCAAGCCACAATAAATGACATACATATCAATGCCAACTGAAAAAGGTGGTGAAACAGAAATCCCAGAAATCAATAAATTAGAAATCCAGAAATCACAAGAAAGAGGATGGCCAATCCCATAAACTGAACATCGACGCACCTAGAAAGGTTCGCCCCATGTAAAGTCTAGCATCGATACACCTAGAAAGACGTACCCTATGCAAAGTCGAACATCGACGCACCTAGAAAGATACGACCCATGCTCTAGCATCGACGCACCTAGAAAGATACGCCCCATGCATAAATAAACATCGATGCAACTAGAAAGATACGCCCCATGTAATGTCTAACATCGATGCACCTAGAAAGGTACACCCCATGCAAAGTCGAACATCGACGCACCTAGAAAGATACGACCCATGCATAGACGAACATCGACGCACCTAAATAGATACGCCCCATGCCCCGACTTATTGAGCCGATTGCTCCACGAAGTAAATAAACATCGACGCACCTAAATAGGTACGACCCATGTTCTAGCATCGACGCACCTAGAAAGATACGCCCCATGCATAAATAAACATCGACGTATCTAGAAAGATACGACCCATGCGATAAATGAGACGAAGCTCAATAAAATGAGGTACAGTCCTTCATACGGACAAAGAGACATCGCACAATTGCTAGTCTAAATCATAAAATGATCATCATCGATCATAAAGAAGTGTCGATTACACTAAGCTAGTAAATATAAGAGTTTAGCTTCATGTCCCATAACCACTTGCTTAACTCAAATATTTACGAACAGATTGTAGATCTGCACTAGAAAATTGTCACAAGAGTTTCAATATGTGTGAATCGAAATCACACCAATGAGGTATAGACTAACCTTGAAGATAAAGAGATATGTGTGAATCGAAATCACACAAATGGTGTCTAGTCTAACCTCGCAAACAAAGAGACATCGCTCAATCGCTAGTCTAAACCATAAAATGATCATCATCGATCATTAGGAAGTGTCAATTACACTAAGCTAGTTAATATATGAGTTTAGCTTCATGTCCCATAACCACTTGCTTAACTTAAATATTTACGAACAAATTGTAGATCTCCACTAGAAAATTGTCACAAGAGATTCAATCGAACAAGTCCAAAAATTAACCGACGAAGTAAACGCAAGCGTTTCATACCACTTGTTTTGCTAAGCCGTTTAATTATATTTTCTCATACGAATGAGGTAAAGGCTTGTATATACTAGTAGATTGGAAAACAGTTTTATAAACGAGTTTGATATTGAAAATAGAGTTGAAATCGTTTTGATGAAAGAGTTTTGATATTTACTACTAGTATTGAAACCTTTATATTTTTAAAGTGACAAATCATAGAAGTGATTGTAGAAACAATCAATCATAAAAATTCACGTTCGGAGACGTGAGTAAAGTTCAAAGAAATCAATCCCCAAAACCATCAAAGTAGGAAGTTCTGTTGAATGTTTTTCAGATAAGATCGCCTTCGCAGAGGTTCAGTCGACTAATCGATTTAAATTGAGAATTCAATCCAAAAAGGCAAACTGGACTGAAACAGCAGGTTCAGTCGACTGAACAGAGTTTTCAGTCGACTGACCCTGTATCTGGAAATTTTTCAGGTTCAGGAACCTTTCTGTTTCCTTGTTCAGTCGACTGAACAGAGTTTTCAGTCGACTGAATCATGCCTGGAAACTTTCGGGTTCCAGGTTCAGTCGACTGAACAGAGAATTCAGTCGACTGAATCATGTCTGGGCTGTTTTTCAGCCTATACAAAATGAAGAGAAAACTCTTCCAAAATGCAACCGGACGCACATTGGCTCTAAGGGATTATGCCAAACAGCAACCCGGCCCTATATGCTCCTCGGTGCATCACCAAAAGCATGATCAAACATCCATAAAAGGATTTTCACATAAATTTGACTTAGAAACCCAAAAATTGGAATATTCACAAAACCAATCCAAATCAAGGGTAAACACACATGAAGAAGTGTTAGGAATTCATACCTAACAACCAAAGACAATTATAGTTATAGATGTGAGATAAAAATCTCACCTTTTACTCAAAAACAATGAAGAGGAAGCTATTGAGCAAGGCAAGGACAAACACTCTTCAATTCCAACTCAACAAGCTTGAATCTAAGCTTAAAAGAGAAACGTTTCCTAAATTAGGTTTAGGAAATTTCTGAAATTGAAAGGAGAACGAGTTGGAGAAGAAGAAGAGGATGCTTACCTAAGCTTCTCTTGGAATTTGGAGCTAAAGCTTGGATTTGCAAATGAAACTAGGGTTTGCAATTTTAGTTTCCCATCTCTCCCCCCATTTTTGCTTTAGAACTGAAATGAGGAGGAAGTGAGGCAGAATGGGGAGAAGTGGTTCAGATTTGGGGGGTTTAAGTTGGCAAAGGGGCTGAACCCAAACCCAAACCCAAAGTGCAAATGGTCAAATTTTTGACTAGCTCCAAACATATCGAAGCTTAAACTCAAAAAGATCGCAAACGACATTTTGAACTCAATGGAGGTGGTCTCGAGTCCTAATTCGACTGTTTGCAAAAAGTAGCTTTTTGGACATACATCCGACGAACGATGTTATATTTAAATAAAACATTTAAATATCAAATCGATAAATACGCGGGTTGTTACAAACAAAGGTATATAAATGGCGAATGAGTTTGTTGCGGTGTAAATTCCAGCACCTATAAACTTACACATTGACCATATACACTGTTTATATGTTGCACTTGCACTACGCAACCGTGAGTGTATTTGGTACATTCATTATAATATATTTATTTTAAACTAAATTAAAACTCCCTTTTAAGTAAACTAATTTTTTTTATTTAAATCAACTTTTAGAATAAATCGAAAATCAATTAGACTTCATAGGCTCCACAAAGATCCAAAATGATTTTTTTAAAATTCACGCATTTAACCCGCTTTTAGTTGATCCGGTTACTTAACATATTAGATTTTGAATGAAAGCTAATACAGAATCCCATTCCCCCTTCGTAATGGCGTCCCCCTCCATTCCCCCCCGTACCTCCGATCTCCTTCGTCCCCAGCAAATACAACACCGTCCTCAATGGTCCTCATACTCTGCATGCCTCCGTGCCCGCATCCGTTCCTCCTCCGCTCCAAACCCAAGCCTCATTGCCCACTCCCGCCCCCAGCCACCCTCTTTGCATTGAGATCCCCAAAGCCAAAACCTACGCCCAGGTGGCGGGCTCGGCACCACGCTCCCCCCTCCTGCCCAACCCCCCATCCAAGTGGTGCCTTCCCCTACCGCTCTTCAAAAACGTGCGTCACACTGTTGAATTTTTGAAATCGGAAAGCCGCTGCCTTCGATGTGCGGGTTTGAGACATGTGGTGAAGAATTGTAGAGACGCAAAGATTTGTTACAAATGTGGATTTTTTGGGCATCCACAATCCCACTGTCCCGATAAAGCCATTAATCACACTCAAGCGCGAAAAAATAGAAATGGCCCTTCCTCTCCCACTAAAAACAAACCCAATTCTGCCCAGTGGGTCCCCAAGTCACATCTCCCTTCAGCTCAGCAGAAACCTTCCATCTCCGCAATGCACTCTCTCTTCCGTCCAGCTCTACAAAATCTGCCCCAATCCCCAATGCAGCATCATAACACAAACTTGAATTCGAAAACATTTGCAATGGCGAACCCATCACTACTCCTCACCGCAAACATCATCAGTGGCGCTTGGTCAATAGACTCCCTCCACCATGCGCTCTCCTCCACCTTTCACCACCACGACTGGCCGCTTTGGTTACTGACCAATAATAGCTTCATTTTCTTCTGTCCCACATATGCAATCGGAGATCAAATCCTTCAGTGTTCGACCATTACTGGGGCAGGAGGTGTTGTACAATTTCAGCCATGGTCCGAACTTGATCACCCAGCTCCGTCTTTGGATCCACCGTCATGGGCGCGGATTACGGGTTTTCCGAAACTTTTGCGGTTCAACTCCGAGGCCATTTCCGAAGCTGTCAAGCCAGTGGGTAGATTCCTGGTGCTAGACGACTGCGAATGGGCGGAACTCGATCATCGCTTTTTATATATCAAAATGCAATTCTTTAGCGGCACCAACTCTCCATCCTCCTTCGTCACAGTTTTGAACAACGTGGAGTACCTCCTGAACATTGAAAAATGGGAACACGAGCACCCGAATAGGCGACCGGAAAACTACTTGCTTGGAATTGACTATGAGAGAGACTTTCCCCACTTCGAGCGGCATATCCCAATTGAAAATTTAGATTCAGAAGATAGGTTTGACGTAATGAACTACGTTCCTCTCTTCTCCGGTTCCCCACCAGTACTAGGCCAATTCAATGACCAGTCGATTGAAGTGGTTGGTCCAAGGGGCTGGGACCTATGGCCAGTCCAGGAGCTTATGTGGGACCCGTTCTCTGATTTGGACCTCTCAACCCCGCTTTTTCAGCAAATCCCAACATCACCAGCAATCCTAGCACCGCCCCACAATGTAGCCCCTCAACCAGATACTCTATCTCCCCCTCACCAGTTCCCTGTTCCCCAGCCTAATGAACAAACCCAAGCGGCCCATCCAGCAACTGGTCAGTGGTCCCAGCTAGTCACTCCAACTTCTATCCACCGTAGCTCCAGACTGGACAAAGCGACATCTCACCCTGGTAGTTTCTTTAAACACGTAGTTTTTTCCTCTCTTAATAAAAGTCTAAACAAAAAATGGCACGTTGCATGGACGTGAGTTTGCGTGAAGAACACTACACCTCCATGCATGCACTTGAATCAGAGCGTTTATCGTTCTCCCAATGAAGCTAATTTCTTGGAATACAAGGGGTTAGGGGACCCCAGTAAAAGACATTCTGTTAACCTTATAATATCCCCACACAAAATCGACATCCTTTTCCTGCAAGAATCTAAACTATCAGACCCATCCCCTAACCTACTCAGACAAATTGGTGGGCCATTCCTATCTGGGTGGGCCCACCTGAACACTGTCGGCTCTAGTGGTGGCATTATGACAGCCTGGAATGAATCCGTGTGGTCCCATTGCCAAACTTTTTACCACACATCAACCCTACACGTAGCCCTTCGTCACATACAAACCGGGACGATCTTCTTCTTCTCAAATATCTATGATCCACAAAATACTCAAGATCAAAGTGATCTATGGTCGAATTGTCTCACCTTCGCCTCACACATTAATGGTCCTTGGGTGGTTGGTGGTGATTTCAACACCACCCGATCCTCAGCCGAAAGAAATTCGGGCAATCTTGCCCATGACTCTGACTCCTTCAACAATCTCTGCTCCCTGATAGACCCACCCATCTGCAACCGCCTATTCACCTGGTCTAGCCGCAGATTAGAACCTTCATTAGCCAAACTAGATCGTTTCCTTTTCAATCCGGCCTGGGATGACTTATACCCACTTTCCTTGGTCTCGGGCCTAGGCACAATCATCTCCGATCATTGCCCACTCCTACTCGATACTGGCTCCCCCACCTGTCCTATCTGACCCTTCTGCTTCGAGCGTCTCTGGCTCCTTGAGCCGTCATTCGATAACTTCATCAGAGAAATCTGGTCACAGCCCTCCCACATCCTCTCAGCCACCGCCAGAGTTGTCTCCAAACTTCGATCTCTCCGAAAGATTATCAAACCCTGGGCCAAGTCAGTTTGGGGCTCCATTCGCTCGCGTATTTCAGCAATTCAAGATGAAATTTTGGACCTAAACATACTCGAAGAATCTAACCCTCTTATCGAATCAGATCGGTCTCGCCTGCGAGAACTGGAAACGGAACTGGACAGATTGTCACTGCAAGAGGAAATAGGCTGGAAACAACGATCCAAAGCGAAATGGATAGAGGATGGCGATAAGAACACTGCCTATTTCCACCGCCTTGCAAACGGCAGGCGCAGATCCACTTTCATCCCAGAAATCACCCACAACAGTACCACTATCTCTGATCAGTACATCATCCTAAATCTATTCTCAGACTATTATCGAAACATTATGGGTAAGCACCACCCCGCTCTCCCGCATATAGACTGGAACCTACTCTACCCAGACTGCTCACCCATCCCTTTAGACCAACCCTTCTCAGAGGCGGAAATTTGGGATGCGCTGAAGGGTATGTCAGATGACAAAGCTCCTGGCCCAGATGGCTTCAGCCCACTATTCTTCAAACACTATTGGGAAACCATTAAATTCGACAATATCGAGATGTTTTCTGAATTCCAAGCCGATCCATCATCTGTTGCTCGCCTTAACTATGCTAATATCATCTTCCTCCCCAAAACCTCAGGAGCCACTACCCTTCCATCCTTCCGACCTATTAGCCTCCTGAACACCACCTTCAAAATCATAACCAAAGTTCTTGCCAATCGCCTTCAAGCTGTCATCGCCCTCCTTATTGGAATTGAGCAATCTACATTCATCCTCGGCCGTAACATCATGGACTGCATGGCGTCTACTCAAGAAGTCATCTCCTTCTGCCACCAAACTTCAATGCCAGGTATGCTCCTCAAATTAGATTTCTCAAAAGCTTTTGACACAGTTAATTGGCAATTCATTCTGGAGCTTATGAAGCATAGAGGTTTCCCCTCAAAATGGTGCAATTGGATCCATTGCATTCTTAGATCTAGCTTGTCCTCTATCGCAATTAATGGGGTTACAGGAGGCCTAATCAAGTCTGCTCGTGGCCTGCGACAAGGAGACCCACTTTCTCCTTTGCTCTTCGTCCTTGTTACTGATGTATTCAACCGTATGATCAAGTTAGCTATATCGAACAACCTCTTTGAAGGCATCAAGCTCCCTAACTCAAATCTGGTCATATCCAACCTTCAATTCGCTGACGACACTATCCTTTTTGCTTCGCCCACCGTCAACCAGATCCATTGCCTTAAAGTAGCAATGTACTCTTTTGAACTCATATCTGGCCTATCCATCAACTTCAATAAAAGCTCCATCATCATGCTTGGAAACTCCGATCACCTTGGGCCAACATTTTCCAATTTACTCAACTGCAACATCGCGCATTTCCCTATCTCATACCTCGGTATTCCCCTCCGCCCAACCAAACTACCCAGAGAAGATTGGCTCCCCCTCATTACCAAAATTGAAAACTGACTTCTTTCCTGGAAGGCACACTCCCTTTCTGCAGCGGGTCGCCTCGTCCTCGTTAAAACAGTCTTATCGGCTATCCCTTCATATTAGATGTCACTTTACAATCTTCCAACCTGGGTAATCAAAAGAATCGACACAATCAGAAGCTTCTTTCTTTGGAATGGGGGGAGAATAAAGAAGCTAGTAAACTGGCGGACCGCTTGTCTGCACACTAACAACGGTGGTCTTGGAATTGTTAACCTATACTATTTCAAACTCGCGCTTCTCACAAAATGGCTCTGGCGTTTTCTCACCCCCGGAACCTTCCTTTGGAAAACATGGATTACCTCACTTCACTACCACTCCAACCCGCACCTTGTCCTTCACTCCACCACCAGCCTTAAACCATCCCCATTCTGGACTGGGGTCCTCGCCACCCTCCCCCGTGTTAAACCACTCTTCCATGTCAACCTAGGTAATGGGGTAAACTGCCTCTTCTGGTTGGATATCTGGCACGGCCAGCTACCCCTTTCTTCTATCCTCCCCAATCTTTTTTCTCACTCAACCACTATCCATGCTACCACATCCGACTCTTCGAGCTTGGGCCCCGATCACCTCTTTCCTTCATCATACTTCGACCTCACCACCTTAGCCGAGCTTCACCAAGCAGCCTCCATCCTCCAGAACATTCAATTCCACACTCGGCCAGATGAGTTCATTTGAGCCCCAAATCCCGTAGCTGGCTTCTCTGTCGCCTCCTGCTATGCTCACCTGAACAACCCTGGATGCCTCTTCAACTTCCCCAGACTTTGGAAATGCCAGCTCCAACCTCGCATCGCTTTCTTCCAATGGTGCCTTATCCACGGACGCATCAACACCAGAGACAGGCTCTTTCGTAGCAACATCGTGGTGGACCCAAACTGTGTCTTATGCTCTAACGCAACCGAAAGTATCCAGCATCTATTCATAGAATGTGACTTTTCCTTTAGGGTTTGGGTTGCAACGTCTGTACACATACTCGGCTATATCCCAATAATCACTTCATTTTTCGAATATTGGCAGAATAACCCCCCCAACAAGCACTTAGATCTCTTTGTGGCTATATTCAGTTGGTGCATTTGGGCCGAGCGAAATGCACATGTGTTCAGAAGGCCCAAATCTCACTTCGACGGAACATGCAGGCGTATTACTTACTATTTCTCATCTCTATTAGGTCACAGCTTCTCAGCTCCATTCAGGCTGAGACTGCCATTCTCCAGTTCATCGCCGGCTGAATTAGCAGGCAGCTCATGCGCAACTCCTTCCAGATGGTAGCCTGGACACCACTGCTGATCACTCTGCAGTACTTATCTATTTTATTTTCTAATATATGTACTAAGCTATTTGTATATAAGACTCTGCTATGTAGTGACTGTTGTGCAGTATTCTCCCATTTGGGCCAGCGATCAGGCTTGTTGATCGTACTATTTACATATTATTATGCTATCTAACCGGCTGTGTAGTGTCACGCTACACAACCGTCTTGCTAAAAAAAAGGCTTAAGATCGCCGAAGGTTATACTTAGAGTTTTCTACAGCAAGATGCATGACGAAAATAGTTCCGAGGCCTATGCTAGCCAAAGGTAGGCTGGAAGCCCAATGAAATTATAAGAATAGCTAAAGGCGAAACCTAATAAATGAATAATTAGGTGAAAATTGAAAAGTTAAAGGTCACTAAAAAGTAAATAAGTAAGAACCTGCAATAATGCAGGTTCGAAAGAGCTATTAACATCGGGTGTGGACGCTCACTTGAATGTATCTACTTTAAGTGGTAGGGTGCGACATTTGACTTTGAAAGGGATGTAAGGCGTCCATGTGGGTTGTATGCTTTCGCGAGAGTGGTTGTAGCTCCCATATGCGGTTCATACTTGATAAAATGATAAAAAAGAGTGCCTATGGTTTACTTTGCAGTATATACACTATGAACGAGATTGTTTAGGGTTGTACTTTACAATATAAAAACCAAATTAATCAAGACTCTTTAGCGTTATACTTTGCAATATAAACATAACAAACTGAGATTACTTAGGGTTGTACTTTGCAGTATAAAATTTAATGAATCAAGACTGCTTGGATTGTACCTCGTAGCATAAACTGTGAAAAAGACTAACTGATATTGTTTGGGGTTATACCTTGTAGTATGAAATTGACAAATGAGTTAATGAGACCGGGTGGGGTTGTACCTTTTAGTATAAAAACTGTAATAAGCAGAACCAAAGAGATGTTTCGGTGTAGTTGTTGTGACATGTGTTGCGCGTTTATGTTGACATATGTTTTGATGTGACCTATGACTTATGATAGTCTTATGTTGATGGTGTAATCAAGGCTAGTGTGGGGAAAACCTATTCCGTTCCTTAGCGTCTTAGTCCACTTGTGAAGGAATTTAGATGAGAAATGTTATTATTCATACTAGATTCAAGTTTGATCTGTGTGTTTATTATTTTCCCCATATAAAATCATGGGTACTTATTTGACTAGGTTGAGTTATAGGATTTTATATTACAGTTATTAGCCGAAGTTAGGAACTTTGCCAAGACAATGTGGAAGATGAAGACGCACATGCGACCTTATTATTATTTGCTTTAGCAGTAACTTAAATTCCATTGTGTAATGTATATAAGTTAAGTTTAGGAGACTGCAAGGGTTCTACATTGTCATATGTTGGATCGTTGATGCTACCATACGATGAGATATATTTTACCAATGCATGAGTATGACTTCGAATGCCTGAAAAACTCAATTTGTTCGACATTTTGGATTACGGAACATGAGATGTTACAATTTGTGTGAATTTTATTTTGGACATGCTTGACATATAGATGTTCATTAATGTACATATCTGTTGTTGATGATGTTGTAAATGTAGTTATTTCTTGCTTGATTATAAATAATAAAAGAATAGAAGTCATAGAGGTTAGATCTAGGTTTGCTCTAACACAGAAACCTTGATCTCAAGCAGTTTAGAAAACGAATGAATATTCTTCCTAGGAGGCACGACAGTGAAAAAAAAGACACAATAGACTTCCAGTCAAATTAAGAGTCAGAAGTCTTCACCCAGTGATAAGACTCGAGAAGACTGTTTGCCTCAGTATCAATCACAGAATGCAGAACCCAATTGTACTCTCTTTTTACTCTTTCCTCTCATATGTCACTCTTCCTTTCGCTGCCCAGTTTGAGATGCTTCACTTCACGTATTAAAACAACTGTCGCAGAAAACTGCACCAATCACAAAAATAAAAAATGGTACGATGTTTATAGATAATTATTCGACAAAATGACCATCTTGACCTTTACGTTAGTTTTAGTTGTTCTGTTTTTCCGTACGCTGACGGACGAGGCTTTTGATGTTACAATACTCTAACGAGAGATCTCCTGTTCAGCCACATCATGCCATTTTCGATTCCATTGCATCAAACTTTTCTGTTTTACTTCTGCCCAACTTGTTTGTCTAGGGCATTCCCTGTAGTATTCACATAGCGACCGGACTGACCGCCAACGCTTTTAATACTGCTTCTCAGGGAGTCTCTGAGCCTTAAAATGGACTCACAAATGATTGATAGAGTTGCTTTGTCCACCCTGTGAGTTCCAGAGTTAGCCGGCATACATTATTAATGCTGATCAAATCACATACCATCATAAAAATTATTACCGTTACCTATTTATCCAGCCCTAATAAATAATAATCCGGGTAAGACAACGGTAATATTTATTACCGTCTCATCCTCTCCTATATATTTTCCTTCCCTTTACCCATTCAAATACAACATTCTTCTATATTTCTACTTCTTAATCCCTTAAATCTCAATATTATCAACAATTTAATCAAAAAATGTGCAGTATTCAAAGAGGAAAAAGCTCGATGCACTGCTCATATCTAAAATTTTGAGAATTTAATCAACATTCCGATCGCCTAACCGACAGAGCAATCAAGAATTATTGACCGAATTTTCAATATGCATTTCAAGTATATTCTCATCACTGATCGTAGCAAATGAGTCAAGCTACAATGATCAAACAAGCAACCACCACTTAAATATCAGTCTACAAAATCGATCTTAGATTTCAGAAGTAGTTCGCAATGTATACAATTAAAATGCTAACTATAGTAGAAATTTAAATTCTTAGTTGAATCAATTAATGGAGGATTCAATCAAAATTAAAATGAGAAATTAACATAAGTGAGTCATCAATTCCTAAAATAAGTAAAATATCCTTCAAAAGTTCCGCTTCAAAGGAAATGTCAAAAGGTGAACAAGAATAACTTGATGTTTGTTCGCTAGAGTGTTCTGGAGATCCAAAAAAAGGTACGTCACAAACTGAGTTTACTTTCTGGACTTCTGTTTCAAACTTATTTCATGGTCGTCTACCAAATAGTGTTCCTAGAACCATTGAATCTCTGAAAACTCAATGAAGTCGCATTAACAAGGCATGCCAAAAATGGAATGAGATCATGGCGGTCATGAGACTGGAAAAAAAAAAGCAAGCCTATAGACAATAATTTGTTACGTTTTTATTAGCAACTAGTATTACAGTTAATTATATAGAATTACAAATCTCTATTAGTATATACAAAATTTCAGCTTGAAAAGGCTAATGAAGTATGTGTAAAAGAAAGCAATGAAGCCATCTTCAATTTTTTGGACATCTGCAATCTCCTAAAGGAGAAAGACAAACAGAGCATGATCAAAAGAAAACACTTCGGATTTTAGTATGCAGCAAAAATGAATGTTGATTCCAATACGTGGGATTCTGATATCCCAGAGGCTGTTGAAGAACTAGATTCAACTTCATTTCGTAGTAACGATGTTAGAAGGGCAGCAGAAAAACACATATTAAAGAATAAAATTGATTGTAACACTCATTATGACCAAAAGTGGAACTTATGACGACGGTACTAACACAAGATTGATGGAAGATGTAAACGAGCATAAGAGATTGCAAAAATGAAATGAGCGCAGAGCCGATAAAGAAGTAAAAAGAAGAGAAGATAGACGTTTGCAAAAAGAGTATTATGAACTCGAAAGAGAGAAAATGAGGATGAAGAAAGAAGAATCTATTTGGCTATGTTAAGCTATGACCTATCCAAGCTCTAACTTGGACAGCGTGAAGGAAAGCGAAGAAAAATTAGCAAATATCATGCAAGTCAAGCAGGAATCATCCAACTTTTAGTGATGTTTTTTATATTTATCGTTATTATAATGTTGTTTATGTTTACCATTGTATTTCTATTTTAATTTAGGTTGTAACATTTTTAGCTATTGATGAAGTTTTACTTGTTAATTGTATTGTAAATTACTTGTATCATCAAATCAATGAAATGTTAAAATGGTACCGTTATGCCTGGTATTATTATCTTTCACTAAATTAGCATAGTTGGACCTTTGTCAATTTCCGCTAGTAGTTTAGGTCTTGTCAATTAGCTATACAGTACGGAAGTAATATTTTTCGCAAAGTACCTGTATTATCAAACCAATGAATAGTTTAAATGGTCTTGTTGTGTAATATTATTGTCTGTATCGAATGAGCATAACCAGACCTTTGTCTATTTCTACCAGTACACTAAATGACCATCAATCAACTTGTTTTCTTATAAAAGGATATCTTGAACCTAACATTCAGTACTAATTAAAGTAGATAAAGTTAATAATAAAATGTCCGACACTACTCGGTCATCGACAGAATTGCTAATACTTGTCAAATCTTACATAGAGTTAGATCATAGTCATAATTTGATATCGGTTAAAGGTATGTATGTTTTCCACAAATGCTATTGGAACTTAGAGAATGACGTGTACAACAGTCATCCAGATTGTACAATTAGACACGCGTCTTCGAAACCAAAAGTGCCTATGGTTATTTTATCGCGGCTTATGATAGATATTGCAAAATAATTGAAGAAGTTGAAGATGAAAACTTATTTCAGGGAAATCAATCAACTTTCAACTCATGTTACTTATGGGAATATCAAACCAAACTCATTTGTCATAACACATTTGAACTTCGATATAGTTGTTGTTTGAAGCAAAAATGGCCTAAACATCCAAATGAATGTAGTAGAGGATAATAGTGAAGAAAATAAAGTAAAACATGTAAGAAAAGAACATAAAATTGTTTATGGTGGTTCGACAAACTCTGGCCTACGTCCACTTAATGATTTATTGCTTATTTCTTACTTAGGGGCGGAAGTTCTTAGGACTCGGTACAACTTCCACACTTAGGTTTTTAGAGTTACAATAATATAGAGTAGAGAAGAGTAAGAGCCAAAAATCCTGAAAAATGAGCCCTACCCCTTTATTAATAGAGATAAGGAGCTAAAATCTTGCTCAGAAACATCTCCATGCCGTTGTACCCGATTTAGACTAATTCTGTAACATCCCCCACTTAGAGGCTCAAAACAAAGGGCTACGGATGCTGCAGTCATTCATAGTTATTAATCCTCGACGACCAAGTACGGTAATGTTAAATACATTGATATAACTGAAACACATGGATATGAAAAAAAAATTAAAATCAACAAACAACTTTCTCATTCCATTTCAAAGCATTTCAAATTCATTACATGATCCCATAATCATTAGCCACATTCAGAAAAATATAATTATAACAACATACACCAAGGGCGATATATGAAGATACCCCATTGGATGATCAGAGTATATAACTAGGCAATTAAACATCCTTGCCTTTATAATAAAACACAGCGGAATCAAAATAGAAAAGAACTCTAAATAGCTATCACACCTTCTGCACGTCTCCCGAATCTTATTCGTCTTAAAGAGAACCTGAAAATCATAACCCTCAAACAACTCAAAATCAATTGAGCATCCGAGAGTTTAAGGGGAAAACATAAACTTCGAGTCAGACATAAAGCCTGGTATGAATAATAATCTACCATCTCAAACCATTTAGATATCTAATGAGACAACGCCGCTTAGCGGAACGAGTTTTCCCCTCACTAGTATCCTTAAAATTGTATAAATACCATATACGGTGCTCCTGCATTAATAATGGTTAAAACATAACAATTCAAAATATTATGATGATATGCAAACAAGTAATTAATTCTGAATTAACCATCCACATTCAATTTGACTATCTGTCTTACTTGTAGTTTCTAGGGTCACTATTAACCTATTAATTTTCATAGGCTGACTAATAACCTATTTAATATTTATGGACTCCCTGCCCCGTTTCATAGTTTTCATGGCAACACTAAGAACCTATTAGCCCCAACCAATAACTTCATCATTCATGGGTTCTCCCTGAACTTATTGGTATCTCCAATAACTTCCCACTTATCCTAGTTTTCATGGGTTGACTAGGAACCCATTGACTTCTGTCAATAACTTAATCCAGATATAGTTTTCATGGGTTCACTACAAACCTATGGACCCCTACCAATAACTCTTTCTAATCATAGTTTTCATGGGTTTAATATGAACCTATTGGCATCTGCGAATAACTTTTCCTAAACATAGTTTTTATGGGTTTACTATGAACCTGTCTATCTGACAACCTCACTATTTAGGCATTCTACATTCTGGTCTATCTGATCTCCTGGATGCAATTTTACTCATTCATGAGTTAACTTAATTTATATTTACTACTGGATCAACGTAGCTGGTTATTCTGCCCTTCCATAAAATACATTTATGGATCCATTATAATGTGAATATATATGTGAGGAAGTAAACATAATAACATAATAATACAACACCCGTTGTTTAATATCCTTGAAATCATTTTACATAAGACTTGGTTAATCCCTTTAGCCTATTAATCAAGTAAAACTTCTTCAAAAACTCCATACTTCAAATCATTTCAAAACTCTTTTATTATGCCATGGTTTTCCTTTAAAATGAGATTGGGTTATTTGTTTTGAAAACTAAGGCTTTCGAAACCTTAAATCTTTACTTTCAAAACCCTTGGATAACATCCTTCAAAAGCATTTAAATCTTCTTTTCAAAACACTAATGTATACCTTTCGAAACCTTCAAAACAGACCTTTCGAAAGTATTAAAGCCTTACTTAATATCTCTTAGAAGCATAGCTTCGAAACCAATGGAAGTACCCCTTTCGAAACCATTGGGTTTTGCATATAAACATCTTTTGGGTCTAAGTGAATACATACGAAAGTAACCGTTTCAAAACCATTGATCTTAGTTTAGGGAAAAGTTGATGTCCTCGGAACCATTTATTTGAAAGCTTTGAACATTAAGTAAACCATTAAAGGATAGCATCGAAGCCCCCTTTCATCACCATTGCCTTCGAAACCCATTTGAAAGCCTTTAGAAAGTGACTTAGTGTAAGTTTAAAACAAAAGCTACCATTCGAAAGCATTGATGACTTCAATACATTCGAAAGGCCAAATGAACGACAACAGGGTTTCGACTAGGTTGAAACCACCCTTTTCGAAAGCATGGTTCTATAAATAAAGGAACTCACTTGAAAGCTTATATTTTAAAATAAAAGATGGCAACCCTCTTCAAAAGCTATTTAGAAAACCCTTTCGAAAGCATATGTTTCGACTCCTTTGAAAGCTTTTAGTAAAACAAGGCAAGCGCTTACGATTTGAAAGTAAAAAAAGGTTCTGACCCCTCGGAAGCATAGGTTTCGACGCCATGCCTTCTGCCTTTCTCCAATCCACTACGTAGCATACATGTGATACTTTGTGTATTGGTTCCGGCAATGTTTGTTTTAGTGACTGAGTAGAAGCACAGAGTCGAAAGGTGCTTCTGAAAGAGGCGGAACCCACTTTTCTAGGTAAAGACTGATTTAATGCCAATTAAAGAAAATACTTTATATCTAACCTGCCTAGCTGTAAATATTTGATTGGTTTCCATAACTTTTCAAATTCTTTACAAAAATAATTGCCACGTAATTTCAGATCTAAATATGGATTAGGTTAACAAATAAGCCCTTCCATTAAACAAATCCAATAAAACAATTAAGTCCTTCATCTAAAATAATTTTATTTTCATAGCAAAATACTTAGGAAAAATCCCCAAAATTACAGAAATTCACCTTCAATATGTTATCTAACATATAAAAATTCCAGACTCAAATTCTTTATGAAATAATCGAAGTTAATTTCTAAACCCAATTATGTATATTTTCCTACGAAAGTTCATACTAAATCTTCCATAGCTTGAAAAATTGAAACCCAACTCCAAAATCATATTTTACATGATATAAAATTTTCTTATGGAATTTGAAATTAATTTTAATCGGTTTTACCCTTAAAGCCGTATAAAATCATATTTAAACAATTTTGTTTAAATCAAACATGTTATAACCCAAGCATATCATCATCCAAATCATCATTAAAATGGATTTGATATTAAACTCGAAAACAAATGATCATAAAAACAAAAAATAGATGATCTTGATTATTATTCACCTTGATTAGGATAAGGAATTTAAGATTTGATTAAGATTGATCCTTCTGATTTAATTCCTTTGCTCTTGATTAATTTTTCCCCTTCCTAGTAATGGCCAGCTCCTCTTATGTTTACGTTTTTTGTTTTGTAAAAATGAACATGAGAAAGAATGAAACGTGAGTTATAAGGGTTATGCTAATAAGGTGCGGCTATTTCCTAATAAGCCCTTGTGTAAATTTATTATCCTATAAGCCATTCTTAAGCCCATTTAAATCATTAAGCACGGCCTTTAATAATTTATTCAAATCTAAATTCCCTTATCATCTAATGTTTACATTATTCTATTAATTTATCTAACTAAATCTCCTGAATAATATTATTAAAAATTAGGGGTGTTACAAATTATCCCCGAAAAGTAAGCGCCACCTCATCAATAGCTGGGAGTTGGTACTAATCCCCAAGTTCTTCATGTTTGGAGTTTCAACCCTACACCTTGGATCGTCTTAAAATAAGCTTCATGATTACATAGTTGTTTGTACCATTGCTAGCTTGTTTTTGAGTCCAAACATGGAGTTGGCAGAGAACAAAGTTGTAGTGTCAATTGTTCATGGAGATCGATGAAGAATTGTGTTGATTCAATGAAACGACTTTGGAAATAGAGCCTTGGCATCAAGGTAAACATGAAGGCAAAATAAGGGTCTACCTAAGTTATTTCTAGGAGTCGATACTGATCCCCAAGTGGGAGTTAGTACTGATCCCCAACTTAAGGAATCCCACAGTTGTACTAGCTTGAGCTATTTTGGTTATTGTCCCCCGACTCAATCTGCGCTTGCTTTCTGGACTCCTGGACTATTTCTCTAGGCTTCCTGCCATGATAGCTCCAAGTTCGATTCGTCAAGTCTATCCTAAGCCCGCCTGATCAAAAGGCGGGATAACACTTGCCTCCTAAAGCATGCCTTGAGAATGGAAGGTGTGCTTTGTTTAAGAACAACTGTGATGATAATCTTTGAATTAGTTGAGCTCTCTGGCTGCTTCAATCTTGATAAATTATTCAATTCCTTCGGATTCTTTTGTTAATCACGGGCCATTCCAGACTTGTTACAGCCTAAAACTCAAGACTCTACCTAAGTGTTGTCTATACATCATTAAAGTTCCGATTTCATTTGGAGTCATTACATCACATATTAGAATCATCCCGTGTTCATCCAAAACTTACCAATTTTATTTCAATTATAAGGCGTTCGAATCCTTTTTATCAAAAGCAAATTTGTTTTCATTCTCAGGTTCGATCCCACCGGATCACTTTATATTTAGCTTAATGTGCAATCTCTCTGGATTGTTGATCAAATTCGTGACCGTAGTGTTGACAGTTAAATCCATAGCCATTCAAAGCTGATAATCAAATTTATGGTCGTTCGAGACTGATGGCTATTTAAGGCGGATGATGATTGTTCAAGATGGATAAAGCTGTTCGAGGCGGGTGACCGCTCGAGGTAGATATGGCCATTCGAGGTGGATGGTGGTCGTTCGAGACCGATAGCCATTTGAGGTGAATAATAGTCATTCGAGACCGATTGCCGTTTGAGGCGGATGGTGGTTGTTCATGATCGACAATCGTTCAAACTAGATGATAGTCGTTGGAGACTGATATTTAAATTCGTAGCCGCTCGAGGCTGATGGCGGTTTGAGGCCCTTTCCGAGCCCAATCCGCTCGCTCTCCGGTGAGGAGACTCATTGACAAGCAAGCCCATCCGCTCACTCTCCAGTAAGGGGACTTACTTCTTGCACTCCGGTCCCATCTTTACGAATGAGACTTAAAGCGATCAATGTGAGTTTTCACGTTCAAGTGGATTTTATAATCAAAAGTTCATCTAACAAAATCAAGTTTAAACATAAAAACACAAAGTCCAGTATTTATATTATTGCCCCTCCAGGCGTTACGGTCTAGCATCCAGCTCAGAGCGTGCCTAGGGACCGTTCAAAATCACATACATGAGTAAGTGTGTAGAAAGTATTATTGCGTTGTTTATTGAAAAAGGAAACTAGAATGGGATAAACAAACCTTATTTCCTACCATTCGATCAAGAGATGACCAGCCTTGCCCCTGATCCGGGCCATTTTTATTTAATGTGGTTGATGGCTTCTACATTTCCCTCACCGTAGTTCGATTTCTAACATACCGTTGTAACCAATTATCCTTGACATGTTCTCGTTCCTCTATCAGATCTCGCAGATGCCTGTAGTCATTCAAATGGTCCCATCAAGCTCATGGAATATGTAGTATTTTCCTGACCTTCTTTCATTGTTTGTAGGCTCTTTCCTTGCTGGCCTTCGATAGGGGATTTGTCCCCTTGTATCCATATAAATCTGCTCCGGGGTCACATTTAAATCAGTGTAAGAGGTGAATATCGGTTTCTTTTTTGTCACATTGATCCTTCAAAGCTATCTTCTGTCTTTCAGTTACCCTTATCCTTGCGTAACATCCCCTATCTGGAGGCTCAAAGCTAAGCGCTACAAATGTTGTAGTCTTCAATAGTATTAACTTCCGGTGACCAAATACGGTAATGTTAATGGTATCCATAATATCAGAAGCACTTGAATATGAAATAAAATCATCACGGTTTAAAACACTTCTCTGATTACATTTAAAAAACAACTTTTTATATCCAAGTTACATAATCCCAATCGTTTCCCAGGTTTAGATCAAATATAATTATTACATAAATATGCCAAGAGCGACATATGAAGATGCCCTTGGTTGACCAGAGTACTAAATAGTCATAATATACTTAATACAACACAGCGGAAATAAAACAAAACAACTCCTAAATATAGCTAACTTCAGCCTCCTGCTCGTCTCTGGAAGCTTTATTCATCCACCTACTAAAACCTGAAAATCCTCAACCCTCAACCTACTCAAATAACTTTTGAGCACCCGAGAGTTTAAGGGGAAAAACATAAACTTAGAGTCAGACATAAAGCTTGGTGTGAATAATACTATGCGTCTCGGTTATTTGATATTAACTGAGACCACATCGCTTAGCAGAACGGGTTTTCCCTCACTAATATCCTTTTAGAACATATCTTTTGCAAAACTTAATCCTGCAACCATAACTGGTTAAAACAATAATATCAATATCATGAAAGCATATAAATCAGGTAACAAATGGACTAGCTGTCCAAACAATATAGTTTTGTTTGGCTAACTACTAATCTTTGGCTGACTTGGGCCTACCAGACAAAATAAACAAATCTAAATTCTGTTAGATACTACTTTTCTGGACGATCTGTCCCTAATTTACCTCTCCCCGGGTCAACTGATCCTAATGGTTTTACGGGCTCACCAATAACCTATCCGTACTCTGTATATTCTTTTATGTGTGTAACATCATTTTAGCCATACTTGTGACAATGCCGTACACACTGGAATTTTGGACTAAATTAGCTAGGGGCTAATAGCTAATGTATAGGGCGCAACCCTATACCAGTCCCATCTGGTATTCTAATATCTGAGTCATTTTACTTAGGGTCAACTACCCATAAATTTTCCTTGAAAACCTTTTCTTTCGAAATGATTTAATTCTTTTATATCATACTTTAAACAAGGAAAATATTCTCTATGCTTTATTAAAATCACCTTGCCATGTTATATATACTTTACACAAACTTTGTTGATGGAAACATTTAAATATTTGAAAGTACCCCATTCGAAACCATTGAAAGTACCCCTTTTGAAACCAAGTATCTGCTTTTCTTTATAACCTTAGGCCAAAAGGCCAAAACATACCTTTCGAAACCATTCTTAATAAACCTTTCGAAAACCTTGAAAAACCTTTCTTTCGAAAGCTTTAAAACCTTAGACATCCTCTTATCAAAACACTATAAACATGCCTTCCAAAACCTTTTGGAAACCTTCCACTTAAAACTTTTCGGAAACATTGGGGAACCACCCCTTCGAAACCATCATTTAAAACCTTTCGAAAGCATTCAAATTCTTTGCTATAAACAAACCTTCCGAAAGCATTAGGTTCAAGTGAAACATGTGGAACAACCTTTCGTAATCATTCAAAATTATATCTTTCGAAACCTTTGGGCTTATCTTTCAAAATCTCAAAAGGGTCTTAAAAAACAGAGTCGAAAGAAACACTTTCGAAAGCTATTTCCTAAGTAAAAGGAGTGGATGGTGTCGAAACCAAACCCTTCGAAAGCATTATAGAAGCGGTTTAGGTTTTAAAATAAAGAAACCCTATCGAAGGCATTTCTTCGTAAGGTAAGATGCGGTAACAAGGGGTTTCGGCCCCTTCGAAAGCATTTACTTAATACAAAAGGCGAAACCTCTTTCGGAACCATTCCTTAAAACCATTTAACCAATTCAAAAGCTATCTATGTCGAAAGCATCCTTTTCGAAAGCAAAGAGGGCACCTTTTCTTTTAAAAACATAGCAAGGCTTCGACCCCTTCGGAACCCCTTATTTCAACTTCACACCTTTCGCCCCAATCCAATTCACTACGTACCACGTCTTTGATACCAAGTTCATTGGTTTTTATGGTGATAGAGGCGGGAGTACTGGGTCGAAAGCTAAGTACCGAAAGCGGCGAAATAGGTAAAGTAGGAAAAACTGCATTTTTACTTTAAAAAGTAATTCTTTTCAACTAACCTTCCTTATTTGTCAACATATGATTGGTTGCTAATTTCTTTTCTAAAAGTGCTGCAAAATTTTTAGAAGTTAATGATTTAAAATATTTACAAAATGCCCCTTGTTCTTTTATTAATTTATAAAACATTTAAGTCTCATACCTTAAATAATTTAATATATCCATTAAAGCACTTAGGAAAAATCTATAAAAATTCCAATAAATCACTTTTAATATGTTTTCTAACATATATTAATTTCTGACCCAAAATCATCATAAAATAGATGTAATTAATTTAAACCCAAAATAACTATTTTCTTCACTAGAAAATTCATAATAAACCCACATTAACTCAGAAAACTATGAAAATTGAAACCCATATCAAAATATCATTTCTGATCTTATTGTAAAATCGCTAGGCATTTGGATGTCATTTAATAGGGTTTTCACATTATAACATATCATAAAATCTATATGAATTTGCATATATCATCAGCAAGCATATATATATATATATATATTCATTTTAACAATAAAAAACATGACAAAACCTTGCAAATAGATCTGATATAATCTAAAACTGAAAACAATCAAAAATTTGAGATGTAGTAATTATTCACCTATAGCTTGAGATTAAGGAGTTGAGATTTGATCTTTGATTAAGTTGCTTAATCTTCTTCCCCTTGATTTTAGCTTTATCTTCTTCTTGCTTTCCTAATGGTGGCCGACCTCTTATGTTTTTGGTTTGTGAGAATGAACGTGTAAAATGAATGTATGTGAGGGTTTAGGGTATAAGGATATTAATATTCCTATATTGCCCTTGTCTACTTTCCCTAACTTAATTCATTTTAATTCCCATAGTTTATTTATTTAATGGGCACGGCTACCCTCTAAATTCACAAACCTAAATCCCTTAGTCATTTTACATTATTTCATTTAATTTTACTAACTAAATGTCCTAAATAATGTTACTAAAAATTAGGGGTGTTACAGATTCCCTTCCTTAAAGAATTTCGTCCTCGAATTATGATAAGGCACTTATAACAATCAAACATAAAGTTAAAACATACCATCAAACAAATCAGGATAAGCGTCTTTAGTCCTGCTCTCTGTTTCCCAAGTACAACCTCTTTCAGCATCGCTCCACTGGACTTTAACTAGCCCGACTGTATAATTCCTTAGCTTCTTCTCATCTCTCACGACTATATGGACTGGCTTCCTAACTATAGTCAATTCGGTTCTACTACTAAGTCCTCTAACATAGTAGGTGCAATAGTAGTCTCCGGATCTTGAACACACTTCCATAGATGAGAAACATGAAAAACATCGTGGACTCTTGCCAAACTGCTCGGTAACTCTACTCTGTATGCGAGTTTCCAAATCCTCTCTACCATAGGAAATGGTCTAATGAATATAGGTGCCAACTTTCCTGACTTTCCAAATCTGATTACACCCTTCATTGGTGATACCTTAATGAAAACATGATCTTTAACTGAGAAATCTAAGTCTTTCCGTCTTCTATCTGCATAACTCTTCTGCCTAGTTTGGGCCTCATTCATTCTTGCCCGAATTAACTCATTCTTCTCTGAAACTTCTCTAACTAAATCTAGACCAAGAACCAACCTATCATTGGTCTCTAACCAACAAACTGGAGATTTGCATGGCCTTCCATACAAAGCATCAAAGGGTGCCATCCCTGTACTAACCTGATAACTGTTGTTATACGAAAACTCAACTAAGTGTAGATGGTCTTCCCATGATCCCCAAAAATCTAACACACAAGCTCATAACAAAGCTTCCAAGATTTTGTGAACTCTTTTCGTTTTCCCAACAGTCTATGCAAGGTAAGCGGTACTCATCTTGAGCTTGGTTCCTAAAATTTCCTGTAGACTTCTCCAGAACTCACTAGCAAATAGTGAATCTCTACCACTCACTATACTACTAGAATCCCCATGCAGTCTAACTATATTCTTTATAAATAACTTAGCCAAAATAGGTGTCATTCTAGTTGACTTAACTAGAATGAGATGAGCACTATTGGTTAATCTATCCACTACTACCCATATACTTTCATTTTCTCTATTAGATCTTGGCAACCCATCTATAAAATCCATAGAAATAGAATCCCACTTCCACAGTGGAATATCTAATAGCTAAAGAAACCCACTTGGCTTCTGATTTTCGGCCTTTACCTATTGGTAGTTCAGACACTACTTCACCCATTAGCTTACATCCCTCTTCATACCTTCCCAGAAGAAACTTCTCTTCATGTACTGGTACATCTTAGTTCCTCCCGGATGAATAGTGTACTTCGAAAGATGGCATTCCTCCAAAACTTCCTTCCTAATGTTTCCTACATTCGGAACACATAATCTTTCTTTCTCAACCACCCGTTTTGGTCAAGACTGAAACCCTTCAAGTTATCCCTCTCTGTTCCATCCATTAACTTTCTGATCCGTTCAACTAATAATGGATCCTCTCCTTTCTTATAAGCAATTCTCTCAATCATAACTGGTCGAACTTCTAAACATGATAACACTACAGTTTCCTTACTTGATCTAGCTTTAGATCTCCATTGTACTCTACATGTCGTCAACGCTTCCAAATCTTTCCACTCGGCTATCATTGCCAACAGTGCATTCTAATGTTTCTGTTAAGTGCATCTGCAGCCTTATTGCCCTTTCCTGATGTGTACTCAATTCCAAAGTCATAAGCGGATAAAAACTCTAACCACTTCTGTTGTCTAATATCCAACTCCTTCTGAGAGAATAAATACTTTAGCGACTTATGATCCATGTATAACTCGAATCTTTCTCCCAAAAGATAGTGACTCCACACCTTCAATGAAAAAATTGCTACAGCTAATTCCAAATCGTGATTGGTTACCTAGCCTCATGCAGTTTAAGCTGTCGAGATGCATATGCAATCACTTTACCTCTTTACATTAACACAACTCCTGATCCAGTTCCACATGCATCTGTATATACCACTAAGTCCTAGTTCCCTTCCGGAACAACTAACACAGGTGCATTAGTCAATAAGCGTTTCAGCTTCTGAAATTCTTCCTCACACTTATCGGTCCAAACAAACTTTACATCCTTCATCCGGATAAGAGTTTCAACTTGGTGTGATCAGCTGGGTATTATCGAAGTGGTCAATAAGTGTTTCAGCTTGGTCATCGGTGCTGCTATCCGTGAAAAATACTTAATGAATCTTCGATAATACCTAGCTAATCCATGAAAACTCTTTATCTCAGTCACTATCTCGGGTCTCCTCCAATTATTCACCACTTCGATCTTAGACGGATCTACTGACAACCCTTTCTCTGAGACTACATGACTAAGAAACTTCACTTCCTTCTTTCGGAAATGACACTTTGAAAATTTTGCCTTCAACTGGTGCTGCCTCAACGTCTCCAGCACCACTCTATGATGAACTTCGTGCTCCCTTTCATCCTTAGAGTATACCAGAATATCATTTATAAATACCAACACGAACCTATCCAAGTGCTTTCAAAATATTTGGTTCATCAAATCCACAAAGAATGCTGGCGCATTAGTTAGTCCGAACGGTATCACTAACCATTCATACGATCCATATCTAGTTCTATACGCCGTCAAAGGAATACTATCCTCCACTACTCTAAGCTGATAGAAACCTTTTTCTAAATCCAACAGAGAAAATACCTTGGCCCCACTCAACTGATCGAACAAATCGTCAATTCTAGGTAATGTATATCGATTTTTTATCGTCTTCTCATTCAACCTACGATAATTGATACATAACCTTAACGATCCGTCCAGCTTCTTAGCAAACACTGCTCCTGCTCCTGAAGGCAAACTATTTGGTCTAATAAAATTCTTGCCTTCCAAATCCACCAACTACACCTTCAACTCCCTCATCTCGGTAGGTTTCATCCTGCCTGGCAGTCTACTCACTATTTCTATTCCAAGTACTAAATCTATCTGAAACTCAATGGCTCGTTTCGATGGAAATCCTACTATAGGTTTAAAAACATCCGCGAATTCTCTAACCATGAAAACTCGATTCAACTTGTCTTCTACCTCCACAACACCCAGTAAAGAATTCACCTTACGGCTAGGGTTTTCTACGGTATATAGAATCCGATCACTACAGTCAGGGTGTCTAAGCGATATTTTCCTATCATGGCAAAATATCCTAGCATCGTACTAACTTAATCAATCCATACCCAAAATAATTCCGAACCCTGCGAAATTAAACACATGCAAACTGCAAACAAAGGTATGACCTAACAAATTAAACTCTAGGTGGTCACACTTCATCCCACGTGTCGCATACCCTCCTATCGGATTTGCAACTCTTAAGGAAGTAACTAAGTATGAGGGTTCTAGGTTAAGCTTATCTACCAAACAATGAGATATAAAAAATGCGATGCATCAATGTCAAATAGAACGCTAACTAACATACCATGAATCTGAAGCGTACCTTCCAACACAGCTTTTCCTTTTTCTTCTGCTGTTGGCCTCGAGGTAGCTGGCTCCAAAGCAAACACCTTTCCTTTCCTATCCTTAACTAGCTCTTTGCATTGGTTCTTATAATGTCTAATTTGATCGCAGTTGAAGCACCTGATATTCTTCTTCCCGATGACCATCTCTTCAGTCTAGATTATACCTCTCCTCACAGTCTAGATTTAGAATCTTTTCAGTGAACGATCATACCATTCCCTGAATACGACAGCAGAAATCCTATGTGACTACAGTGTGAAGTCGAAATCATTTTAATAAACGATTACATCACTCTAAATTAGCTTGCTGTGCAGTAAATTTTCATTCCTTCTCGTTATATTTTTGAATTTTTTTACCAATATTTTACATGTTGGAAATATCCCATCAACTTGGTAGTATCCCATGTTATGTTGTTTATCGCCTATCATGAAATTACAAGTTGGTGCAATATCATTAGATAAAGAGCTAAATAAGAAAGATTGACGTAGAACATTAATGTCATTCAAGGAACCTAGCATATCAAAATCTACGAGCCAAATATATAAATTGAAGGAGGCTAAAACTTCCAAAACCATGGTTTCCTTATGGTAATAACCAGTGTACTATTGTCTCATAACAATAGACAATTTTTCCAGTTCCAATGTGTACAATCTAAGCCCTAACATACCTAGAAATCCATGTTGTTCACCTTTAGCCAATAGCCGATGAATATAATTAGGATTAGATTCTTTAAGATAAATGCTCTCCAAACTCCAACATTACTATTTTATAGAACTTTTTTAAGCACTCATTTGCAGTATCTCCAATTAAGATGTACTTGTCTTGCCTATCAGCACTTTCCCCAGAAGCTAGCATCCTTAAGGCACTGGTCCTATCTATAACGATATTTATTGTAGTTTATCAGAAGTGTAATAGTATTTACATCGGATATTTATATAAATATCTTGTGTAGTCAAATCTAGTTTGTCCTCTAACACCTTTAGTTGTCATTGCTTTATTTTGTCATGATCTATTATTCTGTCTTCTTACTTTTCCAAAGTGCAATAGTATATTATACATAGATAATCTCTTTAAAACTATTTATGCAGATTTCATACAAAATTACCTACTGTAGATAGAAAAAATGTTCAAGAAAAAAATGATAATAGTCTAAATAGTGTAATCATAAAAGATGAAACAGTCTAACCAAAAACATAAAAGAGACATATCAATATAGTCTAGCACAAGTTATACATGACTCAGTCCATAAATAAAGGTATATAAATGAAAATGAAATGAACCAAAACTAAACAAAATATACTCAACATCCTCATCATCATTGTCATCATTGTTGTAATATGGAAACTGGCTACCCATTAAATCTTCCATGCCTAAAATTGGAAGCACAACCTAAATGAAATGGCAAATCTGCACAAGCGACATGTCTCAGTCAATGCTGGTATCCGACCTCGTCCTTGATAGTCAAATCTGAAACATATCACACTAAATCACCAAATCCCTACTCGTACTCTTTTATACTCCATCTTGCTCTCTATAAGTAACATCTCTAAGACCGGCCTCTATCAAAAATAGATCCTTGTATGGAAATGAGGCCGCATCCATGGTGGTCACTGATCGAAAGACATTGTATGTCAACATATTGATCCTGGCCAGTTGAAGTAGGTATAGCCATGTCCCATCCATATCCTCCATATAGAACCTCAGGTGGTGAAGCAACATACCTCTATGTAGGCTAGGTTAAGTCTTGCACAACCAGTGGTGCAACATTGGGATGAATGGTGGATGGTTCAACTAAATCAACATTGCCCCCATGAGTTAAATCTACAAATGGTGGTGGAGTGTAGAATCTACGCCAGGAGGCTATAGAATAAACCCTGAGAAATGGCATACGAGGTTGAGGGTCATCAAACAATGGAGACTCCGAAAATCTGGCACCAATAGCGCTCACTATGATACCATATACAACCGGTGGTAAGAGGAGATGATACCAAAAGAAACCGTCTGCCTGATAAGAATCCTGCGTGAGAAGTACTAGAATATGTCAAATATGGAGATATATTGCAAGGCTGCCAATGATACCAGAACCTGTACGTAGTAACTCTATCTGGCTACCTACAACCACGAAAACATAGTTAGCATCACCACCATGCACTCTTTGCTTGTTCTGCAATGACTATGCACAAACCCTAGGAAAGAATAATGCTAACCGATGGCCTTTAGTAGGACGTGCTAGGTTGTGGCTATACACGTACCACTAAAACTGTAAACCTCCCAAAAGCCACATAATGATGTCCCATGAGTAGTAACTACACATCGAATGTCCAATAGCCTATACAATTATGCCATGATAGTTGTTCCCTAATCATACAAATCAGTTAAAGAAAGATTAAAGTCCGTAGCTTCTGCAACTTGTCCAAGGGGAAGTGTAGGGGATGGATTGGAAAAGAAAATATTTACCATCATGTACAATACAAATAGCCTAGCTATCTCCAAATCATGGTTCGGTGTGTATTGTCGAACCGATTTCCTAATAGTGTCTGTATTGAAACTAACTCTAATCTAAGTACCTCCTGATAAGCATGTGGGTATAGAAATACAAGGTAAATATGAAGTAAATTTTCGTATCATTAGAACTGCTCATCGTAAGGCAGAGGAAGATTTTTCCCAATAGAAATACTGGTAGTCATAAAAAATCTAGAGGAGTAATACCTATCTCCCCAAAAGAGAAGTGAAATATGTGAATGGTCTTCCACCATAAAATAGCTAATGCAGCACACAATTACGCTTTAGAATTTATGGTCAACTATATTCCTAGAATGGTGAATATATGGTGTTAAGAAAAGTACATAATGGTTTTATATTTAATTATTAATAAATAATTAATATACCAAAAATAAGTCCTAGCATTCGATGTTGCCCAAAAATCCAGTAATACATCGACTAGTATCGATTGGTAGGATCTTCCGATATAGATGAAATACCGATGCAAGTGACCCACGAGTTTTCTCTTCACTAACTAGTTTAGAAAATTATTTTGGATTTTAATTTCACAAACTGAATAAGGAACCATATAATATGCAAATTACAATTTGAATAAACAACCTAATTCCAAACCTATAATAGTAAATTAATAATTTATGTTTACAGTTAACTATATTAATTGTGATGTTTAGTACAAAAAATTAATTATTGAATTTAATCTATAACAGCGTGTTTAAATAAAGTTAACCCAAATAAATGTTTACCAATAAACTTCTCCACCTTTTTCCATGGGGTTCTAATCAAGTCAACCCCATACTTGGATAAAGCATTAAACTTTTGAACTTACCATAACACAAATATATTCCCTTTCTATATTGAACAAATTCTTGGAACATCGCTAACAACTCCGTATAAGGAATGAACTGTTCCTCGAACATCTCGCAAAACCTTTCCCAAGTGACATTTTGCCCAATAACCTCCGTGTAATAACCCTAAAATTAATAATTAATTAAATAAGTTAATTAAGGAGAAAATGGTGGGTTAATGAAAGGGGAAAAAGGACATGAATCAATAGAAGCAAGAATAAGGCCCAGGCCTAACTTATTGTGGGACAATATTCATTACTCATTTATATTCATTCATTTCATTCTACTCAAACAAAAAATAAAAGCTAGAGAAACTTGTTAATGGTGGAAGCATAAGAAGGTAGTTAAGAAGAAGATACAAAAACGTAAGCTAGAGGAGTCTAAGGAAGACTAAAGTTGTACATCTAACAGATCTAGATGAGTAATATAGAAATTCACAATCCAAATCAACTACGGTAACCTAATTTATAGCTTAATTATAAATCTAGAATAAACAAACATTCTATAATAATAAATATTTGGAACTGAATTCAAATTTCCAGATTAGGTTGTACATACTATTCCACTTACCTATTTATAGAATATGTAGGCGATATTTCTATACATTTATTTTAAGCCTATAATTCATCAGATCTTATTTAGGCATAATAATTAAATAAAATCCAACGATTTAAAGTTCAATGTTATAAATAAATTATATAATTTCCCACTTCAAGCTATCCAAATCTTCCAAGTCTAAATCCATTCCATTGCTTGACTCCTTTTCCATTCTAACCCAAAAGAATATGTATAACAAGGTATATACATACAATTAGAATTGTAGATTTGAGAAGAGATTTGGGGTTAATAGGAATATAGATTTATAATTATAAAAATTTCCTTTTTCAATAGTATTAATTTGCTCCTTCTCTTTTTCTATTTTCTACCCTTCTCCAATTATATATACGAGTGGAATTGCATGTTACTTCCAAAAAAATGGCTCAGATGTTCAATTAGTACAAATTAGTAGATCAACTATATAGTTACTTGGACTGTTTGGAAGCACTATAACAATCAAGGATTTCAATCAGTTATCGTTGCCAAAATCTTTTTCGAAATTTACCCTATGCTAACTAGATAAAACGAACGTACGTGCATCTAGTAATTAGAGATATTTTATTTTTATTTCATAAAAATAATAGTGACGAATGTGTGTTATAACCGCAAAACCTTTGATAGTCCCAACATTTTTATTTCAAGCAATTTTATTGATGTCAGTAGTGTCAAATTGATAGCAAAATTTCGTTGATGGTGACCGAGAAGGGGATGGTGGTGGAGTTTTCAAACCTATGGTGAGATTCCTTTGATGAATGAGGGTATTTTTGGAATTTTAAAAGGACACCTTGGAAATTATGTTCATTGAATTCTCTTTATTAATAGTAGATATATGTATATATACATATATAATATTTTATAGTTTTTAGAAATAATGGAGAAGTGAAAATGCCTGAGCTTCGATTCTTTGATTAGAAAAATAAGAGAAGAGAAGTGAGGGGTTTGGCCTGTATTTATAGGCCCTCGAATCAACCATAACCTTGAGATTAAAGTAATTAAATCTAGACTGTTGGCCAAGGTTCAAACTCTAGCTGCCAACTGGGCCTATCATTAGGCGGGTTTCGGTCCGGGTATCTTAAAGCCCGAACCCAAGCCCGGCTACAATAATCCAAACTCGAGCCGGGCCCAAACATGCTGGATATTACAAATCCAATACCTCAGCCCGACCCATCGGGCTTTTCAAGCCCGTAGGGTAGTACCCGTATACCTAACCCAAAATATTTATGTTAAAACCATACCCTAAAATTTCAATTTTTATAAATCTTATAGACAAATAATTATTAACATAAAAACTGGGTGGTGACGTATCTAGTTCATAATAATATTATGCAAAACCATCTATATGTAAACAAACAAAATGGTAAAAAAAACATATATGCTCATGTTTAGAAACTACGAAAAACAAATAATTAGGTCGGGCCCAAACCGGGCCGAGTATTGATTAAGCCGTACCCGACCGTTATAGTAGCTGGGTCGGGCCTAGGTCGGGCTTAGGTAGTTGGAGTCAAAACGCATACCCACATTTATAAGGCGGGTTCAGGCTGGATTTGGACCGAAACCCATATCATTGATCGGTCTACCGCCAACCCCAAACCTGTCAATCATCCTCTATAAGCAGTTGACCAACCCAAGTGAGAGGGTCGACCGTTAGGTCCCGCATTTATTATTATTCATTTCCTTTTTTCATTATTTAACTGTTTTCGCCATTGAAATTTCAAATGCTGATAACGTTTTCTTTTAAGCTGTTTTGCTTAGAAAATCGCTACGAACATAATGGTGCAGGTTTCGTGGCCAAATTCCATAATTTGAACAATTTCCATTTTGGAGCCTTATTGATTATTTATGAATTATTGTTAATTTTACGGGGTATTACGTAATACTTCTTAACTATGGAAGAGACAAACCCAACGACCATTTACTACCTCAACCCTAAAGCGAGCCCCCTTGTAACGTAATCGATAGTCAACCAGCTCTACAAGCCTAACTCTATGGCTATATATACCGATGCAATGCATTTATGGAGTATATTGGGTTTAACAACCAATCACCCTCCAATCATATCCTCACGATGCAAAATAAAGACCACTTAAGACCTTTAAATAAGGAATAAACAGACTCTAGCCATTTAATACATAGGCCCTAGGCAGACTCTCAAGTCATCTAATACCTAAATCCAAGGCGAACCGCTCCTAGTACTCCCTAGCTAACGTCATAGAAAATATCTTATAGGCCGCTTAATCTTCTTAGATAATGAAGAGGCAGACACGTCGGCCATTTAATACCTTATCCCCAAAGTAGATCTCTCCCAAGTGATGTTTAATAACGCACCTGAAAGATAATTCCAACCATTAAATACTTCTTCAATAAGTAAGAAGTAGAGTGTAACAACCCACACCTTGATGGGTCCAATTTTTTGAATAAACCGAAAACCCAAGTTCATTAGGGCAGGATCGTCGTTGTTGGTAAACATGTAATAAACATAAGTATATCAGAGAGATATTTATATGAACTCACAGCGGAAAAGTAAAATATAATAAAACATATATAACCACTAAGACTACTACCTTGGAATCAATATTACTTCTCGGATATCTAGTTGCCTTGTCAGTGCCGAGTGTGAATGAGAATACCTCTCCATCCACCGATTTCGTCTTGCGTTATAGCCTATCCTCTAAATACATCATATGGGTTTTAATGAGGAGGTGGTCTGATCAACATTCCCGTGACTCGTAAATTACATGCTTTATCCATAACACTCGTTTATACCGATTGATTTTTATTTAAGTATTATGTCTACTATTTATGGGATTATTTATTTAATTCCACTAGTGCGTACGATATATCCAACATTTTTTCGAGGTATAACTATATATATATATGGTTATGGTTATATATATATTAAGTGTTGTACAAACCAAAAATGAAACCTCATCCACTAAATACTTCTTAAGTAGGGAGGAGGCAGAACGAACGGTCATGTAATACCTAAACCCCAAAGCAGGCTCTCCGTGATGTAATCGATAGTCAAATGGCCCTAACTACGAAGGTCGATGACCCTAAGGTAAGGCTTTATAATTTAATTAGTGGTATTACTAATGCATCTCAAAGAATTATCTAAGGATAGCCAACCTCTTACAAATAACTAAGTAATTGAACTTTGAGGTTCTTGCGTATCCCATACGGATTCTACACTAGTAGTAAATCAAATCAATCAGGGATAACCTAATTTTTTGCTAATGACCACATGAAACCATTGGCAGTCAATGCCTACATGCCAGCCCTACTTTTAAATACCAGTTTATTAACAACACTGAATAGCCCATCGACCCCCATAACCGAAATCCCTTTTAGACTTACCTAATATAAGTCAAGGAAAATGCCTACTCCGTTTACTTAGTACCTCTGGTTTGGAAATGAAGCAGACCCCATTTTCCTATTTGGCGTTGTCATAGGTTATTTAAGACTTCTTATATAAGGAGAAGGTAGACCCAGGAACCATTTAACACCTCAATCCCGAAGTAAACACCTGGATATCCCTAAAGGTACCGAGCCATTTAATACTTCAAATCTAAGACGAACCCCTGATATATTTTCCTCCAAAGCTATACACGGACATATATCCCCTCACGGGTCTTATAGTTGGAGATGTTCCACATTAGTAGTATGTGTATACAATTGTTGTTATCCTCTAGTTGAAGGGAAGCCTTCCGCTGTGCAACTCTACAGACCTCTCATCCCAACCTATACTAAACCAAGTAATTTATAGTTAACCTAAATATTGGGCTAGGCCCACTAATTCACGCCCGTCACAAACGTATTATTGAGGTGTTATGAACTTATTATTTTCTTTTACGCTTATTTCCTTTATTCTTCATTTCAATTTATGTCATGTAAATGTCATTTATTTCTTTACTTCCAATTAATTATCCTGTATGGATGGTCATTATTATTCAAACTGAACAATCACTAATGTCATTTATTTATTCGTTTCAAATCTAACTTATGATGCTTATTTCATTTTCTCCATAAATGTCATGTTTAATATTGTATTTAATCCCATTAACGCATTTATATCTCTGTTTGGTTTCTGTATTTTTCTATTAACTTCGCATTTGTCACTCATTAATATGGAAATCATTATTCATTAATATTGGAGTTATTACCCCTTTTCATTGTGACTTCCTTACCCTTTGATTATTACGCTATTAATATTTAAAATTTCTATTTGTAATTAATACGAGTACCGACGTATATTTATTTATTATGCCTTATCATTTACCTTATGTGTGTGTGTGTGTTTTAATTAGTAGATGTGGTTATACATGTATATGTGTGTAGTTCTGTTTTTAACTCTTCAATTCTACGTTTAGGAATTTCAAGATATACACTTATATGTACATCCTACAAAGAATATTCGTTTCCACATTTTAATATATTGGAGTTAACCTTCTCCAAAAAGGAAATTACTACCGTTATAATCCATAAACCACCAAAAAGTTGGAATTTTGCTCTGTCTGAAATTATAAGGAATTATCTCTTTTCATTTATATTGAAGTAGACAATGCAAACTACGAAGAAGGACATCTGTACTTTACACATCTCTTTCATTTAGAGATATTTCTTATTATTCCAAACGATGCACTTTTTATACATAGTAGTTAGACAGTCTATGAAAATTTACATCGAAATAGATACAAGTAACTTTTAACATTCAACACTTATAGTAAATTAATAGAAATTTGCATTCCCAATCAAATTAGGGCATTCCAAATGAATACTAGACAATTTACAACCCAATTAACATAAATCTGGAATAAATCCTACAACCTTATCGACATCATACTTTTTAGGGACTACTCTCAAAAATTCCATATTAGGGTTTATATGATATTCTATCATAATTACATAACTTAAATATATATAAGTGAGATTCCAGTTTAAATATATTCATTTTATGCCTATAATTCAATGGGTCTTGTATAAGCATAATAATCAAATAAAATTCAATAATATAAATTTTAGTGTTATATATAAATCATATAACTTTCCAGTCACCTTTCTAGCTTTCTAAATCTTAAAATTCGAATTCATTCCTTTAATTGACTCCCTTTCCTTTCCAACCCAAAAATATTTATAAAAAGATATATATACATACCTATTAGAACTACAGAATTGAGAGGAGATTTGAGTTAAGTGGAATTTAGATTTATAGTTATAGAATTTACCTTTTTGCAGAATTAATTCACTCCTTCTATTCTTCTATTTTTATTTCTTCTCTTCTCATAAATATATAGTATTTTTATAATTTCTAGAAATAGTGGAGAGTAGAAACTGGCAAAGCTCTACTACTCTATCTAGAGGATATGAGAAGAAAAGTGAGGGGCTAGACCTGTATTTATAGGCTCTCTAATTAATTCTATTACATAGACTAGAAGTTATTAAATCTGAGGTGTTAGGCCAAGGTTCGACCCTAATCGCCACAACATAAACCAGTCGACTGCTTCCCATAGGCAATCGATCGCTAGTGGTCGACCGATTTAATGAAGCTATCGACAGGTGGTGGTCCAATATTTATCTATTATTTATTTTCTCATTTGAATTCCTTTTTAATTATTTTCGATCTGAAATCTTCAAACGTCTAACTTCTTCGTTTGAATTCCAATCGCAAAGTTTTACATATAAAAGTTGCTCAAAGTCACCACGAACACAATGGTGCAAGTTTCTTGTCCAAATTTTGATGTTTTCTCAAATTTTATTTTTGAGCCTTATTTAATTATTTATTAGTTCTCTTTTTATCAATTTACTATTTATTTTAGGAGATGTTACATTCTACCCTCTTAAAAAATTACATCCTCGAAATTCCTCAAGGATTAAACAATGTAACATAGCACAGAATCATTCTATACTATCCAACCAATTAGTGTACAAACAATTTTGTAGACACTCGTGTACAAGCACGCGGTGTATAACAACACATATGATATGTATGTTGAATAATACTAAATCGGCACCTCCTATATGTATGCATTCTTTAAAAAAAATTGAAAATATGATGCAACTCATATATACTAGTAGTTCTATATGTATGCAAGTTTTCAGAAACCAAAATCTTTGTTTTCGCACAACAAATTCCACACTCCTACAGGAGTAAGGTTCAACCAATTTTGCATCCAATTCCTATCATCCCAGACCTAACACACCATTTCTAACATCCAAAATTTTAAAAATCGAGTTTTCCTAAATCTACACTATTATATCAGAAATGGAATTTAGATGGAGAAATTTGTATTTCCACCCTTCTTTTGTATACCAATTCCGTTGTACCTTGAAACTTTTTCTTTTGCCTCTACCAATTTTTTAAAATACAATTCGCAAAAGGAGGTTTACTTCTATATTTTAAAATGTAATTATTTTAAAAACAAGTTTTGTTTACTATCATAAGGTATGGAAATAGAAATTCCAAAGACAAAATAGCTTTTTCTCTTGTTATTATCTGCATTTTGCATACAGTCATGCTTATTGAATAGTAAACTTCATAATCATTAACACGACGACCCTCCCTATGTTATGAATGTGGCACTTGAAAATTAAAAATTCTCTCATTTTCCATTAGAAAATCCTTTTTTCCTTTTCAATCTAAGTTGTATAGTTTGAAAATTGAATCTTTCAAAAGCATTTGAACACATTTTTTGCAAAAGCATTTGCCTTTACATCTTTATAACAAATCAAACCACATCTTAAAGTAATCGGGATTTAATTAATGAGTTAATGCATATGATTGACCCTAGCATTGCACAGCTAATATTGGACTATGAAAACGTTTTCTTTTATTTCAAAACAACAAACAACACACAAGTATATTTATAAATTTTAGTTTTTAAGGCATGGTGATAATTACATGTGGTTACGCAACAACCCTTACTTGTCCTTCGCTTGCTAAAATTTATTTTTTCCAAAATTCTAATACTTTGGGATTTAATTTTTTTTTGGTTGCTGATTTAATTAATTTCTTAATTTATTTTATAAACTTCCAGCCTTAATTTACATTCATCACTAGTTAGGTGTCCGTATGAGATTTCCTCATTTACACTAAATTCCAGTATATAACAGTCAAAGCTCATCTAAAAAATCAACATAGTAATAAAATAGGAACATATCATATATCATAGCATATGCTTTTTCAATACCCAAAAAGAGAAACTAGCAATTACAACCCAAATAACCTAAAAGAAACAATTGTTGGAAGGTGCCCTCCAACATCAACTAGCGTTAATGATATTGTAGCCCTGTCAGTTCTTACTCAATTAAAATGGACATATCTAGTATGTCATTCTACTATTCACCTTTTTGGCTTTAAATAAATAAGGTCCATCCATTACTTCAATTATTACAACCGATTATGGGATAAACTATGCATTTACAATAACTATGCATATTTACAATAACTCATTGGAAAATTAGCTTTCCTACCACCTATCTTGCCTTCCTATACCCTAAGTCAACCAACTTCCTTTATATGTTTTTGTCGACTCATTACCCTCTTCTCCAATTATACTATTATGTTATTTTAATCTAAATCCCTTATTAATATTCAAATTTTCGGTAATTATTTTCTTTAAATTTGATCTTTCATGCAAATATACTCTAGAACTCGCAGAAATGTACTTTGGTACCATTCATCGTTCCTTTGTGGGTTCTCCTTATGGCTTTCACACTGTTAAAAAGAACATTCCTAGGTTCATACCAATATTTACGGTTATTCCTTGTTGCTACTCTACAGGAATTCATAGTTATGTTATTCGTACCCTTATATCCCGTCTTACCTAAGCAGTCATCCCTATCTACTCCATATTAAAGTTGGTTTGGTTTTCAACCACTCTTTATAAAACTAAAACTTCATAGTCACGAAGTACTTAACCCAAATTATATTTGAAAAGATAAACTAAGAAACTTTTTATTAAATTCGACAATTGCTTGGTTTCCAAAAGAAGGCATGAAAATTTTCTTATTTTAACCAACTTTAACTATAGGTGTCCTAACTTTTAATACTATAATATAAGACTTAAGAAGTATGTTTATTTATTAAGTGCGAAAGCAACTGTTAGTGTTGACCCAAAAAATGGACCAGCACCCTGGTTTGAATTTGAAAGCACCAACTCTGTTCTGATAGAGCAATATCATAGATAATAATATAGAAAAAGAATAGTACTAGAAAGAAGATAGAGAATTTTTATAGTGGTTCGACCGTTAATGAAGCCTACACTTTATAGTTTTACTATAGACTAATTGTGATTACAAGAGATTTTTAATTACAAGGCTTTGATTATCTTCAGCTAGATTGAATCCCCAGAGTAAGAATCCACTGGAGAATCATAGAGAATTCCTTTGGATATTGTTGTGAGGGAGGTAGAGAGTGAAGAATGTTTCTAGTAGAGCTTCAACAACCATTCCGGAGAAGATCCTCTTTATGTTTTAGGTAGGACGGTATTTATAGATATTGGAGAGCTTCTGGGTTGGGCCACTTCATCAACTACTAGTAGGCAGGTAGGAAACGACCAAGGGAGGTCTAGATCGCAATCTGAGCCAAAATCATGGGTTGCTAGCGACCCATAGACTTGGTTCGTATGCGAGCTAATGACTGGATTGCATTTTCCATTGCCTCCTTAGTTAGCTTATTGAAGATTCATGGAGAAGCATGGGTCGCTAGTGGCCCATGGTCTATGGGTCCTAGTGACCCATAGACTTAGCATTTTTTCAGCATCCTTCTTCCTTCCTTTTCTTCTTCCCTGCATCACAGCGACCCTCCATTTTGCATGGATCGCTAGCAATCCATAGGGTATGGGTCTCTGGCATTCCAAGTACTTAGGATATTTTCTGGAGTTTGGAATTTGGGATATTTCCATGGTCTTGTGTCGTCGTTGTTTGCATAGTCTCGTTGCATGTTTTTCTATTTTGATGACAATTTACCGGCTGTTTGTGCTTAGCTGCTGATTAGGCTGAAAGAATGCTAGTCTCTTGGTTTAGTTGATCCCAGTCGTGGCCTTAGTAATATAGCTTGGTTCTCATTAACTATTTTCCTTAGCCTTTCAGGTTAAGTTCTAAATCATTTTGATAACACAAGATTGTTTTGTCTTCTGTTGGGTCCTGCTGGGTCAAAATCCCGGATAACATTTGCTCCCCAGAGTATGCCTTCGTTGAAAACAAGGCATGCTCTATAAGAAACTTCTTTTGAGTTTTCATTTTGCGAATTCTAGTTTGTTGTATTGAGGTTACCATGAAAATTTGGCTTTGACTGTTGAATTTTCGATGTGAATCATCAAAGTCCACCTCAAGATGTTGTTCTCAATTGACTGACTTCTAACAGCCGTTTGTTTTTTGATTTCATTCTGAATTACAATTCCTGGTATTGAAAATGCAATCTTTGATCCGTAGTTTACGCAAGGCTTTAGGTCGGTAAGTGGGTGCATGATGTAGGTTTGGAGTTGTCCTATATAGCTTTAATTCGACCGACGGTGAAGCTATGTTTTGTCTTGAAAGATTGTGCGATGTTCTAGAGCAAAGTCTTGCTCTTGGTCTTCAACTTCTTCTATTCGAGAATTTGGCTAAGTTCCCGTCGATGTTTTTGAATTTCAATGTGATGATTTATTCCAAAATCGGATATAGTGGGTGATTCAATTGTATCGCTCTTCCTATTTTTGTATTCCAGTGATCCTGAAAAGAAAAGCTTCCCGCGTCACTTCGGACATCGGCTCCATTATCGATCGTTGATCAATAATGGGTAAGTATGGAAGAGATAATTTCAAAGGACGATATGGATTTTTTTTCAAATGTAAGCAAGTTATCTACACTAGATTGTTTGTTCGCAGTATTTAGGGTATTGGACTCTTCTTATGTAGATAACACACTAGATCTGCCTCGGTCAACGCTCAGGACCCGGCTGGTCAACATACGTCGACTTTCCTTGGATTCTGGGCGTTAATTATACGAGGATATTATTTAAAGTAAAACATACCTAACATGGTGGAATGTCAAGTTTTGTTGTTGAAAATGTCTTTTCGGTCTTCCAATCTTTAATCTGGCGAAGGGACTTCCACTCCTCCAGAAGATGGGTCCTTCACAAGTTAGGCTTCGCTTATTATTCCTATCGTGTTGGGATGATTGATCATAGTTAAATTACAGGGCATAATTGCACTTGTGGAGTTGCAGCTGAAGTTCGATCAGGCACAGTTTCAGCCTTTGGAAACTAGCACATGAGTTTTCCGAGTGCAATTGTCCTTCCTTTGCATTTTTCAGAATCCAATGCACACCAGCCTCTGTCTTCGGGGACCGTTGGCTTAATTGCTCGATTTCGAGCATTGCTTTTTCTCGCTGTTGCACTTCTTGTTCTCATGTGCAGCATACTCGTTTACTATAATTATATACATGTAAGTAATACTTCTGCGGTCACTTTGGCATATTCTGTTCCATAGCTTTGTTCAGAACTATGAAGTAGTTTGGTCTAGCTAGTTCTGTAGCTAATCCTTATTTATGCTCAATTGAGTTCATTTCAACAAAGTGTTGGTGTAAATGCCTTAGTCCGTAGGGCTGATTACTTTGACTATTGAACCAACATGTTTTGAGAGACTAGGTCTCCTAAGAAATAAGTTTGATTGCCCTAGTTTGATTGACATGACAGCTCCTATCTTCGGGAATTAGGGACTTTATTGCTTGATCCCAAGATCTGAGTGTTGTAATGATGCCGGTATGTATTAGAAAGATGTGTTTCTGGCATCTTTTGCTGAAGTAAATTCTTTTGAGTCCGACGTTGAGACCCTAATCATGTGTTGATTCGTAAACTCATGTACCGATGACTCAAACCTTGATGCTATGGATCTTCGGATAATGTCAGATTTAAGAAGGTAGGATTAAAGAGTCGATCAAGCTTTTGCTTCTATTTCCGAAAGCCGATGTGTCGATAGTTTCGTTTTGAGTTTTCTTCCTAGCATCACCAAACTTCGAGTAATGGCATATTCCTACAAGTTGGAACGAAATGATCTAGTTAGACCGTAAGTAGGTCGTCGATCCTTCTCGTCATCGCCAAACTACGAGCGACGGATGATTTTTGAACGATACATCCTTCATTTCCTTTGTTGGTGATTTTGTTGCAAGAGTGCTCCGTTTTGTGATACAGAACCGTTACCTAACCAACCTCGCAGTTATTCGTGTTTGGACTTTTGAAACATTTCTTTCGATCAAGTATCTGTGCTTCTATCCCTTCTTGAGGGACTAGTTATTTTGAGTTCCTATATTTGGGTGATTGTAAGATATGGAAATTTGTGGGTCAAATTGCTCCCAGTCTGTCTCTCAATCCCATTCTGGAATTGAGAAAGTTCGAGGATTTTATTTCCGACCTTCCATGACTGCTCCCGCTTGTCCTTGTCCATGCATGCTCTTCTTGGTTGTTGACGTTGTCATGGAAGTTTTGTTCATATGTCAACTCCTATCTTCGAGAATTGATAACCTAGCTGCTTAGTTCCAAACAACATTTCCTCGAGGCTGCCTATCTTTCGACAGTGTCTAAATTCTTTCTAAGTTGAATTTAAGAAATTCGGTTGTGCACCAGCTTTCATCCCTATAAATTAGTACACGGGCAATTCAATCCTGGGATTTTCTTTCGACGTTGCTTTATTCCTGTGTAGTGGCTGAGTCCTATGATGAAAGGTCGAACCATCCGGCTGATCTATGAAAGGATATGTCTTTCGGTCGTTGCCTATCATTGGGCAACAGTAGTTTTCTGAAGAGAAGGTAGAAACTCAATTGAGGACCAACTTCTATCTTCGGAAGCTAGTGCGTCGATGGTTCACTGTGACGAGTGTTTCTCATCAGCCTTGTAGATTAAAGTTTTCTTGGCATTGCCGGAGCAATACTGGTACTTACTGAGTAGAATGTTTCCCGGAGTTGCCGGGGCAACACCGGTACTTATGAATAGAAAATTTCCCAGCATTGCCAGGGAAACACTGTTACTCAAGAAATAGAAAATTTTCTCAGCGTTGCCAGGGCAACACCAGTACTTAAAAGATAAAAGAAGGCCTTGGCATTGGTGAGGCAACACCGACACTTAGGAGGTTGGGATCGATTTTACCTGTCGATTCGACAGTGCTCTTAATCTAGTTGGGTACTAGTTTCGGCCTTTGAAAACAAGCACTTCGAAGGTTGGATTGTAGAAGTATTTTCTTAGTAATGCTTGTCTTCGGGAAGTGTTAAAGTCATGTTGGTGAGGGTTGGATCATTCATCCGATCCTGTAGAGTTGAGTAGATTCCTTTTAACCCAATGTGATTATTTTCTCAACGTTGCTTAAATATGGGCAATGCCATGTTCTAGAAAGGGTGAGAGTCTTAGGTATTTCTGCTGCCTAGCTTTGTTTATAACCATAATGTATTACCCTTGGAGATGCAAGGCTATGACTTAACCAAGTCCATAGTTATTCTCATTCATGAAAAATCGAACTTCTTCCCACCGGTTTTTGTTATGATCTAACGACTATTTGTGGGACCCTTCACTTCTAGGTGTCAAAATCTAGATTCTTATAGAAAATCTGAAATTGTAGAGCAAGTCATCACATTGCCCCTGGAACGACCGCGTTCATTCTTATACTGATCATGGACCGGTAGGGTTCGGTAGTGTTTATCTTGAATCTGTGACACTTAACCTTGTTTGTTTCAGGCCATATGCATTATGCTGGACTAATAGCATTATTGTGGATATCGATCTTATTCATTTGTTACAATCTTCGGGAATCGATGATTTAGCTGCTCGATTTTGAGCGTTCTCTCCTTATCGTTATCTGCCTTTGGATAACAGCTGATTTTTTTTGCAAGTTAGGGTTTGAGACTTCATTTGCGCACCTGATTTTGTCTTTGGAGGCTGGTGCATTGATGATTTGATTTTGGAAATGCCTTCCGTCATCGTCTATCTCTGTACGATGGTAAGTTCCATCTTTTATTGCAGGTTGGAGCATTCTTTTATCCTGACCATGTGTTAATGTGTTATGTTCCCCTCAGTCCACAGGGCTGATTATTCTGGACAATTGATGCGAGTCTTGATGTTCTGGGTAGCTCCGTGGATGCCACCCGTCAAAGGTACGTCACAGCTCCAATCTCTGGAAACTCGTGATTTGGGTGCCTTGAATTTTGATATTTTGTACATTAATGTTGGTCAAAGATGAGAATTCTTTGCCGACTTCTTAGTTTGTGAGCTTTGCGACACTATCGAAGTAGTGCCGGCTCTTTTGAGCAGTGGGAGTCAATCCCTATTTAATTCGGCAAAAGACAAGTTTCCTGATGTTGTCGGGACAACACTGGTACCTAGAAAATTTTAACGGTTCGTCGACGATGCCAGAGCAACATCAAGCACTGTTTGCCTTATGAAAATATGCAGTTTATGAAGTGTGCCGCTTTTGAGAGTGCACGGTTTATGAGATCGATACAACATGTCGACCCGCAATGGTTTGGAACTTCTTGGCGTTACCACTGAGGAGTTTGTTGATATTACCGGTAGCGACACCACTCCCAAAACGGGACACAAACTGCAAACAAAGGGGGAAATAGGAGCGATGAAAGGAAGCACTGAGGAGCTTGTGTGGAGACCAATCTAATTTTTGTTCTTTTTGAGTCATTTTGTTAAAGGGCATAGTCTACACTTAGTGTTTTTGTCATGGAGTCTACATTTCCTTTTTGTTGGCCGGAGTTGTGTGGGTAGGGTCCCCACATTTTGGTGACGTTCCTCGGTGTTGCCTATTTTCAGGCAATGTTGAGGATTTGGTGCATGGCTTACGGGTGCGCGGCTTTTGATATTCCTTCGTGTAGCCTATCTTCGGGCAATGTTGAGGAGTTGGTGCGCAGCTTACGAGTGCACGATTTTTGATATTCCTCTGTGTTTCCTATCTTCGGACAACGTGAGGGGTTTGTGTTTTGAAAGTTAGTGCACAACTTATTGGATGCACGCCTTTTAGTTTTCCTTGGTGTTGCCTATCTTAAGGCAACGTGGGAAGCTTAAGTTTTTTAAGAGTTAGTGCGTGACTTACGAAATGTGTGGCTTTTGGTACTCCTCGGTGTTGCCTATCTTCGGGCAACGTGAGGAGCGCATGTTTTGGCATGGCTTATGAAATGCGCGGCTTTTGATAATCCTTAGTGTTTCCTATCTTCGGGCAATGTGGGGAGTTGGCGGTTTGAGTCGATTCGCTTTCATTGATTCAGTGAGTTGGTGGAGCATACTCAGGCGCAGTTTGACCAGTCCAAGTAGCTAAACAATGATTTTCGAGTCGATTTGACCCCGTCGACTCAGCAGGTTGCTTACATGAACACAGTTTAATTTGGTTCAAGAAGCTAAACAGTTTTTGGTTTGGGTAATCATGGCTTGGATGATCCTTCCATGTTTCTGGAAGATGTACACGTCCAAATAGATTAGGCTGCCATGGTGGAGAGATCTATAGCTGATCGCATGAGGATGGATTGAAGAAAGAGCCAATGGGAGTTTAGGGCATGACTCTTAGCCCTTGGTCCAAACTACCTTTAGAGAGTGGGTCTTTAACTGGCCTACAGTCTAAGAGGAAGAGGAATTGGTCATCAAGAGTGGTAAAATAGTAGTTGAAAAGAAGTGGGCAAGGATTATCCTAGTATTTCGCTTGTTGCACTAGCTAGGTCCTTAAGTTCGCGGTTGTCAAAATGCCAGAATTTTTGATCGGGTTTAACCGAACTGTGGTATGATTAGTCTCGTCCTTTCTTATGGCTATTCAAGTGTGTGCGGTTCCCCCCATGCCACAGGGTTGTTGGCGCGCTTGAACTATATCCATGGTCTCTCCATAACTCGTTTGGTTGCCCCCGGTCCAGTGGGTGCGATTTTCCCAGGTGCCGAATCTTGGCTTTATTTGAGTTAGCCTCTGATTGATCAGAAGGTCAGTTCAGTTTTGGCTTAGTTTTTTGAGCGACTTTGAAGCTCTGGAATTTAGCACTAATTGTTTCATCGGTGGTTGGAAGTGATTCCGTTAATTATGCGGAGTGACTGATATGATTGTCGATTTGTGGCCACATAGCATGACTTTATTGACTTCAAGGGGCTCTAGATCAGATGACTGCTGATCTTCCAGTTCACCTTCGCGGATATTAATCGTACATAAATTTTGCTGATCCACCGGTTCGCCTTCACGACGCTTTAGTTCGTGAAAGACCTTCACATTCACGAAGGGTTTTTTGGATTAGATGACCGTTGATCTACCGGTTAGCCTTCACGATGCTTTAGTTCATGAAAGACTTTCACGTTGGCGAAGGGTTTTTTGGATCAGATGACCCCTGATCTACTGGTTAACCTTCACGATGCTTTAGTTCGTGAAAGACCTTCACGTTCGCGAAGCATTTTTGGATCAGATGACCGCTAATCTACTGGTTAGCCATCACTTCGTGAAGGGTTTTTTGGATCAAATGATCGCTGATCTACCGGTTAGCCTTCACGACACTTCAGTTTGTGAAAGACCTTCATGTTAACGAAGGGTTTTTTGGATCAGATGACTGCTGATCTATCGATTAGCCTTCACGACGCTTTAGTTCGTGAAAGACCTTCACGTACGTGAAGGGTTTTTTGGTTCAGATGACTGCCGATCTACTGGTTAGCCATCACGACTCTTTACTTTACGAAAGACCTTCATGTTTGCGAAGGGTTTTTTGGATCAGATGACCACTGGTCTACCTGTTAGCCTTCACGACGCTTTAGTTCGTGAAAGACCTTCATGTTGATGAAGGGTTTTTTGGATCAGATGACCCCTGATCTACCGGTTAGCCTTCACGACGCTTTAGTTCGTGAAAGACCTTCACGTTTGCGAAGGTTTTTTTGGATTAGATGACCGCTGATCTACCGGTTAGCCATCACGACTCTTTAGTTCATGAAAGACCTCCACGTTTGCGAAGGTTTTTTTGGATCAGATGACCGTTGATCTACCGGTTAGCCTTTACGATGCTTTAGTTCGTGAAAGACCTTGACGTTCGCGAAGGGTTTTTGGATCAGATGACCGCTGATCTACCGGTTAGCCTTCAAGACGTTTAGTTCGGGAAAACCTTCACATTCACGAAGGATTTTTTGGAACGGATGACCGCTGATCTACCGGCTAGCCATCACGACTCTTTAGTTCGGGAAAACCTTCACATTCACAAAGGGTTTTTTGGATCAGATGACCGTTGATCTACCAGTTGGCCTTCACGGCGCTTTAGTTCGTGAAAGATCTTCATATTCGCGACAGGCTTATTGGATCAGATACCGTTGATCTGTTGGTTAGCCTTCACGACACTTTAGTTCGTGAAAGACCTTCACGCTCGTGAAGGGTTTTTTCGATCAGATAACCACTGATCTACCGATAAGCCTTCACGATGCTTCAGTTCATGAAAGACATTCACTTTCGCGAAGGATTTTTTGTGGTCGAATGTCCGACGACCAGACGGCCTTGGAATGATAATTTATCGATTCCAAGAGGAGTTTTGGGTCGTATGTCAGATGGCCCGATGGTCTTAAAGCAATGATTCATCAATGTTAAGCGGAATTTGTCAGATTCAGTTCGAGGGAACACAGTTTTATCGGTTCCTGTAGGCTAAGGTGTTGGACCTATTTGTTCGACGATCATTTGGACAAGACTTCTCGATACCACCATCAATGCCGGTTCTCAAAAGGGGGATTGACATAACTCATCGAGGGAAAAAGCATTTCTTTTTTCATGTTGTCTGCAATACCCCTAGTGTACCGTTACATCCCATTTTGAAAAGGAGAGTAGACAAGGATGGATGAGAAGGCATCGCTTTAGCTTGCTGTCCCATTACTTAGTTGCCAGCTATCTAGAGTGTCATTTGATTATTATCTTTTCGTCTGACTTCATAAGTTAGCTGGGGCGCTTTTCTACTGGGTCTTAGTTGCGTTGCTTGGGCAGAAGGTCCCTAAGGTTTTGTAGCTCCTTCACCGTTTGGTTTGTTCTTTCGCACACTATCGGGTTTGCCTTCTTCTAATTGCACTACTTCTAGTCTTTAGAACCAGTATGCCTTCCCATAGAATTCTTCCAGAGTAGTAGATTGTTTCATCCTTTAATGATTCTTAAAGGCCTTACAATAGACTGCATCAGTTGCCCTTGCTTCATCCGTATGCTAGTACTACCTGTGAAAAATCAATTTCAAATTAGTTACACAGTTTTACAAAAGGTATAGTTGGCATGATAAACTTCTCCGAATATTCTGCATGTTGAACGACTTCGGTAAATGGATTTCGATTGGGGAAGATGCTCTAATCGTTGTCAGACCGGTCCGTTTTCAAGTTATGACTCTTTATAATGCTTGAGAATGATATAGGCATGATTGTCTATGCTTGAATGATTGGATCGGCATTGATGGATCGTTGGTATATTTCTTGGAGTCCGATCCGAGAAAATTTGTCATTTGCTTGGAGTTGCAGACTTTGAAGTGCTGGGTTGGTGACAAACGTTGCTTGGAGCCATTTGCATGCTTGCTTGGAGAAAATAATGGTTTTACCCGAGTCTGATTTCGAGCCAGAATTTCCTACGTTTACTCCGGGTCAAATGGGTGATTATCCGAGTTTGACTTTGAGTCGGGACTTCCAGAATCTGCTTCAGGTCAAATAGGCAATTACTCAAGTTCGACTTCGAGTCAACCCTAGAGTGATTTTTTCAACAACCATTTTGATGATTTTTTATGATGACCATTCGTGATTTGACGATGTGAGCTCTATGATGGGATTGGAAGCTGGTCAGTTGGGAGTGGCCACAATATACTAGAGGAGCTTGGCATTGTAATTGATCTCGGTTTGTATCATAACTTCTCTATCCTCCGGCCTCTAAGAATACCGTCTGAGTAGCAGTTCCTCGTCCATTGCTTGGCAATGCTACGACATGGGTTTTAGAGCTTCTTCTAGCGTTTTGTACGTTGGTATTTTCATCCAATCTACCTTCCTCAAATTGTTTGTCATCTTCAGAGCCAGAGAGAGCCATCGTTATATCCTTCCGTGGGGTATTCACTCCTACGTTCGAGTTTATCGCCGGTGCTTTTGCTGTAGGTGGAGTGTTAATGTTTTCTTCAGTCATGATTCTTGGAGCTCCACCCATTGTTTCCTTTCGATTATATCCCCTTCGAATAACCCATAGCTTCTAGCTCGATAGCGACATGGCAAAATAGTTTGGATCGCTGGCGATCCATTGTACATGGATCACAAGCGATCCATGTACTTAACTGATTTCAGATGTTGTGGCGACCTGGCAAAATAGTATGGATGTGACGCCCCACCTCTATACTCACACTAGCCAAGGACACTACTGGGTAATGCCGTCAACTAGCATGAAGAATAAGGCTGTTGAGGAGCGACCATCTATGTAATTGCTTTTTGCGAGTACCGATATGTCAGATAGTATAAAAATTTCTTTTCAAGAGGAAATCCGACATATCAAATACAAACTCAAAGCTACTACACAGTGGCTATGTAGGCTTCGGAAACAAATATAGAAATAAGCATAACACAAATCAGTCATAAATATTCATATTACAAAGGCAGAAACAGATATGAATATAACACATAGAAGGGTACATCAAAATAGTGGTCATACAAGATCCACTACATTACAAAAGAATAGATATAAGTGCTAGACAAGAGAATATGTATACATCAAGGAGCCTCTATCTCAAATGTATAACAACAAAAACTACTAAGCGAAGGTAGTTAGTCAAAAGTCAGATGACGGACCCTGATAAGAAGTCAAGCAGAAGCACCTGAAATACCTCGGTCTGACCCGAGTATTATTTAAGAAGAAAATAATAAACGGATCAGTCTAGCTATAAATATCAGAAAAAATGAGATACGATAAGAGATATCACAAAAACGTATGATAACAATAATGCCATACTGTGACAAGTATACATCAGATAACCACAAAAATCATACAATATCTCAAATGTGCTCAAACACTAAAAAGAATGTCATATTCTTTAAATTATTCACCAAACCACAAATATTGACAAAACATATCAATGCCAATCGCAAAAATCAATGAAACACAAATTCTAGAAATCATCAACTACAAATCCAGAAATACAAAAAGGGGAAGGCCTATCACAAACGGGAGCATGAAAACTCACCAACACGTGTATCACAAATGTGTTGCAATCCCATAAAATGAGTCGAAGCTCCTCCAAACAGGGTATAGTCCCCCCTTGCGGACTATGAGCCAAAGCTCCTCCTATGAGCCAAAGCTCCTCCAAACAGGGTATAGTCCCCCCTTGCGGACTATGAGCTGATACTCCTCCAAACTAGGTATAGTCCACCTTTGCGGACTATGAGGCGAAACTCCTCCAAATGGGGTATAGTCCCCCTTTGCGGACTATGAGACGAAACTCCTCCAAACGGGGTACAGTCCCCCACGCGGACAAAGAGACCTCGCACATCGCTAGTCTAAATCACCAAAGGATCATCATTGATCGATAAGTGTAAATTACACTAAGCTAGTAAATAAATGAGTTTAGCTTCATGTCCCATAACCACTGGCTTAACTTAAATATTTACGAACAAATTGTAGATTTCCACTCGAAAAATGTCACGAGAGTTCAATCGAACAAGTCCAAGAATTAACCGACGAAGTAAACGCAAGTGTTTCATACCACTTGTTTTGCTAAGCCGTTTAATTAGATTTCTCATACAAATGAGGTAAAGGTTTGTATATACTAATAGATTGGAAAACGGTTTTAAAAGCGAGCTTTATATTTAAGATAGTGTCAAAGTCGTTTTGATGAAAGAGTTTTAGTATTTACTACTAGTATAGAAACCTTTGAATTTTAAAGTGACAAATCACAAAAATAATTGTAAAAACAATCAATCACCAAAAATTCACATACGACAATGTGAATTAAATCCATAAAAATCGATATCAAATCCATCAAATGGATATTCCCAAAAATCCAAAGAAAGAAGTCATCAAAGTCGATAATAAGTGATAACAACTAACCGGATCGACAAAAATCGATTAAAATTGGAAATCCAATAAAAAACAGCCCAAAATAGGAAAAATTGGCAGTTCCAGACGTCTGGGGTTTAATCCAGACGTTTGGATTTGGGTTCTGGAAATATTCCAGAAAACCCCCAAACGTTTGAATTTCAAAGCAAACGTCTGAGCCCTAACCAAACGTCTAAACCTATAAATCAGATGTCTGGAATTTGTCTCTGCCATTTTATTTTCTGCGTTCTTATATTTTTTTCTCTAGGGACCATAACCAGATGTTTGGACTTGACAACCAGACGTCTGGTCACCTGGTCTGGGCAATAATTTTCCTAAGCCATAATGGCCAAAACGATTCGGGAGCGATCGGACGAGCAACGAAGACTAGGGGTTTATGCCAAGCGACAACCCAGCCTTATAGGCTCTTCGATACACCCCAAATATCATGTCCAAACATCCATAGTAGGATTTTCATAGAATTGGACTTAAAAACCAAATATTGGAAAATTCACCAAATCAATTCAAATCAAAAGCAAATGAACATGAATAGATGTTAGGAATTTATACCTAACAACAATGAAAGTTATAGACGTAGATTTGAGTTAAAGAACTCACCTTTAAACCAAAAAACAACGAATGAGAAGCTTTAAAACAAGGCAAGACCAGTTCCTCTTCAATACACCTCTATAATCTTTAATCTATTATCAAAGGTGAAGTTTTTCCTAAGTTAGGTTATAGGAATTTCTGAAAATTGAAGAGAGATTGAGATGGAGAAGATGAGGAGGATGCTTACCTAAGCTTCTCTTTGATTTTTAGAGCAAGAATTTGAATTTCCTAATAAAACTAGGGTTTAGGAATTTTAATTTCCAATCTTTTCCCCCATTTTTCTCTTGAGCTTGAGTGTTAGGAAATGAGGAATGAAATGAATGAAGAGGAGTTGAGTTAGAGTGTTTGATAAAGGAGTTGGGTTCTTTTATTGGGTTAGTGGGCTGAAACCCAAACCCAATGCCCCAAATGAAAACATCAAAATTCTAATCAACTCCAAACATATCGATATTTATATAAAAAAAGTTGTAAACGCCATTTTAGACTCAATGGAAGTAGTCTCGAGTCCCATTTCGACTGTTTACAAAAAGTAACATTTCAGACTTTAATCCGATTATCGATGTTATATTTAAATAAAACATTTAAATATATAATCGTGAAATATGCGGGTTGTTTCAGACTCCCCTCCTTAAAGAAATTGCGTCCTCGCAATAATTAAGAGGAAAATAAAAAGTAACAATCATACGAAGGCATAACAACACAAAAGAAGAAATTTTGAAATGAGAAGTTCACCGTAAGGAGCATGAGAGAGTAAGTCCGGAAGTGTTCACTTGATGAATTCTATGGATTCCCAAGAGCAATCCTTAGGATTTGAGGACCATTGAACTTTCACAAGAGGAACATCTTTATTTCGAAGTCGTTTAACCTCCGAAGTAATGATACGAATAGAATGTTGCTCATAAGTTAAATTTGGTGAAACTTCAATTTCTTCAATAACACCGGGCTCAAGAATAGAATCGGAATCCCTAAGGCATTTCCGTAGTTGAGAAACGTGGAACACGTCATGGATAGCAAAAAATTGAGCCGGTAACAAAAGGCGATAAGCCACGGAACCAATACGTTCGGTGATGGGAAATGGTCCAATATATCGAGGTGCTAATTTCCCCGAACGACTGAAACGCACAACACCCTTTATAGGTGAAACACGAATGAACACCAAATCTCCCACAGAAAATTCTAATTTCCTTCTTCGATTATCGGCATAGGATTTTTGTCTACTTAGAGCTTCTTTCATCCTATGACGAATAAGGTCAATCTTTTCTGTGGAATCATGAATAAAATCTGGACCTAAAACCAGCTTCTCACCGGCTTCAAGCCAACACGAAGGAGATCGGCACGGCCTTCCGTAGAGTGCCTCGAATGGTGTCATACCTATACTAGATTGGAAGCTATTATTATAGGAAAACTCAATAAGAGAAATATGATCTTCCCAACTTCCACCAAACTCAATAACACATGCACGAAGGAGATCTTCAAGAGTTTGATTCACACGCTCGGTTTGTCCATCGGACTGAGGATGGTAAGCGGTGCTAAAATTAAGCTTTGTTCCTAAAGCTTTTTGAAGACCTTTCCAAAATCCACAAGTACATAATGGATCACGATCGCTAACAATAGAAGTAGGAACTCCATGCAATTTTACAATTTCTTTGACATAGAGTTTAGCCAAAAGAGGTACGGTCCGATTGGACCGAACGGGAATAAAATGGGTGGATTTTGTAAGTCTATATACAATCACCCATAAACTGTCATGACCCGAACGAGAACGGGGAAGACCGTCAATAAAGTCCATGGAAATATGATCCTAGTTCCAAACTGGAATGTCCAAAGGTTTCAATAACCCACCGGGCCTTTGATGTTGGGCCCTTACGAGTTGGCAAGTCATGCAACGCTTAATAAAGTTAGCAATATCAGATTTCATTCCATCCCAATAATAAAGCCGCTACTACTACCGGGATGAATGGTAAATTTAGAATGATGAAAATATTCTAAAATGTCTTTACGAAGATCATAAATGTTTGGCACAATAAATCTACCAAACCTTCGAATGCCACCACGAGCATCGATTTCAAAACCTTTCAAACCATCAACCTTATTTTGATCCCTATAACTTTGGCTAAGAAAAGCCAATTCGGGATCTTGCTTTGAGCTTCAAGGATGCGGTCTAAAAGAGAAGGATGAGCCTTAAGGCAACAAAAAACAAGAGATGAACATAAATTGGATTCACGATCTCGAATCTCACAAGTGGATAAAGTCTCGAGATCATTCCCTTTCGGATATCATCATTGAAACAACCGCTTGTTGCGTACGACTAAGGGCATCGACAACTCGATTACCCTTTCTGGGAGTATAGAGAATATCAAGATCATAAGATGCAAGGATCACGAGCCAACGTTGTTGACGCAAATTAAGTTCCTTTTGAGAGAACAAATACTTCAAAGATTTATGATCGGTGTAGAGAACAAATTTCTCTCCCCAAAAGATAACGATGCCAAATTCTAAGGGCGAAAACAATAGCCGCGAGCTCTAGATCATGAGTGGCATACCTAGTCTCGGCGGGCTTTAATTGTCAAGAAGCATATGTGATAATACGTTCCCTTTTGCATGAGAATGGCATTCAAACCTATACGACTAGTATCGGTATAAACAATCTATTCTTGGTTCCCTTCGGGAATCGCAAGAATAAAAGCATCAGAAAAGAGTTATTTTAATTGATCCTCTTTCCCGAAAAGCTAAGACATTCAAAATTATGATGAACTTTATGTAATCATTTTTTTTAGAAAATTTTACTTATTACAAGTCAATTTATTGTGTCTGACTGCCTCATCATAGCGTTTAGGAGATTTCTATCAATAACGTTGATCAAGCGCATCAACCATAATTCTTAAAGCACTCAATGGGCAAAACAACACAAAATCATCTTTTATATGATAAACATGTCACTTATAAAATTTACAAATATTCTTTGCTCGTTTTAAGAACAAAATCCAATTATACTTATAAATATCTTATTAAAAAGATTTGCAAATTTTAAATTGTTGTTTTCATCCATAATCAATAAATAAAAGGATGGTCTCATCGAGTTATTTGCAGAATACTCGATTCATAAGACGGATGAAATAAGCTGGAGGGTTCGTCAAACCGAATGACATAACGAACCACTTAAAAGAATCATAATGAGTGCGGTAAGGGGAACCCTACCTTCCGCAACTCATAGCTGATGAAAGCCGGAGGCAAGGTCGAACTGAAAAGACCTTAGCACCACTCAATAGATTGCTTAGGTGATAATCCTAAGACAAGCTTAAAAATACCGGAAAATTCACAAACTACTTGAATGAGAGAAATAACATTTTTCTCATCATGTGAGTTTAAAGAATAAAATGATGCCACCGAATTGGAATCGAAATCATTAACAAAAATTAAAAGCCTGCTTAACAGATTGAGAATGTTGAAGATGGATAGTCCTCTCAGGACATAGGATATGGGCTTCATAATGATTAAGCCAATCCTTTACCAAAAATCAATTCCGATGCCTAAGTAGCAATCAGATCGGAAAGCATAATCACATAAAATAATCTCGACATCTCCACAAAGTAAACTGAGTGTTGCGGATCCACCAATCGGATTCGCAATTCTCAATGAAGTCATCAAGCCCATAATATTTAAAGAAAAAGTATCAACAAGTTCTTTTGATATAAAAGAAGGAGATGCACCAGTATCAAAAGAATTCGAATAGGATAATCACGAAACAAAATAATGGCATCAATGGCAGACATGAATACACCATCCTAAGGAGTAGCACTAGATTGACCGGCGCTGGGACGACCAGGTCTTACCATTTCTCTTCTTTAAGAAAGAAAGAAAAAAAAAGAAAAAGGTTATTCTCAGAATGAATATCAAACAAACTTGATTGATAAGACAAGGCATCACAAAAGAAAATAGGATAGAACGGGTCCAATGACTTGAATAAATCCTAAGGCATGATTCCTAAGAAAGACTTAGGACAATGATCCTTACTAGATTATTCTACATTGTTCCGAAGTTTGGCTCTGATACCAAGCTATGACGCCCCACCACTATACTCACACTAGCCAAGGACACTACTGGGTAATGCCGTCAACTAGCACGAAGAATAAGGCTGTTGAGGAGCGACCATCTATGTAATTGCTTTGTGCGAGTACCGATATGTCAGATAGTATGACAATTTCTTTTCAAGAGGAAATCCGACATATTAAATACAAACTCAAAGCTACTACACAGTGGCTATGTGGGCTTCGGAAACAAATATAGAAATAAGCATAACACAAATCAATCACAGATATTCATATCACAAAGGCGGAAACAGATATGAATATAACACATAGAAGTGTACATCAAAATAGTGGTCTTACAAGATCCACTATCACAAAAGAATAGATACAAGTGCTAGACAAGAGAATATGTATACATCAAGGAGTCTCTATCTAGAATGTATAACAACAAAAACTACTAAGCGAAGGTAGTTAGTCAAAAGTCAGATGACGGACCCTGATAAGAAGTCAAGCAGAAGCACCTGAAATACCTCGGTCTGACCCGAGTATTATTTAAGAAGAAAATAATAAACGGATCAGTTTAGCTTTAAATATCAGATAAAATGAGATACGATAAGAGATATCACAAAAACGTATGATAATAATAATGCCATACTGTGACAAGTATACATCAAATAACCACAAAAATCATACAATATTTCAAATATTCTCAAACACTAAAAAGAATGTCATATTCTTTAAATTATTCACCAAAACACAAATATTGACAAAACATATCAATGCCAATCGCAAAAATTGGTGAAACACAAATTCTAGAAATCATCAACTAGAAATCTAGAAATCTAGAAATCACAAAAACGGGAAGCCTATCACAAACGGGAGCATGAAAACTCACCAACACATGTATCACAAATGGGTCGCTATCCCATAAAATGAGCCGGAGCTCCTCCAAACAGGGTATATTCCCCCCTTGTGGAGTATAAGCCAAAGCTCCTCCTATGAGCCGAAGCTCCTCCAAACAGGGTATAGTCCCCCCTTGCAGACTATGAGTCGAAACTCCTCCAAACGGGGTATAGTCCCCCTTTGCGGACTATGAGACGAAACTCCTCCAAACAGGGTATAATCCCCCTTTGCGGACTATGAGCCGAAACTCCTCCAAACGGGGTATAGTCCCCCTTTGCGGACTATGAGACGAAACTTCTCCAAACGGGGTACAGTCCCCCACGCGGACAAAGAGACATCGCACATCGCTAGTCTAAATCACCAAAGGATCATCATTGATCGATAAGTGTAAATTACACTAAGCTAGTAAATAAATGAGTTTAGCTTCATGTCCCACAACCACTGGCTTAACTTAAATATTTACGAACAAATTGTAGATTTCCACTCGAAAATTATCATGAGAGTTCAATCGAACAAGTCCAAGAATTAAACGACGAAGTAAACGCAAGCGTTTCATACCACTTGTTTTGCTAAGCCGTTTAATTAGATTTCTCATACGAATGAGGTAAAGGTTTGTATATACTAATAGACTTGAAAACGGTTTTAAAAGCGAGCTTTATATTTAAGATAGTGTCGAAGTCGTTTTGATGAAAGAGTTTTAGTATTTACTACTAGTATAGAAACCTTTGAATTTTAAAGTGACAAATCACAAAAATGATTGTAAAAACAATCAATCACCAAAAATTCACATACGATAATGTGAATTAAATCCATAAAAATCGATATCAAATCCATCAAATGGATATTCCCAAAAATCCAAAGAAAGAAGTCATCAAAGTCGATAATAAGTGATAACAACTAACCGGATCGACAAAAATCGATTAAAATTGGAAATCTAATCAAAAACAGCCCAAAATAGGCAAAATTGGCAGTTCCAGACGTCTGGGATTTAATCCAGACGTCTGGATTTGGGTTCTGGAAATATTCCAGAAAACCCCCAAACGTCTGAAATTTCAAAGCAGACGTCTGAGTCCTAACCAGACGTCTAAACCTATAAATCAGACGTCTGGAATTTGTCTCTGCCATTTTATTTTCTGCATTCTTTTTTTTTTTCTCTAGGGACCATAACCAGACGTTTGTTGACAACCAGGCGTTTGGTCACCTGGTATGTGCAACAATTTGCCTAGGCCACAATGGCCAAAATGATTCGGGAGCGATTGGACGAGCAACGAAGACTAGGGGTTTATGCCAAGCGACAACCCAGCCTTATAGGCTCTTCGATACACCCCAAATATCATGTCCAAACATCCATAGTAGGATTTTCATAGAATTGGACTTAAAAACCAAAAATTGGAAAATTCACCAAATCAATTCGAATCAAAAGCAAATGAACATGAATAGATGTTAGGAATTCATACCTAACAACAATGAAAGTTATAGACGTAGATGTGAGTTAAAGAACTCACCTTTAAACCCAAAAACAACGAATGAGAAGCTTTAAAACAAGGAAAGACCAATTCCTCTTCAATACACCTCTAGAATCTTCAATCCTATTACCAAAGGTGAAGTTTTTTCTAAGTTAGGTTATAGGAATTTCTGAAAATTGAAGAGAGATTGGGATGGAGAAGATGAGGAGGATGCTTACCTAAGCTTCTCTTTGGTTTTTAGAGCAAGAACTTGAATTTCCTAATAAAACTAGGGTTTAGGAATTTTAATTTCCAATCTTTTCCCCCATTTTTCTCTTGAGCTTGAGTGTTAGGAAATGAGAAATGAAATGAATGAAGAGGAGTTGAGTTAGAGTGTTTGATAAAGGAGTTGGGTTCTCTTATTGGGTTAGTGGGCTGAAACCCAAACCCAAAGCTCCAAATGAAAACATCAAAATTCTAATCAACTCCAAACATATCGATGTTTGTACTCAAAAAAGTTGTAAACACCATTTTGGACTCAATGGAAGTGGTCTCGAGTCCCAATTCTACTGTTTACAAAAAGTAACATTTCAGATTTTAATCCGATTAACGATGCTATATTTAAATAAAACATTTAAATATATAATCGTGAAATATGCGGGTTGTTACAATGGATCGCTGGTGATCCATAGTACATGGATCGCCAGCGATCCATGTACTTAACTGATTTCAGTACTTCGTCTTCTGGAGTTTATGGCGGTCTAGTTAAAAGGTATGGATCGCTAGCGTCTACTATCTCATGTTGATGTTCTCTCCGATCCTTCTTTGTTGGTTATTCTATTCTCAACAGCAAAACTTCTAAGCAGAGGTTGAGGATATGACTTCTGAACTTATCTGATCCAAAGTAGATAGCTAGATCTAAGCTTGAGTTGGGCTCTCACTGAAAGCACCAAAATATTGACCCAAAAAATGGACCAACACCCTGGTTTGAATTTGAAAGCACCAGCTCTGTTCTGACATAGAATACCACAGATAATATATATAGAAAATGAACAGTACAAGAAAGAAGACAGAGAATTTTTATAGTAGTTCGGCTGTTAATGAAGACTACGTCCACTTTATAGTTTTACTATAGACTAATTGCGGTTACAAGAGATGTTTGATTACATGGATTTGATTATCTTTAGCTAGATCGAATCCCCGGAGTAAGAATTCACTGGAGAATCACAGTGAATTCCTTTGGAGATTGTTATGAGGGAGGTAGATAGTGAAGAATGTTTCTAGTAGAGCTTAAGCAACCAATCCGGAGAAGATCCTCTTTATGTTGTAGGTAGGACAGTATTTATAGATATCAGAGAGCTTCTAGGTTGGGCTACTTCATCAACTTCTCGTAGGTAGGTAGGGAAGGACCAAGGGAGGTCTAGCTCACGATCCGAGCCAAAATCATGGGTCGCTAGCGACCCATAGACTTGGTTCCTATGCGAGCTAATGACTAGATTGCCTTTTCCATTGCCTCCTTAGTTAGCTTATTGAAGATTCATGGAGAATCATGGGTCACTAGAGACCCATGGTCTATGGGACACTAGTGACCCATAGACTTAGCATTTTTTCAACATCCTTCTTCCTTCCTTCTTTTCTTCCCTGCATCACAGCGACCCTCCGGTTTGCATGGATCGTTAGCGATCCATAGGGTATGGGTTGTTGGCGATCCAAGTACTTAGGATATTTTCTAGAATTTGGAGTTTGGGATGTTTCCATGGTCTTCTGTCATCGTTTTTTGCGTAGTCTCGTTGCACGTTGTTCCGTTTTGATGACAATTTACTGGCAGTTTGCGCTCAACTGCTGATTGGGCTGAAAGAATGTTGGTCTCTTGGTTTAGTCGGTCCTAGTCATGGCCTTAGTAATATAGCTTGGCTCTCGTTAACTACTTCCCTTAGCCTTTCTGGTTAAGTTCTAAACCATTCTGATAGCACGTGATTGTTCTGTCTTATATTGGGTCCTGCTGGGTCAAAAATCCGGATAACAGTTAGCAATTTAGAAAGATCCTTTCCTTAAAACAACGCATTAATTCATTCTTTTCAAATAGTAAGAGTCAAGCTTTTATTATATGAATAACCATGAATTTCCCTTTTTACAATAGAGGTTTACTTCTTAAAAGGTAGGATTTTTAACTCAAACCATTTATTATGTTTTGCATTCAAAAACTTAGTTCTCAAACCAAACCATTTTTCGAAAACATCTTCTATAACTTTAAACAATGAAAACTGAAGTATACAGGGATAACTTTCATTCTGTTATGTTCCTACTATTCATGTTACTTCCACTTTCAACCTTGGTGGAGATTTTGATAGTATACGGGGGGGAGGGACTTTTGAAAGATATGTGTAATTATTGAACTATTTTACGGAAACTCTCTATTTTTCCTTTGTTTTGCCTTTAAATTTCTTGCATTGTTCCTAACTAGATTAACATTATTTTAATATAAATTCCTAATGTTGTTCCTATTTAAATTTCCTAATATTTCTACTATTTAAATTTCTTCTGCCTGAGTGGGTTATATTTATATAGCTCTTTTTTTCTCTTTTATTTGATTGTTTTTCTTATTGGAACACTACAGTGCGTTCGCCTACTTATTTAGCCATAGATCTTTTCTTCATTAACATGAAAAGAGATATCAAATATATAAATCTATTTCGGTTGTTTTTCTCTGTATTTTCCTTATACGGGAATTTTCTTCCGCTTTCGAATATAAGATGTTCTTACCTTTTCATTTTCTTTACCCTATTTAAATCAAGTACCATTTGCATTTATTCAGCCCTTAAAAGAATTGTATAACTTTTTAATTACAAAATAGGAAAATCATCAAGCCAAACATATGCTCTGTTTTCCATTCATTTAAAAAAGGATAAGTCACTTAATCAAAAACCCATTTATTGAAAATTCTTAGTTTAGCCCGTTTTACTTTCAACAACGGATCTCTAGATAACTCCTTAATTTAAAATTTCCAATTTTTCTTTCTTTTTCAAAACAATTACCTTCCAATGATAGGGTCCTTCTATCAAAATATTTCTAGAAAGTTTAAAGTCTTTTGTTAAATTCTTTCACATAGGGATCAGACTTAGAAATTTTTGGACATTTCTTCTTTTATTTTATTTTAACCTCTTCTTTTAAGAATATATATTAAAGATCCGACCATCATCTTGTGGTGGTTAATGCATACCCTTTTGGGAACTTGCTCATCCTTACCTATATCATACCTCTAGGTATTTGCAACATATAGGTTCTTACCTCCCATCTGTCTGGATGAAATATGCATCATCAATTAGTAATCCAGCAAAATCCCCAGTCAAATGACAACCTATGCCCGATAATGAAGTCAAGGACCATCCATCTTCATAGATCGTTCTATATGTCATGCTCGTTCTCTTCTTCGTCAGGGCCTTACCGAACAGCCTGCACCTCATGGGATAACCGAGATAAGCGCATAAGTTTGACTCTATTTATTATTCTAACTCATAGCTGCCTTATCCATCTTTTCAGGATATGGTCACAATTACTTATATAGTAGGAATTCATAGAGTTTGGCATATTATATATATATATAATTATAGGTGAAAATACAAATACGTCCACTCAGCATATCCTAATTCCTATGATCAACTAACCTAAGATATGATACCAAATGTAAAACCCTACAGCATAATGGGCTCGATTTTTCGACTAAATCGAAAACCCAAGTTTGTTAGGGCATGGATTTTAGTGTTGGTAACATGCAATAAACATTAGTATATCAGATAGTTGTCTGTACGAAATCACAGTGGAACAGTAAAATATAATAAAACATATATACTGACTAATGCTACTACCTTGGAATCAATATTATTCCTTGGATATCTAGTTGCCTTGTCAGTACTAAGCATGAATGAGAAGACCTCTCCATCCACCATCCCGTCTTCCTCTAGTAGCCTGTCCCCTAACTCTATCTTATGGGTTATTATAAGGACGGGTCAGAACAACATTCTACTGACTGGTAAATTATATACTTTATCCATAACACTAGTTTATGTTGATTGATTTATATTTAAGTGTTATGTCTACTATTCATGAGTTTATTCATGTAATTCCACTTGTGTATACAAAATATCCAACCATTCTCCGATATATAACTATATATATGCATGTGTGTGTGTGTGTGTGTATATAAGCATTGAACTACCTAAAAAGGAAATCTCGGCAACTTAATACTTCTTAAATAAGGAGAATGCAGAACCCAACGACCATTTAATACCTCATCCCGAAACAGGCCCTCCGTGACGTAATCGATAGTCAACCGACCCTAGCTATGAAGGTCGATGACCCCTAGATATGGCTTTATAATTTAATTAGGTGTGGTACTAATGCATCTCAAAGACTTATATAAGGGTTAGCTAGCCCACTGCCGATAAATAAACAATTAATTAAATTTCGAGGTTCTTGTATATCCCATATGTATTCTACACTAGTAGGAAGGAAATCCATTAGGGCGTAACCTAAGTCTTTGCTAACGACCGTTGGTAATCAAAGCCTATATGCTAGCCCTACTTCTAAATACAGGTTTATCAATGATACTGGCATAGCCCGTCAACCCCCATAGCTGAAATCCCGTTTAGATTTACCTAATATAATTCAAGGAAAATGCCCACTCCAGTTACTTAATACCTCTGGTTTGAAAATGAAATAGATCTCATTTCCCTATTAGGCTCTTTCATAGGTTATTTAAGACTTATTATATATGGAGGAGGCAAACCTAACGGCCATTTGATACCTCAATCTCTGAAGTAAACACCTTGACATCCGTAAAGGCAATGAACCATTTAGTACTTCAAATCTTGAGGGAACCATGGTATATTTTTCCCCCAAACCTATACACAAACGTATATCCCCCCACGAGTCCTATAGTTGGAGATGTCCTACATGAGTAGTATATATACCCAACTGACGGTAACTTCTATGTGAAGGGAAAACTTCCATTGTGTAACTCTATTGACTATGCATCCCAACCCATACTATGCTAAATCATTTATAGTTAACTTAAATATTAGACTAGGCCCAATAATTGACGCCCATCATAAGCGTACTATTGAGGTCATATAATTTCCAATATGGAAATTATTACACCTCCTAAGTTCATTTATTAGTATTCATTTATTTACTTGCTATGAACTTATTCTTATTTTATATGCTTATTTAATTTATTGTTCATTTCCATTTATGTCACTTAAATGTCATTTATTTCTTTACTTCGAATTAATTATCTTGTATAAATGATCACTATTATTCAAATTGGACAACCACTGATTACATTAAAAATCTAACTTATTATCCTTATTCCATTCTCTCCATAAATGTCATGTTTAATACTTTAATTAATTCCATTAATGCATTTATGTCCCCGTTTGAAACCTGTAATTTCCTATTAACTGCGCATTTATTGTCCATTAATATTACAATTATTATTTATTAATATTGGAGTTATTATCCATTTTTCATTACAAGCTCCTACTCATATGATTTATTACATTATTAATATTTAAAAGTTCTAATTGTAATTAATACAAGTACCGATGGAGCATAAAATAAATAAAAGAAAGTAAATAACAAAGAAGAAGACGAAAACCTGAATAGCGAATGCGATTACACAACCAGTGGATCTGGCTTCTTCGTTTCCCCTTTCTCCTCACGCCTGAGCGTGCCCGTTCCTCCTCCGAGCTTTAGCCTCGGTTCTTCCTGCCTCGTATTAGCCTCATCTCCCTTATGCCTAAGAAGAAGCAGTTGCCATATCTGGTACATGTTGGCTCCCACTCGCACTCTGATGTCATTTCTGATGCCACCATGCCAATGCTCGTTGCTACTAGTCCACCGTCCATGCTTGCCTCCATGTCTAGGCCAGTGGTTTTGTCCACGCCTGCAAATGACTGCACCAATAAATCTCAACTTAACAAAATAGCTTGTGACCCTACTGCTGTAACTAATGCAACTACAAAGCCTATCATAGTTCTTACGTTCAACACTGCTCACCTTATTGTGAATGTTCCTGCAATGAAAATATCAGTTGGAGAGAATCCTTTTGCTAGTCTGCTCATTGATATGAACTCCCATCAAGCTGCCGCATATAATCTACCAATCCATCCAATGGTTGTAGGTGAGCACTTTTTATCACCGCTATTAGCTTATGTTGGCAATTCCACTTGGTCGCAGTCTATTGTTGGTTTGAATCTTGATGATATTACTGGTGATGTTGATAGTGGGCACAATGAAGTTGTTATTGGGTCTTTGCCTCTCGCTGTTGATGGCTATGCTAATCGTGTTTTTGTAGTTAGGGCAACTAGTATCAAAACTGTTGACAATGGCATTCTGCGTGGATGCTCTCCACGTGCTTGTAAAAATGTCGAACTAATAATCCACCTAAATATTACTCCTCCTTGTGGTACTTCGCCTGTAGTAAATCTCGCTGCCCCTATGGAACCTCGTCCCCCTATGGCAGTCCCTTTGTGGTCATCACTGTTCTCCAAATTGCCAAAAAATGTCGGTGTGCATATTCCTTGATGTTTTAATAATGTTGACATTGACGGAATTATGATTCTACCCATCAAAGTGCTTGAGGCCGGTGTTGGTTTTTGGAAAGATTATTTGGTGGGATTTTTTCTCGACTCCAATCCATCCTATCATCTTGTTAAGTCTTGATGCAATCAAGTATGGAAGCTAAGGTGAGGGTTGAGTGTTCATTATGATAATGAAATGTTCTATTTTAAATTCTCGCATAGTGATGAAAGGCAGTGTATTCTAGAAGCTGACCTAATCTAATAGATGGGAAACCGTTCATTATTACAACCTGGAGTCTGTCTGTTGTAAGGGCTCGTGATCGGGTTTTATCCATTCATGTCGAGGCCCACTTTCTCACATACCGTTCGTACTTCAGCCTCTCATTAGGATTGATTAGCTAGCGGGACTTGTTGGTAAAGTGATATGTTATGATGCTAACACTATGGCTAGGAAGAGATTAGTTTATGCCAAAGCTCTGATCGAAATAACTCCTGCCAAATCCTTACCTTCAGTGATAGAAGTCAGACTGGACGAGGGAAATTTTGCTGAGGCCCGAGTTCGCAACAGTGTGAAACCTGAAATTTGTATGTCCTGTCAGTCTTTTGGCCACCTTTTAGATTCGTGTACTAGCCCGACCTCTGCTAGCATTGTTCCCCTTGCTGATCGGATTCTTCTTCCTCGTCCTCCTATCCAAAAATGGGTTCCGTAGGCTGCTCCTCCTACAACTGTTTTGTCTTCTTTTGATGCTCCTGTTTGTTTAGCTCCCATTGTAGATTCTCCTATCGTACCTCCATCTGATAGTTTTCCTGTGGCCCTGGTTGAGGTTGCTCCTACTGCACCGTCAGATTCATTTGTTTGGAATTCTGGGGAACGAGCTTGGATTCATGCCCCTTTTGATATGAGGTACACGCCTAAAACTGACACTTTTTATGCCTTTATTAGTGATATTGAGGGTGAGAGTCTTTATTTTATCTACCATATTGAGGGTGAGGGTTTGTTCCTTACTAAGGTAGGCGATATTGGTGAGGAGAACAAAAGCCAATTTTATGATGGCAGCTAGGACAGGAAATTTATTTACTCTCCAGCTTCAGAAGGATATGATCCAAATCTGGCAACTCTCTTTTCTGGTTTTTCTCATGTTATTGGTCCAACATCAGATGTTGGTCCTGGCATTTCCTTCTCTGCTGAGGATGACTAGTCCTATTGTATTAGTAGTCTAGGCACCTTAGTCTAGCTCCTTTGCTTTTTGTTTTGATTTGTGGTTTGGGCTCTTTTTGCCTTTTAGCTGTTATGTGCCTGTACAGAACACCTGTTTTCCCCTTTATATATACAGTGGCACGGTCCACTATATTCCAGCTAGCTTTGCTAAAAAAAAGAATACATGTACCGACTTATATTTATTTATTACGCTTTATCCTTCACCTTATGCATATATTTTTTTAATTAGTAGACACGATCATATGTATGTGTGTGTGTACATTGTACGTTTAGGAATTTTAGACTATACAGTTAAATGTACATTTTATAAAGAATAATTGTTTCCACATTTTAATATATTGGACCTATCCATTCCAAAAAAGAAATTATTACCGTTATAATTTTACATAAACTACTTAAAAGTGGGATTTTTGCTCCGTTTGAAATTACAAGGAATTATCTATTTTCAATTGTAATAGACAGTGCAAACTATGGAGAAGGTCATCCGTACATCACACGTCTCTTTCATTTACGGATATTCTTTATTATTCCAAACGATGCACTTTTTATACATTATATTTAGACAGTCTATGGAAATTTATACGGAAATGGATACAATAAAATTGTACATTCAACCCTCCCAATAAATTAAAATATAGAAATTTACATTCCCAATCAAATTAGGTCATTCCAAATGAATACTAAACAATTTACAACCCAATTAACATAGATCTCGAATAAACTCCGCAATCTTATCAACATCATACTTTAAAAAAATTTGGGATCGATTTCCTAAAATTTTCAGATTATAGTGTATATACCATTCCACCATAATTACACAACTTACAGAATATGAAGCCGAGATTCCAATTTAAATATATTCATTTTAAGCTTACAATTCAACAGGTCTTGTATATGCATAATAATCAAATAAAATTCCACAATATAAATTTCAATATTATATATAAATTATATAATTTTCCACTCACCTTTCTAGCTTTTCAAATCTCAAAATCCGAATTCACTCCTTAGTTGAATCTTTTCCTTTCCAACCCAAAAATATGTATTAATAGTATATGCATACCCATTAGAACTACATATCTGAGAGGAGATTTTCATTAAGTGGAATTTAGATTTATAATTATAGAGATCTATTTGCAGAATTGATTCACTCCTTCTCTTCTTCTCTTTTTATTTTTTCCCTTCTCCAATATATATATATATATAACAGATTATTTTTTATAATTTCTAGAAGTAACAAAAAAGGGAAACGGGTAAAGTTATGTTGCTATGTTCATAAAATATGAAAAGAAAAGACGGGGCTAGGCCTTTATTTATAGGTGCATGAATCAATTCCATTCGTTAGATTATAATTTATTAAATCTGGGTCGTTAGGCCAAGGTTTAACCGTCGTTTCCATAAACAAACCGGTCGACCACTCCTCACAGGCGTTAACCGATGGGTGCCCTAACCGACCGGTCGACAGATTGATATGAGCAGTCAAATGCTAGCGGTTGATCGACTCTTCCCAGAGGTTAACCGATGGGTGCTACCAGCCGCTTATCTTAACGTTTCCTTAAACGTTAAATTTATTAATATTTATTACCTTAATTCATTTAGAATTATTTTCGATCCAAAATCTTCAAACGTCGATAACTTATTCGTTTGAATCCGACCATGAAGCTTTATATATAAAAGTTAATTAGAAGAGCGCAACGAACGCAATGCTATAAATTTCATGGCCAAATTCTAGCATTTGATCAAATCCCATTTTTTAGCCTTATAAATTATTTATTAATTATTTTTTTATTAAGTATTGTTTATTTTATGGGGTCTCACAGGTTCCTCTTGTAATCTATATTGCAACATTTATATCATAACACGTTATTGGATTCTCAATGGTGGAAACCATTCTTAACTTTCTAATTATTCGTGCACATACATAATGTTTTCATTGTGGCATTTTTAAAGGAAATGCGCTTAGCCTTTATAGTTGAATATTCCATAAACTCTTCTTTAGAACGTTTCCAACTCAAAGCACTTTATTAAAGGTAAACATGAATTTAAGATTAACTTTTTATTTTTGCTATAACTATGAAGTTCGAGTTTGAATATTCCTTCATAAGAAGTTCGTATTTTCCATACACAATACCTTAGTATTTCGTAAATATTCGAGAATACTATTAACTACCATTCATTTATTTTATTTGAAATTGATATTTGCTCAGTACACCAAGTGCACAAGAGAGTTTCGATCAACTACACAATATAACATATATGATGATTCCTATTACTGATGCATAAGCAATATATCTCATATGCTTTATAGCGAACATTTTAATATGGTGTCTATTTATATCGATTATGACAATCCCAACATCCTCTTATACCGGGTATAAAGGGCGCCTCTTTTAAATCTATCATCGAGAATTAAAGAACTAAACTTTTACTGATTTTAACATGGGTACATTATTACTAGTTAGTAGAATGCTATTTACTTATAGTATTAGAAATATCTTGGTACTTTGATATCTTTCTTATAGACATACGCTTCCTTTGCATTTTAACTGAAACTAAACTATTTGATTTCTCTGCCTAAACACTTGCTCAACCTCAAAATGTTTGGTTAAGCTCTCATATTAACAATCCACAATCTTTTTTTATTTCTCCTACTAACTTTGATACACTTTGGCTATTGTATGCAAACGTTCTCCTCAAAATCATTACTTAGATGTTTTGTTTTAACATCGATGTTTCAAAACTCATAATCGTTTTATGCAATAATTTTCTAGCAGAATCCGAATGGATATAAGCATGTTGACTTGAAAAATTGCTTTGTAATTTCAAAGTTTGTAATCAATGAGGTTATTTCCTACTAGTTTATAAATTCCAACTGCATTGGTCTTCTTTTTGGAAATTTATTCGTGATCGATGGATTCTATCCTTTTAGGTACAACAGTCAAACCACTTTCTTTCAATGTATTTGTAATCCATTTTAGTAAAAGGCATTATGCTAAAGACAGTGTTTATATTGTCCATGGCTTGCAACTACTTCATAGATTGCCGCTACCAACAATCGATTTTCTCTACATTTATAAGAAACTGGTAGTTTCTCTTCAATGCGTGAGATATTCTATTAAATATTATAACAAACTATGCCAGTTTTGGTTTTATTAAGTTAATTTCATCTATATAATAAATTTATATGTTTGAATCTTGGATCAAATCAAATCTATTGCACTACCACTAATTTCCTTAGAAAATAATTCCTTTGGTAAGAAGGTAGTTTTCCTTGGTACAATAATTTGTTTCACATCGCGATGAAATAAGTCGTCAAAATATTTAATGAATTGCATGTAGAGTTACATAAAACAGATTTAATGTTGAGTTCTTGAAACTTACTTTCATAACGTAGATCGCACAACCATATATCTTAAACGATTTAAGATGAGAGTCCATTTCCAATTCATATCTTATGTGGAGTCATAAACCTAGCTTTAAATGAAATCAAATTTAACATATGTATTTACTCTTAAGTACAAATCCTTATAGAAATAAGTAACTCAACTTCACTCATTATTAGTCATACTTTGTCCAACGAAGTTTGATTATTTCTTATCTATACCCTATTATGTAGCGTAGGGAGCAGTGATTTTAATTGAATATTATTCTCTTTTAGGTACTCTAGGAACTCATATCTAAGGTACTCACTTATTCAATCGAATCAAATTGTTTTAACTCTTTTCCATGTCATATTTTCTACTTCCACTTTATATTTATGAAATTTTCATATATATATATATATCTAACTTGTTTGTCAAATATATATGTTTATATTTGATAAAATTCATAGGTGAATTTAATGAAATAAGTGGATCCATTTTTGGTATCATTAGACCTTGGCTGCATACATTTATATGTACTAACCCGAAGAGTTAAATAACTCTTTTATCGCTCCTACTGAATAAGTGTTTTTATCATTAATCATGTGAGAAACAATTCATAACCACCAAACGATTCACAATCATATGGTTAAAGAATAATTTCTCAAAGATATGGCTATGTCATGATTACATAAATAATTATTAAATATTTAGATTATTCTATATTCCCTATATAGCTTACACATCACAATCATTATGAAAATAAATTCCATCATCGAAATACCTATATTAGATTTATTTTATAATAAGGATCAATAATATCCTTATTATAGTAAAACTGTTTCTAATATCTATCAAATCCAAAACCATTTATTATTTCATAATAATATTTAGCAAACACAAAAGTAATTTTTCAAAACTTAATATGTCCATTAGCAATTACTATACGGTATGCTTCCACTACTTTCGATGTTACTATAACAACATTTGGAATACGAAGCTCTATTGTAACATCCCATATTTTTAATAAAAATAAATAATTAATAGAAAGATATTTTGGTAATTTTACATAAAACTGAAATATTGATCTTTTTTTTACAAATGAAGGAATTCGGTAATCTAACACTTGTTAGATAATTTGTATCTCCTTCATCTGGTATCCGACTGTAATGTTTTTACAAAAGTATTTTTCTAGCTCAAATTCATATATAAAACATTACAGTCGGATACCAGATGAAGGAGATACAAATTATCTAACAAGTGTACATTTCGATGCGAAACAGATCATGGCCCGAGTAGGGCTGGGGAGGGGGGGTTTCTGGATTTGTGCCAATATATGGGGAATTTCCTAACCCTAATTCACCTCATTCCCATTCCTCTTCATCATGTTCCGTCGGTTCACCTAATCTCTACTTTTCTTCTTCTTATTACTGAACCCTAAAACAAATCTCTAAACAAAATGGAATCAAATACCTCTAAAACAAAATAAGAGAATCATATTAAAAAGAAGAGTCAAAGCAAATCAAACAATTGCAAGCCAAAAGAGGAGACAAACAAAAAATCAAATTGGTGCAGAGAAGGAGATTTCTTCGAAACATCATATAACGTGAATGAGTTTATCTATGACAAGAGTATGATGTAGATAAGTAATTAAATTTCATTTATATGTCTATTTAGGTTTAAATATATGATTATTAATTTGAATTGGTAATTTTTAATTGAAGATCGAAACAAGTTGAGATAATTGGAAACCTTAGGCAATGATTTGATTGTTGAAACTTAAAGGAGGTGAGTAGGTTAAAAATTCACCTCTAAAACTTTATGGACCTGATTTTATGTGATATATTTGAATTGATTTAGGTGGACAGAAACTGAATCCATGTATACATCCCTTGGAATTCACTTAGACTTGATTAAATTAACTTTGAATAAAATTGAATATCTAAGGACAAATCATTGAATAATTATGTACAATCAATGATATAAACTATGTAAAAAGTTAAAGATAAATAATATTGAAATTGTGTGTGTATACACAAACATACACACATATATAAATGTCTAAAAAATGAATCATACAAAATCAAAAGTTGTACTGAAGCCCAGAAAGAAGAAATATAAGAACATGGACAAAAAATGTGAAGGGAATAAAATATATGGTTGGTTTAGGTGTCTGAAACCATGAACGGCATATTTGAAATCTATGATCATGCATTTGAAATAAGGTCTAGACTCTATATTTAAATAAAACAAAAACCAAAAGAAAGGCGTTGAATTCTGACTAGGTTCAGAATTTGAAATTTATAGTCAGACATCAAAAATGGAATTCAGACGTCTAAAAGTAAATTCGGGTGTTTGGTTACCTGTAGATATTTTGGTACAAGAAGTCAAACGGCTGAACCAAAAGTTCTGACGTCTTAAAAGAGGTCTAGGTGCCTGAATACTAGATTCAAATGCTCAGGTTGAACCTAGACCTGGTGTAGGCCGAGAAGGATAGTTCAAGAAAACTTGTTCCTACTTCCTTGACTTTCGAAAATTTAACTACATGGGGTCGCGTAACATGATGGACTTTTTTCATACTTGGTGCCTAGGTCCACATTTCATGACGACTTATAATGTGACACTCATCATTGCATGCAATTATATCATAATTAAATGCTCTTATTATTAGTGTAGATGACTCTAGTCACATATTTGTTGGCTGCGGAAGGGAGGAGCGAAGATGTCCGCCAGTAGTAGGATGGGTGAGCGGTAAGTGGATGCTCCTATGGAGAGTTGAATTTTCATTGATCCTTTTTGTTGCAATTTGAATGATATAGGGAGTAGGATATGGGCACTAATGAGATTGTTTACATGATGCTTTGGTAGCAAGTTATCATTGAGACTAGTGCTTAGGAATTGGATGTATACTTGGAGCGTGCGCAACTTAAGCAGTTTACCATTGAGAATGTTTTCTTAATGTATATTAGGCCGTTTACTATCGATGCCATATACTTGGGATATTCTAGATTTATTTAATTTCTAGATGTCCAACTTTTGAGGGAATCTTCATAGATTATTATTGGATCTAGGCGTATTAAGGATTGTTACCCTATAGTGTGTAAATTGACTAATCCTTATATATAGTATACGCACATAAATGAACACCCATAAGTTGTATAGATTATAAGTGATAATTTAATTGCCTATTGTCACCATACCACTAGTGATATTACCCACTAACTAGACCTCGTTTGATCTCTATTTATCACTTTTTATACCTATTACGAGATGACAGGTTAGTAGATGCTATGGTGAGCATAAGATTTAAATAGGAGGTGATAGTGCACTCTGAAGCTATGTTTATTATTGTCATCATCCATGTATCTTATTTCACTTGTCAGTTAGACATTTATTCCTATTTAGAAACACTGTTCAGACATTTCTTTTATGGGTTACTGTTAGTTTGAAATAGTAATGAATTTGGAATATTTTCAGTATTTATATTTTATTCCTTCTGTTATGAGATCTAATAGTGTAGAATGCTTAAAATTATATTTGTCTCTGTATTATATAAACAACAAAAACCTAATGATTCGTACTTCTTGGCATGACATGAGTCCAAACACCGTTTTTGGACTTTGGATTGGCGTGTCTAGAGGTGCGTGTTGTTGCATTTGGTATTAGAGCTTAGGATAAGCGATTCCTACTACATTAGGGTGTATGAGATAGTGTATTTGTAATTTTCTATTATACATACACACACGTGAATACACACATGCATGCCATACCTATATATTTTGACTTATAAAGGCAAATATTGGCTCGTCCCTTCTATCATAAGCAAATAACTATGACTTAAAATAAATGTTAAGATTATAACAGTTTAGGGCAGAAAATAAATCCATCATACATATTACAATTTATTCCTTAAGGAATTGCTAATGGAGGTTTCTTATACCAACTAGCAATTATGAATAAAATTACATGCTTTTAGATTAATAAAAATTAGTGTGATGTTAATAAACCATAATGGAAGCATAGGGAAAAACTCCTAAAAATTAGCGTTGTGTAGTTGAAGTGTTCATACATAGAGTTGGACATTATATTGGAGGAGAGGCTTAAGATAACCACTTTTAGAAGAAGAGGAGCTAAAAACCCTATGTAGTTGAAGCATAGTTATATGAAGTAGTTGGGCTGGTGCAAGTTAAGCTGTTTTCATCTACTCCAATTCAAGTGATAAGCTCTTTGAAACGTTTTTTTTTTCAAAAAAGGTAGAAACCTTAGTATTTAGGATTTTTAGAAATGTATAGAAGTTGAAGTTTGAATTAGTGACCCCTTAGTTTAAGATTCAAACATGGGAAAATTTAATGAAAATTAATTTTCCATAACTATTTCAAAGCTTTTAGTTTTGAATAAAAAGTTTAGTACAAGGCACATTGTTGCACTTATATTTTGACGTGTATTTGCTTTTGATAATGAAACTTTTGAAAGGTAAATTGAAATGTGTGCAAATTCCATCATTTTGTATGTCTTCTATTTTATAAATATTTCTATCACGCTTTGAAAAAAGTTAAAATATTAAGTTTTCTTTGAAATTACACCTTTATGAAAAACTCTTATTTCTAAAAGAGGAATTAGAAAGATACGTTTACATGTTTATTTTTCAAAGTTAAGTTGAGTTATTTTTTTAAAAACGTGTCATGGTTATTTTCAAAAGGAAACATTTATTAAAATTAGTAGAGAATTTCATGATTATCGAAGCTTACTAGTTTTGTGAAAATAAGACCGAAATCAAAGATTTTTATTGAAAAACTACATTGAAAAAATTATTGATATTTTTGCTTGAAATTTGATTGGAGTTAGGAGAATTATACATCCTATAAACTTTGAACCGATTAGGGTTCACTAGTTAGAATAGTCAATATGCCAGTATCTAAGGACTTGGCAGTATTGAATATATTGAATTATGCAGTATTGGAAGATTTGCAGGTTAAGGAAAAAATTAGCATATATATTTGGTGGCCTTTTCAATCGACATTCGAGTAGGAAGAATAAAGTTCCAAATTGGATTTTTCCTAATAATTCGTAAACATCACTTTGTGCCATTCTACCTAATTATGGTTTAAGTTGTCAGAGCTTAGCGCATGGTGATTTGGAAGATGTTGTTTGGCTAAAACTTGTTTAGTTTAAAAGTAAGACAAGGGTAAGCCAAAATATTTTACACTAAATCCATTAAGAATTGTGTTTTGAAAAATAAATATTTTTAGGAGTGGAGCGGTGTTGGGTTGTAAAGGAAAGGTTGTTCGCTTAAATACTTATAGTGGGTGCAGCCTTGATGTTTACCACAATCCAAACGGTACTATTATGCTAAGCTATTTACATTCCCTACTCCTATCATAAGACGAACTATCTGTTCTTGCAGTAGATTGGAATTTTCCATATATCTTTACCAAAGCTTCTAGTCTTTCACCTCATAGGGAGATCGAATTTTATATTTATTTTGAAAAAGCATGTTGTAACTATTGCCTTACCACTTAGTCATAAGACTCCTAAAGAATGAAGTGAGCTCGATAAAATGGTGAATGAATTATTGGAGAAGGGTTTTGTATGTAATAGTATTTCAAAATAATGAGCACCTATTATCTTTGCTACCAAAGTAGATGGCTCCTAAGGCTTTTCATCAATTATCGTAAACTGAACAAGCCGATAAAGAAGAATCATTATCCATTGGAAAATATAGATGATCTATTTAATCAGTTTGTTGGAGCAAATGTAGCTTGACTTGGCTACGTATTCCATTGGTTGCATGTTGTAAGGAAAGTATTAAGAAAACTTCTTTTTGTACACCCAATGGACTTTATGAGTGGTTAGTCATGCAATTTGGACTGACCAATGCAACAGCATATTTCTTCGACCTCACGAGTCGAGTCTTTAGAGGGTTGTTGAATAAGTTCATTGTAGTATGTTATCCCCTCTTTTGACCAGGAAAAATATGGACGAACTTGACATGACAAATTGAAGTTATCAAGGCAAGATGCGCGGAGAGGCGATCACAAACCCAAAACCAGGATACAAACTAGATCATTGCACGAACACAAATCAATAAAAAAACCTTTGGGAGACCGAATCCTCAAAAGTTAGGGATCGTTACTGACTCCCCCCAGGGTCGGTACCGACTCCTATCACTTAGCCTGTGGGACCCATCTTCCTCCTGTAGACTCGCCTTGATGCCCTGACCCAACTTCCTGTGTTGTTCTACTATTTCAATACAAATCTCTATCGATCTCCATGAACTCTTGAATTGACAACTTTATTCTTCCACAACTCTATCATTTGGACTATGAAAACAAGCTCTTATTGATTCCCAACTTCCTATGTTGTTCTACTATTTCAATACAAATCTCTATCGATCTCCACGAACTCTTGAATTGACAACTTTATTCTTCCACAACTCTATCATTTGGACTATGAAAACAAGCTATTATTGATTCAAACAACTATAGAATCATGAAGTTGACTAGGAGATGATCCGAGGTGAAGTATTGAAAACGTCAAATCTGGCCAACTTGGGGAAAGTACTGACTCCCACCTAGGGATCGGTACCGACTCCCAGTCCTTAATGACGTGGCACCTATTTTTTAGGGAGAATTAGTCTAAATCGGGTATAACGGTTTGGAGATATTTCTAAGCTAAAATTTAGCTCCCTACCTCTATAAATAGAGGGGTAGAGCTCATTTTTCAGGATCTTATTGGGGGCTCTAGCTCTATCATTTCTGATACTCTTGCAACTCTGAAAGCCTAAGTGTTGGAGTTGTATCGAGTCCTAAGAAATTAGAAATAAGCAATAAAATCGCTAAATGGACATTGGCTAGAGTTTACCAAACCACTATAAAACTTTGTGTGTTCTTTTCTTACCTGTTTTACTTTACTTTCTTCACTTTTATTCTCCACTATGTTTATTTGAGTGTTTGAGCCATTTATGGTTCAAACATTTTGGTGCTTTCATTGAGAGACGCTAGAATTCGCTGATCTAAGACTTGAAAAGGATACTAAATGGCTAGATAATCAACTAGGAAGGCTATGATTGCTGGAAGTCAGCAAGTGGCGGCCAGGAGGCATCCTTAAAATCTCACCCCTATCAAACTACATAACTAGGGATGAGATGGAAACTATGATGAATGAAGTGTAGGAGTGGATGATGACTCGTCGGGAGGAGATGATAGAAAACTTCTTTAAAAGGATGGGACAAGCAGGAATGGCCAGATTTGTAGAAACACAGAATCTAAGACTAGAAGTAGGAGCACATATAGCTGGAAATAGGCAGAACAGCCCAGGGCAAACCCTGAGCAACTCTTGGGGATCAATATCGATCCCCGAACAGGAGTTGGTACCAACTCCAACGAATATGGGGGCATGAGTCGTCCTGCCTTGGGAAATGAGATATTTTTTGGAAATTAAGTAGAACGTTTGAACATGGATCAGAATGCAAGAAATCAGCCGAATGAGTACATACCAGAATTCTCTCATGGAGTTGGGGGGCCAGTTGGAAATGCAAACTTAGGAGTTCCTTTAGATGACAACAATAGGCTTGTTGAGATGGTGAGATGAGTTATAAGGGATGGATTACCTAATCAGGGCATAGAAGATGTGAATGGAAGTCCGTTTACTCCAAACATCTCATATGCAAGGAATCCACTTGAATTCAAATTACCAACATTGGAGACATATGATGGAACGTCAGACCCTACAGCTCATCTATTGAGGTACATCTGGTACATGGAGGTGTTGGGGCCATCTGAGGAAGTCATGGGATGGAGTTTCCCTTTATATATTACGGGTTTGGTAGCATAATGGTTTAGGTAGCTGGAGAACGATTCCATTAGAATGTGAGCCGAGTTAGTGAACAGATTTAGGAAGCAATTTTGGGTCCATATCTCACAAACCAAGAATGTAATAATGTTAATAAGTATAAAGCGAGGGTCTGGAAAGCCCCTCGGAGTTCTCTGGCAAGATTTAAGGCAACGACAGCTGTGATGGATAAACCTGATCCTTCGACGGTTTTAATGGCAGTGGTTGCAGGAATAGCCTCGAGGACTAGTTTTAAAATTTCTTTGGAAAGAGATCCACCGATTGATCTCTTGGAATTTTATCATGAGGCTGAAAGGTTTCTACGACAGGAGGACGTCGAGGCTGTGAAGGAAGAGGTTAATGCTGTAGATGGTTGAGGACTTTCCGAAATATGATCTAGCAAGGGTAAAGGAAAGCAAAAGGTAGACGATAGCTTTGAAGGATCAAAGCGACAAAGGAGAGAATCGAGATTCACTTCTTACACTGATTTAACTGAGACCTCGGAGTGGATTTATCTGGATACTAAAGGAAAAATTCCATATCGCAGACCGACGAGGAGAGAGCCTACAGACACTGAAAGAAACTAAGGAAAATACCGCCTATTCCATGAGTTGGATTGGCATAATATGAATGACTTAGGTATTTCCAGGATCTGATAGAGGAACATGCCAGGGATAACCGATTATGACAGTATGTTAGAAATCAAACTACGGTGATGAAATGGGAGCAGCCATCAATAGTAGTGAATAGAAATGGCCCTGGATCAGGAGCAAGACCGGTCATCTCTTAATCATATGGTAGGGAATCGGGTTTGGTTCTAGCACTCTAGTTTCTTTTTCAATAAACCATGCAATAATATCATGTAGACACTTACTCATGTATGGAATCCCGAACTGTCCCTAGGCATGCTCTGAGCTGGATGCTAGACTGTAATGTTCCGAGAGGCAATAATCTAGATATTGAACTTTGTGTTTTTATGTTTGAATTTGATTTTGTTAGAGGAACCTTTGATTATAATACCAACTTGAACGTGAAAACTCACCACGACCGCTTTAAGTTTCGTTGGTGAAGACTGGACTAGAGTGCAAGAAGTAAGTCCCCTCACCAGAGAGTAAGCGGATAGGCTTACTTATCGTTGAGTCCCTTCATCGAAGAGCGAGCGGATTGGGCTTGGCAAGGGCCTCAAATAGCCATCAGCCTCGAATGGCTCCAAATTTAAATTTCAGTCTCGAAAGACCATCATCCACCTCAAATAGCTATCGGTCCCGAACGACCACCATCCGCCTCGGATGGCTATCAATGACTATCAGTCCTGAACGATCATCATCCACTTTGAATGGCTGTCGACCTCGAATGGTCACCCCTCGAACGGCTTTATTGGTCCTGAATGGCCATCATCCACCTCGATTGGCTATTAGTCTCAAACAACCATAAATTTGATTATTAGCCTCGAACGACTATGGATTTCAACGTCAACCCTAAAAGATCATATTTAATTAACGATCCAAGGAGATTGCACATTAAGCTAAATATAACTCGATCCGGAGGGATCGAACCTAAGAATGAAATTTTTTTGCTTTTGATAAAGAGGATTCGAACGCATTATAATTGGAATAGAAGTGAAAAAATCCCGAATGAACAGGGGACGATTTTTGATATTTAATAACTCTGAATGAAATCATAGAGATAATGATGTAAATCCCAGATGAAAAAGAGATAGTCTTTATATATGATGTAATGACTCTAAATGAAATCGGAAATGTCATAATGTATCGATTACACTTAAACAAAGTCTAGAGTCTTCGGCTATGACGGGTCTGGAATGACCCGTAATTGACAAGAAGAATCCTAAAGAAGTGGATGATTTACCAAGGTCGAAGTAGCCGGAGATCTCAATCGTCGAAGATTGACAACACATTTGTTCTTGAACAAAGTACATCATCCATTCGTAAGGCATGTTTTGGTGGCAAGTGTTATCCCACCTTTTGACCAGGTAGAATACGGACGAACCTAATAGGTTAAATCAAAGCTATCAAGGCAAGACGCCTGGAAAGGTAACCACAAAACCCAAAACCTAGATACATACAAGATCATAGCATGAGCAGAAATCAACAAAAATACTTTGGGAGACCAGATCCCCAAATTTTGGGATCGGTACCGATTTCCCCAGGGATCGGTATCGACTCCTACCCCTTGGCTCGGTGGAGCCCACCTTCCTCCTATAGCCTCATCTTGGTTCCCCGACCCTACTTCCAGTGTTGTTCTACTATTTCAATACAAAACTCCATCCATCTCCATGAACTCTTGATTTGGAAACTTTGTTCTTACATAACTCCATCATTTTGACTCTAAAAACAAGCTATTATTGATGCGAATGACTATGGAGCCATGAAGCTAACCATGGGATGATCCAAGATAAATAATCGAAAACGAAAAATCTTTCCAACTTGGGGATCGGTACTGACTCCCACCTAGGGATCAGTACCGACTCCTACCTAGGGATCGGTACCGACTCCCAGTTGTTGATGATGTGGCACTATTTTTGAGAAGAATTAGTCTAAACCGGATATAATGGCCTGGAGATATTTCTTAGCAAAATATTATCTCCCTACCTTTATAAATAGAGGGGTAGGGCTCATTTTTTAGGATCTTTTTGGGGGCTCTAGCTCTACTATTTCTATTATTCTTGCAACTCTGAAATTCCAAGTGTTCGAGTTATACCGAGTACTAAGAACATCTGCCTCCAAGTCATAAATAAGCAATAAAATCATTAAGTGGACGTAGGCTAGAGTTTAACGAACCATTATAAAACATTATGTTTTCTTTTTCTTACATGTTTTACTTTACTTTCTTCACTTTTATACTCCACTATATTCATTTGGGTGTTTGGGCCATTTTTTGTTTAAACACGGTAGTTATTAATGATATAATTGTTTATTCGAAAGGTAAGGAAGAGCACAAGTTGCATTAAAGTGAAGTTCTTAGTACTCCACGTAGGCATAAGTTGGAAGTAAAATTTAACAAATGTCACTTTTGGTGCAAGGAGGTTTGCTTTAACGGTCATGTTGTTTCTAAGCATGGATTGTGAGTTAATCCTAGTAAATTTGCTACGATACAAGATTGACATGTACCAAAAAAGGCTATGAGGGTAAGAGTTTTCTTGGTTTGACTATCTATTATATGAAGTTTGCTAAGGGCTTTGCAAAAATTCATGTGCCTCTAATACTCTTTACTAAGAAGAATTTAGTTTTCTCATGGAATTCGGAATACAAGCATGCTTTTAGTAAGCTAAAGGAGTCGTTGACTAGTGCACTTGTTTTGTAATCCCTTATGGTTCGAAGGCATTTGTGGTATAATACTGGGCACTGTTTCGATGCAGGAGGGTAAAGCTGTTTGTTATGCTATTCGACGATCGAAAATACACGAGGATAATTATCCAACTCATGATCTTGAGTTGGCAGCTATTTTTTGAAGTCCTAGAAGTGATTTGAGTTGTTTATAGATTATAAGTTCCTAAATTTTTTTGTGATTTAACATCATCGGAAGAGGTAGATGACTTGGGTTGTTTTGTGGATACATGTAGTTGATTCAATGTTTCAGGTAACGTTACACCACACATGTTTACTTTTGGCTAGGGAAGTTATCTTATCACTATAATTGTTAGGAAGCAAATATGTTCGACACAAGTTGTTTGGATTGCTTTGAGTGTGGGGTGGTTTTAGCGTATGTATTGTAGATATACATGACTGCTATTGTACGTTTTGGCCTATGAGAGTCATCTTTTGTCTCTTGAAATTTCGAGGATGAAATTCTTTTAAGGGTGAAGAGAATGTAACACCCTGTATTTTTAATGAAAATACATAATTAGATGAAAAGAACATTTTGCTAATTTGACATAAAATTGAAAAAAAAATTACAAATAAATAAATTTTGATAATTTTAATTTTCAATACGTCAAGTAAATTTTTCTAGCCCAAACTTATATATAAAACGTCAAAAATAGATACCAGGTGAAGGAGATATGGTTATTTAACATAGCACACATTTCAAAGCAAACCTGGTCAAGGCCCAAGTTGGACTGAGGGTTAATTTTAGGATTTGTGCCTATATAAGGGAGTGTCCTAACACTAATTCACATCATTCTCATTCCTCTTCATCATGTAGTGACCGCTTCATCTAATCTCCACTTTTCTTCTTCATCATCGAAACATGAAACAAATCTCTAAACAAAAAGTGAACCCAATTTTTCCAAAACAAGAGAGGAAGTAAATTAAAACAATTGCAAGCTAAATAAGGGTGAAGAACACCAAAGCAAATTGGAGCAGAGAAGAAGATTTCTTCGAAACAGTATATATGGTGAATGGTTTTATCTATGTAACGAACCGAAAATTTTAAGGATTTAAATAACACGATTAACTAAATTTTTCTTGAAATTAAATAATAAAAATTTTGCAATGAAAATTTGATATTTGGAATACGTCCATTTTAAACATAGCAAGTGGCAAATTTTTATCGAAAAAATATGTAAGTTTGTTATGTTGTGAAATTTTAATTTTAAAATCTGTTAAATTTGACGAAAATAAAATATTTTTGAAATCCGAATATTTTTTTACATAAGAAAAATGTATATCATTTTTGAGTGAGACGTCCTAATTCGTTTCGCCAAATTTGGACCGCTCTAGCCCCGTTTATCTTATTTCGACGATTTAGCAGCATTTTCAGCAGCGAAAATCGAGTTTTGATAAGCAAGTCATGTCGCTCATATCTATGTACCATCTTGTTCGTCTCATCACACTAATCTCTGCAGTATATTCATTTTTGCATTTCGACGTCCGATACGAGGCGAAATCTGCGAAACGATTAGCCATATCGGTACCCATTTTGGGCTTCTGGGTTTCGTTGTGTCCATTAATTTTTCCACCGTGAGAAACCATTGGCCACTAGCTATTAATTTTTCCCTGAATTCACCTGCAAGCTTTCACTATTCCCACTGGTTGATACTTATGTTGTTCGTCCCTTCCATTCATTCTCTTCTTTTCATATTCGATCTGCCACTCTATTAAAAAAAGGGAGATATATAGTTTGCATATATATTTTTTCAGAAGCTTGCTCGTTACCTTTATTCCACCTGAACCCATATTGTTAACTGAGGCCAATATTTAAATTGTTCACTTAAGATTAATTGACATATGACACCAATAACTTGTTAGTATATTATATTTTAATTTTTATTATTATGATTCATGCTTGAAATTGATATGTTATGCTATTTTATATTATTCTATTGTTCTCACACTTCAAGTTCCCTGTTAGTTTAGGAAACCCATATGGGTTGAAATGATGCATACTCGGACGATCTTATATATTAAGGAAAATCATTATGGGTTGAAATGATAAACCCAAGCGATTTTGTTGATTTTTGAATTTTGGGATTGCGGGTTGAAATGATATATACCCGTAAATTTAAATTATTGCGGATTGAAATGATAAATATCTGTATCACTTGACCATAGGCTAGAAAATTATATACGAACACCGTTGGTCTATTTTTAAATGATTTTCAGAATTTGTAAAATTTAAATATGTGTTTTAAATAAATATTGGGTTTTAAAATATAATATAAAGATTTATTTTAATATAAGTGTAAAAATTTAGATTTTTAAAATTATATGTTGGGAAATTTTAAATTTATGAGTTAAGTTTTTTAAAATGTAAATTTTAAGATTTTACTTATAATTTTACTATTTTTAAAAATATATAACATAAGGTTTAATATAAAATAAATTTAATAGTAATATTTAATAAAGATTTTTAATATAATAAAATTTAATTTAATGAAAAGTTAATTTAAATAATATATATAATATGTTTAAAATATTTATTTAAATTTATATTAATATTTTGAAAATAGATTCTGTAGTAACTTTAATAAAATAGAGGTTGGAAAGATAAATTAAATTAATTCGTAATTTAATTTATTTGAGAATTGAATATAAATAAGAATTGATTGGAAACTTATTGATTTTGAGATTTTGAAAGGTATGATTTTATAACATGATTTTGATTAAAGGTTATTAAATGAATATTTTCAAATTTAAATAGAAAATGCACATTTAATTTTGATTTAAATTTGTAATTTGAGATTTTATTTAAATGTTTATAAAATGTGATTAATTGAATATTTTCAGAATTAAATATAATTGAAGTTAGATATTTAATTTTAAATTTGTAATTTGAGATTCTATTTAAATGCTTATAAAAGTGATTTTATAAAACGACCATGGTGTGAAATAAGCGTTTGGTTGTTAAAGAGATCGGGATCGGATATTGTCATACTCTCTGCCAATACTGAAAACCACTTTATCAATTATGTATGTGGTGGAGAATCTAGAACGAAGTAGGATGGTTTGGCGAACATCTGTATGAGGTATGAATGCAGCCCTAACCCCCTTGGGTCAGCTTGATATGACTAAAACAGGAGTTGTACCTGAGCCAAGTGAGGTCGCACCTCCGATCGAGCATGTTTCTTCGAAACCATATCTATTACTTTGTGATTTGATTAGTGCACCTTTGATTATGGGATTGTGTCTCGAGGTGGGCAGTAGTAGCTTCTATGCGTTACCAACAGCCCGGTTCCGCAAAACGGTAGTATCCTACCCTGGGCATTGCCTTATGTGCCTTGTCATATGCCTTATCGACCCCATTACGAGTTTTCTTTGTGTCGTACACTATGGAGTGCTCTCTGATATCCCTCTAGATTACGGAGAAATTACGGTACTGTATAGACTACGACATTTGTATAAAAATGTATTAAGGGGGCATGGGTAACGCCTTAATGCTATTTTAATACTTTACTTTATTGATAGACATTATCTATGTAGCGTATTGTATTATGTATGTAGATAGTTCCACAGATCCCTAAAGGATGGAATCCCAAACATCCTTTAAGTTATATTGCATTTCACTTGAGTTGATTTACTTGCATAAGAATGTTAATCCTGACTCGAGTGTTTTGTGTTTTGTTTTATGGTCGGGTCAGCCTGAGTGTCACAGCATTTGAGACTCACCTTTGGAGCTTGGAGCTCTGCTTGAAGATCTATCTTTTATCTATTCAACTTTTCAGTTATTTAAGTTATTTCCAGTTATTATGTTTAGACTTGTCATTTTCTTATGTATTAGAGACTTCTTTGTATTTGGGATTTCTGTTGTATTTGCTTTAGACTATGATGTTTCTGTAGTAGCTTCATGAAATACTATTTACCTATTCTGCTGCGTATTGTTGTATTACTCTGTGTCTGTGATTCCATGATTGATTTATTTACTGTATATGCTAAGTTTTTGCCAAATATAAAATAACAATCTGTTGTTTTGAGCAATTCAAGTTTGACATGTGTGGATTATTATCGATTTGAATGGTTCAAAATGACGAGTCGTTACAATCTATAACATACAGATGATGTAGATAAGTACTTAAATTTTATTTATATGTCTATTTAGGTTTAAAGACATCTCTTTTAATTTGAATGGATAATTTGTAATTAATGATCCACATGAATTGAGATAATTGGAAAATCCAAGGAAATGATTTGATTATTGAAACTTGAGGGAGGGTAAATTGGATTCAAATTCATCTCTAAAACTTTATAGACCTTATTTTATGTCAGATTTGAATTAATTTAGTTGGAAAAATTGTGAATCCATGTATACATTCCTTCGAAATCACCTAGACCTGATTCAATTAACTTTGAATAAAATTGAATATACAAGGATAAACTTGAATAATTATATATAGTCAATGGTATGAACTAAACAAAAAGTTGAAGGTAAATAAGATTGAAATAGTAAATAGGTACTTATCTAAAAGATAAATTGTACAAATTCAAAAGTTGTACTTAAGCCCAAAAAGAAGAAATAAGAGTTAAACAACAACAAAAAGATTATATAACAAAACATATACTGGTTCAGGCATATAAAACCACGAACGAGACATTTGAAATTTGTGTTCAAATGTTTGAAATAAGATTCGAACGTTTGTATTTAAACAAAATAAAAACTAAAGAGAAAAGTGTTAAATTTCAACTAGTTTCATACTACTAAAATAGTAGGATGTCTAAAATGGAAGTCTGATGTCTAAAAGTAAATTCAAGCGTCTAATTACCTGTAGATGTTTAGGTATAGGAAGTTAGACGTCTAATCGAAAAATTCAAACGTCTAAAAAGAGGTCCAAACATCTGAATACTTGATTCAAACCTCAAAATTGCTATAAACAGCCCAGATTGAACCTTGACTAGGTGCAGGCTAAGCAGGATAGTTCGAGGAAACTTGTTCCTACTTCCTTGACTTTTGAGATTCATATAACTGCATGAAGTTGTTAAATAAGCTAGACTTATTTCAAACTTGGTGATGTACCTAGGTTCATGCTTTATGACGATCTATAATGTGATACTCAACGTGACATATGATTATATTACAACTAGATGCTCTTATTGTTACTGAAGCCATCTCTGGTCACATATTTGCTAACTACGAAGGAGAGGACCGAAGACGTCCATCAATAATAGGATAAGCGAGCAGGTAAGTTGAAGGATATAGGGTATAAGGTATAGTATATAGGGAATCAAATTGTTGTCCCTTTTTTCTATAGGTTGAAGGATATAGGGTATAGGACACAAGCACCAACGAGGTTGTTTTCGCGATGCTTTGGTGGCAGGATATCATCGGGACTATGTGCTTAAGCATTGGAAGTATACTCGAAGTGTGTGCAACTTAAGTGGTTTACCATTAAGAATTCATTTTCAGTGCATAGTTAGGTGGTTTACTATCAAAACCATATACTCAGAGTATTCCTAAGTTCACTCTATTTCTGGATTTCAACCTTCGGGTAGGTATCTTCGTAGATTATCATTGGATTTAGGTGTATTAAGGATTGTTATCCTACGTGTGTAAATTAGCTAATTCCTTATATGTAGTACATGGACATAAATGAACACCCTTCGGTTGAGTAGATTATAAATAGTAATTTAGCTTCCTATTGACACCATACTACTAGTGATATTACTTGACCACTAGATCATGTCTAACCGCCTTTATTTTTCCCATTTTACAACTATTACATGATGACAGTGTAGTAGTGGTACAGTGAAGATGCTTACATTAGGTGACCGTGAGCTTTAGATCTATATTAATTATTGCCATTCTTTATGTGTCTTATTCACTTGTCAGTTAGACTTATATTTCTACACCGATTTGACATTTCTTGTATGGGCTACTATTATTTTGAAATAGCAATGAATTTGGAATATTTTCAATATTTATATTTTATTCCTTCCGGTATGAGATCGAAAAGTATAGAATCTTAAAAATCATACTCGATTTTGTATGGTGTAAACAACAAAAACCTAAGTATACATACTTCTTGGCATGACACGAGTCCAAATGCCATTTTGGGATTTGGAACGGTTTGACTGACAGTGCAGGTTCTTACATCCATAACCTATAACCCAGCCTGGATACATAACACATAACCTAGCCTAAAAACTATATAAGTGGGGCTACAAAACCCTAGCCATCACCTCTATCTTTTTTTTTCGGTCTGAATCCCGAAATTCTTTTTAATCCTATTCTAATGGGGGATGATTTTTGCTAATTACAAATTGTTCTAAAATCAGTGTTCGATGCTTATTGAAATGTATATCATTGCAAATTTTTCGATGAATGGAGTTAATTGATGGTGTCCATTTATTGAAAAGTGCTTAACTTAACCAGAATTGCTGGTCAAAGTTTGAAATCACGGAACCATAGTGACAAATTGAGCATGTTTGATTTAGCGACCAATAGGTGAAATTAATGACTTGGCATGTAGATCTCGAGTAGTGGAGTCAATTAGTGATGGTTCCAAGGCCTAAAATGACCTAAGTGATTGAAAATTGAGTGTTAGGGTTTGAAAAATCCTTAACTTCGATGGCGGCGTAGGCCAATATAGGCGATTGGAGGTGAAGGGGTAAGGTGCGAAAGGTGGGGTAAGGAGAAGGGGTTCCAAGGTAGGTGGTCTCGTGTCCTATGGTGGTCAGCAGTAGGTGAATTCGATAGTCAAAGTTAGGCAACAAGGGGGTGAACGAGCTTGGCTGATGATGAAGAAGGTGACATGTGTGATTATTTTATCATATTAATTTCAGTTTACCAAAAATACCCTCATCTTATAACCTGAATATTTTCCACATATGAATTCTGATTCATGCACAATTTCATATGTTGGATTCGTGGTGAAATTTTGGACAAAATGACACTGGGTTTGCTGAGTTTGGAGACTATTGGAAAAAGCACATTGGAATGAATTATTTAATTAAATTAATTGGAATTTAGGTTATAAAATCAATAATTTTTGATGAAAAATCATATTAGTTGATGTATGTTATGTTCTGTGGAGGACAGTTTAATTATTATAATATTTTGATTGCATTGTTCCTCGGTAGGGTAATTATTTTTCATTATAGCATTTTTGAGTGTTTAGTTATAATTAATTGTTGATTTGAATTGGAAAGTAATTAATTGAAATGAAATGAATTATAATGAGAAAAATAAATAAATAAATAATAGGTATAGTTATGTACAAATTTTAGTTGATTTCTGTAAATTACAACGATTTTAACAAATTTTACAAATACTCAAGTGTGGAATCAAATAAGGTTATTATCTATGAATTTCTAAGGAAACTCATAAATAATAATAGAAATCATATTAATTGATATTTGGAAAGCTTAATATTTAGAATGATGTTTTAAATATAAATCAATTTGATGAAGATTATAATGTTTAATTTAAAATATGTTGTTTTAGGGTACTTGAAAATTGTAGTACAATAAAGGAAAGCAAAAGTGTATTATCATTTTGAAAGAATTTTTTTTAGATGTATGAAATAAACAAAACCTTTGTAATGCACAATAATGAAACAATTTTATACTTAAGAGGATAATGGGTACAAATATATTATTTTGATGGAAGTTGAATGTGTGATTAATTGTTAGTTGTTATATCACATATATTAAATGTTCATTGACAGTATCCTATTTTGATGAGTGTGCGATTAGTTTTATTGCTACTAGAAGAGGGGTATTTAATTATGGTTATTTAATAAAATCGATGTATTACTATTGTGGAGTGACCAGTATTGTTATGACCAAATTTTGCACTATCTAGGAATATACTCAAATAGATGGAATGGACTTCAAAATGACAAAGGAATGGCTCCAGAGACTTGAAAAACATTTGGAACGATGAAGGAAAGAAGCATGAGAAGATTGGATAAGTTTTAAGCAAGCAAATCATATTGGTACCGATATGAATTGGTCGGTACCAAGATGACTTAAAGCATGCCATAACAAAGCATGAAGGGAGAGTACACGAACTATGAAGAAAGAATTGGGAAGCTGTCCAAGGAAAGAAGTCGGTGCCGAGAAGAACAGGTCGGTACCCAGTTGATTTTTCTCTTGGAAACTTGGAACATGGCTCAGTCTTCATGCCTAGATATTCGAATCTTGTAGTGATGACATTTTCAAACCTAGATGGCGAGATCTATGTTGGATTTTGCCTATAAATATGAAACTATTTGACACTTGAAAAGGGATTGGCATTTTTGGAACTAAGTTCTATCTTCTTCAACCTTGACTCTCCAAAACTCGGTTAAATTCGAGATCTAATAGATTGTTATTGGTTTTGAGTTTTATTTCTTTGAATTTTGAAGAGATTCAAAAATATCATAAGATTAAAGTGGACGTAGGCTGAAGAATTTGCCAAACCAATATAAAATTGTGTTCTTGTCTTTGTTTATGTTGGTAGATTTACATTTTTGGTGCTTTCATCTGATATTGGGGTGTCGTGCCATTTTTTAGCATAACAAATATACACTGGATAATTTATACTTACATTGATGATGTGTTATTATAGTTCATAATTAATAATGTATATAACTATATTTACATTGCAATTTTCTTATTTGGTGGAATTGAATTGTCATTGGATATTGTTGGAATTTGATGCATGTGCGCTATTATTGTTGTGGTTGTCCCATATGATGATTTGTTGTGATGGATGACTGGTAATACTGCTTGTACATTGGCATTGGTTGCATTGGTTGAATTGGTTGCAATGGTTTCATTAGTTATATTTATTGTATTGATTATAATGGTTGCAATTGTTGCATGGATGATATAGTTGCAATGTACTAACAAGTATTTGGATGTAGGAGAAGAGCAAAAAAATAGAACTACGTGGGCTTGATCCCCCGATAGGGGTACGTAGCAGCCTTTTCCTATGTAATACCTATCAAGCCTATGCCATAGTATATAAGGTTAGGCATTGTCCAAACATAGTTGAAACTTTTTTATTTTTTATTTTGTATATATCCATATAACTGTGAAGTTGCAGATACAAGCAAAAATGGAATGGAAAGGTGGATGTAGGCTATATGTGGATAACTGATTTGGTATATTCTTTTGTACTATAGTTATATTGTTCATAAGTTAATGATAATTAATGTAATGAAATATAAATTAATGGGTTGATATTGTACAATAATTGTATTATTGAGATAATGTCTATTTATGTTGGTATTTGATTCCGCTGTGAGGTTTCCCTTTTTATTCATTGTTTTAGAATTTTTAAATTTTATTTACCCATGGTCCACTACTTTTAATATCTTAAATTAGTTTGTAAGCATATATTGATGTTTATAATTGATTTTCGATTTTAAAAGTAATGGGTCGTCACAGTTAGTATCCGAGCTTAGGGTTAGTGATTCCCTGAGCCTTGGGTAGGTTAAACCAATTAGGGTCATTTATTGCATAACTTAGGTTGGATTAAAATATAAATGAGAGAGTGTTTGATTGAAAAGTATATGTTTTGTGTGTTGGGTTTGTTTGTTTAGCTACTGTTACCTCACCCTTAAATGGTGTTTCTTTATGATGACCATTGTACGGAAAAGAACTAAGTAGGAATGTGATAGAATGAATGCTTATAAGAGAAGAAAAGTGTTGGTTGTAACCCGAGTGACACACACCCGATGTTAAATTAATTGACACCTGACCTTAATAAATTGAAACCACTTTCCTTATTAAGCGAATAATATATATTTGGAAAATTTATTAAGCGTAGATTCCTTTTTTCGGAAGGCATTTTATTAAAAGGGGAAAAATGCCAATTTTGACACAAAGTGATTTGTTAAATTTTTTTATTGAAAAATAAAGTATTTAATTTGGTTAAAGAAAATATTTTTATAAATATATTTTTGTAAGAAGGTAAAAATTGTAAAATATTTTATTTAGACGTATTTTACTAAAAAAGGTTTTAATTTAGATATTGGAAGTTAAATTCAGTCTTTAAAAGAACATTTTAGTGTGGAAAATTTGTTTGCTTTTAAAACACCTTTAGAAAGGTATTTTTATATTGGTATTATGGTTTGGAACACTTTGTTAATAAAGGGAAATTTTATTTACAAGAGAGAAATTTTTTTGTAAAATGTTTTGTTTGAAAATATATTATGAAAATATATTTTAGTTGAAAATAATTTATTTTAAAAGAAATATTTTATTGAGAACATCTTAGCTACAATTGTTTTATTTTAGTAACATCTCCGGGAAAAAAGGTGTATGTTGAAAAGTATTTTACAATCTCATTTGATTTAGAATAACTCATAAAAATATCATCATTTTGGAAAAGAATATTTTTGGTTAACGGATATTTCAAAATATATGCTGAAAGGTTTGAGGAATATCTGTTGAAAGATGCTTTGAGGAATAAAACTATTTTAATGATAGTAATAGGTTTTTAAAACGTTTTGTTAAAAATACCCTGTTAGGGAGTATCCAATGAGAACCCTATTTTAAAGAAAACAATATATTTTGTTGAGACATTCTTTATAGTGAATATTATATGGTTTGGTGGAGATTTATTTTAAAGATACTTTATAAGAAAGTTATTTCCATAAAAAGATAATTTATTTCAAAGAATATTTTCTCAAAAGAAGAATTTGAAAATAATATAGTGTAAATATTTTTGATTGGGAAATATTTTATTGGTGGATATATTTGAAAATAATTGATGGAAGTATCTTTATTTGAGTATCTTTTTGGGTAAAGAATGTAATAAACTATTAAGTTGTAAAGAAAGTTTTATCAAAGGAGTACGTTTGATTTTAAAAAAAATTGTCTAAAAATGAATTTTTGTTAAAAAAAATTCACTTAAAAAGGTACTCTTTGATAGATGATGCTTTGAAAAGAAAAATATTTTTTTAAAAAAATATTACTAAGAAATGATGTATTATAAAATTTCTAGTTTTACATTCCCTTGAGAAAAATATTTTACTAAGACGAGGATGATTTGATTTGAAAAGTAAATGGTTGAAAATATAAAATATTTAATTAAATAACAAACTTAACGGTGTTTGTCAAAAAGGCATTTTATAAAAAGGTTGTTTTTCTTAGAATTTTAACCGAGAACTATAAAACTAGACTTTGTAACATAGGGTGTAAGATGATGTGGTAAGATAAGTTTTAAGTTTTCTTGATACCCATTGTGACAATGTTACCATTATGACTATGTTTTGCAGTTTCCTCTAATGGGCTATAGGGACCTTTATTATTTGCTTCCGTGGATGCAGTTGGAATATGAAGAAGATACTACCATTTTCGATATTTGGGATAGTCATCTTGTTGGTTGTATTCATTTACTTTGGATTAATTGGTGTATTTCATTATTCTATGTTAAATTAATTGCAATTAAGATAATTTTGTTGCATATTTATTTATGTTGAGCTCGTTTGAATTAATTTCTTATGATCTCATGTTGTTAATGGTTTGTTTTACTATGATTAATTCTAATTATCACATGTTGAATGTTTATCTATTTAATCTATATCGAATTTGTTTGAAACGTTCCTCTTAATTGCATTTTTTTACCGATTTTTTGTTTGCACGATTAAGTTTAACTATTGACTTGTTTGTTTGATATTCGCCTATTAGTTCATGTTGTGCTTGTTTGGATTGATCTCTTTTGCTAGAACTAGTTGTTGTTGATTGTTTGTTTGCTTTTTACTTGTTTGTTTGGTTATTTACTTGTTCACTTAGTTGCCCGTCATTTGACATACTGTAATCGTGTGCACTTTGTTTGAATAAGAAATGTGAAGAGGTTCCTTGAAGACAATAAATAGTGGCTAGACGATTTTAGTGACTAAAGGTTTGACAGATACCATTGAGGAATCAGGGATAGGCGAGAGGTCCAATATACGGAATTTTAAAAATATGCATTTCAAAAACTTATCGTTTTGGCTTTCATAAATATTTTAAAACAAAGAATTTCTATTTCAAAGCAGGATTTTATTTCTATTTTAAGACGGTGTTTACTCAGAATTATTTTTAATTGTTTTAAAATGATGGAAAATATTCTGAGAAATTATTTTATAAATAAACAGTGTATTTTTAGAAAGAAAAAAAAAGAACTTTTGTTTTAAACGAAGATGGAAGCTTTGATTTGAAAATAAAAATGCTTTGGTAAATGTTTTTCTTTTAAGCGGTATTGGAACTTCCATTGCGAGCAGGTCCCTCTTTGGTATTGTGGGTGGGTTATCCTAGTCATTAGATGGAGAAATCATTATGGAAGGATGATGACTTCGAGACTTTGTTAATGGTAACTCAATGATGATAGAGTTGTGTTTTGATGATGACGGCTCGATGTCGACGGGGTCGTGATAATGATTGTCCATAAGGGCAGGTTCTAGAAAGGGTGACCCATGGATAAAACATTGAAAGGTTCTATTGTGGAAAGATAGGAACATGGAAGGGTTTCATGTGGATGAATGGAAACTAGATGGAGCAAGCAAAGGCTCAAATACGCGTGCGAAGGGATCGTTGATACTCGGAGTGTTTTCTAGTTTAATCGTAAGCAAAGGTATTATGAGGAAACTCATTGGGTACTTGGAATGGCTACCTCTGATATGAGGGGTAGATTTGTATACCATGGATCAGTGGAATGGTTCTAGTGTTAGCTATGGGATGGTGAGCGAATACACTTAAAACTAGGATTTTTCCATTAATTCCTAGAAGAAGAATGGTCACATGAGTTATCGTATATTCAACGTACGCAAGTGGTGCAAGGATCGATGCAGTTGCAGCACAAGTGGATGATCAAATCATTTAAAGAGTGTAGCCATGACCAGACGTATACTATTTTGAGGTTATGACCATAAGTAGGTACATAAGATATTTGGGCGGTATATAGATATGAGATGGTACACTAGTTATCTTGAGGATGAGATTATGAGGAAATTCATCGATAGTTTTGAGGATATGCATACTTTGAAGAATGTGTAATTAGCACATAAGTTAATATAGACTTGTTATTGGTTGAGGGGTTAATATGGTGGTAGTACCATATTATTTTGAATGTGTGCTTTATTTTGAGTTATGATGACCATTGCTTTATATTTATTTAATTGTACATGCATGTTTGGATCAACCTACGTTATGTCGTGGACTTTGATTATAGTCAATTATAGTTGGATTATTGAAATGCATGAGATGAATTAATCTATGATTGATATTGTTTTACCTTATTAGTGGAATTTTATTTTACATACAATAATTGGAATTGTATGGTTGAGAAAGTGTATGTGTGTTACTGTAGTGTGTATGTGTGAAAGATTAAATTCGGTTTATTGATGAACTTGACTATATCATATTTAATGTTAAATGGTCGTTATATACTGCTTTACAAGTAATTAACTTGTGATTGGTATATTTTCCTATATTTGGTGATTAGACCAATAAGTTAAAGTTGTATTTGGGGAAATGCGAGGGCGCAATTCTTTTAAGGAGGAGAATGTAACGACCCACAAATTTCCCGCTTTTAATCTTAAAGTGATTAAAAATGAATTTTGAATAGAATAGTGAATTGGGTGTCATATTTATAACCATTGCGAAGATCTTTTCGAGCTTATTAATTTGATATATAACATTGAAATATTTGGACTTACAATTTTCGAAATAAATACGTTATAGTGTTTAAACGGTGTATGTAGCTGTTTTGGGTCAAACTATTTTCACATCCCATAACCAAGCCTAAAACTATATAAGTGAGGCGACAGAATCCTAGCCATCACTTCTGTCTTCATTTTTATGTCTAAATCTTGAAGTTCTTCTTAATCCTATTCTAACGCAAGATGATTTTCGCTAATTACAATTGTTCTAAAAATCAAAGTGTTTGATACATATTGAATTATGTATTGTTGTGAAGCCCTCGACGAACGGAGTTAACGGGTGGTTTCCATTTGTTGAAAAAATGCTCGAGTCAACCAAAATTGCTGGTCAAAGTTTGAAGTCATAGAACTCATAGCGACAATTTGAGCGTTTTTGATTTGGTGATTAATAGGTGAAATTAAAGACTCGAGCATATAGATCTCGAGTAGTGAAGTCGATTGGTGTTGGTCTCATGACCTGAAACGACCTGAGGCAGTCAAAAATTAGGTTTTGGGGTTCAAAAGCCCCTTGAGTTTGGTGGCTGCACACACCGATGAAGGCGACCGGAGGTGAAGGCATAAGGTGCAGTAGGTGGAGCAATGCGAGGGGATTCAAACGTAGTTGGTCTTGTGTCCTATGGTGGTCGAAACAGGGTGAATTCGATGGTTAAAATTAAGTGATGTGGGTAAACGTGATTGGATGATGATGAAGAAGGTGGCATGTGTGATTATTTTATTTTATTAATTTCAATTTACTAAAAATACTCTCGTCTTATAACTTGAATATCTTCCACATACGAACTCCAATTCATGTGCAGTTTCTTTAGTTGGACTTATGGAGAAATTTTAAAGACTATGGCATTGGGTTGACTGATTTTGAAGATTGTTGGAAAATGTGCATTGGTGAGAATTATTTAATTTAATTAATTGAAATTTAAATTAAAAAACCCATAATTTTTGAGGAAAAATCACATTCATTGATTTTATTTGGATGACTGTTTAATTATTGTAATATTTTGAATGTATTGTGCCTTGGTTGGGTAATTATTATTTTTGTTGTAGTATTTTTGGGTGTTTAATTATAATTAATTGTTGCTTCGAATTGGAAAAAAGTAATTGGAATGAAATGAATAATAATGAGAAAGTTCAATAAATAAATGATAGATAAGGTTATTTACAAATTTTAGATGTTTTTGTAAATAATGATGATTTAACAAATTTTACCAAAATTAAAGTATGGTATCAAATAAAGTTATTATTTATGAACTTCTGAGGAAATTTATAGATAATAACTGAATATATATTTAATTATTATTTGGGAAGTTTATTATTTTGAATGAGGGTTTAAACAATAATATGGTTTTAAAAAGTGATTTGGTGAAGATTATTATTTTTGATTTATAATACAATGTTTTGAAGTATTTGAAAGATGGAGTACAATAAAATAAACAAAAGTATATTATCATTTAAAGAAGCATTATTGTTTTGCGATGCAATAAATAAATGAAACCCTTGTAATAAACAATAATGGAACAATTTTATACTTAAGAGAATAATGGGTGCAAAAAAATTATTTTGATGGTTGTTGTATGTGTCATTAGTTGTTATTTGTAATTATCACATATATTGGATGTCTGATGATAGTATCTCATTATGATGAGAACTCGATTTTACCATTATTGCTACTAGAAGATGGGTAGTTAATTATGGTTTTTTTTGGTGAAATCGATGTTGTGTTACCGTTGTGGAGTGATAAGTATACGCTGAATAATTTATACTTACATTGGTGATTGTTATTATAGTTGATAATTAATAATATATGTAAGTATATTTACGTCATGATTTTCTGATTTGACGATTGGGATTGTTATTGGATATTGTTGGTTGATGACTGTGCGCTATTATTGTTGTGGTTTCCCCATATGATGATTTGTTGAGATGGATGAGTAGTAATATTTGCTTCTACTATTTGGATCGGTCACATTGGTTGCATTAGTTGCGATGGTTACAATGGTTACATTAGTTGCATAATGGCATTGTTTATGATGGTTGCAATGGTTGCATGGATGTTATAGTTGCGACATACGAACAAGTATTTGGATGCATGAGAAGAGCGGCAAATAGAACTACATGGGTTTGATCCTCCAAAAGGGGTACATGGGCAGTCTTTTCCTATGCACAACTATTGAGCCTATGGTCGTAGTGTATAGGTTCAGATGCAGTCCAAACATAGTTGAAAGCTTTTCCTTTTTTCTATTATGTATATATTTATACAATTGTGAAGTTGTAGGTAGGAGCAGAAAAGGGAAGAGAAATGTGAATGTAGGCTGTATGTGGATAACTAATTTGGTGTATTCTTTTATACCATAGTCATATTGCTGATATGTTAATGATAACTAATGTGATGAAATATAAATGGATGGATGATGTTGTATAATAATTTTATTATTGAGATATTGTCCGTTTCTATTTATGTTTGATTCTGTCATGAGGTTTCCCCTTTTATTCATTATTTTAGAACTTTTGAATTTTATCTACCCACGGTCTACTGCTTTTAATATCTGAAATTAGCTTGTAAGCATATATAGACGTCGATTATAATTGATTTTAGATTTTAAAAATAATGGGTCATCATAGAGTGCAAGGATCCATTTATCATGTTACTAAAACCTTAAGGGTTCTCAGTAAATTATAGTCCTCATAAATGGTAAATAAAAGTATACTAGTTATATTTCACATATAAATCCTAACGATACATCCTTTTCTCTTAACCATCTTTTGACCTTGAGGGTGCTCAACAAATTATTTAGTACAATAAATACTCATAACCCATCATTTTGTGATTACCTAAGAAAATTTTTGTAACCAATCTAGTGCCAATATAAACATCACCATAATATTTTATGGCTTGAGGGTGCTCAACAACCATAAGTATGTACAATACTCTATTTACATTACTAATGGTTGAGAGCGACATTATCTAAGAATAATAATCTCAAAATAATAATAATGGCATTAACTGTGCAGTTAAAGTGCCTAAAAGAGTCATAATGGTGAAGGTGCAAAAAGTTATAGCGGGAATATAGGAGAATATAGCAGAGGTGCAAAAAGCTTCATTAGATATAAAATCAAATATTTATAGTTAATATATTCTCATTCTTCAATCATTTTTATAGGAAAAGGAAATATTATTTAATCTTATATAATAAAATCAAACAATATCATGATTTATACAGACTAGATTTAGTGATCACAATAGATTTCTCACTTATATTCAGCACTTATGCCTTGCATTAAGTCTTCACCCTAACTTTGTTGATTTAGTTTAAAAGAGAACTAGTTAAATTAACATTTATATATTAATGTTGCAAAAACGGGTGCCAAAAAGCCTTGATTTAGCCGGTAGCGCTAAATTGCAATAGTGTAGCGGTCGAAGAGCACTACACGCTATAACGGGGATTTTGTGGGTCCTTAGCGGCATAATGTATTAGCATCTATAAGGCATAATGAGTATTCACAACACCCGGTGACATCGTTTGGCAATATATATGTATGTATGTATATATATATATATATATAAAATGGCTTCCTAATCTACTGCCAACACGACGACTTCTCGGGTTTCACTAGAAACTGAGGCGGAGGAAGAAGAAGGGTGGAAGGAAGTACAGAGGAAAGGAAACCAAAAGGTGGCAGAAGGGGAGCATCGTCTTCAAAAGCTTAGGCAAATTTAGGGTTGGAGTCGATCTTTTCACAATTAATAAGGAAGGGAGCTCGAAAACATAGGCTGAACTCTTGGGCAAAAGTTTCGAAATTAAAGATAGTATTGAGTTTCATCTCCCAAAAACAGATCTGGAGGGAGAGCTTGCTGAAATTGATGATATCGACTATCGATAATCAAACCAAATGTGGAATAACTCCATGTTCATCTACATGGTAGGTAAGAGACCGTGTTATGTATACTTCACTGCATATGTCAAAAGAGAGTGGAAACCTAAGGGAAAATAGGAAGTTTTCTCAAGTGACAATGGTTTTTTACTAGTTAAATTCGAATTGAAAGAAGGTCTAGAAAAGTTACTAAATGAGGGGCCTTGGTTTATGGAAAACAAACTTATATTTATATGCTAACTTTCAATTTGAACAAGATATATTGGAGTCTTATCCTATCTGAGTTAGACTAAATAACCTACATTTGGCACTTTGGAGCGCTAGAGGTCTAAGCAAGCTGTCAAGTCTCACTGGAAAGCCAATAGATATAGATGATAACACTAGACAAGTTAAGGGACTTAAATATGCTAGGGTACTGGTGGAGGTGAAAGCAGATATAGTATGTAGGAAAAGTATTAGAGCTAAAGAGAACCAAGGCAGGTCATATGTGCATGAGGTGGAATATGAATTTATTCCACCTGTATGTAAAGATTATATGTGTTTTAGGGATAGTGGAATGCAAGGCCCAATTCCAAAACCAGCAAATGCATAACAATGGTGACCAAAAGTAGCAATAGAAACAACAGATCCTAACCCTTGCACTTTCTCCAAGCATATACATCATCAGGAGACTGACAAAAACCCATATCTCAGAGAAACGGGATGATAAAGAGCATTATACAAACCCAAAAAATAATCATACCACTAATGCAACAGTAAATCTAGAAACTTGGGGAGATAGCTTGGAGGTCCTTGGTTCTCATAAGCATATGCAGGAGTTGGGAGAGGAACCTGAAAGTGAGATGATCCAGCCACAACTGGTGCTGAACTCGCCGCAGTAGAAGACAAGTGAGAAGATAATTCATGAAGACAAACTAGACCCAGAGCCAGAGGAAGATGTCCCTGCAAACATGGATGAAATTAAGAAAATGGACATTAACTTTACAAACAGTGAAGATGAATCAGATGATAATTCATTAATACACTCAACATACACTAAAGAGAATCGGGAATACAAGAAGCAATTTATCAGCAACGCTTGTGACAAGGGGCAAAACTACTATTTCTTAATGCCCATGCTATGGTGGAATGTAAGAGGTCTAAACCGTGACACTAAAAACTTGGACCTCTTCAATATAAAAAATAAGTTAAACCAAACATTTGTGGCTTTCTTAGAAAAATAATATATGGGTTCAATCCATGATGTTCGAAAACGATTTTGGGGTTAGATTGGAAGAGTTTAAAAAATAATGCTTATCAGTCTAAAGGAAGAATCATGATTACATGGCACAAAGCTATATGGTCTGTTAAAATGATTGATATGGATGAACAACAATTGACTACGAAAGTAAAAAATGTTGGAGGACTATTTATGTATGTAACATTTGTATATGCACATAACTAGGCATCTATTAGAAACAAACTTTCGGAGAAAATTATGCAATTATCAAAAAAAATTGACCAAAAGGTGATGGTGCTTGGCATTTCAATGTCGTCCTTAAGGAAAATGAGAAAAAAAGGAAACCTTACCCTTAAGTTATCTTAAACTGAAGAATTCAACAATTGTATAGCTACAGCTGGGCTCATTGATGCAAACCATGCAGGGCTCTGATTTATAGGGAGAAGTGGAGAAGCAAAGAAGATAACGTGCATGTTAGATAGAGTTCTCATTAATGCTAAGATGATTAATAAAATGCCTAACTTAAGTATTACAGTTCCGCCTTGTTCGACTAGTAGCAATTCCCCACCGCATTTACAATTCGACCATACAAATCAACAGATCAAAAGTAGACCATTCAGATATGATAAACATTGGTGTTTACTAGATGATTATGAAGAATCAGTTGGTATTAAAAATATAAATCTAGTTAAAGGGAAGGGTTGGTACACTTTAGTATTTCTGCTAAAAGAAATTAAAAATAGGCTAAACAATGGAACAAGTGTAATAATCCGGAGTTTCGAACACTTCATATCTAAGTATTTGAATTATTTAATTATTTGAATTTTGGATTAAATTTTATTAAAATGATTTAATAAGATTTTTAACCCTCTTTTAAATCATAACTATTGAAGATAAACCTATTTTTGAAAAATGTTTACGAAATTATATCATTTGGAAAAATATCGATAATATGACCGAAAATCTGTTTATCGGTAAACGGCTTTTCGATCAATATAAGTTGTTCAAACTTTTGTGCACTTGCTTAATGATCAAATGAACATATTAGCAACTAATTAGCACATTCTCCTCTTCATGAGACAATGGAAGGTTCTAGAAGCTTCCATATGGATAAGTGATATTATGAGAAGGGTATAAGAGTAATATGCATAAAGGAGAAGAGACATAAAGGAGAAATGATGGAAGGTCAAGCTTCCATGGCATGGTATGGGGTAAGTTCAAGACTAAATATCACCATCTTGAGCCTATAAAAGGAGGGGCACACCTTTAGAGTATAATCACAAAATCTTAAAACAAATCCAAGCTTTTTTAGTGGCTTCTTCATCTCCTTCTTCACTAAATATTCTAAATGGAATAGTTGCAAATCAACTCCAAATCACTTCAAACTTTTCCGGATGACTTAGTATAATATTAGAAAACCATCCACCATGTTAAAATTTGAAGAAGTGGAGTCATACTCCTCCACCATGCATAGGCCATGAGTAAATGGATGAATGGAAGGGAGGAAAGCAAGGAGGAGGAGTAAAGGTGTTGCAATAATGGGTCTAGGCTTGGGTGCTTGGATCTTATATGTTTGTGTGGATAAAGGCGAGTAAACACCTTACTTTGAATGAAAATATAACACATACATATGTTGTGTTGATTATAAATATGCTGTTTGAATTGTTGTTAACTTATGTTAAAACATTTGTTTGTATTCTAACTTTAAAAGTAAGTGACATATGTGGTCCATGTATATGAAATTGAAAAAACTTGGAATGGACTTGTGTGAAATATGAGTAGGCCTTGAACAAAGCACATAGGTTATAGATGGACTTTGGTTTAGATCGGACTCATATTTGAAAGTGCACTTATAGCGATAGTAGCCATAGATGTAGTTGTGAATTGCCTTGTTTTTAGCGATTGCTATGTAACTTTGTAGAGAGATCCTTAGGGGTTTCTCGCCATAATTATAATGTTATATATTATATTTGTTGTTGTCAAAAGCTTGAATAGTAAAACGTTATGTAACATCTCGATAAGTGGCCAAAACTTCACTTCTGCAAAACTGCTCTGTTTGGCCTTGATTTTTGGACTTAGAAAATTTGAAAATGATATTTACATTTAAGTATTTTGTTTCATTGTTTTCACAAGTTGTTTGAGATATTTATGAATTTCTAAGAATTTTTTGTGAATTTTTAAAGAAGGGATATTTTGTTAAAATATATAGAAAAACATGTCATTTTCAAGTTTTGAGAAAATTTGTAAAGTTTTTATTTTCAAGTAATATTTTGTATAAATGTTTTAAAACCTATTATAAGTATTTTCAAGTATTTTAAAAGAATATACAAATGTTTTTGATAAGGGGTTAGAAATGCTAAATAGCCAAATGGTTGATTGTTTAATCATTTGTTTGAAAAGTAATTAACTATGCTTAAAACTAAAAGTAAGGCTTATATATTATGAGAGTTAAGATTGACGTCGAGTAGAGAGGGAGTAATAGAGTTCTAACCTAAAGATTTCCCTCTTAGGAATAGTAAGTCATAAAATGTCAGAAACGTGTTAATCGTGTTGTTTTGTTATTGTTTATGGAAATCATTAATACTATACTTAACACTAAAAGACGACGAGATTGACTTATCCATTTGTGGGATTTAATAATAAAGTGTCTAGGTAAGGCTTTGATGCAACCGATACTTTAACTTACCTAGCTTCACTCTTGAACGAGGAATGGTTAAGTTGGAACGTCGTAACGAGTTAAGCATACAATCGTGATTTCTATAAGTAATCATTTTTAAAACTTTATAGTTAACTAGTCAAACACTGAACTTGACTGGTTATGAACTTAGATCTGTAAAACAAATGTTTGTAAAGATAGAATCAAGTATAACAATGGTTTTGGGTTTGTTTTGACAATGTGTTAACATCATTCATTTTTAAACCTTTTTTATTATACTTAGAGATGTAAATAGATCTTTAAAAAGGTGATTTAAAGGTAAGCATAAGCAAATGGTCTTGGGTTTGTGGTTACAATGTTTAAGTAATATTAGTCTTAAAACTTTTGAATGGACTTGCGAAAGTACTTAGATCCTAAAAATGGATATTTTAAAGGAAATTATAAATACGAAATCTTTTGAAAAAGGGTAAAAATTTATTAAATAAAAGAAGTTTACTAATAAAGGATTTTTAATTAATGAAAGGATTAATTAAACAAAAAGGATCATAAGTTGCTTAAGTAGCTTAACCAAACTTTGTATGGGTTAGTCACGCTTTGTATGACTTAATAGTGTTTTGTATGTTCATTTGGTTATGGAAAGTATATTAGACATGGTTTCCATTTAAAAACATCTATTTTGTACCAGATAGTAGATTAGTTGACTATCGAAATTGACCAAATAAAAATCTAGGAATATCTAGAAGAAAAATGGGAATTATACGGTACAATTTCTTCGGTGGTGCTATACTGTATGTATAAACTCATGTGTTCTTCTAGGATAAATGATAAAGAAACCCATCTGCCTAAATGGTTAGGAGGCGATCTCCTCTCTTATGTATTGTCTGTTTATTTCCAAAAGAACCGGGGTTGAGTTTACTGGGAATTCATAGATTGGTTTTGGAGACTCCGGTACGTGAGAAGAGTGTACTTATATGCGATGATTCGAATCTGTAACCACTTCAAGACCATATACACGATCTATGGTCTTAAAGTGGTTGTGAAATGGAATTATATAGAGTCGAACTGTCAATCCTAAGCTTAAGTCCAAGGGAAAGGTCGGCGTTAACATTTTAAATGATACTATCGTGAAGGACTATCTGTCTTGAGAAGTAGTCCAAGAGAGAGGACACTATTAGCATTCGTCGAAGGACTTATGCAGGGAATCTATGTGGAGGTTCGAGATCTTTATCGAGATGCTCGAGTCCACATAATGATTCATGATCTGTTCAAGATGTGGTAATCCATTTGGGGATTCAAGTTCTCTTCGGTTGATGAAGACTCGCGTGACAGATGGCGGATGTAGCCTCAACATCAGGAAAATGATAGAAAATAGAGTAAGGGCATCGCGAGGGAGGTTTAGTAAACCTCAAGGGTATATCAACTCCAAATATAGAGATGCTTATCAACATGTTGGTATCGGAAGTTGATATGATCCGGATCATACACGAAAGGTGATCCAGTTATGTTTACCTTAGAGTATATCCCATATAAAGATATACAATGCTCAGAAGGTAGCTTCTGATCCTTTTCATGGAGATTAGTTTACTGGAAGCATCTCCGTGGAAAACAATCCATATATGAACGTACCTTAGTGGTATTGATTGTATACTGATTACTGTTGTGGCATTCACACAGGAGCTATTTGATATGATTTATGTGCTACACATTGGACTGTATCAAACATATCACTATATGTTAAACTTAATGAATGGTTGTTATCTTTCAGTAGAAAACCATTACGATAATCTATACATTCTCAAAAAGGTGTTATTATATGTCACCCTTATTTCTTGGGTTTCTCATGCTGGTTTACCACACTGATCCATGTGTTATTTTCTTATAATGCTCGGGTCAGCCCCGTGTATTTTCTAGATTTAGGTTGGACGCTTTGGAGCATCTAGAGAAGAGTTGGATTACTACATACCGTAATATTTATTTCCACTGTATTACTATTATATCATCAGCGTTTGTAAGAATAAATTATTGTAACTAGCAAGGCTGATTACTGTAACCCTAAAAAACTTTGTATTTTAGAATGACAGTTTATACTATGTTTTGATATTATATATGATTGTTTCATTGTAAGATTATGATATCGTGTTCCTTCATCCTTGTTCTATTTCCTTTTCTTTTATTTAACCCTAAAAATTTGTCTTTTCGACACTTGGGTGCTTAGCACGTGAGTACCCGAGGATGTACTAGTGTCGACATTCGAAGATCGAAAAGGTGAGTCATTACAACAAGGCCAGACCAAAACAACATGACCTAATTGAAAAACTCTAAAAGAGTTCGAGGATTTGCTTACACTGCTAGACCAAAACCCACTTGATGAAACATTGAATGCAAGATACTATGCATCTCAAAAACATCTGAAGAATGCAATACAGTAACAAGCTTTAGAAATCAAACAAAAAGCCAAAGAAAAATGACTCACATAGGGGAATGGATGAACTAACTTTTCTATACAAAGATGTCCTATAGACAAAACTACGATAATCAATTCAACATACTAGCAACAAATGGAGACCTTGTTACAGACATGAATCAATTTGAAAAAAAAGTTATCACATATTCCTCAAATCTATATATGGACAATATGATTCTATGTTACCTCATATTAATTACAAGGCCTTGATAAACGAGGAGGGAATTAACATGCTGCAAGATGTTATTTCTGAGAAGTAAATCAAGGATATTGTTTTCTTCACAAATATTGATTCGATCCTCGGCCCAGATGGTTGGAACTCCAAATTCTGCATGCATCACTAGGGGGACCTAAAACAAATGATATTAGAGGCAACTTAGGAATCATTCAATATTACCAAAATTTTACATAAACTCAATCACACTTTCATCGCTCTTATCCTAGAAATAAATATGCATAATAGAGTGGAAGACTGTAGGCTAATTGTTTTTTGTAACATGCTTTACAGAATGGTCAGTAAAGTGATATGTAATATGATAATCCAGATTCTACCGGACATAATTTTAGAAAGCCAATCAGCTTTTGTAGGGAGGAGACACAAATCTAAAAATTCTCTCCTAGCTCATGAACCAATCAAGAATTTCAACAAAAAGGAGCAGATAAAGCATGTATCAAAGTGGATCTCCATAAAGCTTATGCAAAATAAATAGGAAGTTCATAATACATATACTATCATGTATAGGTTTCCCATCAATGTTAACAAAACTAGTTGAAGAACAGATATCTACACAAATATACTCTATCATGATTAATGGAACCCCTATAGGATTTAACCGCAGCAATAGGGGGCTAAGGTAGGGTAACCCTTTATCGCTTTATCCTTTGGCAGTGGTTGTGGAGTATTTTTCCCTCCAAATGGAACTAGCATGCCATCGTTGTTTATTCCAAACTTTGTATAATAATCGCCAGTATTACATCATCTCTTATATGTCGATGATTTAATTATAGTTATCACGCCAGTATTACATCATCTCTTATATGTCGATGATTTAATTATAGTTATCAAAACCAATGCAGGGGCGGCACAATGTATTAAAGACATATTTAATAACTTGGAATATTAAGTTGGACTGTAATTAAAAAATCAGAAATCAAAGTGTTATTTTAACAAATTGGCAAAGATAAGCCAACAATTTTGAATATCTAGAAATAAAGGAAGGATGTTTACCAGTAAAATATTTAGAAGTTTCACTATGATCTACTATGATAATTGATAAAGAATGTGGTGAATCGGTTGGGAAAATCAGAGACAAGATGAATGGTTGGAGTTCAAAACTGCTATCTTTTGCAGGAAGAGTTGAACTAGTCTACACTGTAATTTAGTTCTAAGGTAAGATTTTGGGTCCAAACTTATCAAATACATGATTACTCTATTTAAAAAATAAATTCAACATGTGCTAATTTTACTTAGAGAGTTGGCTTGCACAAAGTTAGTTATAATGTGTTATGTAGACCAAAAGCAGAAGAGGGAGTAGGACTGATAAATCTCAAGGACTCTAATAGGCATATAATCTAGAACTTGGTTGGAAAATAATCGCATCTAACAGTGTATAGCCAAAATGGATGAGTGCTAGTTATACCACTGATAATTTCTAGGTCCCGAAAGTTTACAATAATGCATTAGGAGTGTGGAAAAACATACTGAAAGGCAGAGATGAGCTTCAGAAACACATATCCAAAAAAAATTGCAAGTGGGAAAAATAAAAGTTCACAGAAGGATCCATGGCCAAATAGGAACACATCTATCTCTAACTAAGATGGGACATAGTAACAAGTGTGGGTGGATATGATAATGATGTATGGACATAAATCTTATATATCAAAACTCTGATAATGGCATATGGACATAGATCCTACCAAAGATGGCAACATTTCTACTAAATCAGCTTTAGAAGTCATAAGAACAAGGCATGAAATAAAAAATTTGGGCATCTGCGGTACGGTCAAGAAAAAACAGCCCTAAAATGGCATTTTCAACTTATAAAGCAGTTAATTTAAAACTAGTAACTAATGACATATTGGCTAAACGAGGATTTATTGTAGAATTAAGATGTAAATTGTGAAAGACAAATAATGAATCGTGCCAATACCTACTTTTTGACTGTCCTTATTCCAACAATGTGTTGAAAAGACTTAAACAGAAGAACAAAAACATGCATCCAATTAGTAACTTAGAAGAAGTGCTTATAACTGAGTGACCCTAAGGGGGTTCGAGTTTGGTGAAGCAGATAAAGCATGTAACACTGACAGTTGTGGTAATCACGTTTGGAAGGAGGGAAATCAACACATGTTTCAAAACAAAGAAAGGAATCTAGATCAGATCTGTAGATTGACTGAGGTAAATATTGTTAGTCCATGAGATGATGGTTTTGATGACAACAACCTTAGAATAGATTATAAAATATAAATACTAACATTACAAGTTTAGATATATATGTATATGCAGGATCTAACCATGCAGGTATCAAGAATGAAGACTGTACAGTATAGAGATTCAAGATATAGAGATAGAAGACTCATGAGTATTAAGATTATCAAGAGTTCAAGATTTCAAGGTTAAGTTTGTTTTATTAGGAATATTTGTTAAAACTCGTAGAAAAGCACTGGCATCTTAATATCCAATTCATTCGTGGAATGGAATCCACTTCGAGCCCGTTAAAGGGATGGAACCCTAAGTAGGATGGAACCTACGAAAATCTAGTGGGACATTGTTTTGTATCCACTAATCTTAATTCAAATGATTTTTCAAAATTATCTTGTTTTCGAAATGATTTCAAAACTTTCCTTTTAAAAAAAGATTCAAAACCCTCGATTCCGATTTTAAATAATTTTAGCCTTAAAACATCTTTAGTTTCAGAGTCAAAATTACTCTTGATTTTAAACTGTCTTTTCAAATAATATATTTAACTTTTAAATTATTTACTTTGATTTAAATTATAGTTAAAATAATATATATATTGTTCTTTATATTCACTTATGAATTTCAACTATATTCAAGTATATTTATAAAGTTTTAAATAGTATTTATATAAGATAAATATTATTTTTATAAAAATTCAAAACATCAAATTTGGCTGAGGGATGTCGACATGCCCATAGGCACCATGTCGACATGGTGACAGTTGAGTTCAAAATTTAAATTTCAAAAGAAGTGTCTATTCGCCATAACTCTTCACGAATGGACATGATTGTTGTTCTTCTATAAATAGGGGTCAGTTTCAACGAATTTTATAACACTTTTCTCTGATTTAACTTCTCTTCTTCTTCTCCACTTTCTTATTTACAAATTACACCATTACTCTGGCGAAATCAATATCGAATCTAACTAGATAATTTCTGGTTTTGATTCTCTCCACTATCTCTACAAGATTCAAGTGCTAATCTGAGTTATAGACTTTTTGTAATCAATTGAGCGAGAGAAGGTGTGATTGTAGCCCTGGAAATCAATTGGGTGAACTTGTTGCCCCGGAAATCAAGTATCTCTACCCAGAGGATTGTTATTCTGGAGGGTGTACCTCGTAGCCTTGAAACCGAGGGTTGTAATTGTTGAAGTGATTTTGAAAGGAAACCCGTACTTAGTTGTGCGGGACTGGATGTAAGGTAACTCTGAACCAGTATAAAATCCGGTGTGTTCTTTCCTTTACTGCTTTTACTTTATATTTGCATCTATGTTTGATTCTGTGTTCATATCTGTGTCTGATTAGTGTATACATTGTTAACAAAGTAAGATAAACTCAAAAAGATTAACAAATTTCTTAAAACACTATTCACCCCCCTCTAGTGTTAATTCTAGCCTTAAGATCCTTAATCCGCATTTCTCACAAATGTAAGAATTATCTATGGACGTATAAAGAAGAAACAACGTACCAGTGATGTGGAGGAGGAACGACAACTCCCGAAAGCCTCGGGTCTTTTCGATTATCGGCCATTATGATTTTCATAAGGAAAAGAGTACAGAATGAGCTGGAAAAGGAAAGTCGAGGTTGAACTGATGGAATTGATAAAGTTATGTAAAAGTAGGAATACAGTGAATTATTACCCGACACTACTTTTCATTATTTTTGAGGCAGCTTTGTAATGTTATATTTGTGTTATCTTTTGTATATAGCCGAGCTTTTTGAATGTTATATGGGGTTTGGGCCTAAAAACATATTAGCAATAAAATTTAACCATTTTTAAAAAAACAACATACACACACATATATAACACAGGTAATTGTATACATTTGTAATTATTCGTTATAGCTATAATGGGTATTATATTGATTTTCACTTTTAAAATCATATTATTTTATTTATATACATTATATAAAATTCTCCTATTTAATTATAGCAGATACAATTTAATATCTTATACTGATGTATGTATTATTACTAATTAATAGTTAATTAATATTACAACTTTATTGTAACCTTTTATAAACTATCATTTGTTCTTCATATTGTAATTTTTAATTATTTTGAATTTATTTAATTACAACTTTCACAATTTTAAGGTCAAAACAATTTCAAATTATTCATTTATAACTTTTATAAATTCAATTGTACAATTTTAATTTTATTTAATTATAACCTTAAAATTTAAAAATTTTAAATTCAACAATTTATAACTATTATGAATAGAATTTGAACTTTATCCATAACTCGTATAAATTTTAATTTTAATTTAAAACAATTTATCTATAATTATTATGAATACAAATTTAGAAATAATTTTCAAATTTATTCATAACTTTTATAAATTAAATATAATTTTAAACCAATTTTAAATTCAAAATTTATATATTATTCATAATAATGCAATGTGGACTCTGAAACCACTGTTGGATCACGTGAATTGAGCAATGGAGAAAAGGCGATAAATTTATAAAAAAAAACCTTTTTAATTCATTATGCCCTTGATCTTTTATAGTGTTATTATGAATTAATTAAAAAAGGGATTAGAAGTCGTTTATATGACTTGATCGTACTTGTGTGTTTCGATTGTGCTTTGTGTGTTACTTGTTCATGGATCATATACTGTACTTAGTTTCCTATATATGATCATTCTCATTGTCATTGGAATTGACCAAATATAAATCTAGAAGTATCTAGAAGAAACACAGAAATTATATGGTATAGTTATCTTCGGTGTAATGTTCCGACTTTTAAACCCTCGAATGTTGACACTAAATACGTCTACGGTACTTGTATGCTGAGCATCCAAGTGCCGGAAAGACATAAAGTTAGGGTAAAATATAAAAAAAGAATAGAACAAGAAATGAAGAACACAACATTAAAATCTCACAATGAAAGGATAATATATAATATCGAAAGAATAGTACAAAGGGTTACTTTGAATACAAAAAATATCATAGTATTAAAATCTAAGTACTATCATTAGCCTGGACAGTTATAACTTCCTTTCCTCACAATGCTGACATATACAATACAGAAATGCAGTAGAAATAAGAATGCAGTAGAAATAAGAATGCAGCAGAAGGTAATCATTAAGCTCTTCTCCATATGCTCCAAAGCATCCGTAGCTAAATCTAGAAACATATATGGTGATGACCCGAGCATTATAAGAAAATAACAACAGCCAGGTAAACTTGCGTGAGAAACTAAGAAATATGCAACAAGTAATAGTAACCATTGATACCATACAGATTATCATATTGGTTTTCCCCTCAAAAGAAATTAACCATTCATTAAGTTTAACATACAGCGATATGATTGATAATTTCTAGAGTATAGCACATAAATCATATCAAATAGCTGCTGTTTGAACGCCACAACAATAATTGGTATATAGTCAATACCGCTAAGGTGTGTTCACATAATGGATTTTCCGCAGAGATCTCCTCGGTCTGACTGCATTCAAACTCCAAGACAAGGATTAGAAACTACCTTCCAAGCATCGTATATCTCTAGATGGGATATACTATAAGGTAAACATAATTGGACCACCTCGGTGTGTGATCCAAGCCATATCAGCTTCCGATACCACCATATCGATAAGCATCTCTAGATCATGAGTTGATATAACCTTAAGGTTTGGTAAACTTCCGTTCCATGTCCCTTCTCTATTTACTGTCATTTTCTCGACGTCGAGGCTACATTCGGCATCTCCACACGAGTCCTCATCACTCGAACAGAACACGAATCCCCAAATGGACTCTATCGTCTAGAAAAGATCACGAATCACTACATTGATTTGAGCATCTCAAACATATCTAACCTCCACATAGGTTCCTTGCATAACTCCTTCGACGAATGCTAACGCTCTCCTCTCGCTTGGAATACTCCTCAAGATAGACAGTCCTTCACAATAGCATCGTTTGTAATGTTAAAGCTAACCTTTCCCTTGGACTTAACCTTAGGATAAACAATTCGACTGTATAACGTTCCACCGTACGACCACTTCCAGAACATAGATCTCATATATGGTTTTGAAGTGATTATAGGTTTAAGTCCTCTCATATAAGTACACTCTTCCTGCTTATCAGACTCACCAAAACTAATCGATGAATTCTCGGTTAATCCAATTCCGGTTCTCTTAGAAATAAGCAAAAGCTAAAAACATTTCATACCAATACTCCTCCTCAAGGGTTCTCGTTGGTATGAAATTGTGAAGTCTTTCGATAAATTTTTAGGTCAATATTTGGTCAAGTTCGATAATGGACTAATCGATTATTTAGTTAAAACGATTGCTTATATAAATCACAATTCGTATGCTTAACTCGTTTTCGATATTCTAACTTAACTATTCCTTGTACAAGAGTGAACCCGGGCAAGCTAGAGAAATGTTTGCATCAAAGTCTTGCCTAGACACTTCATTCTTGAACCTCACAAATAGATAAGTCTAGCTCATAATAGGTTTTAAAACATTTATCCAAAATATTTCTTGAAAACAACAACGTTACAATTTTGCTTAAAACTTGAAAACGATATGTTTTCTAATAAAATATCTATTTATTATAAATTCACAACTAATTCTTAAAAATTCATAAAGATCTCAAACCAATTTTGAAATACTCTAATATGAGTTATTAAAGATTTGTAAAATAATGAAAGAAAAATACTTAAATTTTAATATCTTTTCGAACCTATTAAAGTCCAAAATAAAGGCTAAATGGGGCAGTTTTGCACAAGTGAAGTTTTGGCCACTTTTCAAGATGTTACTTAACTTTTTATTATTCAAGATTTTAATCGCAACAAATATATATATAAGACATTATAAATATGGTGAGAAACCACCAAGGATCTCACCAGAAAATTCCATAAACATTAACAAAAACAAGGCAATTCATAACTGCATCTATAGCAACTATTGCTATAAGTTCACTTTCAAATCCAAGTCCGATCTAAACCAAAGTCCATCTATAACCTCCGTGCTTTGTTCAAGGACTTGTCACAATTCATACAAGTCCACTAAAGTTCATTCCAATTTCATTCAACTCCATATACATGGATCACATATGTCACTTACTTATAAAGTAAGAATCCAAACCAATGTTTTAACATAAGTTAACAACAATTCAAACAACATATATACAATCAACACAACATAGTATGTGTTATATTTTCATTCAAAGTGAGTGCTACCTCATCCATAACCATACAAACAAGTCTAAGCACAACCTAGTAACACCTTTCCTTCCTTCTCTTCTTGACTTTTGCCTTGCTTTTGCCCCTTCCTTCTCCTATATTGCTCATGGCCATGCTCCTAGAGTGAGTGTGGCTTTGGTTCTTTCAGAAGAATAGGTATAAGTGTCTTTTAATGTTGTTCCAAGGCTTCACTATAAGTTTGAGTTGATTTGGATTTTATTTGCAATAATTTTCTTTAGAACATAAGAGATGCAGAGGATGAAAAAGCCATTGATTTTTCTCACTTAAGCTTTGTGAATTTGTGATTCTAACTCAATGGTATGCCTCTCATTATATAGGCACAAGAATGGTGCTCTTTAAGCTTATATTCACCATCCCACTATGCCATGGAAGCTTCACATCGCTTCACTTCTCCTTTATATCACTTCTTCTTTATGCTAATTACCATTATACCCCTCAAATTATAATCTCTTATCCATATGGAAGCTTCTAGAACATTTCAAACTTTATGAAGAGGTGTATGTGTTAATTAGTTGCTAATGTGTTCATTTGATCATTGGTCAAGTGCATAAGAGTTCGAACAATTTATATCAGTTGAAAAGCTGTTTACCAATAAACCGATTTTCGGTCATATTATCGATTTTTCTTCGAAGAATATATTTTTGTAAACAAATTTCAAAAAAAGTTTCTTATCATTATTTATTAGTTAGATGATGTCTAACAAGGGTTTAAAATCATATTTATAGTACTTGATTATATTTCAAAACGTTACGATATTTAAAGACGAAGTGTTCGAATTTCCGGGTCGCTACATTCTCCCACACTTAGAACATTTCATCTTCAAAATTCAAACAAGAACGGAATCAAAGAAGATGGAAGAACAAGATATATATATATATACCATACTGCTGAAGCTATATACAAACTAAACTTTAACTAAATGCATACTAAGTGACTCCACCTCAAGCGGCATGTACACTACAAAAGATATACGATGCTAAGATAAGAAGGAACCCTGGTCTATAAGCACTCTGGGTAGATCTCCTTCAAACGCCCTCTGTCTTCTTGGTACCACCTCAAGCATCCTCGCGCCACTGCACTTCTAACCTTAACAAAAGAACAAGCACTCAAATACTCAAATGGTATTCACAATTACTAGGAACCAATGCTCATGGTTCGCTCAAGTTCAAACTCTCCTATTGTCCAGGACGATAAACAATCTACTATGCATACCTTTCGCTCAACAGCCTTAGGTTATTACTTAGATGGTTATTCGTGCTATCTCATAATAAATCCAAGAGTCCTTCCCCAAACTCTTTATAAGTCAACAGACATCATAAACATGTACTAAAGCCCGTACGATGTACATATACCATCCGTACGCAATATCTAATTTGATCACTTGCTCGATCACATTAATTTTACTTTCAAATTGGTAACATGACCTCTTTAGTTCGGACTCTGATTTGATTCCTTAATTAGAAACATCTGTTCTCCCTGCATAGCCATATACTATGATAGAAAAAATTAGGATCGTATCATGATTCCCTAACAAGTGTTCGCTATCAAGAATCAGGTGAAAAATCCTCATTCGGAGCGGTGTAAACCACATCAAAAACATGTACTCGAATACTGGATCAAGAACAATTATGCGAATAAAACGATCTACGTACAACTTACATATTTATCCAATTGGTTTCTTAACTATACCAATTCCTTTTTAATCATATTCATTTATACAAGTAGTATGAATACTAAAACCGGTTATGAATCATTTTATAAAACATAACTTCAAGTTTATCCACATTTTATAACTTAAGTTCATACTCGTGTAATATTCCATTACATCTAAAGTGCAAATACTAACATAAAATTTGTTTTACTTAACAAGTAAATTTAAACTTGTTTTAACTTATTACCTTCTCAATCCAAGTGTTATATAAACTCAAAATTTTATTTTCAAAACACTTAGTTTGAAGTTCTATAACTATCCGAAAATTCCCAATTGTCCAAAATCGTCGAAAATTTCATTTTATTTTAACAAATGAAAACTACCAAACAACATAACATAACCTAATAAGAGAACTTTAGAACTAAACACTGGTTTTTCATTCAAATCATTTTGAAACAATATATACATATAAATTTTGTATATCAAATCTTAATTTTGGGATTTAAATCAAAATTCATTTTACCAAAAACAACCCTGTAGCATCCTTCACTTAGAATCCAAAATTGAATGTCGATGATGTTGTAGTCATCAATGAAATTATTTCAAGCAACAGAAGTGAGTTTAGTACATCCAAACCATACTTTTGGTACTCAACCAAAATCATTCCAAACTGGTATCAAATACTTTGTAAAATAATACTAAGTATCATGACCTTAATTTCTTATATCAATCTCCCAAATATTTATTTGAAATAATACTATTATTATTTTTTCCAAAATCTGGAAAAACATTTTCAAAGATACCGGGATTTAAGTTCTCAAATTCTCTATTTAAAACCTTTTCATGTATAAATCATATTTTTATAAACCATACTCATATACATGGATCACATATGTCGCTACTTTTAAATTAAGAATCTTAGACCAATGTTTTAACATAAGTTAACAAGAATTCAAACTGCATATATACAATCAACACAACATATGTATGTGTTATATTTTCACTTAAAGTAAGGTGTTAAGTCATCTTTAACCACAAAAACAACCAGGATCCAAAATAGCCTAGACCATGCTCTACCTAGCAACACCTTTCCTTCCGTCTCTTCTTGCATTTTGCCTTGGTTTTGCCCCCTCCTTCTACTATATTGCTCATGTCATATGCTCCTAAGGTGAGTGTGGCTTTGGTTCTTTCAAAAAAACTAGGTATAAGGTCTTGTAACATTGTTCCAAGGCTTCTCTTCAAGTTTGAGTTGATTTGAATTTGATTTGCAATAATTTTCTTTAGGACATAAGAGATGAAGTGGATGAAAAAGCTTTTGTTTTTTCTTACTTAAGCTTTGTGAATTTGTGATTCTAACTCTATGGTATGTCTCTCCTTCTATAGGCATAAGAATGGTGCTCTATGAGCTTGAATTCATCCCCTACCATTCTATGGAAGCTTCACCTCCCATCACTTCTCCTTTACATCACTTTTCCTTTATGATAATTATCATTATACTCCTTTCATGATTATACCTCTTATCCATATGGAAGCTCCTAGACATTCCAAGCTTTATAAAGAGGTGTGCATGTTAATTAGTTGCTAATGTGTTCATTTGATCAATAGTATAGTACATAAGAGTTTGAACAACTTATATCGGCCGAAAAGCTGTATACCGATAAACTGATTTTTAACACATTGTCGATTTTTCTTTGAAGAATTTTTTTTTAAAAAATTCCAAAAACAAGTTTCTTATCATTATTTATTAATTATATGATGACTAACAAGGTTATAAAATTGTATTTATAACCTTTCATAATATTTCAAAACATTACAATATTCGAAGACGAAGTGTTCGAATTTCCGGGTCGGTGCAGTTTTATTATGATTAATATCGTTAACATTAAATCATATTTAATGTTTTTTGGCTAAATTTTATTTGAATTTCAATTATAAATTATTTTATTATTATATTACATTATTGAACATGGTTTATGATATTATTATATATTCAAAATATTTAATAAGATAATTCATTATCAAATTAAATTATATTTATTCAAAGGTAAATTTAATAATAAAAATAATTTTACATATAATGATATATTTATGTATAATTTTATTTATACCGAATTTTGAATAATAATAAGTAATAAAATAATTTTAAAATAAATTCAAACTACATTTTTAGATTTAATATTTTTTAAATCGAGGTTGTAAATTTAAATGTTAAGAATTCATCTTAATTCAAATAGCAAGTATTCAAATCAAATAAATAATGTATTAATATATCAATTTTTATTAACAGTGTTAATTTATAAATATCATAATAACCAATTAGCACACAAAACACACATATCAACATTTAAATACTAATGTCACACATATATATAAGGGTATAACACACTAGTTTAGTAATATCAGTGTGTTCAGAATTTTAATATAAATTTGACGAAGAAAGTTGTGGGCAAAACAGAATTCATACGTGAGAGTTATTTGTGTTTAAAAAAGAGGAGTTAAAATATGAGTTTTTACTTACCTAACACTTGAACACAAATTACTTCATCTTCATCATCTTTGAGATAAACCCTAGCCGCCTTAATCAAACCTCACCAAATATTCACCACTGCTACAGGCAACCAGAGTCACCATCTCTACCAAGTTTCCCATCCCGAGCTCTATCGATTGACACTGTCATAGCCAATATCGATGTCATGCTAGAAACCTTAAATTTGCTAAAAGAAATCAAGCTTCTACTATCAATAAAAGCCGCCAGATTCGCAATATTATGTACTTGAATATCGAGTTATAGCTTTTGATAGGAGCCGAATTAGTATCCGAAACCATTTCCATTGGAAAGATACGATGGTTTCACTTTTCTTAGAGTGGTCATAATAGGGATTTGAACTTTTTGGATAGGAGGTATTGCTGTTTGAAGATTGATAGTTTTTGGAGCAGTTTAATAGGTAATTTGTGAGTTTGGAGGCAAGCCAACTAACCCATTTCGGGTTTGGAGACCTTATTAGGCAAATATCGTCCCCAAATCACTTTTACACCTTCTCAAATAGGTCTAAGCCTCCATTAACTCATCCTCTCCATAAAACCCTCTCTTTTCTTCTCTGAATCAAGCCTAGATCATAGAATAGTGATAGATTAGCAAGAAGAGTTCACTACAGACCTTCAAATCTACATTTTTGGGGAAGAAAATCACATCTTTGTTGTTGATTTTCGGATTTGCATGCAAATCTTCACTTTTTGGAGTTTTTAGCTGGTGATTTATCATGTCTCACCTTACTATATATGTATCTATAGTTTTTAACATTTTTAGGATCATTTTTAAAGTCAAAATTAAGTTTTAATGCTATTTTAAAACCCAATCTATAGTAAAAATGTTAATAAATGGATTTTCGGTGTTCTAGACATTTTGTTTGGATATGTGATTGCCTTGATAGATGTTAGGCTATTTTGTATACACCTTGTATGATGATTGCTATGGTTGATTGAGTGATTTACATGTTTGAATGTTGTTTGCTACATATGTATGGTGTTTGTTTATATGCTTGTATGGTTGAAAACGCTTATCGAAGTGAACTAGAGGTAGGAACCGTAGAGACGGACTTCAATAGATTGCCTCTATAGCGTTTAGAGTCGTATCGTTGCATAAGTTATGCATGAGGGTCGAAGCGTTAAGCATAGCGATGAAATCGATGCAATGTTAAAGTGCTGAAGGGCTATGGGATTTTGGTTTGACATGCTCGGTTCAGGGGTTGATGGTTCGGTGTACGAATTTAGGCGGCAAACGACCAAGAAGCTCGGTTCGATCTATGGTGGTTCAATGGTCAGTCGCAGGTTTCCATTCGATGGTGGGTGTTTGTCGGTGGTCGGGCAGAAAAATGTGGTCGATGGCCAGGCGGAGAAACGTGGTCGGTGGTCAAGCGAAGAAGCACGATCAGTGATCTGGTGAAGAAACCTTGTCGGTGGCCAATCACGGGGATCCTTATGGTGGTAGAAGTGTTCAATGATTGAGCATGGGGCGTGGTTCAGTGTTGGTCGTTGGCGCTTTGGATCGGTTCCGGTGTTGCACGGATGGCTCGGCAATTGTGTCTTGCTTGGCTTAGTCATGGGATGGACCGACGGGCGTAGAGCATGGAGTTTAGATATGGACAACTGGGCAAGACTCGGGGTTGCTTGGTAGTCTGAGGAGTTGGTTCAGGGTATGGATGGATGCTCCCCGGATGGCTCTAGATGAATTTGGGACGGCAATCAACAAGGTATGACGACTTCGATGACTCGATATGACGAGTGACTATGGAATCTGGCGGTAGACCGAAAGAATGTGTTCTGCACGATAGCTCTTAGGGTAGAACGTGAGGTTTTAATGCTCGTGAGTAGAACAATGTAGTCTTTGTGTACCCATGTTTTGGACATCTGCGTATGTCCAATCCTTAGCCATCTATATGGACAAGAGTTAAGCATCTATTGCATAGTTCTAATTATGGATAACCCTATGGTTGTGATGCTCATTAACGGGACAAGGTAGTCTATGTATACCCAGGGATTCTATGTGTACCCATTTTTTGAACATCTGTGTATGTCCAGTCCCTAGCCATATGTGTGGGCAATGAGTTAAGCATCTGAAAGAGTTATCATACGTCCAAAGCGCTTGAGTGAGAGATGCAAAGCTGTGTAATGGATGCTATGTTTGTAGTATGCATGATATGTTGTGTGATACCCTTATTCCCCTATTTTTTACTCAGTAGTTTAGCATATATTAAGTTTATATGCTAACTCTTTGGATGTAGGGACATATTAGGTATGGTTGTTCACGCCCTATAGCCTATTTAATATGTAATTTGAGATGATATATCGCTCACACCAGACCATTGTCTGACCCGAGGTTTTATGCTTTGCTTCTTATTATCTTGAGTACTCTTCAAGGAGTAGATTAAGGATAATAGGTCTGGATAGCGCATGGAGCTGTACGGAGTATGAGAAGGAGGCTATGCTTTCATATACCTATATTTGGAACAATCTAGCGCTTATATTCGGTTGTGCAGTACTGTGGAGCAATGTTAATACTTGTATTATTAGTAACAGTTATAGAGTTTATTATGAAGATTTGGGATATATAAACTCTTTATTTCAGGTTTTGTATAGTCTGCGAACCCAACGCACTATGATGTTCTTAATTACGGATCATTTGATTATATCACTATCTCACATGTTTTACATCTATGTTGTTATATTATATTTTATCTATGTGTTATGAGATGTTCTACAGGTTCTATGTTTGTATTTTCCTCCACTTTATATTCTTGGCTACCCTCCTGCATCGATCGGGTACCTTCACAGTGCATCACATGGGTATATTAAGTACTGGGGGTGTAGGGCGATCATCACGTTTGGTATCAAAGCTTAAGTTGCTTGGATGATCTAAGTTGATACTAGGATCCATTAGAGATAAGGAAGGTAATATCGCCTTAGAATGGATCCAGTGGTATATGAGAGAGCGTACTTGTTATACTTTGGTTTTCAAAACTATTAGTAGATGTATATAGTATATAAGTCGTATTTCATTCACTTATTCCTTTTAAAGAGACTGATCAACCTTATTACGCCTATAAGAATGAGTCGATAACTAGGAATGCTACTAGGAACTCCATCTCTAGAGTTGAGGAGGAAGCGGGATCGTGAGTTGCTAACCCCAACTTGTAGAACATGTTCGCCAAGATGGTGCAAAACATGGTTCAAAATGCCCAAGTTGCTCCTGCTACGGTTGTTGTTGGTGGTGCTACAGTGCAAGCGCCGAAGGCTGACTTTACAAAACTAAGCAAGAATTACTCTACTTTGGATGGAAAACAATTTCTTGGAATGTAAGCCATCGAAATGCAGGACTGGTTGGACACCTATGAATGCATCTTTGAGGATACGGAGTTAGAGGATGCAACGAAGAAGAAGCTGGCTTCTAGACTACTTCATGGATGAGCTATGGGGTGGTGGAACGCTATCAAGATTACTAAGGATCGGATTACTTGGGAGCAGTTTAAGGCGAGGTTTGAAGAGAAGTATATACCGACCGCTTAAAAGTCGGTGCTCTTTCGAAATTTTGCTGACTTGAGATAGAGAGATATCTCTGTGTCGAAGTACATGGCCGAATTCGACATGCTATCAAAGTACGGTATATCTTTTATTAATACACTGCTCAAGACGAATGAGAAATTCTATAATAACCCATAGTTGAGAAGTAATTAATTAATAATTAAATAATAATATATAAATAAATAAATTTGAGATTTGAGAAGATAAGTAGGTTACAGTAAAGATCAAGAGAAGGAGTACAAGAAAAAGGAGCATTAAAGAAGAAATGTAATCCACCATTCAGGGGAGTAAATTGACTCACTACTATGTCAATTCAAGTACAGTTTGATATCAAGAATATTGAATTCCCTATGTATGCTTGAGTATCACTACTAAACCCATTCACTGAAACAAAGAAAACCCTATCTTATAAGTATACACGCTCGCATAATACATATATATTCATTTACTTTTCACGTATGAAACATGGTGCTGGTGCGGAATTCGAGGAAATAGGGAATTGGGCGGTCGGAGCCACCAAAGCAGTGCAAAGGACACACAGCCTGGAGCGTCGCTCCAAGCATTAGTCGACCGGTCTACCGATCAAGGCAGACCAATGCACCGGTAGTGCCTAGGAGCAAAATTGTGTGCGTGCATGTAGTGTAGTTTGTGAGTACATGCAGTATTTTATGTATGCGTGATTATTTCTGTGTTTGTGTGTATGTATACACTGTGTCTATGTATGAGGGGTGTGTAAATAATGTAGTGGTTGTGGGTCTGTGTATAGTACAGTGCGTGAGTGAGTGAATGCTTGTGTGTTTGTGATTTTTTGTGTGTGCATATGTGTGTGTGTGCGTGTGTTGTTATTTGTATGTGTAGACATGTGTGGGTGCACGCAATTATATGTGTTTGTAATCTATATGTATATACAAGAATTTGTTTATTTAAAGTAAAAGTGTGTGTGTGTATATATGTAAAATAAATTGAAATAAAAATATATTTTAAACTCTAATGTATATGTATGTTTATATATCATATTTGAATGAATTTATAAGTTATATTTTAGTAAATTAATAAAGTAAATTTAATTGTATTATTCGAATAGAAAGATATAAAATGGTTTTTAGTTGTATTTTATAGTTATCAAATTATATTTTTATGAAATTTTAATATATTAATCAAGTTTTGAAAATGTATTTCAGTAATTATAAATATATATAAAAAAATTATTTATGTGTTTTATAATTATTCATAAATAGTATCTAGTTATGGAAAGTTATAGAATTATTCGTATGCATGATATTTAGATTTATAATCTATTTTGGGTTATCAAATGAAGGAAAAAGAGTTTTTAATGCTATTTGTGAATACAATATTATTATTTAATTTTATAAAAGAATGTGAAATTAATTGTTATAAAGTAATATTGCATTTTGTTTTAATTAATTATTCATCTCTAAATACTTGTTTTGTAACATTAAGATGTAAGTTGTGAATAATTCATTAATAAATTTTGATTTGTTTGTTTTGTATAAATGTGTGTATTTTTAGTCGATCTACATTATCTTGCTTTTCTGATTTTGCTATCTTTTATATATTGAAATAAATTATATGAGTGATTCATCACTGATATTAATTTGATTAGTGTTTTGATATGATACAGTGTTGACATGTTTCTATTAATTTTGTGAGATTTCATTTCTGTGTGACAAGAAATTTGAATAAATAGATCAGTGATACTGTTTGGTATGGGACTTTCTGTAACACTTTTCTTATTATTCATCGAATTTGTCATATAAAGATACCTAGTATGGATGTAGTTTATGGGCACTTAATAATTTTCGGATAACATGCAGTGGTATAGGACACCGTTATGTTATTTGCTTTATTATTCATTGTAAGCAAACGTCACTTAAACAGGAAATTATTCATATATATATATGTGATGATACTCGCTATAGTATAGTATACTCATGTGTTGACTTATAGTCGAAGTCGTGCATTGGCATAGAAATAGAGCTCTGGTACTTCATAGTCATACACACACACATACATATTATATATATAACCATGTATTGGCCTTGTCTATATCTATGTATCCACTCCCATGCATTGGTGACTTTTTCGATCAACTCCACGGTGTGAAGGTGTTCTTCAGTTGGACCTTGCGATGGGGTTCCATCAACTGAGGGTGGTGAAGGAGAATGTGCCGATTACAACATTCTGTACACCATCTAGATTCTATGAGTGGTTGGTTATGCCGTTTAAGCTTACCAATGCACCGACATACTCTGTTGGTCTTATGAATTGTGTTTTCATGGATCAACTAAATAAGTCTGTACTTGTACTCGTGGATGATACCTTGGTTATTCGAGGATGGAGGAAGAACACAAGGAGCATTTGAGAATTACGCTTGAGGTGTTGAGAAAGCACCGATTTAAGGCGATGTTTTTGAAGTGCCGCTTCTGGAGGTGGAAAGTGCGATTTTGGGTCATGTTGTGTCTAAGCAAGGTATTGTTGTCGACCCTACGAAGGTGGCGAAGTACAGGATTGGGATCGACCCAAGACCGCTACAGATGTGAGAAGTTTCCTTGGACTGGCGGGATACTATTGACATTTTATCCATGACTTCTCTAAGGTAGCCGAGCCGTTAACCACCTTAGAGAAGAAGAATCATGCTTTTATTTGGGATGAGAGGTGCATGCACACGTTTATGAGTCTAAAGAAGAGGTTGAAAAGTGCACCGATGTTAGTCATTCCAAGTGCGAATGGTGAGCTGACGGCATACACAAATGGCTGTTATACTGGAGTTGGTGTCGTGTTAATGTAAGAGGGAAAGGTTGTCGCCTATGCTAGTCGACAACTGAAACCGCACGAAAGAAGGTATCTGACTCATGATTTGGAGATGGCAGCGATAGTATTCACTTTAAAGATATAGATGCATTATTTGATTGGGGAGAGGTTCGAGTTGTATATGAACCATAAGTCGTTGAAGTATTTATTCTCCCAAAAGAATCTCAACCTTCTTGGCATCCTACGACTTCGCCATTCCTATACACCTGGTAAGGGAAATGCGATCGTTGATGAATTGAGTAGAAGACATGCCAGTTTGGGAGCGATGTTCTTAGGGTGGAAGCGGTTGGAGTTTATCGTTGGCTATGACTTTAGACCTCGATGTGAGCTAGAGCCAAAAGTGTTGGCTGGCCTGACGATTAGACCTACCCAAATTGAGCGGATTAGTACTAGTGAAAGGCGAGACACTAGTAGCGAAGATTATGATGAAGATAGAGGGAGGGTAGAGTCCGAGGAGATGAAGCAGTACGGGCTCGACTGTGATGGTTTGCTCCATAAGGACGGGAGATTGTTTGTTCCTGATGTTAATGGGTTAAGGGATGAGGTGCTATGCGACTGCTATCATTCAAGATTGACTATACACCCTGGTAGCAATTAAATGTACTACGATATCAGGAAAATAATTTATTGGAAAGGGATGAAGAAGGACATTGGGACGTTCATCTCGAAATGCATGAACTATCAGTTGGTAAAGGCAGAGCAGAAGAAGCCGAGTGGTTTGCTACAACTGCTCAAGATTCTCGAGTGGAAATAGGAACAAGTTTCGATGTATTACCAAGGGCCAAAGGTGGGTATGAAAGCATCTCATTCATAATCGATCGATTGAGCAAGAGCACTAGATTTATACCTACCATCAAGTCAAGTAGAACGACGTCCAAATTGGCCTAGTTATATGTAAAGTGAGTTGTGCAATTCAATGGTGTGACGAAAAGCATTTTGAGCGACCAAGGCCCTTTGTTCACTAGTGGGTTATAAAGAGCTTGCAAGAGGTGTTGGAGACGAAGCTGCATCTTGGTATAACTTATCACCCACAGACTGATGGGTAGACCGAGAGGGTGAATCGTGTCTTGGAGGATCACTCATGATCTTGCTTTCTTGATTTCGGTGGCTTGTGGGAAGATAATTTGCATTTAGTAGTGTTTGAATAGAACAACAGTTATTAATCCAGCGTCGGTATTGCAACATTTGAGGAATTATATGACAGACCGTACAACACTCCTTCATGTTGGTGGGAAGCAGGAGAGAAATTGATACTTGGGTCAGATATTATTAGAGAGACTTCATAGAAGATCGAGACCATTTAACAATAAATGAAAGCTGCTTGAGATAAATAGAAGAGCTACGATTATAGAAGGAGACATGATTTAGAGTTCTCCATTGGTTAAATAGTATTTGTAAATATCTGTCCATTAATGAATGTTATTCGATTCGGTACTACAGGGAAGTTGGCATTGAGTTTTGTTCATCCTTTTTCAATACTAGAGAGGATCTAGAATCTTGCATATGGAGTCGACTTACCTCAGAAGATGGTGGGCATGCATAATGTGTTCTACGTATCTCACTTGCGAAAGTTTGTGCTTGTCTCGGGCATAATAGTTCAACTAGATCAACTTGATGATATTGAGATTGAACCATAAGCATCGAGACCTCGTAGGCCTATTCGTATCGTCGGACATGAAATGAAGCAGCATAGGAGGAAGACTGTAGAACTAGGAAGGTTCAATGGAGTTAAAGCGAAGGCGATTGTACTTAGGAGACCATGGAGAGCATGAGGACCGTTTATCCGATGTTCTTTATATTGTGAGACTCTAACTATTGCATTTACTTTCACTTTCGATACCATATAGGGTAGTTTAGTATCTGCATGCTAGGGTAGGCATAAATATCATTTTTTTGCTTTTTTGTGCATGTTTGATGTTTGACATGTTCGCTCGTGGATGATAGGCATGCGGGGTAGCGATGTTTGATTCACCTTGTTTGCGATGGGGACTTCGAGGGCAAAATTCCTAAAGGGGGAAGTGTAACGACCCGTATTTTACTTATCGGAGGATCGTAAAATATTATTTTTAATTCATATGAGGTTATATGACTCTATTACTTTAGGAAATGCCTATTGGTGACATTTTCTATCTTTAGAATTTTTCCGTATGATTTTACCGTTGAAAACTTCTATCTACTATAACTTTGATAAGAGCCGAATTAGCATCCAAGACCACTTATAATGGAAAGATATAATGGTTTCTCTTTCCGCAAAGTGGTCATAATAGCGATTTGGACTTTCTAGCAAGGAGATATGGCTGTTTGAAGATTGGCAGTTTTTGGAGCAGCTTTGTGGGTAATTAGTGAGTTTGGAGGCAAGCCCACTAACCCTTTTCGGGTTTGGTGACCTTATTAAGTAGAACCATCATCCCTTTGGTGACTTTATTAAGTAGAACCATCATCCCCAAATCAGTTTTACACATTCTCAAGTTGATCTAAGCCTCTATTAACCCATCCGCTTCCAAAAACCTTCTCTTTTCCCATCTAAATCAAGCCTAAATCATATATTAGTGATAGATTAGCAAGGAGATTCATTAGATATATTCAAATATACATTTTTGGGAGAAGAAAAATCATATCTTTGTTGTTTATTCTCGGATTTGCCTTGATTTGCATGTAAATTATCACTTTTTGGGGTTTTTGTGAATGATATATCATCTTTTACCTTACTATATATTTATATATAGGTTTTAACATGTTTTGGATCAATTTTTAAGTTAAAATTATGTTTTAATGCTGTTCTAAAACCCAAGATGTAGTGAAAACGTGAATAAATGGATTTTTGGTTTTCTAGACATGTTGTTCGGATATGTGATTGCCTTGATGGATGTTAGGCTATGTTGTATACACCTTGTTTGTTGATTGCTATGGTTGATTGAGCGATATACACGTTTGAATCTTGTTTGGTGCATATATGGTGTTTGTATGGTTGAAACGCTCATCGAAGCGAATTAGAGGTAGGAACAATAAAGACGTACCTTGATGGGTTGGCTTTAGAGCATTTGGAGTCATATCGTTGCATAGGCGATGCATGATGTTCAAAGCATTAAGTGTAAAGATAGAATCAACGTGATGTTGAAGTAATGAAGGAGATATAGGGTTTCAGTTGGGCATTTAATGGTTCGACTTAGGAATTGGGGTGGCAACCGGCCGAGAAGCTCGGTTTGATCGGTAGTGGTTCGGTGGCCGATCGTGGGTTTATGTTCGACGGTGGGTGCTAGTTAGTAGTCGGGCGGAGAAACGTGGTCGGTGGCCTTGCGAAGAAACTGGTCGGTGGCAATGCAGAGAAACATGGTAAGTGGTCGGGCAAAGATGCATGGTCGGTGGCTAGGCGGAGAAATCTGGTCGATGGCCGATCGTAGGGATCCGTTCAGTGGTAGAAGCATTTGATGATTGAGCATGGTGCATGGTTCGGCGTTAGTGATTGGCGCTTGGCTCGATTTAGGGTATTGCATTAATGGCTAGGCGGTTGTGACTCACTTGACTTGATCGTAGGATGGACCAACTGTAGTAAAGCACGGAGTTTAGCTATGGACTTTGGTGCATGACTCTGTTGCTTGGTAGTCCAAGAAGTTGGTTCGAGGTATGGGTGAATGACTACGAGATGGCTTTAGATGACATTGGGATGGTAATCAATGAAGTATGACGACTTTGATGAGTCGATGTGGCGAGTGACTATGGCATTTGGTGGTGGATCGAAAGGATGAATTCTATGTGATAGCTCTTAGGGTAGAACATGAGGTTATGATGCTCATGAGTAGGACAAGGTAGTTTTTGTGTACCCATGCGTTGGACGTCTGCTTGTGTCCAGTCCTTAGCCATCTGTGTTGGAAAGATTTGAGTATTTATTGGGTAGTTCTACTAACGGTACGTATGCAAAGGGATTAATGGATAACTCTATGGTTGTGATGCTTATTAACGGGACATGGTAGTCTTTTTGTACCCATATTTTGGACGTCTGCGTATGTCCAGTCCCTAGCCATGCATCTATGTGGGCAATGATTAAGCATCTAAAAGAGTTAGCGTACATCTAAAGCACTTGAGTAGGAGATGTAAGGCTGTATAATGGATGCTATGTTTGCAGTGTGTTTGATCCGTTGTCTGATACCCTTATGCCCTTATTTTCCACTTGTGATGGTAGTTTAGCATAGTTGTGTTTATGTGTTAACTTTTTAGACGCAACGTCAGGTCAGGTATGGTTTTTCATATACCCTGTTTACTATATATGATTTTTATAGTATTTTGAGATGATATAAAGCTTACACCAAACCGCTGTCTAACCTAAGGTTTTATGCTTTTCTTTTAATTATCTCGGCTACTGTTAAATGAGTAGACTAAGTATTAGAGGTCTGGATAGCGTATGGAGTTGTACAGAGTATGAGCAGGAAGCTATGCTTTCATATATCTATATTTGGAGCTTAATATCGCTTATATTCCACTGTGTAGTACTGTGAAGCTATGTCGGTACTTGTATTATTAGAGATGGTTATAGAGTTTATTATGAAAATTTTAAGATGTATAAACTCTTTATTTCAGGTTTTGTACAGTCTGTAAACCTAATGCTCTCTAATGTTCTTATTTGCGGTTCATTTGATTATATCACCATCTCGCCTATTTTACATCTATGTTGTTATATTATATTTTATATGTGCCCTGTAAGATGTTCTACAAGTTCAATTTTTAAAATTTTCTCTACTTTATATTCTTGGCACCATCCTGCGTTAGCCGGGTACCCCCTCAGCGCATCACATGGGTATACTGGGTATTGGGAGTGTAGGACGATCGTCACATTCCATAAGTCCAAAAGTGAAATTTTTTGATGAAGAGAATTGGTGTAAATAATAGTTACCAACAGGTAATTCTTATGTTAGTAAAATTGGATTTTTACCAAAAAGATTGTGTAAGCGGTAAATTCAGCCAAAATGTCACACCACTAGCTAAGATGATGAGTGAAAATTAATATTCAAAATTTTAAATACTAATCGCCGATTGAATTTACACCTTCGAGTCGCACAATCGTAATGATGAATACTCCAAAAAATTATATGATTTAATTAATTTATAATCATTGTAAATTAATTAGACTTATTAAATTAATTAATATTTATGAAATATTAATTATTATATTTCATTTTATTTGATGTTTGAATGCAATTAATATTTAATGAAATGTGTATATATAAAAGTTATGTATGGACGTATTGATATTTGATATCAATAAAATATTTAAATCTGATTTAAATAGATTGATTACCAAGTGGGTTTAGGATTTTGAAAGCCTATGTGGGCTCCATCTTTGATCGGCCATGCCTCATAAAGGGGGTTGATTTTATTGAGATTTGATATGTAAGTAAAAAGGGAAGGTATTAATGAGGAAATTAGAAAGGTTTCAATTATTTGTTTTAAAAAAATTCTTTTTCATTCATTCATTTAATTCTCCTGACAATTCATTTTACCTTGCTCCCCCTTTTTCTACAAAGGTCAAAAATTCCATGACCTTCGTGGAATAAAATTCCTAAAAAGAATTCAAATAAATCATAAATATTTAAGGTGGGGTTTGCCTCTACAACCTTACAAAATTCAAAGATTGATTCAATTAAATCTATGAGTTTTTTTTTCATTCAAGGTGTGATTTTTGCCTTTATCTTAAGGTAATTTTCTAACCATATTTGATTATGTAATGTATGATGTTAATATTGTTTGGATCCCCATGTGCTACTTCTCTTTTGATTATAAGTTTATCTTGTATGCAACGAAACTTATATATGCTTGGGTTGTCCGATCTTATTTTGTTATTAACTTGGATATTAATGTTTCAAAAAAAATTGATTTGAAATTGATTTTAATTAGTTGATATAATTTTGTATCTTATTATATACACAAACATAAGTATGTTATATGTTTTGATTACTTGAAATCATTTTGAAAATTGTATACATATTTTGTATGTTTGTTGGTTTTATATGTAAATGCATTTAGTTATTGTTTACATATTTTTAAAAGTTGTTTCAATTCAAAATTCATAATGGACTTTATTGCAAAGTCATAAACCTGTGTTGAACCCTTCATAGGTTAAGTTAGCTTTCTATTTGCTAATTTTAGGTTTTAAACATATAAAACTTCAACTTTCATAAACTTATGTTCTTTTAATATTAAAAAATTGTTTGCAATTATTTATACATGTATACATATATGCATGTTATTTCAATTTAAAGTTTATAAAAGAATTTGTGTGTAAAATAATAAATTTAATTTTAAATCCTTCCTAATTTAAACATAGATTTAAAATAGTTAATTCTAGAATTTAAAACATATAAAATTGTCAAAACTAATTTTAATATATATACATACATAGGACATACATACATACATACATATATATATATATATATATCTCTGTGTGTGTGTGTATGTATATATATGTATATGTAATTATTATTATTGTATATGTATATAATGGTTATTTTATATAATTTAAAATAAAATAATAAAGAACTATGGACAGTAAAGGCATGTCTAAAGGGACAAATGTGTATGTTACGGTGTAAATCCCAACACCTATAAACGTATACATTAACCACGTACATTGCTAATATGTTGCACTTGCACCGCATAGATATGACACATATGAGTGTGTTTGATATGCTCTTTTTAAAGAAATTAAATAAAATAATATTTTATTTAAAACAACATTAGATTGGTTCGACATAGAAAAATAAAGACATTATTAAGCAAATTAATGACACCCAAATTAAAATTGCCTTGATCGGTCTTAACCACAACAGCAGTAGTGTATCGAATGGTTTTAATGTATTTTTCATCATTAAATGTTGGCATGTTATCTCCAAAGATTTCTTAAAAGCCATCCACAATTTTTACAACACCGGACTGCTTTTAAGTGGGATTAATTCTACCAATATTGCTCTCATTCCTAAGAATGACCAACCTGTTAAAGTAAGTAATTACAAGCCTATCAGCTGCTGCAATGTCATCCACAAGTGCATAGCTAAGGTCCCATCTACCAGAGTGAAATTTGTTCCTGATAGAATCATCTCTCCTACCCAATTAGCCTTTCTTAACTCTAGAAGCATTAGCGACAACATTTTTCTCACTCAGGAGATCATGAAGGGATACAACAGAAGAAATATGTCCCCTAGATGCCTTGCTAAACTTGCTATACATAAGACTTTTAATAGCATTCTTTGGACATCATTAATTTCCATACTCTCAAAGATGAATTTTCTGAACCCTTTCCTTGCTTGGATATATGCATGTATATCGACCCTTTACTACTCCATCATCTTAAATGGGTCTCCTTTTAGATATTTCAAAGGTATTAAGAGAAGAGAACCTTTGTCTTCATAATTATTCATCACAATTATAGAAGTACTAAAGACATAGCTAAATAATGCAGTAATAAACAAACCAATGGATGCCCATCCTATGTGCAAACAGCCTCTTATTACTAACCTTGCCTTTGACGATGATATCATTTTATTCACTAAACCTAATGCAAAAACTTTGAACAAACTAAAATCCTCCCTTGATGACTTTAGAAAGATGGTGGGCCTCAGCATAAGAAAGAATAAATCCAGTCTATCGATTACTGGACTATCCATGACCCATAAAACTTGCATGATTGATGTTTCTCAGTTTGCTGAAATGGACTCAAACCCAATATATCTGGTTGTTCCTCTGATCACATCCAGAATCACAAAGGCTTCTTGCATGCCTCTCTATGAAAAAAAATCATCAATTGTCTCACACAATGGCCTTATACAAAACTTCCCCAAGTAGGAAGATTGAACTTAATTCATTCGGTTGCTTCTGCGATTACTACTTACCGGTCTATTCATTTTATATTACCCATCAAACTATTAAACATGATAAAGAGAGCTTTCAGTCACTATCTTTGGCATGGAGATCCACACTCCAAGACACCTACCCCAACTTCTTTCTCCAAAATCCAAATTACAAAAAAATGGGTAGACTTGGGTTAATTAACACAGTGTTTGGAATAAAGCGGCCGTCTCCAAAACCATTCACCAAGTCATTCACAACGAAAACACTATCCTCATTAATTGGTTTAAACACTACTACATCCAAAACAAAGACTTTTGGCAACTCTTGATCCCGCAAAATTGTAGTTCCTTATGGTGTAATGTCATCAAACTGAGAGATACGTTCCTACCTTACATAAGGGTAATTCTATCAAAGATATATAGTTGCTCTTTGTAGCAATCCCCATGTACTGCTTCCGGCCTGATTCTAAACAGCCATATTGATCACAACCTTAAAGAACTTACTGGTATTCCTGATAAAGCTAAAGCAAACACGTACATTTCTGATTATTTAATCAATTTTCCACACTCAAGGTCTTCTACTATTAGGGTTCTTTGGAACTCCTTGCATGGGATAAAAATACCGTAGAGTGATACTAATATCCTATGGAAACTACCTAGTGATAGCACTTAATTTCCAAGGTCGTTTTCAACCTGTAAGAATTTAATCGAGTACCACATTATCCTTGGCATAAGTGAATTTGGTCAAACTTTGACAGTGAAGGAAACAACCTATGCTCTGGAATCATGACCAACGCAATACATACCCTCAACAAGCTCAAACTTTCATGCATCACTGAAATTGTTCTCTTTCTGTTATGCCAAACTGAATAAGAAACAAATATACATCTTTTCTTTGAATGTAACTACACCTTCTTAACATGGAAAAGAGTCCTTCACTTTGATGGACTTCACATCCCGAATAGAAACCCAACTATTATGTAACGACATGCATATTTATCACCTGGATGAATTACATTTATTTTTAAAATATTTAGATATGGGTTTAAAAGTAAGAAATAATCATTTTTTAAGTGGTAAATAATAATAGTTATTTTGTTTGGGAAAAATATTTGTGAACAAATTACCTAGGTAAAATATTGATAATTTGTAAATACGTCCTAGGTAAAATATTAATAAAACAAACAGAAATCGTTTTATCAATAAAGCTGCTTTTAAACAATAAGGATCGTGCATGGCTTTGGATACATACACTAATATATGTATTCAAATAAGATTATGAAATAAAATAATTTATTTTATTTTTTTGGAAAATAAAATGTATTTATGACATCAACAGTTGATATCATCGGTTTTATATATTTCTTCAAAAATTCAAATTAATTTTAAATATTAAATAAGTGGGATTTTATTAACAAATAAACCTATTTTAGTTATTTAATAATGATGGTAAAATAGTTTTTAAAATTTGTTTACCAAAATAGATAGTCCGTAGAAAAATAGAAAATGTGACCGAAGAATGTTTTCCGGAATTTCGACTTTCGACACCGGAAAGTTGTCGGGAACATTATTTGCCTTTATGCACTATATACACACACACATATATAGTAGATAATTAACCAAATAATAATAATAGACTAATATTATATTATCTTATGTTAATTATGTATAGCAAGTGAAGTGATAAATCATGGTTTTAAGAATAATAACTTATATATATATACACACATATCATTATCTCTTATCATATCTTACCATTATCATCATTATCCATCATGATCTATAGTACATGACTAGAGGGGGGACGTGTCATATGAGGGGAAGAAAGTGGTGATGTGACTTGTCAAAATAATGACATGTTAGGATATTTTAAAAACTAAAGTTAAAATGGTAATTTTCCTACTTTCTTTCATCTATAAATACACACCTTCTCTAAAAATTCAACGACTTCCATGGTTCGAAAAAAGAAAAGAAAAAGTTAGCATTTTATGTTGTGACTTGCTTCCATACCTTTTATACTTCTTATAATTTCATTTCAACATCCTCTCTTCCAAAAACCAAGGCCATCACTACCCTACAAAGCCCAAGCCAAGCCAAATCACCTCTGGCCGAACCCATTCTAAGGCCTTAGCCCATCCAAAGTTTCAACCTTTTAAGCTAGAGTCGAGCGTTGAGGCGTTGTCGAGTTATAATTGAAGTTCGGAAAAAGTTAGTTAGCATAAAGGTGACTAAACTACTTTATTTTGGAAAGGTTTTGACTTTATTATGATTTTTTATTGTGGTGATAATATGATGAGAAAATTGAATGGTTATTATGTTGGTTGATGGTGTTTTGATGGATGTTTGTGTTTGGTGTTGAATTTGAGATTTGGATATGATGTTGTCGAGTTAGTAAGCATATAACTTTATGTTTATATATATGTGTTTCATTGTGATGTTAAAAGTATGGAAGTATGGATGTATGGTTGTGATCTAAGAACCAAAGGATGTTGAATTGAAAAAAGTCAACAACTTTGTATGTTGCGACGGAAGTGAGATCCGATTCGAATCAAAAACTATGTTTTCTTGTTTTAAAGTTTGGAAATTATCTCAAAGTTTCTATCTTTGTTTCTAAGTCTCAAAAACTTTAAAATTTATGTTTCTAAACATGAAATAGGAAATAATAATCAAGTGTTTTTTGCTTAAAGTATGATTAAGCGAAGTGAGCTCATAGTGATAGTCGCTATGGACGCAGTTCGACAAAAATTTCCGATTTTCGTTTTAAAACATTTTCTTTTGAAATGGTTTTGCAAAAGTTTTTCAAACTTAATTAGTAGTATAAAAAGGGATTAAGTTTAGTTTAATTAATATTTTATTATTTAATAAATTAATTATAAGTAATTAGTACTTAATTGATAATTAAGTAAGTGAATAAGGGTCAAGTAACACTTAAAGAAGGTTAACGACTAATTAGTGATTAATAAAGTTTTAATTAGTGATTAATGAAGTTAAGAAATGATTCTACGATTAATTACTATTTAATTAAGTTAATTATTTAATTAATTATCATTTAATGAAGTGATTATTTAATTAATTTTTAATTAATTAGGGTTTAACTAGTAATGAATTGTTTAAACTTTAACTAAGATGCATTAAGAAGTTAATTAGGACTTAACTAATTTCATTAAGTTAATTAAAGTTTAATTACGATTTAATCTTGATTTAATTATGAGTAATTAAGATGTAATTAGGGTTACGCTAAATAAATATACTTTAATCTTTTCAAAGGTTGTTTTAAACCCAATCGATTTAATTTTAAATCAATTTTCTTTTTAAGATTAATCGATTTTAAATCAAAGGATCTCTCATTTTGACCATTAAGTAGTCAAATGAATTAAAGTAGTGAATATAAAATGTTGACATGTTTTATGGGAAGTAAGTTGACTTGTGTTTAGCACAAATGTTTAATATTGTAACATGATAAACACAAGGAAGTTAATATCAATAAGCAGGTCATGATAACTTAATTACATAGAATATACTTCTATATGTACATTTTTCACTGATAATGGATGTATCTATATTTGTAACTTAGACATCTACTTATGATTGATTGTTTGTTCGGTATGAATTCCTTACATATCTGATGTTAGGCAATACCCATGATATAACTTAGATAAGTTAAACCCAAATTTAATGACCCATTGTAGTCATTACGCCTCCGTTTGGTTTTGAAAAGTTAATATTTGATTTTCTTTTAAAATGGTCTTCAAGGTTATTCTATTTTGAACAAAATATTTGAAGAATGATTTGACAATAGGTTTGAGAAGTTTTGTAAATGATTTTGGGTATTCATAAAAGGAGTTTTAGAAACAGTTTTGAATGTTTATACAAAGATTTTATAAATGGATTTGAATGTCTATAAAGGGAATTTTTATACAAGGTTTGAAAGTTTATAAAGAAGTTATATAACCGAGTTTGAATAATTATAAGGAGTTCATAAATGAGTATGGAAGTTGATAAATGTTTTGTAAACGGGTTTGGGTTAAAGCAAAAAGGATTTCATGGATAAGGGAAATTTATAAAAGGATTTATTGAAGATAATTACAACAAGAATTTGAGGTTTGGGTTTCTCGAGGTTGAGCTTTTGAAAAATGGTGGTATGGAACATCCGCTCCACACTTAACACCAAAGGAATAGTGCTTGGAGTTATCCTTTTCTCTAATTTAAATAATGTAGTTAAATCCATTTAACAGATTTGATAATGGGAAATTTTATAAATGTTTTTTGAATATACTTATGTAAAGGAGATAAGTATATGAATGTTGATAAATGTTTGGGAAAGGAGATTTATAAATGAAAATGGTTTTGAGGCTTAGTGATTGCTTTGGGTAATTAAATCTCTAGATTTTGTTGTTATTTGATAGTTAAATAACCTACTATCAAATTTGGCCCAATATGACTTACGAAGTATGAATGTAAAATGCGAGTTTCTAACAAGGACTCTGATACTTACTTCCAAAAGAATCGGGAATGTGTCAACCGAACATTATCGGTTATTGGTACGAAGAGACTGGAATCAGATTTATATATTCGAAAACCACTCCGAACAAACATGTACATTCGAGTAGAACATCTTGATGATGATTGAAGATAGGAACTTTGAAGTGCAAGGGCTACTACTACTAATCCTGATGGTGATTCCAAAATGCATGTAGTTGAATTAGTGCCTTTGGTTTTGTTCAGACCCAAACCGAACTTGTATGGATGAATGATGGCATTGCATTGATGCCTGGAGGGCAATGTTAGCATCCAAAGACAGATTGCTATTCAGAAAGGGAAAGCGTAGCCTCAAGCCTCACAACTGGGAGGAATGGCAAAAATAGGGAATGCAATAGAGCTATGTGGTTAGCTACCATTAGGGCGGTCACCCCATTCTAGATGTTATTTTCAGAGTTGGTTTGTGCACAAACACCATGGTAGTATAAGGCCTCGGTGTCAAGGGGTTGAGGTAATCCAGTCAGCCAAGTTAAAGGGGCAGCCGACTCTATGTTAGCATCAATGCATTTTCTAGAGGTGTATCATCGGAAGGTAGTCCCTTACCGTGCCATTGTTGGGATCCAATCTCTAATACTTGCCTTACGTTTTTGATAATAAAGTCTAGTATGTTGGAATGTGAGATGCAAGCATTTCAGCTATTTTATCTATTCACTTTAAATCTAGACACTATAATAATATCACTGGATTTTGATATAAAATGTTTTGGTTATCGTAAGGTAAAAATCCGTCTGTTTTTATGTATGGTGTGGTCTTACGGGATACCCTTTGTTCGAAAAGTTTCCAAATGTAGAAATCGGTTTGGTTGTCACTTGTTATTGAGTTTTACTCATGCTGGTTTACCACACTAACCCCGACGTTATTCCATGTAATGCTCGGGGTCAGACCGAGCATGTATTTCCAGGTTTAGCTGGATACTTTAGAGTTGGAGAGGAGCTGGATGGTCAAGACGTATTCACGTATATTTTTCTTCCACTGTATTATAGAGTCTGTATGTTTTTCACTATAAAGACAGGTTTCTATAATTGCCAAATTTAGGATAAGTCTAATGTACTCAGATGTTGTATATATGAATAAAGATGTTTCCTTTTGTAGAGATCATTGTTGTATTATATATTATTCGATGCGCTGTGAGATTCCGTGTTGTTTAATTTTCTTCTATCTTCTACCTTCTTCTTTCACCCTCACAAATCGGTATTTCTGGCACTTGAATATTTGGCATGTGATACAGTGGACGTATTAGTGTCGATTTTTGAGGGTTGAAAATCCAGTTCGTTACAGTTGGTATCAGAGCTGAAGGTTAAGCGAGAACCTTGCCCTAGTGGGGTAAACTCATATGGAATGAGGTAAATGAGACCCTAGAATGAGCCTGAGTGTATTATAAACATGAGTGCATATTCGCTAGTAAGTAAAAATGTTTTATATTTTGTTATTTGATCTGTTGAGTGGCTTAAAAGTTCTGGTTGATGCGTTTGGCCAACTTTATCGATAGAGATTCCTAAACACTTGAACAAGTCCAATTGACATAATATTGTTTAAAATTGGTAAATGAAATAATTTTACCTAGGATATATTTTACATATAAAGGAATGATATTCAAAAATCTGTATAGTTACCGATGATATGTAGGGTTAAAATTGGATTTAGAATAGAATGTGTTTAGTTAAAAGAAAATCTTTAGATAACCTTATAAAAATGAAATAGGTTGTGAGAATATTAAATCCCGGTGGCTCTGATAAAGATTTAAATGATTTTGAAAAAGTTATAGTAATTGTACTCAAAGAGATTTTAATATATAAAAATATTAAAATGGATTTGAAAGTAAAGTTTTCTTTGGATAGTTCGGGAAGGAGTTTCTATCTATTTTGTGATAATCGAAATAATCTTCTAAGTGACAATCGAATGTTTGCTTAGGCAGATATGATAGTGCACTTAGTAAATTATACTCTTTGTCATTGTACAATCGAAATGGGTTTGAATACAAATGAATCCAAAACTAGTAGATGATTTTATTAAAGAACTATTTATCTATAAACAGTATTGTTTCAAAAGGGAATTTGTGAAGAAAGAAATAGTTTTATGATTAACTAGTTCCAATGTCTTGGAAATGACTAAAAATAAGTAAGAGATGTGTTCGGATGGTAAACACTTCTCTTGAGTATTTCCCTACTTAATAAAAGGGATATGTAATACTATTTGGTAGTGCCCGGTTCCTTGATATCATTTCAGAGTTACTCAGACTAAATATTATGTTTTCAAAAGGGTTAAATATAAAGTATCATTTCGAAAGGTTTTTTGAAATAAAACCCAGATATTTTGTTCTCGAATCCCTTAAAATAATAGAGTTTTCAAAATAAAAAATGTCTTGATTAAGAGCGGGTTAATAAATAAAGTTTTAAATTTGTTCAACATCCTCGGTTAAGTAAAACCAATTTAAGATTTGAAATTGTATATACTATTTTAGATATAGAAGAGTATCATACTAAAATGAATTTGAGTTATAGAATGTTAATAAGCTTAAGTAATGTTCTTTAGTAAAACAGTGATTCTTTAAAAAGGGTAATTATAATCTTGGGAAGTAGGAACCGATGGGATTCGTACGTAGGTTGTACGTTGATTATTTCTCCTTTTCACGTAGTTCTCGATCCAAGATTCGAGTACATGACTCGAGGTGTTTCACACCATTCCGACTCGGGATTTATCCCCTGATTTTTTTACGACGAGCATTGATGAGGGTTCTTATGTGGAAGCAAAGCTTGTCTATCATAGTTTATGGCTATGCAAGGAGATCAGAGGTTTCTAATTAAGAAGCCTAATCAAATCCTGTACTAGGAAGTCGAGCGAGTGATACTAGTTTGGAAGGAAAGTTATGTGTTCAAGTGAGTGATCGAACCAGCTTTTTACATAGGAATAGTCTATGTACATCGTACAGGTTGATGAATAGTTATAAGTATTTCTGGGAATGGGTTGTGGTATAATTTTGGGGACGAAATTCTTTCAAGGGGATAAGAATGTAACGACCCGCAAACTTATCACTTGGATAAATTATATTTATTTTTAGAAAATTTAGATATGGGTTTAAAAGTAAGAAATAATCATGTTTTAAGTGGTAAATAATAATAGTTATTTAGTTTGGGAAAAATATTTGTGAACAAATTACCGAGGTAAAATATTGATAATTTGAGAATATCGTCCTACGTAAAATATTGATAAAACAGACGGAAACCGTTTTATCAATAAAACTATTTTTAAACAATAAGGATCGTGCATGGCTTTAGATACATACACTGTGTATTGAAACAAGATTATGAAATAAAATAATTTATTTTATTTTTTTGGAAAATAAAATGTATTTATGACATCGACAATTGATATCATCGGTTTTATATATTTCTTTAGAAATTCAAGTTAAGTTTAGTTATTAAATAAATGGGTTTTTTATTTACAAATAAACCTATTTTAATTATTTAATAATGATGGTAAAATAGTTTTAAAAATTTGTTTACCAAAATAGATAGTTCGTAGAAAAATAGAAACTGTGACGGAAGAACGTTTTCCGGAATTTCAACTTTTCGACACCAAAAAGTTGTTGGGAACGTTATTCGCGTTTATGCACTATATATACACATATATAGTATATAATTAACCAAATAATAATAATACATTAATAGTATATTATATTATGTTAATTATGTTTAGTAAGTGATATGACAAATCATGGTTTTAAAAATAATAACTTATATATTGAAACACCCCACACCCCTTAGTATACCCAAAAGGACACACTAAAAGATGTGGTGCGTTGTATGTATAACTAAAACTAGCAGAGACGAAGATTCACAAGACAAAATAGAAAGATAATATCACAGTGGAAGTAATTAAAAACAATAAGTGATTTTAAAAATTAATACTTCATAAATACTTTAAACAAACCACATATGTTAAAAATACAAAATACAATTGTCTTATGAAAATAAAATCTCAGTCTCATTAGAAAAACCAGAGTACAAACACAAACTTTCCCTTAATACAGTACCGGTACAATAAAAGAACAATAGGCTGGAAATAAAAAGAAGGAATACATGATAGGGTCTCCAAGAAGCTGCGGTCTATATTCCTTGCCCCTGATTGCCTATGGGGATAAAAAGGGGAAAATGGAGAAGTGGGTCAGACTAAAAGTCTGGTGAATGATAGTAATTACTATAATCTTTAAGAAAAGTAAAAGTAATAGACCTTATAATAGTTCTAGTATATATAAAGGAAACAAAGAGAATAGGAAGAAAAAGGAATAAGCTGGAAATAAATACGAATTACTAAATTAACGAAATTGATTAACTTTGATTGTTTGCACTTGTCTTTGTTAGCTGCTTTGATTAGGCTGAATTCCTAATCCTATAATTAGGCTGAAATCCTAATTCTACCATTTGATGGGCCTACTACTACATAGACCTTACTGCGGACAAGACGCTATATAACTCCCTACACATAAGGTAATGGCATCTACGAAAGACGCACAAAGTACAATGGTGTCGAGGAAATATGCACAAAGTATTTATTGTGGACTAGACATTATATAGCTCCCTACATAGAAGGCAATGGTGCCAACGAAAGGTGTAACATCCCGCCTTTTTGTACGCTTTAAGCAGGCACACGTGCCGACTCAAACCATACAGAAGGGCGGATTGTTATTAGGGTGAATAAGAAAAAGCAGAGAAAGAAAAAAACAAAACAGAATCTCACAGCGAAATGAAAAAATTATAATAATCAAACAACAGTTCATGAAGCTGTATACAAAACATTTGATTATACTTATACAATACAAAATTAGAGTTACACATATCAGCGATAAATAAATAATGCAGCGGAACATGATGAATGCAGTGGAATAAATATAGTAAATAATAGTAGTACAAATCTTTGTCTTCATCCTCCAGAACTAAGGTCTTCAAATCCTGAAATGCTCAGGCTGACCCGAGCGAATTGAAAAGACAAAACACTCGAGTCAGAACTAAAAGATCTTATGTAAATCAAATCAACGGTAAATAAATATGTCTACGTGGTTTGACATCTCCTATCCAGTGTCTAACGTGAGTGCAGTAACTTAAGAGATGTTCGGGATTCACATCTCCTAAGGATCCGTTAAACTATCTACTATGTAGTACAATACGCTATTATAATATGTCTACAGTAAGATAAACTATTAAAATAGCGTTAAGGCGTTACCCATTTCCCCCTTAACCATTTTATAATGCCAATAGTCTATACAGTACTGTAACTCCCCGTAAACTGGCGCCGCCAGAGGATACCCCATATGTACGACATAAAACAAACTCATAGAAGGCGCGCTAGGGTAGGTGACATGGCACAACTAGGCAATGCCAGGGTAGATATACCAATTACACTTTCGGACTGGTGGTAACGCATAGCAGCTACTACCGCCCACCTCGGAATACACTCCCAAATCAAAATCGAGGTTGGCCACCAAATCAATCGCAAAGTCAGAATACAGTATCGAAGGAATGTGCCCGATCGGAGGAATGACCTCACTTGGCCCATCAATTGCTCCTGTTTTAGCCACCTTAAGCTAACTCATGGGGTTCAGGTCCACGTATATACCTCATATAGGACCTTTTGTAACAACCCATAAATTTTAAACGGTTTGAATAACGTATTTAATTGAATTTGTAAGAAATTTTAAATAATAATATTTTGAAATAAAAATTTAATGTTTGGATTACGTATAATTAAATATAAGTAGTTGAATTAGATTTTTATTTGATTTTAATACAAAATTAATATTTGTATTTGTTGAAATCTTTCCATTAAGGAAAGAGAATGTATTAAAATGAACATTTAATTTGGTAGTTAACATAATGATATTTTATTTATAAGTTTTAAAAGGGAATTTTTTTTTTCAAAATGTTTTCCAAATATAATAATTATTATAAGAAAGATATTTTGAAATAAGTAAAGTATAAATTAATAGGTAGAGAATAAGTAGTATAAATTAATAGGTAGAGAATAAATAGGTAACGTATAAATTAATAGGTAGAGAATAAATAGGTAACGTATAAATTAATAGGTAAAGAGTAAATAGTATAAATTAATATGTAGAGAATAAATAAGAAACATATAAATTAATAGGCATAGAATAAATAAGTAACGTATAAATTTAGATACGTTACTTTTTGTATAAATTTAGCGTATATTGTACTAACTATATGAAAAATATATGAACAACGCATTCAATATTGTTTAAAAATCTTATTTTAAAATCTAATCTTTATACATATTTATTTTAATTTTTTTCCTCTATTCACTAGCATTCAAACTTTATACATATTTTAATTTATTTCCTCTATCCATCCATGCCATTTCAAAAGTTGAAACGTATAAAATACTATACGTTATTTCGCATTCATTGATTTCTTTTATTTATATAAACTATATTCGTTGCACGTTACATTCATTTATTTGACCGGTCCTTTCCTTTGTTATTTCCGAATTTCGTGCGTTACTAACCAATGCTCCATATTTATTTGCCTTAATAATTCAGCTAAATTTAAGGATCACCGTTGCTTTTACATTTTGTTTATATCACCTTTCCCCTATTTTAGCCGGTTGCATTTGATATTTCCTTGATTTAAGCTTTCTAACTTTTAAATTTCCACTACTCTATATTTATTTCTGTATGTTTATCTTTGCTTGAATTTCTCTGTCCATTCCTTTTTCCATTTTAATATTCTTCATTTCCAAACTCATTACGTGCTCTCCAAACAAACAAAAATTTATTTCTTTAAACGTATAGCTATTACTTTTCCATCATCTCAGTTTATTTTCAAATTGATACGTTACCTCTGGTCTATCTGTATATTCCTTTTAGCATTCCTCAATTTTAAGCAAATAATTTTCCCAATTCACGTTTGAATTGTTCCTATTCCTAGCTATTAATATAATTGAAATCAGTGTCTTCTGCTTAAATTATGGCATACGTTCAAAGCATAAATTATTCTCAGCTAAATTTTAGCCATTACTATCTTTATTTCTTGCCACTTTAAAAAAAATTTCTTTCCACTTTATCAATGTGGGGCTTCTCTTATAAATACAAATCACTCGTACATACCCTACTCTATATCAATAGACCTTCATCTCCTCTCTTGCGTGTGAAGCTTCTTCTGTAGGTAAATGGCTGCACTAATTTTGTTTCTTCTTATTTCTTTTCTTTTTCTTCTTCTTTTTCATCCTTTTCTTTTGTTTTCTTATTGTTTATATTGCTTTTCCTTTATTTTAAGCATAACATGTTTTTCTCTATATTTTTTTTACATGTTTTGATTTTCAATGTAACATAAAAGTTTATAATTTACACGTATATATATATATATATATTTAAAAAGGATCTCTTTATATTAAGGTCACATGGTATTTGGAGAAGTATGTTTAAACTATTTTGTCACTTTTCTTTATATTTTACAGTCCCGGTCCTAGGAGCATTTGATTGTTGGCTATACATTTTGGGTCTAAGTATTTACATTTAAAAGATAATGTTTAAATTTATGTAAAGGAAGGCAAAATTTTGATGTATAAACTGAGATAGTTTAACATAAATAGGCAAGGCCATCATTAATTCATACTTTCTATTTTCATCAGTTTTGGTTTATGCATTTAGTAATGCTAACTAAGCTATATATATATATATATATTGAATAACAAGTGTTTATAGCTTTCTTTGTCGCAGTTAATATAAGTTATGTTGAAAATGGGTCTCAACATTGTTTTTCTTTAAACTTGCATGTGTTTATGTACATTTCAATATGAAAGTTACAATATTTATTTCAAATTTTATTACATTTGATTTTTAATACAAAACAATGATTTTTCTTACATACGTATTTTGTCTTGATATTGGTCTTAAAAAGAAATATTAATTTATTAAGAAAATAATATATTTATTTTGATTTATATATGTATATGTGCTTTAAATGGATATTGTTTTCAAATTCTCTTATACCAATTTTCTTCATCAAACCCGGTTTTAATTTGATTCCGTCGATTCCTATTATCAGCTTTGTCCGTCGTGCCCGTTTTCTCCATCGAATCGTATCCATCTAGCGTCGCTTGGAATTCGTAGCTCGTTTCCTTGTCAAATCTGTTTAGCCTCAAAAGGTGAGCAATCACTCACGATTAACGTTCTTTTATTTATTAAATTTGATTTCAATTGAAATATGAAGCTGTAGTTATTTAAATTGTTATATATGCTATTATCTATAACTGTTCACTTATGGGATATGACACCATATCCTATTCTTTATATTTATTTTTAATGATATATGCCTGTTGTTATTATTTTCATATCTGTTATCACTCTGCAAGTTCCCTGTTAGTATAGAAATCACTATGGGTTGAAATGATACATACCCGAACGGACTTTAGAATAGGAGAATTTCGTTATGGGTTGAAATGATAGACCCAAGCGATTTTCATTCAATTAAGTTTGGGATTACGGGTTGAAATGATATCCACCCGTATATATTTAGTGTACGGATTGAAATGATAAATATCCGTAGCACTTGACTATATGATAGGAAAAATACATACACACACCGATGGTCCATATATAAATATTTTGGAAATAATTTCTATGATTTTGGAAAGAAATATATGGGTTAATAAATTTTGATTCTTAAGATGTATAAAAATGGAAATTTTATATATAGATTTAGTAGTAATATTTGATAAATTAGATTGATATAATACATATAATGTGGTTGAGTATACAAGTAAATCTATGTTTCAAATAGATTTCCTTGTAATAAATTGAAAAATTAAGATTGGGAGATAAATTTGGGTTTATTAAAACTGGTATTTAAATAAGGATCTATTTAATTAAATCAATTTGAAATTATTGAATGGGAAATTTAAAGGTATGATTGTATAACTGGATTTTTGATTTAAGTGATTTAATGAATATTTCACGTTTAAATAAATTAAAGTAATATTGAGTAAAATGTAATTTAAGGTTACTTAAATGATATTGAATCTAATGAGAGAGTATTTCAAGACTAAATAATAATGAGGTTAAATCGAGATCTGTATGAAATATATTGAACATTTAAATATTAAAGCCTTGAACTATATTGGAATTTAAATGTTTATTTTGAGATTCGGATCTGTATTTGAAATTAATATAGTTGAATTTGTTATTTAGAAACTAAATTGAATTAAAGTGAAAATTTAGGTTGAGTTAAACTTGAACTTATTATTTGGAAAACTAAATTGAATAAAATTTAGTTTGAAGCGTTGAATACTTAAAGTTTTGAAATATATTGAAATATAAATGGGTATTTTGTGATTTCAAATCCGAATTTGAGATCGATAAAATTTAAGTGGTTAATTTAGGGATTGAGTTGAATTTAAATTGATAAATTGAGATTGAATGGGAAGGTCGGGTTGAAACGATTTGTTAAGTTGAGGAAATTGAAAATACTTTACTTTATAAATTATTTAATGTATATAAATACTATTTTGGGAAATATAGAGATATTTGAAATGAAAATGATATTGGTTTTGAAGTATAAATGACCACGGTGTTATAGTGTATATTTCTACCTTGTAGATAGTTCTATGGACCCTTAGATGATAGTTATCCCAACATCCTTTAAGTTATTTGTATTTCCGTTGATATTTCACTTGGGTTGGATTTATTTATATAAGAATGTTAATCCTGACTCGAGTGTTTTGTGTTTTGCTTTACCCTCGGGTCAGACTGAGTAATATAGCCTTTTGAGACTCACCTTTGGAGTTTGGAGCTTCGTTTGGAGATCCAACTATCGATTCAGCTTTCAGCTTTTCCAGCCGATTGGTTTAGAGAAGTCATCTGCTTGTACTGAAGACTTCACTGTATTTGAGATATTCTTATGTATTTTATTTTCTAACTCTGATGTATATAGTAGCTTCATGAACTACTATCCTTTTTCTATTCCGCTGCATTATTCTACTCTGTGTCTGTGATCTGTGATTGATTTATTTACTGTATATGCTATGTTTTGCCAAATTTTAAATTAACAATTCGGTGTTTTAAATTATTCAAGTCAGATATGTATGGTTTTATTATCGATTTGAATGGTCCAAAATAGCGGGTCGTTACACCTTTGCTAACCATCCTACTTCATTCTGGAATCTCCACCGCGTACAGAGTTGTCAAAGTGGTTTTCGGTATTGGCAGAGAGTATGACAATATCCAATCTCGGTCTCTTTAACAACCAATCGCTTATTACACAACGGATGGTTCTTTTACATTTCCAAAATCATTTCATAATTGATATCAAAATATCATATTCAATTCAAATCATATCATTACTTACTTTCGAAATCATATTCACCTTTGAAATCATATCACATTTGAAATCATAGTTCGAAATTATATTTCCTTCAAAAGTCATATTTCCAAAATAGGCTAAACTCTCATTTTAAAATATCATATTAAACCAAATATGTTATTTAATTCCCAACTTAGGTTATAACATCATTAACCATATTTACTAAAAAAATCGATAATTTGAATATAAACCCATCCATTTTACTTAGTTTGGAATTTAGAAGAAAATAGTTTTTAAATAGTTATAAATGGTTAATATAGATTTAAAACAGATTAAATATAATTAAAATATATTAAATAGCTTTAAAATAGGTTAAATAGCTTTAAAATAGATTAATAGATTTAAAATAAGTTAAAACGGGTTAATTTGTTTAAATAAATTAAATGGTTTAAAATAGGTTAAAATGATTTAATATAATTAACACAGGTTAAAATGGTTTAATACTTTGAAATCTTAATAATTAGAAATTTTGAAATAATATATTTTTAAAACAGTTTATATTAAAACATGAATTTGGAATTAATATCAAATTAAACTATTCATTTCATTTCAACACAGACCATTTTAAATTTCCGAGTCAACAAACCAAATTCCAAACCTTTCAATTTAACATTTCAATAAACTATTGAATTTCATATTGTTTCAATAGATGTTCAAATATCAATTCGGATTACTCCAATTTCAAAATATTTCAAAGTTATTTTCAAACAACTTCAATAACTTAATTTCGATAGAATTTCATTTATACTTAAAAGTTTAACTTTAACTTTCAATTTAATTTCTTAAAACAATTCCTTTAAACCAATTCACATTTCAACATAAAACTTGATTTTTCAATAATAATTCAATTCATATAAATCAAATTTTATTTCAAAATCTCATTTAATTAAATTCGAAAATTAAGGATTTTAAAATCATTTAATTTAACCAATCTGGTGTCTGTATATAATTCTCTACCCTAGGGTCAAGTGATACAGATATTTATCATTTAAATCCACAATTTAAAATTTTACGGTTATATATCATTTCAAACCGCAATCCCGAATTTAATAACAAAATCCATTAAATCGCTCGAGTCTATCATTTCAACCCATAACGATTTTTCCCTAATCTATAGATCATTTGGGTATGTATCATTTCAACCCATAGTGAACTTGCAATTTATAACGATATAAAATACAACATCTATTCATCCAATATCAACAATCAACATCCATTAAAAACATCATCCAAATCTATCAATAAATATCAATATAGAACTGATAATCAATAACAGGTATTTAACTGGCAATTTATATTCAATAATAAATTAAATAACGATTTAATTCAAATTAATTAAAATGATGATTAAAATATACCAAACAGCCATAAATAAATTTCTAATCACATCATAAATTAAATTTAACAAACATAAGAAATTTTAGAAGTTGTGAGTGGGTCAAAACACTCACCTTTTGAATTTAAATCGAATTTAAATCCAATTTAGGGCCCAAATTCAAACGATCTCAGAATTCGTCCAAACTAGCGTTAGAATGTCCAGAATTTCGATACGATCCCGGCGCAAGAACCCGCGCGTGAATTGGACCTCGTATGTAAAAGTTATATGCATTAGAACAATCGATATAAAATAAAATAAATAAATAATAATTTAAATAACCGTTGACCCGCCTATGACCGATGATTTCCCCCACCTCCGGCCACGATAGCTGTTGCCGCTACCTCATATGGCCTAGTCGAGACTAGCCGCACCTCCTAGACTCTCCCTCCGGTCGCCGTTCAACCAAAAACGTAAGCAGCCGTCGTTATTTAGCCCTAGGTTGAATTTTTGCAAGCGATCCGACCTTCGAATCGACGAACGAACCAGGCCGATGAACTTCCCTCGGTCCCCTCTACCAGACCATGCCTTCGATTTGTCGATCAGACAAAGTTGATCGACAATCAACGAACGGTCGAGAATAGTTCATCAATTTCTGTACAGACAGAGGTTCAAAATGATAAACGAATTACAGATCTGAGATGCGCTCGTCGAGAGCTTCAAATCGGTATATAATATGATATAGTTTGAGGAGTTTGAATTTTTGGAATTGAATTTGATTTGAAATTGAACGAAGAATTTGTTTGTCTGCCATTGGAATGAGGAGTTGAGAAAGAATGTACACATAGACAAATGAGAATGAGGAGTGGCTAGGGTTTATAACGAGGTATTTATAGGAAGAGCAGAAAAAATAGAATGAATGGATACGATTTATTTACACGTTGAACGATAAATGACCCGAAAAGCCCGTTCTGTCTCCGGAACGAAAATGGGTAATCCCATATATCAAAATAGATGTTTTCAAGTATTTTAAATTCAATGGAACAGGTTTCAGGCCCTAATTCCATCGTATGAAGAAATTATGTTAAAATCAGCTTATTTCAAATTGATTTCAAATTGATTTCAATTGATTTCAATTAAATTGATTCCTAGGCGATTCGAGTCCGTACGATCGAACGACAAGTCTGATTGCTACGAAACTTGAAATCCTATAATAATTCACTGTTATGGATCTGATGAAATCGGTTTCGTCGAAATCCGAGTCGGTGGCCAAAATGGCTATTTCACGTTAATTAAATAAATTAATAATTAATTAATCAAATCGCTTTTTCAGTTTAAATTTTAATAATTTACAACTTCTATCATTTTTGATTTCTTAATCACTTACAATAATTTAAACAAATTTAGATGTCAATTTAAAGTTGATTAATCCATCTATTTCAGTGTTTAATTTCCATTTCATTAAATTCAGAAATTATAAATTAAATTTTCGATAATTCCATTTAATTGACATTTCATCCTATTATTCAATCCATTATTATCAAATGGATGAAATTAACATTGGTTCATGATCTATTACATTAATATTCTCAAATTTCATCTTAATCTCTATTAACGAAATATTTAAATATTTAATTTCATTTATTTGCAATTAATCCAATTATTATAATTTGAATTCCAATAAATTAATAAATCTCGATTTACATTCTTTTTATTCAACCAATTGTCATATTATGAATAAAATTAGCATTATTTCCAAATATTAATTTAATTTACATTAACATAATATTAAATTATAATTATTGTAATTGATTTCCAATTTAAACTAATAGGCTAAATAAATAGGTAACATACAATAATTGTTACCGTTAACTTTTAATTACATTATAAGTTTATTACTTTCAAACAAAGGTTATAAATACTTACATAACACCAATTTTATTCAATTAACATTTAATATGTATTATTTCATTGGTTAATTCAATATTTCCAGTTGGTTTCCTCATATTTAATTTATAGCCAAGTATAACTTATATATATTATTTCAATTAATTAGAATTCATTCAATTTATTAATAATTTACTTAAATTGACATTTTTACCGTTCATTCTAGATATTGTTTCATTCATAACTCACAAAGTTTTTTATTTATTTCAACATTAAATTGCAAAACTTAACTAAATTAACAATTTTTAATTATCGAAAATTCCGGGTCGTTACAAAAGGCACACATACTTAAGCGCTTGGAACTCATAGCAATTACTGAGCACCGAAAAGGAAGCCGCACGCGTAACTGCCATCATGCTCATGCTACCAGTTGCTCCACCTATTGGGTATTCTTATTACCTGTGCTCTAGCATAAGCATGCCACTCGTCTCACTTCAGGATTATGTGTAACACCGTGTCCATAGAAAAATAGGGGAAATGCTGTTGGTACTGGCCCGTTATCCAAACAATATCTAGTTGCGCCCCTTGTCCAAATCCCCCGTGATTTGGACTTCTATTTGACCAATTACTACCATTATTAGCATAAGCGTACCCTCATCTCACTTCAGGTTAATGTGAGACCACCATTTTGTCTAATAGGGAATGCTTTTTGGTACAAGTCCTACTTTCATCTTTACTTATTAACTTAGATAAATTATTTAAATAAGCCTTTATTATTATCTTCACTATCTTTGCTTATTAATTTATCCTAAGTCTTAAAATAAGCCTCATTTCGTTCTTTTTCTTATTATAACCTACGTTATAATCATACTTATTACTTAACCCAAGGTCTAAGTGTGAAAATAAGCCTCTTTTATCTTATACTCTTTTTAGTTATAATTCTAAGTTATAACTAGGCTAATTTTCTTAAATTAGTCCAATTCTAATATTAATATCATAATTAGGCTCAATTTCAGTCTTAATTCCATTTTTATTACAGTCTTTACAATTTACATCTTATCTTCCGTTATTTTAGTATTCTTATAATTTAATCCATATTCGTGTTTAATCTATTCTAATCCATATGCGAAGAAAAAAGAGAAATAAAAGAAAACTGAAAATAGAAGGAAATCCAAAGCGTAGGAAGATGATGTAAATAACGCATAAATAACAATAAGTAAACTAAAATATTTTAAATAAACTGTAAATAAATGGAAAAGCTATAATTAACAGAAATAAGCTAAAATTAACTAAACAGAATAGCTAGAAAGAAATAGACTGAAAATAATTCTAAGAAGACTGTAAATAAAATTGCTAAAAAAGTTATTCCAAAAATCATAGTAAAACTACAACTATTGAAAACCCTATTATTTTAAATTACTTAAAGAGATCTAAAATAATTACAATCACTCACCTGTTGTCCTTAGCCCTTCCTTAGGCCTTCCCGGATCCATTTAGGGTTGTAAAATAATTTAATTTATAATGATTTTCTTCTTGGAAAATTATTCCGTTTAAGGTCCTTCCTGAAAAGGTGAACCTAATTGGAGAAAACCTAGAATGAGAAAAAGTGCTAGGCCTAGGGTTCTATTTATAGGTGTAGAAGTGGACCTCGGACCATTGGATTTGAGGATTGAATAGGATACAACCACGTCATAGGCTGAATAGGAGTCATCGGATGCAAGAATGGAAGGACTAGATTGGTTAAAAGAATGTAAATGAGGCATACAACGTTGAACGAACGAAAGTTCGTTCGTTCACATGGGGAGGCGGGTCAACCGGGTGGTCGACAGCCGGTCGACCTAGGGCACGGTTTGGTCGACCTCTAGGTCGACCTAGCCTAGTTAATATTTTTTCTTGTTTAATTTATAACTCTCTCATATTAACTCGGATTCTGACGTTCTATATATGGAAATTGACCAGAAAATTTCCACGGACACAGTGGTGCAACTCCCATGGCTCAATTTTGATAATTTCACAAAGTTATTTTATTATTTCATTAATTAACAAATTAATTATTATGGGTTAAATTTTGTGTTGTTACATTCTCCCCTCCTTAAGGGATTTCATCCCCGAAATTTCTAAGGATAAAAGAATGAACTAAATGTTTTCATCCAATATCTACAACCAACTAGTCATTCATCAACCATTCATCCATTGTTCTAAAGTTTTCTAATGCGATTCATGTTACTTATGCAATTAGTGTAGTGTTAAAGTCCCTAACTAATGCAAAAGATTAGGCGGTCCATTGATTCAGTTGACCTCCTTTTATGTAATCATGCACGTGCTATGTATCCAACTGAATGCAAAAATTCCTAATTATAACTGATAGTTCTATATGCGTGCTACAATCATCATCCAAATGCAACAACCATGTGATAAACATCCATTTATAGCAACCATGGATAAAATGAAAATGCGCACACATCCATATGCATATGCTCTAGTATCCTAGTAAGGCTGATCCCTAAGAGATAATAGTGCCTAAGTATATGCATCCATTAGCATCCACTAGCAAACACTTGCAACCACTTGCATGCATCATTCATAACACGTTCTAGTAACATGTTTACATCAAATCCTACTATCCATAGGTTACATCCTAAGTTCTACCTTCCCAAAGGATAATAAAGGAAAGAACCTATTCAAAACTAATGATGGAAATAGGAAATTCGAAAACTTATTATCAAAGAAATGTGGATATGAGATACGAATATTCTCCTAATCAAACCAATCTTCTTCGAAGTCTCCTTAACTATGTCGAAACCACGACAATCCCACTGTAGACCATATCCAACACGAAGGCGACTTGCGCGGTCTTTCATAAAGAGCTTCGAAAGGTGCCACTTCTAATGCTATTATCATATGAGAATCCCATTAAAGGAAGATGCTTTTCCCAAGTTTCTTCAAAATCAAAAATACATGTCCTCAACCATGTGTGCTTTACAATCTTACTAATTTCACTTTACTGTTCTTCCTTAGCCTGCTTACCAGAATCAACATTCCTAGGTTCTCACTAGTGGCCTATACACTTTACGGGAACTTCCACTATCACTACTTCCAAAAGTAATTACTGATGTCTCCTCTATAGCCTTACACCTTTTCCGTTACATCTAGGAAATGATTCCTATCTACTTCACATTTAGGAGTTTGGTACAGTTCCATTTTAAAAATTAAGGTTTCTAAATTTTTAAAACATCAAATCTCAAAACCTATGTCTTTAAAAGTGTTATCTTTAAGTTTCTATTAAATTCAAATATAGTAGGTTACTTAAAATCTTATCTTTCTAGACTTGCATCTTCACATTTTTTGAATTTACATTATTTCCCAAACCTAGAGGGAAAAAGTTTCAAATTCTATGTCCTAAAACGTATTCCTCATTTTCTTTTAAAGACCTTTTTGGTTTTCTATAAAAATTTAAATTCTCAAATTTCTCTTTTATTAAGTTTTCCAAACACTTATTTACTTTTTCACCAAACTATTTTCTTTTAGAATATCTTTAAACTATCCTTATGTGTTTTCAAAGCATTTCTTATTACACCTAACAGTCTCATACTTTAATGTATTGGAACTGCTCTCTCTTATGAGAAATTACTAATGCTAAAATCTTCTATGAACCTTTTAAAAGAGGACTTCATGTTTATGTGAAATTATAAGGAACTTATTTTATAATTTTTGAAACAGGCTATACAGAATATGGTGCTTCCCATACCTTATACATCTCTTTCACGTATTCCTTATAACTTACACAAAACATTTTTATTGGTTTTATAGAAAATTATATCATTATTCTTTTCATTCCAATAGATTAAAGTATGTTTAATTTATATTCTCTTACAATAGAAATTTTCTAATATCTAACTTACTTTTTTTTCTTTCAGAAAAACTCATCTTCAAAACAGTTTTAATATATCCATAACCAGAAAACATTTTCTTATACTTACTTAAATAATAAGTGTATTCACAAATCATATTTATTTCTATTCTTAGAAATTACCTTTTAAAAATATATTTTTATTTGGGTTCAAAACAGATGTTGCATAAAACACTGTTACTACACCCCAAAAATGCTAGTGTATTGGTTTAATTAAAAATAAATGCTAATAACTCTTACCCACTATGTAAAACATTTCCCTTGGGAGTCACGTACTATAACGATAGCGTTATAGTTTATCCTCCCTTCCTTTTTCATGAAAACATCTATTACAACAATAAATTTTGTATTCTACGTTTTCGATACTTAATACGCTCTAGGTTTTCATATTTTAAATCTTTCTTTACTTTCAAAGAAACTAGTGAGCTATATACGCTCTATAATTCTTCAAAAAGAATTTCACTTTTTCAACAAAATTTCCATCATATAAAAACCAATTTAAATTTCTTACTATATTCCCAGAAACCTAATATTTACTTTAAAAATATTAACAATTATATAATTTTTTTCAATTCTAATAATTTCAGTTTATTAGATTAGACATAAAGTGGATTTTCTACTTACTACCCTAGGAGTATCCTTCCTAAACCTTGGAAATCTCATTTCGTTACTTAAAGTCTTGTGTTCCTATACTCATATTCTAAGGTACATCCTTTTCTAAGGTAAATCCAGTTATATGAAACAATTATAATTTCTGCAATTATCTACACGTGGCTTACCTCCTTTTCTATTGTACATCCATATTCTTTTCCTACCATTCTTTGGATTTTCACAATCCGAGCCTAAATGTACAAAACCGTTTATCAAACTCTTTCCATGTATAGACCTTCTCTATGCCCCAAGAAACACACTTCCTTATGCCAAAAGTGATACTTCAAGAATTATGCTTTCAACTAAAGAATGCGAAGTGTACGAAGAACCTCCTCTAGATGAATAGCATGCTCCTCCTTACTCTTGGAAAACACCAAAATGTCGCCCATGAATACAACCACAAACTTATTTAGGACTTCTCTAAAGTCGCGGCTCATCAAATCTACGAAGTAGGCTGGGGCATTAGTTAGCCTAAAAGGCATAACCAACCACTCATAATATCCGTCTGGAGTCCTAAACGTGGTCTTATCAATGTTGTCATCGGCGACCCTAAGCTGATGGAATCCCATGGCTAAATCAAGCTGAGAGAATACTGAAGAGCCAACTAGCTGGTCAAAAAGATCATCTATCCTAGGGAGTGGATAACGGTTCTTCTTTGTGAGCTCGTTTAATTCCCTATAGTCCACACAAAGTCGAAGGGAACCATCCGCCTCAGTAGCAAAGACGACTGGCGCTCCCCACTCCGATATGCTTCTTCTTATGAAACCTTTCTCTAAAAGCTCATGGATTTGCTTGCTTAATTCCATCCTCTCCCTAGGTGCCATGTGCCTAACGGGTAATGCCACTGGTCTAACATTATCAGTCAAATAAATCCTGAAGTCAATCTCTCTCTTAGGGGGTAGTCCCCTAACCTCCTCGAAGACGTCTGGAAAATCTCTGACGACAGGAACCGAATCCAACTCTGATGATGATGAATCGAGGGAATAAAGGAAGCTCAACATAACTAACCCTTGCGGGTCGCAAGGAACCTCGAGAGTCCTACCACTGCATGTCCCTAGTCTAATGACTCTCCTCTTGCAATCTAATATAGCTCCATATGTGGATAGCCAATCCATCCCCAAAATCATCCCATACCCCGAAAATCCCAAAACATATGCATCGCAGTCAATTTCTATGCCTAGGATAAAAAAACTTTCAAACCCCTACAAACCATAGACAAGTGTGCTGATCCATCTATATGGTTTGAAACAACAATGGGGTCTACTACTAAAGAGATGTCTAAGTGCAAACAACCTACTGGAGAACTAGAGATGAGAGAGTGTGATGCTCCAGAATCGAAAAGAGCACGAATGGAAAAATCAGAAATAGAAATCAAATTTTCCTACCTCGATTTGGTCTGCCCCGTTTTCTAAGGACAAATCTTACTAAAGTGACCAAGCTGTCCACAATTGAAACATCATCCCTTCATTCATGCCTTCTTACAGTCTTTTGCGTAAAGACCAGTCATTCTACAATGCTTACATCTCCCACTTTTCTTGATTCGCTTCTGAGGTCCTCCCTCCTTCCTCTTGTCCTTATCCTTATCCTTCTCGTCCTTCCCCCAATGCTTCTGAGAGCTTGTAGGAACCTTCTCAAGCTCTCCCTTCAGCTGCCAAGATGTAGGTTGATCACTCTGTCGGTCCTCCAAACCTTACCGACAAAACCTTTGCTCCATATTCTCCAACCTAGCTCGTGACTCCTTTGAATTCTCCATGCTAGAAAAAGTTCTGCCTCCTATACTAGCGAAGTCCTTGCATAGCTTAGAAAAGTTGGCTGATGTAGGTGGGTTAAAGGGATTTCCACCTACCGGTGTTGTACTGGGCACTTGCCCTTGCACTTCTGGTGCCATAGCTCTACGGAACAAGTCAGTCATACTATGTAAATAAATGAAAAACTTAGGCTTGAAAGAATCGAAAGAAGGTTGAACGGGACCTTTGAGGGGATTTTTATAAAAACTCTTTTATACCTAAAAACTACTTCTTTTATAAGAGTTTATTTCTGAAAGACATCTTTAAAACAAGTTATTTTGAAAAATACTGTACTTTTAATTTTTTTTAAGAATCCTATAACCTCAGGCTTTGATACTAAGTGAAACACCCCCACACCCCTTAGCATACCCAAAAGGGAACACTAAAAGATGTGTTGTGTTGTAGGGATAACTAAAGCTAGCAGAGACTAAGATTCACAAGAGAAAATAGATAGATAATAACACAGCGGAAGTAATTAAAAACAATAAGTGATTTTAAAAATTAATACTTCATAAATACTTCAAACAAACCACATGTGTTCCAAATACCAAATAAAATTATCTTATGAAAATAAAATCTCAGTCTCATCAGAAAAACTAGAGTACAAACACAAACTTTCCCTTGATACAGTACTGGTACAATAAAAGAACAAAAGGCTGGAAATAAAAAGAAGGAATACATGATAGGGTCTTCAAGTCTCCAAGAAGCTGCGGTCTATCTTCCTTGCCCCTGATTGCCTATGGGGGTAAAAAGGGGAAAATGGAGGAGTGGGTCAGACTAAAAGTCTGGTGAATGATTGTAATTACTAGAACCTTTAAGCAAAGTAAAAGAAATAGACCTTAGAACAGTTCTAGTATATATAAAGGAAACAAAGAGAATAGGAAGAAAAAGGAATGAGCTGGAAATAAATACGAATTACTAAATTAACAAAATTGATTAACTCTGATTGTTTGCACTTGTATTTGTTAGGTGCTTTGATTAGGATGAATTTCTAATCTTATAATTAGGCTGAAATCCAAATTCTACCCTTTGATCGGCTTGCTACTCCATAGACCTTACTGCGGACTAGACGCTATATAACTCCCTACACATAAGGTAATGGCATCTACGAAAGACGCACAAAGTACAATGGCGTCAAGGAAAGACGCACAAAGTATTTATTGTGAACTAGACGTTATATAGCTCCCTACACAGAAGGCAATGGTGCCTATGAAAGGCACACATACTTAAGCGCTTGGAACTCATAGCGATTATTGAGCACCAAAATGGAAGTCGCACGCGTAACTGCCACCATGCTCATGCTACCTGTTGCTCCACCTATTGGGTCTTCTTATTTCCTGTGCTCTAGCATAAGCGTGCCCCTCGTCTCACTTCAGGATTATGTAAAACACCATGTCCATAGAAAAATAGGGGAAATACTGTTGGCACTGGCCTGTCATCCAAACAATATCTAGTTGCGCCCCTTATCCAAATCCCCAATGATTTGGACTTCTATTTGACCAATTAGTACCATTATTAGCATAAGCGTGCCCTTATCTCACTTCAGGCTAATGTGAGACAACCATTTTGTCTAATAGGGAATGCTTTTTGGTACAGGTCCTACTTTAATCTTTGCTTATTATTTTAGATAAATTATTTAAATAAGCCTTTATTATTATCTTCGCTATCTTTGCTTATTAATTTATCCTAAGTCTTAAAATAAGCCTCATTGCGTTCTTTTTCTTATTATATCCTACGTTATAATCATGCTTATTACTTAACCCAAGGTCTAAGTGTGAAAATAAGCCTCTTTTATCTTATACTTTTTTTAGTTATAATTCTAAGTTATAACTAGGCCAATTATCTTTAGTTAGTCCAATTCTAACATTAATATCATAATTAGGCTCAATTTCAGTCTTAATTCCATTTTTATTACAGTCTTAATAATTTACATCTTATCTTCCGTTATTTCAGTATTCTTATAATTTTAATCCATATTCGCGTTTAATCTATTCTAATCCATACGCGAAGAAGAAGGAGAAATAAAAGAAAACTGAAAATAGAAGGAAATCCAAAGCGTAGGAAGAAGATGTAAATAACGCATAAATAAAAGAAAATAAACTAAAATACTGTAAATAAACTGTAAATAAATGGAAAAGCTATAATTAACAGAAATAAGCTAAAATTAACTGAAAAGAATAGCTAAAAAGAAATAGACTGAAAATAATTCTAAAAAAACTATACATAAAACTGCTAAAAAAGTTATTCCAAAAATCGCTGTAAAACTACAACTATTGGAAACCCTATTATTTTAAATTACTTAAAGAGATCTAAAATAATTATAATCAATCGCTTGTGATCCTTAGCTCTTCCTTAGGCCTTCCCTGATCCACTTGGGGTTGTAAAATAATTTAATTTATAATGATTTTCTCCTTGGAAAATTATTCCATTTTGGGTCCTTCCTGAAAAGGTGAACCCAATTGGACAAAACCTAGAATGAGAAAAAGTGTTAGGCCTAGGGTTCTATTTATAGGTGTAGAAGTGGATCTCGGACCATTGGATTTAAGGATTGAACAAGATGCAACCACGTCATAGGCTGAATAGGAGTCGTCGGATGTAAGAACGGAAGGACCAGATTGGTTAAAAGAATGGAAATGACGCGTACAACGTTCGAACGAACGAAAGTTCGTTCGTTCGTTCACAAGGGGAGGCGGGTCGGCCGGGCGGTTGACCGCCCCTTCCTCTAGGTCGACCGGCCGGTCGACCTAGGGCATGGTTTGGTCGACCTCTCGGTTGACGTAGTCCAATTAATTATTATTATTATTATTTCTTGTTTAATTTGTAACTCTCTAATATTAACTCGAATTATGACGTTCTATGTATGGAAATTGACCAAAAAAATTACCACGAACACAATGGTGCAACTCCCGTGGCTCAATTCTAATAATTTCACAAAGTTATTTTATTATTTCACTAATTAACAAATTAATTATTATGGGTTAAATTTCGGTTTGTTATATATATATATAAGTATATAACATTATCTCTTGTCATATCTTACCATTATCATCATTATCCATCACGACTTAGAGGATGTGACTAGAGGGGGGGACGTGAAATATGAGGGGAAGGAAGGTGGTGATGTGACTTGTCAAAATAATGACTTGTTAGGACATTTTAAAAAATAAGCTTAAATAGTAATTTTCCTACTTTCTTTCATCTATAAATACACAGCCTCACACACACAATTTCATTTACTTTCCAACTTCATTTTTTCTAAACCTTCTTCTCTAAAAGTTTCATGGCTTCCATAGTTCAAAAAAAATAGAAAAAGTTAGCTTTTTATGTTGTGAGTTGCTTCCATACCTTCTATACTTCTTATACTTTCATTTCAACATCCTCTCTTCTAAAAACGAAGGCCATCACTACCCCCACAAAGCAATAGCCAAGCCAAATCACCTCTGGCCGATCGCATTCTAAGGCCTTAGCCCCTCCAAAGTTTTAACTTTTTAAGCTAGAGTCCAGCGTAAGGCGTTGTTGAGTTATAGTCGAAGTTCGAGCGAAGTTAGTTAGCATAAAGGTGAGTAAATTACTTTATTAGGAATGGTATTTGACTTTACTATGATGTGTTATTGTGGTGATAATATGATAAGAAAATTGAATGGTTATTATGTAAGTCGAAGGTGATTTGATGGATTTTTGCGTTTGGTGTTGAATTTGAGATTTGAATGTGATGTTGTCGAGTTAGTAAGCATATAACTTTATGTTTATATATGTGTTTCATTGTGATATTAAAGTATGGTAGTATGGATGTATGGCTATGATCTAAGGACCAAAATATGTTGAGTTGAAACAAATTTAACAACTTTGTGTGTTGCGATGGACGTGATATCCGATTCGAATCAAAAACTATGTTTTCTTGTTTTAAAGTTTGGAAATTGTTTCAAAGTTTCTATCTTTGTTTCTAAGTATCAATAAATTTAAAATTTTTATGTTTCTAAATATGAAATAGGAAATAATAAGCAAGGGTTTTCGCTTAAACTATGATCAAGCGAACTGCGCTCATAGCGATTGTCGCTATGGACGCAGTTCGACAAAATTTCCGATTTTCGTTTTCAAATGTTTTCTTTTGAAATTGTTTTTCAAAAATTTTCAAACTTAATTAGTAATATAAAAAGAGATTAAGTTTAGTTAAATTAATATATTTTTATTTAATACATTAATTATAAGTAATTAGTACTTAATTGACAATTAAGTAAGTGATTAAGGGTTAAGTAACACTTAAAGAAGGTTAATGACTAATTACTGATTAATAAAGTTTTAATTAGTGATCAATGAAGTTAAGAAGTAATTTAATGATTAATTACTATTTAATTAAGTTAATTAGTTAATTAGTTAATTATCATTTAATTAAGTGATTATTTAATTAATTTTTAATTAATTAGGGTTTAACTAATAATGAATTGTTTAAATTTTAAGTAAGATGCATTAAGAAGTAAATTAGGACTTAACTAAGTTCATTAAGTTAAATAAAGTTTAATTATGATTTAATCTTGATTTAATTATGATTAATTAAGATAAAATTAGGGTTAAGCCAACTAAATATACTATGATCTTTTCAAAGATTATTTTAAACCCAATCGGTTTTATTTTAAATCAATTTTCTTTTTAAGATTAATTGATTTTAAATCAAAGGATCACTCATCTGGACCATTAAGTAGTCAAATGAAATAAAGTAGTGCTATAAAAGTTAACACGTTTTATGGAAAGTTAGTTGACTTATGTTTAGCACAATTGTTGAAATGATGTTTGTACTATTTGTTTGCAAATGATTATTGTTATGTTGTGATTGTTGTTATTAGTTGAAACAACTTAAATATTTCTCTTTTACTTAATTATTAACCTCTTTGGATTATATAAGGGAAATACAGGTTATGGAAGCAATAACTACTGCTTTTGGTTTCATAAAATAAGCGTTGTTTGCTCGACAAATAGGTACGTTTTCGGATTACGGTTTTCAAGCGGTATTATATTGTTTTCCCGTGGTTTGGGATATTTTATTTTGAAATTTATGATATATATGTTATTGTTGATATTATTATTTCTCCCAGACCTCTCCGTACAAAGGAGACTCTGCCGAAATTTTTTCGTAAATTTTGGACTTAGAAAATTTTGTGAAATGTTTTCAAACTTTTATTAACTCGAATATTAAAGGATTTAATTGTTATAAATTGATATATTTTATTTAAATTATTTAATTATGTAAATTAATGGTTTAGAAATTTAATATCTTGAATAAGATATATTGATTTCTTAATTCCTTTTTTTCCCTTCTTTTTCCTTTTCGAGAACGAAAAGTTTTGAGTGGAGGAGAGTGTAACGACTCGTAATTTTCGATAATTAAAAATAGTTAATTTAATAAGATTTTTGTGATTTAATGTTGGAAGAAAAAAAAATTTCTGATTAAATAATAAGAATATAATTGGATTAAAATGTAATAGTATTAATTTAACGTAATTTATAATTGCTTTGAATGAAATTCCAATTAATTGAAATGATTAAAAAGTTATAATTGGATATAGATTGTAAATTAATTGTAAAAATGTGTGTGTTAATTTATAATTGGATCAAAGAATAATTGATAATTTAAAGGTTGATTTATCAATGAAATAGTATGTAACCAATTGTAATTGATAAAAATAGTGTTGTGGTTGTAGTTATGACATTTGTGTGTAGATAACAAACTTATAATTGTTATTAAATTAATTAAAGGTAACGATTGTCAATTGTTACCAATTTGTTTAATTGTTGAATTTAATTTGAAATCAAATGCAATTAAATGTAATTAAATACTGCGTTAATGAAAACTAAGATGATAATGGTAAAATATTAGTGTAATCAGATATAAAAAATGTAAATTATAGCCATGAGATGAAAATTGATTGAATAACAAAATGAAAAGGCAAATAAATGGATTTATTGGAATTTAAAGTAATAACCACTATATTTTTTCAATTGAAATTAAACATTGTAATTAGGAAAATAATCAACACTGAATTGATATGTAAATTTGTTTTAAACAATTGTAAATGTCTAATTAATCAAAAATGACAAAGTTTGTTAGTTATTAAATTTGAATTGAAAATGTGATTTAATTAATTTAATAATAATTTTTTTAATTAACGTGAAGACAACCATTTTGGCCACTGTCTCGGATTTCGACGAAACTAGTTTCATCGGATCCATAACAGTGAATTATTGTAAGGTTTCAAGTTTCGTAGTGATCAGACTTGCCGTTCGATCGTACAGGCTCGAAACGCGTAGAAATCAATTTAATTAAATTCAATTGGAATAAATTTGAAATAAGTTGAATTTAAAGCTAACTTCTTCATATGATGGAATTAGGACTTGAAACCTATTCCATTGAATTTAAAAACATCAAAAACATCTATTTTGATATATGGGATGACCCACTTTCGTTTCGGAAGCGAAACGGGCTTTTCAGGTTGTTATTGTCAGTTCGAACCAGTTCGATATGTTATTCATTCTTATCGGGCTTCGTTAGTATATATTATTCTGTTCTACCCCTAGTAGCCTTTTTATTTCTTATTACTGTACGTATTAGTCTATTCAACCTACAGTTTCTTCCTTCTTCTAAGGGCTGCAAATCAAAACCCTAAATTTCAATCTCCGAATCAATTTCAAAATCAAACTCCTCCAAATCTTATCAAATTATATATCAATTCGAAGCTCTCGACGAGCGTAATTCACTAGTGTGATTCGTTTTTAAATCTTATTCACTGTTTTTTTCCAGAAATCAAGGTTGAACCTTGGCCGTCCATTTGAACTTTTGACGATCCAATGGTGGATATCGTCGTTCGATCGACGATCGGGGAATAGCGTTGGGAAGTTGGTGTCGAGCAAGTCGTAGGGTGGTCGTCGCTCATCGTAAGTCGCTCAGAATTTGCCAGAAATCGATGGAATATGGTCGGAAGTTAATCAGGGCGATTGCATGCTTGGGGGAGTCGGAGGCAATGGCGCGTGTCTGCGGTGGTCGGCTAGGCATGGCGGAGTGGATGGCGTTGGCTAATCTGGTGATGGCGGCGTATAGGCGGCGCGTTTGTCGATGAAAGGGTGCCGGCGAGTTGCGTGGTTCGACTTCGTGTACTGTACGCATGCGTGGGCAAGGGTTTTTGAGAGAGGTAATTACGATTTTTCCCTCGTTCATATTTTAATTTAAATTTTTAATTGTTCTAACGTTAATAACTTTTACATACTGACTCAGATTTTGGCGCGGTTTGTTTCGTTGGGATCGTATTGGAATTCTGGACATTTTGGAATAGGTTTAGACAAATTCTAAGACTGTTAAATTTTGAGCCCTATTTTGGATTTCAAATCGATTTGAAATCAAAGGTGAGTGTTTTAACCCACTCACAACTTCTAAATTATCTTATGTTGGTTAAATTAAATTTATGATATGATTAGAAATTAATTGATTGACGTTTGGTATGTTTAAATTGTCATTCTAGTTAAATTTGACTTTTATTTCATTTAATCATCGTTTAATTTAATATTGAATTTAATTGTCAAATTAATACCCGTTAATGATAATCAGTTATCTATTGGTGTTTATTGGTTGATTTGGATGATGATTATGACGAATGTTTGATTGTTGATATTGGATGACTGGATGTTGTATTTTTATATTGTTATAACACTACAAGTTCCTTATGGGTTGAAATGATACATATCCGAATGATCTATTGATTAGGAAAAATCGTTATGGGTTGAAATGATAGACCCGAGCGATTTTATGGATTTTATATAATTCGGGATTGCGGTTTGAAATGATATATAACCGTAAAAAAAATTTAAATTTCGGATTGAAATGATAAATATCCGGATCACTTGACTATTGGGTAGAAAATTATATACGGACACCGGATTGGTTAAATTAAATGATTTTAAATTCTTTAAATTTTTAATTTAGTTAACTGTCATTTTTGAAATAGTAATGTATTTATATAAACTGAATTTTTATCGATAATCCGAACGTTAAAGCTGAAATTCGAATTGATTTAATGAACAAAGGATTTAAATTGGAATTTCAAAGTTGAAGTGTTAAATATAAATGGATTTATCGGAATTGAGTTATTGAAATGTTTGGGTATGACTTTGAAATCTATTTTAATCAATTTAAACTATTTTAATTTATTTTAATCTACTATAACCTATTTAATCCAATTTAATCTACTTTACATATTTTAAACTAATTAAATTTATTAAATTTATTTTAAATCTATTTAATATAATTTAAATCTAGTTAATCTATTTTAAATCTATTTAAATCATTTAAATCTAGTTTAATCAAATTTAAATCTGTTTAAACTATTTTTACTATTTAATCTATTTTAAATCTATTTTAAACTATTTTTAAAACTATTAAAACTATTTATGACTACCTAAACTATTTTCAAAAATTTCAGACTGTGTAAAGTTGAAGTATTTATATTTAAATCCTTGATGATGATACAACCTTAGTTGGAATTTGGAATTGATACCTTTTGTGAAATGACATATTTGAGTAAATATGATTTTGGAAGTGAATGTGATTTTGAAAGTGAATATGATTTGAAATAATATGGTTTTGAGAATATGATATTTTGATATCAATTATGAATTTACTTTTTGAAATGTAAAAGAACCATCCGGTGTGAAATAAGCGTTTGGTTGTTAAAGAGACCGGGATCAGATATTGTCATACTCTCTGCCAATATTGAAAACCACTTTAACAACAATGTACGTGGTGGAGATTCCTGAAATGAAGTAGGATGGTTTGGCGAACGATTCTGTATGAGGTATTTACGTGACCCTAACTCCCGTGAGTCAGCATAGATGTGACTAAAACAGGAGCTATACCGGGTCAAGTGAGGTCATTCCTCCTATCGGGCACATTTCTTCGATACTATATTTTGACTTTGTGATTGATTTGGTGGCCACCCCTCGATTTTGATTATGTGAGTGTGTCCGAGGTGGGCGGTAGTAGATGCTATGCGTTACCACCAGTCCGGGAGTGCAATTGGTATATCTACCTTGGAATTGCCTCGAGTGCCATGTTCACATGCCGTATCGTGCCTTCTACGAGTTTGTTTTGTACCATACCTATGGAGCACCCTCTGGGTAAACCTCACGGAGGAGCGTACGGTACTGTATAGACTATGGGAATATATAAATGTGTTAAGGGGGATATGGTAATGCCTTAACGCTATTTTAATACTTTACTTTACCGTAGACACTATTAAAATAGCATATTGTACTATGTATGTAGATAGTTTAACGGATCCTTAGGAGATGTGAATCCCGAATATCTCTTAAGTTATTGCACTCACGTTTGACACTGGATAGGAGATGTCAAACCCCGTAACAATCTCCGACGCTGTCACACTCATATTTATTTACTGTTGATTTAACTTACATAAGATCTTTTAGTTCTGACTCGAGTGTTTTGTCTTTTCAATTCACTCGGGTCAGTCTGAGCTTTTCAGTTTATCGAAGACTGCTTTCTGGAGGACGAAGACGAAGATTTTGTACTATTATTACTTATTATATGTATTCCACTGCATCATGTTGTTCCGCTGCATTTATTTATTTATTCCTGTTATATGTAACTCTGATTTTGTGTTTTAAGAGAATAATCAAATGTATTTGTAAAACAGCTTCATGAACTGTTATTTAATTATTTTATTTTGCCATTCCGTTGCGAGATTCTGTATTTATTTTATTTCTTTTTCTTCTTTTTCTTATTTACCCCATAACAATCCGTCCCTTTGAATGTTTGAGTCTGAAGGGTGTGGTTTATCGTCGATTTATACCATCCAAAAAGGTTGGTCGTTACAGTTGGTATCACAGCTTTTGTTTAGCGATAAACTTGGCTTTGTGGGGTTTGACTCATATTAATTAGGGTAGTAATACCCTAGAATGAGTCGCTGAGTGTATATATGAGAGAGCGTATTTGTTAGTGTTATAAAAGGTTTTTGTATTGTATTAATTTGTTCCGTTTCGTATTTATAAATTATGGTCGGTACATAGGATGCTATGACATCAATAGGGATTTCTAAACACTTAATAGGGCAGACCGACACAATATTGTTTTGAAATATAGGTAAATGAAATAATTTTTTCCTATTATATATTTCGTATATAAAATAATAAATTTTATAAATGATATAGTTGGTTGTTATATATTTTTTTGTTAGGTAGTGAAATTCTATATAAATACTGATTGAAAAATAAGAGTTACAAATAAAAGGAATATAAATTGGAATTTGAGAACTTAAGTTCCGGGATTTGAAAATTTCTTTCAAAAGATTTTGGAATATAATATTATTATTATTTGGAAGTATTTTCAGATATAAAGATCCCTATATGATTTGAAAGAAATGTTTAAAAGAATTTTGGAAGGAAATAAGTTCTGTACTCCCCTCTCTGTCGCTGGAGAATAATTTCGGTAATGAGTGCATGCATCATCGACATTCATTTTCGAGTTCAAAGTGGGAAGGCTGCTGTAGTAGTTTCACTACACATGTGTTTTGATAAAAAATCTAAATTTTTCTAAATATTATTGGATATATATAAGTTATGAGTATATACATATATATTATTTTAAAAGGATTGAAGTGGAACCCGGTTGTTTAGTTCTTAAGTTTATGAAAGTTAGAAATTGAAATTATTGTAATGAATTGAATCTTGACTATATTATTAATTGGAAACTTATAAAATGAAAATAATAAATTTGATGTTAAAATGATTAATGAATAGATAAGAAATTTAAATTTTTAAACGGTAAATAAAAAGGAAATGAAAATAAGAAAATGTAACTATTGAGCATTTTGTTAATTAAAATAAATATGATAACTTGTGTAACTTTCTATTGCATTCTAAAAGACATATATATAACTTACCAAAATGTAAAAAGTTGTCATGTTAAATAGGATATGTAATAGAATATTGTGCAAGTAAACTTTAGTAAATGAAAGTGTTTAATGGAATTACTTTTATAAATAAGAATTCTGATATTATAAATTGTAGTAAACTTAGGATAAATAGTTGAAATGTTACTAATCAAACGTAATATAAAAGTGAATAATGTAAGAAAAATGATAATAAACTTAAGTTAACATTTAAGCTAGTTATAATCAAATTGAATGGTAAAGAGGAATACTGTAAGTAAATAATTATAAACTTGAACTAATATTGAAGCCATTTATAATTAAATGATTACTATATAGATTGAATGATTATAACTTCATCAACCATTGAAATGATTTAGAAATTGAGTTAATATTAAATAATACTATATATGGAAGAATGAATATGAAAAAGAAATAATCTATAAATGGTGAATTGCATTGTAAAGAAACTTACCTAATAATGTATAATCCAATAATTGAAATAAAAATAACTTATTTAAGCAATGAATGTAAAGTAATAAAATGAAAGAAAATGGCACTGTATGAATGAAGGAGAAATGAACTTTTGAAAGTAATAACGAATGTAAATTAATGAAAATAAACATTATATGAATAAGAAAAGGAAAAGTAAATGATGAAAAAAGGGGGAAAATCAAACTAAATTGGAAATGTGAAGTAAACGGAAATAAAATGTATACAATACTTCAATAATGAATTCATTTAAGATCCAAATAATTGAAGTGGATATAACTTATGTAAGTAAAGAATGTAAATAAATGAAATAAGCCTTACATGAATGAATAAAATTTTTGTAAGTAATGAACGCGAATTAAAGAAAATCATTGTATGAGAAAAATGAACAATAAATGATGAGAAAAGATAAATAGAGTAAACTTAAAAATGTGTTGAATTCTTTGTTTGTTGGGCTTATGGATTGGTTGGGAAAGGATACTTCTATTTTTTATAGAGACGTATAAATAATCTATAAAGTTTTATCTATGAATGTTGAGTGTATGGTTTACATCATAGTTTATTTATCATTTTATATGATTAGAGGTTTCTAAACCCGAACAAACCAATTGTTGGTTGCTATGGATGGATAATTGATTTCTTGGTTCAAATGATGTTTGTTCTGTTTGTTTGCAAATGATTATTGTTATGTTGTGATTGTTGTTATTAGTTGAAACAACTTAAATATTTCTCTTTTACTTAATTATTAACCTCTTTGGATTATATAAGGGAAATACAGGTTATGGAAGCAATAGCTACTGCTTTTGGTTTCATAAAATAAGCGTTGTTTGCCCGACAAATAGGTACATTTTCGGATTACGGTTTTCAAGCGGTATTATATTGTTTTTCCCGTGGTTTGGGATATTTTATTTTGAAATTTGTGATATATATGTTATTGTTGATATTATTATTTCTCCCAGACCTCTCCATACAAAGAAGACTCTGTCTAAATTTTTCCGTAAATTTTGGACTTAGAAAATTTTGTGAAACGTTTTCAAACTTTTATTAACTCGAATATAAAAGGATTTAATTTTTATAAATTGATATATTTTATTTAAATTATTTAATTATGTAAATTAATGGATTATAAATTTAATATCTTGAATAAGATATATTGATTTCTTAATTCCTTTTTTTCCCTTCTTTTTCCTTTTCGAGGACGAAAAGTTTTGAGTGGGGGAGAGTGTAACGACCCGTAATTTTCAATAATTAAAAATAGTTAATTTAATAAGACTTTTGTGATTAAATAATAAGAATGTAATTGGATTAAAATGTAATAGTATTAATTTAAGGTAATTTATAATTGCTTTGAATGAAATTCCAATTAATTGAAATGATTAAAAAGTTATAATTGGATATAGACTGTAAATTAATTGTAATAATGTGTGTGCACTACAAGAAAAATTGCTTTTAACAACAATGGAGAACAGCGTTTAAATGTTGATTGCTGTTGTCCAACCTTTTATAAGTAGGAAAATCTAAAGACGACACTGGAAAACGCTGAGATTTTTATTCAGTAAATTGTGAAATGTTGTTCCCTCTGAAAATTTCATTGCCGCGTAAAATTAATTTCCCTCCACTACCCAGCAACCCTAAATCACCTACGCCTCCAAATCTTAATTGCTTCCTCTCTGAAAATCTTTTAAATTGACTCCTCTCCAAATCTTAATTGCCTCCGCTCAGCAAATTCTTTAAAACTAATTCTCTCTATCATGACCGTTGCTCACAAAGCCATGGCTGCTTGGCTATGCTTTCGTCAGAGAGATACCATTTATTGAGTTGGCCAATCGCATCACTTGGAGCTTAGTCGTGTCGCACTCGCCGCCCTATACTCTTCATCGCTGCCATCGGTAAGAAGAGAACTGCAAATTCGAGCTCGAAATTAAATTCGTTCAAATTCGATTAAATTTTGAATTTGAACTTTGATTTTCTTTATTGAACAGTTAAATTTAATAGTTTATTGCACTTGCTATTGAACAGAATAGCTGATATTTGGGAAAAACTGAAATTGCTATGTTGGTGTGTTTTTCATTTAACTTCCTACTGCTAAAGTGTATGATTCATATTGTCTTGTACTGACTATCATTACATAGACATTTTAAGAATTAAAATGCTTCATTTGATTACTAAATAAATCTTTTAAATCAGATGTTTGTGTTGCATTAACACCTGATCAAAGTCTAGATTTTAATTTTGGTCGATTAGCAAAGGCAATGCAAGTAGTTCTTTATATTTTATTCTTCTGGATAAGTTACTTTAAAAACACATGAGATGGGGATATCGTCTAATTTTGTTAATTTCAATACAGGAACAACAAATGGTGATGCCAGGGCATCGTGAATCGAACCTACAGAAGGAACTAAACCGATACATTCCAACTGCAGCTGCATTTGGTGGAATGTGCATTGGGGCATTGACCGTACTTGCAGATTTTATGGGAGCTATAGGCTCTGGTACTGGAATTCTACTTGCTATCACCATTTGGTGGAATGTGTATAATTTAAATCGGATGTTTGTGTAGTTTGTGAGATACTTCTTAAAATATATAGTTTGTTTTCTTGTTCACGCTTTTTTAGCATGGAATGCAAGGCTACATTTAGGATAGAAATCTTTCAGGGATGGAGGCCTGACTAAGATTACAACTTGAAAAATATAGCCAAATATTTTCCTGATATGCAGTTGTACACTTTCTTGTAGTTTTATTCTTCTACTATGCAACCAAATGTATGCGGCCTTCTACAATATAGTTATAGCTAAATGTTTAAATGAATTGTGGATGATTCTTATATATCTTTTTAATTTACAGAGATGTCAAACAAGATAACATCTTACTTGATCTATATGGCCACCTAAAGCTTACTGACTTTGGGCTATGCAAGCATCTAGATAGCAAAAGTTGTTCTGCTGATAATGGTGTTTCATTACCTAAAAGCACTAGTGATCTTGTTCCAACTGAAACTTTACAATATTGGAAAAAGAATAGACGTCCATTGGTAAGTTGATTGCATTCACAGTTAATGGTAAATGTTTCTTTTTTACATGAAGTTGAAATTTGCTCCAAGTTTTAAAGTTACTCCAACTTTGTTCATTCTACCGAACTTAAATAAACAGTGATCGTTTTTTATACTTCATATATTAAGTATTTCAAAGGGATCAACCAAAGAAATATTGATGAAAATTTCAGTCTATTATGCTTTTAAACGTGCGTGAAATGTTTTCAATTGGCTTTACAATAATGGAATTGACTGACGTGGCCTCTTGCACTTATTATTATATCAACGGATGTCTAGTCTCTACAGTGATTATTTTCCCAACTTCCACTTAATAACAAAGACTCTGGTGCACATTTGGGTTTCAACGTTTTATATAGCACATCAAAATTCATAGAACATTTGTCTATATGCGCGCGCACGCACACTATATATATATATATATATGTATGGAAAAGAATGGTGATGATGTTGGACAACTGAAATTAAATGCACTGGTCACTACAAGTAGAGATGAATAGAGAGCAAAAACTAATGTAGTGGTTATTAATAGCAGAGATGAGGAGAGCAGAATGATGAATCATATCACAGCAAATGCATCCGTATATGGTCGAAATATAGAGCCTTTGATCATCTATAATAATGACACTGATATGAATGTTATTTACTACACCGTATCTTGTAACCATATAATTTTCTCGTATATTGTCTGAGTAGTTTTATACTACAGACTAATAAAACTATTGGAACTCCTGATTATATTGCTCTCGAAGTATTATCGAAGAAGGGCTATGGTGTGGAATGTGATTGGTGAGTCCAGTTATGAAGTAATCATTTTGCATGACGCATGGTAAAAGATCAAGTAATTGTTAAAAATATAAATTTGCTTAATATGCATCAATTTTGATAATATTTTGTTCTAAAGTCTGATATTAATGTTAATGATTAAAAAATTGAATTTTGATTTCTGTAGGTGGTCACTTGGGGCTATCATGAATGCAGACCCTTTAATAAATTACACTGCAGGAAAAACCTGAGGTGGCGTTGATCATAGTGATGTGAAACCTCTTTAAATCATTCAGCCTCAAGGTCACTTTGTTGAATGGCAAAAGGTACTCTTTTGATCTAATAATATCTGTATGTTATCTTATATTAATTTGGTCATTTTCACAAACATGATGTGATACGATAGTAATAGCATGATAGGTGGTGTGCAATTTGCATGCTCAACTCTACTAATATTTTTCTTTGACTTTACATTGTCAAGTAAATTTATCAATTGTGTAATTTTACTCTAATACACTTTTTAGTACACTCGATCATTACAAATATTTTAACACCTTGTTAACAAGGAATCAAGTTTTTAAAGTAAAACAAACATGATTTTGTTATGTTTAATGTTTGAAGACTACTGCAGGGTATTGAAACTAATGGAGTAAAGCATGTTATGCAATTAATATCGTGAGTTAAAATCAGTCTATAAATGTTTTATGTACTACAAATTTAAATATCAGTTTCAATTATAACTACTCAATCCTATTTCTATTGTATTTTTCTATTTATATATGATATTATCAAATGATGATGATGATGATGATATGATGATGATGATGATAATTTAACTAGGTTAACTATATTTTATAATAATAATAATAATAATTTAACTAAGTTAACTAAATTTTATATAACAATAATAATTTAACTAAGTTTATAAAAATTAATAAAGTATTATAAAAATATAAATATAACTAAATATATAATCTATAATTTCTATTGTATTTGTCTATTTATATATGATACTATCAAATGATGATGATGAAGAGGACGATAATGATAATTTAATTATGTTAAAAAATTTTTATTACAATGCTATTCTCATTATTCTCCAGCTCTGCTTTGCGGGTATTATCGTCATTTGCTTAGATGAGCTATTGCAAAAAGGATATGGTCTCGGCTCTGGCATCTCTCTTTTTATAGCCACTAACATCTGGTTAGTCCATAAATTTTATCACAATTTATTTTCCCATGAATATAAATAGTTTTGATTGCTAAATATTCTTGGAGATTTCGCATATAATCTTATGTAACAGTAATACTTAATTTATTTACATGAAATATCATTTGAGAGGCTTTCGAACATAAGATATGGCCAGACATGATGTTTCCATAGGGAATGTTTGTATACTGAAATCAGAATTTTAGTTCTCAAATTAGTTTTTACTCCTGTTTATGCACAGTGAAAGCATCATTTGGAAGGCATTCAGCGCTACTACCATTAACAGTGGCCGAGGTACTGAATTCGAGGGCGCTATCATTGCACTATTCCACTTATTAATAACTCGAACAGATAAAGTTAGAGCACTTCATGAAGCATTTTACAGGCAGAACCTCCCGAATGTGACAAATTTGCTAGCTATAGTATTGGTCTTCTTAATAGTAGTATATTTCCAAGGCTTCCGGGTTGTACTTCCAGTTAGATCTAAGAATGCTCGCGGTCAGCAGGGTTCATATCCAATCAAGTTATTCTACACATCTAACATGCCCATTATCTTGCAGTCTGCGCTAGTTTCAAACCTGTATTTCATTTCTCAGGTAAGAGAGTGCTTTTGTGCAATGAACCAAGTAACATTAACATCATAATATTCTGAATAAGTGTCACATAAATTATTCATCTTGATGCAGCTATTATACCGGAAATTTAGTGGGAATTTCTTTGTGAACTTACTTGGCAAATGGAAGGAATCTGAATATTCTGGTGGTCAATTTATCCCAGTTGGTGGTATTGCTTACTATATCACTCCCCCAGCCAGGTAAATTTATTACAGCATCTTTAGTAGTTTTCCAATGGACCAGTTTGAGAACTTCATATTCTTGTAACAAGTTAGTAAAATACTTGTCAAACCTGAAACTTCGCTCCTGAGTTTTGCACCAAATATCACCTTAGTTGTCTTGAATGGTCAAATTCTTTCTTGTTTACTCGGATATTCATAGTTTCATCTTTGTGTAGTTTGGCAGATATGGCTGCAAATCCATTCCATGCATTGTTCTACATCACATTTATGTTGTCAGCCTGTGCACTCTTTTCAAAGACATGGATAGAGGTGTCTGGCTCATCTGCTAGAGACGTTGCTAAGCAACTCAAGGTAAAATGAAGAAATAATTTTGAACTAGTTCTTTATATTTTATTCTTCTGGATAAGTTACTTTAAAAACACATGAGATGGGGATATCGTCTAATTTTGTTAATTTCAATACAGGAACAACAAATGGTGATGCCAGGGCATCGTGAATTGAACCTATAGAAGGAACTAAACCGGTACATTCCAACTGCAGCTGCATTTGGTGGAATGTGCATTGGGGCATTGACCAAAAGTAGCAAGTAGCAAGCATATGAAACTTTTTAGATGCATGTTTTGTTGTTGGCATTTGGTGCGGACTTACTTTATTGATATTATATTATTGTTTAACATATACCTTATCTTTGTTTAACAATATTATGATAACTTGGTCTACTGTGTTATTTTTGTTTATGGATATTATTGAAACTTGATTTATAGATGTTTTTTGTATATTAATATTGTTTATGGATATTATTATTGATATTATGGACATAACACAGCACGCATTAAACGCTGTAATAAAAATATTAACAACCTAAATAAAACGCTGTCAAAAGAATAATTTCTACAGCGTTTAAAATTAAGCTGTTGTAAGTTCTCTTTATACGATAGCTTGTCGTTATACAGCGTTTGTTCTAACGCTGTTGTGTCATATAACAGCGTTTAATAAACGCTGTGGTATCAAATTTTTTACAGCGTTTTCTATTTTGCTGTTAAAACTTTTGCATCTACGACAGCATGTCGTTATACAGCGTTTATAATAACGCTGTCGTATCATATAACAGCATTTTTGAAACGCTGTCAAAAGCTGTTTCTGGTGTAGTGGTGTTATTTATAATTAGATCAAAGAATAATTGAGAATATAAAGGTTGATTTATCAATGAAATAGTATGTAATTAATTGTAATTGATAAAAATAGTGTTGTGGTAGTAATTATGACATTTGTGTGTAGATAACAAACTTACAATTGTTATTAAATTAAGTAAAGGTAACGATTGTCAATTGTTACCAATTTGTTTAATTGCTGAATTCAATTTGAAATCAAATGCAACTAAATGTAATTAAATACTACGTTAATGAAAACTAAGACGATAATGGTAAAATATTAGTTTAATAAGATATAAACAAATGTAAATTATATCCATGAGATGAAAATTGATTGAATAACAAAATGAAAGGGCAAATAAATGGATTTATTGGAATTTAAAGTAATAACCACTATATTTATTTCAATTGAAATTAAACATTGTAATTAGGAAAATAATCAACACTGAATTGATATGTAAATTTGTTTTAAACAATTGTAAATGTCTAAGTAATCAAAAATGACAAAGTTTGTTAGTTATTAAATTTGAATTGAAAATGTGATTTAATTAATTTAATAATAATTTATTTAATTAACGTGAAGATAGCCATTTTGGCCATTATCTCGGATTTTGACGAAACCAGTTTCATTAGATCTGTAACAGTGAATTATTGTAAGGTTTCAAGTTTCGTAGCGATCAGACTTGTCGTTTGACCGTACGGGCTCGAAACGCGTAGAAATCAATTTAATTAAATTCAGTTGGAATCAATTTGAAATAAGCTGAATTTAAAGCTAACTTCTTCATACGATGGAATTAGGACTAGAAACCTATTCCATTGAATTTAAAAACATCGAAAACAACTATTTTGATATATGGGATGACCCACTTTCGTTTCGAAAGCGAAACGGGCTTTTCGGGTCGTTATTGTCAATTCGAACCAGTTGGATATGTTATTCATTCTTATCGGGCTTCGTTAGTATATATTGTTCTATTCTAACCCTAGCAGCCTTTTTATTTCTTATTGCTGTATGTACCAGTCTATTCAACCTGCAGCTTCTTTGTAACGATCCCAAAATTTAATTTAATTTAAATTAGTAATTTATTGAATTTTTGAATGTAATTGAGTAATTAAATAAACTTTTGATAAAAAATTGTAAATTTAATTAGGGAAATTTGAGCGAGTTTCCCCGAGTCCCAATTTTATTTGAACGATCATTTAAATTTAATGTTCGTATATATTGGATTTAAAATTAAATCTTAAATAAATGGTTTAATAATGATAATTGATGATTATGAATATTAGAGTTGATGGTTAATAATGGTTTGAGTTATAAAATAATATAAGACAATAAATTTTTAAACTAGAAATAGAAAATAATATAAGGTAAATTTTAATAAAAATGGAGAGTAGAACATTTGCAATATTTTTAACAACATATTAAAATAGAATCTCATGTATATAAAACAACAAGTAAACAAGACAAAGGCAAGAGAAAAGATAAAAGTTTACTCAAGTGCTTACATTCAAGAGTAAACAAATAGATGTGTGTAAGCTTACAAATGAAGAGACAACAAATGTACATGCAAATATGTATTGTATAAGTATGTAGGCTGGGAAAAAAAAACAAAATACCTATGCAAGTATAAAACCAGATATTCAAGTATGCGAATCAAAGAACTACAAACAAGAAACTGTACATACATATTAACAAATAGCATAGGTTGTAAACCAAATAGACAAGCATGTAATGCCATCATCTCAGCCGAGTAAAGTAATAGGTATGCAGGCAAGTAAAAGAAAGTAGATAGTAGATAAAGTAATAAACAAAAGAAAGCTATCATTATCATCTTCAAACATGCTACAGCTGAGACAAAGCAAATATGTATTTTTGGTATGTACACTTGCAAATTTAACCAAACCAACAAGATAAAATTCAAAGTTAAAAAGAAAAGAAACAAATAAAATACATATACACTTAAACAAATACAAGCCATCACTATCATCTCAAATTTGTACAGCCGAGATCTTGTAAATGAAACAAAGATGTGAACAGGCAAAACAAATTCAAACAAGTACAAATACAAGCATGATATCAGCCGAGAAAAAAGGAATGCAAGATATCTCACCCATGCTATTGCACAAAAATAATACAACACCCTGTAACCTCATTCTTCATATACATATCACCTTCCTTTTCATTCAGTTTCATCCATTCTAAGTAAAAGAAAACTGAGAGAATATCATCTTATACTCAAACCAAACATCAACCTAAACATCTCAGATTTAAACATCAAAACAATCAAACTTCAGCCTGGAAAAAGGAATCAAAGTAAAATGAAAATTAGAGAGTTTAAAGCCAAGCAGAGATCTGGAAACCAAAATCTGGAAATCAAGAGCAAAGTAACTAATTCAACTTCAACCAAAGTTTTCAGATTTAAAAACTAAAAGCTCTGCTCTTCTTTCTCTGTTCTTCTTTCTTCCCATTAGGTGAGCAACCCTTCGACCTTGTTGTTTATTGCTTGAAATTACATTTTTGAACTATGATGTAGCTATGCTAATAGGGTGTGTGAATGTGGCTGCATGTTGAAATGTATGTGTGCATGTTATAGGAGAAAAATCAACCCTGTTTTCACCATACAAGTTTAAAGCCTGACCATTTTTTCGATCTACTTGATTTTTGGATTCAGTATTAAAACAAAAGTTGGTTGTTATGGTATAAACTTGAGATTAAAAATTTATATGAGTTAAAACCAAGTTTAACTTGCTCTGGAAAACAAGACAACCCAGCTAATTTCAAAAAGAGCAAGAATTCGAACATCGTAATTGATGAATTCAGATGTGTACATGGGATTGTTTTACTTTAATATGATTTTTAAAGCTAGAATCAAAATTTTTAAAGCTAGGATCAAGTAGCAGTTCGAAGTTGAACTGGAAATGGGTTTTTACCATTTTCTGGTGATCGGTGAACGTGGGGCTCTCGAGGTTTCGTGGAGGCATGGAGGGACGTACGGAGATTCTAGGAAAAATGGTGGGATATGCTCCAGCTCAACGTGGCGATAGCAGCGACCAAATTAAAATTTTAAACCTAGTTTTAAAGGGATCACATATTTGATTCGTTCGTCACCACCAATGGATCGAGTGGCGCGGAAGTTTGGGAAGTGGAAGCTGGGGAGTAGTCGCGTCGATGATCGGAGCTTCGTGGGTTCTCATGGTCGGGATCGTGGATTTGAGATGTTGACAGGAATGTTTTCGTTTGGGTTCGAATGTTCCAGTTTGAGCTTGATGCTCGTTTTTGTTTCTCTGGCGAATTCGTGATGATGGATGCTCGAGTTGATAGGGGGGGTAGTAGGCGACTGAAGGATGGTCGTAGAGATGATCGTAGTCGGTCGGAGTAGGCGTACATGTGCACACGTGCACACGAGAGTGTGTGTCAGGCATAGTCGTGGGTTTGGGAAGGTGAAGTGGTACCGGGTTCTACTCGAAGTTATTGACGTGGAAACTCAAAGCAGATGAGGTTGGAGGAGAACTCGAAGCAGGCTCGGGGAAAATGGGATGTTGACTCAAAGCAATTTTTGTTTGGGCTCGAATCAAATTTGAATCAAATTTTTGTGTTACAGGCTTTAAAACCTGTCTGGTTTACAAAGTTTAAAGTCAAATTTTTAGATATAGATTCAAATAGAAATTTGGATCGCATTTGCTATATTACAGCATGATAGGGGGTTCTCGCTTCGCGGTTTGGTGGCGAACGGGAGACTCTTACCCTTACATGTCCCTGAGAGGGATGGGTTGGTTAGGCGAAGGCCGTGACAGTCGAGAGGCTGGCCGTAAAAGCAACTGCGAGGTGCCAGTGTAAGCCACGGTGGGGCTGGGATGGTTGAAAAGCCTACCGGTGCCCACTGTCTCGGGATGTTACAAGTGGTATCAGAGCTAAGGTTGAACTTTAGCTCAGGAGTATAACACATTAAGTAGCTCATTAGAGATAGAGTGAAGTAAACTCTAGAATGAGTAATCCTTAAGATATCCGTCTGAACGTCTCAGTAAATTCTCTTGCTATCCACTGATAGTGAGTATGAGTACAAGAAGAAGACGAGATAGGGGACAAAGGAATACGACTATAAATGGTCAATACCCTGCAACAGTGGAAACAATCTTTCTCTATCAATTTTCTTTGATTCGTTTCCAAATTCTTTTGATTGCTTCGTGATAGCTTGTAACATCCCGGAATTTTCGACTTTCGAAAATTCAACATCGATACTCACTTTATCGACTGCTGAGCCATCGAATGCCGGAAACCCGGAAAGTTATGGTTTTAAGAAAGAAGAAAAAGGTAGAAGAAGAAGATAGAAGAAAAGGAGAAGAAAGAAGAACAACAACAGAACAAGAGCAGAACGGAAAACAATATCAGAATCTCACATTCGCAGCGGAACAATATATAATAGATAAACACTAGTCTTTTAAAACAAAGAACTGTATCTTTTTATACATACATCAATCATCAGAGTCAATATACAACAATGGACAGTTATATAACTTGTCCTCATACAGAATACACAGCGGAATAAATACTATCAGATACAAATACTACGTCTCGTCATCCAGCTTATCTCCAAAGCTCCAGAATGTCCTGATAACATAACTCTAGGCTGCCCGTGTGGAAATTTGTGGGCACCCAGAGTTTAGAAGGGAAACAATAAACTCCGAGTCAGTCATGGTGACTGGTGTGAGATCGTAAAACAGATATTCTTTAAAATAAACAACAGGAAAACTTTAATGTCAATTCGCAATGCTTTTGGAAAATGAAACTACCATAAGACCTCCCACCACACACACAATGCAAACGCAGACTTGGAGGAGATTTCTTCTTATGATAGTCAAAGATGCTTACTACGCAAAAATCAAATTCTTTTTGATATTATTATTAGTGCATAGTGGAAAACATTTCGAAAGTAGAATATAAATCTTAGCCAGCATAGGTACCATTATATTATGCCTACTATAGCTGCCTCCTGAGGAGACAGGTTATACAATTGAAATCGTAAAGGCTCGTATTGTTTCTTTGGATTTCCAACAAATGGTCAGGCTAAGGAACTTCCTTTTCCACGATGGGTACGTCCCTGGAATAGACGACCCGAGAACCTAACCGGATCTCTGCCAACACAAGGCCGGGTTACCTCTGCAAAAATAGGTAACTACTGACACGCGTATGCCATCCCCCGATCGTCACCGATCTTCCCGAGGATCCCCGATTCGCAACAACCACAAAGAAATAAATTTTGCAGCAACCACAGAGGTTAAGTATCTGGGCTCCATACCATGATACCACCTTTATCCAGAAGGAATGACATACACTAAGGGGCGCTACTCCCTAGAACCTTGCCGCATCCTTCCTGTTTTGACCATTTCCGGGGTGTGAGGCTCGACGAAGTCTCGTCCACAAAGCTACGCTTTCTCAAAAAGCCCTGCTTCGGGTCAAACAAAATGATCAACCTATGATCACAAAGATATAAGATCAAACAAATGATCATATCACAAATGATCAAACACTGATCATTTCACAGCAACACTCAGTATGCCACGTTACCAAATTGGGATATATCGCTGATAAATTTCAACTACATAACCTCTGAGCTCGTACGTCTCAGAGAAGGGTGTTAAGCTAAGAGAATAAATTCTCTGCCACCAACAGAAATGTATTTGAAAAAAAAATCAGCTTTACATCTCAAATTGTAACGTCAGACACACAATCCATACAAGTCTGTTCCGGGATCGAACAGAACCGAAGGCACTTCTCACGAAGCCCTTGCATTTCCGGATAATTTTCAATCACGTCAGGACTTCCCGTCACTAAGGGTGATAAAACCTCTAAATCGGAGATCAGCCGATGTAGAGTAACTCGACGGTAATCCTTCCGTTTTCAAAAATATCCGGTTTTCAACACCGATCTTCGAATGCAATTCATAACGACGTATCACATATTCGGAATGGGTTATACGACCCCATGGTCCTTTCCCGGCTAACCCGAATAGTGAGCGATTATTCAAAAATAAGGGTGGCATTCAAATTCATCCAATTCACAACAAATACCTATCTAAAGGTAATTATTGATAGTCGGTTATTTAACTATCAATAACGATGCGTAACATCATCAGATTCCAAATAATTTTCCAAATTATTTCATCTTAAAAATATCTTTACTAGATATATAAAATTCCCACACTTCAGAAATAAATCAACGTTTATTTTTCTAAACAGTTTCCCTTTCCTTTATAAATTCCATATTGAATTTACATTTTTCGAATATCTACTAATATTCGATTTTCAATCGTTTTCAAATATTACGTTTCGATTTATCTTTAAGAAGATAAAATCTCAAAACGTTTCATTCATTTTCGAAAACATTCCATACTTATTTAATAATAAGTGTTTCACAAATCTTTTATTTTCAACATTTGAAAATATTCAATATACTTAAATCAATATTAAGTACATATTCATTCTTTAAGGAAATCATTCCTTTTAACAACATCTATTTGAGTCAAAACGAATGTTACGTAAAACATCGTTACGACGACTCAAAATCACTAGTATAGGGATTCGAATTTTTAAGATAGATATGTAAATCCCAATACTAAAAACATTTCCTTTCGAAAAATCATTTTCTATAACAACAGTGTTATAGTCCATCATTTCCTTATTTTTTTCGAAAACGTCTATTTCAACAACAAGTGTTGAAATCTATGTATTCGATACTTAACACGTTTTAAAACATCTTTTAAACCAATTAACTTCATTTTATAATATCGCTTCCCCAAAACCATATCCATTTTACTTAAAAATATATTCACTGTCCAAAATCGTGAATATACTTCACTAACCAAATTTCAATCATCTCTACACATTTTATTTCAATAAAGATTCGCTATCCAAAATCGCGAATATATCTTCTTTATTAACAATCCGATCAATATTCCATTTAAAAGCAAAAATCCAGTTTATAAGTAAATTTCTTATAATCATTCATTCTACAACTTCATACTTTATAAATCTATAAATTTCATACCTTTACAATTTATAATTCTATACATTTCATATCTTCACATTTTATAATTATAAATTTAATATCTTCACATTTTATAATTATAAATTTCATATCTTTACAATTTATAATTATAAATTTCATATCACTTATAAAACTCATTTTAAAATTCCAATAACTTTAATTGATAAATATCAATTTGATACATCTTTTATATACATTGGTTTAAAAATTCAAAAATCTCAACTTAAACCATTTTATAAATTTCTTAACTCTTTATTTCAAAAGAAATTACTTTTTTGTTAAAATTCACAAAATCTTAACTTTTATAACTTTAAAGTTTTAACGTTTATTTATTTAAAGTAAATCAATTCAACAATTTAAATAAACGTATATTTTCGAAGATCACTTTTAAAATTTCACTTTTAAAATCAACACCGTTATTTTTAAATTTCAAAATTTGAATCAAATGATGCAACGCATCAATTAGTCCATCACAACATCAAACATCATATATCATCATATGATAACAGAATATATATCAACATCTGTAAATAAATAAATACAGTTGAGGAATCCAGTTGGATCCCTCCAACCTGTTTCCCTGCATCCAAAGACGTTAGCACAATACCATTCCACTTCGAGGTGGAATATCGCGGTATATGGGTTTTTATAAAAATCCGCTTACTAACGGCGCAATAGGGTCTCATCCGCTATACGAGGCGGGAAATCATCAATCCAATATATACATATGCCAATATGTATATATTGCTATATATATAGATATATCCTACTATATCTAATATCACAATCAGCATAGCAATCATATCCAAAAATCAATAATTGTCAAACAAAATTTATTTGAGTGAGAAAAATCTCACCTTAGCTTTTTATTTGCAATTCATTTCCAATCCTTCTTTTGTTTTCTCGATATTTAACCTTGTATAACATTTGATAATTGGTTAATATTCGAACCAACGAATAATTAAATTCGCTTAAAATTTAATTTAACTAACTAAAAATTTGTATTTTTAAATCTATTCATAGACTCCAAAAATCAATTTTTCATATGAACTTCCATAAATTCAAAATTCCTATATCTCCAACCTTGTATATATATATTTTTTCAAATTTTAAATTGAAATAAAACTGGATATACCTCTGCAAAAATCAAACTTAGGCTACCACCTCCCTGAGACCACGCGAACGCATGCCTCCTCCTCGCGTGCACGAGCGCAACCACCAAGGAATCCAATTCGCGACCAGATCTGAGTGCCGCCGCCACCATAGCATGACAACCCAAACTCGATAAATCGAGTCGCCATCTCCACCATCGACCCCTGACTTCATCCATCGCAGCCTCCTTCTCGAGCTCCCAGAATTCTTCGCGATCGAGCTTTCGAACCCTAGCTCGCGATCGACTACGGCCACAATTCCAGAGAACAACACCGACCCTCCAATTCCCACTTCGAGTCGTCCTTCACCTCATCGCCGCCACCGACGAACTCGACTTCCTCCATTCGCGACAACAGCGAAGACACCTGAGGCTCGAACGCGATTTCAATCTGCCCCTTTGCTAGCCGCCGCCTACCTCTGCTTTTCGAAGAGAGCATGAAGACGCCGCCGTTCGTGAATTGAACGAGTCGCCATCGCGACCAAATACTTCCCCAAAATCATGCGATCGGAACCCACACACGCGACTTTAGATTTGAATATAAGCAACCATTTTCTTTTTGATTTTGTTTAGAAGGGAGGAACTCGGCATTTTTTTTTTTGAACTGGAGAGCTCGGTTTTGTTTTTAAAAGAGGGAGGGGATGAGATATTTAAGGTTGAAGGGAGTATGGTCTGCACGATGAATTCGTGGTCTCTGCGTGATTTTAGGCACGAAATTAGGGACGCTGTCGTTTGTTTTAAATTTTAAATTTAAATTGAATCTCGATAAAACTTCAATGCGTTTACTCACCGTGTGCTCACATATCAATCCCGATAAATACGAAATTTGAAATCCGACAATAATTCAATATTACGGACCCAATGGAACTGGTTTCGTCAAATTCCGAGACTGTGCCTCGGACGGCTATTTTTAAATATCGATTCGAACAATAAAATTCAAATCTGAACCGAACAGTTTCAGATTCACTTCTGAAAGTTTCTATTATCTTCAGTGTTATCAATATAAATTTTATAAGCTTTTGAAATATTTTTCTTCAGCTTAAATTTGAAGATTCAAATTTTTATCCAGTTTTCAATAGATTAAATTATAAAATTTAATCGCCAAATTCTGAATTATATTCGAGATTCAAATTAAATTACCGTTCAAATATTTAAAATTAATTAAATATTCTCAATTAAATTCGTTCAAAATTCTGGGTCGTTACAGACTTCCCTCCTTAAAAGAATTTCGTCCTCGAAATTACAAGTTAGGAAAAAAAGTCCCTAAGTCGTCTACTATCTTTCCACATCTAAATAGTTTTATCAATTTATCAAAACAAATCTTTCTAATAAAGATTCGTTATCAATTCAACTAACTTTTCCACTTCAATTATAAGTTTTAAACAACACTGTTTTACTACTCAATTCAAATTTAAATTCAAATTCAAACTTTAAATTTTCAAAATTTTCTCAAAAATTTTCTAACACTCGAAATTTTCGAAAAATTTTGCCAACGTCTCCTTTGCGCGGCTGATACGGTACGACTACAAAACGTCCCTACGGACTCTCAGATTTCAAAAAGAAAAAGAAAAAGCCAAGCGGCTAGACAAGAAATCAGCAAAAACTCATATTATAATTCAAATACATACCTTTTTCGAGCAATTCAAATTATCTGTGAAATCAAATCCAAATTCCTTTACACCTGTATATCCTACTAGCCATAATATCTAGTTACATATATTCAAATCGTTTTGCAAATTTGATTACAAAATTTTCAATATAAACTGCTTATATCATCTTTAGCTTACTGTTGAAGTTACATATCTATTATCATTCAATTTTACATTTCAAATTTCATTTGAATTCAATCTCACATTTCAATTTCCTATCTGAGTTAAATTCATCATTCAATTCAGGTTGGATTCTATTTATCTTCTGAATATTGAATTTACCAATTATCTTTCATTCACAACTGCATTATTTTAAATTAGTTCCAATTACTAATTCATCACAAATTCTAATCCACTTACAAATTCAAATTCGTTTTCAACATTCAGTTTCAATTTTATTCACTTACAATTGTAAATTCCGTTCATTTGAAATTTATTTGCAATTTCGAACCATTCTTTCATTTAGTTCACAATTCAAGTTTTAATTTATTTATTTACAAATGTTATCCCATTTGTTCATTTACAAACACAATTTAATTTCATTTAACTTAATTCCAATCAGATCTCAATATTTTATAAGTTATCAATTTCATAATATTTCCTAAATATTTTAAATAGGATTCCAGAGTCTTTTCAACTTTTCAAAGCCATTTTGAAGACAATTCAAATCATCCTTTGAATTTTCTAAAACAAAATCCAAATTTTCAAAACAACTTCCATTTAAAACAATTTGGCAGCAATTCCTCTTTTGGAAACCCGAAAATGAATTCTAATGATGTGGCCACCATCATCAGGATTATTTTCCAGCGACCTAAAAGAGATTAGAGCTTTCATCTCTCCAAAATACTTTCCAAAACCTTCGAAATCCATTTTCAAATCAAAAATGATTTAAACTTCCAAATCTCCAAAATTTTCAAATCCTTTTCAAAACATTTCCAAATACTTCTCTGGAATCCCGTTTTAAATTACAAATCACATTTATAATTTACGTTCTTAAATTTCATTTGTATATGAATTTTATTTCTTAAATCTTGGAGTTACGATTTTAATTCCTTATTCAATTTCAATAATAATGATAACATTTCAATGTTATTATTTCCTAACAACCAAACATCCATATACTATAATACTTCATAGAAAACCATTTCTTTTCTATACAAAAATAGTTTTGGGCAAAATTATTTCATTCACCCTATTTAAAAACAATATTGTGCTGAATTGTTCTATTCAAGTGTTTAGAAACCCCTTCGATCCAGTTGCGCAGACTGTTCCGACGAAGGTTCATATGCCACTCAACAAACCAATCATCACAATACAAAACAATTTTATATTCACTAACAAATACGCACTCGTATTTATTATTACACTCAAACTCATTCTAGAGTACTACTGACTCTATCTCTAATGAGTAACACCTAACAGAGCAGGGTTGTCGCTTAACCATATGCTCTGATACCAAATGTAACATCCCGGAATTTTCGACTTTCGAAAATTCAACATCGATACTCACTTTATTGACTGCTGAGCCATCGAATGCCGGAAACCCGGAAAGTTATGGTTTTAATAAAGAAGAAAAAGGTAGAAGAAGAAGATAGAATAAAAAGAGAAGAAAGAAGAACAACAACAGAACAAGAGCAGAACAGAAAACAATATCAGAATCTCACATTCGCAGCGGAACAATATATAATAGATAAACACTAGTCTTTTAAAACAAAGAACTGTATCTTTTTATACATACATCAATCATCAGAGTCAATATACAACAATGGACAGTTATATAACTTGTCCTCATACAGAATACACAGCGGAATAAATACTATCAGATACAAATACTACGTCTCGTCATCCAGCTTATCTCCAAAGCTCCAGAATGTCCTGATAACATAACTCTAGGCTGCCCGTGTGGAAATTTGTGGGCACCCAGAGTTTAGAAGGGAAACAATAAACTCCGAGTCAGTCATGGTGACTGGTGTGAGATCGTAAAACAGTTATTCTTTAAAATAAACAACAGGAAAACTTTAATGTCAATTCGCAATGCTTTTGGAAAATGAAACTACCATAAGACCTCCCACCACACACACAATGCAAACGCAGACTTGGAGGAGATTTCTTCTTATGATAGTCAAAGATGCTTACTACGCAAAAATCAAATTCTTTTTGATATTATTATTAGTGCATAGTGGAAAACATTTCGAAAGTAGAATATAAATCTTAGCCAGCATAGGTACCATTATATTATGCCTACTATAGCTGCCTCCTGAGGAGACAGGTTATACAATTGAAATCGTAAAGGCTCGTATTGCTTCTTTGGATTTCCAACAAATGGTCAGGCTAAGGAACTTCCTTTTCCACGATGGGTACGTCCCTGGAATAGACGACCCGAGAACCTAACCGGATCTCTGCCAACACAAGGCCGGGTTACCTCTGCAAAAATAGGTAACTACTGACACGCGTATGCCATCCCCCGATCGTCACCGATCTTCCCGAGGATCCCCGATTCGCAACAACCACAAAGAAATAAATTTTGCAGCAACCACAGAGGTTAAGTATCTGGGCTCCATACCATGATACCACCTTTATCCAGAAGGAATGACATACACTAAGGGGTGCTACTCCCTAGAACCTTGCCGCATCCTTCCTGTTTTGACCATTTCCGGGGTGTGAGGCTCGACGAAGTCTCGTCCACAAAGCTACGCTTTCTCAAAAAGCCCTGCTACGGGTCAAACAAAATGATCAACCTATGATCACAAAGATATAAGATCAAACAAATGATCATATCACAAATGATCAAACACTGATCATTTCACAGCAACACTCAGTATGCCACGTTACCAAATTGGGATATATCGCTGATAAATTTCAACTACATAACCTCTGAGCTCGTACGTCTCAGAGAAGGGTGTTAAGCTAAGAGAATAAATTCTCCGCCACCAACAGAAATGTATTTGAAAAAAAAATCAGCTTTACATCTCAAATTGTAACGTCAGACACACAATCCATACAAGTCTGTTCCGGGATCGAACAGAACCGAAGGCACTTCTCACGAAGCCCTTGCATTTCCGGATAATTTTCAATCACGTCAGGACTTCCCGTCACTAAGGGTGATAAAACCTCTAAATCGGAGATCAGCCGATGTAGAGTAACTCGACGGTAATCCTTCCGTTTTCAAAAATATCCGGTCTTCAACACCGGTCTTCGAATGCAATTCATAACGACGTATCACATATTCGGAATGGGTTATACGACCCCATGGTCCTTTCCCGGCTAACCCGAATAGTGAGCGATTATTCAAAAATAAGGGTGGCATTCAAATTCATCCAATTCACAACAAATACCTATCTAAAGGTAATTATTGATAGTCGGTTATTTAACTATCAATAACGATGCGTAACATCATCAGATTCCAAATAATTTTCCAAATTATTTCATCTTAAAAATATCTTTACTAGATATATAAAATTCCCACACTTCAGAAATAAATCAACGTTTATTTTTCTAAACAGTTTCCCTTTCCTTTATAAATTCCATATTGAATTTACATTTTTCGAATATCTACTAATATTCGATTTTCAAATATTACATCTATTTGAGTCAAAACGAATGTTACGTAAAACATCGTTACGACGACTCAAAATCACTAGTATAGGGATTCGAATTTTTAAGATAGATATGTAAATCCCAATACTAAAAACATTTCCTTTCGAAAAATCATTTTCTATAACAACAGTTTTATAGTCCATCATTTCCTTATTTTTTTCGAAAACGTCTATTTCAACAACAAGTGTTGAAATCTATGTATTCGATACTTAACACGTTTTAAAACATCTTTTAAACCAATTAACTTCATTTTATAATATCGCTTCCCCAAAACCATATCCATTTTACTTAAAAATATATTCACTGTCCAAAATCGTGAATATACTTCACTAACCAAATTTCAATCATCTCTACACATTTTATTTCAATAAAGATTCGCTATCCAAAATCGCGAATATATCTTCTTTATTAACAATCCGATCAATATTCCATTTAAAAGCAAAATCCAGTTTATAAGTAAATTTCTTCTAATCATTCATTCTACAACTTCATACTTTATAAATCTATAAATTTCATATCTTTACAATTTATAATTCTATACATTTCATATCTTCACATTTTATAATTATAAATTTAATATCTTCACATTTTATAATTATAAATTTCATATCTTTACAATTTATAATTATAAATTTCATATCACTTATAAAACTCATTTTAAAATTCCAATAACTTTAATTGATAAATATCAATTTGATACATCTTTTATATACATTGGTTTAAAAATTCAAAAATCTCAACTTAAACCATTTTATAAATTTCTTAACTCTTTATTTCAAAAGAAATTACTTTTTTGTTAAAATTCACAAAATCTTAACTTTTATAACTTTAAAGTTTTAACGTTTATTTATTTAAAGTAAATCAATTCAACAATTTAAATAAACGTATATTTTCAAAGATCACTTTTAAAATTTCACTTTTAAAATCAACATCGTTATTTTTAAATTTCAAAATTTGAATCAAATGATGCAACGCATCAATTAGTCCATCACAACATCAAACATCATATATCATCATATGATAACAGAATATATATCAACATCTGTAAATAAATAAATACAGTTGAGGAATCCAGTTGGATCCCTCCAACCTGTTTCCCTGCATCCAAAGACGTTAGCACAATACCATTCCACTTCGAGGTGGAATATCGCGGTATATGGGTTTTTATAAAAATCCGCTTACTAACGGCGCAATAGGGTCTCATCCGCTATAAGAGGTGGGAAATCATCAATCCAATATATACATATGCCAATATGTATATATTGCTATATATATAGATATATCCTACTATATCTAATATCACAATCAGCATAGCAATCATATCCAAAAATCAATAACTGTCAAACAAAATTTATTTGAGTGAGAAAAATCTCACCTTAGCTTTTTATTTGCAATTCATTTCCAATCCTTCTTTTGTTTTCTCGATATTTAACCTTGTATAACATTTGATAATTGGTTAATATTCGAACCAACGAATAATTAAATTCGCTTAAAATTTAATTTAACTAACTAAAAATTTGTATTTTTAAATCTATTCATAGACTCCAAAAATCAATTTTTCATATGAACTTCCATAAATTCAAAATTCCTATATCTCCAACCTTGTATATATATATTTTTTCAAATTTTAAATTGAAATAAAACTGGATATACCTCTGCAAAAATCAAACTTAGGCTACCACCTCCCTGAGACCACGCGAACGCATGCCTCCTCCTCGCGTGCACGAGCGCAACCACCAAGGAATCCAATTCGCGACCAGATCTGAGTGCCGCCGCCACCATAGCATGACAACCCAAACTCGATAAATCGAGTCGCCATCTCCACCATCGACCCCTGACTTCATCCATCGCAGCCTCCTTCTCGAGCTCCCAGAATTCTTCGCGATCGAGCTTTCGAACCCTAGCTCGCGATCGACTACGGCCACAATTCCAGAGAACAACACCGACCCTCCAATTCCCACTTCGAGTCGTCCTTCACCTCATCGCCGCCACCGGCGAACTCGACTTCCTCCATTCGCGACAACAGCGAAGACACCTGAGGCTCGAACGCGATTTCAATCTGCCCCTTTGCTAGCCGCCGCCTACCTCTGCTTTTCGAAGAGAGCATGAAGACGCCGCCGTTCGTGAATTGAACGAGTCGCCATCGCGACCAAATACTTCCCCAAAATCATGCGATCGGAACCCACACACGCGACTTTAGATTTGAATATAAGCAACCATTTTCTTTTTGATTTTGTTTAGAAGGGAGGAACTCGGCATATATTTTTTTTTTTGAACTGGAGAGCTCGGTTTTGTTTTTAAAAGAGGGAGGGGATGAGATATTTAAGATTGAAGGGAGTATGGTCTGCACGATGAATTCGTGGTCTCTGCGTGATTTTAGGCACGAAATTAGGGACGCTGTCGTTTGTTTTAAATTTTAAATTTAAATTGAATCTCGATAAAACTTCAATGCGTTTACTCACCGTGTGCTCACATATCAATCCCGATAAATACGAAATTTGAAATCCGACAATAATTCAATATTACGGACCCAATGGAACTGGTTTCGTCAAATTCTGAGACTGTGCCTCGGACGGCTATTTTTAAATATCGATTCGAACAATAAAATTCAAATCTGAACCGAACAGTTTCAGATTCACTTCTGAAAGTTTCTATTATCTTCAGTGTTATCAATATAAATTTTATAAGCTTTTGAAATATTTTTCTTCAGCTTAAATTTGAAGATTCAAATTTTTATCCAGTTTTCAATAGATTAAATTATAAAATTTAATCGCCAAATTCTGAATTATATTCGAGATTCAAATTAAATTACCGTTCAAATATTTAAAATTAATTAAATATTCTCAATTAAATTCGTTCAAAATTCTGGGTCGTTACACAGCTACAAGAAGAAGTTTCGGTGTGATGATGGCTCTACAAATCGTTGTAGAAATTCTTACCTTGTATCCTCATCGGTTTCTTATCAGCTTTTCGTTTTTAAACCTTAATGAATTTGAAATTGGAATTTTGAATTGAGTTAAATCGATTAAAAGAATATGAAGCTAAATTTGAATAGTATCGATAAAACGATATTGTTTGAACCCAAATTTTGAAATTCTATTGAAATTTCTTGTGAATACCAAAGTACGAAGAGGGACAAATTGGTATGTATTCTGAGATATTCCGACTTGAATTCAGAATCCATATCTGGAATTTGAGGAATTATAGGGGATCGAATCTGTCTATCTCTGTTTATTTTTCGTGCCTGCGAATTTCGAGGACGAAATTCTTTTAAGGGTGGAAATTTGTAACGATCCCGAAATTTAATTTAATTTAAATTAATAATTTATTGAATTTTTGAATGTAATTGAGTAATTAAATAAACTTTTGATAAAAAATTGTAAATTTAATTAGGGAAATTTGAGCGAGTTTCCCCGAGTCCCAATTTTATTTGAACGATCATTTAAATTTAATGTTTGTATATATTGGATTTAAAATTAAATCTTAAATAAATGGTTTAATAATGATAATTGATGATTATGAATATTAGAGTTGATGGTTAATAATGGTTTGAGTTATAAAATAATATAAGACAATAAATATTTAAACTAGAAATAGAAAATAATATAAGGTAAATTTTAATAAAAATGGAGAGTAGAACATTTGCAATATTTTTAACAACATATTAAAATAGAATCTCATGTATATAAAACAACAAGTAAACAAGACAAAGGCAAGAGAAAAGATAAAAGTTTACTCAAGTGCTTACATTCAAGAGTAAACAAATAGATGTGTGTAAGCTTACAAATGAAGAGACAACAAATGTACATGCAAATATGTATTGTATAAGTATGTAGGCTGGGAAAAAAAACAAAATACCTATGCAAGTATAAAACCAGATATTCAAGTATGTGAATCCAAAAACTACAAACAAGAAACTGTACATACATATTAACAAATAGCATAGGTTGTAAACCAAATAGACAAGCATGTAATGCCATCATCTCAGCCGAGTAAAGTAATAGGTATGCAGGCAAGTAAAAGAAAGTAGATAGTAGATAAAGTAATAAACAAAAGAAAGCTATCATTATCATCTTCAAACATGCTACAGCTGAGACAAAGCAAATATGTATTTTTGGTATGTACACTTGCAAATTTAACCAAACCAACAAGATAAAATTCAAAGTTAAAAAGAAAAGAAACAAATAAAATACATATACACTTAAACAAATACAAGCCATCACTATCATCTCAAATTTGTACAGCCGAGATCTTGTAAATGAAACAAAGATGTGAACAGGCAAAACAAATTCAAACAAGTACAAATACAAGCATGATATCAGCCGAGAAAAAAGGAATGCAAGATATCTCACCCATGCTATTGCACAAAAATAATACAACACCCTGTAACCTCATTCTTCATATACATATCACCTTCCTTTTCATTCAGTTTCGTCCATTCTAAGTAAAAGAAAACTGAGAGAATATCATCTTATATTCAAACCAAACATCAACCTAAACATCTCAGATTTAAACATCAAAACAATCAAACTTCAGCCTGGAAAAAGGAATCAAAGTAAAATGAAAATTAGAGAGTTTAAAGCCAAGCAGAGATCTGGAAACCAAAATCTGGAAATCAAGAGCAAAGTAACTAATTCAACTTCAAGCAAAGTTTTCAGATTTAAAAACTAAAAGCTCTGCTCTTCTTTCTCTGTTCTTCTTTTTTCCCATTAGGTGAGCAACCCTTCGACCTTGTTGTTTATTGCTTGAAATTACATTTTGAACTATGATGTAGCTATGCTAATAGGGTGTGTGAATGTGGCTGCATGTTGAAATGTATGTGTGCATGTTATAGGAGAAAAATCAACCATGTTTTCACCATACAGGTTTAAAGCCTGACCATTTTTTCGATCTACTTGATTTTTGGATTCAGTATTAAAACAAAAGTTGGTTGTTATGGTATAAACTTGAGATTAAAAATTTATATGAGTTAAAACCAAGTTTAACTTGCTCTGGAAAACAAGATAACCTAGCTAATTTCAAAAAGAGCAAGAATTCGAACATCGTAATTGATGAATTCAGATGTGTACATGGGATTGTTTTACTTTAATATGATTTTTAAAGCTAGAATCAAAATTTTTAAAGCTAGGATCAAGTAGCAGTTCGAAGTTGAACTGGAAATGGGTTTTTACCATTTTCTGGTGATCGGTGAACGTGGGGCTCTCGAGGTTTCGTGGAGGCATGGAGGGACGTACGGAGATTCGAGGAATAATGGTGGGATATGCTCCAGCTCAACGTGGCGATAGCGGCGACCAAATTAAAATTTTAAACCTAGTTTTAAAGGGATCACATATTTGATTCGTTCGTCACCACCAATGGATCGAGTGGCGCGGAAGTTTGGGAAGTGGAAGCTGGGGAGTAGTCGCGTCGATGACCGGAGCTTCGTGGGTTCTCATGGTCGGGATCGTGGATTTGAGACGTTGACAGGAATGTTTTCGTTTGGGTTCGAATGTTCTAGTTTGAGCTTGAAGCTCGTTTTTGTTTCTCTGGCGAATTCGTGATGATGGATGCTCGAGTTGATAGGGGGGGTAGTAGGCGACTGAAGGATGGTCGCAGAGATGATCGTAGTCGGTCGGAGTAGGCGTACATGTGCACACGTGCACACGAGAGTGTGTGTCAGGCATAGTCGTGGGTTTGGGAAGGTGAAGTGGTACCGGGTTCTACTCGAAGTTATTGACGTGGAAACTCAAAGCAGATGAGGTTGGAGGAGAACTCGAAGAAGGCTCGGGGAAAATGGGATGTTGACTCGAAGCAATTTTTGTTTGGGCTCGAATCAAATTTGAATCAAATTTTTGTGTTACAGGCTTTAAAACCTGTCTGGTTTACAATGTTTAAAGTCAAATTTTTAGATATAGATTCAAATAGAAATTTGGATCCATTTTTGAAATAAATGAAGTTTTATAAAATTTAAAAATATTTAAACAACTTTAAAATGTTCACGTATATTTTATTAAATCATTTGAAAAGAAATTTGGGTTTAAACTCTTATATTAATTTCTTGATAACGGTAAGTAAAGATTGGCAATTAATGATTAATTAAATAATTAGTGATTAATTATAAGATTTTAAAGGCTAATTAAATGGTAATTAAAAATAATTAAATTGAGTTTAATTACTTAAGAATAGTAATTAAATAATTATGAATAGTTAATGAGGATCATTTACTTGAGAAATTGTGATAATTAATTAATGTGATAAATTAAGTTGTGAATTGTATTAAGTATAATTACTTAATAACGGTAATTTAGGAATAAATTATTCAATGTAAATAAGTGGGTTAATCGAATCTGTTTAAAAATTAAATTCTTAAGTTAATTTTTTTCAGGATAATCACTTGATAATTTTGAATAAAATTATTTAAAGAAGTAATTAGTTAAATAATGACTTGGAATTTTAGTTAATTATTTGTTAAATTAAAAGATTTATTTATGAGGTCAATAAATTAAGATAATTTAATAATTAGAAATTAACTGGTTCATTAAATTAGAATGATTAGTTAATAATTAAAGGTTAACAAATAAAATTTAAAAGGAAGATTTATTTCAAACAAATTGAAATTAACTTATGATAATTAACCCGGATTAATAAATTGATACATCAGATTTAAATTAATCAATTGATTAATAAATTCACTTATAGATATTTGGATTTGATTGGATGATTGAATTGTTCGATATCCCTGATATATGATGCTTTGTGATACACCCTGATTTATGTTGTGATCTGTAGTTTACTTACCTGTGATATATATATGTGATCTGTGAATGAACGATAAGCGTTATAGTTTATATCGCTTATCAACTATATCCTGTATTTTGTTATGTGATGATTGATGTTGCACTATTGTGTGTGAAACCCCTGGACCACACCTCTACACACACAAATATGGATTTCACATGGATATCGGTTAAGTCACAGATAATTTAAATTTAATGTTTTGAAATTGAAATTTTAATTTCAATTGATTTTGAAATTAGAAATTCGGGTTTAAAGTAAAAAGCTTTTGAAATGGAATTTCAAAGATAAAAGTTATTTTAAATAACTTAACCGAGTTTTGAAAATTTAAATAGTTAGATTTAAATTTGGATTCGAGTTTGAAATTAAGCTATGATTTGGAAACTAGGGAGTAAAGATGATATAAATGTGTTTATATGAATTTAAACCATTTTAAAAGTATAAGTTGGGAATTTGGATTTAACCCAAGAACCTTAACTCGTATAAATGAATCAGATTTCCAGAATGAAAACTGTTTGTTTTCAAAGAATAAAAGCTTTTAGATAAGAAATGAAATTCCAATTTAGGTAAAGGAATTTCAAGATTTAATTGAAAAATGGTTTTCCAAGTTATAAATGAATTCTTTTCGAAAGCTATGAATTAAATCTGTTTATTTTTAACAGATTTAAAATGATGTTTTGTTAAACCATTCGAAATGAAATTGTTTTGAAAGCTATTTGTTAAATCTTTGATTTAAAGATTCAACGAATTAATTAAATTGAAATGGAAATCGATTTGGAAAATCTGTGAATGAATCTTTGTGAAATTAAGTGAACTTTGTGAATTAAATCTTTTTGTTTAAAAAAAGATTTAAATGGAAATTTGTTTAACCATTTGAAAGAGAAAGTTTGGGTTTAACTTGTGACTTAATTGAAATCCCATTATCCATTTGTTTTTTAATATTGCGCTCACTATTCGGGTTAGCCGGGAAAGACATCTGTGTCATATAACCCATTCCGAATAGTGATACGTCGTATATGGATAGCATTTGAAGATTGGTGTTGAAGACCGGATATTTTCAAAAATGAAAGGACAACCTGTCGAATGTCTCTGCACTGGGTAGCTCCCGGTATAGAGATTTATATCACTCTTTTTGTGATGGGAAGTCTGGACGTGATTTGAAAATTATCCGGATTTGCAAGGGCTTTGTGAGAAGTGCCTTCGGTTCTGTTCGAACCCGGAACAGACTTGTATGGATACATGTCTGACATTACACTTTGAGATATAAAGCTGATTTCTTTCAAATACATATCTGTTGGTGGCGGAGAATTTATTCTTTTAGCTTAACACCCTTCTCTGAGACGTACGAGCTCAGAGGTTATGTAGTTGAAATTTATCAGCGATATATCCCAATTTGGTAATGTGGCATGCTGAGTGTTGCTGTGTGATGATCAGTGTTTGATCATTTGTGATATGATCATTTGTTTGATCTTATATCTTTGTGATCATAGGTTGATCATTTGTTTGACCCGAAGCATGGCTTTGTGACAAAGCGTAGCTTTGTGGACGAGACTTCGTCGGACCTCACACCCCGGAAATGGTCAAAACAGGAAGGATGCGGCAAGGTTCTAGGGAGTAGCGCCCCTTAGTGTATTTCATTCCTTCTGGATAAAGGTGGTATCATGGTATGGAGCCCAGATACTTAACCTATGTGGTTGCTGCATTATTATTATGTGGTTTGTTGCGAATCGAGGATCCTCGAGAAGATCGGTTACGATCGGGGGATGGCATACGCGTGTCAGTAGTTACCTATTTTTGCAGAGGTAACCCGGCCTTGTGTTGGCAGAGATCTAACCGTAATGTTAGGTTATTTCTTGGGTCGTCTATTCCAGGGACGTACCCATCGTGGAAAAGGAAGTTCCTTAGCCTGATCATTTGTTGGAAATCCAAAGAAACAATACGAGCCTTTACAATTTCTATTGTATAACCTGTCTCCTCAGGAGGCAGCTATAGCAGGCATAATATAATGGTACCTATGCTGGCTAAGATTAATATTATACTTTCGAAATGTTTTCCACTATGCACTAATAATAATATCAAAATGATTTGATTTTGCGTAGTAAGCATCTTTGACTAACATAAGAAGAAATCTCCTCCAAGTCTGCGTTTGCATTGTGTGTGTGGTGGGAGGTCTTATGGTAGTTTCATTTTCCAAAAGCATTGCGAATTGACTTTAAAATTTTCTGCTATTTGTTTTTAAAGATAAACTGTTTTAGTTGCTCACACCAGTCCCATGACTGATCCAGAGTTTATTGTTTATTTCCTAAACTCTGGATGTTTAAAATTTTCTACACGAGCAGTCTAGAGTTTGCTTTTTTAGATATTCAGATTTAGTAGATTATCTGGAGCTAGTTCAGTCTTTGGATATGGACTGCACTTGCTTATCTTTGTGTATCGTTATTGAGAGTTCAAGCTATTTCCGGATTGGCGTTTTGAAGATGGAGACTATCCGCTGCTGATATTATCGTTTTTCTTTTCCGCTGCTATTTGTTGTATCATATCTCTGATGTATATAGATATTCATTGTATCATCATTGTATCTGGATATTGTATCAGATGTTGGATGTCTATATTCTTTTTCTTTTCCGCTGTGTTGTTTACTTAATGTTGTTATAAGCTCCGGCGACTCGGATTTGAACGGTCGAATCTGCGGCATTCGAGTACGATGTAAAGTATGGATGTCGATTTTCGAACGCGAAAATCTGGGACGTTACAAGCTTCTTCCTTCTTCTAATGGCTACAAATTAAAACCCTAAATTTCAATCTCCAAATCAATTTCAAAATCAAACTCCTCCAAACCTTATCAAATTATATATCAATTGAAGCTCTCTACGTTCACTGGTGTGATTCGTTTTTTAATCGGATTCACCATTTGTCCAGAAATCGAGGTTGAACCTCGGCCGTCCATTTGAACTTTTGACGATCCAATGGTGGATCGTCGTCCGATCGATGATCGGTGAGTGGCGTTGGGAAACTGGTGTCGAACAGGTCGTAGGGTGGTCGTCGCTCATCATATGTCACTCAGAATTCGCCAGAAATCGATGGAATATGGCCGGAAGTAGATCACGGCGATGGCGTGCTTGGGGGAGTCAGAGGCAACGACGTGTGGCTGTGGTGGTCGGCTAGGCATGGCGGAATGGATGGCGTTGGCTGATCTGGTGATGGCGGCGTATAGGTGGCGTGTTTGTGGACGAGAGGGTGGTGGCGAGTTGCGTGGTTCAACTTCGTGTACGATACGCATGCGTGGGCAAGGGTTTTTGAGAGAGGTAATTACGATTTCTCCCTCGTTCATATTTTAATTCAAAATTTTAATTTTTAATTGTTCTAACGTTAATAACTTTTACATACGGACCCGGATTTTGGCGCGGTTTATTTCGTTGGGATCGTATTGGAATTCCAGACATTTTGGCACTGGTTTGGACGAATTCTGAGACTGTTAAATTTTGAGCCCTATTTTGGATATCAAATCGATTTGAAATCAAAGGTGAGTGTTTTAACCCACTCACAACTTCTAAATTATCTTATGTTAGTTAAATTAACTTTATGATATGATTAGAAATTAATTGATTGACGTTTGGCATGTTTAAATTGTCATTCTAGTTAAATTTGAGTTTTATTGCAATTAATCATCGTTTAGTTTAATATTGAATTTAATTGTCAAATTAATACCCGTTAGTGAGAATCAGTTATCTATTGGTGTTTATTGGTTGATTTGGATGATGATTGTGATGAATGTTTGACTGTTGATATTGGATGACTGGATGTTGTATTTTTATATTGTTATAACACTGCAAGTTCCTTATGGGTTGAAATGATACATACCCGAATGATCTATTGATTAGGAAAAATCGTTATGGGTTGAAATGGTAGACCCGAGCAATTTTATGGATTTTATTTAATTTGGGATTGCGGTTTGAAATGATATATAACCGTAAAAAAAATTAAATTTCAGATTGAAATGATAAATATCCGTATCACTTGACCATAGGGTTGAAAATTATATACGGACACCGGATTGGTTAAATTAAATGATTTTAAATTCTTTAAATTTTGAATTCAGTTAACTGTCATTTTATAAATAGAAATGTATTTATATAAACTGAATTTTTGTCGATAATCCGAGCGTTAATACTGAAATTCGAATTGATTTAATGAATTGTTCAAAGGATTTAAATTGGAATTTCAAAGTTGAAGTGTTAAATATAAATGGATTTATCGGAATTGAGTTATTGAAATGTTTGGGTATGACTTTGAAATCTATTTTAAACTATTTTAATTTATTTAACTATTTTAATCAATTTAAACTATTTTAATTTATTTTCATCTACTATAACCTATTTAATCCAATTTAATCTAATTTACATATTTTAAACTAATTAAATTTATTTTATCTATTTTAAATCTATTTAATATAATTTATACCTAGTTAATCTATTATAAATCTATTTAAATCATTTTAAATCAAATTAAATCAAATTTAAATCTCTTTAAACTATTTTTACTATTTAAACTATTTTAAATCTATTTTAAACTATTTTAAAACTATTAAAACTATTTATGACTACCTAAACTATTTTCAAAAATTTCAGACTGTGTAAAGTTGAAGTATTTATATTTAAATCCTTGATGATGATACAACCTAAGTTGGAATTTGGAATTGATACCTTTTTTGAAATGACATATTTGAGTAAATATGATTTTGGAAGTGAATGTGATTTTGAAAGTGAATATGATTTGAAAATGATATAGTTTTAAGAATATGATATTTTGATATCAATTGTGAATTTACTTGTTGAAATGTAAAAGAACCATCCGGTGTGAAATAAGCGTTTGGTTGTTAAAGAGACCGGGATCAGATATTGTCATACTCTCTGCCAATACCGAAAACCACTTTAACAACTGTATACGTGGTGGAGATTCCAGAAATGAAGTAGGATGGTTTGGCGAATGATTCTGTATGATGTATTTACGTGACCCTGACTCCCGTGAGTCAGCATAGATGTGACTAAAATAGGAGCTATACCGGGCCAAGTAAGGTCATTCCTCCTATCGGGCACATTTCTTCGATACTATATTTTGACTTTGTGATTGATTTGGTGGCCACCCCTCGATTTTGATTATGTGAGTGTGTTCGAGGTGGGCGGTAGTAGCTGCTATGCGTTACCACCAGTCCGAGAGTGCAATTGGTATATCTACCCTGACATTGCCTTGAGTGTCGTGTTCACATGCCCTATCGTGCCTTCTACGAGTTTGTTTTGTACCATACCTATGGAGTGCCCTCTGGGTAAACCTCACGGAGGAGCGTACGGTACTGTATAGACTATGGGAATATATAAATGTGTTAAGAGGGATATGGGTAACGCCTTAACGCTATTTTAATACTTTACTATAGACACTATTAAAATAGTGTATTGTACTATGTATGTAGATAGTTTAACAGATCCTTAGGAGATGTGAATCCCGAATATCTCTTAAGTTATTGCACTCACGTTAGACACTGGATAGGAGATGTCAAACCCCGTAACCATCTCTTTCACCGTCACACTCATATTTATTTACTGTTGATTTAACTTACATAAGATCTTTTAGTTCTGACTCAAGTGTTTTGTTTTTCAATTCGCTCTGGTCAGTTTGAGCTTTTCAGTTTATCGAAGACCGCATTCTAGAGGACGAAGACGAAGATTATGTACTATTATTACTTATTATATGTATTCCACTGCATCACGTTGTTCCGCTGCATTTATTTATTTATTCATGTTATATGTAACTCTGATTTGTGTTTTAAGAGAATAATCAAATGTATTTGTAAAATAGCTTCATGAACTGTTATTTGATTATTATATTTTGTCATTCCGTTGTGAGATTCTGTATTTGTTTTATTTCTTTCTTTTCTTTTTCTTATTTACCCCATAACAATATGCCACTTTGAATGGTTTGATTCTAACGTGTGTGGTTTATCGTTGATTTAAACCGTCCAAAAAGGTTGGTCGTTACAAAAAGGGAAAGCGTAGCCTCAAGCCTAACAGCCAGGAGGATTGGCAAAAACAAGGCATGCAGCAGAGCTATGTGGTTTGCTACCATTAGGAGTGGTCACCCTATTCTAGGTGTCCCTCTCAGAGTTGGTTTACGCGCAAACATCATGGTATTATAAGGCCTCGGTGTCAAGGGTTTGAGGTAATCCGGTCTGCCATGTTAAAGGCGTAGCCGACTCTGTGTTAGCGTCAGTGCATTTTTTAGAGGTATATCTTCGGAAGGTAGTCCCTTACCTTTCCATTATTGGGATCCAGTCTCCAATACTTGCCTTATGTTTTCTATTGTAGAGCCTTGTATGTTGGAATGTGAGATGCAAGCATTCCGGATATTTTATCTATTTACTTTAAACCTAGATACTATAATATTATCACTGGATTTTGATATAAAATGTTTTGATTATTGTAAGGTAAAAACCCATCCGTTTTTATATGCGGTGTGGTCTTCTGAGATATCCTTTGTTTGAAAAGTTTTCAAATGTAGAAAGCAGTTTGTTTGTTACTTGTTATCGAGTTTTACTCATGCTGGTTTACCAGACTAACCCGAGTGTTTTCCATGTAACGCTCGAGTCCGAGCGAGCATGTTTTTCCAGGTTTAGCTTGATACTTTGGAGTTAGAGAGGAGTTAGATGGTCAAGACGTATTCGCGTATATTTTTCTTCCACTGTATTATAGACTCTATATGTTTGTCAATGTAAGGACAGGTTTCTATAACTGTCGAAATGTAGGATAAGTCTAGTGTACTCTGATGTTGTATATATAAATAAAGATGTTTCATTTTTGTGTATTGTTGTATTGTATATTATTTGCTGCATAGTAAGATTATGTATTGTTTAGTTTTCTTCAATCTTCTTCTTTCACCCTAACAGATCGGTATTTCCGGCACTTGAATGTTCAACATGTGATACAGTGGACGCATTAGTATCGATTTTTTATGGTCGAAAATCTGGTTCGTTACATATTGAATGGCATGGGCTATTTAAAGCAACAAGATGGCGCTTACCTAAATCGGTTATCTCCTTATCACTTCTTAAGATTTCTGTTAATCTAATTTGGAAAGAGAGAAACGAGCGAATTTTCATTTCAACGCAGCTTTCTTCCCTTGCTTTGAGCAAAAAGATCTTCCACCAATGGCGAAAGAAGCTTATATACTGGAGAGAATATAACACTCATAACACCCTCTTTGCATTGGCATTAATTGTTATATTGTCTCTTCCAGTTGGTCTTAGTTTAGGCCTGCTTATTCATTTTTACGGTTTTGTGTTGTATTTACGGTGTTCTCATTTTTTGGTTCTTTCCCTTTTTCTTTCTTTCATATTCCTTGCAATTTCTTTTTAATAAATTCTGGTAAGGTTAAATCAACTCTGCTTGCTTTGGAAAAAAAACATTAGGTTGGATCTAATAAAACCTTTAGATTTCATAGTCCTATAAATCCAAAATAGGAATTTTTTGAAATCGACATATGCACCTGCTTCTGACTATCCCGGTTTCTTTACAAATGACCTAATACGTTCCAAAGTTTTATATGAAATACCATGTTCTGAAGTATTATGTGAACTGCCATATTCCAAAAGTTAAAGGTAACCTGCATTTCAAGGGATAAATAATATTATTCATGATTACTTGGGTACGGCTTAAAGCTAAATGCTTTCGAGCATATCAGATTTTTCAAAAAATGGTTGTACTGTCGCGTTTTAGGTTAAACTAAAAATACTAAGGATGTAAGGGTAGGAAATGAAAGCATGTTAACTATTAGGTATTTAAAACCATCATAGCTATCAAATTTTTCTTTGTTTCTTATCATATGCTTTAGGAGCATGTGTTACATTATAATTTCTATTAATTAGTCAAATGATCTTATTTAGCCTTAAAATATATTAAATAAAGTGAAATTATGTTATAATGTTAATCCAACAGTTGAATGAGTGCATTCATTATGGTAATATGTCTAAGATTTGTTAAATTATTTGGCTCATCATTGAATTTATTCTACAGGTAAAATTTATTTCAATAAAAGATCATATGCATTTTATATTCAAAGGGAATATAATTATAAAGTTTATACCACCAAGTTATTTTCAACTGTGGGTTAAACTTCTGCATTCTTATTTAAAACTTATGACTTCAACTTTATTTAGAACGATTGACTCTAAATCATGAGATAAACAAATAGCTATAGTAATAAGGATTTGTCTGTTTATCCTTATTTTTTCAATAATCAAAAGCAAATAAATAAAGTAAATTGAAAGGTTCTAAGTGCTCATCAAATAGGCTTAATTAACAACATTAAATCTATACTAAAGGTTCTAAATACATAGTACACTTCTATTTATTATTGTTGAGCAACTAGTCCTAAAATAGTAGCAAATTAGTTACGTACAAGTGCCAATATTGGTACCCAGTATTTGGACCAAGCGATGTTTCAATGGATCCAGACTGCGAAATGGTGAAGAAATGAATCAAGATGCTTGGAGGGTTCAAAGACTGAAGAGCTCAAGAAAATTGGTTAAGTATAATAAAAGTTACATTGATCAATACATATTTATATGGATCGGCATTAAATGATCCAATGAAGGTGGAAGGACCTACTCTACTCTAATGTATCTTAGTGCTTAGAAGAAAAAAATACACGCGGAAGATGTACCATCGGTCTATTCCAATCTATATGGATCGGCGTCGAATGGTGATGCTTTAAAGATTTAAGCATTTCAAATTTGAAAACTTAGACTACATCAAGAAGAAGAGAAGAGAAACTTCAAAAGCATTAGTCGGCACAATCCATTTCAACGGTATCGAATGATGATGTTTGCTAGAATTGGTTTGTTTTGACTTGCTTATCATGCTGGAACTTAAGATCTAGAGATATCTTCTCGTTGAAACTAGATCTAGCATTTTTGTGCTCGAATTCATCTATAAACGAAGAGCCTACAATAGCTAGAAAAGGATTTTTCAGATCATTTATAGATTTTACAAGCAAACACTTTCAAATTGGAAACTCATCAATTTGAAGCTGATAATCTTTGGAATTTGATTATGTTTGCAAGTGTAAATCAACAATGATGTCGAATAGTGGATGTAGGCATAAGATTTGGCCAAACGACATTAAAATGTTTATTTTCCTTTAATTCTTTCAATTTCTTACTTGTTTAATTCATATTTATTTGATTGGGTGTGTTTACATGTTTAACAAGAAATTTTTTTTGGTGCTTCCACTAAGAATAAAGAATTTAAGGTTAGATCTAATTGCTACTAGGACTTGAAGAAGGTCTCCTCTCAAATCTAAAGGAAGATGTATGAGTCTGAAGAAGACTACTAGATTCGGAGCAATAATTGAAGTAGAGCATGAAGACTCTCAGCATGAAGATGAAGCAAATTAACTAGTTCATGCAGAAACTTTAAGCGTGCCATATGTGGTGGCAAAGGCTGAGTTCGACTTGATGGCAAAAATGAATAAGAAGAAGATGGAGAATCAGATGTCCATTATGGAAGAGAAGAAGAAATGTTGTCCTAGCCCTAGCAGCCAAAAGAGTCTCATAAGCATATGAAGAGCACAAATGGTTACTCGTCTTCAAAAGCTTGAGCGGTAGTCATAATAGGGCTATCAATCGGTACCGATCGATTTGGAAGGCTTGGTACCAGTCGATCCTAGGATCAAGCGAATTTTTTTTATTCTAAGGCCGGTTTGTAGGAAAGTAGTGCTGGTGATGGACAAGATTCTGGTCCTTAGGCTGGTGATGCTGAAGGGAACACGACTGACATGGTAAGAGGGACGGACTCTGTGATGACATCGCTAAACAACTATGAAAATGGACTCTAAGAGAGAGGGAGACCTAGATCTCATCGAGCAAACCGTGAGCATTTGCCTATCCGAACACATGATGGTGCCCATGACAGTCTCCAATTAGGTTGACAGCGACAAACTACTAACTGAGACAATAAAAAGACTATTGTAGCAGAATCAAAATAGTAAGATGATGGATGAATGTCCACGGCTAGTTGTTGCCGATTCACGGACTAAATTTCAGCAGCTCTTATTTGGCGAATTTTTTTATACCGACGATATAGTGTTACAATAGAATCACCAACATCATACGACATCTGATGAAATACAAGTTTCACGTGGATTATGTAGGTGCAACAGATGTTATGAGATGTAAATGTTTCCCCCTCTCTCTAGAGAGACAAACCATTATGTGGTTTTATCGGCTTGAGCCCAGATCCATATCTTACTTTGACCAACCCGCTAAAAACTTTTTGGAGAAGTATAGTGTGCATTTTCTGCAGCCAAAGGACATGATATCCTTAGTAAACATGCACCAAAGGTCTGGAGGAACCTTGGAAAGTTTCTTGAAGAGGTTCGACGCTGTCGTGATGAAGGTGAAATACCCAGCTTCAATTGAATGATTTTTATTGTCCTAATAGCTTTGGTAGGAGGAGTCCATAGACAAACTGATATTGAAAACTGGTTTATGATGAAAAAGCCAGCTTCAATTGAATGATTTTTATTGAATGGCAAATCAAATTTTGCACTTGGAAGAGGCATAATTTGAAGAAAGAATTATAGCTTGTGTTCCAACTGGATTAAGCAGTGCAATGCAGAGTAACATGGCTGTTAAATGGGTGACGATGGTGTTGATGCCAACAGTGGCATAACAAATATCAGATGAAAGCACCAAAATGTATAGATCTATCAGAGTAATCCAAAGAAAATAAGAGTGCACAAGCACTTTTTGTAGTGGTTCGACAAATGCTCCTACCTAACGTCCACTTTAATCATATTATTTAGATGATTCTCTCTAGAATACAATGATTACAACCCAAGCCCGATTTGGGAGTGTTTGGGATATTTGAGGAAGAAAAAGATAGAAGAAAATCAAGTGTCTAAAGAAACATTTCCATAGCCATAGGGTACGAAATCGCTTTCTAGAACCAAGGGCCCACGAGATACGAAGTTCAGATCCAAGCCCAAGCATTTAGAACCGAGCTTCGGGGCCTATACTCAAGTAAAATCTCTTAGTACCAAGAGGTTCCTCTTGGTACCAACATGTTTTTATATGTGGGAATTCTCTCTTATTCCTTTATTTTGCTACCTTTATTTGATCTGTTGTGTTGCAGAAACTTTTCCTCAAAGATGCAGTCGTTTCTAATAGTTGCTGATATTGTTTTGTTCATTTCTGCTTTCCTTTCAAGTTATTCATCCACTCTTCAAGAAAATCACCCCATAGCAATCACCTGAGGTGGTGCTTCACGTAAAAGTGGATTTGGAGGTCCATAGTAGAGTAAAAAGCTCTCGGTACTGAGTTGTCCACCTTGTTCCTTTGCCTTTGAAACTTGCTAAGCATTATCCTATTGCTCTTCTAAACTTGTTTCCAAGTCAATGAATTGTTCCGTCTTCATTTTGATATCTTAATTCTAGTGGGAATCTTCTTATTAAAGCCGGTTAACACTTGTCCCTCAAAGTATGCTTTATGAATATAAGGTATGCTTTGCTCAAGAACAAGTTTCGGTAGTAATCAATCTTCGGTTATTGAGCCATTTGGCCATCCATTGACCCGATCTTGGTGAATTGTTCAGCTCCTTCGGATTTCCTACAAATCCATGGTCATTTCATACCATCATAGCTAAGGACTCTAGTCCTTGCTTGAGTGTTAGTCATAAATCATAATCAGCCTATTTTTATTTGGAGTTATCATATCATATACCAAAACCATCCCTTGTTTGTCCCGGATTTACCTATTCTAGTTAAATCCATGGTCATCACCCCGTCTCTCTAGACGGGACTATCACGATTAATGTAATATCCCAGAATTTTATCTTTTGATTTTGAATATTTAATTAATTTTAAATATTAAAATAATTGGTTTTTAAAGTTTAATAACTTATATTCAAATATAAGGATTACTTAAATATTTGAATGTGAATTAAGTTTAAGTATATGGATTTAATATCATTATTTAGTTCCTATTTATTAATACATTATAATGAGAAAATCTATTTGTTAATAAAATGACTTGATTTTTAATGACGTATTTTTAATTTAATTTATTTGATTTTTCCATAATTTTTAATTTGGAAAATATCTAAATTTTCGTTTAACATATTTTACGGCAAATGATGGTATTTTTGAAATTTCATAAAATAATCTACGTATTTTATTATTGATTTTGATCTTGTCGCATTTTGGTCCATGATCGTATTTTTATTTCTATCATTCGTGGTTCGTATGCGAACGGAATATTATGTAGCGGGATACCACAAAAACCTCTTTTCAATTTTTTTTTTAAAATCAAATCAAACTCAATATTTTCAACATAATTTAATGGTGATGTGATGGTTACTTGAAAGTCTTGGTTTGCTTAACAATTTTGTTTAACTTGAGTTGGAAGTAAACTATTTGGTTTTATTTATAAAATCAAAAGAAAGTTCAACACTTAAGCCATTTTTTCCATTTCATTTTCATCACTTTCCCTCACTTTCCATTTCCCATTTTCTTTTCCATCTTAATTTTCTATTTTTATCATTCCCAGTGAATGAAAATCAAAACTCCTTATCTCGAAATCAATATAAAATCATTCCCTCAACTAAAAAACCTATAATCGGATCCATGAGATTCGTGAGGATGAGTGTTTTGATCTAGGGTGAGATGGGGTGTGCCTTCGTCATTGGTAGTGTTTGATGTGAGGCACTGGAAGCTAGGGTTAGATTTTGTCGAGATAGGGGAGGCGTGAGGCTAATCGGAGTTTGAATTTGAGTTGAAGGTATTGATTAGCATCGATGGTGGAGTTTGAGGGTGGTTCGATCGATGTTTGGGCAGTACGAGGCGACATTGTAGCAGTGACTAAGGGAGTAGGTCGTGATGGGGTAGATGTGATAGAGTGCGGTGATTTTGGGGTAGGCAAGTGGAGTTCGTGAAGAGGGACTAGTCGGCGGTGTCAATTCGTCGATCCAATGACCGAAGCTCTGTATCACTTGGTTGAGTGCACGGTGTGAGTGGGTTCGGTGTCAGTGTGCACGAATTGGGAACTAGAGGGGGGAAGGTGGATTAGTGGAGGGGTAACTATATTAATTAAGTGATTAAGTTATTTAATTGTTTAATTAACCTTAAAACTTATGAAATTAATTTCTTGCTCAAACGAGGTTGGAAATGGATGTGATCAGTTCCATTAGACTTGTAGGAATGCTATCTATGCAAGGGAGTTGGATTTGTTGAATTTAGAGCCAATAGAATTTCAAGCTAAAATCAAATGCCGTTCGATTTTAGGTCGAACCAGAACGTGAAAGCGTCAATTGGAATTTCGATGAGTTTTCTCACCTTTAAATAAACTATATGATATCTATGTTGCTATAGATTATTATTGAACGATTGGATGATAGCTGACAGTTTTAAATGAAGTATAAATCAATGATAAAATTACAGTGATTAAATTTAATTATATTTAAGTGGTTAAATTAGTAATACTTCGTTTGTGATATCTATTTAGAAAAATAAAACACCGTTCTGCTATAATTAAATTGAATATATTATTTTGGATATCTATCGAGCAGAATAAATCAATATCCGTGCTTGCAAAGTAAAAAGGTTATTTTTAAAGTTAATTAATATGTGGTTTAATTAATAGATGATATGTTAGCTATTGATTGCTAATTGTTGATAATAATATGTTTGTTATTGTTGTTTGATTATTTGTTTGGATTTGAATTCCCACTGGAAGAGTGGATTACATAAATAACCATTGTTTTGCAGGGGACTTTTGCAAAGAGAATATAAGAGGTTTCTCGGCATTATTAATTTACTGTTATATGCACCTTACTTATATTCTTTTGTTGCTTATATTGATGTTTGGTTGAAATATTTGTGATATACTATTTAATTTGAATAAGTATTGTTATAGAGAGTATCGCTGTACAGTTACTTAGAAATATCATCTCCTTAAACCTATGTGTGTGTTGAACTTGTTCTTGTATTTTTACAAAATAAATGTTTGGTCGTAGTTTTATGTTTTAAAAGTTATTTAAACTATATTTTCCAGTACTTTTGAGAATTTTAAAACAAAGGATAATGTTATTTTAAATTTATAAAAATATTATAAATTTGTTTAATTATCTCTCAGGATGATTTAATTTATTTGAAATTTATAAAAGGATTATAAATTTGATTAATCATCTTTTGGGATAATTAATGTTAATTTAAATTTACAAAATGATTATAAATTTGATTAATTATCTTTTGGGATAATTAATGTTGTTTTAAATTTATAAAATAGATTATAAATTTGATTAATTATCTTTGGGATAATTAATGTTTTGTCTTAAAGTTATAAAAAGATTATGAATTGGTTTCCATTCTTTCATCTATGGATGTTGTTATAAGGTAAAATCTCATTCCATGTTTAGCAGCATGGTCATATAGAATTATTATATGTTCACCATATTACTTGAGTTTCCTCACGCTAGTTTTCCAAACTGATCCGCGTGTTACTTTATTATAATACTCAGGTTAGATCGAAATATTTTCTAGATAGGCTTTGGTAGGACATGGAGCTCATGGAGTAGAGCTGGTTGTTCACATGTCATATTATTTTTATTTTCCACTGTATTATTATATATATCCTTCAACAATTATAAGTTCGGAAATTATTACTATTCACGATGATGAGGTTTGTTTTTACTTTGATATACCATGTATTTTAGAATGACAACATTTATTGTCTTTGTTGTAGTATATGTTGTCGTTCTGTAGTGAGATTCTAATTTCCCTATTCTTTTTCTTTTTCCTTTTTTTTACCCTAACTATCTGCCTATTTGGCACTTGGATGCTTGGTATTTGAATATCGTGGATGTGTTGAGCCGAATTTCGAGGGTCGAAAAGGTTGGTCATTACAAAATAGTATCAGAGCCGAAGGTTAAGCAAGAACCTTGGCTTTAGTGGGCTAAACTCATTAGAGATAAGATAAGTGAGGCCCCAGAATGAGTTGGGAGTATTATATATATGAGAGCATATTTGTTATTGTTATAAAAACGTATTATGTTCATTGCTCCACTGAGTGGTTTATGAATTCTGGTTGAGACGTGGAACGTCATGGTATCACCGGGGATTTCTTAAAGCTTGAATAATGCAAACGGACACGATATTGATTTTTGAAAATTAGTAAATGAAATATTTTACCTAGGATTGTATATTTTATATATAGAAAGGAATAATCATCAAATTTATATAGTTATGTATAATGTGTTTGTTTGTTAGAAAGTGATAATATTTCTTTATTATCATTATTGTTACATTTATTATGCTCAAATAGTTTAGGAGCATTGACTATTATTTGTTGATTGTTAATTTATGCTCGACCAGTTTATGAGCATTTATTGTTTTAATAATTATGAGTATATTAAAACGAACCCCTTGTGAATTAAGTTTCACAATTTGACTATAAGGTTTTCGGTGAAAATGCTAAGTTAAAAATCAGCTTTTAATATAGTTGAGTTAAAGGTAAAACTTCTAATAAAAGTTATTTAATATAATCTAAATGGGAAGACAAGACGTTTAAAGGATAAATATTTGTGAAAATTTTATCATAATAAAGGAAAGTTATTATATTATAAGATGCTTTTAAAGATACATTTTATATGGGTATGGAATATAAAATGATTTATATAATTTATAAAAGGTGTTTTATAAGTAAAAGGAGTTTTTGAGAATTTAAATCTCGGTATTACTTGAAATGATTTCAAAAAGATTTTTGAGAAAAGCAATAATGGTAATACTTGGAAATATTTATAAGTACAAATATTCCAAAAAGAATTATTTTTGGAAGATGCATTTTCTTTGGATAGTTCGGGGAAAGCATCTCGATTTGTTTTTTGGTAACCCGAAAAATTGTCTAAATGACGATCGAATGTTTGCTTAGGTGAACGTTGTAGTATACTTAGTAAATTAATCTTTTTATTATTGTGCGATCGAAATGAGTTCGAATCCGAACGAACCCAAAGCGAATGTTTGCGAATAAATTATTAAAATTATTTTATATATAGAAATATATGTAGTATGATTTCAGAAAGGATTTTTGAAATAAAAACCGGTACTTAGTTCTTAAGTTTCCTTAAAGGAAATTGGTTTAAAAATAGAAGGTATTTTGATAAATGAAATTTTTTAACTCTTGGGTAGAGAAGAGATAATTTAGTTCAAGGTTTTAAATTAGTTAAATTGGATAGGAAGGTTTTAATAAGCATTGTTTTATTAAAACAGTTGTTTTTGTTTACACATCCAAGTCTCGTAAATTATTTTAAACATCTTTCCTTAGAAATAAATGAAAATTTTTAACTCTTGGGTAGAGAAGAGATAATTTAACCCATAATTATTAAACAATTTGATGTTATTATGCCAACCCATAAACATTTTTCCTTAGAACACTCTAAGGTAAAGAGATCGAAATGTTGACTCAGTTTTAAGACCTATATATTTTTTGGGCCTCCATTTGAACTTTGAAAAAAATAGAAATAAAACTAAATAATAAATAAATAAAATAAATTTGACATTTTGTATATACTCATAGGATGTAGAAGAGTATTATATATGTAAATAATAGTAGAGTAAGTTTTTAATTTAATGTTTTATAAAGTTGTCTTTATAAAATGTTTATAAAATTAAGTAGAAATTTGTGAAATAATTCATAAATAATTTTATTATTGAATGAAATACTATAAATTGAAATGAAAGTGATTTAGAAAGAGATTGGCGTAGTTAAGAAAATAATCGGATTAAGTACGTAAGTTATACGTAGCTTATTTTATTCACACAGTTCTTGATCTACGATTTGAACACATAACTACGAGTTGATTCACACCGGTCCGAAAAAGGATTTCTCACTTGATTCTTGTTAGCAAACACTTGATTCAGATTTTCTTATGATACTGAGGTTTTGTATTATACTATATGGCTTTATAAGGAGAATAGAGGTTTCTAATCAAGGAACCTTATCAGAGTGCACATTAAGAAGGTCGATTGAGCGATACTAGTTCAAAAGTAAAGTTTATGTATCCGAGCAAGCAACTGGATCGGATATTGCGTATGGATGATTTATGTATACCATATGGGCTTAAGTATATTAATATGCTTTGTTGTGCGGCTTATGAAAGTTTGGGGAGTAATTTTCAATTTTGTTTGAGGGGTCTTAAAAAATCTTCTAAGCAATGACTAAAGGCTGATGAGCATAATGGCATGTTTAGGAAATTTTCTATATCCTTGGAGAATCGAGAAATTTGTGAACCTAAGCAAAGTTATAAATCTTGTTTGATAGTCATTTAACATTTTAAATAATGCTAAGCATTTTCTATTTCTTTATGGAATTTGATTTGATTGATGGTGTGATTTTATATACTATGATTTATAAAGCTTAGATTTATAAACAAAGGATTTTCAAGTTGTTGTTTATTAGATCTTAAATATTGGTGCTTTTGATAAGGCGATTTTGAAAGAATTTATGAAAATAATAATATTATTATTTTAAAAGTATTGGCGAAGTATTATTATTTCAAAATATTTGAAAAAAGTTTTTGTGAAGTGATTTTTAAAATATTTTGGTTATGACTAAAGTTGGACGATTCAGAGTGTTCTGATTTGGAAGACTCATGAGGTATATTTGTTTACTCAATTTGTTGTTTTAGGAGGAACTGGAATACCACCGGATGCTCTGTGTTGTTTTGATTCTAGAGTTATACCAAGCTTAGGTAGGAGGAGCCTTATCCTTGTCATAATTGATTTTGGTTTTGATTTATTTCTCTTTGAATTAATTTGAAAATATATTTTGAAGAGACCTAGGCATTTGGTTCTAAATTTATCTTTTGAAAAGATTGGATGCTTAGTATTTTATTACAGAGTATTCTCTGTATTTTTGTTGCATATGGTTGTTATCTTGTTTATGTTGCTTGTGCTTATGATAGAAATTGCTAGTGTATTGCTCTTGTCAACATGATTCTCTTTTGGACTATGTAAATATAAGATAGGTACAGGAAAGCAAGAGATTACTATTTGATTTATTGCGCACCTGCATTTTCATCAAGATAGTAAGTTGCTTGCAAAAATAAAAATCATATGCAAAAGAGGTATACGGTAGATTCGGAAATTGGTGATTAATTGATGATTTTATCCCCCAAATATGGGAGGCCACTTGGCTTTTTTTTTGTTGATTTGGGCTAGTTGTGGCGAGTTGTAAACTTTCGAATTTAGCAGCGCAAAGGAGGTGTTGCCGAAACTTTTCATAACATATGGGATTTAATTAATAAATTAATAACTCATTTTATTTAATTGTTTTTGAAAGCCTAAGGTTTTGGAAACAATTTTCTTTCTTTGGAAATTTGAGGGACAAAATTCTTTTAGTGGGGAAAATGTAACTTTTCAGAATTTTATCGTTTTGATTTTGAATATTTAATTAATTTTAAATATGTAAATAATTGGTTTTTAAAGTTTAATAACTTATATTCAAATATAGGGATTATTTAAATATTTGAATTGTGAATTAAATATTAATTAAATGGATTTAATAGCATTATTTAATTTCTTTTTATTAATAAATAATAATGAGAAATTTTATTTGTTAATAAAATGACTTGATTTTTAATGATCTATTTTTTATTTAATTTATTTGATTTTTTCATAATTTTTAATTTGGAAAATATTTAAATTTTTATTCGATGTATTTTATGGAAAAATATGGTATTTTCAAAATTTCACATAACAGAATGATTTGTGTATTATATGTTTGATTTGTGATCGTATCGCATTTTAGTGCACGACCATATTTTTATTTCTGTCATTCATGGTTCGTACACGAATGGAATATTGTGTAGCAGGATACGGCAAAACCTACTTATTATAACTTAAAAAAAACCAAATCAAACTCAATATTTTCAACATAATTCAAAGGTGATGTGGTGATAACTTAGAAATCTTGGTTTGCTTGAGAATTTTTTTAACTTGAGTTCGAAGTAAAGATTTTGGTTTTGTTTATAAAAGCAAAATAAAATTCAACAGTTAAGCCATTTTTCCATTTCATTTTCATCACTTTTAGTTTTGCATTTTCATTTCCTCTTCTTTTTCTATTTTTATCATTCCCAGTGAACAAAAACCAAAACTCCTAATTTAGAAATCTATTCAAAATCATTCCATCGATTAAAAATCCTAAAATTGGATCCATGAGATTTGTGAGAATAAGGGCTTCGATTTAGGGTGAAAGAGGGTGTGCGTTCGTCATTGGTAGTGTTCAAAGTGAGTCAGTGGAAGCTAGGGTTAGAGTTTGGTGGAGCTAGGTGAGGCGTGAGGCTAATCGGAGTTTGGATTTGAGTTGGTGGTGTCGATTAGCATCGAAGGTGGAGTTTTGGGATGGTCTAGTCAGCATTTTGGTAGTGTGATGTTGCACTGTAGCAGCGGCTAGGGGAGCAGGTCGCGATGGGGAAGAGGTGATTGAGTGTGGCGATTTTAGGGTAGGCAAGTGGAGTTCATGAAGATGGACTCGTCGGTGGTGTCTATTCGTCGATCCAATGATCGAAGCTCTGTATCACTTGGTTGGAGTGCCCAGTGTAAGTGGGTTCAGTGTCAGTTTTCATTCTATTTCTTTTGCTCCTGTCCTATTCTTCTTTCTCAGAGGGGAGGAGGTACTCTGAAAAAATAAAATAAAGGATTAATTCGTTTTTTATAGTCATTTCTTTAATCAGTGAATAGGAGCATACTCAAGATCGGCCCAGAAATGAGACATTGGAAGAATCTTTTTGGTCTTCCAATATCAATAGATTGATTGTTTCACTCCTGTATCTTCCAAAAGAGAAAAAGATTTCTGAGAGTTGTTTCATGGATCCGCAAGAGAGTACTTGGGTTCTCCCAATAAATAAAAATCTTTTTGAACAAAAATGGTAATATTGTTCCTCCATTGATCAAGAATTTCGGTCTTTGGGAAGTATCACGATCATCCAATAAGAAGGGTTTCAATTTATTCAAATGAACGATTTGAACACCTATTGATTCTAACAACTGATTGCAGGGTTGATGATTCGGACTTTTCAATTTCCATTAGGAAAAGAAATAAAATAATACTTAGAACCAAACTAGCAGCTATTTTATGTCGAATATTAACTTATCTGTCTGCTAGTTCTAACTAATCTTGAGGAGGTAAATAAATACATAAGTTAATGAAAATTTTGCAAAAAAGAAACATTATCTATATCTAGAAATAGAAAATTTTAAAATAATTGACAGATCCAAGATGTATTGTGAAGGGGTAATTATATTAATTAAGTGATTAAGTTATTTAATGTTTAATTAACCTTAAAACTTATAAAATTAATGTCTTGCTCATACGGGGTTTGATTCGGACACAGTCAGTTGCGTTAGCCTTATAAGAATGTTATCTAAGCATTGGAGTTGGATTCATTGAATTTGGAGCTAGTTTAATTTTGAGTTAAAATCGAACGTCAACTGATTTTAGATCGAACTGAAACACGAAAGCATAATTTTGGTGAGTTTACTCATCTTTAAATAAAATATAAGATCTGTGTTGCTATAGGTTATTGTTGAATGCTTGGATGATAGTTGATAGTATTAAATGAAGTATAACTTAATGATAAAATTACAATGATTTAATTTAATTAATGTAGTTAAATTAGTTATACTTCGTTTGTGATATCCATTTAGCAGAATAAAACACCATTTTTTATAATTAAATTGAATAGATTATTTGGACATCTATTAAGCAAAATAAATCATCATTCTGTGCTCGAAAAGTAAAAGGATTATTTTAAAGTTAATTAATATGTGGATTAATTAATAGATGATATGTTAGCTATTGATTCCCAATTGTTGATAATAATATGTTTGTTATTATTGTTTGATTGTTTGTTTGGATTTGAATTCCTAGTTGAAAAACAGATTGCATAAATAACCATTGTTTTGCAGGGGACTTTTGTAGGGAAACCCTAGTCATTATTAATTTACTGTTATATGCACCTTACTTATATTCTTATGTTACTTATATTGATGTTTGGCTGAAATAATTGTGACATACTGTTTAATTTGAGTAAGTGTCATTGCAGCAATTATCGCTATACCGTCACTTATGAAATATCATCTCCTTAAACCTATACTTGTGTTGAACATGTGCTTGTATTTTTTAAAAATAAATGTTTAGTCGCGTTTCTCTGCTTTGAAAGTAGTTTAAACTAAATTTTCAAGTACTTTTGAGAATTTTAAAATAAAGGACTAATGTTAATTTAAATTTATAAAAAGATTATAAATTTGTTTAGTTATATTTCAGGATGATTATTGTTATTTTAAATTTATGAAAAGATTATAACTTTGATTAATTATGTTATTTTAAATTTATAAAAATAATATAATTTTGATTAGTCATCTTTTGGAATAATTAAAGTTGTTTTAACTTTATAAAATATATAATAAAATTGATTAATTATCTTTCAGTTGATTAATGTTGTTTTAAAGTTATAAAAAGATTATGAATTTGATTAATTTCTTTCAAGATACTTAATTTGGTTTTAAATTTATAAAAGAATTATATTAGTTATCTTTCGGGACGATTAACATTGCTTTGAATTTATAAAAGTATTTTAAATTGGTTTATTATGTTTCAAAATAATAAATGTTGTTTTAAAGTTATAAATGATGGTTTATAAATAAGAAAATATTTAAAGGGGAATGTTGAAAATAAAGCTGAATGTAAGTTGTTTGGGGTTTATAGTAAACGTTGTTTTAATGACATTTTTTTACCCTTCTTTTCAATACACGTAGAATATATAAATTTGATCATTAAAAAGAATATTTTTAAAGACTGTTGTTATTAAAGTATTTTACAAATATTTGTGATATGACAATTAATCACAGGTGTGAGTCAAATGTTTTAAGAGATTAAATTTTCATATATAACCATTTTGTTATTCCAGATTGTTGATTTATTGACTATCAATTATGCCATCTTCTTTGAGTTTCGTCAATTTAAGATAATTTGTTTCTCATTTAGCTTTGGTATCTTTTGCCATAAATGACTAAAACCAGAAAGCGAGTGGACATCAAGCTATGTGGTGTTGCTTCCTGTGAAGACCCAAATTTTTGAGATAAAAATAATTTTAAAAAAAATTGGAAATCAGTTAACAGAGAATATTTAAAGAATGGAATAGTTTGAAAATAAATATTAAGAGTGAGTGAAATAATTAAATAAGAGGATAGTAATTTTTCAATGAATAATAATGAGAAGAAAATGATCAAGTATGAGTGAGTTTTACATACACATATCTCATAAATATATATTAAATATGAGTAGCCAGAGAAATATAAAGTGATAAAATAAATCCTTTTGATAATTAAATTGCATAAAACCAGTTTAGTATTATTTGTGCATAAATACATTTTTAAAATAAATCAAGAGAAAATAAATGGTTTGAAATAATAGCTAGGAATAATAATAAAAAGGGGTATGAGTGAACTATTCAGGTTTAACAAAATATACAATGAAGCTAAGTCACACAAAAATAATGTATAGGTGAATCATGCAAATAGCATGTACATAGAAAAGCAGTAAAACAACTGCTTTTACCTGAAATGGGAATCAAAAGGAAAATGGCATAATTAGCCATAAACATGCATACAAAATTCTCTTATTTTTGTAAGGATAAAATGGGTTTTTCCTCTATTAAAACCCTAGTCAAATGATTTAAATCAAGGGGAGAAGCAGTAGTTTACTCTAGGAGAAATAAAAACAGAAACATATTTCAAAAAAAAAGAAGGGAAGAACTCACACTGTTTTCAAACTTAAGCATTCTCGGGGAAGGGAAGAGGAAGGTGAGTGATTAATCACCTATGAGATTTAAGGCATTAAGACCCAAATTAAGGGCAGCCAAATTATTTATATAAAATTATATTATGTTTTTTTCTGTTTGATTTTATTCTCTGAATGAATGTATGTTGATTATGGATGGTATTTTGGTTGAACTTTTGGTTGAGATTATAATCTGCTTTGATCTGTTGTGATAGTTTCAATTTTGCTTTGAAATATAATTAATCAAATAAATATCCTGATCACCGAAATGGGTTTTTATAATCCAGTTTTTATAAGAACATGAGTTAAATGTTTTACTGAAAAATAGGATATAAAAAGGAAATGAAGAAGGCAGTGTGAACAATGAGGTTCATGCTTATGTCTAGTTCATTTAAAAATTGATACGAACAAAGCAATATTATATATATGAGCTGTTTTGTTCAGATCACAAGCCAATATGTTTTAATGGGTTTTTCTCAAAAACCATATCCTATGTTCATAGTAAAATAAACATAGTATTCCATATGATTTCATCAGATTTATGCAGGCAATAGGAAAATTTCTAGAAATAAATATATAAGCAGGCTTTAGAAAAATATGTTTAAGCAAAAATAATTTGAAATGAGATGTGCAATTTTGCATGAATGTTTGGTATGTCTGGATGTAATCTTTGAGTGAGTTTAATAATCTTTGACTTATGTAATAAAGGAAAGAACATAAGCATTTCTGGAAATTAAAAAGAGAAATTCCTCAGAAAATAAATAAGCATGGTCTCTAAATTATAAAATAATTTAGGAGCAGTGCCTTGATCTATTCATCATCAGGTGGGTGATGGATATGTGCATGACTTGCTTAAGTCCTGTAGGCCTCTTTGTAAAGGGTTAACAGAATTGAGCCCCTTTGCAATGCACACTTTGTGTTCAATGGCAAGAGTTTCAGACGAAATAAAATGAAAATGAGGTTGAGAAATTATGCTATGGAATTTAGGATGTTATTCCATAGGAGCTTGTGCATGTACAACTGAATGAAGTAAGATGGATGAATGCTTGGATGTATGATTGTTATATAAGTTTAAATATACATATACTCAGGTTTTAATATGAAAATGAATAGCATCAAATATATGAGCTCTCTACCCAGTCATAGTAATTTATAAGTTATTTCAATCTTTGATTTCACTCACACCAGAATTTATTTCTGACCCTATTTGTTGCCTTTGCAATATTTGGGGTGTCTCATTTTTATTGAGGCAGCTTAAAGTATTGCTGCAGGGAAAGATGCATGAGTAGCTTGCTTGCATGGATATTTGGAGATCTTGATGAATTTAAAGTGTTTAAGAAAAGTAGCAGTGTTATTGTAATAAATAAGTTAGACAAACTCTATTATGTTTTAAGTATTTCCAGGATTGAAATTTGCTTGTTTTCTTGTAAAGGATATGAAAAAAAAAGAGATTAAGTATTATATGTGTGTTTATGAGTTACTGATATAAGCAACTGATCTTGATGTTCTCTGGTGGATTATGATGAAGAAAATTATGCCATGTAATCTGATATGTGGACATACTTTCTTTGGAAATATTTGATAAATTTTTAATTATAAGGTTGAAGTAGTTTTCGAAAAAGCATGTAATAAAAATTGTTAAGTGATAAATTGAACCTGGTTTTGGCTAACCAGTAAAGCTTGCCCATGCCTTATAATTGATATAAGACCATGGAAAAAGGTTGAAGCCTTAGCCTGCAAATCCTATCTGAACATCTGATTTCCAGTGAAAATTTGTATTGCATTGTATAGTAGGATGAGGTGCATGCTACATACTTGTAATCTCTACTGCAACCATATTTAACTGAGCCTTGTTGTCTACCTATTTGATTTAAGTCTGATTGCATTTTGGTCTTAGACAAGTCAGTTGTAGTATGCATTGCCATGTAGTCTTATTAGGAATCAAGCATGTCAATTATTCCACTGTTTATTGATTATAATCATTGGTTCTACTCTTTGGGAATTCATCAGTAATCTAAACCATATGTCCATCTGAAAGTTTTGCATGGGTCTGATTTTGACATTGCTTTGATCATACTGCTTTCATGTATATGCAAGTCTTCATTTGATATGATAGATTGAGTTTGCATTCTGTTCAATTGTATTGTCTCCTCTGTTTGGCCTTTAAACTAGGTTACCACCTTGATATTCATCTGATCATTGCATTATTTATAAAACATGATATGTGCATATTTCCTGACATAAAAATTGTTTGTGTTTGAAATAAGAACCCCGGGTTAAAACAAATATGCATGAGTTGTTTTAAACACCCTTTATTTAATCAAAAATAACAAGTATCAAATTCCAAAATCCCAAAAATCAAGTGCAGGGCTTGTAAATCCAGGAATTCAATCAATTTGGGAAATAAAACAAGAAAATAATAAGTGGTCATATTTGAACTAAATATTAACCAAGCATGAGTTCAAAAAAAAGAAGATTAAACAGTAGAAATGGCTATGTGACACAAATATCTCTCAAGTGTGAGAAATATTGTGTGATTGAATTTCTTTGCTAATTTAATTACTTTGATAGGCAAAGAAACATTTATATTTCTTCATATATATAAATGCCATGACCTGATTTATATACTAATATTTTTATATTGGTAAATTCAGGATCTTGGGGAAAAATTAATTGAAAGAAGTGATCCTTTGTGTAAAAAAAAACTCAACTAAATATCACTAAATATTGTGGTAAAGAGAAGTGGGTCATTTCAGTTAGTATCAGAGCTATGTTATCAAAAACATAGCATATATATAAATCTAATCTTCTTATATGGATAAAACTCTAAGGCACAAACCATGAAAAAAAAAAAATATTCTCAGTAGGAATGAATTGCTGAAATAATTAAATTAGAAACAAGACTAACTAGCTATGCAATTTGAATAGTGAATCATGGTAGGTAGACCACCAAGCACTGGAGCAGGACCCTCTAATGCAACACCATTGGTCAATTTGCAAGATTTAGTGAGAGCATTTAGGGAAGGAGCAGTGCAGAGGGAAGAAAATCCTCATGAGGAGTTAGCTAAGCTACTGAAAACATTCTCTAATTTAGGAGGCAAGGATTTTGAAGGCACTGAAGGAGTCATGGGTGTACAAACATGGCTGAGGACCTTAGAAAAAATATTTGCAGATATGCAAATTAATGACCAAAGGAAGAGGCAGGTAGCTTCTAGAAGGCTCAAGGGAGTAGCACTAGAGTGGTGGGAGGTGATCACCACAGGAATACCAGAAAATGAGATAACATGGGATCAATTCAAGGAGATGCTTGAGGCAAGATTTGTCCCAGCAACCGTTAAGGCAACACTGCTTGAGGAATTCATAGGGCTGAGACAAGGACCAATGAGTGTGATTGAATACACTAAAAAATTGGAGAGCTTGTCTAAGTATGGAACCATGCTCATAGGGAATGAGGAATCAAAGAATTCAAGATTTATTCAAGGACTTAATGCTGGTTTAAGTAGAGCAATGCTACCATACAAAGACAAAACATTTGATCAAGTCATAGATCTCACTCTTTCTTTTGAACAACATGATAATGCAAGAGAGAAATTCAGGAATATGAGGGCTAATAACCAAAAGAAGGGGAAAAATAGAGCACATCCCTATGACAAAAAGAATGCAGATAAGAAGGTTGAAGGTGCAACTAGTGGGGAAGCTAAGAAGAAAATTGTTTGCTACAATTGTGGCAAGGAGGGACACATGAGTAATAGGTGTCAAGCAGCTAAGAAGACACCATTCAGTTGCTATAATTGTGGGAAAGAAGGTCATATCAAAAGAATTGCCCAGAGTTCAAGAAGGGAGCAAAGGTAGGAGCATTAGAAGCCAAAGCAAAGGCAAGTGCAGTGGGAAGTTCTGGATAATTGGAAGGTATACTTCTAATTAAAAATTATCCAATTTCAGTTATATATGACACTGGGGCTACACATTCTTTAATATCACAAGACATAGTGGATAAATTGGCTCTCACATTCAATTTAGTTGAAAAAACCCTTGTTTATTCAAAGTCCCCTAGGTAGCTCTTGCCTGCTAGGATTAAGATGTTTGGGAGTAGAATTAAACATAGGTGGAAATGTGTTTAAATCTAACTTATTTGTATTGAAATATCCTGGAATAGGAATTATTCTAGGGGTAGATTGGTTGAGTAAATTCAAAGCAATTTTGAATTTAGAAAATTTTACTATTTCTTTGAAAACAGAAAATGGTAAAAATATTATAGTCATGAGTGAAACAGCCAAGATAAATTGCCTAAATCAAATATGGAGCATGATTGAAAAAGAATTGACTCTAGAAGATATAGAAGTGATAAAGGAATACCCAGATGTTTTTGGAGAGGTTATAGGAATTCCAGAAAATAGGCAAGTTGAATTTCAAATAAGGTTAATCCCAGGATCAAGTCCTATCATCAAGAAGCCTACCAGAATGGGTCCAAAGAAATTAGTGGAATTAAAACAACAGCTGGAGGAATTGGAACAGAAAGGTTTCATAAGGCCTAGTAGTTCAAACTGGGATTCTCCAGTGGTATTTGTGAAGAAGCATGATGGTACAATGAGAATGTGTATTGATTACAGGGAATTAAATAAAGTCACCATCAAGAACAAATACCCACTCCCCAGAATTAATGATTTATTTGACCAATTAAATGGAGCAAAAATCTTTTCAAGGCTAGACTTAGCCTCTGGATTCCATTAGATGAAGGTTGAGGAGGAGAGTATTAAATACACTGCATTCAATACAAGGTATGGGCTATATGAATTTTTAGTAATGCCTTTTGGATTGACAAATGCACCATCCTATTTTGTAGATTTAATGAATAGGACATTTAGATATTTTCTAGATAAATTTGTAGTTGTCTTTATTGATGATATACTGGTATATTCAAAATCAGAAGAGGAACATGCAAAGCACTTGCATCTGGTTTTGTCAAGACTAAGAGCACATAATTTAAAGGCAAAATTTACTAAGTGCACATTTTGGCAAAATGAAGTTAAATTTTTGGGACACATTATATCTCAACAGGGGATTAGTGTAGACCCAAACAAGGTCATGGCAGTGCAATCATGGAGCAGGCCCAAATCAGTGACTGAGGTGAGGTCATTTTTAGGAATGGCAGGTTACTATAGAAGGTTCATAAAAGACTTTGCAAGGATAGCCATTCCACTGACCAAATTAACCAGAAAAGAGCAACCATATGTGTGGACAGAAAAGTGTGAACAAGCTTTTGAATCATTAAAGAAAGCATTGATGGAAGCTCCAGCCTTGCAAGTCCCAGAGGGAAATGATGGATTAGTGGTTACACAGATGCTAGTGGGTCTGGGTTAGGGGCAGTACTCATGCAACATGGTAGAGTCATAGCATATGCATCAAGGCAACTCAAGCCAAATGAAACTAGATATGCTACGCATGACTTAGAGCTTGCTGCTATTGTTTATGCATTGAAGCTATGGAGACACTACTTGTTAGGTACTAAATTTTAATTGTTTACAGACCATAAATCACTTAAGTATTTGTTTTCCCAAAAAGACTTGAACATGAGGCAACATATGTGGGTAGAATTTCTAGCTGCCTATGATCTTGATATATTATATACTCCTGGAAAAGCTAACAAAGTAGTAGATGCATTGAGTAGGCATAAACCAAGATTGGCAAGCCTAATGATGACTGAATTCAAGGATTTAACAATCCTCAGTGAAGTAGACATAAGAGAAGAGATTGGTGCATCAGACAATGCACACAGTGACATGATTGAATGTGGAAGATTAAGTCTTATCTCCTTGAGATCAACTCTGGTTGATAAGATAGGAAGAATGCAGAGTCAAGATGCTAATTTGAAAGAAAAGAAGGACATGATATCACAAGGTATATCAGTGGAAAATTATGAAGTTGATGATAAAGGCTACTTAAGGAAGAAAGGAAAGCTCTGCATACCCAATGTGGAAGAACTGAAGCAAGAGGTTATGGATGAGCATCATAAAACAAAATACACTATACATCCAGGTGGTACAAAAATGTACCATGATCTTAAAAGAAATTATTGGTGGCCAGGTATGAAAGGGGCAGTGGCAAGATATGTGGCAAAGTGCTTAACATGTCAACAAGTCAAGGCAGATTATCAAAGACCCTCGGGCCTACTGCAACCACTAGAAGTACCTACCTGGAAATGGGAAAGTATTTCAATGGATTTTGTGGATGGTTTGCCAAGAACAAGAAGAGGTAATGATAGTATATGGGTTGTGGTTGATAGGCTCACAAAAACAGCACACTTTATCCTAGTGAACTCAAATAGAAATGCTCATAAATTAGCTCAATTATTTGTGAAGGAGATAGTGAGATTACATGGCATCCCCAAGACTATTATTAGTGATAGAGACACCTTGTTTACCTCAAGGTTCTGGGGTAGCTTTCAAGAAGCCATGGGGACAGAATTAAGCTTAAGCACAGCCTACCACCCACAAACAGATGGTCAAACTGAGATTGTTAACAAGATTTTAGAGGATTTACTTAGAGCATGTATACTTGACTTTGGAGGCAGGTGGGAAGATCATCTCTACTTAGCTGAATTTGCTTATAACAATAGTTACCAATCCACTATAGGTATGGCTCCATTTGAGGCCTTATATGGGAAGCCTTGTCTATCTCTTGCATGTTGGATGGAGGCAGGTGAAAGAGTGTTGCTTGGACCAGAACATGTGAAAGAAACCTCTGCAAGGATTGAACTAGCAAGGCAAAGAATGAAAGCAGCACAAGAGAGACAAAAAGCCTATGTAGATAGAGGAAGGAGGCCAGTGGAATTTGAGGTGGGAAATTATGTATTCCTCAAAGTTTCACCAATGAGAAAAATACTGAGATTTGGCAAGGCAGGAAAATTAACACCAAGATATATAGGTCCATATGAAATTATTCAAAGAGTAGGAACTTTGGCTTATAAGCTAAAATTGCTAGAGGAATTGAGTAATATACATGATGTATTTCATGTATCTCAATTGAGAAAATGGGTGCATGATAAGGAGGCCATTCTTGAATCTCCTACACATGTTGAAATTCAAGAAAATTTGATTTATAAGAAAGAACCAGTGGGCATTGTGGCTAGAGAAGAAAAGAAATTGAGAAATAAAATAATTAAGTTAGTTAAAATCCAGTGGAGCTTAGATGAGAATGACTGTACATGGGAGGCTGAAGATAGCATGAAGGACAAATATCCTAATCTATTTTCTGCTTAAAGGTATGCCTAAAAATTATGATAAATTTAAATAGCATTTATGTGTGTTTGAATGGTTTTGAATGCATGAGTTTCTGAAATCTCCGAGATGAAGTCATACTATAAAAAAAAATTGTGGGACACAATTCCTTTTAGGAGGGGAGTATGTGAAGACCCAAATTTTTTAGATAAAAATAATTTAAAAAAAAATTGGAAATCAGTTAACAGAGAATATTTAAAGAATGGAATAGTTTGAAAATAAATATTAAGAGTGAGTGAAATAATTAAATAAGAGGATAGTGATTTTTCAATGAATAATAATGAGAAGAAAATGATCAAGTATGAGTGTGTTTTACATACACATATCTCATATATATATATATATATATATATATATATATTAAATATGAGTAGCCAGAGAAATATAAAGTGATAAAATAAATCCTTCTGATAATTAAATTGCATAAAACCAGTTTAGTATTATTTGTGCATAAATACATTTTTAAAATAAATCAAGAGAAAATAAATGGTTTGAAATAATAGCTAGGAATAATAATAAAAAGGGGTATGAGTGAACTATTCAGGTTTAACAAAATATACAATGAAGCTAAATCGCACAAAAATAATGTATAGGTGAATCATGCAAATAGCATGTAGATAGAAAAGCAGTAAAACAACTGCTTTTACCTAAAATGGGAATCAAAAGGAAAATGGCATAATTAGCCATAAACATGCATACAAAATTCTCTTATTTTTGTGAGGATAAAATGGGTTTTTCCTCTATTAAAACCCTAGTCAAATGATTTAAATCAAGGGGAGAAGCAGTAGTTTACTCTGGGAGAAATAAAAACAGAAACATATTTCAAAAAAAATAAAGGGAAGAACTCACACTGTTTTCAAACTTAAGCATTCTCGGGGAAGGGAAGAGGAAGGTGAGTGATTAATCACCTATGAGATTTAAGGCATTAAGACCCAAACTAAGGGCAGCCAAATTATTTATATAAAATTATATTATGTTTTTTTCCTGTTTGATTTTATTCTCTGAATGAATGTATGTTGATTATGGATGGTATTTTGGTTGAACTTTTGGTTGAGATTATAATCTGCTTAGATCTGTTGTGATAGTTTCAATTTTGCTTTGAAATATAATTAATCAAATAAATATCCTGATCACAGAAATGGGTTTTTATAATCCAGTTTTTATAAGAAAATGAGTTAAATGTTTTACTGAAAAATAGGATATAAAAAGGAAATGAAGAAGGCAGTGTGAACAATGAGGTTCATGCTTATGTCTAGTTCATTTAAAAATTGATATAAACAAAGCAATATTATATATATGAGTTGTTTTGTTCAGATCACAAGCCAATATGTTTTTATGGGTTTTTCTCAAAAACCATATCTTATGTTCATAGTAAAATAAACATAGTATTTCATATGATTTCATCAGATTTATGCAGGCAATAGGAAAATTTCTAGAAATAAATATATAAGCAGGCTTTAGAAAAATATGTTTAAGCAAAAATAATTTTGAAATGAGATGTGCAATTTTGCACGAATGTTTGGTATGTTTGGATGTAATCTTTGAGTGAGTTTAATAATCTTTGACTTATGTAATAAAGGAAAGAACATAAGCATTTCTAGAAATTAAAAAGAGAAATTCCTCAGAAAATAAATAAGCATGGTCTCTAAATTATAAAATAATTTAGGAGTAGTGCCTTGATCTATTCATCATTAGGTGGGTGATGGGTATGTGCATGACTTGCTTAAGTCCTGTAGGCCTCTGTGTAAAGGGTTAACAGAATTGAGCCCCTTTGCAATGCACACTTTGTGTTCAATGGCAAGAGTTTCAGACCAAATAAAATGAAAATGAGGTTGAGAAATTATGCTATGGAATTTAGGATGTTATTCCATAGGAGCTTGTGCATGTACAACTGAATGAAGTAAGATGGATGAATGCTTGGATGTATGATTGTTAGATAAGTTTAAATATACATATACTCAGGTTTTAATATGAAAATGAATAGCATCAAATATATGAGCTCTCTACCCAGTCATAGTAATTTACAAGTTATTTCAATCTTTGATTTCACTCACACCAGAATTTATTTCTGACCCTATTTGTTGCCTTTGCAATATTTGGGGTGTCTCATTTTTATTGAGGCAGCTCAAAGTATTGCTGCAGGGAAAGATGCATGAGTAGCTTGCTTGCATGGATATTTGGAGATCTTGATGAATTTAAAGTGTTTAAGAAAAGTAGCGGTGTTATTGTAATAAATAAGTTAGACAAACTCTATTATGTTTTAAGTATTTCCAAGATTGAAATTTGCTTGTTTTCTTGTAAAGGATATGAAAAAAAAAGATTAAGTATTATATGTGTGTTTATGAGTTACTGATATAAGCAACTGATCTTGATGTTCTCTGGTGGATTATGATGAAGAAAATTATGCCATGTAATCTGATATGTGGACATACTTTCTTTGGAAATATTTGATAAATTTTTAATTATAAGGTTGAAGTAGTTTTCGAAAAAGCATGTAATAAAAATTGTTAAGTGATAAATTGAACCTGGTTTTGGCTAACCAGTAAAGCTTGCCCATGCCTTATAATTGATATAAGACCATGGAAAAAGGTTGAAGCCTTAGCCTGCAAATCCTATCTGAACATCTGATTTCCAGTGAAAATTTGTATTGCATTGTATAGTAGGATGAGGTGCATGCTACATACTTGTAATCTCTACTGCAACCATATTTAACTGAGCCTTGTTGTCTACCTATTTGATTTAAGTCTGATTGCATTTTGGTCTTAGACAAGTCAGTTGTAGTATGCATTGCCATGTAGTCTTATTAGGAATCAAGCATGTCAATTATTCCACTGTTTATTGATTATAATCATTGGTTCTACTCTTTGGGAATTCATCAGTAATCTAAACCATATGTCCATCTGAAAGTTTTGCATGGGTCTGATTTTGACATTGCTTTGATCATACTGCTTTCATGTATATGCAAGTCTTCATTTGATATGATAGATTGAGTTTGCATTCTGTTCAATTGTATTGTCTCCTTGTTTGGCCTTTAAACTAGGTTACCACCTTGATATTCATCTGATCATTGCATAGTTTATAAAACATGATATGAGCATATTTCCTGACATAGAAATTGTTTTTGTTTGAAATAAGAACCCCGGGTTAAAACAAATATGCATGAGTTGTTTTAAACACCCTTTATTTAATCAAAAATAACAAGTATCAAATTCCAAAATCCCAAAAATCAAGTGCAGGGCTTGTAAATCCAGGAATTCAATCAATTTGGGAAATAAAACAAGAAAATAATAAGTGGTCATATTTGAACTAAATATTAACCAAGCATGAGTTCAAAAAAAATAAGATTAAACAGTAGAAATGGCTATGTGACACAAATATCTCTCAAGTGTGAGAAATATTGTGTGATTGAATTTCTTTGCTAATTTAATTACTCTGATAGGCAAAGAAACATTTATATATCTTCATATATATAAATGGCATGACCTGATTTATATACTAATATTTTTATATTGGTAAATTCAGGATCTTGGGGAAAAATTAATTGAAAGAAGTGATCCTTTGTGTAAAATAAAAAACTCAACTAAATATCACTAAATATTGTGGTAAAGAGAAGTGGGTCATTTCACTTCCATTAAGGTGTCTTCACATCTACTCTAGATTGTATTCGGTTGTATGCGCATGGAGATATGAAATACTCGGATTCTCGGTAAGGTTGACGGGGTTCGGCCTGTATATTTTTGAGAGCATCAAAGATTAAATTACCCTCTCAAGTATATTGTCTAGAGATATACTTTCGGTAGGGGGCGCACCCTTCTTGTCACTGTTCAATTCCCTTTCCTTATTTGATTCAATTATTTAAATCATTTTCATAATTGCATCGAGAAGTACTTAGAGTTCTTTTCGATGTTTAATTATTTGTTTCCATTCTTTTACGTCTAGTTTTGTTCCAATTTATTTCCATTCTTTCATTTATGGATGTTATTCTTTTGAGGTAAAAAATCCACTACGTGTTTAGTGGCATGATCATACAGAATTATTATATGTCCACCTTATTCCTTGAGTTTTCTCATGCTGGTTTTCCAGACTAATTCGGGTGTTATTTTATTATAATGTTCGGGTCAGACCGAGTATATTTTCTAGGTTGTTGTTGGTGGGACATGAAGCTCATGGAGTAGAGCTGTATGTTCACTTGTCGTAGTGTTTTTATTTTCTGCTGTATTATTATATATACCCATCAGCAATTGTAAGGTCAGGAAGTTATAACTATTCAAGCTGATGAGGTTTGTTTTTAACTCTGATACACCATGTATTTTAGAGTGATGGCTTTTACTGCCTTTGTTATATTGTATGTTGACATTCCTCCGTAAGATTTTGTTTTCCCTGTTCCTTTTATTTTTTATTTTCTCTTTACCCTAACAATCTGGCTTTCCAGCACTTGGATGCTTGACATTTAAATACCATGGATGTATTGGGTGCCAACTTTGGGGGTCGAAAAGGTGGGTCATTATAGTTAATATCAATCATCACGTTAAAGTGGTTTTCAATATTCAAATCAAATCAATCAAGTAAACATCCTAAGATTCATCTCAAACGTCCAACTAAGATCGTACCTAGAGGCCAATCGAGGTGTGGTACATGTGTAAGTGATCTGAGGTTATAATTATCCTATCTATTCAAAACGAAAAGTAAGAACGTGGGGAACAAACCCGACTTTTGTCCTTCTTGATCATGGGAATTCCAATCTCGATGCAGATCCACATTCGTATCTTGATGTATTTGCTGCAGGTGGTGGTTGCTCTGGCTAAACCACTGCAGTTTGGTTCCTTACGTATTATTGTAGCACATTATTCCAAACCAGTTCTTCTATCAAATCATAAAGATTTCTACACTGGTTCGTTTCATGTCCATATAGTTGGCACAGGCAAAAATTCCTAGACCTTCTGTAACATCTCATATCTAGAGGTCAAAAGCTAAGCGCTACAGATGCTGCAGTCATCCATAGTATTAATTTCTGCTGACGAAATACGATAATGCTAATGGTATTCATAATATCAAAAGTACATGAATATGAACAAATCACAGATTTCAAAACATCATTTAGTTGATTACATTTCAAAAAATAATTCATATCCATGTTACATAATCTCATAACCTTTTCCCCGGTAAAGATCAAATACAATTTACAATTATATGCCAAAAGCAGCATATGACGATACCCCTTGGTTGATCAGAGAAATATAGTCATACTAACTTAATATACACAGTGGAATCAAACCAAAATAAATTGAAACTCATATATAGTTATCCGACAGCCACTTGCTCGTCTCCGTAAGCTTTATTCGCCAAAATCTCAAAAACCTGAAATCCTCAACCCTCAGGTTACTCAAATCAATTTTGAGCACAAGAGAGTTTAAGGGGAAACTAGAACTTCGAGTCAGACATAAAGCCTGGTGTGAATAATTCTGTTACATCTCGGTTTGCTAATATTGAGTGAGATCACGCCACTTAGCAGAACGGGTTTCCCCTCACAATATCCTTTTCAAAGCATATATTTTGCAAATCCTTTTCTGCAAGCAAACTGGTTACAATAATAAAAATAATAGCAAGATCCGTTATGTTATATATAGGTAATAAATGGACTATCTGTCCAAAATCTGGGCTGACTGCCCTCAAACTGGACTAACTGTCCGCAATCTGGACTAACTGTCCAAAAACTGGGCTAACTGCCCATTTGGCTGACTCGGGCCTACCAAATAAATATCAAATGGTCTAAACAACCATTAGACAAAACTTCTAGACGGTCTATCCTTAACTTACATCTCTAAGGGTCAACTGATCCTAATGGTTTTGTGGCATACCAATAACCTACCTCTGTTCATATATATTCTATTCTATGTGTAACTAACATTTTAGTCTTCCTATGACTAAGCCCTACACACTGGAATTCTTGGATAAATTAGCTAGGGGCTAATAGCTCATGAGCATAAGACGCGACCCTACACAAGTCATATCTGGTCTTCTAATCTAAGTCATTATCTTAGGGTTAACTATCCTTTAATTTTCCGTGAAAAAACTTTTCAAAATGATTTGATCCTTTAAATCATACATATACAAGGAAAATATATCTTTAGCTTTACTATAAGCCTTTTTGCCATGTTATATATACTTTACTCAGAATAATGTTGATGAAATTCAATAAGGAATAGCTATCCTTTTAAAACAAGTCAATGTCTTTTTTAACCTGAAAACACATAGGCTATGATGCCTAGTTAATACATTCGAAACCTTTGTTTAAAATCTTTAAACAACCATTTCGAAACCCTTAAAGGTAACCCTTTCAAAATCTTTGAAAGTACCCCTTTCGAAACCATTGAAAGTAACCTTTTCAAAACCAATAAAAGACTTTCTCTAGAAAGCTTTAAAACATTAGACATCCTTCTTTAAAACCTTTTAAAAATTGCTTTTCGAAAACATAGGAAAAACCTTTCCTTTCAACCCTTTCGAAAACCTGGGGAAACACCCCTTTTGAAACCAATCATTAAAACCTTTCGAAACAGTCAAAACTCAACCCTTTCGAAAGCACTTTGGGTTCAATTTTAAAACATGCGGAAACACCTTTCGAAACCATTCAAAAATTCACCCTTTGAAACCTTTGAAAACCATCTCGGTCGAAACCATTTGAATTATGCCTTCAAGTAGAGCAAAAGGATCAGAAACTCAATAAAGTCGAAAGCATTATTTTCGAAACCCTTTCCTAAGTAAAGAAGTGATGGTGTCGAAACCATCCCTTTGAAAGCACTAGAGAGGTGGCCAAATTTTAGAAAACAAAATAACCCCTTCGAAACCACCTGGATCGAAAGCAAGAAAGCGTCAACTAAAGGATTCGACTCAGTCGAAAGAAATCATTTAAAAATAAGGATACAACCCAATCGAAACCATTTTCTTTTAAACCATTTGACCTAGTCGAAAGCTAACTTGGTCGAAAGCATCTTAGTCGAAAGCAAGCAGGCGCATTTTCCTTTAAAATCAAAGCAAAGCCTCAACCCCTTCGGAACCCCTGGTTTCGAACCTGTGCCTTCCGCCTATGTCCAATTCACTACGTACCAGTTGCCTGATACCATGTGGATTGGTTTCGATTATGTTGGAGGCGAAGGCATAGAGGTGGAACCTGGTGCCGAAAGTATCAAAACGGTGAAAAACATGTTTATTTGTACTTTTAAACTATTCTTTTGTACCTAACCTGGCTTGTTTGTCTAAATCTGATTGGTTGCAAGTTTCTATTTTTGAACGTGCTGATGACTTTCCAGATTTAACAATTTAAACTTATTTACAAAAAGCCCTTTCTCCTTCTTTAATTATATATAACATTTAAGTTCCATACCTTAAATAATTTTATATAACCATTAAAACACTTAAGAAAAATCTAGGAAAATTTCAGAAAATCTCTTTTAATATGTTTTCCAACATATGAAAAGTTCAGACCCAAACCTTTTAATATTTAATCGTAAATAATTTATAATCCAAAATAAATTTTCTTCACTATAAAACTCATATAAATTCCACAGAAATTCATAAAAATTTGAAAATTGAAACCCACCTCCAAAATAATATTTCTGGTCTACATTAAAATTCGCAAGGCTTTTGAATAAGGTTTTCACCGTAAAACCTATCAAAAAATCAATATATATATGCATAAATCATTAACAAGTGTATATATTTCCTTCCATCATTCAAAAAAATGGCAAATCAATGCAAAATACTTCAGAATTCATCTTAAAACTGAAACAATAAACGATTTGAGATGTAAACATTATTCACCTTAGCTTTAGAGATTAAGGAGCTTGAGACATGAATGGATTTGATTTGAATTAGCTTTCCTTTAGCTTTTCTTAATCTTCTTCCCCTTTTCCTTATTAATTGTGGCCGGCCTTATGTTTTAAAAATTTTGAGCAATGAAAATGAACGTGTAGAGATACACGACCTAAGGGAATAAATATAGGAATGTCCTCTTTCCTATTTTACCCCTCCTATATTTCATTTTAAACTCTTTCTTAATTCATTGGTTTTAAATAGCACGGCTAACCTTAATTAAAATCAAATCTCAATCCCCTAATCAACACATTATTTTATTTTATTTAACTAATTAAATATCCTAAATAATGTTACCAAAAATCTAGGGTGTTACAACTCCCCTCCTTAAAGAATTTCGTCCTCAAAATTACGATAAGGTACACATAAATCAAACAAGAAGGTGAAGCATACCATCAAACAAGTCAGGATAAGTATCTCTAATCCTGCTCTCAACCTCCCAAGTACAGTCTCTGTCATTGTCGCTCCACTGGACTTTGACTAATCTGACTGTCTTGGTTCTAAGCCTCTTTTCATCTCTCGCAACAATGCGCATTGGCTTTCTCACTATAGTCAAATCTGGTTCTACTACTAAATCATCTAGCATAGTCGGTGCAATAGTAGTCTCCGAGTCTCTAACACACTTTCTGAGATGAGAAACATGAAAAACATCATGGACACCTACCAAACTGCTCGGTAACTCAACTCTATATGCGGGTTTCCTGATCCTCTCAACAATAGAAAAAGGTCCAACGAATCTCGGTGCTAACTTTCCTGATCTTCTGAATCTGATCAAACCCTTCATCGGTGACACTTTGACGAAAACCTGATTTCCAACTGAGAACTTTAAGTCTTTCCGTCTCTTATCTACATAACTCTTTTGCCTAGACTGAGCCTCCTTCATTCTAGCCCGAATGACCTCAATCTTTTCTGCAGCTTCTCTAACCAAATCTGGACCAAGAACCAACCTATCTTCGATCTCCAACCAACAAACGGGAGATTTGCATGGCCTTCCATACAAAGCTTCAAACGGTGCCATCCCAATACTAGTCTGACAACTATTGTTATACGAAAACTCGACTAGATGCAGATGGTCTTCCCATGATCCCCCAAAATATAGAACACAAGCTCTTAACAAATCCACTAAGATTTTGTTAACCCTCTTTGTTTTCCCATTTGTCTATGGATGGTAAGCAGTACTCGTCTTGAGCTTGGTTCCAAAAACTTCTTGTTGACTCTTCCAGAACTTGCTAGTGAATAAGGAATCTCTATCACTAACAATGCTACTAGGAACTCCATGCAGTCTAACTATATTTTTCATAAACAACTTCACCAAAACAGGTGCCATCCTAGTTGACTTAACTGGAATGAAATGGGCCCTCTTGGTCAATCTATCCATTATGACCCATATACTTTCATTTCCTCTATTCGACCTTGGCAACCCGTCAATAAAGTCCATAGAAATAGTATCCCACTTCCATATTGGAATATCTAACGGCTGAAGAAATCCACATCGCTTCTGGTGTTTGGCCTTTGCATGTTGGCAATTCAAGCACTGCTTTAAACATAAGCCAATATCTCGCTTCATACCTTCCCATAAGAAACTCCTCTTCATATCCCGATACATCTTAGTTCCTCCTGGATGAATAAAGAACTTCGAACGATGGCATTCCTCTATGACTTCTTTCCTTAAGTTTCCTATACTCTGAACATATAATTTTCCTTCCTTTATCAACCACCCATTCTGCTCAAGACTGAAATTTTCAAGTCATCGCTCTCGGTTCCATCTCTAAGCTTCCTAATCTGTTCTGCTAATACTGGATCCTCACACTGTTTAGAAGCAGTCCTTTCGATCATCACGGGTCGAACTTCCAAACCAGATATCACTACGGTATCTCCGCTAGATGCAGCCTCACATCTCATCTGTACTCTGCAATTTGCTAAAGCTTCCAAATCTTTCCACTTAGCAATCATCGCTAACATTGCATTCTGATGTTTCCTGCTAAGTTCATCTGCAACCTTGTTGCCTTTCCCTGGTGTGTACTCAATCCCAAAATCATAAGCGACTATAAACTCAAACCATCTCTGTTGTCTCATGTTCAACTTCTTCTGAGAGAACAAATACTTTAGCGACTTATGATCTGTATATAACTCAAACCTCTCTCCCAAAAGGTAATGTCTCTATACCTTCAATGCAAAAATCACTACAGCCAATTACAAATCATGCATCAGATATCTGACCTCATGCGGTCTAAGTTGTCTAGAAGCATAGGCAATCACTTTACCTCTCTACATCAGCACGGCTCCCAATCCTATTCCACACGCATCTGTATAAACCACCAAATCCTGATTCCCCTCTGGAACAACCAACACAGGTGCATGGTTCAATAAGTGTTTCAAACTCTGGAATGCTTCCTCACACTTATCGGTCCATACAAACTTCACATCATTTCTCATTAGCTTGGTCATCGGTGCTGCTATCCGCAAGAAATCCTTAATAAACCTCTGATAATAACCAGCCAACCCAAGGAAACTCTTTATCTCCATCACTATCTTGGGCCTCTTCCAACTATTCACTGCCTCAATCTTAGTTGGATCCACTGACAACCCTTTCTTTGAGACCACATGACCCAGAAATTTCACTTCCTTCTCCCAGAAATGACACTTCAAAAACTTCGCCTGCAGCTGATGTTGTCTCAGCGTCTAAAGCACCACTCTAAGATGAACTCCATGCTCTCTCTCATCCTTAGAGTAAATTAAGGTATCATCTATGAAAACCAATATAAACCTATCCAAGTGCTATCAGAAAACTCGGTTCATCAAATCCATAAAGAATTTCGGCGCATTAGTCAGTCCGAACGACATAAATAACCATTCGTACGACCCATATCTGGTCCTAAACGCCGTTAAAGGTATACTATCCTCTACTACTCTGAGCTGATGGAAACCCATTGCTAAATCGAACTGAGAAAATACCTTAGCTCCACTCAATCGGTCGAACAAATCATCAATTCTGGGCAATGGATATTGATACTTTATCGTCCTCTCATTCAACTTACGATAATCGATACATAGCCTTACCGATCCGTCCGGTTTCATAGCAAACACTGCAACTTCAGCTCCCTCATCTCTTTAGGCGTCATCCTGCTTCGCGGCCTACTCACTGGTTCTGCTCCCGGAACCAAATCTATCTGAAACTCAATGGCTCATTTTGGTAGCAATCCAACTACAGGCTCAAAAACATCTATGAATTCTCTAACCACGAAAACTCAACTCAGCTCATCATCCGATTCCATAACACGCAACAAAGCATACATCTCATCGCTAGAACCTTCTACGGTATAAACAATCCTGCTGCTACAATCAGCGTGTCTAAGAGATATTTTCCTATCTTGGCAAAATATCCTAGCATCATACACTTAACCAATCCATACCAAGAATGATCCTAAACCCCATAAAATCAAACACATGTAAACTGCAAATAAAGTTATGACCTAACAAGTCAAACTCTAACTGGTCACAACTTAACCCTAGAGTTGCATACCCTCCTATTGGATTCACAACCTATAAGGAAGTAATTAAATATGTGGGTTCTAGGTTACGCTTATCTATAAAACATCTAGATATATAAGAATGTGATGCACCAGTATCAAATAGAATGCTAACAGACATACCGTGAATCTGAAGCGTACCTCCCAAAATTGCCTCTCCCTTCTCCTAAGCTGTTGGCTTCGAAGTAGCAGGCTCCAATGCGTACACCTTGCCCTTTCCATCCTTAGCAGGATCCTTGCACTGGTTCTTATAGTGGCCTATCTGGTCGCAATTAAAGCACTTGACATTCTTCCTCCCAGCCACTTCCTTTGTCTTTCTAGCCCGACACTCATTAGCAAAGTGCCCCTTCTTATCGCACTTGAAGCACAATCTCAGACTTCCCTTTCTTAGCTGCTTCACCCTTCTGAGCACCTTTCTTGGGAAAGAACTTCCTCTTTTGGCCCTTCCCAACCTGGAACTCTTTAGCATTGCTCTTCTCTAGAGAATCAAGAATCTCCTCATGCCTCAAGGCCATTTCCACAACAACATCAGTAGGATCCCTAATATGAGGCAATGTAACCCTGGCCAACTCAGGCTTCAACCCCCTATTGAAGTTCTCATTCCTCTTTATCACCGTATCCACTGAAGCATACCCATATCTGGCTCACTCCTCGAACCTTCGGCTTACTCCAAAATAGACATCTCTCCCTGCTCTAACTCGGCAAACTTTCTGATCAGAGCTGACCGTGCCATAACAGATATGAACCTCTCCTGGAACCTCCTCTTGAAATCTTCCCAAGTCATAGTCTCCTCATCCACTTCCACAGCCACACTATTCCACCAAAACAATGCAGCTCTCTGAAGCTGTCTAGATGTCAACCTCCTCTTCTGCTCATCATTGAGCCCCAAATCTGCAAAGATTCTCTCACAGTGCAGTAATCAATTCTCCACCTCAATGGCATCCTCCGTTCCAATAAACGACTTCCCCCAAGCTTAGTGTAATCTCCACTTAGCTTAGCAAAATATTTAACTACCGGAACTTTCGAAACCCCTTCTCTTGTAACATTTCCTCGTAATACTTCGGCTGCAACTCCTGCCTGCATCATATTCCTGAAAAACCGATACATAACTTCCATTAGGCCCGCATCATACTTGCGGGATTTCAACACCCACATTCTCTACTTGTGCCTGACCTTGACCACTCCTTGCATTAGGCTTGGTATTCCCATCAGTGCCTTCCCTTCGTAGGTTAACTCTTCCTCTTCTACCATCCATATCTGTATTCAGACCTCATGAGATACATAAGAATAATCTAACAAAGATAGGCAACAAGAGATAAAGCGCATACTTATATATAGCAAATACAAGTACGTTACTATAGCGTTATCCCATACCTCAATCTTACTCTAATTCCTTAGGATTTTGTTTTCAAAACCAATTTTAGTTAAAAAAAATTCATAAACCTATGCTCTAATATCAAGTTGTAACATCCCCTATCTAGAGGCCAAAAGCTAAGCGCTACAGATGCTATAGTCATCCATAGTATTAACTTCTAGAGACGAAATACGGTAATGCTAATGGTATCCATAATATCAAAAGCACATGAATATGAGAAAATCACAGATTTCAAACATCATTTAGCTGATTACATTTTAAAACAATAATTCATATCCATGTTACATAATCCCATAACCGTTTCCCAAGTAAAGATCAAATATAATTTACAATTATACACCAAGAGCGACATATAACAATGCCTTATTAGTTGATCAGAGAAATATAGTCATACTGACTTAATATACATAGTGGAATCAAAACAAAATAAACTAAAACTCCTATATAGCTATCCGACAACCACCTACCAGTCTCCGGAAGCTTTATTTGCCAAAATCTCAAAACCCTGAAATCTCCAAACCTCAACCTAGTCAAATCAATTTTGAGCACCCGTGAGCTTAAGGGGAAACAAAAACATCGATTCAGACATAAATCCTGGTTTGAATAATTCTATTACATCTCAGTTTACTGATATTGAGTGAGACCATGCCGCTTAACGGATCGGGTTTCCCCTCACTAATATCCTTTTCAAAACATATATTTTGCAAATCCATTCCTGCAACCAAATTGGTTAATCAAACATATTACAATTATAAAAATAATAGCAAGATCGGTTATGCTATATACATGTAATAAATGGAATATCCGTCCAAAATATGGGTTGACTGCCCTCAAATTGGACTAACTGTTCGCAATCTGGACTAACTTTCCAAAAACTAGGCTAACTGCCCATTTGGCTGACTCGGGCCTACCAGATAAATATCAAATGGTCTAAACAACTATTAGACAAAACTTCTGGACTGTTTGTCCTTAACTTACATCTCCAAGGGTCAACTGATTCTAATGGTTTTGTGGCTTACCAATAACCTACCTCTGTTCATAAATATTCCGTTCTGTATGTAACTAAAATTTTAGTCTTACCTGTGACTAAACCCTACACACTAGAATTCTGGACCAAATTAGCTAGGGGCTAATAGCTAATGAGCATAGGATGCGACCATAGACAAGTCCTATCTGGTCTTCTAATCTAAGTCATTCTATTAGGGTTAACTACCCTTTAAATTTTCCTTGAAAAACCTTTTCAAAATGATTTGATCCTTTAAATTATATATATAAGGAAAATATATCTTTAGCTTTATTCTAAGCAATTTTGCCATGTTATATATACTTTACTCAAAATAATGTTGATGAAATTTAGTAAGGATTAGCTATCCTTTTAAAACAAGTCAAAGTCCTTTTTAACTTGAAAACGCATAGGCTATACTGCCTAGTTAATACATTCGAAACCTTTATTTAAAACCTTTAAACAACCCTTTTGAAACCCTTAAAGGTAACCCTTTCAAAATCATTGAAAGTGCCCCTTTCAAAAACCATTGAAAGTTACCCTTTCGAAACCAATAAAAGAATCCTTCAAAAGCTTTAATACTTATACATCCTTCTTTAAAACCTTTTAAAAATTACCTTTCGAAAACATAGGAAAAACCTTTCCTTTCAACCCTTTCGAAACCCTAGGGAACCACTCCTTTCGAAATCAGTCATTAAAACTTTTCGAAACAGTCAAAACTCAATCATTTCGAAAGCACTTTGGGTTCAATTTTAAAACATATGGAAACACCTTTCGAAACCATTCAAAAATTTACCATTCAAAACCTTTGAAAACCGTCTCGGTCGAAACCATTTGGATTATGTCTTCGAGTAGAGCAAAAGGATCAAAAACTCAATAAAGTCGAAAGCATTCTTTTCGAAACCCTTTTCTAAGTAAAGAAGTGATGGTGTCGAAACCATCCCTTCGAAAGCACTGGAGAGGTGGCCAAATTTTAGAAAACAAAATAACCCCTTCGAAATAATCTGGATCGAAAGGAAGAAAGCGGTAGCTAAAGGTTTTGACTCAGTCAAAAGCAATCATTTAAAAACAAGGGTACAACCCAATCGAAACCATTTCCTTTTAAACCATTTGAACTAGTCGAAAGCTAATTAAGTCGAAAGCATCTTAGTCGAAAGCTAGCAGGTGGACTTTCCTTTAAAATCAAAGCAAAGCCTCAACCCCTTCGGAACCTCTGGTTTCGACCCTGTACCTTCCGCCTATGTCCAATTCTCTACTACCAGTTGCCTGATACCATGTACATTAGTTTCGACTTTGTCGAAGGCGAAGGCCTGGAGGCGGAACCTGGTGCCAAAAGTATCGAAACAGTGCAAAACATGTTTATTTGTACTTTTAAACTATTCTTTTGAACCTAACCTGCCTTGTTTGTCTAAATATGATTGGTTGCAAGTTTCTCTTTTCAAAAGTGCTGCCGACTTTCCAGATTTAACAATTTAAACTTATTTACAAAAAGCCCATTCTCCTTCTTTAATTATATAAAACATTTAAGTCACATACCTTAAATAATTTTATATAACCATTAAAACACTTAGGAAATTACAATTAGGAAGATTTAATTTTGCAAACGTAATTTTATTACATAAAAAAAAAATAGGTGCTAATAATTTAAAAGATTTTAGACCTATTTCTTTAATTAACTGTTCTGTTAAAATTATTTCAAAAGTTTTAGCTAATAGACTTAGTAAAAGAATGACCGATCTAATTAGTTGTTCACAAACTGCTTCCATTAGGGGTAGAAATACTACTGATGGTGTAATTGTTGTTCAAGAATACATTAATCACTGTTGTAAGAATAATATTACTTGTGCGATTCTAAAACTGGATTTTGCGAAAGCTTTTGATTTGGTGGATTGGGATTTTCTAATTGATATATTATTGGCTAAAGGTTATAGTCACAAGTGGATAGGCTGGATTATGACTTTGCTTAAGACTGGAAATTCTAGTATAATGGTTAACGGTATTTTAGGGAATAAAATTCAATCTGAACGAGGCTTAAGGCAAGGTGATCCTTTATCACCTCTTTTTTTTAACTTAGCCGCAGATATTTTTGCAATGATGACTAAAAAAGCAGTCGGTAATGGATCTTTGGGGACTGCTGGTAGTGAAATCTCGTGCAATGGTCTCTCTTTTCTTCAATTTGCGGATGATACGTTATTATTTACCTCTCATTTTCCTAATCATGTCATTGCCCTTAAATTTATTTTATATAGCTTCAAGCTTCTTCCACGATTCAAAATTAATTTCGATAAAAGTTTTGTTATAGTATTAAATGATGTTGGTAAGGTTGAAGGATTAATTGCTAATACGCTTAATTGTAAATCTACGACTTTCCCTTTTGATTATCTTAGTTTTTCGATTAGACCAACTAAACTTAAACATGATGACTGGTCAATTATAATAGACAAAATCAAAAAAAGAATTATTAATTGGAATGGGAGGTTTTTATCGAGAGCGGGAAGATTAGTTCTCATTAACTCTGTTTTACCTTCTCTTCCGATATATTGGATGTCTATGCATCTTTTCCTTGATTGGGTAATTAACAAATTTGGTAAAATTAGAAGGGACTTTTATGGAGTGGAGATAATTCTAACCGTACTATTAAATGTTTAGTTAATTGGGAAACAGTTTGTAAATCTAAAAAGGAAGGTGGTTTAAGAGTCATTAACTTGCATAACATGAATTTGTCTTTGTTAGGAAAGTGGTTAGGGAAATTTAAGGATTTAATGATAATTCTATTTGGAAAGAAATCATTTCTAAACATTATTATAATGGTAGTAATAATTTATATCAAATTACAACAACAATTATTAATAAGTTGTCTACTTTTTGGAAATCAATATTAAATGTTATGAGATTTTTGACCTTGGTACTAATACGATTGTACATTCAGAAAATAATACTTCTTTTTGGCATGATCGTTGGATTCCTGTCATTCCTCTTAGGATGGAATTTAAAGAGCTTTTCAAAATTTGTAACTTTAAGAATGCTTTGATTTTAGATGTTTTTTCTCCAAATAATGATCCCTCTTGGAATTTTAATTTTAATAGAATTTTAGAAGGTACAACTCTTAGGCAACTTTCTTTGCTTATGCTGGATTAAATTTATACAATATAGATAACGAAAATGATAATATTAACCGGGAATGGGATAAGAGTAAGAAATTTACTTCTAAATCTTTTTATAAATTTCTTAATTTCTCAGGCGTAGCTAATAACTCTTTTAAACTTATTTGGAAAACAAATGCGCTTCCTAAATCAAAAAAACATATGTGGTTAATCATGCATGGAAAACTAAATACTATTGAATTTTTTAAAAGAAAAAAAATATGCAAATTGATAATAAATGTTCTTTTTGTAATCTTTATTTTGAAGGTATTAAATATGTGTATTATGATTGCATGGATACTTATTACATTCTGAATAATACTCTTAAAATCTTTAGCTTTAGTCTTACAACTAAAGTTAATGATTACGATTATTATTGGAATAATTTAAGATGTACTTTCAAAAAGGAAAATAGATTTTTACTTAATAGTTTATTCATTATAATTTGTTGGTATATTTGGTTTGAGAGAAACCAGAGACTTTTTAACAATAATAATAGCCATTATAATAAATTGATTTTTATAATATCATCATTTTGTTTTAAATGGATCTCAAATCCAAAATATAGATTAGCTAAAAATAATCATTTCAAAGAATATCTTAATAAGGTTAATAATAGTATTAATATATTTAAACATAATAATAATATTTTAAATATTAATAATTACAGCATTAACATTTTTTTCTAATTTGAATGATAATTTTATAGATTATAATAACGTTCTTTTGATTGAAGAAACACAAGCATAATTTTACATTGTTCGTTTTTTTACATCTTTAGTGTTGGTTAATATGTTGCATAATGAGCATGGATTCTTTTTTAGTATGTTTCTTATTTTTGTTGCTTTTCCATCTCATAGTTTTAGCTATAGTATAATTACTTTTACTTCTTTAATAGATATATATGTATATAAATTTCATTTATATACATATATGTGTATTATTCTTATATTTTTCTTTAGTTCCTTTTACAGATATAGGTCTAGCCCAGAAATAGTCCTAGATTACTATTTGTAGGCTCTCAGGTTTGCTGGTGGCATGATTATAGCGAGATGTTCTTTCTAGATCTTCCGAGTTTGTCGTGAGGTGTTATTCCCAGTTCTTCTGCGTCTACAGGGTGGCATTCTTCATTCTGGATCACTCGCTTTTGAAGTGAGGCGATCTTTCCAGTTCTTTTGTGTCTACAGAGTGGCGTTATTCATCCTCGATCATTAACATTTGTAGTGAGACGTTCTTTCTGGTTTTTCATTACAGTCCATAGAATCCACGTCTTCCAATTCTTCTGTGTCTCTCTCTCAACTGGAGCTATCTATTGATATCATCAGCATTGAGTTGCTTCATGATTTTTGGGTACTTCTAACACCTCATTATGGGTGGTGGCCTTGCCGGAGCTCGATAATGAGGTGTAATGGGCGGTGGCTTTGCCAGAGCTCATTCTAGTTGTACCTGAGTCCTTTTCATTATTTTTATATTATGATTACTACCTACCAAGCATGTTGGCAGCACCTTTATTTTCAGTGATATATATATATATATAGACGCACACACACACATGTGTGTGTGCTCTCCTCTATTTTAGAGGATCACACATTTCACTCAAAAAACACTTAGGAAAAATCTAAGAAAATTCCAGAAATCTCTTTTAATATGTTTTCCAACATTTAAAAATTTCAGACCCAAACCTTTTATTATTTAACCGTAAATAATTTATAATCCAAAACAACATTTTCTTCACTAGAAAATTCATATAAATTCCACAAAAATTCAAAAAAATTGAAAATTGAAACCCACCTCCAAATAATATTTCTGGTTTACATAAAAATTCGCAAGGCATTTGAATGTCATTTAATAGGGTTTTCACCTTAAAGCCTATCATAAAATCCATATAAATATGTATAAATCATCAACAAGTATATATAATCATTCCATCATTCAAAAACATGGAAAATCAATGCAAAATACTTTGGATTTCATCTTAAAACTTAAACAATAAAAGATTTGAGATGTAAACATTATTCACCTTATCTTCATAGATTAAAGAGCTTAAGATTTGAATTGATTTGATTAGAATTAGCTTTTCCTTTAGCTTTTCCTAATCTTCTTCCCTTTTTCCTTGTTAATGGTGGTCGGCCTTATGTTTTAAAAATTTTGAGAAATGAAAATGAACGTGTAGAGATACACGGCCTAAGGGAATAGATATAGGAATGACCTCTTTCCTATTTTACCCCTCCTATATTTTATTTTAAACTCTTTCTTAATTCATTAGTTTTAAATGGCTCGGTTACCCTTAATTAAAATCAAATCTTAATCCCTTAATCAACACATTATTTTATTTAATTAAACAAATTTAAATATCCTAAATAATGTTACCAAAAATCCAGGCTGTTACACCTTCTCTTTTGATCCATTGGTTCTCTCTTAGGCGGCCTCCGATAGTGGAACCTCTCCCTAACATCTGGATATATTCTCTCTGAGGTTTCAGTTAAATTAGTGTAGGAAGAGAACTTCGATTCCCTTTTTTTCCACGTTGGTCCCTCGAAGTCATCATCAGCTTTTCATTTTCCTTTGTCTTTACCATATCCTACTCCGAATGGCCCTCCATCATCCATGGCATTAACATCAGCATTATTAGGTTCAGCATCCATATGACGTGGATATCTCCTAGCTTCATGATAAAACTCCATGAGATCCATTGGTGGATTCCTTTCTAATACAATTTTGAAGTCGATCTTACTTGTGACTCCAGACACTGCCGCTATAAGGACTATCTATGGATCTGACTTATCGACAATGTTGGCTGTAGCATTAAATCTCAATAAATAACTTCTTAAGGTCTCTCTAGTGCTTTGCTTTACGCTTGAAAGCATCATTACAATCTTTGGTCGAACGATATGAACTATGAACTGTTTTAGGAATCCGCCACCAATCTAGTCCATGTGTTAATTGACCTATTCTCTAACTGCATGAATCACATTATAGCTAGCTCCATCAAGTATAATGGGAAGCATCACCTCATTACTTCTTTAGATGCACCCAAATCCTTCATATGTCATGTGTATCTCAGCAGATGAACGGTTGGATCTATCCTTCCGTTATACAGTTCCTACGTCGATAGCTTAAAATCGAGAGGATCCCTTGCATACTGGATGTTAGGAGTGAATGGATTCCTGTTTACATCCTCCAATATCTTTTCTGTAGGTCCACATCTCACTATTCTTCTGATATTCGGTCATTGTAGTCTAATGGTAGTCTTCGCTCCATAGTTATGGTTTGTCCCCCGCTCCTATGTAGAAACACTGGTACATATTCCTCTGGTTGTATGTTCGTATTCTGACCCACGCCTCCAACTTTATTCTACGCCCCCTCGGTTTCTACAGGGAAGCTCTGGCAGATACTCCTCTAGTTGCTATGCATTCACATTCTGAGTTGCGTATTTGGTTCAGCATTGTTTGCTCCCGGCATCCCTGCTCGCTCCAAGTTCAAATTGAAATTTCCCCCAAGTAGGTTCCTCTTAGTACTGACATGATTCTAGTCGGTATGGATTGGTTCTGGTCATAGGGGAATTGTCCCAGCTTGCTTCACTCCAATTACAAATATTCCTGCATTGGTTCTTGTCCTCTGGTTTCCAGCTATCTCGGATATTCCATTTTGTCCCATCCTTTGGAAAAATCCCTCCAGCATTTCCTGTTGTCGAGCCATTATTTCATCTTGCATCTCCTTCATCATTCTTTCCATCTCCTCTTTGATCATGCAGATGGGTTGGTTAGAATGGGAGGATACCTCCTAGCTTCCCCCATGCTCTAGCTGACTACCACTAATCATAGATTTCATGTTATGCCTCTTCATCTTCTCCAAACCTCAAATCCAAGCTTTGGGTTACCAAATCTAGCTCGTTATCAGTGAAAGCACCAAAATGTTGACGCCAAATGTGGCATAACACCCAAATATCAGATAAAAGCACCAAAATGTATAGATCTATTAGAATAATCAAATGAAAACAATAACACACAAGAACCTTTTATACTGGTTTGACAACTACTCCAGCCTACGTCCACGTTAGTCATATTATTCGATAGATTCTCTCTAGAATACAATGATTACAACCTAAATCCAACTACAATCTAGTAGACCTCGGATTTGGAAGTGTTTGGAGGTATTTGGGGAAGAAGAAGATAGAAGAGAAATCAAGTGTCCGAAGATCCTTTTCCAGTATACATAGGTTCTGTATTTATAGGGAAATTACTTAGCAGAACCTGGGGCCTACGAGATACAAAGTCTAGATCCAAGCCCAAGAATTTAGAAGTGAGGTTTGGATTACATACTCCAATAAAAGCCTCTCGTTACTGAGAGGTTTCCCTCGATACAAACAGGTTTTTGTAAGTGGGAATTCTCCCTTCTTCCTTCATTTTGCTTCCTTTCTTTGATCCATGGTGTTCTAGACACTTTTCCGCAAAGATGGAGTCATTTCTGATGGTTTCTGATATTGGTTTGTTCATTTTTGTTTTGCTTCTAGAGAACCCTTAGAGTTTTTCATCTATTCTTCAAGAGAAGCACTCCATGGCGATCACTAAAGGTAGTGCTTCATGTACAAGTGGCTTTCCATTGTGGAGCAAAAAACTCCCGGTACCAAGTGGTTCCTCTCGGTACCAAGTGGTCCACCTTGTTTGTTTGCCTTTGAAACTTGCTGAGCATTATCTTCTTGCCCTTCCGAACATGTTTCTAAGTCTGTGAATCGTTTTGTCTTCATCTTGACATCCACTTCGATAGAAATCTGCTTGGTCAAAAAGCCAGTTAACATACAACAATGGGAACAAGAAGCGTTCGAGGTTCCTCCATGATGAAAACTACTCAAAGTTGAATGATTCCATCAAAATCATCTACCTTGCTATGAATGGTACAGGTAAATATAAGAGGCTTACCATGAGAGAGGCATTTGAAGAGGAGAAGCGCTTCGACATGTATTGTCACTTCCATAAGACCTATGGGCACAGCCTAAATGAGTGTAGACATCACTGCGATGTGATTGAGGATCTAATTCATAAAATGAAATTGCATTAGTATATTACAAGCCCATAGGAGGGTGGGCAAGGAGGTGGTCAGCCTCAAAGGCAGCAGACCCAAGGCAATGTATTGGGGTCTAGTGGTGAAGGGCCTAGACCACCAACTAGAGGCATTGTGATTAATACCATTTTAGGATGCCTGCATCCAACGAGAGGTTGGAATGAAATGGAGTGTTATGTGAGTTCTTTAAGGCACATGCCTCAAGAGATGAGCTATACCATAGAAGAGGAGTCTTCCGTAACCAAGATGCTGACGACCGAGGAACGAACGCTCGACCCAATGGTGATTACAACCATAATTAGGCTGCAGTAGTCTCTTAGTCCTTATTGACAGTGCAAGGTTGGTAAATATTTTGTTCAAACAGACTTTTGATTAGACGTGACCTGACAAAAAGGATCTACGGCCTAGTAATCCAACAGCCAAGGATTTACTAAAGTGCAAAGGATCATAACGGTTGTATCAACCTATCTGTAATGACCCATAATTTTAGGTATTTGAATTTGGAATATTTAATTGATTTTAAATATTTGAAAGTTGAATTTTATAAATTTAATAGCTTGAATTTTAAATATAGTGATTTATTGGATGATTTAATTGTTAAAATTAATAATTGAATCATGGTTTAAATAATTTAAATCTTGGATTTTATTTGGATAAAAAAATGATTTAAAGGCTTATTTAATTTCTATTAATAAGAAGGAAGATAATAAAATTTTTAAATTGAATTTAAAAGTGATTTACTCAATTTTGAAAATTCGTCGTTTTAATTAACATATAAAAATAGCCTTCTGGGGCACAGTCTCGGATTTCGACGAAACTAGTGTCATTAGGTCCATAATAATGAATTATAACACACCGTCAAATTTCGTAGCGATTAGATGCACCGTTTGGTCGTACGGGATAGAAACGCATTGAAATTAATATCGGAAATTTAATATTATAATTGGGTTCAAAAAGCTATCTTTTGCATTTAGGTCTTGAAACCTGTTCTATTGCGTTCGGAACAGGGTTATAACATTAGAAACGCCAGGCGGTAGGCCTCGATTGGGAACCGAAATTTATAGCTAGATATTTTGGATATTTAAATAATTTATTTTTATTTCGATTTGACTACAGCCACTTTCGTTCACATCAACCATCCTACATGCCACCCTACGTCCCTACCTCTACGTTATCTTCTATCGTCCCTCTCGTATTTAAACACGGCGAACCGAGAATAAAAAAGAAAGAAAAGGTTTGAATTCAAAAATCAATTTCTCAAAATCTACCCAATAAAAAAAATCTGAAACCAACTTTAAAATTCCTCTTTCAACGCAAGCTCCGCGCTGATATGGGCTTTGTAGGGTGCAACAGTGTTTTTCAGGGGCTTGGTCGGAGACAGTCAAACTAGGGTTTGGGAAATCGAAGGTTGGAGTGCTCGATTTGGGAAACAAATGTCGTATTTGGATTCGAGAAGGTGAGTAGTACTTGCGGCTGATTTTTGGTGGTGTTCAATCAACAATAGGGGATCGCGACACGTCGTCTGGCCTGGGCATTCTCGAGTAGGTAGCGACTTACAAGGGGCATCCGAACTTCGATTTGCAGGCATAGGCAGGTGCGGTTTGTCAAGAGTAGGCTATTGACGAAAACAGAATCAATTTTCGTTGTGTCTAGCTCTGTATCACTTGAAGATCGTGCACGCATCTTTGGGTTTGCCTCTGTGTTCATGTTCGTGCATATTGGGGAGAAGAAGAAAGATGGAGCAGTGGTATTATTGTAATATTACGAAAGGTAGTTAATTTTAATTTAAAAATTGTCGATAACTTTTAAAAATTCATAACTCTCTCATACAAGATCCGATTAGGATGAAACTTTTTGCATTGCGATCATGATGATGAGAGCTTCGCAACGGAACTAGTTTGGATGAATTTGGAGACTATGGAAATTTGGGCTAAAATCGAATTATTCCGGTTTTAGTTCCAAACCGGAACGCTTCGACGACAATAGAAATTTCGGTGAGTAAATCTCACTCATTTTGGATAATTGGTTTTATTTTAAATAGTTAAAATTATTTATTGGTTGATTGGATGGATTGATAAATTATTATCTGTTGGATGTTATTATATATTAGTATATATATTAGTAGTTGGATATATTTCCCGTCGATTGGAGCGGATGAGACACTATGCGCCCCGCATAATAGCGGATGACCCTTTTTATTGCGATATCCTGCCACGAAGCGGTGATTATATTTTTGTGATTACATAAATCTATGGTTGCAGAGAACAGGTTGGAGGGATCCAACTAGATTCCTCAAAAATGTTGATTTTAATTTCATATATAGTGATATATGATGTGTTTGAATAACCTGTGATGGATTACTATATGATTTGATCTACTGGATGCTATAGTAGCACTAGCGTAAATTTTGATATTCTAAAATACCATAAATATCATTTTTGAATTTGGAAAGAAATTAAAAGACGATTTTGGAAGTGAAATATTTATATTTAGTTTTGGATTATTTAAAGAGAAATTGATTTGGATAAAATAAAAGATTTGATTTTAAATTTGTACGTTACTATTTCGTGAAATAATTTAAATATAGATTTTGAAATAATCTATATAAAAGATTTTTAAACAATAAATTTTAAGTGATATTTGTTTAAATGTAAAAGGGTTTTAAAAATCGATATTTCAATAGATTGGGAGAATAAGGGGATTTTATAAAGGATTATATTTATAAATGGGGTTGTTTAATATGAATCTGTTATTAACAGAGAAAAACTGGGAATGAGTTTATGAAATTTATAAATGATGTTATAAGTAAAGTGGAATGATTATCATTTGATAAATTGGAAATATAAATTCATAGTGTGAATTTAAAATGAGATATAGAAATCGGTTTAGAAAGAAATAGTAAATTCTATTTTGGAATTTGGGAATAATTATGAAATTGGAAATGTAAATCGATTGGTGATAAATCGAGAGAGATTTATAAGTATAAAAATAGGTATGTTGAATTTTAAAAATGGTTTCACAAGAAGTTAAGGTTTGTTTTTAGAAAAAGGTTTATTATTTATTAAACTATGTAGTTTTAAAAACTATTAATTGGATTAAATATTTCAGAAAGTTAGTTATTTAAATATTTAAATTTGTTGAAATGAATTCAAAGTTTATAAACAATCTTTGTTAATCGATTAGATATTTTATAAATGAATTGGAATTAGTTATTGACGTTTATTTTAAAAGTGCTTTGATATTTTAAATAATTATTTAACCATATTTTTGATATTATTATATATATATATAGTTTAAAAGTAAGTGATTGAAATTTATTTATAAATGCTCTCGAGATTTGTGAACTGATTTTTATTTAATAGATGTAATTTTATAAGAAAAAAATCTTATAATGGAATTCGATAACTTAAGAAAATTTTATAAAAGGATATTTGATACGGGAGCTTCGAAAATGAATCTGAATTCATTAAAGGAGTTATAAATTGTTAGTTGGAATATATATAAGTATAATCGATAATTTTTGGAAATTTTAAAAGGGAATTAATAAAAATTCCGGTGATTTTTTTTTTGAAATGGTACTTAGATATAACATGTCACTATGATAACAAACCACAAATCATGTGTCAATAAATGTTTGAATCACGCTACGCAAGTTTCAAACTTGTGACCTCTCACACCAAAGTCGAATCACTTAACCACTGGGATAATGGTGCTTGTCAAATTTCGGAGATTTATGGGTTAAGTTCGGAATATTTCCTAAGTATGGATAATAGAAATGATTTTGTGAAATAGACTTATAAATTTTCCTATGTATTGGAATGAAAGGTTTTGGAAATATTTTAGCGACGAAAGGATTTATATAGAGATATTTTTCTAAGTAATGGATTATAAATCAAATTTGGAAATATTTCACTAAGTGTTTAAGTAAGATATGATTTGAAAATATCATGTTATGGATATAAATATTTGGAATTGTTTTCAAAATATTGAATTATTGGAAGAGATTTTGAATATATATCTTTGTAAGGATATTTTAAAATAAATGTTTTGGAAAATTTATAATATGGGCCTAGTGACTGCTTATGTGTGTAATTTGATAGTTAGATAACCGACTATCAAATCTGGCCAAAATTCGTTGATCGTTTCGAAGAGATCGGGATCAGATTTAATTATCCGAAAACCACTTTGATCCGATTTGAGTGTTACGAATTATGAAAACTTGAGGATAATGAAGACGGTGATCTTTGAAGAGATTGGTTTGTTCAAACCCATAACAACTTGTATGGATGAATGCTATCATTGCATTGTTGCGTGGAAGGCAGTGTTAGCGTTCCAAGTGGGATTGCTATTCAAAAAGGTAATCGTAGCCTCATCAACCGAGAAATGACTAAAACAGGGCATGCAGCAGGGCTAAGTGGGTCGCTTCCATTAGGGTATGTCATCATCTTTCTAGATTACCCTATATTTATGGATTTGGTTGTGCATGAGAGATCTCAATTATGGTTGGAAGACCGGGATGATGACATATTCGGTACTACTAGTCAAGTGGTAGGCTGGTTCTGTATGGAAGGGTACAAGATGTTCTTGTCAAACCTGGGTGCATTGATTTAGAGATGTACCAATCGGAGGTAGTTCCTTGCCTGGTCATAGTATGGAATCCATTTTCCAATACGTGTCGTACGGTTTTGATTATGCCCAACTATGTTGCAATGTGTGATGTAAGTATTTCAGCTATTTTATAGTTTATTTTTATGTGGACACTATTGTAATATCATATGATTTTGATATAAAAGGTTTTAGTTATCGTAAGGTAAAACCCGTCGTATTTATGTGTGGCGTGGTCTTACGAGATACCTTTTTTTCTATAAGATTTTTGAAAATAATTAAATTAAAATTGAGTTTGTTTTCTCACGCTGGTTTTCCAGACTGACTCGGGTGTTATTTTATTATAATGCTCGGGTCAGAGCGAGTATATTACAGATTAGTTTGGATGCTTGAAGTTTCAAGAGACGAGTTGAAGGCCAAAGACGTATTCACGTAGATGGTTATATTTTCCGCTGTATTCATTGGTGTTATCAGCAATTGTGAGGACAAACAGTTATAACTGTCCAGGATGAAATGGGTTGGTATACCGTGATTGATGTCTGTGTGTATATATATTACAGCTTCGTTTTTGGGTAAAGGTTTATGGTATATTATAGATTATTCATTCCGCTGTGAGATTCTTTGTTATTTAGTTTCTTCTTATCTTCTTCCTTTTTTCTTTTTCCCCTAACAATCGGGTTTTTCAGCATTCGATTTCTCGGCACGTAATACAGTGGACGTATTTGTGTCGATTTTCGAGGGTCAAAAATCCCGGTCATTACATTTGGTATTAGAGCTGAAGGTTAAGCAAGAACCTTGGCTTTGGTGGGGTAACTCATTAGAGATAGGGTCAGTAGCACCCTAGAATGAGTTTGAGCGTATACAAATGAGCGCGTATTTGTTAGTAATATAAAAATGTTTTATATCGTGTTGGTTGATTTGTTGAGTGGCTTATGGATTCTGGTCAATACGAGTAATTAATGTTATTAATAGGAATCTCTAAACACTCAAGTAGAGAAATTAGACATGATATTGTTTTGAAATTGGACAAATGAAATAATTTTACCTTGATTATTTTTATATGTAAAGGAATAATTTTTCAAAAATTATTATAGTTGTATATGGTGTGCTTGGTTGTTGGGAAATGATAATGTTGAACTATTATTATTTGTTGTTGTTTTGGCGATCGAATAAAAGTTGATATTATAATGAAAATAAGATTAAAAGTTAAGAAATAATTTTGAATATCCAAAGTGAAATTATATAAATATGATTTATAAAAGTTGGGAAATTGAGAATTTAAATCCCGCTGGTTTTGGAAATGGTTTTTCAAAGTTTTTAAAAAATAATAATAGTATTATTTGGAAAATAAATTTGAATAGAAATATTTTTAAAAAAGGATTTTAAAAGGAATAGAGAGCACTGAACTCACTTCGGTCGCTGAAAAATAATTTCGGTGATGACTACAGCATCATCAACGTTCATTTTTGAGTTTCCAAGAGAGGAATTGCTACCATTAGAGTTTTGTTTGGTAAAACTTGTTTTGGTTTTAAAATTCAAAGGGGTAATTTGATTGTAACGACCCCGAATTTTATATAAATTTAAATTGATAATTAATTGAATTTTGAAATAAAATTTGTATAATTAATTGATGAATTGATGCGAGTTTCCCCGAATTAAAATATATTCTGTATAAATCATTTAAATTTAAATATTGTATATATATGTATATATGTGAATATATATGTATTTGGGCATATATGAGTAAATTTGAAATTATATTTATATAGATATATTTGATTTGAATTTAAATCGTAAATAAATAGTTTAAAAATACAAAATATATAAGATATAAAAGTATAAAATAAATACATTGGATAAAATCTAATAACAAATTAAAATCTAGAAATTCACCTATATTACAAAATGAATATAAAAATAATTAGTATTAAATTTAGAAATAAATAATTGAGATAGAGATAAATATACAAATACATAAGATAAATTATAGAAAATATATATAGTGAACAAATTAGTTAATTTAAACAATATATTCATTTATATTACAAAATTATAAATTATAAAACAAAACAAAATAAATACATAAATAAATTATAACCACATATTAAATATGGAAATACATTCAAATATAAAGACAAGTTAAAACAAACAAATGCATTTAAATATGAAACAAGTAAACAAAATATATAGAGTAACTTGCAAAAGAAGACACCCAAGATTATACTCATATTTGTACAGCCGAATGAAAGAAAGAAGAAAATAAATATATATTTTGTACAAGCCAAATTAATGCTAGCATCCTTAGTACACAACCATATCATTTCATCCAACAAAGAAGAAAAAATCTTTGTTAACTTTGTACAAAACATTAATCACCCTGTACACTTTTTCCATATATCATTTCTTATCATCAGTTCGTCCATCTACAAAACTGAGTAAACTGAAGCAAATAGCATCTTAATCTTAAACAAAATTCAACTTAAACAACAATAAAAAAACAATGCAAACCAGAGACCAAATTGAAGGCTTCAGCTAGCAATTTCAAAATCTGATTTCAGCATAGCAGCTCTGTTCTTCTTCCTAAAATCAATGTGAGTAACACCACCTTTAAACAAATTAAAAGTATGAATCTATTATGAATATATCCGTGAATAAGTATGAATTCTCTGTGGATATTTGTATGTTGAAAATATTCTGTGTGCAGGCTATTCTTCATATATGTCCTTTGTCTAAAATTTTAACACAAGATTTTGATTTAAAAATCATTTCCACCTAATCTACTTGATGTTTAAACTTAGTACAAAAACAAAGATTGTTTGTTTAATCATAGCTTGAAATTTAAATTTTATTTAAGTTGAAATAGATGTGTATCTTGCTCTGGAAAATCAAAATAACAGAGGAATTTCAATATAGAGGAAAATTTAATCATCCTAATTTATAAATTCAAGAATATAAACTGAAACATCATGCAAAAACTTGATTTTTAAGAATAAAATCATAATTTTTAGTTGGGAATTGAAGCTGTAGTTCTTGTTTAAACAAAAATTGGGTTATAGCCGATTTCTGGTGATCTAAGTATTTGGGAAGGCCGGAGTTTCTCGAGGAGGTGGAGGAGCCTACGGGGTGTCGGAGAAAAATAGTGGATAGGGCTGCAGGTGGTCGTGGAGGTGGTGGCGATCGATTTAGTTCTGGAAACCTAATTTTGTCATGGGTTTCTACTTAGTCTCGTTCGTCGTTTGTGGGCGATCGAGTTCGTCGTGCTTCAAGGGGAAGGTCGAGGGGACATTGATGGAGTCATGGCCGGAGGTGGCGACGCTCTGGTGGTCGAAGGAAGGCACGCGAGGTGGTTACAGGGATTGGTTTTCGATTCCAGGAAATCGAAAATGGCTCGATTTAGATTAAGGGGTGATTTTGGGTTTTGGGTTGCTCAGACTAGCTTGGGTGGCCGTGGGTGATGTGCCGGCGGCAAAAACGTCGATCGGCGAGGGGCGCCGTGCTTGTGCACGTCTACGTGTAAGTTTACGTATCTGGGTTTGAAGGGTTGGGGAAGAAGGAGGAAGCTCGGGGACATGCTTGAGAAAACGAAGGTTGGTCTCGAAGTAAAGTGAAACGCGAGTTGCTCGGGAAAATTTGATTTTGGCTCGGGTATTAGTTAGGGTAAGCCTGGGATTGACTCGGGTAAAATGTTTGAGGCTAACAAGTTTTAAAGTTAAATGAAAATCAAGTTTTTAAACAGAATTTTTAAACTAATTCTTTCAGTTATAGAAACTTGGCTAAGTAAAAGATAGGTAAGTTATTTTAACATAGATTAATTAAGTTAAATCTTAAGTTTATTTAAAACTTAATTAATAATGTAATTAAGTAATAATTAAAAATGATGAAGTGTTTTATCATTAAACTTAAGGACTCTTGTTAATTTACAAGTTAATGATAATTAATACCAAGTTTATTAAATTCTGATGAAGATTAAGAAAGTGGTTAGGATAAATGATTTATCTTAAAGTTAATTAAGTCTTGGATAATTAATGATTAATTAAATTAATGAAGTAATTAAAGAGAAATTAATAAATAAATGATTAAGGGTTAAAAATTAAATAGAGATTGATTAATTGGAAATTATGGATTAATTAATTAGAGATTAATTTCTTAAATGATAATTACTTAATGTAAGTAATGAAGGATTAATTTGTTAAAGGTTAGTTAATAAATAGAGGACAATTAATTAATAATTAAAGGTTAATTAATTGAGGATAATTAACCAATGGGATAATTACTTAATGAAAGTAATTAAGGATAATTAATTTCGATAGATAAGTAAAGGATTAATTAATGAATGTGATTAATTAAGATTTATTAAATAATTAAAAGTTAACTGATTCATTAATTAAGATTGATTAGTTAATAATTAAAGGTTAACTAATAAATGATGAAAGGAGGATTTATTTTCAAATAATTTGTAATTAACTTATGATAATTAACCCGGATTAATAATTGATACATCTGATTTAAATGAATCAGTTGATAAATAAATTTACTTGTGAATGTTTGGACCTGACTGAATGATTGAATTGTTGATATTCCTTGATCTGTGATGCTTTGTGATATATCCTAATTTGTGTGTGATCTGTAATGTAGTTAATTATCCGTGATGTAAATTATTATCTGTGACTTATATATCTGTGAATCTGTGAATGAACGATGAGCGTTATAGTTTATACCGCTTATCAACTATATTTCTGTATTTTGATCTATGATGATTTATTGATGTTGCACTACTGTGTTAAACCCCTGGACCACACTCTTACACACACCAATATGGATTTCACAAGGAAATCGGTTAGGTCACAGATGATTTAAATTTAATATTTTTAAAATTAAAATTTTAATTTCAATTGATTTTGGAAATGGATTTGGGTTAAATGTTAAAGCTTTTGAAAAGGAGTTTTAAGATAAAAGTTATTTTGAATAACTTGGTAAAGTTTTCCAATTTAAATAATTTAATTTGAATTTGAATTCAAAATTTTGAATTAAATTCAATGATTGGAAATTTATGGTTAAAGATGTTATAAATGTGTTTATATGAATTTAAACCATTTTAAAAGTATGGTTTTAAGAATTTGAATTTAACCCAAGGACTTTAACTCGTATAAATGAATCAGATTTTCCGAAATGGAAACTAATTGTTTTCAAATGATGAAAGCTTTCATATAAGAAATGAAAATCCAATTTAATTAAAGAAATTTCATGTTTGAAATGAAAATGGTTTTCCGAGTTATGAATAAATCTTTGTGAAAGATTGTTGAAATTTGTTTTGAAATTGGAAAGGTGTATCTTTTGTATAAAAGATCGAAATGTAATTGTTTTGAAAGCTATTAATTAAATCTTTGTTTTAAAGATTTAATGAGTTAATCCAATTGAAATGGAAATTGATTTGGAAAATCTGTGAATAGATCTTTGTGGAACTGGGTGAACTTTGTGAATGGAATCTTTTTGTTTAAAAATATTAAAATGGTAATGTGTTTAAACCATTTGAAAGAGAATTTGGATAATAAGTTGTGACTTAACTGAAATCCCAATATCTATATGTTTTTAAATATTACGCTCATTATTCGGTTTAGCCGGGAGAGGACCTTTGTGTCTTATAACCCATTCCGAATAATGATACGTCGTATATGGATTGCATTTGAAGACCGGTGTTGAAGACCGGGTATTTGTGAGAATGATAGGATAACCTATCGATTGTCTCTGCACTGAGTCGCGCCGGTATAGAGATTTCTTAAGTGATGGGAAATCCGATCGGGATTGTGAATACCCGGATTGCAAGGGCTTCTTCGGAAGTGCCTTCGGTTCTGTTCGAACCCGGAACAAACTTGTATGGTTGTATGTCTGACACTACACTTTGAGATATAAAGCTGATTTCTTTCAAATACATTTCTGTTTGGTGGCGGAGATTTATTATCTTAGCTTAACACCCTTCTCTGAGATGTACGAGCTCAGAGGTTATGTAGTTGAAGGTTATCAGTGATATACTCCCAATTTGGTAGTGTGGCATGCTAAGTGCTACTGTGTGTTGCTGATCATTTGTTGATCAAAGCATGGCTTTGTGGACGAGACCTCATCGAGCCTCACAGACCGGTAATGGTCGAAACAGGAAAGATGCGGCAAGGTTTCAGGGGTAGCTCCCCTAGGGTATGTCCCTTCCTTCTGGAAAAAGGTGGTATCATGGTATGGAGCCCAGATATTTACCTGTGGGGTTGCTCCAATCTCATTTACTGTGTGATTGTTGCTTTGTGATCGAGGCGCCTCGGATAAAGGTCCCAAAGGACCGGGGGTGGAATATTTCAGGTTTACTACCCGGGAAGGGGGTAACCGGCCTTGTGTTGGTAGAGAGCTAGGTAGTTCTCGGGGCGTCACTCCAGAGGCGTTCCCATGTGGAATAGGAAGTTCCTTAGCCTGACCATTTGTTGGAAAATCCAAAGAAACAATACGAGCCATGTACTGTTTTAGTTGTATAACCTGCTATGGAATGTGGCGGTAACCTGCTATTGAACATTGTAGCTATAGTAGGCATACAATAATGGTTGTATGCTGGCTAAGATTAATATTATACTTTCGAAATGTTTCCTACACTATGCACTAGTAATAATATCAAAGGTGTTTTTGCGTAGTAAGCATGTTTGACTATCATAAGGAGAAATCTCCTCCAATTATGCGTTTGCATTGTGTGTGTGGCGAGAGGCCTTGTGGTAGTTTTATTTTCCAAAAAGAATTTCGGGTTTCAATGTTTAAAATTCTTTGTTGTTTGTTTTAAAGATAAACTGTTTTTGTTTACTCACACCAGTCCCATGACTGACCCGGAGTTTATTGTTCCCTTCCTAAACTCTAGGTGCCCATAATTTTCCACACAGGCGGTCTAGAGTTGGGTTTCTTTTCAGGTAGTCAGGTTTAGTGCACTAGTTGGAGCTAGTTCAGTTTTTGGAGTTGATGACTGGCGTTGCTTATCTTTGTGGATGGTGATGGTGGTTCAAGCTAGATATTGGAGTCGTTGGTCTCATTCTCTTCTAGAGATCCTTTGGAGTTATCACTTCTGTTTTCCGCTGTATCATTATTTATCTCTGATATTGTTGTATCATATTGATATCATTGTTGTATATCATTCTGGATATTGTATTCATTGGAGTTGTATATGATATCATCTATTTCTTTATTCCGCTGTGTTGTTATACTTATTGTGTTATAAGCTCCGGTGAGCCAGATTTGGCGTTTGAATCTACAGCATTTCGAGTACAAGTGAAGTACGGGTGCCGATTTTCGAAGGTTAAGTCCGGGATCATCACATTGATATACCAAGGGATTTTGTGTGTGTGTATTTGATTTCAAAAATGATTTGAAATATTTAAGAATGAGGTGTCTAAACTCTGGGATTTTCATTTAAATGTTTTACTGAGAATATGAGAAAATAAGTTTGATAACTTATAAAATTTGAAAATTAGGAAGTTAAAACAATGGTTAAAATTGTTAAATATGAATGCAAGGGAAATAAAATTTTGAAATTTAACTATGGAATGGAATTTAACTTAAGTTAAGTATAAAGTGAATTATGGAAAGAAATTTAGCCTAAGTTAGGTTAAATAAAATAATTTTTGGGAAAATGGAATTGGTTTTGATTTGAAATAAATTAATGATGGAACTAATTAATTAGTGAATTGGATATGGTTTGGAATGTTGATTGATAAAACTAAATGTTGAAATTAGGAAATGAAATTGAGTTTGGTTAAAAATGGATAAGGACGTAAGTAGTAAAGTGCTAATAAACATTAGAACTTTTGTATAAAATGTTTATAATAGACTTAAGAAAATTTGATGGAATAATTCTTAAGAGGTAATTAATATTGAAAGAAATATACTAAGTAAATAAGAGAATGTGAACAATGATTGTGAATAATTTATTGTAAGTGGAATGAATGTGAACAAGAGAATTTGGTATAACTAAGAAATCAATTGGAATAAATACGTAAGTTGTATGTTTATTACTTTATTCGCATAACGGTTTGATCCAAATTCGAATACATGATTCCGAGATGATTTACATTGATCCGAATTAGGACTTTTCACTCGATTCTCGATGGCGAACACTGGGTATGGATTTTTGATTGATTATGGAGTTCTCTATCATAGTATATGGCTATGTTAGGAAAATAACGGTTTCTAATCTAGAAACCGGATCTGAGTCCAAACTAGAGGGTCATGTAAATGATACTGGTTTGGAAGTGAAATTGTGTGATCAAGTGCGCGATTAGATTTGATATTACGTACGGATGGTATATGCACATCGTACGGGCTTAAGTAAAGAAAATATGGGAAATTGGGAAATATAAAATAAAATAATCATGAACTATATGATTGGATATCATTGGTAATTAAGATGTAGGTATTTAAAAGCAAGAGCTAATTTGATGCTTTTGATTTCATAAGAAAATTGGGTTGCCCAACTAAAAGGTACATGTTTATATTGTTGATTGATTTGATGGTTTTATGGTTGAGCCGCTTGGCTTTTGTTGGTTTAGGCCCATAGTGGCAATTTGTAATTGTCCTGATCTAGCCGCGCAAAGGAGACGCTAGCGAAATTTTTTGGAAATTTAAAGAGTTAGAAATTTTGAAGGAAATTTTAAATAACTAAAAAATGATTTTTGAGTTATAACCTGAAATGATTGAATGGATAATATTAGTTGGAACCTATGGATGAATTTAGGAACTTAGTAAAAGAAATAACAAGGTTTCCACAAATTGATTTTGGAAAGTTAAAAGCTTAAAAGGATTTAGTAAGTTATTCGAACTAATTGGTTTTAAAAAGTAATGGGTTTGGCATTTTTCTTACCTTGGCAATTTCGAGGACGAAATTCTTTTAAGGGGGAAGAATGTAACTACCCAGAATTTTAGGTATTTGAATTTGGAATATTAAAATTGATTTTAAATATTTGAAAGTTAATTTTTATAAATTTAATAACTTGAATTTTAAATATAGCGATTTATTGGATGATTTAATTGTTAAAATTAATAATTGAATCATAGTTTAAATAATTCAAATCTTAGATTTTATTTGGATAAAAAATGACTTAAAGGCTTATTTAATTTCTATTAATAAGAAGGAAGATAATAAAAAATTTAAATTGGATTTAAATGTGATTTACTCGATTTTGAAAATTCGTCGTTTTAATTAACATATAAAAATACCCTTCTGGGGCGCAGTCTCGGATTTCGACGAAACTGGTGTCATTGGGTCCGTAATAGTGAATTATAACACGCCGTCAAATTTCGTTGCGATCAGACGCACCATTTGGTCGTAAGGGATAAAAACGCGTTGAAATTAATATCAGAAATTTAATATTATAATTGGGTTCAAAAAGCTATCTTCTACATACGATCAAATTAGGTCTCGAATCTTGTTCCATTGCATTCGGAATAGGGTTATAACATTAGGAATGCCAAGCGGAACGCCTCGATTAGGATCCGAAATTTATAGCTAGATATTTTGGATATTTAAATAATTTATTTTTATTCGGATTTGACCACAACCACTTTCTTTCACATCAGCCACCCTACACGCCACCCTACGTCCCTACCTCTACCTTATCTTCTTTTGTCCCTCTCGTATTTAAACACGACGAACCAAGAATTTAAAAGAAAGAAAAGGTTTGAATTCAAAAATCAATTTCTGAAAATCTACCCAATAAAAAAATCTGAAACCAACTTTAAAATTCCTCTTTTGACGCAAGCTTCGCACTGGTATGGGATCTGTAGGGTGCGGTAGTGTTTTTCAGGGGCTTAATCGGAGATAGTCAAACTAGGGTTTGGGAAATCGAAGGTTGGAGTGATCGATTTGGGAATCGAAGGTCATATTTGGATTCGGGAAGGCTATTCAGAGCGAAAAGGGTTTTCCATGAGATGGGAAATGAAAACTATTAGCCCCACACGAGGTTTGTGAATAAGCGATTGTCTGATAATGAGCAAGGAATATACGTCTTTCTGCTAAACTCCAAATTGAATCTCTTTTAGAAAAATGATATTTTGTCTCATGATAGCCTGCTCGAGTCCCCTTACGAAACTTTCATTATTGGGTTAGCCATACACTTCGCATGTTTCTAGCGATTCACATGGTATCATCAAATGATACAAGTCTTGGATAAAAATCTACAACACACTAGAACTCCCTTGTTACTTTCGGCTGATTTTTGGTGGTGCTCGGTCAACAATAGAGGATCGTGACACTTCGTACAGCCTAGGCATTCCCGAGCAGGTCGCGACTTACAAGGGGCGTTCAAACTTCGATTTGCAGGCATAGGCAGGTGCAGTTCGTCGAGAGAAGGCTATTGGCAGAAACGGAATCGATTTTCGTTGTGTCTAGCTCCGTATCACTTGAAGATCGTCCATGCATCTTTGGATTTGGCTCTATGTTCATGTTCATGCATATTGTGGAGAAGATGGATGGAGCAGGGGAATTGTTGTAATATTATGAAAGTTATTTAATTTTAATTTAAAAATTGTTGATAACTTATAAAAATTCATAACTCTCTCATACGAGGTCCGACTAGGACGAAACTTTTTGCGTTGCGATCGCGATGACGAGAGCTTCGCAATGGAACTGGTTTGGATGAATTTGGAGACTATGGAAATTTGGACTAAAATCGTACGTCATCCGGTTTTAATCCAAACCGGAACGCTTCGGCGGCGGCAGAAATTTCTGTGAGTAAATCTCACTCATTTTTTATAATTGGTTTTATTTTAAATAGTTAAAATTATTTATTGGTTGATTGGATGGATTGATATATTATTATAAGTTGGATGTTATTATATATTAGTATATATATTAGTAGTTGGATATATTTTCCGCCGATTGGAGCAAATGAGACACTATGCACCCTGCATAATAGCGGATGACCATTTTTATTGCGATATCCCACCTTGAAGCGGTGATTATATTTTTGTGATTATATAACATCTATTTGCAGGGAACAAGTCGGAGGGATACAACCGGATTCCTCAAAAATGTTGATTTAATTTCATATATAGTGGTTTATGATGTGTTTGAATAATCTGTAATAGATTATGATATAATTTGATCTATTGGATGCTATAGTAGCACTGGCGTAAATTTTGAAATTTTAGAATACCATAAATATCATTTTTGAATTTGGAAAGAGATTAAAAAGCGATTTTGTAAGTGAAATATTTATATTAAGTTTTGGATTATTTAAAGAGGAATTGATTTGGATAAAATAAATGATTTGATTTTAAATTTGTACATAACTATTTCATGAAATAATTTAAATAGAGATTTTGAAATAATGTATATAAAAGATTTTTAAACAATAAATTTTAAGTGATATTTGTTTAAATGTAAAAGGGTTTTAAAAATCGATATTTCAATAGACTAGGAGAATAAGGGGAATTTATAAAGGACTATATTAATAAATGGAGTTGTTTAATATGAATTTGTTATTAACAGAGAAAAACTGGGAACTAGTTTATGAAATTTAAAAACGATGTTATAAATAAAGTGGAATGATTATCGTTTGATAAATTGGAAATATAAATTCACAGTGTGAATTTAAAATGAGATATGGAAATCGGTTTAGAAAGAAATAGTAAATTCTATTTTGGAATTTGGGAATAGTTATGAAATTGGAAATCTAAATCGATTGGTGATAAATCGAGAGAGATTTATTAGTATGAAAACAGGTATATTGAATTTTAAAAATGGTTTCACAAGAAGTTAAGGTTTGTTTTTAGAAAAGGATTTTTATTTATTAAACCATGTAGTTTTAAAAATTATTAATTGGATTAAATATTTCAGAAAGTTAATTATTTAAATATTTAAATTTGTTGAAATGTTCTAAGTTTATAAACAAGTTTTGTAAATCGATTAGAAATTTTATAAATGAATTAGAATTAGTTATTGACGTTTATTTTAAAAGTGCTTTGATATTTTAAATAATTATTTAACCATGTCTTTGAAATTATTATTATATATATATAGTTTAAAAGTAAGTGATTAAAATTTATTTATAAATGCTCTTGAGATTTGTGAACGGGGTTTTATTTAATGGATTTGATTTTATAAGAGAAAATCTTATAATGGAATTCGGGAACTTAAGAAAATTTGAGAAAAGGAAATTTGATATGGGAACTTTGAAAATGAATCTGAATTCATTAAAGGAGTTATAAATTGTTAGTTGGATTATATATAAGTATAATCAATAATTTTTGGAAATTTTAAAAGCGAATTAATAAAAATTCTGGAGATTTATGAGTTAAGTTCGGAATATTTCCTAAATATGGATATTAGAAATGATTTTGGGAAATAGATCTATAATATTTTCTTAAGTATTGGAATGAAATGTTTTGGAAATATTTTAGTGACGAAAGGATTTATATAGAGATATTTTTTCTAAGTAATGGATTATAAATCAAATTTGGAAATATTTCACTAAGTGCTGAAGTAAGATATGATTTGAAAATTTCATGTTATGGATATAAATATTTGGATTGTTTTCAAAATATTGAATTATTGGAAGAGATTTTGGATATATATCTCTGTAAGGATATCTTAAAATAAATGTTTTGGAAAATTTATAATATGAGCCTAGTGACTACTTATGTGTGTAATTTGATAGTTAAATAACCGACTATCAAATCTGGCCAATATTCATTGATCGTTTCGAAGAGACCGGAATCAGATTTAATTATCCGAAAACCACTTCGATCCGATTTGAGCGTTACGAATTACGATATCTTAAGGATAATGAAGACGGTGATCTTTGAAGAGATTGGTTTGTTCAAACCCAAAACAACTTGTATGGATGATGCTATCATTGCATTGTTGCCTGGAAGGCGGTGTTAGCGTTCCAAGTGGGATTGCTATTCAAAAAGGTAATCGTAGCCTCAAGCCTCATCAACCGGGAAATGAATAAAACAGGGCATGCAGGAGGGCTAAGTGGGCTGCTCCCATTAGGTTATGTCATCATCTTTCTAGATTACCCTATATTATGGATTTGGTTGCGCATGAGAGATCTCGATTACGGTTGGAAGACCGGGATGATGATATATTCGGTACTACTTATCAAGCGGTAGGTCTGTTCTGTATGGCAGTGTACAAGATGTTCTTGTCAGACTCAGGTGCATTGATCTAGAGATGTACCCATCGGAGGTAGTTCCTTACCTGGTCATAGTATGGAATCCATTCTCCAATACGTGCCATACGGTTTTGATTGTGCCCAACTATGTTGAAATGTGAGATGCAAGCATTTCAGCTATTTTATAGTATATTTTTCTGTAGACACTATTATAATATCAGATTATTTTGATATAAAAGGTTTTGGTTATCATAAGGTAAAAAAACCCATCGTATTTATGTATGGTGTTATCCCGCATTTCGGTCAAAGCCGGAATACCAAACAAATCGACAAGAAAGGGTGGGTATCAGGATTGAAAGTCGATTAGAGACAAGGTTGTGATCGATGTCGTCAAAATTTGACCGGGCTCCGATCAGGACGGAATCGATAGGAGATGATGATGAGAACTAGGAGAGGCTATGTTTCAAGTTTCAGGTCAATCGGAGTTCGTATGAAGGAGATATGGATGGATTACTGTGTGCAGGGAATGGTTCACCTCGATGAAGTTCGCATCAATTAGAGATGGTATTCGTATCGATACTGTTCGTATCGATCGAATAAGGTCATGGCAGTACACTTCGAATCGATGTCGTTCGCATCGATGGTCTAGACTCGACTCGATAGTGTTCGAATCGATCAAAAGCAGAGCATAGTTGTGGTTTGTTCGATTCGATGCATTTCGTATCGATCAGGATGGATTCAGGCTACAGGCTTCGTATCGATATAGTTCGTATCGATCATTGTTAGAATCGATACGAAGGACTCACATACAGATCGATTCGAGGAAGATCGAAGGCATTAACGGATGGATGGATGCGTATGAACACGAAGGACTCAGGGACAACGCTCGTATCGATTGTCTTCGAATCGATCGATACGAAGGAAATAAACGGCACGAATGGATGGATTCGAACTAGACACAAAGAATGGATACGAATGAAGCTTTGCTCGAATCCAGGAATGAACGATGACTTCGAATCCATCAAGTAAAAATAGCAAGATTCAAGGAGCGACTCGGTCAAACCAGAGTGAAAGGCGAATCAAGCCCTGAAGATAAGGCCACATCACCAAGCGCGCACATATCTCGATCGAGTCGAAGGAGATGGATACGAAGCAATGGATTCGAATGGATGGATTCGAAGACGACAGCCAGCGAAATACCACGACTTGAATCGATCATAACTCGAGATCTACGAGTCCAAATGCTATGAAATTTTCACAGTAGCTTGAGCACATGTTGAAGAATGTTCACACCAAATTTCAGCTCGACTGGACAATTTCTTGATTGATTCGAACGTAGCTTCGAATCGATCCCAAAGTGGGCCCGGATTTCCAGAAAGCGGGCATATGGGCCCCCTCACGTGCCAGAACTGGTCTTCCTTCAATTTAGGCGAAATATCAGCCTCCTACACCTATAAATAGACCCCCAGATCATTCAAAATGGGGGTCGGACAATTTTGAGAGCAAAAGAGCGCCCAGACTCTGCCAGATTTACTCCAGATCACCATTGCTACCTTAGATTCAGATTATAATCACGAAATCCATTGTACTACGCGATAGGAAATTGTAATCTTCAAGCATCGATCAATAAAAGATAAAAACTTTGGAGTGGACGTAGGCCGGAGATAGCCGAACCACTATAAATCTCGTGTTTTTGTTCATTATTTCTGGATTGCTGTTTGTTGTTTGTTTAGATCTAAGATTTGTGTTTGAATATTGCTGATTTGTATTCATACACTGGTGCTTTCACAACATTCGGGGTTTGTGACCATTTTTGGCGCAAACACTTTGGTGCTTTCACTGAGAAGGACTAGCACCCGCTACATCAGATTGAAGTTTAGATTTGAAAGTTTGAAGGATTCAGGTTGACTCGGCAATGACTCGACAAACAAGACAAAGAGCTGAGAGAAGCCAACAGGGAGGAAGTCAAGAGGCATCCTCCGGAGCTGGAGAAGGACAGGCTCCGATTTACATTACCAGAGACGAAATGGAAGCTATGGCAAATTCATTGCATGAGAGGTTGCTGAAGAGTCAACAGGATATGATGCAGACTTTCTTCGAGCAGATGAGAGCTGCAGGAACACAGAACCTTGGACCAACTATAGCGACTGCAAATGTGGAACAAGGAACTAGGGTTGCAGAACCCAATGGAGGACAGAATACAGAACCGGAAGGCAATCAATAAGGGCTTGGGGGCAGGCCCACAGGATCCCATGCAGAAGGACCTTTGGAAGGAGTTCAACAGGCTAGAGCCAACGTTGCGGCTAATGAGCCACATGAAGAATATGTGCCGGAGTTCCCTTGGGAGCATGGGGGGCAACCCCTAACAGGCAACGCTGGATTAGTGGAAATCATTAGGAAGACTATGCATGGAGGTTTGACCAATCGGGATTTGGAAGGAGTGAACAGGAGTCCATTCGCTCGGGAAATCAGGATAGCTCAGAATCCACCTAAGTTCAAGTTACCTAGCGTGGAAGTATATAATGGCAAGGCCGATCCAACTGATCATTTGATGAGATACACTAGACACATGGAAGTGCTGGGGGCATCGGACGAAGTAATGGCCAGATGTTTCCCTTTATACTTGACAGACCTAGCGGCAATGTGGTTTAGGCAGCTGGAGGAAGGATCTATAAGGAATTGGAGGGAATTGGTGGACAGGTTTTTGGGACAGTTTCGGGTTCATATCAAAAGACCTAAGAACGTGATGACGTTAACATCGGTAAAGCAAAGAATGGATGAATCGCTTAGAGCATTTTTAACTCGATTTAATGCGGCGGTTTCTTCGGTGGATCGGCCGGATCCATCGATGGTTTTGATGGCGGCAGTGTCGGGAGTCAGAGAGGATTCAGATTTCAAGGTATCTTTAGTACGAGACCCGCCACTGGATCTCGAGGAATTCTTCCATGAAGCTGAAAGGTTCCTTCGGCAGGAATACGCATGTACTGATTTAAAGTTAAAAGAGGTGAATGTGACTGGGGGTGGAGGACCATCCAACGGAAGCTCGGATAAAGATAAAGGAAAAAGGAAGCTGGATGACGATTCAGGAAAAACCAGGAAGCAATGGAAGGATCCAAAGTTTTCCACATACACAGAATTAAACGAGATGCAGGAGCGGATATACATGGAAACTCGGAATCGCCTTCCTTACCGGAGGCCAGCTAGGAGAGAACCATCCGAGCGGAAGAGGGCATCAGGAAAGCATTGTCTCTTCCACGATTTGGACGGGCATGATACCAACAGCTGCAGGCACCTAAAAGACATAATTGAGGAGCATGTGAGGAATGGACAGTTGAGGCAGTATGTTGGGGCTCGGAATGCAGCGGTGGAGCAGGAGCAACCACCGCCTACCTCAAACCATGAGGATATGAGGCACAGGAATAATGGTCGATTGGTCATCAATTGATCAGGATAATATGAAATAAGTAACAAACCATTGGCGAGCAACCGAGTCATTTACACATGTATGGGGACGGAGATAGCCCCTAGGCATGCTCTGAGTGATGATAAACCGCAAAGCCATGGTTTGCGAAATCTGTCTTTTGTTTTTGGATTGGACACTTAGTTTTCTGGTTTAGTTTTTGGAGTTTGGATTGAACTCCTGATTTTGCTCGTTTCTCTGGTTTTGGCATTCATTCGGATGATTGTTCTCCGTTTTGGATGATGATTTTGATTTCTGGTATGGATTTCTGGCTTTCCGATTTGATTTGGATTTTAGATTGGATTCTTTTTTGTGTTTGATAAACGATCGTCAGGTGTGGATTACGCCTGGCAAGGGGTGAGTCCTTTTGCCCGAACGTGGTAAATTGACTCATTCAGGTCATCGAGTATGAACTATGCTCGGCAAGGGTCCGGAGTGACCAGGATTCAGCCTAGGACTTAGGCCCCCTATTATCGATTATTGTTTCAGGTCGTCGAGTATGGACTATGCTCGACAAGGGTCCGGAGAGACCAGGATTCGGCCTAGGACTTAGGCCTTGTATTATCAATTATCATTTTCAGGTCGTTGAGTATGGACTATGCTCAACAAGGGTCCGGAGTGACCAGGATTCGGCTTAGGGCTTAAGCCATGGCATTACTTACGTCCAGGGACACTGGACCACGGTCGTCAGGTGTGGATTGCGCTTGGCAAGAACCCGGAGAGGTTAGCTTAACGTCCAGGGACACTGGACCACGGTCGTCAGGTGTGGATTGCGCTTGGCAAGAACCCGGAGAGGTTAGCTTAACATCCAGGGACACTAAACCATGGTCGTCAGGTGTGGATTGCGCTTGGCAAGAGCCCAGAGAGGTTATGGATTTGGATATCGACCCGGAGAGGTTCTGGATTCGGTTATTGGCTATTGGATAAGGATGGATTAGGATTCGGTCGTCGGGTTCAAATGGATATGGATTTGTCTAAGGCTTTGGTTATTGGGTTTGGAGTTGGGCATCGACTCCGAGCAGTCAAGGATGATGCACTTGGATGATGTGGCTATGGACTTTGGATATCGAATACGGAACTATTCAAAACATGCCTTCTTATCACAAGGCATGTTTTGGGGGGCAAATGTTATCCTGCATTTCGGTCAAAGCCGGAATACCAAACAAATCGACAAGAAAGGGTGGGTATCAGGATTGAAAGTCGATTAGAGACAAGGTTGTGATCGATGTCGTCAAAATTTGACCGGGCTCCGATCAGGACGGAATCGATAGGAGATGATGATGAGAACTAGGAGAGGCTATGTTTCAAGTTTCAGGTTAATCGGAGTTCGTATGAAGGAGATATGGATGGAATACTGTGTGCAGGGAATGGTTCACCTCGATGAAGTTCGCATCAATTAGAGATGGTATTCGTATCGATACTGTTCGTATCGATCGAATAAGGTCATGGCAGTACACTTCGAATCGATGTCGTTCGCATCGATGGTCTAGACTCGACTCGATAGTGTTCGAATCGATCAAAAGCAGAGCATAGTTGTGGTTTGTTCGATTCGATGCATTTCGTATCGATCAGGATGGATTCAGGCTACAGGCTTCGTATCGATATAGTTCGTATCGATCATTGTTAGAATCGATACGAAGGACTCACATACAGATCGATTCGAGGAAGATCGAAGGCATTAACGGATGGATGGATGCGTATGAACACGAAGGACTCAGGGACAACGCTCGTATCGATTGTCTTCGAATCGATCGATACGAAGGAAATAAACGGCACGAATGGATGGATTCGAACTAGACACAAAGAATGGATACGAATGAAGCTTTGCTCGAATCCAGGAATGAACGATGACTTCGAATCCATCAAGTAAAAATAGCAAGATTCAAGGAGCGACTCGGTCAAACCAGAGTGAAAGGCGGATCAAGCCCTGAAGATAACGCCACGTCACCAAGCGCGCACATATCTCGATCGAGTCGAAGGAGATGGATACGAAGCAATGGATTCGAATGGATGGATTCGAAGACGACAGCCAGCGAAATACCACGACTTGAATCGATCATAACTCGAGATCTACGAGTCCAAATGCTATGAAATTTTCACAGTAGCTTGAGCACATGTTGAAGAATGTTTACACCAAATTTCAGCTCGACTGGACAATTTCTTGATCGATTCGAACGTAGCTTCGAATCGATCCCAAAGTGGGCCCGGATTTCCAGAAAGCGGGCATGTGGGCCCCCTCACGTGCCAAAATTGGTCTTCCTTCAATTTAGGCGAAATATCAGCCTCCTACACCTATAAATAGACCCCCAGGTCATTCAAATGGGGGTCGGACAATTTTGAGAGCAAAAGAGCGCCCAGACTCTGCCAGATTTACTCCAGATCACCATTGCTACCTTAGATTCAGATTATAATCACGAAATCCGTTGTACTACGCGATAGGAAATTGTAATCTTCAAGCATCGATCAATAAAAGATAAAAACTTTGGAGTGGACGTAGGCCGGAGATAGCCGAACCACTATAAATCTCGTGTTTTTGTTCATTATTTCTGGATTGCTGTTTGTTGTTTGTTTAGATCTGAGATTTGTGTTTGAATATTGCTGATTTGTATTCATACACTGGTGCTTTCACAACATTCGGGGTTTGTGACCATTTTTGGCGCAAACATATGGCGTGGTCTTACGAGATACCTTTGTTTTTTTCTAAAAGTTTTTTCAAAATAATTAAATTCAAATTGAGTGTGTTTTCTCACGCTGGTTTTCTAGACTGACTCGGATGTTATTTTATAATAATGCTCGGGTCAGACCGAGTATATTACAGATTAGTTTGGATGGTTGGATTTTCAAGAGACGAGTTGAAGGCCAGAGACATACTCACGTAAATGGTTATATTTTCTGCTATATTCATTGGTGTTATCAGCAATTGTGTGGACAGACTGTAATAACTGTCCAGGCTGAAATAGGTTGGTATACACAAATTGATGTCTGTGTGTGTGTGTATATATATATATATTACAGTTTCGTTTTTGTGTAAAGGTTTATGGTATATTATAGATTATTCGTTCCGTTGTGAGATTCTGTGTTGTTTCGTTTCTTCTTATCTTCTTCCTTCTTTCTTTTTCCCTTAATAATCGGGTTTTCGGGCTTCGACTTCTCAGCATGTAATACAGTGGACGTATTAGCGTCGATTTTCGAGGGTCGAAAATCCCAGTCATTACACTGTCTTTGAAGCTTGGAGATAGAGACTTCAAGATGGTGTGATTGCAAAATTTTATGGTAGTAGATGAATTTTCTACCTATAATGCTTTCTTGGGCTGATCAACCTTTGCTGATTGTAGAGTTGAACTCGCTCCATGGTGCTTAATGACGAAGTTTCTAATTGAGAAATGAGTAGAGGTAATTTAAGGAGACTAGAGCACTGGGCAAGAATGCTATGTATTTGAGCTCAGAGAAGCGAAGCGAGGAGAGAAAAGAAAAGATTTGACGAAGCCTCTCTACATCAATTATGTTGATGTATAGAAACTACCGGTTAACCTCGGCTTAATCCAAGCAAGCATTATAAAGCTATGTCCACATGGAAGGATTCAGAAGAAGTAAGAGCGGACCAATGGACCTTATGATCGCGGTCTTGATAGACGATGATGATCCAACAAAGGATCTCAAAGTCCGATCATAAATCTGGTTGATGATGTCGAAGGAGTTGGCAGGGTTTCTCTGGGCAAAAAAAGACATTTAGGCAAATTCCGGTATGTATGGGATTCCACCCGAAATCGCGTGTCACGTAATGAATTTGAACTTAAGTTATCCTCTAGTGAAATGGAAATGGCGTAGCATGGAACCGGAGTGATCCACCATGTTGAAGCAAGAAGTGGATAAGATGAAGGCAAATGGCTTCAATCATGATGCATTACACTCGGAGTAGGTATTAAATGCAGTGTTGGTCAAGAAAGCAAAAAGGAAATGGGGGACATGCATTGACTATTCCAACATGAATAAGGCATGCCATAAATACTACTTCCCGCAGCCATTGATAGACTAGTTAGTGGATGGAACGGTCGGACATGAACTACTGTTGTTCATAAATGCATACTCCAGGTATAATCAGATTGTGATTTATGTCCCAAATCAAGATCATACGAGTTTTATCATAAATTTAGGACTATATTGTTACAGAGTGGTGCCATTTGGTCTGAAGAACGTTGGAGCTACTTTCCAACTTTCGGTTAACAAGATGTTTAACAAACAATCGATGGACAATTGTAGTCTATGTGGATGATATGCTAGTGAAGTCATAGAACACTACTGACCAAACAAGAGATCTTTCTGAGAAGTTTGATGTGCTTTGGAAATTTGGAATGAGATTGAATCAACTTATGTGTTCCATTGGGTTCGCATCAGGTGTGTTTTTTGGTTTCATCGTAAACTCATTTGGCATTGAAGCTAACCCAGATCATTGAAGCAATGAAATTGGTTAATGCTCATGAACCAGGATAGAAATGCAGAGCTTAAATGGTAAAGTTGTCGCTTTGAGGGGCTCATCTTAAAAGTGATCGATAAGTTTATACCTTTCCTTATTGCCCTCAAGAAAGAAAAAATAACCGTTCTAATGGATAACTGAATATGAAGCTACCTTCCAAAATCCATTAGAGCATTTGAAGAAGCCATTGATATTGTGTAAGCTTTTGAAATGGCACTTTATGTACAACAAATCACTGGGACAATATATCACATGTCAATAAACGTTCGAATCACGCTACGCAAGTTTCGAACTTGTGACCTCTCACACCAAAGCCTGTGTAAGATTTTGGAGGGAAAAGAACTTTATATTTACTTAGCAGTCTTGACTCACGCACTTAGTGCAGCATTGGTGCACGAGGAGTGTAATATCTAAAGGCCAGTCAATTATATCAGGTAGCAATTCACTGGAGCAAATAAATGATATTTGAAGCTGGGGAAGTATGCGTATAGCTTGTTGATAGCATCAAGAAAGTTGAGACCGTATTTTAAACCTCATCTGATAACGGTGTTGACGAATCAACCACTCAAACAATTATTACATTGTCTTAAGACTTTGAGGAGACTACTAGAGTGAAACATCAAGATGATTCGATATAACATTACTTAACATCCTAAAAGGTAATATGAGAACAGGCATTAGAAGATTTCATTATTGAATTCACCACTCGGGATGATGAAGTGGAAAAGAATTGGTTGAACTTTCTCAATGGAAACTATATGTCGATGGAGCATCCAATGATCATGATTCTAAGACTAGAATAGTACTAATAACCTTAAAAGGTTGAAGGGTCTTTTATGCATTGAAACTAGAGTTCCGTTCACTGAATAATAAAGCACAATATGAAGCACTAATGGTGGGACTCAAGATAGCAAAAAAATTAGAAGTGAAGACATTTTCTATCTATAGTGACTCCCAATGGTGGTTTGCCAAGTGCTAAACGAAATTCAGACTAAGGGCAAACGACTAGCCCCTTATTTATCGAAGGTTGTAGAGCTACTAGACGATATTGATCACCACATGATAACGCACATCCCTTGAGAGGAGAATAAAATGCTGACTCATTGGCCAAGTTATCGAGCTCTGGTGATGCATAACTATTGGGAATAGTTCCAGTAGAAGTGTTGAAGACTCCAAGCAATGAAGAGATGGACATTGATTAGATTTTGGAGGTTATAGAGGAAAAGGAGTCCTGGGTGACATAAATCGGAGAATATTTGCCAAAAGAACACTCCTAAAGAATCAAAATGAACGACGAAGCTCTCGAGTAAGATGTCTTGTTAATTATGCAAGAAGGAGTGTTGTATAGGAGAGAACTCTTTACCCCTAGCTATGGTGTATCGAGAAGATTAAGCTAAAATGATCCTTGCAGACGTACACGAAGGAAGATGCGGCTTTCAAACTTAGAGGTCAAACTTTAGCAGAGAATATTCTTTGCTATGAATATTTTTGCCCAACTGTTAATTGGGATTCAGTTGAATATTCAAGGTAGTGTGAAAAGTGTCAAAGATTTGCGAAAGTATCTCGAACCTCATCCAATTAGCTTATGTAGATGGTTTGACCTGATAGCACATCCGCAAGTGAATGGAGAGGTGGAGGTGGTTAACAATGTCATCAAATCTATCGGTAAGAAGCGACCAAAGAGAGGTAAGGGTAACAGGGTGGTTAAGTTACCATTGGCGTTATAGGCTTATCATATAATCCAAAAATCCATAACCGGACATACTTCTTTTTCTTTTGCCTATGGAACTAAGGCCATGATTTCGATTAAAAAGAAAGTCAGCTCATATAGATAAACACATTATGACCCCAAGATGAATGAGGAACTCTTGCTTAAGGCACTCAACTTGCTGGAAGAGAAGCGAGAAGAGGCTAATCTGCGGGTAGCAGCTCACTATCAAAGGTTAGCGAGACAGTTTAATACCAAGGTCTGAAAACATATTTTTAAGATAGGCAACCTCGATTTTAAACGGATCTTCCCAGTTACGAGGGCACTTGGTCCGAACTAAGAAGGACCCTTTGTAATAGGATAGAAGCTTGGAGATGACATTTTCAAGCTATCAACGGTCGTTGGGATTACAATTCCATGGGCATAGAATAGCGAGCATCTACGTTGCTTTTCACTTGATTTTTTTGTAAATAGGAATCTTATTCATCAGGATTTGATGTAATAAGGCGATAATTGTCATTCATTTCATTAATAAAGTTAGTTTTTTGAATCAGTGGGACCATATTCTTAAAGATTGTCTTTGTGTTGTGAGAGTAGTAGCAAAATTAGACATTCTATGTTCTGAAAAATGAATGTCTAGGTAATCAGAGATAGTATCGATGAACTCCTTTGAACCATTATTGGACCATTGAAGTATAATCTGAATGAGGGCTCTGATAATTTCTGTTACACATTTTATCTTTATCCACCGCCCCGAGATAGGCGAGGCCAAAGATAAATGCCCGAGTGTAGGCATCATATACACCAATTCTCAGAGATAGGCATCGATGTATAAATTAACTTTGTAGGTACAACATTGAGTTATATTGGTGCTAGTATAAACATGAGGGATTAGCCTTATATTTCATTCACAGTTGTGGAGTACAGTTTTTTTTATAGTTAAATTAGAAATGTTTGACCGATAATATGTAAAGTCGAGCAATGGGACAACATAGAGAAATCGTAGAAATTTATTTATGTGTATGGAGTTAAAGTGAACAAAGGCATTGCATAGATCACAGACACAAGTAGGCATGATATACAAGTAATCTAATTACGGATAATTATATATTTATATGTACTGGTAAGTTCATAGGCAAGAATATAAAGATGCGATAAAGTAAATAAGACAGAGTTGAATAAAAAACAAATTTTATTTAAAACATCTTTAGCGTGCAAAATGGCAAGGGAATGTACCCCCGCACAAGTATGGCCTATGTACAAGAGAATGTAAAAGGATAAAAGAATCAATCTTTGAATGGTGAATGGAATCACTCACTTTTTCCTTCCCCTTTTCCCTCTTTCTATGGGCTGCTTGGCATGATGCTTTCTTTCTTTGGTATTCTCTAGAGTACCCTTCTCGGAATGAGAGAGATTCCATCCTCAGTAGTCCAATTAAGAAGGTCGTCCGGATTGGCATGTGCTTTTGGAGGTGTATGAGAAATGCTGGGAGCGAGAGCGGAAGGTGGATTTAAAGAAAAAGAAGAAACATATAGGACAATAGATGAAGGCTTAAGAGGATTCTCTAAGCTGGGTTCAATTTTGATATTTTTCAGCTTAAAGTCATCGATGACTGTACCGATGCAATGGAAGGTCTGGCCTCATCTCTTTAGTGATGATAATTTAATCTTTGTTGTCATTGGTCACATCGGGTGCATTCAAATCCTCCTCCCGTAAAGCATCGGTCGTCTCAGCATTGGGACCAAAGTCAGACCAGGCGGAGGAGGTGACAAGAGTAGTGAATGGAGGAACCTTTGTAGGAGATAGTGCTGGAAGCGCTATGACAATGGGCTTACCTATAAGAACACTAATAAAGAGGAGAAGGTTACAAATGTCTTCAGAATAACATAACTTTTTGAAGATGGACGAGGTCAAAGATAAACCTCCAAGAGTTGATGTCGGAGTGTGCAGAGGTGCCTTGACTTTCCTTTTGTTAGAAATTGGAGATAAGATAATGAAGGTAGGTGAAGCCAAGGATGGCACAAAGCTATGGTTTTCAAGGTACTATTCCTGGAAGTTGAAGCAATTAGTAGTAATGGGCAAAGGTAGCACAGATGTAGGAATATTGATGGCCTTAGAGCTGGTCGCTGTAGAAATGATTACATCCACTTGGGACTCCTTAATGATAGGAGAAGTGTCTTCAACCAATCATTGGAGATGGACTCGGGGGAAGCCCTAGTGGGAATCTATGAAAGAGAAGCAACTTTGGCATCTTACATTGCCTGACCCTCGGCTAGTGCCTTAAAATTAAACTCATCAAAGAGAAGGGACTTGATCGCTTTGTCATTGACCTTCCCTCCTATTTCATCCCTTTCTTTTTGTTGCACCAAAAATTGACACAACATCCAATTCAAGTAAAAATAAGAACAATCAAGTGAAATTGAAAATAGAAAGCAGAAAGACAAGATTTTTAAAGTGGTTCGGCCTCAATTCGATTGCCTACATCAACTGTTAGTTTATTTCAGATGATCCTTGCTATTACAATAATTTTTAACAACAAGTATAGCTCAAAGAACTAGTTGACAAGAAAAATGGAAGCAATTCGGTATAAGGATCTAAAAGTCCTTATATTTTTGCTAAAGGATGGATATCTATAGTCGAAATCTTTCTTTTAAGTCGCTAGCTTGCATAGGAACAGGAAAAAAATCAGATCCAATTAATTAGGCACAAAGAATATACAAAATTCGTCAATCAAAACAACTTGATACCAACATGTTTTTATCATCTTATTTCTTTGGTCTTTCTTTATATATACTTTACTCTTCAAGCTTTAGACTTTATCTGAAAAAATTGCCCCTCTAACTTATGTCGGTACCGACACGATTTTTCCTATTCGAGTCTTTGTCTTTTTTGTTTAAAATACAATGCAACTTCATCCATAGTTCAAAAGTGGGTCCCATCTTCAAACAACTTCGTACCGACATGACCAATCATGTCAAAACTGGCATGATTTAACTTGTGCAATTTTTGGCCAAACTTCTAGTGCTTTATTTTTTCATCATTTCAGGCACCTCCTAAGTTACTTGTTCCATTCCTTCATCATCTTGAAATCCAGATCCATCAAGATTTTGTTTGATTTAAATGTTGAATAACACTTAGCCCAATAGTATGCTTTCATGACTACAAAGCATGCTTTGGATCATGACAAGCTACCAAACGCTATCTGCAGAGAAGTCACCAATCAACCCCTGTCTTGAAACGTCCCATCTATTTTAGACCATCAGTTCATTGCTTTGCATAGTTGTCAAATTACTTCTTTCTATAGTGAAGTTGGAGCCGTTAATTCTCTGGAAGCTACACAGTCTCTCGGTGAGGTAGATTCCCTTTTTTCTTCTCTTCTTTTAAAAATGGGGTTCAAAACCTATCGATATAGGCATGATCTTGTTGGGACTGACTTGATTTTCCACATGAGTATAAATGAAAAACTAAGAATTTTTCTTCCAAATTTCACCTCACTTTTCAGCATTACTTGCTCCTTTGCGAATTTCAACTCACTGCCTTATTGACTTTCTCGGTACTGCCAAGTCATCTTGAACGCTGCCGCCATCAACTGAGTCACCGCAACAAATCACATCGACTGATTTAGCACAAACTCCACCATATCTTGACCAATTTCTATTGTTGATCCCGAATTGAGGTAGGTTGTCGCATTGATCTTAGCAATGCTGTCATAGCACTTCTATCGCTATTGCTTACTCCATCGATGCTTCTCCACCACCGTTGATCAATGCTCTAACCCAACATCATCTACCTCCACTTACTATTATCATTCTACTTCAATAGCCTAGGTCACTTCAAGCTTAACAAGTTCATTCTTAAAGTTTAAAGAGGCCGAACTTTGAGTTAATCTAATTAAAGAACATGATGGTGAATGGAAGAGGAAAGATTGCAATGTCGGGGGTCATTTTTGGATATGGGTCGATGATTTAGGTCGTAGTGATGCAATTTCGAAGGAACCTTCACACCGAACACACTCTGGCATTCGATGGACTTAAGTGTCGACACTTCAATTTAAATAACATAATCCTATCATCCTTCAAATTAAACTCATTGTCGCTCTGGATAATGGTTCAGTTATCTTTTATTCTACGATAATAGTTAAAATCTAACACATAGTTCCATAGCATGACGAAGCTTGTTTTCGAAAACGAGCGGGCTATCTACATAGAGAGCTCGTGTAAACCATGCCCATGGACACAAGACACGTGTTGTGTAGATTAACACATTGCATTGCCTTTGTCAATGTATAGAATCTAATTGGTCAACACACGTCGACATCTATTGGGCTCTATACATCGGCTACACAGGTTTTAATCGAAATAAGACATCAAGCTAAATCATACCTGACCACATTCATTATCAAGTTTCAGTATAGAATGGCTGACCTTAGACGATCTCCTCGTCTTTGAACTAGTGTTGGCCCTTTAACGCCTCCAGAAGAAGTTTCGTCCTCCACTGTGGCCTCTACTTCTGCACCATTAAGTTAAAGCATTCGATTACCTAAAGAATTCAACTCCAAGCTACCCCTCTTAGTAGGACCTCAAGGCATTTTAATCTTAAAGGACGACCATCCCATCCTTATGATCTTTGATAACCCTTCAAATGCCACTCCTTCTAAGTTGCCCATGAAGGAACTATGGTCTATATGCCTGAACGAGATTCTTGAAGATGAAGTTCTTCTTCCCAAAACCCTACCAAAGGGCTCACCTTCCTCCGACGGGTTACACTGCATGTAATCGATTAATGTGTCTTTGTAGAGTTATGCCTCCTTCAGCGAATTCCTTACGTTTGTTTTTTCAATTACTAGGGCTAGCTTCAACTCGAATTCATTCAAATGGAAATGCCCTTGTAAATTCTCTTTACATCATCTTCATGATAGGTAGGTCACCAACTATTAACCGAAAAAATGGATCAACACCCTGGGTTAAGTGTGAAAGCACCAGCTCTGTTTCTAAAGGCAAATAAGATAAGAAAAGCAATAATAAATCGTAGAAAAGTAAATTAATAAGAGATTTTTATAGTGGTTCGGTCGTTAGCGAAGCCCACATCCACTTTATAACTTTTGTTATTAAATTGACTATCGATCACAAGTACAAATTGATTACAATTCTAATAGTTGAATAAAGAGAGATCACACCACCATTGATGGAGAAAAAAGGAAGGATCTCAATTGTCTCATGGCAGCCATTGTGAGGGAGACGAAAGTTGAAGAATCTTCGTAATATAGTTCCTTTAGTGATCAGAACAGCCCACACCCTTTCTGTTGAAGGTAGGATGGTATTTATAGGATTTTGAGAGCACTTGGATCGGAGTCATTGCATCTAAAGCCTATAATAGTCCATAGGAAGAAGCATCAAAAGTTTGATGGGATTCTAAGATAACTTTTTGGATCGGCACCAATCCAATTGGATTGGATCGGTGAGTTGTGCAATTTTTTCACATCTTCTTTCCTAATTGCTTTATTTCTTGCTTATGAGGCTCTCGCGTAATTTTATCACTTATTGACTTGTTTTGATGATGATTTGCTAATGAGTTTAATTGAACTTTAATTTGAGTCCAATAAGTGCTTACTTTCTGATTCTCGATGCTTAGATTGTTATGAAACTTGGTAAATGGACTTAGTCGAAGTATATAACACAATGAAAGTTGTTTGGAGGATTTTGCAGCCAAACATTTGGATCAGTACTGATCCAACTAGATCGGATCGGTGCCGATCCAAAGTGTTTGCTTATTTTTGGGTCAAACTTCCTTGGCTCTTTTGTCTTGTACTTTTAGGCCTTCAAACAAGTTTCGAGTTGCTATGACTTAATCAGAATGTTCTAACTCTTCTTGAATTTTGTTAGGCTAAAAACCCAATTAACACTTGTTGCGCAGAGTATGCCTTTTGAATGAAAGGTGTGCTTACTCTAGAACAAGTTCCAGTAATGAGTCTTCGATTATTGACCTTTTTTGGGGCTTTTAGCCTTGGCAAACCATCCAATTCTTTTGGATTCTTTCATTAATCATAAGTCTTTCCGAACCTGTTATAGCCTAAAACTCTAGACTCTACCTAACTGTAATCTATACATCACAATCACTTCAGTTTCATTCGAAGTTATTGCATCACATGTCTCTAATTACATTACACATCTCTAATCATCCCGTGTTCATTGAGGATTTACATCATTACCACTAAGATTTAATTCAGAGCTATAGTACCATATATCAAAATCACATCATATATCAAAATCACATCATATCACGTCATATACATTATATTACATCATATATCAAAGTCATCCTTTGTTCGTCTAGGATTTATCCATTTTATTTTATTTATAAGGCATTCAAATCCTTTTTGCAAAATCAAATATGTTTTAAAGTTCAATCTCTCTGGACCATTTAATGTCTAGTTTAGGGGACGATCTCTCTAGATCGTTTTTTGTTTCAGTTTAGGGGGATAATCTCTCCGGATCATTTTCTTATTAAGTTAAGGGGGGTTAAGTAAGCCCATCCACTCACTCTCCGATGAAGGGGCTTACTTCTTGCACTCCTGTGGTCCCGTCTCTCTGGTCGAGACTCTATGGCATTCGATATTGTACAACTCCATCCACTCGCTCTCCGGCAAGGGGACTTACACCTTGCACTCCGGTCCCCTCTCTCCGGTTGGGACTCTATGGCATTCAAAATCAATCATCGCATTAAATATGGATTTTACAAAATTCAAATTTCAAATCAAAGTAAACAAGCAGAAACTAAATAAGCAAAAATTCTGAACGTTTATCCCAAACATCCGACACAGAGCATGGCAAGGGACCAATCTAGGTTTTTTGCATGTCCAAGCGGTCTGAGATTATTATCCTGAGCAGACATCCAAGATATCCGACTCAGAGCGCAAATAGAAACCAATCTAGGTATAACACACGTCTAAGTGGTCTGGGGTCATATTGTTTTTACCGTTAATATACGAAAATAAAAGTGCAAAAAGAAACCAAAGCAAAGAGTGGCAGTTAGATCTGACTTCCCATCCATCCCAGTTATTGGATTATTTGTCTTTGCTTAGATCCCAGGGCATTCATTGAAGCATCTGCAGTGGGTGGTGGCTGCTCTAGCTGTGCTATCGCAGCTCTGTTCCTCAAGTACTGCGGCAGCTAGGTGTTCTGAAACAGTTCTTCTATTTGATCATGAAAGTATCATCACTCATTTGTTTCATGTCTACTTAGCTCATGGAAGATGCAAAACTTTCTAGATCCTTTCTCTCGATCAGTGGGCTCTCTTCTTGGAGGCTTTCAATCGGGAATTTTCCCCCTAATGTCTGAGTATATCCTTTCCAAGGTTTCAGTCAGCTCAAAGTAGGAAGATAATTTGGGTTCTCTCCTTTGTCGTTTTGGTTCTCTAGAATCATCATCAGCTTCACTTTTCCCTTTTTCCTTTCAAAATCCTGCTCCATAGGATCCCTTGCCATCTACAGCATAAACGTCAGCGTCTTCATCTTCAACGTCGGCATCCTCCTTACATTAATATCTCTCAGCTTCATAGTAAAACTCAGCAAGATCCATTGGTGAATCCCTCTTAAGTGTAGCCCTGAAGTCGATCTTGCTTGCGACTCCAGACACTACCGCCATCAAAATCATTGATGGGTCCGGCCTATCGACTGCGGCTGCTGCTGCATTGAATCTTGTTAAATAACTTATCAAGGTCTCTTCGGACCTTTGTTTCACATTTTCCAACGTCATCACATTCTTCGGTTGTGAGACGTGAACTCGCAATTGTCTTAAAAATCTACATACTAACTCGGTCCATATGCTAATGGACCTATTCTCTAGCTGTTTAAACCACATAGCCGCCAAAGCCATCAAATATAATGGGAAGCACTACCCCATTAATTCCTTAGAAGCACCCAACACCTCCATATGTAGGATATATCTCATCGGATGAATCATTAGGTTAGTCTTTCCATCGTGAGAAGCTTGAAATCGAGAGGATTTCTCACGTTTCGGATATTGGTAGTAAACAGGTTTCTATTGACATCTTCCAAACCCTGATCTATGGGTCCTCCTCTAACCAACCTTCTTACCAATTCAGCAATTCGATTTTCACCATCCAATGAAGGTCTTTGTCCGAAAGCAATGTTCTGTCCTCCGCCTTGGCGAAGGAAATCCGACGCATACTCCACTGGTGGCACACTAGTGTTCTGCCCTGCTCTCCTAGTCCCATTCTGTCCTCCGCTCCTCCAGGGTAGCCCTGGCACATATTCCTCTACCGGTTGCACTCTAGTATTCGGATTAGCTCCTGTATCACCAGTTTCTGAAGTTTCAACAGTCTCTTTATTATTGGCCCTTTTGGTGCCAACTCCAATATTGATCCCGTCATCGGCATTGATTCCCAGGTTGACTCCCGTGTTGCCTCCAAGTATTGGTTGCTCTGGGCATGGAGGCATGTTCCATCTCATTTTAATCCAATTCTAGCAGCTCCTGTTCTATTTCCTAGGGTATAAATTCATGCATCTCCTGCAATTCCTTGTTGTCCCATCCTTTGGAAGAATCCCTCCATCATCTCATGTTGCCTAGCCAAGATCCCATCTTGCATCTCCTTCATCGGCCATTCCATTTCTTCTCTAGCTACATAGTTGGATTGAAGAGAATTTAAGGATAGTTCCTGACTGCCCCTAGGCTCTAGTTGACTTGCTCCGGTTTTAGATCTGGTGTTAGGACTCTTCATTTTCCACAAATCTCGAATCCAAGCTTCAAGCTTTCGGATCAACCTTTGTTCTTAGTGAAAGCACCAAAATGTTAACGCAATAAGGATCAACACCCTAGGTTAATTGTGAAAGCACCAGCCCTATTTATCAAGGCAAATAAGATAGAAAAGCAATAGTAAATCGCAGAAAAAGTAAACGAACAAGAGATTTTTATAGTGGTTTGGTTGTTGGCGAAGCCTACGTCCACTTTATAACTTTTGTTATCAAATTGACTGTTGATCACAAGTACAAATTGATTACAATTCTAACAGTTGAATAAAGAGAGATCATACCACCATTGATGGAGACAAAAGGAAGTATCTCAATTGTCTCATGATAGCCATTGTGAGAGAGAAGAAAGTTGAAGAATCTTCGTAATAGAGTTCCTATAGTAATCAGAACAGTCTGCCCCCTTTCTATTAAAGGTAGGATATTATTTATAGGATTTTTAGAGCATTTGGATCAGAGTCATTGTACCAGAAGCCCAAAATTTTCCATAGGAAGAAGCACTAAAAGTTTGATGGGATTCTAAACTAACTTTTTGGATCGGCAGGAATCCAATTGGATTGGATCAGTACCGATCCAAAAAGTTATGCAATTTTTGCACATCTTCTTTCCTGTTGGCTCTGTTTCTTGCTTGTGAGGCTCTCCACTTAATTTTATCACTTGTTGACTTGTTTTGATGATGATTCGCCAATGAGTTTGAATGAACTTTAGTTTGAGTCCTATAAGTGCTTACTTCCTGATTCTCAATGCTTGGATTATTATGAAACTTGGTAAATGGACTTAGTCGAGGTATTTAAACACAATGCAAGTGGTTTGGAGGAGTTTAGGGCCAAACATTTGGATCGGTGCCAATCTAATTGGATCGGACCGTGTTGATCCAAAGTGTTTGCTTATTTTTGGGTCAAACTTCCTTGGCTCCTTGTCTTGTACTTCTAGGCCTTCGGGTCAAATTTTGAGTCGCTCTGACTTAATCAGAATGTTCTAACTCCTTTTGAATTTTGTTGGGTTAAAAACCTAGTAAACACCAACCTTCGAGGAGCCATACTTTTTGCTTAACTTCAAGAGAAGGAAAGGGGTCGCATCTTTGATGATAATCAAAGCTTTCAATCGATGCATGATTGTCGAGGGGCTGCACAATAAAATGTGTTACTTCAAGTACCATTACTTTTTTGTCCGATGCTTGAAGACTTCAATTGATATTTGTTTTCCGGATGTAAGTTCGCTCATCCAATATCTTCCCCACACTTGAGCTTTCTTCACTCAAGCGACTAATATTCTTCCTACGTCTGTTATAGATATTCCTTATTGAACTCCAACTCCTGCTCTAATAGAGACTCTTCAGTTCTTGAAAGGAATCGATCCAAACCTAAGGCACGCTTCCTATCTCCTTACTAATGCTCGTATGCACTAATTTTAGCTTCTTTAAAATGTAAAGAGCGTCCAACCGAATCCACTTCCTTCTATGGTAGCTCCAACTACTCATGGTCTTTTAGCTCTTTATGGAGTCTTCATGGAAATTGAAGAGGTTCCTAGCTCTGTCATCGATGAATATGGGGAAGAAAAGGATTAAGAAGTCAACGAAGTTCTTATGAGAGATGAGGGGGATTAAGGAGATGATAATATAGATGAGAGAGAGAGATGGGAGAAGAAGAAAATCTGAGCGATGAAAGAGTCCAAGGTAAAGAAGAAGGAGAAGAGGATAGAGGAGAAGATAAAGACAAGAGTGCTAATGGAAATGAATCATCTGGTAAAACACACCCTGTAGGCACCCAGATCAGTTCGCCTCCAATGATGAAGCAAGTGGTTATCAAGACGTCCAAGCGCTCGTCCGAACCACATCAAGATCTTGTCGAAGAGTCAACTCCTCCACCAGGCATGCTGACAATATCTTTGGTTCTTTGAGCGATGCTGGGGATTTCCAAACTTCACTCAAGGGGATCTAAACATTAAACACATCTTGGCATATGGTCTTTAGACTTCAATTTTCCATCAGTTGGTTTGCCCCAACCCACCAAGGGGGAGACACTTTATTGTTAGAACCCTACGATCAAGATTCATAGGCTACTTAGCATACATCAACACTTCACACGGTTCTAGGAACATAAGCATGATTACTCCATACCCATTATTAATCCAGTCACTGATTCTAACACAATCCTTTGCTTCTTTTTATGTATAATAAGGAGAAGTATTCGACTTGAGAGACTTCGTAAAGGCACTGGTCAATATTGCTTCTAAACTCCAGAAAGTTCTTACCCCCACCATAGATCTTATTACGAGTCTGAGAGTGAAAGATCGAGGAGGAAGGACTAAGAACAATGTGAAGCTAAAGAAAGACATCATAATCGTGATGAACAAAAGAAACCACGCAACCGCTCCAGGGGCGACAATGACTTACATCATCAACAACACTCACTTTCTTAGTTTTCCCAGTTTCGCCAGTTTTCCCATCTTGATCTCCTTCCATCTTCTAAACCTCCTATTACTACCATCATCGAGCGGCCTAAGGCTCCTATCATAGCTTCTTAGCAATTCAAATCTATCGGCCCTACATCCTACCAAAGATAACTTAGGGTTGGCAAGGAAATGTCTTCAAGCCACACCGCTCTACCTACTTTCCCCAAGACCAATCTATCGCCATTGTCATAAAGATGCAGGTAGCCCTTCCTAACTTTTTCCTATAGGGGGTCAAGTTCGACTCCGACATCAAGGACCTTTCATGGAACTATGTGAACAAAGGTGCCAAAAGGCCTTGGAGGTTGTGGAGTAGTTATTCTAATGGAAGAAGCTGGCTAAGGGTCTCTTGGATGTCAATCGAGAAAATTAGTTGATCATTTAAAGATTTGATACTAAGAGAGCTGATCATAACTGTATCTATGAAGACTACAAGAAGGAGTTAGCCAACCTTGATAAGGAAAAAGAGGAGAAAGCTAAAGGATACAAAAGATGCTCGAAAGAGATTATTCGAGAAGGCTGCCACTCACATGGCCGAGAGTCTGGTCCTCAACGACCGGTTAAAAAAGGCACAGTAGTCTCAAAATGAAATCAAAGAACAAGAGGCCCAAAAGGCTAAGCTTGAAACCGAGATCAGCAAACTTAAAGCCGAACGAAAGGCCGAAAAGGAAATGAAGGAGCAAGCTCTGAAAATGGCCCAATCTTTAGTGGATGATTCTTTCGATTTAAGAATCAAGCTGGCCAATGTTGGAAAAGAGATTGTAGATTTAAAGGTCAAGATAACATAGGTCGAATAGGACACTGAATCCACTCTTCTACAATTCTTTGCAATCCTTAACGAAATGAAGAATCTTAAGTGGTTAGTGTTATCAGTAAAATTTCCACGATATCCTAATAGACTCAAATGATTTAAACAAACCGAAGAATGATAGAGAAATAAATTCAAACACTTTGAAAAACATCATAAGAAAATAAAACAAAGAAGTTCAAAAAAGATAGTTGAAAAGTGGAACTTGATTCCATGGATCACAACGTTGTTGTGCCCTATCAATCATCACCGATTCATGGGTCATCACGGAGTCATGAATCCGATGGAATCTAGGAAAAGTGATTAGAAACTCATAACAAGTAATAAAAAGCACAGAGCAAAGCATGAAGTAAACTGGAGTTGGATCCAAGTCAGACTGGTAATGAGTTGGGGTCCATGGATCCCCATCGAGTTATGAAACGTGGGTCGGAGTTCGGCCATGAGATTTTTATGGAATGACATGGACAACGTGGAGATTGTGTGTAGAAATTTTCGGAGCCCAATGTGGAGATCGCCTATAAATAGAGGTGGAAAGTGCTTAGAGAAAGGACTTTTTCTTATTCTTCATTTCTAAACTTCTGACTACAACGAGTTCTAAAATTATGGCTCTGAAAAATAATTTGCTGGAATTTCATCGAGTTGAGACTATTGAGTTGTAAGAACAACTTTGTAAAATTAAAGGATAATCAATAGAACTTAACTTGGCGGAAATAGGGTGGAGTATTCACTGAATCACTATGAAAATCTTATGTTTTTTCTAGCTATTTCTTTATTTTCTTTGATATTTTTCATGTTTATTACTTAATTGAGTGCTTGTGCCAATTTTGGTGCAAACATCTTGGTGCTTTCATTGAGAAGGACTATGAAATGATAACTTGAAACCGTGATTTGAGAAGATGAAGAGACCACCTATACAAAAAGTTGTTATTGGAGGAAGCCACCAAGAACCAAAAGCAATCGGGAAGTATCCTTAGGATCAAACCCTCATCCATCTACATAATTTGACATGAGATGAAGAAAATGATGAATAAATGTAGGAGAGAATGATAGAGCATTAGTAAGAAAAAATGGAGGGATTCTTTAGAATGATAGAATAGCCAATGGCAACCAAAGTTGCTGGAAACCAGACTCAAAGGCTAGAAGGCGAAATGAGTGCACCTAGAAATGGAGCAGGACAGAGTGGACAATCCCCTGGAGACCTCACAACTTGGGTACGAACCACGTTTACAAGTTGATGCTGAGTTGACAAGGTATAGGGCATGAGTGAGATTGACTTGGGAAAGGATGGAGCACGTCTCAAGGATGATGTTGAGCCATAGAACAGAGATCAAAACACAAATGCACATAACCCGGATTAAAACCAGAAGCTCACTGTAGGAACATGGGGCAAAATGAAACCATGGATTAGAGAGTTCCATTTGATTAGAATGATAAGATTACCAGGATGATTAAGCATATGATGAAAGGTGGACCCCGGGACAAGAGTTTAGAGGATGTAAACAAAAATCCATTCACCTCTAACATCCGACACGCAAGAAATCCACCCGATTTCAAGCTACCGACGCTTGAAATGTATAATAGAAAGACAGTTTCAAGCGTTCATTTGATGAGATACATCCGACATATGGAGGTGTTTGGTACTTTTGAAAAAGTAATGATACGGTGCTTCTCATTATTTGATGGATTTGGTAGCAATGTGTTTCAGACAGTTGGAAAATGGGCTTGTTAACATATGGTCTGGATTAGTGGAGAAATTTATGAACCGGTGCGCGGGTCGGTTTGGTGCGGTTTGGAGTCCAAACCGCTTCCGCACCGCATCAAACGGTTAATCAAAAATACAAACCATTATACTAATCTTTTAAACGGTTCGATTTCGGTTCGGTTTGAATGTAACACGGTTCGGTTTCGGTCCGGTCCGGTTTGAACCCGCATTAAATATGAAATAAGAGAATTACTTCCATCAACAATCAATTTACGACAGCAACCGTGTGAAGCTTTTACACTTAAAGGTTAAAATACACAATGTTATACTGAAATGAAATGTTAGTTCTTAACTGTATGAATATTTCAATTTGACATTTAGATATAAGTGAGATTTTTTTGGTAGATTATCCAAATATCAACATTAATCAATGCATAATCATCAAGGAAAATGACTAGAATAAGATTATAATTAGCATTAATCCAAAAAACAAGATGAAAAATATTATACCAAAACTATAACTTGTTCCTTTATGACAGCAAATATTATTAATATAACAACATACGGTAAAAATAGAATATACATCGTTTGAATCTAAAATAAGATAGGAGTTGCTTATATTTTTATCATAAGATTACTAGTTAAAATATTCGGTTCGGTCCGGTTTAATACGGTTGGTTCAATCGTCCAAACCGCAACCGAACCGTATCGATGCGGGTCGGTCCGGTTTGAGGTATTTGCTTTGGTTAGAAGATTCGGTGCGGGTTTCCGCACCGTTTTTGCGGTTCGGTGCGGGCGGTTTCCGTATAGCGGTGTGGTTTATGCCCACCCCTAGTTCATATAGAGAGGCCAAAGAATGTAATGACGCTTTGAAGCATGAGAAAGAGAGTAGGTGAGACCCTACGTAGTTATTTAATCACATATAACGATGCGGCAGCTGCGATCCATAAGTCGAACCCATAAATAGTTCTGATGGTTGTAGTTTCAAGAGTTACTAGCAAAAATAATTTCAAAATCACTTTGGAAAGAGATCCACTAGTGGATTTGGTTGAATTCTATTATTAAAATGAGGGATTCCCACGTCAGAAAGACACTGAAGTGAATGAATGCGTTGAAGTTAATGTTATGGACGACGGAGAACCGTCCGGAGTAGGATATGGGAAGAGTAAGGGAAAGCGGAAGGCTGACGATAGATTCGGAGGAATGAATCATATGAAGAGGAAACCGAAGTTTTCCTCATATATAGAACTGACTAAAATACCCGAGAGGATTTACTTGGATACCGGGGGAAGATTCCCTATCGAAAATCGATGAAAAGAGAGCCCACGAATTGAGACAATAGGTCTAATAAGTTTTTCCTATTGCATGAGCTGGAGAAGAGGTCTAGAAAGCATTATAGGAGAATGAGGGAAGATAAAATTGGTTTATATTGAAAAACTGAAGCAAGTCGATGAGAAAAGGAGCAAGGGGAAGTGAAATCCCATTGGTCGAATAATCCACTGCCCAAGCGAAGCACCCTTCCGGCGAAGTGTAACAATCGTCAAATGGTCTCGGAGCGATAGTTTTGATTACGATTATGCCATAATCCAATAGTATTTGATTGAGGTCAGAATGCCGATTTAAAGATGAATGCATATTCGGTCTAAGAGAAATGAATGTGTGAAAATTTAGGTAAAAGTAAATAAATAGCTAAGCCTCGATATTAAAACAAAATGGCAATAATTGCTTCTGCGTAAACTATTGTAATGATCCTAAGCTACGAAGATAATAACTTGAATACTTGAATGAAATCAACCAAAAAAAACTCAGCTGCATAATTCATATCAACTATATAGCAGTAGTTATACCAAACTAACATATTTAAACTTGATCCCCAAATCAGTTATCCTTAAAAGCAGTTCAAAATTCCAATAATGACATAGATTAAAGCAAATGATTATAATTAATATTAGGATGTTGATTTAACAGGTAATACCAACAATTTAAGTGCAATCAAATCAAAATTATAATCAATTATAAACCAGCACTATAAAAAGCAATCTATCAAGGCTAATGACTATGGGTTACAGGAGATTCAATTAAATCAAGTAAGCACCAAGTAAACCCTGTAAATATAATAATTCTGAAACAAATTAAGACTAAAAAAATCATAGAAAACCTGTAAATCTAAAATACTAAGACGAATCAACCAGAGGTCAGCAATAGAAGCACGTAAAATGCATAAAAAATGATCAACCGGTTAATAAAGTACAAGTTAAACTTGAATCAAAGGTAGCGAATTAGTAAAAATTGATATGAGAGAAAATAAAGCTAACTAATTTGGTAATTGAATCAAAAGAAAAGGCAAGCGTTTGATGGTTCTGAGAGCACTAGTAGCGATAATTAATGCGAAAATAAGGTAATGAAGAAGAAGAATAGATAGAACTTTGATACGTTACTATTAAACAAATAAAATAATATTCAATAAAATCTTTACTGTTGATCACAATAGCCATAAGAATAAAATATTATTATTGTTTTCAAAAGCTGGGATGGTAGAAGACAAATCCTACTTGCAAAAAAAAGAAGAGAAAGCACTTTCCAAAGAGACCATTCAAACAATGCCATGTGTCAACAGCAATCAATACGCGACTGATAGGCTTATTCCTTCAGTTATAATATCCTTTGGCAAAAGAAACAAAATTCACTTTGCCTTCTTCAAAAATGAATTTTAGGAGGATGTGTTATACCATATTTTGCCAAATGACTTTTAGATAAAATACATAAGACCGAAAGGACTGTAGATAGCTCATTCTCGAAAGCAATGATACAAAACTGAATGGGATGATCTAACTGCTAGCTTTGTAGCCTTAGGCAATCTTGATACGGTTATAAAATGTAGACTTAACAATATAAACCTTGAAGGGTTACATGCTGAAAGTTCTATGTACAAAAGGTTTAACTAACTAAGTTTACTTTCTAATTACCTAAGATCGAAAATGAGGACCAAAGGTCGATATAATGAGGTACTTTGTCTATTGTCTATGAGTACATGCCATCAAGAAGGAATCGAAAGCCGAAAGATATAACATCCCAAAAAATAAAAGTTTTAAGGGATAAGTGCAATAGAAAAGAACATGCAATAGTGCAATGATACTATGAAATTTCAACCATACACGTGTACATCTCGGATATAACTGTGACATCCCTATCTTGAGTCCAAAAGCTAAGCGCTACAGATGCTGCAGCCATCCGTAGTATTAACTTCTGATAACAAAATACGGTAATGCTAGATACATCGATATAACAAAAACACATGGATATGGAAAAAAATTTAAAACAATTTAAAACAAACCTATCATTCCATTCCAAATCACATTTCAAATTCATTACATAATCCCATAATCGGTAACCACATTCAGAAAAATATAGTTATTACAACATACACCAAGAGCGACATATGAAGATGCCCCTTGGATGATCAGAGTATATGGCTAGACAATTAAGCATCTTTGCCTTTACAACAAACACAATGGAACCAAGATAGAAAATAACCCTTAATAACTATCATGCCTCTTGCACGTCTCCGGAAGCTTATTCGTCTTAAAGAGAACCTGAATACCTTAACCCTCAAACTACTCAAAATCAATGGAGCACCCAAGAGTTTAAGGGGAAACATAAACTTCAAGTCGGACATAAAGCCTGATATAAATAACAATCTGCCATCCATTTAGATACCTAGTGAGACCACGCTGCTTAGCGGAATGGGTTTTCCCCTCACTAGTATCTCATTTAAAACATTATAAAACCATATACTGTGCTCCTGCATCCACAATGGTTGAAACGTAGCAATTCAAAATATTATGATGATATACAAACAAAAAAAAATCAATTCTAGATTACCCATCCCCATTCATTTTGACTTTTTGTCTCAGTTATAGTTTCAAGGGTCACTATTAACCTAATAGTTTTTATAGGCTGACTAATAACATGTTTAACACTTATGGACTCCCTATTCGATTTCATAGTTTTCAGGGGATCACTAGGAATCTATTGGCTCCTGCCAATAACTTCATTGTTTCATGGGTTCTCCCTGAACCTATTGGTATCTCCAATAACTTCCTTCTTATCCTAGTTTTTGTGGGTTGGCTAAAAACCTATTGACTTCTGTCAATAACTTAATCCGAATATAGTTTTCATTGGTTCACTACAAACCTATTGGCCCCTACCAATAACTTAATCTAATAATAGTTTTAATGGGTTTACTATGAACCTATTGGCCCCTGCCAAAAACTTTTCCTAAACATAGTTTTCATGGGATCATTATGAACCTGTTTACCTGGCAACCTCTTTAATCAATATTCTGGCATCCTACATTCTGATCTATCTGACCTCTTGGATGCAACTCTACTCATTAAGGTGTTAACTCAATTAATATTTACTATTGGATCAAACTAGCTGGTTATTCTGCCCTTCCCCAAAATACAGTTATGGGTCCATTACAATGTGAATATACATATATATGACGAAGTAAACATAATAACATAATAATGCCAACACATGTGGTTTAATATCTTTGAAATCATTTTACATAAAACTTGGTTAATCCCTTTAACCTATCAATCAAGGAAAACTTCTTCAAAACTCCATACTTAAAAATCATTTCAAAACTCTTGTATTATGCCACGGTTTTACTTTAAAACGAGATTGGGTTATATATTTTGAAAACTAAGGCTTTCGAAATCTTAAAAATTTACTTTCGAAACCATTGGAAACCTTCCTTTCGAAAGCATTAAAAACTTCTTTTCAAACCTATAGGCACCTGCCTTTCGAAACACTTTAAAACCTTTCTTTTGAAACCTTTCAAATGTATTGAAGTGAAACCATTTAATTATAGAAGCATAACTTCGAAACCATATGATAGTACCCCTTTCGAAACCATTGGGTTTAACTCAAAATATAACTTATTAGGTCTAAGTGAATACATGCGAAAGTACCCCTTTTGAAACCATAAAAAGGGTTTGGGGAAAAATAGATGGCTACAGCCCAATACTTTCGAAAGCATTAGTCTTTAAGTTAAAACAATAAGAAGGATAGTATCAAAACCTTCTTTCGAAGTCATTGCCTTCGAAACCCTTGATCCCTTTAGAATGCTATAGGAAGTGACTTAATATAAGTTTACAACAAAGGCTACCTTTCGAAAGTATTGATAACTTCAATACATTCGAAAGGCAAAAGAATGACAGCAGGGTTTCGACTAGGTCGGAACCATCTTTTTTTGAAAGCATTAGTTCAAAACACAAGGTTTCATTCGAAAGCTACATTTAACCAAAAAGGCGGCAACCCCCGTTGAAAGCCATTCTAGTAAACCCTTTCCAAAGCATATGTTTCGACTCCTTCAAAAGCTTTTATTAAAACAAGGCGGGCGCTTACCTTTTGAAAGTAAAACAAAGGTTTCGACTCTTATCTAAAGCAATGGTTTAGATACCATGCCTTCCGCCCTTTTTCCAATCCACTACATACCATACTTGTATTACCTTGTGTATTGGTTTTGGCTTAGCTGGTAGGTTTCGACTTAGTTGGAGGCGGAAGCATAGGGTCGAAAGGTGCTTCTGGAAGAGGTGGAACCCACTTTTCCAAGTAAAGACTGATTAATGCGAATTAATGCAAACACTTTGTGACTAACCTGCCTATTTGTAAGCATTTGATTAGTTGCCATAACTTTTCAAATTCTTTACAAAAATAACTGCCACATAATTTCAGATCTAAACATGGATTAATTTAACAAATAAGCCCTTCCATTAGCAAAACCAATAAAACAATTAAGTCCTTCATCTAAAATAATTTATTTTCCATAGCAAATTACTTAGGAAAAATCCCAAAAAATTACAAAAATTCACTTTCAATATGTTATCTGACATATAAAAATTTCGAACCAAATTCCTTATATAATTTCTGAAATTGATTTATAAACCCAATTGTTCATATTTTCTTTTGAAAATTCATAATAAATTTTCTATAGCTTGGAAAATTACAAAAATTAAAACCTATCTCTAAAATCATGCTTTCCATAACATAAAATTTTCTCATGGCATATGAAAATCGTTATAGTCGGTTTTACCCTTAAAACTGTGTAAAATAATTATCAAATTATTTTGTTTGAATCCAACGTGTCCAAATCCATGCATATCATCAATCAAAAATCATCATAATAATGGATTTAATCTTAAACCCGAAAAACAAATGATCATAAAAAAAATAGAGATGGTTTAGATTATTATTCACCTTGATTAGGATAAGGAGATTGGATTGAGATTAACTTCCCCTAACTTGAACCATTAGCTTTAGGTTGAATTTCTCCTCTTTTCTTCAAGTAATGGCTAACTCCTCTTATGTTTACGTTTTGTATTTTTGTAAAATGAACATGTGAAAGAATGAAACATGGGTTATGGTACTAAGGTGCGGCTATTTCTGAATAAGCCCTTGTGTAAATTAATTAGCCTATAAGCCATTCTTAAGCCCATTTAAACAATCAAGCACATCCTTTAATTTTATTTTCAATTCACAATCCCCTTATCACTCTAATTATTTACATTATTCTATTTAATTTATTTAATTAAATCTCTTGAGTAATGTTATAAAAAATTAGGGGTGTTATAGGCTCCCCTCCTTAAAGAATTTCGTCCTCGAAATTCAGTAAGGACTAAATACTAAACGTCGCAATCATCAGTAACGACTCCTAACAACCATACTAGTCTACCTGACTAGCAACTATCTATATAAATCTAATATAGACATACCCTCAAAGAAGATCGGGATAAGTATCTCTAATCATGTCTTATGTCTCCTTAGTACAGTTCTTCTCGTTGCCACTCCACTGAACTTTCACCAACCTGACTATCTTGTTCCTTAATCATTTCTCATCTCTCGCCACAACCCGAACTGGTTGTCTAACAAAACTCAAATTAGGCTCTACTATTAAATCTTCCAACCCTGTCGGAGGAATAGTAGTCTCTGGGTCATGCACAAACTTGCGAAGATGAGACACATGGAATACATTATGGACAGCTGCCATACTGCTTGGCAACTCTACTCTATATGTGAGCTTCCCGATCCTGTTTAAAATCTAGAACGGACCGACATATCTTTGTGCCAGATTCCCTGGCTTTCCAAAACGTACCACACCTTTTATTGGTGATACTTTAATGAAAACCTTATCTCCAACTGAGAATTCTAGGTCTTTACGCTTCTTATCTGCATAACTCTTCTGTTTGGACTGAGCTTCCTTCATCCTTTCTCAGATCAACTTAATCTTCTCTGATGCCTCTCTAACCAAATCTGGATCTAAGACTAATATGCCTCCAGTCTCTAACCAACATGCTGGTGATTTGCGTGGCCTTCTATACAAAGCTTCAAAAGGCGTCATTCCTATACTAGTCTGATAACTATTATTATAAGAAAACTCAACCGAATGTAGGTGATCTTCCCAAGGTCCACCAAAGTCCAATACACAAGCTCTCAGTAAATCCTCAAGTACTTTATTGACTCTCTCTATCTGCCTGGCCATCCATCCGAGGGTGATATGCAGTACTCATCTTGAACTGAGTGCCAATACATCCTGTAGACTCTTCCAGAATTCGATAGTAAACAACGCTTCTCTGTTACTAACTATACTACTAGGAATCCTATGTAGTCTAACTATGTTCTTCATGAACAACTTAGCTAAAACATGTGTCGTCCTGGTTGACTTAATTGGAAAGAAATGGGCACTCTTGGTCAACCTGTACACTATGACCTATATACTTTCATTTCCTCTATCTGACCTTGGCAACCCGTCTATAAAATCCATGGATGTCGAATCTCATTTCCAAACTAGAACCTCTAAAGGTTGAAGCAACCCTCTCGGCTTCTGATGTTTGGCTTTCCCTGTTGATAGTTTGTACACTTCCTAACCCACAAGCCAACATCCCTCTTCATACCTTCCCAATAGAAGATTCTCTTCATATCTTGATACATCTTGATCCCTCTAAGATGAATCGTAAAACTTGGATCAATGGCATTCTCCAAGAACTTCTTTCCTTAAGTCCTCAACATTCGGAACACACAACCGTCCCTTCTTTCTCAACCATCCTCTCTGGTCAGGGCAAAAATCCTTTAGATCATCAATCTCAGTTCCAACCTCAAGCCTTCAAATCTTTTTGGCTAACACTGGATCCTCGATCTTCTTAGAAGCAATCCTTTCGATCGGCACTGGTCGAACTTCTAAACAAGACAACATGGCAGTACTCTGACTAGAACTAGCAGTTGATCTTAACAACACACTATAAGTAGTCATAGCTTCTAAATCCTTCCCTTTTACCAACATAGCTAACACCACATTCTTATGTCTTCTGCTAAGAGCATCCGCTACTTTATTTCCTTTCCAATGTGTATACTCTATACCAAAATCATTAGCAGCCAAAAAATCCAACCTCCTCTGATGTCTCATATTCAGCTCCTTCTGAGAGAATAAATACCTTAATGACTTATGATCTGTATATAGCTCAAATCTCTCCCCTAAGAGATAATGTCTCCAAATATTCAATGCAAAGATCACCGCTGCCAACTCCAAATCATAAGTATGATATCTCATTTTGTGCGGTCTAAGCTGTCGTGAAGCGTGGGCAATCACTTTACCATTCTACATCAACACAGCCCTAATCCAGTTTCACATGCGTCAGTATACACCACCAAACCTTGGTTTCCATCCGAAACTACTAACACAGGTGCATTGGTCAACAAATGCTTTAACTTAAGGAATGCTTTCTCACATTTGTTAGACTAGACAAACTTCACATTCGTCTTGGTCAACTTAGTCAAAGGTGCTGTTATTCACGAGAAATCCTTAATGAATCTCCGGTAATAGCCAGCAAGTCCAAGAAAACTTCTGATCTCGGTCACCGTCTCTGGTTTCTTCTAATTATTAACAGCTACGATTTTATCTGGATCGACTGACAAACCCTTCTATAAAACCACATGGCGAAGAAACTTAACCTTTTTTTCCAGAAATGACAATTGGAAACTTCTCCTTAAGCTGATGCTGCCTAAGTGTCTCAAACACCACTCTAAGATGTTCCTCATGCTCTCTTTCATCCATAGCACTTAACAAAGCATAATTACTCCAGTCAGAATTCTCCATTGAGAATATGATTCAGTTATGACTATCAGATTGTCTAAGTGATATCTCCATATCCTGGCAAAATATCATAGCCTTATACTTACCCAACCAATCCATACCCAAAATGATTTCGAAATCTATGAAATCAAAAACATACAGACTGCATGCAAACTTATGATCTAACAAGTCTAGTTCTAACTGGTCACGTCTCATCCCTAGAGTTGCATACCCTCCTCTTATTGGATTCGCAACCCTTAAGAAAGTAACAAGGTATGTGGGTTCTAAGCATAACCTATCAACCAAATACTGAGATATAAATGAATGTGATGCACCAATATCAAATAGTACCCTAGCTGGTATACTCTGAATCAAAAGCCAACCTTTCATCACAGTCTTCCCTTTATCAGCTGCAGTTGTCCTAGCAGATGATGGCCCAATAGTAAAAACCTTCCCCATGTCCGCCCTAACTGGCTTTGGACATTGATTCTTATAATTCCCAACTTGATCGCAGTTGAAGCACTTCACATTCTTCTTATTTGCAGCCTTCTTCCCCTTGCCTGAACGGCAATTATGAGCATAATGACCCTTCTTGTCACACTTAAAACAAACTAAATCATCTTTTGCCTTCTTGACAGCATCTCTCTTTTGGGCTCCCTTCTTCTTAAACAACTTCCTTTTCTTTCCTTGAGAACTCTGGATTTCCACTGGATTCTCTCTAGCACAAATAACAAGCATCTCCTCATGGCGGATTGCCGTTTCCACAAAAACATTACTAGGATCACGGAGATGTGGCAGGGTTGCCTTAGTAATCTTGGGTCTCGGTCCTCTAATGAACCTCTCATTCCTTCTTATAACGGTGTTAGTAGCGTACCCATATCGGGACAACTCATCAAATTTAGTAGCATACTCGATTACCGACATCTCTCCTTGTTCCAAATCCATAAACTTTATCATCAACGCTGACTTAGCAACTTCGGATAAAAACCTTGGTTGAAATCTCCTCCTAAAATCTGCCCAAGTCAACTCCGCCTCTAGAACTCTGGCAGTAACATTGTTCCACCAATGAAGTGCTGCTCCTTGCAACTGCATAGAGGCAAACCTCCTCTTGTGCTCATCATCCAAACCCAAATCAGTAAAGTTCCTCTCACAATGCAATAACCAATTTTCAACTTCTATAGCATCCTCCGTTCCCATAAACAGCTTCCCACCAAGACTAGTGTAATCCCTACTCTGCTTAGTATAATTATTCCCAACTGGAGCCACATGATTAGCTCCTCCAACATTCCCAGCAACACCAGTAGCATCTCTAGCTTGCATCATATTGATGAAAAACTGATACATCGCCCCCATATCCACTTGTGGATTTCCAACACCCACATTGGCATTTGCATTTTGGTTAGCATTAGCTTGTCGACCCGGGTTCCTCCTGGTGGGTCTAACATTTTCGTTGGTTGTGGTGTTTCCTCCACCAAGATTTCCTCTTCCGTTTCCTGCTTCCATATCTTATTTCTCGTAAATCTACATACGAGCCTTTGTAAGATACAGAAGAACGGTCTAAGAGAGATGGCAATACATACTTATATATATATATATATATATATATCAAATACAAGTATGTTACTATAGCGTTATCCCAAACCCCGATCTTATTTTCTGATTCACTGGATTATGTTTTGAAAATTCTTTTAGGTTTAAATTTCTTTAAGTTTCAAAAATATATGCTCTGGTACCAACTTGTAACATCCCTTATCTTGAGGCTAAAAGCTAAGTGCTACAGATACTGCAGTCATCCATAGTATTAACTTCTTGTGACAAAATATGATAATTCTATATTTATTGCCATAACAAAAACACATGGATATGGGAAAAAACTAAAACAATTTAAAACAAGCATCTCATTGCATTCCAAATCACATTTTAAATTCATTACATAATTCCATAATCGTTAACCATGTTCAGAAAAATATAGTTATTACAACATACGCCAAGAGCGACATATGAAGATGCCCCTTGGATAATCAGAGTATATAGCTAGGCAATTAAACAACTTTGCCTTTACAACAAACACAGCGGAACCAAAATAGAAAAGAACCCTTAATAGCTATCATGCCTCCTGCACGTCTCTGGAAGCTTATTTGTCTTAAAGAGAACCTGAAAACCTTAACCCTCAAACTACTCAAAATCAATGGAGCACCCGAGAGTTTAAGGGGAAAACATAAACTTCGAGTCAGACATAAAGCCTGGTATAATAATAATCTATCATCTCAAATCATTTAGATATCTAGTGAGACCACGCCGCTTAGCGGTAATGGTTTTCCCCTCACTAGTATCTCGTTTAAAACTTTATAAAACCATATATTGTGCTCCTGCATCCATAATGGTTAAAACATAGCAACTCAAAATATTATGATGATATGCAAACAAATAAATCAATTCTACATGCATTACCCATTCCCATTCATTTTGACTATCTGTCTCGGTTATAGTTTCTATGATCACTATTAACCTAATAGTTTTCATGGGCTGACTAATAACCTATTTAACACTTATGGACTCCCTGTCTGATTTCATTGTTTTCGTGGGATCACTAGCAACCTTTTGGCCCCTGCCAATAACTTCATTATTTCATTAGTTCTCCCTAAACCTATTAGTATCTCCAATAATTTTCCTCTTATTCTAGTTTTCATGGATTGACTAGGAACCTATTGACTTCTGTCAATAACTTAATCCTGATATAGTTTTCATGGGTTCACTACAAACCTATTAGCCCATGCCAATAAGTTAATCTAATCATAGTTTTCATGGGTTTACTATGAACCGGTTAGCCCCTGCCGATAACTTTTCCTAAACCTAGTTTCCATGGGATTACTATGAACCTGTCTACCTGACAACTTCATTAGTCAATATTCTAGCATTTTACATTCTGGCCTATCTGACCTCCTGAATGCAATTCTACTCATTCAGGAGTTAACTCAATTTATATTTACTACTGGGTCAACCAAGCTGGTTATTATGCCCTTCCCCAAAAGACAGTTGGTCCATTACAATGTGAATATACATATATATAAAGAAGTAAACATAACAACACAACAATACCAACACTTGTGGTTTAATATCCTTGAAATCATTTTATATAAAACTTGGTTAATTCTTTTTACCTATCAATCAAGGAAAACTTCTTCAAAACTCCATACTTAAAATCATTTCAAAACTCTTTTATTATGCCATGGTTTTCTTTTAAAATGAGGTTGGGTTATATGTTTTGAAAACTAAGGCTTTCGAAACCTTAAAACTTTACTTTCGAAACCATTAGAAACCTTCCTTTCGAAAGCATTAAAAACTTATTTTCAAAACTCTAGGCACCTGCCTTTCAAAATACTTTAAAACCTTTCTTTCGAAACCGTTTGAATGTATTAAAGTGAAACCATTCAATTATAGAAGCATAGCTTCGAAACCATATGAATGTACCCCTTTCGAAACCATTGGGTTTAATTCAAAACATAACTTATTGGGTCTAACTGAATACAAGCGAAAGTAATCCTTTTGAAACTATAAAAAGATTTTAGGGAAGAACAGATGGCTTCGGCCCCATCCTTTCGAAAGCATTAGTCTTTAAGTTAAAACAATAAGAAGGATAGCATCGAAACGCCCTTTCGAAGCCATTGCCTTCAAAATGCTTGACCTCTTTTGAAAGGTATAGGAAGTAACTTAATATAAGTTTACAACAGAGGCTACCTTTTGAAAGCATTGATAACTTCAATACATTCGAAAGGCAAAAGAACGGCAACATGGTTTTGACTAGGTCAGAACCATATTTTTTTTGAAAGCATTAGTTCAAAAAACAAGGTCTCATTCGAAAGCTACACTTAACCAAAAAGGCGGCAACCCCCCTCAAAATCCATTTTAGAAAACCCCACTACAACAAAAATACCCTATTACAACGTCCTTTTTACAACGGGCACTGGTTGCCCGTTGTAATAGAAGGCTATTACAACGGTCCATTCAGGACCGTTGTAATAGATGCCCTACACAATGCCCTTTTTACAACGGGGAATGACTGCACGTTGTAATAGAAGGCTATTACAACGGTCCATTCATGTCCGTTGTAATAGATGTCAATTTTACAACGTTCACAAAATGCCCGTTGTAATAGATGCCAATTTCACAACTTTCACAAAATGCCCGTTGTAGGAGGTGCCAATTTTACAACGCTCAAAATGCCCGTTGTAATAGGTGTCAATTTTACAATGGGCTAAAAATGCCCGTTGTAATAGGTGCCAATTTTACGACGGTCATAAAATCTCCGTTTTAACCGATGCCAATTTTACGTTAATCATCCGCTCACGTTTGATGAAACCATTTTTCGGGAAATTTCTAACGTCCGCCAATATTTATTATTTAATATTCAATATTTAGTATTTAATATTCAATATTTCATAATTAATAATTACTATTAAATAATTTATATTAAATCACTAATAATTAGTATTAAATAATTGCTATTAAATAATTAAGAATTAATTATCAATACTTAATAATTAATAATCAATAAATAGTATTAGTATTAAAAATCTAATAATTAATAACTAATATTAAATATTTAATAATTAATAATCGGTAATATATACATAATCATTAACTTTAAATAATTAATATTTAATTAAAATCAAGTAGTAACAATTAATAAGTAATAAGTAATTTTAAATAATTAATAATTAATTTTAAATAATTAATGTTTAATCATTTAGAAGTAATATTTAATATTTAAAAGGTAATTTAAGAAATTCATATTATAGTTAATATAAATTTTCAAATATTTACTAATTAATAATTAATATTAAATAATTTTGTAAATAACTAATAATTAATATTAAATAATTAATATTAAAAGATTAAGAATTAATTATTAATACTTAATAATTAACAATTAATAAATAGTCATTAGTTTTTAATAATTAATATGAAAATTTTAATAATTAATAATACTATTAACTGTTTAATAATTATTAATTGTTAATATATACATAATATTTAACTTTCAATAATTAATATTCAATAAAAATTAAGAAGTAATAAGTAATAATTAATAATTAATTTCAAATAGTTGATAATTAATTTTTAATAACTTAAAAGTAATATTTAATATTTTAAAAAATTCAAGAAATTCGTATTATAGTTAATATAAATTTTACCATGTTAGTTCTAATTTTTAATACCAGTCTTTATGCAAATATTGTGAACGTTTAGCTAGGACACACAAAAATTTAGCAGCAACACATGAAAAGTTGGCGGCAAAGTCTTGAAATTTAGGCGGGAAGTGCCGAAAAATTGGCTCCAAGTTTAGGAAACAAAATACTCCTTACGGTCTCCCCTTCCCAAACTCAAAACTCACGCTGCAAATCCTAATTTGCCTTATCCTTATCAATCCTTCTCCCCATTTTAATTTGCCTTCCTCAGTTGACGAATGCGTTCGTTTGAAACTCGAAACTCGGATTGCCTTTGTCTGCAAACCTCCTCAATGCCGAAATCAAAGCCGCAACTCCACTTGGTTCGAGAACCATGAAGCATCGCCACCAGAAATTCGCCGCCATCAAAAAGAACACATCACCACCGCCGTGCCGTAATTCACCTGAGAATATGAAGCCGGTGCTCTGCCTTGAACGTGTCTATAAATCGCATGGTGACGTCGAAGTCTAAATTCTAGATCCAAAGCCGCCGCCTGGTGATCGCTGTTTATTATGCTTTTGAGCCTGATGGCGACAGTTTGTTATGTTGAGATTGCATCGTTGTGATGCCAACTCGACAATGATCGTTGCCGTTCTTTGATATGAACCCTGATGATGGAAAGCTCGCCTTTTGTTATCGCTGATGATGCAACCTAGGTGTAAATAAGAATTTTTACCAAATTCCATAAGAATTGCTACTTAGGTCAATTAGCAATTTAGCATTGACCACTCTGGTGATGGATCCTGACATTGAGGCTAAAGCGGTGGAATCTCTGAAGTGCTTTGATATCGCTATTTTAGTGACCACAGAAGAACATTGAGAGTTTGTAGGGATAGAAATGCTTGCAGGTAATGAGTTGAAGAGGTAAGCAACACTATTTTAGTGAGCTGGAGAGGCAAGCCACTTGTTGCCTTGAACGGATGATGTACAGCACCGAAAACTGAGCCAAAGGAAGCAATGATGTGCAAAAATCTGAGTTGATCTGTTGATGCAAGAACTGCGGCAGAACAAGGCAAAGCGATGTGGAGACCTGAACTACGTTGGCAGTAACACAAACACGGTGGCAGAACTAAAGCCGAAGTTCGAACAGAGCTGAGATTGAAGAGCTCACTACATATCACTCGTTCACTCATATTTGTTCTTCAACTATATTCCAATTTGTATCCAACATCTGAATTATCTACAAAATAAACACTGACGTAGTAAAATTGAAAAAGAAATATTTTTGCAGTGTAAAATAAAATGTGTTTTTTGAAAATATTATTTGCCTTAGTTATATGGGTTGTTCATCATCATTTTCGTTTGAATCCATTCATACACGAACAACTTGTGACATGCACAGTGTATCACTGTACATGCCACAAGGCCGTGCACACCGATATACACCTGATAAATCTGCAGGGACAGGTGAGCACAAGGTCAAACCCAACCAAATGGTGGATTCAACTCAAGTGAAAATGCTCGATCAAAGCAATCAAGCAACACAGCCTCAACAGTCAAATGGTTCACATGACAGCATACATGAAATAACAACATGAATCAGACCTTTCTAACTCGAGGCAGGTCACTATAACTCGACAAGCAGTTCAACATGATACTATATGCAAGTCCAGTTACAACATGAAACACAAGTGACTCGAAGCAGATGAAGCAAATACACAAAACAGAACCATAGCCAGAAAAGGTGCACCAGGCTCATAAGGAACAAGAATAGGATGCAGTGGTACCAGTAATGCCAGACTCACATAGACCAGGCACAATAATTATACAAGTATATACATACATATATATGTATGTATATACATGTTTGTATGTGCACAGTTACTAACAGTAGAAACAAGTTCTCATGCAAGCATTAAGGAATGGAAACTTACACATGAACAATCAATTAAACCGAATCTCAATGCAATTTGAAGCAATAGAGAATGCAACTCAAAGACATATGCAAGTTCACAAAATTCAAGTATATGTATAATGGAACTCAAGTGCAAAGCACAAAAGCCAGAGAACCAAGCACATATGCACTGACAACACTACATCAAGACTTCAAGACCACATTCATATGAAACCATGGACAAGTACACACACATATATGCAACAGTTCAAAGTTTCAGCTGCAACAAGACTCGGGTGAAACCAAGTGCAACATCAACACAAAACAACACAGCAACAAGCTCACATGAAACCAAGTGGATAGGCATCTAAACCATACATATGCAACATGAGGACATTCGAAATATGCAGCGGTTTCCAAGAGGAACAACATGTATACATATATGCAGTAATGAACAAGACTGCAATACCAAAGAACAATCACACACATTATATACGTATGGAGACATCACATGAAAAGTCTCAACATACATATATACATGAATACACATGTGTGTGTCTATATATATATATATATATATATATGTATGTATGTATGTATGTATGCAGTGGAAACCAGAGGCAACAACAAATCAATGGTCAAACTACAAAACAAGTGAATATGTACTAGTAATCAAGCAACAAAGCAATTCACGAAAATTCGTAACTACTGGTTACAGTTTTAACAAAGTCAAAGCTGTGGCGACCAAGGTAGAATCGAACAAGTCCAGATTTCAAATGGCTGAAATCAAAGGAACCAATGATGGAACCGACTCAAAGAAAATTCAAGCAACATACAAATTGAAATAGTCGGAACACATCACAAGCAACCAATCAAAATCGTATGGCCGAGCATAGCAACGTGATGAAATCAAGTCAAATATACGAACGAAAACTTAGGGACTTTTATTCCTATTTAACCAATTATCATCATCGGCATACAAGTATCGAGTTCAAGCATATCAATGAGAGTAAATAAAGGAGATCGCATACCAGTATTATTCGATTCGAACTCGACAAATTGGAGCGACCGAAATCATATCATAGCCAAAGGATCGATTGTCCAAGCCAAACAAAGCAAATAATCACTGCAATTGATCAAATACAGGCGACGTCTCCAATTCAAAGCAAAGCCCTAATTTTTTGAAAGAGGGACGAACGTTCTCGAGCAAAGAAAAAAGAGGCAGACATTTTCACGAAGTAAAGGATACGGGCCGAACAGAAGAAAATATTAAGGGAGATAATTTTTCTTATGATATAAACTAGAGTGGCCAGCCTTTATAATTTTTAATTGGGCTTTAATTTTATAGAGGGTTTTTTATTTTTTTTTTATTTTGTATTTTACTTTTAAAACTTTTATAAAATTCTAGTCATGTGACTAGGGGACGAACTACGGTGGTGTAGTTCGAGAATTCGCAACTCAGTGGCTGAGTTGTGATAGGGTTTTGAGCGTAGAGTTAGGTTAGTCAATAGCGAGTGTCGCAAGTTTATGTGTGTAAGCGTTTGAGTACTTAATTTCTAGTAGAAACCTTGAGGGCAGCACGTAGGCAGGGTTTTGCCGAAGCTGGGTAAATCTGCGTTATTCTATTTCTGCTTTTATTATTCTGCTATTATCTGTGCTGCAATTATTTCCGCATTAATTTTTATTATTATTAGTATCACCCTATTCACACTCTCTCTAGGGTAAAATCGATCCTAAAAAAACCATGTAAAATAATTATCAAATTATTTTGTTTGAATCCAACATGTCGAAATCCATGCATATCATCAATCAAAAATCATCATAATAATGGATTTAATCTTAAACCCGAAAAATAAATGATCGTAAAACAAAAATAGAGATGATTTTGATTGTTATTCATCTTGATTAGGATAAGGAGATTAGATTGAGATTAATTTCCCCTAACTTGAATCCTTAGCTTTAGATTGAATTTATCTTTTTTTCTCCCAAGTAATGGCCGACTCCTCTTATGTTTACGTTTTGTATTTTTTTAAATGAACGTGAGAAAGAATGAAACATGGGTTATAAGGGTTATGGTACTAAGGTGTGGTTATTTCCTAATAAGCCCTTGTATAAATTAATTAGCCTATAAGTCATTCTTAAGTCCATTTAAACAATTAAGCATGATCCTTAATTTTACTTTCAAATTTCAATCTCTTTATCACTCTAATTATTTACATTATTCTATTTAATTTATCTAAATAAATCTCATGAATAATGTTATTAAATATTAGGGGTGTTACAATAACTAAAGGGAAGGCGCCAACGAAGTACATGTCATCAATTTGCATGCTATATTTAGAGCAAGCTAGCTCTTTGCCAAGTGTAAGCAATCTAATGTCTAAGCTCAATAGTGCAAGTCATCTCATTGATTCTTGTCTTCTCCAAATGGCTAGGAAGGATCTTTTGGGCATGAGCATAATTTAGATACTAAGGATAAATTATTCTTGTTGTAAAAACTCATTAATGATGGACTTAATTGACTCGGCCTCATAATAGCATTTTGGTTCCGACATATGTCTCTGAAGAAAGAAAGAATAAAGTGGACGTAGAAATTCAACCGCAAACACTGTAAATCTCAATGTCTCTTTACTGTTTTAATACGCATTACTTTCAGCTTAACTTTTAGCATATACTTTCGGTATAAATCAATAACTCTTTCCCTTTGTACTGTACTAGAAACATGACTAAACTTCCACCAATAAGCATAAGCCTTAGGTAACAAGCCTATTGAATCTCCCAAATATCAAATCAACAGATTTTAGCGTGCCCTAAAATCCTTAGGTGTTGGTGTTAGGGCTTTGATTCATAATGCCATAATGATTGCAGTCCCTCTTTGTTTTCAATTTTCTGCTATAACCTATATAACATGTTCAATGTGCTTTTCTAACTTGCAATGTTTTTAGAGGTATGTTTGAGCAAGAGAACCGTTAGGAGATTTGAAATTAAACGTGGGTAAAACAATATCCGAACCTTCTACCCTTGTTTTTAAAGATACATCCTAAACAAATACACATATAAAATATAACACGAAAACTTAATGTATTAAACAATCAAGTCCCCTTTTAATTTTATTTTGAATTTTCTGTTTTGCATTTTCACTATTAATTACAAAATACGAGAAGAGTGGCGGGACGACGGAGAGTATGGAAGAAAGATGAAGGAAATGATGGAGAAAATAGATTGTTTATCGTGCTTCGTTACTTCAAAAACACGAAAAATAAAATAAAAGGTTGTTTTCTATTTTATATGTTAACTTTGTTTTTTAAATTGGCTGCTTTTCACAATTTACATGCATCGTACGCATTTTTGTATGAACGAAAATTCAAAACTAAAAATGAGAAATCAGCCGTAGTCTAAATTTTGGTAAACTAAACCAAGTATAACAGCTTAAGTTTTGTATAGAAAGATATCGAATACTGTATATTATCAGTGAAAGTATAAAGAAAAAGAAAGAAATAAAGAAAGAGTAATTGAATAAAATAGCAATTTACTATGGTGTTGGCAAAAAAGAAAAGAATCAGCCGCAAAAAGAAAAATCAATTTGCACTCAATTTTGTTCATGATCCTAAGCCCATTTCAAAACCAAACAGCAGGCCCTATATAAACCGAACCACCCCTACCAAAACCATCCACCCAAAAATAATGGACCCAACAGACCCCTACAACCACTCACCTGCACCACTCTTCAAGTGGGACCCCCGCTCTCCTCCTCTTCCTCCTCCCCTCCATCCCTCCGCCCCTCGCGACTTAGCCGACGTCTTCAACGGCTACGGAATCCGTTACCTTACCGTTATCCACATAGGCGAGCTCGGTTTCACCCCCAGCACTCTCTTAGGCATGCGCGACGAAGAGCTCGACGACATGATGACAACCCTCTCTCACCTCTTCCGTTGGGAGCTGCTCGTCGGAGAACGCTACGGCATCAAGGCCGCCGTCAGAGCCGAACGCCGTCGTCTCGACCCCGCTTCCTTCGACGATGGACGTCGCAGATTCTCCGACGTGCCTCTCGATGCCATTTCTCAGGAAGGTACAAAATCACTTACCCTAATTTGATTTACTCACAACGGTTTCATATATTTACAGTGTATAGGACTATCGGAAGAGCGAGTACAGCACGAGAGCGGAGGAGAAGTGATAACTGATAAAGGGAAAAGAAGCGTCACATGCAAGAAAAAATCAAACAAGAAAGACAAATTCAAGAAGAAGAAGAAGGCAGCAACCGAGGTGGCAGGTGAAGGAGGGCAGGAGACGGATTCGGATTCGGAGTCGGATGGAAGCGGAGTCGGGTACGGGACAGAGCGGCAAAGGGAGCACCCGTTTATAGTTACGGAGCCGGGTGAAGTGGCGAGGGCGAAGAAGAACGGGTTGGACTACCTGTTTCATCTGTACGAGCAGTGCCGTGGGTTTCTTGTTCAGGTTCAGGCGATGGCGAAAGAGCAAGGGGATAAGTGTCCGACAAAGGTGACGAATCAGGTGTTTAGGTATGCAAAGAAGGTGGGAGCGAGCTACATAAATAAGCCGAAGATGAGGCATTATGTTCATTGCTATGCTTTGCATTGCCTGGATGAAGAAACGTCAAATGCGCTGCGTCGAGAGTACAAGGTAATTAACATTACTGTATAATCTTAACCTTCAAAAGCAAAACTTATATTCTGACTTTGTTCTTGTTTGGTGAAAGTATAGCAACGAGGAGAAAATGTGGGTGCATGGAGACTGGCGTGCTATCAACCGATAGTGGTGATATCAGCACAGCACAATTGGGATGTGGATGCAGTTTTCAATGCGCATCCGAGGCTGTCCATTTGGTATGTTCCGACTAAGCTCAGGCAGCTTTGCCATCTTGCTAGAAACCATGCCAGTTTAAATGTTGTCGGTAGCAGTACCTCTGTGTCCTCTATGTTCTAATGATCATGACTCTTGTTAGTTAGATTGTCTGTGTGTTGAGATTAATGACTACAGACGCTAATCAAAAGCTATGTATTGCCGTATCTTTTAACTGTACTTGTTTGTTGTAGTCAGTATTTCTTTCTTGTCCTCTCACACGTGACACGTTTATGATTTTGGAATAATTTTATTTCAACTACGTAAAAACTATGACAATTTGTTGGGCCAAACTAAATGCATTCGGTCCGTGTAGAGACAATATTAGAAGATGAATCCATGGTTCAGGCCATGTTAATCCATAAACAATATCCTTTTATTTTGGCTATGCATGCACACAACTTTCTCTTTTAACTGAGATTGAGGTCTATAGATTGATTCAAAATCTTTACATCTGGGCTTGGAAAGGTACGACTAATGGTAAGTTTAGCGCTGCTAATGAGGCCTGAAAAGCTACTAGAACTCACTACCTACTCTGCCAGTGGTTTAACATTGTGTGGAGTAGAAGCAATAACCCTCACTGTTAGAATTACAATATATAGCCACGACAGGGTTTCAACGGCCGCCAACAGGAGTTTCCAACAACTACCAATAGTTCGTTATTTTTTTAACAAGCCGTTGGTAACCGTTGTAAAAATGCTGTTTGCGGCCGTTGGAAACCATTGGAAATATTCATGTAAACCTGCAACAACCCGAGAGCAACATTCATTCTTCTTCCCTCCAACAACAAACCCCAAATCCTCCACCCTCTTCCTCCAATCCTCCTTTTTTCTTACTCCCAGCCTCCCCACGCAACCGGCAACCACTCTGACGCCATCAATCAATATCAGCGGTCTCTCTCCATCCAATTCCACTCCAAAATCAGGTTTTGCCTAAAACCCTAAAATTTTAAATTTTGCTAATTTTGTGTTTAATTTGTTGTTATAGTTGTATCTAATGGCCTATTGATTGCTTATTATACCAAACTAAGTGCTAATTACAATTATTATCTTCCAAATGTCCAAATTGTTTGTGTATATATATTATGTACATATATACATATGTTGATAATTTAGTGTAAATGCACATTTGAGTTAGCGTTAGATTAGTTATGATTGATTTAAATTACTTTGTGTATGCTTTGTAAAATATTATGCAAACATGAATTAGTTGAATATTTTACGAACATGAATTATATCTTTTACAAAATATATTATAGCATTAGATAAGTATATAATTTAGTATATATATACACATGAATTATATATTTTGCGAAATAGTAAAAATCATATAATTTACTATATATTTAATAAAATAGTAGAATATAAATAAAATAATGCATAATATGCTTTATTTTATATATTTAATAAAACGGTAACATATAAACAAAATTTAAATCTCTTAGTGAATTTTTGGCCCCTTTAGACAAGTGTTGTATATGATCGTTGTATGAATATTCGTTTTTATTGCAAAACAGATATTCATATTCATCCGATACAATACTTGTTGGATTTGTCCCTATATTGGACAAGTTACAAACACTATAAAGTAATTACATTTCGTAAATCATATCGTTATAAACGGTTCACAAAATTTCGATGGCATTTCCTTTTCGTTCCTTGTGTACATGCATATGTGTACGATACAAGGAACACGGGGGAACTACTACCGAAATTTTGGAAAATCGTTTATAATGATATGATTTAAGAAATGTTATTACTATTGTGTTTGTAATGGGAAGTAGGATAACCGACCATCACAAAAGGTACAAAAATGTAAACAAAATAGCAAGAAATATAACTTTGTATATAAACGAAAATGGATTATAAAAAACAGTAAAATCTAAATGTGTTTATCGAATTTGATTAATAATTTTTTTACTATTGATCATAGGTTTTACAGTAGAAAAAATGGTCAATTATTTTATTGATCGGAGCTGGATGTATCAAAGAAGAGAAATGGAAGACTCAATAAGTAAACATTTTCTTAACGAGGTAAATGTGTTTGTCGAATTTGCTTTAAGTAATATTGGAAACGACGTAGAAATTCGTTGTCCATGTAGTAGGTGTAAATTGTTGAAGCATTTAGTACCGAGTATGGTTAGGATTCATTTGCGCCAATATGGTTTCGTAACCAATTATTTGGTGTGGGATCGTCATGGAGAAATTACAACACGTAACGAAGAACAGTCAATAGAGGTCATTAGTGATGAAGTTAGTACGACAAATCTCATAGAACGTACGGTTGAAGATGCAGCACGATCAATGTTCCCTACCGTTGAAATTAATAAAGACGATGTTAACGTCGAAGAGGAACCAAATGTTGGTGCGAAAAAAAAATATGATTTATTGAATGCTGCTAAGAAACCTCTTTGGAATGGATGTACTAGCGGCACTCAATTATCGACAACTGCAGAGTACATTGCAATGAAATCAAAGTACAACCTCACAGAAGCCGGATTTACGGCTGTTGTACAAGCTGCTAAACGCCATATGCCATCAGATAATTTAATGTGCGAAAATTATTATGAAGTGAAAAAACTTATGTCATCTTTCGGTTTGCCGTATCAAAAAATCGATACATGTCTAAATGGTTGCATGTTGTTTTGGATAGATGATGTCGGTCTTCGGAATTGTAAAATATGTAATCAAGAAAAATACAAACCAAGGAAAAAAAGGGAAAAGAAGTTTCATACAAACGTATGCATTATTTACCTATCACTCCTAAACTTCAAAGGTTATATGCATCATCTGTAACAGCGCATCATATGAGATGGCACGGTGTGAGAACACCTGAAGAAGGTATGTTAACACACCCATCTGATGGAGAACCTGGAAGTATTTTGATAAGAAATATCCCGATTTCGCAGTGGAGAGCCGTAACGTTAGACTAGGTTTGTGTACTGATGGATTTTCATCGTTTTCTCAGTTTGGTTCTAAATATTCATCTTGGCCTATAATCATTACACCTTACAATCTACCTTCATGGATGTGTATGAAAACTCCATATATGTTTCTCACAATTGTCATCCCTGGTCCTGATGATCCAACACAGGGTATCGATGTTTACTTACAACCGCTAATCGAAGAGTTGAAAACATTGTGGTATGAAGGAGTTGAAACATACGACGTATCGGAATTTTTTTTCCGGATGTTCGCTTCTTTGTTATGGACTATTAGCGATTTTCCTGCATATGCAATGCTTTCGGGTTGGAGTACAGCCGGTCGTTTTGCTTGTCCTTACTATATGGAAGAAACATGAGCATTTTCTTTACGACATGGGAAGAAAATTTCATGGTTTGATTGTCATCGACGTTTTCTCCATATTAATCATACTTTTAGAAGAGACAAAAAAACTTTATAGCTAATAGACATGAGACTTTACAACCACCAACGATTTGGTCAAGTGAAGATATATATGAACTTGTAAAAGATTATCCAAAGATACATGAAACCGGGCAGCAAACTGAAATCCAAGGTAAATCGATGTTTCATAATTGGTGCGAACAGAGTATATTCTGGGAGTTGCCTTATTGGAAAAATCTCTTAATCCGTCATAAAATTGACGTGATGCATAACGAGAAAAACGTATTCGATAATGTGTTTAATACACTTTTGAATGTTAAGGGCAAGACTAAGGACGATCTGAAATCAAGACGTGATATAGAAGAAATATGTAATCGTCCTGAGCTTCATACGAAGCCAAATGACACTAAAAAACCCAAAGCATGTTATGAACTAGATAACAACCAAGTTAAAGTACTGTTAAAATGGGTGGAAGAATTACGATTTCATGATGGAATTTCATCTAATCTTCGTAGATGTGTCGACTATAAGAACGGAAGACTGAGTGGGATGAAAAGCCCTGATTGTCATGTAATGATGCAAAATTTGTTACCCGTCGCTTTCAAAGAATTATTGCCCGTAAAAGTTTGGAAGGTTATAACAGAACTTAGTTTATTTTATAAGGAGCTTTGTTCAACTACGTTAAAAGTTGACCGTCTTCGTAAACTTGAGGTAGAAATCCCTATACTGCTCTGCAAACTGGAGAAAATATTTCCTCCAGGTTTGTTCAATGTAATGGAGCATTTACCTGTTCATCTTCTATTTGAAGCACGTCTTCGAGGTCCTGTGCAATATGGATGGATGTATCCATTCGAGAGGTATGTTGTTAATACTGAGTATGTAAATATTAATTTAACTATAAATAAAAATCAATATTGATATGAAATATTTTATATTAGGTACTTAAATCATTTAAAGAAAAAAGTAAGACAAAAAGCTCGAGTTGAAGGTTCGGTTTGCAAATCATATATCGAAGAAGAAGCATCGTTCTTTTTCTCTCATTATTTCAATGATCATGTGAATTTATCATTTCAAAGTGTTGCGCGTAATGATGAGGCCGTTGAATAAGATTCTTCTTCTGAAGCAATGTTATCTATTTTTAAACAACATTGTCGACATGTTGGAAAATGTGTAGAAGTATGGTTAGATGATAGAGATTACCATGTAGCACACACATATATTCTTCTTAATTGTCCAGAAGTTGCACCATTTATTAGATAATTATCAGATTACAAGTTTTGATAAATTTAATTTAATAATGCATGTGTAAATTAATAATAAAGCAATATATTATGTTTTTGGTTGCAGTGTTTATGAATCACAAAATCCAAACGGCGATTTAAGAAAAAATTTCGCTACTTGGTTTTCGAACTACGTTTGTGATCCTACAAATAATGTGGTCGATGAAGGATTAAAACATTTGGCGTTGGGACCAAAAAGGAAAGTTAAAACGTATCCAATATTTTTCGTTAATGGATATAAATTCAACACCAAAGAATACGGTGCTGAAAAATTAACAAATAATACCAGTGTATTTGTTAAAGGCAGTGATGATCTTAATAATCATATACATGATTTTTATGGCGTGTTAACCCAGATTTTGTAATTGACATATTTTATAAGACCCGCAAAGGAAGTTTTTTTGTTTAAATGCAACTGGTTCAGCAATGTTTCAGGTTCTGGTATAAATGTGCATTCAAATTATAATCTTATAGAAATAAAACATACCTCCCGTTATCAGCAGTACGATCCTTTTGTACTAGCCAAACAAGCCCTACAAGTTTATTACGCCCCTTATCCGTCTCTAAAAAGAGATAAAGCGGATTGGTCTGCGGTTTTTAAAACCAAGGCGAGATTTACATTCGATGGAAAGAATACTCCAGAAGAACAAGCCCATCAAACAAATATCGAGGAAAATGTTGAAACCACAATTACAGACGATCAAACTGATTTTGGACAATTAAACGATGAGACAAATGTATTAGTCGAAGCATTTGAGAGTGTAGAGGAAAACGATAAAGAACACGAGACCGAGTCTGAATCAAAAAACGACGAGGACTGAGTAATATCCGGTAATTTTTACAATTATTCACGCACACGCATCACATATCATCATCATCATTACATGCACTACCAATTAAAAATGACTTTATTACATGCACCACATATCATCATCATTTTATCTATGTCTATAATTAAAAATGAAACTTTCAACGGGTATTATGTCAGGCTCGAGACGTCGTAGCTCTTCTCGCTCGGCCGACAAGAGTAGTGGTGAGCCTCCGGCTCGATCACTTGTATATTTGCAGCCGAAGGCTGATGGAGCGTAAGTATCAAAATTAAAATGATAACAATATAAATTTGTTCATACATATATATATATATATATTTGTCAAAAGCTTTGTTTTATATTTAACACAGGGGATTTGATTTGGAGCCCTCAGGAGTTGTGCTTGGCATTTCCAAGCAATCATATATGAGCAGGATGACAGATTGCTGGCCTAAGTGGAGTAAGATCCCTGACCAAGTCAGGGAGGCCATCTGGCAGGATTTTCTGATGAGTTTATACCACTTTACTATATGAATAAGTATAAATGAACAATTAGTAATATTTTCTCTTTGTACAGGGGCAAGTGGACTTGGCGGAGCCCGATGTCGCCATGGTTCAGCGCCACTGGAATTCGAAGGTCGCCAAAAATTACAGGGAGGTAATGTCAGCTCTTAAAAAATAGGGAAAGAAATCGAACTGGATGGGCGCTTCCGTATGGGATTCTTGAATGAGTTGGTGCGAGACCGACGAGTTCAAGGTAAATCTACCAAATATATAGTTAATTATGTCGCAATTAGTAAATATAATATTCAATTTAAATTGGAGATGGAGTCGGAGAGGAACTCTGCCAATAGATGTAGGAATCCTGTAATGCATCGTGGCGGATCCAAGTCATTTCAGCATCACCGTGAGGACTTGGTAAATTTATCAATTACAAATCTAAACCGTTATTACATTTTGTATATTAATTAGTTCAATAATTAGCTATGAAAAATTAAAATATATAAATTATTTATTGCAGGAAAGATCGCTTGGACATCCCGTGTCTATGATGGAGGTATTTACCCGCATCCACGCATCAAGACAAGCAGACAATGCTGGCAATATTACATATCAGTGAGATGATGATGATAAGGCGACGGCTGCATATGTATGCATATTTTAAATCTTATTTTATTAATATCGATATGTTTAAATCTTATTCTACTAATTTTAACCTGTAATTGTTTTTTATTTTAGGCAAAGTTTCAGGAGGCACGGGCAGAGCTGCTTTCAGAATCAGATCGCGATGAGTTGACGGTAGAGGAGCAAGGTAATATTTTCGATGTTATTATGGATCCGACGCAACGGAATAGGCGCTATGGCTATGGAAACCAAGCGGTAATCTTATAAACATTGCAATATTATATTTAATAAATTAACCTATAGATACACTATACATATGATGATTTCTACCTGAGTTAAATCTAACATATACATGATTTATAAATATTAGATAAGTATGCATTGCTTAAGAAAATGATTATAATACAAATGTGAACATCTCACATTCTATTTGCAGGTTCAGACAGCTTAAAAGGCGTGTGACAAAGCTGAAATAAAATAGCTTAGAGTCATGGTTGAGCAGGTGCAAGAGCAGGACCGTCTTCGTGCTATACAAATGGAGCAGCTGAATCAACGTTTAGCGGAGTACGCACAGAGGCATGGTTCCTTCCCTTCGTCGTCTGGTGCTTCCGGAGGTGATGATGATGCTTGAGAGATATGATTATTATTGTCTTTGTGGTTGGTTATTGTATATATTGACTTTGAGGTGGCGAGGATTGTGTTTGATGGTTATTGTGTATATATTAACTTTGAGGTGGTGAGGTTTAAGTGTTTGCATTGTATATATTGACTTGAATATGGAGTTGGAGTTGGTGTTGGTGATGGTTTTGTTGTTTATGTACATATTGACTTGGGGTTTGGTTTGAAAATGTAATGTTTGATGTTGATTTTTGGTTGTTTATATTGTTTGTGGTATAATGTGTTGGATATGTGATATATATGTGAAATGGAGTGGAAATGGAATGGAAATTGATATATATTGATTGTGTGTGGTTGGAAGGTGAATGACTTGCTGTTATAAAAAAAATTTCACCCAAATTAGCAACGGGTACCAACGGCTATTTGGTCATTTTAAACCAACGGCTTCCAACGGCAATATACCGTTGGGAGCCGTTGGAAAAGCCGTTGGTATAGCCCTGTTGTTTCCGTTGGAAAGCGTGAACGCTATTCCAACGGCTTTTCCAACGGCTCCCAACGGCCGTCAACGGCTTGGAGCCGTTGGAATAGCCGGTTTCTCTTGTAGTGCCTAAGAAGACATATACGACTTACAAAGCAATCAACGTTAAATTTTCAACCGGGGACAGACTGCATAAGTTGGTTATTATTGACGAAACTATGTGTAACTTATGCAAGCAAGCAAAAGAAACACACAAATAATTGTTTTTCTAATGCAAATGCAGTAATAGGGTGCGGAAAATTATGAGATTTAAATGCATGCGTATGCATGTGAACCTGAACAATTGGTGCTATGGATCAAATCTGTTGAAGGAACTCATCAAAATCTAGAGGGAACAAAATGTCAGGACTTTCAACAACAAAGAAAAGAAATTAGACAAAGCAGAACGATTTCAAAAGATGTTAAGCGAACCAGTATCCAGCTAAACTACTAATCATGTTTATCTCGCGGTAGAACAACCGTACAACGCTGGAAAAATCGACCGTTTAATTATATAATTTCAAAAATAAATATTTTATTGCAGCTTTTTTTAGTTCTTTTAAACACGAAATGATAATTAGGTATTTAAACGTACATGACATATACCAAATAGTAATTAGTATAACTAAGCAGGAAAATGTACCATTTTACTGTGTAAGATCTTAGATATCAGATACTTTAATTTGGTATAATTAAATCAATATGATCAACTTACATAATATCAATCTTCCAGATTTTCAGTATAATATTCTCAAACAACTCAAATGTGCAAAAGATGGATTCAAAAAAATGAATACATCTATATACACCGATGCATGACTCAACCATCACTTTCTGCCAAAAAAATGAATAAATTTATACACTTATGCCACTTTCTGTCCAAAACATACATTGCACAATTACAATAATCACATATAACACAAGTTATCACAGTTTCAGATCACGTGCTTCTTCTTCTACTCTTGTAGTATAATAATCACAGACCTTGTTTCTTTTTCTTCCTTAGAAGCAAATATTCATGCCTAACTCACGCATTGGACTACTTCCAATATTCTCACCGTCCACAAGTACATGCATCATTTCCAATATCTTACTCATTTTAGTCCTAGATCTTGGGTTACCCCCGGGGCATTTGCTTGCAATGGAAGATAGCTTTTTTGCCGACTTCATAGCTTGTTATGTGTCATTCCTAGGGTCTAATATCACGTGGAATTTCCTGGGGTCGGAAACGTAAGGTCTGAGTCATTCCAACAGTTTTTGCTCGCCGATTGGGCATTTTCTATCTATTGAAGGACGGCCCGTTATGAGCTCACATAGGACAACTCCATAGCTCCATGTGTCGCTCTTTGCTGTAAGGTGTCTTGTCTGCATGTAATATGGGGCAACGTACACAATTGTTCTTACTACCTGCATGCTATTGAGACTTTTATTTTAAGGACAAAAATTCAATAATTTTTGTTTAAATATAAATCTATACGTCAAGAATTGATGGTAATTATTGTTAAGATATTTGATTATATACTCAGATATACTGGATTCAGTTCCTATAGTAATTTATAACAGCCAAATTTGAAAAAAAGAAAAAGGAAGTGACGGTCTATCCTTCACAATATTGGGAAAAAATGTGCCTTTCAATAGTTAAATATATGAAATATGTGTGTTATCTATATGATTCAAGGTTGTACGTTAATATAGACTTTCTAATGTAACTAATTTCCACTATAAACGATTTATAAAATTAGTTGTGTATATAGACCTTGACCCTTAGAATTCTTCTCGCTGCATGTCCATTCTGCTCATAGGGACGACGTAACTGCTGCAGTCAGATCATTGATGAACTCATTATAGTTGTTTGGAACCATGACCTAAATGCAGGAAATTATTGTTACTGTCAATAAGGACCCACATGTGGTAGATCATTGTTCCTGCAAAATAAATTAAATGTCTTTGTAAAATTTGATACCCGTGGTGTATATTGTATGAAGTTGTTGACTTAAATTTGCAGTTCTAGTAACTTATAAGCTTAGGCTAGCATATTTTTGGGTTCTTAGGTGGCCAAGAGTGCAGCTCCAGATATGCATCTAGTATTTATTCGGTGGCCATAAAGTTCTGCTACATGTATCACTCGGTATGCAGTGAAAAGTATCACATAGACAGTGATGTACATACCCAACAGTATCGCTTTGTTTGTAGCATTTTTGTACCACATATAGCATGATACATTTGGCTTTGCCAGTTAGCATACAGAGTCCCACTTGGTGTGCCACTTTTATGCATGAGATTTAAGAGTACCAATCATGATTGTTTTTACAAAGGGAAAACCGTCTACTGCCTCGCGGGGGAGAGAAAGGATTCAATTTGAAAAATTAGACATTTGCTGGTTTAAGGTAATGATAACATCAAACCCATTATCCCACCATTTGTTCTAATGTACAATATAAAACCAAAACTATAATGTTACCCACTTATACAATGCAATTCAAATGCAAGACCGAGGGATGGAATAAACCAGAATCAAAATTTCAAAAAATAAATAAATTAATCTTTATAAACATTGAAAGCAAAGCTAAGGTTAAACCCCTTATTGCAAATGCTATGATGAACAACATATCTTTGAGAAAGCAAAATGATGAACCCAAGATTCCAAACTTTAAAATCTAAAGGACAAATTTTCAAAAGAGGCTAGTTTTTCAAACTATTTGCGTAAATAGGCTAGTTTGAAAACTATTTGCAAGTTTAGGCTAGTTTTGACCAGCTCAGAGATGAGCTGGCCATTATTTTTAAAAAAATAATACGGGGCGCATCTGTTAAATGCGCCCCTTATAAATTACACTATCGCATCTGTCAAATGCGTCAGTGTAATTTTTTCACTCGAGCTACAAAACAAATTGCAAGTAGCAGTCATTTGTCTCAAAACAGATTTGAGCTAGAAAACCCAATTTTCTAACATTCTTTCATTCACCTCAAAATTCATGCAAATCTCCTCAAAATCTCAAAGTATATATGGATTACTAGTTGGATTACTTCTATCAACTATTTGACATCAATTTGAAGGTATAAATCTAGTTTAAGCTCAAACCCTAGCTCAATTTTTTAGGTATTTTCATATTCTACTTTTGACAAATGCAGTCTCTCATTTATATGCTTTATTATGTCTACTTTTGGGCATTCGGTGCATCTATTGAGGGTTTTGCACTTTGTCGACCGTTGATTTGCATTGATGGCACTCATATATACGGCAAATATCAAGGTACCTCGCTAGTCGCGACTGGAGTAGATGCAAATGATGGTATATGGAATCCATATACACAGGATGTGCTAGTCGATCTTCCATGGATATGTCTAAGTGGGATGCATAGTTGGCTTTCTAAGACACCTATCACATGCATGCGAGATGTAGAGATGTATAATCCTGATCGAGTGATGCGACAGTTTGGTCTTCATCAACACATACCCGATCCATGCGAACCAAAGCCAAATTCGGAGTTTGCAATCATTCAGTGGAACGATTGACATAACTGTATCGTACACCAATAGTTTCCTACCATTCCTACTTCGAGATACATGACTTGGTATTGGTCGATTACTCGAAGATTCATTATTGCAGATCGGACTTCTCAGGAACGAGCATACACCGCTCGTGCACCACTTGAGCGAGATGTGGTAAATCTTCATATATCGTGATATTTTTAGTTCGTTGGCTTGAATTGTTCATTCACTTGAATTATGTTTCTAATTTTGAATAAGTAATTACAACTTGTAGGTCAATGTACTAGAGACGGTAGGAAGAGGGTTGGACGATATCAGACATGGTAGGGTACCCAAACGAGAAGTCCAACCATGGTGTCTTGATTTCAAGAAACTTATTGATACACTCCTTTTTAGAAATTGATTAGCACTCCTAAGCCCTTCCGAACAAGCTATGCGGACTAGAGAGCGAAGAACTAAAAGAAGGCAGGATATACACCAATCGCAAGCCGCTGGATCTTCTCAACCACCACCTACTCAAGATGATCCAACTCAACTATGAATATTACTATTTTTAGTTTAATATTAGTTTGCTTTTGTAATCGAACTAGAACTTCTACTTTAATGCGAATGTAATCGAATTCTAACTATGTTATGGTTGAAATTGTTTCATGGTAGTTTTATTTGTTGGCTTTTATGTGGGTAAACGTTTGCTAATATTTAAGATTGTGCATTTGGATTTGGATTTTGTGCATTTGGATTGTTTGGTGAAGGATGCTTGCTGTCCAGGTTTGGACTTCAGAATTACACTGGCGCATTTGGTAGATGCGCTAGTGTAATTTATAAGGGGCGCATTTCACAGATGCGCCCCGTATTATTTTTTTAAAAATAATTTGCCAACTCATCGCTGAGCTGGTCAAAACTAGCCTAAACTTGCAAATAGTTTTCAAACTAGCCTATTTACGCCAATAGTTTGAAAAACTAGACTCTTTTTAAAATTTGTCCAAATCTAAACTATAACGTTGCCCTTATTCAACTGAACATAAATGCAAGACCTGAGGATTAACTAAAAAAAAGTCAAAATTTTTGGAAAAAAATCAATTTTTTCTACAATTCTGAAAGCTAAAGTTAGAGTTAAATTACCTAATCGCAATTGTAGGTGGAGAAGCTGGTCGCAGTTTTAGGCACTAGGGAGGTAGGTCGCGGCTTCAGGTACTAAGGAGTCACGGATGCATTAATTTGAGAGTGGATTCACGTACCGAGAAGGATGGTTAAGGCTTTTGATACCGAAGATGTGGGGATTGATTTAGGAGCCGGGTCAATATTGCATTAGTTTGGGAGTTCAACCTGTTAGATTTGATATCTGAAATTTGAAGGAAGTTCGTTAGATATTTTGGAACGCAAAGCAAAAGGAGGAAAATATGGAAACGCGATGAAACAAAAACATGTTTTTTTTGGATTCAGAGTATTTAATTTTGGCCAGTGATAGGAAGCAAACCTTCCTACGGTCGGTTTGATAAACCATTTTCCTAGTGTCAACATGTGTGTATAAGGTAACTTTTATTATTTCAAGCATTGCGGCCCAAAAAGGAAAAAAATAACTGATGTACGTAATAAGCCATAAAACATCCAACTAAACACTTTACATATACAAGCTAGAGCTAGATCTAACTTTTCATTCCTCTCATTCTTCTCGTTACACACACATGTATGTATATATGTATGTATGTATGTATGTTTATGAGCTAGGATTAATAGCACATTTGTATTTGATCCGTGTGACATAAGAGAAAAACAACAAATATTTAAATAGAAACTTGTGGCTGATATCATGAAGTTACAAAATGGTGCTAAATAAAAGGTGTTATTGATCCTAGCTATAATATACATATATACATATACATATATACATATACATACATACATACATACATACTATATGTATGTATATGTATACACACATATGCACGCGCACACGCATATACATGACACACACGCATATACATATACATGCATACATGCCACTTTAATTTTGTATAAACTCAAATTTCATTGATATTTTCAAAAAGTAAAATAGGTTAACCTTTATCCCTGGAACATTAGGTGACAACCGTCTTACGCCTCTAGTAACCCAATATACCGGTATAGCGCATTACAACGATATTCGCGCGATGTAGAACAATAGTCAAGGGAAAAGTAGTCAATTTAAACCAGAATCGGTCGTATATCTCACAACGTAGAGAAGAAAATATAATAACCAACATAGGTATAAAATAGGGGAGACAGATATGCATAACTAAAATAAACCATAGAAAACATCAGAGTAATATGTTCACACTAGTTATACAACATAAATAAAGTTTATGCATCATCAAAATAAACCACAATGTCATCATTTATAATAGTAATGTAACACCCCGAAAATTTACGTTTAGTTAATTAATGAAACTCCAAAAAAGGAATTTGTTCAAACAGTGGAATTTTGTCAACGAAACTTACGTCATTGCGTTCGTGGTATTTTCGGAGCAACTTCCATATTTGGAGTTTCGTGAACGGAGTTCAAACGAAGAAGTTACGGACGTTTAAAGAAATCGAAATGAAAATAATTAAAAACAAAATTAGTAATAAAAATTGGACCCCATCGATCGACCCCTAAAGAGGGGACGATCGACCTGAGATAGTTGACCAGTCGGATCCCAAAAAGCTGAGATTGAACCTCGGCCAACGACCCGGATTTTATAGTTTTAAATCCGACCGTACAATTGGTTCTAACATCTATAAACACACATCCAAACCCTCTTCCTCTTTTCACATTTTTTGATGCAAGCAACAAAGCTCTGCCATTTTCTCTCCTCTACTTTATCCCCTAAAATAAAACAAACTCTCTAAATATACAAATTAGAGAATATCGGAAAATAAGAAAAATAAGAAGAAGAGAGGAACGTACAAATTAGCATTGCGTAATAACAAGATAAATCTCAAATTAATAATCTATATTTTCCCTTAAATCCCAATTCTCTTCTTAGATCTATGATTCTACTGTTATGTATATTCCTTCTTATACATACGCCTTGAATTAAAAAGGAAAAGTAGTGAATCAGAAGAATCAGATTCAGATCTGGAAGTTTGGGAAGCTTAAAACCGTGAATGAGAAATTTATGTAAATTATTTATAACATTGTAAATTATCTCGTTAGATTTAGTTTGATTATTATGCCTAATTGAAAGTTCTAGTGTTGCAGCCTTAAAATAAAATGTATAAAACACTGCCTACATATTCTGTAAATTAGAAAAGATTGAATAGGAATGTCAATTACACCTAGATCTGTAAATTTATCCTAAGTTATTAGTAGTTGAATATGAACTGAATATGGAATTGTTTCAAATCTACCAATTGGTTTAGTGTAGAATTTATTTCAGATCTATATTTATATTGAAGGGTGTTAATATGAATTAAGTTGTTCTAATTTCATTGAAATGAGAAAGTTTATATATTTTAATCTGTTGTGTATGTAATTCATTCAAATTACATAAATTTATCTAATCTTTTATTTATATTGAAAAGTGCAATGTTTGATTTGACAACGAATATAACTAGAAAGGAAAAGAAAGAGATATGTAAGGTATTGAATTTCATTCCACTATTTACACCATTTATTTCAAAATAAAAAGAGAGTTTAATAATTCTTTGTAATTTCAAACAACGCAAACCACGTATTTATGTAAATCTATGGAAAAATATAACGGAAAACATTTTTAAAAGGAAGGTTCTCTCAGATTAGACTGTGAAGAAATATCATAGTTAAGGATAAATATAACTTGAAAGATAAATGAGAAATAAAAGAAAATAAATACAACATATATAACCGCGCTAAACCCATAAAGAAAATCATTATTAATACAACAAACATGGGTATAAACATCCACGTTAAGAGAAATTAGAAATTAAAATTAAATAGTACAAAGTAATGTTTGGAAATAAGGAAGAAAGGTTAAATAAACAATTAATGTGGAAATAAATGAAATGAGAGTTATGAAAATTTAAATAGTTGAAAGATTGTAACTCAAGAAATAAATAAGCATTGAATGAGCAATGAATGAAAAGGAGTTATGAGAATTTAAACAGTCGCAGACAAATAAGTGGGACTAATTAGTGAAATGTATTAAAGTAATTGTGAGGGAATAAGGAAAGAAATAAAGTGTGCAAGACACATAGAATAACAGGAGATTTGTAATTTAATAGTGTAAATCTCTTAGGAAAAATAATTAAATAAGGAGTTAATTCCTAATTAGAGGTGTAATAAGGGTTACCTTATATGGCCTCAACTATTAAACATGTAGAATGGTATATGTATATGGGTAATATGTATATAAAGTATGACCAAGTTATATGGATGCGAGGTTAGTCCAAAGTTACATGGAAGTCTGCCCAATTAAATCTGGCAACCAGCGGTATGACTTTCCGAACTAATGTGGAACATTACCTATAATGAATAATCCTAGTGGACGCAGGGTTAGTCTCAATTCTGTAGGGATAAACTGCCTAGTCATTCTGGCCACCAGTACCTACGAATAGTCGGACTAACGTGAGATGTCACGGTTTGGATTATGGGTCATAATTACGCTCTTGATACGATAGGAGGAATCTTTAGCAGAGGTCCGCTTCGGGTTAGAGGTATTACGTGGCTATGGTAGGATCCGCCTCTTTCCTTAGGAGAAGTATTGTGTGACCTAATAGGTTCCTTACGATATCAGTTAGGGAGAACCTTGTAGGGACCCGCCTTGGGGTAGGTATTAAATGATAGGGATCTGCCTATTTTATAGGTCTTAAGTTATCAAGTCTGCCTAATGCCTTGTAGAAGAGGTAATAAGTGGTTTGGAATACTCTCTCACATTGTAGGCGATAGTGCGTCAGAACTTCGGACTGGAATAGCCTTCGGGCTTATAGAGGAAACTAACGATATAGCTGAAAGAGCAGTGGATGCACGGTAGTTAAATCTTGTGTTAGTAAGCCGTGTGTGGGAATTAAACAGTCTCTAGGACCGGTTGATTTGGGGTGACCATTACATTTGGTATCAGAAGCTGATCCGCTTTAGAATTTTCGTATTAAATGGCCGTTGGGACTGCCCCTTTTTCTGGTTAAGAAGTATTAAGTGGTCAGGAGTCTTTCGGTAGTGAAACGCCTAGGCATACGTTCATATGTTATAGGTAGATGCATATAGGGAGTTGTGCCTTAGGTAAGAATAAACATATCATACACGCACAGATATTGATTAATTAATTTAATAATAGATGTTTGCGCCAAAAATGGTCACAAACACCCAATTGTCGATGAAAGCCCTAGTTTATGAACACAAATCAGCAATATATGATCATAGATCTCAGATCTAAGTATTGTAGAGGATAAAGATGAAGAATGATAAACTTAAAACCGAAAGAAGTAGACAGAGACACAAGATTTATAGTGGTTCGGCGATCTTGCCTACGTCCACTCTGAAGTAGTTTGCTTTATTGATCTTTCTTTGATGTTTACAAATGAATTCAATGAATTACAGTAGATAATTATGAATTGCAGCAGTGGAATTCGTTGGTAGCAGCAGCAATGGAGTTTGGATCTGGATCTGGCAGAGTCTGGACGTTCGAGATCTCAAAGAAGAAGAAGAACCCCTTTTATGATGGCTTTGGGGGTCTATTTATAGGTGTAGGAGGCTGACATTTTGCTCAGATCTCGGGAGGCCCTTTCTGGCACGTGACCAGGCCCGCACGCCCAAGCCCGTGAAGTTTCGGCCCGATCCGTGATTGACACAAACAGATTTCGACTCGATCAAGATTTCATCCAATGGAGTCGAAATTTGGTGTAGGCATTCTTTAGCATGCACGTAGTCTTCTGTGAAAATTTCATAGCATTTGGACTTGTAGATTGGGAGATATAATTGATACGAAATGCGATTCTCGGTGGCTGTTTGGTTCGACTCACTTCCGGTTCGACTCGCTCTTGTTCGACTCGGTTCTGCATGACTCGGTGACGTGGCGCTAACCTGTATAGAGTGTTGTGCTTTGCTCTTCATCGATGGACACGAAGTAGACGCCTTCAGATGGATGCGAAGTCGACGAAGTGGAGCGAGTCGAAGTATGGCTTGAGGCGGAGTGAGTCGAAGTGAGCATTGATCGAGCGAGTCGAAGTGTGTGTTGGTTGAGCGAGTCGAAGAAGGCATCTGTTGGAGGCAAAGCAGAGCGAGTCGAAGTAGTCGCTTCTGAGTGTTGCGAAGCGAGTCGAAGGTGCCCCTTCTGATGGTTGTGAACGGAGCGAGTCTAAGAATGGCTCAAAGTGGAGCGAGTCGAAGTGGGCTTCCATGATGCATTTGAGCAAAGCGAGTCGAAGTGAGCTTTCCTGAGGGAGTCGAAGTAGGCTGTGTTTAACCAATTTTTCATCGGTGGTAACTTGAGCATACGAACTCGGATTGACCTGAAATTTGGAATGTTGACTCTCATAGCTTCGCTTGTCGTGTCATATCAATTTTGGCTCGATCCGGACTCGGAAAAAATTCATCGATATCCATACTGAACCTGCGCACAACCGATTTTCTAGACGAACTGTCTTTGATCTCTAGTCAAGTTCTTGGTGTCATGGCCTTGCCAAAAGGCGGGATAGCATTTGCCCCCCAAAACATGCCTTGTGATAAGAAGGTGTGTTTTGTAATGCCATAAGCTGGATGTTCATATCCTGTTAATGACCTGCAAAGAAATTGATAGTTTTATTTGACCACGAATGACGATCGTTCGGGATCGTATGTCATTCGAGGTGATATGTGACCGTTCACAGTCGGATGCCATTCGCGGCGAATGGTGACTGTTCGCGGTCGGGGTGCCGTTCGAGGCGATTTGTGACCATTCGTGGTCGGGTGTCGTTCGAGGTGAATTGTGACCGTTCTTGGTCGGGTGCCGTTCGAGGCGAATTGTGACCGTTCGTGGTCGGGTGCCATTCGAGGTGAATTTTGTGTGCCCGGGGGGGGGGGAACATAGTATTAACAATGTCAGATTTCACGTTCGAGTGAGTTTTTGAATTGTTTGTGGTGGCAGTTTATCGCCATCTCAGAGCATGCCTAAGGACCGTTCGCGATCCCTTACATGTGTAAGTGGCTTAGCCGTCATGGCATCACAAATGGCATAATTTTCATTCAAAATGAGTTTTTAACAGAAATGTTCAACGAAATCAAGTTCAAACATCAGAAATGGAAAATAAAAGTAAAACTGGGACGTCAAAGTGCAAACACCTACACCGTTGCGATCGGTAGTCGTATCAGAGCATGCCTGAGGATCGTTCACGGTCCTGTACATGTGTAAAAAGACTAAGTCGCGTTGGTGTGGAGTTTGCTACTTATTCGTCATTATCCCAATCAATTGATGATAAGCTGACGCCTCGATCCTGAGCCGTCTCCAGTAGGTGCAGGTGGTGGCCGCTCCCATTCCACCGTTGTTGTTCCCCTTCTTACATACTGCGATAGCAGACCATTCCGGATATGTCCCTCAACCTCATCCTTCAAGTGTCTGCAATCATTCGTGCTATGGCCATTCAACTCGTGGAATAAGCAGTACTTGTCTGACCTTCTTTCATTGTTGGTCGGATCCCTTCTTATTGGCTTTCGATAAGGAATCTGCCCCCTAGTGTCCTGGTAGATTTGCTCCAAAGTCTCATTCAACTCCGTGTAGGAGGTGAATCTTGGTTCCTTTCGTGGTCGTGCTGGTCCATCACTATTATCCTCAGCCTTTCGTTTCCCTTTACCAGTTCCTGAATCTGTTTTAGGATGATTTTCACCCTTGACTGCATAAACATCAACTCCTTCTCCTTCCTCTCTTTCAGCATTTTCATCCTCTAATCGTAAAAATCCTTCAGCCTCATGATAAAATTCTCCTAGATCCATAGGGGGATCCCTTGTTAATGAATTCTTGAACTCTGTGCCATCAACTACGCCAGAGACAGCTGCCATCAAAATCATAGATGGATCGGGTCGATCCACCGATGCTGCCGCTGCATTGAATCGCGTCAGAAAGTTCCTCAAAGACTCCCCGGTTCTTTGCTTCATTGCTGCCAAACTCATCACATTCTTAGGTCTCGAAATGTGAACTCTGAATTGCCTCATAAACCTCTCAGTCAGATCGGTCCATGTTCCTATGGAGCCACTCTCCAGCTGTCTAAACCAAAGCGCTGCAATTTCTGTTAAGTACAATGGGAAGCATCGGGCCATGACCTCCTCCGATGCCCCCAATACCTCCATATGCCTCATGTATCGTGTCAGATGCACTGCAGGATCTGTCCTTCCATCGTACGTCTCCAATGTTGGTAGCTTGAATTCTGGTGGATTCCTAGCTTGCCTGATTGTAGGAGCAAAGGGACTCCTATTCACATCCTCCAGATCTCTATTCACTAGTCCGCCTCTCATGGCTTGTCTGACCATCTCTGCCAATCTGTCACTATCTCCAAGTTGTAGTCCTTGTCCGTTGCTTCCGATTTGCCCCTCGAGTTCACAAGGGATTCCTAGAGTCTGCTCTCCTGAATGAGCATTCGCTTCTCTATCAACGCCGCGCTGCGCAGCTCCTCCTGGTACTGCTCCTGGGATCAGGTCAACATGCTCTGTGTAAGTGCCCCCTAGTTCTGGGGCTGTGCCAGATGGTCCTGCTCCGTTCTGAACTCTGGTTGCTCCTTGATTTTGCGCTCCAAGTTGCCCAATCTGAAGAAGCAAGTTCTGGATCATTTCCTCCTGTCTTTTCATCATTGTCTCTATCTCATCCCTGGCGATGAAGATTGATGTATGATTTGCACCTGAAGAAGCCTCTTGACTCCCTTCATGCTGACTTCTCTCTGGCCTTTTTCTTCTATTTGATTGTATTGTCATAGCTTCTCAGATCTGAATCTCTAAGCCTTCGAACTCAACTTCCAAACGATGGGATCCCTGAGTTTAGTTCTCAGTGGAAGCACCAAAATGTTTGCGCCAAAAATGGTTACAAACACCCAATTGTCGATGAAAGCACCAGTGTATGAACACAAATCAGCAATATATGATCACCGATCTAAGTATTGTAGAGGATAAAGATGAAGAATGATAAACTTAAAACCGAAAGAAGTAGACAGAGACACAAGATTTATAGTGGTTCGGCGATCTTGCCTACATCCACTCTGAAGTAGTTTGCTTTATTGATCTTTCTTTGATGTTTACAAATGAATTCAATGAATTACAGCAGATAATTATGAATTGAAGCAGTGGAATTCGTTGGTAGCAGCAGCAATGGAGTTTGGATCTGGATCTGGCAGAGTCTGGACGTTCGAGATCTCAAAGAAGAAGAAGAACCCCTTTTATGTTGGGTTTGGGGGTCTATTTATAGGTGTAGGAGGCTGACATTTCGCTCAGATCTCGGGAGGCCCTCTCTGTCACATGACCAGGCCCGCACGCCCAAGCCTGTGAAGTTTCGGTCCGATCCGTGATTGACACGAACAGATTTCGACTCGATCAAGATTTCATCCAATGGAGTCGAAATTTGGCGTGGGCATTCTTTAGCATGCACGTAGTCTTCTGTGAAAATTTCATAGCATTTGGACTTGTAGATTGGGAGATATGATCGATACGAAATGCGATTCTCGATGGCTGTTTGGTTCGACTCGCTTCCGGTTCGACTCACTCTTGTTCGACTCGGTTCTGCGTGACTCGGTGATGTGGCGCTAACCTGTATTGAGTGCTGTTCTTTTCTCTTCATCAATGGACACGAAGTAGACGCCTTCAGATGGATGTGAAGTCGACGAAGTGGAGCGAGTCGAAGTATGGCTTGAGGCGGAGCGAGTCGAAGTGAGCATTGATCGAGCGAGTCGAAGTGTGTGTTGGTTGAGCGAGTCGAAGAAGGCATCTGTTGGAGGCGAAGCGGAGCGAGTCGAAGTAGTCGCTTCTGAGTGTTGCGAAGCGAGTCTAAGGGAGCGAGTCGAAGGTGCCGCTTCTGATGGTTGTGAACGGAGCGAGTCGAAGAATGGCTCAAAAAGGAGCGAGTCGAAGTGGGCTTCCATGATGGATTTGAGCAAAGCGAGTCGAAGTGAGCTTTCCTGAGGGAGTCGAAGTAGGATGTCTTTAACCAATTTTGCATCGGTGGTAACTTGAGCATACGAACTCGGATTGACCTGAAATTTGGAACGTTGACTCTCATAGCTTCGCTTGTTGTGTCATATCAATTTTGGCTCGATCCGGACTCGGACAAAATTAATCGATATCCATACTGAACCTGCGCACAACCGATTTTCTAGATGAACTGTCTTTGATCTCTAGTCAAGTTCTTGGTGTCATGGCCTTGCGAAAAGGTGAGATAACAATAGACATAACATTTGAATAGAAGCTAATCCGCATGAGTTTATTTTATGAGTCATGTGTGTAACTTTTCCAACCACCAAAACATTGTTCTAACCCCTCTCCTCATACAACCCACATGACAAATTTAGAGGAACAGGTCACTAGAGTTGACAAAACGGTTGATGATGAGTTATTCATTTTCATGCCCGATTTCGGAGAGGCTTGTGATGTCCATGGCGTGCGGTTGATTCAGAAGTTGTAGCCTCAGTTGGTATTTGATCCTATCTTCCTTTCTTTCCACTGTGAGTTTTATTTGATCGATCTCTGATATACTTATGTTATTATAGGTTACCAAAACCAATAGTCCGTACTCTAATGGACTTGGATTTTAATTGTTGTCGAAATACGAGCACATTATGGTGCGGGTTGTTACATTTGGTATCAGATCCTAGGTTAGTCGATCATATGGGTTAGAATGTATCGAGAGAGCGTATCCTAATCTTTCTATCTTAGTCTACGTCAAACTCTATAAATTCTGACCTCAGGACGGTTACTATCAAAATTCGAAAGGATGGGCAAGACGACTATGGGTTGAAAAAATAATAATAAATGCATAAATAGAGTAAGGAGTGTGAATGGAAAAGATCGTAATTCTAAAATTTTTGGGGCAATAAGTGTGCAATAAATGGGGAGTTATAATAATTTAATAAAGATAGTAAAAAAGGACTAATTAAATAGGTTATTAGAATGATTATAGGAAAGCAAAAAAGTTTTAATAGGAAAAGTGGATGAATAAATAAATGTCTTTAGAAATTATCCGGTTAGAATAATAATCATTTATTTTGGACAATCAACATTATAGATATAGTAAATAAGCATGTTAGGTAGTAATTAAATACTATGAAGTAGGACAGATATAAACATTCGAAAGTAAGGGACGATAGAAGAAGAAAACTTAATAGATAGGACAATTAAAGATGAATTCTAAAATCCAACCCCATGTGAAAAAATCTGATAAAATGATTTTTGGAAACTTCCTTGAAGTGTTTTCAATGGATTTTTCAAAAGACTTATTAAGAAGTTGTGGTTTTGAAAAAGTAAGAATTTTTTTTGGAAAATCAAAACTTGAAACGAAGTTGTGGAATCAATAGTTCTGATTAAGAGGTTTTTGGTAAAAAGTGTTTTTCATTTTCAAAACTCTTGGTCTAAAAATTTGTTGGGTTAAAAAGTTTTCAGCTTAAAGATTTTCGATAAAGGGATTTTTCTTTCTGAAATAAATGTAAAATAAAGCGTAGGTTGGACTTGATGATTTTTCCTATTTCATAAATTTGAAAGTTCTTCTAAAAATTCTTCTTTTCAAAATGGAAATTGGAGTTTTAAAAAATGATGATGTAGAAGCCACTTAGGTAGGAAAAATATAAACATAGGCAATATTGGAGAATTTGGATAGTAATAGCGTTAGGAACTTATAAAATAGGAATAATAATCTAGATGGAGATAAGGTAGGAGGGAAGTGATGAGAATGGGATAGTAAAATGATGGGGTAGAAGTTTACCTTGTCTACTCCACTCTTCATTGGTTAGGACCATAAAAGTTGTTTTTTTGAATGTTTTAAATCAATAAGACCAACTTTTATTGGAATAAATCTTTGATGTAAAAAGTTTGTAAAAATGGAAAATTATTTTGCTTCTTTTTGAGACTAAGCAATTATTTTCGAAATTTTGATAGTTTTGTTTAATAATTGAGTTTTTGGAAGTGTTAACCATAAAATTCACTTAAGGATAAAGGTATGAAAGAAGGCTTCCGAAGGCATCAAAAGAAGGGTTTCACAGGTGTTGAAAGAAGGCTTATGAAAGCATGAAAAATAAACTCATCATAGGGGCTTCGCAAGTATTGAAAAGGAGTTTTTGCTATGGTTCAAAAGGGGGGAAGGAATTAAAATTGCTTCCGAAGGAAGTTAGATTGGTACCGCAAGCATTGGATATTCCCACGGGAGATAAAAGTAATGGCTTCCACCAAACACCACCCCTTCCGCATAGATTGGACCTTTTGAAGCAATTGGTTCTACCACTGTCTACCTTTCACAGAAGAAGAATCTACCAACACTTCTCTTCCGCAAGCATTATAAGGAGTTTCACATGCATCAATAGGGCTTCTGCAAGCATCAAAAGTTAGGCTCTTGCAATAGTCGAAGAGATTACCTTTGAAAACAACCTTCCACCACCATTATAGCCTTTCGAACCAACCCAAATACCCTTCCACTCATGTCAAAATAACATATTCCAACTCCGATGGAAGGTTTTGAAGGTGACAATGGGGTCAGAAATACTTCCTCTTATACTCAAACAGCACAGTGAAGTACTGAAATCCTTTCACTACCCAAAAGCACACCTTTCGACAGTGACGGAAGACTTCAGAAGTATGTGTAAGTGGTATTGATGAATGTCAAATCAATATCCATCAATAACATGCCTTTGATAGAGATGAAAGGGCTTATTCAAGTGTGCCAGAAGACCCGAGTACCTACCATCAACTTTGAAACCATGAGAGTGGAAGGATGAAAGCGGAAGGATAGACGCGAAAGGGTCCAACCCGCCTCTATAAATACGACCCTAGGGGTCCAAATTGGAGGAGGTTTTTTCACTCCCACATTTCTTGGTCAAATCAAATTCTGGTAACCCTAAATTAAATTGGGGACAACTTTTTTTACTTGTAATCCCTTTATGGAAATTAAAAGGGAAAACACATGGACTTGATTATTCATGCATGAATAATATTATTTTGAGCTATTGGAGAATGGATGCTTGATAGCCTATGAATATTTAATTCGAATACTAGATCAATCATTTCAGCCATTAACTTGTTTAATGACCAATCGCACTTGATACACACTTATCTTCTTAAAGCATATGTTATGTCATGGAACCAATTTTGGATATCTTCACTCCAATGCATATTGTTATTACAATTAAAGCCCTTGTGGCATCAACTTAATGTGATGATGAAAATTCGATATCATTGAATCCAATAGACTTAAGATATTTTGTCCAAAATAAGGCTCTATGGCATAATTGAATCTACTCTTTACTGAAATATATGTACATCGGGTTTCGAATGCTTTCGAAAGGCACCGGGCTTTCGAAGGGGTTTTCATCATAACTGTTGAGTCAACTTCTTTTAGAGGACTTTATCGAAAGGCATTTGAATGCTTTCAAAAACACCTTGGCTTTCGAAGGAGTTCCTTCCATAGTTGTTGTATCGACACATTCGGAGGGGTCCTTTCAAATGAGTTCTCTTAACTAGAATCCATTGTGGTCCCTTCGAAAGGGTCTGTACATAAGACTACAACATTGAATCATGGTTTTGTCAATACAAGCAGTTTTGAAGTCCTTCGAAAGGGTTCTTCTTTTAGTTTACTCTCAATTCAATGCACCTTTGGATATTGACAATTATACCGTTAACATTTATGGCGCTATAAGAAGGGCCCGAACCTCCGACTCTATTCTTTCCTTATAGACTAATTATGGAAAGCTTGATTTCTTATACGAAAATGAAATAAAAAAGACTCAGCCGCATGAATGAAGAAGCGGTGCGCACAACAGTTCAAGAGGAAAATACTGAAAGTGGACGTGTAGTACTAAGGATCGTGTAATATGGTATATAAATGCGGAAATTGATAATAGCAGTGAAATAAAAATTAAAGTAAGCACACCAGGAATTTTTATACTGGTTCGAACTTCCCGTTCTACGTCCAGTCCCAGAATACCCTCTGGATTTAAACTAAACCCCTCACTTAACCCGAAGGAATATGTATACGACACCTGAGCAGCCGAACATGAATTTTTCTACCTCAACAGCCGAAGAGGACTTCAACTTAATACAAATAGTTTGTTGACGAATGTGTTCTGAATAACACTGATTGTCTTTTGATAGTACAACTTTCCTATAATCAAATCCTCAAGAGTGTATATGTGTGTGAAGATTTAGAAGGAAGATAATCACGTAGAATCGAACTATATGAATTAATTTAAGGATTCTAGTGATATTGAATAAGAATGAATGCTTTTATTTGCAGAAATAAATAGAGAATAGGTTTCAGAATTATAAACAAGAATCGGTGATTGTAGAAGTGAATTGAACATGTTTATATAGTTGTAGAATAGTTACAATCTTTCATGAAGAGTTTCAATCAAGAGTTGTGTCCATATCTGTTGGATTAAAGGACATTCCTCTTCATGAACAATTGCACCTCTTCAGAAAACTAGCCGTTATGTTCTGGTCAGTTGACCGAGAAACCTGGGCCGGTCAGCTGAGTTTACAGGCGTGAATAAAATGGTGCATATCTATGTACTGGACACAGAGTCGGTCGGCCGAAGTTTCTGGTCGGTCGGCCGACCTGCTGTTATTTGCACAGTCCACACTTATTTTTGTATAAATCAATTTGTGTGTATGTGTGACTACTTGAGGAATGATTTTAACAAATTTCTAAGACTCAATAAAATAAAATATTCATATTAATACCTGGATTGTAGTCTTGTCTCCTTTGTAGTGTACAATATACGGTTATTCTCCTTTTTGTCGCTTTCGTATAGTATTCTCGTCATATGTTCTCTGAAGCTTGTGTCATGAATCAAAACTCATGAATCAACATTCTCCCCCTTTTTGATTGATGACAATACTTATGTGACAAAGTAGTATTTATCTATATTATAATTCTCCCCCTGAATATATGGCGACTTTTCTGCAAAAAATTTGTTAGCTTTCATACATTTCTCCCCCTTTGTCATCGACAAAAAGGAATACTTACTAGATGTAATATGTAAAAGAAATGCGAATCACTGAGTTTTAAATATTACATATTCAAACCAAAATAGGAATATTTAAAGATGTTTGCTTAATACAAAACATTTAATAAAAAAACATATTATTCATAAAGAAATTCTTGAAATTAAATTGTAAAACAATACGATTACTCCTCATCATCATCGGAATCCCAAAATTCTGGACGAATATTTTCTTCCGGAGGAACATGTTCCTTACCACGTCTTTGAGTGTGAGGAGCGTGAGTTCCCGATGTACCGGAACTTGTGTTATCTGAAGTAGACCACGAGAAATTTGGTGCAGGTCTTTTTCTGGGAGCAACAAAAGAGGCGCCGGCTTCGGAAGTACGTGATAAGGCATCCCATAAATTCACGAAGAAGCCCTTGATTTTCTTGAAACGACCATCAATTTTTCGTAGCCGGGCATCCAAGGCTAGTTGATTTTGTGCCAAAATATCAATGGCCGCTTCCGTACTCATTTCGGGAGTTGGTCGTTGAATTAAGGATTGGCGGGTTATACGTTCCGTAGCATGAGTAGATGGTTGAGGTGTAGAATAGCTACGACGTAGTTGTTCTCTCGGAGTATCATTCCATTGCTCAAATCTTATAAATCGAGGTGGAGCATCAGGCAATTTCATTAACTTTATGGTCCGTGAATAAAAAAAAAGGACTTTGGAGGTTTCAGATTCCGGAGCATTGATGACGAAGCTATTGATCAATCTCATTATGTATTCTCCATAATAAATATGGAGCTTCTTTCCTTGGTTAAAAGAGAGAAATTCATCCATAAGAAGTTGTGACCAATTAACTTGTATTTTCCTACAAATAGCATACAATGCTTTAAAATTTTCGGGATATACGAGATGATATGAACCACCTCTAGGAACTAAAGATTTCATCATAAATCGATGAAGGAGTCGAGCTTTTGGTCTAAGTGATGACGTTTGTCTAAAATCCGTTGCATCATCTTCGAAAAATAGATGGCTTATCCGGTCACGACTTGATATATTACAATCTACATCGTGTAATGAGATACCACCCGGTCTAGCATCCAAAATGTGGTTAATTCGATCAATGGAAAGGAAAATCGAAGTGCCACAAACCGATGTCCAAATACAATTTTCAGTGTTTCTTGGCGGATTGACAAGGTTGAGGTTTGCTAGAAACAACTTGACCATAATATGATTGATTTTCAAGTTATTTTTCCTATGGTCAAGGAATGTATCAAGACCACTTTCAATAGCGGCATTTTCAATGTCGTAGGAAGCAAAGTCAGGATAATTTACAAATGACTCTTCAAAGATTTTGGCATCTTGAAGTTGTATCCATCTTTGAAGAGCTATATCATTAACTAGCCATGAAGCAATTTGAGTATCCACTGGAGTAGATGAAGATGAGCTACCGGTTGTCTTTGATTTCTTCTTGGGAGCCATTTGTTTTTGGAAGAAGAGATTAAAAATTTGAGAGAATTTTAATGGGGGCTAGGTTAGAAACTGAATTTGGGAAAGCAAAAGTGAAGAGGTAAGTTGAAAAAGGTGAAAGGATGGGGTATAAATCTAAAGTAAAAGGTAGGCAGAATATATGTTCGGTCGACCGAAGGAACTGGGTCGGCTGACCGAACTGGTAATCTGAAAGTTGCTGAAACTCTCGGGAAGGGTTCGGCTGACCGACTCAGGGTCATCGGTCGACCGACCCTGTTGAAAATGTGCTTTTGAAATTCTCGGGAAGGGTTCAGTTGACCGATTTAGGGTCTTCGGTCGACCGACCCTGTTAGAAATGCACTTATTGCAGTTTTATAAAGGATTTGAAGAGGATGAGGGTCTATAAGAAGGTTCAGCAACATCATCCTTCTTTGATGAACAAATTTCATGGCAATCTTTTCTAGAAAACTTAAACGTCTTGTCGTGACTTTTTGTTCATAGTAGAGTTCCCATTGCATATCTATTTGTTGTCGTTGGTAGTGATGTATTTCATCAATTTTTTGTTTGGTGGTTGGAGATATTACCATTGTATTCTTCCCTTTTTTCTTTTCAGGTGTATAGCCTATATGGGAGTCTTCCCATGGTTTCCATCCATGTCGGGGGTCTTTATCCGGAGAAGAGAATTCAAGGACACGTTTAGGCATGGGAAAGGTAGGATAGGGACCATTTTCAGGGATGCGGTCGGAACCATCATCGTCCGGAGATGTGTATGATAGATGGGAGTTTTCGGAATTATAGTAATCATTGTTTGAAGACATTTTTTAGTTTTTGTTTTTAAAATTTTCTTAGTATATGTTTTGAAAAATAAGCATAGTATATATAAACATCTATTTGCTGAAAAATTAGTGGATAGGAACTAATTTTAAATATGATCACAGAAGTTTAAGAAAAAAATTGTTTGTAAATGTATGATTTATAAGATAAGAACTAAATATAGTTTTTCTGAAAACAAAACAGATAAAAAAAACTTTAAAGAGAACTAAAACAAGAAACACCCATAGCTCAAGTAGCTATAACACAACATCTAACAAGCAAGTCAAAGGTCATGAGTTCGAGTTCCGCTTTGGTCAGAAATAAAACAATTTTTGTTTTTCAATATTTTTGCATATTTTTATTTATAAATCTTTTAAATACATTATTCCTAAATCACGTCTAAGTTTTATAAAAATATTTTCATTTAGCGGTTTAGTTAAAATGTCAGCAATTTGATTTTCAGTATTGATAAATTCTAAATTTATTAATCCTTTTTCCAAACAATCACGAAGAAAGTGATGACGAATATCGAAGTGTTTTGTTCGTGAGTGATTGACCGAATTTTTAGAAAGATTTATTGCACTAGTATTATCACAATAAATTATAGATTTTTCAAGATGACAATTAAAATCTTGTAGTGTTTGTTGCATATATACGACTTGTGCACATGCCAAAGCAGCAGATATATATTCTGCTTCACACGTCGATAAAGAAACACAGTTTTGTTTCTTACTAAACCAAGAGACTAAGGAACGTCCAATGAAATGACACGTTCCGCTCGTACTTTTTCGATCCATCCGACTTCCTCCAAAATCAGCATCGCTATAGGAGACTAATTCGAAAGGACATTCTTTCGGATAAAATAGTCCGAAATCTTTGGTTTTAGTTAGATAACGAATAATGCGTTTAACTGCTCTCATATGTGACTCTTTGGGATTTGCTTGAAATCGAGCACATAAACAAACACTCATCATTATATCGGGTCGAATGGCTGTCAAATATAGTAGAGATCCAATCATACTACGATATAGTTTTTGATCAACACTTTTGCCATCCTCATCTCTATCGAGATGAATCGTTGTGCTCATAGGAGTTGGTTTGGCAGCAGTGTTTTCCAGACCAAATCGTTTAATTAAATTATAACAATATTTTTCTTGATTAATAAAATTTCCATTTTCAATTTGTTTAATTTGTAATCCAAGAAAATATGAAAATTCTCCCATATGAGACATTTCAAATTCATTTGTCATTATAGTCGAAAATTCTTGACATAGTTTTTCATTTGTCGAGCCAAAAATAATATCATCAACATATATTTGAATTATTAAAATATCTTTATTAGTTTTCTTAATAAAAAGAGTTTGATCTACTTTACCAATTTCAAAACTAGATTCTAGTAAATAGCTTTTAAGACGATCATACCAAGCACGTGGTGCTTGTTTTAAACCGTATAACGCCTTTTTGAGTTTATAAACATGATCCGGAAATTTTTCATGATTAAAAAGAGGTGGTTGTTCAACAAAAACATTTTCTTTTATGTATCCATTTAAAAATGCACTTTTAACATCCATTTGATAAAGTTTAAAATTATGAAAACACGCGAAAGACAATAAGATTCGTATTGCTTCAAGTCGGGCGACTGGAGCAAACGTTTCTTCGTAATCAATTCCTTCATCTTGATTATATCCTTGTGCAACTAATCTAGCTTTATTCCTGGTTATATTTCCTAGTTCATCTGCTTTATTTTTGAAAACCCATTTAGTACCGATGATTGATTGATCACTAGGTCTAGGAACGAGTTCCTAAACTTCGTTTCGTTCGAATTGATTTAGTTCTCCTTGCATGGCAAGAATCCAGTAGTCATCAGTTGAGGCTTCTTTTATATTCTTAGGTTCTATGTTAGAGAGAAAAGCTACATGACCAAGTTGATTTAATTGATGTCTGGTTTTAACATTCGTATTAACTTCTCCAATTATATTTTGCACAGGATGATCTCGTAAAATTCTAGGTGGAGATTTTATTATATTAGGAGTAATGTTTGTATTTTCATTGGTTTCATGAATATCAAAATTTTCATTTGTATTACTATTTTCATTCTGAGTAGTTTCATCATCAGAATCAATAGTAACTATTGGATTTATATTTTTAAAATTTTCATCAAATGAAACATGTAAACTTTCTTCAATAATTTGAGTTCGTTTATTATAAATTCGATAAGCCTTGCTTCGTTCCGAATATCCAATAAATAATCCTTCATCGGATTTTGGATCGAATTTGCCTAGCTGATCTTTAGTATTCAAAATAAAACATTTAGAACCAAAAACTTTAAGATATGAAATATTTGGTTTTCTTCCATTTAGAAGTTCATATGGAGTATTCTTAGTTAATGGTCGAATAGAAACACGATTCAATACATAACAAGCAGTAGCTACAGCTTCTGCCCAAAAGTGTTTCGATAAAGTGGTTCCATTTATTAAAGTTCTTGCACATTCTTGTAACGTTCTATTTTTCCTTTCTACATCTCCATTTTGTTGTGGTGTTCTAGGAAATGACAAATTATGGTTAATACCTTTCTTGTTACAAAATTGTTCAAAAGCTTCATTTTCAAATTCTCCTCCATGATCACTTCTTATATTTTTAATTTTCAAACTTTTAATATTTTGAATTCTTTTAACAAAAACTTTAAAATTATCAAAAGTATCACTTTTATTTTTCAAAAAGAAAATCCAAGTATATCTAGAAAAATCATCTACAATAACAAATACATATCTATTATGATTAATAGACTGCACTTGAGTTGGACCAAAGAGATCCATGTGTAACAGTTCAAGTGGTTTTTCTATAGATATTACTTTCTTTGATTTAAAAGAGGATTTTGTTAGTTTTCCTAATTTACATGCATCACAAAATATATTAGTTTTGAATTTTATATTAGGTAATCCTTTAACTAATTTGTTTTTAGCTAGTTTGTTGATAGTATTAAAATTGATGTGACAAAATCTTTTGTGCCAAAGACAGGAATCGTTTTCTTTAGCTACTAAACACAAATTTGAATCATTATTAACATTCATATTTAAGATATAAATGTTTTTATCTTTTTTCCTTCGAAAATAGTGTTATGATTTTTATCGAAAATATTACATTTATTTTCTGAAAAAGTTATATTAAAACCTTTATTGCATAGCTGACTAATACTTAATAAATTGTGTTTTAAATTTTTAACTAATAAAACATCAGTAATGAGAGGTAAATTAGAGGTACCGTTGCTATTGACATCGCCTTTGCCGATGATATATCCTTTTGAGTTATCTCCAAAGGTGACTGCTCCTCCATTTGAGTATATAATGTTTGACAAAATTTCTTTGTTTCCAGTCATGTGTTTTGAGCAACCGCTATCTAAAATCCATTTTCCTCTCTTCTTATGTGGTACCTGCAAAAAGTTTATAAAAAGTTGGTACCCAATCTTTTTAGGGTCCTAAGAGTTAGATCTTAGGAAGCCAAACCCATATGGGTTTAGAATTCCCTTTATAAACATAATTCTTGTTATTATGAACAGTTTCCATAAATATTTTGATATGTTTATTCCTTATCAAAACATTATTTGTTTTTGGAATCCATATCTTGATAGTTTTAGTATTTGGGTAAACTGTTTTCTTAATATCCTTCTTAATATTATTATTAATCCTACTTTTAGCAAAATTATTTTGTTTCTTAGATCCTAGTCTAGATTTATTGTTAGAGGATTGAGAATTTTCAAGTATACTAGAAAGATTCTCTCTTCCTTTATTGAAATTAGATACATTTTTAGAAATATCATCAAATTTTATTTTAAGACTAGATTTTTCTAACTCTAAATCCTTAATCTTAGAGTTTAAACTATTATTTTCGAAACGTAAAACATCATTTTTATTTTTCTGAATTTCTAGTTCTTCAGATATTGACGAAATTTGAGAAGATAAGTTAGAATTTGATTGTTGAGAACTTTCAAGTTCATCTTCTAATATTTTCTTCTCATCTTTCAGCATATCTACTTCTAAGACTGTTCTATCTAACTTTCTTTGCAACTCCTTATTTTTCTTTTTAAGTTGCTTTGCTAAATTTACTAATGCAGAATTTATTTCAATTAAATCTTCAAAAGTAAAATCACTTACATTGTCTGACGAAGCCATGAAGCACACATTTGCTTGTTCATTATCACTTTCACTCTCTGATGAGGATGATGAGTCAGTGTCGTCCCAAGTGACAGAAAAAGCTTTTCGTTTGGTTTTGTCCTTCTTGAAATTATTCTTTTTACGCTCTGGACAATCCTTCTTCATGTGTCCTTTCTTATGATATTCATAACATTCCATTGCTGAAGATGATGGTTTGCTGCTATTGGAATTGTTGTTGGAATTATTTTTGTTTCCCTTGAATTTGTTTCTGTTGAATTTCAAAAACTTTTTGAAATTTTTAGCAATCATTGCCATATCTTCATTATTTGAATCGAAATCATCTTTTTCTGCTTGGAATGCCACATTTTTCTTTTCTTGTGCTCCATTTCTTTTTGCCTGCAAATTTACTTCGTAGGACATTAAATTACCTATCAATTCCTCTGGTTTTAATGTTGACAAATCGCTTGCTTCTTCAATGGCTAGGACTTTTCTTTCCCATTCGTCCGTTAAAGAATTTAAGATTTTTGTAACAACATCAAAATTAGTAAACTTTTGTTCTAGTGATAGTAAAGCATGATAAATATCCTGGAATCTAGAGTACATGTCATTTATAGATTCATTTGGCCTCATTTTGAAATTTTCAAATTGATTTTTCAACATAGAGATTTTGCTTAATTTAACTTTGCTCGTTCCTTCATGTGTTATCTTAAGTGTTCTCCAAATTTCATAACCAGAAGTGCACATGCTAACTCTATTGAATTCATTTCTATCTAATGCACAAAATAAAATATTCATAGCCTTTGCATTTGATGTAGCATCTAGTTTTTGTGTGTTACTCCAAATTGAGTATTCTCCAGTAGGAGCTGTGTACTCACTTTGTATAACATTCCAGATATCAAATCCACTAGATTGCATATAGATTCTTATTCTAGTTGACCAATAATTGTAATTTATACCATTAAAAAGTGGAGGTCGTGACGTTGATTGACCCTCTGTGAAACTAGTATTAGTGTTAGTGTCAAAATCGTTAGTATGTGTTGTTGCCATATTACTAGAAATAAATATCAAATAACTTTGTGACGGTTATAGGATAACCTTGCTCTGATACCAAATGAAAGTGGACGTGTAGTACTAAGGATCGTGTAATATGGTATATAAATGCGGAAACTGATAATAGTAGTAAAATAAAAATTAAAGTAAGCACACCGGGAATTTTTATACTGGTTCGAACTTCCCGTTCTACGTCCAGTCCCAGAATACCCTCTGGATTTAAACTAAACCCCTCACTTAACCCGGAGGAATATGTATACGACACCTGAGCAGCCGAACAGTAATTTTTCCGCCTCAACAGCCGAAGAGGACTTCAACTTAATACAAATAGTTTGTCGACGAATGTGTTCTGAATAACACTGATTGTCTTTTGATAGTACAACTTTCCTATAATCAAATCCTCAAGAGTGTATATGTGTGTGAAGATTTAGAAGGAAGATAATCACGTAGAATCGAAGTATATGAATTAATTCAAGGATTCTAGTGATATTGAATAAGAATGAATGCTTTTATTTGCGGAAATAAATAGAGAATAGATTTCAGAATTATAAACAAGAAATGGTGATTGTAGAAGTGAATTGAACATGTTTATATAGTTGTAGAATAGTTACAATCTTTCATGAAGAGTTTCAATCAAGAGTTGTGTCCATATCTGTTGGATTAAAGGACATTCCTCTTCATGAACAATTGCACCTCTTCAGAAAACTAGCTGTTATGTTCTGGTCGGTTGACCGAGAAACCTGGGCCGGTCAGCTGAGTTTACAGACGTGAATAAAATGGTGCATATCTGTGTACTGGACACAGAGTCGGTCGGCCGAAGTTTCTGGTCGGTCGGCCGACCTGCTGTTATTTGCATAGTGCACACTTATTTTTGTATAAATCAATTTGTGTGTATGTGTGACTACTTGAGGAATGATTTTAACAAATTTCTAAGACTCAATAAAATAAAATATTCATACTAATATCTGGATTGTAGTCTTGTCTCCTTTGTAGTGTACAATATACGGTTATTTTTCTTTTTGTCGCTTTCGTATAGTATTCTCATCGTATGATCTCTGAAGCTTGTGTCATGAATCAAAACTCATGAATCAACAAATACTATGCTAACCTTTAACTTAGAAGTTGTTGTGTTAGGACAACCATCAACTCCAGCACAACCTGATGACAATGCAGCTAAGATATAACATTTAGAGCAACGTCTACTGGAAATGCAGGAACTTCTAGAAGCAGCCCTTACTCAGAAATTATCTGAAACCGCTAAGCCAACAACATGAGATGAAGTGGTCTCCCCAAGGAGGAATCTGAAGGCGTATACATTCGAGGGCAAGAGCAAGATTGACTTAACAACATCAAAGGAGAAGGAACGTTGTGCAACTAAAGCTGATCATCAAGGAAAAATGTAAGACAAATCTTTGGAGCAATCTGGAAGCTCGACCTCAAAGGGATATAATCCAAATCAAAAAAGCTACCATAATACTGAAGCATACATGAAGGATGTGGTAGAAAAAGCTATGAAAGACATGGTGAATGCAAAAGGGAAAAGAACTTTGGATGAACTGCAAGCATAGCTCCGTTCATTGAAGAAATCACGTCAAACAATTTAATCTCATGTTAAGGTTCCTTCTATGAAATACCATGGCACTACTGATCCTGTTGACCACTTGATGGCTTTTGATAGCCAAATGGACCTTTATAAATCCAGGGCAGTGCGATGAAGATTATTTTCCGTAACCCTTCAAGGGGCTGCTGCAAAATGGTACCGCCAATATCGGGAGAAAACTATCTACTCATGGAAATAATTCTCCTACGAATTCTCTGCTCGGTTTTGCATATGCAAAGATCCAATAATTGACTACACCGTCTTGGCAAACATCAAGCAAAGGCAATGAGAATCGTTGGTTGATTTTCTCAAAAGGTTCAATGTAGAGGCATTAAAGGCCAAAGACATTAACGATAGAGATAAGCTAATCGCAGTGCACTCGAGATTGATAGAAAACGTGCCATTTTGGAAGGAGCTCTTCATGGATGCAAAAATTTACAAGATTTTCACTTTCAAGCTGATAAATTCATTCGAATGGATTAATTATACTATGCTAAAAGGAAAACTAACTCCAAGAAGGAAATTGGAAGATTTGGATTCGATCGAGGACACAAAAGGTCAAGGTGGGAAGACTCCAACACCAATTCAGTTGCTTTGGATAAACCTTTGTCTTATATTTATGCCACAACTAAAGAAAAGGTTGATTTGCCAACTTCATTCAAGGCCAGGAACTTCCCCGAGCAGAGAAAAGGGGATAATTATTGTGCTTATCATAAGACGATTGGCCATAAGACAAACGAATGCCGAGTGCTAGCTGAAATTATTCAAAAGCTGATTCATGAAGAACATCTGAAAGAGTTTGTCCAAGATAAACAGAAAGCACCACGAACTGCCAATGGACCCAAAAAATTCCCTAGTAATGCAGTGAATGTTTAGAAATGAAGAACCATTGAATTTAATCCAACTTTGAACAGGATTGATGTGATTCATGGTGGACCGCATCCAACGGGAAATAGGAAAGGAGCTAGGAATAAACATATCAAATAAGCTAGGGAAGGAGTATTCTCTATACAGGAAGAGCCCCTGCTCAAAAACCCATGACTTAATATACAAATGCCAAATATTATCATCATTCCACAAGAGCTAAAGAAAGGAATCCATCATCCCCATAATGACCCCCTTATGATCACAGCTTAAGTCGGGCTTTCCACAGTACCCAAGACTCTGGTAGATACCGAAAGCATGGTTAGCGACATCTTCAAGTATGCTTTCAATCAGATGGGCATTCCTGAGGATAAACTGGAGCCTAGTCTTGAACCTATCTTTGGATTCAATAATAAGGGGTCGACACCGATAGGGCAAGTAAAGCTACTGGTACAGATGGGCCTGCCACCATGCTGTAGAACTTTTGAGACTCTCTTTGTGATCATCGATCAGCCTTTATATTACAATGCATTCTTTGGTCGTCCTGTGCTGGATGAGGTGGATACTTTTTTCTCACCAAAATACGTGATGGTAAAGTTCTTGATTAGCAGGGGTTAGGTAATATCCTGTGAGAACAATTTATCTCTCGCAAAATGTATTTTGCAACTCTCTATCAATAAAAAAGGGAGTACTCTTCTTACTATGATTCTTTTACTACTTTTCATCCTTTGGATGATTGGTTTTTACATCAACATTCGAAGCAAAAATAAGATCTAATAAACAAATAAACGTGTGTTTGAAAGGTACATCTCACCTAGAGAGAAGAGGAAGAGGACCGATGCTAACTCCGTAGAAGAAGGCTAGATCATCACAGAACTAGATTACCAAGGAGAAATGGAGAGGATAACGCCTATAGAGGATCTTGAGGAAGCATGTATAGATCCAACCGATTCAACCAAAATAGTCAAAGGTGGAAAAGAGTTAGAGAACAACTTGAAAGCAGACTTGATTCAATTCCTTAAAGCTAGCAAAGACGTAATTGCTAGGACCCATTCAGATATGGTTAGGATTGACCCATCAGTTATGTACCACGCACTAAATATTGATCCAAATGTGACTCCTATCCAACAATAGAAGAGGTAGTTTGACAGATTCATTCAGGAAGTTTTTTTTATCCAAAATGGCTGGCAAACCCTGTGTTGGTAAAGAATTCGAATGGCAAGTGGAGAACCTGCGTCGATTACACTGCTCTTAACAAAGCATGCCCGAAAGACTATTATCCACTACCTAGAATAGACCAATTAGTTGATGCGACTAGCAGGCACAAGTTATTATCTCTCATGGATGCTTATTTCGGATATATCAAATCCCCATGTTCAAGCTAGATGAAGAGCATATAAGCTTCATTACCAATTGGGGAACTTTCTGTTATAAAGCAATGCCATTCGGACTAAAGAACGCAGATGCTACTTATCAAAGGTTAGTCAATAGAATGTTCAAGAAACAGATTGGTCGAAATATGGAGATTTATGTAAATGATATGCTAGTAAAGTCCCATGAAGCTTGGAGTCATCTTAAAGATCTTGAAGAAATGTTCGAAGTATTACGAAGGTATCAAATGAAACTAAATCCTCAAAAATGTTCTTTTGGGGTTCATTTTGGAAAGTTCTTGGGTTACATTGTTAGTGCACAAGGGATTGAAGCCAGTCCTGACCAAATCCAAGCTATCAAAGACATGGTCGAGCCTAAAACAAGTAAAGATGTAATGAGTTTGAACGGTAGTGTTACAGATTTGAGCAGCATCTCCAAGGCAATCGATAAATGCATCCCATTCTTCAATGTAATTAAGAAAAGAAAGAACTTTAAGTGGGGAGAAGACTGTAAGAAAGCCTTTCAAGAATTAAAAGATCATTTGGAAAAACCATCGATATTATCCAGCCCCGAGAATGGAGAATGCTTATTCTTATATATGGCAGTCTCAGAATATGCGGCAGTTTGGTTTTGGTTAGAGAAGAAAACGAAATTCAGCTTCCTGTCTATTATATAAGAAGATGATTGAATAGAAAAGTTGGCTTATTGCTTGATACTTACAGCATAGAAATTCAGAGCATACTTCCAAACTATCCGATCAAAGTATTGACTAACTTTCCGCTCAAACAAGTTATCGATAAACCCGAGACTTCGGACAGGCTGGTAAAATGGGGAATTGGACTTATCCAATGCGACATCAAATTTTAGAAACGAGAAGCAATTAAAGGACAAGCATTAGTGGATTTTATCAATGAATGCACATGCTTTGTTAAGGAGCAATAAGAGAAAGAAAACGATCAAAAGCCCAAATGGCAACTATTTATGGATGGGGTGTCAGATGATCAAGGAGCCGGAGTAGGGTATGTCATAATCACACCAGATGGACACCGCCTGCACTATGCAATGAAGCTAGGATTTCCTATAAGAAACAACGTAGCGGAATACGAGTCAATGGTGGCAGGACTAACTCTAGCCCTATAACTCAAAATCCCACGAATTTAAATCTTTAGTGACTCTTAACTAATGGTAAATCAGATAAAGCAGATGTATCAGACTAAAGATGCTAGACTATCACTATATGTTAAGAAGGTGCTAAAAATGCTTACCCTATTTGAAGATTTTTCTACGCACCTAGTCCAAAGGGGGAATAATTCTCAAGCAGATTCATTAGCAAAATTGGATAGTTCAAGAGGAGCTCCAGAAACCCATATCGTACCAGTAGGGTATCAAGTAAGTCCCAGTATTGAGGAGAAAATGCTAGAACTAGGGAAAGAACTATTGGTTTTAACTAGATCCCAAGCCATGATACAAGAAAGAGAAATTGATGAAGAAAATCCATGTGAAGATCCCATTCATTCAAGAACAGATAACTGTTACAAGAATACTTGGATGACACCTATTGTAGAATATTTTACCAATGGAATACTACCATTTGACAAAACGGAAGCCAGGAGAATCAGACGCCTAGCTCCACCCTTCACTATGATGGATGGAATTCTTTATAAGAAAGAATATGCTTTTCCTTACTTAAGATGTGTAAATCCTAAAGATGGGTTGAAATTACTAAAAGAAACACATGCAGGGTTTTGTGGAGACCATTCCAATTGGATAAAGTTGGCTAAGAAAGTAATGAGACAAGGTTTCTATCGGCCTCAAATGACTAGTCAAGCTATAGAGCACGTGAATAAGTGAGAAAGGTGCCAAAAATACTCAAAGATTCCCCGTTTACCACCAAGCCAATTAACCCTGATCTTCAGTCCATGGCCCTTTGATGTATGGGGACTCGATTTGATTGGACCATTGCCAATTTCTAAAGGAGGGGAAAAGTATGATGTAGTTTCCATTGATTACTTTATCAAATGGGTAGAAGCAGAACCACTTCCTAAGATCACTTCTGGGAAAGTACTTAGATTTGATATTATGAACATCATCACTAGATTTGGGATCCCATAAATGATTATATCTGACAATGGAACGCAATTTGAAAGTGAAAATTTTTCTCAATTTTGCCATAAGAATGGAATCATCAAAAGTTTTTCTTTCTTAGCACATCCAAAGGCTAATGGAGCCATTGAAGCAGCCAACAAGACTATTAATACCATTCTGAAAAAACGACTGAATAAGGCCAAAGGAAATTGGGTGGAAGAATTACCGCTTGTACTCTGGGAATATCAAACATCCACCAAAACTACTATGGGTCATACCCCTTACTCTCTAACATATGAGTGCGAAGCAATGTTACCAGTCCAAATCGAAATACCTTCACATCGAAGAATTGCATACACGTTCGATCCAAACCAAGAGTTGAAGAAAGTGTCATTGGATTTGATACATGAACTAAGAGATGAAGCAGCTATTCGAACTGCCGAATATCAAAGAAAAATATCAAAATACTACAACTTAAAAGTGAAGACAAGATCATTTCAACAAGGTGATCTAGTGCTCCGAAAAGTGATGGCAAATACTAAAAATCCTACAGACAGACCGCTAGAACCAAACTAGGGGGTCCTCTAATTGTATACGAAGTAATTTCTCCGGGAGCTTACAAATTATGTCGAGCAGGTGGCAATATGATTCCTAGAACATGGAATGTTTCACACTTGTGATCGTATTTTCCAACATTGGATGAATAAAGTGCATTTTAAAGAAATTATACATGATCGGGAATAGAATTCTCCTTAAACTTGGAAACTACCTTAAATGGTCGTAAGCCTTTGTCCGTGCTAAGAAGGGTCGAAGAATTTCTGAACTTCCATTATTCATATATATTGTTTTCTAAACTTTCTTCTTATTCCCAGGAACGAATTTCAGGTCTTCTATCATTTCCGAACGATAGTTCCTGGACTACTTTCATTATTAGATATTAATTTATGGCTTTCAACTAATTTCCAGAAGATGATTTTTGTACTTCACTTATCAATACCCGAATCTGGGTTACAGGTCTTCTGTTATGAATTTTTGGTCTTCCACTATATCCATAAGATAATTTCTGGACTTCACTTATCAATACCCGAATATGGGTTTCGAGTATTCTATTATGAATTTTTGGGCTTCCACTATATCCAGAAGATGATTTCTGGACTTCACTTATCAATATCTGAATCTGGGTTTCGGGTCTTCTACTATTCGTTTCCTAAATTTACTCATCAATACCTGAATCTGAGTTTCAGGTCTTCTATTATTGATTTCAATTCTTCTATTATGGACCTTTGGTCTTTTACTAATTTCCAGATGATAATTTCTGGATCTCTCTTAGCAATACCCGAATCTGGGTTTTAGGTATTCTATTATTTCGAAGTTGGATTTCTGGACTTCTTCTATTATTAACACTATATTTGAATTTCAGGTCTTCACCAGACGCAGATTTCCGGTCTTCTCTTATTCTCAAATGACGATTTTTAGATTTCTACCCAAATCAAGGTTTCAGATCTTCTATTATTTCCAAATGATGATTCCCGGATTTTTATTATTCCTAGACGATTTTTCTTGGTCTTCTATCAATAATTTCCAAAATATGGCTTCTAGACATCTATCATTATTATTTCCAGGAGAAGATTTGTAAACTTCTATTAGTAATGCCAGATTTGGATTTCTGGTCCTCTATTATTAATTTCATAATTAGATTTTTACTCTTCTATTAATATAACCAGAGTCGGATTTTGGTCTTCTCTCCTTATTACCAAAGTTGGATCTCGGGACTTCTATTATTGCGGGACAAGAATTTCCGATCTTTAGTCATTCCCAAATGTGGATTTCTCATCATTTATTATCTTTAGATGATGATCTATTAATTTCCATTATTCCCAGATTTAAATTTCTGGAATTCTATTATCATAAATTCTAATACTATCACCAATAATATTATGAACAAACTACTGAACATATTTTACATAGATTTCAAACTAATGATAAGAAATATTATCTACTTTGTGCTTTGAAGGAAAATAAGATTGATAAGGAAAATCATCAGGGATGAAATAATGCAAAAGAGAATTCTTGGATTTTTGTCCTAAAGAACAAAAGTTTTTTTTCATACAAGAGGGGGCTAAATGTTAACCATAAAATTCACCCAAAAATGAAGGTTTGAAAGAAGGCTTCCAAAGGCATCAAAAGAAGGGTTTCGTAGGTGTTGAAAGAAGGCTTACGAAAGCACCAAAAATAAACTCATCATAGGGGCTTCGCAAATATAGAAAATGGGGTTCGCTATGGTTCAAAAGGGGGAGAAGGAATTAAAATTACTTCCGAAGGAAATTAGGTTGGTGTTGCATGCATTGGATACTTCCACGAGAGATAAAAGTAATGGCTTCCATTAAACACTACCTATAACACCCCATATTTTATAACATTATTTAGAATAATTAATTGGATAAATTAAATAAAATAATGTGAAGATTAATAGGTTAAGATCTGATTAGACTAAGGGTAGCCGTGCCATGTTATTGTGTTAATTAAAATGAAATAACATAAGCTAATGTGTTAGGATATGAGAAGGGTAATATGGGAAACAGGAGAAGGGCTTATACCCTAAACCCCTAGAAATGAAACTCACATTCATTTCATTTTCACACAAACTAAAACTATACCAAGGCCGGCCACCATTATTGTCTCAAGAGAAGATTAAAGCTAGGGTTCAAGTGAAGGAAGATAATCAAAATAATCAACATCAAATCTCACATTTTATAATATCAAAGCTAAGATGAATAACTACTACATCCCATTTCATATGGTTTTCGGTTTTTGATTAGATCCGAAATGTTTTGCATGTATATGTCACGTTTTAGTGATTAAATTTATATATATGATTGTTGATGAATTATATATGTTCATGTTAATTTTTATGATATGTTTGACATGAAAACCCTACTAGATGGCATCTAAATGCCTTGAAAATTTAAATATAGGTCTGAAATGATATTTTAGAGAAGAGTTTCAATTTTAATAATTTTCTGAATTAATGTGGATTTTATATAAATTTTCTAGTGAAGAAAATAATTTATTGGATTATAAATTATTTACGGCTAAAATAATTATTATTTGGACTTGAAATTTTTATACGTTGGAAAACATATTGAAATAGATTTTCTGGGATTTTTCCTAAGTTATTTGATGAATATATAAAATTATTTAAGGTATGGGACTTAAATGTTTTATATATTTAATTAAGGAGAAGGAGCATTTTATAAAATAAAATGATTATTTAATCCTAAAAAATAGTCGCAGCACTTTTCTGAAAATTCCTATTAACCAATGAGAATTTGAAAAATAAAGGCAGGTTAGTTGAAAATTATCCTTTTTAAATTAAAAACAAAGAAATCATACTTTTGGCATGTTTCAGCCAAATCTAGTATTAAACCTTCCGACCCAGATCCTTCGACAAGGTCGAGAGGTTCATAACTTTCGATAAGGTCAAACCAATGCATATGGTATCAAGTTACTTGGTACGTAATGAATTGGACAAGGTCGAAGGGTTCTAAGTCGAAAGGTTAGTTGCCAAAGTGGTTAGGGTATGATTGTTTTATAAACCAAAAGCTTTCACCTGCTTTGCTTTCGAAATAATTAAAAATAAAGGTTTTAAAACTTCTGACAAAGTAGAAAGGTTACTGCTTCTTTATCACTATTTTGTTTTGAAACCTTCTGACACAGTCGAAAGGTTACTGCCGCTTTATTTGTTTTGTTTTGAAACCTTCAGACACAGTCGAAGGGTTAATGCCGCTTTATAAATGTTTTGTTTTGAAACTTTCGACAAAGACGAAAGGTTTACTTGTTTTAAAACTAGCCGCTTCTCCATGCTTTTGAAAGGAAGCTTTCGACTTGGGTGATTTACCCTTGTATTATAAACTGAAGAATAACCCAAGCTTTTGAAGGAGTTGTTTTAAAGGCAGTGGCCTGTTGTTTTGAGCAAAATGTTTTAAAGCTTTTGAAGTAGACCTTCCGATAAGGTCGAAAGGTTGCTTCCAATGAAGTCGAAAGGCTTTAAAAGAAGGCTTTCCACTTGTTTTAAACTGAACCCAGTAAGTCTTCGAAAGGTTTGCTTTGAATGATTTCGAAAGGTTTAAGTTGAATGATTTTGAAAGGTTTAAGTCCAATGATTTTGAAAGGTTTTAGTTGAATGATTTCGAAAGGTTTAATGAATGGTTTCGAAAGGTTTACTTTTAAATGGTTTCGAAAGGTTTGATGAATGATTTCAAAAGGTTTTTATTCAATGGTTCTGAAAGGTTGGGATGGAAGGTTTTTCAAGGTTTTTCTAAGGCAGTGTTTTAAAGAAGGATGTCCAAAGTTTCATTGCTTTTGAAAGGTTTACTTTTCAATGGTTTCGAAAGGTTTGATGAATGATTTCGAAAGGTAAGGCTTTGGCCTATTGGCCTAGATAATTAAATGATTTCAACTTGGTTTTGGAAAGAGGTACTTTCAAAGATTTAGAAAGAGGTTCTTTCAAGTGTCTAAATGTTTCCATCATCTAAGGTTTGAGTAAAGAAGATATATATAACATGGTGATATGATTTTGAGTAAAGCATATAGATTATATACTTTTCCTTTTTTAAGTTTGATTTAAAGATTTTAAATCATTTTGAAAATGTTTTCAAGGAAAATTATGGGAGGAGATCCTTAAGTGAAAATGACTCAGATATTAGAATACTAGATGGGACTAGTATGGGGTCGCGCCCTATACATTAGCTATTAGCCCTTGCTAATTTTTGTCCAAAATTCCAGTGCATAGGGTTTTATCACAAATAGACTAAAATTATGATTACACACCAAAAGGAATATATGTTTGTATACAGGTAGGTTATTGGTGAGCTCAAAATACCATTAGGATCAGGAAGACCTGGGAGATGATTAAGTTAGGGACAGACCATCTAGAAGAGGAGTATTTAACAGATAGTTAAGGACAGACCGTCCAGAATTGAAGTATTTAACAGATAGTTAAGGATAGATAAACCAAAAGAAGAATAGCTAACAGGTGTTAGATTAATTTTGATTATATTTTCTGGTAGGCCTGAGTCAGCCAAAGGTTAAAAGTTATCCAAACAAAATTTATGTGTTTGAACATATAGTTCATTATTACCTGATGTTTATGTATGTTTACATAATGATGCTTTACATTGTTTAATCAGTTTTGATTACAAGAAAAGGTTTTGCAAAGATATGTTTTAAAAGGATGTTAGTGAGGGAAACCTGTTCCGCTAAGCGGTGTGGTCTCACTTAACATATATATTCTGGGATGTATAGTATTATTCATACCAGGCTTTATGTTTGACTCGAAGTTTATGTTTTCCCCTTAAACTCTCGGATGCTCAAAATTAATTTGAGTAGGCTAAGGGGTTGAGCTCTTCTCAAGTTTTAGTAGGACGACGAATAAGGCTACCGGAGTCATGCAGGAGGCAAACGGATAGCAATTTAGGAGTTGTAGTTTTATGTTTTGTTGTATTTCCGCTGTGTTTGTATTAAGTCTATTATGACTCTATGACTCTGATCATCCAAGGGGTATCTTCATATACCGCTCTTGGCGTATTTGTAACAAGTATATTTTATCTGTGCCTGGGAATGTATTGGGATTATGTAAGTTGACTATGGAACATTTGTTTTAAATGTAATGAAGTAAAAGTTGTTTGAAATCTGTGTTTTGTTTCATATTCAAGTGCTTCTGATATTATAGATACCATTAACATAGCCGTATTTAGTCACCGGAAGCTAATACTATAGATGACTGCAGCATTTGTAGCGCTTAGTTTTGGGCCTCTAGATAGGGGATGTTATAGCTTGGTATCAGAGCATGGTATATGAAATACATTAATCAAAAACATGGTTTTGAAAACATAATCCTTAATAATTAGAGTTAAGAACGGGTTATGGGATAACGCGATAGTAACGCACTTGTATTTGCTATATGTATAAGTATACGTTGTATCTTTGAACTCCTATCTTAGTTAGGCTATTCATCTGTATATCACGAGGTTTGAATATAGATATGAAAGGAAGAAGAGGCAGAGTTAATCTTGGAGGAGATAGCACCACCACTAATGGAAATGCCCGACCAAATGCTAAAAGAGGTCGGGTCAGGCTCAAGCTGAATATGTTGGTACTGGGGTTCCCCAAGTGGACATGGAAGCCATGTATCAGTTTTTTGTAAACATGATGCAAGCTAGAATTGCAGCTGGAGTTGTCGTAGGAAATGCTACTGGAAGTGGAGTTCAGGAAGCTCTGATGGTCAACCAGTATGCTAACTTGAGCAGAGATTACACTAGGCTTGGAGGGAAGTCGTTCATTGGAACTGAAGATACGGTCGAGGTGGAAAACTGGCTGCTACATCATAGGAGGATTTTTGCTGACTTAGGATTGAAAGACGAGCAAAAGAGGAGATTAGCTTCGAGACAGCTTCAAGGAGCTGCTCTATTTTGGTGGAATACTGTTGTAGCTGCTATTGATGAGGAAACCATGACTTGGGCGGAGTTTAGGAGAAGGTTTCAAGAAAGGTTTATGTCGGTGATGGCGCAATCGGCATTGCTGAGGAAGTTTGCAGAACTAGAACAAGGGGAAATGTCTGTTCTTGAGTATGCAAGAAAATTTGAAGAGTTGGCCCGGTACGGGTATGCTTTGGTTGATACAGTGATCAGGAGGAATGAAAAGTTTATAAGAGGCTTGAGGCTGGAATTGATTAGTGCTACTTTTCCGCACTTAAGAAATCCCAGCGATGTAGTGGTAGAAATGGCGCTGAGGCAGGAAGAGGCGTTAGCTTGTTTGAGGAAGAAAATGAAGGAGGTCCAGGTGGGACAAGGCCTGAAAAGAAAGTTTTTCCTTAAGAAGAATGCTTAGTAGGGAGGAGCACAAAAGAAGGGAAAAGCTAAGGTTGTTTGTTATAAATGTGATAAGAAAAGACACTATGCTAATGAGTGTCATACTAGAAAAGGAAAAGAGAAAGGAAAAGAAGTAATTGGAAAGAAGAACATCCGATGCTTTAATTGTGATCAGATCGGCCATTATAAGAACCAATGCAAGGAGTGTAATACTCCAGATTTTTGATAACATTATTTAGGAAATTTAGTTAGAAAAACTAAATAAAATAATGTGTTGATTAGAGGATTAAGATTTGATTTATTTAAGGTAGTCATGCTTTTTAAACGAATGAATTAAAAGGGGTTTAAAATGAATTAGAGGAGGGGTATTATGGGAAAGAGGCCATTCCTATTTCACCTTCCTTAGGTTGTGTGTTATACACATATTCATTTCATTTCAAAATTGAGGCCGACCACCATTAACAAGGAGAGAAGAAGAGGAAACTAAAGAAAAACTAAAGGATAAGCAAATTCAAATCAAACTCATTCAAATTTCAAGCTCCTTAATCTTTAAAGCAAAGGTGAATAATGTTTACATCTCTAAATTATTATGGTTTCGGTTTTAAGATTAAATCCGAATAATTTTGCAAAGATTTTCCATGTTTTAAATGATAAAATGATTATATATACATGTTGATGATTTATTAATGTTCATATAGATTTTATGATATGTTTTAAGATGAAAACCCTATTAAATGACATCCGTTAGCCTTGCGAATTTTTATGATGATCTAGAAAGTTATTTTAGAGATGGGTTTCAATTTTTAGATTTTTCTGAATTTTTATGGAATTATTATGAATTTTCTAAGGAAGAAAATGGTATTTTGGATTATAAAATTATTTACGAGAGAATAATTTATAGTTTGGGTCCGAAAATTTTATATGTTAAAGAGAACATATTAATTGATTTTTTGGAATTTTTCCAGAATTTTCTAAGATGATTTAATAGTTATATAAAATTATTTAAGGTGCGGGACTTAAATGTTTTATATAATTATAAAGGAGAAATGGGCTTTTTCAAAATTGGTTAAATTTCCAAATAAGGAAAGTCAGCAAGACTTTTGAATATAAAATTCTAACAACCAATCAGATTTAGACAAATAAGGCAGGTTAGGTACAAAAGAACTATTTTAAAGTACAAATAAATAGTTTTTCAACTCTTTCGGCAAGAGGTTCCACCTCCATTCCAAACCTTCCGACAAATTCGAAAGGTATCAAACCTTTCGACTAGGTCAAATAACCAATGCACATGGTATCAGGCAACTGGTACATAGTGAATTGGAAGGAGTCGAAAGGTTTAGGGACGAAAGGTAAAAACTTTCGAAGGAAATGAAACTTTGTTTTGGTTTAAAGGAAAATATGCCTGCTAGCTTTCGACAAAGTGCTTTCGACAATGTCAAATGGTTTAAAAGAAAAAGGTTTTGATTGGTTTGTTTCTTGTTTTAATTGAAACCTTTCGACAAGTTGAAAGGTATAGCTTTCGACAAGGCCGAAAGCATAGTTGTCGCTTCCAAACCTTTCGACCCAAATAGAGTCGAAGGTAATCTTTTGTTTTCTAAAATTGCCGCCTCTCCATTGATTTCGAAGGGTTGGTTCCAACACCAACACTTCATTGTTTTCGAATGTCTTCGAAAGGTTTTGTAAAGGTTTCAAAGCAGTTGCTTTCGACTCCAATGTTTTTCTGATCCTTTTGCTCTACTTGAAGGCATAATCTAAATGTTTTAAATCGAAATGTTTTAAAGGTTTCAAAGCAGTCAACTTCGAATGGTTGCAAAAGGTTTCCACTTGTTTTAAATTGAGCCGATTTCGAAAGGTTTTAAGTTTCAATGCTTTCTAAAGGTTTATCAATGTTTTCATAGGGGTGGTTCCCCAGGTTTTCGAATAGGTTGAAAAGAAACCTTCCGACAAGGTCGAAAGGTGAGACCTTTCGACAAGGTTGAAAGGTATGGTTTTTCAATGTTTTCGGAAGGTTAAGGTTTAAAAGATTTAAAGGCGGATGTCATATATTTTAGAGCTTTTAGAGAAATGGCTTTTATTAAAGTTTTTGAAGGAGTTACCTTCAAAGAATTCGAAAGGTTTTATTAAAGGATATAAAGGAGTTACCTTCAATGCTTTCGAAGGGTTTTATTAATGGTTTTGAAGGAGTTACCTTCAATAATTTCGAAAGGTTGTTTAAAGGTTTTAAACAAAGGTTTCTAACATAATAACTAGGAAGATAGCCTAAGTGTTTTAAGTTATAAAGGACTTTAACTTATTTTAAAAGGAGAGATAATCCTTATTGAACATCATCAACATTATTTTGAGTAAAGTATATGTACCATGACAAAAATAGCTTAGAGTAAAGCTAAAGATATATTTTCATTGTATATATATGATTTGACGGACTAAATCATTTTGAAAAGGTTTTCAAGGAAAATTTGAAGGGTAGTTAACCCAAAAGAAAATTCGGGCAGTTAGCTCATTTAAGTTTGGAAAGTCAGTCCATTTTGAGGGCAGCCAGCCCATAGGACAGTTAGTCCAGATAGCGGAAGTTAGCCCATATATGAACAGTTAGTTCATTTGTTAGCATAACGGATCTTGCTACTTCTTAAGGACAGTTAGTCCACCCTTTTTACCTGTTTTATGGACAGATAGTCCATTATTTAGCATATAGGATATTGCTATTTTGGCATAATCAGTTTAAGGACAGTTAGTCCAGTAAAGAGCAATTAGCTCAGATTTCGGACAGATAGTCAATTTTTTTTCCTGTTTTAGCATAATGGATATTGCTATATTATTATTATAATCAGTTGATTAACCAGTTTGGTTGCAGGAAAGGATTTGCAAAATATATGTTTTGAAAAGAGATATTAGTGAGGGAAAACCCGTTCCGCTAAGCGGTGTGGTCTCACTATATATCAGTAAACAGAGATGTAATAGAAATTATTCATACCAGGCTTTATGTCCAACTCGAAGTTTTTGTTTCCCCTTAAACTCTCGGGTGCTCAAAATTTGATTTGAGTAGGCTGAGGGTTTAGGTTTTCAGGTTTTTGCAGATTTTAGCAAATAAAGCATCCAAAGACGAGTAGGCGGCTGACGGATAGCTAATCTAGGAATTCTCTTTTAAATTGTTTCCGTTGTGTATTAAAACACTTATGTCTGTATTGCTTTGATCATCCCAAGGGGCATCTTTATATGTCGCTCTTGACGTATTATTGTAAATTATATTTGATCATTGCCTGGGATTACGTGAGGATTTTTGTAACTTGGATAATGATATTATTTGAAATATAATCACCGAAATTATTGTTTTTAGAAATCTGTGATTTTTTTCATATTCAAGTGCTTCTGATATTATGGATACCATTAACATTACCGTATTTCGTTACCAGAAGTTAATACCGTGGATGACTGCAGCATCCATAGCGCTTAACTTTTGGCCTCCAGATATGGGATGTTACAAGGAGCCTGCTAAAGAAGGAAGATGGCAAGTTTATGCATTGGAGCCCGCAACTTCAGGGCCAGTTGTGCAGGAAAAAAGGAAGGCTGTTCTGGGAGGCTCGCTGCAGATTCACGGTATGTCTGTTATCGTTCTATTTGATACTGGAGCATCTCATTCTTTTATTTCTTTATGTTTGGTAGATAAGCTTAACCTAGAACCCTCATACTTAGTTACTTCCTTAAGGGTTGCAAATCCGATAGGAGGGTATCAACACTTGGGATGAGGTGTGACCATTTAGAATTTGATTTGCTAGGCAATACTTTTGATTGCTGTTTGCGTGTGTTTGATTTTGTGGGATTTGGTATTATCGTTGGGATGGATTGGTTAAGTAAATACGATGCTAGGATATTTTTCCACGGTATGAAAATATCACTTAGTCACCCGGATTGTAGTGATCAGATATTTTATACCGTAGAGAACCCTAAGTACGAAGTAAATGCTTTACTAGGTATCATGTAGTTGGAGGATGAGTTGCATCGAGTCTTTGTGGTTAGAGAGTTTGCTGATGTGTTTGAGCCGGTAGTTGGATTACCACCGAAACGAGCCATTGATTTTCGGATTGATTTGGTGCCTGGAGCAGAACTGGTGAGTAGGCCACCAAGCAGGATGACACCTATGGAGATGAGAGAGTTGAAAGTGCAGTTGGTGGATTTGGAAGGTAAGAATTTTATTCGACCGAGTAGTTCGCCATGGGGAGCTGCTGCGGTGTTTGCTAAGAAGCCAGGCGGATCGTTAGGCTATGTATCAATTATCGTAAGTTGAATGAGAAAACGATAAAGAACCGATATCCATTGTTAAGAGTTGACAATTTGTTCGATCAGTTAAGTAAAGCCAAGGTATTCTCTCAACTGGATTTAGCGATGGGATTTCATCAGCTTAGAGTGGCGGAGGATAGTATTCCTTTGACGGCGTTTAGGACAAGGTATGGATCATACAAATGGTTAGTTATGCCATTCGGACTAACTAATGCGCCGGCATTCTTTGCGGATTTGATGAACCGAATTTTCCGAGAGCACCTAGATAGATTTGTGTTGGTCTTCATAGATGATATTTTGATATACTCTAAGGATGAGAAGGAGCATGAAGTTCATATTAGAGTTATGCTTGAGACATTGAGGGAACATACGTTGAAGGCTAAATTTTCGAAGCGTCATTTTTGGAAGAAGGAAGTGAAGTTCCATGGTCATGTAGTCCCAGAGAAAGGGTTGTCTGTAGATCCAACTAAGATTGAGGCAGTGAATAATTGGAAGAGACCCGAGATGGTGATCGAGATAAAGAACTTTCTTGGATTAGCCAGATATTACCGAAGATATATAAAGAATTTTTCGCGGATAGCTACACCGATGACTAAGCTTATGCGAAAAGATGTGAAGTTTGTATGGACTGATAAGTGCGAGGAAGCATTCCAGAGCTTGAAACACTTATTGACCCATGCACCGGTGTTAGTGATCCCGAGGGGAATCAAGATTTGGTTATTTATACTGATGCGCGTGGAACTAGATTGGAAGCTGTGTTGATGCTAAGAGGTAAAGTGATTGCTTATGCTTGTAGACAGCTCAGATCACATGAAGTTAGGTATCCAATGCATGATTTGGAGTTAGTTGCCGTTATATTTGCTTTGGAGGTGTGGAGGCATTATCTTTTGGGAGAGCGATTTGAGCTTTATACTAATCATAAGTCGTTGAAGTACTTGTTCTCTCAGAAGGAGCTTAACATGAGACAGTAGAGGTGGTTGGAGTTTATTGCTGCTTATGATTTTGGAATTGAATACACACACGGGAAAGGAAATAAGGTAGTGGATGCACTTAGCTGGAAACATCAGAATGCAGTATTGGTTATGATTACTGAGTGGAAAGATTTAGAAGCATTATCAGCTTGTAGAGTGTAGTTTAGATCCGAGGCAGGTTCTAGTGTAGGAGATGCTATATTGTCTTGTTTAGAAGTTCGACCGGTAATGATCGAGAAGGTAGCTTCTAAACAGGAGGAGGATCTAGTTTTGGCTGAACGGATCAGAAGGTTAAGGGAAGGAACAGAGGGCGATGACTTAAAGGATTTCAATCTTGACCAAAATGGGTGGTTGAGAAAGAAAGGAAGGTTGTGTGTTCCGAATGTAGGAGACATGAGAAAGGAAGTTTTGGATGAATGCCATCGTTAGAAGTTCACTATCCATCCAGGAGGAACGAAGGTGTATCGGGATATGAAGAGAAGTTTCTTCTGGGAAGGTATGAAATGGGACATTGGTGTATGTGTTAAGCAGTGCTTGAATTGCCAACAAGCAAAGGCTGAACACCAGAAGCCAAGTGGATTACTTCAACCGTATGAATTTCCATTGTGGAAGTGGGATTCTATCTCAATGGATTTCATTGATGGGTTGCCCAGATCTAGTAGAGGGAATGAAAGAATATGGGTCATAGTAGATAAACTAACAAAGAGTGCTCATTTCATTCCAGTAAAATCAACTAGGACGGCACCTATTTTGGCGAAGTTGTTTATGAAGAATGTGGTTAGACTGCACAGGATTCTTAGCAGTATTGTCAGTGATAGAGATTCATTGTTTACTAGTGAGTTCTGGAAGAGTCTAGAGGAAGCATTAGGAACCAAGCTTAATATGAGTACCACTTACCATCAACAGACTGATGGGCAAACGAAAAGAGTTAACAAAGTTTTAGAGGATTTGTTAAGAGCTTGCGTATTGGATTTCGGGGGACCATGGGAAGACCATCTCCATTTAGTCGTGTTCTCGTATAACAATAGTTATCAGACTAGTATTGAGATGGCACCATTTGAAGCTTTGTATGGAAGATCATGCAAATCTCCCATATGTTGGTTGGAGATCGGTGATAGACTAGTTCTCGGTGCAGATTTGGTAAAGGAAGTCGCATAGAAGATTGAGTTATCCGAGCTAGTATGAAGGAAGCTCAGTTTAGGCAGAAAAGTTATGCTGACAGAAGAAGGAAATATTTGGAATTCTCGGTTGGAGACCATGTGTTTATTAAGGTCTCACCGATGAAGGGTGTGATTAGATTTGGAAAGTCAGGGAAGTTAGCACCCAAATTCGTTGGACCTTTCCGTATTGTTGAGCGGATCGGGAAACCCGCTTATAGGGTAGAGTTACCGAGTAGTTTGGCTGGAGTCCATGATGTATTCCATATTTCTCATCTTAGAAAGTGTATTAGAGACCCAGAGACTACTATAGCACCTACAGTATTAGAGGATTTAGTAGTAGAGCCGGACTTGACAATACTTAGAAAGCCAATTCAGATTGTGGCCAGAGATGAGAAGAAGTTAAGAAACAAGACAGTCAAGTTAGTAAAGGTTCAGTGGAGCGACGATGCTAGAGACTGTACTCGGGAGACTAAAAGCAGGATTAGAGATGCTTATCCAGAGTTGTTTGATGGTATGTTTTACCTTTGATTGTGTACCTTATCGTAATTTCGAGGACGAAATTCTTTAAGGTGGAGAGTTTGTAACACCCCATATTTTTATAACATTATTTAGAATAATTAATTAGGTAAATTAAATAAAATAATGTAAAGATTAATAGGTTGAGATTTGATTAGACTAAGGGTAGTTGTGCCATGTTAGTGTGTTAATTAAAATGAAATAACATAAGCTAATGTGTTAGGATATGAGAAGGGCAATATGGGAAACAAGAGAAGGGCTTATACCCTAAACCCTTAGGAATGAAACTCACGTTCATTTCATTTTCACACAAACTAACACTATACCAATGCCGTCCACCATTATTGTCTCAAGAGAAGATTAAAGTTAGGATTCAAGTGAAGGAAGATAATCAACATAATCAACATCAAATCTCACATCTTATAATCTCAAAGCTAAGATGATTAATTACTACATCCCATTTTCATATGGTTTTCAGTTTTTGATTAGATCCGAAATGTTTTTGCAAGTATATGTCACGTTTTGATGATTAAAGTTATATATATGCTTGTTGATGAATTATATATGTTCATGTTAGTTTTTATGATATGTTTGACATGAAACCCTATTAGATGACATCTAAATGCCTTGAAAATTTTAATATAGTTCAGAAATGATATTTAAGAGATGGGATTCAATTTTCATAATTTTTTGAATTAATGTGGATTTTGCAAGTATATGTCACGTTTTGATGATTAAAGTTATATATATGCTTGTTGATGAATTATATATGTTCATGTTAGTTTTTATGATATGTTTGACATGAAACCCTAGTAAATGACATCTAAATGCCTTGAAAATTTTAATATAGTTCAGAAATGATATTTAAGAGATGGGATTCAATTTTCATAATTTTCTGAATTAATGTAGATTTTATATAAATTTTCTAGTTAAGAAAATGATTTATTGGGTTATAAATTATTTACGGCTAAAATAATACTTATTTGGGTTTGAAATTTTTATATGTTGGAAAACATATTGAAATAGATTTTCTGGGATTTTTCTAGATTTTTCCTAAGTTATTTGATGAATATATAAAATTATTTAAGGTATGAGACTTAAATGTTTTATATATTTAATTAAGGAAAAGGGACATTTATAAAATAAAATGATTAATTAATCCTGAAAAATAGTGGCAGCACTTTTTTGAAAAGTCTTTGTTAACCAATGAGAATTTGACAAATAAAGGCAGGTTAACTGAAAATTATCCCTTTTAAGTTAAAAACAAAAAAAACTTACTTTTGGCATGTTTCAGGCGATTTTGGTATTAAACCTTCCAACCTAGACCTTCCGACAAGGTCGAGAGGTTCATAACTTTCGACAAGGTCAAACCAATGCATATTCTATCAAGTTACTTGTTACGTAATGAATTGAACAAGGTCGAAGGGTTCTAAGTCAAAAGGTTAGTTGCCAAAGAGGTTAGGGTATGTTTGTTTTATAAACCAAAAACTTTCACCTGCTTTGCTTTCGAAAAGAATTAAAAATAAAGGTTTTTAACCTTCCGACAAAGTTGCTTTATCACAATTTTGTTTTGAAACCTACCGACACAGTTGAAAGGTTACTGCCGCTTTATTTGTTTTGTTTTGAGACCTTTTGACACAGTCGAAGGGTTAATGCCGCTTTTAAATGTTTTGTTTTGAAACTTTCGACAAAGACAAAAGGTTTACTTGTTTTAAAACTAGCCGCTTCTCCATGCTTTTGAAAGGAAGCTTTCGACTTGGGTGATTTACCCTTGTATTATAAACTGAAGAATAACCCAAGCTTTTGAAGGAGTTGTTTTAAAGGCAGTGGCCTGTTGTTTTGAGCAAAATGTTTTAAAGCTTTTGAAGTAGACCTTCCGATAAGGTCGAAAGGTTGCTTCCAATGAAGTCGAAAGGCTTTAAAAGAAGGCTTTCCACTTGTTTTAAACTGAACCCAGTAAGTCTTCGAAAGGTTTGCTTTGAATGATTTTGAAAGGTTTAAGTTGAATGATTTTGAAAGGTTTAAGTCCAATGATTTTGAAAGCTTTTAGTTGAATGATTTCGAAAGGTTTAATGAATGGTTTCGAAAGGTTTACTTTTAAATGGTTTCGAAAGGTTTGATGAATGATTTCAAAAGGATTTTATTCAATGGTTTTGAAAGGTTGAGATGGAAGGTTTTCCAAGGTTCTTCTAAGGAAATGTTTTGAAGAGATTTTTAAAGAAGGATGTCCTAAGTTTCATTGCTTTCGAAAGGTTCACTTTTCAATGGTTTCGAGGTTGGATGAATGGTTTCGAAAGGTAAGGCTTTGGCCTATTGGCCTAGATAATTAAATGGTTTTCAATTGGTTTTGGAAAGAGGTACTTTTAAAGATTTAGAAAGTGGTTCTTTCAAGTGTCTAAATGTTTCCATCAACTAAGATTTGAGTAAAGAAGATATATATAACATGGTGATATGATTTTGAGTAAAGCATATAGATTATATATTTTTCCTTGTTTAAGTTTGATTTAAAGGTTTTAAATCATTTTGAAAATGTTTTCAAGGAAAATTATGGGAGGGGATCCTTAAGTGAAAATGACTCAAATATTAGAATACCAGATGAGACTAGTATGGGGTCATGCCCTATACTTTAGCTATTAGCCCCAGCTAATTGTTGTCCAAAAATCCAGTGTGTAGGGCTTTGTCACAGGTGGACTAAAATTATGATTACACACCGAAAGGAATATATGTTTGTATACAGGTAGGTTATTGGTGAGCTCGAAAAACCATTAGGATCAGGAAGGACCTGGGAGATGATTAAGTTAGGGACAGACCGTCCAAAAGAGGAGTATTTAACAGATAGTTTACGACAAACCGTCCAGAAGTGAAGTATTTAATAGATTGTTAAGGATAGATAATCCAAAAGAAGAATAGCTAACAGGTGTTAGATTAATTTTGATTATATTGTCTGGTAGGCCCGAGTCAGCCAAAGGTTAAAAGTTATCTAAACAAAACTTATGTGTTTGAACGGTTAGTTCATTCTTACCTGATGTTTATGTATGTTTACATAATGATGCTTTACATTGTTTAATCAGTTTTGATCGTAAGAAAAGGTTTTGCAAAGATATGTTTTAAAAGGATGTTAGTGAGGGGAAACCCATTCCGCTAAGCGGCGTGGTCTCACTTAACATATATATTCCGGGATGTATAGTATTATTCATACCAGGCTTTATGTCTATATTTTCCCCTTAAACTCTCGGGTGCTCAAAATTAATTTGAGTAAGCTGAGGGGTTGAGGTCTTTTCAGGTTTTAGTAGGATAACGAATAAGGCTACCGGAGGCATTCAGGAGGCAAACAGATAGCAATTTAGGAGTTGCATTTTTATGTTTTGTTGTATTTCCGCTGTGTTTGTATTAAGTCTATTATGAATCTATGACTCTGATCATCCAAGGGATATCTTCATATACCGCTCTTGGCGTATTTGTAACAAGTATATTTTATCTGTGCCTGGGAATGTATTGGGATTATGTAAGTTGACTATGGAACATCTGTTTTAAATGTAATGAAGTAAAAGTTGTTTGAAATCTGTGTTTTGTTTCATATTCAAGTGCTTCTGATATTATAGATACCGTTAACATAGCCGTATTTAGTCGCTGGAAGCTAATACTATAGATGGCTGCAGCATCTATAGCACTTAGTTTTGGGCCTCTAGATAGGTAATGTTACACTACCCCTTATGCATAGATCGGACCCTTCGAAGCAATTGGTTCCTCCACTGTCTACCTTCCATGGAAGAAGAATCTACTAACACTTCCCTTCCACAAGCATCATACGGAGTTTCACATGCATTAGTAGGGGTTCCATAAGCTTCAAAAGTTAGGCTCTCGCAATAGTCGAAGAGATTACCTTCGAAAACAACCTTCCGCCACCATTACAACCTTTTGAACCAGTCCAAATACCCAGCCGCTCACGTCAAAATAACATACTCTAACTCTGATGCAAGGTTTCGAAGGTGACGACGGGGTCGGAAATGCTTACGCTTATACTCAAACAACATAGTGAAGTACCAAAATCCATTCACTACCCAAAAGCACACCTTTTAACGATGACCTAAGACTTCATAAGTATGTGTAAGCGGTATTGATGAATGTCATATCAATATCCATCAATAGCATGCCTTCGATAGAGATGAAAGGGCCTATTCAAGTATGCCAGAAGACCCGAGTACCTACCAGCAACTTCTAAACCATGAGAGTGAAAGGATGAAAGTGGAAGGATAAATGCAAAAGGGTCCAATTTGCCTCTATAAATACGACCCTAAAGGTCCAAATTAGAGGAAGTTTTTTCATTCTCACATTTCTTGGTCAAATCAAATTCCGGTAACCCTAAATCAAATTGGGGACAACTTCTATTGCTTGTAATCCCTTTATGAAAAATAAAAGAGAGAACACATGGACTTGATCATTCATGCTTACATGAATAATATCATTTTGAGCTAATGGAGAATGGATGCTTGATAGCTTATGAATATTGAATTCGAATAAGAGATCAATCATTTCGGCCATTAACTTGCTTAATAACCAATAACACTTGATACACACTTATCTTCTTAAAGCATATGCTATGTCATAGAACCAATTTGGATATCTTGACTCCAATGCATATTGTTATTACTATTAAAGCCCTTGTGGCATTAACTTAACTTGATGATGAAAATCCAATATCATTGAGTCCAATGGAATTATGATATTTTGTCTAAAATAAGGCTCTATGGCATAACTGAATCTACTCTTTACTCAAATATATATACATATGCTTTCGAAAGGCGCTGGTCCTTCGAAGGGGTTCTCATCATAACTGTTAAATCAACTTCTTTGGGAGGAATTCATCGAAAGGCAATTGAATGCTTTCGAAAACATCTTGGCTTTCGAAGGAGTTCCTTCCATAGCTGTTGTATCGACACCTTCGGAGGGGTCCTTTCGAATGAGTTCTCTTAACTAGAATCCATTGTGATTCCTTCGAAAGGGTCTGTACATAAGACTATGTTTGTACCAAAATTGGGCACAACACTCTTCGTACGTATTTGAACAGATTAAAATAAAAAATATAAATGGAAAAGGAGGTTAACCTAATAAACATGCCAAAACAAAAAAACAAAAAAGTAAGAACATAAGAATTTAGAGTGGTTCGGCGTTGTCGCCTATGTCACTATGGAAAGTTTGCTTTTTTATTGACTTTTCTAATTGGTTACAGCTGATTACAATAGTACACTCTTGAACACTCAAGATACAATGGAGGTTCTGGCAGAGTATCAGCGTAGAAGAGTCAAAAGTTCATTTTCTAGAGGCATCGGGCTGCTATTTATAGGCGTAGGCTAGAAAAATCTGACTGAGATCTCGGAATACTCCTTCTCACATGTGGATGGAACCACGTGATCGATCCGAGGCGATTTGGGATCAATCCCTGATCGATACATGTACATTTCGTATTGATCAAAAACACCTCTTTTGGCCTGAGATCGATCAAGGACATTCTTGAGGTGGTACGCAAGCTCTTGTGAAAATTTGGTACCATTTGGACTTGTAGATTTCGAGTTATGATCGATCCAAGTTTGTATTTGCAAAACACTGCCAAGTTCGTACCGATACAATTCGTATCGATGACTTCGTATCGATGCTAGCTTGTATTGATCAGGTGATGTGGCGCTATATTCTAGGATCAATCCAGTTTTCATGCCGAGCAATCGAGTCTTCCACTTGAACGTGTTTTCTTCGTATCGATCTAATGCAACACCATTCATATCGCTCTTTCACACTTCATTTCGTATCGATGTTCCATGCTCTACTTCGTATCGATGGTGTGCAGCTACTTCGTATCGATGTTATTGGTTTCATTTCGTATCGATATTTGGAGCCGTTTCGTATCGATGTAGCCTGACTCTCTTCGTATCGATCATCGAGTAGTTGGTTTCCTATCGATGTTTTTAGGCATATCGATCATTGGTGGAACATTTCATATCGATACGAACCGTGTAAATGATAGATCGATACAAATTGTGTATAAGTGGAAGCGATACGAAACATCTTCAGATGATGGATACGAAACAGAGCAAGCGTTATGGATACGAAGTGGAACCGGTACAATGGATACGAAATGTGGCAGGCACGATGGATACGAAATGGTGCAGACATGATGGATACGAAATGTTGCTTGTGGGATGGATACGAACAATATGCTTATGAGTTTATGGATATGGAACCCCAAGGATACGAATGAGGTTAGCCTTCTTGATTTTGATCGATCGATATCTTGAGCATACGAACCCCGATTGACTTGAAATTTGGAAAGTTGGCTTCTGTAGCTTTGCTTGTCGCATCATATCGATTGTAGCTCGATCCGAGATCGAACCAAATTTGCTAGTATCCATAATGAACATGTGTATAACCGACCTTCGGGACAGATTGTCGTTGGTCTCCAGTCAATTTCTTGGTGTCACGGCCTTGCCAAAAGGCGAGATAACATTTGCCCCCCATAGTACGTCTTGTCAAAACATGATGTGCTTTGAAAAGCTGCAATCTTCATTCTGAAAAGTTCTGCCCAATTCGTTGAATAGTTGTCTTTTCATCAAAAGATGTAACCTTTGATTGATTCCTGGTAGTATAAACACTGAATTGTTGACTGCCAATGATTGTACAGTGCATCGTTGTAACTGAATGTCGAGTGTTAGCAATTTGTTGTTCATCGTCGTAATTTTCACCAGGTGAGCATTCAATTCCTTTGAATTTTGAAAATTGAATGTTAATTCGTCACACATAACTGTATGCTAACTTGGCTCCCGTCAACGTTTGCCGTTTAAGAGTCGTTGTTAAGTTGTTTTTTTTAATCGAGTTTCTTATCGATCCTCTTTTGGATCGATGTGAAATTTGAGTTGTAACAATGTTTGATGATCGTTTTAGTGTATTCCTTCGTATCGATCCTCTCATGGATCGATTTGAGAAGTTAGAAAACTATCTTCGTATCGATGGTGATCGATACGAAATAGTTCTCCTTTTTTAAAGTATCTCGTATCGATGGATACAAATTTCTGTGGGCTTCAAAGCAATGGATATGAAGTTACCATTTCGTATCGATGAATTTTCGAAGGGTCTGAATGGTTCAAACAAGTCTTTGCTTCATGTTTCTTATCGATAGCTTGATGGATACAAATTACTTCATCTTGAATAGGCTGTGGATGGATATGAAGGAAGCTTCATATCAATTATATTACAGACCGCATCAACCAGTCACCTTGCACTAGGATACGAGTCGTTATTTGCCTGGGGTCGAACCATATAAATGCTCTTGTACTTTGAAATTTTTTTCACTTGCTCATTTCCTGCTGCCTTGCTTTCGTATCGCTCCGAGTTAAAGAAAGATTAAAACTGCCTTTGCCTTCGAGTTATTCAATCCATCTAAATGCTTAAATTAGGTAAAGCATTGAACAAAATCAACATAAGATGATGAGACTTGAATTCTTGTGTCCTTCCACGTGTATCCATGGCCGATTTTGGTGAAGAGGATGCCATGGATCGTCGGAGCAAGGTCGAGGAAGGTCAGAGTGGTTTCTGTGTTGATTGGGGAAGATGAAGAATGGAGGGATATGAAGTATTCATGGAAGGGATGCTTGGCCTTGACTTCGTATCGATGGGAGAAGGAAGGGAAAATACTTTCGTATTGATCTGGGACAAGGAGTTCATATCGATCTGGAACTGATGGGTGGATGGAGGAAGTTCGTATCGATCTTCGATACAGTGTAATTTTGTATCAAAGGAAAGACTTGCTTCGTATCGATGGCTGGTGGACCTTCAGATCGATCGATCGATACATAATCTTGGGCATGGCGATCGATACGAAGGAGTTGCTGTTGATCGATACGAAGTAAGGGATTTTGTATCGATACGAAATGGCCTTTGTTGATCGATATGAAATGATGCTCTATAACCGATACGAAGTGATTGTTCCTGGACCGATACGAAGTGTATTTCTGGTGATCGATCCAAGTCTAGATTTTGATGGATACGAAACATAGCATAATCGAACATCTGACTCCGACGAGCTTCTGCCTTGCATAATTGGACTTAACCGTTTCACTGCATATTTTACTGCCCTTCGAAGCTCGTCGATGGAACTGTAACTTGACCAATTTAACGAACTTCAACTTGGATCTATTTTCGAAGTCTGGATGGCACAGTTGTGACGGTCAGCGATGACGGTCACTCCGGTTGAATCTCGAAGTCTTGTTGTTTGAACATCTCATAAATCCCGTTGAATTTCTATGTATTATGTAGCACTACACTGCACAACACATTCACGCACTTCACACTGGGGGAAACATGGGTTTACTGTCATCTAACGATGATTTTTACCGAGTTCAATAGCTATGGAACCCGGAATTTTGCAATCACAAGATGCCCAGAGTCCACCCCTTCCTGCAATTGAAATGCCGGTTATTGCAGCCGACGCTATTAGCCCTACTCTGGATGAATTGCTAGGAGCAGTCTTTATTGCACACCCACAAGATTCCGTTCCTTCCAATATTTCTGAAGATATGCTAGGCCGGATTTGTCTAAGGCATGTGCTATCGATAAATGATATCTTATTACCAAGGCCAGAGGATAGAACTCACACTCCCTAGAAGGTTACACAGCCTGTAATAGATTTATGTGTGTAGCTGGGACACTCCCTCGATTTAATCAATTCATCCGAGAAGTTCTACTTTTCTTGAGGATTGCTCCATCCCAATTGCATCCAAATGGGTATGCCCTGCTGAATAGTTTATTCATCGTTTTCATGCAGCACCTTTTTCGACCCCCAACGACAGTGGAAGTCAGATATTTGTTTAACATAAAGAGTCGAGGAGATAATCCTTCCTTCAATTTCTTAGAGGCAGTTAGGAACTGTCAGATTATGGTCGGGGCTTGGAGCAAGCTGAGCTATTTCAAGACCGAATGGTTCAACATTCGGTGTCCACCGGGGTTTGCCAGACGGTGGCTAGCAAGACGTAAGTGTCCTACCCTCCTTAATGATTAACTAGATAATAGTAGTTGATGTCCAGTCTAACATTTTCTTTCTTTTACAGCTTCAATTCCACGACCTGAAGGTTCTCAGTTTAAGGAGATAGTAAGAGTTCTTCAAGAGGTGCCCGTCGAATACAGAGAGATCGATGAAGTCCTTACAGATGAGAATCTAGTTGCCGTTGGGCTAATTGACAGAGATCAAAGCATTGGACTCGTAGGAGTTCTTAGGACGGCCCCGATGAGGCAAGCTCGAAGGAGAGCTCCCGGGATAGTAATTACTGAACAAGGTGGTGATGAGAATATGTCTGCTGGGGATGAGCCCGCAGCTGGGCCTTCGAAAAGTCCTCGATCTTTAGAGCGGAAGAGAAGAGGCAAGTCTACTACTCGAAAAACTATAAGGCACAAAACCGTCATAGTCTCTTTGTCTTCTACTAGTCAAGAGATTCCTCCTTCGCAGACGGAGAGCTCTTTTGCGGGACTGGCGAACATCCTCATTCTGGATGACTTGCCTTTGCACCAAGATACCGGGTTAGAAGGGCTTCGAAGCGCCTTATACATAGGATAGCCAACTCCTCCAAGTACGGCTTTTAAAACCGGTTGGTTGGGGGGTTCGCACATGCATACACGCACTTCACGGCACCACACAATTTTCAATCACAGGCTATTCATCTCTGGAGATTACCAACTCTGTTTCTCTTTTCATTTTACAGATATGATGTCGAGGCGGGGATCTATACTTGGTAGTCTCCGTTCTGCGCGCCATTCATCTATCCCATACTCTGAGTCTCGCAGACGTGAGGCCAATAGAGAACGTGATCGTGGCTACTCCAGTCAAGAGAGGGAGCACTACGAGAGGGAAAGGGATAGGGAGAGGCAGTATAGGAGCCATTCGCGGTCGCGCTCTCTGCCACCTAGAGGTCCAACACAACCTTCTGGTTCTGGCAAACAACCCTAAGAATCTTCACGTCAAGTACCACCTCCTCAAACTTCAAGGGCCGACGAACAACGTCGGAGGACCGAAACTGAGAGCCCATCACCATTGAACAAGCCATTACAGAACCCACCAGGGAAGGAGTGATTAGAATCCCTAAGTTGAAAAAGGATTTCCCAAATGTCTGCTTCGACGACTTCATATTTCCTCCACACTTAAAGCGAATACCCAATGAGGCATAATAGACGATGCATGATATACGACCGATCTCACTAAGAGGGGCTGCATAGTGTAAGTGCTCACTGCTGAGAATGACACGCTGAGGAACTTGGAAATAGAGGTCTTGAAGAAAGTCGATGAGGAGAACAAGAAGATGGAGCAGATGAGGCAAGAACTCCTAACTTTGGTCGATGATATAGGCCACAGAAATGCCACCGTCACACCCGAGAGAGATAATGCGCTCAAGGAGCTTAATGAGCTTACGATGAAGTATGCTGAGGTCGTCAAAGAAAAGGACGACGCTAATAAGGCTGCCCAAGAGGCATGTGATCAAGCCGTGGAACTTAGGAGTGAGCGGGATGCGGCTGTACTAAAGGTGTATAAAGCCGAGACTATGGTTGAGGGTGAAGTGAAAGCGGCGGAGGCTAGGTTAGAGGATGACATTGAGGATCTCCAGATCATATGTAACATCAATGTTCTGAAGCCTCGTAACCTGCGTTGGCTCGAAAACTACCCATCACATCTGTATAATGCTTGGTGCCGCTTGGTTGAAGATGGAAAGGTGGATCATCACACAAGATCTATTGATGAGTTTGAGCTAAAGAACCAGATATTGACCGAGAATGAAAGAAAGGTTCTCCATGATGCCATTGTCACATTCGAAAAGGAAAATATTGTCGCTCAACATATGGAAGTTGGAGAAGGGTCTGGAGTTGAACATCATGAAACAAGTTCTGAACTGCCTGCAACAACCCAACCCGAACCTACTTCTACAGTAGATCCTCCAATTGTGCCTACTTATGATCCCGATCAATCGAGTTTCTCTCTGGTTCGCGAACATGTTTCCGAAGGTGCTCCGGCTCCACCTGTGAGCCAATCCGAGGAAGGTATTCTGAACACTTCTCGTATTTATTCAAAGTTGAGAGTGCTATCAGGAGATGTCACTAATGTCTTTTCTTATCTCCATTCTGTTATAGGAACTACACCGATCGAGCCTCCTGCAACCCAAGAGCTGCACCATGAGTAGGAGGTTATTATGATGGAGGCGGCGACCACTACAGTTGCTACATCGACCGAGGAAGTTCATGAGAGCACTTTTATTCTCGACGAACAAATGATGGAAGAACTGCTCGGTCATCAGAGCGATCCACTTACCGACTTTCCTTTTGTCATGAGCGAAGGCGCTTCCACAGCCAGCTCTTCGGGCCCAACTATCAGCATTCCCGTGGACACTCAAGCAATTCACGAGGAAGAGATAATGGCGGGGATCAATGCTGAACTGGAAGCTTGGAATAATTTTGTCACTGGCGTACCTCCTGTGTCCTCCCATATTGAAAGTGCCCTTGTTCCTCCGACCACGCATTCAGAAAGTATTCCAATCCCTGTGAGTTTGGAGGAAGAGACTACCATAATTCCCCCGGTCGGGGGTCAATCAAGCAAAGGCAAAAGCTCGAAAAGACACCAAAGTGGCAGTTCAAGCAGATCGACTCCGAAGAAGAAGAAGTCGAAGGAGTAGGCATTTCCCTTTGTCTCTTCTTTTTTGGTAGATAGATAGGAATTTCTTTTTACTTCCCGCAGGCCGTGTATAGATGCGGGTTCGGCCCCTGCTTATAGGAATTCTTGGAATAATTTTTGTACTTATCCTTTCCTTTCAAAGAATAGTTAAAATGAAATTCCATTTTGTTTTCAGCATAACTCTGTGTTTATTTGCTTAAGTGTTTTAGCGCTTGAATTTCCATTCAGTGTACTTGTGAGGCTTTAGTCTCTGAATCAGACATGAGTTTGGTTGTTAAGTCCCGAAGTTATGGCTTCGAGTCATAACCGAACTTTAAGTCAAGTCCTAATATTGCACTGTCTCGATCAGTAGCTGGTACTTGAGTTTTGCCCCCAGTCCCGGGGATGAATCGAAGTGGTCGGTCGGTAGTCAGAACGAAGTTGAAACGAGACGAGTTTGAGAGGTCGGATCACACTCGCTCATCTATTGGTAATCGCATCCACACTTTGGGGATTGCACTTGTGTGTCGGCGGTCGGTCACGCCCGTTTAATGTTTAAAGATATGTCTGCGCTTCGGGGACTTAAGTTATTTTATGGGCGGTCAGTCACACCCGTTTAATATTTAGAATTTCGTCCACACTCTGGGGACTTAGATTGATTTGTGGGTGGTCAGTCACACCCAATTTGTGTTTATACTCCGGTCCACACTTCGGGGACTCGGAGTTGTCTCACGGGCGGTCGGTTCACACCCGTTTTGTGTTTATACTCTAGCCTGTGCTCTGGGGACTTAGAGTTAGTCGATGGGTGGTCAATCACACCCATTTTGATGTTTATACTCCAGTTCGCACTCTGGGAATCTGGAGTTGAGCAACAGACGGTCAGTCACATCTGCCTAAGTGTTGGAATCTCGTTCGCACTTCGAGAACGATAAGTTGATCAGGGACATGGACGGTCAGATCACATCCACCCTGAGTAGGTAAGAAAATTTATAGATGGACGGATCCATCCTCCTCGAGTTTAGATTGTACATGGGTGAAGTCGTGGGTGGACGGGTCCACCCTCTTCGAACCCACGTTTTGGATTTGCAATTTATACTCCAGCTCGCACTCTGGGAACCAGAGTTTGTTGGAGGATTGTCGTGTATCAATCCTTTTTGGCTTCAGTGTAGTTGTTTGCCCCCGAGCCTGGGGTTTCGCTTAATGAGTGACCGGTCGTATCACTGTCACTCCCTATTTGAATAAGTCCCACCATGGGATGGAAAGGTCTCTGTGCATTCTGATGGTCGCAAGACGCATTTCAAGAATCGCCGCTCTGGCTCAACTAGTTTGCATTTTATTGCTGAATCAAGAAAGTACGGCAAAGTTAGTTGCCTTATTACAAGTTCAAATTTCGAAATGCATAAACAAATTTCCATTAAAAAGTAGACTAAATGAATAAATAAATCCTATCATGTGTAATAACACCGGAGACTCTCGCTATTCCAAGCTCTTGGCAAAGTGAGACCATCAACAGTTGATAATTTGAATGTGCCATCTCCAAGTCTCCATTCGATAACATACAGCCCTTACTATGTTAGTTTCATATGTGAAGGTACTGGATATATTCCATTAAGTATGAAATCACCAAGTTCAAAGGTTCTGGGTCAGACCTTTGCATTGTATAATCGGGTGACTCGACTTCGGTGCACGGCCGCCCTCAAGTCAGCCTCTTCACGCTTCTCATCCAATAAATCCAGAGATTCGGTAAGTAATATGGCCTTTGTCTTCGGGTCATAATATGTCACACGATGAGAAGGTACTTCCAATTCAACTGGAATAACAGCTTCGGAGCCATAGGAAAGTGAAAATGGAGTGTGGCCAGTCGTGAACTTGTGGGTGGTTCAATATGCCCATAGGGCCATGGGAAGTTCATCGACTCATCTGCCTCCGGCCTTTTCCAGTCGTTTCTTCATAATGGACTTGATAACTTTATTAACAGCTTTGACCTGTCCATTTGCTTGAGGGTGAGCAACTGCCGAGAACTTCTTCCGAATATGGAAACGTTGACAGAAGTTATTGCACTCGACACTATCAAACTGGGTCCCATTATCAATGATAACCGTATATGGGAGGCCAAAATGACAGATGATGTTGTGGACAACAAAGTTGATTACTTTCTTCGTCGTGATAGTAGCAAGGGGCTCGTCTTCTGCCCATTTGGTAAAGTAGTCAACTACAACGATGGCGTATTTCGCACCACCTTTAGCTAGAGGTAAAGATCCAATTATATCGATGCCCTATGTGGCGAATGGCCATAGGCTGACCATCTGAGTAATTTTGGTAGGACGGGCTCTTGGAATTCAAGCATGTTTCTGGCATTTGTCACATCTCTTGGCATAGTCCGATGCATCTAGAATCACAGTCAGCCAATAATATCTGTATCAGAGTATCTTCTTAGCAAGAGCTTTCCCCCCGGTGTGATCTCCGCATTCTCCTTCATGTACATCGTGTAACACTTGTTTGATTTCTTCGTGGGCGATACACCGAAGTAAAGGAATAGAGTATCCTCTCCTATACATGACTCCATTCTGGATAATGAATCACGAAGCTTTCCGGAGAACTTGTCTTTTCTCACTTCTGCGCTCAGGCAAAGCTCCTTGTTCGAGATAGTTTTTGAATGGGGTCATCCATGACTCCTTTTCGGGCGTTGCCTCATGCACCCAGTCCATCCCCATCTGATCGATACTCATAGAGGTAAGTGTCTCAATGGGGATGAGTCCCATTTGTTGTGCTTCACCAGTGCTTGCCAGTTTTGCCGAAGAATCGACCTTCTAATTGTGCCCCTGGGTATACAGAGGATGGCACAGTAGTCGAACTGATTCATCACTTCTTGGACCCGAGTGAGATAAGCAGCCAACCTCCGGTCTCTTGTTTGGTATTCTCCCCGAACCTGGCATATGACCAATTGCGAGTCGCAGTAGATTTCCACAGCAATAATTCTCAAGTCTCTAGCAAGTCTGAGTCCGGCGAGTAAAGCTTCATATTCGGCCTTGTTATTAGTTGCACGGAAATCAAACTTCAAAGCATAGCATACAGATCGACCTTCTGGAGTTTCAAGTACAACTCCAGTGTCTGAGCAGCGGTCATTTGATGCACCATCGGTATAAAGCTTATATATGTATTTAGGAGATTCACTGGTTTGGGGCAAGTCCTCTGGTATAGTATATTCCACCATGAAGTCTGCTAGAACTTGTCCCTGGATAGCTCGTCTCGGTGTATGAGCAATATCAAACCGACTCAACAAGATGTTCCACTTGAGCAACCTACCAGACGTCTTAGGCCGCGTAAGGAGCTGTCGAAACGGCAGGCCGGTGTAGACTGTGATCAGATGGGCCTGAAAATATGGATGGATCTTTCTAGCGGCAATGACGAGGCAGTAAGCGAGGTTTTCTAACTTTGGATAGTTCCTTTCCACCCCGGTCAATCGTTTGCTGACATAATAAACTGGTCGTTGTACCCGATCCTCCTCGCAAACCAATGCGGCACTGATGGCGTTTGCCGAAACCGCCGGATAGATGTACAGTCTTTCATAATCAACTGGCTTTGACAGAATTGGTGCATCGCATGGAGTTGAACCAGTGCTCGGAATGCACCTTCACACTCCTTAGTCCATTCAAAGTTCCATTTTCCTTTCCTGATTAGATCGAAGAAGGGAATGCATTTATCGGTGGATTTGGAAATAAATCTGCTCAAAGCTGCCGCCTACCCGTTGAGGCTTTGTACTTGCTTTATAGTTCTGGGAGTCTTGAGATTTCGAATCGCCCAAAACCTTTTAGGACTGGCTTTAATGCCTCGAGCATTGACAATGGATCCAAGGAACTTTCCGGATGCGACTCCGAAGTGACACTTCAACGGGTTGAGCTTCATTCGGTACTCTCGGAGGATGTTGAACATTGTTTCCAAGTCTTTGACATGATGGATGGAAAGCCGCAAATTTACAAGCATATCGTCCACGTACACCTCCATAGTTTTCCCGATCTGGTTAGCAAACATTCAGTTGACAAGTCTTTGATAGGTCGCCCCAACGTTCTTAAGTTCGAACGACATCACTTTATAGCAATAGAGTCCCAGATCGGTGACAAAGCTGGTATGCTCCTGATCGGCTGGGTGCATCGGTATTTGATTGTAGCCGGAATATGCATCCATAAAAGACAAGGGATTGTGTCCGGCCATTGAATTTCAATGGGGTACTGGGCAGGCTTTGTTCAGATCTGAGTAGTCCACACAAGTTCTCTATTTCCCGTTGGATTTCTTGATGAGCACTAGGTTGGACACCCACTCTAGATATAATGTGTCTCGAATAAACCCATTCGACTTGAGTTTATCCACCTCTTCTTTCAGGGCGGCAGATCTCTCTGGATCCATACCGCGCCTTTTCTGTTTGACCAGGACATGCTGCGGGTCAATATTCAATGCATGGCTCGCGATGTCCGACGAGATCCCACACATGTTTGAGTGCATCCAAGCAAACACGTCAAGGTTTGCCGGGAGAAATTCAACCAATTCCTCTCTCGAATTAACTTCTCAATAATCTTTGAATGGCGACACTCATTGGTATCAAGACCATATCAATCATGGAATCTACAGAATTTCCCAGATTGAATTTGCTTTTCGGATGACTACTTCGGAGCAGGCTTCTATATTGGCCAGTATTACAAGTCTGCAAATAAACATTCTCCAAGGATGTATTCAATGGGGTATATTGGTCAAACATGGGAGCTCTGCATTGCGGTCTGCGATTTTGATCTCGCTTCTTACCCTTACCCCCATCGCCTTTCTGCTGATTTTGCTTATTCTGTATATTCAACTGCACTTTACCGGAACTCTCACCGGTTTGTTTCACAGTGACGTTACTTTGAATGACTTCCATACTGGGCCCTGCATCATCCCGCTTTCTAGATTGTCTAGCATCTTCTCGCCTCAAGAACTGGGCCGCCATAGCATAGAAACAATCCATTGATGCGGGGGGTTTTCCAGCCAACCAATTGCCAAATTCAGAATCATGATCGATTCCTTTAGTCAGTGCTATCAATATGGAATTGTCATTAGGGTGACTGATCTCCGCACATGCGGCATGAAACCTTTCCAAATAACGTTTGAGTGTCTCACTCGGAGCCTGAGTGACGCTGGATAAGGTGTTAACATCCTTAGGTCTTGTGACATGCATACGAAACTGTTCGACGAATTTCGTAGTTAACTGATCAAAGCATGAAATGGATCGGGGCGGTAGGTGAGTAAACCACATAGTTGCGAAACCCCCAAGGGAGATAGGAAAGCTTCTATATTGAACCGCATCATCAGCTCGAGCAGTGTTCATGAGCCCTTCATACTTTAGGATGTGCTGATTATGATCTGAACTCCCTTCATAAACTGGTAAAGTTGGCATCCTGAATCGGCGAGGTGGTTCAACATAGAGGATGTTATCAGTGAACGGAGTATGAATTCGAGAATTTCCCTAATCTTCATTGGTGAGGCCTTGACTTTCGTGGATCATCTGACGGATCATGGTTGGAATGTCCGGCATTTGAATTTTCTGAGCCAAGGTGTGGTCGGTTTCCATAATGCGAGGACGGTCTGGGCGCGGTCGACGGTCCATGCCTCGCCTCCTTGGTTCCAGATCTTCGTGCACATATGGTCCAGGAGTATGATTGCATTGACAAAGGATCGGATCTGCTTAGTTTCGAACGTCGGGTTCCAAGTCTATAGCAGCGGCAGCTGCATGGCTATTCATGGTGTGATCGGGAAGTGCTCCTCTTCAGGAGGAGGGTCCAGCCTGGTGCCCTGTGGAAGGTTCTGCTCCAGCTTGTCCAAGATTCAAAGTGTGCTGATGCCCGGGGGCTTGCGCGTAGCATCCATCCATCCATGGACGAGTAGATCTATGGTTGAAGTCGGAGGAAGCTGAGCTTTCGGTGGATGAATAGGAAGCATGATACCTTCTGGATCTCCTTCGTCTTTCCTCGTTCAGTCAGTTGGTTAGCTCCGTGTTGGCATGGATCTACTGGCTAAGCTGTTGGCGACTCTGAGTCAACTCCTACATCAGCATTTGGAATTCCTCCCTGGTGACAGAGCCTTGCAGATCTGAAGGTCCAGCCGAGTTCTGACCTGTAGCGGGTAGCTGTGTAGGGTTCAGTCTATCCCGTCCTTCCTAATCTGCAGCAGTTGAGGCGGTCCTAGTAGTAACCATGGTGAATGATGTAGCTCCTTCCTAGATTTGATGTAACCTGAATAGGATGAAAGAACTACCAGATGTGAGATCTGGATCTTCTCCTTAGATTCTTGCAATCCAACGATGACAGTAGATCCAATGAGCATGAGAAAAACTAGGTTTTCTCAGTGAAAGCACCAAAGTGTTTGTACCAAAATTGGGCACAACACTCTTCAGATGTATTTGAAGAGATTAAAGTGAAGAATATAAATGGAAAAGGAGGTTAATCTAACAAACACGCCAAAACAGAAAAACAGAAAAGTAAGAAAACAAGAATTTAGAGTGGTTCGGCGTTGTAGCCTATGTCCACTATGGAAAATTTGCTTTTTTATTGACTTTTCTAACTGGTTACAGCTGGTTACAACAGTACACTCTTGAACACTCAAGATACAATGGAGTTTCCGATAGAGTATTAGCGTAGAAGAGTCAAAAGTCCATTTTCGGGAGGCATTGGGCTGCTATTTATAGGCATAGGCTGGAAAAACTTGATTGAGATCTCGGAATACTCCTTCTCACATGTGGGTGGGCCCATGTGATCGATTCGGGGCGATTTGGGATCGATCCCTGATCGATACGTGTACATTTCGTATCGATCAAAAACACCTCCATTTGGCCTGAGATCGATCAAGGACATTCTTGAGGTAGTACGCAAGTTCCTGTGAAAATTTGGTGGCATTTGGACTTATAGATTTCGAGTTATGATCGATCCAAGTTTGTATTTGCAAAACACTGCCAAGTTCGTATCAATACAATTCGTATCGATGGCTTCGTATCGATGCTAGCTTGTATCGATCAGGTGACGTGGCGCCATATTCTAGGATCGATCCACTTTTCATGCCAAGTGACCGAGTCTTCCACTTGAACGTGTTTTTTTCATATCGATCTAGTGCAACTCCATTCGTATCGCTCTTTTACACTTCATTTTGTATCGATGTTCCAAGCTCTACTTCGTATTGATGATGTGTAGCTACTTCATATTGATGTTATTGGTTTCATTTCGTATCGATATTTGGAGCCGTTTCGTATCAATGTAGCCTGACTCTCTTTGTATCGATCATCGAGTAGTTGGTTTCGTAACGATGTTTTTAGGTGTTGTTTCGTATTGATCGTTGGTGGCACATTTCGTATCGATCGTTGATTGATTGATATGAACTGTGTAAATGATAGATCGATACAAATTGTGTATAAGTGGAAGCAATATGAAACATCTTCAGATGATGGATACGAAATAGAGCAGGCGTGATGGATACGAAGTGGAACTGGTACGATGGATACGAAATGTGGTAGACACGATGGATACGAAATGGTGCAGACACGATGGATACGAAATGTTGCCTGTGGGATGGATACGAACAAGATGCTTATGAGTTGATGGATATGAAACCCTATGGATACGAATGAGGTTGGTCTTCTTGATTTTGATCGATCAATATCTTGAGTATACGAACCCCGATTGACTTGAAATTTGGAACGTTGGCTTCCGTAGCTTTGCTCGTCGCATCATATTGATTGTAGCTCGATCCGGGATCAGACCATTTTTGCTAGTATCCATAATGAACCTGTGTATAACAGATCTTCGGGACGGACTGTCCTTGGTCTCCAGTCAATTTCTTGGTGTCCCGGCCTTCCCAAAAGGCGAGATAACATACTGCAACATTGAATCACAGTTTTGTCAATACAAGCAGTTTCGAAGTCCTTCGAAAGGGTTCTTCGTTTAATTTACTCTCAATTCAATGCACCTTTAGATGTTGATGATTATATTGTTAACAAGAAGTTTTGGGTTAAAGACCCTACTTTTAAGAAGTCTTTTGCGATAAAAATAATTGAGAATAGGAATTGTTTTACCAAGTAATTTTAGAACCTTTAAATTTAGGGTTAAGAACGAAGCAGAAAATGTTTTGAAAAAATGTGAAATGTTGGGTTCAAATATTTTTGAAAGATTTTTGTTCAAATGTTTAATAAAAATGGAACAGATATATGGAAAAAAAATAAAATATAATGTCAGATGCTTTTGGGAATCCAATCCTCAAACTGATTTTACAAGTTGGAAATTCTTTTTGAAAGTATGGTTAATGGTTTTGTTTTGTGATGTGGAAATTTTTTTGTATGTTTGAATTTCAAATGTTGCATACTAGCGTAATGTGGATTTCTAAGTTTATACTTATGGAGTAGATATGGATCACTCTCTAGAAAAGAAAGGTTTCAGGATATGAATAAAATAAGAATGGTATGAACAACCTGATTTGGAAATTTGAAATCAGTCCCAAGCATTTATCCGTAGGATGTTGGTAAAGTTGCTAAGTGTAACCCCCCCTAATTTTAAATAGCATTATTCAGAAGATTTACTTAGATAAATTAAATAGAATAATGTAAAGATTAGAGTGATAAGGGAATTGAGATTTGAGATCTAATTAGGGCCGTGCCTTAACTAAATGGATTTATAAAAATGGTTTATTAATTAAATACCCAAAAGAATAAGGCAAGGGAAATATGGGAATAGCCGAACCCCATAACCCCTAAACCCCTTACCTCATTCTCACTCACATTTTCATAAATCAAAAACACAAACAAAGGAGAAACAAGGCCGGCCATAACCATAGCAGAAGAGGAGCTCAAAATCAATTAGAGGCTAAGATTCAAGCTAGGAAGATTAAAGTGAAGAACAAATCTCAAGTTACTTATCCAAACAAGGTGAATAATGATCTAAACCATCTCATATATGTCTTCTTAAACGTCTAAATTTGATTTTAAGGTTTAAAACCGTTTGGATGGGTGAATGATGATATGCTTGAATATATGCCATATTATAATTTAAACAAAGATTTTTGTGGGATAATATAATTCGATTTTAAGTTTAAAATCGTCCAAATTGATTTCCGAATGCCATGATGTTTGAATATGTTATGAAGAACATTATTTTAGAGATGGGTTTAAATTCTTATAATATTCCAAGCTATGGATAATTTATTATGAATTTTTAATGGAAGAGATAGATAATTTTGGGTTTAAATTATTTAAGGCAATTAGGTAAGTTTTTGGATCAGAAATTTATATATGTTAGAAAACATATTAAGTGAATAATTGTGATTTTTGGGGATTTTTTGTAAGTGTTTTAAATAATTATTAAATTATTTAAGTTAGAGGACTTAAATGTTTTAAACTTTTTGTTAGGGGGAAGGGCTTATTTGTTAAAATGATTTCAATTGTCAATTGTTGAATTCGGCAGCCTCTTAAAAAAGAATTTTGATAAAGAATTAGCAACCAATTATATTTTGACAAATTAGGCAATTTAGGTAAAATGAGATTACTTTGAAAGGCATAAAAATCAGTTTTCTTTTGAATTACAACTTCGCTACTGCCACTTGCTTTCTTCTGTCACCATACTTTCGCTAATGACCTTTCGCACCCATTCAAAACCAATGCACGTGGTATCAAGCCATTGATACGTAATGTATTAGAAAAAGGCAGTAGGGACTGTGTCGAAAGCATGCTTTCGAAGGGGTCGAAACCATTTTTGTAAGCTTCCAAATCAATCCAACTTGCCTTTGTTTTTAAAGAAGCTTTTGAAAGAGTTGTCGCATTTTGAACTCATTCGATACCTAGTTGTTGCATTCGTACCTTTCGAATTGGTTAAAGAGTGCTTTTCTTTATAGCCTTATAATAATGAGTTCGGAAGGAAGGATTTCATTTTATTAATATTCAATCCGCCTTCCCAATGCCTTCGAAAGGGTCCTTTATGCTGCTTTATCAATGGTTTTGAAAGGTTGGTATCGAAGCTATCATTTTTTCCAACTATTTTACTTGAAATCAATGCTTTCGAAAGGGATACTTTCGCTTTTGTTCTCTCTGACCTAGTAGTTATATTTAATGTTAAACCCAATAATTTCAAAAGAGATACTTTCAAATGGTTTCGAAGCTATGCTTCCATAAATTCTACTTGAACTAAATGCTTTTGAAAGGTAAGTTTTAAGCGTTTCAAAAGGTATATGAAGTGTTTCGAAAGGAAGGTTTTAATGTTTTCGAAAGGTATGTTTTTACTGATTCGAAAGAGAAGGTCTATGATTTTAAGTAATGCTTTCGAAAGGGAGAGTGAAGGAGGGTAACTCATGATGTCACAATAACCCAAAGGATCTAGTCGAAAGCCTTAGTTTTCAAATAAGAAACCCAATCTCATTTTAAAGGTAAAACCCATGACAATATGAAAGAATTTGGAAATGGCATCTAAGTTTGTTTTCAAAGGAAGTTTTCCTTGATAAAGGTAGTGGGCTAAGGGTATTAACCATATTTCATTAGAAAGATGACTACAAGGAATTTAACCATGGATGTTTATATTGTTATGTTATTTGATCAGTTATCATTAATGCTTCTATAAACATATTCACTTCGTAATTAACCCATAACTGCATTTGTGGTGTTAAGGGTGGAATAACTAGCTAGGTTGATCCAGTAGTGAATATACATTAAGTTAACTCCCGAGTGAGTAGAATTGCATCCAAGTGGTCAGATAGAGCAGAATATAGGATGCCTAAAGACTGATCAAAGGATTGTTGGTTTAGACAGGTTCTTAGTAAGCCCATGAAAACTATGTATGGAAATTGTTATTGGCATGGGCCAATAGGTTCTTAGTGATCCCATGAAAACTATGTTCGGAATAAGTTATTGAAAGAGATCAATAGGTTCATAGCGATCCCATAAAAACTCTGACATGAGAGAGGTTATTGGAGAATCCAATAGGTTCATATTGACCCCAAGAAAACTATGAATTGATGATGTTATTGGTTGATACCAATAGGTTCTTAGTGATCACATGAATACTTTGTAACCAGACAGATGGTCCATAAGCTTGGAACAGGTTATTAATCAGCCCATGAAAACTAATAGTTTAATAATGACCCTAGTAACTATAACTTGAGATAGATAGCCATGTAAATGGGGATGGGAAATCTAGAGCATATTGCATGTTTGCATATTATCAAGATACATTTAATTATGTTATGTCTTAACCATTGTGGATGTAGGTGCACAATATATGATTATTATAAATTGGATTAAGATACTAGTGAGGGGAAAAACAGTTCCGCTAAGCGGCGTGGTCTCGCTAGGTATCTATATGGTTCGAGATGGTAGGTTATTATTCACACCTGACTTTTTGTCTAACTCGAAGTTTATGTTTTTCCGTTAAACTCTTGGGTTCTCAATTAATTGAGTAGTTCGATAGTTAAGGTTTTTAGGTTCTCCTTTAGACAAATAAGCTTTCGGAGACTTATATGGGGCAAGCTAGCTATTAGGAGTTCTTTTTGTATGATTTTGCCTGTTTTGAGTGTAATGGCAAAAAAAATTTAGTATCTATATTTAGACTCTGATTAACCAAAGGGGCATCTTCATATGTCGCTCTTGGCGTGTTTTGTAATAAACTGTAATTTCTCTTAACATGGCTTATGTATGGGATTATGTAAGGAATCTGAAATACTATTTGTAATGAAATGAGAAATTTGTTTTAAATTGAGTTTAATTTTTTTCCATATTCATGTGTTTCTGGTATATCAATGTATCTAACATTACCGCATTTGGTCATCGGGAATTAATAACTATGGATGACTGCAGCATATATAGCGGTTAGTTTTGGGTCACCAAATGGGGGATGTTATAAGTTGGTATCAAAGCATAGGTTTGTGCAAAATTAAAAGAAATTTGATCCTAAAAGATTTTCAAACCATAATCTAATGAATTAGAAAATAAGACCGGGGTTTGGGTTAATGCTATAGTAGCGTACTTGCATTATATATATATATATATATATATATATATATATATATATATATATATATATATATCTATAAGTACGTATTCCCCTCTCTCTTAGACCGTTCTTCTATATCTTACTAAGGCTCATAAGCAGATTTACGAGAAAGGAAGATATGGAGGCCAGAAATAGAAGAGGAAATCTAGGTGGAGGAAGCAGCACAACTAATGGAAATGCTCGACCCAATACCAGGAGGAATCCAGGTCAACACGCAAATGCTAATCCAAATGCAAATGCCAACGTAGGTGCTGGAACCCCGCCAGTAGATATGGGGATGATGTATCAGTTCTTTGTCTGGTGCAAGCTGAAGAAGTTGTAGGAGTAGCTGGTGGAAATGCTGTTAATGTTGGAGGAGATAATCCCATGGCCCCAGTTGGAAATAACTATGCCAAGCTAAGCAGGGATTACACCAGTCTTGGTGGGAAGATGTTTTTGGAAACAGAGGATGATGTTGAAGTAGAAAACTAGTTATTGCACTGTGAAATATTTTTTACTGACTTGGGATTAGATGATGATCAGAAGAGGAGACTTGCTTCTATACAGTTGCAGGGAGAAGCACTTTATTGGTGGAATAGTATTACCATGGGAATTCCCAAGGAAGGGTTGACTTGGGCAAAGTGTCGAAGTAGATTCGAAGAGAGGTTCGTATCTGAAGTTGCCAAGTCGGTGTTTTTGAGAAAATTCATGGACTTAGTGCAAGTTGAGATGTTGGTGATTGAGTATGCTATGAAGTTTGATGAGTTGTCCAAATATGGATATGCCATCATGGACACCGTCATTAAAAGGAATGAGAAGTTTATTCGAGGGTTAAGACTCGAGATTGCCATGGTGACTATGCCACACCTCCGTGATCCAAGTACAATTGTAGTGGAGATGAAAATTAGGAATGAAGAGATGCTTTCTACTTATGGGAAGGAGAAGCAGGTTGGAACCCAGAATTCCCAAGGCAAGACGAGGAAATTCTTTAAGAAGAAAGGAGCTAAAAAGGAGGAGCTGTCAAGAAAGAGAAGGCCGATGTAGTTTGCTATAAGTGCGACAAGAAAGGACATTATGCTCATGAATGTCGAATTGGAAAAGGGAAAAAGGTTGTAGATAAGAAAGGAGTAAAGTGCATCAATTGTGACCAGATTGGACACTAAAAGAATCAGTGTCCAGAACCAATCAGAGTGGACAAGGGAAAGGTTTTTGCTTTGGAACCATCATTTTCTAGACCAACCACTGTTGAGAAGGGAAAGACTATGATAGAAGGTACGCTTTTGATTCATAGTATATCAGTTAGGGTACTATTTGATACCGGTGCATTGCATTCATTTATATCTCAGTGTTTGGTAGATAAGTTACGTTTAGAACCCTCATATCTTGTTACTTCCTTAAGAGTTGTGAATTCGATAGGAGGATATGCAACTCTGGGGATGAGATGTGACCAGTTAGAACTTGAATTGTTAGGTCATAAGTTTGCATGTAGTTTGTATGTTATTGATTTCGTAGCTTCGAGATCATTTTGGGTATGGATTGGTTAGAAAAATACGATGCTAGGATATTTTGCCAAGACAAGGAAATATCGCTAAGACACCCCAATAGTCATAAACAAATTATATACTCGGTAGAGAAGCTAGACTCAAGCGCTTATGCTTTACTGAATGCAATGGAAGTAGAAGAAGAGTTTAATTAGGTTTTGGTAGCTAGAGAGTTTGCAGATGTATTTGAACCAGTCATAGGACTACCACCAAAGCGAGCCATTGAGTTTCAGATAAATCTTGTGCCAGGAGCAGATACTGTAAGTAGACCACCTAGCAGGATGACACCAACCGAGATGAAGGAATTGAAGGTGTTGATAGTGGATTTAGAAAAAAAGAATTTCATTATACCAGTTCGCCTTGAGGAGCGACCGTGGTGTTTGTGAAGAAACCGGATGGGTCGTTAAGGATGTGTATCGACTATCGTAAGTTGAACGAGAAAACGATCAAGAATAGGTATCCTTTGCCGAGAATCGATGACTTATTTGATCAGTTAAGTGGGGCTAGAGTGTTTTCCCAATTGGATTTGGTGACCGGTTTCCTTCAGCTAAGAGTGGCGGAGGACAGTATTTTGTTGATGGTGTTTTGGACTAGGTATGGTTCGTACGAATGGTCAGTAATGTCGTTCGGGTTAACGAATGCGCCAGCTTTCTTTATGGATTTGATGAACCAAGTTTTCCGAGAGCACTTGGATAGGTTTGTATTGGTATTCATAGATGAAATTTTAATATACTCTAAGGATGAAAGAGAGCATGAAGTTCATCTTAAAGTAGTGCTTGAGATGCTAAGGCAGCATCAACTAAAAGCGAAGTTTTCAAAGTATCATTTCTAGAGGAAAGAAGCTAAGCTTCTTGGTCACCTGGTTTAAGAGAAGGGTTTGTAAGTCGATCCAGATAAGATCGAAGCTATTAAAAACAAGAAGAGTCCAGAGATGGTGACTGAAATTAGAATTTTCTTAGACTCGCTGGCTATCACATGAGATTCATTAAGGATTTCTCGTGGATAGCAGCGCCTTTGACTAAGCTAACCAGGAAGGACGTGAAGTTTATTTGGTCTAACAAATGTGAGGAAGCATTCCTTAAGTTAAAGCATCTGTTGATCAACGCGCCCGTGTTAGTAGTCCCAGATAGGAATCAAGGATTAGTAGTGTATACCGATGCATGTGGAACCGGATTAGGGGTTGTGTTGATGCAAAAAGGTAAAGTTATTGCCTACGCTTCACGACAGCTTAGACCGCAAGAAGTGTGATATCCTACTCATGATCTAGAGTTGGATGTGGTGATCTTTGCATTAAAAGTATGGAGACATTATCGCTTAGGGGAGAGATTTGAGTTATACACAGATCATAAGTCCTTAAGGTACTTATGTTCTTAGAAGGAGTTGAATATGAGACAGCAAAGGCGGCTGGAGTTTTTAGCAGCTTATGACTTTGGTATAGAATATATACCTGAAAAAGGAAATAAAGTAGCGGATGCTCTTAGCAGAAAACATCAGAATGTGGTGATAGTAATGTTAGCAGAGTGGAAGGACCTGAAGGCTTTGACTACTTGTAGTGTGCGGTTAAGATTGACTACTAGATCTAGTCAGAGCACGCCATGTTATCCTGCTTGGAAGTTCGACCGAGATTGATCGAAAGGATTACATCTAAGCAGAAAGATGACCCAGTGTTAGCTGAGAAGATTAGAAGGCTAGAGGTCGGAACCACGACTAATGACCTAAAATATTTTAACCTTGACCAGAGGGGATGCTTGAGAAAGAAGGGACGGTTGTGTGTTCCGAATGTTGGGGACTTAAGGAGAGAAGTTCTTAGGGAATGTCATCGATCCAAATTTATGATTCATCCTAGGGGAACAAAGATTTATCAAGACATGAAAAGGAGTTTCTACTGGGAAGGTATGAAGAAGGATGTTGGCTTTGGGTAAAGTAGTGTGTGAACTGTCAACAAGTGAAGGCCGAACATCAGAAGCCGAGTGGGTTGCTTCAACCTTTGGAAATACTAGTTTGGAAATAGGATTCGATATCCATGGATTTTATAGATTGGTTGCCAAGACCGAATCGAGAAAATGAAAGTATATGGGTCATAGTGGACAGGTTGACCAAGAGTGCCCATTTCATTCCAGTTAAGTAAACCAGGACGACACCCGTTTTAGCTAAATTGTTTATGAAGAACATAGTTAGACTGCATGAGATTCCTAGTTGTATAGTAAGTGATAGAGATTCTTTGTTTACTAGTGAGTTTTGAAAGAGTCTACAAGATGTGTTAGGTACCAAGCTCAAGATGAGTACTGCTTACCACCCTCAGACATATGGGCAGACAGAGAGAGTCAACGAGATACTCGAGGATTTGTTAAGAGCTTGTGTGCTAGATTTCGATGGATCTTGGGAAGATCACCTGCACTTAGTTGAGTTTTCCTATAATAAAGGTTATCAGACTAGTATAGGAATGGCGCATTTCAAAGCTTTAAATGGAAGGCCATGCAAGTCACCGGTATGTTGGTTGGAAAACGGAGGCAGATTAGTCTTAGGTCCAGATCTGGTAAGGGAGGCAATAGAGAAAATTGAGTTGATCTGAGGTAGGATGAAGGAAGCTTGGTATAGACAAAAGAGTTATGCAGATAAGAGGTGTAAGGATCTAGAGTTCTCAGTTGGAGTTAAAGTTTTCATTAAAGTATCACCGATGAAGGGTGTGGTACGATTTGGAAAGTCAGGAAAACTAGCATCGAGATATGTTGGACCGTTCCCAGTTATAGAGAGGATCGGAACGCTCGCATACAAAGTAGAGCTACCGAGCAGTTTGGCAGGTGTCCATAATGTGTTTCATGTGTCTCATCTTCGTAAGTATGTGTATGATCCGGAGACTACTATTTCTCTGACTACATTGGAAGACTTAATATTAGAACCGGATCCGACCTTTTTAGGCAACCAGTTCGGGTTGTAGCGAGAGATGAGAAGAGGTTAAGAAACAAGACAGTCAAGTCAGTGAAAGTTCAATGGAGCAACACGAGAGGGACTGTACTTGGGAGACAGAAGACATGATTAGAGATACTTATCCTGATCTATTATAAGGGTATGTTCTATGTCTGTTATATATATAGACAGTTTGCTAGTCAGGTAGGCTAGTATGGTAGCTAGGAGATGTTACAGATGATTACAATGCTTAGTGTATAGTCCTTGCTGAATTTCGAGGACAAAGTTCTTTAAGGAGGGGAGCCTGTAACACCCCTAATTTTAAATAGCATTATTTAGAATATTTAATTAGATAAATTAAATAGGATAATGTAGAGATTAGAGTGACAAGGGAATTGAGATTTGAGATCTAATTAGGGTTGTTCCTTAACTAAATGGATTTGTAAAAATGGTTTATAAGTTAAATACCTAAGAGAAGAAGGCAAGGGCAATATGGGAATAGCCGAACCCCATAACCCCTAAAACCCTTACCTCATTCTCACTCACATTTTCATAAATCAAAAACATAAACAAAGGAGAAACAAGGCCGACTATAACCCTAGGATAAGAGGAGCTAAAAATCAATTAGAGGTTAAGATTCAAGCTAGGAAGATTAAAGTGAAGAACAAATCTCAAGTTCATTATTCAAACAAGGTGAATAATGATCTAAACGATCTCATATATGGCTTCTTGAATGTTTAAATTCGATTTTAAGTTTTAAAACCATTTGGATGTGTGAATGATGATATGCTTTGATTATATGCCATGTTATAATTTTAACAAAGATTTTTGTGGGATAATATAATTTGATTTTAAGGTTAAAATCATGCAAATTGATTTCCGAATGCAATGATGTTTGCATATGTTATAAAGAACATTATTTTGAAGATGGGTTTAAATTCTCATAATATTCCAAGCTATGGATAATTTATTATGGATTTTTAATGGAAGAAATAGATAATTTTGGGTTTAAATTATTTATGGCAATTAAGTAATGTTTTTGGGTCAGAAATTTATACATGTTAGAAAAAATATTAAAAGTGAATAATTGTGATTTTTGAGGATTTTTCCTAAGTGTTCTTTTATAGTTATTAAATTATTTAAGTTAGAGGACTTAAATGTTTTAAATGTTTTGTTAAGGGGAAGGGCTTATTTGTTAAAATGATTTCAAATTAATTGTCGATTTCGGCAGTCTTTTAGAAAAGAATTTTGTTAAAGAATTAGCAACCAGTCATATTTCGACAAATTAGGCAAGTTAGGTAGAATAAGATTACTTTGAAAGGCATAAAAATCGGTTTTTTTTTTGAATTACAACTTCTCCACTGCCATTTGCTTGCTTCCGTCACCATATTTTCGCTAATGACCTTTCACACCCATTCGAAACCAATGCACATTGTATCACGCCATTGATATGTAGTGTATTGGAGAAAGGCGGAAGCGACTGTGTCGAAAACATACTTTCGAAGGCGTCAAAGCCATTTTTATAAGCTTTCAAATCAATCCAACTTGTCTTTGTTTTTAAATAAGCTTTCTAAAGAGTTGTTGCATTTTGAACTCATTCGATACCTAGCCGCTGCATTCATACCTTTCGAATTGCTTAAAGGCCGCTTTTCTTTATAGCCTTATAACAATGAGTTCGGAAGGAAGGCTTTCGTTTTATTAATATTGAAGCCGCCTTCCCAATGCCTTTGAAAGCGTCCTTTACGCTGCTTTTATCAATGGCTTCGAAGGCAACGGTTTCGAAAGGTTGGTTTCGAAGCTATCCTTTTCCCAACTATTTTACTTGAAATCAAAGCTTTCGAAAGGGATACTTTCGCTTTTTCTCTCTCTGACCCAGTAGTTATATTTAATGTTAAACACGATGATTGCGAAAGTGATACTTTCAAACGGTTTCGAAGCTATGCTTCTATAAATTCTACTTGAACTATATGCTTTTGAAAGGTTAGTTTTTAGGATTTCGAAAGGTATATCATTAAGTGTTTTGAAAGGAAGTTTTCAATGCTTTTGAAAGGTATGATTTTAATGGTTTTGAAAGAGAAGGTCTAAGATTTTAAGTAATGCTTTCGAAAGGGAGAGTGACGGAGAGTAACTCATGATGTCACAATGACCTGAAGGATCTAGTCAAAGGCCTTAGTTTTCAAATAAGAAACCCAATCTCATTTTAAAGGTAAAACACATAGCAATATGAAAGAATTTGGAAATGGCATTCAACTTTTATTTCAAAGGAAGTTTTCCTTGATAAAGATAGTGGGTTGAGGGTCTTAACCATATTTCATTAGAAAGATGACTACAAGGAATTTAACCATGGATGTTTATATTGTTATGTTATTTGATCAGTTATCATTAATGCTTCTGTAAACATATTCACTTCGTAATTAACCCATAACTGCATTTTGTGGTGTTAAGGGCAGAATAACCAGCTAGGTTGATCCAGTAGTGAATATACATTGAGTTAACTCCTGAGTGAGTAGAATTGCATCCAGGAGGTCAGACAAATCAGAATATAGGATACCCAAAGACTGATCAAAGGATTGTTGGTTTAGACAGGTTCTTAGTAAGCCTATGAAAACTACGTATGGAAATTATTATTGGCAGGGGCCAATAGTTCTTAGTTATCCCATGAAAACTATGTCCGGAATAAGTTATTGAAAGAGGGCAATAGGTTCATAGTAATCCCATAAAAACTATGACAGGAGAGATGTTATTGGATAATCCAATAGGTTCATAGTGACCCCATGAAAACTATGATTTGATGATGTTATTGGTAGATACCAATAGGTTCTTAGTGATCCCATGAAAACTATGTAACCAGACAAACGGTCCGTAAGCTTGGAACAGGTTATTAGTCAGCCCATGAAAACTAATATGTTAATAGTGACCTTAGAAATTATGACTTGAGACAGATAGGTAGGTAAATGGGCCAGAAATCTAGGGCATATTGCATGTTTGCATATCATCAAGATACATTTTATTATGTTATGTCTTAACCATTGTGGATGCAGGTGCACAACATATGGTTACTTAAATTAGGTTAAGATACTAGTGAGGGAAAACCTGTTCCGCTAAGCGGCGTGGTCTCACTAAATGTCTATTTGATTCGAGATGGTAGGTTATTATTCACACCAGACTTTTTGTCTGGCTCGAAGTTTATGTTTTCCCCATAAAGTCTTGAGTGTTCAATTAATTTCGAGTAGTTTGGGAGTTAAGGTTTTCAGGTTCTCCTTTAGACGAAAAAGCTTCCGCAGACGTACAGGAGGCAAGCTAGCTATTAGGAGTTTTTTCTTTCATTTTGCTGTGTTTTGGCTGTAATTGCAAAGTTGTTTAGTACCTATATTTAGACTTTGATCAACCAAGGGGCATCTTCATATGTCGCTCTTGGCGTATTTTATAATAAATTGTAATTTCTCTGAACATGGCTTACGTATGGGATTATGTAAAGAATCTGAAATACTAACTGTAATGAAATGAGAAATTTGTTTTAAATTGAGTTTAATTCTTTTTTCATATTCCTGTGTTTCTGGTATATTAATGTATCTAACATTACCACATTTGGTCATCAAGAATTAATAACTATGGATGACTGCAGCATCCGTATCAGTTAGTTTTGGGCCTCCAAATGGGGGATGTTGCACTAAGGTATTCCAGATCTACAATTGGTTTGTATGTTAGGTTTCCCTTGGAATATGAATTTCCATATTTCGATTTATTGGGAGCAAGCTCCGTGTAATTTCTGTAAATTACCTAATTCGTTAAATGCATAAAAGTGCGGCGTTTGAATTAACAAGGGATATACCAAAAAGGGAAGGAAATGCGTAAGATATGGATACTCATTTTCGTTGTTTATACTGTCTATTTCAAGAATAGAAAAAGGAAATAATCTCTTGTAATTTCAAACAAAGTAAGAAAATATCACTTGTGGTTAATTTATGGAAAATTATAATGGTAATCCTTGTTGAAAGGATATCTCTGTTAAATAAGGAATGGAAATGAATGTTCTAGTTTAGAAATTAATAATTAGAAATAAAAAAATATATAAATAGCATAGTTTACAACGGTATTCATATTAAGTATAAACATTGTAGTAATTATAGGACTAGGATTGATGAATATTAATTACATATTCAGTGAGCAATAAATTTATAATTAACAAGAGGATAAAAGGGAATTAAATAATAGACTGATTAATGAATCTTATATAGTATTTATGATGGAATTGAATACTCATAATAAGTAAATTTTGAAACTAGTAGCAGATTGGAAGAGAGTAAATGTGGCTACTATCGGTACTACTTTACAGACTAATGTAGGACATCTCCTATACTAAATAACCCTAGTGGATGCGAGGTTAGTCACAATTCTTTAGGGTAAAATAGCCCAGTCAATTTAGCCACCGGTACCTACGAATAGTTGGACTAATGTGAGACGTCACAGTTTGGGTTATGGATCATAATTACACTATTGATATGATAGGAGGAATCTTTAGCAGAGGTCCGCTTTAGGTTAAAGGTATTAAATGGTTGTGGTAGTGTCCACCTCTTTCCTTTGAAGAAGTATTAAGTGACCTAATAGGATTTCTTACAATGTCAGTTAGGGAGAACCATGTAGAGATCCGCTTTGGGGGTCAGGTCTTAAATGATGGGGATCTTCCTATTTTATAGGTCTTAAATGATAAAAGTCTGCCTAATGCCTGGTAGAAGAGGTAGTAAGTGGTTTGGGGTACTCTCTCACATCTAGATGACAGTGCATTAAAATTCTGAACTGGAATAGCCTTAGGGCTTACTGAGGAAACTAACGATATAACTGAAAGCGACGGTAGATGCACGATAGTTAAATTATGTGTTAGTAAGCTATGTGTGGGAATTAATCGGTCTCTAGGACTAACTGATTTAGGATGATCGTTACATTTGATATCAGAAGCTGACCCGCTTCAGAATTGGGGTATTAAATGGCCGTTGGAATTGCCTCTTTTCCTAGTTAAGAAGCATTAAGTGGTCGGGGGTCTTTGGGTACTGAAACGCCTAGACATACATACATACGTTATATGAAGATGCGTATAGACATATCATACGTGCACATATATTGACTAATTAATTTAATAATAGACATAACATTTGAAAAGAAGCCAATCAGTATGAATTTATGTTATGAGTAATGTATGTAACTTTTCCAGTCACTAGAACAATGTTCCGACCTCCCCTCATTACAACCCACATGATAGATTTAGAGGAACAAGTCACTGAAGTTGATGGAAATGTTGATGGAGAGTAATTCTTTTTCATGCTCGATTTTGGTAAGGCTTATGATGTCTGTGGGATGCGTTTGATTCAGAAGTTGTAGCCTTAGTAGGTATTCGATCCTATTATCCTTTCTTTCCGCTGTGAGTTTTATTTGATCAATCTTTGATATACTTATGTTATTATAGGTTACTAAAACCAACAATCCATACTCTAATGGACCTGGGTTTTGATTTTTTTATCGAAATTCAGGCCCATTAAGGTGTGGTTGTTGCAAGTAAGTCATTGATAAGGCCCTAAAGTGTTGCACAGTGGAACAACAATAAGCTTTAAAGTAAAAGTATATGTAAGCACCAGCAAGACCTCTTGCTCAACCTCTAAACAGCTCCATCTGCTAATCTCAGACATGCTATCTAGTTTACTATTTTAAAGTACCCAAGATAATAAGAAGCATAAAACCTCGAAACAGACAATGGTATGGTGTGAGCGAATAATCTCCAAACACTATAAAAGCCGATATAGCAAATAGGAACATTAAGTATGAGAAATCATATATGCCTTGTCCGTGCATCCAACAAGTAGCACATAACACAATATATGCTATACTATCATCATATGGTGTACAACACTAAGTACAATATGGGTGTGAGGGTATCTAACATAGTAATACCCACATCACATGACATCCATCCCAATCACATAGCAATCCAATCAAACCAAGCAATCATAGCATACATAGCAATCAAAGCAATCACAATGACCATCACTAAAGTCTGGCATCACCACCAAGATGCCTTCAGATATATCGTACAACCATCACCAATGTAACGTCTCTCATTTTGAGGTTTGAAAATAGATAGTAGTAAAGCTGCAGTCATCCATTGCATTATTTCCCTATGAAAAAAATGAGACCACTTATTGTATTATTAACATCAAGAGCACAATAATTTATAATTTTTTACAAAACATTTCCATTCATTAATTTGCAAATTCATTTCATTTAAATTACATAACCCCCATGGTTCCCTCATTTGATAAAATATAATAAATACACATATAATTCCAAGAGTGACATATGAAGATGCCCCCTTAGATGATCAGAGTCATAACTACTTCGACGCTTATAAACCCTTTCATTACACACAATCAACCACAATAAAGCAGTTAAAACTGCACAGTGGAAATACTTCTAATATTAGCTTTCCCAATGCATGTCTCCGAAAGCATATTCATCTTAACCTGAAAAACCGTACTCTTAGCATACCTAATTTCAATTGATTGCCGAAGAATTTAGGAGGAAATCAAAAACTTTGGGTAGACAAAAAGTCTAGTGTGAATGATATTAAACCATCTAAACCAAAAAAGATAACCAGTGAGATCATGCCATAGAAGCACATGACAGGTTTCCCATCACTAACATCTTATCAAACAATATGTCAATCATAACATATTCTACAACCAAAATGATTAAAAAAATCATAATATCAATACCATACATACTGGTTCAATATGAATAGTTCATCGTTCATTGGGCCAAAGGGTCACACATTCTCATAGTTATCCAATCCATAAAATAGTCAATTCCACAGCTTGGTTTTCCAAAGGTCACGATGAACCTATTAGTTTTCACAGACCAACTAAAAACCCGTCAGGCTGACTCAAGTCAAGCTGTACCAATTGATCCAGCGGTCATCTAGTCCATTCATAAGAGAATAACAACACTTTCCTAAGTTCGATAGAAGAAAATAACATCGGTCTCCTAAATATGGTAGGAGAAAATACATGTGAGCCTCTTTGCTATGAGTTCCTATGTGTAACACAAATTTTTAGCTTCAATATCGATAAATCCCTATGCATTGGAATTGCAGACCAGACCAACCAGAGGCATAATGATTGGTAGGTAGGGCACGACCCAAACCCAGTCTTCACTCTCAAATCTGGTTTTGAAATGTCAATGAGTCATGTCTTTTGATCAGTTCAGGAATCCTAACACAATTTGATCTTCATGATCTCCTATATGTAAATCTACTCACACCTCCAAGGTTATAAATGTTGGGTCATAGCAACATATAAGTGAGCATGTCAACAATTAATGTATACAATATCAACTGATCAAGATGCAAAATTGAACATATATTTAAATCATCCATCACAAACATATGTTCATATGATAGCCATTTTATATACAAAAATTACTTGTAGTAAAGTAATAATTTCCTTTACAAAAGTCTTCAAAATGGGCAAGAACATATTTTCTTTGCTTTTAAAACCTTGTAAAAAATATTTTAAAAAGGTTGTATTTGTTATAGGAAAAACAACCTAGTAAAGAATTATAAGCTATCAAGGGTCAATAAAATAATCTATCTCATTCTTCAAAACGTTATGTTAAAGCATCTTAAAAACTTATGCAATAGCATGTTAAAGATAGCACTATCTAGCTTCAAAAACTTGTGCACTTTCAAAACTCATGCTATCGCATGTCAAAAGCATGTGTTATCTCACTTCAATACAAAATCCATCACATGTCAAAATAAATGTTATTATCGCATGTTAACAAAGCTATCGAATATTAACCAAAATAAGCTATCACATGTCAGCTTAAACAAGCTATCGCAAGTTGAAAAACACAAGGCTGTCGCATGCTGAAATACATAAGGCTATCATATATTGACAAAAGTAATGTTATTGATGTTGAAAATTGATAGCTATTGATGGCTAAAAATCATAGTTCTCACATGTTGAAAACCAATAACTATCGAAAGTTGAAACTATGATGCTATCGCATTTTTAGTTTTTATAAGCTATCGTAGGTTTAAATAAAGGCTATTTCATGTTGAAAAAATCAATAGATTGAAAATGTTATTTTTGTAAATATCTAAAACACTGATTTATTTCCTATTGGCATCAAAATTGACCACCAACAACCAATTATACGTGAAAGCACCAATATCCAGTCATAGATCACAAATAGTATATGATATAGAGAATATAATATAAAGAATAATCAAATTCAAATGAAAGCAAGTAAAAGAGACAAGATTTATAATGGTTCAGCTAACTACGGCCTACGTCCACTCCAGAACAATCCTTTTAATTATACTGAAATTTGATTACAGTTACAATCCAAAGTTTTAGAATAAAAATGGTAGAGTATCCCCTAGGTAGAAGATGAAGAGAAGCAGAATGAAGGTCCCCCTTTCTAAAGCCAAGACTGTGGTATTTATAGGTGAAACTTCGGCTACAGGGCCTTCTCATCTACATGGGCCCACCATAAAGATCGGCATGCATGATTCGTCCATAAATAATGATCGACATAGTCATATGGATCATTATTCCTCAATGTCGATCGTTATTCCTTCTCCATGTTGCTACGGCGACCCATCTCCTACATGGAGACATGTCGACCCATCCTTTCACATGAGTATGCCGATCCTTCCTTCTGTAGCCTAGAAGGTATGCCGATCCCTCTAAGGCATGCCGATCCATGGTACTTAGGTTACTACACCGATCCCTAATGCTTTAGGGTATTACGCTGATCCAACTTCTTCCAGTGCACCCCATACCGATCCCTATCACAAAACTCCAATATGCCAACCCCTTAGAGTGCTATCAGGGCCGATCCATCCATCGTGAACAATGCCGATCCATGCTTTGCCAAACCTTCCCACACTGATCCTTACTATGCCCCTCAAAACTATGCCGATCCTTTCCTATGCCGATCCACAGTACACCGATCCCTTCTATTTGCTAGACCACTTAAGTACACCGATCCATTACTTGTGCAAACATACCGATCCCTCAGCTTTTACCTATACCGAACCCTTTCTTCATGAAGTATGCCAACACCGATCCGTTCTTATTGAAACATGCCGAACCCTTCAACATAACTTCCCAAACCAATAAAACACACCCACCCAAGCTAAGTCCCATATTTCTAGTATCCTACATTGTTTTCTACCAACTATATTTAATCCTGACTTCGTGTTATTATCTGTAGTTGATTATCCATCCATCCATTTGAGCCAAACCTATGATATCCCTGTCTTAATAACCGTGAATTCTATGGGGTTAAATCCGCTTGTATACTGCCTTGACAAAAGGCGGGTTAACATTTCCTTTAAAAGTAATAATTTTTTACCAAATTAATTACTTTGTCAAATTCTCACTTGTTAATTAAAATCTTTTTAGAAATTTCACTGCAAAATCGGAGAGAAATTTTTTCTATTTATACAAAACCTTAATCGGTTACCATATTAATTATTACCCTTAATAATAAAATCATTCATTTACTAAATAATTCACAGTAAATTGAAAATGTATGGAAAAAATCTTTAAAAATTTGCAAAAATTAGAATTTACCTCTTTTATAACATATAAATATTTAAGAGCAAAATAATTATTTTTCATATTTTAAATAATTAAAATCCAAAATTATCAATTTTCTTAACTTAGAAAATTCATAGTGAATTCATGCTTCATTCAAAAAATGTGAAATTTAATGTCACCTACGAAATAATGTTCCAAACATCATATCAAAAATTCAAAGCATTTGAAGATTACAATCCAAGTATTTAACTCAAAATTCCTTTAGTAATATTCCACAAAATTAACAAATGAAAACCATAACTGTTACCCAACCTTTTGGCCCGGCTATATTCAGATTAATTGGACAAGTTAGACTCGACTATTATCAAGGCTAGTAACCCAGAGAGATGATCTGGGGTCTAGAGATCAAGCACAGACGATAATATGAAGCAGCAATAAAGTGAAACCAAGAGATGAACTCTGCAGAACATTCTAAGTACATAATAACTCCTTCCCTAGGCAAGGGATCGGGTATGATCCATCCCCCTACAAAATGGATCAGATCGTATCAGCTTAGCAGTTCAACTCAACGGGAAATGATTGATATCTCAAAATCTAGAAGTCAACTATGCAAACAACTTTGGGAACATGAAGCTAGCATCGAAGGGGACCCCATAGGGGATCGCAACTCGACACGTGGTCACTAAAAGGGTTCAAGGCCGATCCTTATTCCTTGGGATTCGGGCCCGGTGATCGCATGTGTGACCTCATCTGCATCTGGAGATTCCGCTTGCGATTTTCCACGAATATATTCGGCTGTCTCCCCCTATAAATACAGGTTTCATTGTTCATTTGAGGGATCTTTACGCTGTTGTTTTCTTTGTACTCTATTGTAATTACGGATTACGATATGATCCCTCTTGTATTTAAAATTCAAGGTCATTATAAAGTAATTTCATTAAAGTGGACATAGGCAATCAATGCCGAAGCACTATAAATCTCTGTGTTCTTATTTTTCTTATTTTCTTTTGGTTAATTGTTTGTTTCCTCTAATTTCATTTAGATTTCTTCATTTATTTCTCTACACAAACTCTGTTGGGTGTTTGTGATCAATTTGGCGCAAATATTTTGGTGCTTTCACTGAGAAAGCAATTCTCAACATCATTGTATCCATATTTTACTGTTGGATTGCAAAAATCAGAGGAAGATATCCAAATTCATCTTCATAAAGTTTCCAATTCTATTCAGACTTGGAAAAAAGCCTGTAATAAAACTATCCAATTCAACAGATAGACATTTTTAGATGGATTAACCTGAGTCCACAATCTCATGCGACCATTTATATATACGTGCAAAGTCAAGTGTTTAAGTTCATATGCATTTCGAACATTCACGTAGGCAAAAGTTTGAAAATGCACAAGTGCATATATATCCAAACTCATGCAAATTCAGGTGCAAAGAAACAAGTTCATATAGATTTATCTTCTCCAAACGATCCCTTACATGTTGTTTTCAACAAATGCAATCAAATCCTTGAATGCCTAGATACTAAAGAAAAGAACCTACCTGAACAAGGGGCGGAACCAAACTCATATATATGTTCATACAAAGCACAACCGATCCCTACACCCATTAAACAACCAATACCTCCATGCCTACTCAATATATGATATGACCACCACTCCAATTCTTCTCAATTGCATATCACACCGATCACATCCACCAACATGAGAAACAAGCAACCATCGATCCCCTATGCATCAACAACCGACCGCTTGTTGATTTAACTGTGTCATGACCGATCGGCCTATCCACTAGACCTCGCTTTGTCAAAATTTTAAACTCTAAAATGCCAACCGATTCTTATGTCGCACATCCATATAACCAATTGCTCTACTCTCATGATCCAACTGATCCCTAAATATCACTAATACGCATCTATCTGATCCCATAAGTCGATCCCACATCGACTGATCCCTCCTCCAGCATCATTTTCTCCTATCCCTTCAACATCATCTTCACTGATCCCCTAAGTCTGCAATTTCATCACTTCAATGCCTATAGCCGATCGCATATCATAGACCGATCGGTCTATTTTTACCACACTATCAACGATTCCACATTTCAACTTTGTCCCCAATACACTACCATCTTCATCACACCACTGAACCTAAGTTTCAAGCCCACCAATGTGAATAAATCAACTATCTCATCACAAACTCCCACTCCAAACAACATACGATAAATTCGAAAGCCCATCTATCAAGTGGCGAGAACCCAAATCGGCTTGGAGCAAGAGTGATGGACGTATTTTCTAAATGGATATGGAGTGAGTCGATAAGGTTGGAACCATGGATTCGATCAAAAGGGGGCTGCGATTGATACAAGGATTTTTGAATAATTGAACTGGCCATATGTTTGAATGATTATGTGATAGCCTCGAGCTTCAATTTTAAAGGAAAATAATAGTAAGAGGGGATCTATGATAAACAAGTGCAAATAGAAGGGATTGGTGAAAGAATGAGAAGGAAACGATCGGTGAAAATTTTGACTGAATATGAAATAGAGGATCAGCGACTAAATAAAAATGTGAAGAAGGAAGGGATAGGTTCATTTAAAAAAACTCTACAAATTTTTTTTGGGTTGACGATCCGAACCCCACCCGCAGCACAGTGCCAAGAAATGGACAAGGAACTAATACTCAAACCGTACTCTTAGAGACTGGAGAACCAAGGCGATATGACATGAATTGGAATCGGTTATCGGGTAAAGCTCTTAGGGTAAATTACGATTGCTCTCAACTAACCAGCTTCCAAACGCCTAACTTGGCAGCTATGGTATGATGGCTTGTGTGGTGACCACCCTACACCATCTATTCTGCCATCTTAAAGTATAGCTATCCATCATCAAAGTCATTACTTCCCATCATGGAATTCCCATCATCGAGTCATGAGTGGTCGTCTTCGAAAATCGACAAAAACCTTTTAAACGGTCATCGAAAAACTCACTTTAGAAATTTCCTAGGTCAGAACTGGGTTTTTGGCAAAGTGACCCGAAGTCAAACCTGAAGCAAACTCTGGAAATTCTGGTCCAAAGTCAGACTAGGGTAAAATCAAGATTGTCTCCAAGCGAACCCCAAAGTGACTCCAAGCACCGTTCGTCGTCGACCTAGTACTTCAAATTTCTGTGACTCCAAGCGAACCATGTGCTAACTCCAAGAAAATAGCATATTTTCTCGGGCTGGACTCCAACCTTATAGGGTATTCCTTATCACCTCATATCGATCTCACTCAGTTTGGGAAAATTTAGGGACCATCATCGATCCGTGACCCCATCCTATCTGATTCGCCATTTGATCATCATTTTCAACCATCCAAACATTGGAAAATCATGCATATATCATTCATAAGCATTACAAACAGCCGTAACTTGAAAACGGACCGAACTAACGACGATTGGAGCATTTCCCATAGTCGAAGCCCATTCACTAAAGCCGTTCAGCGTGCAGAATATCCAAGGAGATCCAGTATGCCAATCAAGTCGGCGTATTCTAGAAACACAGACCCCCAAGAGCATCTCATGAAATATGAAGGAGACATGGATTTCGATTGAGCAATGGATGTAATCAAATGCTGATGCTTTTCCATATTCGTCGAGGGAGTAGCGATCATGCGGTTTACACGATTACCGCCCAGGTCCATGCTCGTTTAATCAACTGGCTAAGATGTTCATCGAGCAATTCAAAATGTATACGACTCTCCCTAAGGACGCAATGTCATTATCCAAATTATCCTAAGCATCAGGCGAGCCGCTCAAAGGCTTCTGGCAGAGATTAACACCGCTGTCACTGAAGTGAGAAATCCCAGCGAGAATATCATACTAATGATGTTGATAGGGGGAATTGACCCCGAGACACACTTTGGCGATTAGTTAGCTGGAGAGCCTCCTATAATCTTGAATCATTTCTATTACAAAGCAAACCATAACCTATGTAGGAAGGAGGTGAAGCATACTAGGAAAAGAACAATATAGGCCCGTTGGCCAAAGGGATTTAAAGCAAGGGCAGCAACGACGATGCCCTAGATTTGGACTCGGATTCTAGGAGACGATCCAAAAACCCAAAATTCGAGTCATATACCCCTTTGAAAAATTCAATTGAAAGCGTCTACTTGGCTACTCACGACTCAGATCAGTATTGGAATCCAGCCCGAGAGAGTCCTCTAAAACCTAGAGGAAGTCTAGGACGTATTGTGTATTTCACGATACATACGATCATAACATTGATGATTGCAGACAGCTCTTAGAAGTGATCAGAGAGCTGATCTGGAAGGGAAAGCTTCAACAATATGTTTAAGCCTCGTAGAATGGTGGTCAGGAGTCGTCCAACCCTTACCAATGAAGACCTTTGATTATCAACTGAACCACCTACGGTTGACTTCCAGCTGAGAAGGGTTGAGGCAAAGTAAAGTAGCGAGCACACGATGCTACTTCACCTATCAATTAAATTTATTTCAATTTCAGTTATGTTTTGAACTATGGCCAACTTAAATTGAACTACTTGCAAATAATGAAGGTGACCAAGTACCTAGAGTTAGGCATCAACCAACCTCCATGGACCATGATCAGACCTTTGGAGCATCACCAAGACGAGCGTGATTTAACACCTCATCGGCTACCATATGCCCCTGACTTGGGGGCAAGAACCCGAAATGGAAAGTGGGTGTGACTTAACCACCCACTTCCTATTCTATGCTTCCATTATGAAAAAACATCTATGCCTTGCTCAGAGCCCGACAAGGTCAATCTTTGATACAAAGTGGACATGATTGACCATCCACTCATCAACCTCCGCACTTGACCTGGAGACCAAATAAAGGCTTAGAGTGGATGTGACATGACCATCCACTCTGAAAGTGACTATGGATCGAGTAATATGGAATAGTATAAAAGCAGTGCAGAATAATAGAACAATTAGCAGATAATAGTAAATAATAAACGAGCACACCGGGAATTTTTATACTGGTTCGAACTTCCCGTTCTACGTCCAGTCCCAGACTCCTTTCTGGAATTTCACTAGCAACAATCCTCACTTAACCCGGAGGAACAGGTTTACAACCCCTGAGCAGCCGAACAGGGACCTAAGCAACAGAACAGGATTTCGCCTCAGCCGAAGAGGACTTCACTTTGCCCGAGCAGCATAACGGGACTTTTACAGAACAATATTTCTTGACACTATGTGTTCTTGAGTAACACGAATTTGTCAATTATAGTACACCCTTCCTATAATCTTCTCCTTTATGATATATATGTGAATGCGTGAAGAATAAGGAAGTAAGAAAGTGAATTTGAATGATGTTGAAAGCACAAGTGTATTAGAATAAAGAATTCAGAGAGTAGAATAATAATCAATTGAATTGTTGTTAGAAAACTTGATTCTAATGTGTTTATATAGAAAACAAATAGTTGCAATTGTTCGTGAAGAGTTATCATCAAGAGTTATGATCATATCTGTTGAAATAAAGTTCGCAACTCTTCACGAATGAAAGTACCTTTTCAAAAAACTAGCCATTGAAAAAATTCAGACTTCTGAATTTAAAATTTCAGACTTCTGAAACACAACGGATTTGAAAAAGAAAGAAAACAGGCAAAAAATTGCCAGATTCAGACGTCTGAACTATCCAATTCAGACGTCTGAATATTGTAGTTTACAACATTCAACTTTCCAGATTTAGACGTCTGAACTGGACCTTGCAGACGTCTGAATGTAACATGAAAATCAGATTTTGCTTTTAAACAAAATGAATGCCAATGCAATGTTAATGAAATGTAACATATAACATATAGGAGAGATTTTAACAAATTTTAACTTCTAGACAACTATATAAAATATATACTCATTCGAATCTCGTCATAGATAATCCCTGCAATGAACAAATTAGTATATACATGATTGTATAGTTGTCATAGTCAAAATATCGTATTTACGAAATACCGTAAACACGAAGTTTCAACATTCTCCCCCTTTTTGACGATGACAACTATATAAAATTATATTATTCAATCATGATCATAAATTTGAAATGCAAATACTCCCCCTTAATATAAACTCCCCCTGTCGATAGGAAATATTTCTCCCCCTTTGACATCGACAAAACGTAAAGTTAAAAGATAATGCATATCATAGATGTTACATAACCCAGACAAGAGTAGGAGAGCAAATAACCAGTAGAATCATCATAAGGTACATATAACAAATAGGTAGCAGCATATGGTTTAGTTACATACTAAAAGAAAACACATAATTGGAGTATTAAAAAAGTTCATAGCAAAACTTTAGAACAGAAAATCATGAGTCAAAGCAAGATCCATACCACCATCAATTCAAAAGGATGCACTAGGTTCACCTTCATTACTATCATCATCATCATCATCTTCATTAATATCAGTACCTGTGCTTGATGACCATTGAAAAGGTGCAGGATCAAAAGCCTCGGTAGATGAAGAAGTGGAGCAACCAATACGTTCCCAGATTTTATTAAGGAAACCATGAATGGAGTTAAATTTCCGATTGGTTTGCTTTTCGAATCAACAATCCTGGTTTTTAGCTTAGCCTGATTTTTGGATATTATAACCAAGGCTTGTTTGGGTGTGGATTCGAGAGAAAGAACTTCTATGTCATCATTGTCTTGCTCGGGAACTTGTGGAGCAATATGTCGTTGAGGTTGATGGGGTCGAGGTCTATTATGATCTCGATTTATGATCCATTATTGCTCACATCGCCTTTGCCGATGATGTATCCCTTCAAATTATCTCCAAAGGTGACAGAACCTCCATTTGTGTAGATGATATTTGTTAGCATTTCCTTGTTTCCTGCCATATGTTTTGAGCATCCACTGTCTAGTATCCATTTTCCTCTTTTATTTGGTGGTACCTGCAAAAAATATAAGTGAAGACATTGGTACCCACCTTTTCATTAGGGTCCTAAGAGTTAGGTCTTAGGAAACCAAACCCAAGAGGATTCAGTATTCCCTTTATAAATATAGTTTTTATTTTTATGCACAGATTCAATGAAAGAATTTATATGTTTTTTCCTAATCAAAATATTGTTTGTTTTAGGAATCCAAATTTTTATGTTGGTTTTCCTTTTTGAATGTTTCATATAAGGTATAGTTTTAGAAATATTTCTCCTTTTATTTTCTCTTGTAGAAGGAGCTTGTGATTTCTTAACATAACCTAACCCATTTTTATTAGATGTCGGTTGAGAGCTTTCAATAATTCTAGATAATTTTTCTCTACCTTTATTGAAATTTGAAACATTCGTGCTGATATTGTCTAGCTCAGTTCTAATACCAGTGTTTTCTAACTCTATCATTTTGATTTTTGTTTTAAGCTCATGATTTTCAGAGGCTAGAGTATCATTCTTAACTTTCTGAGTTTCTATTTCTTGACATAATAGAGATAAATGAGAATTATCAGAAGAGGATTCTTGAATTTTCTCAAGTTCTTCTTCTAATATTTTCTTTTCATCTTTTAACATATCTCTTTCAAATTCTTCTCTATTTTGATTTTCTAAAGCTTCTTTATATTTTCTTTTGAGATTTTTTAATGTGTCAAGAAGTTCAGAATTAATTTCAATCATATCATCAAAAGTTAGATCACTAACCTCATTCTCCTTTGCCATAAAGCATACATTTTCTTGCATATTCTCGCTGTCACTGCTATTATCAGAAGATGAAGAATCTGAATCATCCCATGTAACTGAGAAAGCCCTTTTCTTGAATTTGTCCTTTTTATTCTTGTTATTGAATGATTTTTTCTGTCTGGACAATCTTTCTGAAAGTGACCTTTTTATGGCAGTTATAGCATTCTAATACAGAAGTTGACGGTTTGTTAAAAAACCGTTTGTTATTATTTTTGTTTCCTTTTCTGTATTTCAAAAACTTTTTAAAGTTTTTGGCTATAAAAGCTAAGTCTTCTTCATTTGAGTCTGATTCTTCTTCCTTTTCAGCATGGAAAGCCACATTCTTTTTGTCTTGAGCCTGTACTCTTTTAGCCTGCATATTAACTTCATAGGACATTAAATTTCCTATTAACTCTTCTGGTTTCATGGTGGAAAGATCATTGGCTTCTTCAATAGCTAAGACCTTTCTTTCCCAATCATCAGTTAAAGAGTTTAATAGTTTTGAAATAATATCAAAATCCATAAATGTTTGTCCTAGTCCTAGTAGTGAATGATAGATATCTTGAAATCTAGAGTACATATCATTTATGGACTCATCCTGCTTCATTCTGAAATTTTGAAACTGACTTTTGAGCATGGATATTTTACTTTGCTTGACTTTGTTAGTACCTTCATGTGTGACTTTAAGAGTTCTCCAGATTTCATAAGCAGTTTTGCACATACTAATTCTATTAAATTCATTTCTATCTAAGGCACAAAATAGCATGTTCATGGCTTTAGCATTAGCAGTGGCTTCTGACTTTTGAGCAGTAGTCCATTCTGCATAAGCAGTAGTGGGTGTAGTGTATTCTGTTTGTGTAACATTCCATGAATCAAAACTATTTGCTTGCATATAAATACGCATTCGTGTAGCCCAATAGTTGTAATTCATACCATTGAATAGTGGAGGTCGTCTAGTAGATTGACCTTTTACAAAACTAGTGTTAGTGCTAGTACTAGTGTTATTTTCCATATTAGCAAAGTATCAGATAACTTTGTAACGGTTATAAGATGCCTTGCTATGATACCAAATGAAAGTGACTATGGATCGAGTAATATGGAATAGTATAAAAGCAGTGCGGAATAATAGAACAATTAGCAGATAATAGTAAATAATAAACGAGCACACCGGAAATTTTTATACTGGTTCGAACTTCCCGTTCTACGTCCAGTCCCAGACTCATTTTTGGAATTTCACTAGCAACAATCCTCACTTAACCCGGAGGAACAAGTTTACAACCCCTGAGCGGCCGAATAGGGACCTGAGCAACATAACAGGATTTCGCCTCAATAGCCGAAGAGGACTTCACTTTGCCCGAGCAGCAGAACGGGACTTTTACAGAACAATATTTCTTGACACTATGTGTTCTTGAGTAACATGAATTTGTCAATTATAGTACACCCTTCCTATAATCTTCTCCTTTATGATATATATGTGAATGCGTGAAGAATAAGGAAGTAAGAAAGTGAATTTGAATGATGTTGAAAGCACAAGTGTATTAGAATAAAGAATTCAGAGAGTAGAATAATAATCAATTGAATTGTTGTTAGAAAACTTGATTCTAATGTGTTTATATAGAAAACAAATAGTTGCAATTGTTCGTGAAGAGTTATCATCAAGAGTTATGATCATATCTGTTGAAATAAAGTTCACAACTCTTCACGAATGAAAGTGCCTTTTCAAAAAACTAGCCGTTGAAAAAATTCAGACTTCTGAATTTAAAATTTCAGACTTCTGAAACACAACGGATTTGAAATAGAAAGAAAACAGGCAAAAAATTGCCAGATTCTGACTTCTGAACTATCCAATTCAGACATCTGAATATTGTAGTTTACAACATTCAACTTTCCAGATTCAGACGTCTGAACTGGACCTTTCAGACGTCTGAATGTAACATGAAAATCAGATTTTGCTTTTAAACAAAATGAATGCCAATGCAATGTTAATGAAATGTAACATATAACATATAGGAGAGATTTTAACAAATTTTAACTTCTAGACAACTATATAAAATATATACTCATTCGAATCTCGTCATAGATAATCCCTGCAATGAACAAGTTAGTATATACATGATTGTATAGTTGTCATAGTCAAAATATCGTATTTACGAAATACCGTAAACACGAAGTTTCAACACACTCCCCTGCTCCTACTTGAAGTTCACCAAAATACTTATGCCTCACTCGAAACTCAACGAGACTGAGGTTCAATTAGAAGTGGACATGATGTGATCGTCCACACATTGACTCATGCCCTATACACAGGGGGCAGTTTGGGAGCTCGACTTAAAGTAGGTATGACTGACTGTCTACTCATCAACCACCGTCCTCGACACGAGTACATGACTGTAGCTTGACGTGGATGTGACTTGACCATCCACCCAATAAGCCTCTACCTCGAGTTGTTGGGAGGAGTACGAAGCCAATTGGACAAGATTTGACTATCTAACCCAAGCATGGATGTGATCCGACCATCCATCGCTTAATCACCAAGTAGACGTGAATCGACCGTCCACTCGCCAACCTTTATCGTCAACATTAGAGGCAGGATTCCTTTCCATGAATAAACATGTCTCAACTGTTCATTCGACAACTCTTACCTTGACCTGACAGGTAGAGTATAAATCAAAAACGGGTGTGACTGGCCATCCATCGACTAACTCTGGCCCCCCAGCACGGACTGGAGTATAAACATAAAAAAAGATGGACGCGGTTCGACCGTCCTTCGATCAACTCTGGTCCCCCAACGTGGAGTGGAGTATAAATACCAAGATGGACGCGGTTCGACCGTCCATCGATTAACTTTGGTCCTTCAGCAGGGGCTGGAGTATAAATACCAAGATGGACGTGGTTCGACCGTCCATTGACCAACTCTGATCCCCCAACACGGACTGAAGTATAAATACCAAGATGGACGCGATTCGATCGTTCGTCGACCAACTCTGCTCCCTTAGTGCGGATTAGTGTATGAACACCAAAACATGGACACGGTTCGGTAGTCTATTAATTAACTCTGGTTGCCCAGTGCGGATCGGGGTATAAACACCAAAACATGGATGCGATTTGACTGTCCATTATTTAACTCTGGTTCCCCAGTTCGGACCGGTGTATGAACACTAAAACATGGACACGATTCGACTGTCCATTAATTAACTCTGTTTCCCCTATAAGGATTGAGGTACAAACTTCAAATGGGTGTCGTTCAACTGCCCGTCAATAAACACTGTTCCCCAAAAATGGACCAGAGTATAGGCAACAAAATTGGATGCAACCCGAGCATCCGTTACAAAGCAGACGCGACACAACTGTCTATGCATCCATTCTTGTTCTCGGCACGGGACTTATAACATAAATTCATGCGGATGCGCTCCGACCATCAACACAAAATTTCTTCCTTGACTCGACAGGAAGAGCTATATTCACAAAATGGACGTGACTGACCGTCCGATTCTGAATGGATATGACTGCCCATCCAGTTGCGAATGAACATGACTCGACAGTTCACTCGCCAACTCCGATCTTTGCCTTGATAATTAGTATAAATTCACCAAGCGGACGCGGTTTGATCATCCACTCACTACTTCTCACTCTTGGTTCGATAGAGGGGGATTAAATCATAAAATGGATGTGGTTCGATCATCCATTGTTAATTCTAGTTCCCAAAGCGTGATCTAGAGTATAAACACCAAATGGGTGCAACTGACCGCCCAATAACAAACTCTGGTCCCCGTAACGTGGATAAAAGTATAAGTAGAAAATGGAAGTGGTTCGACCGTTCATCCATTAACTCTCCCCTACAAACCGGTAGGTTGAGTATAAAATGTAGAACGAATGTGACTCGACCATCTGCTAATCAACTCCTTCCCACGATTTGATGGGAAGAACTCCAAGCAAGAGTAAATGTGATACGACCACTCTTTGACTTTCGCCCTTGAATTGGGGGCAGAAGAAATAGCTACGGAAAATGTGATTCGACCATTTTCCGAAATAACTCCAGTTCGTAGAGTGTGGATTAGAGCATAAACATCAAACGGGTGTGATTAACCGCCCATCGGCTAACTTTGATCACCAGAGTGCGGATAAGAGTATAGACAAACGAGTGAATGCGATTCGACCACTCATTCGCCAACTCAGACCTGAATTCGACAGGAAAAGTATAAACTCATCAAATATGGAATTCGACCATCCACGAACTAACTCCACTAACCAAAGACCAGGGGCAGGAGTACAAACTACTGAAAGCTGAATACGACAGCTCACTATAGCTATGGCTTGGTGTTCTTTACGACTCAAGGCAATGACCGCATGGAGGCCTTCATACAAAACCAATCGGAATGACATCCGAAGTTATGGGTAATCGACTATATTGTACCATCGGATTAACAGGCAATATCAATCCAAACTTTCTATATCATGCTGCTGGATCGATGGTCAATATCGATCCGCACCAACCATAAATGGATGTGACCCGAACGTCCATTGAATAACTCCGGTCACCAAAGCGTGGATAGGAGAATAAACCGTGAATGAGTGTGGCTTGACCATTCATTCTCCATCACCATCCTTTGATCCGTTAGGAGGATTATGAAACCGGATGAGCATGACTCGATCACTCCTGAGCTAATTATATCCATTGGTCCAACACGAGAACATAAATCAAAATAGATTTGACTGACCGTCCAGCTTCGAATGAATGCGACACAACCGTTCATTCGCTAGCTCTGACCATGATTCAACTAGAGGAGCAGTTTGAAACGGACATGACTTGACCGTCCGCACACTAACCCTTGCCCATGGTTCGATAGGGGGAGCATCGATGACAAATTGGATGTGACTTAACCATCCATTCTTTGGTCATTGCCTAGAGTATGGCGACATCTGCATCAAAAGTGGACGTGATTAACTGTCTAGTACTTAGCTCATGCTCGAAATCTGACGGGGCATTAAAGTCTTCTCCCGGGAAGGAAAAGCCAAAATATGATCCAGAATAGTCACAACTCATCCTTCCATCCACTAACTCAATCCCACGATTCGACGGGAAGGAGTGTAAAACCAAAACAGATGTGACACGCTCGTCCACTTATCCACATTAACCCTTTACTTGGGGGCATGAGCGAGAATCAAGATAAACGTGAACCGACCATTCATCGATCAACTCTAAGTCTTCGGAACTTAGGTAGGAGTATAAACACGACTAAGATGAGACTCGACCTTCCATGCAGTACATTTATCAACTCTAGACCAGGGGTAGAAGTGTGGTCATCCAAAAACTGATTGTGATAGCTCAATACTGTGACTCATACCTAGTGTTTACAACGACTCGAGGCTACGACCAAAAGGATGCTTAGAGATAGAATCATCGGATTGATGCCCAGGCTCAAGGACGATTGACTATCATTCGAACCTGAATGATGAGCAACCGAACACGAGTACATTGAATGGAAAGAGCGTTACTTGAATACACAAGCAGGTTCAAACTCAAAGCAAGAGCCAGTTATGTAGCTGCGCGCAACGCGAGGTTGAACCCTACTCGACATTTGATTCGACATGCTTCTAAACCTGATCTTCAACCATTGTAGATGATTGCTCAAAGCATATAGAGCCCATCACTATCGGACTCATCGGCTCATGAAGATATTCGAAAGTTCGACCGGAGTGACCATCATCGTTGACCGTTTCAACCGGATTTCACGTCGATGGTTACGTGAAATAATTACATTCAAATTCAAGGATCGGCTATCGGCATATAAGAATCTAACGTTCATATTCAAGTTCATTCAGGACATGTGTTGCAATCTGCACAAGTACAAATATTCTAATCTATTCAAGTCTAAAGTGGTAAACATCCGATTCAAGACCATATGTTAGTTCAAGTATGCAAGTCATATATGGCATGTCCCATTGTTTGATTTCAAGTTCACATGGTCTAATATGTTCATGTCAAACTAAAAACTTCTTAAGTCCCACTAATACAAGGTATCAGAACCAATCCCATTGCTTAGGCAAATCCACTTAACCATTTTTCATCTCACAACATAAAGCCAATATCAAACAACAACAACACCACTCACAAATTTAATGTGCTTGGAACTTCTATCAACAGACGATGAAGCAAACAACATGGCATCGGATGACGTACAATCAGAACAAATACATCTAAATTACACACTGACCATACTATTATGTACACATTTATAATCCACAACAAATACAAGCAGCCACCGATCTCTATACCAATCACCGATTCCCTACACACTGTCTGAGGATGTAAAAAGGGGTCGGTGATAAACAAATGAAGTAGTATGGGGATCGATCGTCTATAAGAATCAATGAAAAATGAAAGTGAAGAAGGGGATCAGTCTATTTCTCTTCACCGAACCCTTATTTCATTATATAAAAAATATAAACAAGGAATTGCAATCCAATTGCAATTAAACTATAAGGAATTGGCACCAACCCATGAGTATACAATCACGTCCGGGACCCAACGACAGGAACGTGTACACGAACGTGCACGTGTGCATCCTAAGAATTCGATTTCTTAAAACTGATATAAATTGAATTCTCACCTGCATTTATTAGAGAAAAGACTGGATCAGATAACCAAGGCCTACTAGCTCAATGGAACCGGGCATAGATAATAATTGAAAGACTGCACTCCAGTTTTAGACTGACAAATATCGACCAAGCGTCATACAGCAAACAGAGAGAGATACGACTCTTCGAAAAAGACAATTCAATTGAAGGATAGCAACTGTTCAGAAAATTGAATGGAATTCTTCCCGACGACTCTAACTTGCTTCAATTCAAACACATCATGTTTGAAACAAGACATACTTTTGGAGGCAAATGTTACCCGGCCTTTTGGCTTGGCAATATTCAAACTAATTGGACAAGTTAGACTCAACTGTCATCAAGGCTAGTAGCCTAGAGAGATGATCATGGGGTCTAAAGATCAAGCACAGATGATAATATGAAGCAACGATAAAGTGAAACCAAGAAATGGACTTTGCAGAACAATCTAAGTACGGAATAACTCCTCTTCTGGGCAAGGGATCGGGTATGATCCATCCCCCTACATAATGGGTCAGATCATATCAACTTAGCAGTTTAACTCAATGGGAAACAATCGATATCTCAAAATCTAGAAGTCAACTATGCAAACAACTTTGGGAACATGAAGCTAGCATCAAAGTGGACCTACCAGAGGAATACAACTCGCCACGTGGCTGTTAAGAGGGTTCGAGGCCGATCCCTATTCCTTGGGATTTAGGCCCGACGATCGCTCGTGTGACTTGTTTGCATCTAGAGATTCCGCTAGCAATTTTTCAGGAAGGTATTCGGTCGTCTCCCACTATAAATACAGGATTCATGGTTCATTTGAGGGATCTTTACGCTGTTGTTTTCTTTGTACTCCATTGTAATTACGGATTATGACCAATCCCTCTTGTACTTAGAATTCAAGGTCATTATAAAGTAATTCATCAAAGTGTGTACGGGCAATCAACACCGAACCACTATAAATCTCTGCATTCTTGTATTTGCTTATTTTCTGTTGGTTAATTGCTTGTTTCCTCTATTTTCATTTAGATTTATTTATTTATTTCTCTACACAAACTCTGTTGGATGTTTGTGACCAATTTTGGCGCAAACAATACCCCATATAAATAGTTATCCAAGCCATATGCATGATTTCACAACATAAAAATTCGAGTTTCCTGTAAAATCTAAATTAAACAAACAGAAACTATAGTGGTAATATTATTCACCTTAGAATCAGTTGAAATGAAGATATTTACTCTTTGAATCCTTTCTTCTTCTTTTCCTTAAATTTTCTTCTTTCTTTGTTGATGGTCATGTAATTCAACCTCCTACTTCTTTTTCTTTGGGTTTTAAAATGAATGTGAATTGGTATAGAGAGGAAGAGAGAATGATAAAGAAGTATTCATTCCTTCTGTGCCCCTTCCCTTAATTAAGTTGATTAGAATTTCTTTCTTTCTTTTAAAACATCCTTTTACTTAATTGATTTATGGTGGAATTAATTAGCATGGAAAATCCCACATTTCCTAATTAACCCACATTGTTTATTTAATTAACCTATAACTAAATGTTTAGAATATTGTACAAACAAATTTACAGGTGTTACAAGCTCCCATCCTTATAAATATTTCATCCTCGAAATTTTAATAAGGTAAACAATCTAGCATATCAATCATGTACTGACACAAGCACAGAAAACAAACATTACTAGCATATAACTAGTCAAAAGTCCATACAATCATGTACGAAACACATATTGAAACAACTCAGGATAAGCCTCTCTTATCCTATCCTATGTTTCCCTATTACAGTCTCGTTCATCATTACTCCACTAGATCTTCACTAACTTGACTGTCTTATTTCAAAGATCCTTCGTGTCTCCATCCACTGTACTACTATGTCGTCTAATGATAGTTATATAAGGCTCAACTACTAAATCCTTTAAAATTGTTGGCTCAATAGTAGTTTTTGGATCAGCCATGTATTTCCTTAAATGAGATATGTGAAAAACATTATGGATTCCAGCCAAAGTATTTGGTAACTCGATACGATGCACAAGTTTCCCGATTCTCTTTATAATAGGAAATGGACAAATATATCTTGGTGCTAACTTTACTGACCTTCCAAATAGTGTAACACCCTTCTTTGGTGATACTTCCATGAAAATTTAATCTCTAACTAAGAATTCCGAGTCCTTACTCCTTTTTTCTACATAGTTTTTCTATATTAATTGAGCGGCCTTTATCCTTGCTCAAATTAACTCATTCTTTTCTGCTGCTTTATTCATCAACCAGGACTAAGCATTGGTCTATCACTAGTCTCTAACTGTAACACCTTGTATTTTTAATAGAAATAAATTTTAATTAAAAATGACATTTTGGTAATTTTACATAAAGATAAATAACTAATTTTTAAAAAATGAAAGGATTTGGGGAATTTGACTTTTCCACTAGCCCAAATTTGTATGTAATACGTCAGAAATGGATACCAGATGAATAAGACATGGATTATTTACTGTAGCACGTGATATGGAGCAAAACAAGTATAGGCCCAGGTAGGAGCTGAGGATAATTTGGGTTTTGTGCCTATATAAGGGATTTTTCTAATCCTATTTCACCTCATCCTCCACTTCATTTCATTTTATAGTTCTTGCTTCTTTTAATCTTCATTTTCCTCCTTATTCCTGAACCCTAAAACAAATTCTTTCAAAATGAAATTAAATCAATTCGTACAAAACTAAGTAAGAAAATTAAATTAAAAGAAGGGAGGACTAAATCAAAGTAATTACAAGAAAATAAAAGGAAGTGAATGCTAAATCAAATTGGAGTAGAGGGAAGGATTTATTCCAAATGGCATATAGGATAAGTGAGTTTATCTACAACATGGCTACGATGTAGATAAGTATTTAAATTTCTTTTATATAACTATTTTTTATTAAAAATATGATTTTTAATTTGAATTGATAGACTATATTGAAGATCTATAATGAAAATCCTAAATAATTAAATAATATAACTGTTGAAACATGGGGAAGGGTAAAATGGCTAGGATTCACTTCTAAAACTGTATAGACTTGATTTATGAGGTAGCTTAAAATTAATCTAGATAGATAAAAAATAATCTATTTATGCATCCTTTAAAACTCACTTAGATTTGATTCAATCAAATTTGGATAAAAAGTAAATATACATGTATGAATCATTGAATAGCTATATACAATAAATTGGATAAGCTATGTAAAAGTTTAGGAATGAATAAATTTGAAATTTTATATAATTACTTGCTTAAAAATATGAATTTAATAGATTTAAAAGTTTGGGTGAAGAAGCGAAGCTGAAAGAAAAACAAATCAAAATACAATCGGTTTAGCTATCTAGAACTTACATTCAAACGCTTGAAAGTTTGCCTCAAACGTGAGCTGGATGTCTGAAATTAAAAAGAACAAAAGTCGAAAGGAATAAGTTGAAGCCTGACTAGGTTTAAACATTTGAAAATTCAGTTAGACGTCTAAAATTGAATTCAAACATCTGATTTCCTATAGGTATTTTAGTACAGGAAGTCAGATATTTGAAATAAAAGCTCAGACATCTGAAAGATGTCCAAACGTCAAAGTGACGTGTTCAGACGTCTAATTTTCTATAAGAAGCCCACCTTGAACATAGCCATGATGCAGGCCATAGGGTAGTTCGAGGAGATCTATTTCCACTCTCTCAACTTTCGAGAGTTAACAAAATTGAATGGAGTTGTGTAACATGATGGATTTGTTTCAAACTTGGTGACGTACTTAGGTTCACATTTCATGATGCTGTAAACGTGACACTTAACGTGGAATATGATTATCTCACAATTAAATGCTCTTATTATTACTGCAGCCGGTTCTGTTCACAAGTTTGTCGAATGTGGAAGAGAGGAGACGGAGATGTCCACCATAGTAGGAAGAGCATGTGATCAAGCTATTGTACCTATAAAGGAATCGAGTACGTTACTCAACCCATGTTGCTACAAGTTGAATGATAAAGAGCATATGATATAGGCACTAATGAGGAGGTTGCTTAATGCTTTGGTGGCTAGTGTCAGAGCGATTTTGCACTCGATGTGTAGGCTCGAGCATTACGATGTATAATTGATGCAGTGCAACTTAAGCGGTTTACTATTGAGAATGTTTGCTTAATGTATAGTTAGATGGTTTATTATCGAGACCATATACTCGGAACACTTCTAGGTTTACTCAAATTCTGGATGCCCAAACTTCGGGTGGGAGTCTTCGTAGATAATTATTGGAATTAGGCGTATTAAGGATTGTTACCCTATTATGTGTAAAGTGAATAATTCTTTATACATGGTACATGCACATAAATGAACGACCTTAGGTAGTGTTGATTATAAGTGATAATTTAACTACCTATTTACACCATACTGCTAGTGATATAACTCTCTCACCAGACCTTATCTGATCCCCTCCATTTTCCCTCTTTATATCTATCGCAGGAAGTCAGGGTAGTAGATGAGGTAACTAGGATAAGGTGCATGGAGAAGGTGACATTGCACTTTGGAGATGTATTTATTTATAGTCAGATTCCATGTACCTTATAGTATTTACCAGTTAGACTTATGTTGTATTTCCACTTGGAGACACTATTTAGACAACTATTGTATGAATTACTATTATTTTGGAACAATAATGAATTTTAGATATTTTAGTATTTATATTTTATTCCTTTTGCTGTGAGATCTGAATGTATAGAATTTTTAAAAATAAAAATTATACTCTTTCTATGTCATGCAATTCATTTAAAACTCAACGATCCATACTTCTTGGCACGACGCTAGTTCAAATTTCACTCTCGTGCTATGGATCGGTGTGCCTTGGGTGTAGGTTGTTACATATGGTATTAGAGCTCAGGTTCATAATTCATTATGGATTAAGCACGTATTGATAAAATGTACTTATATATTTTTAAAGATATATACTTATATATATATATATATATCTGTGTGTGTGTGTATGTATGTATGTATGTATGCATAACACAAACACAACCTTAAGTTCTAGTAAAGCTAACTATTATCTTAGAGAGTTACTAAATAATTCATATTTATAGATAAGTGAAAAGTGCAATCAAATTGGAAGTGGATCTGGTGAAGCAACTGAAGTTTTAGGCATAAACATTCCAGTATGGTTTCGTCGGTATCTTCAAGCAAAAAGCCGGACTGAATTTAACCGCAATGGAGGACCTACATCACATGCACATGAGGCAGACTTAGCCCCTCCGCCTGCTATGGACATTCCCAAATTGTGTTGGGATTTCCAGAGTCTGGATGGAAAATATACTTCGGGATTTAATCTTTTGTTGAGGTGCGGGCATGGCCAAGGAATTGTGATCGGATATTTACTATAATTTGTAACAACCCGATGTTGGGCGGCAATGAATTAAAATAATAATGGTGATTTAATTAATTTAAATGGATTTTTAATATCAAATAAGAATGATTTGGAATTATTTAGAAAATATGGAATTGGAAAAAATACATTTTGTTGGAATCTGTTTTGCTTTGGAAAAAATATATAAGGACTTTTAGAGTGAAATATTTTGGAAATGTATTAATTTTAAAACTTTGAATTATTAATAAAATGAGGAGTTTAAATGTTTAATTAATGATGTTTGTACTTTTGAATTTAAACTAGTTTTCAATGTGATAAAGGTAATTGAATAATTTTATAAAGTCTAATATTATTAGTAATTGATATTATAAATGTATTTTTAGGAATAAGAAGTTTTATTTTTATTTAAATAAGTAATTTTGGAATTTATTTAGTAAAGTGGATTTGAAATGTAATTATGTAATATTTAAGATATAGTGAGTTAAAATATGTGAGTAATATTTTGTAAAAATTATATAATGGTCAATAATATGAATTTGAGTAAGAAATAATATTTAAGTGATGATTCGAGTTAATTTTAGTTAATAAGAAGATTTTTATTAAGTGGGCTTAAGATAGAAGATTTGGTATAATTATTTTGAATTTTGGAATATGGGAAATAAAGTCTTTAAATTTCATAATGTTGAGTAAACATTTTAATGATATTATTATGATTTTTAATTGAAGTTTTATAATGTTTTGTGTTTGAAAAGAAATGGGTTGTAAAAGAAGAAGAGGAGAAAGAAATAAAATGGTTTAGAAATTGTGTAAGGCCCAAATACATGAAGCCCAAACTCCACTTCTTCTTTATCATGCCTAGATAATCCTAAGTCTAGATAATTCCTTAACACTTGAAACCATTCACGTTCTTTCTCCATCTTCATTTTGTACTTTTGTTTTAGTAAGCTAAATTTTAAAATAAACCCCATTTTCATTTTAAAATCAAAATAAAATATAAATAAATACCCAAAAATTTCCAAATTCAAATATATCATACACAACCCATACTACACCATATACTATGAAGAAGTTTGAATCTTATCCATGTTTTGGAGTATAAAGAGTTTCAAAGAAGATGCAAATGAATGGATATAAAGCAAATTATATTAGCTATGGCCATGGCGAGTGTTTCTTCACTCACAACTATGTCTAAATTGATTTATTACACAAATTTCACTTTGCAATTTAAACTCAATGAATTTTATACGCTTGCATTTCTCTTGAACCCGATGTGTGTGCTTGTTTTCTTATTGAATTGAGTCATATTGGTGTGCAATACTTTTGATTGATTAGTGATATATTGAAATGTTTTGAATTATGGAATTTTGGAAGTGCTGTGATATAATTGCCATAACTTTCAATTATTTGGTAGGATTTAAGTGATATGTTTTTTTTCAAATGAAAGGTATTTTCATAAGGAACAACTTTTATGTACATCATTTTTCGAAAATCAGAAGTTTTCTAATGCTAAAATGTGATTGAATATGAAGTAACAATTATGACCTAAGTTTTGTTCTAAGATGAAGCACTAAGGTATTTTAATCATAAGTTTTGATTTTGTAATCCGATTTAAGTGAGGTTTTTTCCATTTAAAAGGTATTTTTATAATAAACAACTATTTTATTTATCACTTTCGGAAAATATGAAGTTTGCTAAGCCTGAAACGTGTTTGAATATGAGGTAAAATCTTAGGCTTGTGTTTTGGGATTCAAGAATTTTAGCACAATTATGTTTTAGCCATAAATTTTGACTCCCTTGTCCATTTTCTATGATCCAACTCTCATTGAAAAAAGATGTTACTCGGCTACTTAGCTCGGCTACAAGGTGATAGTTGCAGAGGCTCTAATTGAACCTAGATAAGACTCAAGCCAAGAAGAGATTGGAGATATAAGGGATTGATGCAATCTAGGTGGTTCAGCATATATACATGGTTCGACATAACTGTATGGTGCGGCCTATTTGAATGGCTCAGTATTGGGACAGGATATATATGGATCGGTAGTGATGGGGTCGGCCTTGTTGGAACATGGTTATACATGGGTTGGTCAGACTGTTTACGGATTATCCAAATAAAAATCCGGTTTACCATCAAAGAGGTGATCAATGAATTCACTCTAGCAAAAAACTTGCTTCTGGATAATTGCAACATACAGACTCTAATTTCCTGCCCATTTGGAATGAATGTGTATCTCCGACTAGAACTCATCATCAAAATCCAAAAACACAAGGTAGCTAGAATCTCAACCATCAAGTTGAACACCTCCAGTCTCTGGGATTATGCCATATGTCGTACTCATGCTCTTCATTAACAGCACTTTACGCATTGTCGGCACTCCATGGGGTTCTTCGGAGTCGGCATGGAAATCTTAACTCTAAGATATTTCCAACCCATAGTTGCTTTGCATATTCCTTCGGAGTGGAACTACAACTACTTCTATAGTTGGAAATCTTAGAATCTAACGTAAAAATATAATAATACTAGATAGGAAAGTACGAATACATTCTCTCAATTCATAATTCCTCTGATTTACTAACCTAGACTCCGATATCAAATGTAACAACCTATACCTCAATGGGCCTAAATTTCGACAAAAATTGAAACCCAAGTCCATCGAAGCACGGCTCGTTGGATTTGGTACCTACAAACAAGCATGAGCATTATCAAAGATTGATAGAAATCTAAACTCACAACAAAAACAATAATATGATAAATACTGATAATTACTACCTTAGAATCAAGGGAATTCCTTGGGTATCGTATTGCTACATCAGCATCGAGCATGAGAGAAAAGAAGACTTATCCAACAACTAAACACATCCAGCTCCAGTGACATGTTCCTCTAAATCTATCGTGTGACGTTCTAGTGACTGGAAAATCTATAAACCGTCCATAACATAAATTTATACCGATTGGTTTCCATTTAATAATTATGTCTATTAAGGTTAGCGATTCAACCTAACCTTGCATTGGACATACGATTACTTACCTACCCCTTCACAAGGTACAAAATACTGATGAAGCCTTATCAACCACCCAATACTTCCAAACTCATTTGCCACTTAATACTTCTAAATGTGAAGCATGCTTCTATCGTCACCATAAAATACTTTTAAAAGAAAAATAGGCAAACTTTGCCATTTAAGACCTCAATCAAGGTAGACCCCATCATTAAAGACCTATTCCCAAGGTGGTTTCCTACAATATTGAAATGGTTGGTGGATCCTAGCTACAAAGACCTTTAACCACTGTTTAAGGCTTCCAACGTTTAATCCATACTATACTATATTAGTGAGTTACATTCGAAGAGCGCACGAGTCTCCTTTTATTTCGTCAAAATTTTTGAAATGAACCGTCATGCGCATTCTCTTCTTTTTATTTCTTTCCCGACATTCAACCTATGATCATTTTTCCCTTCATCCCTACGCATCTGGCGTTACTTTTGATTTCCTTCCTCCACGAATTAACCAATTTCATCAACTTTGATTGATACATCATTGCATTGTTGGAAAATTCCTCTCATCTGGTGGATTATATTATTGTTTTGGAGCCTTTTTGGGTTTGACATTCATCTTTCCTCTTGGGTATGGGTTCTCTACAAAATCAAAGCTCCTTCCATGCTTCTTCTCTTTGATTAATACATCATCACATTGTTGGTGAATTCCTCTCATCTGGTGGAATATATTGTTATTTTGGAACTTTTTTAGGGTTTGGCATTCATCTTTTCTACTTGTATATGGGTTCTCTGTAAAATCAAAGCTCCATCCATTCTTCTTCTTATCTAAACATATAAAAAATAAGTTGTTTCACAAGTTTATTTTCCTTAGGCTCTACATTCGATTGTGGTTTGCCCTCGATTAAAGGTCAAAATGATTTGCAAGATCCGAACATCTCCTTTGAGGTAAAAAAAACCTTTATTGTTAGGTTGTCATTCTACTCCCTTATTGTTTACTTTTTATTTGAAGTTAGGCTAAACCTACTAAGTTTTAATATCTTATTTATTTAAAAAGCATTGTAATGTATATTGATTTTATTTTATTTTAGTCTATAAGTAATACGTCAATATGTTAGTTAATGTGATTTGATTTTAAATCAAGCACATCCCTTCCTCTACCATCTCCTCTTTAAAAGTAATTACAAAATTATTATCAAATATACACATGATTCCTTCCCTTAAGCCTTTATCGAATTTTTTTTCGCTTACACCAATTCCATTAACTTTTGGCTTATGATTTTGTCTAACCGCGTAGGCTAAGGTTTGGGAATTCCTCCCTTTTGTAGATAGTTTGTCTTTTTGAAGCTTTATTTTCAGATCTATCATCCCATATTGCCGTTTTGGTCTGACCTCTCTAAAAAAATGAAGGTTTGTTTCTTTGTCATCACGTTTCTACTTTTCTAACGAAAATCATGATTTGATGCATAAGAAAATTTTCAATTTCTAATGGTCACAGAATTTGCTATTAGCTTTTAGTGTTTTTTATAGTGTTCTAAGCATAAAAATTCACTATCCATGTAATTTTGTGGGTATTTTTTCCTTTCTATAGAAAGTAGATAGGTACGGAGATTGGTGACAACTAGAATTATATGTTTTTATAGTTTTTACATCAAGTAAGCACTACTCATTTTGAAGGTTATCACAATTTTTTAAAAACATTGTTGAAGTATTCATTACATATTTGTCTTGGATTTTATAGTTCTCTTACATATTTGATCACAATCATCTAGCACTATTAGGCTGGATAAATTGATTTTTTGTATTTGGTATTTATAAATTCATAATATCACCTTGCTTTGGTTCAATGTTTGTTTTTCTTTAAACATTAAGTCTGATCTCTTTGTAGTGCAAATGACATTATTGAGGTGTGATTTTCAAAGCGAGGCCATTTTAGATAAAGTGGAAAGGTGCACGCTTTTTATATGTTGTAGTTTAGAAGAAGAAAAAAAGATAATTGCACTTACAAAAATAATGAGTAGATTTATATACCTTTCATTGAATGGTAGTTTCATAGCCCTTTATACACAACCATCTTTTTGTGATTATATGGATATTCAATGCAATATGTTAGATATGCTAAAGTTCAAAAATCCACATAAGTTTTAATGTAATTATTCATCAGCTTATCACTTTATATTATGAACGCATGTAAGTTATGATCTTTTTTTGAATTAACATGTGTCTTATCTTATAGTTGTTCCAAATGTAAATAAAATCAGTAAACGAATCTAATTGACAACAATCGTTCAATGGGAAATAATATTGCATTATTCAAAGAATTCTTGTAGTGAGAACATGACTCCACTAATGTTAGTATTGTTTGAGAAACAAATCAAAATCTCTTTCTCCATTAAAACCATAATTTGTTTCACATATGGCTAGCGTATATTTCATTTTGTCTAATGTTAGTATATTTCATACTAAAATGCGCACATGCAAATAAGGTAATAGTTGATTCTAATGTGGGGTTTGGAAATAAAATCATTAAAAAGCTAATATGCAAGTTACTTCAAACTCCTGCAATCTTATGATGCATGATTTTAGTTATTATGTTTTAACTCTTAGTATATTAACCTAGACTTTAGAAGTTCCCTAATTAATTCATTGTGTAGGAGCAAACCATTGGATATATGAAAAATAGGACATAAATGTTATGTACATAATTCAACCATTTAATGATTAGTCTATGTATGCGCATGGTTAGAATCTATATTACATGAAATTTAAGTAAGCTGTGCACAGTTAGAAATCTATCTTAATAGAATTCAAATAATTAGTCGTTTATACTCTAAGAAAATGTAAGGGCTTTATTTTTATTTAAAAGGAACTTCCCGAGTCAAGATAAGAGGAAAAACACAATTATAATTTGTTTAACTAATGGCATATGTCGTAGTTCCAAATTAGCATTTTTATGTGTAAATGTCCTTGAAATATTGTTGGAAATCTATCTTTAGAATGGAATAGTTTTCATTCATCATGTATTTGTGAAAAAAAAGTAACATATACTTCAAAGCATATAAAATATTATCTGACAATTCACTTATGAAAAAGATATACCAATGAATTTGATTTTCTACTAAATCAAAATTTGATTTATGTGCATCGCCAAACTACAATTGGTTTCATTTACAACTCAGAAGAAAGAGAAAGATGCCCAGAATGAAATTGTTTTAAGCAATAATTCACGTTGGTAGAAACTTGCTTTGGACATTAGTTTTTCAAACTTATAAACAAGTTATGTTGACAGTGGTCTTTGTGTCATTTTCAGGCTTTTTTATACAAAAGAATCATATACAGAGCAATGCATACCTTCTTTGCAAATTAAGATGACACTGGAAACAGAGAAATAAAGACATCACATCAATTTGAAGGTGATAGAAACATTTGACACTTGGCATTTAGTTGAATACTTATTTTTAGCTATCTTAGTTAGGATTAAGCTATTAATATGTGAGCCTTCATTATTTCTGACGGACTCAAAACTCTAGCTAACAATACCAAGGCTTATACAGATATTTCAAGATATTAAAGTAACCATTAGAAAATCTAACTATGATAGTATCCAACAAATTGTATCTACAGTGTGAACAAAGCTATCAAAGAACGTGGTTAATCATTCTTCTTTAAGCATATATTTTAATAAACATGAACAGTGAATATGCAAGAAAATCTTTTGAATACATCTAAAATGTAAAATATTTGTTCTTCAGATCGCATGCCAGATATAGCTTCTTTGTAGTTGAATAGCGAATGCTTTTCACATTTACTTTGTAATTGGGTTATTTTATACCAGTACATGCAAGTTTCAACTAAAGAATCTTTACTTTCCTATTTCAGAATGATTAAGAAATGCAGTATCATGTTTAAACTAAACAAAAAAGTATAATAATCAATGAAATACTTATCTATTCAACTTTTATTCACATTGATATCTACTTTTTTCTTCTTCTTGGAACTTCAGATGACAAAATGATCATTGAAAGGAAATTCAAGATCTCTTGCTACTTTTACAGTATCTATCTAGTTGACTGATACATATTTGGACTTTTATAATATTTGTCTTTTTAAATAAAAGAAGGATGCAGCGTGCTCCTATAGAAACATTCAAATAAATACTGTCTTTTGTTATACATTATTGTATATTTGGTGTTTCAAAATTTTGGTGCCATGAATACAAGCATAGAATATACATTATAATTATAAACCGTAATATGACATAAGGTTTGATTTAAAATTGATAACATTCAGTGTCAAAAAATGAAACATTTTGACTGTGTGAATAATATGTACTATGAGCCGACACTTTTAGCCATTTCCATCTTTAAGATTCATCTGTACACCATTTAAGCTTGAGTAAAATTTCACCTCAGTAACAAAAAACACTTCAATGAAGTCAAAACACACCGATTTCTCGGAAGTGGATGTAAAAGTTGTATCAATCTAATCTATTATATATAAAGCACAATATGTTGCTAGCTTTTTCCTTGCTTCCTATTGATTCTCATCTTTTATTGTCAGCCATTTTAAGCACCTTTTTGCTATTTAGCCGTCATAAAACATTTTACGTTTGCAAATTTCAACCACCATAATAAATAGAATTAAATGGGCTGACATTAAATCTACTTTCATTTTCCCTAAACTCTACTCGTACATATAGGTTAATCGCAATGGCGAATATGGACGATCAAAGAAATAAAAAACTGTCGCCCACCTTCATGCCATTTAAGCACTGTTTCCAACTGTCATTTTTCTTTTCCCATCTCTTTCCTCGCATTGAATTCCGAATTAGTTAATTTTTAATCCCTAATTGTTCAACATTTATGATTTTGCAATTGTGTAAACTTCTACTGATTCCATTCAATCGCCTGCTTCCTCTTAATCATTTGTTTTTTATCCACACACATCGACATCAATGATCTAGTTACCGCAGTTGAATTAAAGAACTGAATCTTTTCATCTCTTGCGTTTCAGGTATGCTGTTATTGTTTTCCCTAATTGGTTGTTGTATTGCTTTCGTTCTAACCAATTATTATTGGTGTTGTAATACCTTCAACAGCAGTAATCACAATATTCATCCACATTGATTTATATATATGTAGATATATTCATAATACACATTCACATTGATCTATGTAAAGTAATGATTTAGTGAGGTTTGATTGAACATGATCTTTAACTATTTTCTGTTCCTTCCTCTCATGCGTACTATAAATTTTGAACCGATGATTATTGGGTTACCGATCTCAGTTTTTATATGGAAAACTGAATTCTATTCCTTTTTTACAGTAGTTCACCTGTAGGAAACTTAGTCATGTGGATATTTAGCTGTTGTTTTCATTTACGATAAAATTGTCTGATGTTATTGCTTATGTGGTTAAAAATGTTGACATGTTGACTGTTGAGGGAGATTGTTTTACGAAGAGAGAGCAAGTATATTAGTCCCACATCGGGAAGAGTTTTTTAATATTTGAGTATATATGTGAAGCATCACATATTTAATTGATTGAAATTACTAAAGGAGAAGGGAAAAGTAGCATTGTCATAACAAACTGTTGGAACAACTATCGCAAAAAACTCTTGCATATGACTCAAGTGAACTGTAATAAATGTACAAGTAACTTAAAGAATGCTTGGGATCGCCCATTCTTTAAGGATCCGTTAAACTATTTACTATGTAGTAATATACGCTATATACAGTAGTGTCTAATTAGTAAAGTATAATCATATAGAAAATAGCGTTAAGGGGATGCTGAACCTTAACGCGGTCGGAACTTTAAACCAAAATCGTAGTGGGCTCGATATGGTAGGTGACACGGCACACAAGGCAATGCCAGGGTAGATATACCAATTACGCACACGGACTGATGAAAACGCATAGCAGCCACTACCGCTCCACCTCGAACAACACTCCCAAATCGAGGGGTGCACCCAAACAATCAAAAGTAATAGAATGGTATCGAAGAAGTGCGTCCGATAAGAGGTGCTACCTCATTGGCCCGAGGTCGCTCATGTTTTAGCCACCTTATGCCAACTCACGGGAGTTGGGTCCACGTATATACCTTAGGATCGTCGCCACCATCCTACTTCATTCTGGAAACTCCACCGCGTACACAGTTGTCAAAGTGGTTTTGGTATCGACAGAGAGTATGTCCATATCCGATCCCGGTCTCTTTAACAACCAATCGTTATTATAACCCGAAGTTATAATTTTAAAATAATATTTTATACTTCAAAATAGAATATCATTTCAAATCCAAATCTTTATCAAAATAAAGATTAAATCAATTCGAAACCATTTCAATATATTAACATATCATATCTTTTCAAAACTTCATTTCAATTCATTTCAATATATCAAAATATCATATCTTTCCAAACTTCATTTCAAATCAAATCATTTTAATATATCAAAATATCATATCTTTCCAAACTTCATTTCAAATCATTTTAATATATCAAAATATCATATCTTTCCAAACTTCATTTCAAACCATTTTAATATAATAAAATATCATATCAGTTCAAATCCAAATATTCAACTTTAAATACCCTTTTAAATTCAAAGATATCATTCATTTACTATCATTTCAAATCACTTTTAAATAGTTTATATTCCAATCAAAATAATTCATTTAAACCTTTTAAAAGTGTAATTATTATACTTTCAAATCAAGTATTCAATTTCCAAAGTTTCAAACCATTCTGAGTTCGTTTACTAAGTCAAAAACCATAATTATTAAAATTTCAGCCTTTCGCAGTATTTAGAAAAAGCTGTTATAAGTTATACTTGAAACATTTTTATTCAGCAAAGACAGCATTTAAAACTGTTGTTGAAACTCAGTTTTTAGTTAAATTATGGTTCAAAACAGAAAAGACAGCATTTCAGAAGTGCTGCGGTAACTCAGATTTCAAAACAAAGGTTTTATTTGATTTCAGCAAAGACTGCAGACCACTATAGCTTTTCAAGAGAATGCTATAACAGACCTGAGTTCAATATTAGCCTATAAGTTCAACTACAGCAACCACAGCATTTCAGAAATGCTGTAATAGCTCTTTTTACACAATTTTAGTTCAAATCAGAAACTATAGCATTTCTGAATGCTATTAAAAGTTAATTCCAGATTTTAGTGTATTTCCAGCAAATAATAAACTTCATTTTAAATCCTTTAAACATTTCAAAATCATATTTTTAACATTAAAATGTTCATTAACATATCATTTAACATATATATTTTTTTCACAATAAATTTCTTATAATTAAATCAAATTTTCAACAATTTACTTAATAAATTTAAGTGTAAAAGTTTCCAATTCTTCACATTTCCACAAATAAACTTAACACTTCAAATTTAAATTACCATTTCACAAATTTAACTAAATTTCCATTTTTATTTAATTAACTTAAATCTTTAATTAAAACCAAATTTCACATTTCCAAGTCAAGTTATATTTTAAAAGATCACTTTTAAACATTCATTTATTTAACCACTTAAATTCATACAAAAATCAATAATACTTTAATAAATCGCTTAAATTCAAATTTAATCAAATTATCATATTTACCAATTTCCAATATAATTAAATTTCCATTTTATTCATATAACTTAAATTTCTTTTTAAATCAAAATTCCAAATTTCCAAACTTAAGTTACATTTCAAAAATCCATTTAAACCATTCATTAATTACATTTTTAACACATAGAAAAATCATACATTTTTTTTAAACATTAAAAATCCAATTTTAAATCAAATTTCATAATCTTACACTTTTTAAAAATATTTAAAATATTAAAAATAATTTATAAAAATAACCACGGGCTTGTATATAGTTTTCTAACCTAGGTCAAGTGATACGGATATGTATCATTTCAATCGACAGTTTAAAATAAAAATTCGGGTTCTATCATTTCAAACCCGCAATCCCAAGTTAAAATAAAATAAATAAAAACCGTTCAGGCCTATCATTTCAGCCCATAATGATTTTTCCCTATTCTAAAGTCCGTTCGGGTATGTATCATTTCAACCCATAGTGAATCTAATCTACAGGGAACTTGCAGTGTGATAAACAGGTATAAATGAACAGTATACAATATATAACAGTAACAGATGATATGACAGGTAATTATACAGGTTTAACATCATATAAATAAATCATCACAGGCAGTTATAACATCATATAAGCTTCTACATATTCAATTGTTGTCGTTTCACAATTGCATAAGTATAAATGTCTAGTGAGATTTACTCACCTTTTTAAGTTGAAGTTTGCAAATCAAATGACACAACGAATTCCAGAAAGCACGATATGGCACGACCTTTGATTTGAGTGGAGAGAACCAAGATATAAATCTTTTATACAACAACAAAACAAAGCCATATATAAATATAATTACAATACCAAAGTTAGATTGAAACAAATAGAAACTAGGCTAGACAAGTACATCACCTAGCTTTTAAACAATTTGCTTGACTTCGCCTCAACTTGTGCTCAACCATACATGTATATGGCTCAGCCACAACATGTTTTCATGTGGAAATAGATCAGGTTTGGATTGAAAATGCATGGCTAGGCTTGAGAAGAGGAAGGGTTTTGGGGTTACAATCATGGAATACAAAAGGGCAAGGTCACTAGGTGGGGTTTTGGTGCACACTAGGCTCAGCCTATGTCCTATTTGGGCTCGACCATGCTTGCTCCAGATCTGGACAGAGGTAAGGGGTGATGGTAAGTGGTCAAAACAATGTGGTAGTGGCGGCTATGGTGGTGGCTGTGGAGGTAGATGAAGGTGGTGAAGCATGTGGTGGCTAGTATGGGTGTTTCAAGGCATGTTTGCATAGTTTTGGTGGAGTTTTGCTTCAAGGTGGGTCTCGGCCTGGCCAAGGTCAGAGAGTTAGGTGGTGGTGGGGACAAGGAGGAGGTATAGGAGTTTGTGGCCGTGGATATGGAGGAGAGGCCGATCCAAAAAGCAAGAAGAACAAGGCAAAATACATAGAAAATGAGGAGAAAAGTAGGAAAAAAGAGATGTCATTTCCAATAATTTTCTTAGCTGTGAAAAAGGAAATTGAGAAGGAGTTTCTCACGTGAATTTTGAAGGGAATACACAGCAAACCAAAAAAATATTACACGGCTAAAAGAAATAAAGGAGGAGTTGCGGAAAATGAAGAGTTTGGGAATTGAAAAGACTTCAGTTTCAAAGCAATATAAACTCTTCATATTTCTTTTTCTGTTTAATTTTAAATAAACAAAATAAACTCAGAAATAAGCTTTAACAACTGAAACAAGGTATTATGAAATAAAAATAAATAATTAATTTTAAAGAAAATGAAAAAAGAATTAAAGAAATTACTTAAAAATTGAAAACAGTGTCCAGAAATTACAAATAAATCACCATTGGCTTTGGAAAAATATCTACTTCATTTTAAAAATGTTCTAAAGCAAAACTTTGAAATAATTAATTCATTTATCATTTCTAAAGTGAAATAAAAAAATTAAATTTAGAGAAAATAGAAAAAGAACTAAAGAAATTGTTTAAAAATTGGAAACAAGACATGACAATTACAAATAAGATACCATTGACTCTAGAAAATTTCTACTTCACTTTAAAATAAATAAAAGGTCAAATAATTAAAAATAAATGAGGAACAAAATAAAGTGGAAATGAAAATAAAATAAGATTTTAAGAAAGTAGAAAATAAATAAAGAATTTCTTTAATTAAACGAAACTGAAAATAAGAAATTATAAACAGAATACAACTGACATTGGAAAATGTTTATTACACTTAAAAAATGTTTTAAAACCACAATATATACATAACATGTTATTTTACCCATATAAATATAAATTAGAACATTACATGACCAAATAAAATATTATTTATATAATTTAAAATAAACAATTTTGTTAAATACAACAAATTACACACAATATTCAAAAGGGAATAACTTTCACATTATAAATCAGATTTCAACGAAACGAAAAGCAGTATTCTTGAAATTTTATTTACTTTCATAATAAAAGATAAAATTTAAGAATTTAAATATTTAAATTTAAATTTGAAAGTCAAAGTTTGACCAGTTTGAACAGAAATTCACTTTTCAGTGAAATATCCAATTTATACTAGTTTGAAACTAAAATTCACTTAATAATCAACATTTATATTTTTAAAATGAAATGTTTGAAATATAACAAGTTTAAAATAATTTAAAAATAAAAGAAAGTCAATTTTAAATAATATACAAAAATCTAGGGTTGTTACAAGAGGCCTATTCAAAACCTATACGGAGGTTGCGGATCAACAAGAGGTGCTCATGGGAAATAGAAATGGTGCAAAGGTTCTGGGAAAAGGAAATGTGGAGATTCACTTCACTTCCAACAAGAAGATAACTCTCACTAACATACTCCACGTTCCTGATATTAAAAAGAATCTGGTTTCTGCATCAATCTTATGCAAAAGTGGTGTCAAAACAGTCTTGGAGGCTGATAGTTTAATTCTGTCCAAAAATGGCGTGTTTGTGGGTAAAGGTTATGCATGTAATGGGGTGCTCAAACTCAGTACCAATGAAATGAAAGAATATTCTACTTATACCGTTGATTCTTTACCTTTATGGCATGCACGTTTAGGACATTTAAATTAAATATTTAATGTATATGGAAAAACATGGTTTTATTTCTGTTTCAAATAATATGCATGATAAATGTGAAATATGTATACAAGCCAAGATTACGAGGAAACCATTCCCAAGTGCTGAAAGAAATTCGGAACTTTTGGATTTAGTTCACTCTGATATATGTGAATTAAATGAAGTTTTAACCAGAGGTGGAAAAGGGTATTTTATTACCTTTATTGACGATTTTCTAAATACACGTGTGTGTATTTGCTTAGAAATAAGGATGAAGCCTTTGACATGTTTAAACGCTATAAAACATAAGTTGAAAATCAGAAATGTAGGAACATAAAGGTTCTACGTAATGATAGAGGAGGAGAATATTTCTCCACTGAATTTTCTAACTTCCGTGAAGAACATGGGATTATTCGTCAACACACAGCCCCTTACACGCCACAACAAAATGGGTTGGCAGAAAGGAAAAACAAAACTTTGGTTGATATGGTAAATTCTATGTTGTTAAATGCTAAATTACCACTTAACTTGTGGGATGAAGCATTACTGTATGCATGTCATTTGCACAATAGAATCACCTCTAGAAAAGCTAAAGTTTCTCCTTACGAATAATGGAATGGTCGAAAACCTAATCTAAGATATATAAAGGTGTGGGAATGTATTGCCTTCTATAGAATGACTGATCCGAAACGAACTAAACTTGGTCCAAGGGCCTTGAAAAGTTTATTTGTAGGATATGCTGAAAACTCTAAAGCATACAGACTACTGGATTTATCCTCAAACGCGATTGTTGAATCAAGGGATGTTGAGTTTATGGAAAATATATTCAAGGATGATTCGACTACAAATCAGTCATTAAGCCCCAGCGTCATTCAAACACCAATAGATGCTTCTACACCTTCTGCTAGCAGTAAAAGAAAGGTGACAGAAGAACAAACAGAAATAAGGACACAAAGAATTCGGAAAGAGAAATCTTTTGGTCCAGATTTTATATCTTCTCAAGCTATAGAAGGAACTAGAAATGAAGTTACTAACAAAATTCCTATAGTGTTGAATATAGAAGACGACCCAAAAACATACAAAAAAGCTATGACTTCTAGAGATTCCGCTTTTTGGAAGGAAGCGATTAATGATGAAATGGATTCAATTTTATCAAATAATACCTGGGTATTGGTAGATTTACCTCAAGAGTCAAAACCTATTGGTTGCAAATGGGTATTTCGAAAAAAACGTAACAACGATGGTACCGTGCAAACTTTCAAGGCTAGATTAGTAGCCAAGGGATTCAGACAAAAGGAAGGAATTGATTTCTTTGATACATATGCTCCAGTTGCAAGAATTACATCAATTCGAGTATTAATAGCCTTAGCATCAATTTATCAATTGCATATCCACCAAATGGATGTTAAAACAGCCATCCTGAATGGTGAATTAATGAAGAAGTTTACATGGAACAACCTAAGGGGTTTGTTATTCCTGGAAATGAAAGAAAAGTTTGCAAACTAACAAAATTGTTATACGGATTAAAACAAACACCCAAATAGTGGCATGAACAATTTGACTCAATAATACTTTAAAATGGTTTTACATATAATAGTGCAAACAAATGTATCTACTCCAAATTTACTAATGAACATGGATTAATTATTTGTTTATATGTAGATGATTTATTAATATTCGGCACTAACATGAAAGGGATACAAGACACCAAGAGATATCTAACTTCAAAATTCAAAATGAAAGATTTGAATAAAGTTGATACAATTCTGGGTATAAAAATTAGTAAAGATAGTGGAGGCTATGTACTAAGCCAATCACATTATATTCAAAAAGTACTTCAGAAGTTTGATCATCTAAAAATTAAAGATGCCAGTACCCCATTAGACTCAAGTACCAATCTCAATAAAAATGAGGGTAAGGGCATTGCTCAACTCGAATATGCAAGCGCTATTGGAAGTATAATGTATGCCATGCATTGTACGAGACCTGACATAGCATATGCAATATGTAAACTTGCACGATATGCCAGCAATCCTGGCATAGATCATTGGAAAGCAATTGGAAGATTACTTGGTTACCTCAAAAGGACCAAAAATCTAGGACTTGTTTATAATGGGTTCCAAGTGTATTAGAAGGATATACTGATGCAAGTTGGATAACGAGCACTAGTGATAATAAATCTACTTCGGGTTGGATTTTCACATTAGGTGGAGGTGCTATTTCTTGGGCATCTAAGAAACAAAATTGCATTTCGCACTCCACGATGGAATCAAAATTTATAGCACTTGCTGTACCAGGAAAAGAGGCAGAGTGGCTAAGAAATATGTTATTGGATATCAAGATATGGCTGAAACCAATGCCAGCTATATCTCTACGTTGCGATAGTCAGGCAACTATGTCTCGAGCATACAGTAATGTATATAATGGAAAATCAAGCCATATAAGCCTTAGACATGAATATGTTAGACAAATAATAAATGATGGAATAATTACTATTGTCTATATAAGATCCAGTGATAATTTGGCAGATCCGTTCACAAAATCTTTGACTAGAGAAATGGTAAGGACCACGTCAATCGGAATGGGACTTAAACCCTGTATTGACAATTAAACAACGATAGCGGAAACCCAAATTTAATATTAATTAGCTTAATTTTAAGGTTTAATGGGTAATAACAAACTATCATATGATTGGAAAGCACTAAGTCAAATTAGTGTGAACTATTACAAGTATGAAGAGGTTGAGTTGAGCAACTCTTAATAAAGTTCTAGATAGTCTGGTAATAGAGACATTGAAAAGGAAAAGAACTTTACCTTTATGAACTTGGAAGTGGTGTCGCTTCTAAAAAAGAGTTTACAGGGTTTGCTCTTGCAAAAGTTCACTAAGCCGGGATGGAGCACATGGCCATAACGGTGCTCACAGGAAGGGGAATTTTATTGGTAAATTGAAGTTGCATGTGTAATATTTCCAACTTTATAAATCAAAGAAGACTCGGTTTAAGTTAAGACCACCCAGCTCTTCTTTAAAGCCCTGAGATATTTACACTAGTATATGGTTTAATCGAATAGATACCATATATGATGTGTAACTTCTAACTAAGATAAAACTGAACATCATCAATAAAATAATCTAGTGGGGGATTGTTGAGGGAGATTGTTTTATGAAGAGGGAGCAAATATATTAGTCCCACATCGGAGAGAGTTGTTTCAATATTTGAGTATATATGTAAAGCATAACATGTTCAATTAATTGAAATGACTAAAGGAGAAGGGAAAGGGGGCATTGCCATAACACGCATGCGCGGAAAGCACTTAGCACTTTGCCCGTGCGCGTATACGAGAGGGAGTTCGGAAAGGGTATGGCTGCCGCCAGCCAACAGTCGTATTTTTTAATTTTCAAATTTTGCCTCCTGGAAAATAAACTGTTGTTCGGACAACAGTTACACCTCTTTTCCAACGGTCGCCTCCCTTGCCAGAGCAACTATTCGTATACTATATAAGCATCTCCCCTATCGCTGTTTTTAAAAAATCTGTTTTATCTTCTTCCGCACTAATAAAATCCCATTGAATCAACATACATTGCTATATCTTTGGATTCAGGTTTTGTTGTATCCTGGTAAGTAATTTGCCATCCAACCCATTAGCAAACTCTTAACGAGTGGGGGCAAATATTGCTTTAAGGACAGCTATTACGTGCCTCAAAACCAAATCCTCTCAGATTCTGCAAACTGCTCAACAAAAAATAGTGTAATACTATCTTAATCACACTTTATGATCATGTGTATGCAGGGTGAAACGTTGTAGTATATCCGTTGTACTTTGGTATATGCTTAACGTAAAACAATATAGGAACTATGTATTTTTAAACATGGCTAGATAATATAACAACAAAAAATTAAAACACAGAGGTTCTACAGTATATGAATTACCTTTCGTTTTCAATTTTTGGCTGCAACTGTGCCGTCAGATAGTAAATATTGCTTTGTTTTTATTATCTACAAAAGTGCACACGCAAATGCATGTGATAGATGGCTTACAAAAACCGACCATCCTTTGCATTTTTTGTGATTTGTTCTTTTTTAATCTAAATGTATTACCATAACTACCTTTACTTTAGATCAATATAGGGTCATCATAAATTTTTGGCACTCTGTTTGGAAATCTAATGCTTTCATAAATCTGATGATTAGGATATAGTTATTAACAAACATTGTTGCTTTTTACTAATATGATTATCTTCAGTTTTTATGCATTAATTTCTAATTTTGACAAATTGTTTTCCTGAAGACATTGTTCCTCTACTTCCCAACATTATCATACTGACCTACAACGTTATATGATATTTTGCAAACTAAACCATGACTTGCTTTGTTGGCAGAATTGCTAACTACATATAAAATGTTTTCTTGACTTTAGGAAACGTTAGGTTCTATACCTAACGTACTTTCCATAATTTGGCTTATAAATTTCTATTGCAAGACTCATATGAAGGCTATATTTTATGGTAATCTTCGTTGATTTATCCGATTATTTTTATATTGTTCTACATTCCATACATTCATGTGATTTGTTTAAAAGTATAATATTTCAGTCTACTTTACTTGCTTTCTGATTTATCATTTCAGGTTGTGCCGTTTGTTATTTAAAGTAGGCCTGTCAATAGATAGCCGAAATATCTAAAATCCATCTGTATCGGTATCCAGTAAATGGATAAATATCTGATATCCAAAAAAGGATATGGACGTAGATACGAAGGTATCCATATCCGAAAATTAACCGTCCAGTTTTTGTCAAGATTATAGTTAATATTTTGTGTATTTTAATACAATAATATACACATGTTTGGTTATTTTATTAAGTTGATAATTTTTATTTTATGAATTTAATGCATATTAATTGCTTAAAACAATTTACAGTCATCTTATTTGTTTATTTTTTACACTTTTATAATTAATGAGATTGAAAAAAAAAATTATTCTAAACCAATATTTTCTATTTATATTTCTCGGTTTATCGATCGTTAGCGGATATGATAATTATCTGATATTCATCTATATCCGCAGATACGGATATCCAATATCCTAAAATGATCTTGAATGCGGATATGGCACAATCCGTATCCGAAAGTATCCGTTTACATGTCTAATTTGAAGAAGAATGACTTCAAGGCTATTATATTTAAGATTTTAGTAATTTATTATGATCAATTGATTACGTATTAGAAAATAGGTATATTTTATGTGCATATGTGTTGTCCTCTATAGGGCAGAGTATCTCTTATTTGGCAACTGACCATAGTATCATACTTTAAGGATGATTTATATATTTTCCTTCTTATTAATTTAGTGATACATTTATTATTGCATCGGTAATGAATGTTCAATGTAGTATAGGACATGTTACAATAACTAATACAACTAATACCAACAAACTGTTGCAGAATTTGACCAAACGATATATCAAGCACTAAGAATTAAGATAATCATTTAAATATAAGCGACAGTTATAAAAAAAAACTGTCCGTGTGCAACTACAATATTTGGATATGGCCTATGCAACTATAATATTTTCGTCACACCCATGTGTGAAGCACGAGTTCGCACTAGTGTCCAAATATTACCACATCTATCGCCAATAAAATCGTAGCTATGTAAGAGATAGTTCCCAAACCACTTAATACCTTTAAAAGAACTCGTGGACTTCAAACCATTTAATACCTATATTCTAAGCGGGTCCTACGTCAGTTAATACATATCCTCAAGCGAACTCCTTACTAGTACTATCATTATTACGGCCTTAGCCATGTGAGAAACGGTATCCAAGCCACTTAATACCTCATTAATAAGGATAAGGCAACCCCTAACCATTTAACACCTATTTATAGTAGGCCTTTGTCATTTAATACCTATCCCTAAGGCGGACTCCTCGCTGGTACTATCTAGCTCTCATTTGGAATCTAACTAGGTTACTTAATACTTCTTTTTAGGAGAGAGTCGATCCCTTAGGCTAGTCACTTAATACCACAAACCCGAAGTGAACCCTTCCCAAGATACCCACTATCACTTTTAATTATAAATATGGAATATCATTAAGGTACTTCTTTCGGTAGGGAGGCGGGCCCTAAAATAGCCACTTAATATCTCAACATTGAAGTAACCTTTTAGAGACATCCTTATTTATTTGGAATCTTATTATGTTACTTCCTTTTAGGAGAGAGGCGGACCCTACAACCACTTAATACCTCAACTAGAAGCGAACCCCTATGGAGAATTCCTCACCGCTCCTAATTCCAAATTTGGACCATTTAATATTTTTTAATTAAGAAAGCAAGTCTAATCTCTTATGCTATCACGGATCCTAGGATTAGTGAGATTTCACATCAGTAGTAATTGCACCCGACTGACCTCGCATCACTAACCTACTAAGTCCAATTAACCATCCTAAGTCTTTACTTATACTATTTTAGGTAGACATTAGACTTAGCTTACTAATTACTTTTTTATTATTTAAGGCAATAAGATTTATCTTAAATGCTTTTCTACTCATAAATCCCCTTTTAATGCACATAAATGTTAGTTTGTCCATAAAATCCTAACGGACATTTCCTAAGACATTTATGTATGATTACTAATTTCAAATTAGGAACCTTTTAACTATTCTATAGTTATTAATTCAACTTCTATATTTATCAGTCACATTAATCCATTTATCCTATCAAATTATTGCAACTCTCATATTTATTATCATTTATTTCCTATTTATCGAAGTTATAGCCTTTTAAATTCGTTTCCCATTAATTAGTTATTCTAAACGCAAATATTATGGGTAAGCGTCATTATTAGCTAAGTTTATTTAATTATTATAAGCGCAGTAAATTACGCACAAATATCTACTTTTATTAAATATATTCTAGTTATATATCTTCACTAAAATATTCTTTTCCATGTTCAATTATTGGAATCATATCCAAAAAGATTATCTGTTATAATTTCTATAAATTAGTCCACAGCAAAAGATGTAACTTTAAAATATAAAAGGTTACATCGTTTGAAATTATAAGGAATAATATTTCTTTTTATTACTGAAATAGACAGTGTAAACTATAATGAATTCATACTTTATACATCTCTTTCTCTTTTTATTTTTATCTATTCCTTGTTCAATCAAACGCCGTATTTTTCTAAAAGGGAAAGAAATCATACTAATTTACAAATATTAAATGGGGCTAAATTCCAACAATTCCAAACATAGAAAAGTTTACATTCCAACAAGATTAGGGTAATAATCCAAATTGATAACATTATTACACAACCTATTTCAGATCTAGAATAAATTTCATTCAAACCAATATTCTAAATTCATACTTTTGAGACTGATTTCCAAATCAGGTTGTAAACAATTTTAAACCAATTCATAAACAAGAATATATAGGCGATATTTATTATATTCAGATTATATTCAATTTGTTACCTACAACACATAAAATTATCCAGGTATGCATAATAATTAAATAAACACCAATGGGATAATTTTCATATTATAACAATCTATAAGGTTTCCCACTCACCTTTTAAAAGCGATCCAAATCTCAAGATTTGAAGTGGAACATTTGATTCATCTACAACTCCTTTCTAATCGAAGAAATATGTATAAAAAGGATATACCATACATTAGAATTACATATCTGCGAAGAGATTTGGGATTAGGAGAGAAAATAGATACAAATATATAAATTACCTTAAATACACATATAGTCGATCCTCTTCTCCTTTTTATTAGATTTCTATTCTTCTACAATTTGTATGAATATAAATAAAATATCTTACTTTTGTCATTTAGAAAGAAAGTGGAGAAGAAGAAATGGCAGAGCTTTTAAGGGAGGGTTAGGCCTGAATTTATAGGCGTAAGAATCAACCTCAATCGTTAGATCAAAATATATTAAATCCAGGATGTTCCGCCTAGGCTAACCCTAGCCGTCATACAAGGAACGGTCGACCGCCCCTTACTTAGGGGTCAACCGTCCCTGGTAGACCGCCCATGATGGTGGGCCGACCTGTGGGCCTGGGTTAATTTTGTTATTTTTTCTTATTTATTTATTTATTTATTTATTTTCGTTTCGAATTCGTTTTTGTCCGTAACTTCTTTGTTTGGACTCGGATCGCAAAACACCAAATATGAAAGTTGCTTAGAATTTTGCCACGAATGCAATGGTACAAGTTTCATGGTCAAATTCTATCGTTTACACAAATTCCATTTTTGGGCTAAATTAATTAACTAATTAATTAAATAACTAATACCAAATAATGGGGTGTTACGCGCACACACACACTACTATGTACTTTTGAGAAAACAAATATATATATATAACAACTACGCCCTTTCATATATCGCTCCATCCATTTTATAGTGATATCTTCTACTCTATCTCTAATGGATCCAAGTATCATCTTAGTTGGATCGGTCAACCTAAGCTCTAATACCAAGTGTGACGACCACCCTACACCTCCGATACCCAAATACCATAAATACCGAGCTGTATGGTAATCGATGGTAAAATAACAAATTTCCAAAATAGAACCTATTGTATATCTCGTACCACATAGGATAAAATATAATAATCAACATCGATATAAAACAAGTGTGAAATGAGCCAAGATAAAGCAGAGTACATCGGTCCATTATAGTAATACAAAATAAAATAGAAATAGAGTTCATGTATCGAGTAAAATAAACACTAAATAGAAAGTTGTCTCCAATAAATAAGTAACGATAATAGCTCCATGGTACTGCACAGTGGAATAACTATAATATCTCTAAAATATAGTATGTGAAATCGCTAGCCACTTGCTCGTCCTTTTTATAGCTCAACGAGCTATCTCAAACTTGTTATCTCTAACCTACTTATTTAAGAGTACCAGAGATAACAAGTAGCAAAGCATAAAATCTCAAGTCAGACAACAGTTTGGTATGAACGATCTATAATATCAAAATATTATAAAAAATCGATATAGTAAATAGGAACATGGGGTATTGAGAATCATGCCTGACTTATCCCTGCATCTAACAAGTTAGTGTTAGTACCTTAGGTAACGGTTTTGATGATAACAACTATATACATTATATAAAATATAAATAATAATGTTTTATCAAGTTATATATAGTATATACTGTAGGATATTAGACATGGGTTTATTAAGACGACAGTATAATATCAAGAGTGGATTTAAGATGCTGATATAGAATTTCAAGAGTTGGAAAATTTATGTTAAAACCTTGATAGCACTTTCCTAATCTCTATCCTTCTCTATTTTGTTTTAAATTGTTTTTCAAATATCCTGGTTTTAGAATAATCTTTTCAAAATATTTCTTTAAATGATTTTCAGTCTCTTGTACTTATAAAGATATTATTTTAGTGTTTCTAAGTTTATATATATATATATTGGATTTTTGTTTATACTTTAATAGATTATAGTTATATTGATTTTATATATATACATATATTATTTACAATATATAAAAAATTTAAAAATTATTATATAAAGTTGTATTAAGTTTTATTATGATTAGCATATGTATAAACTATGCTTAAATGATTTTACAAAGTATCAAACTATTTTACAAAACAACGAGTTTTCCAAATAATGTTTTAAAGTATTTTCAATTTTTAAAAAGAGTATGTCAACATACTCTATGTATGTATGTCGACATAGTGGTCGCTTTTTTCAAAATTTAAATTTCAAAAGAAGTCTCATTTAGTCGTATCTCTCTTCACGAATGGATATGACCATTGTTCCTTTATAAATATTCAACTTCCAAACGAATTTTTAATTATCATTTTCTTATTCATCTTCCTCCTTCCACTCTCTTGTTTTCTAAATAAAAATATACCCAAACTTTGTCGAAATACGACCAGAATTAAATTCAATCATCATTAGTTTGATTCTCCTTCATCTACCCTTTGATTTCTCTCATCTCTCTCACTCAAACCAAGATCAAAGTGAAATTCAAGAGTTATAGAATCAATTTTAATCAAGATCAAAGATATGAGTCTGTAGAGCTCTATCAAATCATACTGCTATACTTGTGGGTGTGATTGTAGCCCGTAAAATCAATTGAGCGTGATTGTAGCCCGTAAATCTAGTGGGTGTGCTTGTAGCCCAGAAATCAAGTGAGTCTACCCCTGAGGTCGGGATTCTGGAGGGTGTGTCTCGTAGCCTTGATATCGAGATTGTATTTGCACTAACTAGTTGAAAAGAAATCCGTACAAGGAATGTGTGGGACTGGATGTAGTGTAATTCCGAACCAGTATAAAATCCGGGTGTGTTCTTTCCTTTTTACTTTTACTACATTTACTTTTATCTGCACTTTGATTCTGTGATTGTTGCTGTGATTGTTAATTGCATCATTCCAAATAGAATTTGAAAAATATTCATATAATCCATTAAACACTATTCAAACCCCCACTCTAGTGTTAATTTAGCCTTAAGATCCATATTCCGTCGACTCACATTTGGTATCGGAGCGTTGTTATTCAAAGTATTCATAATTTTATTTTTGAAGAAGTTTCAATAGCAATTTTTGATAATATTTTTAATACTATTTTCGAAAAGATAATTTGCAAAATCATCATAATGTTGTTTGCATCTATTCGTTACAAAAAATCATGTGACCTTTTGAAAAGGTATGATTGTAGGAACATATATGTTACATGGTTTTTAACGAGTAGACACCTGATGATCAAACTCTACATATTAAAAAGGACGAATGGATATTGGATAGTGGATGCTCAAGCCACATGACTGGAAATCCAGAGATTTTGAAAGATATAGTTTACGAAGATGGTGGATCAATAAATTTTGGAGACAACTCTAAAGGATATGTGATTGGCATCGACAATATTGGTAATTCTAAAACTTCTACTATTTCTAGTGTTTTGTTAGTTAGAAATTTAAAGCATAATCCATTGAGAATTAGTCAATTGTGTGATAAGGGTTTCAAAATTAAATTCGTAACAGATAAACGTCACATTAAAGATAATGAGTCAAACATTATCTTTGAAGGTATTAGGAAACAAAATATCTATATATTAAGTATAAAAATCTCAAATGATAATTTGTGTTTTTTGGCTGAATCAAGTGATCCTTGGACTTGGCATAAATGATTTGGTCATTTGAATTACAAACTAATATATAAAATTGCTAAAAATGATCTAGTTAGAGGTTTCCCCAAAATGAATTTTAAAGTTAATAATTTATGCGATGCATGTCAATCAGTAAAACTTAGAAAATTTTCTTTTAAATCAAAAGATATGATTTCTACCTCTCAACCCCTTGAACTTCTTCACTTAGATCTTTTCGGTCCCTTACAGATACAATCTACAAATCATAGTAGATATGTATTTGTAATCGTAGATGATTATTCTAGATTTATCCGGACGATTTTCTTAAAACTTAAAAGTGATGCTTTTGAAATGTTTAAAACCTTTTAAACGAATTAAAAATTAAATGGCTAGTAAAATTAAAACTATTTGGAGTGATCATGATGGAGAATTTGAATTTTTTTTTGAGAATTTCTTTAATAAGAAAGGTATAACTAATAATTTTTCATTTTCAAGAACTCCACAACAAAATAGAGTGGGGGAACGTAAAAATAGGACGATTCAAGAGTGCGCTAGAACTATGCTAAATGATAGTAATTTACCTAAAAAATTTGGGCTGAAACAGTTGGTACTGCATGTTAAATATTAGATAGAATTTTATTAAGACCGTTAACTAAGAAAACACCATATGAATTATTCTATAATAAAAAGCCTAGAGTATCAAACTTTGGAGTTTTTGGTAGTTAATGTTTTATTTTAAATACTAAAGATAATTTGGATAAATTTGATGCTAAACCAGATAAAGGAATCTTTATTGGAAATTCAAATAGAAGTAAAGCTTATAGAGTTTTCAATACTAGAACTAATACTATTGAAAAGACATTACATGTCTCATTTGGTGAGAATTTTAAAGTTTACAATCCAAATATTGATGAAGAAGAAAACATTGATAACCCAAACAAAATTAGTAATAATTAGATTACCGAAAACAAAAATAATAATAATTCAAAAAATTCACATCCAAATAAAAGAACAAGATACTTAAAAGATTATCCTATAGAAAATATACTTGGAAATATTGAATCCGTTGTTAAAACTAGAAATCAACTAAATAAAATAAGTAACGTTGCTTTTATTCAACTATTGAACCTAAAAATCCAAAGGAAGCATCAATTGATGATTCATGGATTTTTGCTATGCAAGAGGAATTAAACCAATTAATAAGAAATGATGTATGGGAAGTAATCCCAAGACCCGAGGATAAATCCATAATAGGAAATTAATGGGTATATAGAAACAAAATGAATGAACACGGAGAAGTTGTGAGAAATAAAGCTCGATTATGTGCACACGGTTATTGTCAAGAAGAAGGAATAGACTTTGATGAAACCTTTGCACCCTTAGCAAGATTAGAAGCTATACGAATTTTACTTGCTTTCGCTAATCATAATAATTTTAAGTTATATCAAATGGATATTAAAAGTGCATTTTTATATGGTTTTATTAAAGAAGATGTATATGTAGATCAACCCCCACTTTTTGTAGATGAAAAACTATAATCATGTTTACAAATTAAAGAAGGCTTTGTATGGTCTGAAACAGGCTCCAAGAGCTTGGTATGACAGACTTAAATCCTATCTATTACAATCAAATTTTGAAATAGGCAAAGCAGATAGTACACTTTTTTTATTAAAAGAGATAAAAATGATATTTAGTTAATACAAATATATGTAGATGATATCATTTTTGAATCTACCAGTGATAAATTAAATAAGGAATTCTCAGAAATAATGACTAAGGAATTTGAAATGAGTCATATAGGAGAACTAAATTATTTTCTAGGATTATAAATAAAACAATTAAGTAATGGAATTTTTATTAATGAAGAAAAATATGCTAGAGATTTAGTTATGAAATTTGGTATGTCAAATACTAGTGGTAAACCGACTCCCATGACAACTAATGAAAAATTAAATAAAGAAGAAAATTCGAAAAATATAGATCAAAAATTATATAGAGGAATGATTGGATCATTACCCTATATAACAACTAGTAGGCCTGATATAATGCATAGTGTTTGTCTCTATGCAAGATATCAATTTCAACCTAAAGAAACTCATTTAGAATCCGTAAAACGAATTTCGAGATATGTAAACAACACATTAGACTATGGACTCTTTTACCTAAAAGAAGGCTCCTTTGAATTAATTTCATATAGTGATGCTGACTATGCTGGTTGCAAATCAGATCGAAAAAGTACAAGTGAAACTTGTCACTTTTGTGACACTCTCTGGTTTCCTGGTTTAGTAAGAAAGAAAACTCTGTATCTCTGTTTACGACAGAAGCAGAATATATTTCAGCAGCATTAGCATGTTCATAGGTTATCTATATGCAACAAACTTTAAAAGATTTTGGTTTAAATTTTACTAAATTACCGATATATGGTGATAATACAAGTGTGACCAATCTATGCAAAATCCAACTCATCATGGTAGAACTAAACATATTGATATAAGACACCATTTTCTAAGAGATAATGTAAACAAAGAAATAATATCACTTGAATTTATAAACACTGAAAATCAAATAGCTGATATATTAATAAAATCCATTAAATCAAACATGTTTTACTAAGTTAAGAAGAGAGTTAGGAATTTGTTCTGTATCGAAAATAAATAAAAAATGAAGTAAAAATTACAAAATATAAAGAAAAACAAAATAATCAAAATTATAACATATATGTCGACATATCATATCCCCTATGTCGACATATAATGGTAATTTTTGTTTTTTAAATTTCCCTTTAAAATTCAAATTGGTGGTTATATAATAACCAGATTTTGACTTTCTTCTTTATTTCTCTATATTCTCTCTGTTTTAAACTTCTAAAACAAATAAACCATGTCCTTCTTTAATCTCAAACATTCTAAAGAAGAGAATTCACCGTTTTCCTTCCCTTCTCCTACCCAAGGCCCCTTCCAGAACACCACAACGGCCAAAGTTATTAAATTGGAAGGAGAAATGAAGAATGTTCTCTAGATGTTGACTTAAATACAAGTTGTACAACTTTGTATGTCCAAGAACAAGAGGAACAAAGTAGAATTCTTCGCAATTTGCAAAAATATCTATTGGATAATCCTAAGAATCCAATAATTATTGAACACGATTATGCAAATTTAGCCATTTATAACCCCATTCAAGGCAGCGATGACGAGGAAGAAGAGGAAGAACACATGGAGGAAGTTGAAGAAGTTTTATTCATTGAAAAAGTATGTTTCGATCGAGGTGGAAATCTCATAGAACAAAAGGGGAACTTTTGCCTTCATTATTCTCATTGTCCTATTCACAAATCCCCGATCATTAGGAAACCACGTTAGGATGGTACTTGTCTTCGTTAATTTGATTGTGTAGTGTGAATATTTAATTTAATTTAACATTTGTTTTACTTACTTATATGTACATTTTAAGATGTGATTGGATTATGGTGTGGTATTGAATGAATATATAGATTTGTTTGGTTACTATTAATGATTTGTGTTATCACTTATCATTTTTTATATATCATTCTTATCATTATTTCCATTTCATGATTATCTCATTTTATATATCACTTGTTGTTCTTATATAAATTTTCTCATCATCATTATATGCCATTAATCTATAATATTTTATTTAGGGGGAGTTAGAGTAAGAGTTATTGTCAGAGTTATAGTTTTAGGTGGTTATGTTTGTTGATGATAAAGGGGTAGAAATATATAAAATCTAGGCATAGATTAAGGAGAAGTTTTGTAACGCGTGGGGAGTTATATTATATTTTATATACAGAGTTATCATCATCAAAAAGTGGGATATTGTTAGTACCTCGGGTATTGGTTTTGATGATAACAACTACAGACATTATATAAAATATAAATACTAATGTTTTATCAAGTTATATATAGTGTATAGTGCAAGATAGTAGACATGTGTTTATTAAGAAGACTGTACAGTATCAAGAGTAGATTCAAGATGCTGATATAGAGTTTCAAAAGTTGGAGAATGAAGACCCATGAGTATTGAAGAGTTCAAGATTTCAAGATATTTCAGATAAGTTATAGAGTCGTAGAATTTATGTTAAAACCTTGATAGAACTTCCCTGATCTTTCTCCTTCTCAAATTTTGTTTTAAATTGTTTTTCAAATATCCTGGTTTTAAAATAACCTTTTCAAAATATTTCTCAAAATGATTTTGAATCTCTTATACTTATAAAGATATTATTTTAGTTTTTTTAAGTTTATATATATTGAATTTTTATTTATACTTTAATCAGTTATAATTATATTGATTATATATATATTATTTACATTATATTAAAAAATTTAAAATTATTATATAAAGTTTTATTAAGTCTTATTATGAATAAAATCGTATAAACTATGCTTAAATGATTTTACAAAGTATCAAACTATTTTACAAAACAACGAGTTTTCAAAATAATGTTTTTAAGTATTTTCAATTTTTAAAAAGAGTATGTCGACATACTCTATGTTTGTATGTCGACATAATGGCCGATTTTTTTAAAATTAACTTTCACAAGAAGTGTATTTTCGTCGTATCTCTTCACGAATGGATATGACCGTGGTTCCTCTATAAATACCAAACTTCCAAATGAATTTTTAATTATCATTTTCTTATTCATCTCTCCTCCTTACACTCTCTCGTTTTCTAAATCAAAATATACCCAAACTCTGCCGAAATTCAACTAGAATCAAATTCAATCATCACTAGTTTGACTCTCCTTCATCCACTCTCTGATTTTTGTCATCTCTCTTACTCAAACCAAGATCGAAGTGCTATTCAAGAGTTATAGGATCAAGAGTCTGTAGAGCTCTATCAAATCATGCTGCTATACTTGTGGGTGTTATTGTAGCCTGTAAAATCTATTAGGTGTGCTTAGTAGCCGGTAAATTAGTGAGTGTGCTTGTAGCCCGAATGAAGTGACTCAACCCAGAATCATGATTCTAGAGGGCGTGTCTCGTAGCCTTGAAATCAAGATTGTACTTGCATTTACTAGTTGAAAAATATCCGTACAAGGAATTGTGCGAGACAAGATGTAGGGTAACTCCGAACCAGTATAAAATCAGGGTGTGTTCTTGCCTTTTTACCTTTACCGCATCTACTTTTTTCTCCACTTTAATTCTTTGATTGTTTCCGTGATTTGATTACATCATTCTAAGTAGAATCTTAAAGAATTTGAAAAATATTTATATAATCCATTAAACACTATTCGCCCCCTCTAGTGTTAATTTAGCCATAAGATCCCTTTTTCGCAGACTCATAGTTAGCACATAACATCGATATATGCTAATCTATTATCATTATCATGTTCTACTACTCAAGTATGGTATAGCATGCCTAGGCATACTACATAACAATACCTTCATTGTGTGGAATCCATATCAAATATTAAAAACATGGCAACCATCAAACAGTCTCACATCTCTCAACTCAGACATCATTGGATATAAGGTAACCCATATGATCTCTGTATTAATCAATGACTGCTTATCATCACAGAGCCCTTGATGCTTGAATCCATGCCACTCCGTAAGGCCAAGAAACTAGACCATCCCGTATAGGTCTATGGATAAACATATCACCCTATATCGATCTGTAGTGAGCATCCTCACCATTCCCTTCTTCTTGAGCATACTTAAGACCTTTGAGTTATCTACAATCCCTTTGGCATATGTCTAAATCGTAGAAACCCCCGTATGTTCTACGCTACAAGTTCACTACATATCAAACTTGTCGCTTTAGACGATACTAGTAGAAAACTCTATATTCTCTACTTCACAAGTTCACTTCGTATCGAACTAGCCTCCTTGAACAAACCTAGTAGAAATCCCTGCATGTTCTACTCTACAAGTTCACTCAATATCAAACTTGTATCCTTGGACGATTCTCAAATGTTATGAAAACTTTCTGCTTGAAGCATTCGATCTACTACACTCATGTCATCGAGTCGTTGAGGTGTTGAACTTCCTTTGATCATCACACAAAATTCCCGAGGTATCCCTATGCAAATCTTAAAGTTACAAAAAGCCTAACCTGGAGTATTCATTGCATTACTCTTTAACCCGAAGTCACCTTGTCTTGTCCCTAAGCAAACCATATTCGTACTCGAAGTCAATCGCGCACCACTCCAAAGCCACCAAAGTGCGGCATGTATGTCTCCCTTTAGCTTAGTCTGGTACCGGACAAGAAATGATGTATGGCACCTATGTAATGAACCAACACTTCCACCAGACCGAAGCACTTGTTGCACATGTCTCCTCCTTGCCCGAAGCTCCCACCAAACAACTAGATCTCGAGCCAACCAACACTCGGACCGAAGCCTACATCGTGTTCCCTACTCCAGCCTAAAGTTTCCACCGACCATGCTTATGCCGAACCTCATAAATGAACATAAAATTCCAAACTAATTTTCTATAGCACCTCCTGCAACTTTAATTTTCACACCAATTTGATTGCTGCACTTAAAATTTCGATTCGCGTGCTCCCCTAATGCATCTGTAGCATCCCAAACGCTTTAGATTCGATACACCAATGTTCAATTCTACATATACAAATATCTCATCCTTTGTGTATTGAATCAGAGAGTAAATCACTACTCCTTCTACAAGGAGACCCTAAATTATAGAATCGATTACCAGTCTCCAATTCGTTCTAATGAGAATTTTCAATCATTCAAACATATAAGTAACATTCAAACATACAAACACAACATATAAACATACAAAAACACATTCAATCATCATTGAAACATGTAATTATGCATCAGATCATAGAAATTTATTGTAAAACATGTTCATAATTTAAACTAACATTTGTATTAATAATTATACTTCAACAAAACATGTTTAAATCATTTTAAATACATTTGAATTCGTTTTTATTCCAATTTCAGTTTCAATGCGGCGACAAAAGGTATTTTTAACTTTTAAAATATATAATATAAAACCTATAGAAACATAAATGACATGTTTATAGATGATAAATCACTTGATAATCACCCATAATTCGATAAAATCATGCATATCGAGGCAAATCTAAAATACAGCAAATACCACATTCAAAATCATACTTTTAAGTTTAAAAACATTTTTAAAACACTTTTAATATATATATATATATATATATATATCAATAACTATAGTAAAGTGAGAGAATAGAATCACTCACCCAGGGTGTAAAATCAACAAAAATCACCAATTGAGTTTTATCCACCTAGATCCACCAAAACAAGTGTAGATCCAGATTTGGACATCATCTACACACTTCCTTAGGCACAAATTAAAAGTAGAAAAATACCCTTGCAAATTTTTTGTCTAATCACCTTCTAATAAATGATTTAGGTTAAAGAATGATGGAATCTAAGTAAAAGAAGGTCAATGGTTGCTAAGGTAGGTTAGGAGATGCTTAGAGATGTGCATATATTGGTTAGTGGTTTTTTTGGAAGGTGATCTAAATTTAGTCTTGAAGTGGGTTAATGAGCTGCATTAATCACTCATTAATTACCTACCAATCTACCTAAAAGGTGTTAAAACTTCAAATAGCCATATCTCATAAACTATAAATCTAAAAATCTATTATGACCACTCCACGGAGTGATAAATAATCAGATTTTTCATTTGGAAGTGGTTTGAGACCCTAATTCATCTTCTATCAAATGCTATAGGCTTTACAAGATTTTTCAGGGTCAAAATCATTTAATAAAAATTCAATAGGTTGAAAATGACACTAGTGAACATTTCCTAAAGTTATACTAAATTTGGACCTAATTTGATTATTAAAATAATAATTTTACGATTTGTCAATACAAAAAAATGTGGGTAGTTACAATGGTCTTGAGTTAGCAGCTATTGTTTTTGCTCTTAAATCTTAGAGGCGTTACCTTTTAGGGGAATATTTTGAGTTATTTATAGATCCTAATTCAGTAAAGTATTTATTTTCCACAAAGGATTTTAATTTGAGGCAGCAGAGGTGGATGTAGTTTTTGGCATCGCATGATTTCAATATTTCTTATACTCTGGACAAAGACAATGTTTTAGTCTGAGTAGAAAACATGCAATGTTAGGCACTATGTTTTTGGAGTGGAAGCACTTGCAGTTTATTTTTTATTTGATTTACAACCTTCATCATACTTTACATCAAGGTTATTAGCAGCTTTACATGTTCAACCTTCACTTATAGACCATATCGGTTCAAGTCGGAAGTAAGACACAGAGTTGTTGGGTATTTTTGAGAAGCTGAATAAAGGAGAGCATTCGAGTCATTTGGATCGTTGTTCCATTAATTCTAAATATGGCTACAAAGAGATAGAAGGTTGTGTGTTCCTCTTGTTAAGGAGTTGTTTGAGTTAGTACCAAGACAGTCCCATCGTTTTAGGATGACTATTCATTTGGTGGTAACAAATTATATCGAGATACAAAGGGAGTGTTTTACTGGTCAGTATAAAAAGACATTTTGTAGAGTTTGTTTCAAAGCCTGTGACATGCTAGAAAGTAAAAGCGGAGTAGAAGAAGCCTAGTGGATTATTACTGCTTTTGAATATTCTGTAGTGGAAATGAGAGAACGTCTATATGGATTTTGTTAATTGCCTACCTAGGAATAGAAAAGGAAATGAGAATGTTTGGGTCATTATCAATCGACTGACCAAATGCGCTTATTTTTTTCGATTAGGAGTACGAGGACAACTACATCCTTGGCGACCTTGTATGTAAAGGGGTAGTTCGTTTACATGGAGTTCCTTCTAGTATTGTCAGCGATCGAGATCCACTTTTTATTTGTGATTTTTGGAGGAGTCTTTAGGAGGCATTGAGCATTGAATCGAATTTGGGTACAACCTATCACCTATAGACGAATGGACTGACTAAGAGGGTGAATCGGGTGTTTGAAGATTTTTTGCAGATGTGTATTCCGGACCATGGAGGCACTTCGGAGGTTCACTTTCCTTTAGTAGAGTTTCCATACAGTAATAAGTATCAAGCGAGCATTGGGATGGCACCGTTTGAGGCATTGTACAGGAGACCGTGTAAATTTCCATATTATTTGTGAGTAAATATGGATAGGATTATTCTTAGACTAACATATCAGAGAAAATTAGGAGAAAGTAGATTTAATCCATAAGAGGATGAAGACTATGAAAAGACAGATAATTTTTTTATGCTGACAGAAGATGCTCAATGTTGGAGATCGTAGTAGAAGACATGGTCTTTGTGAAGGTATTGCCCCTTAAACATGTTATGAAGTTTGGTAGTTCGGGAAAGTTGGCGCTAATGCATATAAGGCCTTTTATGGTTTTGGAAAAAGTAGGGAAGTTGCTTATAGAGTGAAGCTTCTTGAAAAGTTGGCAGGGGTTCATAATGATCTCCATGTGTCGCAATTGTGAAGGTATTTACACAATTCAACTACTATGGTGAAGCCGAGTTAGTTAGAAGAGTTGAAAGTGGAGAGACAATCACTTTTTCATCATGCACCTAACTGCATTATCGAGCATGGGATAAAATGACACAGTAGTAAAGTAATTTAGCTAGTTAGAGTCATGTGGGGAGATGATCCAGCTTAGAGTACTTGGGAGCTAGAGGAGGAGATTGGAGCTTACCATCCTTCACTCTTTCCAGTACATTTTCCCTTTCGGTGGCTTAGTTAAATCAGAAAATTGGATGGTGTGGTATACTTTGTTGTGTGACTTATTTTATTGTACGACTTGACCTACTGTATATCATGTTGCATACATATAGAATTATCAGCATATTTTAGGATAGTTTGCATCTATGCCTATATGTCATGACCTTGCATTCATATAGGAGTTGCATTAGTATTATGCATTATTCACATGCCATATTCATGACATATTTTGGCTAATGGATGAATGTCATTTATTTGCATTTATTTGACTATTTCTGTGTTTATATGCACTTTTTTTTCATTGCTGCCTGGATTTGGATTATAGTTGATATCCATATGGATATCATATCTTATTGCTAAAATTTTAGGAAGAAGATATATTTGATATGAATGGTTTGGAAGCCTTGTGTGGTGTGGTTTGAGTGTACGTACCAGATATATACATGGCTGCTAGAGTATAGTTGAGTCCATGAGTTGCATTTTTACATCTCTTGGAATTTCAAGAACGAAATTCTTTTAAGGGGAAGAATGTAACATCCTGTATTTTAATAAAATTAAATAATTAATTAAAAAGGGTATTTTAGTAATTTTACATAAAGCTGAAAATCAAATTTTGCAAATGAAAGGATTTGAGGAATCTGACTTTTCCATTACATCGAGTAGACTTTTCTAGCATTAATTCACGTAAAAGCTTCAGAAACGGATATCAGATGAAGGAGATATGGATTATTTATTGTAGCGAGCATTATGGGAGCAAAAAGGGTCATGGCCCAGATAGGGGTAGTGTTTATCACCAACCTCCCGCCAGTACGAGCGGGTTCCTCCTGTCTAGCCGGATTTGGTACATGATTTTGATTCGATGGGCCCGCACCTCCAAACTGCGGCGCCCGCACAAACTGTTCTAACTTCCTCTCTCTTATCAACTTTTCGATGAGATCCTGCAAGTGACGGCATTCATTTGTGTTATGGCCGTAGCTTTCGTGGAATCTACAAAATTTTCCCGTTCGAATTTGCTTCTCCGATGACTGTTTCGGAGCAGGCTTCTTGTAGTGAATGGTATTGCAGGTTTGTAGATATACGTTCTCCAGCGATGTATTCAGAGGAGTATAATTATCAAACATAGAAGCTCTACGCCGTGGACCACGGTTCTGATCCCATTTTCTATTTTGGTTACCATTGCCTTTTTGCTGATCTTGTTTATTCTGAATATTCAATTGCACTTTTCCGGAACTCTCCCCGGATTGTTTAACAGCAATATTACTCTGAACTCCTTCCACACTAGGCCCCACATCATCCTTCTTCCTAGACTGTTTTGCATCCTCCCTTCTCAAGAATTGAGCTGCTTTGGAATAGAAACGGTCCAATGATGTATGGGGTTTTCCAGCTAACCAGTTGCCAAATTTAGAATCCGGCTCAATCCCCTTAGTCAGTGTCATAAGAATAGAGTTATCATTTGGGTTGCTGATCTCAGCACATGCAGCATGAAATCTCTCTAAATAACGCCTGAGTGTCTCTCCAGGAGCTTGAGTGACACTAGATAAAGTATTAACATCCTTTGGTCTTGCGACATGCATACAAAATTGCTCAATAAACTTTATTGCCAACTGATCGAAGCATGAGATAGATCGAGGTGGCAGTAGGGTAAACCACATAGTTTCTATGCCCCCCGGTGAGATCGGGAAGCTTCGGCACTTGACTGCATCATCAGCTCATGCACCATTCATCAACCATTCATACTTCAGGATATGCTGATTAGGGTTAGAGTTTCCTTCATAAACGGGTAAAGTCGGCATCCTGAATCGCCGAGGTGGTTCAGCATAGAGTATCTCATCAGTAAAAGGGGTATGACTCCGGGAGATTCCCCAGTCATCATTGCTAAGACCCTGACTTTCATGGATCATTTGACGGATCATTGTTGGCAGGTCGGGCATCTGTACATTTTGAGTAGGTTGGGCCAAGGTGTGGTCGGGTTCCACAATGCGAGAAGGGGCCGGTCGCTGTCGACGGTCCATGTCTCACCTCTTTGGTTCTATGTCTTCAAGGACATAAGGCTCCAGATGGTAACCACGCTGGTGATGGTTCGGATCTGTCCGATTTCGGGTCTCAGCGCCCAAATCAGTAGCTGTCGTGGTACGGTTATCAATAATATGATGCGGGGTAGCACCACCTTGGGAGGAGGGTCCAGTCTGATGGTTGGTTGATGGGCCAACTCTCAGTTGCCCAACATTCAATGTGTGTTGATGCCCAATGGCCTATGTGTAGCTTCCGTCTAGCCGTGGGCGTGTAGATCAGTGATGATAATCAGAAGAGGCTGAACTCTCGGTGGAAGAGTAGGAAGCCTAATCCCTCCTGGATCTCCTTCGTCATTGACGGTTCAGTTGGTTGGTTAGGTCCACATTAGCACAGAGCTATTGAGTGAGCTGTTGGCGGCTCTGAGTCAATTCCTGCATCAACATCTGAAATTCTTCCCTGGTGAAGGGCCTTGTGGATCTGATGGTCCGGTATCACACTACACCATAAACGATAATTAGAAATGGCTAAAAGCCGTATCTAATTAACTTAGACATGGCTATAAGCCGTATCAAAATATTGCATCGTTAATTGTTAGATACGGCTTTAAGCCGTATCTAATAGGTAAATTAGATACGGCTCATAGCCGTATCTAAGTGGTCAATAAGATACGGCTTATAGCCGTAGCTAATTTACATCATAGATACGGCTTAAAGCCGTATCTAATTGACCCATTAGATACGGCTTAAAGCCGTATCTAACTGACACTATAGATACGGCTTGAAGGCGTATCTTATTGAGCCATTGCCTTGTTCATTAGATACGGCTTTTAGCCATGCCTATGTTGACAATTAATCTGCACCCATTTTTCAACTAGATACTACACATATACAATCAATTTATACATACAGTAATAGTTCATATCTAATACCCAATGCAATGATGCATATTATACAATACATTACAGAAATACATTCAATTACACTGCAATGATGCATATTATACAATAAATTACTGAAATACATTCAGTTACATTCTAAAACAGAAATACATTCAATTACAATACATATTATCGCTACCAATCCACCCTTACATATTTGGTTACTTAGGTTCCCACACAGTCACTCATTTCATAGTTACTTCATTTATAAATAGTTCATAGTTATTGCACTTGCTGGGATGCTGCATAGATAAAACCTGAAACGTAAATGGACATAATAAAATATCAGCACAATCTATTTTACAGGACCAATTACAAGGAATAATAATAATATTAAGATTACAATGTGTTAAAATGAAAATTAAAATACATAAAGCAATTTATATTGAAATAAAAGAGCATACATATCTAAAGAGCATTTTTAAACATAGTTTGAATTCTGGTTAACCACTGTTTACTTTCAGATTAGAAATGCAAATGGAAAACACATCATCACAATTGTTTGAACATTGGTATACATCATAGCATAAATTAAAAATCAACTCTTGAAACCCTTAAACACAACTTAATTACAGCATATAATTTCAGGGACAGGTGAGGGAGCAGGATTATGTCCACAAATGGAAACAAGGGCAGTTAAACCTTGTACCTTTTCATTTTATATTCTGTATTATGTTCATATTACATATCCTTATCTATATAGCTATCTGCTGCTGAGCTTTGTAGATTGTATGAGCTGTTTATGCTATATATTCCCAGACTTGGATGGCAGTCCAAGTATTTCATACTTCAAAGCAGTTTAACTACTTACTCAGCATCCAAAGATAGTTAAATTATTACATATAGAACAATCATCAATCTCCAAACAGTGACTCAAAGCTTCAAAATGACTCACAAGAACAATCATCAATCTCCAAACAATGTTCATATCAAGACCATATAGAAGGAGTTTACAGGCAAGCGAAAACCAGTGCAAGTTGCAAGAATGAAATCTCACATCCACACATAAATGCATACATATATATATATGCATGTATATATATATATATATATGATAATGCAGACTTAACAGAGCATGTGCAACTCAAGTTATTTAAACTAGATTATCAAATCTGGTGTCTAGTTTCAAAGTGATCAACAGAAAAGGAAAATGGCCAAACTTTCAAAACTGATAGAAACAGTGACAAGATATCCAAACAACAAAATCTCAAGCCAAAACAGCATGGTACAACTACAAGTAAAACAATACATAGTAAAATATTAACATAAACAGAAAATATACCTGCTCCAACATCTAAAGATATTGAATAAGACCCATCGGATGGCACACATACCCACTCACTCCAACTTCAGCAAAGGTCTCTGCAAATTGATGATTTATTTTCCTGGTTCTCTCATCTGGTAGCAGTATGTTGTCCAACACCACTTTTTCATGTGTGGGTGGTACAGATTTCCCATGGATTTTGGACGATGTAGAATCTCGGCATACAGTACCGGTTGCAATAAAGATGTCTAGATCTATCCAACAAAATATCTGCTCGAAAGCAACTAAAAATAGAAAGCTTGTAATAAATACCTGTTGCTATTATGTCTAAATCAGAGTTGAGGATTTCACATCTTTGATTGTTCGCTACATCGGTTGAATTCGGAAATTGAGAAGCAACGAATTCAGGAGCATTGAATTGTGTGGCGCGTCCTCCATCAGAAGAATTGCCCGGTGCGCGAATTCCATGTTCGATGTTTCCCACCATGTTGATCAGAACCTCCAATTGCCCAGACATACTTCCTACTGTACCCTCCAAACTTCCCACCCTCATTTTCAACTCATCATGGTCTCCACGAACATGTCTGAGTCGTTTCTGTGCAATGGCACAAGCCTTAACTTTAGTCTTTGGTACAACGGTCCCAACACTGCGGCTCCTACCCCTTGCATCCTTACCAAGCACTTGTGATAAGATGTCTTCATCCACTGTCAATTTTTCTTCATCACTATCAATGATCTTTTCCTTTGCTTTTCCAATTTATCCTGAAATATTTATAAAATAACATCAATTAGTATTTGTTTAATCCATATATCATATTACTGAAAGTTAATTGATTACTAATATATGCATATTAGTATTTTTCCAACTCCTTGTTATCTGAATGCATACTAAATTCTAAAGAAGTGCAGAAAACTGACAAAATGATAAATTATATTTATCTTTAGCAAAGCAATGTCAAGCATAGTGGAGATAGTTCAAACTTACAATCTTGGTTCCTAAGTTCATAATAACTTCATAATCAATCCTAAGTACATAGTGGAGATTGTAGTTTGCAGATTAGTGTACACTAAAAAATGTTTAATGAAAAGAATATGCAAGTTAGTATTTGTTTGACTTACGAAGTACGAAGAAGTGGCATCTGATATGCTACCATCTTTTTTCGCGTGTGTCTTCTCCCATACTTGACGACGATTGATATTTGTTGATGGACTAGCAGCGATCTGCAATATATAAAATATGTTAGTTGTGATTTTTACCATTTTTGAAAGAAAATGAATATAAATTACCATTTCTTGTTCTACTTTAGCGTGACTTTTACGTCTTGCATGGTGAGCATAACTGAGCAATGATCTATTCTTTTTGCCTGACTCTCTTCTTCCGCTCGCTTCAGGCGTTGCTTCATTTTTTAAGAACTCTTCCCAATCTTCTTGAGCAATTGTAGGTGGACAATTTTTCATCCGTTCTTCGTCATTGTTGAAAGTGTCATAACAAGTTGTTCTTAAGTGTTGCTTATGTCTCCTAAAAGCCTCCGACATTCTCTTTAAAAAAATTCTTTTGAAAGCGGATCGAGCTCATAAATTTTCTGCAAAAAGACAAAACACGAAAAACCAATTCCATGCTTAAATTTCCAACTATCTTTTATTATACTTGGGTTTTACATATTTATAAATTTCCACTGTCTTTTATTTATTTCCAGAAAAATACAAGCTTATTTTTCTTAAAAATAATTTCTAACTTTAGCTTATGACTAAACAAACACAATTTGTTTAAATTCCTAAGCCTAACAGAGTCTGGATAAAGGGAATTGAATTTTTTTTAAACTTTGAATCCTGTAACTTAAACAGAGATGATCAGTGATTCATCCATACATGCACACAGTTTTTCCATTCATGTACACATGTATTCATATCTAAATAAACATGCATACATATATTCAACATGCATCACAATTTACTTCAAACATTTTATCACATGAATCCAAATTAAAACTGTTTAAGATTAGTTTACTCAACGAATTAAGAAACAGGGAACAGATTTCTTGTTCCAGGCTAATGTGCTTGATTTTTCTCTTGATTTGCCTACTGATCTTGCTCTTGTTTGCTTACAAATTGGAGTAGTTGTACTTGAATTTGATCTTGCTTTTAGACTTGAATTTGCAGAAGAAAATGCTTTGAAACTTTGATTTAATTGGAAGCTTGATTGCTTTTGAAAAGATTACAGGTTGAAGATAAAATGCTTACAGGTTTTTCTTTCTTCTGGTTTGAGAATTGGTTACAGGTTTGTAGATTTAATTACAGGCTTGAGTTTACTTGCTTTTGAAATGAGAATATAGGAAAAGAAATGGAAAAGAGGAGATAAGAGTTTATATAGAGTTAATTAGGATTTATTAAAAACACGAAATATCATGAGATTGCTAATTAAATCTATTCCATGCAACAGATATCGAAACACAGTGTGATATATGTCCAATATACTTACCACCAATTCGTTCCAAATGGTGTCCTTTTATATTCCGGGTACTTTGTCCCAACTTATATATGATATAGGCACATGAGCTCTTACTAATTTACCAAGCATAGTAGCGATTTTTCCAGCATTATCTAAGACCGGAATACCAAGTAAGTTTTGATCCACTTTCTTGATTTCTGAACATGATGAATGTGAAGATGTTGGATTTTCTGACATGGTTTCCTGCAAAATATAATATTACTTTGTATGAATATAATATTACTTTGTATGAATATAAATTTATATTTTATTTTTATTGCAACTACTCCTGTATTTAATGTTAAAATTGCATGAAGTTCACACTTTCCCAGTTTAAACGTGCTTTGGAAATTATAAGTTAACATCACACCTGATCCATATCTTCACATGTTAGAATGCCAAATATGCAAGGAACACCTACAATGTTACAATGCATGTTAAAGTTCATTACCATGACCTTTCACATTTTATTTTATTTCTACAACAAGAAATGTAATTTAGCGGTAGCATCACTAGGCTATGAGTAGCTATAGAAAACACAGTTGATTGAAGCCAAGTGAAACTGAAACGTGTTCATCGTCTTAGCACCAAAAAAACTCAATGATATCAAATTGAACGATGAGAACAACTTAAAAAAGAATTATAAGCTTTCAAGAAGTGTTGTAATAAAAATACAAAACAATTTAAACAACCATTAATAGCTGATAAAATGCAAATGCTTCTCAACATACCAAAACCTATGGCAGCTGAAAGCACACCTGATGTTGCAGAATTAGCAACTGCATCATAATGTGTTGTGTCGCCTCTTATCTGCTCAAAATTAGAAAAATATATTATTTACATCAGCAAAACTACAACGAGGAAGCATCGCACATATAAGCATATGGACAATAAATGGAAGTACCTTAAGTATGCTTCAAAAGTTAACATTATTGCCAGATGTATATAAGAATTTAAATGGATAGTTTTGCATGTTTGAAATTCAAATACATCCGTTGGAATAAACAAGATCTAATAGATAATTCACATGTATATATAAGAATTAATATTAACATTAAAAGCCAGGTGGCGACATTCCTTGAATAAAAAACATAACACATCAGAAATTCAAATAAAATAAATAACCAATCGAATATGGCATTTTCTAAATCCAGACAATATTGACAGAGATTTTCAACGATTGAGTAAACAACTTATGGATTAGACCCTATGCACTCAATGCAAGGTAAATAAGAAAAGTTTCTTTCTACATATATACAAAAGTTCACACAAGACACAAACTAGTGTTAAAAACCATTTTCCCCTTTGTTTCCATATAAAAAGTAAGCGAATAGCCATGTTTACTAGAAGTATGCTTGCCAACTATTCAAATGAAAATAAAGTCACATAAGACACAAACTCCAATCTCATGTAACTAAAGCAATTTTAGAATAATAGGCGTAACTTGAAATCAATACAGAGATAATTATGCAAAAGACCAGGAAAATAGGGAAGATTTAGTGTGAGCACTAGTTGCTTGGGTACCAAAGACTGTCGGCTCAAAAGTTTGAATAGTAAAGAGACTCATGTTTCATGAATCCTAAATAGAAGATCAGAAAATACAAGAATGTTATAATACACAAAATTAACATACTGTGATATCTTCTTCTTTAACTGAGTATCGGCCAAAAGCCTCAAGAGCTCCTTGCAATAGCAAACTGGTCACCACTTCATCAAACCTTGCTACAACCTTCATATTTGTAAACATAATAACAGGCAGATGAATCATGTACTGTTCTGAAACCTAACTAACAAACAAACTCAACTATATTTACATATTAACAATTGGATTGTATACAATGAGAAATACATCAATTCACCTATTTTCCCACGTATATTAGGAACAATGAGAAGACAAAAGTGATTAAAAATATAGAAGTCGTGCAATTAAAAACATACACACACAATCGTGCAATTAAAAATATACAGACACACAATCATGTGATGTACGAATACTAATAAGTTAACATATGGATTTGGTAAGGTCTTCTAATTTTTCATTGTCTTCAAAAGCTGATTGATAGACGGTATGGAACTCAATGTCATCCACATTTGTAGTCAACCGTTTTGGTGTATGCAAAACCACAGACCATCCATTATTTTTTAAATCTTTTGAGTAGAACACTTGACTCGCTTCTGATGCAAGAATAAATGGCTCATCATTTACGTTATTTTTGTTCTTCAATTTCCCTAAATTTACCGTGATCAGGTTTGAAATGGGATCTACTTTGCAACCATTGACCTTATCCTCGACCTTTACCCACTCATAATAAAAAACTGTTTGTTTGAAGTCAGTGTAATCCAACTCAAGTATCTGTTGAATGACTCTGTAATACGTTGTTTCTGCTTCGTTATAATTTTTATCCTTACCACTCGCTCTAAATTTTCTAATTGCTCTCATGCATACACCGCTATTTTGTGTTACCATACGGTCTTCGTACTTTTTAGTGGAAAATGAAAATCCATTCACTTGGTACTTCATATAACTACGCGCCATGAACTTTGGCCCATGCACTAGCCGCCACAGCGTTGGATCAACATCGATGGTCTTTAACAACTATATAAAACAAAATAAGTAAAAAAGCATGGTCATGAAGGTGTATTGCCCACTTATAAACACGTGAAATACTTAAGACGATGTAATACCTCATTACGTAACCATAGATTAAAACTTTGAACGGCTTCCACATTCGTAACCCTGCCTCGAGGTTGAAATCTAGTACTTTTCACATAGGAGTTATACCTTCTACGGAAAACACATATCAAAACGTATATATAAATTGAATTAAAAAAATGGAAATTCGGGACAAGTTCGTGAACTTACTTCTTCCATTCATCCAATCCATCGTACTTATTAAGGACCCATCTACGCACTTGTTCAAACTGCACTTGGGTTAACGTTATGTCTTTACCATTATCCAAAGGCATCTCACCAGCAAACTCATTGTCCTCGTCTAAAAACGCTTCATGGGTATTTTTATGATTGCCATCACCTCCGTTTGGCATATATTACATGCAGTAAAGACTAGCTTCTTGCACGATATATCCTTCTACAATACACCCTTCAATGTATCTTTTTTTGCGCACATATCCTTTATATGTTTTCATCAACCTATAAATGTGATCAATTATATATTGTAGACGGTAGCTATTTATATCGAATAATGATGTACATAACTGAAATTAGAAATTTACCATTCAAAGTGATACATCCATCTATATCTAACAGGGCCACATATCAACGCTTCGTAATCCCTTTTGAACATGAAGGATACAGTGGCTCTTTTACGCTACCAAAAAGTGATTTATACTTCTTACTTTCATTGGCCTGCCAATCTGGATAATCAGTAGACTGCTCTCCAACATTAGCATGATCAGGCAACGGATTATTAGGTTGAAAATGATGAAATCTATCTGCATCATTGACCAGATCTTCCATCCTAATATGTTCAGACTCATCAGTGGTTGTGGCATGACTAACTGGTTATTGTTTTTCCATCTCCGCCCTTTTTTCCCCATGAAAATACCACACTGTATATGATTGGATAATACCCCATCTAAGCAAATGAAAATGAATGTCATCTAATTTGATCGCCTTCATATTTTATGCACCGGGTGCAAGGGCATAAATACAGTCCTTTCTTACCACCGTTTTATTCAACAAAACTAATGAACTTCTACACCCCGTCTATATAGTATGTAGATCTTAGATCTGATTCATTTATCCATTGTTTGTCTATGCTGAAAGACATACTGCCCTCCTATATCATATATAACAGAACATGAGACTTGCCCTTCAATGGGTCCTCGTTCCAATTGCTCGAAAAGAATATTTTTGAAAAATTCAAGTGGGAAATTATTGGAAATTTTTTGAATTGAAATGAATTATTAAAAATACGAGAAGAGCATATAAGCTCTTATTTGAGAATAGTCCCACATTGTAAGGTAAGGGTCATGTTTTCAAATGTGTGAAGTATATTGATATAGACTATTTTCTATGATACTCTTAATTATAAAATTAGCATTTCTATAAAAGTTAACATTAGCACCAAACTGTTTCCAAAAAATTTGCCATTACAACGACGCTATTTTGTAGCACCGGAGTAACGTCTATGCATTACCCCTCTCCTGACTTGGCTTGCACCATTAACAACAATTTTATCCACTTATACAACAATGTCAGAACCATATACAACAACGCCTTTTGAATATACAACAATGTCAGAACCATATACAACAACGCCTTTTAAATAGTTTTATCCCAACTATTTAATATTCCCAGCACCACTAATCCCAAAAGCAAATGAATCATTACTCATTACAAAGCATCATTACAATAACACTCAAAGTCAACTACCAATCGAATAATATCACTAGTTGATATTATCCTACAACAATCAACTAACATTCACTTGTGCTTAAGTTTCTACAGCAATTAAATTCTCACATTTTTGAAAAAAAATTAGCTTATAAAAATAAAAGGTCCACTATTTGCGCATATTAAAAAAACGCAGTCCCATAATATATAATTCTTTCAAATTGTTTGCGCATATGATTCATGAAATTGGACATCAAAATGTCCATATTTTATTCTTGATCTAAAGTGATGCTTATTAAGGTTTTTGAAAGCAGATCCACTGTTTTTCATTTTCCATGCATTGGTTCTTGTATTCAACGGTCTAAATTCGAATGGACTTAATAAACTGGGTAAAATAAAATTAATTAGTTGGGTAAAATAATACATTGATTAGTTGATTTATATTCTTTGTACACTTGTAGTAGTACCTATAAATAACCAAACAACCATATTAATTTACCTTAAAATCTGCACTGGTTTTTGACTTATGATAAACAGTGGATTTAAAATGCACTTGTAGCTTTAGTTGATAATCAAAACCACCTACAATCGTAATCAAGTGCGATTGCTCTTTACTTTGGTAGATAGGATGTAGCAGCAGTTTTTTGTATATCAAGGTGTACGCATAAACTTCTTTACAGCAAGTGCAATTGCTCTTTAAGTTGTTGTTTTACAATCATAAGGGCGTCTCCAATAGTTAGTCCGGATATTATTACTATCCGTGACAGGGGCCAATTTGGTTACAAAAATGTAACCAAAGTTAAGACATTTATTAAACATGCATCCGTCGCCTGTTTAAAAACAAGGGTCATGTTTTCAGATTGTTTTTCTCTACCTTGAAACTTTTCAGGTCTCGAGTTTCTAAACAGCTCGGGCTAGACCTGCATGTAACACTTTTTAACTTATGATAAACAAACGTATCAAAAAGTTAAGGAAAAGAACAATAATGACTGGCTGGCATTTACTGTAATTCTATTCTCGTAAAACATGCAACAGAAACTTCGGAGTTTGTAGTATTTCTTACTCAGGCACTCTGAAAAGGGAAGGAAATAAAATGCAACAGCCACGATTTTTTAAATTTTAGAACAAAATGTACATTTCAAGATGCTATTGCCAGTTGAAATGTACTTTGCATATTATAATTTTTTGGACCATACAATCACTATAAACATACAAAACCCACCACTCCACCAATGGAAAATCCAAAAGATAAATAAGAAAATTATAAAATGAACAAATGTCATATCTTCTTCAACATATTTTGCAATGAGTTTTTTAGTCCAAAAGGATCTTGTTTATAACCTTATTCGGTAATCATAGGCGTAGTAGCAGCATCGTCAGAAGACTGCTTCTTCATATTTTACGACTTGATAAACTCTTTTAGTAGTAAAACAACTAGATTTAGATGTGAGGATGTGAGGATTACTCACCTTTCTTCCTTAATTTAGCAGTAAAACAACTACTACAACCTACTGCTTCTCAATTTGAAACCCTAACAGTGCTTAATCAAACAGCAAATAGAAACCCAATTCAATGAACTATAAAACTAAAACAAAGACCTAATAAGAAATATATAGGTTAGAGATATCCTTACCCAAAATTATTAGCTTCCTTAGCTAATTAAATTGACCTACTAATGAGAGTTTTTGGGAGCTTGGAATTAGATTTCAAAAGAGGTAAAATGAGTTGGTTTTCTTTTTATGAAGTTATGAAATAACAGTGGGGAATTGGAGTGGAAAATTTGCGCCAAAAATAGGCACGAAATAAGATACGGCTAATAGCCGTATCAAATTTGATACGGCTATTAACCGTATCTAAATAAGTGGGAAAGACAATTTTCTGGAGGGAAGCAGTGCGTATTAGGGTGGAAAATTTGCGCCAAAAATAGGCACGAAATAAGATACGGCTATTAGCCGTATCAAATTTAATACAGCTATTAACCGTGTCTAAATTTTTAGATACAGCTAATAGCCGTATCAAATTTGATACGGCTAATAGCCGTATCTAATGAGGCGGTAGGAGGGGTGGCTAAATCAGCTTTTTGGTGTAGTGTCATTCTGATCAGTTGGAGGTAGTTGCACGGGATTCTGTCTATCCCGTCCTTCAGGATCTGCAGCTGTGGAAGTAGTCCTTGTGTTAACCATGATGGATGATGAAGCTCTCTCCTAGACTTGTTGGAAATCTGAATAGGATGGAAGAACTTCTGAAATTGAGATCTAGATCTTCTCCTTGGACATTTGCAATCCGATATCGGCAGTAGATCCAATGCGCAGAAGGAAAAAATTGTGTTTTTTCTCAGTGAAAGCACCAAAGTGTTTGTACCAAAATTGGGCACAACACTCTTCGGAAGGGTTTGAAGAGATAAAATGAAGAAATTAAATGAAAAAAGAGGATTATCTAACAAACACTTCAAAAAAACAAATAAGAAAGTACGCAGAAACACAGAAATTTAGAGTGGTTCGGCGTGTTTCCTACGTCCACTATGAAATGATTGATCTTTATTAACTTTTGGTTGCTGGTTACAACGAATTACAGCAGTAGATCTCGAGTACAACAGTGGAATTTGAATGCAATGGTGGATTCGGCAGAGTCTGGACGTCAAAGAGCCAAAAGATCCCTTTTCTGTAAGCTCTGGGTGCTATTTATAGGCGTAGGATGCAAATATCTCGCTCAGATCTCGGGAGACCTCTTCTGGCACGTGGGTGGGCCTACGCGATCGATCCCACGCGATTTTGACTCGATCCGTGATCGATACGAATGAATTTTGTATCGATCAAGATTTGATCCAATCGAGTCAAAACTTGGCATGAACATTCCTTAGGTCGTACGTAAGTTCCTATGAAAATTTCATAGCGTTTGGACTTGTGGATTGCAAGTTATGATCGATGCGAATTAGAGTTTTTCGGTCTTGGTCCCCTTCGTATCGATCATTTCGACTCGATGTTGAGCACGTGCCTGCGAGTTGACGTGGCGCTTGATTTTTGGATCGCTCCACTTTTGATGCCGAGTTGACCGAGTCATCCCAAGGTTTTCGCCTTGTTCGTATCGAAGACCGTTGCCTTGTTCGTATCGGTGGAAGCAGCTCAGTTCGTATCGATGGAAGTGGCTCAGTTCGTATCGATGGAAGTGGCTCAGTTCATATCGATGGAAGTGGCTCAGTTCGTATCGAGTATCATGGCTCTGTTCTTATCGATCCAAATTGCATGGCTCGTAACGATTGTGTGGTCTTGTTCGTATCGATCGAAGTTGTTCCAACTTGATGGATACGAACAACTAATAATATGATGGATACGAACATATGGATGTGAGATGATATCGATGGATGGATACGAAAAGTCGATGTTGTATGGATACGAAGAGAGCCTTTTTGTTAATGGATATGAAAAGTGCAGTTCTCCTGATCGATACGAAATCATGCGCCTCTGATCGATTCGAATAAGATCGATACGAAGTCAGATGTTCCCTGGTTGCTTTATGGATACGAATAAGGTGGCTATCGATGGACTCGAACAGTTTGCTTTCTTGACTTGTACCGATCATATCTCGAGCATACGCACTCTAACTGACTTGAAACTTAGAAAGTTGGCTTTTACAGCTTTGCTTGTCATGTCTTGTCAATTGTAGCTTGATCTGGACTCGGACAAAATTTATCGATATCCATAGCAAACCTGAGTATAACCGATCTTCGGGACGGACTGTCCTTGGTTTATAGTTGAGTTCCTGGTATCACGACCTTGCCAAAAGGCGGGATAACAATTACATTAGCAAACGATTGACTAGGGCGGAGTGGAACTATCTGAAGTTGGAGAAGCTGGCTTACTGTCTCGTCACTGCCTCGAGAAAGTTTTGTCCTTACTTTTAGGCCCATCCGATCACGGTCTACACCGACCAGCCGTTACGACATGTCCTTAAACGGCCTGAGAGTCTGGTAGGTTACTCAAGTGGAACATATAGTTGAGTCAGTTTGAAATTACTTATACACTGAGGCGAGCTATCCAAGGACAAGTTCTGGCGGACTTCATTGCTGAGTTTACTATCCCGGAGGACTTTCCCGAAACCAGTGAATCTCCCAAATACATTTGGAAACTATACACAGATGGTGCATCGAACGACCACTGCTCAGGCGCTAGAGTTGCACTTGAAACCCCAAAAGGTCGATCCGTATGTTATGGTTTGAAGTTCGATTTCTGTGCGACTAATAACGAGGCCGAGTACGAAGCTTTACTCACAAGACTCCGGCTTGCCAGAGATTTGAGAATTATTGCTGTGGAGATTTACTGCGATTCGCAATTGGTCGTATGCCAAGTGCGAGGAGAATACCAAGCTAGGGACCGGAGGCTGGCTGCTTACCTCACTCGAGTCCAGGAAGTATTGAATTAGTTCGACTATTATGCCATCTATTGCATACCCCGATAGCGCAATCAAAAAGCTGATTCTTTGGCAAAACTGGCCAGCACCGGTGAAGCACAGCAAATGGGCCTCGTCCCTATTGAGACACTTACCTCTTCGAGTTTTGATCAGATAGAGACAGACTGGGTGCACGAAGCCACACCCGAGAAGGAGTCATGGATGACCCCTTTCAGAAATTATCTTGAGCATGGAGCTTTGCCCGAGCGTGGGAGTGAGAAAAGACAAGTTCTTCGGAAAGCTTCACGATTCATTATCCAGAATGGAGTTATGTACAGAAGAGGATACGCCATTCCTTTACTCCGGTGTATCGCCCATGACGAAATCGAACGAGTGTTACACAACGTGAATGAGGAAGAATGTGGCGATCACACTAGAGGGCAAGCCCTTGCTAAGAAGATACTCCGATATGGATATTATTGGCCAACTGTGAATCAGGACGCATTAGACTATGCCAAAAAATGTGATAGATATCAGAAACATGCCCGGATTCCTAGAGCCCCGCCAACCGAAATCACTCAAATGGTCAGTCCATGGTCATTTGCCATATAGGGCATCGATATAATTGGGTCTCTACCTCTAGCTAGAAGTGGCGCGAAGTACGCCATCGTTGCAGTTGACTACTTTACCAAATGGGTGGAAGCCGAGCCCTTCGCTACCATCACGATGAAGAAAGTAATCAACTTTGTAGTACGTAACATTATCTGTCGATTTGGCCTCCCACATACCATTATCACCGACAATAGAGCCCAATTCGATAGTGTCGAGTTCAAGAACTTATGTCAATGTTTCCACATTCAGAAGAAGTTCTCAGCAATTGCTCACCCTCAAGCGAATGGACAGGTCAAAGGTGTTAACAAAGTCATCAAATCCATTCTAAAGAAATGACTTGAGAAGGCTGGAGGCAAATTGGTCGATGAGCTTCCCATGGCCCTATGGGCATATTGAACTACCCACAAGTCTGCGACCGGCCACACTCCATTTTCACTTTCCTATGGCTCAGAAGCCGTCATTCCGGTCGAGTTAGAAGTACCTTCTCATCGTGTGACTTACTATGATTCGAAGACAAACGCCATATTGCTTGGCGAATCTCTGAACTTATTAGATGAGAAGCGTGAAGAGGCGGATTTGAGGGCAGCCGCGCACCGGAGTCGAGTCGCCCGATTATACAATGCTAAGGTCCGCCCTAGAACCTTTGAACTTGGTGATCTCGTGCTCAAGAGAATTTATCCGGTCCCTTCTCATATGAAGCCGACGTGGGAAGGATCGTATGTTATTGAATGGAGACTTGGAGACGGCACATTCAAATTATCGACTATTGATGGTCTCACTTTGCCGAGAGCTTGGAACAGCAAGAGTCTCCATCGCTACTACACATAATAGGCTTTGTTTATTCATTTAGTCTGCTTTTCATTTGCAATTTGTTTATGCATTTCGAAATTTGAACTTGTAATAAGGCAACTGACTTTGCCATACTTTCTTATTTCAGCAATAAAATGCAACCTCTTTGAGCCAAAGTAGTGATTCTTGAAATGCATCATGCGACCATCACAATGCACGGAGAACTAAGTTTCATCCTACGGTGGGACTTATTCAAATAGGGAGTAACTGTGATACGACCGGTCACTCGCTAACTGAAACCCCAAGCTCGGGGGCAAGATACCACACAAAAGCAAAAAAAGGATTGATACAAGACAATCCTCTAACTAACTCCGGCTCCTAGAGTGCGAGTCGGAATATAAACTTAAAATCCAGAACGTGGGCTCGAGGAGGGTGGATCTGTCCACCCACGACCTCACCCATGTGCGATCTAAACTCAAGGAGGATGGATCTGTCCATCTAAGGACCTCGCATTTCACATTTACAAGCTCGAGGAGGATGGATTCGTCCATCTACGACTTCGCTTGTTTACTCAGGGTGGATGTGACCCGTCCATCCACGATCCTAATCAACTTATCGTTCCCAAAGTGTGAACGAGATTCCAACACTTAGGCAGATGTGACAGACCGTCTGTCGATCAACTCCAGATTTCCAGAGTGCGAATTGGACTATAAAAATCAAAATGGGTGTGACGGACCACCCATCGACAACTCCAAGTCCCTAGAGTGCGGACCGGAGTATGAACACAAATATCAATCACAAATCAATCGAAGTCCCCAGAGCGCAAACATATCTTTAAACATTAAACGGATGTGGCTGACCGCCCGTAAAACAACTTAAGTCCCTGGAGCGTGGACATATCTTTAAACATTAAGTAGGCGTGACCAACCGCCAGCATACAAGTTCAATCCCCAGAGTGTGGATGCGATTTCCAATAAATGAGCAGGTGTGATTCGACCACTCGAACTCATCTCACTTTGACTTAGTTCCAACTAAGTTAAATTAAAATTGCTGAAGACAGATAGCGACTACCGTCCAACCACTTCAATTCTCTCCAGGACTGGGGGCATAACTCAAGCACAAGCCGCTAACTGAGATAGTACAACATTAGGACTCGACTTAACGTTTGGTTACGGCTCGGAGCCATGACTCCGGGGCTTAACAGCCGAACCCAAGTCCAATCCAGAGATTAAAACTTCACAAGTGTATTGAATAAAAATTCAAGTGATAAAACACTTAAGCAAATAAACATAGAGTTATGCCGAAAACAAAAGGAGACTTTATTTCAACTATTCTTTGGAAACAAAACAAGTACAAAAAACTTATTCCAAGAATTCCTATAGGCAGGGGCCGAACCCGCATCTATACATGGCCTACAGAAAGCAAAATAAAGTCCTATTCTACCTATCTACCAAAAGAAGAGACAAAAGGACACGCCTACTCCTTCGACTTCTTCTTCTTCTTCTGAGTCGATCTGCTCGAACTACCACTTTGGTGTCTTTTCGAGCTTTTGCCTTTACCTGGTTGGCCCTTGGTCGGGGGAAGTACAGTAGTCTCCTCCTCCGAACTCACGGGAATTGGGATACTTTCAGAATGCGTGGTAGGAAGAATGGGGGCACTTTCTATATGACAAGACACAGGGGGTACACCCGTGACGATGATTTTACCGCCCGGAGAGATTATACATAAAGGGGTCGGACTAGGACTTGCCATCCCACCTCGAATACTGCTACCAAGCACGACACTTGCCACCTTGGCCCTGATCTCCGCCATTATCGCCTCATCATGAGCTACTTGAGTGTCCACCGGGATGCTGTCACTTAGGGCCGACGAGCTGGCTGTGAACACACTTTTGCCCATGATAAATGGCAAGTCAGTAAGTGGATCGCCCTGAGGACCAAGGAGTTCTTCCACCATTTGTTCGTTGAAGATAAAAGCACTCTCATGAACTTCCCCGGTCGAAGTGGCAGCTGTAGTCGTCATCGCCTCCATCGTAATAGCCTCCTGCTCATAATGTAGCCCTTGGGTTGCAGGAGGCTCGGTCGGTGCAGCTTCTATAACTGAGTGGAGATAAGAAAAAATATTAGTAACATCTCCTGATAATGCTACAGACTTTGAATAAATTCGAGAAGTGCTCAAAATACCTTCCTCAGATTGGCTCGCAGGTGGAGCCGAAGCGCCTTCAGGAGCGTGCTCATGAATCAGAGTCAAGTGTGGTTGATCGGGATCATAAGCTGGAACAGCTGGAGGATAAACTGTAGAATTAGACTCGGGTTGGGTTGACATAGGTATTTCAGAACTTGCTTCATGGTGTTCAACTCCAGACCCCTCTCTAACCTCCGGATGCTGAGCGGTAAGCTTCTCCTTCTCAGATATAACAATGGCCTCATGGAGAACTCTCCTCTCATCTTCGGTCAACACGCGGTTCTTAAGTTCAAACTCATCAATAGATGTAGTGTGGTGTTCAGCCTTCTCATCATCCACCAAGCGGCACCAGGCATCATGCAAATCAGTCGGATAGTCAACGAGCCAGTTCAAGCCATGGTATTTCAAGACATTGGCATTGTAAGTGATCGGAAGGTCTTCCATATCGCCTTCTAACCTGGCCTCCGCTGCTCCGACTTAGGCTTCAATTCTAGCCTCGGCTTCTTGAACCTTCAGACTGTCGCATCCCGCTCACCCTTAAGCTCCACAGTCTAATCACATGCCTCCTGAGCAGCCTTATTAGCGTCGTCCCTTTTTTTGACTTCCTCGGTGTACTTTGCTTTAAGCTATTTGAGCGCGTTATCTCTCTCGGCTATGACGGTGGCATTCCTGTGGCCCATATCATCGACTTGTTTTAGGTGCTCTTGCCTCATCTGCTCCATCTTCTTGTTAGCCTCATAGATTTTCTTTAAGGCCTCCGTTTCTAAATTCCTCAAAGTGCCATTTTCATTGGTGAGCACTTGAACTATGCGATCCCAATGAGCAAGATTTTTTTGCAGCTGTCCAATTGTCTTCGCTCGATCGAATGCCACCACCGAGGCCTTTTCTGCAGTTTTCTTCCATTCACGGTATTGGCTGTAAGCGTCATATACATAGTCGTGCACCATTTTCTCCACCCCTTCTGGAATCAACCTCAAGTTTGGGGGGAAGTGAAAGCCGTCAAAGCAAATATTAGGGAAATATTCCTTTAGCTTAGCTATTCGGGCGGCTCCCTCCCTTGTAAGCTCTGTAGCCGTTGATGTAGTGACAATAGAAGCATCCACCCCAGTTCTTTGGCGCTGCTCGCCAGGCCTTGATGTTTGTGGAGGCACTGGATGGCGCGAAGTTTCAGCAGTATGTGTCCCAGAACTGGAGGGTGGCAAGGGAACTCTAGGTGGAGGAGAGCGCGATCGGGAGCGGTGCTTATCTCGCCACTCTCTTTCCCCCCCTCTCTCTTTCTCTCTCTCTCTCTCTCCGTCTCTCTCCCTATCATAGTGATTCCTATCTTGACTAGAGTAGAGGTGATCATAATCGGACTCGTGCCTGCGGGACTCTCAGTATGAACTGGAAGATTGACGTGCGGCACGAAGGCTACTGATCATAGATCCTTTCTTCGACATCTTATCTGTGAAGTGAAAAAAGAAACAGAGTTAGTTATCTTTCGAGATTGAACAGCTCGTGAATATTAGTTGTGTAGTGCCGTGAAGTGTGTGCATGCATGTGTAAATTCCCCAACCAACTGGATGTATCAGTCGTACTCGGAGGGGTTGGCTCTCCTAAATCTAAGGCACTTTGAGGCCCCTCTAATCTGGTATCTTTGTGATGAGACACATCATCTGGAATGGGAATATCTGCAAGTCCCTCGAAAGGACTCTCTATTTGTGAAGAGGGAGCCCCTGAAATTACAACAGCCGCTGCTGGCAAAGACATTACAATAGACTTGCGTCTCGGAGCTTTATGGGCAGCGGCCTTGCCTTTCCTTATCCTTTCTGAATGTCGATGACTTTGTGAAGGCCCGGGTGCGGGCTCATCTTCAGCGGGCATATTCTCATCGTCACCTTACTCGGTGATCACAATTCCAAGAACTCTCCTTCTGACTTGCCTCGCTAGAGCCGTCCTAAGAAATCCTTCAAGCCCGATGCTTTGATCTCTATCGATTAGCCCAACGGCCCTCATATTTTCATCAGTGAGGACATCATCGATCTCTCTGCACATGGCAGGCACCTCTTGAAGAACTCTTACAATCTCCTTAAACTGAGCCCCTTCGGGTCGTGGAATCGAAGCTGTGAAAGAAAGTGTTAGATCCGGAATCAGATTATCCAGTTAACCGACATAGAAGTTGAAGCACTTACGTCTGACTAGCCACCGTCTAGCGAACCCCGGTTGGCACCGAACGTAGAACCATTCGGTCTTGAAATAGCTCAGGTTGGTCTAGGCTCTGACCACGACCTGACAGTTCCTAACTACCTCTAAGAAAGTGAAGGAAGGGTTATCTCCTCGACTCATTATATTGAACAAGTATCTGACTTCCTTGGGAGTTGGAGGTCGGAAAAGATGCTCCATGAAGACGATGAATAAACTATTCAGTAAGGCAAACCCATTCGGGTGCAGCTGTGACGGGGCGATCTTTAAATAGAACAACAATTCTCAGATGTATTGATTAAATGGAGGGAGTGGCCCAGCTACACACGAGAATCTTTTGCAGGCCGTGTACACTTCCGGGGGAGTATGGGCTCTATCTTCTGCCCCTGGCAATAAGACATTATCTCTTGACAATCCATGCCTTGAACAAATCCTGCCCAGCATGTCTTCAGATATATTGAAGGGAACAAAATCTTGCGGATGCGCGATGAAAACTGCTCCTGGTAGCTCATCCAGGGCAGGACTGACAGCTTCGACTGCGATAGCCGGCATCTCGATTACAGGAAGAGTTGGACTTGAGACTTCCTGCAATTGTGAACTCCCAGGTTCCATAGCTATTCAACTCAGTAAAAATCATCGTTAGAAGACAATAAACCCGTGTTTCCTCCAGTGTAAAGTGCGTGAATGTGTTGTGCAATGCAGTGCTACAAACTACTTTAGAGATTCTATGAGATTTGAAAGATGTTTGAACAACAAGACTTCGAAATTCAACTGGAGTGACCGTCATCACTGACCGTCACAACCGTGCCATCCAGACTTCGAAGACCGTTCCAAGTTAAAGTTCGTCAAATTTTGTCAAGTTACCGTTCCATTGAAGAGCTTTGAAAGATAGTCAAATATGTGGTGAAACGGGCAAATCCAATTATGCAAGGCAAAAGTTCGTCGGAGTCCAATGTTCAAGTATGCAAAATTTTCGTATCCATCAAAATGCAAGTTCGGATCGATCAACAGAAGTCCCATTCGTATCGATCGGCAGAAGAAAAAAATTTCATATCGATCACCTCAAGGCCAGTTCGTATCGATCCAAACTCATCACCTCGTATCGATTGGCAGGATCAATACTTCATATTGATAGTGCAATTAGACCTTCATATCGATCGTTTTGGATCGATACGACCTCCAACCATTTCCAATCGATACGAAATCACTCCCTCTCTCAATACGAAACCATATTCATAACCATCGTTACGCACTTTGGTTGCTTTCAGATCGATACAAACCACAACTCTTCGATCGATACAGATGACCTCTTCGTATCCTTCCACCCATCATCGATGTGAATGCTACTTCATATCCTTTCGCATTTCATCTTCCTCAATTAACTCAGATGCCATCTCCTCCATCCTTTACCTTGCTCTGACCCATATCTGACCTCCTCTTCACCAAACTCGGCCGTAAATGCAAATGAAATGGAAAAGAATCTTGAGTCTCATCATTTTCAACACAAATTCATGGTTTAATTACCTAGATTTAACAATTGGTTTAGGGGATTGAAGTCTTAGTGCGGTTTGAAAGCAAAGGCGGTTTTGTTTCTCTTTTATTTGGAGCGATACGAAGGCTGGAAAGGAAAATGAACAAGTGGGAAAAATGCTAAGTACAAAAGCATTATATAGTAGGGAGAGAGTCTATTCGTCTCCCAGTTATTACGATCGGTTGAAGCAGTCAATGACATAATCGATACGAAAACCAATTCGTATCCAATGTTCAATCGAGGCAATTTCAACATCATCAATACGAAGCTTACTTCGTGTCCATCCACTGCCTATTTGAGATGAAGCAATTTGTATCCATCCAACGAGCGATACGAAGCATGAAGCCAAAGCTTGTTTGGACTGTTTGAACCCATTAGAAATGCATCGATACGAAAGGATGAGTTCGTATCCATCAACCTAAAGCCCACAGAGATTCATATCCATCGATATGAAATATTTTGAAAAGCCAATTGAGTCGTATTGATCACCATCGATATGAAGACGATTTTTCAACTTTTCACATCGATCTAGGAGAGGATCGATACGAAGAGATAAACTAAAACGACCATCAAACGTTGTTACAACTCGAATTTCACATCAATTCAAGAGAGGATCGATACGAAGTTCGATACAAAAAAAACTGACAATGACTCGTGAACGTGAAAGCGTTAACAGGAGTCAGGTTAACATACATTTATGTGTAACGAATTAACATTCAATTTTCAAAATTCACAGGAATTGGATGTTCACCTAGTGACAATTACAACAATGAAGAACAGTTCGCTAACACTCGACACTCGGTTACAACAATGCACTATATGATCATTGGCAGTCAACAATTCAGCATTTATATTATCGAAAATCATCCAAAGGTTACATCTTTTGACGAAAAGACAACGACTGTTCAACGAATCAGGTAGAACTTTTCAGACTAAAGATTGCAGCTTCTCAAAGCACATCATGTTCGCACAAGACGTACTTTGGGGGCAAATATTATACCGCCTTTTGGCAAGGCCTTGACACCAAGGAATTAACTAGAAACCAAATACAGTTCGTCCCAAAGATCGGTTATACCCAGGCCTACCTCTTCGAGCCCTCTCCGCATTCATCCTAAACTCAAGGGGCCCTATCGATTGCAGCAAAAAGCGGCTGCACTGCTAGTTCACGACAATGGTAAAGTCACACACCACCTCCCTCAACCGGATATCTCCAAAATGCTTCTACACATGCACTTCGATAAGGCAAACTTCATGACACCAATGATAGCAACTAACCCCACATAAATCTCACCAAAATCGTAACCCTAGTTTCGTCCCAAAGCTTCGGCCATTCCAAAAACCTGATCGCACGTTACCAAAATGACAAGGGTTGAAAGTCTCGAGCCAATGGACTCGACGAATTAAATTTCACGATTTTTAAATGTATGTTGGATTTTATTTTAAATTTCGAATGATTTGCCATTACTTTTGTTAACTAGAAATAAGAAGGAAAGAGATGAAAGGGAACAAAAGTGGAAAATGAGTTTAATTGATGATCTTATTTTCATTTTATAATCAAATTAATATTCTTGAGCCACCAAAATGTTTTGAGCCACCTGTTTGCACCAAAATTGGACAAACACCTCTAAGTTCGAATTTGACTATGTCACGTTTAAGTTGGTTGATATGAAGTTTCAAATATTTCGATACGTTAATAGATAATTTTTGCAGTCATAGAACAGTTCACGGACTCGGAGTTGGAAAGCAGTTAAAGGAAGTAAATCACACAAAGTTTTATAGTGGTCGGCCAGAACATGCCTACATCCATTGTCCATCTTATTATGCTTGCTTTCATTTGATTGCAAGTACAAGTTCTAATTGGAAAGAAGAAAAACTTGGAGTAGCTAGAGTAGTTAAGCCTCAATGGAGTTTTCCCTCTTTTCTCAGAAATTCCATCCCCATTATTGTTGAGGAACTCTAGTATTTATAGAGTGATGTTGTGAAGGGTGCAGGCGGAGATATAACCTCCCAGGTTTGGTTCGGCATGATGAGAGCTTGTCTGGTTCGGCATGGAATTCATCTGGTTTTGGTTTGGCGGCGAGAGATGAGGAACCCTTGGAGTTGCTTCTGTCTTGACGTTGGCATGCCATCTTCCCGGTTAACATTTGGTTCGGCTGCTCCATGCACCGGACCAAGAGTTTGGTCTGGTGTTTAGGTGGTGTGCCGGACCAGACATCTGGTCCGGTATCCTTATGTGGTGCTGGACCAGAAATCTGGTCCAGCATCTCATTGTTGTGCCGGACTAGATATATGGTCCGACATCTCAATACCGTGCCGGACCAGATATCTGGTTCGGCATTTTTGGGGATGCCAAACCAAACACCTGGTTCGACATCCCAGTTGCCATTCTTTATTTATTACCTATCTCTTTTCTTTTCCTTACCTCTTCCTTTCCTCGCATGCCAAAATACCGAACCAACATATGCCCCCCAAAGTATGTTGTGTTCCACACAATGTGCTTTGTTTGGTTCGGCACCGAGCTTCTACAACTGGTTGAAAACTTAAGACCGTTAGTCTTCCCTTCCTTTCCCTTTAAATACCGCTCCTCTCTTCTTATTCTTCTTCTTTTATTTACTTAACTACAATCCTTCAACTTTCTTCAAATTGATCGAAGTTTTTATTGCCTGGACACTCGATATTTCAACTTCTCCATCACTTGAGGTAAGGCTTTCTAGCCTCGATATCTATCCCTGGGTTTTATGGTTTAGGGTTTTAGGGGAGTTTGGTACGTGTCGCGGGCATGAATGGCTGTTGCTTCAAATTAAGGAAAGGAAGTGAGCGAGAGGATTTTAGAGTGACTTAGTGAAGGAGAAACTCATGCTGGGTGAAGATGGGGTGGAACCCTAGTGTTAACATTGAAGCGGTCTCTGTAGGGATAGTTATGACTTTAGTGTGAAAATAGTGATTACGGCAAAAAAAATTGAGTGACAAGTTTGATATTTCAGAGGTGAGAGCGGCTGTTTTTTGCGTGAAGGACAGTAAGGCTGCAGGCCAAAGACTACTTTGTATTTGTTCTAATTTTCTTTGGGAAGCTAAGGCTAGTAAACTTCCTTGGGATGTTGATTGTGTGTCAAAATAAGAAGGGGCTAGAGCTGTGCAACTTGGAAGATTTGCAACTTGGTCTTGGCATTAAAAGACTTTAGAAGGTTGTGTGCATGGCTTGGCTGTAGGAAGACGAGCTTTGAGCCAATATAGTTGTCACTCGGTGGGTTTGATTTGGCATTATGATGCCGTTCGGTTTCTGGAATAGGGTAATGCCGGACCAGACTAGTTCGTGCATAGTGACCATAAGTATGCCGAGCTAAAAGGGTGGAAATCCTTGGGATGAGTTTCGTAGGGTTAAGTTTGGTGTATGGTTTTAACCGGGCTAGACGATAGAATGTTTTCCGTGAGCATTTTAACTTCCATTTATGATTGCATATCTGTTGGACTTATGCCTACCTTTTATTTCTTTGTGCAGGAAAATGTCATCTGGTCGCGAGCTTCGATCCAAGCATGCATCATCACAGCCTGCCGGGGCTGGCCCTTCTTTTCCTGATGTTCCCGTCAATCCTCCAAAACATCCCAGCTCTGTGTATTCTTTGGTGGAGGGTTACGCTCCCAACCAGACGCTGGTAAAGCCTTTTGAGTGCTATCCTAGCATGCTGTCAATAGAAAAGCTCAACTCCACAGCTACGACGTTCGGGATTGTTCATCAGGATATGATACTGCCTGGACCAAATGACAGGGCCAGCTCTCCCCCAGATAGGTACATGGCATATAGTTAGTATCACTGCATATGCGGCGCATTTCCTCCGTTTACTAATTGGATCGCCGGTTTTGTGGTTTACCTGAAAGTCGCTCCCCTACAGCTTCAACCGAACTTCTATGCCATCCTGACATGCCTATATCTGATATTCGAGAAGCGCTATCGGAGACCCCCTACCCATAGAGAGATCAGATACTTGTATAATGTAAGGAGTTATCGAAAGGGGAGCCCCTTCATCGGCTTAGAGTCGGCCCACAAATTCAAGCCAGTTCTCGATTTATACTCAAATTTTAGCATGTTCAAGTAGGAGTACTTCTTTGTGCGTGATGATGCCATTCCTCAACATGCTTTCATTTCTTGGTGTAAGTTTCCGTTATATTTTTTCTAAGTTTTCTGTCGACTTGATTCCTTAATGCTCCGTATTTTTCAGGTTGCGTGAAGGCGGTAGAGAACGAGGGGTTGAAAAAGATGGCCAAGGAAATATTAGCTATTCCAGAGGCTGAGAGGGAAGCCTCGTTCTTACTCCATGACATAGCCCTTCGCTTTTACAACTTAATTGGCCCTGGTCAATCCGTGTTCAAGATCAGGCCAATCTCAGCTAAGAAAGCAGCGGGAGCCGAAGGAGAAGGGAGAGATGCGAACAAAGGCAAGGATCCGGAGGAAGAGGGTGACGGGGCTAGAACCCGAAGAAGTTGAGGCGTAAGAAGAGTGCAGTTCGTCCTCCCCATTCGGGGAAATCTTTGCGCATACAAGATGCTCCTTCTCTTGATGATGAGGAGGGTTCTCGCTTGGAGGGAGACAGTGAGGAGGAGGAAGGGTCGGAAGGAGATTCTGAGGCAACAGAATCGGAGGTTCATGCTTCTCAAGATGTGGAGATCATTGGTAGCGAACGTTTGGGCGCGACTCCTCTGAAGAATGCCAAGGCTGTGCGGGAGTGGCACGAGCAGTTAGATCAATCTGTGCCGGCCCCAGAGCCAACTCTTATCGCTGACCCCTCTCAAGAGAATGTAGCTATGGGTGACCTGGGTGGAATGCCATTTCTTCCAATGCAAAGCGGAACGAGAATTAGTAAGGCATTCGGGCTTTCCCTATGTACTTTTGATTTCTGTATGGATTTTGGGGCACTTCTTGAGAACTTTTTATTTTTGAAGAGTCCCAGTCTCCACTTGCTCCTCAATCCAATGAAGCCCGGTCGCCATGTGTTCTTCTTCCTCTGAGTGGAGTCTCGTCCCAATGTATTCCCTACTTGAGTGAGACCCCGTCCCGGCCACTTGATCTAGTCTCCCCTAAGGGTTTGTAGTAGCTCATAATGTCCCAGTGTCTTGCATGTTTTGTGTTTATGCTTTCTCCATTTCTCTGCTCTAAAGTTGCTATTTGCTTTGTAGGGAAAAGAAGAAATCCGAAGAGGAATGAAATGTCTCGGTGACTTGAACAGTTCAAATGGATGAAAGGGGTCTCTGCTTCTTCTAAGATGGTCTCTCAAAAGGAAAAATACTGCTCAAGGGAATGTCGAGGAAACTTCATCGGGGTTGGATAAAGGAGAGAGCCACGAAATGTCCCAGAAATCCACAAGGTCTCCGGATAAGGATGCTGCCTCCCCTGGTTCTCAAACTTCTTCTCGTCGCTATCTCCAAAATCCAACTGGTCCTGAAGTGCACGAAGTGCCTGACGATTTAGGAGAAGAAATTGTCGATACCTACTTCTCATATTTTCAACCTCTGGTGAGGAATCCCTTCGAGAGTCACCCTGATATTAACCCCGGCTACACGGGTCGTCATCCAGCAAACGCTGATACCGAGTTCCTTCTACCTCGAAATCCTTTGGTCTGGATCTTGGATGAGGAAAAAACTCTTGACTTCGCCAACTTGACAACGAGAATGGTCCATATTACTGATGTGACTAGAAAAATTGTCGATTATCGGTCCCGCCTAGCTAAGGCTGGTGAGGAAGTGGGGAGCACTAATGTATGGTTACGCTTGGAGGTGGAGGATCTTCATAAAGCGCTCAGGGAGAAGGATTTGAAGTTGGAGGTGGTTGAAGCGTCTCGTGCTGCCGAGAAAAAGAAAGCCAGGGAAGCGACGAGAGAGGCTGCTGACTTATGCAAGGCACAGATCGACGAGGCTATCAGTTCAGTGGACGAAGCCTGGCAGAAGGATTTGGAGCAGATCCGCTCTCTCAAGGGTAAGGTGAATAAATTGTAGGAAGTCTTGTTTGAGCTAAAGAAGTTTCAGGGCGAGTGGCGGAAGGAAAAGGACTTCTACAAGGCTGAGATCGATATGTTGAAGGCGAAGCAGGCCCGGTTGAGGAAGGACAAGGAACAGTACATGAATAAGGTGGTGTCCCTCCAAACCAAAGTCGACAAGTCCAGCAACTTTTGTGAAACGGTTAACCAGATGCTGAAGGACACTTATTACATGTTCTGGAAACAGGGGAACCTTCAGTGGATGGACGACTATCCCCAAGTGATGACAAGAATCCACAGATTAGGGAGACAAAGGCTACGGTTGTGCAGGAGGAAGGTGCCATGTATGATGTCAATATGGTGAACCGTCAGTTCACGGGGGAAGAGATCAAAGGCATCACCAAGGGATACGAACTGCCGGTGGAGTATGAGGACGATGAAGATGGTTTGGATCTCGAGGGGCTTGGTGACCCACGCAACCTTACCGCAGGTATCTCGTCATTTTACTTCTGCTTTGTGATTACTTATCCCAGAATGTAAAACTTATGACTTTTCCTACTTGCATCGTGCAGAGATGTCTTTAGGATAGGCCGGGCCCTCAAAGGGTGTTGATGAGGTGTAGCAAAAGGAGGGCGAGTCTCTTAAGCGACCTGAGCCTTCGAAGGACATGGCCGAAGGGAGCGGGCTGAGTGACAAGGGTGTCCCTCCTTCTTATTCTAGGAAATTTTCCTTTCTCTTTTTGTACATCTTTTGGGAGGATGTATGGATGTCCTTCATATGTATATATAAACGAAATTTTTTGTCAAAACATATTTTAATGTGGTAATGTTCGACTTTTATTTTTTTCAAGTTTAATCTGGAATGACTTTTATGACGCATGATTTTTATAGTGTGCCTTGTCTATTTGCGAACTTCTTACGACTTAGTTAATCGTTATTGTGTTCTGAGATGTAGAAAACCATAAACGCATCATTATGTTCATGGCCGATCGCAAATGATAATTACTTAGGCTATTGCATGTGTTGTGAGTATTATTCGATTTATCGTTGTTGGCGTGCGTAATGCCGATCGTCAACTGAAAACTACCACTGGCTACAGCCATGCGTTAATCGTGGGGTTTATAATCGGTTCGTAGTTGCTGGCGAGCCGAACGCCAATGATGAACTGCCTAGGCTATAAATCGTGCCTAATCCGTGGCTTATAGTCGGTTCATCATTGCCAGCTTGGGGGTGCCGATCATCAGCAGTGAATTGCCAAGGCGTGTTTCGTTCCTCTTATCATAACTATCCTACTTTCACCACTGTCGGCGAGCGCCTGCGATTGCTCGCAGTAGGAATTATCATCATATATACAATTAAATGAAAGAATGTTTAAATAAGACAAGTAATGTGAGACACCAAATTTTTATAGTGGTTCGGGCGAAATATGCCTACGTCCACTGTCTTTCTTTTATTGTTTCAGTTAATACATGCTTCTTTACAGTTCAAGAGAAATAACGGTGGAGATGTTAGAGATTCCATGCTTTTCCAAACACTTCTCCGTCTGCCGTTGATAAGATGTAAGCTCCATTATGAAGATACTAATGAACAACAAACGACCCCTCCCAAATTGTATCTAGTGCTCCTGGTCATGGGAAGACCCGCTTGAGCACCAATTCTCCCTCTTGCAGCGCTCGTGGCTTCACCGTAGAGTTGTATTGTTTTGCCACCTTCTATCTATAAGCGGCAGCTTTGAGGGCCGCGTCGTTTCTTTTCTCTTCGATGAGGTCGAGTGACATGCTTAAGAGCTCCTCGTTTTCTTCCGGATTGTAATGCATCCTTCGGTGCGAGGGGACGACTATTTTGACAGGGAGCATGGCTTCGGCCCCGTACGCAAATGTGAATGGCGTGTGCCCTATCGCGGTCTTGTAGGAAGTTCGGTAGGCTTATAGTGCAGTAGGCAGTTCGTCGACCCATGCCCCCTTGGACTTCTCTAGCTTCTTCTTGATCAGTGTTTTCAAAATCTTGTTTACTGCTTCGACCTGCCCATTTTCCTGGGGATATGCTACAGCCGAAAAGCTTCAAGCAATCCCATGTTCATGACACCAACTAGAGAATTCTTCACTATCGAATTAGAGTCCATTATCTAATATGATCTTCTGCGGCACCCCATACCTGCACAGGATGTTAAGTGTTAGGAAGTTGATTACTGTGGTAGACGAAATTTCGTTCAAAGACTCCGCTTCCACCCATTTGGTGAAATAATCTACTTCCACTATGGCGTATTTTGCTCCTCCTCGACCCATTAGGAGTTCCCAGATCAGATCAATTCCCCAAATGGCAAAGGGCCAGGGGCTGACCATCTGGATTAAACCGGTAGGTGGCAGTCTTGAGATTTTGGCAAATCTTTGATATTTGTCACATTTCTTAGCGAACTTGGCTACGTCCTTGTTCAGCGTGGGCCAAAAGTATCCATAGCGCAGGATCTTCCTGGCTAGAGTTTGTCCTCCAGTGTGATCGCCGCAACTCCCTTGATGGATGTTATTAAGGATATCTTTTGCTCCGTTCCCAATGACACACCTTAGCAGAGGGTTGGAAAAACCGCGATGGTATAGTATGCCGTTCTGGATGGTGTAGCGGGATGCCCTCCTTAGGATTCTCCTGACTTCGTTCCGTTCTGTTGGTAAGGTCCCTTCTTGTAAGTATCTGATGATGGGGGTCATCGATGTCTCCTCCCTGTTTGCGGTCGCTGTGATTTGTAGACACTCAAAACTTGGTGTGGGTTGGCTCATGACGAGGGTTGCCCCCGGCATTGGCTCGGTTCTTACGCTTTCCCCTTTGACGAGGGTGTCTGCCTCTTGATTTTCCCCACGCGGGATCTGTTCCATTACATAGTAGTCTAGCTCGTCGGGGAGGGTCTTGGCCCTTTTGAGGTAGGATGCAAGCTTTTGTCCACAAGTCTGGAATTCTCTAAGGATCTGGTTCACAATTACTCGTGAGTCACTGTGAATGCATATCGATTTAACCCATATTTCTTTAATGATTTCTAAGCCAGCTATCACTGCTTCATATTCAGCTTCGTTATTGGTTGCAGCGACCTTTAGCCTTAGCGCGTAGCTTAACATTTTCCCTCGGGGTGTGACTATTATGACTCCTACCCCTGAGCCGAGCTCGTTTGACGCTCCATCAACGAACATATTCCATTTGACAGTTTCCTCAATTTTCACCGATGCCTCTTCATCTTGTATCGTAAACTCGACAATGAAATCAGCCAAGGCTTGTCCTTTAATTGCAGTGTGCGGGTGGTAAGTAATGTCATACTGCCTTACCTCAATGCACCATTTTAACAGACGCCCTGACGTGTCTGGTTTATGTAGGACTTGTCTCAAGGGTTGATCCATTAGAACCATAATGGAGTGTGATTGAAAGTAATGTCGTAATTTCCTGGATGCTATGAGCAAACAGTAAGCCAATTTTTTGATCTTAGGTTATCTAGCTTTTATGCACGTGAATCTTTTGCTAATGAAGTACACCGGTTTTTGGACGCGGTCACCTTCTCGTACTAATGCGGCACTTAGCGCATGGGAGGATATATCTAGGTATAAGTAGAGGCTCTCTCCATTCATCGGAGTGGAGAGTACCGGCGGCTTCTATAGATGTTCTAGCAGACTCTGGAAAGCTGAGTAGCACACTTCGGTCCCTTCAAATTTCCTTTTGTCCTTTTTGAGGGCTTCGAAGAATAGGACGCACTTGTCCATTGCTTTGGATATAAACCTGCTCAGAGCGATTACCTTCCCGTTCAGGCTCTGCATTTCCCTTCGTGTTGCCGGGATTTTGACGTCTTTCAAAGCTTCTACCTTTTCAAGATTCGCCTCTATCCCTCTGGCATGTACAATGAAACCTAAGAATTTACCCGAAGACACCATAAAAGAGCATTTCAGAGGGTTCAGCTTCATTTGGTATTTGCGTAATACTTGGAACATTTCGTCCAGGTGGCTCAGATGATCTGCTGCTATTCTTGATTTGACAAGCATGTCATCACCATATACTTCCATGGAGTGACCAATTTGTTGCTCGAACATATTATTAACTAGATGTTGATAGGTAGCACCGGCGTTCTTAAGCCCAAAGGGCATGACCTTGTAACAATACAGGCCTAGATCCGTGATGAAGCTAGTATGTTCTTGATCCCACACATGCATGGGAATCTGGTTGTATCCTGAATATGCGTCCATGAATGACAACAACTCATGCCCCACGGTTCCATCCACTAGTCGGTCGATTCCGGGTAAAGGAAAACAGTCTTTGGGGCAAGCGTCATTGAGGTTGGAGAAGTCAATGCAGGTCTGCCACTTTCCATTAGGCTTCTTTACTATGACCGGGTTGGAGATCCATTCTGGGTAAATGGCTTCACGTATAAAGCCATTGGCGAGCAGGTTCTTCATCTCTTCGTTGAGAGCAGTTGATCGTTCTATCTCCATGCTTCTTTTCTTTTGTTTGATCGGGATCTTGGTTGGGTTAATATTGAGGGAATGGCAAGATATTTATGGGGATATCCCCACCATGTCTTCATGAGTCCAAGCGAATACATCCAAGTTCTTTCGTAGGAATCCTATCAGCTGGACTTTGAGGTTCTGGTTCAACGGAGACCCTATCTTTAAAAGCCTTGTTTTGTCGCGTTCGTATACCATCACATGTTACATAGCTTCCATAGGCTCGGCGTTGACCTCCTCCTCTCTATCTCTGGGGTCCAACTCGTTGAATGGGTCGCTGGTATATTCGAGAGGAGGGGCCTTCTTTGATTGCTATGCTTCTGCATTTTTGGCACAAAGGGCGACCCCCACGCCTTTTCCTTTTTCCTTCTTCTTGTTTTGGTGAAGTTCAGTCACGTAGCAATCACAAGCTGCATCTTGGTCACCTTCTACTTCTCCTATTCCGTTATCAGTTAGGAATTTCATCTTCAGGCACCATGGTGCCAAAACTATTTGGAAGTCTGACAACGCGGGCCTTCCCAAGAAGGCGCTGTAGGCGGAGTGTCCATCTACTAGCACGAATGTTTACTTTCGAACAACTGATTGGGGTGACTTCCTAGCTCAACGAACAAGTCTAGCTGTCCAAGTGGCATCGTGGCTTCCCCAGTGAACCCGTGCAAGGGCTTATGGAACGAAGATACATCTTTCATTGATAACTTCATTTTATTAAATGCATGTTTGAATAAAATATTCACCGAGCTTCTTGTATTGACCAAAATGCGAAACACCTCCGTCGGGCCGATCCAGGCGGAGATAACCATGGGATCAGTGTGCAGATACTGTTTCCAACCAAATCTTCATCGTTGAAGGTTATGTCGATTCTTTCTCTCCGTTTTGTGATGCGTCCTTTAGTTATGGAATGAACATATCCTTCCCTGTCTTTCAAGGATTTCCCGTACCTCTCCATTTCGGCCTAATTTCCGTCGGCTATATGTGGGCCTCCAGATATGGTGTGGACAATTATCTTTTCTTGGTTGGAGCGGCTCGTACCTGCTCCTTCCTTGTTGTTCCCTTACGGGGGTTGCCCAAATCCTTCGTGGACCGGAGCGGGAGAGTTGAGCCCTTTCTGCACGTATCGCTCTTGTTTCTTTTTTTTGGATGTATTCCTCAATGAGATCCCACAAATGCTTGCATTCTTCAGTGTTATGCCCATGAGACTCATGGAAGCGGTAATATTTCCCTGTCTTAATTGCGGCTTCTGACTCTTTTTTGTGCGGAGGGCGTTTGTATTTCAACTTGTGTTGAGTAGCCATGTAAATGTTCTCCACGGTGTCGTTTAGAGGCATGTATGAATCGAATCTTGGTCCAGGTCGGTATCGTCGCTTATTGCTTCTTTCATTTCCAGGGTTGCCTTGGTGGCCACTTTTTCCTTCGTTGTTCTGTTTATTCCCCTCCCCTCGGGGCAGGGCACCCATGTTTCCTTGGACGCCAGAAGCCTTTGCGGGTTGCTCGCTATATCGGTGGGCCACCGCGTCCTCTAATCTCATGTATTTTCCAGCTTCATAAAAGAAATCCTGAAGCATTAGAGGCTTTTCCTTCGTCAATCTTCTCACGAGCTTCGAATCCGGGTGGACGCCTCCGCACAGCGCTATCAGTGTAAGCCTTTCATCGGCGTCTTGTACTGCTGCCGCGGCAGTGTTAAAGCGGGTAAGATATTGCTACAGCGGTTCTCCTGCTTTTTGTTTTACGTTTGATAGGGAGTAGGCATCCTTGGGCTGTTCCACATGGATTCAGAATTGGCTTATGAATTTTTCCTTCAACATTTCCCAAGAGCTAATAGAGCCATGAGGCAGGCGACAAAACCATGTGGTTGCTAAGTCTAATAGGAATAGTATGAAACATTTACACAGCATGCCCTATGTTGCTCCATTCATGAGCATGTGTTGGGTATAGCGCTGTAAGTGGATGATTGGGTCGGATGTGCCTTTGTAGGGATCCATGGTGGGCATCTTCCATTCCCGAGGAGTAGTTGTTGCTTCTATGTCCCTGGTGAATGGGCTGGACACCCTTGCTCCTACCCCCCTTTCGAGTTGTTCGCGCCTGAGATATTCCCTGAAGAGGTATGTCATCCTATCCTCTGATTCCGAGGCATCCCTGTGAGAAGTGGGGGCTTCCTTTTAATGTTGCTGGCATCTAGAACCTTGATTGAGATTGGAGTGGCGATGGCTGGCTCGAGGCATGACAGGGTCAGTCACAGCCGGTCCTTGCCTGGTGCCCCTTTGATTGGGCCCAGCTCTTGGTGATCTTTCAGGACTGGCTTCGGGTTGAGTCCTGGCTCGGCTTCAAGTTCTCGTATCTTCTTGGTTAAAATCTTCATTTGTGGGGGATCTGTTTCGTCTCCGCGACTCTCCAGATTGAGATTCACCTCGAGATTCAGTGTTGTGAGTGGATTCCTCCGTGCCTCTTAAGCGTGTTATGAGTTGGTCCACCAAAGCTCTTTGATGGGCAGCGAAGCGGTCATTCATCTCATTCACAACCCTATGGAAGTCTTCTCGGGTGATAGTTAGGCCTGGAAGTTGAGAATCGGTAGTTGGGTTTTCTTGATCTTCTTGGATGGGATTGAAGGTACTAGCGGTGGCCGCGTTCTTACCCTTATCGGTGTTCCGTCTAGTGGGAGCCATGTTCTAATGATGTGTTAAGGCTGGGAAGGAGAGTGGACAGAAGAGTTCGACTCTCTACGTCGTTCTCAGTGAAAGCACCAAAAATGTTTGCACAAAAATTGGACAAACACCTCTAAGTTCGAATTTGACTATGTTACATTTAAGTTGGTTAATATGAAGTTTCTAATATTCCGATACGTTAACAGATAATTTTTGGAGTCATAGAATAGTTCACATACTCAATGTTGGAAAGTAGTTAAAGAAAGTAAATCACACAAAGTTTTATAGTGGTTCGCTTAGAACATGCCTACATCCACTGTCCATCTTATTATGCTTGCTTTGATTTGATTACAAGTACAAGTTTTGATTGGAAAGAACAAAAACTTGGAGTAGCTAGAGTAGTTAAGTCTCAACGGAGTTTTCCCTCTTTTCTCAGAAATTTCGTCCCCATTGTTGTTGAGGAGCTCTGGTATTTATAGAGTGATGTTGTGAAGGGTGCAGGCGGAGATATAACGTCCCAGGTTTTGTTCGACATGATGAGAGCTTGTCTGGTTCGGCATGGAATTCGTCTTGTTTTGGTTCGGGGGCGAGAGATGAGGAACCCTTGGAGTTGCTTCTGTCTTGAGGTTGGCATGCTGTCTTGCCGGTCCAAACATTTGGTTCAGCTGCTCCATGCACCAGACCAAGTGTTTGGTCTGGTGTTTAGGTGGTGTGCCAGACCAGACATCTGGTCCGGTATCCTTATGTGGTGTCGTACCAGATATCTGGTCCAGCATCACAGTGTTGTGATGGACCAGATATCTAGTCCGGCATCTCAGTGTTGTGTCGGACCAGATATCTGGTCCGGCATCTCAATGTCGTGCTGGACCAGATATATGGTCCGGCATTTTTGGGTATGCCGAACCAAACACCTGGTTCGGCATCCCAGTTGCCATACTTTATTTGGTACCTATCTCTTTTCTTTTCCTTACCCATTGCTTTCCTCGCATGCAAAATACCGAGCCAACACCACCAAAATGTCCAAGCAAGGACAGACAAGATGAGTGGACCAAGATCTGCAAAGATTTTTGATTGTCGGCATTTTGATGCATAGATTTTAATTCACTTACGGACCCCGAACGACAAAATAAAAATAGGGTCGCGCTAAAAAATGCAACATGATTTCAAAATGGTAATAAAGTACACTAGTTATTACATTCTATGAAATCGGATAAAAAAACAATACCATCGTTTTCCGAAATATCATCAAACAACAATATAAATATTTTCCAAATTAAAAATTATGGAAAAATTCTATAAAATAAATTAAAAACACGTCATCAAATAAGTCGTTATATTACAATTTGATTTCCTTATTATTTATTAATTAAAAGGAGTTAAATAAAATTATTAAGTCCATTTAATTAAAACTCAAATATTCAAGTAATCCATATATATGAATATAAGTTATTAAATTTCAAAAATCCAATTATTGAAATATTTAAAATTAATTAAATATTTAAAATCCAATGACCAAAATTTTGGGTTGTTACATGCCCAATGCTAAAACATGACATTTCTTTTTACCTACTTGTTGTCATATCTTATCCACCTTTGGTTGATGTTCCTTGCAAAATGAAATAACAATTATGTAACCAAGCATTCAAATTTAAGTAAAAAAATGATATAAAGTAATCAATGTTTATGTCAAGCTCAAACAGACATGATTGAAGTCACATTCTTGGTAATATTTGACTATTTTGGTTCTAGTATAAAAGCCAAATCAATACATAATGCGATTATAGGATCGATTTCAACCTAGAGGAGGGTGAATAGGGTGATACTGTTAATTATAAAAATTTAATGCGGAAATATATAAAATAATTGTAGCACTGATAATAGTCGAATAATAGCAGCACAGATAATAGTAAAATATAAAAGGCAGAAATAGAACAACACAGATTTACCCAGCTTCGGCAAAACCCTGCCTACATGCTGCCTCCAAGTTTTCTACTAGAAATTAAGTAGTCAGACGCTTACAGACGTAAACTCGCGACACCCGCTATCGACTATCCTAACTCTACGCTCAATACCCTGCCACAACTCAGCCACTGAGTTGCGAATTCTCGAACTACACCACCATAGTTCGTCCCCTAGTCACACGGCTAGAATTTACAAAATTTCAAAAGTAAAATACAAAATAAAAATAACTAAAACAATAAAACCCTAACTTAAAAAGTAAAAGACCAAAGCAAATAAAAGAGCCGGCCCAAAAATATTGAAGTAAAAAACAATGATCCCCTTTATCCTTTTATTTCTTCGGTCTTGTATTTGCGTTGAAAAATGGCTGCGTTCTTCTTGCTCGTTCGTTCCTTTTTAAAGAAAAATTAGGGCTTTGTGATTTTGAAGCCGCCGCTTGGTCGTTGATCGATCTTACTGTCGAACCTCAATTCAGTTTGATGCTTCTTCGATCTTTGTTCGTTGCTTAGCTTCGGCTGCTTCAAATTATCGAGATTGAATGATGCATGAATTGCTACGTGAATGCCTTTTATTGATAATTGGTTATTCTTGACTTTGATTCGAGTTTATTGATTTATTGCTCTCTATTTTGCTTGAACTCGAATACATGTAAATGCCGATGATGATTAGGTTAAATAGGATTCGAATCCTATAATCTCGTTCGTATATATTTTATTTGAATTCTTGCTTGGCCACTAATTTTCGTTGGATGCTTGTGATGTTTTCTGACTGGTTCAGTTCGTATATTTTTCTGGCTTGGTCACCACAGCTTGCGTTTGCTTTTGACGATGTTGATTTATCTTGACTTGTTCATTTTACTTGCCTTGGTCACCACGGCTTTGCATTTGCTTTGGGAATTGACTTCGGCCATTTGAAATTTGTGATATTTGACCGGTTCACGATTTGCTGTTTCATTCACTTGTACATCATGACACTGTTACAATCTTTGTGTTGACTTCTTCGGCTTGATCAATTCATGTTATCACTTTGACCACCACAGCTTTGACTTTGTTATTTGAAATTTGATATTGTCAGATAGAAGTTCCTATTGACTTCGAACTGTTTCTGTTTTTATCTCATATTGTCACTGCATTTGTTGTTTACGACTTGGTCTTGTAATCTGCATTGTACTGTCCACTGCTGTGTGCTTCAATATGCATTCATTTGTAGATTTGAGCCCTACTGTTTTCACTGTTGCATATATGTATACATGATGGGTTTGACTCTGACTTGATCGAAATATTTCTGTTTCTGGTCTGTGTTTGCATTACTTCGAGTCATGTATACTTGATGCCTAGATTTAGCTGATCTGGTGTATTTTGTTTTCTATGGCAAACATTTTGGTCTCTCCACATATATACATATATGTATGTGTACAGGTGTGTGATGGCTATGCATTTGTTGAAATTGCTGTTACATATGTAATTTTGGTCTTGTTCATCACTGTTTGATCTGAAGCTTGATTTGTGGTCTAGTGGTCTCCTTTTACTATTGCCATGTGTACATGTGAGCCTGGATGTGTTCTAAACTCTTTTCACATTTCCTTGATGTTGATGTCTGTTATATGTTTGAAGCTTCATGTAAACATTTGTTTGTGTGATCATGGCTTCATGTTCTGACCATTGTTCCATTTGTAGTTTGGTCTTTTGTACATATGTGTGCTGGTGAGGTTTGCACTGTTTTGATTCTACCTAACTTTGTTCCAATTTTTACTGGCTTCGATTATGGTATTCGAATTTGCTGAATGCACTTTGGTTGATTGCACTATTTTATGATGAACTTAAATGTTGTCATTTGTATATCATCATTGAAGTCTGGTTTCTGCTTCATTGTTTCTTGTGTGTCGACTCACTTGTGCGTTTGATTCTTCAAGTGTACTTTGTTTTTGTACTGGGTTGTAACCTATGTTGCTTCAAGCCAGTTTATTGTTTGCTTGTCGTATCTGTTAGTCCATGAGATGATGGTTTTGATGACAACAACCTTAGAATAGATTATAAAATATAAATACTAACATTACAAGTTTAGATATATATGTATATGTAGGATCTAACCATGTAGGTATCAAGAATGAAGACTGTACAGTATAGAGATTCAAGATATAGAGATAAAAGACTCATGAGTATCAAGATTATCAAGAGTTCAAGAGTTCAAGGTTAAGTTTGTTTTATTAGGAATATTTGTTAAAACTCGTAGAAAAGCACTGGCATCTTAATATCCAATTTATTCGTGGAATGGAATCCACTTCGAGCCCATTAAAGGGATGGAACCCTAAGTAGGATGGAACCTACGAAAATCTAGTGGGACATTGTTTTGTATCCACTAATTTTAATTCAAATGATTTTACAAAATTATCTTGTTTTCAAAATGATTTCAAAACTTTCCTTTTAAAAGATTCAAAACTCTCTATCCTGATTTTAAATAATTTTAGCCTCAAAACACCTTTAATTTCAAAGTCAAATTACTCCTGATTTTAAATGTCTTTTCAAATAATATATTTAATTTTTAATATTTATACTTAGATTTAAATATAAAATTATAGTTAAATTATGTATATATTGTTCTTTATATTTACTTATGAATTTCAACTATATTTATAAAGTTTTAAATAATTTTTATATAAGATAAATATTATTTTTATAGAAATTCAAAATATCAACTTTGCATGAGGGATGTCGACATGCCCCTAGGCACTATGTCGACATAGTGACAGTTGAAGTTCAAAATTCAAATTTCAAAAGAAGTGTCTATTCACCATAACTCTTCATGAATGGTCATGGCTGTTGATCTTCTATAAATAGGGGTCAGTTTCAACGAATTTTTAATCACTTTTTTCTGGTTTTCACTCCTCTTCTTCTTCCACATTTCTTAATACAAAATCATACCATTACTCTGCCAAAATCAACATCGAATCATACTCGATTACTTCTAGTTTGATTCTACATCACTATCTCTACAAGGTTCTCAGTGCTATTCAGAGTTATAGACTTCTTTGTAATATATTAGCGAGAAAAGGTGTGATTGTAGCCTTGGAAATCAATTAAGCGAGAAAAGGTGTGATTGTAGCCCTGGAAATCAATTGGGTGAACTTGTTGCCCCGGAAATCAAGTATCTCTACCCAGAGGATTGTCATTCTGGAGGGTGTACCTCGTAGCCTTGAAACCGAGGGTTGTAATTGTTGAATTGTTGTTGAAAGGAAATCCATACTTGTGTTGCGGGACTGGATGTAGGGTAACTCCGAACCAGTATAAAATCCAGTGTGTTCTTTCCTTTACTGCTTTTACTTTATATTTGCATCTGTGTTTGATTCTGTGTTCATATCTGTGTCTGATTAGTGTATACACTGTTAACAAATTAAGATAAAACTAAAAAGGATTAACAAATTTCTTAAAACACTATTCACCCCCCCTCTAGTGTTAATTCTAGCCTTAAGATCCTTAATCCGCATTTCTCTCAGTATCTTTCTCTACTGCCTTCTTTCTTGGTTCTTGCATATGGTATCATGTGCATGTCTGATTGTCGAGTTATAGTGACCTGCCTCGCGTTATATTGATCTGGTTCGTGTTGTTATTTCATGTATGCTGACTTGTGACCCATTTGAGGCTGTGTTGCTTGAGAACTTGTACTCGACAATTTAATGATGTTTTTGTATTGCACCTGAGTTGAACCTAGCTTTTGATTGGGTTTGACCTTGTGGTCACATGTCCCTGCAGTTTTGTCAAGTGTATATCGGTGTGCACGGCCTTGTGGCATGTACAGTGATACATTGTGCATGTCACAAGTTGTTCGTGTAGATGAATTCAAAAATAAATAAGATGACGAACAACCCAAATAACTGAGGCAAATAATATTTTCAAAAACACATATTTTAGTTTACGCTGCAAAAATATATTCTTTTCAATTTTACTGCGTCAGTGTTTACTTTGTAGATAGCTCAGATGCTGGATACAAATTGGAATACAGTTGAAGACAAATATGAGTGAACGAGTGATATGTAGTAAGGTGCTAATGTAAATGATAATTGTATAGTGAAAAATTATATTGTAATTTTAAGTTGTATTGTAATGGAAATTTGTGTATATATATAGTGAGAGCTCAAATTTGTACTATTCAGAATTGTAATAAAATATTTGTTTGAATAAAATATCCGTTTGAATTTAAATGTTATTTATTTTATTCAGCAAATATTTATTTAATTATGTGAAAATAAAATAGTACAATAACAAACACATTTAAATGAATATATATATATATATGTTTATTATCATCAAACAAAAATCATATACTTGCATATTCAACAATCTCCCCATTTTGATGATAACAAACATATATTTAAGATTTTGAATATTTTAAATATATTTGATCATTCAATTTTCTCCCCCTATTTGAATGCTCCCTCTCTACAACAAAGCTCACCCTTCATATATGCATGAAAATAAATAAAAATATGCAAATGGACCTAGATGGAAATATGCCAATAAAAAATAAAATATTTGACCTTTATTTGCCAAAATCTTAACTTTTCTCTCTCCCTTTTGTTATCAGCAAAAGAGTAACAGTGTTAGAAAAATAGAGATAAAGTGATAGACATTAATACAATATTAATACCCAATCAAGTATAAATATTAAATTTCAATAAAAAATCAAACAAAAATCATAAATACTATGTTTGATGCATATTCCACTTTAGAGTGATAGGGATGATGTCAGTATATAAAACCATATAATTGTGTTAATTTGTGGTATATTTATATCATGAATTTGAATATCTACTAACCATGCATAACCGTTAGGACTTTTAAATGAGATTAGTAGTATTCCCAATTTTTATAAAAAATGAATTTCAAGCATCTTCTAACCACGCATAACCGTGAGGACTTTTAAATGGGATTAGAATCAACTTGACTATTTAATAATAAATTTTGACATGTGTTCCATACATGCATAACCATGAGGACTTTTAAATGAGCATGAAAGCACATAATCACAAATTCCAAGTAATTCACCCATGCATATCCGTGAGGACTTTTAAATGAGAGCGAATACTTTGGATGTTTTTATTGCTAAAAAATAAAATAAAATGAAAGTGAATATTTCCCGTTTAAAATACCACATATTGACATACTATATTGGATTTTGACGAGTGATGGTCGATAGAAATATGATAGAATTAGAGATGGTCATGGAATTTTTTACCAATCAAAAGTTTTTATAAATCTTGTTTATATTTTTAAAGAAATTTACTATATATTCTGTCTCAAGTTATAATATATGATTAATATCAACACTCATCACTTTTTCAATCACTATGTATCTTTTCGATAATCAGTAGGGAGTTAGATTAGTTAATGTAGTCATTTAAGATTAAATCCAAAAATAATTAAATTTTCTAAAATTACTAATCTGAAACAAGGTCAACAAAGACTATTTTCTGGAAGGGGTTTTATAAAAGAAAAATGTCTGCTAATTGAAAATTATTTGAAATGAAAAATATGCAGATATTTTCTTTGAAACGATGCAACTACTGAATGGCTCAACATAAAACTCGTTCCATTAATACTTTTTCTGTCAACTAGGCTACCAGTGTAACCTGCATCTGAATTCCCCTTTAACTCAAGGTTATCATTAGATAGATTTCATTTCAAAAATTAAAATAAGTGAAAATCAATTTTCTGTAAGGGGGTTTTGTGAAAATGACTTCAAGTTGAAAATCAATATAAATAATTAAATTATTGCAAAAATGATTTTAACATGAGATGATATTAGATACCACTTGTATTTGAGATATTCATGGTGTTATATAGTGGTATATAAGAAAAACGTGTATTCCTCAACACTTGAATTTGTTTGAAATTTTCAGCACATCCATTTATATCAAGCACAAGTAAGAAAACACACATTCTAAGAATTCGTCAAAGCCGTTTTTCATGACATTCCAAAGTGAATCAATAAAAACTAAAAAACAGATAAATTATAGCATTGTTGATTTGCTTTCCAGAGCTTCAAGAATTTCAAAGTTGAGACGGCAGAAATATTTCAGCAATGTTGATAAGAACAAAATTAACAATATGTGAACAAAACTAAGTTGAGAGATCATACCTCACTTTCCTTGATATCGTGATATCCAAAATATGTGATGATCTCCATCTAAACTTTATCGGCTAAGGAACATTTAAATTTTAGTTTATCAATCACTTAGAACTGTTTGCGCCAAAATTGGTTACAAACCCCAAGTGTTGTGAAAGCACCAGTGTGTGAATACAGATCAACAAATATTCAAACACAAATCTCAGATCTAAGCAAGCAACAAGCAGCAATCCAAAAATAATAAACAGTGACACACGATTTATAGTGGTTCGGCTATCTCCGGCCTACGTCCACTTCAAGGTTTTTATGATTTTATTGCTCGATGTTTGAAGATTACAATTTCTTATTGCGTAGTACAACAGACTTTATGATTATAATCTGAATCTAAGGCAGCAATGGTGATCTGGAGTAAATCTGGCAGAGTCTGGGCGCCCTTTAGCTCTCAAAATTGTCCGACCCCTTTTCTGAATGACCAGGGGTTCTATTTATAGGTGTAGGAGGCTGATATTTCGCCTAAACTGAAGGGAGACCAGTTCTGGTACGTGAGGGGGCCCACATGCCCGCTTTCTGGAAATCCAGGCGCACTTTGGGGTCGATTCGAAGCTACGTTCGAATCGATCAAGAAATTGTCCAATCGAGCTGAAATTTGGTGTGAACATTCTTCAACATGTGCTCAAGCTACTGTGAAAATTTCATAGCATTTGGACTTGTAGATCCCGAGTTATGATCGATTCAAGATTGCGTTTTTCGTTATATTGATTCGTTCGAATCGATATGGTTCGACTCCATAGGGTCGAATCCATGCTCCTGTACGTGAAAATGATGACGTGGTGCGTGTTCCTCGGGTCGATCCTTCTTTTTCTCTGAGTTTACTGGGTCGAATCCTGGGTTTTAGCCGCGTTTACTTGGTGGACTCGAGATGTTGGGTTCGAAGGTTCGCCTCCTTCGAATCGATGGAACCGGTACTTGTTCGAATCGATCAGGATATGCTACTGTGGATCGATTTGAAGTTGTCTCAACATGGGGATTCGAAGGTCTTCTACCTTGCTGGATTCGAATTGAAGGCATGCACGATGGAGTCGAAGTTAAAGTACTTCTCATGGATTCGAAGTAATCAGGGGAAACTTGTTGGAGTCGAGCTTGATGGATACGAAGTGATGTTATCTAATGGATGCGAACATCGGTCGTCTGATGGATTCGAATAGAGCATTCGAACAGACTACCACTTCAGTTTCCAGATGGATACGAATCTGTTGGATTCGAATTCGATCATCACCCCACCTCTTTTGATGGATACGAACAGCATATACTTTTAACTTGTATCGATCATATCTCCTCCATACGAACTCCGATTAACCTGAAATTTGAAATGTAGCCTCTCCTAGCATTAATCATCAGCTCCAATTGATCCTGTCCCGATCGGAGCCCGGTCAAATTTTGACGACATCCATCGCAGCCTTGTTTCCAATCGACTTCCAATCCTGATACCCATCCTTCCTTGTCAATTTGTTTGATATTCCGGCTTTGACCAAAAAGCGGGATAACATTTGCCCCCCCAAACATGCCTTGTGATAAGATGGCGTGTTTTGAATAGTTTCCGAATCCGATATCCAAAGTCCATAGCCAATTCCATGCCCATCCAAACTCGAAGACTGAGTTGTTAGTCCATCCTTATCCAACAACCGAATCCAAGACCTCTCTGGGTCGATATCTAAATCCATAACCTCTCTGGGCTCTTGCCAAGTGCAATCCACACTCGACGACCGTGGTCTAGTGTCCCTGGACATTGAGCTAACCTCTCCGGGTTCTTGCCAAGCGCAATCCACACCTGACGACCGTGGTCCAGTGTCCCTGGACGTAAGTAATGCCATGGCTTAAGTCCTAAGCCAAATCTTGGTCGCTCCGGACCCTTGTTGAGCATAGTCCATACTCAACGACCTGAAACAATAATCGATAATATGGGGCCTAAGTCCTAGGCCGAATTCTGGTCACTCCGAACCCTTGCCGAGCATAGTCCATACTCGACGACCTGAAACAATAATCGATAATATGGGGCCTAAGTCCTAGGCCGAATTCTGGTCACTCCGGACCCTTGCCGAGCATAGTCCATACTCGACGACCCGAATGAGTCAATTTACCACGTTCGGGTAAAAAGACTCACCCCTTGCCAGGCATAATCCATACCCGGCGACCGTTTATCAAAAACCAAAAAGAATCCAATCAAAATCCAATCCAAAATCCAAATAAAATCCGAAAATCAGAAATCCAAACCAACATCCGAAACAGAAAACCATCCAAATGAAAATCCAAACCAGAAAGCAAACAAAACCAGGAGTTCAAACCAAACTCCAAAACCAAACCAGAAAACCAAGTGTCCAATCCAAAAACAAAAGACAGATTTCGCAAACCATGACTTTGCGGTTTATCATCATTCAGAGCATGCCTAGGGGCTATCTCCGTCCCCATACATGTGTAAATGACTTGGTTGCTCGTCAATGGTTTGTTACTTATTTCATATTATCATGGTCAATGGATAACCAATCGACCATCATTCTTGGGCCTCATGCCATCATGGCTTGAGGTGGGCGGTGGTTGCTCCTGCTCCACCGCTGCATTCCGAGCCCCAACATACTGCCTCAATTGTCCATTCCTCACATGCTCCTCAATTATGTCCTTTAGGTGCCTACAACTGTTGGTATCATGCCCGTCCAAATCATGGAAGAGACAATGCTTTCTTGATGCCCTTTCTCGTTTAGAAGGTTCTCTCCTAGCTGGCCTTCGGTAAGGAAGGTGATTCCGGGTTTCCATGTATATCCGCTCCAGCGTCTCGTTTAATCCTGTGTATGTGGAAAACTTTGGATCCTTCCATCGCTTCCTGGCCTTTCCTGAATCGTCGTCCAGCTTCCTTTTTCCTTTGTCTTTATCCGGGTTTCCGTTGGATGGTCCTCCACCCTCAGTCGCATTCACCTCCTTTAACTTTAAATCCGTACATGCGTCTTCTTGCCGAAGGAACCTTTCAGCTTCATGGAAGAATTCCTCAAGATCCAGTGGTGGGTCTCGTACTAAAGATACCTTAAAATCTGAATCCTCTCTGACTCCCGACACCGCCGCCATCAAAACCATTGATGGATCCGGCCGATCCACCGAAGCTACCGCCGCATTGAACCGAGTTAGAAAAGCCCTAAGCGATTCATCCGTTCTTTGCTTTACCGATGTTAACATCATCACGTTCTTAGGTCTTTTGATATGAACCCGAAACTGTCCCAAAAACCTATCCACCAATTCCCTCCAAGTCCTGATAAATCCTTCTTCCAGCTGCCTAAACCACATTGCCGCTAGGTCTGTCAAGTATAAAGGGAAACATCTGGCCATCACTTCCTCCGATGCCCCCAGCACTTCCATGTGCCTAGTGTATCTCATTAAGTGATCAGTTGGGTCAGCTTTTCCATTATATGCTTCCACACTAGGTAACTTGAACTTAGGTGGATTCTGAGCTACCCCGATTTCCCGAGCGAACGGACTCCTGTTCACTCCTTCCAAATCTCTATTGGTCAAACCTCCACGCATAGTCTTCCTAATGATTTCCACTAATCCAGCGTTGTCTGTTAGGGGTTGCCCCCCATGCTCCCGAGGTAACTCCGGCACATATTCTTCATGTGGCTCATTAGCCGCAACGTTGGCTCTAGCCTGCTGAACTCCTTCCAAAGGCCCTTCTGCGTTGGATCCTGCGGGCCTACCCCCAAGCCCTTGTTGATTGCCTTCTGGTTCTGTATTCTGTCCTCCATTGGGTTCCGCAACCCTAGTTCCTTGTTCCACATTTGCAGTCGCTATAGTTGGTCCAAGGTTCTGTGTTCCTGCAGCTCTCATCTGCTCGAAGAAAGTCTGCATCATATCATGTTGACTCTTCAGCAACCTCTCATGTAATGAATTTGCCATAGCTTCCATTTCGACTTTGGTAATGTAAATCGAAGCTTGTACTTCTCCAGCTCCGGAGGATGCCTCTTGACTTCCTCCCTTTTGACTTCTCTCAGCTCTTTGTCTTGTTTGTCGAGTCATTGTCGAGTCAATCTGAATCCTTCAAACTTTCAAATCTAAACTTTGAATCTGGTGTAGCGGGTGCGAGTTCAATTCTTAGTGAAAGCACCAAAGTGTTTGCGCCAAAATTGGTCACAAACCCCAAGTGTTGTGAAAGCACCAGTGTGTGAATACAGATCAACAAATATTCAAACACAAATCTCAGATCTAAGCAAGCAACAAGCAGCAATCCAGAAATAATGAACAGTGACACACAATTTATAGTGGTTCGGCTATCTCCGGCCTATGTCCACTTCAAGGGTTTTATGATTTTATTGCTCGATGTTTGAAGATTACAATTTCTTATTGCGTAGTACAACAGACTTTATGATTATAATCTGAATCTAAGGCAGCAATGGTGATCTGGAGTAAATCTGGCAGAGTCTGGGCGCCCTTTAGCTCTCAAAATTGTCCGACCCCTTTTTTGAATGACCAGGGGTTCTATTTATAGGTGTAGGAGGCTGATATTTCGCCTAAACTGAAGGGAGACCGGTTCTGGTACATGAGGGGGCCCACATGCCCGATTTCTATCGATCAAGAAATTGTCCAATCGAGTTGAAATTTGGTGTGAACATTATTCAACATGTGCTCAAGCTACTGTGAAAATTTCATAGCATTTGGACTTGTAGATCTCGAGATATGATCGATTCAAGATTGCGTTTTTCGTTATATTGATTCGTTCGAATCGATATGGTTCGACTCCATAGGGTCGAATCCATGCTCCTGTACGTGAAAATGATGACGTGGTGCGTGTTCCTCGGGTTGATCCTTCTTTTTCTCCGAGTTTACTGGGTCAAATCCTGGGTTTTAGCCGCGTTTACTTGGTGGACTCGAGATGTTGGGTTCGAAGGTTCGCCTCCTTCGAATCGATGGAACAGGTACTTGTTCGAATCGATCAGGATATGCTACTGTGGATCGATTCGAAGTTGTCTCAACATGGGGATTCGAAGGTCTTCTACCTCGCTGGATTCGAACTGAAGGCATGCATGATGGAGTCGAAGTTAAAGTACTTCTCATGGATTCGAAGTAATCAGGGGAAACTTGTTGGAGTCGAGCTTGATGGATACGAAGTGATGTTATCTAATGGATGCGAATAGCGGTCGTCTGATGGATTCGAATAGAGCATTCGAATAGACTACCACTTCAGTTTCCTGATGGATACGAATCTGTTGGATTCGAATTCGATCATCACCCCACCTCTTTTGATGGATACGAACAGCATATCCTTTTAACTTGTATCGATCATATCTCCTCCATACGAACTCCGATTAACCTGAAATTTGAAATTTAGCCTCTCCTAGCATTAATCATCAGCTCCAATCGATCCTGTCTCGATCGGAGCCCAGTCAAATTTTGACGACATCCATCGCAGCCTTGTTTCCAATCGACTTCCAATCCTGATACCCATCCTTCCTTGTCAATTTGTTTGATATTCCGGCTTTGACCAAAAAGCGGGATAACAAGAACAACTCGAAATCTATCTCCATCAAAGTTGTTCCTTAGCCCACTTGTGTGTCTAAATTTTGGAGAAGGCAAGTGGTCTAACTAAGGATGTAAGACCGCTATTATTATCTGTTGAACTCTTTGGTACCCAAATTTGTCTATATAACAAACCGTTAGCATCTATAATTGTACCCTTGGGAATCCAAATCTGTTTAAATTTCAAACCATTTATATTCGTACCTGTGACGCCCCACCTCTATACCCACGCTAACCAAGAACACTACGGTGTAGTGCTGTCAATTAGCACGGAGAATAAGGCTGTTGAGGAGCGACCATCCGTGTAACTTCTTTGTGCGAGCACCGATATGTCAGATAGAATAGAATGCATATCTTTTTAAAGAGGAAATCCAACATACCGATACAAACACAAAGCTATCACACGGTGGCTATATATAATCTTCGGAAACAAATATAGAAATAAACGTAACACAAATCAGTCACAGACAATTCATATCACAAAGGCGGAAATAGATATGAATATAACACATGAAAGTGTACATCAGAGTAGTGGTCAAATAAGATCCACAATAACACAAAAGAATAGATACAAGTGCTAACCAAAAGAATATGTATACATCAAGGAGTCTAATCTCAAATGTATACAAACAAAAACTACTAAACTAGAGTAGTTAGCCAAAAGTCAGATGATGGCTCCAGATAGGAAGTCATGAGGAAGCACCTGTAAAATCTCAGTCTGACCCGAGTATTATTTAAGAAGAAAATAATAAACGGATCAGTCTAGCTATAATTATCAGATAAAATGAGATAGAATATGAGATATGATAATAGAGCGTATGATAACAAAAAGGTGTCATACTATGATAAGTATACATTAGAAATCCCACAAAAGTCATACAATATCTCAATAATCTCAAAACAGAGAAAAGAATGTCATATTCTTAATTTCATTCACCAAGCCACAATAAAATGACATACTCATCAATGTCAATGGTAAAAGCTGGTGAAACATAAAATTCCAGAAATCAATAATTAGAAATCCAGAAAACACATAAAAGGGGGGGAAGGCCTATGAGCCGAATGCTCCACGAATGGTCCGAAGACCTATGAGCCGAATGCTCCACGAATGGTCCGAAGACCGATGAGCCGAATGCTCCACGAATGGTCCGAAGACCGATGAGCCGAATGCTCCACGAATGGTCCGAAGACCGATGAGCCGAATGCTCCACGAATGGTCCGAAGACCGATGAGCCGAATGCTCCACGAATGGTCCGAAGACCGATGAGCCGAATGCTCCACGAATGGTCCGAAGACCGATGAGCCGAATGCTCCACGAATGGTCCGAAGACCGATGAGCCGAATGCTCCACGAATGGTCCGAAGACCGATGAGCCGAATGCTCCACGAATGGTCCGAAGACCGATGAGCCGAATGCTCCACGAATGGTCCGAAGACCGTAGGGTGCTACCCTAGAAATGTGATGCCGAAACATCACATGATCGGGGTATAGTCTCCCACGTAGACAAAGAGACATCGCTCAATCGCTAGTCTAAATCACAAAAATGATCGTCATGATCATAAGGAAGTGTCGATTACACTAAGCTAGTAAATATAAGAGTTTAGCTTCATGTCCCATAACCACTTGCTTAACTCAAATATTTACGAACAAATTGTAAATCTTCACTAGGAAATTGTCACAAAAAGGGTTCAATCGAACAAGTCCAAGAGCTAACCGACGAAGTGAACGCAAGCGTTTCATACCACCCGTTTTACTAAGTCGTTTAAGTCGATTTCTCATTCGAGTGAAGTAAAGGCTTGTATATACTAGTAGATTGAAAATCGGTTTGAGAAAATGAACTTTTGATATTTAAAATAGTGTTGAAACCGCTTTGATGAAAGAGTTTTGATATTTATTACTAGTATTGAAACCTTTATATTTTTAAAGTGACAAGTCATAGAAGTGATTGTAGAAACAATCAATTATAAAAGTTCACATTCGAAGACGTGAATAAAATCCAAAGAAATCAATTCTCAAAACCATCAAAGTAAGAAGTTCGGTTAAATGGCTTTCGGATAAGATTGCCTACGCAGAGTAATACGGGGCGACTTAACAAAGTGGCCGATAATAAATGATAACAACTAAAAGGGAATCAACCCGACTTGATTAGAGTTGGATATTCAAGCTAAAAAAACAACTAGGCAAAACACAACAGATTCAGACGTCTGAGATCAAGAATTCAGACGTCTGAATCTGGAAAAGAAACTATTTTCCAGAACAGAATTCAGACGTCTGAATCCTAGATTTCAGACGTCTGAAATAGGCACTTTTTAGCCTATTCCTTTTCTGGTCCAAAACGAACCAATTCAGACGTCTGAAATTTTGATTCAGACGTCTGAATGCTGGGAGAAGAAAATTCCCAGTATTCCATTCAGACGTCTGAACCATACGTTCAGACGGCTGAAACTGTTATTCAGGGCATTCCCTGAACCTAGGCCAAAAATGGCCAAACGACATCGATAACGATCGGTCGAGCAACAACGACTAAGGAATTGCACAAGGATAAGTGTTAGGAATTCATACCTAACAATCGAAGATAATTATTGACTTAGATGTGAGATAAAAATCTCACCTTTGAACCCAAACAAATGAAGAAGAAGCTTTGAAGCAATGGCAAGGGAAATCACTCTTCAATTCCAACTTAACAAGCTTGAATCTAAGCTAAAAGAAAAACATTTCCCGAATTTTAGGTTTAGGAAATTTCTGAGATTGAAAGGAGAAAGAGTTGGAGAAGGAGAAGAGGATGCTTACCAATGGCTTCAACTTGGATTTGGAGCTAGAATTTGATTTGCAAGAGAGAACTAGGGCTTGGAGTTTTAATTCTTTTTCTTCTCCTCCATTAATCTTCTTAGAACTGAAAAGTGGAGGAAGAGGGAGTGAATGAAGAGGGGGGTTTCAGTTTGGGGTATTAAGTTGGCTAGTGGGTTGGACTCAAAACCAAACCCAAAGTGCAAATGGTCAAATTTTTGACTAGCTCCAAACATATCGAAGCTTACACTCAAAAAGATCGCAAACGACGTTTTGAACTCAATGGGGGTGGTCTCGAGTCCCAATTCGACTGTTTTCAAAAAGTAGCTTTTCGGACTAAAATCCGACGAATGATGTTATATTTAAATAAAATATTTAAATATAAAATCGACAAATATGCGGGTTGTTACAGTACCATTTGGAATCCATATTTGTTTAACGGTTTTGTGTTTGTATATATTTCGACAATTATTCTTGTTATGTCCAATATTTCCACACTCTACACATTTGGGTATCACATATTTCCCCTTGATAGTGTGATTAGTTGTTTATTCATATTTTGACACTTTATCAAATCCAAGTCCTTTCCTTTTATTTAGTAAGAGTTGATTTTCTAGGAGCATATTAAATGATTTTTCTCTAGGGAAAAAGTTTCGAGTAATCAACTCAAGTTTATTAACTTTGGATTTTAAAAGTTTATTTTCATTTATTAGTTTCGAACAACAACTAATGGTAATATCTCTCATTTCAAAATTCTTCATTTTCAAGTCCATATTTTCATTTTTAAGCTCTCTAATTTTAGTCTCAATTTCAAGCATCTCAATTTCAAAGAGTTGGAGTTTTTTATATTTAATTTTTTCAAAATCCTTGAATTTTTCAATCTCCTTTTCAAACTCGTGATTTAATCTAATAATTTTAGAATTGCTCATAATCACGTTTTCTTTTTCAAGAGTTTTGAAATTTTTGTTGACCTCATTTAATTTCTGTTCAAAAATCGCACATTTAGAAATTTCTGACTTCTTAAGGCTATCCAACTCTTTTTGCAAAATATTATTTTTGCAAATCAACTCAATTTTGTTTTTCTCCCGTATTAAGATTTCGTTTTCTAACTTTTGAATTTTTTCATGAAAACAGGCAAATTCATTTTCATAGTTCAACACCTTTTGCAATTAGAATTTTCATTTGTCTTGATATTTTTAAGTTCATTTTCCAAATCATTATTTTTCTGATGAAGTTTAGCTTGGCCCTCTCCAACTTATTATTTTTCAACTCAAGAGCTTTATTACTTTCAATTAATTTTTGGCACAAGAGAACTAAATCATTGAATGGAAAATCACTTATCTCATCGGCTATTGAATTTTCATCATTGCTGCCTTTTTTTCCAATCCTATTAAGCACGTTTCTTTAACTGAGTCGATTGTGGAGAATTTCTCATCGCTGCTAACTTTTGCACCATATATTGCATCAAAAGTATTCCAGATTTCCTGTGCATTTTCACAATGAGAAATAAAGTTAAAATTATCTTGATTAATATGAGAATATAGTATATGCATAGCAAGAGCATTACTCGAAGTATTTTCTCGTCTATTATATCACGCCCATTTTCAATAATATCCCAACATTTAAAATTAACAGATTTTAAATAAAATTCCATTTTTAATTTCCAATTTAAAAAATCTGTTCCATCGAAAATAGGAGGAATAATACTGGACCAACCCTCAGCAAAAGCATTATTAAAAGATGCCATTTTAAAAATTCAAATTTTTAAAACAAAAATTAGTTTTTGAAAAATTAAAATTTTAAAACAAAAATGGCTTTTGTCCCTAGCTCTGATACCACTTGTAGGATCGATTTCACCCTAGAGGGGGGTGAATAGGGTGATACTATTAATTATAAAATTTAATGCGGAAATATATAAAATAATTATAGCACTGATGATAGTCGAATAATAGCAGCACAGATAATAGCAAGATATAAAAAGCAGAAATAGAACAAAACAGATTTATCCAACTTCGACAAAACCCTACCTACGTGATGCCCCCAAGGTTTCTACTAGAAATTAAGTAGTCGGACGCTTACACATGTAAACTCACGACACCTGCTATCGACTATCCTAACTCTACGCTCAAAACCCTGCCACAACTCAGCCACTGAGTTGCGAATTCTCGAACTACACTACCGTAGTTCGTCCCCTAGTCACACGACTAGAATTTAGAAAATTTTAAAAGTAAAATACAAAATAAAAATAACTAAAACAATAAAACCCTAATTTAAAAAGTAAAAGCCCAAAGCAAATAAAAGAGCCGGCCCAAACATATTGAAGTAAAAAACACCGATCCCCTTTATCCTTTTATTTCTTCGGCCTTGTATTTGCATTGAAAAATGGCTGCGTTATTCTTGCTTATTCGTTCCTCTTTAAAGAAAAATTAGGGCTTTGTGATTTTGAAGTCGCCGCTTGGTCATTGATCGATCTTACCGTCGAACCTCAATTCAGTTTGATGCTTCTTCGATCTTTGTTCGTTGCTTAGCTTCGGCTGCTTCAAATTATCGAGATTGAATGATGCGTGAATTGGTACGTGAATGCATTTTATTGATTATTGGTTATTCTCGACTTTGATTTGAGTTTACTGATTTATTGCTCTCTGTTTTGCTTGAACTCGAATACATGTAAATGCCGATGATGATTGGGTTAAATAGGATTCGAAATCCTATAATCTTGTTCGTATATATTTTATTTGAAACCTTGCTTGGCCACTAATTTTCGTTTGGATGCTTGTGATGTTTTCTGACTGGTTCAGTTCGTATATTTTTCTGGCTTGGTCACCACAGCTTGCGTTTTCTTTTGACAATGTTGATTTATCTTAACTTGTTCATTTTACTTGCCTTGGTCACCATGACTTTGCATTTGCTTTGGGAATTGACTTCGGCCATTTGAAATTTGTGATATTTGACCGGTTCGCGATTTGCTGTTTCATTCACTTGTACATCATGACACTATTACAATCTTTGTGTTGACTTCTTCGGCTTGATCAATTTATGTTATCACTTTGACCACCACCGCTTTGACTTTGTTATTTGAAATCTGATATTGTCAGATAGAAGTTCCTATTGACTTCGAATTGTTTCTGTTTTTATCTCATATTATCACTGCATTTGTTGTTTACGACTTGGTCTTGTAGTCTGCATTGCACTGTCCACTGCCGTGTGCTTCAATATGCATTGTTCTGTAGATTTGAGCCCTATTGTTTTCACTATTGCATATATGTATACATGCTGGTTTTGACTCTGACTTGATCGAACTGTTTTTGTTTCTGGTCTGTGTTTGCATTGCTTCGACTCATGTATACTTGATGCCTAGATTTAGCCGATCTGGTGCATTTTGTTTTCTATGGCAAACATTTTGGTCTCTCCACATATATACATACATGTATGTATATATGTGTGTGATAGCTATGCATTTGTTGAAATTGCTGTTGCATATGTAATTTTGGTCTGGTTCATCACTATTTGATCTGAAGCTTGATTTATGGTCTAGTGGTCTCCTTTTACGCTGTCATGTGTATATGTGAGCCTGGATGTGTTCAAAACTCTTTGCACATTTCCTTGATGTTGATGTATGTCATATGTTTGAAGCTTCATGTATACATTTGTTTGTGTGATCATGGCTTCATGTTCTGACCATTGTTCCATTTGTAGTTTGGTCTTTTGTACATATGTGTGCTAGTGAGGTTTGCACTGTTTTGATTCTACCTGACTTTGTTCCAATTTTTACTGGCTTCGATTATGGTATTCGAATTTGCTAAATGCACTTTGGTTGATTGCACTGTTTTATGATGAACTTAAATGTTGTCATTTGTATATCATCATTGAAGTCTGGTTTTTGCTTCATAGTTTCTTGTGCGTCAAGTCACTTGTGCGTTTGATTCTTCAAGTGTACTTTGTTTTTGTATTGGGTTGTAACCTCTGTTGCTTCAAGCCAGTTTATTGTTTGCTTGTAGTATCTTTCTCTACTGCCTTCTTTCTTGGTTCTTGCATATGGTATCATGTGCATGTCTGATTGTCGAGTTATAGTGACCTGCCTCGCGTTAGATTGATCTGTTTCGTGTTGTTATTTCATGTATGCTGACCTGTGACCCATTTGAGGATGTGTTGCTTGAGAACTTGTACTCGACAATTTTGTGATGTTTTTGTATTGCACCTGAGTTGAACCTAGCTTTTGATTGGGTTTGACCTTGTGCTCACCTGTCCCTGCAGTTTTGTCAAGTGTATATCGGTGTGCACGGCCTTGTGGCATGTACAGTGATACACTGTGCATGTCACAAGTTGTTCGTGTAGATGAATTCAAAAATAAATATGATGACGAACAACTCAAATAACTGAGGCAAATAATATTTTCAAAAACACATATTTTAGTTTACGTTGCAAAAATATTTCTTTTTCAATTTTACTGCATCAGTGTTTACTTTGCAGATAGCTCAGATGCTGGATACAAATTGAAATACAGTTGAAGAACAATTATGAGTGAACGAGTGATATGTAGTGAGGTGCTAATGTAAATGATAATTGTATAGTTGAAAATTGTATTGTAATTTGAAGTTGTATTGTAATGGTAATTTGTGTATATATATAGTCAGAGCTCAAATTTGTACTATTCAAAATTGTAATAAAATATTTGTTTGAATAAAATATCTGTTTGAATTTAAATTGTGTTATTTATTTTATTTAGCAAATATTTATTTAATTATGTGAAAATAAAATAATACAATAACAAATACATTTAAATGAATATATATATATATATGTTTATTATCATCAAACAAAAATCATATACTTGCATATTCAACATCGATGTCATTAAAAAATCAGCCTAAAGACACCATATGTATATTATTTTAGAAATTTCATACTATATCATAGCTTTCCCTTACTGTTCATTTTTCTTATTTTTCATTACCAAAAATGTTGGATACACATACTTTGTACATCAAAAGATAATAAAGCATAACTAATAATTTCAAAACATATAAAGCAAATAAAAAAAAATTAGAGACCCCAAACAATCTCCATAAATCACCAATTTATTCCACCCACTTAGCCCCTTTTATTAAAAATTCATAAAGTAGAATATGATATTAAAAAAATAAGCAAGCATAAAGCTAACTAAACACTAACACCGAAATTGAAAAATCACATTATGTCCATGAAGATTTACCCAACTAACTCGGTGTCGATTAACGTGGATGGTGAATCCTTAACTACTATAGGAGAAATATACATATGAAGAGAACAAAAAAGTTGTTAAAAATTAAAATGGTGGAAAACATCAATATGGTGCTAATTAGGAAATGTATTTTCATTATAGTTGTGCATTTTGAATGCATTCCTTACTCTTTATTATTTAAGAATCACCTATTTAATGATTATTTCGACAATTCCATTAATAAGAGCAAATATTTTGAAAAATAGGATTCCTTTGCGAAAATAGAAAATTAGCTTTACTTCATTGGATTTGTATATAAAATAGATAATAAATTTTGGTCATCGTTATAATTGATTAGGTGTTACATCTGATAAAAACATTAAAAGCACTACAAATGTATTATATAGTTACCTTCTTCAATTTGTTAATTGATGAAACCGTGTTTATTGACAATAACCACCAAGAATATTTGGAAACATAATGTATTATTAATTAAATATTTTACATATTTTCAATTATTACGGTATGTAATTAAAGTTTAAGACCTTTTGGGTAATATCATTGAAGTTTGATTTTTGTCCATGTATACAAAATATAATAATTGATGATGTTGCTAATATAAGCAAGGATACTTTGGGAGAAAAATTTCACTCACATATGGCATTTACTTTCCAAAATATATTTTCTTTCAGTAAACTTAATTGAATAATAGCACAATACTTTTTCTAAAATATATTTTTCACTAAACTTCGTTTAGTTTTGAAATTTTTTACATTTCAAATAACAAAAAATGATATTTTTTAAACTTACTCTTGATCATCACTATAACTATGTAAAGTTGTATTAATACATGGGCACCATGTTATGTACATAAAATTAAATTTGCTTGTTCTTTAGACCAAAAGACATCATTTTTGTACACACTTTTCAGTTATTTGTTTATATGGAAATAGTATTCCTTTTAAGTAACGTATTTGTACAAATGATGAAGTGTCATTAAGTGTCCACACGGAGTTATCCTTAGAGTATAAAAAGCAGAAATGAATTATTATTATTCTACACAATCAACGCATGTAGACGCACATGTTGAAGAAGATAATTTTTATGGATTAATGGATATATTTGTTACAATAAATAAGGCAAGTAGCATTGGTTCTTGGTACTAATTGTTATTAAGCCACCTATTTGAAGTAGTTAAGGCAATAAATAAATGTCGATCCTTGACATGTGCAGTAAATCATTAAGAAGCCTTATAATATCATCCACTATTTTATGGATAGATCTGGAACAAATGCCTGGACTGAAAATTTTCCTTCCATAAAAAATGTTGTGCAAATAACAATTTTATTTTAATGAGCAAAGAGAGCTGGTAAATTCTATTCATACATCGTAAATTACTTTACATACACCATAAAATTTTAAATAAAACTTTAGACCAAAATGCACTTATTAGAAAAATAGAATCAATGTTAAAGAATGAAAATGATATACAATTCATCTTTCTTTACATTGTGTATAGTTTATATAATTTCTTTCATAAAGTAACTAAAATTACTATACATCTTCAACTGAATTAAATTCAAATTTCTTTTGGGTATTAAAGTATATTCATATCGTTTCAAACTGTATTTATGCTTAGTTAATTCTAAAAAAATTCACTTTAATTAAAAAAAAAAATTAACCACTAATATTACTATGTTTCAGAGTATTAGATTCTTCAATCTTTAATTTTAATCAAGTCAAGTATAAAGTAACATTTTAAAATTTAAATTGTTTAATAATTTAATATTCAAAAATTAAATTCAAATTGCTATATATAAATAACTTAATATTTTTAATTCCATTTAACGTATTTGAATTTGAAATTCACAAATGTGAATTTAGGGAATTTTGAAGTTAGGGTTATTTAGTTTGATTAACGCATGAGAGAGATAGTAAATGAGATAAATGCTTAGTTTAATTTTAAGTGAGGATAATTTTGTAATATGTACGGTGTATACTAAGTAGAAAATAGTGTATATGATTTTAGAAATTTTTTCGGTGTATGTATAGTAATTTAAGATGTATAAATAGAATTTGCCAAGAGAGTTAAGCATCATTTTGAATCACGTGTAACCCTGAGTAAATAGTAAACTTCAAATTTAACAGTGGTATATTTGACCATGAAAAAACAAGGATCAAAACAACCTAAGATACATACATACATATGTATGTGTGTGTGTATTTCTCTTTTTGAGTTGCTAACGTTTTCATTCAAACCTCTTCCATCTTAGTTTGGTTCTTCTGCCAAACCAAAGAAAGTATGCACATGGTAGTTAAACAAACTTCAAGTCATAATAGTACAACATGGAGAAATTCATGTGTAAGAGCAATTTGGTGGTAAGTACTAATAAGGAAGTCATAAAACAATGCTCATGCAAATATTTAATTCCGAGTATCATTAGTGGCACTACAAGACACATAGTTTATTCCAACGGAGCCTTCCAACGGCCTCCAACATCCTTGACCAACGGCTTACAACGTCTTCCAACGTCCAGTGTTTTCTCGTATAATTTATTAGTTAAAAACTGCAGGACGTTGGTAGACGTTGGAAGCTACCGTTGGCGGTCGTTGAAGGACGTTGCAAAACCGCGAGCAAAACAGAAAACCTGCTTCTTCTTCCCCCATTCGGATGTACCCCTATTTCCCCCCAAAATTCCCAATTTTCCTCCAATTCCGCCCATCCCAAGCTGCTCCGACGATCAACGGCCCCTCCGACGACTCCAAGCCTCCCTCTCGTCCTCTCTAACTCCCTAATCTCTCAAGAAAAGGTATAAACCCTAATTCCTATATTTAATTAAATTTGTTAAATTAGTGTATTAAATGTTTGTATTGCCTTATTGTATGTATAATCTAGTTTATTGAGGCATAATTTATGTTATTAACTTATGTATTGCAAGATTATATATATTTAAGTTTGTGTTAACAGTAGAATAATGTGCATACAATTAGTTTTAGGTTTGTTTGGAAACGTTAGTTGTTAGTGAGCATACAATTAGTTTATGTATTTTAGAAAATTTAAAAAATGATATTTTATATTCATGAAACCCTTAGAGTGTCTTTCGGCCCCGTCTGATAAGTATTGTATATGATCGTTATGTGGATATTCGTTTTTTAACAGAACGGACATCTATATTCACAGTATACAATATTTGTTGGATTTGTCCCTGTATTGGACAAGTTACGAACACAATAACGTAATTAAATCTCGCAAAACATTTCATTTTAAATGGTTCATAGAATTTCGACAGCGCTTCCTTTATGTTCCCTGTGTACGCAAATGTGTACTGTTCAGGGAACTAAAGCGAAGTGCTGCCGAAATTTTGTTGAATCGTTTAAATTGAAATGATTTACGCGATTTAATTACGTTATTGTATTTGTAATGGGAGGTAGGATGACCCATCGACAAAGTGTCAATTCACCAATAATATTGTTTTAATAAAATGTCAATTTTTTAAATTTATATCGTACTTTTTAATTATATACGTAGGTAAATGGACAATTATTTTACTGATCGAAGCTGGATGTACAAAAAAAGAAGGATCGAAAATGGAGGCTCAATAAGTGAACAGTTTAATAACGGTGTTTGCGTATTTATTGATTTCGCTTTGAGTAATAACAGAAACGACGAAGAAATCCGTTGTCCATGTACTAAATGCAAAATGTTAAAGCATTTGATACATGAAATGGTTAGAGTTCATTTGCGTGAATACGGTTTCGTGCCGAACTATTTGGTTTGGGATCGTCATGGAGAACCGTTAGCATCTACTCATGTACAAGCTGAGGAGGCAGTGTGTACTGAAATTGATTCGACGAATCTCGTAGAACATATGGTTGAAGATGTTGCACGATCAATGTTTCATGTTCCTCAATTAATTGATGACGATGGTAATGCTGAAGAAGAACCAAATATTGGGGCAAAAAAAAATATGATTTATTAGATGCCGCAAAGAAACACATTTGGGAAGGCTGCACAAGCGGAACTCAATTATCAGTAACTGCTGAATACATTGCGATGAAATCTAAATACAACTTCATAGAAGCTGGATTTATAGCTGTTGTACAAGCTGCGAAATGGCATATGCCTCCCAATAATTTAATGTGCGAAAATCATTATGAAGTAAAAAAAATGATGTTAGCTTTTGGTTTACCGTATCATAAAATATATACATGTCTAAACGGTTGCATGCTGTTTTGGAAAGAAGATATCAACCTTAGAAATTGTAAAATATGTAATCAAGAAAGGTACAAATCAAGAAAGAAAAAAGGAAAGGAAGTCCCGTATAAACGTATGCATTATTTACCAATTACTCCTAGACTTCAAAGGTTATATGCATCTTCTGTAACCGCGCAACATATGAGATGGCATAGTGTTAGAACACGGGAAGAAGGTACGTTAACACACCCAGCTGATGGGGAAGCATGGAAGCATTTTGACCACAAATATCCTGATTTTGCATCCGAGAGTCGTAATATTCGACTTGGTTTATGTACGGATGGATTTTCACCATTTTCTCTGTTTGGTTCTAAATATTTTTCATGGCCTATAATTGTCACACCTTATAATTTACCTCCATGGATGTGTATGAAAACTCCATATATGTTTCTCACAGTTGTCATCCCTGGTCCTAATGATCCGACACAAGGAATCGATGTTTATTTACAACCTTTGATTGAAGAATTAAAAACACTGTGGTGCGAAGGAGTAGAAACATACGATATTTCCAAAAAAAAACTTTCACATGTATGCTTCTTTAATGTGGACAATCAGCGATTTTCCTGCTTATGCAATGCTTTCAGGTTGGAGTACGGCTGGTCGTCTAGCTTGTCCGTACTGCATGGAAGATACACGAGCATTTTCTTTACCTCATGGAAGAAAATTTCATGGTTTGACTGTCATCGATGTTTTCTTCATATTAATCATCCTTTTAGAAGAGATAAGAAAAACTTTACAACTAATAGACATGAAACTTTGAGAACACCTACGGTTTGGTCAAGCGAAGATATTTATGAACTTGTAAAGGATTATCCAAAGATACATGAAACCGGAGAACAAATTGAAATTCAAGGTAAATCATCGATTCATAATTGGTGCAAACAAAGCATATTTTGGGAGTTGCCTTATTGGAAAAATCTCCTGATTCGTCATAATATTGACGTGATGCATAATGAGAAAAATGTGTTTGATAATGTTTTTAATACAATTTTGAATGTCAAGGGGAAGACGAAAGATGATTTGAAATCAAGACGCGATATCGAAGTAATATGTAATCGTCATGAGCTTCATATAAAGCCAAATGACACAAAAAAGCCAAAAGCTTGCTATGAACTAGACAATAATCAAGTTAAAGTACTTTTAAAATGGGTGGAAGGACTAAGATTCCCGGATGGTATATCTTCTAATATTCGTAGATGTGTCGACTATAAGAACAATAAACTTAGCGGGATGAAAAGTCATGATTGTCATGTTATGATGGAAAATTTATTACCCGTCGCTTTTAAAGAACCATTGCCCGTAAAAGTTTGGACTGTTGTAACAGAACTTACTCTTTTTTATAAAGAGATTTTTTCTACTACATTAAAAGTTGATCGTCTACGTAAACTTGAGGTAGAAATCCCGATATTGCTCTGCAAAATGGAAAAAGTATTTCCTCCAGGTTTTTTCAATGTTATGGAACATTTATCTATTCATCTTCCATTAGAAGCACGTCTTCGAGGGCCTGTGCAATATGGATGGATGTATCCATTTGAAAGGTATTTAAATCATCTAAAAAAAGGTGAGACAGAAAGCTCGAGTTGAAGGTTCGATTTGCAAATCATACATCGAAGAAGAAGCTTCGTTTTTTTCTCTCATTATTTTAGTGACCATGTGAACATATCATTTGAAAGTGCTACGCGTAATGATGAAGGCATTGATCAAGATGATTGTCAAACGACCTTATCAATTTTTAAAAAACAAGGTCGGCCTGCTGGTGCTTGTGTGGAAGTATGGTTGGATGATAGAGATTATCATGTTACGCACACATATGTTCTTCTCAGCTGTGCTGAAGTTGCACCGTTTGTTAGGTAATTTACTTATACATACATACATATATATATATATATCATCAACACGTGTGTATACACAAATATATGCACACACGTGTATCTTAATCATAATGCAACATTTGTTATTATATTGCAGTATTTACGAATCACAACATCCTAACGGCGATATCGACAAAGAATTCGCTTCTTGGTTTTCTAAGTACATTTTTGATACAACAAATTGTGTTGTAGACGAAGGATTGAAACATTTAGCTATGGGACCAAAAAGGATAGTGAAGACCTATCCAATATTCTTTGTCAATGGATATAAATTTAATACCAAAGAATACGGTGCCGAAAAATTAACTAACAATACTGGTGTATTTGTTAAAGGTAGTGATGATCCAAATGATCATATACATGATTTTTATGGCGTGCTAACCCAGGTTTTGCAATTGACATATTTCACACGACCCGCGGAAGAATTATTTTTCTTTAAATGCAACTGGTTCAGCAACGTTCCAGGTTCTGGAATCAATGTGCACCCAAAATATAATCTTATAGAAATAAAACATACTTTGCGTTATTATAAATACGATCCTTTTATACTTGCCAAACAAGCTCTTCAAGTTTATTATGCTTCTTACCCATCTCTAAGAAGAGATAAAATAGATTGGCCGGCTGTTTTTAAAACAAAGGCAAGGTTTACATTTGATGGACGGAATATTCCCGAAGAACAAGCTTACCAAGCAGATATCGAGGAAAATAGAGGAATAATAATAACCGACGATCAAACAGATTTTGGACCTCTAAACGATGAATCAAATGCATTAATTGAAGCATTTGAGAGTACAAATGAACAAAATATAGAGTGCGAAACAGAGTTTGAATCCGAAATTACGAGGACTGATCAACTATCTACATTTTGAGAAGGTAAATTTATATTTTTTTAATTAAACATTATCCTGTTTTCATTAAAAATGAAATGGTATGCTAATATATGATATGTATCACATCTCGTTTTTACGTTACGCCATACTGTATGTTTTACATATAGTCATTTTATTTTCTGTTATAATGTTTGTTTGTAATATTTATTATATAGGTATGTCGTCACGTAGACGTACCGGTGGACATTCTGGGTCTCCCTCTTCCTCACAGAGAGGGCACGTTCGTCCGAACAGTGGTGATGGCGGTGGTCCATCACAGGAGCTACGACGTCCTATGGTGTGGTTAAAGCCAAAAGCATATCAAAGGTAAGTATTAAATTTCAAAATTAAATTTCATTTTCGTACAATCTATTCTGAAAATATATAGTAATCATGAAATATTAAATTTTTTTTCTCTGTTTAAACCCAGTGGTTTCTCTTTGGAGCCGAATCAAGTAGTTCTATCTATATCTCGACGGGCGTACATGAGTCGTATGACCGAATGTTGGCCTAAGTGGACATTGATTCCAGATAATGTTAAAGAGACTATTTGGCAGGATTTTTTGGTATGTCACTTTAATATATTAGGAACATGTTATATCAACTCATGTTTACATTATATATAAAAGCTGTATAACTCTTATTTTGTCAAACGTGCAGGCGGAAGTGGATCTTCAGGACGCTGATATTTCAGTCGTATATCGCCACTGGTGCAGCAAAGTCGCAAAGAACTACCGAGAAACAGTAAACAGCTTAAAAACAGCGGGAAAGAAGCCTCAGTGGATGAGCGCAGCTGTGTGGGATGATTTTGTGACATGGTGGGGAAACGAGGGGTTTTAGGTAAATTTATCATATGTTTAATTTAAATTCTTCTACGCAAATACTAACTAGAAATGTTAAACACTTTTTGTTTTTAAATTAAATTTACAGAGGCAGTCGGAGAGGAACTCAGCCAATAGGAGCAAGAACCCTGTCACACATCGTGGTGGTTCCAAGTCATTTCAGCATCACCGAGAGGACTTGGTATATTTATTAATTACGATAATAATTTAAAGATTTTAAGTTCTAAGTTGTAGATAACGTAAACATATATATATATATAATATGTATATGGACATATTTCAGGAGAGACAACGTGGTGGTGCTTCTGTGAGTTACTGGGATGTTTTCACGCATACTCATGCATTGAGTCAGGTCGACGAAGCAGGCACCGTTTCATACTCCTGGGATCACGATGCCAAAGCGCAGTCCGCATATGTAAGTAACATAATGACTTAACACTTATATAAGTTAATTAAAATAATGTTGTCTAAATTCAACTTATTTTGCATAACAGCAAAAGTTTCAACAAGCACGGACTTCCATTCTCGAGGGCTCTGGGCGCGACGAGTTGACCGCCGATGAGGAGGACGCTATTTTTGAGTCTGTCATGGATCCAGCGGCACATGGCAGACGCTATGGTTTTGGGAATCAATCGGTAATAACTTTAACTTAAATTTTAAAATAATTATTCTGAACCAACTGTTGCACATTGTGATGGATTATAGTAAACAGGAATTACAGTTATTAAACACTGATAATTTAAATTTTATTTACAGGCTAAGACGGCTCAGATTGAGTATCAGAGGGCTTAAGATAAGGAGGAGATTGCACAGCTCAGAGCCCATGTCGCCGCGCTTGAGGAACGCAATATCCGCACCGAAGCCAAGACGGAGGAGCTGAACAGGCGTCTTACGGAGTTTATGGAGCAATACGGCCGGTTTCCGTCTTCTGGTGGTTCTGGAGGAGAGTGATTTCAGGTATGATTTGATTTGTTTTGCTATGGACATGTATATTTGGAGAGTGTGAGGATTTGATACATTCTGGTGCTTTGGATGTTGGTTTGGATGTGATTTTTGAGATGTTGACGTAGTAATTTGGTTATGGTTGGATGTTGATGTTGGATTGGATGTTTTGTTGGATGGTTCTTGTTGTTTTTATTGATTTGTATTGTGTATATTGATTAGTATATATGCTTATTACTTGGATTTACTATTATGATTGATTATATGTGAGATATGCTGTTGTATATGTGCTCGAAATTGAGCTTTTATGAGATATATGATGTTGGAGGTGGCTGGAAGCATGCATTATTGTTGGTTCTGTTTAAAAAAAACACTCAGATTTCCAACGTCCACCAACGACTTATTGGCACATTTATTCCAACGTCTTTCAACGTCTTCCATCGGAATTTCCAACGTCTCTCCAACGTCCAATTTGATCAACATCTTCTACCACGTGGACAAATTGAACGTTGGAAGACATTGGTATAAGCGCGTTGGCTCCGTTGGTGGACGTTGGTCGCTGTTGAAATGTATACCAACGGCTTTTTCAACGTCTACTGTAACGACCCTGAAATTTTAATTTATTTAAATTAATAATTAAATGAATTTTTGAATTAAATTGAGTAATTAAATAAATTTTTGGATAAATATTTGTAAATTTAATTAGAGAATTGGAGCGAGTTTCCCCGATCGTAAATAAATTTGATATAAATCATTTAATTTTGAATATTGTAAATATGGTATATATGTGTGAATATATACACACGATATAAAAGTGATAAAATAAACGAATGAAAAATAAATGAAAATAAAATAATAAAAGCAAACACAAAATACTTAAGCTAATAAATATAAGACAATAAATATGAAGTAAAATAATTATAGAATCTCATTTAAAATAATAAAACAAATAAACATCATCTCTAATACGAACAAATAAACAAAACTAACATATTAACTTTAGAACCTCATTTATATCCCTAAGTAACTAAGCAGACATAGTCAAGTTGAACAAAAGAAGGAAACATAACAAAATAAACTAAGTAGAACAAATGTCTACAAACAAGTGTAGGCAAGAAAAAAAAAAGAAAATTAAATAAAGTATGTAGCCTGGAATAGACGTGCAGGCAAGAAAAAGGCAATTAATGCCACATCTCTAGCATCAAAACCAGTAGAGCAATGAATGCAAGCATCTCACCCATGCTATTGTACAAACTATAAATCACCAGTACAAATAAAAATTATAATAATCCCTGTACATTCTTTTTTATACAACACTCTTATCATCAGTTCGATCATTTTTTATAAATCTGAGCAACCTCTAAAATGAACCCCATTTTCAAACTTAAACAAGAAAAAAAAAGCTTCAATTTAAAACAACAACTAAATCAAGTCAAGCCAAAACTTCAGAAAATACAACTTGAAGCCTAAGATCAAAATCAGAAACATGCAAGTGAATTCAAGCTGCTCTTTCAAGTCTCAAATACAACAACAACCCAAATTTAAACAACAGTTCAACATCATTTCAAGTTCTCCTCTGTTCTTCTTTACCAGGTGAGCAATCTCCTTCCTGAATCTGTTTATTTTTTTTTGTTTGTGAGTAAACCTATGTTTATTCAAATCTTTTGTGCATGAATTCTAGTATGAATGTGATGGCTTTAAATTGAATGAATGATAGGCTTGTGTTTTGATTTTCTGGAAACATTGTTTCCTGTTTTGTTTTTCCCTGTAACATTTCAAGTTACAGTGGCATGTAAAACCCCTCTCCCCATTTCTTTTGGAAAAAAAAAACTTAAGCAACAAATCTATGATGCATATGAATCACTGTGATGATGTTGCTTTGCCCATCTGTATATAGGTTCTGTATCTTCCTGTCATTAGCTTTGAACCAGACCAAAGATTAATTAATTAATGTGAGTAAATGTACTATATTTAAAATTTAAAACTGGGTATTTGATTCATGAAAACCTTGTGCTTGTAGTTTCAGTAAGTAGTTTTGTGTACTTTCTGTTGCACTGGAAATTTTACTATGCCTTGTTCTTCTGTATTTTTGGGTTCAGAGCGTAGCAAATAAAAAAAAACTAATAAATCTTCATACAACATTTTAAACTTAAGATTTTAAACAAAATAAGTTAGTTTAAACTTACACATGGCCAGAAATTGTTTAAGCTTGATGATGAAGAACTGGACTCTGTAAACTTAGGTTTATAGTAAAATAAGAGATCATATGATAAATTCGAGTATTTTAAATTATCGATTCGATTATATAATTTGAATAAGCACACAATGATATGATTTTTAAAAGCAATATGATGATTTTTACTTAAGTGGTTTAGGAGCAGTTTGAATCTAAACCAAAATTGTTTTTTTTCCAATCTCTGGTGAACAACTCAATTATAAACTTTGAAATTTGGATTGAAGCTTGTTTGAGCTTCGGTGTTAATGAGAAAATTGTCGAAAAGATTTTCGAATGCAAGAATTTGTTGATCGAACCCAAAGTAGGGTTTAACAACCCAGTTTGGTCCATACGTTTAGTTAGGGATTTCGACGCCGATGACGAATCATGGTCGATCGGACCAAGAGGGATAGGCGCATGGGTTCGTGGCGAAGTTCTGGTCAGGAGCACGTGGTTTCTGGTGATCTTGAGTGGCGTGGTGAGGGAATTCTTTCGTGAGTGATGGGTTCTAGTTTGAATCGAGAAGCTCGATTTTGATTTACAGTGGAACCAGGGGATCGAGGAACTCGAGTGAGTCGAGGGGGTTGTATGCGACGTGGAGGTGATCGCGACGATGGCCGGAGGTGGTCCAATCGCCTGTGCACGTGCACGGCGTTTCTTTGGTGAATGCAAAGAAGTTTGGGTTGTAGCAGCTTCGAGTTTCTCGAGTAAATGGAGGGGGTGGCCCGAAGTTTTCTGATGTTCGACTCGAAGAGGAATAGGGTAGCCTCGGGTTTATTTATGTTGCCAGTTATAGTTATAAAGTCTGTTTGGTTTTAAAGTTTAAATTTGAGAGCAGGGTTTTAACAGAGTTTAAAACAAAAGAATTTAAGATGGATTCAAATTTACTTTGTCTCCTAGTTTTAAATAAAACAAGTTTTATAAAAAAATAAAATGTTTTAACAACTTTAAAAATGTTTAAAGTATATTTTAAGGTGTGTTAAAATTTGCTTAGTTAAATGTTGTATTTATTTGAATCTAGAATTTGAAATGAGAATTTGATCATTTATAAGAAAATGTTTTATCCTTAAATAAATGAAAATTAAGGATTTGAAATTATTAAGTAAATGAATAATTAACTAATTTGATTAATTAATGATTGGATTAATTAATTTAGTAATTAAAAGTTAAATTAGTTAATTAACGTTTAAGATAATCAATTGGTAATAAATGGATAATTAAGAATCATTAATTAAATAATTAGTGATTAAATATATGATTTTAAAGGTTAATTAAATGATAATTAACAATAAGTAAATTGAGTTTAATTACTTAAGAATAGTAATTAAATAATTATGAATAGTTAATGAGGATCATTTACTTGAAATTTATTTGATAATAAATGTGAAAAGAATTATTCATAGAAATTTAATCTGACTTAATTAATCAGATAATTAAATTTGATCCTACTTATGGATGTTTTGATTCTATTGAATGTTAAATTGTTTGATATTTCCTGATATGTGATGATTTGTGATATACCCTGATTTGTGTTTTAATCTGTGATGTAATTTATTATCTGTGATATATATCTATGATCTGTACGATAAGCGTTATAGTTATATCGCTTATCAACTTTATCCTGTATCTTGATCTGTGATGATTCATTGTGTTGCACTATTGTGTAAAACCCCTGGACTACACTTATACACACACAAATATGGATTTCACGTGGAAATCGGTTAAGTCACAGATAATTTAAAGTTAATATTTTTGAAATTGAAATTTTAATTTCAATTGATTTTGAAATCGGAAATTTGGGTTTAAAATAAAAAGCTTTTGAAATGGAATTTCAAAGATAAAAGTTATTTCGAATAACTTAACCGAGTTTTTGAAAATTTAAATAATTAGATTTAAATTTGAATTCAAGTTTGAAATTAAATCTATGATTGAAACTAGGGACTAAAGATGATAAAAAAATGTGTTTGTATGAATTTAACCATTTTAAAAAGTATAAGTTGGGAATTTGGATTTAACCTAAGGATTTCAACTAGTATGAATGAATCAGATTTCCAAAGTAAAAACTGTTGTTTTCGAATGATAAAAGCTTTTAGATAAGAAAAGAAATTCCAGTTTAAATTTAAGGAATTTCAAGTGAATTGAAAAATGGATTTTCCAAGTTATGAATGAATTCTTTTTGAAAGCTATGAATTAAATCTGTCTATTTTTAACAGATTTAAAATGATGATTCGAAATGAAATTGTTTTGAAAGCTATGAGTTAAATCTTTGATTTAAAGATTTAACGAGTTAATTAAACTGAAATGGAAATTGATTTGGAAAATCTGTGAATGAATCTTTGTGAAATTAAGTGAACTTTGTGAATTGAATCTTTTTGTTTAAAAAGATTAAAATGGTAATTTGATAAACCATTTGTAAAGAAAGTTTGGGTTTAAGTTGTGACTCAATTGAAATCCCAATATCCGTATATTTTTAAATATTGCGCTCACTATTCGGTTTAGCCGGGAGAGGACCTTTGTGTCACATAACCCATTCCGAATAAGTGATTCGACGATATGGATAGCATTTGAAGACCGGTGTTGAAGACCGGATATTTTTCGAAAATGAAAGAACAACCTGTCGAATGTCTCTGCACTGAGTCGCGCCGGTATAGAGATTTATATCACTCTTTTGTGACAGGAAGTCCGGACGTGATTGAAAGTTATCCGGAATTGCAAGGGCTTCGTGAGAAGTGCCTTCGGTTCTGTTCGAACCCGGAACAGACTTATATGGATACATGTCTGACATTACACTTTGAGATATAAAGCCGATTTCTTTCAAATACATATCTGTTTGGTGGCGGAGAATTTATTCTCTTAGCTTAACACCCTTCTTTGAGACGTACGAGCTCAGAGGTTATGTAGTTGAAATTTATCAGCGATATATCCCAATTTGGTAATGTGGCATGCTGAGTGCTGCTGTGAAATGATCAGTGTTTGATCATTTGTGATATGATCATTTGTTTGATCATTTATCTTTGTGATCATAGGTTGATCATTTGTTTGACCCGAAGCGTGGCTTTTTGAAAAAGCGTAGCTTTGTGGACGAGACTTCGTCGAGCCTCACAACCCGGTAATGGTCGAAACAGGAATCGTGCGGCAAGGTTTTCAGGGGTAGCTCCCCTAGGGTATGACCATTCCTTCTGGAAAAGGGTAGTATCATGGTATGGAGCCCAGATACTTACTCATGTGGACACACTTTATTTATGACGTGTGATGTTGGATTAGAGGTACCTCGGTTAAAGGTCCCAAAGGACCGGGGGTGGCATATCTGAGGTTTCTTTTATCCCTTGGGAAAAGGGGTTGCCGGCCTTGTTTGGCAGAGAACAGTTGGTTCTCGGAACGTCCCGCCAGAGGCGTTTCTTTCGTGGAATAGGAAGTTCCTTAGTCTGACCATTTGTTGGAAATCCAAACAAAACAATACGAGCCCTGTACGGTTTTAGTTGTATTACCTGCCATGGAATGTGGTGGTAACCTGCTATTGAACATGGTAGCTATAGTAGGCATAAGTGCGAAATGTCTATGCTGGCTAAGATTTATATTCTACTTTCGAAATTGTTTTCTGCACTATGCACTAGTAATAATATCAAATGATTTGATTTTGCGTAGTAAGCATCTTTGACTATCATAAGAAGAAATCTCCTCCAATTCTGCGTTTGCATTGTGTGTGTGGTGGGAGGTCTTATGGTAGTTTCATTTTCCAAAAGCATTGCGAATTGACTTTAAAATTCTTTGCTATTTGTTTTAAAGATAAACTGTTTTTGTTGCTCACACCAGTCCCATGACTGATCCAGAGTTTATTGTTCCTTTCCTAAACTCTGGGTGCTCATAATTTCCTACACGAGCAGTCTAGAGTTGGGGTTTTCAGATATTCAGGTTTAGTAGATTTTCTGGAGTTAGTTCAGTCTTTGGATCGGACTGCACTTGCTTATCTTGGTGTATCGTTATTGGGAGTTCAAGCTATTTCTGAATTAGTGCTTTGAAGATGGAGATTATCCGCTGCTGATGTTATCGTTTTTCTTTCCGCTGCAATTTATTGTATCATATCTCTGATGTATATAGATATTCATTGTATCATCATTGTATCTGGATATTGTATCAAATGTTGTATATCTATATTCTTTTTATTCCGCTGTGATATTTACTTAACTGTGTTATAAGCTCCGGCGACTCGGATTTGAACGCTCGAATCTACGACATTCGAGTACGATGTAAAGTATGGATGTCGATTTTCGAACGCGAAAATCTGGGGCGTTACATTTGGTATCAGAGCTAAGGTTGAACTTTAGCTCAGGAGTATAACACGTTAAGTAGCTCATTAGAGATAGAGTGAAGTAAACTCTAGAATGAGTAATTCTCAGATATCCGTTTGAACGTCTCAGTAAATTCTCTTACTATCCACTGATAGTGAGTATGAGTGCAAGAAGAAGACGAGATAGGGGACAAGGGAATGCGACTATAAATGGTCAATACCCTGCAACAGTGGAAACAATCTTTCTCTATCAATTTTCTTTGATTCGTCTTTTCAAATTCTTTTGATTTCTTCGTATCAGCTACAAGAAGAAATTTCGGTGTGATGATGGTTCTACGAATCGTTGTAGAAGATTCTTATTTCGTATCTTCATCGACTTCTTATCAGCCTTTTGGATTTAAACCTTAATGAATTTGAAATTGGAAATTTTGAATTGAGTTAAATTGATTAATAGAATACAGAGCTAAATTTGAATTGTATCGATAAAACGATTTCGTTTGAAACCAAATTTTGAAATTCTATTATAAATTTCTTGTGAATACCGAAGTCCGAAGAGGGATAAATTGGTATGTATTCTGAGATATTCCGACTTGAATTCGGAATCTGTATCTTGTGTTCGAGTAATTATAGGAGATCGAATCTGTCTATCTCTTCGTTATTTTCGTGCCTGCGAATTTCGAGGACGAAATTCTTTTAAGGGGGGAAGTTTGTAACGACCCTGAAATTTTAATTTATTTAAATTAATAATTAAATGAATTTTTGAATTAAATTGAGTAATTAAATAAATTTTTGGATAAATATTTGTAAATTTAATTAGAGAATTGGAGCGAGTTTCCCCGATCGTAAATAAATTTGATATAAATCATTTAATTTTGAATATTGTAAATATGGTATATATGTGTGAATATATACACACGATATAAAAGTGATAAAATAAACGAATGAAAAATAAATGAAAATAAAATAATAAAAGCAAACACAAAATACTTAAGCTAATAAATATAAGACAATAAATATGAAGTAAAATAATTATAGAATCTCATTTAAAATAATAAAACAAATAAACATCATCTCTAATACGAACAAATAAACAAAACTAACATATTAACTTTAGAACCTCATTTATATCCCTAAGTAACTAAGCAGACATAGTCAAGTTGAACAAAAGAAGGAAACATAACAAAATAAACTAAGTAGAACAAATGTCTACAAACAAGTGTAGGCAAGAAAAAAAAAGAAAATTAAATAAAGTATGTAGCCTGGAATAGACGTGCAGGCAAGAAAAAGGCAATTAATGCCACATCTCTAGCATCAAAACCAGTAGAGCAATGAATGCAAGCATCTCACCCATGCTATTGTACAAACTATACATCACCAGTACAAATAAAAATTATAATAATCCCTGTACATTCTTTTTTATACAACACTCTTATCATCAGTTCGATCATTTTTTATAAATCTGAGCAACCTCTAAAATGAACCCCATTTTCAAACTTAAACAAGAAAAAAAAAAGCTTCAATTTAAAACAACAACTAAATCAAGTCAAGCCAAAACTTCAGCAAATACAACTTGAAGCCTAAGATCAAAATCAGAAACATGCAAGTGAATTCAAGCTGCTCTTTCAAGTCTCAAATACAACAACAACCCAAATTTAAACAACAGTTCAACATCATTTCAAGTTCTCCTCTGTTCTTCTTTACCAGGTGAGCAATCTCCTTCCTGAATCTGTTTATTTTTTTTTGTTTGTGAGTAAACCTATGTTTATTCAAATCTTTTGTGCATGAATTCTAGTATGAATGTGATGGCTTTAAATTGAATGAATGATAGGCTTGTGTTTTGATTTTCTGGAAACATTGTTTCCTGTTTTGTTTTTCCCTGTAACATTTCAAGTTACAGTGGCATGTAAAACCCCTCTCCCCATTTCTTTTGGAAAAAAAAAACTTAAGCAACAAATCTATGATGCATATGAATCACTGTGATGATGTTGCTTTGCCCATCTGTATATAGGTTCTGTATCTTCCTGTCATTAGCTTTGAACCAGACCAAAGATTAATTAATTAATGTGAGTAAATGTACTATATTTAAAATTTAAAACTGGGTATTTGATTCATGAAAACCTTGTGCTTGTAGTTTCAGTAAGTAGTTTTGTGTACTTTCTGTTGCACTGGAAATTTTACTATGCCTTGTTCTTCTGTATTTTTGGGTTCAGAGCGTAGCAAATAAAAAAAAAACTAATAAATCTTCATACAACATTTTAAACTTAAGATTTTAAACAAAATAAGTTAGTTTAAACTTACACATGGCCAGAAATTGTTTAAGCTTGATGATGAAGAACTGGACTCTGTAAACTTAGGTTTATAGTAAAATAAGAGATCATATGATAAATTCGAGTATTTTAAATTATCGATTCGATTATATAATTTGAATAAGCACACAATGATATGATTTTTAAAAGCAATATGATGATTTTTACTTAAGTGGTTTAGGAGCAGTTTGAATCTAAACCAAAATTGTTTTTTTTCCAATCTCTGGTGAACAACTCAATTATAAACTTTGAAATTTGGATTGAAGCTTGTTTGAGCTTCGGTGTTAATGAGAAAATTGTCGAAAAGATTTTCGAATGCAAGAATTTGTTGATCGAACCCAAAGTAGGGTTTAACAACCCAGTTTGGTCCATACGTTTAGTTAGGGATTTCGACGCCGATGATGAATCGTGGTCGATCGGACCAAGAGGGATAGGCGCATGGGTTCGTGGCGAAGTTCTGGTCAGGAGCGCGTGGTTTCTGGTGATCTTGAGTGGCGTGGTGAGGGAATTCTTTCGTGAGTGATGGGTTCTAGTTTGAATCGAGAAGCTCGATTTTGATTTACAGTGGAACCAGGGGATCGAGGAACTCGAGTGAGTCGAGGGGGTTGTATGCGACGTGGAGGTGATCGCGACGATGGCCGGAGGTGGTCCAATCGCCTGTGCACGTGCACGGCGTTTCTTTGGTGAATGCAAAGAAGTTTGGGTTGTAGCAGCTTCGAGTTTCTCGAGTAAATGGAGGGGGTGGCCCGAAGTTTTCTGATGTTCGACTCGAAGAGGAATAGGGTAGCCTCGGGTTTATTTATGTTGCCAGTTATAGTTATAAAGTCTGTTTGGTTTTAAAGTTTAAATTTGAGAGCAGGGTTTTAACAGAGTTTAAAACAAAAGAATTTAAGATGGATTCAAATTTACTTTGTCTCCTAGTTTTAAATAAAACAAGTTTTATAAAAAAATAAAATGTTTTAACAACTTTAAAAATGTTTAAAGTATATTTTAAGGTGTGTTAAAATTTGCTTAGTTAAATGTTGTATTTATTTGAATCTAGAATTTGAAATGAGAATTTGATCATTTATAAGAAAATGTTTTATCCTTAAATAAATGAAAATTAAGGATTTGAAATTATTAAGTAAATGAATAATTAACTAATTTGATTAATTAATGATTGGATTAATTAATTTAGTAATTAAAAGTTAAATTAGTTAATTAACGTTTAAGATAATTAATTGGTAATAAATGGATAATTAAGAATCATTAATTAAATAATTAGTGATTAAATATATGATTTTAAAGGTTAATTAAATGATAATTAACAATAAGTAAATTGAGTTTAATTACTTAAGAATAGTAATTAAACAATTATGAATAGTTAATGAGGATCATTTACTTGAAATTTATTTGATAATAAATGTGAAAAGAATTATTCATAGAAATTTAATCTGACTTAATTAATCAGATAATTAAATTTGATCCTACTTATGGATGTTTTGATTCTATTGAATGTTAAATTGTTTGATATTTCCTGATATGTGATGATTTGTGATATACCCTGATTTGTGTTTTAATCTGTGATGTAATTTATTATCTGTGATATATATCTATGATCTGTACGATAAGCGTTATAGTTATATCGCTTATCAACTTTATCCTGTATCTTGATCTGTGATGATTCATTGTGTTGCACTATTGTGTAAAACCCCTGGACTACACTTATACACACACAAATATGGATTTCACGTGGAAATCGGTTAAGTCACAGATAATTTAAAGTTAATATTTTTGAAATTGAAATTTTAATTTCAATTGATTTTGAAATCGGAAATTTGGGTTTAAAATAAAAAGCTTCTGAAATGGAATTTCAAAGATAAAAGTTATTTCGAATAACTTAACCGAGTTTTTGAAAATTTAAATAATTAGATTTAAATTTGAATTCAAGTTTGAAATTAAATCTATGATTGAAACTAGGGACTAAAGATGATAAAAAAATGTGTTTGTATGAATTTAACCATTTTAAAAAGTATAAGTTGGGAATTTGGATTTAACCCAAGGATTTCAACTAGTATGAATGAATCAGATTTCCAAAGTAAAAACTGTTGTTTTCGAATGATAAAAGCTTTTAGATAAGAAAAGAAATTCCAGTTTAAATTTAAGGAATTTCAAGTGAATTGAAAAATGGATTTTCCAAGTTATGAATGAATTCTTTTTGAAAGCTATGAATTAAATCTGTCTATTTTTAACAGATTTAAAATGATGATTCGAAATGAAATTGTTTTGAAAGCTATGAGTTAAATCTTTGATTTAAAGATTTAACGAGTTAATTAAACTAAAATGGAAATCGATTTGGAAAATCTGTGAATGAATCTTTGTGAAATTAAGTGAACTTTGTGAATTGAATCTTTTTGTTTAAAAAGATTAAAATGGTAATTTGATAAACCATTTGTAAAGAAAGTTTGGGTTTAAGTTGTGACTCAATTGAAATCCCAATATCCGTATATTTTTAAATATTGCGCTCACTATTCGGTTTAGCCGGGAGAGGACCTTTGTGTCACATAACCCATTCCGAATAAGTGATTCGACGATATGGATAGCATTTGAAGACCGGTGTTGAAGACCGGATATTTTTCGAAAATGAAAGAACAACCTGTCGAATGTCTCTGCACTGAGTCGCGCCGGTATAGAGATTTATATCACTCTTTTGTGACAGGAAGTCCGGACGTGATTGAAAGTTATCCGGAATTGCAAGGGCTTCGTGAGAAGTGCCTTCGGTTCTGTTCGAACCCGGAACAGACTTATATGGATACATGTCTGACATTACACTTTGAGATATAAAGCCGATTTCTTTCAAATACATATCTGTTTGGTGGCGTAGAATTTATTCTCTTAGCTTAACACCCTTCTTTGAGACGTACGAGCTCAGAGGTTATGTAGTTGAAATTTATCAGCGATATATCCCAATTTGGTAATGTGGCATGCTGAGTGCTGCTGTGAAATGATCAGTGTTTGATCATTTGTGATATGATCATTTGTTTGATCATTTATCTTTGTGATCATAGGTTGATCATTTGTTTGACCCGAAGCGTGGCTTTTTGAAAAAGCGTAGCTTTGTGGACGAGACTTCGTCGAGCCTCACAACCCGGTAATGGTCGAAACAGGAATCGTGCGGCAAGGTTTTCAGGGGTAGCTCCCCTAGGGTATGACCATTCCTTCTGGAAAAGGGTAGTATCATGGTATGGAGCCCAGATACTTACTCATGTGGACACACTTTATTTATGACGTGTGATGTTGGATTAGAGGTACCTCGGTTAAAGGTCCCAAAGGACCGGGGGTGGCATATCTGAGGTTTCTTTTATCCCTTGGGAAAAGGGGTTGCCGGCCTTGTTTGGCAGAGAACAGTTGGTTCTCGGAACGTCCCGCCAGAGGCGTTTCTTTCGTGGAATAGGAAGTTCCTTAGCCTGACCATTTGTTGGAAATCCAAACAAAACAATACGAGCCCTGTACGGTTTTAGTTGTATTACCTGCCATGGAATGTGGTGGTAACCTGCTATTGAACATGGTAGCTATAGTAGGCATAAGTGCGAAATGTCTATGCTGGCTAAGATTTATATTCTACTTTCGAAATTGTTTTCTGCACTATGCACTAGTAATAATATCAAATGATTTGATTTTGCGTAGTAAGCATCTTTGACTATCATAAGAAGAAATCTCCTCCAATTCTGCGTTTGCATTGTGTGTGTGGTGGGAGGTCTTATGGTAGTTTCATTTTCCAAAAGCATTGCGAATTGACTTTAAAATTCTTTGCTATTTGTTTTAAAGATAAACTGTTTTTGTTGCTCACACCAGTCCCATGACTGATCCGGAGTTTATTGTTCCTTTCCTAAACTCTGGGTGCTCATAATTTCCTACACGAGCAGTCTAGAGTTGGGGTTTTCAGATATTCAGGTTTAGTAGATTTTCTGGAGTTAGTTCAGTCTTTGGATCGGACTGCACTTGCTTATCTTGGTGTATCGTTATTGGGAGTTCAAGCTATTTCTGAATTAGTGCTTTGAAGATGGAGATTATCCGCTGCTGATGTTATCGTTTTTCTTTCCGCTGCAATTTATTGTATCATATCTCTGATGTATATAGATATTCATTGTATCATCATTGTATCTGGATATTGTATCAAATGTTGTATATCTATATTCTTTTTATTCCGCTGTGATATTTACTTAACTGTGTTATAAGCTCCGGCGACTCGGATTTGAACGCTCGAATCTACGACATTCGAGTACGATGTAAAGTATGGATGTTGATTTTCGAACGCGAAAATCTGGGGCGTTACATCTACCAATGGCTTTCCAACGGCCGCCAACAGCTGGCCGCCGTTGGAATCCATTGTGTTTTTTGTAGTGTGGTGGTTGTACTTAGATATTGATTATATAGTTGAAATAAAAATCTCAATTAACAAAAAAAACATAAACCTGTCCTATGCAATGACCTATTTTGTCAATGAATTTTATAGACCACAAACAAACTGCAAAAGATTTTGATAGTTGTAACATGTTTTAGGATTAGCAAATTTGAAATGCAGAACGCTAACTTTTCAAACCCACAGAATAGTCTAAACCAAACTTTTCGTGATTGGTTAAGGGTTTCAGAAATAGGTGCTCGCCGTGAAATAAGGAAGGGTTCACTGGATGTTTGGTTATTATAAGCATTCTAAAAGTGCGTTCTTTGTATTTTTTATGTGATAACTTAATTTTTATGCTCGTTTATATTGCAGTTATGCTAGACTGACCCTTTTTTAATCTCACATTCGCATAATCCTTTTGATAGTTATTATCTCAATCTTATTTACATAGAGGTTTTCAAAAGTTCCAAAAGTGTGATAACTCTATGCAGGGAAATAATATATCTACACATAGATAAAATCCCTTTACCATTTTGAAGGATGGTTTTCTATAAATTTCTTATATTTCCTTGTGCAGTTGCTACAATGAATGTATTTATTTATATACTTATTTCGAATTTAGTTTACACGCAAAAACTATTTAAACCCACACCAAAAATAACAGTTGTATTTTACTCATACTTAACAATTATAACACGCACCACCGTATTATAATTTATTTTTTACCTGGAGGTTTTGCTTTTCTGGGAAAAAATTATATATGATATTGCAAAAAGGAGCAACTCCATTTTCAGGTCCAAGATGTAAAATTCAATGCCTCCAAATCCAAAAAAAAAGTAAATATGAAGTATTAAATAAATAAATGGACACTTTGTTCATCTAAATAGTGACTTGAAAATGTCATAGTACAACAATATCACTGAAACTGATACAATATTATATTTAAACAATCCTAAAAAGTGGGCATTGGCATATGAATTCCTTGATAAAATATATTAAGCTTTTGTGGACTCAGTCCACCAACAATTTGTTATTTTGCTGTCACAAAAGAATTTGTTATCATATTCTAATTCTAAATGTAGGTACTCAGAAATGGATTAATTACATGCACGTTCATATTTGATCATACAGAGTGCCTAATATGTATTGCCTAGCATCATTCTGCCAAAATATTTACTAAATGTAAATCACAATAAGCAAATTTATAAATTCTATCGCTAGTAGTTATCGATCATGTTATAACTTGGACTCCTAGTATCATTATTGTTTTTTAAACATTGTTGATTAAAATGGTTAAACTAATTATCATCCATTAAAACAAAGTATATCGATGGATACATTATGTTGAAGTTGAAAAACAGAAAAAAATTAAAAGTTATGCATTAAGATATGGGCATGATCCTTCTGCACTTTTGTATATTTTCAGTATGCTTCCATATTCTTGTAACATTGATATATTTCTATAAATTGATATGATCCTTTTGTCCAATTTAATATCTTATGGTGATACAACTTTAAGAAGGTTGTGCCCTGGTTTTATGTTTTAAAATTGGAGTGGCTTTACTATGTTAGAAGAAATACATGGTTCTAATACTCAATAACTCAATAATTCTAAGTTCTAAATTCTATATTACTATAGTCCACTTAATAATTTGTGCAATTAAGCAACAAATTAATATAAGATATGATTATGTAGATTTATTCATTCCGTAATTAATAGCTAATTATACTCATTACTAATCGTAACCACCTCAAGTCGAATTTGATAGTTGACATGTCTATATTGTGGAACTTATGAACATTTATATATTTTTATCCCTACGATTATCAAAAATTACATGTATTCATCATCATTATTTTCGCCTATATATGATTCGATAGGATTATTGTTTCAAAAAAATGATAATATTACAATTTCACTAAGTTGAAAAGTGAGAGCATCGAGTGATTTTGAAGTAGTTAAGAGGTAGGGCAATGAATATTAGACTATGGCCTCACTGAGTGGGAAATGAAATTAAGATCTCATTTGGTAATCTCAACTTGCAATGAAAGTAGATACAGACTATTGAATTTTACTTAAAAAATTCTGTTGCCATGCAAAAACATATAATGGTGGATGAAACCACTGTTTATCCAGATGCTGACGCTGTTGTATATTTGTATGCATGTCTACCTTTGTGTATATAAGCCAAGTATATATACCTATTGGAAAATCAAAGCAGCATTGTTTACATCGTTAACTACATAGAGAAATTAAAGTGGACATTACTATCATTAAGTACAACATAAGAACATACTTCCAAATAACTGTTGTTTTTATTTTAGAATAATAAAATGTTAGGTATAAGTCCAATGCTAACACATAGGTGGTAACAAAAAGATTAAATGGAAAAATTTTACACAAAAGTCAATATCAAAGCAAATAAAATATAGTCATATCAATAACTCTACCTATGCTAGTGCCCCATTGGAAAGATGCCGAATTTCATTATAAAATGTACTTAGACCACCAAACACAGACAAATACTCTTGGTTGTGCTAAGGCAAATAATCACTTAGTCAAAATTGTAGCGTAACAACCATAGATTTATTTGATATTTAACTTTGACATTTTATCAATTCTAAATACACTATTTTGTCAAATTTTCAACGAACGACTGCCAAATTAAAATGAGTTATTACCGAACACAAGATAATGTTATGAAGAGTATGTATGACATAATTTACATAATGCAAAAGGGAAGAATATTTGCATCCGCTCAAGGACGCATGGGTAACACTGTTGCTAAAAAAGAACAATTCAAGAAATTGCTAAAATGAAGATTATAAGAAGGATGACCCAGCAGATCCTTTTAAAAAAGTGCAAAAAATTTCATTTAAACAAAACCACATTTTAAAATAAAAGCTTGGAGAAAAGTCTAATAAGAACAATAGAAGCAAGCAACTTAGGGAATCAGTATATTAAAATATAATATACTAATATTCGATGAATTTAATAGAATAAAGACCAAAATGTGATAGAGGATCTTAAACGAAAATACTGAAATCCTGATGACTAATTATCAAAAAAACATTTCAATTTTATTTAAAGAAACCAAATTCTATGTGATATGAACATATTTTGTTCTCCTTCTACCACCATCACCAAGATGTTGGTAATATTTGTTTATTGTAAGAAAATAAGGGTACACAGTATGGACAACAAATGAAAAAGGTCAAGAATAGGCCAAAAAAGTCAAAACTGCTACACTATTGCTACCTAAAATCCAAAAAAACTGCAGTTTGTAAACCTCCATATCATTAAATTTGTAAACATTTACCTTTCATACACACACAGATATATACACACACACATATGCACGCGATATATATATATATATATATATATATATATATATATATATATATATATAATGCTAATACCCTTAACCTGTTATTTCTAATATTTATAAAAGCCACTCTGTTCTGAAATGATGTACTTAGAAAAATGGTAATCTTAAACTATTTGGAAGTTATATAAAAGTGTATATATATAGATAGTTTTTAAGAAGAAAATTTAGTTTTAAAATTTAAATGATTAGTTAATTGTTTGATCAATTCAAGTATTTATAAACTGTATAAATATTTTTACAAGGTCTGAAATTATGGGAATCAAATCGGGATGGATGGCGAGACGTATCTCCCGTACTTGTTTATATATATATATATTCCGCTGTGTTGATTGTTGTACTCTGTTGTATTGAGGACATGATATGGTTATTGTCCAGTTGTATGTTATGTGTTCTCTAGTGTATACTCTGATGCTATATTATATAAAACTGATATAGTTTTGATTTGTGTAAAGATCTGTTAATATATATTATATTTTATTTCGCTGCGATGGTTAGATTCTGATTTTGTTTTCTATTTTTCTTCTTCTACCTCTTCTTCTTAAATCAAATGGTTCGATTTTCCGGGTTTGGAAAGTCGGGTCGTTACAGTTGATACCAAATGTAACATCCCAAAATTTTCGACTTTCGAAAATTCAACATCGATACTCACTTTATCGACTGCTGAGCCATCGAATGCCAGAAACCCGAAAAGTTATGGTTTTAAGAAAGAAGAAAAAGGTAGAAGAAGAAGATAGAAGAAAAAGAAAGAAGAACAACAACACAACATCAGATACAGAAGCAGAAAACAATATCAGAATCTCACATATCGCAGCGGAACAACATATAATAGATAAATGAATAATCTTTAAACAAAGAACTATATCCTTTTATACATACATCAATCATCAGAGTCAATATACAACTCAGTACAACAATGGACAGTTATATAACTTGTCCTTATACAGAATACACAGCGGAATAAATACTATCAGATACAAATACTACGTCTCGCCATCCAGCTTATCTCCAAAGCTCCAGAATATCCAGAATATCCTGATAATATAACTCTAGGCTGCCCGTGTGGAAATTGGTGGGCACCCAGAGTTTAGAAGGGAAACAATAAACTCCGAGTCAGTCATGGTGACTGGTGTGAGATCGTAAAACAGTTATTCTTTAAAATAAACAACAGGATAATTTTAAAGTCAATTCGAAATGCTTTTGGAAAATGAAACTACCATAAGACCTCCCGCCACACACACAATGCAAACGCAGAATTGGAGGAGATTTCTTCTTATGATAGTCAAAGATGCTTACTACGCAAAATCAAATCATTTTTGATATTATTATTAGTGCATAGTGTAGAAAACATTTCGAAGGTATAATATTAATCTTAGCCAGCATAGGCATTCCGCACTTATGCCTACTATAGCTACTATGTTCAATAGCAGGTTACCGCCACATTCCATAGCAGGTAATACAACTAAAACCGTACACGTCACGTATTGTTTCTTTGGATTTCCAACAAATGGTCAGGCTAAGGAACTTCCTATCCACGATGGGTACGTCCCTGGAATAGACGACCCGAGAACCTAACCGGATCTCTGCCAACACAAGGCCGGGTTACCTCTGCAAAAATAGGTAACTACTGACACGCGTATGCCATCCCCCGATCGTCACCGATCTTCCCGAGGATCCCCGATTCGCAACAAACCACATAGATAATAATAATGCAGTAACCACAGAGGTTAAGTATCTAGGCTCCATACCATGATACCACCTTTATCCAGAAGGAATGACATACACTAAGGGGCGCTACTCCCTAGAACCTTGCTGCATTCGTCCTGTTTCGACCATTTCCGGGGTGTGAGGCTCGATGAAGTCTCGTCCACAAAGCTACGCTTTCTATAAAAAGCCCTGCTTCGGGTCAAACAAAATGATCAACCTATGATCACAAAGATATAAGATCAAATAAATGATCATATCGCAAATGATCAAACACTGATCATTTCACAGCAACACTCAGTATGCCACGTTACCAAATTGGGATATATCGCTGATAAATTTCAACTACATAACCTCTGAGCTCGTACGTCTCAGAGAAGGGTGTTAAGCTAAGAGAATAAATTCTCCGCCACCAACAGAAATGTATTTGAAAGAAATCAGCTTTATATCTCAAATTGTAACGTCAGACACACAATCCATACAAGTCTGTTCCGGGATCGAACAGAACCGAAGGCACTTCTCACGAAGCCCTTGCATATCCGGATAATTTTCAATCACGTCAGGACTTCCCGTCACTAAGGGTGATAAAACCTCTAAACCGAAGATCAGTCGGTGTAGAGTAACTCGACGGTAATCCTTCCGTTTTCAAAAATATCCGGTCTTCAACACCGGTCTTCAAATGCGATTCATAACGACGTATCACATATTCGGAATGGGTTATACGACCCCATGGTCCTTTCCCGGTTAACCCGAATAGTGAGCGTTTATTTAAAAATAAGTGTGGCATTCAAATTCATCCAATTCACAACAGATACCTATCTAAAGGTAATTATTGATAGTCGGTTATTTAACTATCAATAAAGATGCGCAACATCATCAGATTCCAAATAATTTTCCCAAATTATTTATTCTTCAAAAATATCTTTATAAGATATAAAATTTCCACACTTAACCATTTGAAAACAATTTCAAATATTCACTTTTCAATTTATCTTTAAAAGATAAAAACTCAAACAGTTCATTTCACATTGGAAAAGCATTTCCATACTTATTTAAAAATAAGTAATTCACAAATCATTTATTTTCAACACTTAGAAAATATTCGATATACTTAAAATCAAAATTTAGTATATATCTCATTCTTTCAGGAAATCATAAATTTTAACATCTATTTGAGTCAAAACGAATGTTTCGTAAAACATCGTTACGACGACTCGAAATCACTAGTATAGGGATTCAGAATTAAGATAGATATATAAATCCCAATACTATATAAAAACATTTCCTTTTGGAAATCATTTACTATAACAACAGTGTTATAGTCCACCATTTCCTTAAGTTTCTCGAAAACTTCTATTTCAACAATAAATGTTGAAATCTATAGTTTCGATTCACAACACATTTTAAAACACCTTGAAAATGTTTAACTTCATCTTTAAAATATTACTTCTTCAAAAATGAATCCATTTTACTTAACAATATATTCACTGTCCAAAATCGTGAATAAAATTTACTTAAACCCATTTCAATCATTTCTACACATTTTTATTTCAATAAAAATTCGCTATTCAAAATCGTGAATATATCTTCTTAAATAATCTTCTATACTAAATTTATCACATTCAATCTATTTTCGAATTTATAAGCACATTTATAAATTCTATTTCTCTTTTTAATAACAACTTCGTCTTATAAACCTTCTTTTATCAACTTCTATACTTAACTTATCAAAATAAGTGACTTTGGGTTCATAAACAACTTTTATAAATTTTAATTCCATTTATAAAAGCTTCAATACCAAATCAATTTCAATGTTGATTTCTAATTTTATTTTCAACGTTCAAATAAAATTTCCACATTGATTTCTCAAAACTTATTTTAATTTACCAATTAAATTTCAAACTGAATTTCCAACTTATCTTCTTTTAAATAAATTCCTTTTTAAGAAAATAAATTTCAATCGTTTCTTTCAATTTATTTAGAAATCCAGATTTTTAATTAATTTCCTCAATTTAAAATCACTATTATACAAAATTCATTTATTTAACATCTTCACTTTATTCTGGAAATAAATTCGATAAGATTATAAAAATTAACTTTTTATACTTTAAAATTCCTTTCTTCGAATTTATTAAATTTCTAAAATTAAATTCACTTAGAAATTTCTATTCTGATTTCCAAAAATTCAATTTCGTTTATTTCTGGAATCCAATGATATTAAACATCCATTCAGCTAAATTTTAGCTTTCAACAATTTCCAGACATCAAGTCAATAACATCAATAATCATTTACAGATTATCACATCACAGAAGAAATAAATTCAATCAATGTGAGGGGTCCAGTTGGATCCCTCCAACCTGTTTCCCTGCATCAAAGATGTTAGCACAATACCAATTCCGCTCCAGTACGGAATTATCGCGGTATATAGGTTTTTATAAATCCGCTTACTAACGGCGCAATAGGGTCTCATCCGCTATACGAGGCGGGAAATCATCAATCCAATATATACATATGCCAATATGTATATACTGCTATATATATAGATATATCCTATCATATCTAATAGCACATCCAAATAGAAATCAAACAGTCAATAATAACTGTAAAATCAAATTTCCTTCGAGTGAGAAAATCTCACCTTAGCTTTTAATTTGTGCAATTCCTTTCCATTTCGGCTTGATTCTTGATTTAGACCTTGTATAAATATTTATACAATTCATCAATATTCAAACAGTCGAATAAGTCAATTACCGTTTAATAGTCGAATTAACTGATAGTTTTATTTAAACCAATTCTCCTTTAAATAAATTTATCTGACTAAAAATTTAAATTTAAAACTATATTCTCGTCAAAAAAATATTTTTCTAGTTACCTAAAATAATTATATAGGTTAACCAAATAATTTATCCATTATAATTTATTGTTTAAAAATCTACTATTTAGTTTAACTTATAAAATTTCTTTTAATAAATTTATCTAACAAAAATTTAAAATTTTTAACTAAGTTCTCTTTCCTTAAATTATTTTTAGTAGATAATATAAATTTTAAATAAGTTACTTAAACAAAAGGAATTACCTTAGTCAATTATTTTCAAACAACTATTTGTAAACTTGATTGAATTAAAAATCCAATATTTAAAAAGTTAAACCTAGAATTTTTTTAAAACTAACAGTAAAACAAGATTTACTTTACTGAAAAAAAAAAAAAAATTCTTTTCTTTTAAATCTAAATACATACATGAATAGGTATTTTAAAAATTAGTGAAATAGAAACTGTTTCCTGTATGTATTAAATTTTATTTTCCCAATCTAATTTAAATTGAAAATATAGCAAATACCTTACTGACTAACTCGAGTGCCGAGTACACGCCTCCAACCATCCAGTGCGACTCAGTCACTGCCGTGACTCCCTCCTACAACTGTCACCACCACGACCTAGCAGCTCTATCACCTAAAGCCTCTTCACGCACAACCCTTCAAGGCCACCTCCAAATCGATAAAAAAAACAGCTGCTACCCAGTGCAGAGACATTCGGGTGTTATTTTATTATAATGCTCGGGTCAGACCGAGTATTTTACAGGATAGGTTGCTATGGAGCTCAGGAGAGGAGCTGGAGTTCGAGACGTATTTTTCGTACTTGTATTATTCCGCTGCTGTGATTGTTGTATTGACTGATTGACTGGATATTGATGATGGTATTGATATACTCTGATGATGATGTATTGTATATAAACAGATATAGTTTCATTTTGTGTAAAGATCTGTTCTATATATTATATTTTATCCGCTGCGACTGTGAGGTTCTGATTTTGTTTAGTTCTTTCTTCTTCTATCTATTTTTTTTTCTTCTTCTTCTACCTCTTCTTTTTACCCAAATGGTCCGGTTTTTCGTGTTAGAAAAACTCGGGTTATTACAGTGGTATATATATATAAAAGTAAGTACACATTACCCATCAAGAAATACATTCTTAAAAATTTAAATACAAAAACCGAAACTATTTTGTTGAAAGCCGAGAAACGTTTAAGCTCCACTCAAATCTACAAAAATTTAAAAGTGCTTTTTAAGCTTTTAAATAAATACATAAAATGGAAAACTATATATTGTGTTAGTAAAAACAGTACACTACTTCTGCTATAGAACCTAAAAAAAGGGCAGTATGTTAAACTTCAATACCATTAAATTTGTAAAAAAAAAAATATCATTCATAAATATAAAAATATATAAAAGAGTACACATCACCCATTAAGGCATAAATTCTTTAAATTTAAAATCTAAAAACTATTTTGTTGAAGGTCGATATGTAAGATAAGGAATCCTTTAAATTCTAGTTAAATCTATAAAATTTGAAAGTGTTTTTTAAGCTTTTAAGTAAATACATAAAATGGAAAAGTATATATTGGAGGTTCCACATGCATCATATATATGACAAATCTACGTACTTGTATCACCATACCTACAAAGTTGCTCTCTCTTTCCTTATTTCCTACCTCTAGCCTCAATATAATCACATTCAAAATTATGAGTGAGTATCATAAAAAGAAGACTTAAGCTAAAATGATGTGTGTTTATGGTTTTTATGAATTAGCTTGGATAAGGCTATCTATTCAAGTAATCTAATAATAATTCTAATGACGATGCGCCAAACTCAATTGGAAAAGGTTTGTAATAAACATGAAATAAGTCATTCGAATGGTTTATATAATATGACACAAAAGTATACACATAATGACACTTTCATAATGGTTTATATCATGATATCGAACATAGGAAAAAATGAAAAATAGTGTATTTGATATTGGTAAAGTTTCAAATTGATCCAAAAATTTGGCCCAAAAAGTTTGTATATAACTAAAAATAATAATTACAAATTAGTCCAAAAGCATAAACATTTAAAATAAAAAAATACAACTTCAAAATTGCTTTTATAAACTAATAGCCAACATTGAAAGCTTAAAATTTAAAACCAAGATGGAAGGCATAGGTTGAATATCTAGTTTTAGCAAAATTTCAAGATAATCCAAAAATTTGGTAACAAAAAGTGTCATTTTATAGTTAAAAGTATAAAATTTCCAAATTTTTTCTAAAAGCATATATATATATATATATATATAATGAAAATGGCAAATTTCAAAACTGATTTTGCAAACGATCGGTACGTAAATTATGAAATCCTTTTAAATTTAAATTCCATATGGTAAATGGAAAAGCCCGATTTGAAATTCAAAATCCGAGTGTGGAGGCCCAAGACCAAGATGAACTCCTCAAAAAAGGTGCCCATTGGGGCCTTTCTAAGGGTCAGCACCAATCCCTTATGCTTGAGCATTGGGGTCGGCAACCTCTATGGTAGGCCCCCTTCAAGGCTAGCACCGTGTTTTCTGAGTTGTTCTGCAATGTTTATGTGAAATTTGAAGAATCGATCAATTTCTGCTGAGTTGAGTTGTTGAGTTGAGTGTCGATAGCCATATTGATCCAATCTGATCCCCTACATAGGATAAGAGATAGGTACCAATCCCCTTCTTAGGGGAAATACCAATCCATACTTAGCTAATTCCAGAATGTCATTCATTTGAATCGGCTTGACTACTATCCATAACCTTGCTTATATCTGATTTCTAAACTTGATAATCACCCCTCCGGGCTTCCTACCTTGATGATTATGAGATCCGTTTAGTTAAATCCATCTATTACTGCCTGGTCAAAAGGCAGGTTAACAGTTTTCCCTTCAAAACATACCTTACGGTAGGAAGATGTGTTTCAAGTTACCATAAATCTGAAATCCAAAATCCATCGACAATCGAAATTTCCAATCCAAAATTCAATTCTTTGACTAACCAAATAGCCATAAGTCATTCTGTGTTCGCTCGATAGTTAGTTTTGGCATGCTGAATCCTAAATCTGTCTGGATTATTAGCGAAACCCACAACTGTTTCGAGTCGATAGCTCATTCCTAAACCATTCCAAATCCTTAGCCAAATCCATATCCATCCAAAGCGAGTACCGAATCCATGATCTCATAGGATCATTTGCCAAATCCAAAGCCTCGATCTCTCTAGATCATTATCCAAATCCTCGACCTCTCTAGGTCGATATCCAAATCCGTGACCTCACCGGGTTAATATCCAAATCCACAACCGTTTGAAATCACTACTAGAAAACACTGCAGTTTCCTACACAAAATTTCTGACGTCTTTCCTACGCCAAAAGGCGGGGCGTAGGGTAGGCGTAGGAAACTGGTAGAAAGAGGTAAAGGCGTAGGAAAGACGTAAGGAAATTTCCTACGCTTCTCCTACGCCAAATTCAACACGTAGAAAACAAATCGAGGCGTAAGTAAGGCGTAGGAAAGACGTAGGAAATTTCCCACGCGTCCTTACAGATGCAAAAAAAAGTTTTTTCTTTTACCGTTAACCACCGTATACTTCCCTTCTCCTAACTCAGTTTTTACCGAATAAAAAAAAACCTAATTCTACGCCTTCAATCTCCATGTTGGCGATGCTTGAACTCAAAAAAACTAGGGTTTCAAAAATCAACGCCTTCAAAATAATCATCGCTGCATACTCGGCTATTCCATCAGCCATCATCGGCTCATCCTTGCCCTACGCGATTCTACTACTGATTTGAAGTCCGCTACAGTTCCTTGCCTCCTACGTGATTCTACTGCTGATTTGAAGTCCGCTACAGTCTCTTTATACTGCCACTGCTAATTAAGTATGCGAATTTCTTGTTTTGAGTTGTCTAATTTTCTAAAATTGAGTCGCCCTTTTACTGCTTTAGATTTCATTAACCTTGAAAACGCCTGAAGCTCTTTCCTAAACATACGTTATTTGCCAAACATACATTATTTCCTAAACCTGGGTATATTTTGTTATAATGAAAAAAAGGCCATCGCCACACTGCTGGATCTATTCATGTCCAAAGGTAGGGTAACAATACTGTCTGTGTGCATATTACAAAGCTATGTTAAGTGCTCTGTGGCAGAATTTTAACAAATATTCAGTTGGATAAATCAAAATAACGTGCAACTAGTTGCATGAAATACAACTATATTGAACTAAATAATGATTGTTAAACTAAAAAACAAAATGAAAAATTTCTAATATTGTAACAGATTGCAAATATTTTCAGTGTGCACGATATTCTGTGTCAACTTTTTCAAATGGGCATATAATTATTTTCGAGATATATTATCTTTTCATATTACCGTAAACTAAAAGAAAGCACAATTGTTGCTCTAAACCTACACTGCATATAAATTAAGAGCATAACTAGGAATGACACAAATACAATGCGATAACATAATTGGTTCATAATGAGTGCACTAGACATTTGAATATGTTTATTATCTTTTTCCTTTGTTTTAGGGTGATTGAATAAACGAATCATCCTTCATAATCTCTTTCAACTTTTCAGTAGCTGCATTGATAGACTGAGCATCATTGATGAAGAAGATCCAACATATATTGAAGCAGGAACTTGTTTAATTCTAAGGCATAATGGGTGACTAAATCTGAAGCATGCGTGTGTAGTTGTGAAGCATAAACTGAAGCTTCTAAATTTTTTTACAGAGCATTGAATTAAATAAATAAACCGAGGCATATTAGGTGACTAAATAAAAGCATGTGTGGGTAGTAGAACACGAATACTTGAGTGAAAGAGGATGCTACAAAGGCCTGAATGGAACGAACAAAAGATGGGTGAGCCTGACAGCGATGCTAAGAGTGCGAATGAGTGAAAAAATAGGTGAAGTGGATACGAGTGCTAAGCATTGCCAAAATCTAGCAAGAGAAGCACTGAATTAGCAACCCAAGCATTGTGTAGACATGCTCATGCTAGACTGGAAGGAGCGTATAATCCGATCGCGAAGTGATTTATGTCCAGATATAGCACGATTCATTCCTGTCCAAAGAAAAATACACCAAGCAATGAAAAGTAAAAGAGAAGCAATGTTCGTATGTTTATTATCAAAAACACATTGGTTTCTTTCTACTAGTAATAGTGTAAACTGTATCCATTAGATCCCAATTTAAGGGTTGATAGTTTATTTCATTGTTTGTCCAATGGTCATAAGGGGGATAGATATTGTGTGTGAATGGAAGTCATTGAAGATTAACAATTGTGAGCGGTAAGACAGTGAAGTATGCAGGTTGGTAGTGGTATTAGGTTCAATTTCCTAAACATAATTTGAATCTGTATTTTTAGTCCCTCATTCCAGAACAAAAATGTAAATGAAAAAGCCACAATAAGACAATGCATTGGTTCTATCAAAATTAGAGATCCGAATTATAGATTCATTTCCCATTAATGCTCATTCATTTATACGGACTGATGTTAGTCAGCTAATATTAATGCAAATAGTTAAATATGATTAAATTTTCTTTTTCTAATTTGTGAATTTAAATGCTCTGTTCATATCATATATTTATATTTTCTGCATCTTCTATTCAAGTGCTCATTTTGCTAGTACAGCAGCTGAGCAGCATGAGCCAGCATGATACAATTTTATACCATATAAAATATGCAGCTATAGATTCCCACAATGTTAGTAAGATGTATTTAAAGTGCAGCCTGGTAGTGAATTTACTTGATGACACTGACACATTCGATGACAATGTTGTTGGAGCTTTTGTTAGAATAAGGATAAGTGGGTCTACTGCACACAAAGATGCATACAAAGAGACATATCGACTAGTGCAAGTTGTTGGTAGTTTTTCTGATAAGAATTTCTTGTTTTGGAAAAAAATACACAATCTTCTCTAGCTTAGATTTATTTGTTGTTATCATTTTTATACAGGGACTGGCAAGGCAGCAGATATATATCATATCGATAAGAAGACAACAGATAAAACACTGGAGGTTTTGAATTTGAGCAGGAGAGAGTTTCTAACTATTGATCTCATCTCCGATCAGGAATTTACTGAGGTAAACTATGCAATATTCTCTTTCCCGTACTCGTATAAAATGTTCTTTGTCAATGGATGAGGCAAACAAATCACTTGAATGAGATTTTGGGGTTTCTCTCTTATTTTTTATAAACTAGGTAATATATAATAAATACCTTAGCATCATTTTTCACAAATGTGGAATAGTTAATTTTGTGAAAGATGTGCCTTCTACATGTTGGTATGATAATGCATTAATGTTTAAGAAATCAACGATCAGCATGTGTTGTCGCTACACAATTCACCATATGAGTTCATGCAAATTTGGAGAACTTTGTCACTGTCGCTTTGTTCAGTTTTGAGGAATTGCAAATTAGGTAGAACTGATGAGCTAAAACCATGGTAGAGTTAAAGCCAACTCATGTCAAAGTGGATCATTAAAATTGGGCTGAGTTAGTCTTAGTTTAAGAGATTCAAGTGTACTCCAGGCATCTCATTGTGGCCGTCCGGCTCATGACGTGATCTAGCTACCAAAGCATATTATGTTCTCCTCCATTTTCACTTTTCACCCTCATGCCAGTCATCTTCATTGGACGCTTACACCATGATGTAATGAGTTTACCCTCTCTTACCATGGTGCTGCATTTTTGTCTGCATTATTGTCGAAATCCAGACCTTCTGTGCACGGGTGGCCAAGTAAATTATAATGTTTTACGATTAATATCCGAAAGAAGCTAACAGGCAGACAAATAACAATTTTAAAGTAAATTATTTTATGTTTTCTAATTAATTATTTAAAGTCCCCTTGAAATTTTGCTGTCTAGTCAACCAAACAGACCATAATTGCCCTCTAATTGGACTTCTGGTCACCCAATTTCAGCACTATGCTTTGACTCAAAGTTGGCTTCAGATATTATGCAATTTTTGAATTTAGTAGTTTGTCTTTTAATGCACAACTACTACAGTTGGTTGAAGCTGAAATGTTATCTAATTTTCATTACTGAAAAGGGTATTCGCATGTTTGAATAGAGTTTCTCTCATGTATTGTTTATTGTAAGCGGTGGAGTGTATTATTGTTTGATGCTGACTGCAGTTCTGGTTTTGAATCTATTGAGTTTCGGTTTGAGATATTGCTTATGTATGAGATAGTTCTTATGGAGATGTTGGTTGCTATTTCAAGGCTTGAGTCACAGCTTCCAAGGAATTTGCTGCTGTTTCCTGATGATTTCTAGAGTTGTTAATAATGGCGAGTTGTTTCTTTCGTTGCAAATTTATAAGGTTTGATGGTAAAAAAAAAGTTTATACATTGAAAGTCATTTGTTTATTTGTTCATATTTATATATAGCCTAGTGAATGCCTTTTTGTACTGTTGTACAGAGCGGTTGTTCCAAAGCTCCAGCCATTTGTTTAAGGATTTAATTGAAATGAATTCACTAGCTTAAAGATTTGCTTCTTTGTCAATTATGTTGAAGTGTGTTGAATCAATCTCACTGAGGAATAAATGAACACAATTTAAGTTTAGACAACAAACAATTCCAAAATCTGTTTCCTAATACTAGCTCTAGGAGTTGCTTATCTGCAAATATTTAGACTGCAGATATGTATAATTTGTAATATAATATATATAGTCTGCTATACTGTCAAAAGTATGTTCAGTTCCTACAATTCTACCAACCTTCTAACATATTCGTGCTTTTCTATGTTCAGTTCCTACAATGTGAGCATGTATTTATGTTTTTGTTCTTGTATTTGGAAAATCACAAATACAGGCACAATATCAAGCTAGAATTGAAGAATTGAAAAGTCAAGGCACGGTAATTTCGTATGATGTCGAGGAAGAAGTATTTGACAAGCTTACCGGTGCTATAGCGTCAAGAAGGGGAGATTCAAATGCTGAAGATGCAGTATGAACAACTCACCGAGATGCTTCGACAGCGATTTGATGAAGAGCCGAACGATCGTCATGAGGAATGAGGGTATTGAAAACTTTTTAATGGTATCTGTATAATGTCATGTATCATGAACATATTATCATATTATTTTAACATATAGGAACTTGATTAATATTGTTTGATTTTGTAATATGAATGAGATATTTGTTTTTTGAATTAAAGATGAATGGTTTGACGTTAATCTTTTTGTTGGAATGTGTATATCTATAAAATAAGTTGATTTTAGTTTCTATTTAATGTGGTGAAATGAAATAAATAGTAATATATCAAAATTGCTTCAGAAAAGACGTAGGGAAGGCGTAGGTAAATGAAATATTAATGCAGCAAAAAGTCGTATGCATGGCGTAGGAAAGCGTAGGAAAACTGGGCGTAGGGAAGACGTAGGTAAACAAATGACGTAGGAAAGACGTGACCACTTAAAAAAGTAAAAATGTCGTAACAAAACCGTAGGTACAACATGGCGTGGGAAAGGCGTAAGAAAATTATGGCATAGGAAAGGCGTAGGAAACAACCCAACGGATGGCGTAGGTAAAGCGTAGGTATTTTATTAGCTACGCAAGTTTTACCCACGCCAAAATTGGCGTAGGTGTTACGTAGTTAATGCATTTACCTATGCCCCGCTTACGCCAATTTGGCGTAGGTAAACCGCAGTTTTCTTGTAGTGAATCCTAAAGGTCAGTAAGCCAATTCGCGATCTCTCTAGATCGTTATCCAAGTTCATGGTTTGTCGGGACCAATCGATGGTCTCTCCGGACCCTTGCTAAGCCCGATCCAATTGCTCTTCGACGAGGGGACTTAAAGATGAGTGAGTTGATCTTGTCGCTCTCCGAAGAAGTGACTCACTCCCTACACTCCGACCCTTTTGGGCATATAACGATGCCTTGATTCTCCTCAAACGATAATAGCCTCTCCAAGCTCTTGCTAGATCCCATCATCTCACCCTCTTTTGAAGGGGGAACAATGACAGGTAAGCCGATCCTGTGACTCTCCAACGAAGCAGCATTACTTCCTGCACTCCGGTTCAGTGTCCCTGAACATAATGTGATGTCATATCCTTCTTAGACCGATCATGGTCTCTCCGAACCCTTGCTGGACCCCATCAAGTCATTCTCCGATGAAAGGGGAACAGCGATAAGCAAGTTGATCCTGTCGCTCCCTAACGAAGCCACTCACTTCTTACACTTGGGTCCCCGACTCTCCGATCGGGGACATAACACGATCAATTCTGTACTGACTTCCTTTCTCCGGTCTCGACTCTCCAGTCGAGGGCTTAATCCATGATGTACAAATCCATCCTGTCGCTTTTTGGCAAAGAGACTCGTACTTTGTGGTTATCCCCCATCTCTCCGGTCGGGATGACTGTGCCTACTTTGTTTATTGCGTTAATGTGGATTTAAGTGTTTTCATATCAATTTATCATGGATCTTCATTGCCATCTCAGAGCATACCTAGGGACTGCTCATGATCCCATACATGTGTAAGTGACTTAGCTGCTTTATTATGGAATTTATTATTTATTTGGTTCATGCCATCCCGATCAAGAGATGACAATCTATGCCCTTCAGTCGGGCTCGCTCCGATTTATGGCGGATGTGGTTGCTCATGTTCTATTCTCGCTGTTTGATTCCTTCTAAAGTCAACCGAAGCCATGCCCCAGTTTTATGGGAAACGGTGCTGATCCCCATAAAGGGATCGATGCTGATCCCTCTTCCTTGGCTGAGGTTTACCCTCGGTCACTCCAATCCATGTCCAAGCCCAATAGTTTCTGCTCCAAGTCCTGGATTCTAATTTTCAGCTGTTCCAGCACCATACCAGATTGACTCGGGGGCTACCCCTGGCTACTCCGCCGTGATCTCCTGCCCATTGGCTCCATTCCCATGCTCCCGATTCTGATTTCCAGTAGCTCCTACTGCTCCATCTCCTTAATCTAATTTGCCAGCAGCTCCTGCTACTCCTAATCATTGGTTTTGTGTTCCAGCAGCACTTACTACTCCAGCATGTCCAATTTGCCTGAGGGAATTCTGCATCATCTCCCCTTGCCTCTTCATCCTCCGCTCCTACATTGCCTCATCATAGTCTCCGCCTCATTCCTAGTGATGTAGACGGAGGGTTGATTATCTCCTGAGGAAGCCTCCTAACTTTCTCTATGGTGACTCCTATCTGCAAGTGCTCTCCTTGTAGACTGCCTAACCATTGCTTCCTAGATCCAAGTATCCAAGATTCCAAATCCGTAGGTGCAAGTAACTCTCAGTGAAAGCACCAAAATGTTAGCGTCAAAAATGGCGCCAACAACCTAAACAGTATGAAAGCACCACAAAGCCGATATCCAACTGCAAACAGAATGAATTAGAGAATAAAATATGAAGAACAAAAAATTAAAACAGTAAGAAATGAACATAGAAAATTTTATAGTGTTTTGGCATACTCCGCCCTTCGTCCACTCTAAAGGTTTTTCCTTTTATTATACTGGTAATTACATTACAATGATTTAAATCCGAATAGTAAAAATGGAAGAGTGTGGTGTATGTAAGAAATCCAAAGAGGAAGAACCAGAAAAAACAAGAAGATCCCTTTCCCTGAGACAATGATCCTATATTTATAGGAGATGACGTGCAAATATCTAGCTAAAAATCCACGTGCAGAGGCCCAAGAGCAAGATGAACCCCTTTAGAAAAAATAGGGCTCATTGGTACCTTTTTGTGGGATCGGCACTGATTCCCTATGCTTGAGCATTGGGGGTTGGCGATCCCTATGGTGAGTCCCCTTCAAGGCCATCTTCGTGTTTCTTGAATTGTTCTACGATTTTGCCTAGGTGAAAGTTGAAGATATCGATCAATTGCTACTGAGTTGAGCTGCCGAGTTAGGTGTCCATAGCTATAGGATCTGATCTGATCCCCTACCTAGGGTATTTTGGGATGCCATTCGTTTGAATATGCTTGACTATCATCCATAGCCCTTCTTATATCTAATTTCCGAACCTGATAATCACCCATTCGGGCTTCCTACCTTGATGATTACGAAATATATTTAGTTAAATCAGCATGTATACTGCATGGTGAAAAGGCAGGTTAACAATAGATGAAGGATTATAACAAGTTGTCTGAAAAATACGAGAATCTTACTGCAAGTTCATCGAAATTAAGATTCTTCAAGGAAAGGGAAGTCGCTGCCCGGTTGAAAAGAGCATGCCACCATCAAAAAACTCTTGGCCGATTACACTGAGCTAATGACTCTTTCTAGATGTTAATCGACGATAGGAATGGCTTAGAAGAATTTCTCTTAAGATCTTACTCAAGGGGTAAATTTGTTGACTTATCGTATTTAGGCGACAACTGTGATGGTTTGCTTAGACGTTTTCATCATAGATACCTGGATGAACATGGGTCTGATTCCCATCCTAAGGTGTGTTGGAATCTCCCTAGAGTTGCCCTTATTCCTCTTTCTCTTGTTCTCTTCCTCCCGAGAAACTTAAATATAATAGGAAGAGATTCATTTCTAGTATGTATAAGAAATCAATTTTCTATGAACCTGAATGATTATATAATTATAATATGCAACTTGGTTTTCTTACATACTTTATCATTTTAATTTTCTTATCCTTAGTCTAATTTTAGCATATTGTACAGACTAAAGATTTATCAAGCAGTTCAGTTCCCAGGGAATTCTTGAGTAAGTTTGTCAACTTAAAGAGGGATTTAAGGAAAAATCTTCGATTCTTAAAACATCACAACTGACGAGACATTGCTTCTTCGAAGATTTACCAGAAGTTTACATGCAGTTTCTCATCTCCTTTTTGACTTTTTGGATGATGAAAAGTATAAGTTACTCATGATCCTATCATGCTAAAGTAATATGTGGTCATGATAGCCCTCCTATCGAGGAATGGGATTGTCATCGATTCCCTCTTGTTCATACCCCAGAAGGAATTAAAGCTTCTTTTGATTCTAGACTCACTTTATCAGCTAGGTCGTTCGAAAGGGCTAAAGCCACAGTTTGGAAACTCTAATTGCTATCTGAATGTTTTGAAACAGAGTTGTGATGTAATCTTAACCCTTTGTGTTACTAGTATACTCTGCTTATTATCAATAGAAAAGTTTGTTTCTCATATATTAATTCTTCTTTCAATTATTATTAATAGGAGACTTAGTTAGTGTGTACATTTAATCCTCTTGATGTCTTTTCATGAGTTATAGAAATCAAAGATAGATTGTTAGTAGATATTGAGAAGATGAAATCTTCTCAAGACAATTCAGCTTTACTATTTCTGAATAATCTAGAGGCATGGAAATGGCATAGGAAATACTTTCAACTGAGAGTGATTTTTAAAGGTTTGAAAGAGAAAACTTCCAGCTTGAAAGGAGAAATGAAGGAGAAGAATGAAAGAGCTAAACAGTTGACAGAGAGGATTAAGTCGGTCTTTGAATCCAAACCTCCAGTTGATTTCGACGTTAAAATAGCCAAATTGCATCAACAAATAAACGATCTCACTGTGGAGCTAATGAAAAGCCATGCCTACCATCAGTCATTAGAACTTATTGCAAGTGAAGGCGAAGTTGGCCTTCCCACCACTACTCCTGGGGAAATTACCAGATCTCGTTCTTTGCTGAGCCAAGAATTCCCTACTTTATTAAACCCACCTTTGAGTTTAAGCGACGACACAATCTCAAAATGGAGTAGAAAAGTTAAATTTGAATGTATGCAACACTTTAGCAAGAAATAGGATGACAAAGTATCTCAGCGTATCAATGAATATGAGAACAAAGTTAAACTGCTCGAGCATGAGAGACACATTTTTAAATAAAAGATTGAAGAGCTAAAGAACATGGTTCAAACTTTATAAGGAGCCAACAAAACTCTCTAGCGTGCCTTGAAAACTTAGTTCAACTCAATTGATGATGCATGTACTATTCAGAAAAGGAAAAGAAATTCAAAGAACTCCTGGATGTGGCATTTTCCATATTACTGGCCCTTAATTGCCATGGACTTGACAAGCAAGCACAGAGTCTTGCGCTATAGTGAAAATTTGCTTTAAATATATTCTCTTTTCTGTCTGATTTTTGTTCCTATAACTCGGCATGTAACTTATTAGTTATAAACGAACTTGTATTAAAATAAAAGTTACCTCGAATGTAAAGTAGGTAGGCTTGAATTGGATATCAATCGATATCTTGTCTTTTTGTATTTCAAACTTTTGATAGTCCACTTACTAAGAACTTTTATAATTAGGCTCTTTTAGGACTTGAGACAAGAATTTGCATCTTCATAAATATTCAGCATGTTGTATTCCAAGCGGAATTGAGGACTGATTTAGTTGTGCTCTACTATTTAGGAAAATCCTTTCAATAACAAGTTAAATAGAAGCCTAGAAATCCAATCTGGTTATAATGTTAATAGAACCGTTTAGCATATGGTAAGGGAGACCAATAATCCCACCTAGCATAAATAATAAAAGACTAGAAACCCTTATCGGGCAAAGTTATAATGTAAATAGAAGTCAAGAAAACTCATTTAGCATATAGTAAGGGAGATCAATAATCCCACCTGATAAAAATAATAAAAGACCAGAAGCCCTTATCCAAAAAAATAATAGATGACCAGAAACCTTTATCTGGTAGAACTAATAGAAGGCCAAGAATCCTTGTCTGGCAATAATAATAGAAGGCCAGAAATCCTTATCTGGTGAAATAGTAGAAGACCAGAAATACTTGTCTAGCAATAATAATAGAAGACTGGAAACCTTTATCGCAAAAATCATTGAAGACCAGAAACCTTTATTTAGCAATAATAATAGAAAACCAGAAATCTTTATCTGGCAGAAATAATAGAAGACCAGAAATCCTTATCTGGCAGAAATAATAGAAGACAAGAAATTTTTATCTGGCAATAATAATAGAAGATTGGAAACCTTTGTTTGGCAGAAATAATCGAAGACCAAAAATCCTTATCCGTCAGAAATAATAGAAGTCCAGAAATCATTATCTGGTAATAATAATAGAAGCCCAAAAACCTTTATCCGACAGAAATAATAGAAGACCAGAAATCATTATCTGATAATAATAATAATAATAGAAAACCAGAAATCCTTATTTGGTAGAAATAATATAAGACGAAAATCCTTATCTGGCAATAATAATAGATGACCAGAAACCTTTATCTGGTAGAAATAATAGAAGACCAGAAATCCTTATCCAGCAATAATAATAGAAGACCATAAACCTTTATCTAGTAGTTGAAAATTGCTATTGAGAAGCATAAATAGCTCATATTTGATGAACTTTCCTCCAAAAGGTTTGTTTGATTTGAAGCACTACTTGGCTCGGATTTTAATAGATCTTCCTCTGGAAGACTGATTGATTTGGAGCATTACTTTGCTCGAATTTTGATAGATCTTCCTTTGCAAGATTGATTGATTTGGAACACTACTTGGCTCGAATTTTGATAGATCTTCCTCTAGAAGATTGATTGATTGGGCGCACTACTTAGCTCGAATCCCTTATCACTGTCTTAGGTGATGAATTAGGTATGTTGTCCGGTGTGTTTGGTTAGCTATCAGTAGTAGGACCAAAGACTTACCTAATCTCCCTTTAAGAGGTGCTTCAGTGAGGCCATTGATGACGGCACTGAAGGCTGGTACGGCCTTTGGATAGGCTAAAGGATTACCCATCCTCCCTCTAGGAGGTGCTCCAACCAGGCTATGTGGATAGGGGTTGAAGGCTTGTAGAAACTTTGGACGGACCTATTTCCAAGCGGGACCAAAGGATTACTCTAGCCTCCCTCTATGGGGCACCTTAACCAGGCCACTGAGATGGGGTTAAGGGCTTATGCTCTGACCATGCCATGTAGGTGAGGCCGAAGGCTTAGTCGGTGTTTTGGTCGGGCCCTCTCGGACGGAACCAAAGGCTTACTCCATCCTCCTTCTAAGAGGTGCTTTGACCAGTCCATCTTAGTAGGATCAAAGGCTTTTCCCCCTAACTACCATCTTAGGTAGTGGTTTAGGAATTTCCATTATGTTAGGAGAATATTTTTCCTCAACCATGTAGATTCACTTATTTGAGGAACCTTATATTATTACATAACTTGTTTAGCATCTCTTTACAAATTCATCAAGTTTTCCTTGCCGTAGAAAATTAATGATTGTCCCTTCCAAGCTCCTGTATTAGTTGGTGTCATGACCATTTGCAAGATGATAATGACAATATGATCCTCCATAATTCCATTTGAACTTGGTTCTCCTTTTTGTGAAGGCCAGTAATTGAGTTCGTCTTTAGTCAAGAGATAAATGTTCTCATAGGAAGTGGTAAGTGTGTAGTTCTTTGAAAGCCACGATTTTTTGGAAGTTGATCCTTCAGAATTCCTTTTGGCTCTCTTGTGCATGATAGGATCCTTAGCTTCCATAACAAGCTTTCTTTTTAAAGAGTCTCGAGTTTCATCTAATCCTGAGAGTGGTTAAAAATGTTTTCCCACCTCCTAGTGAGTCGATCAAAATCGTTTGTTATTTCTCTTTTGAAAATGGTCCCTTTAGCTTTGATTTGGATCTGTTTTCTTATTTTCAAGAAGACATCATCCTTCATGTACTATCTTCCTAGGGCAAAGATTAGTGATGGCCCTAGATGGAGCGGATTCAAGTTTCATTTTTTTCGGTTATAAGGTGTTATTTGTGTCTTTTAATTTCCATGACATGCGATGCTTTGACTCTTAATACTTGTTCTTCATGAAGTCGGGGATCATTAGTGGTCGGGTAAGTGGACCTAGTTGTTTGAGACTCGGATTATCCTTGTTCAGACATCTTAACACAGTTAATTAGCATGACTTAGTTGATGCAATCAAAGGTAGGTAGGTTTGGAATGGGATATGCTTAGTTAGGCGAGTCCTTTGAGTCCATAATATGCAGGCTAGGGTTGTTCCAATTAGAGTTTTAAGAAAGTCAGATGTTTGAGCCCCTCCTTCAAGCACCAGATGTTAACAAATAAATTGTTAACCCCAAAAAGTGTATAGAAAGTAATGTCAATTCATGGAAAGGCTTTATTAAAGCTAGTCGAAGTCATCAAATTGAAGTATGAATTCATCCCTATTCTTAGTTATGTTGCCAAACATGTAAAACATCAAAGTCGAAACCAATCAATAGGAAAGTTAAGGTGCAAGTCAATATGTGAGTTGATATTCAAGTCAATATGCACGTTGATGTTCATGTCTTAATTCAAAATCAAATGAATATGCAAGTCATACATTCAAATCGAGTCAAGAGGCTATGCAATTGTTCAATATCCAAATCCTTATGTGTACAAAGTTCAAGTATTACAATCGGAAAAAATCCCCAAATTGGTTTAGGATTTACAATGTTGAAAATGTAAGAAGTGGGAAGAGAATGGATTCATTCTCAAAATGACACCCCTAGGTCCATATTTATAGGGGAAAAGCGGTATGGATGTCGGCGTCAATGAGCTTTAGCAACAATCTCGGCAAGAGCTTTTGGCAACTTTACTATTGCATACTTTGCTTGCTTGGCATCAGTTTTCTTAACTCGGTAGTCATCAATACTGAATATTACTAGGCTTCGCCTTCATTCCTATAATGGAGATACATGGCAACGATGTACTATGGCATTGGTGGCTTTTGTCATGAAGGTCGACATCTTTCATAAGGGGGTGATGGTACCAGCTTGAGTTAATGCAAGTATGAAGCAATACTAATCAAAAGGCAGCATCATACTAATCAAAAGGCTACATCGATCGCCTTGTGGATATTGACGGCATCCTCCATCAACATCGCTTGGGTAGGTAGCACCGCCTTACAAATGTTGATGAAATGCACTGATCAAAAGACAAAGCACGGTGTTAACCACTGGCATCATTAATAATGAATGTGTGTTGCTATCATTTCTTAGTAGCATTACTTGGAAGTATTGTTGAACATTGACTAAGAGCGGTGTCACTTAGTGGTTCTTCGACGTTGATGGTCCCTGGCGCCACCAATAAGTGATATCTGCAAAGTGCTGTGAAATGCGGTACCGATATAACTTAGCATCAATGAAATGCGCTATGGGTCACTTCAACATCCTTTGATACCTTACGAAGTTGATTGCACTTGATTCCTTCGCTTCTTTGGTTAAACGCGGCATTGTGTATATTCTGCTATTGATGAAGTGCGACACTCTACTCCTTCGATGCTGATCTACCCTTATATTCTCGATGTTGATCATAGGCACCAATAGTGTATCGCTGATCATATGTCTTTGATGATAAAGATGGAATTATTGACATCAGCTCTACTGTTTTTGGCACTACTTATTGTGGTGGTCAAGTTGCACTTCGAACTACTTAAACAACAATTATAGTAGTAACAGTACCCACGCTACTTAATAACTTTTAATGGAAAATAGGCAGACTCTGATCATTTATTACATATTCCCAAGCCGGACTACTCACAAGTATCTATCTAGCTGACATTGCATGGAAATCTCTTCAAACACTTACTACTTCCATTAAAGCGGACCTTTCTGAGATATCCTCAACCATGCCTAATTCAATCCGACCATTTAATACATCATATAAGGGAAAGAGGCGGACCCTCAAACAACCACTTAATACCTTTAGTCCTTGATGCGGGCCCTTCGTACTATGACATGTACTCCACGGAGACGTCTCACATTAGTCCAACAATTCATAGGTACTGGTAGCTAGTTTAGCTGGGCAAATTTACCCTATAGAATTGGGAATAACCTCCCATCATCCGTAGTTATTATAGGCAATGTCTCACATCAGCCCCAAAGTCACACTGGTGGTAACCGGGTTAGCTGGGCTGACTTCTATGTGCTTTTAACTGACCCCGCATCCCTATAACTTATTCATATTTCATAACACACTCTAAGTATATTATCACACATCTCACCATATCAATTGTTCAGGCCTTATATGAAATCCTTCTTATTTCGCCTCTATAATTAATTACTTTCCTAAAGGGGATTTAAATGCTAATTATTAACCTAATTAACTATGCCATTAATACGTTATAATTGTATGTTATTTACGCAAGTTTATATATATAAATACACATTTATTAATTTTTATGCATGCGAAGATTACATAATAAACTAATGTTTAAATTTCAAATCTTTCAAAAGTTTACAAGTCTCGCTTCCATAATAACATATATACTATGAATCCAATATTTCAAAATTAAATTAATACACTTGTATATAGAATCCAAATCCAATTTATTTCATACTAAAACAACAGAATGAACCAATAAGAGAAACTTACAATTTAATTAATTTTACACTCTATTCAACTTTTTTTACATTAAATTAGACAAGAAAATTTCTATTCAATTTGTAGAAATAGGCAATGCAAACTAGGAATAAGAATTCGTAGCTTACAGACCATTTCTTAATCAAATCCCTTAATTAGATCCAAAGAAAAAGAAAAAGAAATGGAACAAAAGGTAAAATACTCAAATTGCAAAAATCCACATAATCTCTGTTATTTTAATACAAAATAATTAATATTCCAACCTAAAATTTGACATTACTTTTTGGGGGAATTTTGGGGATTTTTAATGTGATGTTTTCACTCACTGTGGGTCCTTAGCTTTACCTTCTTTTGGATATATCAAATCCAAACTACACTATTCAATTACTAAAATAGAAAATCTAAGATTTTCACTCATTGTGGGTCCTTAGCTTTGCCTTCTTTTGGATTTGGCACACCTTCAATGAACTTTTTTTAGATCTCTTATTTTTTTCATATGCAGCAAGGGATTTGTAAATCGTTAGATTAAGAAAACTAGAGGTTTGGAGGAGAATATGTTGAGAAAATAAATAATAAAATAAACTATATACATAGGTTTTCTTACCTGAAACTCTAACGAAGTTCTTTGAATCTGTGAAGAGACAACCTGATAGAGCTTTGCTAGTGTTCCCAAAATATTTTGTGAAGAAAACTGAAGGGGCTAGGCTTTAACTTGTAGTGGTTGGAATGCACCAGAACCATTGGATTTAAGTCGGTTTAAGATTATAAAATCCAAAATGTTCATTGCTGCAAAACCCTAGCCACCAGCCTATGTTCATCGATCGACATCGCCCTACCACGGATCGACCGTTGGTGATCGACTGATCATGGGTTATGGGTCTGGGGTCAACCGGTTCTATTTTGGGAATGTTGATTTTCTTTCTTGTCGTTGTCTAACTTATTTTCTTCCTTAATTGCACTCTAACGTTAACGTTAATTTTAGCATTTACTTAACCCCAAGTATAATTACTGTTTACTTTTGAATTTTAAATTTAGGAACTGATTATTTATTTGAATTTGATTTCTATTTATTTGAATTTGATTTCTATTTATTTGAATTTGAAACTTTAAATGTTCATAACTTCCTCGTCTAAACTCTATTTTCAACATATTATATACAAAAATTGATCAAATATCGCCACGAACACAGTGGTATAAATTTTATGGTCAAATTCTGCCTTTTACAAAATTTTCATTTTTACCCCTATCTTATTTAATTTAATTTATCCAATTTATTTATCTATGGTTGATTTTATGGTGTTTTACACAAAGCTTAAAGACTTAAGCAAATATATGAAGAAGAATCAGAGAATTAGATATCAAAAACATGTTGGTACTTACAATATCTTATCAATACCAAGATGTTTTGATTGATGATTTCTACACATCCTTTGTGCCTAAATGTTCAGATCTTACTTCTTACCTATTCCTACACGTGCTAATAACTTTGGAGGAAGGATCTGATACACACACATGATTTAGCAACGAGAAAAGGAATTTTGGTGACTTTTGGATGTTTATCTCGATATTAAGAAACTAAGCTCTGCCATTTTCGTCTTTAACTATTTATCCCCTAAAATTATTATGTAATTGGCCGAAGTGTAAGATCTAATCGAAATAAAGTTGATAGTGGATAAAGGAAATCAAATTGAAGTCGAACCGCATTAAAAATCTTGTCTTTCTACTATTCTTGTTTTTCACTTCATTATTCTCATTTTCATTTTATTTTGAGCATTGTGTCAATTTTTAATGCAATATTTTGGTGCTTTCACTAAGAGTTAAACTCAGGAGTAGATCTTTTCTTTCACTTTGGATCTAAAGAGTCTAAAAATTAGATCTAAAGTTCTTTGTTGTGGATCTATTGTTACTAGGATTTAGAAAGAATCTACTATCGGATCTGAAGAGAGATGGCTTCTAAAAAAGAGAAGAGTACTAGATTTGGAGTGATTGATGAAGGAAAAAAAGAAGGATCTCATCATGAATAGAGGATCGACCAACCAGCTGCTCTAGGAGACCTTCATCTCAGCCAACTGAAGTTATGATGAGAGTTGAAATAGATAAGATGATGTTGGATATGAACGCAAAGATGACAGAAAAATAAAGTCTCATATGGAATTAACGAGAATTATGCAGGAGTAGTTGACGGCGTTGGATTACCCTTGAAAAAGGATTAATCACAATGGCAAAGAAAAAGTAAAGGGGAATCGTCATCTTCAAATTCTAGTGAAGAAAGCATGTCTCCGACTAAACAAAACATAGGAACAAACAAATAATCAATGCAGAGAGGGGCTAGGGCAGCATAAAAGAATGTTGCAAAAGGTGGAGTAACTTTGCCAACATCAATACAACTAGGTACCATAGGTCCAATCAAGTAGGTACCTAGAGGTTTTATGATATGCTGAATTTACCCGATAGCAAGGATAACTTGCAGGATGGTGGTACTAGTGAAGATGTAGGAGTTACCAGTACACAAGCAAATGGAATTCAGGCCAATGTCATGGAACCAATTAAAAGAGAACATCAGCGGTCAAACGAATGGTTCCTCCAGAGAGGTGGGAACCTAGATGTCATGCAGCTAACCGAGAAGATTACAGAGTCAAACACTCAAGGGTATTCCTAACGACTGTCGTCCAACTTCCCAAGGCAGTGAGGACTATATCTTTAATATGGTTAAATGATCGTTGATTGATAGCCAATATAGACGGGGTGAGGAGTGGGGTTCATTACCAAGTTGGACCCCATTTATTTAGGAAGATTCTTGTAGCAAAGTACCCGAAGAAGTTAGTGATGCCGACTATGTCAACCTACAATGGAACGACTGATCCAAGGCGAAAGCTATTGAACTACGGTTGACATATGGACTATGCTCATGAAATGGATGCTGTCACATTTAGGTACTTCCCTACATTCCTAGATGGAGCAACAACGACGTGATTTACTTGGGTCGTGCCACCCATTTCATCATTTGATCAACTGGCCGAGAAATTTATGGAGTAGTTCCAGGTCCACACTATATGACCAAAGGATGTTATGTTATTATCAAACGCACATAAGAGTTCCAAAGAGGCTTTGAAGAACATTTTGAAGAGATCAAATGTTGTAGTCATGAAAGTGAGAAACCCCAAAGAAGAGATTGTATTAATGACACTAATAAATGGGGTTCACCCGATGGTGGATTTTGGTAGATGGTTTAAAAGAAAGCAACTATCTCTTACAAAGAGTTTTACCAAAAAGCTACTCATTTTCTATGCTCTAATGAGGAAAAATTGGCAGCTCGATTGACGGCTGATAGTCAAAAGGGACCGAGCAGTGTGATCATAGCAATGTCGCCATCAAACAGAGTAGTGGCAGTGCTAGTAATGTTGTGGTGAATTTTGGGAATAATGATATCGGTTAGAGGAAGAACCAATGCATTAGTAGTAAGAATCAGGACAATAAGGAGCGCACTAGGTATACTCGACCTGGAGATTATACTCCGTTAACCGATATATTTAAGAACATATACCTTGCCATGCAAGATACAGAGCGTTATAAGAAGCCGCCCGCGATAGAGGCTACTAAAGAAGAAAGATGTTGGGGGAAATATTGTTGCTTCAATGAGACCTATGGCACTATACTAATGAGAGCAAACATTCAAGAGATTTTATTGAAGATTTGATCAACGGTATGTGAGAAACACGCCACCAGAACTATTTCGAAACCAGTTGTAACATCCTGGAAAAAATATAAATAACTTAATTCAAATATAGGGATTATTTAAATATTTGAATTGTGAATTAAAATATTAATTAAATAGATTTAATAGCTTTATTTAACTCCCTTTAATAAATAAATAATAATGGTGAACTCATTTTGTAAATTAATTTACAATAATAAGGGGTCCAAATAAATAACAAGAAAGTCAATTGTTAACTGAGCAAGGAAGAAATCCAATTGAAAGCCTGAATAATTATCTGTATAATTAGTTCCTGGAAGACCTATCCTCGAATATACCATGGTAAGAAGGGTGAGATACTAGATCATACAATTAATAAGTGAATATGCCTATTCCTAATTTGAACATATTTTTAAATGAATTTATTGGATTTTTCCATAATTATTAATTTTTTTGAAGGAAACCATAATTATTAATTTTGAAAATATTTAAATTATAGTTTGACGTTTTTAGCAAATGTTGGATTGTGGAGATTTCACAGAATAAGATAACTACTGTATTTTATTTTTGTTTTGGGATCATGTCACATTGTTGTGTGCAATCATATTTTTATTTCTGTCGTTCACAGTTCGTACGTGAATGGGATATTGTGTAACGAAGTGCCAGAAATTTCAAAATTTAATAACCTTTTATACTTAATATATTTTATTGCTTTCCCTCTTTCTTTCTTTTATTCCTTTGCCTATAAAAAGAAAATGAGCTGCCTCCTTTCTTCGGTTCTCTACGGAGCTACAGGCCACGAAAATGATCGACGTTGGATTCGTTAAACTCGTAGTGACAAGGGCTTTAAATCCATATGCGTTTTAGCACGTGCGGTGATGATTGAGGATGGTCGACTTTATTGGCCGATACTAAGGTTAGCAATAGGTGGGGCTTAGAGCATTGATTGAAAAATTGGAGCGTACGGGTGTGTTTCTCATGCAAAGGAGTTTGGGCAGTAAGAGTTTAGTTATGTCCGATCACTATTATGGCCGTGCAATAATATAGGGCTATCGATGCTAAGCCTAGGTCTTGTTGGCCATATAGTGTTTGAGCATGAAGATTTTGGGTCGGTTGTAGAGCTTGCGCTTAGTGGAGCATGTAGGAGTCGACAGCTTTGTGTTTCGTTGTGTGTGCATGGAGAAAAGGAGGAGAGAAGGTGGATGGTTTTGGGTTCGTGCATGTCAGGTATCAGCATGCACAATGATATATGTTATCCAAATATTTTCCAAAGGAATAAACAAAAGTATATGGAAGCAATAGGAGTGATATTGAGCGGCCAACAAAGATATCGGCTTTTAAAAGGATATCGAAAATGATGTCGGGATCCTAGAAATGTTGAATCTCAACCAAAGCACACGATATAGAATTTCAAATGATATTGAGTTCCAATGACTCAGAGGATATCAAATTCCTTTAAAGTCAAATGATATCAAGCCTCTACAATGTGGTGTTGTAGAGCATGAAGAAAAAGGAAGATTGCTAAACTACTTGAGCAAGCCGATATTAAAGGATATCGAACGGTTGCATCAATGTCGCATCTTGTCAATGCTGCACCTTATCAATATCACGCCTTATCAATAACGCCTCTCCACATTACCGCACTCCATCAATACCGCATATTACCAATACCGCACTTCATCCATAAAAAAGACAGATGCTGCATTTCACCAATGATGGGTGTCCAATATTGGATATCATAAGTTATCAATAACAAAAGGACATCGCATGTCATCGAATCAGTAAAGATATCAAATTTCAATAAATAATGGAAATGCCATGAATCACTAGCATTCAAAAGGATGTCAGATATCATTAATTTACATGAAGATGTTGAAAGCCATGCAAGGATAAAGGAACAAAAATCATTAATACAAGAAGAGAAAAGTCAAGAGGATTTAGTGTATTTTCCTTCATAAAGCTTCAAAGGCATTCACATTCCATCACATGCTCCATGATCATGCCGCCACCAAGTAGTAATCCATGTGAAGTAATCAACCTTAAAACAAGTGGCACCATCAAGTCCCACATCGACGAAGGAAGCTAGCCTTACCTCCTTCCAACCAATATAAATAGAGTTGCACCCCCACATGGAAAGGGGCCCCTAACTTCATTCTTTCTCTCTTAGTATAAGTCACTTTTGGTCTAAAAATTTTCTAAGCTCACTATCTCAAGAACTCGGGAACCATTTTAATGGAAAATGGCTAATGATGAAGAAGATGGCATATGACATTTTGCATGCAAGGACTCATGCAATTTGAAATTTGCATATTTGACTTGCTTTGTAACATGCCTTATGATTGAACGAAGGATATGACTTGTGCATATTGCCAATTTTGCCCATTCACAATGAATAAAGGACTATTGCATATTTTGACTTGCCTATTTTCTCGTTGAACACATGATTTAAATTTTAAATAATTTCATGAATAATCATGAAACCAAGGGGTATTATTGGAATTTCTTCGAATGTGCCTCCTTGTACAACATCTCGAGTGCTGGACCAATTTTCAGTTTAACATTTTAGCGCTAGGAGGGCCTGAACCTCCACATGTTCGAAAAATGACCAAAATATCCTAAAAATTTGAATTTCATATATTTTGGAAATTTTAATTTTAAATCTAGTCCTTGTTAAATTTTAAAACTGGGGACTTACCACTATTAATTTTTTATGTTTGAAGGTGACGTTGCTAAGCCTCACTTATTGATGTTTGGTACTCATTTTGATATCCATCCATGGCTCCTTAATATATTTTCATCCAACAGTTCATTGGACAGATTTACAAAGTCCTGAATCATTCCATTTACTTACATCATTCCTTAAAATTCAACATCTCATGTCATCCATTCACTTCACACATTTCTTCCTTACACGTGATCCCTTAATTTACAACATCTCATGTAACACCCCCACCTCTATACCCATACGATGCAAGAGTATTGCAGAGTAATACTGTCAGATAATATGAAGAATAAGACGATACGGAGTACACACGCGAATGTTCCCTTAGGCTAACAATGGTACATATTAAAACAGAGAATAAATAACACATCTATACATAGTATCGGCACAAAGCAATAAACACGTGTGTCTCCAGGATAGAACAATACATAATATACAGTAAATATCAGAAATCACAAAGTCGGTCATAGCGATAAGATATAATATATAAAATATACAAGATATGATATACATCATAATGTCAAATACATACACGAGTCAATGCAATACATAATAATATACTACAATGTTGCATATCTAATCTCCTCTAAGCCCAAAAAAATACATGCTAGACTCACAGTCTCTGTACCTGAAATGTCTGGGACTGACCCGAGCATTATATAAATAACACATGGGTCAGACTATATCTAAATATATGGGTCGATACATACATAGATATAGAATATACATAATATAATGGTGACGATATACTAACAATACTGTAACATAATAGCATCATCCTCAAAATAAAGCATAAAGATGTCATCACCCATATAAACACATCAAATCAGAATTCACATAAAACAACATCATATGGGTAAATCATCCATATTTTAAAATCACTATCAAATCTAGAAACAATCAATAATGAGATATCCTCAAGTGAAGTCGGGCAATAATGAAATAATGCCCAAAATATCTCTCAATCTCATATTATAAAATGTCATCATAAAATAGGATGGATATAACGAGGATTGACTACACTTTAGACTCATCCAGTCTCTAGTCTAGTCAACTCATTATTGGAAAGAGACTTGTATGCCAAACCATTACACACGCATATATCATGAATCTAACGGGAGAATGACAGTTACCTACCGCAGGCCTGCTCTAGGAACATAGGTTTACTTGCCAACTGCAGAGTAACCATTTTTTCGTATAGTCTTCAAGGTTTATGCCAGTCTAATGCACTCACATACGCTGAACCAGATATGGAGACTGACAGCCGCATACTACTAGCTTACTCCAGGAACCTGGTCTACTCGCCTACCATAGAGTACCATCTATTCCTACAGTCTTTAGTTACCTCGACGGACATCGTAACTCCATCCACTAGTGGCTCGTCAACGCGTAGCCCTGGTCATGACCCTGCTTTGCCCCTAATGGTAACAGACTGCCGTCCTAAGTGACACAAGAGGGTATGGGAAAAAACCCATTTACTACTATCAATACTACGATGCACATCAAAGGGGCATATAACAAAGTGTCACGAATCTGAGGCGCGCCCCACGATCAGGCTGCCAGGGTGGATACTGATAAATTTGGTTCACTGCCGAAAAAAAAGGAAGTTGGACACAATGTGGATGGTCATATAGTACTCATATCCTATCGTTATTCATATCTGTAATAATAAGCCAACACTCGGCTATCATACCGGTGTCTATCAATAAGATACTCCTCACCGAGTATCACATGGACTAATGAGTGTAATCCCCATTTGCATGACATTAACTTACAACGAATAATCAAACAAATAACATAATAGCGTCCCATACCACCGCATGTTATTTGGATAATTATTCAAAGCTCATAAACTACACTCGATCCACACTATATATTTCTATATGACAAGTCCAATGAATAATTGGAAAAGTATTACCGAGTGCCCCATCCTAAACGGTATTACTAATCCGTTTATTCAGATTTCTCATCATACAAAAATAAAATCTCACAAATCAAATAGAAAGATGTCATCACCGTATCATATTAAAATCAACAATCAAATTTATATCCATGGTTAATCATTCATATTATCTTAAATCAATATTGAGAAGATGAGAAATCAAAAACCCAGAAATCATTACTAAACATTTATATATTCCAAATCAATATACATGGAATGATTGATCCGGAGAATTATAAAATAGATTATCTAAATAAATATAATTATAAAACTACTAAATGATATCTCATAAAATCATTTATATCATTTTATCTCATATAAGAAAATAAATACTTATAAACAAACAATAAATGGATATTCAAAAAAAATTAATTCAATGATCATTTGCATATTCATAAAGTAAATAAACGTCTTTTTAAACTCCAAAATAGTTTTAGAAGTTAAACATTTTATATAATTCTTATTTCACAGTCTTTTAAGATAATTATTATTTTTAAGCAACTTTAAACCAACCAAAAATAGTTATATAGGTTCATACTTAAATAATACTTGACAAAAACTCATTTACAACATATAAATTTATAAAACAAAACGAATACGAAGAATGGATAATAAATTCCTATTTCAAAATTAATTAAGTAATCATCTAAACTCCGATATAATTTAATATTTACAATAAATAACTAATTTTCAAGTTATATATAAACTTAGTTGATTACTAAATTTTTACTAATAACATTAGAACACTGAATTTTAATTCCTAAAATAATTTATAAAACTAAATATTAAATATAAAAGTTATTTCATATTTTTATATAATTAATAATTATTACTAAGAAGTATTATAATATCCAAAATAATAAAATATATTCATAATCTTTTATATATTGCTGTATTATTATTAATTTCACAATATATTTTATAAAAGTATTAATATATTATATTGTCCATTTAAAAAAATTCTAAAACTTATAATATATTACCATATTGATTTGAAATAGAGTTTTATAACCAATAGAAAATTATATTCCTATCTATAATTAAATATATTTGTATATTGAAAATAGGTAAATTGTATAATATTTAGTAAATTGCTTATAGATTAACATACAAATAATTATCTAATTCAAATCACAAATGGACCGAACTTCTTTTGTAAATCGATATATCCAACTAAAACAAAATCTCTTAATTTGTCTATAATCATATCCAATTCCGCACAATCAATTCAATCCAACAATCAATAATCCATAACACAAAAAATAATTTCAACCAAACAATTCAATTTCATCCAACATCGCAACAAGCAATCAATATCAACTAAATTCATCAAAACACAAACAAACAATTGCAATTCAATCATCAATCCGGATAATATATATGTGTCCTCAATGCAATATAGATATAGTTGTGAGTTTAAAGAAAACTCACTGAAGGATGAAGGCAAGCATGAAATAGGCAGCAATCTCAAGTAGCAATTGATTCCCAAATAATCGTTACTAACTCCCTATAGAACCAGCAAAATCGTCGCCTTCAAATCCACGTCTTCTACAGTCTCATACGTAACCAGAAACTACCTCCTCTGTCCGCCCTAAATCTTGCAATTCACCATGCTAAAGTAATCTACACCCATGACATACGACCTCAACCACATCGCCTTCCATCTTTGCTCGCTCCATCACCAACTAGTCGCTCATCGCCCGCTGCCACAAAATTCGCATTGACCTACTACGTCGGCCCCATCATCGAGCAACTCGCAATGTCCTAAATCGTCTTCCTATGTCAACGCCGAGCAACTTCAGGTTGCAAGCTACATCGCACGATTTGTTTTTTAAATGTGAGTGATTTTTTATTTTTAGTCAAACTAGATTGGAACCCGTGCTTCGCACACGGATAGGTGTAAACAATGTTAATTTGCTTAATCATTAGGTTGTGGGTTATTTATAGGTTTTGTTAACAAACTATATTATTTTTGATGTATTTATGAAGTAAAATGACTACGTATATGAGAGCTAAAAATATATTAGTAATTGTTGGAAGTGCTATCCCATGCAAACAATTAAACGTTACTTTTTCAGTTACTTGGAACTGTTGATGACCCACAGTATAGCAAGTAGATCATTTCAAACTTAGTTAATAACCGTTGACACCATTCCATGAGCTGATATCTTTTCTTTGTATTATTACAGCGTCTTTGCAAAATATTAAAGAGAAGATTGTAGGCTTGCAGTTGTGTGCAAATCATTCGAGAATGAGAGAGCTTTGTAGAATCAAGACAATAAAGGAGAAATTGATCAGGATTCTTTTGGTCATAAAGCTGCAGCATCTCTCAGATCTGGCATAAGTAGCCAATGTATTGTCATTTGTGTTGAACCGATTATACCAGAACTTAAACAAATAATTTGTATACAACTAATCAAGTGATTATACAGTCTAAAAGTACTAAGATTCATCAGTACACCTTTTCGTTTATGTACATGCAAACCTATATGATATCAGCACATTGGGGATTAATAGTAACATAGAGTTTAAGGCACCAAAATAATGTAAGAATTTTGGTCATGGGTCATCCTTCCAAGGTTGTTTTGGTGTAGATGGAGTTAATTAAATCATCTACAATCCACATCGTGTAGCGCACATTCATATTCACATAAAGTAATTATAAACATATCCAACGGCAACTATATAACATAGTGGAATAGGCATGTATGTGTACATGTACTATCCCTGCAAGTATATATTCATTTCAATATTTGAAAATGGTGGTACTACTATAATTATGTAACATAGTAGTAGGACTGTTAGTTAGATTATAAAAAGAGCCAACAGATAGCAGATATAAATAATAGGACCGATATTTGTATTGTTACAGAACTTGGGATAATTGTCTAATCTAGAGATACTTCAACCATTTTCCAAATCCACATCCGAAGACCATAATAAACCGAGGTATATTTTTTTTTTAATATTGAAGCATTGTTAATAAGTTGTAAGTCATAGCCAACTGATTAGAATTAATAAGTAAAAGTAGTAATAACAATGCATAGTCGGTAATCAATGATAAAGAACAAATATTAAAACATTTAAGTTGAAAACAAACAGTTAAGTTAAATGCAAGAGATGGAAGCTAAAAAGCAAACTATAAAGGTAAAAATTATTACTATCTACATAGGATGGTAACAAATGCAAAGATGTCGTAAAAGGAGTGGTGGTCCTTCTTATAGCAGATTTTTAATCAGTCTTGTTATCTTCCTTCTTCTGTCTCTTTTCATGCTTTGAACCATTAGAGGCAACGTATTCCCCTCCTTCTTCATACTCCTATAAATGGATATAAAGTTTGCAGTTTAAACATTGTTTAATGTTTGTTGTGAAATGTATTTACACTTCAGTATTTTTGATTCTTTGTTTTAGTCAAAAGCAAAAATGGAGTTAGATGCATGAATGTTTTCTCTTAACTGACTACTTTTAGCTCCGTCGTTATAGTCCAAAAGATGTAGCAAATATTCAGGACATTTTTTGAGTAATGGAAGTTGCACCTTTCCTTTCTGACAGCATATAGAAAAGACTGGAATTGTATCTATGCTTTCTAATTTTACGCATTCCTCAAACCAAAACAAGGCCCTATAGTTACTACATTCACATCGCGGATGACCAAAGTTCCATGGAATCAACATCTTCCCTGATAAAAAAACCGTTGGCAAATCCACGAACACATATGGATTATTTTATATCAAAGAAAATGGAGCAGCAAAACTCACTTTGATTTAAAGTCTTGGTTGCATGTAAATTGTTGTAAGATTGAAAATGTATTAACATCTTTGAAAAACGAATTGCATCATAGGCATATGGTGGAAACGTTGGACGTCGACATTCCATTGAATTTGAAAATTTGTTTACTGAGTGATTCGTGCCTTTTCCATTACATTAGTTTAACAACAGAAAAAAATTATATCGCACAAACTGTTAACTACAAACATTTATACATATACAAAATATACTTACGTCGAATCCACGCGTTAAGCTTTTGATGTTTGATATACTGATGTTTATACTGTCGGTTTGGACGATACACTAAAAGTATAGATTACTTTGAAATGTTAGTTCAAACATTAGTATAACAAATACAAAAAAACTATGTAATACAAATTACCTCCTATTCATTAAGTATGCAAAATAGTGTGGAAGCCTCTTTAGAATGCTGCTGGTAGAGATAGTTTTTATAGTTTTGTGGTGTAATCTATTAGCCGACATTGCTATAATTTAGGCAGTTAGTCCAAGTAGATACTGACATTATTTTTAATCGTTAAGCATATAGCAAAAGTCATCTCTTTGCGCGTGCATGGCTCCAAACTGACATTTAATGAGTAGAAGAAAAAAACTAGAACATTTTTTCAAATCAAATTGCTGATATGCACTTTTGAACATCAGTTAATGTAAATTGCAAAGTGCAAATAGCATTTATTACCATGTACAACCCAATATAAGTTATGACAAATGAAGGTGACAACTAAACAAAGTTTGAACAGGCAAGAATTTGTAATAAATGCCATTTTAAGTCAATCAAAATGTATACTGAACATTTAGGTAATTTATTTTTTATTTGGAAAATGTGCAGTAGAATTATTACAGAAAATTTGAAAAATGAGCAGCAGATGGAAAACATAAAATAAATAATACAATAGGTTGGTACATCTTAGCGAAAGCTGACACGACCACATATGCAGCGCATGTTGTCCTGATTTCTTTGTCACATCTCTACCTGCACATAAAATATAGGTTAGCACATGTACAGCAAATAGATGTTGTGCACACACCCATTGAATTCTTATAGAAGGTAAGTTCTTCTTAATTTTAGGAACCGACATTCTACACACATCGGTAAAATATACATATAACGACAGGTACATATGGGAATATAACCGAGAGGCACAGTATATGTATAGGAGTATTCATGTCTGTATACATAGATATATTAGAAGAGAGAGTTGATCAAAAATCAAACAAAGGCAAATGGTAATGTGCAAAAATTGGTGCTTTACTTGGTTAACAACTAATACAAAATTAAACTACACCAATTTTCATAAATAATCATGTGTAGCTGAAGCCTTATATGACAACTTTTCTATCTAGTTTGCTAGAAAAAATGTCAATTATACGGCTGATGAAAAAGTGGTTTATGCATAACACGTACGAACAAACACAGTTATCCCGCCTTTTGGCAAGGCCATGATATCAAGTATTTAACTAGAAGCTAAAGACAATCCGTTTCGGAAATTAGTTATCTGCAGATTCATGATGGATACATGCAAACTTGGTCCGGGTCTGGATCGGGCAACAATTAGCATGATACGACAAACAAAGCTATGAAAGGAAACATTCCAAATTTCAGGCCAATCGGAGTTCACATGCTCAAGTTATGGAACGATCAAGATCCATGTGAGACACGCCAATCTCGTATCCATCATTTCATATCCATCATTTTGTATCCATCATTTTGTATCCATCATTTTGTATCCATCAGCATTGATACAAAGTGGACCTAACTCCAGTACTCAGCATCCATCATTCGTATCCATATGGTTCAAACTTATATCGACGGACTTCAGCACTTCCTGGATCGATCACACCTCACTTGGCCAACAACTACACCTTTCGTATTGATTGCCTACTTGATCGATGCAAAGAGCAGAGCTTACGATCGATATGAAGATGGATGGCAAGGCATCGATACGGAAAGCAAGGTATCGGATGGATACGAAAGAAGCGGTCAACCCAAAAGAAGCGGTCCCTATGCACGAGTTATGGATCTCTACAAAGCGCGCATGCCACGTTATCGACACGAAGGGATCGATACAAAGGTATCGATACGAAAGCTTCAGCCACTCCATATTTGCAACTTTGATCAGTCAATAACTCCACAACCACAAATCCAAATACAATTAGATTCTCACAGAAGGCTGCATATCATCTCAGGAACATCCATGATCGATCGCTGCTCAATTGGAGCAATTTCTGATCGATACGAAAGCAATGTGGATCGATCAAGGATCGATCCTAAACGGCACTAGATCGATTGTGTGGGCCCACTTAGGCTTGAGAAAGGGTATTCCAAGATTCAAGCTAGATATTTCCAACTTCACTCCTATAAATAGCACCCTCATTGCAACTAAAAAAGGTACTTTTATGTTGCTGCTCGGGTTAAACTCCATTGTAATTCAAGTGTTAGCCGTTGTACTGTTGTAACTAAGTTTCTAATCAGCAATAAGCATCAAATCCTTTAAAGTGGACGTAGGCTATAGCGTCGAACCACTATAAATGCTTGTTTTATTTCGGTTGCCGCTTATTTTTTGGTGTGATTGTTAGACTAGCCTCATTTTTCATTTTATTTCTTTATTCTAATCTCTTTAATTACATTCGATGAGTGCTGTGCTCATTTTTGGTACAAACACTTTGGTGCTTTCACTAAGAAAACTCTACTTTTTCTCTAATCCTGTGGATCCCCTGTCGTTGTTGGATTGCTAAAATCTAAGGAGAAGATCCAGATCCATCTTCCGGTGGTTCCTTCTATCCTATTCAGATTGTTCCAGATCTAAGAAGAACAACATTCAACATGGTGCGCACTACCAGAACCACTTCTAATGCTGCTAATCTAGAAGGAAGGGATAAGCAAAATCCCGTGCAGTTGACTACTAAAGGCTAAACATCAACTGGAGCTCCAGATCCACCCGGTCCAGTAACTAGAGAGGAATTCCAAACCTTCATGCATGAGCTCACTCAAAGCCGTCAGGAGCTTACTCAGCAGATCCGTGCCAACACGGAACTTGTGAACCAGCTGAAGAATGGCGAGGGAGATCTAAAAGAGAGCATACCTCTTATTCATTGTCTGAAAGCTCGGCGTCATCTGAATCCTATCACAGATCTATGCGCCGCCGATTAGATGAGAATTACGCGGAAGCCTCCGGCACCAGCATACTGCAAATCCTGGACAGGCCGGGATAGGTCCTGCTACAAGGCATGAAGCTGCACCCTCCTCCCGAGGGAGGCGCTTCCTCACAACACTGCTCATGACAATGCAGCTGCTACTATTGATATGGACGCTGAGATTCAGGACTAACTAGATCCAGCCCCTCGACACCACATTCATGCCCAGGATCTTCACTTCCATGAAGCCCGAGAGTGAAGGAGGCATGGAATGGACCATAAACAACGACCAGACCGTCCTCGTGACATGGAACCCGACTATGCCTTAGCCTCGAGTCTCTAGATACCTGATATTCTAACTATGATACGCCAGATGATAAGAGAAAGTCAAGGCCTCACTATTGACGACTGAGGGATTTCTAGAAGTCACACCCTGTTCACTAACAATATCTTACATGCGGAACCACCATGCCGATTTCGGATGCCGACCTAGCCTGTGTATGAAGGAAGTTCGGATCCAAATCAACATATCTTAAAGTATGAGTGGCTTATGAATGCCGCTCGAGCCGATGATGCTGTTAAGTGCAGATGTTTCCTTATTTCCTTGAGGGGCTTAGCGGCCATGTGATTCACCCATCTACCGCCGAGATCTATTTCATGTTTTGACCAGTTAGCTACTAAGTTTGTGGAGCAGTTCTGTATGCATGCTGCCATACCTAAGGATGTAAAAACCTTGTCCAGTGTTGCTCAAGCTCCAGGAGAGACTCTTAGGCATTTTCTGGAAAGGTTCCATACTGCATGTGTTGAAGTCGGCAAACCCAATGACAATTCTATTCCGAGATTCAGGACTAACTAGATCCAACCCCTCGACACCACATTCATGCCCAGGATCTTCACTTCCATGAAGCCCGAGAGTGAAGGAGGCATGGAATGGACCATAAACAACGACCGGACCGTCCTCGTGACATGGAACCCGACTATGCCTTAGCCTCGAGTCTCTAGATACCTGATATTCCAACTATGATACGCCAGATGATAAGAGAAAGTCAAGGCCTCACTATTGATGACTGAGGGATTTCTAGAAGTCACACCCTGTTCACTAACAATATCTTACATGCGGAACCACCATGCCGATTTCGGATGCCGACCTAGCCTGTGTATGAAGGAAGTTTGGATCCAAATCAACATATCTTAAAGTATGAGTGGCTTATGAATGCCGCTCGAGCCGATGATGCTGTTAAGTGCAGATGTTTCCCTATTTCCTTGAGGGGCTTAGCGGCCATGTGATTCACCCATCTACCGCCGAGATCTATTTCATGTTTTGACCAGTTAGCTACTAAGTTTGTGGAGCAGTTCTGTATGCATGCTGCCAGACCTAAGGATGTAAACACCTTGTCCAGTGTTGCTCAAGCTCCAGGAGAGACTCTTAGGCATTTTCTGGAAAGGTTCCATACTGCATGTGTTGAAGTCGGCAAACCCAATGACAATTCTATTCCGATGGCATTGACTAAAGGGATCGATCCAGATTCCGAGTTTGGTGATTGGTTGGTTGGGAAACCCCCCACTTCGTTGGACCGCTTCTATGCAAAGGCAGCCTAGTTTTTGAGGAGGGAAGATGCTAGATGGTTTAGTAAGCAGGACGTTGCGGGGCCTAGTGATGAAGGTATCCAGAGTAATGTTGTAGTAAGTAGACCGGGGAGAGCTCCGATAAAGTACAGTTAAATATTCATAATAAACAAGGTCAGCAGAAGGGTGACAGAGGTCAAGGAAAGAAGAGAGACCCCCATCGAGGGAGACCGAGAGCTCCTATGTTTGATCGATATACTCCCTTGGACACGTCGCTAGAGAATGTTTATCTTCAAACCTATAATACAAGGCAGTACAAGAAGCCAGCTCCATAATCGTCGTTGGAGAAGCAGATTCAGACGGGGAAGTTCTGTAGATTCCATGATTGTTACGGCCATAACACTAATGAATGCCATCATTTGTAGGATATTATTGGAAGGTTGATTAGAGAGAGAAAGCTAGAGCAATTTGTCCGGGCTCCACGGGATACTGGAGCGGGCCCATCTAACCCTAATCGGGGCCAAGATCAGGCTAGGCCTTAGGAACCCGCATGTACTGGCGGGAGGCTGGTTATTAATACTATGAGTGGCGGTCCTCATTCGGCTGATCGAAGCTGAAAGGAAATGGAGTCATCTACTAGTTTGATTAGGCATGTGGACTTCAAATGTTGTAGTAGTACAGACGAGGGGACCCCGACAAAGCAACGGAGGATGAAAACGGACGACATCGTTTTCAAAAACCGTGATGCCGACAGAGTCGAAGCCCCCACTATTGATCCATTGGTTATTTCTACCCAAATAGGTCCTGCTTGGATGAAGAGGATCTTAGTTGACAGTGGAAGTTCTGTAAACATACTTTTCAAGTGTGCTTATGACCAAATGCTGATGGAAGCGAAGGATTTGAAACCGTGTCAGTCGCGTATACATGGTTTCAACCACACCAGCTGGAATGGTAGAGTTACATGTTAAGTTGGGTGTTGGTGATCGCCGGAGAGTCCGGATGTTACAGTTTGTTGTGTTGGATATTCATTCTCCTTATAATGCTTTTCTAGGCTGACCAGCCCTTGCGGACTTCAGAGCAGCGATTGCCCCTTGGTGTTTGACTCTGAAGTTCCCTACTGATAATGGAGTCGAGGTGATACATGGTGATTAGGTGGTTGGACGCGCCTATTATGTTGCGGAACTGCGGGATGCGCAGCAAAAAGAGAAAAGTAAAGGCGTGGAGGAATCTCTCTGCGTCCATTTTTCGGAGGATTGACAACTAACGCCTGAGCTGAGGCTCGGGCGCCACGACTAGTTTACTAAAGATCTTGATCTTAGAGACAACGATGATGAAGGGGAAGTCAAAGGATTCCAAACTTCCCCGGCAGAGTTGACAATTGATGTCCTGGTCAATGATGATGATGATCCTAGAGTGGTGAAGATCGGATCTCAGCTCAGCCTCCATATGAAACAGGAACTGGTTGATTTTCTCTAGGCAAATCTTTATGTGTTTGCCTGGACTCATTCATACATGTGTGGGATCTCGCCGAATATCGCGAGCCATGCATTAAATATCGACCTACGGCACGTCCCGGTGACACAAAAAAGATGCGGTATGGATCCAGAGAGATATGCCGCCCTGAAGGAAGAAGTGGATAACTCAAGGCTAATGGGTTTATTCGTGATACTTTATACCCGGAGTGGGTATCGAATCCAGTGCTTGTTAGAAAGTCAAATGGAAAATGGCGGACATGCGTGGACTACTCAGATCTGAACAAAGCCTGCCCTAAAGACAGTTTCTTGCTTTCCAGAATCGATCAACTGGTGGATTCAACAACCGGACATGAGCTCTTATCTTTCATGGATACATATCTCGGCTATAATCAAATCCCGATGCACCTTCCTGACCAGGAGCACACTAGCTTTATCACTGATCTGGGACTTTATTATTACAAGGTGATGCCGTTTGGACTCAAAAACGCTGGAGCAACTTATCACAGGCACGTAAACCACATGTTTGTAGACTAGGTCAGGAAGACTATGGAGGTGTACGTGGATGATATGCTCGTAAAGTCGCGGCTATCCAGCAACCATATCGGCGATTTAGAGACGATGTTCAACATACTTCGACAGTACAGAATGAAGCTCAATCCATTGAAGTGTCATTTTGGAGTTGCATCTGGGAAGTTCCTTGGGTTTATTGTCAATGCCAAAGGAATTGTAGCTAATCCCAAAAAAATCTAGGTGATTTGGAATCTCGAAACTCCCAAAACCGTAAAGCAGGTGCAAAGTCTTAATGGGAAGGTGGCAGCCTTAAGCGGATTAATTTCCAAATCTACGGACAAGTGCATTCCCTTCTTCGATCTGATCAGAAAAGGAAAACGGAATTTCGAGTGGACAAAGGAGTGCGAGGACGCATTCCAGGCATTAGTAAAACATCCGGCAACACCTTCCATCTTGTCGAAGTCGGTTGATCACGAGAAGCTGTATGTCTATCTGGCGGTTTCGGCAAATGCTATCAGTGCTGCATTAGTTCAAGAAGAGGATCAGATCTAGCGACCGGGATATTATATCAGCAAAAGATTGACAGGGGTAGAAAGAAACTACCCAAAGATAGAGAAGCTGGCTTATTGTCTTGTTGTAGCTTCGAGAAAGCTCCGCCCTTATTTCCAAGCTCATCCGATCACTGTTTACATCGACCAGCCGTTACGACAAATCCTGACACAACCCGAGACATCTGGTAGGTTGCTCAAGTGGAACATCGAGCTGAGTCAATTTGATATCACTTATACCTCAAGGCGAGCTATTCAAGGACAAGTTCTGGCGGACTTCATAGATGAATTCACCATACCAGAGGACTTGGCTGAAACCAGTGAATCTCCCAACTATATATGGAAGCTACACACCGATGGTGCATTAAACGACCAGTGCTCAGGCACTGGAGTGGTGCTCGAAACCCCAGAGGGGCGATCTGTATGCTATGCTTTGAAATTTGACTTCCGTGCAACTAACAAAGAAGCGAGTATGAAGCCTTGCTCGCTGGACTGAGGCTTGCCAAGGATTTAGGGGTCGTCGCTGTAGAGATTTACAGCGATTCACAACTGGTGGTGTGATAGGTTCGAGGAGAGTATTAAGCCAGAGACCAAAGATTGGCCTCTTACCTTATGTGGATCCAGGAAGTGTTGGACCAGTTTGACTATTATACTATCCGCTGTATACCCCAAGAAAAAAATCAGAAGGCCGATTCTTTAGCAAAACTGGCCAGCGCTGGCGAAGCACAGGGGACGGGACTCGTCCCCGTGGAGACACTTACTGCTCCAAGTATTGATCAGGTGGAGACATACTGGGCTCATTAGGCAACACCCGAGAGGGAGTCGTGGATGACTCCAATCAGAAACTATCTTGAACACGGAACGTTACCCGAGTGCAGGAGTGAGAAAAGACAGGTTCTCCGAAAGGTTTCACGGTTTGTTATCCAAGATGGAGTCTTGTACAGAAGGGGATTTTCTGTTCATTTACTTCGGTGTGTTGCCCATGGTGAAATCAAGCGAGTATTGTAGGAAGTGCATGAAGGAGAATGTGGCGATCACACTGGGGGCAAGCACTTGCAAAGAAGATACTCAGATACGGGTATTACTGGCCAACCATAAAACGAGATGCATCGGATTATGCTAAGAGATGCGATAGGTGCCAAAAACATGCCAGAATTCCGAGAGCCACACCGACTAAGATTACTTAAATGGTCAGACCATGGCCATTTACCGCATGGGGTATTGATATAATATGGTCCTTGCCTCTAGCCAAGGGTGGTGCGAAGTACGCCATCATTGCGGTTGACTACTTTACTAAATGGGCGAAAGCTGAGACCCTTGCTACTATCACGACGAATAAAGTAATCAACTTTGTTGTGCGCAACATCATTTGTCGCTTTAGCCTCCTACAAACGATTATAACCGACAATGGGACCCAATTCGATAGTGCCGAGTTTAAGAATTTCTGCCAATGCTATTGCATCTAGAAGAAATTCTCAGCGGTAGCTCACCCTCAAGCGAATGGACAAGTCGAAGCTATCAACAAAGTCATCAAGTCCATTTTGAAGAAATGACTAGAGAAGGCTGGAGGTAAGTGGGTCGATGAGCTTCCCATGGCCTTATAGGCATATCAAACTACCCACAAGTCCGCGACCGGCCATACTCCATTCGCACTTTCTTACGGCACCGAAGCCGTTATTCCAGTTGAACTAGAGGTGCCTTCTCACCGTGTGACTTATTATGAACTGAAGACAAATGTCATCCTACTTGCGGAATCTCTAGATTTATTAGATGAGAAGCGTGAAGAGGCTGATTTTAGGGCAGCAGCACATCGCAACTGAGTCGCCCGATTATACAACGCCAAGGTCTGACCTAGAACCTTTGAAGTTGGTGATCTCGTACTTAAGCGGGTCTATCCGGTCCCTTCGCACATGAAACCAACATGGGAAGGACCGTATGTCATCGAACGAAGGCTTGGAGACGGCACATTCAAGCTATCGACCATTGACGGTCTCACTCTACCAAGATCATGGAACAGCAAAAGTCTCCGTTGCTATTATATATAACTGGCTTTCATTCATTTAGTCTGCTTTCCTTTTCAAGTTTGTTTATGCAATTCGAGAATTTGTACTTGTAATAAGGCAACTGATTTTGCCATGATTCCTCATTTCAGCAATAAAGCGCAGACTCATCAAGCCAAATTAGTGGTTCTTAAATGCATCATGCGACCGCCATAATGTACGAAGAGCTGAGTTCTATCTTACGATGGGACTCATTCAAATAGAGAGTGATCGTGATCCGACCGGTCACTCGCTAGATGAAACCTCAAGCTCGGGGGACAAACAAAAATCAATTAAAAGATAGTTGAAACATAACAATTCTCCAACAAACTCCATCTCCCAGAGTGCAAGTTGTAGTGCAAACTTCAAAATTAGGACATGAATCGGCCATCCAAGCTCGAGGAAGATGGATCCATCCATCCACGAACTCGCCTCCTTCCAAGCTCGAGGAGGATGGATCCGTCTATCCACGAACTCGCCTCCTTCCAAGCTCGAGGAGGATGGATCCGTCCATCCACAACCTCGCTTTCTTCCAAACTCGAAGAGGATGGGTCCGCCCATCTACAACTTCGCTTGCTGTATCAAGGAGGATGTGATCCGACCGTCCATGACCTTAACCAACTCCTTACTCCCAGAGCGTGAATAAGATCCTAATACTTAAGCAGATGTGATCGACCATCTGTCAACTGACTCTAGATTCCCAGAGTATGGACTAGAGATAAACATTAAACGGGTGTGATTGACCACCCACAAAATAACTTATGTCCCCGGAGTATGGACATAATCCTAAACAATAAGCAGGCATGATCGACCGTTGGCATACAAGTCAAATCCACAGAGCGTGGGTGCAAATGCTAGCAAATGAGCGAATGTGATTTGATCGCCCAAACTCATGTTACTTTAACTCGATTCCGACTAGGTTAAATCAAAGTTAGTGTAGGCGGAGGACGACTGCCAACTAGCTATTTTAACTATCCCCGGAACTGGGGGCACAACTCAAGTAACAGCCATTGACCGAGATAGCACAACGTTGGGACTCAACTCAACGTTTGATTATAACCCAAGGCCACGACCTTAGGACTTAAAGACCGAACTTGAGTTCGACTAAGAGACTAAAAGCTTCATGAGTACATTGAATGGAAAATGTGAATGCTTAAACATGCCAACAAATAAATGCATAGTTATTCCAAAAAAACAAAAAAAGAATTTTATTCATGCTATTCTCCAGAAAAGAAGTACAAAATCTTTCCAAAGAATTCCTATAAGCAGGGGGCCAAACCTGCATCTATACATGGCCTACAAAAAGCTAAATAAAAGAAGCTTATTCTAACTACCTACAACAGAGGAAGACAAAATGCTAATCTACGCCTTCAGTTTCTTGTCCTTCCTAACTTTCTTTGGCGTAGGTCCGCTCGAGTTACCGCCCGAACCTTCTTTGGAACCCTTTCCTCCCCCGCTCACTACAGTTGCCTTGTTTCCAGCCCGGGGAATCGATGCAGTCTCCCCCATGGAGCCCACGGGGACTGAAGTATCCTCTGTGTGAGAAGTGGTGGAATGGTGGCACTTTCGACACCGAAAGAATGAGGCATGCTAGTCTCAATTATGGTTCCAGCCGGAGAGAGCATGAGGATCAAGGTAGGACCAGGGCCCGCCATACCTCCACCAGCTCTAAGACCTTGCTCGATCTTAGCCTTAATTTCCTCCATTATTTGTTCCTCCCATTTCACGCCCTTACTCATCAGGATACTATCGATCAGACCCGAGGAGCCCGTGATAATAACATCTTCATCCACGTTAAAGGGCATCTCAATGCTCGGGTCGCTTTGGCGGTAAAGAAGTGCTTCCATCAATTGGTCATCAAACACACAGCCGCTATCATGTATTTCCCCAACCGAAGTAGTAATCGTCACAATTGTGGCCTCTATTGTTAACGCCTCCCGCTCATGATGAACTTCTTGAGTTGCAGGAGGGTTGGCTGATGCAGAATCTAAGGCTGAATAAAGATAGGAGAATATACTAGTAATATCCTCTGATAATGTTCCTCCATTTTGAAGAATAGGAGAAGTGTTCGGAATACCTTCCTCAGATTAGCTCCCGGGTTGAGCCGACATGCCTTCCGAGCTATGCTCGATGACTGGAGAAAGATGTGGCCTGTCGGGATCGTATCCTGGGACGACTGAGGAGTCGGCAGAAGATGTGAGCGCAGGTTGAGATGCTAGGGGCACTTCAGAAGCGGCGTCATGGTGTTCACCCCCAGACCCTTCTTCGGCCTCTGAGTATTTGGCAACTAGGGCTTCTCTCTAGAGAGAGATGGTTGTGTCATGAAGGACTTTGGGCTCGTCTCCGATCAACACTTGAGTTTCCAATTCAAACTCATCTATGGTTGCAACTTTACAGATTGCCTTTTCATCCTCAACTAGACGTTCCCAGGCCTTATACAATTGGAAGGGATAGTCCTCACCAAGCCAGTTCAAATTACGGTTCCTCGAGACATTTTCATTGTAGGTGACCAGGAGGTCCTCAAATTCGCTTTCCATCTTGGCCTTAACGGCTTTTATCTCCCTTTCAACCCTAGTGTCAGCTTCTTCGGCCTTTTGATTTGCGATGTCCCTCTCTTCTCTGAGCTTCACCGCCTCCTCGCATGCTTCCTGGGCAACCTTATTAGCTTCATCTTTTTCTTTGATGGCCTCAGTTAGCTTTGACTTTAATTCGGGAACTTCTTTCAGCGCATCATCCCTTTCTCGAATGATAATGATGTTGCGGTGACCCATCTCCTGCACCAAGTCCTTATGAGTTTTACTCATTTCTTCCATGGACTTCCTAGCTTCTTCAGCTCTCTGACCAGCTTCCATCTTAGTTTTTCTTGAGGACTCAAGCTCATTGGTGAGCACCTCTATTATTTTGCCCTTGTGAGAAAGGTCGCCCTCTAGTTTCTCAATTTTCTTGGCTCGTTCGAAGGACACAGCCGTGACCCGCTCTGCCGTTATAACCCACTCACGGTATTGGTTATATGCATCGTGTACGTAATCTTGCACCCGTTTCTCTATATCATTTAGGATTCTCTTCAAGTTGGGAGGAAAGTGGAAACCATCGAAACATATGTTTGGGAAATCTTTCCTTAGTTTAGCAATGCGGATGGCTCCTTCCCCCATTGGCTTTATGGCAGTTTGTTCTAGGACAGCGGGAATGTCTGTTTCAATTCTGCGGCACTAATCGTCGAGTTTTGGAGTGTGAGATGGCATTGTTTGGTGTGGGGATTCATAAGAGGGCCTGCTGGGGCCAGAAGGTTTAGAAGGCCCTTTCGGTGGCGTAGATTGCGACCTAGAGCGACGCCTGCTTTGGTGTGATCTCTCTTTTTCCCTATCGTGGCGCTCACGTTCCTGGCTAGAATGGTAGCCGCAACCATAATCTCTCTCGCTCTCGTGGCGGTATGATTTAGAGTGCGATCCAAATGGCTGGCGTGTAGAGCGGAGTTTTCCAAGCATAGAACCTTGCCTCACCATTTTATCTGCAAAAATGAAGAAGGAGATCAGTCATCGCCGGATATTTAGAAGCATATGATGAAATGTCGTGCAGTGCCGTTAAGTGCGTGTGTGTATGTGCAAACCCCCCAACCGGCCGATTGTAGCAGCTTTGCTTATCGGAGTGACTCCCCTATATCTATTGAGGTTAGAACTGCGTTGTTTCTTGAAGGGGAGTGAAGCCCCTCTAGCCCAAGATCAGGGAACGATGATATCTCCTACGGGATAAGACAGTCGTTTCAGTGAACTTTCTGTCTATAGGGAAGAGGTCTCCGGACCTATGGAAGTAGTAACAAGTTGGGTTGCTTCGATGCACTTTTGCTTCTTGATTTTATGGACAGGAGTTTTGCCTTTTCTCTTTAACATAGATGATTGAGGGCCCTGCGGAAGCATGACCGTGGGCTCCTGACCAGCTTCTGTACCCTCATCATCGCGAGGTTCGATGATTATTATGTCGAGCGCGCCTAAGCTCCCTCGACTGGGGGCATGACAGGAGGCCGTCTTCCGCCTTGTCTTATTGGGGCCATTCTTGGTGCCCCGTAATCCCTATGCTCTGTCCTTTCTCTAAAAGCCGGGTGGCTACCAAGTTGTCATCGGTGAGGACTTCGTCTATTTCTCTTAATTCAACAGGAACTGCCTAGAGTGTCCTCACTAGCTCTTTATATCGGGCTCCTTCAGGCCATGGAATAGCAGTTGTAAAAGGAACACAGCAATGAATTCAGTATCAATCTATATTATCCAGTCATGGTTAACAATGAAACAAGTAATAGAACTTACGTCTGGCCAGCCACCGCCTGGCAAATCCTGGTGGGCATCTCACGTAAAACCACTCCGTTTTGAAGTAGCTCAACTTACCCCATGCGCCTGCTTAACATTAAATAAATACGGAAGAGATGTTCCATAAATATAATGTACAAGTTGTTGAGTAGCGCGTATCCGTTAGGATGAAGCTAAGAAGGTGCAATCCTCAGATAAAATAGCACGTCCCTAATAAACTGGTTGAATGGGGGCGTTGTTCCAGTCCAGTACATGAATCTGTTGCATGAGGTGAACCCTTCCGGGGGATTGTGTGCTCTTTCTTCCGGTCCTGGCAACCGAACTTCTTCCAAAGATAGTCCGTGTCTAAGGCAAATTCTACCTAGCATTTCTTTTGTAATCTTGGACCGGACGGAATCTTCTAGATTCATTATCACCACTGCATCCGACAGTTCATCCGGAGCAGGATTCACTGTATCTGCCGGGACCTCCAGCCTTTCTATTCTAGGGAACGGAGGACTTTGAACTTCTTGCTGCTCTGAGCTTCCAGGATCCATAACTATTGAACTCTATAAAAACCATTATTAGATGGTAAAAAAGACCCGTGTCCCCATGGTGCAAAGTGAGTGATCGTGTTGTGTAATGAAGTGTTGCACAGTACTCTAAATTTCTACAAGGTCAAAAGATGGTAAAGAGACGAGACTTCGAGATTCGACCGGAGCGAGGGTCATCGCTAACCGTCTCAACCGTACTATTCTAACTTCGGAGAACGATCCATATTGAACGAAAATTTTGTTGCATTTAACAAGGTACAGTTCCATTGACGAGCTTTGAAGGGTAGTCATACATACAGTTCTACGGTTGAGTCCAAATATGCAAAGCTAAAGCTCGTCGGAGTTAAGTGTTCGAGTATGAAAAAGTCATAAAGTTGGTATCCATCATAATTCATTTTGGATTGTTCTCCTGAAGCAAGCTTTCGTATCGATTGCATGTCACTCGTTCGTATCGATCAATGATTTAGATCGATAGCCTCTTCATATCGATCAAACCTTCGGAGCGACAACTTGTTCGAATCGATCACTTCATCCATAGCCTTCATTCGTATCGATGCTCCCCATATCCATCATTCCATCACTTCGTATTGATCCATGGACTTTGATTTCGGATCGACCAGAAGACATCTCAACCATATCGATATGAGTTGCTCCACCTTGGATCGATCATCAAGCCAATCTTTCCACATCGTTTCCAAACGCCTACTCTTCGCCTCGATCATGAAGACTACTTTCCACCATCTCTAAAACTCCATGTATTCTAATCGATTCCACATCCATCCCCTAGCATCGATACGAGATCATCACCTAAGTTAGACAGACCCGAAGTCAGTGACTCTGTATCCATCGACCCTCTTCAGCTACCCTCATCTTCTCCAACCCGCCATTAGCCACGCTCTCAACCTCACCCCAGTCACACTCCGGCGCCAACGACCCCAGAGATGGTCGTTGCCATGAACGGAATGGCACGAAACTCCAGTCTCGACATTATAAGCATGATTTTATTGATTATTTACCTAGCTCGAAGGATCTGGGTTAAACATTAACAGATTGGTATTTGGGGATGAAGGATCTACAGTTTAATCTTTTTCTCTGATGGATACGAAATAGCAATAGAAGCAAGGTGGAAAAATATGCTATGTACAAAAAGTATTTATACTCCTTCGTATCCAACATAAAAGACAATTCGTATCCTAGTTTCCTCACCGATTGAATCGCTCAACGTACCCATAGATACGAAAAGCACTACGCGCTTGTGTCTGGATCATTCATATCCATCAATCGAAATGCATCTGAACTCTAATATTTTGTATCCATCAATACGAGGCAATCTAGATCCCAACATCTCGTATCCATCGATACGAAGCGTTCCAATGTGCTTGTGTTTGGAACTCTCGTATCCATCGATATGTAGAGCACATTGCACAACAATTCAAGCCGAACCATATCCATCATTATGGAACACACCTTTTGTAAATCCATCTCGTATCGATCACCATCGATACGAAATCCACCTTTATGCACCCCAGATCGATCCAGGAGAGGATCGATACGAAGGAGGGCCTCAAAACAACCATCACTCGTTGTTGCAACTCGGATTTCACATCGATCCAAGGAAGGATCGATACGGAACTAGATCCAAAGGAAACCATCAACTGATGGAAAGAACTTCTTTTCACCAAAATCCATTTTAAAAAAAAAGGAAGAAGAAGAAGAAAGAACCAGACAACAACCCATGGACGTGCAAGCGTGAATGGGAGTCAGGTTAAAACACGTGCATGTATGTTATACTAACGTTTGATTCTCAAAGTTAACCGAAATTGAATGCTTACCTGGTGACAGCCAGAACAATAAACAACAAATTACTAGCACTCGACCTTCAACTACAACAAAAACTACATGATCGTTGGCAGTCTACAACTTAACATTTATACTACTGAAAGTCGACCAAAGGTCACATCTCTTGATGAAGGGACAACAACTATTCAGTAAATCGGGCAAAACCTTTTCAGAATGAAGATTGCAGCTTTTTAAAGCACGTCATGTTCACACAAGACGTACTTTGGTGGGCAAATGTTATCCCGCCTTTTGGCAAGGCCATGATATCAAGGATTTAACTAGAAGCTAAAGGCAATCCGTTTCGAAAATCAGTTATTTGTAGATTCATGATGGATACAGGAAAACTTGGTCCAAGTCTGGATCAGGCCATAATTAGCATGATACGACAAATAGAGCCATAAAAGGCAACAATCCAAATTTCAGGCCAATCGGAGTTCGCATGCTCAAGTTACGGAATGATCAAGATCCATGTGAGACACACCAATCTCGTATCCATCATTTTGTATCCATCATTCTGTATCCATCGTTTCGTATTTATCAGCATCGATACGAAGTGGACGTAACTCCAGTACTCGGCATCCATCATTCGTATCCATATGGTTCAAACACAGTTATCCCGCCTTATGGCAAGACCATGATATCAAGGATTTAACCAGAAGCTAAAGACAATCCATTCCGGAAATTAGTTATCTGCAGATTCATGATGGATACACGCAAACTTGGTCCGGGTCCGGATCGGGCAACAATTAGCATGATACGACAAACAAAGCTATGAAAGGAAACATTCCAAATTTCAGGCCAATCGGAGTTCACATGCTCAAGTTATGGAACGATCAAGATCCTTGTGAGACACGCCAATCTCATATCCATCATTTCGTATCCATCATTTGTATCCATCAGCATTGATACGAAGTGGACCTAACTCCAGTACTCAGCATCCATCATTCGTATCCATATGGTTCAAACTTATATCGACGGACTTCAGCACTTCCCGGATCGATCACACCTCACTTGGCCAACAACTACACCTTTCGTATCGATTGCCAACTTGATCGATGCGAAGAGTAGAGCTTACGATCAATATGAAGATGGATGGCAAGGCATCGATACGGAAAGCAAGGTATCAGATGGATACGAATGAAGCGGTCAACCCAAAAGAAGTGGTCCCTATGCACGAGTTATGGATCTCTACAAAGCGCGCATGCCACGTTATCGACACAAAGGGATCGATACGAAGGTATCGATACGAAAGCTTCAGCCACTCCATATTTGCAACTTTGATCAGTCAATAACTCCACAACCACAAATCCAAATACAATTAGATTTTCACAGAAGGCTGCATAGCATCTCAGGAACATCCATGATCAATCGCTGCTCAATTGGAGCAATTTCCGATCGATACGAAAGCAATGTGGATCGATCAGGGATCGATCCCAAACGGCCCCAGATTGATTGTGTAGGCCCACCTAGGCTTGAGAAAGGGTATTTTGAGATTCAAGGCAGATATTTCCAGCTTCACTCCTATAAATAGCACCCTCGTTGCAACTAAAAAAGGGACTTTTATGCTGTTGCTCGGGTTAAACTCCATTGTAATTTAAGTGTTAGCCATTGTGCTGTTGTAACTCGGTTTCTAATCAGCAATAAACATCAAATCCTTCAAAGTGGACGTAGGCTATAGCGCCGGATCACTGTAAATTCTTGTTTTCTTTCTGTTACCGCTTATTTTCTTGGTGTGATTGTTAGATTAGCCTCATTTTTCATTTTATTTCTTCATTCTCTTCAATTACATCCGACGAGTGTTGTGTCCATTTTTGGTACAGACAGACACATAATTTATTTTTATTCCAATATAGTGTAAACAAAATGTTCTTTATGTTGGCAAATGAAGTAGCAGTTAAAAGCATCACATATAATGAGAAGAATTGTGCAGGTGTTAATCAGATGATGGACAAATAGGAACGGTTGCATGTACATGTGACGCACATGTTAATGATACTTATAATGTGGAAGTTTTGTAATGTTTTTAGACTGTTTGAAGAAAATGATAGTGAACCTTAAGTAGCTTCTATTAAGATGTTCACATTCACCACTTGTGGAGATTAAAAAGAAAAGAAAAAGAAACAAAATGGGAACATGCAAATAGGCATGAGCATTTCTTTTTTGAGTTTTTATGTGATGCAACCGAATGAAATATTGCTAGAATCTAACTTCATTAGCAGTGGCAATAAGTGCAACTCATAACAGCCAAATCTGAAGGAAATTTAAAATAAGGCACTATATTGTCAAAAACGAATGATGTGTATATTTCCATTGTTTGTTTATGTGTCATTAAATGAACGGATGAAAATTGTTAATATTATGTGTGAAGTCTAAGTTGTTCAAGCTTCTGTTTGCCTATTTATTCGTCGACTATGTTTTAGTACTCCTTCAAGCTTATATTTTGGTATTTTGCACGTATAAGGGAATAAAATGTTGATACATAGGTGTTGTAGAAAAAATAATGTCAAAAATGTGAAAATCATCTGATTCAACTCGTAATGACATGTATTTTTAACCATTTAACAATATTAAATTGAATAACATTTTTGAATAAAAATTGTTAGAAATGAAAACTTTATGAATTTATTGATGTACAATATATTAGAATATAAGTTATGATCTTAAATTGAATTCTTATTAATAACTCAGGTTGGCAATAAGATAAAATGGTAATATATATTTAATTAAAATAAAAAGGTACGTTTGTATTAAAATAGAATGAGCTTTCAATGAAAATAAAAAATTATTTTGGAAAAAAATTAAATGAACGTTTTCATTTTGAATATAAGTATAATTTTATAAAAAAAGTGAAAATTGAATTTTAAACAAAATTTTACGACCGTTAAATTGCAGCAGTAAGCGGTACAGAACTGATTTTAACGCTAAACTTAAAATTTAAAATAAATTAAATTTGTATGATTAAAACATGTTAATAAGTTTAATATGAAAAAGAAATGAATTTAGTTTGCATCTTTCGAAAAATCTATTCTGTTTCAAATTTAATTAAAAACCGGATAATATTTTAACGAAAAATATTATTTTTTGAAACATAAATATTTTACACATAAAAATGTTCTAGAAAATTTTTCTGATTAAAATGTCATAGTTCGTTTCATCAAATTCTGATTTTCTAGCTCCGTTTAAGTCAACTTGAAGATTATTTAAACATGTAGCGGTGACGTATAGTGGTAACAATGGAATTTTGACGCGAACATTAAAATTGAAATTCAGTATGCTATTACTTCTGTATCTGCGCGTTGAATAAAATGGTATTTTTGCTTTTGTACACCCCAATGTGTACTGTAGAGCGGTTTGAACTATAGATTATAGAACATGCTATAATATGGATAAGGCCTATATATATATATATATATTCGTGTACATTTAAGTCGCAAGAATTGGTCTTATCACGCATCACCCACTATTTTCGCAACTACCTATTCTTTATCCTTTCTTTTTATTCATTGATGTTTCAAATTCAAGTAGGCTACCGTTCATATGAAAACTGTTCATATTCAATTATATTCACCAACACCGTTTCGTATATCTTCCATGTCCATTTGTTTCAAAACCAAAACCCTACTGTTCACTGCCTCCATTATTTTGCAAAGCTTCAGGCACCTCTTTCCTTTATCCTATTACCCATCTCAGCTCCATTATTTTACAAAACTAAAACTCTACCCATCAGCAAAGCTAGCCCTCCACTCCTATTAGCCTGCTCATGTCAGCCATCCAGAACGAAAGTCCTAGCACAATCATACGCATCTCACCTCTACCCAAAAACTGCCATAGCTCACCTACCATCCGCCTTGCCCATTTCACAGTCGACAATCTCCATCACCAGCAGTTGTCACACAACTCTTATGATCACTCTTCGGAGCAAATTTAAAAAACAATGAGACAACGTCAGAAGGATATATAATACATGCATGCCAATTGTAGAAAACTGTTTGCACGCTAATAAGTGTGTGAACAATTTGATTTTATAATATTGAGTATGCATAAACATATTTAGATCTATAAAATATTAAACAACATTGGAAACAAATATTTTTGAAGTGATTTAGCAAAAAAAATATCGAACATAGGCAGTTGACGGTGTGCAAAGATTGTTGCTTACAGCATGCAATATGGTGATGGTTAACTAATAAACTTGTAAAAAAATCAATTTATAGGGAACACATACAAATATTAGCCTACTATAATTTTTTTAGACATCTGCTGATGAAGTGAAATAATTTTGGTAATGCAGGTTATTTTTTTATTTTAAAATGGTTAGATTAGCTAAATACAATAGGTTTTGTGTGGTCATGTTGTGCTAACCTGGACTAAATTTGTTAATCTGTGAATTTTTTTGTTTTGAAATCGCTTAATTCGCTCCTGTCAATTTCTTAATGCTTTCTCTGCTAGTTAATGAAAAGGCGAGGAAAAGGACTTGAGGAAAATTCAATCATGTAACATTAATTCTGATTATTTATTTATATCATTTACGTTTTCTTCGAATTAAGACAGATATTTTGTGTATCACTCTTTGTACAAACAATGCTAGGATCACCTTACAATCATCTATGATACAGAACTATAACATTATCCCAATGTAGCATATATTTTCTTTTGTTGACGGTACGATTTGCCATATGTACAAATGAGAATCATCGGTCTATCAATTCAACAAAAGTTATGGGTGGTAAAATAAATAGTAGATTCATCTTCAAGCTGACTTATAAACATTGTTATCAGTGGTGAAATTTTAACAGTTATGGTGCATAAATCTATGCATAATTTAATAGTGCAGTAGAACTACCACTCGACTGTTATTGATGGATTTATCGTTCACCCGCAAAAAAAGGTATTTTGTGTTTTATCACTCAGGCTAATCTTATGCTTACATGTATTTTCAAGTCGTTAGCTTGTTAGAAAATAGTACAATGTCGGATACCTGTCCACTACAGCTACCTCCTTAAAAGTTGCATATAGGTTCTCCCATATTTGTTAAAGGTTGTTTGGCTCTTGCTCACATCAGCAAGTTGTAAAGATAGTCAAAATAAGTAGTGAAGGCATATTTAAAACATATCCATTCCCTGTTGTAAGGAAAAAAAGAGAAATATTGTAAGGTAGAGTATCGCACAGAACTTCAAGTATAGTTTTCTTATGCACACCAAGACATATTTCAAAAGGATATCCTTGTAAATATGGACGCATTCTGAAAATATTCCAATAAATACAACTAAGTTGTAAAGCTCAGAGTTTAGATAATACCTATCACTGTCCCGCAATGTCAGGGAAAGTAGAGAGTGCCTATCATTGTCCCGCACCGGCAAGGAAGCTGGAAACCGATTGCGACCATTTAGAGGAAATTTAGGTTTTGGCATTTGGGTACGGCGGAGAAGGACGAAAATATAGGAAAGTTAACGTAAGGCGGGGATGTAGATGTGGAAGAAAAGGGGGTAAGGAGTACAATTTCAGAAAATGGAGGCCGGTTTTAGGTTTTAGGGTTTTAGTCGGGAGTGGTTGTTCAAAAGTAGGGGTCGTACGTAACGTGGGGATGTGGATGATGAAGAACAATCAGAAACAGTATTATTTAGAGAAAATAGGACGCCATTGTTAGGGTATAGGGTTAGATTGGAGAATAGATTAGAAATTGGGGAAAGAAATGAAGACGTGGGAAGAGAAACAGAGGGTTTTTTTCTTGGTTTATTTATTTCTGCTAATTGAAGTAAAAATAGAAAATGCAGGGGAGCGGAGAATTTTGAAATTGTAGGTTTTTGAAATGCCACGTAAGCAGTTTTAGTACTGTGCATTTAAGTTTAAGCAATAGATTGGGGCTGAAAACGTAAAAGGAGGTCGGGTACCTTTTCGATAAGCAAAAGGAGTTCGGTTGGTGCCTGAAAAAGGGAGAGAATTCTAAAATAAGGTCATTTGAGCAGGTATTATTTTTATTTTATTTTTGGGCTCGAGTCAATTTAATTAACATTTCTTTGTATTTGAATTTGTAATCCTTGAAATAAATTCCTGTAAATTGATTCACGTACCATTCGATAAATTATACTTCAATAACAAGTTATCCAATTACAATAAATTATTATTCGAAAAGAAATGTTCATTTACTTTAATCTATTAAATCTAATCATTTGTTAATATAATTTAACTGACTAAAATTTACTTTTAAATTATTAATTTCCAAACTCGAATAATCTTATTTTAATTAGATTTATTTATTTACGATGTAGAAATCCAGGTTGTGACATCTCACATCCTTTAATTTATAGCATCATGTGACCTTTTTCTTCACCCATCATTTCTCTACTCTTCTCACTTCGTTTCTAAAAATACAAATCATCCAGCTTTTCATTCCAATCTCAATAACTCGCTCTCTTGAATCCATATAATGGCAGAACCAGATGCCAAGTTCCATATTTATACGAGATTTTGAGCTTGTTGGATCAAGATCAGAGGTCGAAGTTAAAGGTTTTAGCTATACGGATTTCAAAGTCTAAGGCTTTATACTTCATGTCAAAGTTTAAGGATTTCAAGGATTTATTTCAAAGTTTGAAGCTCACAACTTCATGTCGAAGATTCAAAAGTTTCATTTTGAAGAGATATGATCTTGTAAATCATCAGGAGTCATGTTGAAGATTATCAAAAGCCATGTCGTATTGAAGCTAAGGCCTTCGTGTTAAAGTTTAAAGGATCTATGTCAAAGTTAGTAATATCGGAGATTTGAATTTTATGAAGCCTTGGATATAGATGGTTTTGGATGGAAGCACGGCGTTGAAACTCAAAGTTTCATGCCACAACAGAAGATTTAATATCGAAGGCCTCGTTCGAAACTAAAAATTTCATATCAAAGTTTTCATGTCGAAGGTTAACAGCTTTTGAAGATCTGTATTTCGATTCATGTTAAAGTTGAGAATTTCATGTCTTAGATCATCAGGATTCATGCCAAAATACAAACTCCGAGTGTAGGGCTTTTTATCGAATTTAATGGTTTCATTTCGAAAATAATCAAAGTTCGAAAGTTTGTGGTTTCAAAATTAAAGCTTTCAAAAAATTTTACAGATTTTGCAAAAATAGGCAAAGTTAAAAGTTTTTTTTACATATAAATACTCTGAAGGTGAAACTTTTAGATGCTTGCATGGTTTTGAATCTATGAAGATTTATATGTACTGATTTCGAAAATAAGGATTTCGTAAGTATACAGCTTCAAATATAAAGGTTTTTGAATTTGTAAGACTTAAGTAAATATAAGCTTTATATATATTAGATTCCAAAATTAAAAGGATTTACTTAACATCTGGTTTTGAAAATAAAATTATATATATAACATAAGGCTTCATATAAATATATTGATTTCGAATATATGTATAAGCTTTGAAAATATGCAAACTTTAAATAAAACAGGTTTTTGAAAATGTATAGGTTTCGAAAACATATTAAGTATTTAATATATGTAGGTTTCTGATACATATATAGCTTCAAATATATGTGGCTTCATGTATATCGTTCCAAGTTATACAATTTAGTGTGTATTGATTTCGCATATACAAAAAAATTTCAGATACATATATATGGACTTCATAAGCACATCAGTTTCAAATATGTCAAGTGTCTCATATATATGGGTTTTTTAATATGCATAATTTTGTATATATAAAGCTTTTGAATGAATAAACTTTAAATATACATACGGTTTCATATATAACAGTTTTACATATATCATCTTTTGGGTAAACAAAGATTTTTAATGTATATAATTATATATATATATGTATATCAGGCTTGTATCAGAAGGTTTTAAATATATATGTACACACATACATACATACATACATATATATATATATGTGTGTGTGTGTGTGTCATAGTATTTTGAATATATATAGTTTCATATACATGAGGTCTTAAGTGAATATGATTTCCAGTATAAATAGCTTTGAATATATGCATAAGTTTCAAGTATATATCAGCTTTTGGATATATATGTATATAAAGGTTCATAAAGTTTTAAGCACATATGGTTTTAAATATAGATAAATTTTAGATAGTGGCATTTCACCAGAAGGACAAACTTTGCAGCCCAATTAGTTTCTAGGACACACATTCAAAGAAATTACTTTCAAGGCCGAAATTACTTTCAAGGACAAAGTCAGCAGTCCAATTACTTTCAATGACATAATTTCATAGATTTTTAGACCCTAGAAACTAATTATTTTACATTTTGTCCTTGAAAGTATTTATTTCAGTTGTGTGTCCTAGAAACTAATTCCACTTACTAAAGAGGCCCTTGTGGCTAATTTCCACTTTTAGATATATATAAAGTTTCACACATGATTTCAAATATATGCAGTTTTGTATAGATAGATTTTTGAGACTTTGAGTATATATGGTTTCGCGTATATCAATTTTCGAAATCTAATAAATTTTATACATATAGGCAATTTTGAAAATATCAGGTTTTTAAATATGTCAAGTTTCTAAAGATTAAGTTTTATATATACATAGTATTAAATATACAATTTCTTATATATAGTCTCATATAAACATATAGGTTTCGTATGTATACAGTTTTGAATATGTAAATTTTAGAATATATACGTAGGGGCTTCGTCCGAGAGTGTCAAAGGATTTTGAGCATTTTTCAGGTTCCATGCATGACAATAAATTTTGAATTTGTAAATAAAAAATAGCAACTGTATAAATAATGAAGATATTGAGTGTGAAATTATCACGTGCATACCTGAACATGTCAAGTCAATGTGAAATATAAAGTAAGCAGGAGTGCCCTATGTCCTGAAGAACACCAACCATGCTTTTTAGTACATAGCCCCATGCCCGAATAGAGAGGCACTAAGTTAGAGACAATCATTAAAATAAGATAGTATGTAACGACCCCGAATTTTAATTAAATTTAAATTGATAATTAATTGAATTTTTGAATTAAAATTGTAAAATTAAATGATAAAGTGATGCGAGTTTCCCCGAATTCAAATAAATTTTGTATAAATCATTTAAATTTGAAATATTGTATATGTATGTATATATGAATATATATGTATTTGGGCATATATGAGTGAATTTGAGATTATATATATATATATATTGATAATTGAATTTAAATCTTAATATAAATGGTTTAAAGAGAAATATAAAAATATAGATAATTGATACAAGTTTAAAAATAAATAACTTTAAAATTTGAAATTGATGGGTTATGTTAAAAATAAAAATAAATTAATAATATTTAAGCTAGAAATAAAATATAAATATGTAAGATAAACTATAAAAATACAAAGTAAACACTAGCTAAAAAATAAAATAAAATTTAATAACAAATTAAATTATAGGGATTCATTTATATTACAAAATAATAAGATTTAAAGAAAATAAAATATACAATTATTTATGAAGTTCACCTATATTACAAAGTGATAAAATAAACAAATGAAAAATAAATGAAAACAAAATTACATAGGAGAAGCTTGTAAAAGAAGCTACATCACAATCATCTCATATATGTACAACCGAGAGGAAGGATAAGTATATTAGTACAAAGCAAATTAATGCAGCCCCAAAATGGTACATATCAGCCACGAGACAAGGAAAAATATCACTGATGATTTGTACAAATTTTATATCAACTTGTACAAAATATTATACCCTGTAAGCTTTCTTTCCATATATCAGCCTTCTCAATTCATTTCTTTTCGTTCATCACAACTGAGAAAAGATCAGAAGTAAAAGAAAATACATCATCTTTAAACTTAAACAAAATCAACTCAAACAAGAAGAATTTCAACTTGCCAGTTTTCAATACTGTTTCAAAATAAAAGAGCTCTGTTCTTCTTCTGGAACACAACTGTGAGTAAACTCATTTTTAACCCAAGATCTGTTTGAATATTTGTTTGCATGTAATCATCTGGGTAGTTATGAATCAACTATGCTTGTATTGTAATGGAAATATGCCTGTATATATGTATGCCCTCTGTGTATATATCTGGAATTAGCAAGAAGGCCTCTGTTAACAAAATTTACAGGTTTTAATTAAGTTCAAAATTCAATTCCACCTTCCTCAATCATTTCAGGCTTGTGATGTTAAGACAAAACATGTTTAAAATCACCCTAACTTAATTTTAAAAATATATTTTCAAGATAATATGAAATGGTTTTGTTTGGAAGTAGGAATATAGTGGAAATTCAAACTTTATCCAATTTTCAGCCTACATGAATTTAAGATTCATTTATATAATCCTAATCCATTTCGAAAATGATGATTTTCAAAACAAAAATCAAGTTTTTTACTTACGAATTGAGGTCGTACTTATTGGATGAATGGAAAATGAGTTTTCGTGAGTTTCTGGTGATTGGCAAACTTTCGAAGGTCGAAACTTGGCATGGTGGAGGCTGAAGATATGGGGATGCGGGGAAAAACAGTTAGTAATTTTATTAATTGCCGTGGCGGGGGGTGGACGTCGAACTAGGGTTCGATTTGCTTTTGGGGATGGTTGAGGTTCTGTGGTTACTGCAGTGTCAACGGTGAGTTTAAGGTCATCGGACCTGGGGGAATAAGGAGAGGGGGTTCTGGCGAATCTCTGGACGTGGTCGCAGGGTCTACGACGGCCAGAGGCGGCGGCACGAGCCAGTTTCTGGTGATCGAGTTGATTCCAGTGGAAGCTTGTTTTTGATCGATTTTGATTCTCAACATATTCCGATAATCTGGGTGTTTGGAAGGGACAACGGCGTCATCAGTAAATTGGTGAGGGAGTCGGTGATGGTCGATCATCAATCTGGTGGTCGTGCACGTGCACGTGGGCATTGGTATATCTGCATGGTTATAATGTTGAGGAAGAAGGCGGGTAGGCTCGGGTTCAAGCATGAAGAAACAAGCGTTTTTCTCGAAGTAATTTGCGTGGTGGCTTGGGAAAAAGAAGGTGGAGGGAAACTCGAGATTGGGCTCGAGTATTTCAAACGTTGGCTCGGGTCTATTGATTTTTATATTAAAACAGTTTTTAACTTTAAAACCAGATCAAGTTGTATTTAAAACGATTTTTTTGTAAAATAGTTCTTTTGCAAATGATAAATGTTTATCCAAGTTTGAATTGGTCAAAAGGTTTAAAAGTAAATTATTTCAAAATTTATTAAGTTAAAAGTGTTTTCAATCTATATAACTTTTAATTTTAAAAAGTTTATAAACTTAATTTTTGTAATTAAGTGAATGATTGAAAAAAATGAAATGGTTTTATAATCCTTAATCTAACTTAAAGAATTTAAGTTAATAAATGTATTAATGATGGCCTATTTCCAAAGGATTATTAAATAAGGATTAAATGATAATTAAAAATAATAAAGAAAATGGTTTATCTTTTAGTTGATGAAATCTCAAATAATTAAAGAATTATTAATTAATTAATGAAAGTGATTAAGGAAGAATTGATTTAATGAAGGTGATTAAAGGATAATTATTTTAAAGAATAATTACTTAATTAAAGATTAAGTAAGGGTTAATTAATTAATTAATTAAGGGTAATTAATTTAAAGGATAATTAAATAATTAAAGATTAATTATTTAATGATTAAAGGATGATTTATTTATTAATTGAGGTTGATTAATAAATAATTAAAGGACAATTAATTAATGTTTTGTAATTAATAATTAATTAACCAGGATTAGTAATTTATTCATAGAAATTAATCTGATTTAAATCAATCAGATAATTAAATTGATCCTACCTACGGATGTTTGGATTGTATTGAATGGTTGAATTGTTTGATATCCCTGATATGTGATGCTTTGTGATATATTCTGATTTGTGTGTGATCTGTACTGTAGTTCATTTATCTAGGATGAATGTAATATATTATCTGTAATTTATATATCTGTGATCTGTGAATGAAAATATTATAGTTATACCGCTTATCAACTATATTTCTGTATTCTGATCTGTGATGATAGAATGATGTTGCACTACTGTGTGAAACCCCTGGACTACACCATACACACACAAATATGGATTTCATGAGGAAATCGGTTAAGTCACAGATAATTTAAATTTAATATTTTTGAAATTGAAATTTTAATTTCAATTGATTTTGGAAATGGATTTGGGTTAAATGTTAAAGCTTTTGAAAGGGAGTTTTTAAGATAAAAGTTATTTTGAATAACTTGGTAAAATTTCCAATTTAAATAATTTAATTTGAATTTGAATTCAAAATTTGGAATTGAATTCTATGTTTGGAAATTACGGTTAACGATGTTATAAAGGTGTTTATATGAATTTAAACCATTTTAAAAGTATGGTTTTGAGAATTTGAATTTAACCCAAGGACTTTAACTCGTATAAATGAATCAGATTTTCTGAAATGAAAACTGTTTGTTTTCAAGTAATAGAAGCTTTCATATAAGAAATGAAATTCCAATTTAAGTTAAAGGTATTTCAAGTTTGAATTGAAAAATGGTTTTTCCATGTTATGAGTGAATTCTTTTTGAAAGCTATGAATTGAATCTGTTTATTTGTAACAGATTTAAAATATTGATTTGTTTAAACCATTCGAAATGGAATTGTTTTGAAAGTTATAAGTTGAATATTTGTTTTAAAGATTTAATGAGTTAATCCAATTGAAATGGAAAATGATTTGGAAATTGATTTGGAAAATCTGTGAATGAATCTTTGTGAAACTTAGTGAAATTTGTGAGATGAATCTTTTTATGTAAAAGATTAAATGGTAATGTGTTTAAACCATTCGAAAAGAGAAGTTTTGGGTAATAAGTTGTGACTTAATTGAAATCCCAATATCCATATGTTTTAAAATATTGCGCTCATTATTCGGTTTAGCCGGGAGAGGACCTTTGTGTCACATAACCCATTTCGAATAATGATACGTCGTATATGGATAGCATTTGAAGACTGGTGGTGAAGACCGGGTATTTACGAGAACGATAGGATAACCTATCGATTGTCTCTGCACTGAGTTGCTCCGGTATAGAGATTTCCTAAGTGATGGGAAGTCCGATCGGGATTGTGAATACCCGGATTTGCAAGGGCTTCTTAGGAAGTGCCTTCGGATCTGTTCGAACCCGGAACAGACTTGTATGGTTGTATGTCTGACATTACACTTTGAGATATAAAGCAGATTTCTTTCAAATACATTTCTGTTGGTGGTGGAGAATTTATTCACTTAGCTTAACACCCTTCTCTGAGATGTACGAGCTCAAAGGTTATGTAGTTGAAGGTTATCAGCGATATACTCCCAATTTGGTAATATGGAATGCTAAGTGTTGCTGTGTGTTGATCATTTATTGACCATTTGTGATCAAAGCATGGCTTTGTGAAAAAGCGTAACTTTGTGGACGAGACCTCATCGAACCTCACAGACCGGAAATGGTCGAAACAGGAATGATGCGGCAAGGTTATGAGGGTCGCTCCCTTTAGGGTATGTCATTTCCTTCTGGAAAAGGGTGGTATCATGGTATGGAGCCCAGATACTTACTCATGTGGACACACTATATTTATTACTGTGTGATATTGTTGGTTATCGAGCGCTCGGATAAAGGTTCCAAAGGACCGGGGGATGGCATATTCGTGTAGTAGTTACCTAGTGTAAGGGGTAACCCGGCCTTGTGTTGGCAGAGAGCTAGTTAGTTCTCGGGACGTCCCGCCAGAGGCGTACCCATGTGGCAGTAGGAAGTTCCTTAGCCTGATCATTTGTTGGAAATCCAATTTCCAATACGAACCCTGTACGGTTTTAATTGTAGAACTTGACATTTACTTATGGTGGTCACCACTGTTTAGATGGTAGCTATAGTAGGCATACAATAATGGTTGTATGTTGGCTAAGATTAATATTATACGTTCGAAATGTTTTCCACTATGCACTAGTAATAATATCGAATGATTTTGCATAGTAAGCATGTTTGACTATCATAAGAAGAAATCTCCTCCAATTCTGCGTTTGCATTGTGTGTGTGTGGCGGGAGGTCTTATGGTAGTTTCATTTCCCAAAAGCATTGCGGATTTCAATGTTTAAAATCCTGTTGTTGTTTGTTTAAAGATAAACTGTTTTTGTTACTCATACCAGTCCCACGACTGACCTGGAGTGTAATGACCCTAAAATAAAATAGAATAAAAATATATACATTTAATATATATGGGGCATTTTCTGTTTTATATAAAGGTAAAATAAAATGAAGTTTAATAAAAAGATTTATATGTCTTATAATTGTGCCAGAAATAATTAGCATAATATATGTGATTTTTAATTTAAATATACAAAGGATATTTTCAGATTCTCTAAAACTTAGAAGAAAAAAACAAGGATCACATGCATATGGCATGAGTAAAATGGAAACATGAAAATAGCATGCAGTGTTTAAAATGTTCAACTCCCGAAATAACCAATTAAAGTAACCTAATGTGTGCATTTCCCATTTAGGACCACACAGGAATGAGATATGTGTATGAACAGCTAAGGGTATTAGGAGAATTACCCATTTTCTTAAACCCTAGAATGATTTATAAATAACTGCACATAACCAGATCCATCATTCTCTCGGGATCAAAACAAAGATAAAATAAACTAGGAGAAACACTAGCTTGGGGCTTTGGGGGATTTGCCGTTCAAAAGATTAAAGCAGTGAAAGGAAAAACATTAGGTGAGTACTTATCCTTTGTATGCAATGGCATTAAGTCCTATTGCAGGCAGCCTAAAATATTATGAGACATTTAAATCTCTGAATTGATTTGTTATGGGTGATATGGATGTTTGTTTGTGCATTTTTGTTTTTGTTTGGAGTATTAATCTGTAAGTGGGCTTTTGGTGTTAACATGATTGGAGCATTCTTGTTCTATCTTATTATCATTAAACATGGATATAGATTAAACAGGGGAACATGGGGTTGAATCGGAAAAATATACAAGCAGTTATATCTTTCTTAAATCTGAATGAAAGAAAAATTAAATTGGTCACTTGGGAGTTAATCAATGATCTGCTTACTTCAGGTGGAAACAAGTATATGCATGGTGCAACTGCACCCTGAGGCCTTTGTGTGTTGGAATAATTTAAACAACCTGGGAGTTTCCTTCACAATGCATACATATTGTTCATTTGACAAGGAGTTAAAGACCATAAAATAAATGGGGATAGGGGTTTAAAAATCTGGGTTATAAATATCCAGATATGGTGTTAATTTAATCAAGATAAACCTTGTTCATTGATTAGTTACTGGGTGAAAATTTGGGGTATAAAACCTGGGTTTATTTATCTAGATTTGGGGAGAATAAATCAAGAATTATACATATGTTTATCTTTACTGTTTGCTGTGTATTTGTTTGAATAGATGAATGTGTTTTTGTATTACCTTGTATGAACCAAAACATGCTAAGTATAAACATCTGTTAAACTAGGAAGGCACTGCAAGATTATGTTTTAAAATTATGAATATGTATACAAAATTGATAAATGCTCATACCGGTGAAAACTGACCCTTTTGGTTGCCCTTGCAATCATCTGGGTGTCTCAAAAATTCTTTGGGGCAGCTAAATGATTTGCTTGCAGGAAATTGAAGTTGGCTTGATGAGTAGAGAAGGCATTGGCTGCTAGTATAAATAAGAGAGACTTGTTTTAGAAATCTGTAGTTGCTTTGTAATGAACTTATTAGTCAAATTTTAGGTTGTAACTGAGGTTCCTTGTAAGGAGATTTCTAAGTATTTGGGTTGAAAACATGTGCTCAAGTAAAACCTGATGTGAATGATCATGGATGATGGTTGGTTAACTACAAATTTATTTTATGAATGTCTGATTTGGAGAAAATAAGGAGATAGACATATCATATACATATGACATGTGTATATGTATGTATATATATTTGATCTCTGATTTATATTGCTTACATTTTGTCTTATGGAAATTAAAAAAAAAGCTAAGGGGATTGATTTTTTTTAATGAACTCTCAAGATTTTAGTAGAATATTCAAGTGAGATGAATTTGTGCATGGCAGGTAAGTGATACTGGCATATGCACGAATTCTGGAAATTTGTAAGTAATTGAGTATTTAAATTTAACCTCTGAGAAAATTTGTCAAAAATTTTAGACGTCTTAGATCAAATTAGACATATGTCATAAAGATTTAGACGTCTGAGATCGAATTTAGACGTCTGTCAACAAAAATTTAGATGTCTGAATTTAGTTCAAAATGTTTTCTACTCTCTGTTTAAAATTTAGACACTCTGAGACGTCTGTCATAAAGATTTAGACGTCTGAGATCGAATTTAGACGTCTGTCAACAAAAATTTAGATGTCTGAATTTAGTTCAAAATGTTTTCTACTCTCTGTTTAAAATTTAGACACTTTGAGACGTCTGTCATAAAGATTTAGACGTCTGAGATCGAATTTAGACGTCTGTCAACAAAAATTGAGATGTCTGAATTTAGTTCAAAATGTTTTCTACTCTCTGTTTCAATTTTAAACCTCTGAGACGTCTGTCATAAAAATTTAGACGTCTGAGATCAAGTTTAGACGTCTGTCATAAAAACTTAGACGTCTGAACTGCTGATTTTGCCTAGTTTGCCTATTTTCGAGTAAATTTCCAAGATTTATCGATTTTTGTCGATCCGACTTATTGTTATTAATTATTATTGACTTCGATAACTATCATGAGATTAAGTAAATGCTATTTTATTGATAATAGAATTATCAAGGCAGATAAATATATATAAGTGTTATAATTTGCCAAAGTATACCTCTGGTAGTAGAACAAGACTTAGAAAAGAGACAAGTGACTATGTCAATAGCTTGTATGGTATTTTGATTTCTATTTGATTTAAATTCCCTCTGATAAAAAAATAATAATAATAAAGAAACAATTGTATATCATCAAATATACAATTGACTTAATTCATTTGTACACTGATATGATTATATTGGTAAAACCAGGGTCTTGGGAAAAATATTTGGAAATTATATAAATATTCAAATATAAGAAGAATTGGGGTTTAGTGGTGAATTCCTCTTGAAAGTTAAAAAAAATCTATGTGTTATAGACTGAGGGTCACCACAGTTGGTATCAGAGCTATGTTTTGAACAACATAGTAAATATTATTGTATGCATATGGATGTTTGAATGCATTGTTTGAATTATTGATGTTGAATGCTTTTGTTTTATGACTGAATAAAAAAATATATGTATGTACATGTGATACATGCATAGTGTGCACAGAAAAAAAATGAACCAAGTAAAGACACCAAAAATGATAGGGGTAAATAAACTAATGTAAAAATCATATTTATAGCATTATGGTAGGACCAAGGCACCATACAGGTGCAGGATCATCACGAGAGCCACCTATGATGAGCATGGAGGATTTTGTGAGAGCTTTAAGGGATGGAATGGCACCAAGGCAAGACAATCCTCATGAAGAACTCTCCAAACTGCTAAAGACATGTACCACTTTGGGAGGAAAGGATTTTGAAGGTACTGAAGGAGCTATAGGTGTTCAAACTTGGATAAGAACTATGGAGAGGGTCTTCACAGATATGCAAATCAATGACCAGAGAAAGAGACAGATAGCTTCAAGGAAATTGAAGGGGGTTGCACTGGATTGGTGGGAAGTTGTGACAGCAGGAAGACAAGAGGATACTATCACTTGGAATGATTTCAAGGACATGCTTGAAGCCAGATTTGTCCCAGCATCTGCCAAGGCCACACTGCTTGAAGACTTTATCAGATTAAGGCAAGGAAGCATGAGTGTGAATGAATACACTCAGAAGTTTGAAGCATTATCCAAGTATGGACTGGTGTTAATAGGGAATGCAGAAGCAAAGAATGCAAGGTACATTCAAGGCTTGAACCCTAGTCTGTCAAGGGCAATGTTGCCATACAAAGACAAAACCTTTGATCAAGTAATTGATCTAACTCTCTCATTTGAGCAACATGACACTGCAAGAGAAAAGTTCAGGAATATGAAGCTCAATAAGAAGAAGGGTGGTCAGAACAAAGTGCAACCTTATGACAAGAGAAATGCAAGTAAAGGAGTTAAGAAAGGGGAAGGAGCAACAACACTTGAAAGCAAGAAATTCACTCATTGTTTTAATTGTGGAAAAGCTGGACATTATAGTAACCAATGCCCTGACCCCAAGATACCCAGAGGAGGCTGCTATAATTGTGGAAAGATGGGTCATCTCAAGAAGGATTGCCCAGAAACCAATAGGGGAACATCAAGGGTAGGAGCTTTGGCAGCAGGTAACACTGGGAATGTTGGGCAACTTGAAGGTATAATTTTTATTCATACCCAACCAATATCAGTAATATATGACACTGGTGCCTCACATTCACTAATATCTTTGGAAATTGTAAAGAAGTTAACACTTGCATGTGTTTCCATTGATCAGCCCTTGGTTGTACACAGTCCCATAGGGAGTCATTGTATGTTGGGGATGAAGTGTATGGGTCTGAAATTAATTATAGGGGGTTATGAATTTAATTCAGACTTATATACCTTAAATTATCCTGGTATTGGGATTATTTTGGGGGTAGATTGGTTAATGAGAAATAAAGCAATTTTAAATTTAGAAAACCTCACTATTTCTTTGGAAACAAATGAAGGCAAAAGAATTACCATCTTAAGTGAAATAGCAAAGAATACATGTTTTAATAAAATCTGGAGTATTAATGAAGTTCAAAAGGAATTACAAATAGAGGAAATCCCAGTAGTCAATGGATATATCGATGTGTTTGGAGAAGTGAAGGGAATTCCTCAAAACAGACCAGTTGAATTTAAAATAAAATTAATTCCTGGAACAAATCCAATCATTAAGAAGCCTTATAGAATGGGTCCAAAAGAATTGGTAGAATTAAAACATCAACTAGAAGAATTAGAAGAGAAAGGATTCATAAGATCAAGTAGTTCCAGTTGGGGTTCCCCAGTGCTTTTTGTTAAGAAACATGATGGAACAATGAGGTTGTGTGTAGACTACAGGGATTTAAACAAGGTAACTATCAAAAATAAGTACCCACTGCCTAGAATAGATGATCTATTTGATCAATTGCATGGAGCTAAAATATTTTCAAGGCTAGACTTAGCCTCTGGATTTCACCAAATGAAAGTTGCTGAGGAAAGCATTGAGTACACAGCCTTCAATACAAGGTATGGCCTTTATGAATTTCTAGTAATGCCATTTGGCTTGACCAATGCTCCCTCCTATTTTGTAGACTTGATGAATAGAATTTTTAGAGACTTTTTGGATAAGTTTGTCTTGGTATTTATAGATGACATATTAATTTATTCAAAGATAGAAAATGATCATGCCATGCACCTACATTTAGTATTATCCAGACTTAGAGAACATGAATTAAAAGCCAAGTATTCAAAGTGTATATTTTGGCAACATGAAGTAAAATTCTTAGGACACATAGTGTCACAGCAGGGAGTAAGTGTAGATCCAAGCAAGGTCATTGCAGTTCAAACATGGAGTAGACCCAAGACAGTGACTGAGGTGAGGTCATTCTTAGGTTTGGCAGGATATTATAGGAGGTTCATCAAGGATTTTTCAAGAATAGCTGCACCAATGACCAAACTAACCAAGAAGAACCAACCATATGTGTGGACCGAGCAGTGTGAACAAGCTTTTGAGAAATTGAAGCAAGCATTGGTGGAAGCTCCTGTCCTACAAATCCCAGAAGCAAATGAAGGAATGGTTGTATACACTGATGCTAGTGGGTCTGGGTTAGGTGCAGTACTCATGCAACATGGCAAGGTAGTGGCATATGCATCAAGACAGCTTAAACCCAATGAAACCAAATATGCAACTCATGATCTAGAATTAGCTGCAATAGTGTTTGCACTAAAACTATGGAGGCATTATTTGCTTGGGGCAAAATTTGAATTATTCACAGATCATCAAGCATTAAAATATTTATTTTCTCAAAAAGATTTAAATATGAGGCAAGCAAGGTGGTTGGAGTTTCTAGCTGCATATGATTTAGATATTTTGTACACTCCTGGAAAAGCTAATAGAGTGGCAGATGCTTTGAGCAGAAATCATGTTAGATTAGCCAGTCTAATGATTGATGAGTTTAAAAATCTTGCAGTGCTTGGGGAGGCAGATATATACAGCAAGGATGCAGTGAATTTTAAAGAATATGGTGATATGGTGGAGTATGGTACACTGGGAATAATCACAGTGAAGTCTAATCTGGTGGAGAAAGTTGGTAGCATGCAAGATCAAGATCAAAGTCTAAAGGAGAAGAAAGAAATGTTATTAAATAACATTGAGTCAGAGAATTTTAAAATAGATTCCTAAGGTTATTTGAGGAAAAATGATAAGCTTTGTGTACCAAACATTGCAGAGTTGAAGGAAGAAATCATGAATGAGCATCACAAGACCAAGTACACCATACACCCTGGTGGTACTAAAATGTATCATGATTTAAAAAGAAGCTACTGGTGGCCAGGAATGAAGCAAGCAGTGGCAAGATATGTGGCAAAGTGTTCCACATGCCAACAAATTAAAGCAGACTACCAAAAGCCTTCTGGCATGTTACAACCTTTGGAGGTACCTCAGTGGAAATGGGAAAGTATTTCCATGGATTTTGTGGATGGTTTTCCTAGAACTAAGAAAGGCAATGATAGTATATGGGTAATTGTTGATAGACTAACCAAATCAGCTCACTTTGTCCCTGTCAGGTCAGATAGAAATGCATATAAGCTTGCACAATTATTTATTAAAGAAGTGGTGAGGTTACATGGTATACCCAAGACCATTGTAAGTGATAGAGATACTTTGTTCACCTCAAGGTTTTGGGAAAGCTTCCAAGAAGCAATGGGAACACAACTTTGTTTAAGCACTGCCTACCATCCTCAAAGTGATGGGCAAACAGAGATAGTAAATAAAATATTGGAAGATTTACTTAGAGCATGTGTGCTTGATTTTGGGGGTAATTGGGAGGATCATATTCACTTGGCAGAATTCACTTACAACAATAGCTATCAATCAACAATAGGAATGGCTCCCTTTGAAGCCTTGTATGGGAGGCCCTGCATGTCTCCTGCCTGTTGGTTGGAAGCAGGAGAGGGTGTAATATTGGGGCCAGATCATGTTAAAGAAACCACCAACATGATAGAATTGGTTAGGCATAGAATGAAGGCAGCACAATCAAGACAAAAGTCTTATGCAGATAGAAAGAGAAGGCCAATGGAGTTTGAAGTAGGAGAGCATGTTTTTTTGAAGGTATCACCAATGAAGAAAGTGTTCAGGTTTGGAAAATCTGGTAAACTATCACCAAGATTTGTAGGACCATATGAAATTATGCAGAGAATTGGTGCTATGGCCTACAGACTTAAGTTACCTGAGGAGTTGAGTGGTGTGCATCCTGTATTTCATGTTTCTCAATTGAGAAAATGGGTGCATGATGAAGGAGCAATTCTGGAGTCACCAACTCAAGTTCAAGTCCAGAAAAATCTGGTTTATACAAATGAACCAGTAGGGATAGTTGCCAGGGAAGAGAAAAAGTTGAGGAACAAGGTGATCAAACTGGTGAAAATCCAATGGAGCTTGGACACTAATGATTGTACATGGGAGGTTGAAGATAAAATGAGGGCTAAATACCCCAATTTGTTTACTGATGGAGAGGTATGTTTAAGCAGCCTAAGATGATTTTTTTTTCTAAATATATTTGTATATTGTTTGTTTCCATAAGATATGAGTATGGGGTTATGGAATTACAACAGGCTATAGATTAGAGCTTTTAATTAGAGAAATTAGGTGAAATTATGGGGACATAATTCCTTTAAGGGGGAGGGTATGTAATGACCCTAAAATAAAATAAAATAAAAATATATACATTTAATATATATGGGGCATTTTCTGTTTTATATAAAGGTAAAATAAAATGAAGTTTAATAAAAAGATTTATATGTCTTATAATTGTGCCAGAAATAATTAGCATAATATATGTGATTTTTAATTTAAATATACAAAGGAGATTTTCAGATTCTCTAAAACTTAGAAAAAAAAACAAGGATCACATGCATATGGCATGAGTAAAATGGAAACATGAAAATAGCATGCAGTGTTTAAAATGTTCAACTCCCGAAATAACCTATTAAAGTAACCTAATGTGTGCATTTCCCATTTAGGACCACACAGGAATGAGATATGTGTATGAACAGCTAAGGGTATTAGGAGAATTACCCATTTTCTTAAACCCTAGAATGATTTATAAATAACTGCACATAACCAGATCCATCATTCTCTCGGGATCAAAACAAAGATAAAATAAACTAGGAGAAACACTAGCTTGGGGCTTTGGGGGATTTGCTGTTCAAAAGATTAAAGCAGTGAAAGGAAAAACATTAGGTGAGTATTTATCCTTTGTATGCAATGGCATTAAGTCCTATTGCAGGCAGCCTAAAATATTATGAGACATTTAAATCTCTGAATTGATTTGTTATGGGTGATATGGATGTTTGTTTGTGCATTTTTTTTGTTTGGAGTATTAATCTGTAAGTGGGCTTTTGGTGTTAACATGATTGGAGCATTCTTGTTCTATCTTATTATCATTAAACATGGATATAGATTAAACAGGGGAACATGGGGTTGAATCGGAAAAATATACAAGCAGTTATATCTTTCTGAAATCTGAATGAAAGAAAAACTAAATTGGTCACTTGGGAGTTAGTCAATGATCTGCTTACTTCAGTGGAAGCAAGTATATGCATGGTGCAACTGCACCCTGAGGCCTTTGTGTGTTGGAATAATTTAAACAACCTGGGAGTTTCCTTCACAATGCATACATAGTGTTCATTTGACAAGGAGTTAAAGACCATAAAATAAATGGGGACAGGGGTTTAAAAATCTGGGTTATAAATATCCAGATATGGTGTTAATTTAATCAAGATAAACCTTGTTCATTGATTAGTTACTGGGTGAAAATTTGGGGTATAAAACCTGGGTTTATTTATCTAGATTTGGGGAGAATAAATCAAGAATTATACATATGTTTATCTTTACTATTTGCTGTGTATTTGTTTGAATAGATGAATGTGTTTTTGTATTACCTTGTATGAACCAAAACATGCTAAGTATAAACATCTGTTAAACTAGGAAGGCACTGCAAGATTATGTTTTAAAATTATGAATATGTATACAAAATTGATAAATGCTCATACCAGTGAAAACTGACCCTTTTGGTTGCCCTTGCAATCATCTGGGTGTCTCAAAAAGTCTTTGGGGCAGCTAAATGATTTGCTTGCAGGAAATTGAAGTTGGCTTGATGAGTAGAGAAGGCATTGGCTGCTAGTATAAATAAGAGAGACTTGTTTTAGAAATCTGTAGTTGCTTTGTAATGAACTTATTAGTCAAATTTTAGGTTGTAACTGAGGTTCCTTGTAAGGAGATTTCTAAGTATTTGGGTTGAAAACATGTGCTCAAGTAAAACCTGATGTGAATGATCATGGATGATGGTTGGTTAACTACAAATTTATTTTATGAATGTCTGATTTGGAGAAAATAAGGAGATAGACATATCATATACATATGACATGTGTATATGTATGTATATATATTTGATCTCTGATTTATATTGCTTACATTTTGTCTTATGGAAATTAAAAAAAAAGCTAAGGGGATTGATTTTTTTTAATGAACTCTCAAGATTTTAGTAGAATATTCAAGTGAGATGAATTTGTGCATGGCAGGTAAGTGATACTGGCATATGCACGAATTCTGGAAATTTGTAAGTAATTGAGTATTTAAATTTAACCTCTGAGAAAATTTGTCAAAAATTTTAGACGTCTTAGATCAAATTAGACATCTGTCATAAAGATTTAGACGTCTGAGATCGAATTTAGATGTCTGTCAACAAAAATTTAGATGTCTGAATTTAGTTCAAAATGTTTTCTACTCTCTGTTTAAAATTTAGACACTCTGAGACGTCTGTCATAAAGATTTAGACGTCTAAGATCGAATTTAGACGTCTGTCAACAAAAATTTAGATGTCTGAATTTAGTTCAAAATGTTTTCTACTCTCTGTTTAAAATTTAGACACTCTGAGACGTCTGTCATAAAGATTTAGACGTCTGAGATCGAATTTAGACGTCTGTCAACAAAAATTGAGATGTCTGAATTTAGTTCAAAATGTTTTCTACTCTCTGTTTCAATTTTAAACCTCTGAGACGTCTGTCATAAAAATTTAGACGTCTGAGATCAAGTTTAGACGTCTGTCATAAAAACTTAGACGTCTGAACTGCTGATTTTGCCTAGTTTGCCTATTTTCGAGTAAATTTCCAAGATTTATCGATTTTTGTCGATCCGACTTATTGTTATTAATTATTATTGACTTCGATAACTATCATGAGATTAAGTAAATGCTGTTTTATTGATAATAGAATTATCTAGGCAGATAAATATATATAAGTGTTATAATTTGCCAAAGTATACCTCTGGTAGTAGAACAAGACTTAGAAAAGAGACAAGTGACAATGTCAATAGCTTGTATGGTATTTTGATTTCTATTTGATTTAAATTCCCTCTGATAAAAAATTAAAAAAATAAAGAAACAATTGTATATCATCAAATATACAATTGACTTAATTCGTTTGTACACTGATATGATTATATTGGTAAAACCAGGGTCTTGGGAAAAATATTTGGAAATTATATAAATATTCAAATATAAGAAGAATTGGGGTTTAGTGGTGAATTCCTCTTGAAAGTTTAAAAAAAAATCTATGTGTTATAGACTAAGGGTCACCACATGGAGTTTATTGTTCCTTTCCTAAACTCTGGGTGCCCAAAATTTTCCACACGGGCAGTCTAGAGTGGGTTTTTCAGATAGTCAGGTTCAGTAGACTAGTTGGAGCTAGTTCAATTTTTTGGAGATGATGACTGACGTTGCTTATCTTGGTGCAACGTGATGGTGGTTCGAGCTTGATGTTGGAGTTATTGGTCTCATGCTCTTTTTCAGATCATTTGGAGTGATCTCTTCCATTGTTGTTATTTCCGCTGTAGCATTGTATCATATCTCTGATATTGCTGTGTATTATTGATATCACTGTTGTATATCATTCTGGATATTGTATTCATTAGAGTTGTATATGATATCATCTATTTCTTTATTCCGCTGTGTTGTTATACTTACTGTGTTATAAGCTCCGGGAAGCCAGATTCGGCGTTTGAATCTACGGCATTTGAGTACAAGTGAAGTACGGGTGCCGATTTTCGAAGGCCGAGTTTTTGGATCTTCACATTTGGTATCAGAGCTAAGGTTGAACTTTAGCTCAGGAGTATAACACATTAAGTAGCTCATTAGAGATAGGGTGAAGTATACCCTAGAATGAGTAATTCTCAGATATCTGTCTGTATGCCTCAATAAATTCTCTTACTATTCACTGATAGTAAGTATGAGTGCAAGAAGAGGATGAGATAGGGGACAGGGGAATACGACTATAAATGGTCAATACTCTGTAACAACAAGGAAACAACTTTTTCTCTATCAATCTCTTTTGTTCAGCATCTTTTCTCAATTCTTTGATAGTTCCTAGTAGATCCAAGAAGAAGATTTGATATATTAATATGGGACATAAACTCCAAATAGGTCAGAATTGTTTGTTTGGATGCATTGGTTGTTATGGTTGATAGGTATACTTTAGTTCTAAACAAAAAGTTTTGAAATTGTATCCATATATCTATCTATTCTTTGGGTCCCAATATATTCTACGAATGGTTAGTTATCCCTTCGAACTAACCGATGCCCCTGCATACTTCGTAGATCTGGATAACCTGAGTTTCATGATAACCCGAGTATCTTGTGAAGTGTTAAAATAGATTCGTTCATGTATCTATTAATATTCTGATTTGGTAAGCCAAATGCAGAATAGATATTCAGTTTGGTTTGATGAAACATTCTTCATCTATCTTTGTGTCTCCCTGTGCAATTTCGAGGATGAAATTCTTTTAAGGGGGGAAGTCTGTAACGACCCCGAATTTTAATTAAATTTAAATTGATAATTAATTGAATTTTTGAATTAAAATTATAAAATTAAATGATAAAGTGATGCGAGTTTCCCCAAATTCAAATAAATTTTGTATAAATCATTTAAATTTGAAATATTGTATATGTATGTATATATATGAATATATATGTATTTGGGCATATATGAGTGAATTTGAAATTATATATATATATTGATAATTGAATTTAAATCTTAATATAAATGGTTTAAAGAGAAATATAAAAATATAGATAATTGATACAAGTTTAAAAATAAATAACTTTAAAATTTGAAATTAATGGGTTATGTTAAAAATAAAAATAAATTAATAATATTTAAGCTAGAAATAAAATATAAATATGTAAGATAAACTATAAAAATACAAAGTAAACACTAGCTAAAAAATAAAATAAAATTTAATAACAAATTAAATTATAGGGATTCATTTATATTACAAAATAATAAGATTTAAAGAAAATAAAATATACAATTATTTATGAAGTTCACCTATATTACAAAGTGATAAAATAAACAAATGAAAAATAAATGAAAACAAAATTACATAGGAGAAGCTTGTAAAAGAAGCTACATCACAATCATCTCATATATGTACAACCGAGAGGAAGGATAAGTATATTAGTACAAAGCAAATTAATGCAGCCCCAAAATGGTACATATCAGCCACGAGACAAGGAAAAATATCACTGATGATTTGTACAAATTTTATATCAACTTGTACAAAATATTATACCCTGTAAGCTTTCTTTCCATATATCAGCCTTCTCAATTCATTTCTTTCCGTTCATCACAACTGAGAAAAGATCAGTAGTAAAAGAAAATACATCATCTTTAAATTTAAACAAAATCAACTCAAACAAGAAGAATTTCAACTTGCCAGTTTTCAATACTGTTTCAAAATAAAAGAGCTCTGTTCTTCTTCTGGAACACAACTGTGAGTAAACTCATTTTTAACCCAAGATCTATTTGAATATTTGTTTGCATGTGATCATCTGGGTAGTTATGAATCAACTATGCTTGTATGGTAATGGAAATATGCATGTATATATGTATGCCCTCTGTGTATATATCTGGAATTAGCAAGAAGGCATCTGTTAACAAAATTTACAGGTTTTAATTAAGTTCAAAATTCAATTCCACCTTCCTCAATCATTTCTGGCTTGTGATGTTAAGACAAAGCATGTTTAAAATCACCCTAACTTAATTTTAAAAATATATTTTCAAGATAATATGAAATGGTTTTGTTTGGAAGTAGGAATATAATGGAAATTCAAACTTTATCTAATTTTCAACCTACATGAATTTAAGATTCATTTATATAATCCAAATCCATTTAGAAAATGATGATTTTTAAAACAAAAATCAAGTTTTTTACTTACGAATTAAGGTCGTACTTATTGGATGAACGGAAAATGGGTTTTCATGAGTTTCTGGTGATTGGCAAACTTTCGAAGGTCGAAACTTGGCATGGAGGAGGCTGAAGATATGGGGATGCGGGGAAAAATAGTTGGTAATTTTATTAATTGTCGTGGCGGCGGGTGGACGTCGAACTAGGGTTCGATTTGCTTTTGGGGATGGTTGAGGTTCTGTGGTTACTGCAGTGTCAACGGTGAGTTTAAGGTCATCGGACCTGGGGGAATAAGGAGAGGGGGTTCTGGCGAATCTCTGGACGTGGTAGCAGGGTCTAGGACGGCCAGAGGCGGCAGCACGAGCCAGTTTCAGGTGATCGAGTTGGTTCCAGTGGAAGCTTGTTTTTGTTCGATTTTGATTCTCAACATATTCCGATAATCTGGGTGTTTGGAAGGGACAACGGTGTCGTCAGTAAATTGGTGAGGGAGTCGGTGATGGTCGATCATCGATCTGGTGGTCGTGCACGTGCACGTGGGCATTGGTATATCTGGGTGGTTATAATGTTGAGGAAGAAGGCGGGTTGGCTCGGGTTCAAGCGTGAAGAAACAAGTGTTTTTCTCGAAGTAATTTGCGTGGTGGCTCAGGAAAAAGAAGGTGGAGGGAAACTCGAGATTGGGCTCGAGTATTTCAAACGTTGGCTCGGGTCTGTTGATTTTTATATTAAAACAGTTTTTAACTTTAAAACCAGATCAAGTTGTATTTAAAACGATTTTTTTGTAAAATAGTTCTTTTGCAATTGATAAATGTTTATCCAAGTTTGAATTGGTCAAAAGGTTTAAAAGTAAATTATTTCAAAATTTATTAAGTTAAAAGTGTTATCAATCTATATAACTTTTAATTTTAAAAAGTTTATAAACTTAATTTTTGTAATTAAGTGAATGATTGAAAAAAATGAAATGGTTTTATAATCCTTAATCTAACTTAAAGATTTTAAGTTAATAAATGTATTAATGATGGCCTATTTCCAAAGGATTATTAAATAAGGATCAAATGATAATTAAAAATAATAAAGAAAATGGTTTATCTTTTAGTTGATGAAATCTCAAATAATTAAAGAATTATTAATTAATTAATGAAAGTGATTAAGGAAGAATTGATTTAATGAAGGTGATTAAAGGATAATTATTTTAAAGAATAATTACTTAATTAAAGATTAAGTAAGGGTTAATTAATTAATTAAGGGTAATTAATTTAAAGGATAATTAAATAATTAAAGATTAATTATTTAATGATTAAAGGATGATTTATTTATTAATTAAGGTTGATTAATAAATTATTAAAGGACAATTAATTAATGTTTTGTAATTAATAATTAATTAACCAAGATTAGTAATTTATTCATAGAAATTAATCTGATTTAAATCAATCAGATAATTAAATTGATCCTACCTACGGATGTTTGGATTGTATTGAATGGTTGAATTGTTTGATATCCCTGATATGTGATGCTTTGTGATATATTCTGATTTGTGTGTGATCTGTAATGTAGCTCATTTATCTGGGATGAATGTAATATATTATCTATAATTTATATATTTGTGATCTGTGAAAGAAAAGATAAGCGTTATAGTTATACCGCTTATCAACTATATTTCTGTATTCTGATCTGTGATGATTGAATGATGTTGCACTACTGTGTGAAACCCCTGGACTACACCATACACACACAAATATGGATTTCATGAGGAAATCGGTTAAGTCACAGATAATTTAAATTTAATATTTTTGAAATTGAAATTTTAATTTCAATTGATTTTGGAAATGGATTTGGGTTAAATGTTAAAGCTTTTGAAAGGGAGTTTTTAAGATAAAAGTTATTTTGAATAACTTGGTAAAATTTCCAATTTAAATAATTTAATTTGAATTTGAATTCAAAATTTGGAATTGAATTCTATGTTTGGAAATTACGGTTAAAGATGTTATAAAGGTGTTTATATGAATTTAAACCATTTTAAAAGTATGGTTTTGAGAATTTGAATTTAACCCAAGGACTTTAACTCGTATAAATGAATCAGATTTTCCGAAATGAAAACTGTTTGTTTTCAAATAATAGAAGCTTTCATATAAGAAATGAAATTCCAATTTAAGTTAAAGGAATTTCAAGTTTGAATTGAAAAATGTTTTTTCCAAGTTATGAGTGAATTCTTTTTGAAAGCTATGAATTGAATCTGTTTATTTTTAACAGATTTAAAATGGTGATTTGTTTAAACCATTCGAAATGGAATTGTTTTGAAAGCTATAAGTTGAATCTTTGTTTTAAAGATTTAATGAGTTAATCCGATTGAAATGGAAATTGATTTGGAAAATCTATGAATGAATCTTTGTGAAATTGAGTGAAATTTGTGAGATGAATCTTTTTATGTAAAAGATTAAATGGTAATGTGTTTAAACCATTCGAAAAGAGAAGTTTTGGGTAATAAGTTGTGACTTAATTGAAATCTCAATATCCATATGTTTTAAAATATTGCGCTCATTATTCGGTTTAGCCGGGAGAGGACCTTTGTGTCACATAACCCATTCATAATAATGATACGTCGTATATGGATAGCATTTGAAGGCCGGTGGTGAAGACCGGGTATTCGCGAGAACGATAGGATAACCTATCGATTGTCTCTGCACTGAGTTGCTCCGGTATAGAGATTTCCTAAGTGATGGGAAGTCCGATCGGGATTGTGAATACCCGGATTTGCAAGGGCTTCTTAGGAAGTGCCTTCGGTTCTGTTCAAACCCGGAACAGACTTGTATGGTTGTATGTCTGACATTACACTTTGAGATATAAAGCAGATTTCTTTCAAATACATTTCTGTTGGTGGCGGAGAATTTATTCTCTTAGCTTAACACCCTTCTCTGAGACGTACGAGCTCAGAGGTTATGTAGTTGAAGGTTATCAGTGATATACTCCCAATTTGGTAATGTGGCATGCTGAGTGTTGCAGTGTGTTGATCATTTATTGATCATTTGTGATCAAAGCATAGCTTTGCGAAAAAGCGTAGCTTTGTGGACGAGACCTCATCGAACCTCACAGACCGGAAATGGTCGAAACAGGAATGATGCGGCAAGGTTATAAGGGTCGCTCCCTTTAGGGTATGTCATTTCCTTTTGGAAAAGGGTGGTATCATGGTATGGAGCCTAGATACTTACTCATGTGGACACACTATATTTATTACTGTGTGATATTGTTGGTTATCGAGCGCTCGGATAAAGGTCCCAAAGGACCGAGGGATGGCATATTCGTGTAGTAGTTACCTAGTGTAAGGGGTAACCCGGCCTTGTGTTGGTAGAGAGCTAGTTAGTTCTCAGGACGTCCCGCCAGAGGCGTACCCATGTGGTAGTAGGAAGTTCCTTAGCCTGATCATTTGTTGGAAATCCAGTTTCCAATACGAACCCTGTACGGTTTTAGTTGTAGAACCTGCCATTTACTTATGGTGGTCACCACTGTTTAGATGGTAGCTATAGTAGGCATACAATAATGGTTGTATGTTGGCTAACATTAATATTATACTTTCGAAATGTTTTCCACTATGCACTAGTAATAATATCGAATGATTTTGCATAGTAAGCATGTTTGACTATCATAAGAAGAAATCTCCTCCAATTCTGCGTTTGCATTGTGTGTGTGGCGGGAGGTCTTATGGTAGTTTCATTTCCCAAAAGCATTGCGGATTTCAATGTTTAAAATCCTGTTGTTGTTTGTTTAAAGATAAACTGTTTTTGTTACTCACACCAGTCCCACGACTGACCTGGAGTTTATTGTTCCTTTCCTAAACTCTGGGTGCCCATAATTTTCCACACGGGCAGTCTAGAGTTGGGTTTTTCAGATAGTCAGGTTCAGTAGACTAGTTGGAGCTAGTTCAGTTTTTTGGAGATGATGACTGGCGTTGCTTATCTTGGTGCATCGTGATGGTGGTTCGAGCTTGATGTTGGAGTTATTGGTCTCATGCTCTTTTTTAGATCATTTGGAGTGATCTCTTCCGTTGTTGTTATTTCCGCTGTAGCATTATATCATATCACTGATATTGCTGTGTATCATTGATATCATTGTTGTATATCATTGTGAATATTGTATTCATTGGAGTTGTATATGATATCATCTATTTCTTTATTCCGCTGTGTTGTTATACTTACTGTGTTATAAGCTCCGGGAAGCCAGATTTGGCGTCTGAATCTACGGCATTTGAGTACAAGTGAAGTACGGGTGCCGATTTTCGAAGGCCGAGTTTTTGGATCTTCACATAGTAGGTACTAAGTTGTCAAGTGCCGGCAATTTAAAAATGATAATCATATAAGCTAAATCGCTTCTTTAAGCGACATTTTTTTTTAGGAAAAGGAAATATATATATATATAAGCCAACTCCAAAAGCTGTCAACATGCCTGACAGGTAACCAGGGAGAACAAAAAGAAATAAAAAACCTGCGAAACAAAAACAGACGACAATACAGAAACAAACGCCCTAAAAAAACTACAGAAGCAGGCGCGCATGAGTGGAAGACGACCGCTGGACAGGAAACAGGCACAGATCAATCTGGATGAGCTCTGGAAAAACCACCGCCCATCTAACATCGTCATCGAGCTCCGGCAAGGCCATCGTCCAATGACGATGTCAAATGAAATCCGTGCAAAACAACTGCAGGCAAAGGAGACAAGCCCACCAGCTCTAGCGAAGAAATCTCTCCGAATACCAGAAGGAGAGAAGACAACCGTAGACCCACCTCTGAAGCCACAACGGCAACGTCCAACAGAACAGAAAGAAAGAGAAAAGCCCCCGGACTAAACCTGATAAACCAAAACCTGAAAAACCAACAACCACATAAGAAGAAAAAAGGGGGGAGCGAGGGCGGGATGGGCGGAACATCCCGACCCTCGAAAAGGCCTCAGCCAATTCCAACTCTAGAGGAAGCCTGATCATAGGAAATCGATAAAAGACCCACTAGCCGTGTAGAGCGGGAGCCAACTGAACCCTTAAAAGGTCTGCCACGAAATGCCATGAAGACATCATTCCTAACCCGACGAATAATGGAAGAGGGATCCATCGAAGAATCCTCAAAAATTGCCTTATTCCGCGCGCACCAGAGGTGCCAGTAGATCAGGCAAGGAATCAAATGGGAAATGATTGAGCGTATAGATTTACTAGAGATCCCGTACCACCAGGTTCTCTGTAAATCAGCAGGAGAGCTGTTGTTACCTCGGATAATTCGGACATTTCGGTGCACAAATATTTATAATTTATATCGCTTTCGTATAAATTTTTATGAAGAATTTATGTTTTATTTTCTACTATACTTGATTTTAGAGATTTAGAGATACGTGGTTACAAATATATTGAAATTTTAACAGCTTTTATGAGAAAGTTTTCGTTTATGAAAAATAATTATTTACACAACATTGATTTAAAGGAAATTTATTGATTTTAATAGTTTTCTCTTCCTGCCAATATTAAACTATCGTGTTATAAATTAACACTTAATCTTGTTTTTCAACCATTTGATGCATTTAGAAAGCTATCCATTTAAGATGATGTTTATTTTGTGAGATAATGTGAAGTTTGGTGGCAATTGACCACCGTGGATCAACTTTACTTATCAAAGTTTCTTGTTTAATATATTTATGCTTGAAATTCACCGTGTACTAACATGAAATTTAAAATTCTCTACAGGGCGAAACAAGAACCTAATTACCATGAATAGACACCTGAGAAGCTCTGAATTTCGAAGAATCTCTGCTATCAAATAAATTTCAGATTTTCTACACCAGAAGGTTTTATGGATTTCTTGTATATAGGATGGAATTCTAATTTTTATACAAGATAGTTTCAAATGGATTTTTGGATTTCCTTATACCGGATGATTTTCTAGTCTCCTCATGCCAAAGTGGAGTTTGGAAAGATTCTTCCTTTATAATCGAGTTTTAAATACTAAAATGGGAATTCAAGTTTTATTATATAGGATAATGGATTTTCTTTGGATTTTTAGTATCAAAAGATTGACTCATGCAGCCTTGTTCATCTCTCCCGACATAACAAGTGATTTGAGTCCTTGGATCGAAGGTGCCACTAACTCTTTGTATTGGATCAATTCCCAGAAATATTATTTTCGACAATCGATTTTTAAAAAAGTTTCATGACTTTTGAAATCTACTATCCGACACGATTAAATGGGATAATATATGCCATCTCTTATTTTAATAAAATAATTTTGCTTTTAAAATTTTTATCAAACAGCCCGCTAACCCAAGAAAATTGAATGCCAAAAGCAACTTACAAATGATATATAATTTTTTATCGATAAAATTTCAACCCAAAGATATTTTGGAAAAATCATTTTTAAGATTTGCAAGTTACATATATTGACCGAAAAGGGAATGACTACTCGCAAAGGTAACCTAATGGGGTGTAAGACCCAAATTTGAACTTCAAGCAACCGGAATAAAATCTCTTATTCAGGACATCAGGGTGCTCTAAGTAACTTTCGAAAAGGTAAAAGATGGAAAAGCGTTCATAAAGAGTAATGATAATGAGAGGTTACAGGGACAAATCAGACAAACCGATACCTATTGAGCAAGGAAAAATCGAGGGCCATTAATGAATCACTTCGTGATTTCAACACATGAATGCTTGGAGAAGCTACCCTTATTTCAAATAAGAAAAGATTCAAGTGTGAACATGCAACTGCCACCGCCTAGGAAATAAAGCGGTAATGGAAACTAAATGTATAGCCACCGGCCTAAGATTACGGAACACGGGAAAAATAGGAATTATAAATGTATGTTCCCATATCGAGATCTTGAACAACCAATATCAAGGCCAAAAGGAATAGGTGAAGCTGTGAAAAGAGTCCGAAAAGGATTTTTTTATATGGATCATCCTAGCCATTTAGAGAAAAGTAAAAGATGAAGAGTCATTAGCAAAAAGATCAATACTTCAAGACAAAGTAAATATCGAAAGAGAACAACTATTCGGCTAAAAAGGAGAGGAAATTTAAGCAAACCAACAACTCAGGGGTTGAATCGTCGTCTGATATAGTAAATTTCAAGCTTTACATCAAATTAAAATGTTCAAACTAAATTTGCAAGGACCATCTAAGAATAGGATAATAAGATTCATGCCTCCGAAATCTCAAATAAAGACAAGGCAACAAGAACAATTCAGAACATCCTAGGTAGTTATAGGATTTTTACAAGAACCAACACCTATCATATATGGGTTTAAGAATATTAATTACTGTAAGCTGCTCTTTGGATTGTCGACGGAATCACAAAGCATATTTGAACATGAAGCGGATTGGGATGAAGATTTACCCTGAAGTTGCGAGTTTGTTAAGAGTTATACATATACATATATAGTTTCTATCAAAGAGAAAAGTGCTCAATGATATATACTTGAAGAAAGACAAGAAAACAACAAGAAAAGAGGCTAAGGAAGGATAAGAAAATAGGTTATAACCCTTGTTGCATATGAAAAAATTGGGTGGAAGAGCCTCCACTCGCACTTTGGGCATATCAAACTGCAATGTTTTCAACCAAAGTCGGGATGGTATCACTTCGAAGGATTAAGATATAGGGAAAATGCATAGATTCGATCAAAGAACCAGGAAATGCAATGTTCAAGCAGCCAACCAATATCAGCAAAGGATAACCAAGTACTATAATTCCAAAGTTAAGGAAATATCATTCTATAAAGGAGATTTGGCACTCCGAAAAATAATGGCAAACAAAAAAATCCAGCAGATGGACCGTTCGGGTCAAATGAATTAGGAATTCTGAACGTCTAAGGCCTTACTTCCTACAATGGATGAACAAAGGATTTAATAAAAGTATATCTACGGATTCGATAATCAAATGAAAGAAAGAAACTATAAGGAAAAGCCTAAATCATTACATATTAGGTAATAAGGGGTGAATTAAGCCTTTGATCCCTCCACAAGGGCCTGGTCAAACCACACCCTAGAGGGAGGTCAGAGTTAGCCTCTAAGGTATGACCTGAGAAATGCAAGCCTTATGCCACCTACGTGGCCTAGACGAAGTGCTTCCTAGAGGGAGGATGAGGTAAGCCTTTAGTCCCGCCTAAGATGACCTGGCCAGAGCAACGACCAGCCTTCAATCCCACCTATAAGACCTGTGTGGAGCGCTTCTAGAGGGAGTACGGAGTAAGCCTTTGGTCTTGCCTAAGATAGCCTGGGAAGAGCATCGAACAAGCCTTCGGTCCCGTCTATAAGGCCTGGTTGAAGCGCCTCATAGAGGGAATTTGGGCAGGACTTTGGTTTTGCTTAAGATAGCTAACCAAATACGTCGGACAGACCTAAATCATGAACTAAGAGAGTGACGAGGGGTTCAATCCAAGTTGAAATCATTACCTAAAGATGGTAACAAAGAAATAAATCAAAGCCTAAATCACTACCTAAAGAGTAAAAAGGCATTCTTCTGGAAGAAGATCAAATACAAAAGCAAATCAAACTCGATCTAAAAGTGAGATCGAGGCAATCTTCTAGAGGAAGACCAAATGCAAAAGCAAATCAAACCCAATCCAAAAGAGAGATCGAGGCAATCCTCTAGAGGAAGACCAATATAAAAGCAAAACAAACTCGATACAAAGGAGAGATTGAGGCAATCCTCTAGATGAATATTAAATGCAAAAGAAAACCAAACTTGATCCAAAAAAGAGATCGAGGCAATCTTCTAGAGGAAGATCAAATGCAAAATAAAATCAAACTTGATCCAAAAGAGAGATCAAGGCAATATTCTAGAGGAAGAACAATTGAACGCAGAAGAAAATCTAACTTTATCCTAAAGAATGGATACAAAGTCATCTTTTAGAGAAGAAAGGTCTAACGCATTCAGTTATGCATCAAGATGAAATTAAGAGAAACCCTTAAAGGAAGGGTCAAGAGATATCTCTTGCCCTGGGTCAAAAATTTAAATACTATATAAGAATGTCTGAAAATTTTTGGTTTATTATCTGGACTCAGAAGCTCCGTTCTTTGAAATATTGAGTTATTTCTCAATCCTTGAATAGACATCCAAGAAGCTCTAAATTTCCAGGAATCTCTATTATCGGATAAATTTTAGATTTTCTATACCAGAAGGTTTTCTGGGTTTCATATATATCGGGTGGAAATCTAGTTTTTTTACAAGATAGGTTTCAAATGGATTCTGGATTTCTTTATTATACAGGATGATATTCTGGTCTCCTTATGTCAAAGTGGAGTTTGGGAAGATTCTTTCTTTATGATCGAGTTTTTAATACCAAAATGGGAATTAAAGTTTTCTTATATGGAACAATGGATTTTCTACGAATTTTTGGTATCAAAAGATTGACTCCTGCAGCCATGTTCATCTCTCCTAATATAACAAGTGATTTGAGTCCATAGATCGAAGGTTCCACTAACTCTTCTTATTGGATCGATTCCCGGAAAGATTACTTTCGACGATCGCTTTTTAAAAAGAAGTTTCATGATTTTTGAAATCTACTGTCTGACCCAATTAGACAGGATAATATTTTTTCCATCTCTTATTTTAATAAAATAATTTTGCTTTTAAGATTTCTTTAAACCAGCCCGCTAACCTAAGAAAATTTGCATGCCAAAAGCAGCTTACAAGTAATATATAATTTTTATCGCCAAAATTTCAACCCAATAGATATTTTGATAAAATCATTTTTAAGATTTGCAAATTCCTAATATTGACCAAAAAGGGAATGACTACTCGCAAAGGTAACCTGATGGGGTGCAAGACCAAATTTGAATTTCAAGAAACCAGATTAAAATCTCTTATTCAGGCCATCAACGTACTCTAAATAACTTTCGAAAAGTTAAAAGACGGAAAAGCATTCATCAAGAGTCATGATCATGAGCAGTTATAAGGGACAAATCAGTCAAACTAATACTTATTAAGCAAGGAAAAATCCATAGCCATTAATGAATCACTTCATGATTCCAGCACACAAATGCTTTGAGGCTACCCTTATTTCAAATAAGGAAAGATTCAAGAGTGAACATGCATTGTCGCCGTCAGGGAAATAAAGTAGAAATGGAAATTAAATGAATCGCCACCAGCCTAAGATCACGTAACACAGGAAAAATATGAATAATAAATGTATGTTCCCATTTTAAAAATGATCTTGAACAACCAATAGCAAGGCCAAAAGGAATAGGTGAAGCTATGAAAGGAATCCCAAAAGGATTTTTCTATTTATCATCTTAGCCATGCGGAGCAAAGTAAAAGATGAAGAGTCATTAGCAAAATGATCAATACTTCGAGACAAAGTAAATATCGAAAGAGACAACTATCCAACAAATGGGAGAGGAAATTTAAGAAAACCAACAACTCAGGTTTCGAATTGTCATCCAATATAGTAACTTTCAAGCTTTATGTCAAATTACGATGTTCAAACTAAATCTGCATGGACCATCCGAGAATAGGATAATAAGGTTTATGCCTCCGAAATCTCAAATATAGACAAGGGAACAAGAACAATTCAAAACACCTTAGGTAATTATGGTATTTGTACAAGAATCAACACCTACCGTATGTGAGTTTAAGGATAATTAATTATCATAAGCTGATCTTTGGATTGTCAATGGAATCACAAAGCATATTTGAACCTGAAGCTAATCGAGAGGAAGATTTACCTTGAAGTTGCGAGTTTGTCAAAGAGTCATTTATATATAGTCTCTATCGAAGGGAAAAGTGGTAAATTATAAATACTTGAAGAAAGATAAGCAAACAATAAGAATAGAGGCCAAGGAAGGATAAGAAAATAGATTACAGCCCTTGTTGCATACTTTGTAAAAAAAATGGGTGGAAGAGCCACCACTCGCACTTTGGGCATATCAAACTGCAATGCTTTCAATCAAAGTCAGGATGGCATCACATCGAAGGATTAAGAGATAGGAAAAATCCCTAGATTCGATCAAAGAATCAAGAAATGAAGTGGCCAAGTAAGCGGCCAATTATTAGCAAAGGATAATCAAGTACTATAATTCAAAAAATTTAAGGAAAGATCATTCCATAAAGGAGATTTGGTAGTTCAAAAAATAATAGCAAACACTAAAAATCCAACGAATGGATCATTCATGTCAAATAAACTAGGAAATCCTAACGTCTAAAGCCTTACTTTCCTACAATGGATAAATAAAGGAACTAATAAAAGTATATCTACAGAGTCGATAACCAAAATGAAAGAAAGAAAGAAACTATAAGGAAAATCCTAAATCATTACCTATAAGGTAATAAGGGGCAACTAAAGCCTTTGATCCCACCACAAGGGAATGGTCAAAGCACCTCCTAGAGGGAGGTTAGAGTAAGCCTCTAAGGTCTGGCCACAACACTGCAAGACTTCGGTCCTACCTACGTGGCCTGGTCGAAGCACTTCCTAAGGGGAGGATGGAGTAAGCCTTCGGTCACACCTAAGATGGTTTGGCCAGTGCGTCGACCAACCTTCGGTTCCGCCTATAAGGCCAAGATGAAGTGCCTCTTGGAGGAAGTACAGAGTAAGCCTTTAGTCCCACCTGAGATGGCCTAGGTAGAGCATCGAACAAGCCTTCAGTCCCATCTATAAGGCCCGACTGAAGCACCTCCTAGAGGGTGATCTGGTAAGACTTTGGTTCTGCTTAAGATAGCTAACCAAATGCACTAGATGAAAGACCTAAATCATAACCTAAGAGAATGGTAAGGTGTTCGATCCAAGTTGAAATCATTACCTAAATATGGTAACAAAGAAATCAATCAAAGCCTAAATTACTACCTGATGAGTAGTAAGAGGCAGTCTTCTAGAGGAAGTTCAAATACAAAAGCAAATCAAACTTAATTCAAAAGAGAGATCGAGAAAATCTTCTAGAGGAAGATCAAATGCAAAAGAAAATCAAACTCGATCCAAAGGAGAGATCAAGGCAATCTTCTAGAGGTAGATCAAATACAAAAGCAAATCAAACTCCAAATAAGAGATTGGGGCAATCTTCTAAAGGAAGATCAAATAAAAAAGCAAATCAAACTCGATCCAAAAGAGAGATTGAGGCAATCTTTTAGAGAAAGATCAAAGCAAAAGCAAATCAAACTCGATCCAAAAGAGAGATCGAGGGAATCTTCTAGAGGAAGATCGATCGAATGCAGAAGCAAATCTAACTTTGTCCTAAAGAATGGATCAAATGTCATCTTCTAGAGGAAGAAAAATCTAACACATTCAGTTATCTTCTCACCAATATTGATTTTGTTACACTCTCATGTTGCTTATATTGATGTTTGGTTGTAGTATTTGTGACATAGTGTTAGAATTGTGTTAGTGTCATCATGGCGATTATTGTTATATCATCACTTATGAAATATCATCTCCTTAAATCTTTGTGTGTTGAACTGGTGCTTGTGTTTTTACAAAATAAATATTTGGATTTGTTTTTTTCAGTTTGAATGTCAAGTTTTTAAATGATTTTCAAATGAGTTTTACTGACCCCAACATTCTATAAACTTCTGGGAATATATACTAGACCCAAAGTGTGTTGTTCTAAAAAGAAAATGTAGTATTCATCTTGGTAACCCTTTTTAAAGGGATTTTCTCTACTCTTTTGGCGGCACTATTTCCAACTTTTATAAAATGGTTTCAAACTTGATTTCTCTTCTTCAATCATTTTAGTGAACCTTTCTAACATGTATTTAAGTGTTTTAAAAGTGGTTTGAAATATATATATATATATATATTTTAAAGGATTTATTTTAAATTATTGAAGAAGAGGTTTTTGAAATAAAGAAAGGGAATAGTTTTGGACTTTTGAATATAATTTTAAACTTGAGATTTTTCAAGTATTATTGGAAATGAATATTTAAACTATATTTTCAAGTATTTTTAAGAATTATGAAGTAGAAAGAAAGCGTGGATTACAACACCGTTCTTGTGATAAATATTTCTGAGAATTGAGGAAGAATTCATGGATTATAACACTTTTGTTATAATAAATGATTTCGAAAGGTTGGTTTGAAAATAAAAGTATTACTTGACCTAATAAGTGTTGAGAGTCTTAAATCTTGGAGGAGTTTCATTTTAAAGATAAAACTAAATGTAATTGGTTTTTGGGTTTATAGTAAACAATGTTTTAATGACATTTTTTTACCCTTCTTTTTAATACACTTAGAAATATAATTAGCTCTTTAAAAATAATATTTTAAAGAGTGTTTTTGAAGCGTTTTACAAATATTATGAAAACAGAGCACAAATGTTAGTCAAATATTTATAAAGTTTGATTCGTTTATAGAAAATATTTAGTCTTTCACTTCACACTAAACGTTGAAGGAACTTTAGCTAGTCTTAAAACTAAGAATGTTGTAGTGTTAAGGTCGAAAGCAACATTGTCCTTAATTGTCCAGCTTCATTGTTTTCCCCGGGGTAATGTTAGTTTGAGATCGACGAGTTGTGATAAGTGTAAGAGATTTAATTTTCATATACGATCATTTTGTTATTCCCGATAGCTGATTTATTAACTATAGGTTATAATATCCTTCTTTGTGTTTTTTCGATTCAAGACAATTTTATTGCTCGTTTAGGGCATTTAAACTCTTGTTATTCTCAAATGTAAGAATATTGTCGAGTCAAGATAGGAAGCAGCGTTGCCCTAACTTGTCAGGCTTCATTGTTTTCCCTGAAGCAGTGCTAGTTTATTTCTTATAATGGATTTCTTAACTATTGATTATGATATCCTTGTTTATGCCCAATCAATATAAGATGATTTTTAGCTCGTTTTGATCATTTGCATCCAATACTGGAGATAACTAAAACCAAAAAGCAGGTTGGAGCCAAGCTATGTGGGTCTCACCCATTAGGTATGATCACAGCTATCCAGAGAGGTTCCGGTCGCATGCATGTGGTGATGTGAAATATTCAGATTCCTGTGTTTAGCGAGGGTCGACCTTGGAAGTTTATGAGAGTGAAGCGTGCTCTCTCAAGTATATTTTTTCTAAAGGTATACTTTCGGTGTAGGGGCTGCACCCTTCTAGTCATGTTGGATGAGTTCATTCTTCTTGTTTTGATTCGAACCTTGGAGTTAATCCATTCTTAATTGCATCGAGTAGTGCCTTGTGCTCTTCTCTATGTTTAATTATTTGTGTCCATTCTTTATGCTTGGATATTGATCTTGTTTGTGCCCATTCTTTCAAACCTGGATTTTTTTTCGGATTTATTTCTATTCCCTCATATATGGATGATGTTCTTGTAAGGTAAAACCATTTTGTGTTTAGTGGTGTGGTCTCTTATATTTTTATATGTTCATCATATTTCTTGTGTTTTCTCATGATGTTTTTTCAAACTGATCCGGATGTTATTTTATTATAATGCTTGGGTCAAACTGAATTTTTTCAAGTTGTCGTGGGTGGGACATGGAACTCATGCAGTAGAGCTGGATGTTCACCTATCGTAGTATTTTTATTTTCCGGTGTATTATTATGTATACCTATCAGAAATTGTATGGTCATGAAGTTATAACTGTCCAGGCTGATGAGGTTTGTTTTTAATTCTAATACACTATGTATCTTAAAGTGAAAGCTTTTACCGTTTTTGTTATATTATATGTTATCATTCCGTCATATGTTAGAGTGACAACATGATAAGGTGTTCTCATATTGTGAACAATGTGTTGAAGCTTTGTCTCTTATCTCTACATGTCCCTTTATGGGTTGGTTGAGAAGTCGAGAGGATGGCCATAAAATGAGGAACAAGGTTACCATTTGTAGTCACCTCTAGAAGGGAGAACGTTACATTTGGTATTAGAGCTGAAGGTTAAGCGAGAACCTTGGCTTTGGTAGGTATAGCTCAATGGAAATAGGGTAAGTGACACCTTAGAATGAGTTGAGAGTATTATATATACAAGAGCGTATTGGTTATTGCTATATAAACATATTGTGTTAATCGGTCTGTTGAGTTGTTAATGAATTCTAGTCGAGACGTGGGACCCCACAGCGTCGATAGGGATTTCTAAACACTCGAACAAAGCAAACAGACATGATATTGATTTTTGAAAATTTGGTAAATGAAATATTTTACCTAGGATTATGTTTTTTATATATAAGAAATAAATTTCAAATTTATATAATTATTTATGGTATCCTTATTTGTTAATGGTAATATTTCTTTATTATCATTATTGTTTAATTAGTTATGCTCGAGTAGTTTAGGAGCACCGACTATTGTTTTTTGATGGTTGATTTATGCTTGATCAGTTTATGAACATTTATTGTTTTTATAACTATGAGTATACTAAAATGAATCCCTTGTGAATTAAGTTTCACAGTTTGATTGTAAGGTGTTCGACGAAAATGTTAAGTTAAAAGTCATCTTTTAATAAAATTGTTTAATATAATCTAAATGGGAAGATATGATATTTAGAAGATAAATATTTGTGAAAAGTTTATTATAATATAAGATGATTTAAAGGTACATTTTATATGAGTATGGCATATAAAATGATTTATAATCGGTGTTTTATAAGTAAGAAGAGTTTTTAAGCATTTAAATCCCGGTATTGCTTGAAATGATTACAAAAAGATTTTTGAGAAAAGTAATGGTAGTATTACTTGGAAATATTTGTAAGTATAAATATTTCAAAAAGAATTTTTAAGAAAGATAAATTTTCTTTGGATATTTCAGGAAAATAATCTCGATTAGTTTTGTTGTGATCTGAATAATCTTCTAAGTGATGATCTAATGTTGCTTAGGAGAATGTTGTAATGCACTTAATAAATTATTCTCTTTATCATTGTGCAATTGAAATGAGTTTGAAGTAAACCCAGTTAGTGAATAAATTGTTAAAGTTATTTCATATAAAAATATATGTAGTATGTTTTCAAAAAGGATTTTGGAATAAAAAACTGGATATTTAGTTCTTAAGTTTCATTAAAGGAAATTGATTTAAAATAAAAGATATTTGGATAAAGGAATGTTTTGATATTGAAATTTGTAACTCTTAGATAGAGAAGAGATAATTTAACACAAGTTTTTAAATGGGTTAAATTGGATAGGGAGGATTTAATAAGCATTGTTTTATTAAAACTGTATCTTGTTTTTAAACATCTAAGTCTCATAAACTATTTGATGTTATTGGACCGACTAATAAACATATTTACCTTAGGGATGTCTAAGGAAATTAGACTCTGGGATTGAGTTTGGATACTAGCATCCTATTCTTCTTAGCTACTTACTGGATCGGATAAGTAAAGAAGTCGACTCGTTTTAAGACTCGTATTTGTTTAGACCTCCGTTTGAATTTTAAAAGAATAAAGTTAATGAAAATTAACATTTTGTATATACTCTTAGGATGTAGAAGGTTATTATACAAGTGAATATATGAGTGGAGTAAGTTTTTAATTTAATATTTTCTAAAGATATGTCTTTATAAAGTATTTATAAACTTAAATGAAAATTTAAGAAGTAATTCATAAATAATTTTATAATTTAATGAAATACTATAAATGAAAATGGAAGTGATTTAGAAAGAAATTGGTATAGTTAAGAAACCAATAGGATTATGTATGTATATTATACGTGGATCATTTTATTCGCATGGTTCTTGATCTAGTATTCGAATACATAATTCGAGGTGATTCACTCTAGTCCGAAAATAGATTTCTCACTTGATTCTCGATAGCGAATAGTTGATTCGAATTCCTTATATAATATAAAGAGGTTTTCTATCATAGTATATAGCTTTATAAGGAGAATAGAGTTTTCTAATCAGCGAACCTAATCAGAGTCTACACTAGGGAGGTGGGTGAGCGATACAAGTTCGGAAGTGAAGTCTATGTATTCGAGCAAGTGGTTGGATCAGATATTGCATACGGATTATTTTTGTACATTATATAGGCTAAGGTATATTTGTATGCTTTTAGGAAAGTTTGGAGTGTGACTTTCACTTTTGTTTGAGGGAGCTTAGATAATCTTCTAAGCAAAAACCAAAGGCTAATGAGCGTAATGGTATGCTTGAGAAATTATCTATATCCTTGGATGATCGAGAATGGTATGAACCTAAGCCAAATTCTAAATCTTGATTTTAAGTCATTTAAAATTTTAAATAATGTTAACTGTTAGTTTATTCCTTTATGGAATTTGATTTGATTGATGGTGTGATTTTATATACTATGGTTTATAAAGCCTAAATTTATAAACAAAGGATTTTTAAGTTGTTGTTTATTAGGACTTCAATCCCGATGCTTTTGAAAAGTGATTTCAAATGAGTTCTAAAAGAAATAATACTATTATTCTAAAAACTTCGGTGAAGTACTATTATTTCAGGATATTTGAAAAGAGTTTTTATAAAGTGATTTTTCAAATATTTTGTTATGACTAAAGTTAGGCGATTGGGGTTTTTCGATTTGGAAGACTCGACGGGTATGTTTGTTCTCTAGTTATTGTTTGGAGATGAACTGGAATACTACTGGATGCTCCGTGTTGTTTTGATTCTAGACTTATACCACGCTTCGGTAGGAGGAGCTCCCTCCTTGTCATAATTGATTTTAGTTTTGATATATTTCACTTTGGAGGAATTCAAAAATATATTTTGAATATAAAAACTCTGCCATTTAGTTCTAAATTTACCTTTTGAAAGGATTAGATGCTTAGTATTTTATTACAGAGTATTCTCTATACTTTTGAAACATATGGTTGTTATATTGGTTATGTTGCTTATGCTTATATAGAAATATTTAGTTTATTACTCTTTTGTCAGCGTGATTCTCTTTTGGATTAGTGTATGTTCAAAATAGATACATGGAAGCAAGAGATTACTATTTGATTTATTGCACACCTGCATTCTAATCGACATGGTAAGTTTCCTGCCAACAAGATCAAACACAAAGGAGGTATGTAGTAGATTTAGAGATTGGTGGTTGATTGATAATTTTATGCCCTAGATATGGGAGGCCACTTTTGGGCTTTTGTTTTAAATTTTTTTTTTGATTTGGGCCAGTTGTGGTGAGTTGTAGTTTTTCCGGATCTAGCCATGCAAAGGAGGTGTAACAACCCGAAATTTAACCCATAATAATTAATCGTTAATTAATTAAATAATAAAATAACTTTGTGAAATTATCAGAACCGAGCCACATGAGTTGCACCATTGTGTCCGCGGTAATTTCTGGTCAATTTCTATATATAGAACGTCAGAATCCGAGTTAATATGAGCAAGGAACAAAATAATCAAAGAAATGAATATGCACACACACACACACACACATGTATATATATATATAGGTCAGGTCGACCGGCTGGTCGACCTGGGCACAAGGGCGGTCGACCACCCGGTCGACCCGCCTGTCTATTTTAACGAACGAATGAGCGTTCGTTCGTTCGAAAGTTGAACACGTGATTTGCATTATTTGGCTTCATCTGGTCCTTCTATTCATGCATCCAATAGACCTTATTTAGCCTATGACATGGTTGCATCATATTCTGTCCCCAAATCCAACGGTCTAAGATCCACTTTTACCCCTATAAATAGAACCCTAGGCCTAACCCTTTTTCTCATTCTAGATTTTCTCCGCTTGGGTTCACCTTTTCAGGAGGACCCTAAAAGGAATAATTTTCCAAGGAGAGAATCTTTTTAATAAAAATATTTTAATACCCCTAAGTGGATCAGTGAAGGCCTAAAGGGAAGAGCTAAGGAGCAGATGTGAGTGATTGTAATTATTTTAAATTTCTTTAAGTAATTTATAATAATAGTGTTTTCAATAGTTGTAGTTTGACTACGAATTTTGGAGTAACCTTTTTAGTAGTTTATTTATAGTTTTTTTAGAATTATTTTCAGTTTATTCCTTCTAGCTCTTATTTTCAGTTAATTTTAGTTTATTTCTGTTAATTACAGCTTTTTCCATTTAAATATTTATAGTATTTTAATTTATTTACTGTTATTTATGCGTTATTTGCCTCTTCTTCCTACGTCTTGGATTTTCTCCTATTTTCAGTTTTCTTTTATTTCTCCTTCTTCTTCTTCACGTATGGATTAGAATAGAATTAACGCGAAATTGGATTAAATTATAAGAAATCTGAAATAATGGAATATAAGATGTAAATCACAAAGACTATAATATAATTGGAATAGGACTGAAATTACGCCTAATTATGATATTAATTGGACTAAATTAATAAGATTGGCCTAGTTATAACATATGATTATAACTAAAAAGAATAAAAGAAGAAAGAAGCTTATTTTCACACTTAGACCTTGGGTTAAGTAATAAGCATTATTATAACGTAAGTTATAAATTGATAAACTATGGAAACTATGGTAAACTATGGAAACTATGGCGCTTATTTTAAGACTTAGAATAAATTAATAAGCAATAATAATAATTGATAAAAATAAGGCTTATTTAAATAATTTATCTAAGTTAATAAGCAAAGATAAGAGTAGGACTTGTACCAAATAGCATTCCCCTAATATTTCTATGGTTACGGTGCTTCACATAATCCTGAAGTGAGACGAGGTGCTTCACATAATCCTGAAGTGAGGCAAGGGGTATGCTTATGCTTATAGTGGTAGTAAACGATCAATCTATGGTAGTTCAAATCAAGGGGGTTTGAACAAGGGGCGCAACTAGATTATTGTTTGATAGGGACCAGTACCAACAGCATTTCCCATATTTTTCTATGGACACAGTGTTTCACATAAGCCTGAAGTGAGACGAGGTGCTTCACATAATCCTGAAGTGAGGCGAGGGGCACGCTTATGTTGGCTAGGGTAAATCAAAGGTCAAAAGAGGGAGCAACAGGTAGCATGGGCATGGTGGCAGTTACGTGTGTGACTTCCATTTCGGTGCTCAGTAATCGCTATGAGTTCCAAGCGCTTAGTAAGTGTGTCTTTCGTAGACACCAAAGTCTATTATGTAGGGAAACATCCAGTCCATAGTAGATTCTATAGAGTAGCAGGCTGATCAAAGAGTAGAATTAGGAATTCAGCCTAATCAAAGCAGCTATCAAGGACAAGTGCAAACAATCAAAGTTAACCTATCTTACTAATTAAAGTCTATTACTTTTACTTTGCTTAAAGATTCTAGTAGTTACTATCATTCACCAGACTTTTAGTCTGACCCACTCTTCTATTTTCCCATTTTCCCCATGGGCAATCAAGGGAGAGGACAGTTGATCACGGTTACTTGGAGGGTTCTTGGAGAAGATTTCTACCATGTATTTCTTTTATTCTAGCATTAGCTCTTTTTGTGTACTGGCTTATTATGAGGGATATTATGTACTCTGATTTTTGAGACTATGAGTTTTTATGAGACATCTTGGGTTTTGTGACATGTATGTGTATTTGGTATTTGGCTTACTTGATTTATGAAACAATTATGAAGTCTTGTTTTAAATAAGTATTATTTCAGTTTCGGCTGTTTTTACCTATTTTTGTCTTGTGAATCTTAGTCCCTGTTAGTTTCAGTTATACCTACAACGCACCATGCCTTTTAATGTGTCCATTTGGGTATATTAACGGGTGCGGGGTGTTTCAGGAGGTACGGTCAAATTTTTTTGCAATATAAGGAACTTTAAAATCTAAGGATGAGAGGACATTTTCTTCCTTTGGGAGTTTCAACGATGAAATTCTTTTAAGGAGGGAGAACATAACATCCCGGAAAATTATAAATATATTGAAACATAGGGATTATTTAAATATTTGAATTGTGAATTAAAATATTAATTAAACGGATTTAGTAGCCTTATTAACTCCTTTTAATTAATAATGGCAAACTCATTTTGTAAATTTATTTACAATAATAATTAATTCGAATAAATAACAAGAAAATCATTTATTAATAAAACGACTTGGTTTTTAAAGATGTGTTTTAAAATGAATTTATAGGATTGTTCCATAATATTTAATTTGAAGAATACTCAAATTATTGTTTGACGTATTTTTGGGCAAACGTTGATATTTTTGAAATTTCACATAATAAGATAACCAGTGTATTTTATTATTGTTTTAGGATTGTACCGCATTGTTGTGCATGATCATATTTTTATTTCTATCATTCGCGGTTCATATGCGAACGTCATACTGTGTAGCACAGTGCCGGAAATTTCAAAATTTAGTAACCTTTAACACTTAACCTGTTTCATCACTTTCCTTATTCTTCCTTTAATTCCTTTTCCTATAGAAAGAAAATGAGCCGCCTCCTTTCTTCAATTCTCTACGGAGCTACAGGCCATCAAAACGATCGGCATTAAATTCGTTGAACCCGTGGTGACGAGGGCTTCACATCCATATGTGTTTTGGCACATGCGGTGGTGATTGAGGATGGTCGACTTTGTTGGCTAATACAAGAGTTAGCAATATGTGGGACTTGGAGCATCGATTGAGAAATTGGAGTGTACAGGTGTGTTTCTCGTGCAAAGGAGTTCGGGCGGTAATAGTTTGGTGAAGTCCGATCACTATTAGAGCCATACGACATTTTAAGACTATCGATGCTAAGCCCAGGTCGCGATGGCCATGGAGTAATCGATTGTGAATATTTTGGGTCGATTACGGAGCTTGCACGTAGTGGAGCATGTAGGAATTGACGGCGTTACATTTCATTGTGTGTGCATGGAGATATGGAGGAGAGAAGGTGGATGGTTTTGGATTCAAGTGTGTCAGTTATCAATATGCACAATGACATGGTTTGGGGGAAGAATAATTATTATTGGTAATTAAAACGAACTGAAGTAATTACTGAATTTAAAATTTTATAATTTGAATTATTATAAAATCAATAACTATAGTATACGAGGTCCAATTGAGACGCGGTTTTTTGCATTGCGCTCGTAGGAGAGTTAACAACGCACTAGGGTTGAATTCATCAAGTTTGGAGCAATTGAAATTTTGAACTAAATTCGAACGTGGTTCGATTTTTGATCGAATTGGAACTCTTAAGCATCAACTAGAGTTTTGGTGAGCTAACTCACCTTTAAATAAACTATATAATATCAATGTTGCTATAGATTATTGTTGAATGCTTGGATGATAGTTTATATATTGTTGTTTTATTGTTTTCTTATATTTGATTACCGCTTGGAAGTGGATGACATAAATAACCATTGTTTTGTATGGAACAAAAGCAAGAGGAAGTTGAAGTGTATACGTAACTAATAGGTCACTATGTTGAAAAACAATACCAATGTATGATTTACTGGGGACTTTTGCAGAGAGACCCTAAATGTTTCTCATCAATATTTATTTACTTGTATTCTTAAGTTGCTTACATTAATGTTTGGTTGAAATATTTGTGATATATTGTTTGATTTGTCCAAGTGTCATTATAGCGATTATCGCTATACTGTCACTTATGAAATATCATCTTCTTAAATCTTTGTGTATTGAACTGGTGCTTATGTTATTACAAAGTATATATTTGGTCGTGTTTTTTTCAGTTTTAAATTCAAGTTTTTAGATGATTTTCAAATGAGTTTTATTGACCTCGACATTCTTTAAATTTTGGGGAATAAATACTATACCCATAGTATGTTATTCTAAAAAGAAAATATAGTATTTGTCTTAGCAAGCATTTTTAAAGGGAGTTTCTCTACTCTTTTAGCGGCACTATCTCCAACTTTTATAAAATGGTTTCAAACTTGGTTTTTCTTCTTCAACCTTTCAAGCGAACCATTATAACACGTATTTAAGTGTCTTAAAAGTGGTTTAGAATTTATATATATTGTAACGACCCACAATTTTCGATAACTAAAAATAGTTAATTTAAATAAGATTTTGTAGTTTAATGTTGGAAGAAAATAAAATTTATGATGTAGGAATGAGAAAACTAACTAGAATGAAGTTTAATAATGTAAATTAAGTTAATAGATGACTATTTGAATGTAATATCAAGTAATTGTAATAATTGTAAGTTATAATTGGTTATAAATTTAAAATAAGGAAATAAATTTAAATGTTATATTAATTAATGAAATAATATGTAATAAATTGAAATTGGATAAAATTTGTGTTGTGTTAGTAGTTATAACATTTGTTCGTAGATAATAAGCTTATAAATGTGATTAAATTAAAAAAATGTGACAATTGTTATTTGTTACCAATTTATTTAATCTGTTGAATTAAATTGGAAATCAATTGCAATTAAATGTAATTAAATATTACGTTAATGTAAATTAAGATGATAATTGTAGAATATTGATGTAATAAGATATAAACCAATGTTAATTGTATACATAGAGTAATGAATGATTGAATAAAAAAGATTGAAATCAAATTTAATCAATTTAATTGAATTTAAATTATAACCACTGAATTTATTGAAATTGAAATTAAACACTGTAATTAGTGTAATATTTAACATTGAATTGGATATGGAAATTTGTATTAAAATATTATAAATCACCACGTAACCAAAAATGATAAAATCTGTTAATTATAAAATTGTAATTGAAAAAGTGATTTAATCAATAATTTATTTAATTAACGTAAAAATAGCCATTTTGGCAACTATTTCGGATTTCGATGAAACCAGTTTCATCGGATCTGCAACGGCGAATTATTGTAGGATTTCAAGTTTCGTAGCGATCAGACTTGTCGTTTGATCGTACGAGCTCGAAACGCGTAGAAATCAATTTAATTGAATTCAATTTGAAATAAGCTGATTTTAAAATAACTTCTTCATATGATGGAATTAGGACTTGAAACTTGTTCCATTGAGTTTAAAAATATTGAAAACATCTATTTTGATATATGGGATCACCCACTTTCGTTTCGGAGGCAGAACGGGATTTTCGGGTCGTTATTGTCGTTCGTACCAATCCGATATGTGTTTATTTTCTTATTGGGCTTTGTAATTACAAATAGATCTCTCCAAACCCTAGCAGCCTTTTACTCCTCATTACTGTATGTATAATTCTATATGCTTCTCTCTTCTGAATGGCAGTAAACAGATAAATTACAAGCGCTACAATTCAATCTCCAAACCAATTTCAAAACCAAACTCCTCCAAACCATATCAAATTATACACCAATTCAAAGCTCTCGACGAGCACAACTTAAATTTGCAATTCGTTTTTCAATCGGGTTCATCGTTTGGCCAGAAATTGAGGTCGAACCTCAGCCGTTCATATTAGGGTTTTGACGATCCAACGGTGGATCGTCGACCGTTTGTCGATTAGGGAGTTGCGTTAGGAAGAGGGGGTCGTGCAGGCCTTAGGGTGGTGTTCATTCGTGCTAGCAGTCGAGGGGTTCGCCAGAAAATGCCATAGAAGCACAATGGCGGCGGTGGTAAAGGAGGTGGTCAGAAGAGTCGTCGTTGCAGTCGTAGGTGCGGCCGAGGTAGGGCTGTCCCTTGGTGATGTCAGATCTACCCCTAGGCACGTGGAGGTGGCACTGTGTCAACGTGAAGATGGCGGCTAGTAGGGGTTCGATGCAATCGATCTGGAGATGGTAGGGTTTGAACGATGAACAGGTGATGACGTGTGCTTGGGTATAATATTATTTTATTTGTTTTAAAATTGAAACCGTATATCTTCTGATGTTAATATCTTTTGCATATGAGGTCTGATTCACGTGCGGTTTGTTTCGTTGGGATCGTATTGAAATTCCGGACATTTTGAAACTAGTTTGGAAGAATTCTAAGACTGTTCAAAATTGAGCCTTTATTTGGATTTCAAATCGATTTGAAATCAAAAGTGAGTGTTTTGACCCACTCACAACTAGTAGATTATCTTATGTTAGCTAAATTGAATTTATGATATGATTAGAAAGTGATTGGTTGTTGTTTGGTTTATTTATATTGTCATTCCAGTTAAATATGACTTTTATTGAATATTATCGCTATTAATTTAATATTAAATTCTAAATTGCCTGTTAATACTTGTTATTGATAATCAGTAAATGGTTGTTATTTATTGGTTGATTTGGATGATGATTGTGATGGATGTTTGATTGTTATATTGGATGAGTGGATGTTATATTTATATATTGTTATCACATTACAAGTTCCCTTAGATTGCTAGGAAAATCACTATGGGTTGAAATGATACATACCCGAACGGTCTATAGATTAGGGAAAAATCGTTATAGGTTGAAATGATAAACTTGAGCGATTTTATGGATTTTATTTTAATTCGGGATTGCAGGTTGAAATGATATATGCCCATAAATTTAAATTTATTGCGGGTTGAAATGATATATATCTGTATCACTTGACCATAGGGTAGAAAATTATATACAGACATCGAATTGGTTAAATTAAATGATTTTAAATCCTAAATTTTAAAGTCAGTTAAATGATATTTTGAAATAAAATTCGATTTATATAAATTGAAATATGGTTGAAAATCCGAGTTTAAATGTGAAATTGGAATTGGTTTAAATGAATTGTTTAAAGGACTTAAATTGAAATTTGAAAGTTGGACGTGGTCCAAATGTGTTGAAATGAAGGAAATAGTCTGGTTTGATATTAATTCCTTTTAATATGAATTATGTAAAGAGATATTATTCTAAAAATCCTGATTATTAAGGTGTTCAAACTATTTAACTATTTTAATCTATTTTTAACTATTTTAAACTATTCAATCAAATTAACCATTTAATTTATTTTAAATCTATTTTAATTTGTTTTAAATCTATTTTAATTTGTTTTAAATCTATTTAATTTTTTTAATCTATGTTAATTTATTTTAAATCTATTTAATTTATTTTAATCTATTTTAATTTAATTTAATCTATTTTAATTTAATTTAAATCTATTCAATCTATTTTAAATCTATTTTATCTATATTAAATCTATATTAAATCTATTTAATCTATATCAAATCTATTTAATTTATTTTAAACCTATTTAAACTATTTTAAATCTATATAAACTATCTTAAATCAATTTTTAAACTATTTTAAAGTATTTCAAACTATTTAAACTTTTTTTTCTTAAACTATTTATGACTATCTAAACTATTTTCTAAATTCCAGGCTATGAAAAGTGAAAGTGTTTATAGTTAAATCCTTAATTTAACAGCGAATATGATTAAATGATGTTATAACCTAAGTTGAGATTTGAAATGATATTTTCTAGTGAAATAACATGTTCGGAATAGATATGATAGTTTTAAATGAGGGTTTAACCTATTTTGGAAAGTGTGATTTTGAAAGTAAATATGATTTTGGAAGTAATATGATTGCAAATGTGATCTGATTTCAAAAGTGATTTTGAGAATATGATATTTTGATATCAATTATGAATTTGATTTTTTTTTGAAATGTAAAAAGAACTATCCAGTGTGAAATAAGCGTTTGGTTGTTAAAGAGACCAGGATCGGATATTGTCATACTCTCTGCCAATACCGAAAACCACTTTAACAACTGTGTATGTGGTGGAGATTCCAGAATGAAGTAGGATGGTTTGGCGAATGATTCTGTATGAGGTATTAACGTAGCCCTGACTCCCGTGAGTCAGCTTGATGTAGCTAAAACAAGAGCTATACCTGGGCCAAGTGAGGTCGCACCTCCGATCGGACATGCTTCTTCGAGACCATATTATGACTTTATGATTGATTTGGTGGCCACACCTCGATTTTGATTATGGGAGTGTGTTCCTAGGTGGGCGGTAGTAGCTGCTATGCGTTACTACCGGCCCGATTCTGCAAACGGTAGAATCCTACCCTGACATTGCCTCGCATGCCTTATCACATGCCTTATCGCGCCTTCTACGAGTTTGGTTTATGTCATACCTATGGAGTGCTCCCTGATAGCCCGCCAGTTTACAGTGGAGTTTACAGTATCTGTATAGACTATGGCATTATATAAAATGTGTTAAGGGGGATGTGGGTAACGCCTTAACGCTATTTTAATACTTTACTTTATTGTAGACACTATTATAATAGCGTATTGTACTATGTATGTAGATAATTTAATGGATCCTTAGGAGAAGGAATCCCGAACATCTCTTAAATTATTGCACGCGCGTTAGACACTGGATAGGAGTTGTCAAACCCCGTAAACATCTCCGACGTCGTTACACTTATATTTATTTACTATTGATTTAACTTACGTAAGATCTTTTAGTTCTGACTTGAGTGTTTTGCCTTTTCAATTCGCTTGGGTCAGTCTGAGCTTTTCAGTGAATTGAAGACCTTATTTCTGGAGGATGAAGACGAAGATTTTGCACTATTATTATATATTTTATTTATTCCACTACATCATGTTCTTCCACTGCATTATTTATTTATTACTGCTGTATGTACTCTGATTTGTATTGTTAAAGTGTAATCAAGTATTATTTGTAGACAACTTCATGAACTGTTTATTTGATTATTATATTTTGTCATTCCGCTGTGAGATTCCGTGTTTTGTTTTCTTTCTTTTCTTTTTTTTCTTATTTACCCCATAACAATCCTCCCTTTTGAATGATTTGAGTTTGACATGTGTGGTTTATTGTCGATTTAAACCGTCCAGAAAGGTGGGTCGTTACATATACTTTAAAGGGTTTATTTTAAATTATTGAAGAAGTGGTTTTTGAAATAAAGAAGGAATAGTTTTGGAGTTTTGAATATAATTTTAAAATTGAGATTTTTCAAGTATTATTGGAAATGAATATTTAAACTATATTTTCAAGTATTTTTAAGAATTTTGAAGTGAAAAGGAAGCATAGATTACAACACCGTTGTTGTGAAAAATGTTTTCGAGAATTGAGGAAGAATTCATGGATGACAATGCTTTTCTTATAATAAATGATTTTGAAAGGTTGGTTTGAAAAAAAAAGTATTACTTGACTTAATAATTGTTGATAGTCTTAAATCTTGTAGGAGTTTGTTTTTAAAGATAAAATTAAATGTAATTGGTTTTTGGGTTTATATTAAACAATGTTTTAATGACATATGTTTTTTACCCTTCTTTTTAATACATTTAGAAATATAATCAGCGCTTTAAAAAGAATATTTTTAAAGAGTATTTCTAAAGTGTTTTACAAATATTTGTGATGTGAAAATCGAGCACAAGTTTTAATCAAACGTTTTAGAAGTTTGATTCATTTATAGAAAATATTTAGTCTTACACTTAGCACTAAACGTTGAAGTAACTCTTGCTACTCTTAAAGTTAAGAATGTTGTCGTGACAAGGTGGGAAGCAACACTGCCCTTACTTGTTCAGATTCATTATTTTCCCAAGGTATTGTTAGTTTGAGATCGACAAGTTGTGGTAAGTGTACAAAATTTAATTTTCATATACGATCATTTGTTATTCGCGATAGTTAATTTATTAACTATCGATTTTGACATCATTCTTTGTGTTTCGTCGACTCAGGAAGATTTACTTGCTTATTTGAGGCATTTAAACTCTTGCTATTCTTAAAGTTAAGAAAGTTTTCAAGTTAAGATAGAATGCAACACTGCCCTAGCTTGTCCGGCTTTATTGTTTCCCCGGAGTAGTACTGGTTTATTTATGATAATGGATTTCTTAACTATCGATTCTGATATCCTTCTTTGTTCCTCGTCAATCTAAGATGACATGTAGCTCATTATGAGCATTTGCATCCAACACCGAAGGGAACTAAAATCCTAGGGCGAGTAGGAGCCAAGCTATATGGGTCGCACCCGGTAGGTATGTTCACATCTATTTAGGGAGGTTTCAGTTGCATACATGCAGTTATGTGAAATATTTGGATTCCCATGTTTGGCGAGGGTCTAGCATTGAAGTTCTTGAGAGTGACACATGTGCTCTCAAGTATATTTCATCTAGATGTATACTTTCAGTGTAGGGGGCGTACCCTCCTAGTCATGTTAGATGAGTTCATTCTCCTTGTTTTGGTTTGAACCTTGGAGTTAATCCTTTCTTAATTGCAACGAGAAGTGCTTTGTGCTCTTCTTTATGTTTAATTATTTGTATCCATTCTTTATGTTTGGATTTTGATCTTGTTTGTGCCCATTCTTTCAAACTTGGATTTTGCTCTGATTTATTTTCATTCTCTCATGTATGGGTGATGTTCTTGTGATGTAAAACCCATTCTATATTTAGCAGCATGGTCTCAAAGATTTTTATATGTTAGTCATATCTCTTGAGTTTTCTCACGCTGGTTTTCAAGGCTGATCCGGGTGTTAATTTATTATAATGCTCGGGTCAGACCAAGTTTTTCTAGGTTTTCATTGGTGGGACATGGAGCTCATAAAGTAGAGCTGGATATTCACCTACCATGGTTTTTATTTTCCGTTGTATTATTATGTATACCCATCAGCAACTATAAGGTTATGAAGTTATAACTGTTCAGACTGATGGAATTTTTTTTTACTCCGATCTACCTTGTATCTTAAAGTGGCAGCTTTTACTATCTTTGTTATATTATATGTTATCGTTTTACTCTGAGATTCTGTTTCCCCTATTCTTTTTCTTTTTTATTTTACCCTAACAATCTGCCTTTTCGGCAATTGGATGCTCGGCAATCTATACAATGGATATATTAAGCGTCGACTTTCGAGGGTCGAAAAGTTGGGTCATTACATTAGTCTTGCTCACGAATAAAGAAACCATCACCGTCAGAACTATCAACGGATCCGGTCTCTACACTATAGTAGCTGCTGCGCTGAATCTAGTTAAGTAACTCCGTAGGGTCTCACCGGCCCTCTATTTCATTCTCGAAAGCTTCATCACATTCTCCAGTTGTGATATATGAACTCTAAATTATTTCATGAACTTATCCACTAATTAAGTCTATGTGCTGATGGAACCATTCTCCAATTATCGAAACCACATCATCGCCATATCTGTCAAGTATAGTGGGAAACACTATCCTGTTACTTCTTTCGAAGCACCCAACACTTCCATATGTTGAATATATCTCATCAAGTGAATGGTTGGAATGTCTTTCCGTTATACATCTCTAGCATGGGCAGTTTAAAATTAGGTGGATTCCTGACGTATCTAATGTCTAGGGTAATGAGTTTCTATTTTTGTCCTCCAAACTTCAATCTGGGGTCCACCTCTCAGCATATAACTTATCATATCGACGATCCTACTGTTATCATTCCATGGAAATCTTTGGAGCTCTAAGGGCCCTTGTCTCAGATCTTAATCCCACCCCTTATTCCTATAGGGGTTTTCTGGTCCTAACCCTTATGGCGGTATTTTTCACATTCCAGTCTTCATTTTTGATTTCAGCATTACCCATTCTCGGTCTACCAGTTTGCCTAATGCGTAGATCACCCAATGCCCCCTGTCCATTATAATTGGAACCGATCAAATAGTGATCAATACCGATCTAATCTGGTGCTCAGGGGGGATTAGGCCATTCTGTCCTGCTTCATTATTCGGTGTATTCGCTTTGCCTTCCGGCCTCTGATTCTGAGTTCCAACTACCATTTGTTGTTCCATTCTTCTAAAAAAATCCATTAAGCGTCTCTTCTTGCCATGCAAGCAATCTAGTTTGCATCTCCATCATCATCCCTTCCATCTTCTCTCTAGTAACATAGATAGAAAGTGGATTTAAACTTGAGGACACCTCTTGACTGCCTTGATATCCTTTGACTTCCTCCAGCAATAGCTCTTGTGGTAGGCCTCTTCATCTTCTCCAAATCTCATATCCAAGTCCCTCTCAATGAAAACACCAAAAATGTTGCGCTAAAAATTGATACAACACCCCAAAGCTAATTGGATCTAAATCTAGAAAGTATGAAAATGATATAAATGAGTACGCCTCAATCTACAGATCCAAAAATCTAGCATGAAGAACATGTGAATTTGGAATGCTCAAATCATATCGGTGTCGATCAAAATTTTGATCAATAGCAATTAAATTCACTTAGTACCAAAAGATCCCCAATTATATGCATCTTCTTTAACTTCCACAAGTACGACCCCACTTCAAGAATCATATCGGTACCGATCAAAATTGAATTTTCCCTTTTGACTTCAAATTTATAATGTGACTTCATATTGTCATTCTAAACGTGCACCTCAGTTCTTGATCTATGTCGTCTTCATCTCGACGTCCATATTCACTTAGAAGTTGTTTGGTTCAAACACAGGAATATACTAACCAAATCATGTCGGTACCAACCAAACCATGCATTTTCGAATCTTAATCAAATCTTTATTTTGTTTAATTTTCACCTTCCAAGATTCTCGACTCATACCTTCATCATTTTGCAGTTCAGTTCATCTGTTTGAGTCTTTTATGAGACTGTGGAAAATTTATTAGTAACATTTTCCCTCCAAATTATACCTTGTAAAATAAGGTGTGATTTGCCCAAGAATAGATATTGAGACTGGCAAATTCTCATCAATGGTGCTCTCCACCTATCTATTGGTTCGAATCATGGTGGATCATCCGGTTCCTTCGTATTCACATGCAAATCAAAGGTCGCTCTAGACTATCATAGCTAAGGATTCAAATCCATACTTAAATGTTAGTCATAAATCATAACTATCCTTTGTTGCCATAAGATTATCATATCACATATCATATATCATGATATTATGCAGCATTAATCATAGTGATGCATTACTCCCAATTGGAGCGTTACTCATAGATCGTCTAGTATCACCTAACATTCCACTATAAGTAAGTCCAACCGAATCGAGACAAAGACATTCATTAATCATTCAGTAATCATTATTAAATAATAAGGCGTTTAAATCCTAAGGTTAGTTTCTTGATCTCTTTGGATCATAAGTCCAGATTGAGCCATATCTACCCACTCTTTGACAAGGGACCCAATATCCAAGCGCATCCATCTACTCACTTTTCGGTGAGGGGACTTGCTATGACGCCCCACCTTTATACTCACGCTAGCCAAGAACACTACTGGGTAATGCCGTCAACTAGCGCGAAGAATAAGGCTGTTGAGGAGCGACCATCCGTGTAATTGCTTTGTGCGAGAACTGATATGTCAGATAGTATAACATGCATTTCATTTCAAGAGGAAATCCGACATACCGATACAAACTCAAAGCTACCACACAGTGGCTAAGTGGACCTCGGAAACAAATATAGAAATAAACATAACATAAATCAGTCACAGATGTTCATATCTCAAAGGCGGAAACAGATATAAATATAACACATAAAAGTATACATCATAGTAGTGGTCAAACAAGATCCACAATATCACAAAAGAATAGATACAAGTGCTAGACAAAAGAATATGTATACATCAAGGAGTCTCTATCTCAAATGTATAACAACAAAAACTATCAATCTAATGTAGTTAGACAAAAGTCGGAAGAAGATTCCCGATAAGGAGTCAAGCAGAAGCACCTGTAACATCTCGGTCTGACCCGAGTATTATTTAATAAGAAAATAATAAACAGATCAGTCTAGCTATAATTATCATTAAAGAAATGAGATATAAGCAAAGATATAATAAGAACGTATGATAACAATAATGCCATACCAGGACAAGTATGATTTAAACAACAAAAAAATCATAAAATATCTCAAGAATCTCAAAGCACCAAAAAGAATATCATATTCTTTATTTTATTCACCAAACAACAAATATTGACAAACATATTAATGCCAATCACAAAGGTTGGTGAAACACAAATTCTAGAAATCATCAATTAGAAATCCAAAAATCACAAAGGGGGAAGGTCTATCACAAACGGGAGCATGAAAACTCACCAACACTTGTATCACAAACGGAACGCTATTCCATGGTCGCTGACCATAAGTTTTGAGCCGAAGCTCCACAAACGGCCCGAAGACCACGGGTCGCTACCCCGCCAAATTGAACCGAAGTTCCACAAACGGGGATTGTAATCCCCAAACAAACAAATAGACATCGCACATCGCTAGTCTAAATCACAAAATGATCGTCATCGACCAATAAAAGTGTCGATTACACTAAGCTAGTAAATATATGAGTTTAGCTTCATGTCCCATAACCACTAGCTTAACTTAAATATTTACGAACAAATTGTAGATTCCCACTCGAAAATTGTCACAAGAATTTCAATCGAACAAGTCCAGAAATTAACCGACGAAGTAAACGCAAGCGTTTCATACAGCTTGTTTTGCTAAGCCGTTTGATTATATTTTCTCATACGAATGAGGTAAAGGTTTGTGTATACTAATAGATTGGAAAATGGTTTTGTAAACGAACTTTGTAATAAAAATAGAGTTGAAATCATCTTTGTAAAAGAGTTTGAATATTTACTACTAGTATAAAAACCTTTGCATTTGGAAGTGACAAATCACAAAATGATTGTAGAAACAATCAATCACAAAATCCACATTCGAAGATGTGAATTAAATCCAAAGAAATCGATACCGAATCCATCAAAATGGATATTCTCAAATATCCCGAAAAAGAAGTCATCAAAGTCAATAATAAATGATAACAACAAATCGGATAATCACGAATCGATAAAAAATGGAATCTCAAGCTAAATAGGCAAAATAGGCAAAATCAAGCAGGTCAGTCGACTGGCCTTCTGTAGTCAGTCGACTGAGCCAGAACCCGAGAGTTTTCAGACCCTGCAGTCAGTCGACTGTCTGTAGCTGAAACTATTTTTCAGCCTATCAAATGGAAGAGCAAACTCTCACCATTTGCAACCGGTCAAGCAATGGACTTTAGGGGCTTTTGCCAATCGACACCCCAGTCCTTTAGGCTTTCCGAAACACCACCAATAGCATGTTCATAAATCAAAGCTAGAATTTTCAAAGTTTTAACTTCAAAACAACAAAAATTGAAATTTTCACCAAATCAATCCAAACCAAAATCAAATGAACATGTAAAGATGTTAGGAATTCATACCTAACAATCAAGGATAGTTATAAACATAGATGTGAGATAAAAATCTCACCTTTTGACCCAAAAACGATGAAGGAGAAGCTTGAAAGCAAAGGAAGATCAACTACACCTCAACTCCAACTCTAGAGGCTTGAATCTAAGCTCAAAAGAGGAACATTTCCTAAGTTAGGTTTAGGAAATTTCTGAAATTAAAGAGGAGAAGAGATGGAGAAGATGAAGAGGAGGCTTACCAAAGCTTTTCCAAGAGTTTGGAGCAAGACTTGAGTTTGCAAATGGAATCTAGGGCTTCGAATATCTAATTCCTATACTCTTCCCCCATTTTCAGTTTTGCTTGAGTGTTTGTAAAAATGAAATAAGTGAATGGATGAAGAGGGGGCTGAGTTAGGGTAATAGAATGAGTTGGGTGAAACCCAAACCCAAAAGCCCACTTAGAAAATAGCAAAATTCAACTTACTCTAAACATATCGATGTTTATACTCAAAAAAGTTGTAAACGCCATTTTGGACTCAATGGAGGTAGTCTTGAGTCCCAATTCGATTGTTTACAAAAAGTAGCTTTTCGGACTTTAATCTGATTAACGATTCTATATTTAAATATTCAATCGTAAAATATGCGGGTTGTTACAGACTCCCCTCCTTAAAGAAATTGCGTCCTCGCAATCTTTAAGAAATAAATAAGAAGTAACAACAATAAAAGCAACTTGACACAAAAAGAAGAAATTTGAAATAAAAAGTTCACCTTAAGGAGCACGAGAGAGCAAGTCCGGATGTGTTCACTCGATGAATTCTCTGGATTCCCAAGAGTAATCCTTAGGATTTGAGGACCATTGAACTTTCACAAGAGGAACATCTTTATTTCGAAGGCGTTTAACTTCCAAAGCAATGATACGAATAGGATGTTGCTCATAAGTCAAATTTGGCGAAACTTCAATTCCTTCAATAACACCGGGCTCAAGAATAGTGTCGGAATCTCGAAGGCATTTCCGTAGTTGAGAGACGTGGAATACGTCATGAATAGTAGAAAATTGAGCCGGTAACAAAAGGCGATAAGCCATGGAACCAATGCGTTCGGTGATGGGAAATGGGCCAATATATCGAGGTGCTAATTTTCCCGATCGACTGAAACGCACAACACCCTTCATAGGTGAAACACGGATAAACACAAAATCTCCCACAGAAAATTCTAATCTCCTTCTTCGATTATCGGCATAGGATTTTTGTCTACTTTGAGCTTCTTTCATCCTATGACGAATAAGGTCAATCTTTTCTATGGCATCATGGATAAAATCCGGACCTAAAACCAGCTTCTCACCGGCTTCAAGCCAACACAAAGGAGATCGGCATGGCCTTCCGTATAGTCCTTGAAAGGTGCCATACCAATACTAGATTGGAAGCTATTATTATAGGAAAACTCAACAAGAGAAATATGATCTTCCCAGCTTCCACCAAAATCAAGAACACATGCACGAAGAAGATCTTCAAGAGTTTGATTCACACGCTCGGTTTGTCCATCATACTGAGGATGATAAGCGGTGCTAAAATTAAGCTTCGTTCCCAAAGCTTTTTGAAGACCTTTCCAGAATCCACTAGTAAACAATGGATCACGATCACTAACAATAGAAGTAGGAAATCCATGCAATCTAACAATTTCCTTGACAAAGAGTTTAGCCAAAATAGGTACGGTCCGATTGGACCGAACGGGAATAAAATGGGCGGATTTTGTAAGTCTATCTACTATCACCCATAGGCTATCATGTCCCGAACGGGAATGAGGAAGACCGTCAATAAAGTCCATGGAAATTTGATCCCACTTCCATATTGGAATTTCTAAAGGTTGCAATAACCCACCGGGCCTTTGATGCTCGGCCTTTACAAGTTGGCAAGTCATGCATGGCTTAACAAAGTTAGCAATATCGGATTTCATTCCATCCCAATAATAAAGTCGCTTCATATCCATGTACATTTTACTACTACCGGGATGAATGGTAAATATAGAACGATGAGAATCTTCTAATATATCTATACGAAGATCAATAATATTTGGCACAATAAGTCTACCAAATTTTCGAATACCGCCACGAGCATCAATATCAAAGTCTATCAAACTTTCAATATTAATTTTATCCCTACAACTTTGGCTAAGATGAACCAATTCGGGATCATGCTTTTAAGCTGCAAGAATGCGGTCTAAAAGAGATGGATGAGCCTCAAGGCTACATAAAACAAGAGATGAACATAAGTCGGATTCCCGATCTCGAATCTCACAAGTGGACAAAGTCTCGAGATCATTCCATTCGGATACCATCATGGAAACAACCGCTTGTTGCTTACGACTAAGGGCATCGGCAACACGATTTCCTTTTCCGTGAGTATAAAGAATATCAAGATCATAAGATGCAAGGAACTCAAGCCAACGTTGTTGACGCAAATTAAGTTCATTTTGAGAAAATAAATACTTCAAAGATTTATGATCGATGTAGAGAACAAATTTCTCTCCTAAAAGATAATGACGCCAAATTCTAAGAGCGAAAACAATAGCCGCGAGCTCTAAATCATGAGTGGCATATCTAGTCTCGGCAGGCTTTAATTTCCTAGAAGCATAAGCAATAACACGTTCCCTTTGCATTAGAACGGCACCTAAACCAACACGACTAGCATCGGTGTAAACAATAAAGTCTTGGTTCCCATCGGGAATCACAAGAATAGGAGCATCGGAAAGGAGTTCTTTTAATTTCTGAAAAGAAGCTTCACATTTGTTCGACCAAATGTATTTAACTCCCTTCTTTGTCAAACTAGTAAGAGGTACGGAAATTTTAGAAAAGTATTTTATGAAACGACGGTAATAACCCGCCAATCCGAGAAAGCTACGAATTTCTGTCACACTCTCCGGTCTCTTCCAATTTTGAATCGCTTCAATCTTTGAAGGATCCACGAAAATTCCGGATTCAGAAATGATATGTCCCAAAAATTTCACACGATATTGCCAAAAGTGGCATTTAGAAAATTTTGCTTTCAATTGGTTGCTCCTAAGAGTTTCCAACACAATCCGAAGATGATTTTCATGCTCTTCCTCGGTTTTGGAATAAATAAGAATATCATCGATAAAGATGAGAACAAATCGATCGAGGAAGTCTTTGAAAACTCGATTCATAAGGTCAACGAAATAAGCTGGAGCATTCGTCAAACCAAATGGCATAACAAGCCATTCATAAGATCCATAACGAGTATAGAACGATGTCAAAGGAATGTTATCCTCTGCAATATGGAGCTGATGAAAACCAGTTGCTAAGTCTAACTGTGAAAATACTTTAGCACCACTAAGTTGATCGAATAAATCATCAATCCGAGGCAAGGGATATTTATTCTTGATGGTGAGATCGTTAAGCTTGCGGTAGTCAACGCAAAGCCTAAGTGTACCATCAGATTTCTTCACAAAAATAGCTGAAGCTCCCCATGGAGAGGAACTAGATTGAATAAATTGCTTCGCTTCCAATTCGGATAATTGTTTATGCATCTCCTCATTTTCTTTATCGGACATACGATAAGGAGGACGAGTAATAGGTAGATCTCCGGGGATTAGATTAATTCTGAACTCAATTGCTCGCTTAGGTGGTAATCCTAGAACGGGCTCAAATATATCGGGAAATTCACAAACAATGTGAATGAGAGAAATAACATCTTCCTCATCATCATTATCGTCATCATGAGGATTTAGTGAATACAAGGATGCTTTCGAATTGGAATATGAATCTTTCAGAACAAGAGAAATCTGCTTAACAGACTGAGGATGCCGAAGATAACTAGTCCACTCAGGACACAGGATATGGGCTTCATAATGGTTAAGCCAATCCATTCCCAAAATCATTATGAAACCTAGGTAACGCATGACATGCAAATCGGCATGGAAAGAGTAATCACATAAAATAATTTCGACATCTTTACAAAGTAAACTAAGTGTTGCGGATCAACCAACCGGATTTGAAATTCTCAAAGAAGTCCTCAAGCCAATAACATCCAAAGATAAAGCATCAACAAGTTCTTTTGATATAAAAGAGTGAGATGCACCCGTATCAAAAAGAACTCGAATAGGAAGATTACGAAATATAATAATGCCATCAAGGATAGAATGAGAAATACCTTGACCACGAGAAGTGTTAGCAGGGGCCTGTACAACATTTAGCTTGCCCTCATTCTTGCTTTGAAGTTTGGGACACAAGGATATAGTATGACCCGAACTCTTGCAATAGCGGCAAGAAATAGACTTCGGGCACTTGTTTGCATAGTGGTCCTTAGAACCACAATTGTAACATTCTCCACGACGAGAGTTAGGAGTATTTGCTACCGGTGTTGCTTGCTTTCCCTTCTTGTAAGGATTGGGCTTGAATTTAAAAGGTCTCTTCTTGTTGATGTTTGGTTTGACCTCAGCATCACTATCTTTATCAGCCTCTTCGAGTCGAAGAGCAATATCAACAAGTTGGTCAAAAGAAACTTCTAATTTCAGAAGTAATGGCTTTTTGAGGCTCTTGTTTAAGCCATACACAAATCTTTGATTTTTCTTCAATGGGGTATTAATATACTCGACCCCATATTTTGAGAGAGATTCGAAAGATGCAATGTAGTCCGTCACAGAAGATTCACCTTGAACAAGGTTAATAAATCGTCAAGCTAAAGATACTTTTTCAGCTTCCGGCACAAATTTTAATTCGAACCTTTCCCGGAATTGCTCCCAAGTAAGGTTCGCTTCAATAATTTCGGAGATCAGAAGTTCGTACTAGTTTAATGCTCTCTCTTGGAGCATGCTAGAAGCCATTTGGACTCGATGGAGATCAATAAAATTCATGCGAGAAAAGATGCGGTCGCATGCTCGAAGCCAAGACTGGACTTCTATAACGCTCTCGGAACCTTTGAATGGCTTTCCATCCAAATTGGTGTAATCACTACACAAGCGTGCAAACCCAGATTTAGGATGTATGGGCTCAGGAATAGGTCCGACAGCTTGAGTATTTCTTACAAGATCTAGAAGTTGTTGGGCAGACATAAATACTCCATCCTGAGGAGTAGCACTGGATTGACCGGCGCTGGGACGGCCAGGTCTAACCATTTCTCTTCTTTAAGAAAGAAAGAAAAGAAGAAAAAGGTTATTCACAAATTGAATATCAAACAAACTTGATTGATAAAACAAGGCATCATAAAAACAAATAGGATAGAACGGTACGAAGACTCGAATTAAATCCTATGGCACGATCCCTAAGAAAGACTTAGGACAATGATCCTTGCTAGATTATTCTACATTGTTCCGAAGTTTGGCTCTGATACCAAGCTGTGACGCCCCACCTTTATACTCACGCTAGCCAAGAACACTACTGGGTAATGCCGTCAACTAGCGCGAAGAATAAGGCTGTTGAGGAGCGACCATCCGTGTAATTGCTTTGTGCGAGCACTGATATGTCAGATAGTATAACATGCATTTCATTTCAAGAGGAAATCCGACATACCGATACAAACTCAAAGCTACCACACAGTGGCTAAGTGGACCTCGGAAACAAATATAGAAATAAACATAACATAAATCAGTCACAGATGTTCATATCTCAAAGGCGGAAACAGATATGAATATAACACATAAAAGTATACATCATAGTAGTGGTCAAACAAGATCCACAATATCACAAAAGAATAGATACAAGTGCTAGACAAAAGAATATGTATACATCAAGGAGTCTCTATCTCAAATGTATAACAACAAAAACTATCAATCTAATGTAGTTAGACAAAAGTCGGAAGAAGATTCCCGATAAGGAGTCAAGAAGAAGCACCTGTAACATCTCGGTCTGACCCAAGTATTATTTAATAAGAAAATAATAAACGGATCAGTCTAGCTATAATTATCATTAAAGAAATGAGATATAAGCAAAGATATAATAAGAACGTATGATAACAATAATGCCATACCAGGACAAGTATGATTTAAACAACAAAAAAATCATAAAATATCTCAAGAATCTCAAAGCACCAAAAAGAATATCATATTCTTTATTTTATTCACCAAACTACAAATATTGACAAACATATTAATGCCAATCACAAAGGTTGGTGAAACACAAATTCTAGAAATCATCAATTAGAAATCCAAAAATCACAAAGGGGGAAGGTCTATCACAAACGGGAGCATGAAAACTCACCAACACTTGTATCACAAACGGAACGCTATTCCATGGTCGCTGACCATAAATTTTGAGCCGAAGCTCCACAAACGGCCCGAAGACCACGGGTCGCTACCCCGCCAAATTGAACCGAAGTTCCACAAACGGGGATTGTAATCCCCAAACAAACAAATAGACATCGCACATTGCTAGTCTAAATCACAAAATGATCGTCATCGACCAATAAAAGTGTCGATTACACTAAGCTAGTAAATATATGAGTTTAGCTTCATGTCCCATAACCACAAGCTTAACTTAAATATTTACGAACAAATTGTAGATTCCCACTCGAAAATTGTCACAAGAATTTCAATCGAACAAGTCCAGAAATTAACCAACGAAGTAAACGCAAGCGTTTCATACAACTTGTTTTGCTAAGCCGTTTGATTATATTTTCTCATACGAATGAGGTAAAGGTTTGTGTATACTAATAGATTGGAAAATGGTTTTGTAAACGAACTTTGTAATAAAAATAGAGTTGAAATCATCTTTGTAAAAGAGTTTGAATATTTACTACTAGTATAAAAACCTTTGCATTTAGAAGTGACAAATCACAAAATGATTGTAGAAACAATCAATCACAAAATCCACATTCGAAGATGTGAATTAAATCCAAAGAAATCGATACCGAATCCATCAAAATGGATATTCTCAAATATCCCGAAAAAGAAGTCATCAAAGTCAATAATAAATGATAACAACAAATCGGATAATCACGAATCGATAAAAAATGGAATCTCAAGCTAAATAGGCAAAATAGGAAAAATCAAGCAGGTCAGTCGACTGGCCTTCTGCAGTCAGTCGACTGACTGTAGCTGAAACTATTTTTCAGCCTATCAAATGGAAGAGCAAACTCTCACCATTTGCAATCGGTCGAGCAATGGACTTTAGGGGCTTTGGCCAATCGACACCCCAGTCCTTTAGGCTTTCCGAAACACCACCAATAGCATGTTCATAAATCAAAGCTAGAATTTTCAAAGTTTTAACTTCAAAACAACAAAAATTGAAATTTTCACCAAATCAATCCAAACCAAAATCAAATGAATATGTAAAGATGTTAGGAATTCATACCTAACAATCAAGGATAGTTATAGACATAGATGTGAGATAAAAATCTCACCTTTTAACCCAAAAACGATGAAGGAGAAGCTTGAAAGCAAAGGAAGATCAACTACACCTCAACTCCAACTCTAGAGGCTTGAATCTAAGCTCAAAAGAGGAACATTTCCTAAGTTAGGTTTAGGAAATTTCTGAAATTAAAGAGGAGAAGAGATGGAGAAGATGAAGAGGAGGCTTACCAAAGCTTTTCCAAGAGTTTGGAGCAAGACTTGAGTTTGCAAATGGAATCTAGGGCTTCGAATATCTAATTCCTATACTCTTCCCCCATTTTCAGTTTTGCTTGAGTGTTTGTAAAAATGAAATAAGTGAATGGATGAAGAGAGGGCTGAGTTAGGGTAATAGAATGAGTTGGGTGAAACCCAAACCCAAAAGCCCACTTAGAAAATAGCAAAATTCAACTTACTCTAAACATATCGATGTTTATACTCAAAAAAGTTGTAAACGCCATTTTGGACTCAATGGAGGTAGTCTTGAGTCCCAATTCGATTGTTTACAAAAAGTAGCTTTTCGGACTTTAATCTGATTAACGATTCTATATTTAAATATTCAATCGTAAAATATGCGGGTTGTTACAGACTCCCCTCCTTAAAGAAATTGCGTCCTCGCAATCTTTAAGAAATAAATAAGAAGTAACAACAATAAAAGCATCTTGACACAAAAAGAAGAAATTTGAAATAAAAAGTTCACCTTAAGGAGCACGAGAGAGCAAGTCCGGATGTGTTCACTCGATGAATTCTCTGGATTCCCAAGAGTAATCCTTAGGATTTGAGGACCATTGAACTTTCACAAGAGGAACATCTTTATTTCGAAGGCGTTTAACTTCCGAAGCAATGATACGAATAGGATGTTGCTCATAAGTCAAATTTGGCGAAACTTCAATTCCTTCAATAACACCGGGCTCAAGAATAGTGTCGGAATCTCGAAGGCATTTCCGTAGTTGAGAGACGTGGAATACGTCATGAATAGTAGAAAATTGAGCCGGTAACAAAAGGCGATAAGCCACGGAACCAATGCGTTCGGTGATGGGAAATGGGCCAATATATCGAGGTGCTAATTTTCCCGATCGACTGAAACGCACAACACCCTTCATAGGTGAAACACGTATAAACACAAAATCTCCCACAGAAAATTCTAATCTCCTTCTTCGATTATCGGCATAGGATTTTTGTCTACTTTGAGCTTCTTTCATCCTATGACGAATAAGGTCAATCTTTTCTGTGGCATCATGGATAAAATCCGGACCTAAAACCAGCTTCTCACCGGCTTCAAGCCAACACAAAGGAGATCGACATGGCCTTCCGTATAGTGCCTTGAAAGGTGCCATACCAATACTAGATTGGAAGCTATTATTATAGGAAAACTCAACAAGAGAAATATGATCTTCCCAGCTTCCACCAAAATCAAGAACACATGCACGAAGAAGATCTTCAAGAGTTTGATTCACACGCTCGGTTTGTCCATCGTACTGAGGATGATAAGCGGTGCTAAAATTAAGCTTCGTTCCCAAAGCTTTTTGAAGACCTTTCCAGAATCCACTAGTAAACAATGGATCACGATCACTAACAATAGAAGTAGGAAATCCATGCAATCTAACAATTTCCTTGACAAAGAGTTTAGCCAAAATAGGTACGGTCCGATTGGACCGAACGGGAATAAAATGGGCGGATTTTGTAAGTCTATCTACTATCACCCATAGGCTATCATGTCCCGAACGGGAATGAGGAAGACCGTCAATAAAGTCCATGGAAATTTGATCCCACTTCCATATTGGAATTTCTAAAGGTTGCAATAACCCACCGGGCCTTTGATGCTCGGCCTTTACAAGTTGGCAAGTCATGCATGGCTTAACAAAGTTAGCAATATCAGATTTCATTCCATCCCAATAATAAAGTCGCTTCATATCCGCGTACATTTTACTACTACTGGGATGAATGGTAAATTTAGAACGATGAGAATCTTCTAATATATCTTTACGAAGATCAATAATATTTGGCACAATAAGTCTACCAAATTTTCGAATACCGCCACGAGCATCAATATCAAAGTCTATCAAACCTTCAATATTAATTTTATCCCTACAACTTTGGCTAAGATGAACCAATTCGGGATCATGCTTTTAAGCTGCAAGAATGCGGTCTAAAAGAGATGGATGAGCCTCAAGGCTACATAAAACAAGAGATGAACATAAGTCGGATTCACGATCTCGAATCTCACAAGTGGACAAAGTCTCGAGATCATTCCATTCGGATACCATCATGGAAACAACCGCTTGTTGCTTACGACTAAGGGCATCGGCAACACGATTTCCTTTTCCGTGAGTATAAAGAATATCAAGATCATAAGATGCAAGGAACTCGAGCCAACGTTGTTGACGCAAATTAAGTTCATTTTGAGAAAATAAATACTTCAAAGATTTATGATCGATGTAGAGAACAAATTTCTCTCCCAAAAGATAATGACGCCAAATTCTAAGAGCGAAAACAATAGCCGCGAGCTCTAAATCATGAGTGGCATATCTAGTCTCGGCAGGCTTTAATTGCCTAGAAGCATAAGCAATAACACGTTCCCTTTGCATGAGAATGGCAACTAAACCAACACGACTAGCATCGGTGTAAACAATAAAGTCTTGGTTCCCATCGGGAATCACATGAATAGGAGCATCGGAAAGGAGTTCTTTTAATTTCTGAAAAGAAGCTTCACATTTGTTCGACCAAATGTATTTAACTCCCTTCTTTGTCAAACTAGTCAGAGGTACGGAAATTTTAGAAAAGTCTTTTATGAAACGACGGTAATAACCCGCCAATCCGAGAAAGCTACGAATTTCCGTCACACTCTCTGGTCTCTTCCAATTTTGAATCGCTTCAATCTTTGAAGGATCCACGAAAGTTCCAGATTCAGAAATGATATGTCCCAAAAATTTCACACGATATTGCCAAAAGTGGCATTTAGAAAATTTTGCTTTCAATTGGTTGCTCCTAAGAGTTTCCAACACAATCCGAAGATGATTTTCATGCTCTTCCTCGGTTTTGGAATAAATAAGAATATCATCGATAAAGATGAGAACAAATCGATCGAGGAAGTCTTTGAAAACTCGATTCATAAGGTCAACGAAATAAGCTGGAGCATTCGTCAAACCAAATGGCATAACAAGCCATTCATAAGATCCATAACGAGTACAGAACGATGTCAAAGGAATGTTATCCTCTGCAATATGGAGCTGATGAAAACCAGTTGCTAAGTCTAACTGTGAAAAGACTTTAGCACCACTAAGTTGATCGAATAAATCATCAATCCGAGGCAAGGGATATTTATTCTTGATGGTGAGATCGTTAAGCTTGCGGTAGTCAACGCAAAGCCTAAGTGTACCATCAGATTTCTTCACAAAAATAGCTGAAGCTCCCCATGGAGAGGAACTAGATTGAATAAATTGCTTCGCTTCCAATTCGGATAATTGTTTATGCATCTCCTCATTTTCTTTATTGGACATACGATAAGGAGGACGAGTAATAGGTAGAGCTCCGGGGATTAGATTAATTCTGAACTCAATTACTCGCTTAGGTGGTAATCCTAGAACGGGCTCAAATATATCGGGAAATTCACAAACAATGTGAATGAGAGAAATAACATCTTCCTCATCATCATTATCGTCATCATGAGGATTTAGTGAATACAAGGATGCTTTTGAATTGGAATATGAATCTTTCAGAACAAGAGAAATCTGCTTAACAGACTGAGGATGCCGAAGATAACTAGTCCGCTCAGGACACAAGATATGGGCTTCATAATGGTTAAGCCAATCCATTCCCAAAATCATTATGAAACCTAGGTAACGCATGACATGCAAATCGGCACGGAAAGAGTAATCACTTAAAATAATTTCGACATCTTTACAAAGTAAACTAAGTGTTGCGGATCCACCAACCGGATTCGCAATTCTCAAAGAAGTCCTCAAGCCAATAACATCCAAAGATAAAGCATCAACAAGTTCTTTTGATATAAAAGAGTGAGATGCACCCGTATCAAAAAGAACTCGAATAGGAAGATTACGAAATATAATAATGCTATCAAGGATAGAATGAGAAATACCTTGACCATGAGAAGTGTTAGCAGGGGCCTGTACAACATTTAGCTTGCCCTCATTCTTGCTTTGAAGTTTGGGACACAAGGATATAGTATGACCCGAACTCTTGCAATAGCGGCAAGAAATAGACTTCGGGCACTTGTTTGCATAGTGGTCCTTAGAACCACAATTGTAACATTCTCCACGACGAGAGTTAGGAGTATTTGCTACCGGTGTTGCTTGCTTTCCCTTCTTGTAAGGATTGGGCTTGAATTTAAAAGGTCTCTTCTTGTTGATGTTTGGTTTGACCTCAGCATCACTATCTTTATCAGCCTCTTCGAGTCGAAGAGCAATATCAACAAGTTGGTCAAAAGAAACGTCTAATTTCAGAAGTAAGGCTTTTTGAGGCTCTTGTTTAAGCCATACACAAATCTTTGATTTTTCTTCAATGGGGTATTAATATACTCGACCCCATATTTTGAGAGAGATTCGAAAGATGCAATGTAGTCCGTCACAGAAGATTCACCTTGAACAAGGTCAATAAATCGTCAAGCTAAAGATACTTTTTCAGCTTCCGGCACAAATTTTAATTCGAACCTTTCCCGGAATTGCTCCCAAGTAAGGTTCGCTTCAATAATTTCGGAGATCAGAAGTTCGTACTAGTCTAATGCTCTCTCTTGGAGCATGCTAGAAGCCACTTGGACTCGATGGAGATCAATAAGATTCATGCGAGAAAAGATGCGGTCGCATGCTCGAAGCCAAGACTGGACTTCTATAACGCTCTCGGAACCTTTGAATGGCTTTCCACCCAAATTGGTGTAATCACTGCACAAGCGTGCAAACCCAGATTTAGGATGTATGGGCTCAGGAATAGGTCCGGCAGCTTGAGTATTTCTTACAAGATCTAGAAGTTGCTGGGCAGACATAAATACTCCATCCTGAGAAGTAGCACTGGATTGACCGGCGCTGGGACGGCCAGGTCTAACCATTTCTCTTCTTTAAGAAAGAAAGAAAAGAAGAAAAAGGTTATTCACAAATTGAATATCAAACAAACTTGATTGATAAAACAAGGCATCATAAAAACAAATAGGATAGAACGGTACGAAGACTTGAATTAAATCCTATGGCACGATCCCTAAGAAAGACTTAGGACAATGATCCTTGCTAGATTATTCTACATTGTTCCGAAGTTTGGCTCTAATACCAAGCTGTGACGCCCCACCTTTATACTCACGCTAGCCAAGAACACTACTGGGTAATGCCGTCAACTAGCGCGAAGAATAAGGCTGTTGAGGAGCGACCATCCGTGTAATTGCTTTGTGTGAGCACTAATATGTCAGATAGTATAACATGCATTTCATTTCAAGAGGAAATCCGACATACCGATACAAACTCAAAGCTACCACACAGTGGCTAAGTGGACCTCGGAAACAAATATAGAAATAAACATAACATAAATCAGTCACAGATGTTCATATCTCAAAGGCGGAAACAGATATGAATATAACACATAAAAGTATACATCATAGTAGTGGTCAAACAAGATCCACAATATCACAAAAGAATAGATACAAGTGTTAGACAAAAGAATATGTATACATCAAGGAGTCTCTATCTCAAATGTATAACAACAAAAACTATCAATCTAATGTAGTTAGACAATAGTCGGAAGAAGATTCCCGATAAGGAGTCAAGCAGACGCACCTGTAACATCTCGGTCTGACCCAAGTATTATTTCATAAGAAAATAATAAACGGATCAGTCTAGCTATAATTATCATTAAAGAAATGAGATATAAGCAAAGATATAATAAGAACGTATGATAACAATAATGCCATACCAGGACAAGTATGATTCAAACAACAAAAAAAATCATAAAATATCTCAAGAATCTCAAAGCACCAAAAAGAATATCATATTCTTTATTTTATTCATCAAACTACAAATATTAACAAACATATTAATGCCAATCACAAAGGTTGGTGAAACATAAATTCTAGAAATCATCAATTAGAAATCCAAAAATCACAAAGGGGGAAGGTCTATCACAAACGGGAGCATGAAAATTCACCAACACTTGTATCACAAACGGAACGCTATTCCATGGTCGTTGACCATAAATTTTGAGCCGAAGCTCCACAAACGGCCCGAAGACCACGGGTCGCTACCCCGCCAAATTGAACCGAAGTTCCACAAACGGGGATTGTAATCCCCAAACAAACAAATAGACATCGCCCATCGCTAGTCTAAATCACAAAATGATCGTCATCGACCAATAAAAGTGTCGATTACACTAAGCTAGTAAATATATGAGTTTAGCTTCATGTCCCATAACCACTAGCTTAACTTAAATATTTACGAACAAATTGTAGATTCCCACTCGAAAATTGTCACAAAAATTTCAATCGAACAAGTCCAGAAATTAACCGACGAAGTAAACGCAAGCGTTTCACACCACTTGTTTTGCTAAGCCGTTTAATTATATTTTCTCATATGAATGAGGTAAAGGTTTGTGTATACTAATAGATTGGAAAACGATTTTGTAAATGAACTTTGTAATAAAAATAGAGTTGAAATCATCTTTGTAAAAGAGTTTGAATATTTACTACTAGTATAGAAACCTTTGCATTTAGAAGTGACAAATCACAAAATGATTGTAGAAATAATCAATCACAAAATCCACATTCGAAGATGTGAATTAAATCCAAAGAAATCGATACTGAATCCATCAAAATGGATATTCTCAAAAATCCCGAAAAAGAAGTCATCAAAGTCAATAATAAATGATAACAACAAATCGGATAATCACGAATCGATAAAAATTGGAATCTCAAGCTAAATAGGCAAAATAGGCAAAATCAAGCAGGTCAGTCGACTGGCCTTCTGCAGTCAGTCGACTGAGCCAGAACCCGAGAGTTTTCAGACCCTGAAGTCAGTCGACTGACTATAGCTGAAACTGTTTTTCAACCTATCAAATGGAAGAGCAAACTCTCACCATTTGCAACCGGTCGAGCAATGGACTTTAGGGGCTTTTGCCAATCGACACCCCAACCCTTTAGGCTTTCCGAAACACCACCAATAGCATGTTCATAAATCAAAGCTAGGATTTTCAAAGTTTTAACTTCAAAACAACAAAAATTGAAATGTTCACCAAATCAATCCAAACCAAAATCAAATGAACATGTAAAGATGTTAGGAATTCATACCTAACAATCAAGGATAGTTATAGACATAGATGTGAGATAAAAATCTCACCTTTTAACCCAAAAACGATGAAGGAGAAGCTTGAAAGCAAAGGAAGATCAACTACACCTCAACTCCAACTCTAGAGGCTTGAATCCAAGCTCAAAAGAGGAACATTTCCTAAGTTAGGCTTAGGAAATTTCTGGAATTAAAGAGGAGAAGAGATGGAGAAGATGAAGAGGAGGCTTACCAAAGCTTTTCCAAGAGTTTGGAGTAAGACTTGAGTTTGCAAATGGAATCTAGGGCTTGGAATCTCTAATTCCTATACTCTTCCCCCATTTTCAGTTTTGCTTGAGTGTTTGTAAAAATGAAATAAGTGAATGGATGAAGATGGGGCTGAGTTAGGGTAATAGAATGAGTTGGGTGAAACCCAAACCCAAAAGCCCACTTATAAAATAGCAAAATTCAACTTACTCCAAACATATCGATGTTTATACTCAAAAAAGTTGTAAACGCCATTTTGGACTCAATAGAGGTGGTATCGAGTCCCAATTTGACTGTTTACAAAAAGTATCTTTTCGGACTTTAATCCGATTAACGATTCTATATTTAAATAAAATATTTAAATATTCAATCGTAAAATATGCGGGTTGTTACACTTGCTATCCAAGCGCATCCATCCACCCACTCTCGAGTGAGGGGACTTGTTGTCATGTACAAGTCCATCTGCTTGCTCTCCGGTGAGGGTACTTGGACTTCATGGCTCATCGCCCCGTCTCTCCAATCGGGGGAACCATGCCCTATCAGTTTACATAATAGGTTTAAGGAGTAACAAGTTCCGTTGGTATCTAATAGTAATATCAATTATCATGTTTAAATGATTTTCAAGCCCAAATATCTATCAATCAATTATTTAAATCAAATGCATCTAACAAAAATCAAAAAGTCCAATCTAGTCAAGGATTACCCTCGGAACCTAACCCATAGCTTGCCTTAGGACCAATCGAGATCCCGTATATGTATAAGTAGGCCGGTGGTAATCCTTCACAATTTATTCAAAACAAAATCAAAGTGCAAAAATTAAACTTTATTCTAATACATCCTAATCATGGGATTACGATAGTCGACCTAGATCCTCGGCCGCGATAGGGCACATCCGCGACAAATGGTGGTCGCTCCTGCTACACCACTGTTGTTTAATTCCTTACATATTGTTGAAGCCAGTAGCTTCAAACCTACTCCTCTATTAAGTCACACAGATGTCTGCATTCATTTGTTTCATGCTCATCCATCTCATGGATTAGGCAATACTTTCGAGACCTCTTCTCCTAATCCGTAGGTTCTCCCTTTGGGGCTTTTTGTATGGAATTTGCCCTTGGAATCCAAGTAAATCCTCTTTGGGGTTTTTTTCAAATGTATATAAGAGAAAACTTTTGTTTCCCTCCTTTGTCGCTTGGTCTTCGAAAGCCATCATCAACTTTTGGCTTTCCTTTATCCTTCGCATATCCTGCTGTGGATGATCCTCCATCATTTACGGCATTGACTTTGGCACTCTCGGCTTTGGCATCCTCCTAGCGCAAATATCTCTTGGGTTGGTAATAAAAATCTGTAAGATTCATCGATGGATCCCTTTCCAAAGCTATTTTGAAATCGGTCTTGCTCATGACTCCGGAAACCAACGCCATCGGAACTATTGATGGTTCCGGTCTTCGCATTATAGTGGTTGCTGCACTAAATCTAGTTAAGTAACTCTGTAGTGTCTTATTGGCCCTCTATTTCATCGAAGGCTTCAAAACATTCTTCAGTCATGATATATGAACTCTGAATGGTTTCATGTACTTATCTACTAATTCGGTGCACGTGCTGATGGACCTATTCTCCAACTATCGAAAACACATCGTCGCCAAATCCATAGAGTATAATGGCAAACACCATTCCATTACTTCATTCGAAGCACCCAACACTCCTATATTTTGAATATATCTCATTAAGTGAACGATTGGAATGTCTTTCAATTATACGTCTCCAGCATGTGCAGTTTAAAATCAGGTGGATTCCTGACATATTTGATGTCTAGGGTAAATGAGTTTCTAGTTGCGTACTCCAAACTCTGATCCTGAGCCCACCTCTCAGCACCTGCCTTATCATATTTGCAATCCTATCATTAGTATTCAATAGAAATATTTGGAGTTCCAGATGCCCTTATCTCGGATCTTCATCCCGCCCCTCATTCCTACAAGGGTTTTTCGGTCCTGACCCTTGTGATTGTATTTTCACATTGTAGTCCTCATTTATGATTTCAGCATTACCTATTCTCATTTTGCCAGCTTTCCCAATGCATAGATCAATCGTACCCCTTGACCATTGTGTCGGTACCGATCTGACTATGATCGACACCGATCTGTTCTGAGGAGGTTATATCCATCTTCCTACTTTATTCCTCTATGTATTTTCTTTGCCTTCCATCCTTTGATTCTGAGTTCCAACTGCTCCAACTGTCCTTTGTTGTTCCATTCTTCCAAAAAAATCCATTAAGCATCTCTTCTTGATGTGCTAGCAATCTAGTTTGCATCTCTATCATTATACCTTCTATCTCCTCTCTGGTAACATAGATAGAAAGTGGATTTAAACTTGAGGACACCTCTTGGTTGCCCATGTCCTTTGACTTCCTCCATAGCTCTTGTGGTACGCATCTTTATCTTCTTTAAATCTCAGATCCAAGTCCCTCTCAGTGGAAACACCAAAAATGTTGCGCTAAAAATAAATACAACACCTTAAAGCTAATTAGATCTAAATCTAGAAAGTATGAAAATGATAAAAACAAGAACAAACAAACAATTTTTATAGTGGTTCAGCAAAGACTTCGGCCTACGTCCATTTAATCCTTGTGGTTGATAGTTTTCTCTCTAGAATACAATGATTACAATTAAATCCAAGCTATCCTCTTGTAGGTCTCGGTTTTATATGAGTTTTTTGAGTTAACAGAGGAGGAAGTTAGAGCCTTAATCCAAAGTGTCAATCCCCTTTCTAGTTGAAGTCACCTTGCTATTTATAGACTATTCCAAGCACAAATCTCATTATCCGAGCTTTAATACATCTCAATCTCTAGATTTGAAAATCTAACATGAAGAACAGGTCCATTTGGAATGCTCAAATATATCGGTACCAATCACAATTTTGGTTAGTACCGATCAAATTCACTAGTGCCAACATGTTCCCCATCATATGCATCTTCTTCAACTTCCACAAGTACGACCCCACTTTAGGAATCATATCGGTATCAATCACAACTGTGATCGGTACCGATCAAAATTGACTTTTCCTTTTAACATCAAATTTATTGTATGGCTTCATACCATCATTCTAAGCATGCCCCTAAGTTTTTGATCCATGTCATCTTCGTCTCGATGTTCAGATTCACTTAGAAATTGTTTGGTTCAAACATTAGATAACATTAAGCAAATCATGTCGGTACCAACCAAATTATGGTCGGTACCAATCAAATCATACATTTCCAAAACTTAGACAAATCTTTAGTTTCCCCAATCTTAACATCCTCCAAGCTTATTGACTTTTTCCTTCATCATTTTACAGTACAGTTCATTTGTTTGAGTCTGTTATGGGACTGTGGAAAATTTGCCGATAACAATACCCAAAGGAATAAGACTGGGTCCATTAAAGAGGGATCAAGATAACTAACTAAGGTAATTGTAATAAATACTATTTCTTAAGGTCTACATCCTATGGAAAAGAGATAGATTGAGATGGAAGGTTATGGCAGCTCGTTGAGGCACATGCCTTGAGAATGTGTAATGCCATAGAGGAGAGTGCTCTAGCAAAGTAAAGAAAATTAAAAAATGATGATACTGTGTTTCAAAATAGAGATGCAAATAGTGTGATGAACCACTATTCTTGACATCTAAAATCAATTATAAATGATGTCAAAATATGCTTACAACTAAATTTAGATATTAAAGAAAGTGAACCGTGGGTATATAAAAGTAAAAGTCTAAAACAATGAAAAAAAAGGGATACCTCACAATAAAATTTAAACAGAAGCATATCAAAAATCAAGTATTACAAAAAATGAAACATCAGATAATATACACAATTCAATACATTAAACATTCAATTTACAACAACAACAACAATACAACCATAATGCAAGAGATATACTGAACCATCCTACGGATATGACTTTTTCTATATTCTTTGTCTCCTCCTTTTCTTTCACCTGCAAAGTTACAAATACACGAATAATAAAGGGAAAACTTGTCAACTTTGTTTGGGTTTTGTCTTATCCTATACACTACGGCCATAGGCTTAATAGCTATTGCACGGGAAGAAACTGTCTACGCACCCCTTTTGGGGGATCAAGCTTATGTATTTTATTTCCTGCTCTTCTCCTGCATCCAAATATTTGTCAGTACATAAAAACTATAGCATCCATGCAACCACTACAACTAATGTAACCATATCAAATAGTACAAGAAAAAAACAATATTCTTACTCATCCATCTCAATAAATCATCATATGGGGAAACAACACTAATAGCACACTTAGCCATTAAACATCAATAACACCCAATCCTAATTCTCAATCCCCAATCATCAAATAAGAAAACAACAACATAAAAATAATTACATACACTATTAATTATCAACTATAGTAATACACCATCATTGTAAGTATAATCATTAAATGTGTATTGATCACTCCATAATAGTAATACAACATCGATCATCAAATGTGCACTAATCCGCTTAATATTAGTAACACAACATAAATCATCAAATATGTACTAATCCACTGAATATTATAAACACAACATCAATCATCAAATAACCATAATCAACTACACATTGTCTAGTAGTAAAACGATAAAATATCGCATCCATATCCTAATGCAATTCCATCGTCATAAAACAAAAATATGTGATAACACAAATTAATAACTAACCACATATTACATCCATACAAAACAGTATATTTACAACCAATGCTTTTCTCTTAGGTATAATGATTTTATTTTATTTTATTATAAAGCTACCTTTATTTATTTATTTCGATAACACTAATAATTAATATACCTCATAAACCCTTTATATACTTTTAAACATCGTACTTTAAATCAAAATAGTAATCTTAATCAAATTACTATTCAAAACACTAATATTATTATTTTACCTCGAAATAAAAATATATCTTAAAACCTCTTTAATACTATAAAAACCAATATATTACTATTTATTCCAAAAATAACAATTTCTTTACAAATCTCAAAACTCCTTTCTTATTGTTATTTGTCTTCAAATCCCATAACAGTAATAATTTAACTTCAAAACACTTTTGGAAACATATTTAACTACTATTATTATATAGAAAATTCCTCTATTTTATTACTCAAATAATAATAAAATTTTCTATTATAAATACGTAAAATAAATTATCTTGTCATTTACACAATATAATACTATTTTCACTAAAATTAATGTTGTTATTATTTCAAATCTCCATCTATTTTATAAATAATAAACTTCCCAAATATCAATTTAAAATATAATTTTAGTTATTATTTATGAATTTCTCCAAAAATTTATAAATAATAACCTTACCAAATTCCGTACTTTAATTTTATTATAGTTTGGTAAATCATCATTATTTACAAAAAATGTCCAAAACCTGCAAATAACCTAATTTATCATTTATTTATCTATTTTTCACATTATTATACATTTTATCCCAAGTAATATTTTCTTTAAAAAACTCAACCCAGAGCACTGATGAAATCGAAGGGATGAGATGAGTTCCCCACTAGCCTGGTCCGACCACAGACATGAGGGTTTTCAGCCAGCCCAGCACAGAGATTTGATGCCCCCAACTATGTTATGTGGTTTTATGGGGACCCACCTCCGCGCCTTGAAATGGGAGTAGGGCATACGGGAATCGAACCTGCGACCTGCTTACCAGGAAACGAGTATCTTACCACTACGCCACTACTTGCGGACTAAGTAATATTTTCTAGTTTAAATCAAATATTTATTTTAATTAAACCAAGGAACAATACATTCAAAATATTATAATAACCAAACAGTTTTTATTACCATATTTTATGCAATCTTCGGACATACTTAAACGAGCGAAGTGGATGAACAAACGATGAAGAAATGACCCTAGGACTTTGGAAACATCAAAAGAATGATGATATAAAGTAACTCAAGAAATTGCAAAAAGATTGGAGCAAAGGAAACAACTCGGTACCTAGAGCTTTTTTCCTCCATATGGGCCCTCAAAACTCTTATACATAAAGCACTGATCTGAGTGATTGTCTTGGAATGCTTTTCTCACGAAATAAAAGAACTAATCTAAGGAGTTTTTGAAGAAAAGAAAATAAGTATAAATTGTGTCAGAACCTCTAAGAAACAACCCAATATTAAGGAAAAAGTATTTGAAACACAATGGATCGAAGATAGATGGCCAATGAAAGAAGGAGGGGAGGTTTTCCCCTAGAAGAACCAGTCGATACCGATCAAAACCACTCGGAACTGAGTAGTTTTTATTAGTAATTAGGCCCAATTACTTAACCTAGCATACCCGGATCTAGATTTGGACTTGTTATTTCGCGAGCCTCCGGTTCTACTAGGTGGTTTCCCTTTAAATACAACTAATATAGCTTTAGGAAAAGAACTTTTATGACTTGATTTCTCTTCTATCTTCTTCAAATACTCTAAACATTCCAAAATCCGAGATCTACTAGATTATGGTCAGATTTTGATGAAAGAATGGTCATCTTATGAGGAGAGCACTCATATGTTTATTAACTACATAACCAAAAACATACAAGAGTCTAATGGAATTATCTAGTACAAAATACAGGATCATCACTTTGATGATCAATAAAAAGAGTATGTAATGAGCGATCAGTAGGAATATATTTACAAGTAGTTGAATTAAAAAAGGTAGATAGTAAATGCTAAAGCTACAGGATGTTGCTGCAAGGAATTGGAGCCACTGCAACAGAGGTGATGCAAAAGTATAAGATGATGTTGCTGCATGTTGGAAGCATGTTGTTGCTCTAAGTTAATATAGTCTACTATTGAAGTGCATTGTAGATCTGAAAAATGATCACCTGCACTCGGATATTTAGGTGAGTAACAAGGGTGGAAGCTTGAGTGGGCTTGCGTGAAGAGTTGGAAAATAATTTGAGGCTTGCATGAATTGGTGACTAGAAGGAAGTAAACTTTGGTGCATTGCTAAAATATGGGTAATTATGAGAATGATAATGCATGTGACATGTTGAACTGGTGCAATGTATAGAAGTGCACTCGTGGACATGAACTGGTGCATTGAAACGAAGTGAACTCAATGACTTAAAGGTGAGAACTCATGTTCATAAACTCATGCATGCACATAAACTGAAGGAGAACTACTGAAGTACTACTACACATGGAAGATGTAAGCATAGTAGAGGTGAGAAGCACATTTGAGGTGAGAAGCACTGCTAAAGAGATTATTCGGAACTATAATAGGGTGAACTTGTGCATCTTGATTGACTTCTGAGAAGGAGGAAAGGCAGTAACTTCGACCAGATCTGAATGAGGTAAGTTGTCTAAAGTTGAAGCTTTGAAATGCAAATAGTAGAGGTGAGTGATTGAAGCTAATTTGTACTGCATGAAGAGGTGAATGGCTGAAGTTAAAGCACTGATCAATGTCGGTTCTGAAGCCTGAACTGGAAATGTACTGCATGAAGAGGTGTATGGTTGAAACTTGAAGCTCTAATCAAAGACAGTGTCGATTCCTAAACCGATACCTGAAGAAAAAACCGGGCCTCCTACTGTATTTGTAAATATAAATATCTGTTTTAGGTATAGAATCCACTAGTTATTTATTATATGCATATAAATATAAACCTACATTAAAGTTATTTGTTGTATGTATATTTATATATCGTAGTTATAGTTAATAATTTGAGTTATGCATGAAGTAGTTAATATAAAGATAAAGAGATACTAGATTTCTAAGGGGTTTGGTAATAAAGCTATTTATTTTATGTGTATGTCTGAAAGTGTGCAAGTGTATGTATAAGTAAACGTATATGTATGTGTGTGCATACACACACACATATATATACATATACATACACATATATGTATGTATGTATGTATGTATATTTAAGTATACACATATATACCTATATATATGTATATGTGTGTATTTAAATATAGACACACACACACACACATATATATATATATATATATATATATATGTTATATGTTATATCTAATTATTAGTTAAAGTTATGTATAAAATAGTTAAGCTATGTGAAAAGGTATATAAAATTTAAGACGGATGTGTGCGTGTATATGTGTATGTATATATAAGCCTATTGATATTACACCTAGAGACATCCAACTTTAAAGCTTTATATTCCAAAAGTATTGTACATACATGGTATTTAATCCATAGTTTTTATAATTAAACAATTTAAAAACTTTATATTAAGTTGTATATATTGGCAAAATAAATATAAATCCTTGTTCATAAAAAAATTCTCGTAAGAAATTTTTAAGTGTAAACATATTGCCGATTAAATGTGAATATTTATTTAAAAAAAATTTCATTGGATATATTTTTAAGACATAATCTTTTTATAGCACTTATACCCATAAATATAATTTTCTTTTAAAATAAATCCTTTATTTTTGACAAGTGCTATTGAGCAATCTAAAATATCGTAATTTTTGTTAAAAAATCCAGATTATTTATATCTTTTCAAATTAGTTGTCAAAAAAAGGTAATAGCTTAAAATAAAAATTTTCTCATAAACCATCTTATATATTCAAAGATAAGATTATGAAATTTTCTAATTTTCCTCCATTTGTAGCTCCATTTCCATATGCATCAGAAAATTTGGAATACACTTCCCCTCCATATGTGGTGTACCTGCAAAAAATAGAAAAAGTTCTGGCACCCACTTCCTACATTAGGGTATGAGGGTTAGATTTTTGGTAACCATATCCAAATGGTTTTGGTTGAACCTTTGAAAATGTAATTTGAACTTAAATGTACTTCAGTAATATTATTTATATATTTATTTCTAATATGTGTATTATCGGTTTTAGGAACCCAAATACTAATAGTCTTATAGTTTTTTTTATTTTGTTTGACTTTTAATATCTTTGGTTTTCTAAAATTAGTATACAAAGATGCATATTTCTTTTTAGAACCAGAATTACTAATTTTATAAGCTTTAAAATCCCAAACCATTTTTGTTAATGGCATGTTTTGAAATATTTATCAAATATGTTAAATTTTCTTTGCCTTTATTAAATTTTTAAATATTTTGCGATAAATCATTAATCTCAAATCTAAAGAAACAATCTGATTTTTAGATATATCAAGCGATGATTGTAAATTACAATTTTCTTTTAAAAGTTTGACATTCTCATCTCGATGCATTTATAGCTCATCTTGTAATGCTTGAATTTGAGATGTCAAAATTGTATTAGATTCCTGTACTTTATGTAATCTTCTTCAAGCATTACCTTTTCATCTTTAACATATCTATTTCTACTTGTGCTCTATCTGGTTTTGCATAAGCTTCTTTTCTAAGTTTCTTTCCATTTTTATTTTCTTCTAAAATGCCTATATTGATTTTAAGTAAATCATCATAAAAGTAGTTTGAAAAACCTCATCATCAAATGTCGTAAAACAGATCGGTTTCACTTTCCTCATCGGGAATCAGAGTCATCCTAAGTGACTTGAAATGCCTTTTTCTTTGGTTTTTCCTCTTGTTTCTTCTTGGACTTGTTTTCATATTTAGCTTCTGACAATCCCTTTTCACGTAGCCTATCTTAACACATCCAAAGCATTTTCTAATTGATGAGTTGCTATTAAAGTTGTTTGTCGCTATCTTGGATTTCAAGTACTTTTTGCAACCCTTAGCAAGGTAGGCCAAACCATTTTTATCGATATTTATCTTTGGCTTGAAAAGCAATTAATCTCTTATCCTTTTCTTGTTGCTTCCTGACCTGCAAATTTACTTCATAGAACATTAGATTATCGATTAACTCTTCAACATTAAGTTTGGAAAGGTCATTTTCTTCTTCACTAGCTGGTACTATTATTCCTCCTTATTTGTTAAAGAGTTTAAATTTTTAGAAACTGCATCAAATTCAGATATATTTTCTCCCAATTGCATGAAAGCATGTGTAGTATCTTGTAAACGTGAATACATATATGAAATTTGCTCATTTTCCTTCATTTTGAAAAGCCATAATTGATTTTTCAACATTAAAATCTTGCTTAATTTAACTTTGTTCGTGCCTTCATGTGCAATTTTTAGTGTTTTCCATATTTCATATGCAGACTTACATATACCGACTCTATTAAATGCATTCCTATCTAATGAACAAAATAAAATATTCAAGGCTTTATAGTTGTTTTCAGCTAAAGTAAATTGTTAAGTTGTCCATGTACTAAAATCAGTAGTGGGTGCTTCATACTCAACTTGAATCATGTTCCAAATAGCATAACTACTTGACTGCATATATATATATATATATATATATATATATTCTCATTTTAATAGACCAAAAAGCATAGTTAGTGCCGGTAAAAAGTGGGGGTTGTGCGATTGATTGACCTTCTTGAAACACTACAAGAATGGCTTGAAATACTAACGAACCTTGGCGATGGCTTCCGACGGAGGTTTCCGACGGCTTTCGACGGGCCGTGGGCGGCCGTCGGAAGCCATCAGAAATTCGTGTTATACAGGTCTCGGCCGAGACCTTTCTTCCTCATTTTAACTGAACGAATTTTTTTTTCTAAAATCCCTAAAACCCATTTCAAGCTTCCAAACCCCAAATTCAAGCTTCCGAATCTTGCACGGCTCCTTAATTACTCTCTATTGCTTCGAATCTTAGGTATAATCTCTAGTTTGTGCTCAAACCTAATTTTTAACCAAAATCAAGATTTGCCTAATTTGATAAATTAGGGCTAATTTCTAATTGTTTTTAATAGCCTAATGATGGTTTATAGTATCCCATGGAATACCTATTTCATTTGTCAGCTTTAAATTGTGAAAAGTAGGTATAATTCGTGAATTTGTGTATATGTGTAAATCATTATATATGTGTTATTTTTAGCATTGTCTTGTGTTATTTGGGATGTTTATGTGTTCATATATGGGTGTATGTGTTAATCATTATACAGACACACACACATATGCATACCAAGCTTGCAATGATGACACTGGAGTTTCTCTGTCATATTTTTCGACATAAAGACATCTATATGAAAAGTTGATTTGTTTTTCAAATGGGCTAAAAACTTTTCAACTACCTCCAATCCAGTTATTAAATTTTTTTAATCAAATATCAGTCAAAGCACACATTTGAAGTCATGGATGCAAATTCCATGAATAATGAAGATGGAAATCAATATTCTCCCTCTGTACTCAAATAAAACCCATAGAACTTGAAAACAAGTTACTTATCGAAAAACAGAGATACATTCTACTTCAGCCGGAGTTAGAATCATCCATGTCCATTGCTTCTAAACATCTTGACTCGTATAAAGATGAATGCATGAGTCTCAAAGATAAATTGACTGCATCGGAAAATGACAACAATCTGCTAAGGGAAAGGGGTCTAAAAAGTCAAGAAACCAAAAAGAACGCGGAATATTGAAGCAACCTTGTTCGATAAAATATGTGGAATGTGGTAAATTAATAATTTTTTGAAATATATAAAATTAGTAAATTTTCAACCATTTACAAACAATAATATATTATATAATAAATATGAAGTCAAACTATAAAACTTTAAATTTTTGTATAAGCTGCTTTTTTATTACGTCCCTTAGAGAGTTTTTGGCCCCGTCCGACAAGTGTTGTACATGATCATTATATAGTTATTCGTTTTTGGTCATAAAACAGACATTTATATTCATCTGGTACAATACTTGTTGGATTTGTCCCTGTATTGGACAAGTTATAAACACACTAAACAATTGCATTTCGTACATTATTTCGTTTTAAACGGTTCGTAAAATTTCACCGTCACTTTTCTTTTTTGTTTCCTGTGTACACGCATTTATGTACAATACAGGAAACAAAGGGGAAGTACTGTCGAAATTTTGTTAAATTGTTTTAAAATGAAATAATTTATGAAATGTAATTGTTTACTGTATTTGTAATGGAAAGTAGGATGACTGACCATCAAAATAGAAAACCATAAACCAACATTTCAATATTGTATTCTTAAGTTGGGTTAAATTGACACGTATAAGGTTATGTATTAATAAATTGGAAAATGAAATGTCAATTCATAAAATGGTCAATGTTTATTTTTGAATTTGTGACATATTTTTTAAATAGGAAAAATGATCGATTATTTTTTTGATCGGAGGAGATGGATATATTCAAGAAGGGGACTGAGAGGCTCAATAAAGGAAGATTTTTATAATGGTATAAACGTATTTGTTGAGTTCGCTTTAAGTAATAACGAAAACGATGTAGAAATTCGTTGCCCGTGTAGTAGGTGTAAACGTTTGAAGTATTTGTTACCAGATATTGTGAAAGTTCATTTGTGCAAAAACGATTTCGTACTGGAGTATTATGTTTGGGATCGCCATGGAGAAGTTGTAGCACATACTCCTACAGGGTCTGAATTAGAGGTGGCTGGTAATGAAATTGTTATGAAGAATCGTATAGAAAATATGGTTGAATGTGCAGCACGATGAATATTCCCTACGGTTGAAGTTGATGACGACGATGTAAATGTTGAAGAACCAAATATTGAAGCAAAAAAAATTATGATCTATTGGATGCTGCTAAGAAACCTCTTTAGGATGGTTGTAAAAGCGGCACTCAGCTATCAGCAACCACAGAATACATTGCAATGAAGTCAAAATACAACATCACCGAAGCCGGATTTACAGTTGTTGTACAAGCTGCAAAATGACATATGCTGCCTGATAATTTAATGTGTGAAAATCACTATGAAATTAAAAAAATTATGTCGACTTTTGGTTTACCATACCAAAAAATAGATACATGTTTATATGGCTGCATGTTGTTTTGGAAAGAGGACATCACTCTTAGAAAGTGCATAATATGTAACAAGCAAAGGTACAAACCAAGAAAAAAGAAGAGAAAGGAAGTTCCATACAAACATATGCATTATTTGCCCATCACTCCTAGGCTTCAAAGATTATACACATTAACTGTAACTGCACCTCATATGAGATAGCATAGTGTGAGAACAGAGGAAGAAGGTATGTTGACACATCCAGTCGATGGAGAAGCATGGAAGCATTTTGACAAAACTTATCTCACTTTTGCAGCGGAGAGTCGTAATGTTAGACTTGGATTATGTATGGATGGTTTTCACCATTTTCACAATTTGGTGCTAAATATTCATCTTGGTCCATTATCATCACACCTTATATTTTACCACCGTGGATATGTATGAAAACTCCATATATGTTTCTTACCGTTGTCATTCCAAGCCCCAACGATCCGACAAAAGGAATCGATGTTTATTTACAACCGTTGATTGAGGAGTTAAAAACACTGTGGAATGAGGAGTAGAAACATACGACGTTTCAAAGAAAAAATTCATATGTTTGCTTCTTTGTTGTGGACTATAAATGATTTTCCTGCTTATGCAATGCTTTCAGGATGGAGTACATCCGGTCGTCTAGCTTATCCTTATTGCATGGAAGAAACACAGACATTTTCTTTACCGAATGGTAAGAAAATTTCATGGTTTGACTGCCATCGATGTTTTCTCCATGTCAATCATCCCTTCAGAGGAGATAGAAAAAACTTTTTAGCTAATAGAGTAGAAATCAAACAACCACCAACGATATGGTCAAGCGAAGACATATATGAACTTGTAAGGGACTATCCAAAGATACATGAAATTGGAGTACAAACTGAAATTGTAGGTAAATCGACTATTCTTAATTGGTGCAAACAAAGTATATTTTGGGAGTTGCCTTATTGAAAAGATCTTCTGCTTCGTCACAATATTGATGTGATGCACAACGAGAAAAATGCATTTGATAATGTTTTTAACATAATTTTGAATGTCAAAAGGAAGACTAAGGACGATTTGAAATCAAGACGTGATATACAATAATTATGCAAACATCCTAAGCTTCATTGAAACCAAACGACAATAAAAAAACCCAAAGTATGCTATGAGTTAGATAATAAACAAGTTAAAGTTGTGTTAAAATGGATGGAAGGATTAAAATTTCCTGATGGGATTTCATCAAATCTTTATAGATGTGTTGACTTTAAAAACGGTAGATTGAGTGGAATGAAAAGCCATGACTATCACATAATGATGGAAAATTTATTACTCGTTGTATTCAAAGAACTATTTCCCTTAAAAGTTTGGAAGGTAATAATGGAACTTAGTCTATTTTACAAAGAGCTTTGTTCGACTATGTTAAAAGTTCAATTTTTACGTAAACTTGAAGAAAATATTCCTATATTACTCTGTAAATTGGAGAAAATATTTCCACCGAGTTTTTTTGATGTAATGGAGCATTTACCTATTCATCTCCCATCTAAAGCACGACTTTGAGGTCCTGTGCAATATGGATGGATGTATCCATTCGAGAGGTATGAAATATATTACCTGTTAATTTAGTTACATTCGGAAGTTAAAGTTAATGAAAATTTATTTTTCATACATACTTAAATCATCTAAAGAAAAAAGTGAGGCAAAAAGCATGAGTTGAAGGTTCGATCTGTAAATCATACATCGAAGAAGAAGCTTCGTTCTTTTTCTCTCACTATTTCAGTGACCATGTGAACATATCATTTGAAAGTGTTCCACGTAATGATGAAGGCAGCAAACAAGAGTCCTCTTAAACAATGTTATCTATTTTTAAGCAACATGGTCGACCTTCTAGAAAATGTGTAGACGTATGGATAGATGATAGAGATCTTCATTTAGCACACGCTTATGTTCTTCTTAATTGTGCTGGGTTGCACCATTTGTTAGGTAATATGAAATAATAATTCTTGATTTATTCATTTCAATAATGCATGCGTGTGTAGAATTTAATGCAATATTTTATTTATATATGCAGTATTTATGAAAGAGAACATCCATGCGGAGATCTCAGTAAAGAATTTTTTGATTGGTTTTTAAAGTACGTTTATGAACCGTGAAATTGTGTGATCAACGAAAGATTGAAACATCTTGCGTTGGGACCAAAAAGAAATGTCAAGACATATCCAATATATTTCGTCAGTGGATATAATTCAACACCAAAGAATATGGTGCTGAAAAATTAACTAATAATACAAGTGTATTTGTTAAAGGCAGTGATGACCTAGAAAATCACATAAATAATTTTTATGGCGTTTTAACCCAAATTTTGCAACTGATATATTTCTCATGACCCGCGGAGGATGTTTTCTGTTTAGATGCAATTGATTCAGTAGTGTTCCAGGTTCTAGAATTAATGTCCACAAAGATTATAATCTTATTGAAATAAAGCACACGTCGCATTATCACAAGTACGATCCTTTTATGCTAGCCAAACACGCATTGCAAGTTTATTACGCTCCTTATCATTCTCTAAAAAAAGATAAAGCAGATTGGTTGGCAGTTTTTAAAACAAAGGCAATATTTACGTTTGGTGGAAAGAATATCCCAAACGAACAAGCTTATCAAACAGATCTTGAGCAAAGCAACGAAATAATAACAACAGACGATCGTACTGATTTTGGACCTCTGAACAATGAATCAAACATTTTGGTAGAAGCATTTGAGGGTAGAGAGGAAAATAATGTAGAATATGAGACCGAATCTGAATCAGAAGACGATGTGGATTGATAAAAATATTATGTTGAATTTTGATGTATTGTGCAATTTATGTAATTGATGACATTTATTTTGCAAGTTATGTAATTTATGTCATTTATGAAATCGAATCTGCTTATCGTCATTTATGTGATTTATGTAATTTATGCCATTCACATCATTTGTACCATCTATGTCATTTATTTAGCAATTTACGTTAAAAATGCTATATTCTACTTATCGTCGGAATATGAGACCCAATCTGAATCAGGTATATTTGGCAATTTATGAATTTTATGTCATTTATGTCATTATTATGTTATTATTCTCTTATAAAATTATGTGTCTATGACATGTATCATGTCGTCCAGAAGGAGGAGCTCATCCCATTCATTTGGAGGCGACGGCAGTGGCCCATCACAGCTGCCACAGCGTCCAACTGTGTATCTGCTGCCTAAAGGGGAGGGGTAAGTATTAAAAAAATTTCAGCATCATAAATATTTTGTGTACGATATAATAATCTGTATCATATTTAACACTTGGGGTTCGACCTACAACCGTCATTTGTAGTTCTATCAGTTTCTAGAGATTCATATAAGAGTAGGATGATGGCTTGCTGGCCCAAGTGGGATAATATCCCTTCCCACATCATAGAGTGTATATGGTAGGTTCATTGTAAGTATAATCTCTATTTTATATTCTCAATTTGGTTGTCGCTTATTTATTGATCACCTTATATTGTTTAATTATTTGTCACTTGTTTATCATAAAATGCAGGCCGTAGTCGACGTCCAAGCAGATGACATGCAGTTGGTACGACACTACTGGATGCAAAAGATGAGGAAGAATTACCAGGATTCTATGTCAAGTGTGAAGCATAAAGGGGAGAAGCCGAATTGGATGGGAGCTAGTGTGTAGGAGGGTTGGCTGGTGCATTGGGAGAGTGACGACGTGAATGTAAGTGTACTAATCTTTTGTTAATTATTTGATTGATATGTAAATATCAAAAAATATTTGGTAAGTAAATGTGTTGTTTATTTAAATGTATAAACAGAGTCGTAGAGAAACTCTGCAAATAGGAACAGGAATTCTATCACTCATCTAGGAAGGTCCATGTCGTTCCAACAATATCGCCAGGAGTTGGTAAATTTGCTAACTGTGAATTGTAAACAGTTATTATGCTATATAATATTGAATATACAATAATAGCACATAATAATAACAGGAAGCGAAGGCGCAGGGTCCCGTAATCGTACATGGATGTATTTACCCGTATACATGGCATGACGATAAATCGTGGAAGAGCCATGTAAGCGTATTTAAATTATATACTATTAGTAATTGTTTTAATAATTAAAGTATAATGAATTAAGATATTATACTATTAATTTCAAATGTATTTTTATTTGTTCATGCAGGCACGGTTTATGAAACAAAGGCAGAAACTCCTGGAGGAAACAGGTCGAGAGCAGCTGACTACGGACAAAGAGAATGTCATTTTTGAGTCAGTCGTGGACCCACCTTCACGGAACAGGCGTTATGGTTTTGGCAATCAAGCGGTAATGAATAATATATTTAGATATAACAATTTAGTAATCTTTCAGTTCTAAAGAACTTCATGGAACAGGCGTTACGGAGGAGAGCCAGCCAAAGCAAAGCTCGGATCGATTTAGGTGAGATCGAGGAATTGAGAGTTAGGGTGGCGCAGTTGGAGGAACAGAACCTTCGGCAGGCCACTGAGTTGACACAGCTGTTGGACCAACTTATTGCTGAGTACATGCAACAGTATGGTGGCCGCTTTCCATCTTCAGCTAGTTCTGGAGGTGATTGACAGGAGTGATAGATATGTTTTTTTGTTATGCAATGTTGTTTAGTATTGTTTAATGATACATTGAGATGGCGCAGTTGGATACTTTGAGATGTTTTGTATATTATTTGATGGTAAATTTGGTGATGGTCAATTTGACATTTGTGAGTTGATGGGTGAGCTAATGATGATGACATTTGTGTTGTTGATGGTGTGAGATTTGTTGGTGTTTTACGATGTATATATTGTATGATGACATGTATGTATACTATGTTAACGAAGTGTTGGTTGGTTTGATGTTATGTGAGTTAGTGTTGGTTGGTTTAATTTTCTTTATGTGGTTTGAGAATATTTGTATGATTTGAGATTATATTGAATATCTGAATTCGATATGTGCTTGTGTGTGACTATATTATATTTCTGAATTGTGTATGTGAGGCTAGCATGTAGCAGAAATCTGGTCTGGAAAAATGCTTCAGTTATTCCGACGGTTTCCGACGGCTAGCGACAGCTTACAGGTTAACATTTTCCGACAGCTTCCGACGGCTAGTGGCGGTTTTGTTGCTTCCTCTTGATCGGCCATGTGTCTTCGACGGCCGTCTAGTGCCGTCGGGTTTTTTGTCGGCAGTTGTCAGAAAGTTTACAATGGAGGTTGTTGGAAGCAGTCGAAAAAACTGTACGGCGACGGGAAAAATTGCGACGGCTTTTTGCGTCGGTTTTCGACGGCTACCGACGGCCGCTGACGGTTTTCAGTCATCAGGAATCGTACGTTTTCTTACAGTCAAAAATAGTGAAACTTGATGCCATATTATTTTCAACAATGATTTTACTATTTTTGAAATGCCTCGCTTTGATACCAAATGAAAGTCGCTATGTGATGTGACTTATATGCGAAATGAGGAATGATATATAATATGGCAAAATATAACTTAAGCTAATAATACAAGCAAGCTAAAAGAAAGTAGTAAATAAAAGATTGGACCAACGATTTTTATACTGGTTCAGACTTTCCGGCCTACGTCCAATCCCATACACCATCTGGAATTTCACTAAACAAACCTCACTTCATCCAAAAGAACAGGTTTCTACAAGGCCACCTGAACAACTAAACATGACTTCAACATTGATCTGTTCTTGACAACGCGAATAAGTCTCTTTTCAGTACACACTTCCTATAATATCCTTTGATGATTGTGAATTGAACATGCAGTGTTATAGGAAGGAAATATCGAAAAATTTATTGCTTTTGAACTTAGAGAACAAAAATAAAATAGAGATTTGAGAGCGAGAATTCAACGATAGCAATCAATGAGGTTATTCTTTATTTATAAAGATGAAGCGGTTTGACAAAAGGTGATGAACTTTCAAGAGATCAATGAAGGAATTGGGCCAGCCCGTAGCAGAAGAAATAGATGAATTTCAAATTTACAGATTGTAGTTAGAGATTCATTTAATTTTGGTTTTACTTATATAAACACACACACACACACACACACACACACATATATATATATATATATATATATATATATATTTGCGTATGCATGTGTAACATAGCAGTCCGTGCATGATATAACATGCCCGTATATAGATGTTGGAATTTACACCGTAACGAACACATTAGCTCATTTTGTATATATTGTATGTTGTTAAGTATGTGCATGAACATATAGTTACAAATTTCAAATGATTATTTTTGTTGTTGTGTGTGTATATATATTTATTTATTTATATATGTATGTATATATTGTATATATGTGTGTGTATTTGTGTATGTATAAAATATGTTTTATCATTAAAAGATTACATAAAGTATTTATTTGTTTATATAACTATATATTGTACCATAAATAATAATAATAAAGATATATGTGTATAGATATATATATATATATAATAAAATAATATTTTTTTTATAACTTACTAGTTAGAAAACATATCAGATCTGAAGTTAGATTTTAATATAGTATGCACACACACATATATACATATGTGCATATATACATATGTGCATATATACATACATACATACATACATACATACATATTATAATGAATTAAACAGTTTCAAACATAATAAATTAATATAAAATAATTATATGATAAATATTCAAGTTTTATATTTTTAGAAAATCTGGAAACACGTTTTAGGGCTTTGAAAAAATTTCTAGAATTTTATCAATTAAAATAATATTTGCAATTAAATAATTGATAATAGGTTGAAATTAAATTAATTTTAAAAAATATAAAATTACGTTAGGAAAATCTGAAACTTTTTTCGTAGGCACCTGACATGATGATTTAATTTTAAAAAGTATAAAATTGAATTTTAAAGATGGGTTATTTTATATGAATTTATTAAATCAGATGATCATTAAATAATAATATGTTCTATACACACACACATATGTAAATCATAAAAATTATTTTCAGCACATATAATTCATAATAAACATAAATAAGTGTTTGAAAAATTTCAAATCAATATTATACATTATATATAAAAACATACGTTTTAATTCAAATTGTATGTGAATATTAAATTATAAATTAATATATATGTATGTATAAACATATATAATTTTAAATTAAATTTATTTTAATATTTAATATCATATTACAAACATAAATCATAAACTAGATCTTCAAATTTTATACACATATCCAATCTCCATTGTGACAAAAACAATACATACAAAAATCTCACCTAACTAATGAAATAACAATAATCTGAATAGATACATAAGTTTACATGGTTAAAAAAGTCTAAAAACATAATAATATGATCAACATATAAATAAACATTACCCGAAACAGATGCCCTAAAGTCCACGTTGAAATAATGAATTCTCTTTCTCTAAAATTCTTGATCTGTCATATTGCTAGTCTAGAATCAATGACCTTTCACTATCAAATAGCTTCTTGTTTTAACTTGAATTGGATTTGAGATTTTGGGATTAATTTAGAGAAAAGTTGCAGCCATAAATGAAGAAGGGGATGGTGTCTCAAAAGAATGAATTAGAATCTGATTAGGGTTTTGAGATAAGTATTTATAATGGTAGGATAAGAGAGGAAACTATGTAAGTTTCTCACTAGATCTTAGCCACATAACTCCAATCCCTAATCCTATTTTGTAGCCACCTCTAACCCTAGCCAAACCAACCGCATTATTCTCTTATCATCATGGGTTATGAGCCCATTTAACCCAATTTAAATATATACAATTATATTTAACTTATTTTGTTATCGATATCCCATATCGATCAATATATTCATAACTATTATGAATATATGCAACAATTTTATTTTTGAAATCACATTCAAATTTCATAATTAATATTTCATAAATTTTAATTAATTTAATTAATTTATAACAATTATAAATTAACTAAATCATTCGGTCTAAAGAGAATTCATCATTTCGGTCGTGTGACTCTTGGGTGTAAATTTGGTCGGCAATTAACATCAAACTATTTGAATGTTAATGTTCACACATCAATTAGCAGGTGGTATGACATTATGGCCAAATTTATCGCTTACTCAGATTCGATAAAAATCCAATTTCACCTTTTTAAGCGTTACCCAGTTGTGACAATTATTTACACCAATTCTCTTCATCAAAACTATATCACATTAGCACTTATGGAATTTGATAATGATCAAAATTCCAATATCGTCCACATTCAACTCTATAGTCCAAACAAAAAGTCCTTAGTTCAATAGTCTTATTAACTGTAATGCTTTGACCAGATACTTTAACTTTGAATTAACTTGAGTTGACTATGATACTAACCCCATATAGCTGAGGAGACAAATCATCTCTTAAATAGTGCTTCACTTTTAATACTTCCACTCGATCCAACTATAGTCACAAGATGGAACGACATGTCATGATTTGACTATAATCAAAGTGAAGCTTTCATATTGAAGATCCATAATATTCTCAAGTCAAGAGAACTATGTAAATCAGTCACATCAATATTTTCAGTTTGACCTTAGTTATATTAACCAACAGAAAACTATCGAGTGAGTCATTCCATAGTTGTCTAATAATTATCAGTACGTAACCTCTAGGTGCCTACAATAATCATGAGTAATACACTGCCAGCATTTGGAGAACGTTACGTACTCTAGTTTCAACAGATACACCGATATCCAGTCTCGATGCATCTTGACTAGAAACATTTAAAATAGTATATTTGTTTTCATTGTGATATATTACTCACGGTTACAACACTTTGTAACTACTATCAAAAAATATACCATTTATGGATTTTCTATTAAATATACTTTTAATTAAATTAATTAATTAATATAACATATTATATCAAGTATATAATAGAAAGTAAACATGTTTTATTTTGAACAAGATTAGTCAACGAGTTAGATATATGTAACAAATTACATAAGTGCCCCTAAGGCATACCACTAGCTCTAACAATCACAACTTTAGACAGATAGACGTTCCTTTTAAGAAATAAGTGTCTGTTTAAAAATATGGCTATCTGAACAACTCAAACGTTTAAACTGAAAGGTCGGACGTCTGACTCTTTATTTTAAAAACATTCTAAAACATTTTAAAATAAGGTCAAACTTCTGAATATTAAGGTCGGACGTCTGAACGCATTCCAGAAAGAATACGTTCATTTTTTCCCTGTTTCAAACGTCCGGCCTTATAAATCAGACGTCTGACTTCTGTTATAAAAAATCGATTTTTACTAGGTCAGACGTCTGCATTTTCGGCTCAGACGTCTGGTCATTTTTCAAAAAAGAAAGCGTTTAAAAGAGATATGATTCAGACATCTAAAAGAACTTACTAGACATCTGAGTACTAGGTCGGACGTCTGAGTAATGTTACCAGTTGTCTAACTTCTGTTGGTAAAAGCACATGTAGTTTAATTAGTATAACATGCAAATTTATGCTCTATGAACCCAGGTTCGAATTTTGGTGTTGCACGATATTTTTATGTTGTTGAAAAATTGTCTTTTTGAAAATTTCTAAGTTCAAAATCTATTTTTAAGTCAGTCTAATAATATTTTTGTGTATGTGTGTATCATCAAAGGATATTGTATAAGTATTTTCTAAACTTGGATTTAACAACTTATCTGGAATATGTTCTTCATTCATCGAGCTTGTTAGCTGTAGTTATTTGACGTAGTATGCTCATCAGCGGTAGTCGTTTGTCTTAATCTTCATAGTTTGATTTCCTTAAAGTAAACAGCTTGTACAATATATATCGAAATGTATAGTCGTCACTTAAAAATATGAAGGTTCTAACAAATAGTTGATCTACTTGCCACCGCTGCAGCCTACTTCAAATTCATCATATAAAAGTTAGAAAATCCTAATTTTAGCATCGTGTATTTTAGCTAAAATGGGTGGCTTTTATGGTATTTTACTTCAAGATTTGTTCTTGAGAGAATAAAAAGTAAATAGACTTCACATAATTTCAGACTATATACGAAACTATAATAATGATAATAACAACGGCGACGATGACAACAATAAGAATAAATATATAAAAATAAAATAAATCATAAATAATATGAAGATTAATGCTTGAGCCATAAGAACGTCCAAACAATAAAGGTAAATGGTATTCTTTTTGAACTGACACTCGATCAACCCCAATAGTGCGTAAGCTTCTACGACATTTATAATACTGTATAAGAATGTGTGGCCGTCGATTATAGTTCACATGATGAACAATTAATTATGATCATACGTCCTTATCTTTTATTATAAATGCTGGATAATTAAACAATTAGGATCACCCAATTGACCTTGGATTGCTTTAGTTGCACCGACCAACCAAAGCTTGCTTGTTTGGGCGAGGCTTGGCTTGGACACCTCCCGCGTTGGGATGCAGATGCTCTAATTCATCTGTGTAGGAGAACATCTTTGGAAACTCGAACAAAGTTGCATTTTGTTAGTTGACGTCACACGAACAACCGCCGCAAGAAATTTTACCCTCTTTCTGTTACATCCCCAATTTGCATTTGATTACCACCGCAGATCAACAAGCAGAGGAGATGATCAAGGACGCTGGAAATGGTTAGCATGGGAGGAAGGCATTTAATCAAATATTTGCATGACTTAAGAAATAATGCAGAGGTGGAAAAAGATATTAACTTACGTGAGCAGCATGCATTCTGTTATGAAACTTTTCTTTTTGTTATTTTATTATTAAATAGTTGGTTGTTATGGTAAGGATGGCTGGAAATATACAATAGGTTAAGCAACCATTTTGATTATATAAGCTTGTACGAATGATGAGTTGAGGCATGAAATGAAAATCACTTTTGACTAATTTTCTCCTTCCTCTTTTTCTGTTACTCGCTTTCTCTCTGTCAACCATCTTCTCTCCTCCTCCTACCTTTCACCTTCACCATTACCATGCCACCCAGACCATCGAAGAAGATCCCTGCAGAGTTGCAATCTCATCAAGTGGTATCAGATCCATCGATCCACCATGACGATGACAAATCTGATTAGGAGCAACCAATCACAGATCTGACAACTACTAAATCTCATCCTGATTCATTTGAAGCATGGAAGCTTAAACAAAGCAATTTTAACACCACTGTTACAACAGAAATCACTGGTATGAAATCTGAACTAACAAATATCAACCATACTCTTCAAGTTATCATGACTAAACTTTCTTCAATCAACCCTCAAGCCAATGATTCTCATAACTCAAGCCCTAACCCAACCCTTACATCACACCATGATCCGATACACAACCCTACCGCACCACTTCACAATCCACAACAGCACAACATAAATCTCTCTCAAGGCATCTTACCCACTCCAACTATTAATCCCATGACCATTGAATTTAATCCATCTATTCACCTGCAACACGCTACTCAAACAATCCCACAAGCCACCATCAACAATCAAATTCCCCATTCACCATACATAGCTCAAACCAGAATTGTCCCTACACCCAAAATATGCCAACACAAAACTCTAGAATTAGAGTTTCCAAGATATAATGGTGACAATAACATTTTAGCTTGGTTAAAACAAGCTGACCAAGTTCTTCTGTATCACAAAGCACCTGTAGCGAATTAGGATCAGATATGTGCTTTCCACTTCAAGGATGAAGCCTTACAATAGTTTAGTTGGTATTCAACAAACATTGATCATGCACTCATATGGGAAGTATTCAAGGAAGAAATCGTCTCTAGATTTGGCCTGCCAGAATTACATCGGCCTTTTGATTAATTTGCCAACTTGAGACAGACAACTTCGGTGAAAGAATATCTCAACAAATTTGAACAAGTGGCTGAGCTACTAGGCAAGCTGCAACCAATGTACATACTTGATAAATTCATCGGGGGATTAAAAGAAGAAATAAAATATGAAGTGTTGGCAGCAAAATCTAAGTTTCTGAGGGAAGCAATTACCTTAGCTAAAACTTATGAAGAGAAATATATGTCCACCAAAAAGACATTCAAGCCATACTCCATACAAACAAATCCTAATAGCAATCAACATCAAACTCCTTCCATCAGCATCAAACCAAACACAAGACCAAGCCAATGCACCAAGTTTACCCCTACAAACATTGGAAACATAAGAAATAAAGACTTGTGTTATACCTATGATGAGAAATGGTTTCATGGACACAAATGCAAGAATAAAAGAGTATTTATTATGGAAGGCTTTTACACTAACCATGATGAGGACTTAGAATCAGTTGAGGACACCTTCGTCACTGAAGGATTGCTCGGTCAGGATCAAACTCAAGAAACAACCTTAGCCATCTCTGTACAATCAATGTTCGGGATTCCTACTACACATACAATCAAAGTCCAAGGAACATTAGCAGGCCACCCAGTGCACATTCTAGTGGACTCTGGTTCCACTTATAATTTTATTAATTACCGATTGGCACATAAATTGAAATTAAACATAACCACTTCAAATGAATTCCATGTTTTAGTTGCTAGTAGAGAACAACTTATGGGCTACGGTGTTTGTAAAGAAATCATGCTCAAGTGTCAGGGACTAGAAATGCCAGTGGATCTACTGCTATTACCATTAGAAGGTTGTCAAGTTGTATTAGGATTTCAGTGGTTAAGATCTTTTGATGATATAATCTCAATTTCAAGAAACTACAGCTACAATTTAATCACAAAGGCTTCAGCATTCTCTGGCAAGGAATTCAACCTCCTGCAAATAAGTTAGTTACTTCTAAGCAGATGGCTAAAGCATTAAATGCTACAAATCTTTGCTTTTTGCTACAACATCACACTCAGTTTGACCCCACCCCAACTCAGCAACCTACCCTAAACCTAGCTACACATCCACACATCGTTCCAGAACAAATACGACAAATACTCCAACAATTCTCAACTGTTTTTCAAAAGCCTTCCACACTTCCCCCAGCACGTAACATAGACCATAAAATTCACCTCTTACCTTCTTCAAAACCAGTATGTCTTAAGCCATATAGACATTCATTTCACCTAAAAAATGAAATTGAGAAACTGGTGACAGAAATGCTTCAAGCAGGGATTATTAGACATAGCAAAAGCCAATATTCTTCCCCAGTGGTAATGGTAAAGAAAAGAGATGGAAGTTGGAGAATGTGTGTTGACTATAAGGATTAAATAAAGTAACATAAAAAATACCCCATTTCCCTTATTGATGACCTTTTTGACGAGCTGAATGGTGCTAAATTCTTCACCAAGCTAGACCTCATGTCTGGTTATCATCAGATACGTATGCACTCGGAGGACATTCATAAGACAACCTTAAAAACACATGAAGGTCACCATGAATTCTTGGTGATGCCTTTTGGCTTAACAAATGCTCCTGCGACCTCTCAAGCACTTATGAATAATATCTTCGGGTCTTTCCTTGGGAAGTTCATCCTTGTTTTCATTGATGACATTGATTTACAGTTTAAACTGGGAAGAACACTTACAACACATGTTTTTGGCTTTGCAGGTACTAAAGGAAAACAAACTGGTGGCCAAGTTGTCTAAATGCTCATTTGCTCAAACAGAAGTTGAATACTTAGGACATGTTATTTCACATGAAGGAGTGGCTGTTAATTATTCAAAGGTTCAGGCAATTCAAGACTGGCCCCAACCCAAATCCATTAAAGCATTGAGAGGATTTCTTGGGCTCTCGGGTTATTATAGGAAATTCATAAAGGGGTACAGAGCAATGGCAAGACCATTAACTAACTTATTGAAAAAAATGCATTTAGTTGGTCTGAAGAAGCACAACAAGCATTCACTGAACTAAAATCTGCTTTGTCCCATCCACCAGTTCTAGCAATGCCCAACTTCAATAATGATTTTGTCTTGGAATGTGATGCATCAGGTACCGGTATAGGAGTTGTACTAATCCAAGACGGCATGCCCATAGCATACATAAGTCAAGCATTACATGGCAAGAACCTCCTATTATCTACTTATGAAAAAGAACTGTAGGTCTTGATACTAGCAACAAAGAAATGGTCATAATATTTATTGGGTAGGAAATTTGTCATAAAAACTGACCATCGGTCCCTCAAATTCTTACTTGATCAAAGACTAACTAATAACATTCAACACAAGTGGTTAAATAAACTGCTTGCTTTTGATTACTTAGTCCAATATAAACTGGGGAAAGAGAACACCATGGTTGACTGTCTATCTAGATGTAGAGAAGAACATTCAACAGTAAGCATGGAACTTAAGGAAATATCTATTGTACAAAGTCCATGGATTCAAACATTGAAAGATATAGTAGCAGCTGATCCATTTTATAAAGCTATTGAAGAGAAATTATAATCACAAGCACCGGGAAATGAAAAATACCACAAAGCAAACAATATCTACTACTATAAAGGAAGAATACTCATAAATTCTACTCCTATTGATATCAAAAACATTCTCTTGGATGAATTCCACTCCTCCCCCTTGGCTGGTCATTTAGGAATTAAAGGCACATTACATAGAATCAAACAGGTTTTCTATTTGAAGGGCCTCAAAAAGGATGTACACATATTCGTATCCTCTTGTGACATTTGCCAACGAGCTAAGTCGGAAAATATTAACACTCCTGACCTACTTCAACCTTTGCCAATCCCTGAACAAATCTAGGAAGATATAGCTATGGATTTCATTGTGCAATTACCCAAATGTCATTCTTACTCGGTTATTCTAGTGGTTATAGACAGACTTTCGAAATATGCACATTTCATTCCACTTTCTCATCCATTTACCACAAGTAGCACAAAATTTCTTTGATACTATAGTTAAACTACATGGAGTTCCCAAATCTATTGTCAGCGACAGAGATCCAGTTTTCACTAGCAAATTTTGGACAGAACTCTTCAAAATACAAGGTTGTAAAATTGCTCTCAACAGTGCCTACCACCCACAATCCGATGGGCAACCTGAGGTGACCATTAGAATGTTATCTTTGATGCTTTTCTCATCAGAAACCAAAAGAATGGGCAAAATGGCTCTCATTAGCAGAACTGTGGTACAATTTAACACGGAAAAGCACAACCAAATTAACACCATTTGAAGTAGTTTATGGAGGAAACCACCACCTATACTTAGCTATATTCCACAAACAGCTAAAGTTCAAACAATAGAAGAAGCACTATTCTCTAGAGACATCACCCTTCAGCTTTTAAAGGACAACATCAACCATGCTCGAGAAAGAATGAAGATAGAGGCAGATAATCACAGATCATTTAGAGAATTTGCTGTCAATGATTGGGTTTATCTACGACTTCAACCATATAGGCAAATCACTGTTACAGATAGGCGAACACACAAGCTTTCCCCTAAATATTTTGGACCATTTCAGGTGATGGAACGAATTGGATCAGTAGCATAAAAGCTCGCTCTCCCACCTGAGGCAAAAATCCACCCAGTTTTCCGTGTATCACAACTTAAACATAAAGTGGAAAATCATGTGACTGTGCACCACACACTCCTTACCTTAGAGGAGCAGATGGTTGACGAACCTGAACATATTTTGGCGAGAAGGATGGCAAAAATTAACGATCAGAATACCACTCAAGTACTAGTGAAATGGAGGTAGAGACAAGCTGAAGATGTCACATGGGAAACTATTGGGATTTAGTGGCAAAATTCCCCCCCCCTAACCTCGAGACTAGGTCGATTTTTGAGAAGAAGGGGAATTGTTACGTCCCCAATTTGCATTTGATTACCACCGTAGATCAACAAGCAGAGGAGATGATCAAGGATGTTGGAAAAGGTTAGTAGGGGAGGAAGGCATTTAATCAAACAGTTGCATGACTTGAGAAATAATGCAGAGATGGAAGAAAATATTAACTTACGTGAGCAGCATGCATTTCGTTATGAAACTTTTCTTTTTGTTATTTTATTATTAAATAGTTGGTTGTTATGGTGACAGCTGGCAAAATACAATAGGCTAGACAACCATTTTAATTACAAGGAATGGCTGCCTAGTCCCCAAAATTGAATGATGATGGAAGAAAAATCCCTTTCGAAAAAGTTATGAAAATTAGGTCTCTATTTTTAGTTTTTAGCTAATTTATCCTACTTTTGTCCCTGATTTCGATGCTGGACCGATTTTCTAAGAGGGGATAGTTTGGTAAAAAGTAACAAAATAAAGACCAAATTTACATGGGTTTATAACTTTTTATGCATGAGCTTTTAAGATATTCACATTTATCCCCTTTGATTATACAAGCCTGTTCGAACGATGAGCTGAGGAATGAAATGAAAATCACTTTTTAACTAATTTTCTCCTTCCTCCTTTTCTGTTACTCACTTTTTCTCTGTCAACCATCTTCTCTCCTCCACCTACCTCTCACCTTCACCATTACCATGCCACCCAGACCATCGAAGAAGATCCCTGCAGAGTTGCAATCTCATCACTTTCCATCAAACAATTTAAATCCAACAAATTAGCCTCCATAATATTTTTTTCCAGTTTTAGATCGTTCCATGTTTGATTCACAAATGATCAAAACTGGGTTTAATCCTCTAACCTTCCTTTCTAATCGCCAACTGCAATCCCTCCTTCAGAATGGTGAACTCTCAAAAGCTCGCAAACTGTTTGATGAAATGCCCGACAAAAATATATTTACTTTTAGCCGCATTATATCTAGTTGCGTCAAATGTGGTAATATTGACGAAGCAAGGAAGCTTTTTGATCGAACCTTTGATCGAACTGAAGTGACATGGACTATACTGATTGGTGCATATGCACAGTTGAATCAAACAAAGCAATCATTTGAGCTTTCTAATGGAGCGAGACAATCTAGCACTAGCCCTGACCATGTATCTATCGCTTCTATTCTTGGTTCTTGTCAAGATTTTAGCAATGCACTACTTGTTAAATTTGGTTTTGTGTCCAATATCACTGTTAACAATACCTTAATTGACTCATATTGTAATGCAGGAGACTGAGTTCTGCTAAAAAATATTATGATGGTATGAACGAAAGAGAAGGAGCGACTTATAATGCTATGGTGATGGGTTTTTCGAAAGAAGGGTTCTACGAAAAAGCTATTGAGTTGTTCGGCGATATGAGAAATTTAAGTTTGCAAACCTCACAGCTTACATTTTCAGGTATTTTAACTGCTGCTGCTGGATTAGGTGATCTGGAACTTGGCCAACGAGTACACAGTCTTATAATTCGTTGAATTTTTCATGGAATGTGTTTGTCAACAACTCTCTGTTAGATTTCTATTCGAAATGTGATATCATAAACGAGGCCAGGACTATTTTTGATCAAATGGATGAAAGAGATAATGTGTCATATAATGTGATGATATCAGGTTATTGTTGGAATGGAGAAAAGGATAAAGTTGTGGCGTTAGTTAAAGAAATGGAATATGCAGGTTATGGCCGAATAATGTTTCCTTTCCCTAGTCTTTCCTGTTTTGTTGCTTCAATACCAAACCTTGAACTGGGTAAGCAAATTCATGGACAGACAATCATTACTGGTGCTGTTTTTGACGACATTGTTTCGAATTCACTTATAGACATGTATGCAAAGTGTGGTATTATGGACATGGCAGAACTTATATTTTCCAATCGAAAAGATCAAAATACAATTTCATGGACTTGTATGATATCAGGACACATAGAAAACAGAAGATTCGATGAAGCAATAGATCAATTTAGCAGGATGCGAAAAATGGGATTGAATCCAGATCGAGCTACATTTGCCTCGGTCATTAAAGCCTCAGCCAGCTTAGCTTCACTTGAACTAGGAATGCAACTGCATTCCAACATTATAACGTCGGGTTATATATCCAGTGTATATACTGGTTGTGCACTCTCTGACATGTATACAAAATGTGGTTGCTCCTTTCACCGCCGCCCTACCTGGCAGTGACCTCCTCCCCATGTAGGCTTTCCTCCCTCTTGCTTGAGAAGTTGTTTCTCAATGTAAGTTGCTTACATTTTAACTATCTTCTATAAAAAAAAAATGCTAACTGAGATATATAATTATACACGTTTTATATAAATGATGTACCAGTTTGTTTATATGTTAGCATACATTGATATGATGTACGTTTATATATATAGTATGCTGCTTTTTATGTTGAATGACAGTGTTTGTTATATAAGATATAGATATAAATATTTATATAAGATTACGTGTAAATTTTAAAATATATTATATTACTAAGTGATGATAAGGGGTATACATATGCTCATATTTTAAATTCACTTATATATATTGGCGTGGGCTTTGGTTTCAACATGGCACACTTAAATTTGCTTACTAAGTTTTGGCTTTTGCCTGCTTTGTTTATATGCGCATTAATATACATTTCAGTTAGTGTATATTGGCTTTGAAACTATAAAATATTAATAATGTAAGTATGCTTTTCCCAAACTTTTCGCATAGTAGCTATGGTTTATATATTTATGCTTAGCACATATATGTCATCCCTGCTCTAGTATATATTTTAAAATTTTGTTCTGTTATATATAAAGTCGGTTGAAAATTCTTTATAGCTAGTATATGCATGGGTATGTTATATTGAAATTGTACATTATATATTGTTGACAGTGTTTCGATCTGTATATATATATATATTTTATAGATTTATATGTACAGTAGTATTTATATGTATATAGTTTATATAAGCTTTGTTGAAGATTTCTTTTGTAGTTAGCATATATACGTATGATCTGGTTTAAATATATAGGTGAATTTGGATTTATATATATATATATTATTTGTGATATTAAAGTTGCAATTTTGATTTGAAAAAAATATATGAATAATTTAGCATACGTTTGAATTTAAAATATGATTTTGTATATATATATAGTTATATATATGTTCACTTATATCAACTATTTTCATCGATCCAGTCTGACTTATTTCACCGATTCCTTTTATCAGCTTTGTCATCAAATTCGCGTTCAATCGCACTTCGCTTTGGAAATTCGTTCTTGGATTCGTAACCCATTTCAAATCTCTCTAGCCTCGAAAGGTGAGCAATCACTCACGATTAATGTTTCTTTATTTATTAAATTTGATTTCAATTGAAATGACAAATTGAAATATGCTGCTGTTAGTTAATTACACTGTTATATATGTTATTACCTGTATCAGTTCACATGTGACATCTGACACCATTATCTGTTATTTATGAAATGATAACCCAGTTTTGGTTGATAAATGATTGATTGTTTGATTTTTGACATTGGACGTTAAATTGTTAATGTAGAAAATGATAATAATTTGAAATTGAAATTGACGTAAGATAGTTAGATTTGATATATGTGTTAAATTTGATTAAAAGACATTTGTATAATATGACCCCTTTAACTGTTAAATTTATTGACATGTAGGATTTGTCTAATTACACCTTGAACCACTGAATGTATGTTGTTAAATTGATGATGTATGAAATCGTAAATAGATCACAAGTGAAGAACCGTAATGTAATAATCTTTAATCTACATGAAATGATAGTGTAGATTCTAGAACTAATTATATTAATTCGCACAAACAACAATGTGAATTAATATGATTATTTCGGGATTATTTGAATTTATTATTGGATTGTTGTTATTGTTTGTTTATTTACTTTGACACCATCCCAGTTATCACACTGCAAGTTCCCTTTGTTATGCTTTGATTTTTGAATTGGAATGGAATCGGGTTGAAATGATAAATACCCAAATTGAACTTTAACCTAGGATAGAGAATTAAATAAAAACCCGATTGGTCAATAATTTGATTTAAAAATAAAATGAAGATTTTATTTGAATAAATAAGATGGTTTTGAAACGAAGTTGGAAATTGAATTTTGATGAAATTTAAATGTGAATATTTAATAATCTGAAACAAAATATTAATAAAGAAATTGATGAAAGAATGTTGTTTAATTTAAGAAATGATTGAATTAAGTTTTGAAATTATTTAATAATTTAATGAGATTGAATTATTTAATAATTGAATAAAATTGAATCCTTTGATAATTAAAATTGAACTTTTTAATTAGTGAAATTTAGTTCTTTATTAATTGAGCTTTGAAATTGTAACTAAGTAATAAATATGTGAAATTGAATTTCTTTATCAAGAAATGCAAATGTGATTTTTGAAATTAATGTAAGACTTGTAATTGAAAGAATTGATTTGACAAATTTAATTTAATTCAAAATTGTAAGTTTTGATTTAATGAAGTTTAATTGATTTAATGAATTGGAAAGTAAATAGAAATTGTTTTGAATGACAAATTTACTTAATGAATACTGAATAAAATCAATCAAAGAAGTTAAATTGATTTGAATGCTAAATTAAATTAATTTAAATGATTTGGAATGAAACTTATTTACAGACTTGAATCAATATTTGAATTGTTTTAAAAAGAAATTGGAATTGAATTATAAGATTTTGAAATTATGATTTTGGAAGTTTTGAAACGTAAATTTTGGAAATTGGTTTAGAAAGACAAATGAAATGTTGATTTATAAATTTTAATGGAAATTGAATTTGATTTGCTTTGAAATATATTAAACGACCAATCGGTGTAATAATTACGAAAGTTATTAAAGAGACCGGAATCGGTTAGGGACATACTCTTTGTCTAAACCGAAAAACACTTTAATAACTATATGTGGAGTGTGATCCAGAATGAAGTGGTTGGAATGATGTACGTGATGACTGAAGAAAGAGAACGATAATGAATAGCCTTGACACTTGTGTCAAATTGGAAATGACTAAAACAGGAGCCGTGCCGGGCCAAATGGGGGTTAGCTACCTCGAGCGAACACACTTCTTCGAAACTACTCATTACTTGTTGTCGATTGGTGCACCCTTGATTTTGGGAGTGTTGTTTCGCGGTGTTGCGATCGCTGCGGCGATGCGTTTTCACCAGTCCGGATCAGGCAAACGGTAGTTTCACTACCTTGGGTATTGGCTCATGTGCCTTGTCATACTTGGATCCCTATATACGCGACCACTACGATTTGTTTTGTGTTATACCAATGGAGTACTCCCTGATAGCCCACTAGTTTACGCCTTTACGGTGGAGTTTACAGTGCTGTATAGACTATAACGCTTATAAAAATGTGTTAAGGGGGATAATGGTAACGCCTTAACACTATTTTGATATCTTTATATTACTGATAGACATTATCTACTTATCGTACACTACTACCTAGTAGATAGTTTAACGGATCCTTAAAGGATGGTTATTCCAAACATACTTTGAGTTACTTGTATTTCAATTGCTATTTCACTTGAGTTGGATTTATTAATATAAGAATGTTAATCCTGACTCGAGTGTTTTGTGTTTTGCTTTACGCTCGGGTCAGACTGAGTGTACCAGTATTCGAGACTCACCTTTGAAGTTGGAGCTTGCTTGAAGATCCAGCCATCTATTCTGCTTTCAGTATTCGATGATTTCAGTGATGTATTCTGATTTGTATCTGATGTATCGTATTACTCTTCCGTTGTATCTGTTCTAACTCTGATGTAACTTATACATTTATATAGTAGCTTCATGAACTACTATCTCTTTTATTTCCGCTGCATTTATTACTCTGTGTCTGTGATCTGTGATTATATCTATTTACTGTATATACTGAGTTTAGCCAATTTAAATTAACAACGCGGTATTTTGAATTATTCAAGTCTGACAAGTACGGATGCGAATGGTCCAAAAATTCCGGGTCATTACATCTAGATTACTCAAATTCTCAAATGCACACATATGAACATTTTCATCTACCGCGTATTCTTTAATTCTCTTCCGAGGGACATTCTACTAACGCAATCATTTTTCTTAAACTACTCACAGTGTTTCACAAAAATTCCTCACCATAAATATTACTTGATTCAACTTTCTTTAGCTTGCTTTCCAGTAATCCAGTGCATAATTCCAGAAAGATCCTGGATACAAATTTTACAGAAACGGTCTAGCGCGAGTTTAAGTTGAACTATATCTTTACCCGTGAGTACATATATTTTGTTAAAAAAACTGCCACTAAGATATAAACATATCTTTTGTGTCATGACGTAGGTATATTATTTTACATTCAGATTGAACTATGGAGTCTGGAGGCATGTCAAAAGCTACATGGGTTGTGCACACCTTGGATCAGATATTAAGTTCAAAGTTGGACCTTGATTTCCAGTGTAGATAGTGCATTTGGAGGTATGACACACAATCACGGGCACCGAGCGATGTCGGATACTGGGAAAGATTGTAGGAGGAAGAGTTTCAAAGTCAAGTGCTTTAAGCCATGTTGTACCTATAAATTCATTTTTTTGTACGGCGCTATTTATGAGATTTAAGTCAAATGATGCTTAATTTGCCTGAACAACTGATGATAATGTTCAACTTTATGCCGATCCTTTTCTTTTGGTCTTCGTTTGCAGTCACCTATATATTCTTATTTTAAAATTCAATACAATTACAAATCTTCACTAGTCTGTTTATTTCCCTTTGTTATGTTAAGCAACTTAATACTCTTACCTTGCAGTACTGGAACAACCTTTTCTTTAAAAAATTCATAGATTCTCTTGTTTTCCTTAGGACAAGGAACAACACTGTACCAGATTTTGGAAGAGTTACAGGAATGATATCTGAAGATTTGGCCTGAAGAGTTGTCATGAAACCATCACCACAGACCATCAAATCAAAGGCGCGTACAAGATTCATCCTCCGGCTTCTATAACAGGTAAATTTAAGACATTTTTTATAGTGCTCACTATTTGTTTTTTTTATAAAAAAATAATTCTTCTTCCGTGTGAGGAGTAACAGCAAGGCACTGGGAAATGGGTAGTTGTGCCATTAATATTGTATTTGTCCGCGTATACATATGTGGCTTCAATTCTAGCTATAACACGCACGCACTCACATACATACATATGTGTGTGTGCGTGCGTGTGACATGGTTGCATTGCACTTTCAACAGTTTGTATCCATATTTCACTACATGTTTGATTTTTTTCCTCCTCTTTTTTTAATTGGAACACCATCCTCTAGTATTTGTTAGCTTACTTCCTTTTGAATCAAGCCTTATGGCTCTCACAGTGTATACTGTATCTTATTGACATAGGCGTGATATGCATCATAAACACATCATATTTGTACAAATAGTTTTACACAGCCAAACACATTCTTTGCCTTGATAGGCTTTAAGCAGTGGTTTTTTCTTGTTTGCTTTTTAAGAGCTAAACTTGAAAAATCGGTTTGCAAAAATAAATGCCTTTTAAAACCCTTTTCTTTCTTTCATATTTTAGTTTGAAATAGTTTTCACTGTAGGCCTGTAGCCTTTTGACTTTGATATGTTTATCTCACAAACGATTGCTTTTGATTCTTCATGAATTTGACTTGCGAGCAAGTTTTTAGCAAGTTGATATTTTGTTTTTTGATCTTATACAGCAAAAGAACTTTGATAGAAAAGAAACAGATCTAATTCTGATTGCCAAATGGCTCTTTGGCAGTTATTACATTTTATCTGATTGAAGAAGAGAAAAACACATGGGACTCTACTTTGGTCTTGGATAGCAACCATATATGTAAAGCATAACCTGTCAACAACAAAAATTATATATTATATGTATACATAAGAAAAATATGTCTTTATAATGCCAATAGTCATTTGTTTGGTAATTGGTCCAGTGGTAATATATCTAGAATTTGTTGGTTGAGGCCTTGAGTTCGAAACCCTAAGCATATGTATTAACCAAATTAAAAAACAAAAAAGTCTTTATAATAGAAACTACGCTATTTATGAATGTGTAAGAAACCTTTCAATCTCGCTCTTTCCTATCAAGCATCTCAAGCAACTATTCGCAGACATGCGACCGCTGTATCAACAATTGGGCCTGCTCCTCATGCCGCTGGACCAGCTCCTCCTACAGTGGGAGCTGCTATCTGAGATGAGTAATCACCATCTGATCCTGCTCCCTCGCAGTTTGGATCTCTTTGATCAAAATCTCCTTATTGTATGTGCCAGTGATGAGGTGTAGGTTGAAACTTTGTATACATTCTTATATTATTCAAAGCTTTATTCAAATCCTTCTGTAGTTAAGGCTAATTATAAGTTAGATGTACACAATTAAGTTTAAATAGTGATGCTAGCTGGTTACTATAATCACTATTGTAAAAATCATTTTAGGCCTCCGACTAGGCCCCGTCTAGACGTTGGGCAATGCTTACCGTCCAACGATTTGCCTAGGCTTACCTAGACAAGGTTTATTACCTCATGTAAGAATTTAAACATGTATTTAGGCACTGGTTATATATTATTTAAGTTTTAGTTCCACATACAAACATCTGTGTGTTAATTTTAGACGGTCCTGCCTCTTTGGCAACTCTTAAATACGTCCAAAATCCCGAATTTTTAGTTTATATCAATCAAAACTAAATAAAACACTAAAATTTTATCTAAAATACAGGAGTTATCAAAAATGTATAGCTTCGATTAATCCTCGATTCACCGCCTAGATGATTAATCCATAATCCATACTTACCGCCCAACATCCCCTTAGCGATTTTTACAATCTTGACTATAACCATGAGCATATTGCTTATCAATCTTTGTAACCAAGGCACATATAATGTTTTGCACCTCATTTTTTGCCTCATCTCCTTCTGCAGCTTTTCGCGTCATTTCTCATTTAGTAGTACACATATATAATCAAGGTTTTAGATTTTGGATTTTGGAGAAAATCTCGGGCTGATACCTTGGCTGAAATGAAGGAGATTTAAAACTCCGATAACTAACCAAGCTGTCAAATCTCGGATTTCGGACAAAATATCGGGCTGATATCTCGAGTGAGATGAAAGAGATTTAATTATAAACAAGACTTACAACGAGATGGCATGATTACTCATCTACCCAATATGACCTGAATGCACCAAAACCCGATCATCGACCTTAGTGGAGCCTCTCATAAGCCTCTATGTCGATCGGCTCTCTATCAAGTTCCTCAACACCAAAAAAGGATGATTAAATTACGAATACGTGCACTTTTTATATATTCCTTTATAACTTATGCATCCTTACAAATCTTGCTAAATTGACTTCTAATCTCCTCTATGCAACATCAGGTTCAAATTTTGGTTGTTGGAATTCATTTCAGCAATTTTCTGCGCCTTTAGCAACTTCTTGTACACCAATATTTTTGGGAAATATATCCTCCCTAAAATAGCGAGTTTCTTCCTATCTCTTTTCATGGCTGAGATGGAACTGCAACATCGCGTGCTAGCTTTCATGCTCCAAGCTTCCTAAACTCTACATCTGTATGTTTGTCCTAAACGAATTGTTCTTGTACATATAAATTTTTTTCATCCAGCAGAGTCTATAAATTAAATACATCGTGAAGATTTGAAGGTATACTTGCAAATTATAATGCGATGTTACAGATACATTTTTATATTATAACATAATACTTGTTCCACTGATATTCTATGCAGAGTAATATAACATTGAAAACCATAACATATAACAGAAACTCAACCCTGCATGGCATAGGTATGAGTAGTTAGCAATCCAGTGCCTTTAAACTTATTCAGACTTATGTTGTCTAATCTCTCTGCCATTTCAGGCGTGAGATAATTTACCCAGTCGCCAACTTTTCCATTCCTAAACAACATGCTATTTTCAATACCTACATTATTTGCTAACCCTGTCTTGTTCACCTCCAGATTGCTCAAATTCTCAAATGCACATAAATTGACGATTTCATCCACCACATTTTGGTTATCCTCTTCCAATGTAAAGGGACACCCTATGAACTCTGCCATTTTTCTTAAAACACCTGCAGTGTCTCCAATAAGCTCTTCATATTTCATAAACATCACTCTGTCTGGATGCTCTTGACTTGTTTTCCAGTAACCAAGTACATGGTCCCAAAAAGATCCAGGAAAACATAGGCCATCGCAGAACTGGTCTAATGCTTGTTCAAGCGGAACAATTTCTTTGCCATTCTTTTTTCTTATTTTGTTCATGAAATGCCACCGAGAGATAAACGTATCCTTCATTTCACGACAAAGGTAAATTATTTTACATCCAGATTGAATTATGGACTCTGGCAGTATGTCAAATGGTAGGTGGGATGAAAATAGCCTTGGATCGGGGATTAAGTTCAAGTTTGGAGCTTGGTTTTCGCAGTAGACATGCTGTTCGAAGAAAGGCACGCAATCATGGGAGCCAAGGGATGTCAAAATACTGGAAGGACTGCAGGAGGAGTTGCGATTCTCGGTTGCAAAGATGAGTGTTTTAAGCCATGTTGTACCTATATGTACACTTTAAGTTAACTGATGCTATGTGCCTGAATAACTTCTTAGACTGTTTAGTCTTGGTTTATCGTCCACTATGTACTCCTATTTTAAATTTCATTGTAGTTACCAAGGGTCTGTTAAATTTGCCTTGAAAACGAGTTTTGTGTTTTCAATATTTATTTCAAATGACCTAAAAAAGAATGAGAAATTGGAAAATCCTAGTTGTTGCAATATTGGGAGAAAAGGAAGGAAGAAGATAGCCTGATCCTTCGATATTTGAAAAAGTGCGGAAGAACAAGAAAATATCATTTTTAATTTTACATGTTAAAACCATTTTTTAAATTCCCAGTCTTTTTCTCCTCCGTGCATTTTGAAATACATGATGAAAACGCAAAATACAAAATTCATTTCCAAACTAGACTGGTTGCTTCCCCGGTCTGTGGCATGAAATATGCAGAATTTCTTGCATTAGATGTTATTTATAAGTCATATATGACATATAATTTACAGTTATGATCCAAAAAATTATTTGTTCTCTATCAGATGATTCATAGACTGTTTTTCTTTTCAAAGGAATTATTTTCAGGATAAGGAATAATATACCAGATTTCGGAAGAGTTGCAACAATGACATCTGAAGACTTGGCTTGAAAGAGTTGTCGTGCAACCATCGCAGCAACCATCCAATTCAAAGATGCATACAAGTTTTTGTATTGGTAGAGGGTTCGTCCTCCCACCTCCATAACAACGGGTAAACTTAAGACATAGTCTTATAGTGCCTGTATATTTCCTGATTTCGTTTTTTGTCTTCTTCTGTTTCAATAGTAAGAGCTAAGCATTTGGAAATGGGTGATTGCGCCATAAATATGGTATGATTTTGTAAATATGTTTTGTGTGTCTTTGTAGAACTTTGTGGTTGCTAGCTATTAAATAGATGATCTCGTGTTAAACTTTTAGTAATTAATATATATATTCTCTGTCATTGAGGTGTGAAGTCATATAATTGAGTTGACTATTTTTTGGTTTCGTTAATTGTGGTAGTTTTGTTCAATAATTGTTCTATAAAAAGAATATTTATCACGTTCCTTCCATTTTTATTCTATCTTCAAGGTATGTATTTGCGCAGTAAATATTTCCATCATAAATATTTACTCGACTAGCATTCCTTTTGAAAATATCAAGTTATAAATACCAGACCAATAGGAATAAAGACAAACTTAGAAAAAAACTTAAGCTCAAGGACGACAAGTTATTTTTTAAACTGGAGGACAATGCTATTTATAACTATCATTTTGTATGGTGTAAAACCGAATATAATACTAGTTATAACTAACGATTTGTATAATGTAAAAATTGAATATAATGTTAATTATAATTACAATTTGTTCTTCAGTATAAAAATAAAACTTAATGTCTTTTAGTTTATTTTATTTTTCAAAGTTTGTAATTTTCCCACCAATAAATATTTGGTATTTTGGAAGAGTAAGTTTCAATATATTTGTTTGTTATGTTTTTTTTAGTATGGTCGCACAATGAACATTGAAACTATAAGCTTTTATATTGTGCAGTGACAATGAATTTTTAAAAGTAAAGCTGTAGTAATAATAACAACAACGAACGACAACAGTAATAATAAGTTTTGAGTACATCATATTATTATTTAGCATTCAAAAAATATTAAATAACATTAAGGTCTATGATTATTGGGAAAAAAATCAACATTGGTTAGTTTCCTTTTGAACAACAATTTGAACATTTAAAAGGAATGTCAATTTAGGTTGTGATGTTTTTAAATTAGAAGGTGACAGAGACAAACGTGTATGGAACTTGACAAATAATGGATTCTCTTTGAAAATTTTCTTCAAAGTGAGTAAAAGTTCAATTTTCAGAAGTACAATGGGTAAGAATTGAACGGCATCGTATTAAGCGTAAAAGAATGACTTTGAATGCATACAAGGCTATTAGAAACGGGCTGCAAACAAAAGGATAAATAAATTAAATGTGATTTCCAAATAAGTCTTCCTTGTGTTTTATGTGAGAAGAAGGTGAAGGATAGAAACCATATATTTTTCAATAATCAATTTTTATAATACATCATGTAGTTATTGATGATCAAATTGGAAAAAGAACATAATATTTCACTCATAACTGGATGTTAACTTTGGTTCTCTATTTCATGTTTGAAATGTAAGGCGGTCTCTATCACTAGTTTTTTGTAAATTAGATTCATATTCCTCTGACATTCCACTGGCCGTCAACAAATTTAATTTTAATCTTTAAAATATGATAATCTTTTGTAGATTAATCGAATTTAAGAATCATTTTCAACATTAAATCATAAATTTAATAATTTTTTCAATGTTATTTGTTGTTAATACCTAAAAATAAATTTTTAAAAATCAAAATTTTACATAGTAGTTTTACCTGCATTTACGTAATACAGTTATTTGTATTACCCATTTGTCTAAGCATATTTATGTGACTGCATTTGCTTTGGATGATATATCTTTTACATAGTTGTTTTTAACTACATGACGTTGTTGTTATTATTTTTTAATCTAATTGAAAGAAATTTGTTTTTGATTTATGCAGTAATTGGTTGTAATTGTTTAATATTGCTCTTTCTCTACTTTTTTACTGGTTTAATAATCATATATTTGTGATTAAATAAACATTGACGTTGCTTTTACTAATGTATTTCCTCCTTCATACATAATAGGATATAGCAATCATGCGTAGTTGTGCTTAAAATATTTTTGGTATTGCTTTTAATAATACCTTCTAGCGGGACCATGTTAGGATTGCTGGATCATTCATGTAGTTCCTTCCTGGAACTGACATTTTGGTAGTGATGATTGCATTTGTTTATCCTACAGCTAACATCTGAGTTTGATTCGTTGCTTTTTATGAATCTCATATCATGTCTAATGAGGAGGTTAGTATATTACAAGATCTGCATCTTATACATTATTAGCATTTCATGCATCACACCTTTCATATTTTTTATTCTTTTTCCTGCGGGTTTTCAGTTAGATTCAATATAGTCTTATAGTCGTGCCCAAAATATTCATTGGTTTTGCATTTAACACTAGAAAAGTCACCATTACCGACGGCTAAAAAGCGACGCTAGCCGTCGTCGGCCATCGCTATAAGGCGATGCTAAAACCTCAACATCAATAGGTTTAGCGACGGCTTTAGCAACGGCTTCGTCGCAAGTTTAGCGACGGTAGTGTCGCCAAATTAAACACGTGGCAAATTCAGGGGGGTTGGCAGGGTGTCGTTGACCGACGCCGGTCGACGCAAAACTGGGTAAATAAGCCGTCGCAAGTTGATGCAAGTTTGGACAAATAGGCCGTCGCTGGCCGTCGCAAATCTGGACATTTTTTTAACCCTGCAGCTTCTTTTTGAGCCATCCAACCGTGCAAATATCATCATATCTCTATACATCTCATCTACAACACATATAAATTCAATTTCGCAACTACAACCATTGCATAACACCCATAAGCAATTATATAACGCAAAAATCAATATCTACATCAACATTCCATCAAACGTCTATATTTCATTAAACAACACATCCACAAATCCTTCAAACAACACGACCATATCGACAAATCTTCATGTCCATCAAACAAAACATCCCCAAAACCATCAAGTAACACAATCGTCAAACAAGTATCAAATCCATCAACACATGTCAAATATATACAAAACAAAACGAACAAAATCCATCAAACACCACAGTCATACCTACCGATCATCATCTCCCGACCTATCCTCCCTAGGCATTCTCCTGTGCTCTGCTAAATATGCCGTAATCCGCTCATCTAGCAGCTACGCCAATCCTCCGCTCTTTCGCCAATCATTAAACTCTGACATCTGCTGTTTCAGCTGAGCTATCTCCTCCTCTGCCTGGGATCTCCTATAAGCCGTCTGGATCATTATCGTCTGTAAAATAGTTAATAGCGAGTTATATTTTATGCTCAATATAAAATAAAATTTATATATTAGTTAATGAAGCAGTTTACCTCCTGATTTCCATAATTATAACGCCCATTTCGCGAAGGAGGATCAATCAGAGCATCTCATATACGGTTCAACTCCGCCAAGGTCAACTCATGGCCAGTGGACTGCGCCACTCGAGCTTGCTCCGCTTCATATCTTTTCTACGATGACGAAAAGAAGTTGGTTACAATAAATATTCAATTTAAAACTTATGAAATGTGAATTAAAAAAATTAAGCATGTTTATCATTACGGATTGAGATTTATCGTTCGTCCACACATATGAAATGTTGTCATCCTAATCTGTCTACTCAATGGCAAGCGTGTGAGTGAAGACCTCTACCATTGTAGGCTCACGATTATACTTCTTGTACTGAAATTGCATATATGAATAAACAATGTTACATAAGACTCAAACCATTCAAAAGGGCAGATTGTTATGGGGTAAATAAGAAAAAGCAGAGAAAGAAAGAAAAAAACAAATACATAATCTCGCAGCGGAATGAAAAAATATAATAATCAAATAAACAATTCATGAAGCTGTTTTACAAATAACATTTGATTACACTTTTACAATACAGAATTAGAGTACATACAGTGGTAATAAATAAGTAATGCAGCGGAACAACATGATGCAATGGAAATGATAGAATAAATAGTAATAGTACTAAATCTTCGTCTTCGTCCTCCAAGAGCAGTCTTCGATATACTTAAAAACCTCAGACTGACCCGAGCGAATTGAAAAGACAAAACACTCAAGTCAGAAGTAAGAGATCTTATGTAATTTAAATCAACAGTAAATAAATTTGAGTGTAACGGCGTCAGAGATGTTTAAGGGGTTTGACATCTCCTATCTAGTGTCTAACGTGAGTGCAGTAACTTAAGAGATGTTCGGGATTTCCATCTCCTAAGGGTCCGTTAAACTATCTACATACATAGTACAATATGCTATTATAATAGTGTCTACAGTAAAGTAAAATATTAAAATAGCGTTAAGGCGTTACCCATATCCCCCTTAACACATTTTATATATTCCCATACTCAATATAGTACCGTAAGCTCCTCCGTAAACTGGAGGTTTACCCAGAGGGAACTTCATAGGCATGGTACAAAACAAACTCGTAGAAGGCACGATAGGGCATGTGAACATGGCACGCGAGGCAATGCCAAGGTAGGATTCTACCGTTTGCAGAACTGGACTGGTGGTAACGCATAGCAGCTACTACCGTCCACCTCGGAACACACTTCCATAATCAAATCGAGGGGTGGCCACCAAATCAATCACAAAGTCATAATATGGTATCGAAGAAGCATGTCCGATCGGAGGTGCGACCTCACTTGGCCCAGGTATAGCTCCTGTTTTAATCACATCAAAGCTGACTCACAGGAGTCAAGGTCACGTAAATACCTCATGTAGAATCGTTCTCCAAACCATCCTACTTCATTCTGGAATCTCCACCACGTACACAGTTGTTAAAGTGGTTTTCGGTTTTGGTAGAGAGTATGACAATATCCGATCCCGGTCTCTTTAACAATCAAACACCTATTTCACACCAGATGGTTCTTTTACATTTTCAAAACTGATTTATAATTTATATCAAAATATCATATTCTCAAAACCATATCATTTTCGAAATCATATTTACTTTCAAAATTATATCACATTTGAAATCATATCACTTTCGAGTTCATATTTCCAAAAATAGATTAAATCCTCATTTAAAATCATCATATTCCTCAATGATGTCATTTAAATCCCTACTTATGTTATAACATCATTTAATCGTATTCTACTTAAAAATCAAGGATTTAAATATAAAACTTCCACTTTACAAAACCTGAAATTCATAAAATAGTTTAGATAGTTTAAAATAGTTTTAAAAATAGATTAAAATAGATTAAAACATATTAATATAGTTTAAAATAGATTAAAAAGGATTAATATAGTTTAAATAGATTAATATAGTGTAAAATAGATTAACATGGATTAATGTAGTTTAAATAGATTAAAATAGATTAATATAATTTAAAATAGATTAAAATAGTTTAATATAGTTTAAATAGATTAAAATAGATTAATATAATTTAAAATGGATTAAAATAGTTTAAAATAGATTAAAATAGATTAAATAGATTTAAAATAAATTTAAAATAGATTTAATAAATTTAATAAATTTAAAATAGATTAAAATGGGTTAATTAGTTTAAAATAGGATAAAATAGATTAAATTGGGTTAAATAGATTAAAATTGATTAAAATAAATTAAAATAGTTTAAATTGATTAAATGGTTTAAAATATTTTAAAATAGATTAACTTAGTTTAATAGTTTGAAAATCTTACTAATTAGAATTTAAAATAACATTTTTAACAATTTATATTAAAATAATAAATTTGAAATTAACATCAAATTTAACTATTTCTTCTATTTCAACAAATCTGGACCATATCCAGATTTCAAATCAAAACCCAATTTCAAATCTTGAAGTATCAATTTAAGCTATTACAATTTCAATAGATTTCAAAGTTACAATTTCAAACGTCTTCAATAACTCAACTTTGATAAATTTCGTTTATACTTCAAATTCAACTTTAGAATTCCAATTTAAACCCTCTAAGCAATTTACTTAATACAATTCCAAAATTTCAAATTTAATCTTTTAAACAGTTCATTTAAACAATTCAGTTTATATAAATCAAATTCTATTTCAAAATATCATTTAGCTAAATTCAAAATTTAAAGATTTAAAATCATTTAATTTAACCAATCCAGTGTTCGTATATAATTTCTACCCTATGGTCAAGTGATATGGATATTTATCATTTCAATCCGCAAATATTTAAATTTACGGGTATATATCATTTCAACCCGCAATCTCGAATTAAAATAAAATCCATAAAATCGCTCGAGTCTATCATTTCAATCCATAACAATTTTCCCTAATCTATAGATCGTTCGGGTATGTATCATTTCAACCCAAAGGGAACTTGCAGTATTATAACAATATAAAAATATAACATCCAGTCATCCAATATCATCAATCAAACATACATCACAATCACCATTCAATCAATCAATAAATAACATCAATTAATTGATTATCATCTACAGGTATTCAATTGACAATTAAATTCAATAACAAATTAAATGACGATTAAATGCAATAAAAGTCGTATTTAACTGGAATGACAATTTAAATATACCAAACATCAACCAATCAATTTCTAATTACATCATAAATTTAAATTAACTAACATAAGCTAATTTAGTAGTTGTGAGTGGGTTAACACACTCACCTTTAATTTCAAATCGATTTGAAATCCAAAATAAGGCCCAAATTTGGACAGTCTCAGAATTCATCCAAACCTGTTTCATAATATCCGAAACTTCGATATGATCGCAGCATAGCAAACCGTGCGTGAATCCGATCTTGTATGCGAAAGTTATACATGTTAGAACATTATAAATTTAAATTAAATAAAAAAAGGGCAAATCAGAACGTGACACATCATCTCCCCTTACCTTCAGCAGCACGCGAATGAAGAACCCACCCAGAAACCCTAGTCGCGCCTTGAATCATCAACCACGTTCGCCTCCGGTCACCTGAGGGCCGCCTACCCCCTCCATGCCATCGCCCATCAATGCCGCATCAACTAGAGCCACCGCGGTCTCCCCAGGACGTCGCGCCGCCGTCCATAAGATTTAGGGTTTCAAACCCTAATTCATTGATTTCGACCACCACACGCGCATCTAGGCCAAGCGACCACTAGCGATCTGCTCCATGAAGCGAGCTCCACAAAACCCCTCAAACAATTTCAGAAACCGTCGTAGTCGATCAACCTCCAATTTGAACGGCCGAGATAAATTCCCCTAATTCTGGACACACCGAGACCCAAATCAAAAAACAGACTGCAGATCTAGCTTGCGCTCGTCGAGAGCTTCGAATCGGTATATAATATGATAGGGTTTCAAGAAATTTGATTTAGAAATTGATTTGGAAATTGAAATTGGATTTGTATATTGGAATTTGTTTCTACCATTAGAAGAAAGAGATAGCCAGAGAGAGTTGTACGTACATCAATGAGAAACAATTAGGGTTTATAACAGCCTATATATAGGCAGATCTGAATTAGAAATGAATGGACCTGATAGGATTGATCGAAACGACTACGTGACCCAAAAAGCCTGTTCTGACCCTGGAATTAAAATAGGTCATCTCATATATCAAAATAGATGTTTTCGATATTTTTAAACTCAATGGAATAGGTTCCAAGTCCTAATTCCATTGCATACAGAAGTTAGCTTTTAAAATCAGCTTATTTCAAATTGATTTTAATTAAATTAATTTCTACGCGTTTCAAGCCCGTACGATCAAACGACAAGTCCGATCGATACGAAACTTGAAATCCTATAATAATTCACCGTTATGAATCCGATGAAACTGGTTTCATTGAAATCCGAGACAGTGGCCAAAATGGCTATTTTCACGTTAATTAAATAAATTATTATTAAATTGATTAAATCCCTTTTTAATTTCAAATTTAATAACTAACAATTTTCATCATTTTTGATTACTTGGACATTTACATAAATTTAAAACAAATTTACATATCTATTCAGTGTTAAATATTACACTAATTACAGTGTTCAATTTCAACTGTAATTAAATCCAATTAATTTTATTTTAAATCCAATAAATTGATTTAATTTGATTTCAATCTTTTTATTCAATCAAGCATTACTCTATGGACATACTTAACATTTGTTTATATCTTATCACATTAATATTCTCCAATTATCATCATTTATTATATTAGTTGCAATATTCCAATTATATTGAATTTTTGTCGATTTTCACATTAATTATAATTTAAAGTCCCAATAAATTCATTTATCTTAGTTTCACTCTTTTTATTAAATAAATTATTGTCTTAAGAATATAATTGACATTTCTGTACATTTTATTACCTTCACATTTTACAGTTATCGTCTTAACTCATTTTAACGTAATATTTAATTACATTTAATTGCAATTGATTTTCAACTTAATTCAACATATTAAATAAATTGGTAACAAATAACAATTGTAACCTTTTATTAATTTAATCACATTTATAAGTTATTTGTCTATAAACAAATGTTCTGAATACTTACACAACACTAATTTTATCCAATTACAATAATTTACATATTATTTCACAAATTAATGTAACATTTAAATTAATTTCTGGATTTAAATTTATAACCAATTATAACCTTACGATTTATTACAATTACTTGAGATTGCATTCAATTTGTCATCTATTACATTAAATTTTCATTATTAAACTTGATTCTAGTTAGTTTCTCATTTCTACCTCATAAATTTTATTTTCTTCGAATGTTAAACTTTAAAAATCTTATTAAATTCAATAAATTGATTATTGGAAAATTACGGGTTGTTGCACTCTCCCCCACTCAAAACTTTTCGTCCTCGAAAAGGGAAAAGAAGGGAAAAGAAGGAATTAATATATCTTATTCAAAATATTAAATTTATAAATAATTAACTTACATAACTAAATAATTTAAATAAAACATATTAATTTATAATCATCAAATCCTTTCATATTCGAGTTAATAAAAGTTTGAAAACATTTCTATTTTCCCAAAATTTTCTAAGTCCCAAAATTCACAGAAAATTTCGGCTGAGTCTCCTTTGTACGGAGAGGTCCGGGAGAAATAATAATATCAATAATAACAATATATATCTCATATTTCAAAATAAATTATCCCAAACCATGGGAAACACTATAATATCGCTATAAAACCGTAATCCGAAGACGTACCTATTTGTCGGGCAAACAACGCTTAATTTATGAAACCAAAAGCAGTAGCTATTGCTTTCATAACCTGTATTTCACTTATATAATCCAAAGAAGTTAATATTTATGTAAAAGAGAATTGATTTAGTTGTTTCAATCAATAGCAACAAACCAACACAACATAATAACAAGCATTTACAAACAAAACCATACAATCATCACATGCAAATTCGAGAAATCAACCATCCATCCATGACAACCAAAACAAATGGTTTGTTCGGGTTTAGAAACTTTAAATTGTGTAGAATGATAAATAAACTACTAAGTATACCATACACTCAACAGTCTTAGATAAAAATTAATAGATTATTTATACATCCTAAAAAATATAAAGTATCACTTCCCAATCATTCCATAAGTAAAAACAAACAATGATTTTCAAGTGTTATTCAAGTTCATTCTTATTAATTTCTTTTCATCTCATTTACTGTTCATTTTTTTTCCTCTTCATTCATACAATGCTTATTTTTATTAATTTACATTCATTACTTACAAAATTTCATTTTCCATTTATTTATACAATGCCATTTTCTCTTTTCATTACTTTACATTCATTGCTTACATAAGTAAATTTTCATTCCAATTATTCAGATTACTCATTATTATGTAAGTCTCTTTACAATTTAATTCACCCTTAACGGATTATTTCTTTTTCCACATTCATTCTTTCATATATAATATTATTGAACACTTAATCTATTTCTGAGTCATTTCACACTTTCTAAAGTCCTAATCATTCAATTACTATAGTATTCACTTTAATTATAAATGGCTTCAACAATAACTTAAGTTTATAATCATTTACTACGGTATTCATTCTTTCTATAAATTTAATTAGTAGCGTTCAAATTATTCACTTAAGTTTATAATATTCTTATACATCTTAATTCTTCTTTTAAAACATGGTTTCATTGAACACTTTCACTATTTAAGTTTTACTTGTATAATATTCCATTACATATTTTTATTAACATTTCAATTGTTAATGTTTTGGTAATTATATATATGTTTTAAGATTGTAATTGAAAGTTACACAAGTTTATCTTATTCCTTTAGTTAACAAATTGTCCAATATTTACATTTTCTTATTTTTCCTTCATATCTACAAATTAAAATTTCAATTCTTGTATATTTTCCATAAATCACTAACATCAAATTTCTTATTTTTCCTTTTAGAAGTTTCCAATTATTAATATAGTCAAGATTTCATTCATTACAAAAATCAAAATTTCTAATTTACAGAAACTTAAGAACTAAATACAGGGTTTCCTTTCAATCATTTTAAAATAATATATATAGTCATATCTTTTATAGATCAGATCATATTTAGAATCAAAAATTAAGATTTATTTATCAAAACAAACATGTAGTAAAACTACTACAGCGGTCTTCCCACTTTGAAACTCGAAAATGAACGTCGATGATGCGTGCACTCATCACCGAAATTATTTTTCAACGACAGAGAGGGGAGTACAAAACTTATTTCCTTCCAAAATTCCTTTAAAACATTTCTTCCAAATCATATTGAAATATTTATATATTCCAAAATCTTTCGAAAGAAATTTCCAAAATCTCGGAACTTAAGTTCTGAAATTTCAATTTATATTCATTTTAATTATAATCTCAATTTGCAACCAATACTTATAAACTTCACTTCCTAACGAACAAATTTATCACAACCAACTATATCATTTATAAAATTATTCTTTTATATACAAAATATAATACTAGGTAAAATTATTTCATTTACCTATATTTCAAAACAATATTGTGTCGGACTGCCCTATTCAGTATTTAGAAATCCATATCAATGCCATAGCGTTCTATGTACCGACTGGAATTTATGAATACTAAACAGAACAAATTAACACAATACAAAAACCATTATAACATTAACAAATACGCTCTCTCATATAAATACACTCATCGACTCATTCTTGGGTACTACTACCCTATTTATATGAGTCAGACCCCACAAAGCTAAGGTTATCGCTAAACCAAAGCTCTGATACCAAATGTAATGACCTGCCTTTTTGGACGGTTTGAATCGACGATAAACCACACACGTCAGACTCAAACCATTCAAAAGGGTAGATTGTTATGGGGTAAATAAGAAAAAGTAGAGAAATAAAGAAAAAAACAAATACAGAATCTCGGAGCGGAATGACAAAATATAATAATCAAATGAACAGTTCATGAAGCTATTTTACAAATAACATTTGATTACACTTTTACAATACAGAATCAGAGTATATACATCAGTAATAAATAAGTAATGCAGCGGAACAACATGATGCGGTGGAAATGATAGAATAAATAGTAATAGTACTAAATCAGTGGAAATGATAGAATAAATAGTAATAGTACTAAATCTTCGTCTTCGTCCTCCAAGAGTAGTCTTCGATATACTAAAAAGTTCAGACTGATCCGAGCGAATTGAAAAGACGAAACACTCAAGTCAGAACTAAGAGATCTTATGTAAGTTAAATCAACAGTAAATAAATATGAGTGTAACGGCGTCAGAGACGTTTAGGGGGTTTGACATCTCCTATCCAGTGTCTAACGTGAGTACAATAACTTAAGAGATGTTCGAGATTTCCATCTTCTAAGGATCCATTAAACTATCTACATACATAGTACAATACGCTATTATAATAGTGTCTACGGTAAAGTAAAGTATTAAAATAGCGTTAAGGCGTTACCCATATCCCCCTTAACACATTTTTTATATTCTCATAGTCTATACAGTACGTAAGCTCCTCCATGAACTGGAGGTTTACCTAGAGGGCAATCCATAGGTATGGTACAAAACAAACTCGTAGAAGGCGCGGTAGGGCATGTGAACACGGCACGCGAAGCATTGTCACGGTATGATTCTACCGTTTGCAGAATCGGGCTGGTGGTAACGCATTGTAACAACCCGTAAATTTTCGATATTTAAATTTGTTAATTTAATAAGATTTTTGTAATTTAGTATCGAAAGAAATAAAAATTTGTAAATTAATAATGAAATAATAACAAAAATGAAAAGTAACAATGTTAATCTTATTCAAACATTAACAACTTGAATGAAATTCCAATTAATTAAAATGATTTAAATGTTATACTTGGCTATAAATTGAATATAAGAAAACAAGTGTAAATATTGAATCAATTGATGGATCAGTATATAATTAATGGTAATTGAATAAAATTGGTGTTATGTAAGTATTTATAACCTTTGTTTGGAAGTAGTAACTTATAGTAGTAATTAAAGGCTAATGGTGACAATTATTATAAGTTACCCATTTATTTAGTCCATTAAATCAAAATTGGTAATCAATTACAATAATTATAATTTAATATTATGTTAATATAAATTAAATTAATATTTGGAAATAATGTTAATTTTATTCATAATATTACAATTGGTTGAATAAAAAGAATGGAAATCAAAATTTATTAATTTATTGGAATTCAAATTATAATAATTGGATTAATTACAAATAAATGAAATTAAATATTTAAATATTACGTTAATAGAGATTAAGATGAAATTTGAGAATATTAATGTAATAGATCATGAACCAATGTTAATTTCATCCATTTGATAATAATGGATTGAATAATAGGATGAAAGGTCAATTAAATGGAATTATTGAAAATTTAATTTATAATTTCTGAATTTAATGAAATTGAAATTAAACACCGAAATTGATGGATTAATCAACTTTAAATTGACATCTAAATTTGTTTAAATTATCGTAAGTGATTAAGAAATAAAAAATGATGAAGTTGTAAATTATTAAAATTTAAAACTGAAAAAGTGATTTGATTAATTAATTATTAATTTATTTAATTAACGTGAATATAGTCATTTTGGCCACTGATTCGGATTTCGACGAAACCAGTTTCATCAGATCTGTAACAGTGAATTATTGTAAGATTTCAAGTTTCGTAACGATCAGACTTATCGTTTGATCGTACGGGCTTGAAACTCCTTGAAATCAATTTAATTGAAATCAATTTGAAATAAGCTGATTTTAGCATAACTTCTTTCTACAATGGAATTAGGACTTGAAACCTGTTCCATTGATTTTAAATATATGGAAAACGTCTGTTTTGATATATGGGATGACCATTTTCGTTCCGGAGGCAGAACGGACTTTCGGGTCGTTTATCGCTTAACCTTCAAATCAATCGTGTCCATTCATCTATTTTCTGCTCTACCTATAAATATCTCGTTATAAACCTTAGCCACTTCTTATTCTCATTTGTCTGTACGTACATTCTTTCTATTCCTCCTTTCCAATGGCAGAAACAAACTCAAATTCCCAAACCCTCAAATTCAATTCCAAAATCAAATCCAAAATTCAAACTCCTTAAAACCTATCGAATTATATATCGATTTGAAGCTCTCAACGAGCGCAAATCAAATTTGCAGTTAGTTTTTCGATTCGAGTTTCTATGTGGCCAGAACTGGGCGAATTTGTCTCGGCCGTTCGTACGTGAAAGTGTGGATTAACGGTGGATCTTCGATTTTGTCGCGATCGGAGGATACCATGGTGGAGAGCTTGACGAGCGGAGTTGATCCATGTGGCTCGTTTGGCCTGGAACTGCCGCGAGTTGGCCAGAAAATGATTCGAAGGCGGCGGCGGCGAACCGGTCCAGGTGGCGACGGAGTGAACGGCGAAGCCCTGATGTGTGCGGCCGGCGATGGCGAAGTGGATGGTGGCGACTGATCTGGTTGCAATGGCTTGGTGACGCGGCAGTTGGCTTGTGATCAGTAGCGGCCGTAGATGATGCCGAATCGAGATGTAAAGTTTCTCGTGAACAGTAGGTGCTGACGTGTAATAGTAATAATATTATTTTATTTGTTTTAAATTGAAATTTTATAACCGCTAACTCGTATAACTTTCACATACGAGGTCCAATTACGCGCGGTTTCTTTTGTTAGGCTCGTATTGAGATTCCGGACATTTTGACGCTGGTTTGGACAAATTCTGAGACCGTTCAAATTTTAGGCTTAAATTGGATTTAAATTCGATTTAAATTCAAAAGGTGAGTGTTTTAACCCACTCACAACTTCTAAAATTTCTTATGTTTGTTAAATTAAATTCGTGATGTGATTGGAAATTTATTTATGATTGTTTGGTATATTTTGAATCATCATCTCAGTTAATTTGAATTTATTTGAATTAAATCGTTATTTGATTTATTATTGAAAATAAATTGCCAGTTAAACACCTGTTATTGATTATCAGTTCTATATTGGTATTTATTGATTGATTTGGATGATGTTTGAAATGGATGTTGATTGTTGATATTGGATGAATGGATGTTTTATTTTATATCGTTATAAACTACAAGTTCCCTATGGGTTGAAATGATACATACCCGAACGATCTATAGATTAGGGAAAAAAATCATTATGAGTTGAAATGATAGACTCGAGCGATTTTACGGATTTTATTATTATTTCGGGATTGCGGTTTGAAATGATATATAACCGTAACATTTTAAATTGCGGATTGAAATGATAAATATCCGTATCACTTGACCCTAGGGTAGAAAATTATATACGGACACCGGATTGGTTAAATTAAATGATTTTAAAATCCTTAATTTTCGAATTTAATTAAATGATATTTTGAAATAAAATTTGATTTATGAATTGAATTATTATTGAAAAATCAAGTTTTATGATGAAATGTGAAATGGTTTAAAAGGAATTGCTGAAGAAATTAAATTGGAAGTTTAAAGTTAAACTTTTAAGTATAAACGAAATTCTATCAAAATTAAGTTATTGAAGTTGTTTGAAAATAACTTTGAAATATTTTTAAATTGGAGTAATTCGAATTTATATTTGAACATAGATTGAAACGATATGAAATTCAATAGTTTATTGAAATGTTAAATTGAAAGGTTTGGCATTTGGTTTGTTGACTTGGAAATTGAAAATGGTCCAAATGTGTTGAAATGAAATGAATAGTTTAATTTGATATTAATTCCAAATTCATGTTTTAATATAAATTGTTTTAAAAATATATTATTTCAAAATTTCTAATTATTAAGATTTCAAAGTATTAAACTATTTTAACCTGTATTAATTATATTAAATCATCTTATCCTATTTTAAACCATTTAATTTATTTAAACTAATTAATTTGTTTTAACTTATTTTAAATCTAATTAATCTATTTTAAAGCTATTTAATCTATTTTAATTATATTTAATCTATTTTAAATATATATTAACTATTTATAACTATTTAAACCATTTTCTTCTAATTCCAAACTAAGTAAAATGGATGGGTTCATATTCAAATTCTCGATTTTTAAGTGAATATGGTTAATGATTATATAACCTAAGTTGGGATTTAAATAAAATTTTGGGTTTAATATGATATTTTGAAATGAGAGTTTAGCCTATTTTGGAAATATGACTTTTGATAGGAAATAAAATTTCGAACTATGATTTCGATGTGATATAATTTCGGAAGTAAGTAATGATTTCGAAAATGATATGATTTGAATTGAATATGATATTTTGATATCAATTATGAAATGATTTTGGAAATGTAAAAGAATCATCCGGTGTGTAATAAGCGATTGGTTGTTAAAGAGACCGGGATCAGATATTGTCATACTCTCTGCTAATACCGAAAACCACTTTAACAACTGTGTTCGCGGTGGAGATTCCAGAATGAAGTAGGATGGTGCCGACGATCCTACAGGTATATTTATGTGGACCTAACTCCCGTGAGTTAGCATAAGGTGGCTATAACAGGAGAAATTGACGGGCTAAGTGAGGTAGCTCCTCCGATCGGACACACTTCATCGTTAATCATTCTATTACTTTATGATTGATTTGGTGCGCACCTTTGATTCGGGAGTGTGGATCGAGTTGGGCGGTAGTTGCGGCTATGCGTTACCAACAGTCCGGAAGTGTAATTGGTATATCTACCCTGGCATTGCCTAGTTGTGCCATGTCACCTACCCTAGCGCGCCTTCTACGAGTTTGTTTATGTCGTATCTATGGGGTATCCTCTAGCGGCCCAGTTTACGGGGAGTTACGGTACTGTATAAACTATTGGCATTATAAAAATGTGTTAAGGGGGAAAATGTAACGCCTTAACGCTATTTTAATAGTTTTTCTTACTGTAGACATATTATAATAGCGTATTGTACTACATAGTAGATAGTTTAATGGATCCTTAGGAGATGTGAATCGCGAACATCTCTTAAGTTACTGCACTCACGTTAGACACTGGATAAGAGATGTCAAACCCCGTAAACATCTATGACACCGTTTACACTCATATTTATTTACCATTGATTTGACTTACAAAAGATCTTTTCGTTCCGACTCGAGTGTTTTGTCTTTTCAATTCGCTCGGGTCATCCTGAGCATTTCAGGATTTGAAGACCTTATTTCTGAAGGATGAAGACGAAAATTTGTACTACTATTATTTACAATATTTATTCCACTGCATTCATACTATTCCGGTGCATTATTTGTTTATCTCTGATATGTGTAACTCTGATTTTGTATTGTATAAGTATAATCAAATGTTTTATATACAACTTCATGAACTGTTATTGGATTATTATATTTTGTCATTCCGCTGCGAGATTCTGTTTTTTTTTCTTTCTCAGCGTTTTCTTATTCACCCCAATAACAATCCGCCCTTCTGTATGTTTTGAGTCGGCATGCGTGTCTGCTTAAATCGTACAAAAAGGTGAGATGTTTTAGTCAAATCGAGGGGTGGCCACCAAATCAATCACAAAGTCGTAATATGGTATCGAAGAAGCATGTCCGAACGGAGGTGCGACCTCACTTGGCCTAGGTATAGCCCCTGTTTTAGTCAAATCTAAGCTGACTCACGGGAGTCAGGGTCACGTAAATACCACATATAGAATCGTTTGCCAAACCATCCTACTTCATTCCGGAATCTCCACCACGTGCACAGTTGTTAAAGTGATTTTCGGCATTGGCAGAGAGTATGACAATATCCGATCCCGGTCTCTTTAACAACCAAACGCTTATTTTACACTAGATGGTTCTTTTACATTTCCAAAACTAATTTATAATTTATATCAAAATATCATATTCTCAAAACCATATCATTTTCGAAATCATATTTACTTTCGAAATTATGTCACATTTGAAATCATATCACTTTCTAATTCATATTTCCAAAAATAGATTAAATCCTCATTTAAAATCATCATATTCCTCAATGATGTCATTTAAATCCCTACTTATGTTATAACATCATTTAATCATATTCTACTAAAAAAATCAAGGATTTAAATATAAAACTTCCACTTTACAAAACCTGAAATTCAGAAAAAAGTTTAGATAGTTTAAAATAGTTTTAAAAATAGTTTAAGATAGTTTAAAATAGATTAAAACAGATTAATATAGTTTAAAATAGATTAAAATGGATTAATATAGTTTAAATAGATTAATATAGTTTAAAATAGATTAAAATGGATTAATATAGTTTAAATAGATTATAATAGATTAATATAATTTAAAATAGTTTAAATAGATTAAAATAGATTAATATAATTTAAAATAGTTTAATATAGTTTAAAATAGATTAAAATAGATTAAAAAGATTTAATATAGATTAAATAGATTTAAAATAGATTTAATAGATTTAAAATAGATTAAAATGGGTTAATTAGTTTAAAATAGGATAAAACAGATTAATTGGGTTAAATAGATTAAAATTGATTAAAACAAATTAAAATAGTTTAAACTGATTAAATGGTTTAAAATATTGAAAATAGATTAACTTAGTTTAATAGTTTAAATATCTTACGAATTAGAATTTACAATAACATTTTTAACAGTTTATATTAAAATAATAAATTTGAAATTAACATCAAATTTAACTATTTCTTCCATTTCAACAAATCTGGACCATATGCAGATTTCAAATCAAAACCCAATTTCAAATCTTGAAATATCAATTTAAGCTATTCCAATTTCAATAGATTTCAAAGTTACAATTTCAAACGTCTTCAATAACTCAATTTCGATAAAATTTCGTTTATACTTCAAATTCAACTTTAGAATTCCAATTTAAACCCTCTAAGCAATTTACTTAATACAATTCCAAAATTTCAAATTTAATCTTTTAAACAATTCATTTAAACAATTCAGTTTATATAAATCAAATTCTATTTCAAAATATCATTTGCTGAATTCAAAATTTAAAGATTTAAAATCATTTAATTTAACCAATCCGGTGTGCGTATATAATTTTCTACCCAATGGTCAAGTGATACGGATATTTATCATTTTAATCCGCAAATATTTAAATTTACAGGTATATATCATTTCATCCCGCAATCCCGAATTAAAATAAAATCCATAAAATCACTCGAGTCTATCATTTCAACACATAACTATTTTCCCTAATCTATAGATCGTTCGAGTATGTATCATTTCAACCCATAGGGACCTTGAAGTATTATAACAATATAAAAATATAACATCCAGTCATCCAATATCACCAATCAAACATACATCACAATCACCATTCAGTCAATCAATAATTAAATAACATCAATTAACTGATTATCATCTACAGATATTCAATTGACAATTAAATTCAATAATAAATTAAATGACGATTAAATGCAATAAAAGTCGTATTTAACTGGAATGACAATTTAAATATACCAAACATCAATCAATCAATTTCTAATTACATCATAAATTTAAATTAACTAACATAAGATAATTTAGTAGTTGTGAGTAGGTTAAAACACCCACCTTTAATTTCAAATCGATTTGAAATCCAAAATAAGGCCCAAATTTGGACAGTCTCAGAATTCATGCAAATAAGATTCATAGTGTCTGAAATTTTGATACGATCGCAGCGTAGCAAACCGCGCGTGAATCCGATCTCGTATGCGAAAGTTATACACGTTAGAACATTATAAATTTAAATTAAATAAAAAAGGGCAAATCAGAACATGACACATCATCTCCCCTTACCTTCAGCAGCATGCGTATGCACGCGAATGAAGAACCCACCCAGAAACCCTAGCCACGCCTTGAATCAGAATCCTCATTTCGCAACGGCCTTAAGCCATTGCAAAATGCTTTCGCAACGGCTATGAGCCGTTGCGAAATGGGCAGTGGTAAAAATTTCGCAACGGCTCATATCCGTTGCTAAATATACTTTTGCAACGGCTAAAGGCCGTTGCAGAATCTTATTTAGCAACGGCTCATAGCCGTTCCGGATTTTATTTCGCAACGGCTTAAAGCCGTTGTTAAATGTAGACGTATAACTGTTTTTTTTAACTATTAGCAACGGCTTTAATCCGTTGCTGATTACTGATTTTTTTAAAGAAAAAAATTCAAAATTTCTTCTCTGCATCAGTGCGACAGTCATTTCATTATCATAATTAATACAAAAATTTGCAAATTTAACACTATCACAAAAGAAAGATTATTAAATCAAATATTTTTCATACATTCAACACAAAAACCAAATATAACAAATGTTTGAATTATAATGTTCAACATCAACACATACCACTATATAGTTCAACAGCAACAACAACAATACATAACACTATAAAGTTCAACAGCAGCAACAACTAGTATTACGTACTAATATTACAGAAACACCATAAAACCGTATATCAGAAAGTGTTTTTTCAAGCCAACTTATATTACAGAAGAACTCACAAAACCATAACTACCTCTCATTCCTCACTTCAGGCTAATCTTTTTCTCTACGTCGTCTGCATTATGAACAAACACGCAGTTAGTTAAAGCATAAAGGTAAGTACAAATAAAGTAATGGGAGTATGGTAAATTTCATTAATAAATTGTCTAGAAGTAAAAATATCTTTAATAGCAGCACTCGTATCTTTCTTCTAATAACAGGTTTAACAATACCAACTGTTTTTCATTAACACTTTGACTGTCAAATTTTTAAGTACATAAAAAGAAAACTGAAAAAAAACGATATTTAAACTTTTAGACGATACATTACTGAGCAAAAAAAAGGGTGACAGCAGATCATAAATGTTGAGTGTCACATTGATTCATTGATAAATGTTGAACGATACTTATAAACGTGAACTGTCAAAAGAGTTTATAACAAGTCAATTGGAATTTCACTTAAGGCATATTGACATAGAATTATCAAACACATCCAATTAAAATTAGACGAAAAACATTGAGTAGCAAGAAACAGTTTACGACGGACTTTTTGGTCTGCAACTTAAAGATTTCATCGTTTGTGAATTGAGAGGCATTTTATTTACTTAGAATTCCTCTCATTTTATTCTTATTTTCTGTCTCAGCGGATATTGTCCTTCATTTTCTGGAGAAAAAAAGCATTCAAAAGTAGGTAAGTAAAATCTTTGTTAAAATATAGGTTTTCTATGTTAGCCTCCCTAATTAAGAACAATTTATCAAATAAGCTCTCGAATGATTATATTGCTGCTGAAGGCTTGAAGGCACTAAAATGAAAAACCTACCATCTTAGTGTCCAGCATGAAAAAAATTAGTAGACATGATACCTTGCTGTATTTGTTTTGTAACCTGTTCATTGCTGATTTTAAACATATGCTTGAAACATGTACTAGCGTATATATATTTGCTGGAATATATATAAACCTGAAATAGAGATATATCATGGCTGTGTTGGTTTCTTAATATATATAATGACCCTGTGACATATGTTTGACATCTATTGATAGACCATAGACACGTTTCTTTGCTGTAATTGCTTTGAGTTGAGTTAACAAGTAACATTGTTGTTTCACTGTCTGTATTCAAGATGTAAAATTATTACAATAATAATTGATTTTAAATTTTTAGTGAAGTAACCATGTTATATTTTGTAGATGTAGAATTGCATTAGAAGGTGGAATAATGCCAGTTTGTATGGTTGAGATACTAGGCTGCCTTGACTAACGTCTTTAAGTGTGTTATCGTTTCCCACCAATTCAACAACATAAATAGACAAGGTGAATGTATGATGATAATGGGTGTTGTGTTCTTACTGTTAGTGTTTTCGTTGAACAAGGCGTTTTCAGAACTTGTAACAGTGAGCATATAAAACATTTTTGTTAATTTGTATAATGAGAGATTACTAAAAGCAGGGCCATGATAATGTAGAATGTTAATATATTCTATTAGACAAGTCTTCCCACATGAATCAATGACAATGTCTCAGGAGTGCTCTCAAGGGTGCTCAAATATAGTAAAATAAACTTCTAAACATCTTCAGCGTGACGTATATATCAGAATACATATTGATTCCATGAAGTATTTCAACATGTGGTAGTTGTATAATTTCTTTCATTTGTTCTTCCCGTCTTTTTTATTCTTTATCCTTGTACACATGGACCATGGTTAATGAGTATACGGCCATGTATTTCTATGGGCGAGTTGTGATATTCACATTATCAAGATATATATAGCTATATAGCTTAAGGAAATCAGTTGGTGAAACTCATTGCCCATCTGTTTCAAATGAGTATACGGCCATGTCTTTGTATGAGCGAGTTGTGATATTCACATTATCAAGATATATATATAGCTATATAGCTTAAGGAAATCAGTTGTGATATTTGCACTCTTCACTAAATATGGTTGAAAGTATAAATACAATGGCAGTCCAGGATACCAAAGAAAACAATGCCAGTATAGCAGTGTATATTTACCTCTAATAAGCCAAAGAAAAGTAATGAAAGAAAGAAAATTGTTGCAGCTCACATAATTGAATACTTCAACTTGTAAATGCAGACTTCGAAGATTAATTTGTTAACCATTTAACAAGAATGTAAAAAGTATAAACTAGTACCTGACTCAGGGATTTCTAAGAGCAGCCAACCTTTTCTCAAGCTCGTTAACCTCAGAACTGCAAACATACAAGTAAAAATATAAACAGACAACTACAATGATGAATTAACTATTATAGTTTAAAGACACTCAGGTTGTTAATCAAAGGTCTTGGCGCTAGACATATATTATATCAAAATTCAAAAGTAAAAACTAAAATAACTAGAAATATAGTATCATGATAATAATCGATAAATATTGACTGAATTGAAGGAAATATTGAAAGATGAGAAGTCCCTTTTATAGTGTAATCGACCGAATTTAACTGAACGAGGAATTGAAGAATCATACATAAGAGACAGTAACAAGATGCATGTAGCATTGTTATCAAGCTAGTTGTATAATGATATTTAATGTAAACTGTACCACCTACCCAGGGAGTTAAATTGCTCTATTTCTAGAAATTCAAGCACTTTAGCTTCCTAGTTATCATGAGTCTGACCAATAAATCAGTATAACTTTTTTAATTATATATTTATAGTATTAGAGTAGAGGAATATTCTTGATTAACATATAGAAAAGAGTTGTTCTCCGTTACAGCATCATCAGTATGTCCTTACAAAATTCAAATGAGTGCATCGAACAAATGTTGAATAAAAAACTATTTAAACCAACTGATTTTAGTTTAGATGGACTGCCGCCATCATAAAAATAAAACTATCATAACTGGATTATTATAATCAAGGAGAGACGAATCACAATTATATCAAATATGTTATTTCTTGATATTTTAAATTTGTATGCATTAGCATTCGTGTATTGTATAGATTTTGGATGGCGTAGGAAGGTGGGAAACAATTGTCTACAACCATTACATAAACTGACTATGAAAAGATTCTTGAACATGAAACACACAATACTAACTTAAGATCCAATAATGCATGAAAGCGTTACAATACAGTGCAATTAACAATAATTAAGGAAGAAGTTTGTATGCACTGCTTACTGATTAGAGCAATTGATAATCCACTTATGCTGATGTCACGAGCGATCCCGCCATTTAATAAGAAATAACCTGTCATATGGGAAAATTCAGAAGTTGTATCATTCATGTGACTCTTATGTATATTACATGAGTGGTACAAATGGGTAAAACAAACCGAAAAAAGAGAAACAAAGGATTCAATGCTTCAAGATTTGCACAATAAGAGCTTACTGAAAATAAGCTTAAAAAATAATGCATATGTTTATTAGGTATTAGATTATTCTCATGTTCCACAGTTATCGAGCATGCTCTATATTTATCAAATTTACAAACATAGAGTTCCATCACTGTAGGAATTAGATTATTTTGCACTGTATTCACTATGTTCAAACTCTGTGACTTTCTTCATACAACTTGGTGCTTAATCACACAACAAATCCTTGAAAGATTAAGATATAATATAACATCATAATGGAGAAAACAATGTAGAGGTTCACTCATTGCTACAACATGAATCAAAGAAACCAGTCTTCCAAATACACGGCCAGATATTACTCCGTTACCACAAACACACCCAAAACAAAAATCAATTGACTATCATGATTATATCCACCTTAACATCAAATTAATAAGTCAACGTCTTTTAGAAAAAAATATGAAGACAAAATAAGTATAAACTAAATCAAATCAAATAACATCTAAAACAGAGACAACCAAACAACATAACCTATGTATTTCTAATGATAAAAATAAAAACAGAACGAACCTTATTGCTTAATTTCGAACAGCCGACGGTTCTAACGCCTTATCTATGGTCGATGGATTTGCAGTCGCTCAGCTTGATGATGATTTGCAGTCGATGACGATTTGCACGGTTTTAGGGTAGAAGAGGGAAATTGGGGCACGATTAATTAATTAGGGCAAAGCGGCAGAGGGGGAAATGAAACTAATTGGGGCGTTTAGTTTTGGGAACGGGGGGTTCTGTACGCAAGTTTGCGTATGGTCAAGATTAAAAAAAAGGAAATCTACAGAACGGCTATTAGCCGTTGCGAAATCCAAACGGTCCATAACCGTTCTTACATCATATACAATGGCTTATAACCGTTGCTATTTAGTAATGGCTCTGAGCCGTTGCGATTCTTTCGCATGAAGGAGTTGCAAAACTGCCAATATGGTGTAGCACGTTCGCCTTCGGTCACCTGAGAGCCGCCTACCCCCTCCATGCCATCGCCCATCCATGCTGCATCAACTAGAGCCACCGCGGCCTCCTCAGGACGTCGCGCTACCGCCCATAAGATTTAGGGTTTCAAACCCTAATTCATTGGTTTCGACCACCACACGCGCATCTAGGCCTCGCGACCACCAGCGATTTGCTCCATGAAGCGAGCTCCACAAAATCCCTCAAACAATTTCAGAAACCGTCGTAGTCGATCAACCTCCAATTTGAACAGCCGGGATAAATTCCCCTAGTTCTGGACACACTGAGACCCAAATCGAAAAACAGACTACAGATCTAGATTGCGCTCGTCGAGAGCTTCAAATCGGTATATAATATGATAGGGTTTCGAGAAGTTTGATTTTGAAATTGATTTGGAAATTGAAATTGGATTTGTATATTGGAATTTGTTTCTGTCATTAGAAGAAATAGATAGCCAGAGAGTTGTACCTATAACAATGAGAAATGAGAAACAATTAGGGTTTATAACAGCCTATATATAGACATATTTGAATTAGAAATGAATGGACCCGATAGGATTGATCGAAACGACTACGTGACCCAAAAAACCCATTCTGAACCCGCAACGAAAATAGATCATCCCATATATCAAAATAAATGTTTTCGATATTTTTAAACTCAATGGAATAGGTTCCAAGTCCTAATTTCATTGTATACAGAAGTTAGCTTTTAAAATCAGCTTATTTCAAATTGATTTTAATTAAATTAATTTCTACGCGTTTCAAGCCCGTACGATCAAACGACAAGTCCGATCGATATGAAACTTGAAATCCTATAATAATTTACCGTTACGAATCCAATGAAATTGGTTTCATCAAAATCCGAGACAATGGCCAAAATGGCTATTTTCACGTTAATTGAATAAATTATTATTAAATTGATTAAATCCCTTTTTAATTTCAAATTTAATAACTAACAATTTTCATCCTTTTTGATTACTTGGACATTTACATAAATTTAAAACAAATTTACATATCTATTCAGTGTTAAATATTACACTAATTACAGTGTTCAATTTCAACTGTAATTAAATCCAATTAATTTTATTTTAATTCCAATAAATTGATTTAATTTGATTTCAATCTTTTTATTCAATCAAACATTACTCTATGGACATTGTTAACATTTGTTTATATCTTATTACATTAATATTCTCCAATTATCATCTTTACTATATTAGTTGCAATATTCCAATTATATTGAATTTTTGTCGATTTTCACATTAATTATAATTTAAAGTCCCAATAAATTCATTTATCTTAGTTTCACTCTTTTTGTTAAATAAATTATTGCCTTAAGAATATAATTAACATTTCTGTACATTTTATTACCTTCACATTTTACAGTTATCGTCTTAACTCATTTTAACGTAATATTTAATTACATTTAATTGCAATTGATTTCCAACTTAATTCAACATATTAAATAAATTGGTAACAAATAACAATTGTTACCTTTTCTTAATTTAATCACACTTATAAGTTATTTGTCTATAAACAAATGTTCTGAATATTTACACAACACTAATTTTATCCAATTACAATAATTTACATATTAGTTCACAAATTAATATAACATTTAAATTAGTTTCTAGATTTAAATTTATAACCAATTATAACCTTACGATTTATTACAATTACTTGAGATTGCATTCAATTTGTCATCTATTACATTAAATTTTCATTATTAAACTTCATTCTAGTTAGTTTCTCATTTCTACATTATAAATTTTATTTTCTTCCAATATTAAACTTTAAATTTTTTATTAAATTCAATAAATTGATTATCGGAAAATTACAGGTCGTTACATTCCTAAAAATATCCACATCTTCCGGATCAACACGGACCGCAGCCTGCATTTTGAAATTAATTTGAATTATATACATTATATTAACTTTCAAATGAATTATAAATTTATACTTACCATCAAGTCGGCTCATATAGCGTTCATAACATGCTTAGAGATGTCGTCCCAATGAGCCCAACATCCCGACATCCGGTTCTTGAATTCCTTTTTGGTTACTTGAAGAATGTAGTCCAAAGGCTCCACCTCGAAATGCCTATATAAATTTTGATGTAGTCATTTAATAAAATTTAAATAATATACATGCAATAAATTTGAGACTTACCCTGCACTCCAAGGACCAACCTCCACTAGTGGTCGTAAATCCAGCGCCGTGCTGTTGGCACCCGCGCCAGGAGAAGGAGAAGAAGAAGGCCGAGATCCATTGGAGTGTCTCCTGTAAGACATATATATTTGCAACAAACATATCATTTCATATAATGAAAAAAAAATCAATTTATTATTAGAAAACATGTTTGATCAATCATCACATAAAACTTCCACTAAAACATCATAAATGAAACAAGTCTCCTGAATACATATATAGAATTAATAAAATAGAATAATACATAGCTCACAACATTGTCATCATTATTAATAACAACGGAAAGTCAAAATATACATTTTACAACAAGCAATACAGGTATTCATAATTATCAGTCTTCGTCGTTTTTTGATTCAGACTCGATCTCGTACTCTATATTGTTTTCTTCTGTACTCTCAAATATCCAATTTACCTGGAATTTCAGTCTGTACTCCACTTTCATGTATCTTTGGATAGTCCTTTACAATTTCATATATTTCTTTGCTTGATCAAATCTTTGGTGGTAGCATTCTCTCTTCTCTGTTAGCTTTAAAGTTTTTTTATCTCCTCTAAAAGTATGATTGAGATGGAGAAAACACCGATGACAATCAAACCATGAAATTTTCTTCCCATACCATAAAGAAAATGCTCATGTTTCTTCCATGCAATAAGGACAAGCTAGACGACCGGCAGTACTCCAATCTGAAAGCATTGCATAGGCAGAAAATTCATGAATAGTCCATAACAAAAAAGAGAATATACGATTTTTTTTTTGAAATGTCGTATGTTTCAACTCATTCATGCCATAGTGTTTTCAACTCTTCAATCAATGGTTGTAAATAAACATCGATTCCTTGTGCTGATTAGGGCCAGGGACGACAATTGTGAAAAACATATATGGAGTTTTAATACACATCCACGAAGGTAAATTATAAAGAGTAACGATAATAGGCCAAGATGAATATTTACTACCAAATTGAGAGAATGTGAAAATCTATCCGTACATAAACTAAGTCTGACATTACGGCTCTTCGCAGCAAACGCGGGATACGTCTTATCAAAATGTTTTCATGCTTCTCCATCAGATGGATGTATCAAACTTCCCTCTTCATGTGTTCTCACACTATGCCATCGCATATGACATGTCGTAGCTGAAGATGCATATAACATTTGAAGTCTGAGAGTGATGAGTAAATAATGCATTCTCTTGTGTGGAACATTCTTTCCTTTCTTTTTTCTTGATTTATATCTTTCCTCATTACATTTTTTGTAGTTTCTAAGGTTAATGTCATCTTTCCAATACAACATGCAACATTTTATACATGTACCTTGGTCTGTCAATGGTACGGGTTTCATCTCAATCCCGGTCCGAACCCACCCTATTAATGCGGGTACGGGTTTTGCATTTTACTACCCAAACCCGACTCAGGCCCGAGCCGGGTCGGGTATGGTTTTATCAAAACCCGGCCCGGCTAGGGCTCGACCCGACTATTAGTTTTCCGTCATATCAAAACATGAGTGTGTATGTTATTTATTTACCATTTTGTTTGTTTACATGTACATATTTTGCATACTTTTGTTGTGAAATTGACTACATCACCGTCCAATTTATATGTTAACATTGTTTGTATACAAAATTTTACCAAAGTTGCAGTTTTAAAATATGGATATAAAAAAATATTCTGAGTTAGGTATACGGTTATTACCTAACGAGCCAAAAAAGCCCGATGGACCAGACTCGGATATTAGGTTGAAATACCCTGCAGGTTCGGGCCGGGCTCGGGTTTTAATTATTGTAATCGGACTTGGGTCCGGGTTTTATAATACCCGGACCGAACCCGGCCCATTGACAGGCCTACATGTATCTATCTTTTAGTATGGCAGATCGAAATCTGACATAAGTGTTTTCACTTTATAATGACTATCACACATCAGATTATTCGGTGGCATATATCATTTTGCAGTTTGTACAACTGCTATAAATCCAGCTTATGAAAAGTTGAATTTTGATTTCATAGTGATGTATTCGGCGGTTACTAATATATGGTTCCGCTTTTACAACCATCTCATAATGGCCTCTTAGCAGCATCCAATAAATCATAAATTATTTTCGCTTCCACGTTCGGTTCTTCTTCGATATTTACGTTTTCATTGTTAACTTGAATGGTAGAAAACATTGATCGTGCTGCATCTTCCACCATATCTTTTATTAGATTCGTCATAACATAGTCGTTCTCTAACACTACAAGATTAGGTGTAGGTGCAGCAAGTTCTCCATGATGATCTCACAAATAATAATTTGGTACAAAACCAGATTTATACAAATGTACTTTAACTGTATCTGGCTTCCAATGCTTCAAATGTTTGCACTTACTACAAGGGCAATGAAGTTCTGCGTTATTTCGACTATTAGATGTAGCGAATCTAATAAATTCGTGCACACCATTGTAGAAATGTTCCTTCACTGAACCTTTCATATCAATTCCGACTTCATACATCCAAGTATGGTCGAGAAAATAATCGAACATTTTTCCTAATAAAAACACGTGTTAGTAATTTCGACAACACCTAAATTTTTTCTAAAACAAAATTAAAGCCTTTTGGGACTAAAGACTTCATACACCACACTTCTGTCTAATTTCGACAACACTTCACTCCACTTCTATTTTACGCCTAACTTTGCATCCAAGGGGTACATTTTTGCTGTTGTATTTTCTAAAATAAATTAAAGCTTTTTGGGACTAAAGGCTTTAATTTGTTTTTATTTTATTTGTTAAAATAATACTTAACACTTCATTTCTTAGTTTTTAAAAAATTCAATTTTAGTACAATATTTGTTTCAAAAAAAGTTGTTATTTCAAACTAAAATTTATTATTTCTTAATTTATGATTTCACTTCACTTCATTTCTTAATTTTATAATTCATTCAACTATCTAAATATTTTATTAACTAATTTTGATATTTTAAAACATATTTTACAATTCATTTAACTATTTAAATTTTGAACCAAATTTGTAAACTAAAATTTTAAATTTGCACTAATTTTAATCAATAATTATACACTAATTTTTGCACTTATTTTAATTATACAATAATTTTAAAACATATTTTATAATTCATTTAACTATCTAGCAGTATATTAATCAATAATTATACACTAATTTTTGCGCAAATTATAACAAACATTATTTCAAACTATACTAAAGATTCGCGTAAACTTATCAATAAGCATATTAATAAATAATTATACATTAATTTTTGAATTTTAAATCAACCTTACTTTTTGGTGCAAAAGAATGAAAAGTTTTTAGGTTCGTGGGTTTTTGTTCTGTGTATACAGATCTGCGTCGATTGCCGACGGCTAGCGTTGGCCGCTTATTCTAGCCGCTGCCGGCCGACGCAAAAAGGCTAGCATCGAATTTAGTAGCATATTTGTTCAAAAAAAATTATTATTTCAAACTAAAATTTATTATTTCACTTCACTTCATTTCTTAAGTTTATAATTCACTCAACTATTTAAATATTTTATTAACTAAATTTGAATTTTTGAAAAATATTTTACAATTCAGTTAACATTTTAATTTACCGATTTTCTACACTAAAATTTGAAGTTTGCACTTATAATAAATTAAAATAAATTTCTTTTATACTAGCCACTAACAATTATAATTACCACACACTATTTAGTTAAAAAATATTGCGTATGTTTAACCGTACTAATCTAGCTAGCAACATATTAATCAATAATTATACACTAATTTTCGCGTAAACTATAACAAACATTGTTCTAAACTATAACAAACATTCATGTAAACTTATCAATAAGCATATTAATCAATAATTATACACTAAATGTTGGATTTTAAATCAACTTTAATTTTTAGTTACAAATTAAACAATCAAACCAGTAATTAATATCACCAAATCAACTAATACACTATTATCATAAACTAATACGCAATAATCATCAATTTCAAACCCATAAACAACTAATTTTCGAAGGTAGAGTTTTAATTATATCTCCAAATCAACCAATACATTATTATCGTCAACTAATATGAAATAATCAACAATTTCTAACACATAATCAACCAATTTTCGAAATCATAGTTTTAATAACACCTAGATTAAGCTAAAATTAAAATGAATTATCAGCGAGATTTGGAGGGTTTAGGCGGCTTGCGAGGGGGGGGGGTTTGGGGGGCCAAAATTCGTTCGTCATTTTTAGGGATTTAGATTTTGGTGGGAAATAATGATTTTGCTGTTTGCGGTCGAGCTGTATATTCGCAGCTTGCGTCGGCTTGCGACGGTTAGCGACGACTGCTTATTTTAGTCATCGCAAGCCGACGCAAAAGGCTGCCGCCATAGCCAGCCTTTCTTGTGGTGTAAGTTTTAATATTGCCTAACTGCTGGAACTGGCGATGGTTGCACCTTTTCCACATAAAAGCTATCATTATTTATTACTTGTGTAACGTTTACAAATGCAATAGAAATCTAGTCGAGCCTCCTAAGGCATTTAATAAAGCTTGACTGAATGCCATGTAAAATACTTCAAAGTTATATTCGTTGGTTTTAACTAAGAGTTGTGTGTGTACACATAATTACTTGTATATCCGTGATAGTCTACTGAAATAGCATTTTCTCTCTCTGCTGAACCCAACGTTGCCATACATTGAGTTGGTAGTCTAAGAATTTTAGGTTTTACCCCTCTGCCATCTACTTTTTATGTTTAAATTTTTTGAAATGTACTAAGGCAGTGTTTGTTTTGAGAAAAAAACACTTGTTGAAGCTCTGATTGGAAGTGTTGATTTAATTCAGCATTTATGTAGTCGTTTGATTTACCATTTCATTCAGTCTTACCAAGTCAAAACAGCAAATACTTTTTCAGCTCATTTTAATGCTTTTTGAAATTTGAATCAGTATACAGATGATTTCCAATGGATACCATTATATTTTGAATAACACATATTTTCTTCTTTGCGTACAATGCAACTGCAGCATATATTTTATTCTTCTGTGCAGCAGGTTCAATATCATATTCCAAGGCAGCAGCATTGCATGTATGATGATATGTATTTTTTTATTAATGTAAGGTACATATGGTTTGATATTTTTATTTTAGTGGGTTGTGACACATTGTTTTATATCATAAAGTATGGATTGTTTAATTTCATATGTGATAAATAGTAGTTGTAACAGCAGTGCAAGCACAACACTTTTCTTTTGATTTGATATTGTCTTTCTCTGAGATGTTAGTTGACTTCAGTTCTGAGCGAAAGCTTTTAATTTGAGGTGAATTCCATGAATACGCCTAATAGACTGTTTCTCCAATTTGATTGCTTTTTGTACTTTGTAGCACAAAATGTTAATTCTATAAATTATCTGTCATGCAAACAAATAGCGTTTCACAAAAATAGCAAATCATTTTATTGATTCGAATTTAGATCACTGAAATTTTGATTACAAATATTACCTACTCCGAAAGCTTACAATATTATTCTTACAGCGATTATGATGTCTATTAACAAATTGAACTTAGAAGATATATAACCAATATAACATAAGACTAAATTGTTTTATAAATTTTTTATTACGAGTGCGGTCTAAAATTGTGTTATATACCCATTTTTTTTATAGGTAAATCAGTGTTATAAATTTCTAAAATAACAACATGTGTTATATTCTTTGTTCTATAGCTGATCGACTTGACATGTCAAAATGAGAAGAACACATTGCAAAACTTTGAAAAGCTTCATGAGTCATAACATACATTATTACACAACTGTAGTACTATATAGTTTTCGTTTAACTTGATATATAAAATGTAGATGTCAAAATTCTATGCACGTATAAGCGATAATTCTGTGCATGTATTTACGATGATTTTCACATTAGACATTAAAAAAAATTCCATATCTTTTAGTGGATATTCTTTTTTTTCATTGTACTATTCAGATAATAAATGATATTAGCAATGAAGGGCAAATATATCAACAAACAAGTTACTACAATAAAAATATTTATAATCGGCAACAAATCAAACAATATTTCAACATTCAGCATTAAGCACCTACTATTCAACATTCAGTCTTCGGCATTCAGCCTGCAGCATTCAGCCTTCAGCATTAAGTGTTCAGTCATTTTAAAAAATGAAGCTTAAAAACATATTAGAACATTCATACGACACAAAAATAAGCAGGCGGTTGTGTAGAATCCTAAGGTCCATGAAAGGATTAGGTTTTGATTCTTGTGAGGATTACTAATTTACTATGTCACTTTATATGTACGTTATGATTTGATTATATAGGATAAGTGTACAATTTGATCGTTGTACTTGCACTTAAAAATGGTAGCTACTGCTCTAGAAAAAATGATAATGTGTGCCTTTAGAGAGAAGATTTCGATCCCTTTAGAGGAGAGAGTCCCCTTTACTAGTTGATGATAGACGATATTTTTTTTAAAACCAAGAGTACTAAAATTATGCAGGTAAACTCTGAGAAAAGTATCATGCTTCAGCCCATGCTTCGGATATATTCACATATATACTGTGATCAACGCATTACTACAAATATGAGGTTTTCTGACGTACATTTGGCATCGCTATGGCGTCGACATGCCAAAACGACATCACAATCCCTGATGTAAAATAAGCGTCGTTAAATTGTTTGATGTTGTTAACGCACCACAAAATTGACGTCGTTGTGGTATCGCTAAATTTTAACGACATCTTTGCAACACATGTTTATATCAAAAAAATAGCGTCGCAATGTTATCGCTAAACTTTAACGACGCCATTGTGACACTTTTGCGTCTTCTAACTAATATGAGACTCACCAGCAATTTTCCTACAACCGCAAATCAAACAAAATCATCATATAAAGTCAAACTGGTTGTGCTAAACAAACACCATAATCAACATGTACCATCACAAACAATCTTATATATGCAAAGCTTATATATTTAACCAATAAATCACGATAAACAAATAAAAATTAAGTCTAAACACACACAACATAATCATAACCAATAAAACAAAATTACAAAGTCACATGACAATTCCAATTCCAACGCAACATGTCATAATAACACTTAATAAAATAAATACATATATAATACATAAATCATGTCCAAATGAAGCAACTTATCTATCATGCAATGGCCCACTTCCGTTTTCACTCCTTGCGGAGCTTTTGTCTCCCGTTCGATTTAACGCTTCTTGTGCTGAATGTGTTAATTCTATGTATACAAACGATGACATTAACACATATACATTTGTTACCACTAAAAGCTATATAATAAAAATTGTACTAGTCACATGAATGAATCCCAACAACAAAATTTGTTGAAATGCTATGATTGACTATGTATTAGTTAAAACTAAATTTTAATATGTTAGGTGTCATGAGTTGAAGCGGATAGACATACTTAATCCTCCAAGGAGTTGGTCGGTCCGTCGTCCCTCCCGGAGGTCCTCAAGTAATCTGTGTTTTAAAACTCAGCTACCGAGTTTAAACCTCAGTCACAGAGTTTAAACCTCAGTTACAGAACTATGCAGTTATTAAAAACTAAATTTTATGACAGTTTTTCAAAAACCAGAAATTTACACAATTCATACAAATTTGGTTTATTGCAGGTGCAATATGTGCAATGACTTGGGCAACCTACAGCGTGTAATGTGTGCCTCACGTTAGCTGACTACCGTGCATGTGATGGGAGAGGTTTTGTGCTCATAAGAAATGTTTCCCTTGTTAGATGGTAAGCAATATATTTCGATCAACACATATTATACCAATGGATGCATTTTTAACAGGGAAAAATATAATGAATCAGTAGTTATATCTACCAGTAAAATACTCTCTTATCACTTTTATATTTTGTTGGACAAATGACGGGATTCAACATTTTTTCCTTTAGATTTTGCTAGGTTTCACCTATGATGTAACAAGTTAGTGATTGGGTGGCTAACCCAGTGAGAACTAGTCACTCTAAACCATATCATATACATGTGTGTTTACATTAAATATCAGAACTTTAGTTGTAAATATATGGCAACTTGTCTTAATCAAATTGAAAAAGAAGTTGAAAAATTGAATCACTTTCTCAAGGTCATGGACTACCTTTTCAATCTGATTGGGCTATAAACTTGATTACCTCAAAATTTATCATTCTTTTTTATTAATACACGAGCTTGTTAATTGATCATGGATAATTATGAATTACCTGACTGCATAAATTGCTTTGTTTCCAAGTTAACAGAGCACCTGAAGACTTATGAACATAATATACAGACTCCATGCATATGTCCAATACTGCATAGATTGAAAGTTAATATTGTAATGCACTTGACATTTATGAATATCTTGACTAATAACAACATGTAGTTGGAGAAACTCTTCCATTGTGAATAATTGTCAGGACTCCCAGACCCTGCATATTACAGGTGAAAAAAGTTGAAAAAAAACAAAAACAAATTAATAGTGATATAAAAGAACGGAGTAAAGAAGAACAATGAGTGATAAAGAGTGCCTTGAAAATGCATGTTCTCTTACCTTTTATAAGAGTGTCATGATAAACTCCTGGAAGAAGCCATACACACTTCACAGGCAGTGAGGCAACGCACTACGTCAAACTATAGTATAACACACTACACCAAAACAGGCAATCCTAACACTTATAAGTGTTACATATAATTTTAGAAACACTTTTTTGGTATTAGCAATGGCCTGTAAGGAATGAAGCGGACAAATTTGTCACACCTATAAGTGTTACTAAACTGCATCTTACTAACACTTATAAATGTTGCTACCATATTATTTAGCAACACTTATAAGCGTTGTAAAACATGGATTTGATAACACCTATTAGCGTCACAAAAGATAACTGTAACAACGTCTATCATTTGCTTTGTAACATTTATAAGTGTTGCTAATCCAAATATTGGAACATTTATAAGCGTTACTAATATAAACTTATTATATAATTGCTGCAATACTAATATAAAAATACTTAAAGAAAATGGAGGATAATATATCATAGATAATGGTTTCCATATCACAAATAATTCATCATATAGGTTCAATGCAAAGTTTAAATGCTCTGCAAATGTAGTATAATATATCATAAACAATTATTTACATATCTAAAATACCACAATGTCATATATTCATATATTATTACCACATAAGCTTCAAATTTTTTTTTCAAAATACACTTAAAGTTTAACTTACGGTTAACCTAACCATTCCTTGTCATCCACTCCAAACTCTAATGGTTTTGAATATTCTTCAACGTCCAATACGACAATCCAAAGCGACCTTCTTCAAGTGCCTGCATTTAATATAAACACTCGATAAAAACTTATACCTTTAAAATCAAAAGGTGAATACTGAGTTACAACTCAGGTTCTAATTTTTTTTGTATTTATGAATTCGCAAACATAGCATGCAAAATACATGTTAATCAAACTCAATTAGCATATCCGAATTGAGTTTACAAACCCAATTTGCATCAAATTTGCTACATGCTCAGTTTGTGTGTTCAGTTTGCAAGCTCAGTTTGTGTGCTCAGTTTTCCAAACTAAGTTTTCATGCTTAGATTTGCAAATTGGTTGCGTGCTCGGTTTGCAAACTCTGTTGCATGCTGGCAGCGTTCAATCGTTAAAAATAAACATGATCGGTAAAGATTTGTTAACATGGAGTGTGTTGTAATACTAGTATATCAAGATCAAAGATGAGTCTTGTAAAGTTGATAGTAGTGATGATTCAAAAAACTTCAATAGATTATAAGAAAATATGTAAAGTGATCAGTGTTTGGAAACTTGGGTCTAGATTTTATATAAATTATCGTTCAAAATATGTAAAGTTGATAGTAGTGTTCACGCTGAACATATTGCATTATACTCTAGGAACGAACAATTCTATAATAATTTGTGTCATGACGGAGGAATATTTGTTCTACAAAGAGCTGAGACCTAATATTACAAATCGTGTTCAGCTGCAAATGCAACTAGGAACAATGCTCAGTTGAAATTTTGCAACTGAGTTGTTGCAACCCAGCACATTGAGAATAGTGCTAAGTTGCAACAACTGAGCATTGTGCCCAATTGCAAATGCAACTAGGTAGTGCTCAGTTCAGTTGCATTTGCAACTAAGTAATGCTTAGTTCACTACAAGGAAAACCACATTTGATAGCATAGTAACATAGCGATCAACTTGAAGTGCTATTACAAATTATTTTAATAAAAAAAACCATTAGAAAAACGCTATTTGAACTGCACCCGCAATGGTAACCGCTATGTGTCTGTAACTAAGGCGGTAAAATTTCAAGCTCCCTCTGAGGACTAAAACCTAATCAAACAAAACGTCCCTAAAATTTTATTTCCCGGCCATTTCAGAATTTCCGTCCTAGTAAAAAAATTTCACTGAATTTCATTCCACAAAAACCTAATTTCGTTCCCTGTAACTAAAATTAGTTTGTCGCCTTCCCTCGTCGTCGTTTCTTCATCGTTGCTTGCACTACTTTGCCTTTCTCTAGAAAGATTGTTGAGTCGACTCAAACCACATCACTTGAAGCGAAACGCTATTTGTAAGTTGTGTTTTTTACCACAATTTTAATAAGTTTTCGATTCATTGCCTATTCCTATTTATATCCATTTTATTTGCTGATTCATATTATTGTTGATTCGATAAAATGATTTGGTTATTTTCTCTACTGCACTAAGTTTTAGATGCTTAGGTGATGATGCATAATCAGTTTAATTTAGCAGCTTCTGCTAATAATCCCATTATCAGTAGATTTGTATGTATTGATTTTAGTTTTCAACCGTTTGTTCAAAATTATTGTTTTTGTAACATTTCTTAGGTAATGTGTTTTTCATTTTGGCAGAATTTATCTATTTTTACATAACTTGATTTCGTTTTTCAATAAAATTAATCAATTATATTTTCTTCACTATATTTATACTCGTATTGCGATAATATAAAGTTTATTCTTATTATTCTAAACTCTTATATTTGATTAAGGTAACGCTCCAGTATTACATTATTAACTAGTTATTTTTATTTTGAGATATGCTGCACATCTGAGATTTGGAAAATGTTGTTTTAATGATTTTTCCGATCATTTTGGTGTTTTGTGAGATTTATTTGAATGATCTTTACATGTAGTTTGAAGTTAAATATGTAGGTAACCTTAGCAGGTTTGGATTCATAAACTCATTTAGTAGGATTTATATGTATAGCACCTAATTATTTCATTTAATTAAAGCCAATTCAGTTTGGTTTATTCATAATCTACACAAACATAAGCTTTGGATTATTGCATTTCTTATGCAACTTTATTGGGAAAACTATCAAACTATCTCTATAATGACCTTATATGTAGCAGGATTATTTGGGATGATGGGCAGGTCAAATATGAGCTTGAGGGATGCAGGGATTCAGTTGCTAGTGCAGGTCAATGTGTTGGAGTTTTCTATTGATTTGGATGATGTGTTGAAGCTAAAGGCGAGGAGTGTTTGTGAGAGGGAGAAGTGTACTTTGGAGAAGCTATTTCTACTTAGTAAGGTAGCCTTTGATGAATCTGGGGTAAGTGTTCTTGGTTTGGGCATTTATTGTTTTGTATTCACCTGGATTTTTATTATTTCTTGTAGGCTTATAACTTTTTTCTAAGAAAAATCCTGGTTAATCATGATATTAATATAAACTAAATTTATTCAAGAATGATATTATAATTGAAATATATGAGGCATGAGGTGGCTAAATGCTAGCAGTGAATCATCTAAGCATATGCATTTGGATGTACACCTTTCGAAACTATTGTTCTTTGATGTTTTGGTTATATATGGAAATTTTGCATTTTAATGAATTTGCATCTGTAGTTAATAGCATAAAATAGCACTTGAACATTTACAAACACTTGGAATTGAAAAAATCGTTACAGCCACATGTTTTGAGATTAATAGAAGAGCATTCAAGGCCACAAACACAATTTTATATAAGTTAACATGACATAAAATGCAGTATTATATAATAGATTTTTATTCAATGTCCTTTTATTAAAATAGTATAAAAATCAGTACCCACGGGAATAGAACCCAAAGTTTTATATTAAGAAACTTGATGACCATTTCATCCAAAATGGAGTGAATAATACATTTCTATCAACTGCAGTTTTGTTGAATTCAGAAAAGGAAATGATGTTAACTATAAATGTGTGCATCATATGGTGTCTGCTTACACAAATTTTATTGAAGATTTTGAATACCACCACTTCCTATGGCGTTTGTTGGACACCATATACTCTAAACTTCGATTGATGATTTGCCTGTGATTATGTAAAGATTTTCAAGAAATTTTAAAGGTCTCTTTCTTAAAGAATTTAATTTCTTTATCTCTTTACCTTGTTAAAGTGTCATAATGAAATTATGATGAGGGGGACAGTGTAGAGTAATTATGCATCTAGTCCTTAGGAAAATTTGCAAATTTGAGTTTATAGTAGTATGTAAAATATTCATTTACATTTTATAAATGGTTTACTAAACTATACTTGTACAAAAATATTTTCATCCTTAACCACATGCTTATGCATAATAGTGTTTTCATTCTCTAACCTATTGTCATAAATATTTTCAAAACGTTCGTTCAGATTTTCTATGATATGAATTAAAGCAGCTAGGTGGGATGTTGTATATGTAATGTACTAGTCATATAGGTGCATACATGTCTAGTGGCTACATACTTTGCATGATAAAACAATTAGCAATAGGAATAAAAGCCAATAAAGTAATATGTCCTACTGCTCTCAATCTACATGCATTATATTGGTTAGTCTTATGCCAGCAGAAGTGCAACTAAGTGACTTTTAGTCACCTAGACTTGGCATGGGCTCAAACAATTTTGGTCGCTTGATCAGATAAAGCCATCTGATGACTCTTAGTCACTCAACTGGAGCACAACTTTGGGTGACTTTTGCATTGAGAATGGAGGGACTCCAGGCAATTAAGTTAGCCCAAAGTGATGAGCTTCAAGTGTTTTCATCACCTTAAAGACAAAGTTACCTGACTGACTTTAGTCCCCCAGGGCAGAGTGAAGTCACCATGGGTATAGGTGGAGATGATAGCTGGTCTCCTTGTGTCCATGATGAATACTTAGTTCCACTCATGCCCTACAAATTTACACTGCATTCATGCTCGATTTACCCTTCTTCATCATGTCTTGACATATACAGAGCTCAAATGCAATTGTGAAGTACATTCTAGGTACCCGTATGTTTATGTAGGACATTAAGCTAAATAATAAAAACAATAATCATGCAGTACATTAAATTTTAATATTATGAATGATAAATTGTTTGGAACATGTGCATAAAATATTTTTACTGTTTTCTATGGAGCCTTAGGTTGTATTTTATCTTTAGGTAACAACACTCAGATGAACCTAAAGTTCTTTTTTCTCACATAACAGGATAAGTATTTGTATGGTAGTGTTTATTTTAGTTAAGTTACTAATATATGACTTGGATAGAAAGACCATGAAAAAGTAGAGTGAATTTTCAGTCAAATTTTGATTTTATTCTAGTTATTTGTTTCAAGTACTTGACACTGCTCGTTTTGTTAGTATTTTCTTAATGTAAGTATGCTGGTGTCTTATTTGCCTAATGTTAGTATTTTCATAATGTTATAGACATGATCCATTGTCCACCCTTTGCGCATCGTATAGAAAAATGATTTATTTTTCTAAAGTGAAACTAAAAAAATGTTATGAACTTATACGATATCTCAAAACATATATAGAACTTATATGATATATATAAACTTATACGATATCTCTTTTCTCACACACACACACACACACACACATATATATATATATAAATAAATAAATGTTATGAACCAAAAATAAATGTTATGAACTTATACGATAACTCTTTTTCCACGTACCAATTCTTTAACCCCGTTAGCTTCTATTACCATTTACGTTCTCCTTATTGGTTAAATAGTGATTAGGTAAAGATAAATATCCCTTAGATTTAGAGTTTTCAATGCATTTTCTATTTTCTAATCAATTTTTTTGACTTATGCCAGCTAAAAAGTGAAATGGTTTTACTAGAGTCACAAATTAAGCTTGAAAAGTATAATGGTAGTTTTAAACTCATGTACTGATTAATTTTAGCTTTTTGTCTCTACCTAAAACCAACTGGTGAAAGTAATCAACGTCGTTCGTCTATATTTGCTAACTACAGTTGCGTTGAATTGTTAAATTCATAGATTTATGTAGTCTTCATCGACGTTCAACCAAGTATGGATTCACAGAGTTATAATATTGGAAATTATTGATGAGATGATTGACATATCAAAGATGGTTAGCTCTACCTCAAAGCTAACATTTTATCTCCACACATTGGTTTAAACCACTTTTCCATTGCTGACTGTATGTCAGTGTCAGTGTCAGCAATATTTAGATTGATCATCTGTTGGTCATGATTTGTTTTCTCTCTAAGAATTCTTATCCACTCAAATGTTGAGTCATTCGTGTATTATCAGTACTTTTTAAACTATGTTACTGTGATTATGCTACTGTGATGTACACTATGTAAGGGTAGTGTAGTTTATATGTCATTAAGTTTAGTTTTACTTAACTGTTTTAAAGGTATTCAAAAACTATCTAACCCCCATTTCTAACCGACTTTCAATCCTTTTAATATAGATAGCAGAACTTAGTACCACTATCCCATGATGTATCTTTGTCACACCTGTATGTTTATATTAAACAATCACATTCCTCTTTCCGATTCAGGAAAATGGAAGTGAAGGTGATCAACATTTTTGAAAAGTTGGTGGAATTGATGATGTTTTTGAATTCAGGCCAAAAAAATACGAAATGAATAACAAAATTATATTTTTAACTGCCCGACGAATCACCAAAAAAGCTGCAACCTTTGAAGTTTCCAACGCTATGTCTCAGGTTTATTGTTTTTTGTCCTTTACAATTACATTTTTTTCCTTTATTAAAGCACTGTAAATCAACATAAACTCTGCTTCAACCTGTGCAGTTAAAGCGCTCGGCGGATTCAAAGTGGTGGAGGAGCAAAAAGTCATAGCGGGGATACAGCGAGGATATAGCGGGATATATCGGATGGCTCTAAAATAGCATATAAAACTCGTACTTAAAGTTTTTTCAAATATATAAATGGTAATTAAATGAAAAAATATCATTCGATTGAATTATAATTAATACATAAATAATTTTAAATAAAAACATGTGCGAATATACTTTAAATAAACATAAAACTGTTATATAACATAATTGAATTTAGTAGAATATTAGAGTATTTTCATTTCTAAAAATATATTAAAAATTAAATCAAATAAACCAGTTTCATAATTTTTATAATGTATAAATGAAAATTTTCAATTCATTTTATTAAAGAAGATATAGCGGAAATAGCGGAATATAGTGGGAATAACGGGATATAGCGGAAATAGCGGGGCATAAAGCGGAAAGGCTATATTTTGGGGCTATATGGAAAAATCGTAGCGGTAGAAATCCGTTATGAGATATAGCGGGGTTATAGCGGGGTAATAGCGGGGCATTAACTGCACAGGCTTCAACTAACAATCATATCCATTTTAATGCGTCAGATAACGAATGTGACCGAACAAAGTAATCTATTGAAAATGTATCCACCCAGAACAATGATTACTCACATACTAAATATGATTGCAACGGGAAACGAGTGGTAATCTTTTTATTCCTTCCATCCAACCTTTCCAAAATCGTACTGCATAGTTGAATTATTTATTTGTACGAATATTTCTTTTGTACATATTAATGACCAGAGCAGCACCGAGGCAATTACTATTCGGAGCACCGTTCCAACAGGAAGAAAGGGGGGAGAAGAGGAATTGTCATTGCTGTATGTTGTTAACCTATCTTACTGTTCTTTATTTCCAACAGGAGAGTTTATACATTGATACAAATACCAAAACCAGCTTAAAACAAAACTGTACTTCTACCTTTTTTACATATCCATGACACTTCTATTGAAAAATAGAAAAAAAAATTGTCAAGTATAGACTACAAGACTAAACGGTGATACATTTAAAGATCTTCTATAAACACCCCTTTCCATATAGCTTAAGTTCCATAGACTGGTTTATGAACAGGAGCATCGAAGCTCTTTAATGCTTCCATCCAAGGCTTTTCTATTACTAATAGTGAACTTACCGAAATACAATCAACGAATAAGTTTGGACTTTGGTATCAATGTTATTGTTTGCTAGATTTTTATTCCCTCCATATAAGTTTTTGAAGCATGATAGTAGAATACTAGTATATATGAACAATACCATCAAATGTTTATTTTATTTTTTCTTCATTTCATTGTAGGAAGTGGTTTGATGCAGGGAACGCTAGCTGCTTCAAATTTTTTGCGTTGGTGCTTCAAATTACTAGTGATTACTCTTTGCAGGTTTGATGTGCATGAGCTGACAAGCGAAAGACTAAGGGATCTTGTTTTTTCATGTAATGTTTTGTTTTTAAATTATGTACTCTAAACTTATGCACCTATTATCAACTATGTAAGACCATATATATTTTGTCATTTGCAATCAAATATGCTTTGGTAGTATATTATGCTTTTGCTATTACATTTTTTGCTTTTGATTTTTGCTTTTAGAAATGTAGTTTTGTATTTTGATTACTATTGAGATGAGCAATTCAAATAAGATGAAAGATAGCGTTTGAAGGATACTATAGAAAGTACATCATAATATTAAAATTAATAACACAAAAAGGTGCTATGGAAACAGAAAGTAAAACGCTATAGAAACTAATTATATCAAAGGATAAGCGTTATAGGAAATAATATAATAGCATAGGAAAAGAGCTATAATAATGGTAAACGCTATGGAAAAGAATTTTTATAGCGTTGATTCCAAGCTATGACAAATTTATTAACGCTATAAATTAAAATTTGAGATTTTTAGTAGTTAAATAAAATTGCATGAATAAAACGCTATGAAAGTCGATATAGATAAAACGCTATCAAAAGGATTCAATAGTGCTGAATAAGTGCTATAAAATGTTCTATTCAATAGCGTTTAATATAGTGCTATCAGATGTGTCAGGGCTATTATAACATGTCGTTATATAGCGTCGTCACTAATGCTATGAAAATCTATTATAGCGTTTTTTATGCGCTATTAAAAGGTTAATCTGTTGTAGTGGTTACATTTGCAAATGAACCGAGCAGTGCTCAGTTGCAACAATTGAGCACTGTGCCCAATTCAGTTGCATTTGCAACTAAACTACTCGGTTCAGTGGCAAATGCAACTGAGAATAGTGCTCAGCTGCACCAATTAAGCACTGTGCCCAGTTGCAAAGGCAACTGAGCAGTGCTCAGTTCAGTTACATTTGAAACTGAGCGGTGCTCAATTGCAACAACTGGGCACTATGCCCAGTTCAATTGCAAATGAAATGATGCATTGTCTTTAGGAGTAGGTGTTACTATAAAATTTGTGGGCATGGCCTATTTGTTTTTTAGCCTAATTTTATTAGAAAATACGTGAGCAGCTATTTTTGACCCCTTAGTTTAAGTTCTAATTCTGACTACATTGAGTATTTATGTAACAACAATATAGAAATCAATTATGTACAAGACATAAAAATAAAACTTGATTTATTAATCACTATAAAACAAAACAAGGACTAACAATGATTCTTAACTAGGATTACAGTCGGGATGTAGTGGATTACTTTGACAAAAGTTGAATAATACCAGTATGGACGTGATGGTTGTTTTTTAGTTTACAAAAGTTGAATATTTTTCTTTGTATACTTATATCCAAGTTCTGAGATCTTTAATGTTGTTTATTTATACTTAAGGTTATACAAATATATGATGCATTGGATAAACAAAATGATGCATATCCTCAAATTCACCCATATATGTGGACCGCTATATTTATATTACTTAAAAATGCTTATGTGAACCACTATTCAAAATTGGTTTTTTTAGTTAATAAAGATATGGGTCCACATAGATAGGTGAATTCATGCTTTGCTATATGATCAGAGTAGAGGAATACACATGAATAGAAGCTCAATCTTGTAGTATCGGATAATATACTTTTGAATGAAAGAGTTATAATCATGAAGTGAAGAACAGAGAGTGGCATCTATATATATAATTATGCCTCAATGATTTATTGGCCATGGTTGTGTTTTGTTTATTTTGTTGAAATAAGGTGGTCACCATTAAAATAATTTTTATTTACTGCTCATATAGTTTCAGACATTTGTTACTCGGTTTCAGCATGGTTCATGTGTTCATAAGAATCTCAAAAACTCCAGATAACCGACACTAGTCACTAGGCATGGGAATAAAAACTGCTGAATTTCTATGTATATCATGATCTATGATTCCAAGATGCTGGAAACTATAACTACCATAGATATATTCCCTATAAATCATATTATAATATAGTATAGTACTTCTACTGACTTCAATTCGGCCTATTCAGGTTAAGCTTCTAAAGGGATAAGGATAAAAGGCTTACCCTTGAAACAATTTATAGTGGACAAAAAAAAATTCAACTGATAGTTTTTGAGAAAATTAAGGATAGGGATTTTGAATATATTGCTTTAGATCGAGTGACATATTACCAGTGATCACTTTTTTAAAAGCAGTTTCTTTGTGAATCTAATTTAAATTGAGTTCGAGATTTGTATTTGTATTCCTTATTTCTATTTCCTTTCAAGTTTCAACATTACTGGTTTTATTTCTGAATGTTAACCACTATATTCTATAACTATTTCAAGATTGTCAAAATGCATTGATTTCTATAACTATTTCTGGATTGTCAAAATGTCAAGATAACATTCAATGAAGGAAGTTAATTTCTATAGGGAAGATTTTAAGAAGGAAGTTTACAATGAATTTCTCTATTGAAATATGTTAAGGCGAGAAATATATTACAATCACAATTTTAAGGCTAGAAACATGTTACTCCTCAATTTTGCAAATTTGATTCGTAACAGCGATCAAGATGTGTTAAATATATACAAAAAGAAGTATCTTCGATTCATTAAATTATGTAACGAAATCTAAGCAGTGAAATGTACCGAAAAAGAAAGGGAAAAAACAGGAAATCTCACAGTTGTTTGTTGCAAGATAATTAACTTAAAACCAACAATTTTAAAGCTAACATAATAAATACCAAGTTTATCTGGCTCTGCCATTTCGCTGCAATACAGAATGCCTTCAAGAAAATGTTTCATGGCACTTAAATCAAAATTAACTTACTTTTGCCCAATCCAATGTGAAAGGATCCCTTGCATTCTGATTTGCGATAAGAAAATCAATAACCAGACCAGGTCTAACTATCATAGTTGTTGAGACATCTGCAAACCAGTATTCTCGAAAGCAGAAACAATAGAAAAATCAGTCCACAAGACAAACGTCGGTAAAAAATATTGCAGAGAAATCATGAAAATATTAAACAAATGAATAACCTATGTTTAATTAGAGCCCTCCTTGAGCAGTTCTGAAACTAGAATGAAAGCCTCTACAGCCCATGACTCCACCTCCAATATCAGTAAAGTTAGAAGGGTTGTTATGGAAAATGACTGGCGGACCAACAAACAACCCCTAGAAAAAAAATATGTACACATTTAAGAAAACAGCCCCAAAGTTTGATTATATGTGTGCTAGGATCAAAATTAAAGTATCTAGTAAGAAATATTACTTCTTACCTGCATGTTGCCTAAGAATTATATCCAATACTCACAAAGCTTCTTGGGAGTTTTCAGTAACATGACCCTTCAATGCTGAAGCAATTGCCTTTTTGTAGAAAAAGTACGAAACTTATTAGTTACCACTGTTATTCAGAATGTTAGATCAATGAATATCATACATTTTCTTACCACAAATCTATGTACAACTGCATTTCACATCATTAAACATGCTGGTTTTAAAATGATACCATATTTCTGTCAAAGGAGCATAACCATTAAGATAAACGATGTACATATGATGTGTGTATTTAAATGTAAGTATAGGTAGCCCCACTCTATGAATATTTATTATAAATTCTAGGGCTTCGGATATACATGCCAATTCATTTCCATAATTATACTTTGAATTGATATTTTATAATTCCAAGTTCCTCAGAGACCTTTTCTCTTCGTCTTTCTTTCATGTCCCAATGCACTGATATCACTGCACCAACCCCTTCAATTCCTCTTCTTTTTTTCTCTCTTTCCTTTTTCCAACTTTTGAATCATATTCTCACTTCTTCTTTTAATTACCTCCGTTATTTACCCTTCTGCTTTACTATTTACTTCACTCTCTCCTTTATTCTAGCTAGCTCCTTTCCTCCATTATTACTCTTTTAATCAATAAGTTGCCTTAGTTCACAAAATAGTATTGTCGATTTTCATCATCGACTACTATTATAATTAATCAACGCTAAATTTAATGGCACAAACTTCTAACAGATAGTAAGGCAAACATATTTTGAATGGTAATAAGTAGCCAACAGATCATCATTGTGCATTTCTGTATGCCACCAACATAAATTTCAGATTTTCTCAAACAGTAATGGTATTAAATCAATCATTGAAACAATGTATAATTCATCCCACCAATTCTATCTCTCCTAAATACAAACGTTGTCTTGTATCTACACAGGAACTATTCAAACAATGTGAGTTAATTTGGGCTATGGGTACAAACCCATATAATTGCTTTTTCTTGGCTACAATCCACTATCCAACACATCTCTACATAAATATCAAACCATTTACATCTTCATCACATTTACAGTCAACAAGCACTACAAAAAAGGGCTATTGAAATCACAAACAACACACTCTTGAAGTAACGATAGAGTTGGCAAAATTGTACCCACAAATCTGAAATTAGCAAATAAAATAGCATAGAAAAAGAAAAAGAAACTTACTGTCGATGTCGATCTTGAAGAATGATATGCCACGACCAAGTCACCTGAACCGTCCGTAATTTTGAGCAATTTATGTCGTTAACGTCGAGCCTAAACCATTGATTAAGTCGCCGAGAGAACTACTGCAAGAACAATAGCTGTGATATGTCAATCTAATCGCCTGAGCTATCAATGAAGTGGTTGAAGTCGATGTTGAAGTGGTCGAAGTTGGCATGGATGTTGAACTGGTTGAAGTCGGCGTTGATTTTGGGAAGTGGTTGAAGACGCCGTTGATTTTGGGAAGTGATTGGGACATTGATTTTAGTGAGGAAGAGAAAACCCTAAATTAAATTACAAATTACAAAGGACTCCTCTTGTTATTAAATTATTTACATTCTTACCGATTGTTGTAACACTTATATGCGTTAGCAAAGTTCATGCAGAAGACTATTTATTTTTACTAACACTTTTTAGGTATCCTAACATTTTTTTACTGTTAGTAGTTTGTAACATTTATAAGTGTTAGCAATTGGCAGATATAAAATGTTGCAAAATCACTTATTTGGTGTAGTGACATCCACTGTTTTAACAAGTGAGGACTTGTAAAGATAATTTGTTCAAGGCACAGAACATGACTCAAACAACACTAAAACAATCAGAATATAATAATAGTCCTATGGACAAATTTAAGCATGTTCTACGCCCATATTTGCATATCAAATACATGTATATACATTATTAGTTCAAACCAACTAAAAACAAAGCAATAACCTTTTATATTACTGCATTCATGCAAATGTGTTCTCGTTTAATCGTGTTTAATTGATTTGCTATCAAACATAAACTAGAGCTCTTCGTATTATTTTAGAGGAAATTTTTTGCTATGTTTTACCTGTTGAAAATGGGCATATCACTTTAATCATGTTGCAATATTGATAAAAATATATTAGTGCTTAGTTACATTAGTCATGTCAAAAAGTTAATAAACATCATGTCTCTTTTATTCAAGCTGCATAACTAGGTTGTAAAGTAACTTCAATGTGTAGAGGTTGAAACTCATTCATTTATTTATTTCAATATTTTCGAATACTTGAACTCAAAACCATTTTTGTCTGGTATCTTACTGTTGTCATCTTCAATTTTCTTTTTTCTTACCATTGTCATTGGTTCATCACTGCGGAAATATTATAAACATATGTTTTCAAAGTAGACATATTGATTATTATCCAAATTGTTATGATCTTAGATTATACCGTTGAGTTAAGTATATGAATACTTTTTGAAGTACTGAAAAGAGTAAAAATAAATAGTGAAGTTGTAGAATCCAATTATATATTTTTTTTATAAAGAGAAATTAAATATATATACAAGTATATAAAGAAAGTTTTAATTAATAAAGAAGTATTAATTAGTAAAGGAAGTTTTGATTAATGAAAAAAGTAATCAGATAAAAATGAGTTTTACTAATAAAAAGGGTTTTTAATTAATAAATGATAAATTAATTAAAAATTGATTTAAAGTCGTTTAGGTGACTTGATCGTGCTTTGCATGAATTAATAGTGCTTGTGTATTTACTTGCTTAAGAAAAGTATACGAGACATAGTTTTCTTATACGATCATTCTCATTGTTATTGAAATTGACCAAAAATTAACTTATGAAATATATAGAAGGAACACAAGATGATGTTATACCCTACGTATAAACTCATCTTGCCTTCTAGAACAAATGATAAGGAAATCCGTCCGGATAGGAGAGGATCTCCCCCCTTATGCATTACCTGTTTATTTCTGAAAGAATCGAGGTTAAGTTGATCGGAAATATATCGATTGGTTTTGGAACGCCCGGAAAGCGGGGGAGTGTATTGAGATGACTCGAAACCGTAACCACTACAAAACCATATACGTGTCATATGCTTGGAAGAGGTTTGTGATCTGTTCGTGATGCTGGAATTTTTGTGGAAGTTCATGATCAGTTCGAGATGTTGGAATATATATGGAGATTCATGGTCAGTTCGAGATGCTCGAATCCTTGTAGAGATTCGTGATTTGTTCGAGATGCTAGAATCCATTTGGAGATTTGGGTTCTGTTTGAGTGATGAAGACTCATGTGTTGAGATGCTAAAAGTGACTTCGCCATCGATAATGGTAGAAAACATAGAAGGGGCATGGTCATGGGAGTTTAGCTAACCTCAAAGGTATATCAACTCCATATCTAAAGATGTTTATCGATTGTTGCTAGTGGGACTTGATATGACTCGGATCACACACCGAGGGTGGTTCAGCTATGTTGACTTTATAGTATGTTTTATCTAGAGACATACAATGCTCGAAAGGAAATCTTTTACCCTTATGCGGTAGATCTGCCTTGTTTTACAGAGGGTGTCTCCGTGGAAACCCTACATAATATAGCGAATGCGCCTTAGCGGTTTTGATTGTGTAACTATTAATATTGTGGTGTACAAACACTATAGCTATTTTTCTTACTTATATTCTACACCCTAGACATTATCTATTATATCGAATATGTAACTATTGGATAGTTGGCTCTTTTGAGGAAAAAACCAAATCTGGTGATCCGTTTGGTCTCAAAGGGTGTTATTATATGTCACATATATTTCTTGAGTTTCTCACACCAGACTTTTGTCTGATCCATGGTTTTATTTTTTCCTTTATCTCCATGGATGCTCTTTTCGAGCAGTTTGAGGAAAGCAGATTTCATTGATGTTCATTGAAGCTCTTGAAGAGGAGCTGGATGATTACCTATCGTAGTATTTATTTCCGTTGTATTATTTTATGTATATATATCATCAATTGCAAATACAGGCTGTTATAACTGTCCAGGTTGATGATAGTACTTAAATTAGTAACTCCGACATGCTATGTATATTAGAGTAACACCGTGTGCTATCTTTTTATATTATATGTTATCTTCCCGCTGTGAGATTCTAATGTTTTTATTCTCCTCTTTCTTATTCCTTTTCTTTTCTTCGTTATCTTTTACCATAATAATCGGTCTTTTTTGCCACTTAGGTAGTCGGCACGTGAATGCCGTGGATGTATTAGTGTCGACATTCGATGGTCTAAAAGGGAGACCGTTACAACTTGTGTCTGAAATTAACATAAATCAAATAATTTATACATGTTATAAATTATTACGGGGAAATTAATATAATTTTTATATTAGTTCAACCACTATTTTATTAATTTTATTATAGGATCAAAAAATTAACTAATGAAATATATAAATGTTATCGATTTATTTAATTACTTATACAGACCAAAATAATATTTATTAAGTAATAAATATTGTATAGTGGTTGAAATTGTTGATATTAATTAATATTTAATGCACTAGCCATGTTAATGATATATAAATGTTTATAATTTAATTAAGTTGATGGACCTAATTTATAAATATAATTTGGCCTATGGAGAAATATTAGCAAGATATTTTATAACACTGATGCCATAAATAAACTCACGGGGTCTCCATTTAAAGATATAGATTTACTCCACCATTGAGTTTATTTATAAATTGGAGGAGTATTTGGTGAGACGATGGTGATGGTTCTACATGTTAACAACGGATGTGATTATATAGATAAACTTCTACTAACTATGACAAGTACAAGTAAACAATGTACCGGATTGTTCACTCGACTAGTCGAAGTAATGGAGAGAGGTATTGTAAAATCCCATTTTGGAGTTAAAATAAAATGGATTTGGTATTTTAATTGAAAATTTTATTAAATTTAGTTCAATGGACTGATTTTTTTTCATGGGTATTGATTTAACATTCAAATTTGGAATTTGAATTGTGTTTTAAGAATCCAAAAATTGTTTGAAAATTTATTTTGACAAAATAAATAATATTTTTGGAAGTTTGAAAATTATTATGGAAATAAAACCATTTTTTTATAATTTTTGAAAAGTAATATTTTAATAAAATAAATTCATTATGAGTATAAAAAAATTAGACTAAAATGTCGGAGCAGAATTTTAATTGGGTATTTATTAGCGATCAGATAAAAAAAGTATTAAGGGTTCGAAAGGATATAAAAATAAAAACTAAAAATTTCCTCTTTTTCATTGGACAACACCCTTCCATCCTTATCCTATTTTTACTGCAGCCCTAAGCATACAAGTCCTAAGCCCACTAACCATTACGACATTACCACTTATCCATATCCATTTTCCCCGAATCGATTTCATCTCACTAGAAAAGAGAAATGTGTGCTCGAACGTTAGGAACCGACACCAATGATGGAGGCACATCATTAAGAGATGGTGATGGGGCTTTGCTTGACGATGACCATAAGAGAAGACACGACCAAAGTGACGGAGTTCCAAGCGCAATGATTTTTGGTGTCATGCAACATAGCTACGCGTGCGTGGGTGAATGGAGAGATGACAATGTGGCAGTGTCGGAGGTGTTAATGGAGGCGTTAATGGGATGCATAAAAGCCCCATCACTCGATTTTTGTATTCTCATGTTAAACCAATTCTCTTGTTTCCTAATAACATTTTTAGCTACTTCCATGTTTGTTAAACCAATTCTCTTGTTTCATATGTGATGTACTTGTAAAAAATAGAAAAAGGTTTGGTACCCACTTTGTACGTTGGGTTCAAAGGGTTAGATTTTTGGTAACCATACCCAGGTGGTTTTTGTTGAACCTTTGAAAACATAATTTGAACTTAAATGTACTTCTATAATAAAATTATTTATATATTTATTTATAATAAGTGTATTATTGGTTTTGGGAATCCAAATACTAATAGTCTTAATATTTTCTGATTTTGTTTGACTTTTAATATCTTTGGGTTTTCTAAATTTAGTATACAAAGATGCATATTTCTTTTTAGAATTAGAATTACTAATTTTAAAAGCTTTAAAATCCCAAACCATTTTTGTTAAAGGCATGTTTTGAAATATTTATCAAATTTGTTAAATTTTCTTTGTCTTTATTAAATTTTGAAATATTTGTGATAAATCATTAATCTCCTATTCCAAACAATTTGATTTTTAGATATGTCAAACGATGATCGTAAATCATTAATCTCAGACTTATCGTCCTAGGTCCAGTCTTATGCGCCTTTTGGAATTTCACTAAACAATCCTCACTTCATCCGAAAGAAAGTGTTTCTGAAAGACCGTCTGGACATGACTTCAACACCTTGTCTAAGATCGCCAACATAACTTCACTAAAACAGAATAAATTCTTACTTTGACTTTGATGTGTTCTTAACAACGTGGATAAGTCTCTTTTCAGTACACCATTCCTATAATATCCTTTGATGATCGTGAATTGGACGTGCAATGTTACAGGAAGCAAATATCGAAAATTGGATTCCTTTTGAATTTAGAGAACAATAAATAGAATAGAGATTTGAGAGCGAGAATTCAATGATAGCAATCAATGAAGTTGGTCTATATTTATAGAGATGAAGAGGTTTAACGAAAGGTGATGAACTTTCAAGAGATCACAAATTTAGACAGATAGATGTTCCTTTTCAGAAATAAGTGTCTGTTCAGAAATATGGTTGTTTGAACATCTCAAAAGTCTGAACTAAAAGGTTAGACGTCTGCTCTTTATTTTAAAAATATTTAAGAACAGGGTTAGACTTCTAAATTTTGAGGTCAGACGTCTGAACACATTTCAGAGAAGAATACATTCATTTTTGACCTGTTTCAGACGCCCGACCTTATAAATCAGACGTCTGACTTCTGTTATAAAAAACTGGTTTTTACTAGGTCAGACGTCTGAATTTTTGACTCAGACGTCTGGTCATTTTCCAGAAAAGAAAGCATTTAAAAAAGTTTCAGACGTCTGAAAGAGTTTACTAGACATCTGAGCACTAAGTCAGACGTCTGAGTAATGTTGCCAGACGTCTAACTTCTGTTAGCAAAAGCACTTGCAGTTTAGTTGGTAAGACGTGCAAATTTGTGCTTTATTACCAGGTTCAAATTCTGGTGTTGCATAATATTTTTAAGTTGTTGAAAAATTGTCTTTTTGAAAATTTACAAGTTCAAAATCTATTTTTAAGTCAATTTGATAATATTTCTACGTATGTGTATCATTAAAGGATATTTGCCCTAGATTGCACATAAGCTGTAGTCATTTGTCGTAGTATTTTCTAGACTCACATATAACGACTTATCTGAAATATGGTCTTTATTCATAGAGTTTGTCGGCTGTAGTTATTTGCCCTAGTTTGCTCATCAGCTGTAGTCATTTGTCGTAGTCTGCTCATCAGCTGTAGTCATTTGTCTTAATCTTCATAGTTTAATTTCCTTGAAGTAAACGACTTGTACAATATATATCAAAATATATAACCGTCACTTCAAAACCAAAAATGAAGGTTCTAACAAATAGTTGATCTACTCACCACAGCTGCAGCCTACTTCAAGTTCGACATATAAAAGTTAGAAAATACTAATTTTAGCAACATGCATTTTAGCCAAACTAGGTGGCTTTTTACGGTATTTTACTTCAAGCTTTGTTCTTGAGAGAGAAAAAAGTAAATGGAGTTCACATAATTTTCCAATTATATACGAAAATATAATAATGATAATAACGACGTCGACGACGATGACAATAAGAAGAATAAATATATAAAAATAAAATAAATAATAAATAATACGAAGATTAATACTTGAGCCATAAGAACCTTTAGACAATAAAGGTAAATGGTATTTTTTTGAACTGACACTCGATCAACCCAACATTGCATAAGTTTATACGGCATTTATAACGCTGTATAAGAATGTATGGTCGTCGATTACAGTTTACATGATCTGACCCGGCCCTTCCCCAAAGCGGGAAAAACCTCCGCTTAGGGCCCTAAAAAAATTGGGCATAAATTCAATAAACGTGACAATAGGGAAAAAAAAAGTAAATCGCGATTCACGAACGGCTAGAGTACAACACACAACGACGACCGCAAGTGGCAACTGGCGACCGCGACCGATAATGGCGAGTGGCGATTGGCGATCTCGGCATCTCATCCAAATCAATCGACAACAAGTCAAGCAGCGACTCCATCTCCTCCAATTCCAAAGACCGATCTCAGCAACAGCTTAGAGCTAGGGCACAATGCTGAAATTCAATTGTTGAAACTTGAAAATACTACTTAATTTGGAATTTTGTATATGTTAAACTTTTAATTTTTGAGTTAGTTGTAGTTATTGTTTGTACATCTGTATTCTATAGTACCAATTTAATTTTGAATTTGATCCTATGTTCTAATTTTAGGTTAGTTGTATAATATTTTAAAGATTGATCTGTTACGTTTGTATGATAATGATTAAGGATTAAATCAAAATTGGTATATTCAAATTGTTATTTGACATAATTGATAATTGTATAACAAAGATTTACCTGGTAATAATTAATGGATTTTTTAATGATTAGTTAACGTACAATTTATCGATAAATAATTATGTTTTCGTTGTTTTTTAATGGTTAGTTAATGAATAAAGTTATAAATTGTACAATGTTTTCATTATTTATAAACAATTTAAATTATTTTAATGATTTAATCAATTAGTTTTTGTATAAGGATCTTGGTTTTGCAATTGGTTTTAGATACCAAAACTTTTAAAACTGGTCATGTACATGATGAGCAATTAGTTATGATCGTTCATCCTTATCTGATGTTATAAATGCCGGATAATTAAACAATTATGGATAATTAAATGATTAGGATCACCCAATTGACCTTGGGATTGCTTTAATTGCACCGACCATCCAAAGCTTGTCTAGGTGAGTCCTGACTCAGAGACCTCCCCCGTTGGGATGCGGATTCTCTAATTCATCTGTGTAGGAGAACATCTTTGGAAACTCGAACGAAGTTGCGTTTTGTTAGTTGACGTCGCACGAACAACCGGGGCAAGAAATTTTACCCTCTTTCCATCAAACAATTTAAATCCAACAAATTAGTCTCCATAGTTTTTTCCAGTTTTAGATCGTTCCATGTAGATTCACAAATGATCAAAACTGGGTTTAATCCCCTAATCTTTTTTTGTAATCGCCAACTGCAATCCCTCCTTCAGAATGGTGAACTCTCAGAAGCTCGCAAACTGTTTAATGAAATGCCCGACAAAAATATATTTACTTTTAATCTCATTATATCTAGTTACGTCAAATGAGGTAATATTGATGAAGCAAGGAAGCTTTTTGATCAAACCTTTGATCGAATTGAAGTGACATGGACAATAATGATTGGTGCATATGCACAGTTGAATCAAACGAAGCAATCATTTGAGCTTTTTAATGGAACGAGGCAATCTGGCACTAGCCCTGACCATGTATCTATCGCTTCTATTCTTGGTTCTTGTCAAGATTTAGCTATGCACTACTTGTTAAACTTGGTTTTGAAGCCAATATCATTGTTAACAATACCTTAATTGACTCATATTGTAAATGCAGGAGACTGAATTCTGCTAAAAAATATTTTGATGGTATGAATGAAGGAGATGGAGCGACTTATAATGCTATGGTGATGGGTTTTTCGAAAGAAGGGTTCTATGAAGAAGCTATTGAGTTGTTTGGGGATATGAGAAATTTATGTTTGCAATTCTCACAGCTTACATTTTCAAGTATATTAACTGCTGCTGCTGGATTAGGTGATTTGGAACTTGGCCAACAGGTACATAGTCTTATAATTCGTTTGAATTTTTCATGGAATGTGTTTGTCAACAACTCTCTGTTAAATTTCTATTCGAAATGTGATATCATAAACGAGGCCAGGACTATTTTTGATCAAATGGATGAAAGAGATAATGTGTCATATAATGTGATGATATCAGGTTATAATTGTTGGGATGGAGAAAAAGATAAAGCTATGGCGTTAGTTAAAGAAATGGAATATGCAGGTTACGGCCAAATAATGTTTTCTTTCCCTAATTTTTCCAGTTTTGTTGCTTCAATACCGAACCTTGAACTTGGTAAGCAAATTCATGGGCAGACAATCATTACTGGTGCTGTTTTGGACGACATTGTTTCGAATTCACTTGTAGACATGTATGCAAAGTGTGGTACTATGGACATTGCAGGACTTACATTTTCCAATCGAAAAGATCAAAATACAATTTCATGGACTTATATGATATCAGGACACATAGAAAACAAAAGTTTCGATGAAGCAGTAGATCAGTTTAGCAGGATGCGAAAAATGGGGCCGAATCCAGATTGAGCTACATTTGCCTCAGTCATTAAAGCCTCAGCCAGCTTAGCTTCACTTAAACTAGGAATGCAGTTGCGTTCCAACATTATAAAGTCGGGTTATATGTCCAGTGTATATACTGGTTGTGCACTCTCTGGCATGTATGTAAAAATGTGGTTGCTTAGAAGAAACATATAATATTTTTACAGAAATGCCGGAGAAAAATATAGTGTCGTGGAATGCAATGATGACTGCTTTAGCTCATAATGGAGAGGGAAGAAAGGTAATTGAAGATGAAATGATAAAATTAGGCTTTAAGCCCGACTGGGTTACTTTTCTAAATATTCTATCAGCTTGCAATCATAGTGGGCTTGTTGATGAAGGCATTCATATTTTCGAGTCAATGGAGAAACTATTTATGGTTAAGCCACAAAGAGTGCACTATTCTTGTATCATGGATTTATTAGGTCGAGCGGGTAGGTTTAATGAGGTTATGGAACTGCTTAGTCAAATTCCAATTGAGCCTGATCATATTATCTAGAATTCGGTTTTGAATTCAAGTAGAATACATGGAAATCAAGAACTTGCCATGTTATCTGAAAAATTGTTCAGTATGGAACTCGATGAAGCAACTCCTTATGTTATAACGTCTAATGTATATTCTAAAGCTGGGAAATTTGAAGAAATTGATGAGAGATAAAGGTTTCAGGAAAGTCCCAGGATGTAGTTGGGTTGAGATCAAGAACAAAGTTTACACATTTTCAGCTAACAGCGACATTAGCGAGGAAATTAAAGTGAGTTTGAAAAAATTGACAGAAGAAATAACTAAGGCTGGTTGTAAACCTGACACTAGTTGCACACATCAGAATGTGGATGAAGATATAAAGGCCGAGTCATTATGTATCATACTGAGATATTAGCCATTGCTTTTGCTTTGTTACACACACCATCTAATGTTCCAATTCGCATAATGAAAAACTTGCGAGCATGCACTGACTTCCATGCAGCAATTAAGTTAATGTCAGAGGTGATTCGGAGGGAAATTGTAGTCAGGGCACTACTAGAACGGCTTCCAATTGCGGCAGCCCATTGCGTCGGCTAGCGACGGCTAAAAAAAGCGGCCGTCGCTAGCCGACGCTAGTCGAAGCACGATCTGAAGATACAAGCAGAAACCCACGGCCGAAACAATCACTCTCACCTCCCCTCAAAACATTCAGCTTCCCCGCAAAATCACCACCAGCCGCCCCTCCCGCCATCGCGACCTTCCGTCGCCAATTTCAAGCTCGCTAAACTTGCCGGTATCTCCTCCTCTCCATTATCTATGTATAATTTAGGTATAAACTAAAATAGTGATAATTTAGGGATTTGGAATTGGTTGATTTAGGGATTTAGAATTGATGATTATATCTTAGTAGTTGATGATAATATAGTTTATTAGTTGATTTTGGTATATAATTAAAACCCTAATTTAGGAAATTAGTTGATTACGGTTTTGAAATTGATGATTATTATGTATTAGTTGATGATAATGATATGTTAGTTGATTTAGGGAAGTTAATAAGTGGTTTGATTATTTAAATTGTAAACAAAAATTAGGGTTAATTTAAAACTCAAAAATTAGTTTGTAATCGTTGATTAATATATGCTTATTGATACGTGTACAATGTTTGATAAGTGTGTGTTAATTATAAGTTTTAGTGGTTAGTATAAAATAGTAAGTTAAAATTTTAGTTTACAAAATAGTTAAGTTAACATTTTAAATTGTTAACTGAATGTTGAAATAAATTTTAAAATTTCAAATTTATTAAATAAAATGTTTAAATAGTTGAATGAATTATCAAATTTTGAAAAGAGCATAACAACAACAAATATTCTATTGAAATGGATTTGTAAAAAAATTAAGCAATGAATATAACAACAACAAATAATTCTAATGAAATCGATTTTGTAAAAAATTTAAGAAATGAATATAACAACAACAAATATTCTTCTAAAATTGATTTATAAAATGTTAAGAAATTAATATAACAAGAACAAATATTGTATTGTAAAGAAATTTAGAAATGAAAATAACAACAAAAATATTCCGCTAAAATCGAATTTGTAAAAAAAAATTAGAAAATAAATATAACAACAAATATTCCTCTAAAATCGAGTTTGTAAAGAAATTAAGAAATGAATATAAGAACAAATATTGTACTAAAACCGATTTTCCAAAAAATTGAGAAATAAATATAACAAGAATAAATATTTTACCAAATCGATTTTTAAAATTTTTTTGAAATTAATATAATGTTGATTTGAAAGTAAGCATTAAATATTATTTCAACAAATAATTGACGCTAAAAAATTAAAGCCTTTAGTCCCAAAAGGTTTTAATTTAGTTTAGAAAATACGACAAAAATACACCCCCTGAATGCAAAGTTATGCGTAAAAGAGAAGTGAAGTGAAGTGCTGTCGAAATTAAACAGAAGTGTGGTGTGTGAAGCCTTTATTCCTAAATGGATTTATTTTATTTTAGAAAATACAACAACAATATACCATTTGAGTGCAAGTTATGCATAGAAGAGAAGTGAACTGAAGTGCCGTCGAAATTACAAACATATATTTTCAAATCAGAAAAAATGTTCGATTATTTCCTTGACCGTACTTCGATGTATGAAGTCAGAACCGGTAGGAAAGGTTCAATAAAGAAACATTTCTATAACGGTGTACACGAATTTATTAGAGTCGCTAAATCTAATAATCGAAATAACGAAGAAATTCGTTGCCCGTGTAGTAAGTGTCAACATTTGAAGCATTGGAAACCAGATATAGTTGAAGTACATTTGTATAAATATGGTTTCATGCCGAATTATTATTTCTGGGATCGTCATGGAGAACTTGTTGAACCTACACCTAATCCTGTAGCATTAGAGGATGATAATATTATGACGAGTCCGATAGAAAATATGGTGGAAGATGCAGCACGATCGATGTTTCCTACCATTCAAGCCGATGATGAAGATGTATATGTCGAAGAAGAATCGACTGCGGGAGTTAAAAGAATATATGATTTATTGGATTCTGCTAAGAGGCCATTGTGGGACGGTTGTAAATGCGGAACCGAACTATCAGTAACCGCCGAATACATTACTATGAAATCAAAATTCAACCTTACAGAAGCTACATTTACAGCAGTTGTACAAGCTGCAAAACGACACATGCTACCCAATAATCTGATGTGCGATGGTCATTATAAAGTGAAAAAATCGATGTCCGCTTTCAGTCTGCCGTACGAAAAGATAGATACATGTGTAAAAGGTTGCATGTTGTATTGGAAAGATGACGTTGACCTTAGAAAATGCAGAATATGTAACGAGGAAAGATACAAACCAAGAAAGTAGAAAGGAAAAGAAGTTCCGTACAAGAAAATGCATTATTTACCCATCACTCCAAGACTTTAAAGGTTATATGCATCTTCTGCTACGACATGTCATATGTGATGGCACAGTGTGAGAATACTGGAAGAAGGAACTTTGATAGATCCATCTGACGGAGAAGCATGGAAACATTTCGATAAGACTTATCCCGCATTTGCTGCAGAAAGCCGTAATGTCAGACTCGATTTATGTACGGATGGATTTTCACAATTCTCTCAGTTTGGTAGTAAATATTCATCCTGGCCAATTATCGTTACTCCATATAATTTTCCTTCATGGATGTGTATGAAAACACCATATATGTTTCTCACTATTGTTGTCCCTGGCCCTCATGATCCAACACAAGCAATCGATGTTTATTTACAACCATTGATCGAAGAGTTGAAAAAACTGTGGAATGAAGGAGTTGAAACATACGACATTTCGAGAGAAAAAATTCGTATGTTCGCTTCTTTATTATGGACTATTAGTGATTTTCCTGCATATGGCATGCTTTCTGGTTGGAGTACGGCCAGTCGGCTAGCCTGCCCTTATTGCATGGAAGAAACACGAGCATTTTCTTTACGGCATGGGAAGAAAGTTTCTTGGTTTGATTGTCATCGGTGTTTTCTCCATCCCAATCATACTTTTAGAAGAGATAGAATTTTTTTATAGCAAACAGAGAAGATAATATGCAACCACCAAAGATTTGGTCAAGCGAAGAATTATATGAAATTGTAAAGGACTATCCAAAGATACATGAAACTGGAGTGCAGATTGAAATTCCAAGAAAATCGGATATTCATAATTGGTGCAAACAAAGTATATTTTGAGAGTTACCATATTGAAAAAATCTCATACTCCGACATAATATTACGTGATGCACAACGAAAAAAACGTGTTTGATAATGTGTTTAATACAATTTTGAATGTAATGGGAAAAACTAAGGACGATTTGAATTCAAGACTTGATATAGCAAACTATTGTAAACGCCCCGAACTTCATATGAAGCCCAGTGACAATAAAAAATCGAAAGCATGCTATGAGCTAGACAACAAACAAGTAAAACTCGTGCTAAAGTGGGTGGAAGAACTAAGATTTCCCGATCGGATTTCTTCTAATCTTCGTAGATGTGTTGACTTTAAAAACAGTAAATTGAATGGGATGAAAAAGTCACGATTGTCATATCATGATGGAATATTTACTATCCGTGGCTTTCAAAGAACCGTTGCTCGTAAAAGTATGGAGTGTTATAACAGAATTAAGTATGTTTTATAAACAGCTTTGTTCGACGACAGTAAAAGTAGATCGTATAAGTAAACTTGAAGTAGAAATCCCCATACTGCTCTGCAAACTGGAGAAAATATTTCCGTTATGTTTTTTTAATGTAATGGAGCATTTACCTATTCATCTTCCCTCCGAAGCACTTCTTCGAGATCCTGTGCAATATGGATGGATGTATCCATTTGAGAGGTAATATTGAATATCTGCAATATTTATGTCAGTTTAAAATTCAGATTTCTATATCTAAATATAAATTAAATTTATTTTGTAATAGGTACTTGAATCATCTGAAGAAAAAAGTTAGACAGAAAGCACGAGTTGAGTGTTCGATTTGCAAATCATATCTTGAAGAAGAAGCTTCGTTCTTTTTCGCTCATTACTTCAGTGACGATGTGAACTTATCGTGTGTAAGCGTTCCTCGTAATGATGAATTCGTTGAACAAGATTATTCTCAAACAATGTTATCTATTTTTAGACAACATGGTCGACCTGCTGAAAAATGTGTGGAAATATGGTTAGACGATAGAGATTATCATGTACCACACACATATTTTCTTCTAAATTGTGTTGAAGTTGCACCATTTGTTAGGTAATAATAAATTCATATATAATTCACTTATACGTACATATTAATTATAACCAATATTACATATTTGCAGTATCTACGAATCACAGCATTCATCTGGCGATCTCAGTAAAGAATTTGCAAAATGGTTTTCGAACTACGTTTATGATCCAAGAAACTCTGTCGTTGATGAAGGTTTACGACAACTTGCGATCATACCAAAAAGAAATGGGAAGACTTATCCAATATTCTTCGTCAATGGATTTAAGTTCAACACGAAAGATTACGGGGCTGAAAAATTAACATATAACAGTGGTATATTTTTCAAAGGTAGTGATGATCCAGATGAGCATATAAAAGATTCTTACGGCGTCTTAACACAGGTTCTAGAGTTGACATATTATGTAGAACATGTAGAAAAAGTTTTTTTATTCAAATGCAATTAGTTCAACAATGTTCATGGTTCTGGAATCAACGTGCACAAAGATTTTAAGCTTATTGAAATAAAGCATACCTCACATTACTATAAGTATGATCCTTTCGTATTAGCCAAGCAAGCATTACAAGTTTATTTTGCTCCGAATCCATCCTTAAAAAAAGATAAAGCGGATTGGTCGGCTGTTTTTAAAACAAAGCCAAGGTTTACGTTTGATGGAAATAATATTCCAGACGAAGCAGCGTATCAAGCGGATCTTGAACCAAATACAGAAATAATAATAATCGATGACATTGATTTAGGGCCGTTGAATGATGAATCAAATGTTTTATTAGATGCATTTGAAAGTACCGAAGAAAACGACGAAGACTGAAAAATCTGAATATTTGCATCGCTTGTTGTATAATGTATTATTCTTAACTGCATATTATTCTGAGCTATGTATTATTAATGATAACCATGTTCTGAGCTATGTACTATTCTGTTTTGAAATTTCTATATTTGTATTCATGAGATCTTGTCCCGTTTATTATGATTTAGTAGAAGTTTTATGTGATGATTACTGAAACATGCTTTGTACTAATAAATTTATGTCTTTCATTCTGTTATATTATTTCTCTGTGGTAGATATGTCTGGCAGGAGATGTAGTCAGATATCCGAGCCTTCTCCATCTTCCGGTGCGGGTGTCATTGGCATTGCACTAGATTTACACCCACTGGCGAAGGTAGTTTCGAAAAGCGCCGGGTAAGTATCAAATTTATTTGAAGTATTTTTTAAATATTTTTTAAATATCTACATCAAAATTTGTACATGGGCTTTGAGGTGGTGCCTTCGGATTTCATCCTACAAGTTTCCAAGAAGGCATTTATGAGTAGGATGTCCTGTTGTTGGCCTCATTGGGACGACATCCCACCATATATCAAGAATGCTATTTTGGCTGATGTACTCGTAAGTATAAGTTTGAATTTCAGTTGAAAATTAATATAATTTAGATAATTCAAACTAATTTCAATATGCAGGTGTTATCCCGCCTTTTGGCAAGGCCGTGACATCAAGAACTTGACTAAAAACCAAGGGCAGTTCATCCTGGAGATCGATTGTACGCAGACTCACTATGGATGTCGACGAATTTTTTCCGAGCCCGGATCGAGCTAAAATTGATATGACACGACAAACAAAGCTATGAGAGCCAACGTTCCAAATTTCAAGTCAATCGGAGTTTGTACGCTCAAGATATTGATCGATCACGGTTGAGAAATCCAAACTTGCATCGATCATAACTCGAGATCTACAAGTCCAAATGCCACCAAATTTTCATAGGAGCTTAAGTATGACATGAAGAATGTTCCTGCCAAATTTCGACTCGATCGGACGAAATCTTGATCGATACGAAATTCGTTCGTATCGATCGCTGATGGAAAAACTCCAACTTGCATCGATCATATCTCATGATCTACAAGTCCAAATGCTATGAAATTTTCACAGCAACTTAAGTATAACATGAAGAATGGTCCTGCCAAATTTTGATTCGATCAGACGAAATCTTAATCGATATGAAATTCGTTCGTATCGATCACGGATCGGACCGAAACTTCACGGGCTTGGGCGCGCGGGCCTGGTCACGTGCCAGAGAGGGTCTCCCGAGATCTGAGCGAAATACCAGCCTCCTACACCTATAAATAGAGCCCCAAGGCATACAGAAATGGGGCTTCTTCTCCTTTGAATTCCCCAACGCCCAGACTCTACCGGATCCAGATCTGAACTCCATAAGCTGCTGCCAACAATGAAATTCACTGCTATAAATCATATTTACCTGCGGTAATTCATTGAATTCACTTGTAATCTTTAAAGAAAGATCAATAAAGCTATCAACTTCATAGTGGACGTAGGCGATACGCTGAACCACTCTAAATCCTTGTGTCTCTGTGCATTAAATTATTCTCATTTCTGAAATTTGGAGTTTTTGTTAGATAATCCTCTTTTTACATTTAATTTCTTCACTTTATCTCTTCAAAAACTTTCGAAGAGTGTTGTGCCCAATTTTGGTACAAACAGCAGGCAGTCTCCGTGTAGATCCAGAGGATATGGACGTTTTTACCAATCATTGGAATAAAAGGATGAGAAAAAATTACAGGGACACTCTGTCTAAGGCTAAAAATGCAGGTAAAAATCCAAATTGGATGGGCGTAGATGTGTGGGCTAAGTATCTCCGGCTCTGGGACACTCCAGAAGTGAAAGTAAGTTATATACTTTTGCATTGTTGTTAAATTTTTTAAAATTTCGTATGTTAGTTGCAGTAATTTTGTTAATCGTGTATCTAAATATTTAGAAATTATCTATCCGGAATCGTGCTAATAGGAATAAAATTTTGCATTGCACCGTGGCGGCTCTAAATCCTTCCAGGAACATAGGAGAGAGTTGGTAAATTTATAAATTGTGTTTATAAAAATCTAAAATGTTGTTTAATCATATTTGTAACATTGTTTATTCATATGTATATATTTTCAGGCGGTGAGATACAATCACGAGCCTACTATGGCTGAGGTGTTCACGGCCACGCACGCCGTTGAACAGACAGATGAGGAAGGTAACGTTTCGTACGAGTGGACGGGCAATAAATCAAGATTCATAATGATAAACATGCTTATCTTTAATGGCAATGTTTCATATTCCTTTATTTCACATTTCATAAACTTTAAATTGAATATTTATCATGTCTAACAATTGTTCGTAAATGCAGGAGAGGTACGAAGTGGAGCGGGCTCGAGTAGCGCAGTCCACCGGCCGGGCAGAGGTTACGTTTGAGGAGTCGAACCGTATTTGGGATGCCATTATTGATCCGCCTTGGCGAAATAGGCGGTACAGTTATGGAAATCAGGAGTTAAATTTCTTCATTTACTAATATATAAATTCACACATACAAATGAATTTAAACTTAAGTAAACAAATTATAAATTGAATAAGGAAGCTGAATAATTGAAATAAATAAATTGCAACCAATGTACAACAGTTAATTATAAATATTAGTCGCATAATTTATCAACTTTTTTTGTTCATACTGTTTATAATGTTCATAAATTATAACTAAATATCAACTATTTCACAGGCGTTAATATCCCAGAGGGCTTATAGAAGATCCCAAACCGAGGAGGAGATTGCTCAAATGAAAAAAACAGCTGGAGGAGATAAACGATTGGAGAAAGAGCGTACTGGTGCAACAGTTGGACGAGCATATTGCAGCCTACATTGTAACGACCCCGAATTTTATATAAATTTAAATTGATAATTTAAATTAATTTTTGAATAAAATTTGTGAAATTGAATTATAAATTGATTGCGAGTTTCCCCGAACCCGAATATATTCTGATAAATCATTTAAATTTAAAATATTGTATATATATGTATATATGTGAATTTGGGCATATATGAGTGAATTTGAAATTACATGTATATATTTGATTTGAATTTAAATCGTAAATAAATGGTTTAAAAATGAAAATATATATATGATATAAAAGTATAGAATAAACACATTGGATAAAATCTAATAACAAATTAAAATAATATAGAAATTCACCTATATTACCAAATAAAATGTAAAAATAATTAGTATTAAATTTAGAAGTAAATAATTGAGATAGAAATAAATATAAAAATACATAAGATAAAATTATACAAGATAAATTATATATAGTTAAACAAATTAGTTAAATTAAACAATATATTTGATATAGAGATTCATTTATATTACAAAATTATAAATTATAAAATGAAATAAAATAACAACATTAGAGAAATTATAACAACATATTAAAAATAGAATTCAATTTTTTTACAAAGCAACAAGACTAAGGACCAGAAACAAAAAATATAAAGTGAATACAAAAGATAAAAATATAGTCAAGTATGCACACTTGCAAAATGAAGACAATAAGATATATAAGTATGAAAACATAAATATCTTTGAACTTGCAAAAGAAAACATAAGAGGGAAATATAAACCAGACAACACTTGTAAAAGAAGCAAGCAAGTATAAATATAAGTATGTAAAACAAAGCAAAGCAAAAGAAGATATGTATATAATCATATAAGTACATACGAAATGAAATAAGATAAGTATATGGTACAAACTAATTAATGCATGGAACATCTGCAGCCACCAAAGGAAAATATCAGCAACCTAAAGAAGAAAAATCTCTGATCAACTTTGTACAAACAAGCAAAATAATATATATCCCTGTACAAAATATTATACCCAGTAAACTATCTTTCTTATATCAAACTTTTCAATTCATTCTCGTCCATTCCAGGCTGAGAAAGAAAGAAGAAAAAAAATCTGAAAATGAGTGTCATTCAAAACTTAAACAAAATCTCAACTAAAACAACAACAACTTAAATAAATTCAACAAGAGAAGTAAAGGCAGAAAGAAGACTTCAAGCCTGTTGCATCATCAAGCTCTTTTCTTTTTTTCTGGAAACAATACTGTGAGTAATATTCTTTTAAAAAGCTTAAATATTTGAATAATTTGGTTGCATGCTAGTTTTCTGAAATGAATATGTATTGTGTGTATATATAAGTGCAATCTGCCGAGTATATGTAAATGTATATGAGTGTATGCCTGTAACACTTCTGTTCCCAGTTTCAAACTCAGTATTTGATTTAAAATACTCTATCTCTTGATCTAGTCATTATTAGGATTTAGTATTTAAACAAAATTTGTTTGTTTTATCATCAATTAAAGTTTAAAAATTTATGCAAGATAAAATAATTTTGTATTGACTGGGGAAATCAAGAACAACAGAGAAAATTTAAAAATGAGTCTAGATTCAAACATTGTAATTCATTGATTTAGGTTTATAAACTGAATACTTAACCAAAAACTTGATTTTTAGAAGAGAAGTCATAAATTTTAGACGAGATTTGAGTATGCATTTCTGGGTTGAACAAAAATTGTGTTTTGGGTTGCCTCTGGTGATCTCGATGATCTGGGAGGTCGTAGTCTCCAGTAGTGATAGAAGGATGATAGGAGAGTTTGGCAAAAATAGCAGAAGTGATGGAAGATCACTGTGGTGGTGGTGGTGATCGATTTATGTTGGTAACCCTAGTTTGGATAGGATGGACATTTTTGATCGGCGCGATGGGATTCTGGGAGATTGTCGAGGGAGTGTGGACGAGTGGCTGGTCGAAGTTTCGTGGTCGCTGGTGGCTGGAGGTGGTGGTTCGAGGCGATTTTGGGTGTCTGAGTTGGTTCTAGGATGAACCGATTAGTTCGATTTTGAATTCATGAAGAAATCGTCGAACTGGGCAGTGGGGTTCATCGACGAGGTCAAAGGTGACTCGTGGGTGGTCGCAACGTTGGTCGGAAATGGTTCTGGTGATCGTGCACGTGCACGCGGTTGTGGCTGGAATGAGTATGGTGATCGGGGAAGGTGATGTTAGGCTCGAAGTTGATCTCGAGGTTTTGGTGTTGTGGCTCGAGTATGTTCATGTGTGTGATATCAGGTTTAAGAAGTTTTAAATTTTAAACTAAAACAAAGCATAAACATGAAAGAAAAGGAGGAACTCGAAGGGGGTCTCGGGGGAATTGGGTACTTTACTCGAGTGGAGACCCGAAGAGGTCTCGGGTTGATGTTAAAATAGTTTTTGTTTTAAAACAAGTTTTTGTTTTAAAACAAGTTTTTCCAAATTTAAATTTATAACAATTTAAACAACTTCTTGTTAATTCTTTTAAAATAATAAATGCTTTATTTTTAAATTTTGGGATTAGTTAAGTTTTAAAGAACTTACTTCTAATTAATTTAGTTTTAAAGTGTTTTATATACCTATATAACCTTTATTTTTATAAGTCTATTTTAAATAAACTTAATATTGTGATTAAGTAAATAATTGAAGGATGAAGTGTTTTAATCTTCAATTCAACTTAAAGGTCTTAAGTTAATTTATATGTCAATGCTAATAAATTTTCAAGGTTTTATTAAATAAGATTTAAATGGCAATTGAGTGATTAATTAAGTAAATGGTTTATCTTTAATTAAAAGATGCTTAATTAATGTATGTAATTAAAGGTTAATTACTTAAGGTGATTACTCAAAGGATATTCAAATAATTAAAGGTCGACTTATTACTTAATTAAAGGGTGATTAATTAATGATAAGTAATTAAAAGATAATTACTTAATGAATAATTACTTAATGAAATTAATTAAGTATAATTACTTAATGTAATTAATAAAAGATTATTACCTAATGTAATTAAGGGATAATTACTTTGTGTAATTACATTAAAGAATAATTAATTAATTAAGATTAATTAATGTAAGTAATTAAGGGTAGTTAATTATTTAAAAGACAATTACTTAATGAAAGTAATTAAAAGTAATTAATTAATAATTAAAGGTTAATTAATAAATGATTAAAGGATGATTAATCAAAATGGTTTGTAATTAATTAATGTTAATTAACCAGGATTAGTAATTTATATTCATAAGTAATTAATCTGATTTAAATTAATCAGATAATTTATTGATCTTACTTATGGATGTTTGGATTCTATTGAATATGAATTGTTTGATATCCCTGATATATTCTGATTTGTGTTGTGATCTATAATTTATTTATCTGGGATGAATGTAATTGATTATCTGTGATATATATATATATATCTGTAATATGTGAATGAAGGATAAGCGTTATAGTTATACCGCTTATCAACTATATTTCTGTATTCTGATCTGTGATGATTGAATGATGTTGCACTATTGTGTGTGAAAACCCTAGACTACACCATACACACACAAATATGGATTTCACGAGGAAATCGGTTAAGTCACAAATGATTTAAATTTAATATTTTTGAAATTGAAATTTTAATTTCAATTGATTTTGGAAATGGATTTGGGTTAAATGTTAAAGATTTTAAAAAGGAGTTTTTGAGAGAAAAGTTATTTTGAATAACTTGGTGAAATTTCCAATTTAAATAATTCAATTTGAATTTAAATTCAAGAGTTGGAATTGAATTCCATAATTGGAAATTATGGTTAAAGATGTTATAAATGTGTTTATATGAATTGGAACCATTTTAAAATATTGGTTTGAGAATTTGAATCTAACCCAAAGACTTTAACTCGTATAAATGAATCAGATTTACCAAAATGAAAATTGTTTGTTTTCAAATGATGAAAGCTTTCATATAAGAAATGAAATTCCAATTTAAGTTAAAGGAATTTCAAGTTTGAATCGAAAATGGTTTTTCCAGTTATGAGTGAATTCTTTTTGAAAGCTATGGATTAAATCTGTTTATTTTTAACAGATTTAAAATGATGATTTGTTTAAACCATTTGAAATGGAATTGTTTTGAAAGCTATAAGTTAAATCTTTGTTTTAAAGATTTAATGAGTTAATCCAATTGAAATGAGAATTAATTTGGAAAATCTGTGAATGAATCTTTTGTTTTAAAAGATTAAAGTGTGGAAATTGTTTAAACCGTTGAAGGTTGTTAAAATGAATCTTTTTGTTTAAAGAATTGAAATGGTAATTTGTTAAACCATTTGAAAAGAAAGTTTGGGTTTAAGTTGTGACTTAACTGAAATTCCATTATCCATATGTTTTTAAATATTGCGCTCATTGTTCGGTTTAGCCGGGAGAGGACCTTTGTGTCACATAACCCATTTCAAATAATGATACGTCGTATATGGATAGCATTTGAAGACCGGTGTTGAAGACCGGGTATTTGCGAGAACGATAGGATAACCTATCGATTGTCTCTGCACTGAGTTGCTCCGGTATAGAGATTCCCTAAGTGATGGGAAATTCGATCGGGATTGTGAATACCCGGATTGCAAGGGCTTCTTCGAAAGTGCCTTCGGTTCTGTTCGAACCCGGAACAGACTTGTATGGTTACATGTCTGACATTATATTTTGAGATATAAAGCAAATTTCTTTCAAATACATTTCTGTTGGTGGCGGAGAATTTATTCTCTTAGCTTAACACCCTTCTCTAAGACGTACGAGCTCAGAGGTTATGTAGTTGAAGGTTATCAGCGATATACTCCCAATTTGGTAATGTGGCATGCTGAGTGTTGCTGTGTGTTGATCATTTGTGATCAAAGCATTGCTTTGTGAAAAAGCGTAGCTTTGAGGACGATACCTCATCGAACCTCACAGACCGGAAATGGTCGAAACAGGAATGATGCGGCAAGGTTATGAGGGTCGCGCCCTTTAGGGTATGTCATTTCCTTCTGGAAAAGGGTGGTATCATGGTATGGAGCCCAGATACTTACTCATGTGGACACACTTTATTTATTATGTGTGATGTTGGTTACCGAACCCTCGGATAAAGGTCCCAAAGGACCGGGGAATGGCATATTCGTGAGTTACCTAGTTACAGGGGTAACCCGGCCTTGTGTTGGCAGAGAGCCAGGTTGGTTCTCGGGACGTCCAGCCAGAGGCGTACCCATGTGGCAGTAGGAAGTTCCTTAGCCTGACCATTTGTTGGAAATCCAATTTCCAATACGAACCCTGTACGGTTTTAGTTGTAGAACCTGCCATTTACTTATGGTGGCGCCCCACTGTTTAGATGGTAGCTATAGTAGGCATAGTGTGAAATGCCTATGTTGGCTAAGATTAATATTATACTTTCGAAATGTTTTTCTGCACTATGCACTAATAATAATAATCCAATGATTTTGCGTAGTAAGCATGTTTGACTATCATAAGAAGAAATCTCCTCTAATTCTGCGTTTGCATTGTGTGTGTGGCGGGAGGTCTTATGGTAGTTTCATTTTCCAAAAGCATTGCGAAATTCAATTTTACTTTGTTTTAAAGATAAACTGTTTTTGTTGCTCACACCAGTCCCATGACTGACTCAGAGTTTATTGTTCCCTTCCTAAACTCTGAGTGCCCACCATTTTCCACACGGGCAGTCTAGAGTTGGGATTCTTTTCAAATAGTCAGGTTTAGTAGATTATCTAGAGCTAGTTCAGTTCTTGGAGTTCATGGACCGACGTTGCTTATCTTTGTGGTTCGAGCTTGACATTGGAGTAGTTGGAGTCATTCTCTGACTGATCACTTGGAGTTATCACTTCTGTTATTTCTGCTGTATCATTATTTATCTTTGATATTTTTGTATCATATTGATATCATTGTTGTATATCATTCTGGATATTGTATTCATTGGAGTTGTATATGATATCATCTATTTCTTTTCCGCTGTGTTGTTATACTTACTGTGTTATAAGCTCCGGGAAGCCAGATTCGGCGTTTGAATCTACGGCATTTTGAGTACAAGTGAAGTACGGGTGCCGATTTTCGAAGGCCGAGTTTTTGGACTCTTTACATACATGGCACAGCATGGGACGATGCCTGGAGAGGACGGGTCGAACGATGACGATGAGTAGGTATGCTTGTGTTTCTGCCCGATATTCATCATCTTGTTTTCAAGTCAAGTGACATTTGTGTATATATTTGATACATGTTGGTTGGTTGTTGTGTTTGATGGGTTAGTGGACATTTGTGTATATATATGATTGATGGATAGTATTTGGCTGTATGGTTATATTGTTTTATGGATTTGGCTGGTTCCGTTTGATTGGTATTGGTTGTTTGATGGATAGTATTTGGATTTGGATAGTATATATATGATTATTTGTGATATGTGTGTGATTATATGATGGATGGAGTGGTATTGGTTGTGAAATTGAATGTATATGTGTTCGAAAATGATTTGAATTTGGTTGTGTGGTTGGATTGACTGAAAGGCATAATTGGAGCTGGAAATTTATTCTAGGTTAGCGACGGCTTATTTACCCAGGTTAGCGACGGCTAGCGACGGTTGGCCACGGATAATTTGTTTTAGATTAGCGACGACTTGTGGCGCCATACCTGATTTAACTAATTTTCCACGTGTCCATCTAGACGTCGTCAACCGTCGCTATTTTGATGACGGAGCCGTCGCTTTACTGTGTAGTGGTGACCTAAATAACGATGGCTTTTAGCGACGGCTGGCGACGGCCTGCGACGCCTTTTAGCCGTCGCTAAAGCCGTCTTGTTTTGTAGTGGGGATTCAACTCGTTTTCATCATTTTCGCGATGGAGTTTGTTCTTGCAGGGACTGCTGGTGAGCATGTACTTATGTATGTACTATAGTTACTAAATGTTCTAAAGATACGTATCGTAAATTTAGTGCCATACTCAATATTGTGAAACTCGCAGAATTTTTGATGTGCTACTTATCGATTGTAAGCTAAAATGAAAAAATCACTTTTATTTGACTTTCTTTGGAGGAATATGAGCTTGTACTATACCACTTGCAATAATTTATCAAATTCCTCCGCATTCAAACTGGATTTTAGAGTGACTCTGAAGGCCTATTGGTAATTTGTTTTGCCTTACCGCGCATGTAAATTCTTTTGTTGTGACACATACTAATGCAAGCTACATACGTTGATATTTGATAGTCGACATAATATATTGAAAGTTATTGGTATTACCAGAAAGAGGGAATTAGGCACAAGGATAAACTTTGAAAAAAATTTAGGTGGAAGGACACAAAGTTTCATTTTGAGCTGAAGGATAAACTTTGAAAGAAAATTAGACTGAAGGACAATGCTAAATATAGTTAGCATTTTGTACAGTGCAAACATGGTACAAAATGCTAATTATAACTAGCATTATATCCAGTTTTACATTGTACAAAATGATAGTTGTATTAGCATTGTCCTTCAGCCTAATTATCCCGTACCATTGAACATAGTTATGTTATCTAATCTCTTAGCCATTTCAGGTGTAAAATGATTTCCCCGTTCACCGACTTTTCCACACCTAAACAGTCTTGTTCACATCTTGATTACTCAAATTCTCAAATGCATACATATTAACATTTTCATCTACCGCGTATTCTTTAATTCTCTTCCGAGGGACATTCTACTAACGCGTCCATTTTTCTTAAACTACTCACAGTGTCTCACAAAAATTCCTCACCATAAATACTACTTGATCCAACTTTCCATAGCTTGCTTTCCAGTAATCCAGTGCATGATTCCAGAAAGATCCTGGATACAAATTTTGCAGAACCGCTCCAGCGCGAGTTCAAGTGGAACTATATCTTTGCCCGTTTGTACATATATTTTGTTAGAAAAAGTGCCACTAAGAGATAAATATATCTTTCGCGTCATGACGTAGGTATATTATTTTACATTCAGATTGAACTATGGAGCCTGGAAGCATGTCAAAAGTTACATGGGTAGCGAGCACCTTGAATCAGATATTAAGTTCAAAGTTGGAGCTTGATTTCCAGTGTAGATAGTGCATTTGGAGGTATGACACACAATCATGGGCACTGAGCGATGTCAGATACTGGGAAAGATTGTAGGAGGAAGAGTTTCAAAGTCAAGTGCTTTAAGCCATGTTGTACCTATAAATGCATTTTTTTTGTACGACGCTATTTATGAGATTTAAGTCAAATGATGCTTAATTTGCCTGAACAACTGATGATACTGTTCAACTTTATGCTGATCCTTTTCTTTTGGTCTTTGTTTGCAGTCACCTATGTATTCTTATTTTAAAATTCAATACATTTACAAATCTTCACTAGTCTGTTTATTTCCCTTTGTTATGTTAAGCAACTAAATACTCTTACCTTGCAGTACTGGAACAAACTTTTCTTTAAAAAATTCATAGATTCTTTTGTTTTCCTTAGGACAAGGAACAACACTGTACCAGATTTTGGAAGGGTTACAAGAATGATATCTTAATATTTGGCCTGAAGAGTTGTCGTGAAACCATCACCACGACCATCAAATCAAAGGCGCGTACAATCATCATCCTCCGGCTTCTATAACAGGTAAGTTTAAGACATTTTTTATAGTGCTCGCTTTCTTTCTTTTTTTAGAAAAAAAAATGTCTTCTGTTTTGAGTAGTAAGAGCAAGGCACTGGGAAATGGGTGACTGTGCCATTAATATTGTATTTGTCCGTGTATACATATGTGGCTTCAATTCTAGCTATAACACACACAGAGCGTGTGTGACATGGTTGCACTGCACCTTTAAGAGTTTTTCTCCATATTTCACTGCATGTTTGATTTTTTTTCTCCTCTTTTCTTAATTGGAACACTATCCTCTAGTATTTGTAAGCTTGCTTCCTTTTGAATCAAGCCTCATGGCTCTCACAGTGTATACTGTATCTTATTGACATAGGCGTGATATGCATCATAAACACATCATATTTGTAAAAATAGTTTTACACAGCCAAACACATCCTTTGCCCTGATAGACTTTAAGCAGTAGTTTTTTCTTGTTTGCTTTTTAAGAGCTAAACTTGAAAAATCTGTTTGCAAAAATAAATGCCTTTAAAAACCCTTTTGAAGAGAACCATCACAGGAAAACCAGAAAAGTTATTATTTGTTCTCAGTCTCTAAGTTCCCATACAAAACCATATATGTACAAGAAAATAAAAGGGCTTATACACGGCCAGAATACAACAACCATACAAAACAACAAATATAATACTCTACACCCCCCCTCAAGATTGACCCGAACAGAAGAAGGACAATCTTGAGAAGCAAAATTTGAAATCATTCCAAGCTTGTAAACCAAATTCTTGTGTTGATCAGCTCCAAGCGGTTTCGTCATAATATCTGCCAATTGCAAAGCAGACTTCACATATTTGGTGGCAAGAAATCCAGACTGAACTTTCTCACGAACATAATGCACATCTAGCTTCTGATGTTTAGTACGCATGTGTTTGGTCTTCTCATGAAAGCAAGGATCTTGTGCAATGTGCATAGCTGACATATTATCACAAAGAAGAATAATAGGAGTGGATATCTGCACATCTAAATCTGCTAATAATCTCTCGATCCAAACAACCTCACTAGTTGTATAGTTCATACTCCTATACTCTGCCTCAGTACTTCTTTTAGAAACAACTTTCTGTTTCTTAGTCTTCCATGAAATTAAGGCATTTCCAAGAAAAATACAATATCCAGTTAGAGATTTACTACTATCAGCACACATACCCCAATCAGCATCACAGTATGCAGTAATAAGTAAATCAGATTTGGCAGGAAAGCTTAGACCCAAATTAATAGTACCTTTCAAATAGCGCAATACATGTAATGCAGCTTGAAAATGAGGAATTCTAGGAGTCTGTAGAAACTGACTTAATTGTTGAACTGAATAAGAAATGTCTGGTCTTGTTAAATTTAAATATAGAAGCTTACCAATTAACCTTCTATATATCTCTGGATCAGAAATAATATCACCTTCATAATTGCTGAGTTGAAGACCTTTTGCCATAGGAAATGTCACTGATTTGCATGCCTCCATATTATAATCTCGCAAAAGGTCCAGCACATATTTTCTTTGATTGAGAAAAACAGCAGATTGTGACCTTGAAACTTCAATGCCAAAAAAGTATTTAATATCACCCAAATCTTTGATAGTGAATGTTTTATGAAGGACAGACTTGAGTGTAGCAATAATAGAAACATTATTACCAGTAATAAGAAGATCATCAACATATGCTACAACCACAATAAAATCAGTTTCTTTCTTGAACGTAAACATGAAGTAATCTTGTTTAGATTGAACAAAACCCCATTGAACTAAAAACTTACATAGTTCTTGATTCCAGCACCTTGAAGCTTGTTTTAAACCGTAAATGGATTTCTTTAGCTTGCAGACTTGTCCTGGTTTTGCTTTAATATAACCAGCAGGAGGAGACATATATACTTCTTCTTCAAGATATCCATGTAAAAAAGCATTGTTAATATCGAGCTGTTGAATACTCCAATTTCTTGCAGCAGATAAAGCTATTACAACGCTAACTGTAGTTAGTTTAGCAACAGGACTAAAAGTATATTTATAGTCCTTACCAGAAATTTGTTTATCTCCCCTTGCAACCAATCTAGCTTTATACCTGTCCACTTCTCCATTAGGTTTGAATTTAGTTTTAAAAACCCATTTACAAGCTATAGGTTTTTTATCAGAAGGAAGTTGAACTAATTCCCAAGTATTATTGTTTTCCAATGCTGTTAGTTCATTTTCCATAGCTTGAATCCACTGTGGATGTTCTTTTGCTCGTGCATAAGATGATGGTTCAAAGGAAGCAAGAACATTTGCAAGACTATGTAATTCATTGTCATCCAAATAAGCTAAAGATGGTTCAGTAAACACATTGAATGAAGCAGAGTCATTTACTTGAACATTTTCAGTTTTTCTTGTAGGAAATTTTCCAGTGACATAATCATCAAACTTTTTAGGCACTTGACAAATTCTAGAAGATGTTCTATTTGGTAAAACATGAGAAGAAGATGAAGGAGATTCAGTGTTTTCATATGAGGAAGAAGATAATGTCTGATTATCATTAGAAGAAACATTTTGTTGAGGAGTAGTAGAACAATTTAGATCATTAGGAGTAGATGGTAGAAATTGATCTTCATTAGAATCAATGGATGGGAAATGAGAATTACTCTGATCTAAAGCAGGATTGACAAAATCTGGTTCTTTTGAGGAGGAAATAGCAGTAGGCAGAGAAATTGAGTTAGATTTAAAAGCAAAGACATTTTCAACAAAATGAACATCTCTGCTGAAAACAACTTTATGTGTGTTTAAATCATAAAGTTTATAGCCTTTTTGACCATTGGGATATCCAATTAAGACACATTTGCTTGCTCTTTCAGCAAACTTATCATGTGATTTGGAAAAAGGAAAACACAAACATCCTATAACTCTTAGATGTTCATAATCAGGAATTTTATTCATTAACAACTCATATGGTGTTTTTCAATTTAAGACTGAACTTGGCACCATATTAATGAGAAAAGTAGCAACAAGAAGACAATCTCCCCAAAATTTATAAGGCATACCAGCATGAATTCTGACTGTTCTTGCCGTTTCTAATAAATGTCTGTGCTTTCTTTCAACACGCCCATTTTGTTGAGGATTACCAGGTATGGATCTTTGATGCACTATTCCTTTTGATGCAAATAATTGTCTACATGTCTCTTGAATAATTTCAGTTCCATCATCAGATCTGATAGTTTTGATTTTTTTCTCAAATTGAGTTAGAGCATATTCAATAAATGCAGCAATAATAGAAGGTACTTGAACTTTAGAATGAAGTAAATATGTCCATGTGTTTCTAGTATGATCATCAAGAATGGTTAAAAAATATGTTTCACCACAAAGAGCTGGCCTATGATATTTACCCCATAAATCAATGTGAATCAAGTCAAATGAAGACCCAACATAAGAATCAGAATGAGAAAAAGACAATTTATGATGCTTTCCTAACACACATGCTTCACAACAAAAATCTTTATTAAGTACTTTGCCTGATACAATGTTTTGTAGATATTTCATTTTAGTAAAAGAAGGATGACCTAACCTAGCATGCAAAGTGTCAATACTAGGTTTATTACAAGAAGTTATTGTATTGTTGATAGAAGCAAGAAAACAACTGTTGTTAACTATTGAATATGATTTTGAAGTATCATGTAAAACTGATGAGAGGGAGAGTTTGTAGAGACCAGAAACCCTTGATGCAACTGCTTGCAGCTGCTTTGATTCAAGGTCCTGAAAATAGCAAGAAGATTGTGTGAATTTTGCAACAATTTTGTTTTGATCAAGAAATTTTCCTACAGATAAGAGATTGTTTTTAAATGTAGGAATATACAATACATTTTGTAACTGTAAACTTGGACTTAAATTTACAGTACCAATGTGATAAACAGAAATTGTAGAACCATCAGGCAAAGCAACTTTTATAGGGTTTTTAACTTTTCTAAGTGAAGCAAAATATGTTATGTTAGAAGTCATATGATCCGTAGCTCCAGTATCAACTATCCAAGAATCTTGATCATAAATATTGGCAGATTTATCTCTAATTTCTGAAAAAATATTACCTGCATAGTTGATTGAAAATGGAAGTGGATTATCCATGTGAGAAGAAGAACTTGAACTCTGAACCATCTTCATAACATGATTGTATAAGGCTGAAACCATAACCGGATCAAACTGTTCAATTTCAGAAGTAACTGAATTCATTGCAGCATTTGAACTATCAACAGATTGTGGTCGACTTCCAAGTATTCCCTGATCAGCAGAAACTTGAGCAGTATTAGCATTCTTTTGAACTGATTTTGATTTAACACCTCCTTCTTTAGTCCACCAATCTGGATATCCAATCAGCTTAAAACATTGCTCAATTAAGTGCCCTCTCTTCTTGCAATGATCACAATAAAGTTCACTCTTCAGTCTTTTATTCTCTTTTTTGTGTTCTGAGAATAAGGTTTAGAAGCAGTTCTTATGGCATTAAAAGCATTCATTTCTGGTTGACTCAAACTCTTTTCACCGAGCTTATTTTGATGTTCAACTTGTTGCAAGATATAATAGGCTTTATGAACTGTAGGAAGTGGATCAGAACTGAGAATATTGGTTTTAACTTGATCATACTCTTTTGTCAATCCAGATAATAATTGCATCAATTTATTACGTTGATCATTCTCAAGTACTTTCTTAAGAATTCCACATGAACAGTTTTTCAAAACACCACAAGTATATTCTGGAAATCCTTCAAGAGCTTGCAATTGATCCCAAATTGTTTTCAATTTACCATAATATTCAGCAATACTAGATTCATTCTGATACGTGGAAGTTAAATTCTGATGTAATTCAAATATTCTTGGAGCAGTAGTCTGTCCAAATCTTTCTGCTAATTCTTTCCAAAGTTGAGCCGAAGAATCAACATACATAAAACTTTCAGACAAAACTCGATCCATAGAATTCAATATCCAGGACATCACCATGTAATCATTCCTAACCCATTTCTGATAATCATTCGAACTAACAGTGGGCATAGGAAGAGTTCCATCAACAAATTGCAATTTATTTCTAGCAATTAATGCCATTCTAACAATTCTACACCAATTTAGATAATTCGAACCAGACAAAATTTGATTCCCAAGCTGCATACCTGGATGATCTGCATTGGAAAGATAATAGGGATCATTGAAATTGATCGGCTGATTGACCTGAGGAAGAAGTCCAGATTGATTTGAATCAGAAGTTTCATTCGTCATGTTTCAGAAAGAGAAAAACAGATCTGAAATCAGATTTGAGAAAGAAGAAGATTGAGATCTAAAATGAAGGAAGAGAAATCAGATCTGAGATCGTCCATTGCTCCGATACCATGAAGAGAACCATCACAGGAAAACCAGAAAAGTTATTATTTGTTCTCAGTCTCTAAGTTGCCATACAAAACCATATATGTACAAGAAAATAAAGGGCTTATACACGGCCCAGAATACAACAACCATACAAAACAACAAATATAATACTCTACACCTTTTCTTTCTTTCATATTTTAGTTTGAAATAGTTTTCACTGTAGGCCTGTAGCATTTTGACTTTGATATGTTTATCTCACAAATGATTGCATTTGATTCTTCATGAATTTGACTTGTGAGCAAGTGTTTAGCAAGTTGACCTTTTGTTTTTTGATCTTATACAGCAAAAGAACTTTGATAGAAAAGAAACACATCTAATTCTGATTGCCAAATGGCTCTTTGGCAATTATTACATTCTATCTTATTGAAGAAGAGAAAACACATGGAACTCTACTTTGGTCTTGTATAGCAACCATATATGTAATGCATAACCTGTCAACAGAAAAATATTATACATTATATTATATATATACACACATAAGAAAAATATGTCTTCATAATGCCAATAGTCATTTGTTTGGTAATTGGTCCAGTGGTGATATATCTAGAATTTGTTGGTTGAGGCCTTGAGTTCGAAACCTAAGCATAAGTATTAACCAAATTTAAAAGCAAAAGTCTTTATAATACAAATTAGGCTATTTATGAATGCGTAAGAAACCTTTCAATCTTTGATCTCTTTCCTCTCAAGCAACTATTCGCAGACATGCGACCGCTGTATCAACAATTGGGTCTGCTCCTCATGCCGCTGGACCAGCTCCGCCTACAGTGGGAGCTGTTCTCTGAGATGAGTAATCACCATCTGATCCTGCTCCCTCTCAGTTTGGAGCTCTTTGATCAAAATCTCCTTATTGTATGTGCCAGTGGTGAGGTGTAGGTTGAAACTTTGTACACATTCTTATATTATTCAAAGTTTTATTCAAATCCTTATTTAGTTAAGGCTAATTGTAAGTTAGATGTACACAATTAAGTTTAAATAGTGATGCTAGCTGGTTACTATAACCATTACTGTAAAAATCCTTCCAGGCTTTCGACTAGGCCCCGCCTAGACGCTAGGTGAGGCTCACCGTCCAGCGATTTGCTTAGACCCGCCTAGACAAGGTTTATTATCTCATGTAAGAATTTAAACATGTATTTAGGCACTACTTAGATATTATTTAAGTTTTAGTTCCACACACAAGCATCAGTGTGCTAAACGTAGAAATGATATTTTGTATCTTTATTGATAATACTTGAATACAGAATAATGATACAGAGGAAAAGTATTTAAATACAACATAATGGGCCTAATATTCGAGCCCATGAGAAACTGGTGATCTTAGTCTAATAGCAGAATAAAATCATGGTCTTTGATTATTGATCTATGGTTGGTATGTATTGCCTCTTGATGGAATGGATTGATAAGTGTGCTTCTTTGCCGAGACCCTTGTATTGTTTGTTTCATTATACCCCGCCTCAAACAAAGCTAGGGTTTTATTTCCTCTTTGTTCTCCATGTCGGCTGAGAAAATTCTGAGTTCTTCGCGAAATCGATTGGAATTTCTGGTTGATAAAGCTTTGGTCAAAAAGTCCGCTCTTTGATAGTAAGATGGAACATGGTTGATGGCAAGCTTGCCGCTTCCTGTTCTTTCACGAACGAAGTGGAGATCAATCTCCATGTGTTTCGTGCGAGCATGCTAAACTGGATTCATGGAAAGTGAGATGGCGCTGAGATTATCACACCAAATGATGGGCTTGCGAGTTGATTCGAACCCTAATTCCCAAATTAGGGTTTCGATCCAGGTGATTTCAGCTGCCGTACTTGCTATGCACCTATATTATGCTTCAGTGCTACTTCTGGAAATAGTGGGTTACTTCTTCGTGCACCAAGAAATCGGATTTGGCCCCAAATAGACACAATATCCAGAAATGGATTTTCTGTCATCGATGTCGTTCGCCCAGTCAGAATCACTGTAAGCGTGTATATTTATATCCTTACTAGCCTTTAAATGCAAGCCATATGTATTTGTTCCTTTGAGGTATCTGAGAATTCGCTTGACGGCACTCCAGTGTTCGTTTAGAGGATTCTGCATGTACTGACATACCCTATTGACACTAAAGCATATGTCTGGTCTAGTAATTATAGCGTACTAAAGTGCTCCAACGACACTTCTGTATTGCTTGACATTGTCGATAGGCTCACCCTTATTTTTAGATAACTGTTTACTGCTTGTCATAGGGGTAGGTAGTGGTTTTGCCTTGTCCATGTTATGTCTGACCAGAATATCACTGATATATTGCTTTTGTGACAGAAAAAATTCATTGTCAGTCTTTCTTTGGATGTTTATTCCCAAAAAATATTTCAATTCACCCATGTCTTTGATTGCAAAGTGTTTGTCCAGTAGCTCTATGATGTGGTTGATTTCTCGTTGATCATCTCCTGTAATGAGTATGTCATCAACATATTCAAGTATATACGTGCTCATATGCTTGTCTCTTTTTAAGTAAAGTGAATTGTCTGATTTTGTAGCAGTAAAACCCAAATGTGTCAGTGTGCTTTTAAGCTTCTCGTACCATGCTCTAGAGGCTTGCTTTAACCCATATATGGCTTTGTGTAGCTTGCAAACATGATCTTTATTTGTATGATGATTGTATCCTTCTGGCTGTTGCATGTAAACATCTTCACATAATTCACCATTTAAAAAGGCATTATGGACATCTAGCTATCTTATTTTCCAATTTTTGTGAAGAGCTAAAGTCAACATTATTCTTATAGTAGTTGGTTTGATTACTGGGGAAAAAGTCTCAGTGAAATCAAAACCAAACTGCTGTGAATACTCTTTTGCCACCAACCTGGCTTTATACTTTGATACATTACCATCTGCATCTCTTTTGATTTTATAAGTCCATCTGCATCCCACAATATTTTTGTTCCTTGGTGGTTGCACTAATGTCCAGGTCTTATTTTTGACCAATGCATTTAATTCTTCATCCATTGCCTTTCTCCATTTTTCATGTTTGCTGGCCTGATCATAAGAATTTGGCTCCACCTCATTTATTTGAGCTATGTATAATTTAGGTTTAAAAATACCACTCTTAGATCTGGTAATCATGGGATGTCCTTTTTCTGCATGTTGACTATGAGAATCTTCCAATTGATTATCATTGATGTTTGCTGTTGCGCTTGTTCCTTGATTGTCATTTGACATATTTGCACTTTGATCATTATTTTGATCACTGTTTAACATGCTAGCATTCTGTTCATCATCCAAACCTATTGGTGAGCAGCTGTTATCATTCCCATCATCTGAACTGTGTCCTGATTTGCTGCTAGACATATATGCATCTTTATCAACATTTTGCATTGTCTGATTGTTTCCTTGAGTGCATTTTGACAATTCTGGGATGTAAAAACTATGTGTTTTCTCATTGTTGATTTCATGATTCTGCTTTCTTTTACCTGCAAATGGAAACACATTTTGATTAAACACAACATGCCTTGAAATATAAACTCTGCCTTGACTGTCCATGCACTTATATCCTTTTTGATTGTGTGCATACCCCAAAAAAGTGCATGGACTTGACCTCAGGCTCAGTTTATGTTTATTGTATGGTCTGAGATAGGGATAACACAAACACCCAAATTTTTTTAAATGATCATATTTTGGTTTAACTTTGAAAAGTTTTTCATGTGGACAGTCATTGTTTAGTACTTTTGTCGGCATCCTATTAATAAGATATACTGCAGTGGCAAAAGCCTCACTCCAGTATTTCCAAGGTAGTGATGCTTGAGACAAAAGTGTTAAACCTGTCTCCACAATATGTCTGTGCTTCCTCTCAACTAAACCATTTTGTTCTGATGTGTGGGGGCAGGTAGTTCTGTGAAGAATTCCCTTTTTGCTAAAAAATTCTTTTAATGGCTTAAATTCTCCCCCACCATCTGTTTGTATTATTTTTACACATTTGTTAATTTGTTTCTCAATATGAGTAACAAACTGTGTTATAGCATGGCTAGTGTCTGATTTAGCCTTGAGAAAATAAATCCAAGTATGTCTTGTGTGTGCATCTACAAGTGATAGATAATACCTGTTTCCTTGTGTTGAAGCAAATGGTGCTGGTCCCCATAGATCTGCAGTAATTAACTCAAGGGGATTTTCATATATAGTTTCAGAAATTTGAAAAGGCAATTTATGCATTTTGCCCATTTGACAATGATCACATAGAAACAAATCAGATTTACTTGGGACCGAAATATTGTTTTGCATTAAAATGAGTTTAACTACATCATAACTAGGATGGCCAAGTTACAATGCCATTCATGAAACAATTTTACATTACTGTCACTCCTTGTGCTAACATTATTTGACCAAATTCTCTTGTTAGCAGCATCATTATTTTGAGTATTGCTGAATTTGTATAGACCATTGTCCAGTTTACCCTGTAATAATATGTTTTTATTTAATGAATCTCTAACAAGACATGATTTTGGGTGAAACTCAAAATACACCTTATTTTCACTGGCAAATTGTGAAACACTAATAAGGTTTTTTTTTAATAATTGGTACTCTTAATAAATTGTTTAAATAGAGTAGCATTGTACCTTTTATATAGCCAGTACCAATATGTGTTATATTTGTAGCTTCACCATTTCCCATAAGAACAGTTTGATTACCTGTGTATCCTTTGTTGCCCAGATTTAAATTATGTAGGTTGTTTGTGATGTGATTTGTGGCACCAGAATCAGGAAACCATTCTTCACTGCTGTAATCATCTGTTTTAGTTGTGTCATCAGTTGTATTATCTCCATTGTTTCTGGATTGGTTCCCAGTCTGAATCATGTTAGCATTTGGTTTCTTGTTGGTTGAGATGTTTGTACTGCATTGAAATCTTCCTTATATCTGAAATAACATTTGTTTGCCATATGCCCAAGTTTTTCACAAATCTGGCATTTAACTCTATTATTGTATCCACTTCTCCCTCTGCCTCTGCCTCTTTGAACATTGCCTCCTCTCTGACTTTGATTTTCTTGCCTGGGTTGATTTGATGCATTTTTCTGATTTCTGTTCCTTGATTCAACTGCATAATTGATATTATATTCTTCTTGCATTGATTTCCTTTGTTGAATCCTTCCTTCATGAGCCAGTAGAGCTGTGTGGATGTATTCAATATCAGGCAGAGTTGGTTGTGTGGCAATATATGTTATTAAAGATTCATAATCTTGATCTAATCCATTGGTTATCACTAGAATCTGTTCACTGATGGATACATTATGACCAACACCTTTTAATTTGTCACATAAATTTTTGATTTTGGCAAGATATTCTCTCATTGGCATGTCATTTTTCTTTGCATTTTGTAATTCCCTTCTATATTGCATGACTTTTGCTGCTGATTGCGAACTGAAAATGCGTTCAATTGCTGACCATATCTCATAAGAGCTGTTGCATCCAACCATTTGTGATAGTAAGCTTTGACTAATTGAAGATAGTAGCCATGATGATAAGAGATTATCTTGTTTTTGGTAATGCTTGTAGTCTGGATTGCTAACAGTCTTGCCTTCTTTGTCAGTTATCATGATTGGTGGTATGATCTTGGTTCTAGAAACATAATCATGTAAGTCATATCCTTTTAAAGCTATTTTGATTTGATATTTCCATAAGACATAATTGTCTTCATCTAATGGTGTTGTGATAACTTGACTCTTAGGTTTGATCAAGATCAGATCCGGATTTTGGGGGTTCCTGGACTGGTTGCCTGAAGTGGCTGATGTCATTTCTTCTTCATCAATCGCCATGGTGATTCAGTAATCTTGAAATGATGGTTTCTTGGTTGAAAAGAACAAGTGGCAGGAATATTGGCATGGCTATTTGAAAATAGCAGCCAAGAAACAAGAAATGATGAAATTCAGACTACTTGTGATAGGTGTATATTACTGTTTCAAGAAGAAGCAGTAATATACATGAACAACAGTAAAGAATCTTGCAACCAAAGGAGAAAAGTGAAGATAAAATTCTGATTTCTCCTTTTAGGATGGCAAGAGAAGAATATGGGATAGGTGTAACTGATCTTAATGTGATCGAGAGTGAGATATGCCTCCTCGATGATGATATTTTTCTGAGAGGAGCCAACACAACCCAAATCTTTGAATTTCTTTGATTTCTTTGATTATGATTTTTGAATTTTGCCGTTTGGCTTTTGTGGCTCTGATACCATAAACGTAGAAATGATATTTTGTATCTTTATTGATAATACTTGAATACAGAATAATGATACAGAGGAAAAGTATTTAAATACAACATAATGGGCCTAATATTCGAGCCCATGAGAAACTGGTGATCTCAGTCTAATAGCAAAATAAAATCATGGCCGTTGATTATTGATCTATGGTTGGTATGTATTGCCTCTTGATGGAATGGATTGATAAGTGTGCTTCTTTGCCGAGACCCTTGTATTGTTTGTTTCATTATATGTGCTAATTTTAGGCGGTCTCGACTCTTTGGCAACTCTTAAATACGTTCAAAATCACAAATTTTTAGTTTATATCAATCAAAACTAAATAAAACACTAAAATTTTGTTTAAAATACAGGAGTTATCAAAAATGTCTAGCTTCGATTAATGTCGATTACTACCCACCTGGACGGTTAATCCATAATCTATACTTACCGTCCAACGTCCGTCTAGCGATTTTTACAATCTTGACAATAACCATGAGCATATTGCTTATCGATCTTGGTAGCCAAGGCAAAGATAATGTTTTGCACCTCATTTGTTGCCTCATCCCCTTCTGCAGCTTTTCATGTCATTTCTCGTTTAGTAGTATACATATATAATCAAGATTTTAGATCTTGGATTTTGGAGAAAATCTCATGTTGATATCTTGGCTGAAATGAATGAGATTTAAAACTCCGATAACTAGCCAGGCTGTCAAATCTCGGATTTTGGAGAAAATCTCGGGTTGATATCTCGAGTAGTAGGAAAAAGATTTAATTATAAATAAGACTTACAACGAGATGGCATGATTACTCCTCTACCCAATATGACCTGAATGCACCAAAACCCGATCATCGACCTTCGGCTCTCTATCAAGTTTCCTAATCCCAAAAAAGGATGATTAAATTATAAATACGTGTACTTTTTATATATTACTTTATAACTTATACGTCCTTACAAATCTTGCCAAGTTGACTTCTAATCTCCTCTATGCAACATCAGGTTCAAATTTTGGTTGTTGGAATTCATTTCAGCAATTTTCTACGCCTTCGGCAACTTCTTGTACACCAATATTTTTGGGAAATTTAGGGCCCATTTGGTTTCATTTTGTATTTTGAGTTTTGTGTTTTCAATTTGTACTAAGAAATACCAAGAAATAAGAAAAGAAAATCTACAATTCTTAGTCATTGCGGCGACCAACGGACAACGAGGAGTTAGATTGTTCTTCGTGCTTTTCTCAACTTTCAAAACACGAAAAACAAAATAAACTTGTTTTCTATTTTACATGTTAATTTCATTTTTCAAAATTATTTGTTTTTCAATAATACATACGTCGGATGCACTTTTGTATAGATAAAAACACAAAACTAAAAACGACAAGCCAAACGGGGCTTTATCCTCCCTAAAATAGCGAGTTTCTTCCTATCTCTTTTCATGGCTGAGATGGAACTGCAATATTGCGTGCTAGCTTTCATGTTCCAAGCTTCCTAAACTCTACATCTGAAATATTTGTGCTAAACAAATTGTTCTTGTACATATAAATTTCTTTCGTCCAGCAGAGTCTATAAATTAAATACATCGAGAAGACACACACACAAGCGTGTGTGTATGTGTGTATGTGTGTATGTATGTATGTACGCGCGCGCTCCGAGTAATTTTTTTATACCTTAAAGTCCTTATAACACAAACCCTTCACTTCATCTAGATGTAAGTCTTGTATCTGTTAAATCGGCATATGCATAAACTGTTTTAACATAAATAACTAACATTATTTTTCCTGGATGTAATTCTTGTATACGTGAACTTAAATTGGTACATGCATAAAATTTTAATTAACACCATTTTAATACATTATAACAATTAGTACAATAATTATTCCATTATTATCAAAGTAGTCGATTCAGAGAAGCACAGCAAGGCATGCTGTTTTTTATGTAAAATTGCAACCGTTATTATGTTATGCCTAATTGTTAATTTTATTATAGTAATCACTTTTAAAATGTTTTTTATGTTGCTTTTGTATGATTATTTCTCCAAGTAGTTTAAGACTTCAAATCTAGAATTGTCCTGTAATAAATTAATAACATTTTTAGTTGGCAATTAACAATGCTTTGAATAAATATAAACTATAGAATTTTATTTTAACAGATTAAACACTGTAAATAAAAAATTAATATCTTAAAAAATATGAAAAAAAAGAATTAAAAAATGAGGCAAATCATTCCTTCAATCATTTCAACTTCATATCTAAGCTTCTGAACAAAGGATGAATAATTCGGTGACAAAAAGGAGTGAATATGCAATAATCCTAATATTCATGTACGATGGGAAAGAGATTCTAGAAGGAAATAATAAAAATAGGAGAGAACAAAAAAGAATATAAGAAAACTGAAAAAGAAAGTGTTAATATAATAGCATTATTGTTAGGGTGCAAAAAATGCATCATAGGCTTTTCAACTTTTGTAAAGAAAGCGCACTTTTGTGTGTTAGAAATGGCGGTACAATTTTCCAGATCGAAGAAGAAGACACCACAATCGCATCAGCGTAGACGGGCATCGTTTGAAGAAGCAGAGGAGTGTAGACGGGCGTCGTTTGGAGGAGCGGAGAAGGAGCATCGACGAAGAGACAAAGACAAGGGAGAGATGCATGAGCTACATGCATCCAGTCAACTGGTAGCAGTGATTAGTCGACTGGAACATTTTCTAGTCGACTAGAAAACCTATCACTCGATTGAGCTTTGTGCAATTTCGAGTCCGAGAGGAACTTCGATCTCTCAGTCGACTTGGAATACCTACCAGTCGATTGCTGCCAGTTGATTGGTAGATATTTTCAATCAATTGATCCTGCATTTTCTGGAGCAATTCAAGTTCGAGAATCTATGGACAATTTCATCTTTTTCGGAGCGTTTTGGATTTTCCAACATAGATTTTTGTAGAGATTTGATCCAACGACAGAGTATAGAACATAACACTATAAATAGGTCAAGGTTGGGTTTATTGTATGTATCCAATCCGATAAAAAGAAGATTTTGTTTGTATCTTCTTCTCTAGGTTTAGCCTTCATTATCAATTTTGTAATTCTTTTCTTTATGAAAGCAATAAAATCTCTTTTTCTCAAAATGAATGTACATTATGTCGCAATAGTGGAACCACCATAAATCTTGTGTGATTTTCTTTTCTGTTTGTGCATCTGTGACCGCTTCCGCTTCGTACATTAATCAGTTATATAGGTTGATTTGTTGATGAATGATTGGTTGCGTTGAAATTTAAGTATTCATTTAAAAATTAGTATTCAGTAGAAATCATCTCTTCAAAGTTAGAAACCAACTTGATATTAATTATAAAATTTTGCGGTATCTTCGGCAATGTAGTTATCGCAAGGGATATTAAAAATCTTATTATGTATAAAATGGAAGATTAAATCTTGTATAGCTGTGGGGTTGTTACGGCTTGGTATAATTATTTGTTTTGGCATATTAGTTTTTTGTTAGTTCTACCTCCCCATTAACATGATCCGAAGTATCCGTTGTATTGGGGTTGTGAATTTTTCTCTAAACAGTCTGGTATTAAAGTAATTTGGTTGGTTGATAGAAGGTGTTAGGCAATATGGCATAAGATGAAGATACCCTGGTTGTAACAAGATCCTATGTTAGGGATCTTATGTGGCGTCAGGATCTCATTGGAAATTGAAAAGTGGAATGAGCATGGTGATTTAAAGAAGTGGCAATGGAGGATGAAAGCTTCTAAGAAAGAATACGGTACATCAGTTGTTTTGTGATACTGGAAATTATTCGCTGATATTTCAGTCATGATGGAGGAGATGGAAGAATGAGATTTTACTGCTCTATAGTGTGCAATGAGAGAGGAATGGAGATTAGCAGGGAAACAACAGCTAAAAGAATTTGGGTTAAATTAGAGAATCTCTACTTGAGAAGTCGCTCATAAACCATTTGATTTTGCTGAAGACATTTTTCACTATAAAGATGCTAGATGGTAATTCAATTAAGGCACATTTTAATCTCTTTGATGACCTTCTTTTGAAGATAAAGACTGGATTTGAAGGTGGATGAAGAGCAGAGGACGATTGTTTTTGTGTGTTCCCTTTCACAATGATATACAAATTTCGCCAATAGTCTGATATATTAAAGAGATACTTTGACATCAGAAGATGTGAAGTCAGATCTTCTATCGGAAAATTTGAAGGATCAGATGAAGGAGATGGGTGAATGTAAAGGTGTAGGAAGTAGTCAGGGTCTGCTTATTGAGAGTGGAAGAGAATATAAGAAGAGTTGAAATTCTAGGGGCGTTTCAAATCTAGGAAGCATGGACATGATTGGAGCAGAAAGTCTAGAGATTGGAAGTGCAACCAATGTAAGAAACTAGGCCACTGAATGATGGATTGTCCGAACTTGAAGATGAAGACTAAAGATAGATCTTCATTGAATTGCGATGGAGAAGACTGTATGTGACGATGTATTGACTGCAGTTGCATCAGATGTATCAGATCACTTGGTGCTTGATTCGGGGGACGTCATTTCACATGTCACCAAATATGGATTGCTTTAGCTCTTTTTTTAGGAAGAAGGGAAGTGCAATCATTATGTGGAATGTTGTTAGTTGTAGAGCCATGAGCGAGGGTACAACGATGATTCAGATATTTGACGGAGTGATTAACATTTTAAAAGTGTCTGCTATGTTCAAGTCTTCAGAAGTCATGGATTTCTTTGGGCCAGTTGGCATCCATGAAATGCAATGTGACAATGGAGAAGGATAGTTTGAAGGCTTCGTCAGGTATGACAGTTTTGATGAAGGGTGATATGTTTCGAAATCTGTATCCGATGAAAGAAACTACCATACTTGAAGAGTCATGTTTTGGAGTTGACAGTTCTCATGATTTGGATGCCACTAGACTTTGGCATCTTAGATTGAGTCATATTTCAGAGAAGGGCTTAGAGTTGCTTTGGAGATGAAAGATAATCAAAGAAGAAAGCTTCGATAAGTTAAATTTCGATCAGGACTGTGTGTTGGGAGAGCGAACGAAGGTATCCTTTGGTGTTGGATTTCATAGGTCAGAGAGAGTATTTGATTATGTGTATACAGATGTTTGAGGATTAGCAGCTACTGCTTCCATTAGGGGGGATGGGGTGAAGTATTTTCTTTTCTTTATTAATGAAATTTGTGGGAAAGTTTGAGTATATATGATGAATGCCAAATCAGAAAACTTTAAAATGTTTCAGGCTTGGAAGACATTAGTTGAAAACCAATCTAGTTGTAAGTTGAAGGTGCTTAGGTTTGTAATTACAGTAAATTTATCTCTAGGGAGCTCGTCGATTTTTTGTAACCACCATTATATACATAGACATTTCACTACATCTGAAGTTCCAAGATCCAATGGCGTTGTTGAAAGGATGAATTAGACTCTCCTCAAGAAGGCTCATTGCTTGATATTGATGGTAGGTTTATCTAAAGATTTTGAGCCAAGACTTTATAGACTGTGTTTGCGCCAAAATTGGTCATAAACCACAGAAGTAGTGAAAGCACCAATGTTCACCCACAGATCCACAATATCCAAACACAGATCTCAGACCTAGATAAAGTAGAGGATAAAAATGAAGAAATAGCAAAATTAAAATGTAAGAAAGCAAGAAAGAACACAAGATTTATAGTGGTTCGGCTATCTCCAGTCTACGTCCACTTTGAATTGATCCTTTTATTCCTTTTGTATTGAAATTACAGCTACAAGCCTTTGAACATCAATAAACAAAATAGCAGCGTTTTGGCGTAAAGAGCAGAAGAAGATCACCTTTTTATTTGCCATAGGACCGCTATTTATAGGTGTAGATATGAAAATATCCGCCTCAAAACCTGGAATACCTTTTCTCATGCGCAGGTGGGCCCACCAGATCGATCCAGAGTGATCTGGGATCGATCCAAGTATAATTCGTATCGATCCAAATTGGCTCCAATCGGGCTGAGATCGATCATGAACATTCTTGAGTGCCAAAGGAAGCTCATGTGAAAATTTCATAGCATTTCGAGTTGTAGAATGAGAGTTATGATCAATCCAAGTTTGTATTTATGAGTAAGCTGAAGGCTTCGTATCCATGAATTTCGTATCCATCAATTTTCCTCCATCACTTCGTATCCATTTCGTATCCATCCGAGCTTCACGCAGTGATCCATGTTGAGCGCTTCTTCCCTTGATCGGTTCGTATCAATCGATACGAAGTGTGCCTTCGGATCCAATGTAGCCACCCTTCGTATCCATCGGTATATTCTGTTCGTATCCATCCACCAACCCTTCTTCGTATCGATCCACCATGCCTTCTGCCTTTCGTATCCATGCTATTCGTATCGATCCAAACTTTGCATGACCACTTCGTATCGATCGATACGAACAAGACTAATATCCAACGCTGCCGCTTTTTATGTGTGTCCTTCGTATCGATCATAATCAGATCGATACGAGATGCTCATCCAAACCTCATGTGACCACTGCTTCATTCTTCATATCGATCCCAGCCTTAATCGATACGAAGTATGCCGCCATACTTTTGCCGCGTCCAACTAAATCGATGCGCATTGCATCGATACGAAACCTATCGATCTGAAGTCCACGTCCATTTTGATCGATACAAACCACTTTTCCGTGAATCTTGATCCATCCATAACTCGAGCATATGAACTTCGTTTGACCTGAAATTTGAAACGTACCTCTCCAAGCCTTGTTCATCATTTCCAATCGATTCCACCTTAATTGAAGCTTGGTCTAATATTGATAGTATCGATCATAGCCTTGTTTTCAATCGATCTCCGATCCTGATATTCATCCATTTTAGCTAACTTATTAATATCCCGTCCTTGACCAAAAGACGGGGTAACAGACTGCAGCGTATATCATAAATCAAATTCCGTGCTCAGCCGTAGATGAGAAGATTCCAGAAGAAAAGCGGTGAGGTAAATCAATGTATCTTGGTTAGTTCCGTATTTTTGGCTGCTTTGTGTATATTCACCATACATGTGATGATAAGTTAAAGATTAGAACATACAAGACCATACTTATGGAATATATAGGCGGAGTCAAAGGGTGTTACATTTGGAACCTTGTAGATAGAAAGATTGTACATTCCAAACATATTACATTTGATGGGGTTGCAATGCTCAAGCATAAGAAATATTTACCCACTACATCAGTTTTAGATACCGATAAGACTAAAGTGATGGAAGATGTTCCCATATTTCAGCTTAGCAGTATATTTATAGTTGCAGATGAGATAAGTGAAAATGCAATTGATGAAACATCATGGGATAGTCCACACATGTCTTCTAGTAGTGTTGGTGGTGTACATGAAGCTAGAGGAAGTTCAGTTCAAGGTGGAGCTGGAAGAACTTAGACGATGTTATACTTACTCGAGTCAGTCGCGGGATTACTATACCTGTTTGCACAAAAAATGGACAAACACCTCAAAGTCGTATGATTTATTAGATCTTATGTGGTTCTTAGTGATTTGGGTGATTTATGCAAATATATTAAAAGCAGGGGCTAAACTGTAAAAAGACACGCAGATTTATAGTGGTTCAGCCAGAATGTGCCTACGTCCACTTCATATGTTATTTCTTTTCTCTTGTTTAGATTACAAGTACAAAGCTTTGATACAAGTAAAAGAAAGTTGTTTGAAAGTTCTCTCCGTGCTTGAGCTCTCAAACTTGTCCCCCATTGTTGTACCCCTGCCCCTCTATTTATAGAGTGAGGCTGGGGGTAGGGGTCTTGGATGTATATAGCTGCTGGTGGGCCTGGGTTGATGCGATCTGGCCTGGCAGTGTTAATCCGGTACGCCTTGGTTCGGTTGTGAGTGGATGGGGTTGGTTCGGTGGGAGGAGTGGAAGGAGTTGGTTCGGTGGATGGCTGGTCCGGTGAGGCCTGAGGGTGGCTGGTTCGGCTGCTTTGGTTTGGTAGCTCTGGACCGGTAGAGGGCTGGTTCGGCATCCTTGGTCTTAGGGGTTGGTCCGGTAGAGGCACCTTGTAGTTGGTTCGGTAGGCAGTGAAGTAGAGGCTGGTTCGGTTATGCCTAGGAAGGGGTTTGGTTCGGCCATGCATAAGAGGGGAGTTTGGTCCGGTAGTAGGCGAAAACACTCCCAACAATACCACTTGATAGGTATAGACTTTTGCACTATGCAAACCCGAGCTTTGATGATTAGTTTGACTATGCCCTACATGTGTTTTATGATGAACCATTTGACCTTGAAGAAGCCATGAAGTCGAGTGATAATTCAAAGTGGATTTGCGAAATGAGAGAGTAGTTATAGTTTTTGGAAAAGAATAAGACTTGGAAGGTTGTACCCCAACCCAGGTAAGCTGCGCCATATGTTGTAAGTGGATATTCAAGGTGAATGATGATGGAAGATATAACACCAGATTAGTTGCAGATGGGTTTTCACAAAAAAAGTGAATGAGGTATGATGAGTTTTTACTTATGCAGTGAGACATACCTCCATATGAATTTCATTTGTCATAGTTGGTGTTATAACCAAATTTCCCGCAATCTTCAAATTGACTTAAACGAGCGAATTTGATGAACAAACGATGAAAAAATGAACCTAGGACTTTGAAAACATCATAAAAAGACAAAAAATGAAATATAAAAAAATACTCAAAATGGTTAAAACGTTGAAAAGTCACATTTTTGGTCGAGATCTTCAGATCGGTATCGAGTTGAACTCGGGTCGGACACAAAAAATTCTCGAGTCAGACTCCAAGTAAGGTCGATACCGAGTTGAAATCGGGTCGGGCACACAATAATCTCGGATCAGACTCCAAATGAGCAGAGGAAAACTCGAAGCTCAACAATCCTAGAAAACCCTAGGTCATGACTCGAAGTAAACACACAAACCATTCAGGTCAGACATCAAGTCAGGTCGGTACCGGCCTGAAGCTCAAGATTTTCACCAACATGATTTTTACCGACATGATTCACTCCAACATGATTAGAAGTATCTAGAATGATGATATGAAGTAACTTAAGAAATATAAAAGCAGATTGAACAATAAAAAGAGATCGGTATCGACCACTTTGTGGTTGGTACCGAGAAGAATTTCTCGCGGGGTCCACTTTAGAGCTTTGGAAGATGAAGGCTTGCAAAAACAATTGAGAACTCATGCTGAAGAGAAGCAAAAAGAACTCGGCACCGACCTGATTTTTTGCCTCGAAACTCGTGCGGGGTGACCTATTCTTCATGCTATGTTCACGGATCTTAAAGGCTTGGACGAATTCTGGTCCAATTACGAGATGACGGCAGGTATTTGCTTATAAATAACAATCTACCTACAACTAGAGGGGGACTTTTGACACTTTGATTCTATTTCTATATTTTCTTCCTAAAACACTCCCAAATCCGAAATCTACTAGATTATGGCTGAAATTGAGTTATAATTACTATATTTCAGTGAGAATCGACAAAATGATAAGATTAAAGTGGGCGTAGACCGGAGTATTTGGCGAACCACTTTAAAAATTGTCATTTCTATTGCTTTTACATTTATTTCATTAGATCTGGTGCTTTCAATCGATTTGGGGTATTGTGCCAAATTCCGATGCAAAAGTTGATACACATGACTTAGAGTTGTAGCAACTTGATGTGAAAACTATTTTCTTGCATGGTGACGAGGAGAAGACCATTTACATAAAACAACCAGAAAGATTTATTGCAAGTGAGAAAGAAGATTGAGTTTGCAAGTTGAAGAAGTATCTTTATGGACTTAAACAACCGCCCAGACAGTGGAGAAGAGGTTTCGTTTTTTACGCTTTCACTTGATTTTGATCATAGTATTAAAGACGCATGTCTGTATTTCAAGTATTTAAAGAACGATAATTGAGTGCATTTGCTCTTGTACGTGGATGATATGTTGATTGCTTACAAGGACAAAACTAAAATTGATAAGTTAAAGTTGAAATTAAAAGCAAAATTCAAGATGAAAGATGTTGGGGAAACAAAGAAAATCTTGGATATGGAAATCCAAATGGATAGAAATGTTGGACTTATTAGGTTCACTCAAAAGAAATATATTCGAAAGGTGCTTGCTCAATTTAGCATGATGGGAGTAAAGACAATCGGTACTCTTAGTGGAACTCCCGACCATGAGCTTATTTTTGGCAGTAGTGATAGAGATTTCTGCTTGGTTGGATATTGTGATTCCGATTATGTCGGGAATAGAGATCAAATGAAGCCAACCTCATGTTATTTGTTCAACTTTGGGAGGACAATTATTAGTTGTAGAGCGATACCACAGATGATAGTTACTTTGTCTGCTATAAAGACAGAGTTAATAGCTGATGTTAAAGCAACTAAGGAGTCACTCTACTTGAAACGGTTGATGTGTGATTTGGTCTTTGTATATGAAGGAATATAGATGAGTTATGACAGTCAAAGTGAAATTTACTTGGTTGAAAATTTGCTTTCAACTTGAGGACGAAGCATATAGAGGTTTGGTTAAACTGGAGTTTCGGTTTGGTTTTGTTTCGATCTCTATTGAAACCGCATCAGAATGATCGGAATCTTGGTATTTCGGTCGAAACCTCAAACCTTGGGTGTCATTTCTGAGATTGCTTGGAGTATGGAATTGTAGGTGAAGTTTGGATGGCTTATATGGAAATATATCATCAATGTGGAAATTATTAGAAATGATGATAAAATATTTCCAAATCGAAGAAGACGGCACCACGAACGCATATGTGAAGACGACACATCGTTTATAGAATCAAATATGGCTCAACGACGAAGAGACGAAGACGAAGATGAAGGAGAGAGGTAGAGCACTGGAGGCCTTTAGCACTGGAGGCGGTGACCGGTCGACTGGAATGTTTTTTCGTCGATTAGTAGCCCTATTAGTCGATTGAGTTTTGTGCAACATTGAGCTCAAAAGGAGATCTGATCTCTCAGTCGATTAGGAATACCTACCGGTCGACTACTACCATTGGACTGGTAGATATTTCCAATTGACTGATGTGGTGTTTACTGGAGCAATTCAAGTTCAAGAATCCAGGGTTAATTTCTTCTTTTTCAAGGCATTTTGGAGTTTCACCGTAGATTTCTACAGATATTTAATCCAACAACATAGAATAGAATATAACACTATAAATAAACCTAGGGTTTAATATATACATCCAATTTGATAAAAATAGGATTTTGTTTGCCACTTCTTTTCTAGGATGAGCCTTCATTGTCAATATTGTAATTCTCTTCTTTTTGAAAGTAATAAAATCTTTTTTTTTCCAAAGTAGATAGTCACCATCTCGCTATGGTGAAACTACTATATATGCACTTGTAATCTGTGATTGTTTGTTTTAGGATATTAGTTTTATGTTTGTTTTACCTCACCATCAACATGATGCGAAGTTTTCGCTATGTTGGTGTTGTAATTCCCCCCTAACAGTGTGCATGTTTTTTGGCAACTGAGCCTTAAAAGCTAGAAAAATGCAGATGCCATGCATTGATCTTTTTTGTATCTAAGCGCTCGCCTTGAAAACTATGATTATAATAACTAAAATTATTATTATTAACATATATATATACATTATGAGGTGGAGCCTTGACGCGACGGTTAGGTCACCCGCATGGTGCTCTACGCGTTCAGGTTCGAGCCTGAAAACAGTCGATTCGTAATGCGAGGGAAAAACTGCATACATTATCGGCCTCCCCAAAGTCCGCTATCGTGCGGGAGCCTCGTGCACTGGGTTCCACCTTTTTAACATATATACATTATGATAATTATAAACCTTAATAATAACTATGATTATTCAACTATTATAATTAAATTGTTAGTATTAACTTTTTGTATAATTATTTATACTTTTATTGTTATTACCTGTGACTTTGTTTATGTGGCAAATAGATACTGCAAAGTGAATACCAAAAAATCTTAGGACAATCGCTTGTCAAAAGTCATGACATTATATAAAAAACTGCTCTTGATGGTTGAGTTGAAAATTCACCCATAACATTACCATTATTTCTCATACTCTTATTATTAAATTATTGTAACTAACATTTATAATGCTATTAAATTATTTCAATTAACATTATTTTACTATGAATATTGTTGTAAGCGATATTAATAATTATTCACTTTTGTACCAATTAATTATTAACAATTTTTATTGTCATATATTATTATTAACAAATAATGTTCATCAATAGTATCTTAATATAATTATTCAATTTTTGTAACTAAAATTATTTTCATTAACATTGACTATAGTTATTAATTACATTATTTTTATAATAAAACTAACAGTTCAAAAGATTTTAATTTTTTTTTCAAATTCTGTATTTATTACATAATACCAACGACTTACCGACGACTACAAATTTATAAGGATATTTTGCTGTCTCTTCGAATTTTAGTGCTAACTTCTTATTTAAAGGATTTTTATTCTAAAAATAATTACATAAACCACCCTCGACTTCAATTTTTTCTTCCAAATTTGAAAAATAATTATATAATTGGTCATTAGGAAACCACTGGAAATACCAGTGACTTTGGTCATCTTTGTTTTCCAAAAAAATGAACCCATTGCCAATCCATTGGTGAATTCCAATGGTTTGGCGACCACCTTTATTTCAACTTTCTTAAAAGAAATAGAATTTTGCAAAATCTGTTAAAAGGTGGCTGATTGCGTGGAAGCGCTGATCTTTTTTTTTGATAGAACACATGCAACAATTTATCACACATCTTCTTTTAAACTAGATACATTTATATATCATTATAGGCCTGCAATATTGTATGGTGCAGAATGTTGGCCTAATAAAAGACAACGCGTCCAGATGATAAGTGTAGCAGAGACGGGTATGTTGCGATGGAGCTGTAGTCATACAAGACGAAACAGAATTAGAAATAATGATATACGTGACAAACTTGAAGTAGCAACAATTGAAGAGAAGCTAGTCTAATACCGCTTAAGATGGTTTGGACTTCTTTATTGGAGGCCTCTCGATTTGCCATTTGCCTTTTTCACTAACACTGGATTTGCTAGCCATTTTGGATAAAAAAACTTCTCAAATGAATCCATGCTCAAGCAGCCTTTTAAGTTCTTCTTTCAGAGCATCAGATTGAACCTTAAAAAATTGCCTATTCTTTTGTCGAACTGGGGTCACATTTGGATCAATATTTAATGCATGGCACATAACTGATTATTCAATTCCTATCATATCTGAATGAGTCCATGCAAATATATCTTTGTTAGCCTTGAGGAATTGAATTAAATTCGCTTTCAAGTTGTCCTTCAATTCCTTTCTCACTTTACCGATCTTGGTTAAATCAGTTGGATCTATACATATATCCTCGAGATCCTCTGTAGGCTTTAACCTCTCCGTCTCCCATCGGCAATCTAACTCTGTAATGATCTCGCTTTCCTCTATTGAATTGACATTTGTCCTTTTCCTTTTGCTCCCAGATGAGCTGTACCATCCAAACACATGTTTATTTATTTTATTAGATTTTATTTTTTCTTCAAATGTTGGATGTAAAAATCCATCATCTAAAGGCTGAAAAGCAGTAGAGGAATCATAATAAGAAGAGTACTCCCTTTTATATTAATCAAGAGTAGTAAAATACATTTCGCGAGAGCTAAATTGTTCTCCCCGAACGGTATCCCAACCTTTTTTGGTTAAGAATTTCACCATCAGATACTTTGGAGAGACGAATGCATCCACCTCATCTAACGCAAGACGACCAAAGAATGCATTATAGTATGATGGTTGATCGATGATCACAAAAAGAGTTTCAAAAATTCTGCAGCATGGTGGTACTCCCATTTGCACCAGCAGCTTTACTTGCCCCACCGGAGTTGACCCTTTGTTATTGAATCCAAAAATAGGTTTAAGACTAGGCTCTAGCTTATCTTCAGGAATGCCTATTTGATCAAAGGCATGCTTGAAGATGACAATGACCGCGCTTCTAGTGTCAACCAGAATCTTGGACACTACAGAGAGTCCGACTTGAGCGGTGATCATAAGAGGGTCATTGTGGGGGTGATGGATTCCCTTTTTGAGTTCTTGGGGGGTGATGACAAGATTTGACATCTACATATTTAACCGTGGATTTTTAAGCGGGGCTCTTCCTGGATAGAAAATGCTCATTCTTTAGCTTCCTTGATGTATTTATTTCTAGCTCCCCTACTATTTCCTACTTGATGTGGTCCCCTATTAATCACATCAATTCTTCGAGGGTGGACTCAGATTTAATGGATCTTCATCTTCTACGTTGTCCACAACAGTATTTGGGAACTTTCGCGGTCCATCGCTGGTCCGGGGCGCCTTTTGTTGGTCCTGGATAAATTCTTTCATGCTTCCTTCACGAATTAACTTTTGAATGATTCCAGTTAGCACTCGGCACTCATTAGTTTTATGACCATTTGCTTTATGGTATGCACAATAATCCTCTTCCTTCCTCTGCTCGGGTAATTCCTAGCCTTGAATGAAGTTGGAAAGTTAACTTTCTCTTTTGTTGTAGCATAAATATAAGACAATGGCTTGTTCAAAGCTATTGAATTAGTATTGGAATCCTCCCACCTCGGGCTTTTGTGTCCTCGATCAAACCCAAATCTTCCACTCTCCTTCTTAGGGTTAGCTTTCTTCTTGGCATAGTACAATTCATCCATTCGAATGAATTTATTAGCTTGGAAGTGGAAGTCTTGTAAATTTGTACATCCGTGAACAAAGAGCTCTGTCCAAAATGGTGTATTTTCTATCAGTCTTAAATGCACTGCAATCAGTTTATCTCTATCAATCATATCCTTGGCTTTCAATGCCTCTGTATTGAACCTTCTAAGGTAGTCACCCAGTGATTCCTCCTGCCTTTGTTTGATGTTTTCTAGAACAATATAATCAATTGTGGGATCTTTTCATATGTAGAATTGAGCAGAGAATTTATAGGAAAATAGCTTTCAGGAGTACATAGTCTTCTCTCGATATTGATAGTACCATTTTTTGGTAGCTCCTTGAAGAGTTACTGGGAATAGCCTACACCGCACTGCTCCAGAGGCATTATATAGATCCATTTGGTTGTCGAAAGCCATCAAGTGATCATCAGGATCAATAATGCCATGATATTTCATGATTGAGATCTTGACATAAGATGGAATGACCGCTGATATAATTTTATCTGTGAACGGAGCTACTCGTTCATTGTCATTTACTCGCTCATCCAAAGTTCTTTTCCCCTTTGCATTTTGCAAATCTTTGACAGTCTTCTCTGCCACATCTTTCAAATAAGCTTCAGCATCATGATAGCTTTTTCGATTTGGGCTGTGCTCCTTTGAAGTCGAGCTTCCTGATTGTTCGAGAGATTTATCATGTATTCTTCCTTAATGATCAACTTTAATTGCATGACGTTCTTTTTTCTTGGACGATGTTAGGTGGACCTTACTCTTACCTTCGTAGGTATGAGCTTTCAAGTTTCTCCTTGGTGAGATCACCTCATCTCCATTGTTGGTTTTGCAGTTTTGGAAGATTTTTGAGATAGAGCCGCTTTCAAGAGCTCTTGCATTTCCAGTAATTGTTGCTCCAAATGTCTTACCTTGACTGCATTATCGTCTGGTTGTGCTGGGGTCGACGGCTGTCGTTGCACAACTCTCTCCAAGTTGAATGTTGGAGTAATATTTTCCTCAAAATTTGTTGTGTGTATTGCTTCCTTGTCCATTCGACTAAGCCTTTTGGATTTCATTTTCCTATAACATTCAGAAGTTCCGTAATTAATCTATAAGGAAACAACAAGGCCGGAGGTTCAAACCCACCTTTTAGCGCTAAAAATGTTAACAAGAAATTTTGCTAACACCTCAAAACACAACTTAAAAAAACCAACCCTTCGAAACCCCTTTCGAATGAGTCGATAGGAACTGCATGTCTTCAAAATGTGCTCTTTCGATAATGTTAATTGTTGACAAGAAAACTAATCCACACTTCGAAGAAAAGATTAAGAAAGAATCAATGCATTCGAAACCCTTTTCGAGTTAGTCGAAAGGGTCATTGTACCTTTAAAGGAGAACCCCTTTCGAAAGCATAAATTCTACTGTCATGGTTGCGATTCCTTCGAAAGGTGTTATACATTTTGGAGTATCCAAGCGCCTTTCAAAGGAGTCCTCCCAGCAAATATAACTTCGATAATCATACAGTGAGTCCCTTCGAAACCTCTTTCGACCGAGTCGAGAGGATCTTTACTCTCTCGAAGGGACTTGATGTACAACAAATAAGATTTAAATTCAATATGCAATGGAATCTTATCTTGGATGAATGATACAAATTCAATTGACTTGATAATATTGAATTATCATCATCACGTCAATTTAATATTTCATATCATGAAACGTGATGATAACATAATTTGACATCAGAATATCCAAGTAGACTGCATAGCATTGCATAAGTCAAATAAGGGTTAAGAAAATAAGTGAGCATCATGTGCAATTGGTCATTAGTCGAGCTAATGGGAGAAATGATCTTCTTCATATTCGAAATCGATATTGGATCCACACATTCACTCCTTTTATTTATCTAAATTGGATTCAGGCAAGAGAATTTTTCCCAAATTCTAGGGTTACGGGAATTTGATTTTGCTATGAAGTAAGAAAGAAATTTCAGAATTCCAAAATTCGATCCCCAAACTTGGACCCCTAGGATCGTATTTATAGATGTGGGTTGACCTCCTTCCACATCCATCCTTTCGAAGCGGTCGACAGGTCTTTTCTCCCAAATTTTCACATCCATCCGTTCGCCTTCGCCCTTCTGCTTCCATAGCTTCGAAGGTGGATATTTAGGTTTCTTATTATGTTTGAATTATCCCTTTCACCTTCATTAACAGTGCACCTACAATGGATATTGTTCCATAATTTCTCAATATTGCTTTTGTGTTCTTCTGAAACCTTTCACTACCTTTGGAAGGTATGCCTCTTTAGTAGCGAAGGGTCAAGGTTTCCTATCGCATTTTTTTGATGCAAGCGGAAGTACTCCCAACTCCTCCTTCTCTTTCGAAACCTCTCTTTGGTTGTTTTGGTCTGGTACTAATCATGATAAGTGATTATTTGAGTGAGTGAGGAAGTGCTTCCGGATGGTTTCGAAATGTCCAATAGGTGATGAGAGGATCATTGCGAAAGGTTATTTTGTCTCATGTGAGATTTTTTTTATGCTTGCAGAAAGGTCCAATCATTTTGAAAGGCTTATCTTTGCTTTCGAAAGAAAGGTTCATGTTGGTAAAATGTCCCAGTGTGGAAGATTAACAGTGGCAAAAAACCAACTATATCGAAGGGTTTGGTTCTTGTGCGCGAGTCTATTATCCGACACCTTCGAAAGGTGCTTCGAAGTCATACAATACTCTTTTATATATGCGGAATTAACTGCGTCGAAAGTATTAGCTGAGATGGAAGGGTAACCTTGCCTTCCTTTCGACTCCTTCAAAAGCTCTTGTTTCACTCAATACTTGTAGGTGCATCTAGTGCTTGCGGAACCAATCTAACTTCTTTGAGTGCTACTTCAATGATTTTGAAACACTGCTTTCATGTCATTATTCTTAAATGAGTTTTATGGTTAACAATTTGTAACTTCAACTGATTGGCAAAAAAATCCAAGGGCAATCGCTCTCGCTCTGAAACCACCAAATCTTATTCAATTTGTGACCTCGCCAACTTCCTATTCTGGTTACGCCACTGGTGGAGACAATAATGGTGATTGGTGTAGGTGTGACAATAATGCTGATGGTGGAGATGGTAGTTGATGATGGAGGAGGCTGCTGACTATGGTGATGAAGGAGGAGATGACTAAAATTAGGTAGAGGTAGATTTCGACTTCTGCTACAGATTTTTCTTCTTCTTCAATGGATTTGAAGGTATACTTGTACATTATAATGGGATGTTACAGATACATTTTTATATTATAACATAATACTTGTTCCACTGATATTCTATGCAGAGTAATATAATATTGAAAACCATAACAGTTCAATGGATCTCATCCATATAACAGAAACTCAACCCTGCATGCCAGTGCCTTTAAACTTATTCAGACTTATGTTGTCTAATCTCTCTGCCATTTCAGGCGTGAGATAATTTACCCAGTCGCCAACTTTTCCGTGCCTAAAGAACAAGCTATTTTCAATACCTACATATTTTGTTAATCCTGTCTTGTTCACCTCCAGATTGCTCAAATTCTGAAATGCACATAAATTGACGATTTCATCCACCACATTTTGTTTATCCTCTTCCAATGTAAAGGGACACCCTATGAACTCTGCCATTTTTCTTAAAACACCTACAGTGTCTCCAATAAGCTCTTTATAATTCATTCCAACCCTTCCTATGATTCGTATGTGCATTTTATTTTTGTCGATTTTTTATTGAAATCTCATTCAAATGCTTTTCGTTGTCATTTTCTTTATATATTGTCAGTTAACACTCCATATTCGCTACTGAATTATGGGACCGTTATTGCTTTTGGATAAATTAAGAGTTGATTTGTTATGAACCATATTGCCTTTTCTTTTACATCACTGTTTCACTTTCTAGGTGAAATGGTTTTTGGCGTTTAGTCTGAAATGCTAGCAGGAGATGGAGTTTTTTAAATGCAAAGGTTGTGTATGACAATTTGATTAAATATGTTTTCAGATTCATTGCCTTTTTTTAAAATTTTAGATAGGCCGAGTGCAATTTCAATCAGTAAATTCGTTCTGTTTGCCCATAGTTGACACATTCAAAATAATGTGAATAAAATTGAGTTTGGCAATATAAAAGGTAGATTTCTTTTGGGGCAATAATGGTTTATAGCCAGTTTTGTCTTTCATATATTACAAAATTTATATGTATTAATTAGTTTTGTTTATTCGTATATTTTGATTTTATAGGATTCTGACATGCCACTAATTAGTCCATCCAGCCAAAGTATTGTACCATATGATTCCATATCATAGCAGATTGTTAATAATGCATGTTTTATTTTGATTTTATTTGATGTCACAGTTGCATGTTTTCTTCTGATTGTAAATATTTGCTTCATTTGTAGTTATTTATTACAATTGCATAGTCCATACACAAATGGAAATGTCTAAAATACATTTGGTTTTTTCTAGCTGCAAATTTACTATATATGACGTGTTCTAGCCATGGCTAAACATCATGGTTGTCGGTTGTGTGGACAAAGCTATTAAGTTTTAATATGTGTTTCATAATTTTCTACTTTATTGTTACTATTATAATCTATTTTTATGCAATATACATATGGTTTTTTAATATCATAATTACCTTTATTGTTATCATGATTATACATATGGTTTTTGTTTCGCATTTTATCATCCTATCATTTTATTTGCTCCGATTATTTCTTGACTTATAACAGATGCAATTTTTTCATGCTAGAAGAAATAGAAGTTGCATGTTGTTTATTATTAGATTACTTTTGTTTTCAACTACATTTTTAAATTGTTACATGCACATTGTTTAATTTTTGAAAATTTAAACTTCATGTTGATTCAATGTTACAGCAAATTATTTATTTCATCTTGCACAACTAAGCAGTCTAAATGATATATACATGGACACCAACATTTCATTTATTAAAGATTTTTCTATAAACACTACCATGTTCCCAACCTTTTTCTACAAACTTCTCACGTCGTCATAATAATTTGATTTGGTTCGATCTGTGGAGAGTGGTAGGCATATATGCTTGAGAAGTAAGAGGCAACTTCTACAAATACACACATACTAGAATATGTCATTTATGTGAGTTAATATGTCCACTAATACATTTCCTCATTCTTATATTTTTTTGTATATTTGACTGCAGATAATGAACAATGGGCACCTTTTCTGGAATTTTTCACTAAATTGACAAGAGTAACAATTTTGGGAGCTATATAACAATAGCAAAGCGATGTCACAAAGATGTACCACCTGATGTATAAAGCTTTAAGCCAAATGAGAAAAAGTCTTGGGCAACGTCTTTCTCTACCAATAATAGAGTTGATCAGAAATCTATTGATTGGTTTTGGAACATCCGGTAAGTGGGGGAGTATACCGAGATGACTCGAAACTGTAACCACTACAAAACCATATACGTATTATATGCTTGGAAAAGGTTTGTGATATGTTCAAGATGCTGGAATTTATGTAGAGATTCGTGATCTGTTCGAGATGTTAGAATCTATGTAGAGATTCGTGATCAGTTCGAGATACTCGAATCCAAGAGATTCATGATTTGTTCAAGATGCTGGAATTCATTTGGGAATTCGGGTTCTGTTTGAGTGATGAAGACTCGTGTGTTGAGATAATGAAAGTGACTTCACCATCGGTAATGACAGAAAATAGAGAAGAGGCATGGCCGGAGGGTTTAGCTAACCTCAAGGGTATATCAACTTCATATCTAGAGATGCTTATTGATTGTTGCTAGTGGGACTTGATATGAATTGGATCACACACCAAGGGTGGTTCAGCTATGTTGACCTTATAATATGTTTTATCTAGATATATACGATGCTCGAAAAGGAATCTCTTACCCATGTACAGGAGATCCGCCTTGTTGTATCAAGGGTGTCTCCGCCGAATCCCTATACAATATAGCGAATGCGCCTTAGCGGTTTGGATTGTATAACTATTATTATTATGGTGTACACACACTATAGCTATTTTTCTTACTTATATTCTATACCCTAGACATTATCTATTATATTGAATATGTAACTATTATTATGGTCTCAAAGGGTGCTATTATATATTATATATATTTCTTCAGTTTCTCACACCAGACATTTCTAATCCATGGTTTTATTTTTCCCTTATCTCCATGAATGCTCTTTCGAGCAAACTGAGGAAAGTAGGTTTTCGTTGATATTTATTAGAGCTCTTAGAGAGGAGCTGGATGATTACCTACCGTAATATATTTGCACATATTCGGGGGGAGATAACATATTTAGGGGGAGTAAATATGTTCATGTCTCTAACAAAATATTGTATAGTTGTCATCATCAAAAAGGGGGAGAATGTTGGAACCTCCATTCTATGGTTTCAATGACAACACCTATACAATATTATATATATACATATATATTAACATATGCAGATATTCAAGATATTCATCACGTCAAAGAGCTATGATTTGAAGATTACAAGGAGATTATTCTGTAAACAAATGTGTAAGTAGTATATAGAATTATTGTACAATCTCCAATGAAGTGACACGCACAACAAATTATGAATTCTGTAAATAACATACTCCAGACGTCTGCAGTATATACTCAGACCTCTGCAGTAAGTTTCAGGAAATTCTCTGAAACAAACTCCAGACGTCTGAGCTTTCCTGCAGGCGTCTGGTGACGAACGTTTTTTTAATTAACGGCTATATTCTAAAAGGTTGCGAAACTTTAAACAAACACTCTTCTTCTTCAAATAGTTGCAACCTTTCACCAATAGTTTCCAGTCACTTCTCTTTAATCATAACTCTTCAAATTCTATAAATACTATCAAATTGATTTGAGATTTACTTACTCAACTTACTGATTTCTACTCTCTTGAATTATTATTATCAAGTTGATTTCTGAAACCTAATTTCTAATATTCTCAAATCAAAACTATAACCACTATTTATATTGGTTATATTCTTCCTCAAATCTGTGCTCACACTTACACAATCACTCAAAGGAGATTATAGGAAGATTTGTATTATCAGTCAATATTAGTATTGATCAGAACACAAGATTGTCAAAGAAAACTCTATTGTAAAAAGACCTGTTCCTCCGGGTGAAGCGAGGGTATTTGGTTAGTGAAATACCGAAGGGGAGCTTCGGGACTGGACGTAGGATGGGAGGTCCAAACCAGTATTAAAACTCTGGTGTGATCGTTTTTATTTCTACTTACATATCTCCTTATATCTTTGCTATACTGTTAGTACACTTGCACATTAGTAACATATATACGATCCACAAGACTTTCATTTGGTATCAAAGCTCTTTGACGTGATGAATATCTTGAATACCTGCATATGTTAATATATATGTATATATATAATATTGTATAGTTGTTGTCATTGAAACCATAGAATGGAGGTTCCAATAGTATTTTCGTTGCATTACTTTATGCGTGTGTGTATATCAGCAATTGTAAGGACGTGCTGTTATAACTATCCAGCCAGATGATAGTACTTAGAATAGTAACTATGACATACTTATTAGAGGAACACCGTGTACTATCCTTTTATATTATATGTTATCATCCCGTTGTGAGATTCTGATGTTTTTATTCTCCTCTTTATTATTCCTTTTCTTTTTTGCGTTTTCTTTTGCCCTAACAATCGGTCTTTCCAGCACTTTGGTGCTCGACACGTGAATACAGTGGATATATTAGTGTCAACATTCGATGATCGAAAAGGAAGACCATTATAGCGTGTGTCCGAAATTAACGTAAATCAAATAATTTATACATTTTATAAATTATTACGGGGAAATTAATATAATTTTTATATCAATTCAACCACTATTTTATTAATTTTATTAGAGGATCAAAAAATTAACTAATGAATACATAAATGTTATAGATTTATTTAATTACTTATATAGACCGGAATAATATTTATTAAATAACAATAAATATTGTATGGTGGTTGAAATTGTTGATATTAATTAACATTTATAGCACTAGACATATTAATGATATTTAAATGTTTATAATTTAATTAAGTTGATGGACCTAACTTATAAATACAATCCGTCATATGGAGAAATATTAGCAAGATATTTTGTAGCACTAATGCCATAAATAAACGCACAGGGCCTCCATTAAGAGATATAGATTTACTCCACCATTGAGTTTATTTATAAATTGGAGGAGTATTTTGTGAGGCGATGCTGACGTTTCAACATGATAACAACGAACATGATTGTATAGGTAAACTTCTACTAACTTTGTCGAGTACAAGTAAACAATGTGCCAGATTGTTCACTTCGACTAGTCAAAGTAATGTACAGATGTATTGTAAAATCCCGTTCCGGAGCTAAAATAAAATAAATATATTAAAATGGATTTAGTATTTTAAATGAAAATTTTATTGAATTTAATTCAATAACTGATATTTTTCATGTGTTGATTTAAAATTCAAATTTGAAATTTGAATTGTGTTTCAAGAATCCAAAATTTGTTTGAAAATTTATTTTGACAAAATAAAATATTTGTGGAAGTTTGAAAATTATTTTGAAAATAAAACATTTTTTAATAATTGTTGACAACTGAAAAGTAATATTTTAATAAAATAAATTTATTACAAGTATTAAAAAATTGGACTAATTAAAATATCTGAACAGAATTTTAATTGGGTATTCATTAGCAATCAGGTAAAAGAGCTATTAAGGGTTCGAAAGGATTTAAAAAGAAAAAATAAAATTTTCCCCTCTTTTACATTGGACAACACCCTTCCATCCTTATCCTATTTTTACTTCAACCCTAAGCAAACTAATTCCTAAGCCCACTAACCATTCTGGGATTACCACTTATCCATATCCATTTTCCCCAAATCGATTTCATTTCACTATAAAAGAGACAAACGTGTGCTCGAAGGTTAGGAGCCGGCACTGATGATAATGGCACATCGTTAAGAGATGGTGACGGGGCTTGGTTTGACGGTGACCATAAGAGGAGACACGACCTGAGTGACGGAGTTCCAAGCGCAATGATTTTTGGTCTCATGCAACATAGCTACGCATGCATGGGTGAATGGAGATGACAATGTGATGATGCCGGAGGTGTTAATAGAGGCTTTAATGGGATGCATAAAAGCCCCATCACTCGATTTTTGTATTCTCATTTTAAACCAAATCTCTTGTATCCTAATAGCATTTTTAGTTACTTCCATGTCTTGTCTTTGACATTAGATATTATTTTTGAAATATTTGAAAGAGTATCTAATTAGTAAACTTATATATATGAGACTTATGTGTTTAATTTGAGTTGAGATTAGGTATTCGAAGGCTATTCGAATCGGATTGTGACGCATACTCGCTTTTGTTGCATAAAAATAAATAAATTGCTTTAAAATGCTAAAAATAAGGTATGCTTTTACCTAAAGAGTTATATATATTGTGGATTATATGCCATGTGCCAAATTTTGATATATAAATTGTTTCCGATCATGTTTTGGTCGATGTATATCTATTTTATTATATTGTAATTTGTTTGGAAGCATCTCTGTACAAATGAGATTGATGAAAATTTCAAAATTTATGACACTTGGAATTTTGTGAAAATCTTTTATGTTTTGTTTCTAAAAGAACTATTGAAAGTCATACGTATATCGCGCTATGTTATGATAATGTATGATTTACTTAGAGAAATAGGGTATTTGCGTTTCTTGTGTATGGTTGTGTTGATGAAATAAATCAAAATAAGTAATATAGAATAAATGAAATTTTACCAAAGTGGCACAGGGAAGGCACAATAACAAATGTCGTGTATATTATATTTTATAGTTAAAATTATTGATTAAATCGAATATAATACTCTCTAATAAACTGAGAGAATATATTTTCTTTAAGGATGAAAGTCTGTAACATCTCGTTCCATAGTTGAAAGTTAAGATCGGAAATTTCTACCACATTATCAACCAAAACCGATTAGAATGGTACCGGTACCATATTGTTTTGTACGGGTTGCCAAACCGAATCAACAAAAATGGTATGGCTTTGGTAACATGTTTTGTTTACCAAATGCTATAACCGTACCGACCATATATTTCAAATTACATGCCAAAGGCCATAAGGTTCGTAGCTTTCATCATTTATTCAGATCGCCCTACAAGCCCCTAAATTCGACGCATGTTACCCATTTATTTACAGTACTTATCTCATAATTTTAACTTTTTCCTCTCTATTGATCTACTTTCTTCTCGTTTTCTAATCCCTAAAATCGTCAGTGTCTCTTTCTCATTTGCAAAACCTAGATCAAAGATAGAAAAAAACAAGAGTACATTTTGATTTGCTATTATGCTGTGCAAATTGATGATTTTGGTCCAGAGAAGCATGAATCAGAAGTAAACGATACTTTATCACAGCATCAAACAGCTATTATGGATCGTAGGATCTGCTTTTGATCTAAAGGCCAGCTTCACTCCAATTCTCTGTTCAGGATTGCCAACCTGTCTTGGGCCTTAGCCCATTTAGCTTAACTCTTTATAAATACAGTTTTGTACAAGAATTCGTATATACAATTTATATCTTCCGTTTGTATTCTCTCAATATCAAAGTATATCAATACAATATTCTCTTTATGGTATCAGAGCTGTTCTGTCTAACGACAAATCATCAGAATTTGCTCTATAATCATCATCGAGCCATCCAGAAAGACAGATCTCAGATCTATCTCTCGGTTGCTCTCAGTTCTATAGAGCATTTCATCATTTGATTCTATTTCGTCCTCAGTTTCTGTTTCTCATTTCCCTCTCTTTTCAAGAATCACCTTCTTGAATCGAATCACCTTCTTGAATCAAGACCTGACTGCAAAATAATCTGCCTCGCCAGTCTTCTGTTCATCTCATCATGACTGAAGAAAGTGCAACTGTTGCAACATCAGAATTCAAAGCCAACAATGCAAGCATTCTGTCTGGAATAATCAAATTAAAAGGTCAGACAGCAACACAGCTAGATGAAAACAATTATATCATGTGGAAATATCAAATAGAAACAGCCATAAGAGGTCATGGATTAGAGGAATACATTAATGGTACTCTAACCATTCCACCCAAAATGATAACTGATACTCAAGATAAAGTTATCCCTAATCAAGAATTCATATTCTACCAGAGGCAAGATAACCTTCTTGCAACATGGCTAATGTCTTCAATTAGCACGAATATATTGTCCCACATTGTTGGATGTAAAACCTCACAAGAAATATGGAAGGCAATTGAACAATTCTTCAATTCCCAATCTTCTGCAAGAATTATTCATTACAAAAGACAACTGCAGAATTTAAGGAAAAATGATATGTCTATGAGAGAATATTTAACAAAGGCCAAGAACTACTGTGATCTTCTCAGCACAGCTGGATACAAAGTATCTGAAACTGAACAGATCCTTACAATTCTAAGTGGATTAGATGAAGATTATGAATCTATAGTTGCAGTTATCTCAGCAAAAAAGAACTTGCCAAACATTCAATATGTACATGCAACTCTCCTTGCTCACGAAGGAAGAATTGAAGAAAAGAAGACACAAAACTCTGACTATTCTGTCAATTACACTTCTGTAAATAAAAGAAAAAACCAAGACACCCCTCAAAATCCCAACAAGAATCAAACTGGAGGGCATAGAGGAGGAAATCAGAATGGCAGAGGAAGAGGAAGAGGCAGATGGAACAATTTTAACAAACCAAAGTGTCAGATTTGTGAAAGAATAGGACATACAGCATCAAAGTGCTATTTCAGATTTGATCAGAACTATTCTCTCAACAACAACAACAATAGTCAGAGATCAACCAACCCAAATGTCAACATGGCACAAACAGGAGTGGATACCACCAATCAAAACACTGCACAACACTCAAAGATTGAGGATGCAGCATATGAAGAATGGTATCCAGACTCAGGAGCTACAAATCACATTACCAACAATCTGGAAAATCTGAATCTAGGCAACAAGGAATACAAAGGTACACAAAGTATTCTCTTAGGTAATGGTAGATCTATAGGAATTTCACACACTGGAAATGCCAAAATCTTTGGTAAAAGAGAACTACACTTAAACAATTTACTCAGAGTCCCTCAAATAAAGAAAAATCTTATAAGTGTTTCTCAATTTGCCAAAGATAATCAAGTATATTTTGAATTTTATCCTAAACTTTGTCTAGTTAGAGATGCATCAACTAGGGAAATTTTACTGCAGGGTAATGTGCAAAATGGCCTATACTCTTTCAATCTGAAGCAACACAATAGGGTAGCCAATTCAGAAAAATGGTGCAACAATGTTGAAAATAATATCAAAGATAACAAAATCTTTGATCTTTGGCATTGTAAATTGGGTCATCCCAGTATTAACACTGTAAAATCTGTATTGAAGAATAATAAAATCAATTTCAATGATATATCTCTACCCTATGTATGCTCTGCATGTCAAATAGGAAAGAATCACAAATTGCCCTTTTCTGATTCATCAACTAAATATACAAAACCTTTAGAGATGGTAGCTACAGATTTGTGGGGACCAGCCCCAGTAAATTCTGATTTTGGATTCAAATATTACATATCTTTTGTTGATTCCTTTTCAAGATATACTTGGATATATTTTTTAAAAAATAAAGCTGAAACTCATAGGGCAGTTATTCAATTCATTACTCAAGTCGAAAGACAACTAAATCATCAATTAAAGATAATTCAAACTGATGGAGGAGCAGAATTCAAACCTTTAAAGAATTATTTCTTAGATAAAGGAATAATACATAGAACTACCTGCCCTTATACTTCTGAGCAAAATGGGTTAGTTGAGAGGAAGCATAGGCATATTGTTGACACTGGCATCACTCTCTTGGCACATGCTTCAATGCCACTCAAGTTCTGGCCTGATGCATTCTATTCAGCTGTTCATCTCATCAACAGAATGCCAACAAAGGTACTGCATAATAAAACTCCTTTAGAACTTCTATTTAATACTATTCCAGATTACAATAATCTCAAAACATATGGTTGTCTATGTTTTCCTTATATGAGGCCATACAATTCTCATAAGCTAAGTAATAGATCTACATCCTGTACCTTTATTGGTTATACTTCTAATCAGAAACGTTACAAATGTTTGACTAGTAATGGTAAAATTATTGTATCTCGACATGTAGGATTTAATGAGTCTATATTTCCATTTGGTAGCACAGAAATCAAAACTTGTGAGAAAGTATATAACACAAGGAAAATTATACCTGATATACCCATCCTCTCTCACAATAAAGTAGATGAAGCTACACATCAGAGTCAACTTGAACCTCAACTCACTGTGTCGAGTGAAAGACCAGGTCAAGATTCAAGTAATTCCAATGATGACTGCAACAATGACAATGAGTCTCATGCAGAAACTACAACTGATCAAGAAAATCAAAATAGTTTGACTCCTCATCAGTACAATACTAATGAGGAGGAAACAGGTCACCACATGATAACCAGATCAAAGCATGGTATATTCAAACCAAAAGCATATCATGTCATCAGCAACTCATCTGAACCTGTTAGCTTCAATGAAGCCTTACAGGACAAGAAATGGAAAGCAGCTATGGATAATGAGTACAATGCTCTCATCAAAAATGATACCTGGACTCTTGTACCTGCACCAAAGAATAAAAATATCATTGGATGTAGATGGACATATAAAGTCAAAAAGGACTCTGATGGCAACATTGACAAGTATAAAGCCAGACTTGTGGCAAAGGGCTACTCCCAACAATATGGGATAGATTTTAGTGAAACTTTTTCACCAGTGGTAAAACCTACAACTATAAGAATTATTCTCACTATTGCTCTTCACAATAAGTGGGAAATAAAACAACTAGATGTCAACAATGCTTTTCTAAATGGTGAACTTCATGAGGAAGTTTATATGCAACAACCATCAGGATATATTCAGACTTCCAAAAAGGACTGGGTATGCAAACTTCACAAAGCCATCTATGGGCTTAAACAAGCTCCACGTGTTTGGTATGAGAAGCTTAAATCTACTCTTGTTAATCTCAATTATCATCCCACTAAGTCTGATAACTCTCTATATGTCAAAATTCACAACAATATTACTGTGTTCATACTGGTTTATGTAGATGACATTATAATCACAGGAAATTGCATGAAGGAAATCAGGTATGTCACCAACTACTTGAACAACAAATTCTCTTTAAAAGACTTAGGAGATCTAAAATACTTTCTAGGCATTGAAGTCATAAGAAAATCTGAACATGAAATTATTCTTTGTCAAAGAAAATACATATCTGAAGTTCTTAATAGAGCTAAAATGAGTGCAGCAAAGCCCATGCCTACTCCAATGTCAAATAATTTACGCCTATCTAAAGACAAAGGAGAAATCTTTGAAAATGAAAAACTTTACAGAAGTATTGTAGGGGCTTTGCAGTATATCACAATTACTAGACCTGACTTATCATATTCTGTGAATAAAGTTTGCCAATTTATGCAGAAACCTCGTGATCTTCACTGGAAAGCAGTTAAACACATTCTAAGATACTTAAAAGGATCAATCAATGAAGGTCTAAAGCTAAAAGCAGGTAAAGACTTATCTATCAAAGGATTCGCTGACGCCGATTGGGCTTCAGACCATGATGACAGAAGATCTACGACCGGTTACTGCATCTACTTAGGAAGTAATCCAGTATCGTGGTGTTCAAAAAAGCAACCCACCGTGTCTCGCTCCAGCACCGAAGCGGAATATCGTAGTGTGGCAAGCACGGCAGCTGAAATCCTTTGGCTCAGATCTCTTCTCAAAGAAATCAGAGCTACTTCCTCAAATCAACCTGTGATATGGTGTGACAACTCTGGAGCCGTCTCCATCTCGGCAAACCCCGTACTTCATTCTCGAACGAAACACATCGAGATCGATTTGTATTTCGTTCGAGAACAAGTTATCAAAAAGGAACTTGCAGTTAGTCATATTCCAGCCAGCCATCAGACTGCTGATATCATGACAAAGGCCCTCTCGAAACATAATTTCAAAAGATTTAAAGCCAATTTGATGATTGAAGATGTCGAGAGCAGATCTAGGTTAAAGGAGGAAGAGGCAGATAAAACCCTAGATCAAAATGAGGGTGGGAATCAGAAGTAAACGATACTTTATCACAACATCAAACAGCTATTATGGATCGTAGGATCTGCTTTTGATCTAAAGGCCAGCTTCACTCCAATTCTCTGTTCAGGATTGCCAACCTGTCTTGGGCCTTAGCCCATTTAGCTTAACTCTTTATAAATACAGTTTTGTACAAGAATTCGTATATACAATTTATATCTTCCGTTTGTATTCTCTCAATATCAAAGTATATCAATACAATATTCTCTTTAAACAGAGTACATAGCATATCTGAATTGTAGTGTTTGATGTTTCGACTACTGTTTTGAACTAAGATACTTCATACTAGATCATCTATGGATAACTGCACTTTGAAAACTAAGGGCCTAAAAACTGAACTAAAGAAGAAAAAGACCGAGGACCTAAAAGCTGTTGGCAGTGATTATATATATGAATAGGTGCAGAGATGATGATTGATTGAAATGAGTGATGCATGCTGTTCAATGCAGGGACAAACTATTGCATGTGTCAGTGAAGCTGAAAGTAGTAACTAAGTTGATCAATATATGAATTGGTCCCTGTTGCACTTGCCGCTGCCTGTGCATGATGTTGTGAGTTTTAGCGATGTAAGATCTAGTTAGTGCATTGGAAATGTTGTGTTTGAGGCAGTCAGTAGACAGTGGCGGTTCAGCTTCATGGCGTACCACGATGTTAACGGCAAGTTATTTGTACTTGTATCGTGGGACTTTTTTATGTTGGGTTTAGTTGTTTTATGTAATAATTGATCCATAAAGTTAGATATTTGAATGTATTAGAACTAGCCTCATTTTATTCTCATGTTCTACACGAGGACAATCAGCATGCAGTGACTTCATTTATTGTTGCCATATTTCATTTCTCTTTGCAGATTTTCAGCTAAAGCTTATCCAACTGTTGATTATATTTGAAAATATTTCATTTCTCATTGTAGACATTTAGTTAAATCTTATCAAACTGTTGATTATATGATGAATAATTAACCATACATTTAACATAGCTTCTTATTTGTTAATGTAAGTTATATGGTGAGTTATGTAATTTCCCTACTAATTGCAGAGCATTGGTTAACTGATTATTCTTCTTTGTTTAACTAACCATTAGTTTCACTTGAATTTGACATCAAATCCTTCCATCTTTTAATAAAAGCTGGCTGACCATTAGATCTGCACATCCACTCTAGACCTATGGGTTAAAAACTTCATATATGTGGATTCACCATTCCATAAAAATGAAGTCTTTAATTATTTTTTAATGCTCACATGACCACGTACGTAATCATGAAAAGAGTGACTGGCTTATTGAACAACATGTTATTATTTAACTAAACAAAGTGACTGGCTTCATCCACTTTGTACTTCATATTTGCATGTACGTAGCAGCACCACACTTGCATTTAATGACAAGAGTAGCAAACCACCGTAGGGACAGAACAGTAGCTCATTTCTTTAAATAAATGAATTACCAACCACAATCTTCGGTATACCGAGCATTACTTTAGCAAATAATTTGGTTGGTTTCGTTTTTGATTTCAAGCTACCGACTTAGTTGCAGCTGAGATGGTTTTTTTCTCTTAATAACGGTACCAAACTGTTGCCACCCTAGTTAAAATAAAATAAATATATAACAATGGATTCGGGAATTTGATGGAATATTTGATTGAATTTAATTCAACAAATTGAATTTTTGGAAAATATTGATTTAAAATTAAAATTTGGAATTTGAATTGTATTTTTAAAATTCAAAAGTTGTCTTGAGCCCCAAGCAAACTAATTCCTAAGCCCGCTAACCATTACCACTTATCCTTATCCATTTTCCCCAAAGCAATTTCAACCTACGGGGAAAAAAAGGCAAACGTACGCTCGAACGTCAAGAGCAGGCGCCGATGATGGAGGCATGCCGTTAAGAGATGGTAACAGTGCTTGGCTTGACGACGACCGTAGAAAGGGAACGACCAGGGTGGCAGAGTTCCAAGCCTAATGATTAATTTTTGGTGTCGCACAACCTAGCTATTCATGCATGGGCGAACAGAGATGACATTGTGATAGTGCTAGAGGCGTTAATGGAGGGCACGTACAATGAAGAAGATGGCGATGCAGGCTAGGGCACCTGTTTGGCAGGAGGGGATGTTGCAGCAGTGAAGTCCTATATACTACAAACATTAACAATGAGTAAACTTCTTTTCTTTTTTTATTCGAATCGTTTGAAATTAAAATACCTACTTGGATTGCTAGCAGATTGATTTACTGATTAGGCTTAGTGTTGATATATCGATTTCAACTTATTTAAATTGGATGATATGTTTGGTTTATAAAGGCTTGGTAGCCTAATATGGATGATTTGTTGCTAACTATAATTTTAACAATGTATATAATCGTTTCTCTTGCATGGTGTTTGTTTCTTTGTTTGAAACTAATAGTATTGAATGGCTTGATATAATACTAATTGATTGAATGGAATGGTTGATTATGATATTGATTTTATTTTACGTTGAAAACTAAATTAAATTAAGTAATTATATTGAATTTCATATATTATCGATATCGATTTGAATTGAATATCAAAATGTAAATTGAATTGACAAAGGATGATTTATTGAGGAATTTCATAGTTCAACTTATTATTTAATATTCAAATGAAAGAATATCATAGATAAAAATATTTTCCAAAGTTGAATTGATTTTGATTGATTTTTGAAACCTGTTCGGATGATTCTAGCACTTCTAAAACTATATCTAAAAGATATTTAAAATGGGAATTATATTTTCATTTATTAATATTCGGTTTTGAATTTACTTAAATATATTTGAAGTATTGAATATATTTGCAAAAAATATATTATATATTTTTTTAAAGAAAAGAAGTTTAGATTTCATTCGAAATGATTTCTCTTTGGTTTATAAATTTAAAATAAATATATTTTATTGGATTTTTATATCAAAGAAGTTTTATTTGATTTATTTGAATTTATACAAAGAAGTAAGATTATATATTGAAACTCTCTTTTGAAAATAATTTTGATAGATTATAATACTAGAAAGATTTTTGTATAAATGATTTGAATTATCACTACTAGAAAAGGCAATTATTCCGACAGCATCAAGCGACGGCTTCCGACGGCCGGCTTCCGACGAGCCGTCGGAAGCCGTCGGAAAATCGCGATTTACAGGGCTCAGCCGAGCCTTCTTCTTCCTCATTTCCGTACGAAATTTTTAACCCAAAATCCACAAATCCCTTCCCCAAGCTTTCAATCATCAATTTCGAGCTTTCGGATCCTCCACGGCTGCGTAATCAACGTCTATTGCTCTCTAGCTCAGGTATAATCTCTTATTTTCGCCAAAAATCTAATTTTTACCCTAAATCTAGATTTGCATAAGTTGTTAAATTAGGGCTAATTGGTGATTGAATTGTTTTCAATAGTGTTATAATAGTTTCTAGCATTCCATGGTATTCCTATTTCATCTTTTATCGTGAAATTGTGAAAAACATGTATAATTTGTGGTTGTTCGTGTATATATAAATCGTTGTGTATGCGTTGATTCTACGATTGTATATGTGTGTAGCACTGCTATCATTGTATTGTGTTAATTGGAATAAGATAAAATGAATGCACGAGCTAGGAATATTATATTGTGCACGTATTGACTTATGCAACAACAAAAAAATGCGTCGAACGAGCCTTAAGTTGATGTAATACGTCGAATAAATGTGTTAAATTAAAATATATTTTTGTAAATGTGAACAGTTAGTAAAACTGTATTTTTTCGTAAAATGCGCACATCTAATTATCAAAAGTCCCTTAGAGAGTTTTTGGCCCCGTCTGACGAGTGTTGTACATGATCGTTGTATAAATAATCGTTTTTTTCGAAAAATGACCATTTATATTAATCTGATATAATGTTTGTTGGATTTGTCCCTGTATTGGACAAGTTATGAACACAGTAAGCATTTACATTTTGTATACTACTTCGTCTCAAACGGTTCATAAAATTTCGGCCTAACTTTTCTTTTTTGTTTCATGCGTACACGCATTGTGTACAATGCAGGGAACAAAAGGGAACTGCTGCCGAAATTTTGTTGAATCGTTTGAGACGAAGTAATATACGAAATGTAAATGCTTACTGTGTTTGTAATGGGAAGTAGGATGCCTGACCATGGAAAAAAAAAATTTTGTACAATTTTTTTGTATCGATACATTAAAAAATAAATGTGCCCTATTTGAAAATATTTTTAAACTTGTGAAGTAGTTCTTTAAATTCAAATATTATACGACCATGAAAATAATCTTTTTCGAATTTGTATTCTTGAAAATAAATATTAAATTTTGAACTTCTCATTTTCTCAAACAGGAAAAATGATTGATTATTTTGTTGATCGGAGGAGATGGATGTACCAAAGAAAAGGACCGAGGGGCTCAATAAAAGAAGATTTTTATAATGGTATAAACGTATTTGTTGAATTCGCTTTAAGTAATAACGGAAATGATCCAGAAATTCGTTGTCCGTGTAGTAGGTGTAGACATTTGAAGTATTTGTTACCAGATATTGTGAAAGTTCATTTGTGCCAAAACGGTTTCGTACCCGAGTATTATGTTTGGGATCGGCATGGAGAAGTTGTAGCAAATACTTCTGTAGAGTCTGAAAGTGTCGTTAACGAAATAGTTACGACGACCCGTATAAAAAATATGGTCGAAGATGCAGCACGATCAATGTTTCTTATGGTTAAAGTTGACAACGATGATGGAAATGTTGAAGAACCAAATATCGAAGCAAATTTTTTTTATGATTTACTAGATGCTGCTAAGAAACCTATTTGGGATGGTTGTAAAAGCGGCACTCAGCTGTCAGTAATCGCAAAATACATTGCGATGAAGTCAAAATACAACATCACTGAAGTTGGGTTTACGGCTGTTGTTCAAGCTGCAAAAAGATATATGCCGCCCGATAATCTAATGTGTGAAAATCACTATGAAGTTAAAAAACTTATGTCGGCTTTTGGTTTACCTTATCAGAAAATAGATACATGTTTAAAAGGCTGCAGGTTGTTTTGGAAAGAAGACGCAAACCTTAGAAATTGTAAAATTTGTAATCAGGAGAGATACAAACCAAGAAAAAAGAAGGGGAAGAAAGTTCCATACAAGCGTATACATTACTTACCCATAACTCCAAGGCTTCAAAGATTATATGCATCTTCTGTAACTGCATCTAATATGAGATGACATAGTGTAAGAACGGAGGAAGAGGGTACGTTGACACATCCGGCCGATGGAGAAGCATGGAAGCATTTCGATAAAACGTATCCAAATTTTGCAGCGGAGAGTCGAAATGTTAGATTAGGATTATGTACGGACAGTTTTTCTCCATTTTCTCAATTTGGTTCTAAATATTCATCCTGGCCCATTATCGTCACACCGTATAATTTACCTCCATGGATGTGTATGAAAACGCAATATATGTTTCTTACTGTTGTCGTTCCTGGCCCCGACGATCCGACACAAGGAATCGATGTATATTTACAACCTTTTATTGAGGAGTTAAAAATACTGTGGAACGAAGGAGTGGAAACATACGATGTGTCCAAGAAGAAAAATTTTCGTATGTTTGCTTCTTTGTTGTGGACTATAAGTGATTTTCCTGCCTATGCAATGCTTTCAGGATGGAGTACTACCGGTCGTCTAGCATGTCCATATTGCATGGATGAAACACGAGCGTTTTCTTTACCTCATGGTAAGAAAATTTTATGGTTTGACTGTCATCGATATTTTCTCCATGTAAATCATCCCTTCAGAGGAGACAAGAAAAACTTTTTAGCTAATAGAGTAGAAACCAGACAACCACCGACGATATGGTCAAGCGAAGACATATATGAACTTGTTAGGGACTATCCAAAGATATATGAAACTGGAGAGCAAACAGAAATTAAAGTCAAATCAGTTGTTCATAACTTGTGCAAACAAACTATTTTTTGGGAGTTGCCGTATTGGAAATCTTCTGCTTCGTCATAATATAGATGTGATGCACAATGAGAAAAATGTATTTGATAATGTTTTTAACACAATTTTGAATGTGAAAGGGAAGACGAAGGATGATTTGAAATCAAGACGTGATATAGAAGAATTATGCAAACGTCCTGAGCTTCATATGAAACTAAATGACAGTAAAAAACCCAAAGCATGTTACAAATTAGATAATAATCAAGTTAAAGCTGTGTTAAAATGGGTGGAAGGGTTAAGATTTCCTGATGGGATATCATCAAATCTTCGTAGATGCGTTGACTTTAAAAATGGTAGATTGAGCGGAATTAAAAGTCACGACTGTCACATAATGATGGAAAATTTATTTCCCGTTATGTTCAAAGAACTACTGCCGTTAAAAGTTTGGAAGGTAGTAACGAAGCTTAGTATGTTTTACAAAGAGCTTTGTTCGACTACTTTAAAAGTGCAACGTTTACGTAAACTTGAAGTGGATATTCCTATATTGCTTTGCAAATTAGAGAAAATATTTCCGCCAGGTTTTTTTAATGTAATGGAACATTTATCTGTTCATCTCCCATCTGAAGCACGACTTCGAGGTCCTGTCCAATATGGATGGATGTATCCATTTGAGAGGTATGTAATATGTTATCACGTAATTTAATTGCATTTGAAAGATGAAGTTAATATAAATTAATTTTGCATAGATATTTGAATCATCTGAAGAAAAAAGTGAGGCAAAAAGCACGAGTTGAAGGTTCGATATGTAAATCTTACATCGAAGAAGAAGCTTCGTTCTTTTTCTCTCACTATTTCAGTGACCATTTGAATATTTCATTTGAAAGTGTTCCTCGTAATGACGAAGGCGACGAACAAGAGTCCTCTCAAGCAATGTTATCTATTTTTAGACAACATGGTCGGCCTTCTGGAAAATGTGTAGAAATATGGCTAGACGATAGAGATCTTCATGTAACACACACTTATATTCTTCTAAATTGTGCCGAGGTTGCACCGTTTGTTAGGTAATCTGAAATAATAATTTGTGTTTTATTCTTTTCTATAATGCATGCGCGTGTATAACCTAATGTAATAATTTGTTTATATATACAGTGTTTATGAACATGAACATCCAAACGGAGATCTCAGTAAAGAATTTTCTGGTTGGTTTTCAAATTACGTTTATGAGCCGAGAAATTGTGTTGTTGACGAAGGGTTGAAACATCTTGCGATGGGACCAAAAAGAGTGGTCAAGACATATCCAATATATTTCGTCAATGGATATAAATTTAACACCAAAGAATACGGTAATGACAAATAATACTGGTGTATTTGTTAAAGGTAGTGACGATCCAGAAAGTCACTTAAATGATTTTTATGGCGTTCTAACACAAATTTTGCAATTGACATATTTCTCACGACCCGCGGAGGAGGTTTTTCTATTTAGATGCAATTGGTTTAGCAATGTTCCAGGTTCTGGAATTAATGTGCACAAGGATTATAATTTTATCGAAATAAAGCATACATCGCACTATCACAAGTATGATCCTTTTGTACTAGCCAAACAAGCATTGCAAGTTTATTACGCTCCTTATCCGTCTCTAAAAATAGATAAAGCAGATTGGTCTATAGTTTTTAAAACAAAGGCCAGATTCACATTCGATGGGAAGAATATTCTGGACGAACAAGCTTATCAGGCAGATCTTGAGAAAAATAACGAAATAATAATTACAAACGATCATACAGATTTTGGTCCTTTGATCGATGAATCAAATGTTTTGGTAGAAGCGTTTGACAGTGCAAAGGAAAATATCGTAGAAAATGAGACCGAATATGAATCAGAAGACGATGATGACTGATATAAATATGAACCTGATTTTTTTGCAATTGATGTAACTATGTTGAATTCTTGATGTATTATGAAATTGATGTGACTATGAAACCAAATCTGTTTACCATTGTTTACATGTTTTATGTCATTTCCATTTGTCATTTATTTAGCAATTTTTATTAAAAATGCAATGAAATCTGCTTATCGTCGGAACAGTATACCCATTATGAATCAGGTATAACACACTTCCATTTCTATTTCCATTTCAGTCATTAATTAAGCAATTTATACCGTTGATGTCATTTACATATGAAATATATTTCATTATCATGTTATTATTCTCATATATAATGATGTGTATATATGTCACAGGTTTATCATAATGTCATATAGAGGTAAGAGCTCTTCCCGATCATCAGGAGGCGATGGCAGTGGCCCATCGCAAGATTCACAGCATCCAGTAGTTTCGTTAATCCCTAGAGCAGAGGGGTAAGAATTAAATTTTATTCAGCATCTTATTTTTTTTATGATATACATACGTACTTATTTGTATCGTATTTAAAAACAGGGGGTTCGACCTACTTCCCTCGAAGGTTGTGCTGGATGTCTCTAGAGCTTCTTATCGCAGTAGGATGAGTGCTTGCTGGCCGAAGTGGGATAACATCCCTCCCCACATCATAGAGTGTATATGGCAGGATGTCCTAGTATGTATATTTTTCTATTTACCATTTTTAATTCGTTTTTGTCGTTTTTCTACTGTTTATCGTTTATAGTGTAATCTTTTTTTTGCTTTTTATCGTGAAACACAGGCTGAGATAGACATCCAGACAGACGATATGCTGCTGGCACGAGAATACTAGATGAAGAAGATGCTCAAGAACTATAGGGACTCGATATCTGAAATTAAGAAATCAGGTAAGAAACCACGGTGGATGGGGGAGAGCGTATGGCAAGCATGGTTGGCATACTGGGAAAGTGACGAGGCGAAGGCAAGCATACTAAAATTTTTTGAATTATTATTTGATGTGATCGAAAAATAATGTATCAAATTTTGAATGTACGGGCAGAGTCGGATAGAAACTTTGCAAACAGAAAAAAAAATCCCATCACTCATCGCGGAGGGTCGAAGTCATTTCAGCAGTATCGGCAGGAGTTGGTAAATTTACTGAATGATAATTGTAAATAGTTTTTGCTATATAATTTTAAATGTATAATAATTGTATGTAAAAATCAACTTCAGGAAGCTGAGGCGCATGGTCCCGTGGGCTATATGGACGTGTTCACTCGTACGCATGCTGTCGAGCATGTAAATCCGGACGGGACTGTTTCGTATACATGGCACGGCGATAAATCCAGCATGAGCCATGTAAGCATATTTCATTTTATGCAGTATTAGTAATTGTTCTGCTTGTTAAACTATAATGAAATAAGATATGATGTTATTAATTTGTTAATGCAGGAAAAGTTTATGGAGCAGCGCCAAAAACTCCTTGCTGATACGGGTCGAGATCAGCTGACGACTGATGAGGAGGATGCTATTTTTGAGTCCATTACGGATCCATCAGAGCATGGCAGACGATACGGATTTGGCAATCAAGTGGTAAATAATTTATTTTACTGCTAATTTGATATTTAAGTTAGAATTAATTAAATCGTAGGGATTTATACAAGCATCTTGTACCCAAAACCCTACGCCTCTCCCAATAAATGTTTAATTTACTAGTTTTAAGTCATTTGACTTTCATTAGGACAGTTATTCCCATAATGTCATTATGACCCATCAATAGGCCATATGATCGTGTGTTTAGAATTACAGTTAAAATTCGCAGTTTATATAGTAGAAGCATTTATGAAACATGACATCGAATATTAATACATAAGCTAAATTAGATTTAATAAGTTACAATAATGGATTTATAAATAAATAAACTTGTATAACATCATAAACATAAGCATATAATGTCAGAAGTCATATTATTCATGCTAAAGAAAATTTAAATAGGATTTATTTGTTTGATCTAAATTTAAATCTAAAAGCTAATTAAATAATTCAATTCTATGTTGGAATATATAATTTTATCTTAAAATACTTCAAATATGCTATTTCGACCTTTTCAAAACAATAAACTTGAATTTTATTCATTTTTCCATTATTTAAAAATCTTTGAACCTTGAAAAATCCTCCATATTGAATTTGAATTCAAACCAACCAAATGACTTTATCACACCAGTAAAGCACAAGAAGGCAGAAGATATGAACGTTATGTTACTTACTAGCTTACTGTTAATTTGTACATGAACTCAAAAACCTTAAAAATGAATACCAAATATTTTGGTTATGCAAAATAAATAAGCAAATCAATATGATTTTAGAAGCCTACTACAAATTCATACATGGGTGACAATACTCGGTAAATGAAAACATAGGGTTTATAGAAAATTCAAACGGTTTATAATTAGTAATTTTGTAAACAAAACTGAAACCTTTTTGTTTATATTTTTCCATAAATTATTAAAATACTTAAGTTTCTTATATTTTTCTAGATATCCAATACATTGTCAGCCTCATTCAGTCTACACTTACATAAACATGCATAAACTAAATTAAATAACATTATCACATAGCTAATCATTCACATACCTGCACATACACTTACAGAGATCACACAACTAAATTAAATATTTATTGCAGGCTAGCAGTCAGAGACGGGGTCGGCAGACTAGAGCTCAGATCGATCTAGTAGAGATCGAAGATTTGCGGGCTAGAGTGGCCCAGCTGGAGGAACAGAACCGCCGACAGGCCATACAGACTACACAGTTGCTAGACCAACGTATCGCCGAGTACATGCAGCAGTATGGTGGCCGCTTCCCTTCCTCTGCTGGCTCTGGATCTGGAGAAGAGTGATTGATTGCTTTCTTTTTTAGGTATGTTTTTTTAGTTTTGAATGATTTGGTAGACGGTGGAGGTAGTTGTTGATTTTTGTATGATTATGTTTGATACACTTGGTTATGCGGTTGTATGATGATATGGATGTTGATGATTTTGTGTTATGTTGTGTATGTATGACATGGTAGAACACTTGTTGTTGGGGTTGTTGTGAATGTTGGAATGGTTATGTATATTATGTATTTTATTTTGATGTATTTGTGTGTTCGATGAATTTTGTGTAGTTTGGGTTTTAATATTTGGTTGGAATATTGTATACTGGATTCTGCAGTATTGGTGTAATAGTGTTTGGATGGGAAATGTGGATGGAAGGCTATATTGCAGTAGGAATAAAAAAATACAGTAGATTTTCGACCGCTTCCGACACCTTTCAGGTAATAGTTTTCTTATGGCTTTCGGCGGCTTTCGACAGCCTATAGGCCATTTTTTCCAACGGTTTCCGACGACTTCCGACAAGTATCGGAAGCCGTTGGAGGCCGTCGGAAAAATGTTCGGCGCCCTGTGTCGGAAGCCGTCGGAAACACTGCGCCCCGACGCCTTATTTTCCGACAGCTTTTTCCGACGGCTTCCGACGGCCGCCGACGGTTTTCAGCTGTCGGAAAATGTCGTTTTCCTTGTAGTGTATCTTGAAATTAATAGAATTTGAATTTGAGTTTAAATTATTTTCAAATGCAATATAATGGGATTTCAATTAAAATTGATTTAGAATCCTTTATGAATATTTTTATTTGGATTTTGAGGGAGAAAAGATTTTTTATAAAATAAAGATTGATTTATTTTAGAAATAGTTTGAATTTGAATTTAAACCATGAAGGTTGAATGGTTTATTTATACTAGCTTTTCGATAAAAGGAATTTTGGAGAATTATTGAAAGGTTATTTTATCGGTTTTGTAGAAAATAAACCAGAGGTAATTTGATAGTATTTCTACTATAGCTAATTTCTCAATTTGAAAGAAATAATTATGATTTTATGTATTTTCCTGTTTGGAAATGGTTTTGATGGTTTTACCTTTTTAAAAGGTATCTCTACTTGTTTTATAATTTGTTTGGATATTATTGTTTTTGATATCACTCAAAGTTAATGCCCGAACCTGGATCATAGGGATTTGAACAAAAGATTCCTTATATGGGTGTCGATTACAGATGAGTAATGTAATGATTTATTATGATCTGTTATGATCTATTGTGATGAGCATCCACCTTATGAGGATATTTATTTAAACTAGATTTGGTGAAATCGTATTTTGAAATCTTGTTTTGATGAAATTATCGAATATTTTGGAATTGATTTCAATTAATGGAAAAGTAGAATTTAAAAAAAAGGGAAAATACTATTTTGTATAATGTTTTAGGATAAATATGATTTACAAATTGATTTAGGAAATATATTGCAAAAGTTGATTTTCTACAAGTTGGGAAATATTTTGATAAATTATTTGTATAAAAAACAAATATTTTCACATCGTTTGTAAAGTCGACCTCTGATATATGATTTTTAAATACATGGGATTTTCGTGAATAAAATAATTTTAAAGAAGTGATTTGGATATCCATTTTGAAGTGATTTTGTGGAAATGATTTGAAAGAAAACCACTTTGGAAATCTATTTCAAAAATGGTTTTGATTCTTGAGCTTATATGAATTTATGACTGTTGACTATAGTAATAAATTGGTGTTTATAACCTAATAGAGTTATATTAAACTTGTCACACTCATTATATTACCATTTGAGCTCGGTTACACTCACAGCAAGATTTCTAGTCCGACTCGGAGTTCGTTATTTGTTTAACAACCTAATGTCAGACGAAGGTTGTTTGATACGTTGATATTATGACTATATCTGCTTTATGGGCTACGATATAGAGAAGGACACGATAACGATGGCGAGTATTTGTTTTGTTTACTTTATGACTCAGTTGTATTGGATTAATGATGTGATTGTGTTATGAGATGTATATATATATATGAGATGATGTATTGAACATTTGGATATGATATACAATTCATCATTTTTATTTACTTTGATTATATTAGTTGGAAATTTTTTATTTGTGTCTCTTATACCGTATTATTCAATTCTCTGGAACTCGTGTACATTATCTTGTATCGAAATGAGATACGTATTATTTCATATGTATTTAGGTATTGAAATGTATTCGTGTTGACCCAATGTAGTGTATACGAGCGATCGCTCCTTCCGTGTCCATTGATCCAAGCTATCAAACTTTAACTCCCTACAATATTTCGGTCATTGGAGTCGGGGCGCCACAGGTATCTTTTCTGGTAGGTGATTGGACTGACCAGAATGAGGAAGTTAAGCTCCACAACCTCTGGTTTGACCAAAACCCAGTTGTCGTCGAAGCATGGCCAGTAGGAATGGAAATGGATGTTAGAGTATGCTGATTTCATCAGTGGTGACGACGACAACCAACTCGATTGGACTTTGTGAGAATTCTAATTAGGTTTCGATCGGTTTAATAGGTTCCATAAAGGCTGCAGATGATCAAAGGAAAGACAAGGGCTATTGGAGAGATCAAAGTGAGTTGTAGTAGTGGTGACATGAACGACACCCCTAGAAGACATTGGTGGCAGACCGAAGTTTATGGGGGTGGTAGTGCGATTATGGTTTAGAGAATTTTATCGAAAGTTCCTGGAGTTAATGGATATTACACAATGTGTGATGCCCTACTATTCCTAGCGTCTAAAATTAGTGAGAAACGCCATCAATATGCGCTTGCGTACTAAACTCAAATATAAAAAAATAGTGGGTTGTTGATTATACAATTCAAACTCTAAAAATATAAACAAATGAGGAAAACCTTACAACTATGACAATCCGCACCTCTGAACACACCGATTCAAAGTCTAAAATGACTTTCGAACTCACATCTTGCCAAGAAGTATAAGTCATCGAGGTTAGAACATTACATGACATAGAGACTAAAATAAAATTTAAGCATTCTACACTTTTAGTTCTCACGGCGGAAGAAAATAAAATATAAATACTGAAATAGCCTAAACATATAATAGTCTCTACATAACCTAGTCTATACAATACCTGACATAACAAAGATCTCAAATAACAATAATATGTCCAGCTGATAAAATAATATAGTATGAAAATATATGGAGAGTAATTGTAAATAATATATCTATAGGAACCTAGTCTGCTTCTCCATGTACTTCTTTAGGCAAAATCACCACTGGTATATTCTCCTATAGTGGGTATAAAAGAAGAAGTAAAGGACTGGATTAGACAATGCTTGGTAAATGAATTATATTACTAGTGTATGGTGTTCACAAGCAATTAACTTTATTTATAACCTACATGATCTAAAGCGTCCATTTATGTTTAATTACTACATTTAAAGGATTGGTTATTATTAAAATCAAGGGTATAATTCTAATTAAACTTACAACCACAAGCAACTTACAAAGGTTTCTAATTAAGGGTTAAACAACCAACATTTAACAATTTTAGGTCAATTCCTAATACTTGAATCTTGATGATTAACTTTCTAACCAACACTGGGTCAACATTCCCAATGAAAAACTACGTATATCGCACTTACACACTGAACGAATATCGCAGCGTCTGGGCTTGCACCGAGTATTCTACCTCGACTATTTATAGCCTACATAAGCATTCGTATCAACATCTCAATGGTAAACATGTCCTATACTCTTTATCATTCAACCTGAAGTATTCAAAAAAATGACAATAGTAATTTCCCCATAGGTCCAACCGCTGCTCGACCGTGTAGCCCTACTATTGCGGATGCCTCCACCTCCCTTCTCCGATCCTACATGTTTAGCATGTGACCAAGGTACCTTAGTAACAATAAGAGCTTCTAATTGCGCTGCTAACGCCCAACCTGTCGAGTATCACGCTATGCCAACCATAAAGTGATACTACTCGTTACACCTGCTCCATAAAGTAACATGAACTCCTAACCGTTGATACAATGGGATTCAAGTCCTTATATTCACCCTACTTGGACTGTATCAAGTCCAGGTTCAACCTGGGCTTGTTGTAGCTATCAGACGTCTAAATTTCTACTTCAGACATCTGACTGCCTAATAATTTAAAAAAAATCATCTCCAGATGTTCATACATCCAACTTCCTTTTTCCAGATGTCTAACCTAATTTTCAAACGTTTGGTCAAGCGTCTAGTCGTGTTTTCTAGGTTTTATGCTTTGTTTTTTTTTCATTCATCTTCTTTTCATGATTTCGAATATAAGTTTTCACCCTGATTTTTGTGCATAGTTCATAACTTAGTTTACATGAATTTAACTTGTTAATTTTCACGATTATATACGTATATATACACCATTTTTATTAAAAACTACTATGTGCTTCTAATGAAAATTCTACGTATGTCTCAAATTTCAAAATTTATTCAAGGTAAAATAGAAGGATATTTGATTTATTCATTTCCAAACATTAGAGATGATATTCATCTTCACAGAACAAGATATGAATTTCAATAATCTAATTAACAAATATGGTTTTCCATCATCATCATTCAATTTAATTCATAACTTAAATAGTAATTCAAAAAAGATTCAAGTTGGAATTATTATTCAAATTCAAAAACTTTGCTTTCAGATCATATAGAATTATATAGAAATTAAATTACTTATAATAATCATAAATGTAGTAATCAATTCACTCACCTCGAAGGAAATCCCTCTTCTAGTTTGATTTGATTCACCGCTTTCCTTCTTTGTCAATTTATTCCTTCCTCTTTCAATTTGAATTTTATACTTCTTTGATTCTTCACTTCTCTCTCCCTCTTATTTGATTTAATTTTTATTCTATTTTTAATTTCAGAAATCGGAGAAGAGGTTTGAGCTGGAGTTTGAGGAGGAGGAAGGATGAGGCGGCGGCTAGGGTTTAGAGTGAAAAGAAATGAGGATTGGGGTCTTGTTTATCGGTGAAGTTTAGGTCTAGGAAAAATTATATGCGTATTCATATATAAATCGAATCGTAAAAGAAGAGATCCAATCTGAATTGGGATTTAAAGTGTAAGATTTTAAGATTTTTGACAACAATGTTCCACTATACATAAATGCATCTACCTTGTTATTGAATGGAACCGCTAAATTGTAAACAACCATTTCACCTATGACTGCTAATTTAATGAGCAGAAACCCCGACAGAGACCGGTGTCGTTGATGCTTTAGCTGCGAATCCCTAACGTGATGGTTCAACCTACAAACTGAAATAACATACATTTAGACACCTAGCACTGATGTATTTATCTGACGGAGGAAAAAAACATAATAATGAACGCCTCTTCTTTGTTTATCGACCGGGCATAACATGCTCATTGACTCCGCAATATGTTGGTTGCACCATCGGTTGCAGTTGAACGGAGATATAGTGACAAAATCAGACGAACAACTGCTGCAATCATTCCATGTACATCTGGTTTAACGTTTCAACTTTCAACCTTTTCTCCCCCAATAGCAACCTACGTTTTGCTCGATATAGGCGCTGCAAATATTCAACGTTATAAAAAAAAGTTTAATGACACAGTAATCAGTCCTTGCTCTGATGCACACAATTATTAAAGAAGGTGCAAAAAGCTCTTCCACGAGGCAAACACAAGCATTGTACAGAGAGGTTGTGCAAGATGATTGTAACGCCCCACTCCGAGACCCACATTAGCAAAGAGTATTACTAGGTAACACCGTCTGCTAATACGGAGATTAGAGCTGGATAGGAGCGACCATCTATAATCTTGTCTTAATTATCTATTGAATACGCCGACAATCGCCACTTCTTACTTAAATGGATCGACATATCCAATAAATACTTAATACAAAGCCATAGGTGGCTGAAGGATCTATCAGAATAAAATATAACAACTCAAATGTAATACACATCACAGAACAGTAGATCAACACATACATTTACACATATACAGATACATTACAGAGTTTACAAAATGATACATGTCAAGTGGTAAAGCAAACCACAATATACAGGCGAGTCAAAAGAATGCATATCAGATTTGCAGCCAAAAAGGACTACACAAAAAGCTATAACAAAAATGAGCTAGCAGAATAGTCCATGCGGAAGCAAAATAGGCTAAGTCCAATGTACCTAACCTGAAACATCTCGGTCTGACCCGAGTATAAAATACATGGGTCAGTCTAGCTAAACAAATCAGTTAGATAAACTAAATGATAATGAACATACAAGATCATAAAGTACCACAATTATCTCCAAAGGAGATAACCAAATCATCTAACATAAGATGAATCATAATAAGCCTCATATCATCGACAACTCAAATAAACAAAGGATATCATATCCCAAAACAAGCCAAAAGGCAAATAACAAATACCAATAAAGGTAACACAAGTTTCCACAAGGTAATCGCTATATATCGTGTGGTTCAAAGAACCTACCCCGAAAGGCGATACACTAGGGAAATATAATTGTCAAAGAAACAAAAGATGCTCGAGCTCAGTACTGTATAACAAGGATCCACAAACCCGAAGGCAACATACCCGAAGGCAAAAACCCGAAGGCAACATACCCGAAGGCACAAACCCGAAGGTACAAGCCCGAAGGCAACATACCCGAAGGCAACAAACCCCGAAGGCTCAAGCCCGAGGGCAACAAACCCCGAAGGCAACAAACCCCGAAGGCTCAAGCCCGAGGGCAACAAACCCCAAAGGCAACAAACCCCGAAGGCTCAAGCCCGAAGGCAACAAACCCCGAAGGCAACAAACCGTAGTGGCGAAGGTCCGGAGACCCAGTACTGGACACCACTAACTGGCAGAATGTGTCATAACTCTCAGAAAGGAACCCGAAAAATGTTAATGTGAGTCCCATACCACACGTTCGCACTAAACGTTTTACTAACCGTTAGTCAATTTCACACTCAAAGCAGTACAAAGTTCACCTCATCTCATTAGTAAACTAGACCCAAAGGTCAAAACGGTCAAACGAATAGATTAGGAATTAACTGAAAAGATAAACACACGTGTTCATAGCACGCGTTTTATTTAATCATTTAATTATCCTCCCTCTTAGCTCGAAGTGCAAAATTGTGTGTGTGTTTTAAATAGAAATTATAAATTGGAGAAATGAGCTTTTAATACAATTTAAAAAGATCACTTTATAAAAACCCGTGCACGAAATCAAAAAGGAATCATCAAAGTCAAAATGCGATAACAACTGATTGGATCGACACGAATCGATCGAAATTGGAAAACCAAAGCAAAATAACAAATGGGACTGAGGCAAGCAGATTCAGACGTCTGAATTGTATATTTTAGACGTCTGAAACTGAAGCTCAGGCAACACTTTGCCTAGGCCAATTATGGCCAAATCATATCGGAAGCAATTGGATGAGTGATGTGTGAGAAATGCAGAATATGGATCTTAAGGCTAGGAATAACACAAGAGGGGGTGAATAGTGTTTTTAAGAAATTACTAAATCTTTTTGAGTTTATGTTAATTTGAACACAAATGTATGCAATATTCAGACACGGATATAATCACAGAAACAAACACAGATGTAGAAATAAAGTAAATGCAGTAAAGGAAAGAACACAGCGGATTTTATACTGGTTCGGAGTTACCCTACATCCAGTCCCGCACAACTAAGTACAGATTTCCTTTCAAAAGCAATTCAATAATTACAACCCTCGGTTGCAAGGCTACGAGGTACACCCTCCAGAATCACAATCCTCTGGGTAGAGATACTTGATTTCCGGGGCAACAAGTTCACCCAATTGATTTCCAAGGCTACAATCACACCTTTTCTCGCTAGATAGATTACAAAGAATCCTATAACTCTGAATAGCACTTGGATCTTGTTAAGATAGTGATAGAGAATCAAACCAGAGATTATCTAGTTAGATTCAATGTTGATTTCGGCAGAGTGATGATAGGATTTTGAATAAGAAAATGTGGAAGAAGAAGAGAAGTGAAAAACTAGAAAATCTGATATAAAATTCATTGAAACCAACCCCTATTTATAGAAGAACAACATTCATGTCCATTCGTGAAAGGTTATGGCGAATAGACACTTCTTTTGAAATTCAAACTTTTGAATCTGACTGTCACTATGTCGACATGGGGTACTAGGGCATGTCGACATCCCCAAGGAAATTTTGATGTTTTGTTTTTCTTTGAAAATAACTTTTATCTTATATTAAAACTATTTTAAACTTTATAAATATACTTGACTATAGATAAAATACATAGATAAATATAGAGAATAATATATGTATAATTTTGGTATAATTTTATATTTAAATCTAAGTATAAAGATAGTTTAAAACAAACGAAGTTTTAAAACACGAGTTTAACAAAAACAAAGAATATTTTAAGGCTAAAACATCCTTTTGAAAATCATTTGAAAAGATAATTTTTAAGGCTAAAACATTTTGAAAAGCAATTTTGAAATCATTCTGAAGTAGTTTTGAAAATCATTTTGAAGTAGTTTTGAAAGCTTCTTCCTGTAGAATATCTCATCATGTCAGGACTCGAGAACTTGTACAAAACCAGGATGTTCGTGGGTTTGTAAGCCACTTGTCGTGGGTTTGTAAGCCACTAAAAAGGTAGAAATGGGTTCCATCCCAAAAGAAAAATGGAGTGAAGATTTCAGTGCTATTATGAAGTTTTAACATAATTCTAGACTCAATACTTATCTTGAAATCTTGAACTCTTGATAATCTTGATACTCATGAGTCTTCAATCTTGATATCTTGAATCTTTATACTGTACAGTCTTCATTCTTGGTACCTGCATGGTTAAATCCTGCATATACATATATATCTAAACTATAATGTTAGTATTTATATTTTATAATCTTATTCTAAGGTTGTTGTCATCAAAACCATCAACTCATGGACTAACATAATGATGGCTAGGGGTTTACGCCAAACGACTACCCAACCTTAGAGACTCACCAATACACTCTGACCAACATGCCAAAACAACCACATAAGGATTTTCATAGATTTTGACTTCAAATGCCAAAAATTGGAATATTCATCAAACCAATTCAATTCAAAAACAAATGGACAAGGAATATATGTTAGGAATTGCTACCTAATACTATCAAAGATATAGACGTAGATGTGAGTTCAAAAAATCACCTTTTAACCCAAAAACTCAAGAGAGAAGCTATATAGCAAGGCAAGAACAATCACTCTTCGATTATAACCCAAGGAGCTTCAATCTAAGCTCAAGAACAAATATTTTTCTAAGTTAGGGTTTAGGAAATTTCAGAAATCAAAGAGGAATTGAGATGAAGAAGGAGAAGGGGATGCTTACCTAAGATTCTCTTGGATTTTGGACTTGAATTTGAGTTTGCAAATGAATCTAGGGCTTAGGAATTTCCATTTCCCATTCTTTCCCCCATTTTTGCTAAAGCTTGAATGTTTAGGAAATGAAATGAGTGAATGGAGAGGAGAGGGGGCTGAGTTAGGGTATATTATGAGTTGGGTGAAATCCAAACCCAAAGCCCAATTAGAAAATAGCCAAATTCACTCAACTCCAAACATATCGATGCTTATACTCAAAAAAGTCGCAAACACCGTTTTGAACTCAATGGAAGTGGTCTCAAGTTTAAATTGTGCATTCTCAACTTCATTCCTGATTCAGACGTCTGAAATTTCCAAACCAGACGTCTGAATCTGGAAAAATATGAGTTTCCTAACTTCATTCAGACGTTTGAAATGAATGATTCAGACGTCATAATCTGGAAAAATATGAGTTGTCTAGTACAATATTCAAACGTCTGAATTGTCCATTTCAGACGTCTGAAAATGGCAATTTTGGCCTATTTCCTTTCTGGTTTGATTCGAACAATTTCAGACGTCTGAATGCTTCATTTCAGACGTCTAAATTCCTATATGACAGTTTTTCTCAAATAGACACCTCCGAATCTCGATCCACAAAGACTTTTCACTAATTCGACTGTTCTTATACGAATAGTGACTTTTTCGGGACTAAAATCCGACTAACGATGCTATATTTAAATTAAACATTTAAATATATGAATTGTAAAATATGAGGGTTGTTACAGACTTCCCTCCTTACAGAAATTGCGTCCTCGCAATACTTAAGAAGAAAATAAAGAGTAACAACCATAAAAGCATATCAACACAAAAGAAATTTGAAATAAGAAGTTCACCATAAAGAGCATGAAAGAGTAAGTCCGGATGTGTTTGCTCGATGGATTCTCAAGATTCCCAAGAGAAATCCTTAGGATTTGAGGACCATTGAACTTTCACAAGAAGAACATCTTTATTTCGAAGGCGTTTAACCTCCGAAGTAATGATACGAATAGAATGTTGCTCATAAGTCAAATTTGGTGAAACTTCAATTTCTTCAATTACACCGGGCTCAAGAGCAGGATCAGAATCCCTAAGGTATTTCAGTAGTTGAGAAACATGGAAAACGTCAAAAATAGCAAAAGAATTGAGCCGGTACAAAAAGAGGTGATAAGCCACGGAAACAATGCGTTCGGTGATGGGAAATGGACCAACATATCGAGGTGCTAACTTTCCCGATCGACTGAAACGCACAACACCCCTCATAGGTGAAACACAAATGAACACCAATAAAATCTAGACCTAAAACCAGCTTCTCACCGGCTTTAAGCCAACACGAAGAAAATTGGCATGGCCTTCCATGGAGTACCTCGAAAGGTGCCATACCAATACTAGATTGGAAGCTATTATAGGAAGAAAATTAAACAAGAATATGATCTTCCCTACTTCCACCAAAACCAAGGACACATGCACGAAAGAGATCTTCAAGAGTTTGATTCACACGCTCGGTTTGTCCATCGGATTGAGGACGATAAGCGGTGCTAAAATTAAGCTTTGTTCCCAAAGCTTTTGAAGACCTTACAAAAATCCACTAGAAAAGTAATGGATCACGATTGCTAACAATAAAAGTAGGAACTCCATGCAATAAAACAGGACATAGAGTTCAGCCAAAAGAGGTATAGTCAAAAAGAGAAGGATGAGCCTCAAGGCTACACAAAACAAGAGATGAACATGAATGGGATTCACGATCTCGAACCTCACAAGTGGTTAAAGTCTCGAGATTATTCCATTCGGATATCATCATAGAAACGACTGCTTGCTGCTCTCGGCTTAAGGGCATCGACAATACGATTTCCCTTTCTGGAAGTATAAAAATATCAAGATCATAAGATGCAAGGAGCTCGAGCCAACGTTGTTGACGCAAATTAAGTTCCTTTTTGAGAAAACAAATGTTTCAAAGATTTATGATCGGAGTAGAGAACAAATTTCTCTCCCCCAATAGATAATGACACCAAAATCTAAGAGCGAAAACAATAGCCGTGAGCACCAGATCATGAATGGCATTTCTAGTCTTGACAAGCTTTAATTGTCAAGAAGCAAATGCGATAACACATCCCCTTTGCAAGAGAATGACACCAAAACCAATACGACTAGTATCGGTGCAAACAATAAAGTCTTGGTTCCCTTCGGGAACCGCAAGAATAAAAGCATCGGAAAAGAGTTCCTTTAATCGATTCTCTTTCCCGAAATATAAGACTTTCAAAGTTATAATTAACTTTATATATATACATCTCGTATGGATTCGCACATGCGAGCGTATCTTTTCTCGTATGGATCTTTCTGACCACGATCGAGTTCTTATAACTTCTAGCTTATTGCAAGAGCATGCCCTTGATTGGTACGAGCTTCTTATAACCGAACTTGATGAGTCTGTTTTTTCTTGGACTCAGTTTCGAGAACGATTCGAACTCAAATTCATTCCTGAATCTGAGAAAGTTTTATTAGCCCGTCGCTTCCTTGAGTTGAAGCAAGGGAAGTCCACCGTTTCTGAATATGTTGCATCATTCGAGGCCTTATCTAAGTATGGTCTTGAATTCACTAGCACCTCTTATAAGAAGAATCTGAAGTTTGTCTTTTGTCTTAAAAAATATCTTAAGAAGTCTGTAATGCTTCAGCTTAAGCTTTCTTTTGAGGAGTTGGTTGACTCAGAATTTCATCTCGAAGCCATCGAGAAGGAGTGTGTTAGTGGTGATGATATTGAGGTTCACGAGAACCCCAATAAGAAGAAGTTTCCATTTCATAAGCAGGAATTTCTCCCTTCTAAGAAGAAAAAGCATGTTGAATCTGGTTCTAACTCTCAATCTGCTGGAACACCTTCTCGATGGCTTCGAGATGAAATGCCGAGTCAACCAACTCCTCAAAAGAAAGCTTAAGCTGAAGCATTAAAGACTTCTTAAGATATTTTTTAAGACCAAAGACAAACTTCAGATTCTTCTTATAAGAGGTGCTAGTGAATTCAAGACCATACTTAGATAAGGCCTCGAATGATGCAACATATTCAGAAACGGAGGACTTCCCTTGCTTTAACTCAAGGAAGCGACGGGCTAATAAAACTTTCTCAGATTCAGGAACGAATTTGAGTTCGAATCGTTTTCGAAACTGAGTCCAAGAAAAAACAGACTCATCAAGTTCGGCTATAAGAAGCTCGTACCAATCAAGGGCACGCTCTTGCAATAAGCTAGAAGTTACAAGAACTCGATCGTGGTCAGAAAGATCCACACGAGAAAAGATACGCTCGCATGTGCGAATCCAAGCTTGGACCTCAAGAACAGACTCGGAGCCTTTGAATGGATTTCCACTAAGATGAGAAAAATCACTGCACAGGCGTGCAAAGGCAGACTTGCGCAGAGGAGATGCTCGAATAGGAGCTGGAGGCTGAGTGCTCCTAAACAACTCTAAAAACTGATCGGCAAACATATAAACGCCGTCCGGATGCGAGCCGCTGGATTGCCAGCATCCGAGCGTCGTCCTCTGCCACTTCCAGCCATTAGCTGAAAGTTAAGATAAGCTAAAGATTATTCACAAGGTATATATCATTAATTCAAATATGGAATACTACAGAATAAAATGCATTCCTAGATGTATTCCCAAAATTCTATCTACCCCAAAGGCACGGAAAGAATAAAGGCACATTGATTCAAAGATTCGTAACATTCGTACTACCCTTTAATGTACCATAATATGTGTCTCTGTTCTATGTTTATCATATTTTGTTCTGAACCTGGCTCTGATACCAAGCTGTAATGCCCCACTCCGAGACCCACATTAGCAAAGTGTATTACTAGGTAACACTGTCTGCTAATACAGAGAATAGCGCTGGATAGGAGCGACCATCTATAACCTTGTCTTAATTATCTATTGAATATGCCGACAATCGCCACTTCTTACTTAAATGGATCGACATATCAAATAAATACTTAATACAAAGCCATAGGTGGCTGAAGGATCTATCAGAATAAAATATAACAACTCAAATGTAATACACATCACAGAACAGTAGATCATCACATACATATACACATATACAGATACATTACAGAGTTTACAAAATGATACATGTCAAGTGGTAAAGCAAACCACAATATACAGGCAAGTCAAAAGAATGCATATCAGAGTTACAGCCAAAAAGGACTACACAAAAAAGCTATAACAAAAAGGAGCTAGCAGAATAGTCCATGCGGAAGCAAAATAGGCTAAGTCCAATGTACCTAACCTGAAACATCTCGGTCTGACCCGAGTATAAAATACACGGGTCAGTCTAGCTAAACAAATCAGTTAGATAAACTAAATGATAATGAACATACAAGATCATAAAGTACCACAATTATCTCTAAATGAGATAACCAAATCATCTAACATAAGATGAATCATAACAAGCCTCATATCATCGGCAACTCAAATAAACAAAGGATATCATATCCCAAAACAAGCCAAAAGGCAAATAACAAATACCAATAAAGGTAACAAAAGTTTCCACAAGGTGATCGCTATATATCGTGTGGTTCTAAGAACCTACCCCGAAAGGCGATACACTAGGGAAATATAATTGTCAAAGAAACAAAAGATGCTCGAGCTCAGTACTGTATAACAAGGATCCACAAACCCGAAGGCACAAACCCGAAGGTACAAGCCTGAAGGCAACATACCCAAAGGCAACAAACCCCGAAGGCTCAAGCCCGAAGGCAACAAACCCCGAAGGCTCAAGCCCGAAGGCAACAAATCCCGAAGGCAACAAACCCCGAAGGCTCAAGCCCGAAGGTAACAAACCCCGAAGGCAACAAACCCCGAAGGCTCAAGCCCGAAGGCAACAAACCATAGTGGCGAAGGTCCGAAGACCCAGTACTGGACACCACTAACTGGCAGAATGTGTCACAACTCTCAAAAAGGAACCCGAAAAATGTTAACCTGAGTCCCATACCACACGTTCGCACTAAACGGTTTACTAACCGTTAGTCAATTTCACACTCAAAGCAGTACAAAGTTCACCTCATCTCATCAGTAAACCAGACCCAAAGGTCAAAACGGTCAAACGAATAGATTAGGAATTAACTAAAAAGATAAACACACATGTTGATAGCACGTGTTTTATTTAATCATTTAATTCTCCTCCCTCTTCGCTCGAAGTGCAAAATTGTGTGTGTGTTTTAAACAAAAATTATAAATTGGAGAAACGAGCTTTTAATACAATTTAAAAAGATCACTTTATAAAAACCCATGCATGAAATCAAAAAGGAATCATCAAAGTCAAAATGCGATACCAACTGATTGGATCGACACGAATCGATCGAAATTGGAAAACCAAAGCAAAATAACAAATGGGGCTGAAACAAGCAAATTCAGACGTCTGAATTGTATATTTCAGACGTTTGAAACTGGAGCTCAGGCAATACTTTGCCTAGGCCAATGATGGCCAAATCATATCGGAAACAATCAGATGAGTGATGATGGCTAGGGGTTTACGCCAAACGACTACCCAACCTTAGAGACTCACCAATACACTCCGACCAACATGCCCAAACAACCACATAAGGATTTTCATAGATTTTGACTTCAAACGCCAAAAATTGGAATATTCATCAAACCAATTCAATTCAAAAACAAATGGATAAGGAATATATGTTAGGAATTGCTACCAAACACTATTAAAGATATAGACGTAGATGTGAGTTCAAAAACTCACCTTTTAACCCAAAAACTCAAGAGAGAAGCTATAAAGCAAGGCAAGAACAATCACTCTTCAATTATAACCCAAGGAGCTTCAATCTAAGCTCAAGAACAAATATTTTTCTAAGTTAGGGTTTAGGAAATTTCAGAAATCAAAGAGGAATTGAGATGGAGAAGGAGAAGAGGATGCTTACCTAAGCTTCTCTTGGATTTTGGACTTGAATTTGAGTTTGCAAATGAATCTAGGGCTTAGGAATTTCCATTTCCCATTCTTTCCCCCATTTTTGCTAAAGCTTGAATGTTTAGGAAATGAAATGAGTGAATGGAGAGGAGAGGAGGCTGAGTTAGGGTATATTATGAGTTAGGTGAAACCCAAAACCAAGGCCCAATTAGAAAATAGCTAAATTCACTCAACTCCAAACATATCGATGCTTATACTCAAAAAAGTCGCAAACACCGTTTTGAACTCAATGGAAGTGGTCTCAAGTTCAAATTGTGGATTCTCAACTTCATTCCTGATTTAGACGTCTGAAATTTCCAAACCAGGCGTCTGAATTTGGAAAAATATGAGTTTACTAATTTCATTCAGACGTCTGAAATAAACGATTCAGACGTTTGAATCTGGAAAAATATGAGTTGTCTAGTACAATATTCAGACGTCTAAATTGTTCATTTCAGACGTCTGAAAATGGCAATTTTGGCCTATTTCCTTTCTGGTTTGATTCGAACAATTTCAGACGTCTGAATGCTTCATTTCAGACGTCTGAATTCCCATATGACATTTTTCTCAAATAGACACCTCCGAATCTCGATCCACAAAGACTTTTCACTAATTCGACTGTTCTTATACGAATAGTGACTTTTTCGGGACTAAAATCCGACCAACGATGCTATATTTAAATTAAACATTTAAATATACGAATCGTAAAATATCCATGTAGATCTGGTTTAACGTTTCAACTTTCAACCTTTTCTCCCCCAATAGCAACCTACGTTTTGCTCGATATAGGCGCTGCAAATATTCAACGTTATAAAAAAAAGTTCAATGACACAGTAATCAATCCTTGCTCTGATGCACACAATTATTAAAGAAGGTGCAAAAAGCTCTTCCACGAGGCAAACACAAGCATTGTACAGAGAGGTGGTGAAAGATGATGGTACAAACCAAAATGACAACCAAAAAAGATACTGATGCAAAAGAGTGGAATTAAAATTGTGTAAAAAAAAGTTAACTGGAATGTTAAATCAATTTTTGTCCTACGAAAAATATTGAACACAAAAAAGATGCAACAAAAATAGTTGGTTACAAAGTTGAGTTGTATTACCAAACGATGACAATCTCAATCGTGAATATCAAAAATCCCTGTCATTGTCATTCGTACTCTACAGGAATCAAATTACCAAATAACACCAATGTTTACCCAACTTAAACGAATAGAAGGCATACGACCAGTCGTTTTAATTGATAGTGAAAAAAATGGTGAGATCGTGTTCAAGATATGACACGACCTGGCAATAGGGGTGAGAAAACGGTCGGTTTGGTTTGGTTTTATGTACAAACATTGAAACCAATTCAAAACCGAATAATACTTAAACAAAACCAAATTAAATTGGTTCGGTCCGGTTGGTAGTTCGGTTATTGTGGTTTAACTAAGTTAAATATAAATCATCTTGCACATGAAATATATAGTTGAACGCAATGATGGTATATGCAACAGAATATTGATCAATGCTCAGTATTAACTGAAAATACTAATTTAATGCAACATTCAGCTGGTTAGACCAAGTTACATTTTACAAACAACACTAAACCCAAACAAAATTATAAACAGCAATAAAAGTTTTGCAAACCAAAATAACCCAAAACACTGTCACAGTGAAACTAACCCAAAACACATTCATTTTGCTAAGTAAGCAATTGCCAAAATGATACATCATACAAATGAAACTACACTACTAAAAATAGAAGACATGCATATCAACCTTTTCACATGTTATTAATGGGATCTAAGGCTAGCTTGCTCACATTTGCATATAACGTAAACATGATAGTTATAAATAGAAGACATGCATGAGTAAATAAAATTATAGAAAAATATTATAATTATTTACCTGCCTCTAACTGCTCCATATTACTTAAATCTTCTTCTAGATCAATTTTACTTGTAGAAAAAGAATTACGCAACCAATCTTCTGTACAAATAAGCGACTGAACTATTTTAGGTGTAAGTGAACTTCTAAACGGATCAAGAACACGTCCACCAGTGCTGAATATAGACTCAGAGACTACTGTTGATATTGGAACAACTAAAAGGTCACGAGCCATTCTTGAAAGGAAATGGAATCTTAAACTATTAACCTTCCAGTATTCTAATATATCGAACTCCTTAGAATCATTTTCATTATCTTCATTAAGATATTTCTCCAATTCTGACCTATTTACTCCAAAGTTATCTAATGCTTTTAACCTTTTAAAACGTGCTCTCAAATCTAGAACATCATCATCATTCTCAATATTTTCTACCTCAGTGGTTTGATTGAGACATCCATATTTTAATTTATACTCACTGAATACTTGAAAAGTAGCATCTTTAATAACTTGTATTTTTTCATGGTAAGTTGCAGGATAAAATGTTTCTAAACAAAACTGTATATTACCAAATTTCCAGCGAGGATCAAGCACAACAACTATATAGGTTAATATATTCATTTTCTCCAACAACCCCAATACTTATCATATTTCTCTTGCATCCTTGTTGCCATGTTTTGTAATTGAATATCATCACTCAATTGCATCTTCTTCAAACCTTCAAGTACTTTGCTAATTTCATGCAAATGAAGATTACTGATAATATATGAAGAGCCAGATACACGTAATGTGAGTTCATAAAACCTGCAAAGAAATCCACATAATTTTCGAGCATTTTCCCAATCAAACTCCGTAGGCACCCCTCCTCCTTTTTCAAGCTCACTCCTATAAAATCGATCCTCAATATCAAACCTTTCAAAAGCTTGTTCATATTGTTGTGCTGCATTAAGCATTAAATATGTGGAATTCCACCTAGTTGGTACATCTAAACATAGACCACTTTTATATTCTAGTTTTTCAAGCAAAACACAATGTTTGAAATTCTCAAACCTAGATGGAGATTGTCTAACATATCTAATTGCTGCTCTTATACGCGAGATAGATTCTCCAACCTCTTTAAGCCCATCATTCACAATTAAATTTATAATGTGAGCAATACAACGCATGTGTAAATATTTTCCTTCTAAAATGGTTCCTTTCAAATTATTGAATCTACGTTTCAAGTAACCAATCATGACATCGTTTGAGCTAGCATTATCAACAGTAATAGTAAATATCTTATCAATACCCCAATCCGTTAAACAACTTTCCACAGCTTTACCCAAATCTTCACCTTTATGATTAGATACAGGGCAAAAATTTAAAACTCTTTTTTTTAGTTTCCAGTTGTCATCAATCCAGTGAGCAGTTAGGCACATATAATTGACTCTTTGTATTGAAGTCCATGTATCAGTAGTATGACATATAGATTGACACGAGTCATGTAATATTGATTTTAATTTTTCTTTTTCTTCAAGAAATATCTCATAGCAATCTCTTTGAATGGTAAATCTAGATGGTCGATGAAACTAAAGTCCAAATGCAACAGATAAAAGATTTTTGAAACCAATACCTTCAATCGATTTAAATGGAAGCTCGTCTAGAACAAAATAATATGATATAGCTTTTCTAATCTCATTCACATGAAATTTCCATGGTTTTAAAGATCCACCACTACCATTTTCTCCCACAGTGAAATTTATTTGTGCTTGTGTTGCATCTTTGTTACAAGCAAAATCCTTACAAACAGACATATGAGTATTTAAAGCTGACGTACCATTTTTATTTGTATCAGAACAGTACTCTTTTTTGCAGTAATTGCAACTAGCTTTAGATTTACCATCATCGTCTATGAATGAAGTGAAGTGATCCCATACTTTTGATCTTTTCCTAAGAGGTTTCTCCTTGTTCCAGGTTTATTTTGAGAACCAGTAGCTAAATTGTTTGCTGGAGTAACTTCATTGTTGACCTATTAAAATGACATATGCAATATTAGTACAAATGTAATAAAGGGAAGTATGAACAAAATGAGCGGCATCTTTTGTGCTTTAAATCTATACTAGCTTACTGAATTAAGTGCTAACAGAGACTTACTTGTACATTTGTTGGATTTGGAATTGAAGCTGCATGAACACTTGTAGTTTGATCAGATGCTGGAGATGACATTTCCTGTGTTGACATGATAATATATTTCCTCTCTGAAAATACAATAAAAAGTAATAAGTATTTCACATACAATCACTATTTCATAAACTATTAAAGATGAAGTACTCAGTAACGTAGCTTGTACATCTGTTTAATATTAAGGACACCTTAAAGCAATCAGTTAACCAAATATTTCAAAACAGCAAAGACTGATTGCTATTTGGACCTCGGTTTGTAGGGAAATCTTTTATTTGCAGCAAAGTCATAGCTTGCAAAGATTGATTGCTATTCACATCAAAGATCAAAACAGCAAAGACTGATTGCACATATAATAACAAGATTTCATAACTTATTATTCACGTTTGCCAAAGACTGATTATTCACGTTTGCAGGGAAATCTTTATTTGCAGCAAAGAATAATTTTGCAAAGACTGATTATTCACGTTTGCCAAATTAACCGTTCTGTTGCATAAAAAATTCGAAAAAGCAAATTGATAACTTATTGATTCCAAATCAAATCATACAACAATAAATCAAAATTTCTTACCTATGTTGATAGCAGCCCTAAATTAACTTTGTTCGAACCAAAAAAAATAAGAGATCTGATGCGAAGAGTAACGCAACCCCACTCGGCAAGTCGCAGTCGCAGCCGTTGTCGCCTGTCGCAGGCTTGGAAGTTGGATACGATAAATCAAAATTGGGAGATCTGAAAATTGGATTTGGGTTGTTGAATTTGGGCAGAAGATAAGTAAATATAAGATAAATGAGAGAACAGGAAACGTTGTTTCCTTTGAATCCATGGAGATTGCTTCGTATTCTTCAATAGTTTTGAAAATTGGAAAACATAAAAAGTTGGGTCGGTGTATTAATGGGAAAGTAACGTGAAAACTGAAATGCCTCTTGATTTTCATCGGTTATATCGGTTGAACCGAAGTTTTCTTGTTAAAATCCAAAACCAACCAATAAACCAAATTAAACTAAAAATAAAAACCAAATCCAACCAAACATCAAAGACAACCGAACCAAACCGACCAAACCAATTTGGTTCGGTCGGTTAATTTGGTTTGAACCAAACAATTCTCACCCCTACCTGGCAATGGAAGAACAGTTACAACCATACAACATTACTTGTTCAAACAATATGGTAATACACTTTTTATAGGAAAAACCATGGATGAACATAAACACAACCAAACGGACACATAAAGAAAAACAAAATTAGTTTGTCTGTGTGGTGAGTATCTCCATACAGGTTGCAGTCTGGTAGTTGAACTGATTAAAGTTAACTTCAACACACATTCCTTTTGTATTATTTAAACTTCTTCAATTATGAAGGGGGCATTAACCATAGGACGTAACCACAATCTGCCATAAATATAACAAATGGCGCGGTTTTAAACATGTACGACTTCAATTCTAACTTGTGGTGCAAGTGACAAACCCTTTAAGACATATAGTCAAACACTTTGTTACCTATCAAAAGTTGTCCAACGCCAATGGACAATAATTGTTAATCAAGCAGAGGGGTAGACATTGGAGCACAAGATACAAAGACTGACCTTAAATACAGGACGTGTACAGCAAGGTTGGTCGCAGAAAGGGGAGCAATGTTCGTCCGCGACATGTAAACAAAATTTAGGTTGACTCATCAAGAATCCGCAAACTGACAGTGCTATATCCATGGAACCTAAGCGCACATCCAATCGTCGTTAGGCAGGAAAATACGTGTAATTTACCTGTAGCTGTCGGCGGAAGACAATTTGGGACGGAATCCGCAGTTCAGGGCAAGCTGGCAGCAGGGAAGAAGGGAGGAAGACGCATTAGTGTACCACGTTCTATGGGCGGTTTCATATGGGACGAATACGAAGATAAAAGAACATGAAAAAACGAGAGCATCTTCTACCCTACTTAAATGTAATCTCATGAAATGGTCAGGTATCCTCGTCTATTCCACAATGGGAAATATATAAAACAACTTCTGTAATAAAATGTAAGTTTGTTCTCCATTGCATGTCTAAAAGTATAATGTTTTGTACATGTGTCATTTTAGAAATAATTTAAAATTAAATAACTAAATAGGTGTGAATATATACACTTCCACATTGTGGACTACAATATCTACAATTAGACATTATGTTTCACAATGTCTTGTAAATATTTTGACACGTCATCTTCAAAATTCATTCAACGTTGCATTGGAGAAAGTAAACTTAACAAAAATGTCAATTGATGATGTGTCTTTCATTTTACATTCAGATAACAAAAGATTGGAGATGCCCAGGGTAATTACAGCATAACAAGCGGGGAGGAGAGGAATATGAAAAGAAGGCTGACTGTTTGGTTGGTTATATCCAAAAATGAAAATTACTGAATCGAAATAAAGCCAATAAAAACGAAATCCAAACCAAACCAATCAAATTAAATTTGGTTGATTTGATTAGTTATCCGATTTAGTTGAACTAAAAACAATTCACATTTTATGTTTTGAATATATATTGTATTTTGAAAAAAAGCCTCAATATATGCTTAAAGTATTCTTATTTAGCATTTTTATAGCAATTTTGACATATATGATAAATAAAATTTATTTTGACTACTAAATTAATCTTAAAAAATTATTATAACACTAATAATTTTAAAAGTAAAATAAAAGTTTGGTTAATTTGGTTAAACCGATAACCAAACTAAAAAATTTTATGGACCGATTATAAACCAATCTAGTTTCAAAATCGAACCAAACTGACCGAAATGAATTGGTTTGGTTGGTTTAACCAAAGATTTCTCACCCTAATGAAAGGGAAGATTGAGAAGGGGAAAATTGCTTTGGATGATTGAGGTAATGTTTGCGAGAGAAATAATAAAGAAGAAGAAAAAAAAGAATCCGTAAAACATGAACTATTTTGAAATGCTTCAACCGTAGGATGTCCAACCTAGTAAGGGTAGGTTCGAGTTTTCTATTTTAGACAATCCAAATAAAAAAACAAGAATGCTACTACAACCGGCACTCGAGCATGATTTATATAGGGAAGAAATCATAGCTGATGAAATTCAAATGGTTCCCTGAAATCCACCTTTATTTCTGTGTCCATGTATTTCGTACCTCATTATCATCGGTCCTTTGTCAATGTTAAATAAATGAATCATTACTATTCTGCCTACAACCACATGATTCAAATAGTAAAAGCTCATATAATCTTCTGAATCATATGTGTGGCCTGAATTCGAAATAAATTTATAAACAGTCAACTCAATCGGCAAATGGTATAAACTTCCCGATCCTGATATAGATCTCAATAAATGATTTTAAATATATTTCCTCCTAAACATATCAAAAACCTAAATCCACGAACCCTTAAAAATAATTTTTTTTCTTTGTTTTAACCTTTAAATACGTAGTTCTTTATTTTATCAAATTACAAAATTAGAATTTCTCAATCAACTCAATAACAGGTGGCTATGATAGCACTTGTTAGAATTTTTAGTATATTTTAACATAAATTGATTATGAAACCCTGAATTCGTATTTGTTGATTAAAAGAGAAGACGAGTTGGTTTTGGATTTTCAAATTAACGCATTTGATATTGCTCTCCATGAAAGAGGGTTAAGTTTCTAAAGCTTTTATAATTTGGGACCATAACCCCTTATTTATATTGTTCGCGTTTTCTAATTTGACCCTTCAACAAATTAAAGTTGCATTCGGTATCCACGCATTAATACCATGATAATTAGATTTTTAAGCCTTTTAATCTTAATTCATAATTTGATCGGCATAGCGCATTTTATTTTACATGCATGGCTCATTCATACTTTCATTTCGCTCCACGGTTCCCTCACAATGATTCGATGTTGCGATTAGCTTTTCCATTGCATTTTCTCTCTTGGGAGTAGCTATTAGTGACATTGCATCTCCATCTGAGGTAATTTAAGTTGATAAATTGTGCATCTTCACCTGATTACACCACCCAATTTTTAATTCATTCATCCTTTTGCATATTTTGTTGGTTGACTAGGAATTTGTGTGATTAGTTGTTTTTCCTAGGAGTATGAAATAGAATTCTTTTATTTTGTTTGTTTAATCCGAGTACTTCTTATTTTGTTTACAAATGTTTGATCATTGGAAATATAGTGTATTGACCGAAAACACAGTATTCTCTTGTACAAAATATCAATACAAGAATAACAAACCAGAGGGAATTCCTTTCAAAATGACATGGACAATACCATGTATGGTTAGAAACTTTAGAAATTGTTAGTATCTACACTTCAATCCAAATCACACTTGGTTATATCAATTAAGCATAAATTTTTCTCTCGTGACATGGTGATTGATAACATGCTGAATTTTGATTGAAATTTAGTCTAGGTGTTTCTCCTTTCTAGTATGTTTGGAAATATGAGAGCGACATTATTTCTTGCCGCATGTTTAAATGTTGGATATCCACATCTTGGAGCTCGAGGAATATACTTTTTACTTACAAGTTGATGACTAATATAAATTTACAATGCCTTTAAGTTATGACTTGAGAAGGGCAATAAGGTGATGGTGGAAGGGAAAGTGTCATTTGTTAACAAGAAATCTTGTCAACGTCCCCAATACATTTTATAAGATAATTGTATTTGAACATGACCATGTTATTGACCAAATCGATCGGATTGAATGGAATAGTAAATTACCAAACCCCTCAACCTTATCGAAAGAGATAATGAGGCCGCTCCAACCTTTCGACCAGGTTAGTATAATAGTAATTACCAAACCTTTCGACCTTGTCGAAAGAGATGATGTAGCCACTCCAACCTTTCAACTAGGTTGGTATAATCGTAAATTGCTAAACCTTTTGACCTTGTCGAAAGGGATGATGTGGCCACTCCAACCGTTCGACCAGGTTGGTATTATAGTAAATTGCTAAACCTTTCGAACTTGTCGAAAGGGATGATGTGGCCACTCCAACCTTTCGATCAAGTTGGAATAGTCAAACTATCTCTAGGAGTTATTCACAACATATAGCTCCCGAAGTCATCACTTTATTGAGTTTCATCTCCACTGGAAGTTGAAAACAATCAATCATCATTGTCTTTTACCCCATCTCGATCACGTCGGAAGGCGATATTTAAGACCTTTCTACTTTCACAAAAGGGGATGATTATTTTTCAACCCCTTTGGTGTCAACATTCTGTAACGACCCGTAAATTTCGATAATTAAAAATTGTTAATTTAATAAGATTTTTATGATTTAATATTGAAAGAAATAAAATTTGTTATTCATTAATGAAATAATAACTTAAATGAAAGGTAACAATGTTAATTAAAGTAAATTATTAACAACTTGAATGGAATTCCAATTAATTGAAATAATGTAAAGGTTATACTTGGTTATACAGCGAATATAGGAAAACAAATGTAAATATTCAATTCATTAATGAAATAGTATATAATAAATGGTAATTGAATAAAAATCTGTGTTATGTAAGTAATTGTAACATTTGTTTGTAAATAATGAATTTAAAAGTGTAATTAAGAGTTAATGGCAACAATTATTGTACGTTACCTATTTTGTTAGTTTGTTAAGTTTAATTTGAAATCAATTGCAAATAAATTCACTTAATTATTGCAGTTAATGTGGATTAAATTGGTAAGTGAATAATGTTGATTCAATAAGATGCAACCAATGTAAATTATATATATAATATGATAATTGATGTAAATAAAAGAATGAAACCAAGATGAAATAATTAATTAAGATTTTTAAATTTTAACTAATGTGTAAAATTGACAAAATTCCAATATAATTGAAATATAGCAATTAATACGAATAAAAGATGAAAATTGGAAGATATTAATGTAATGGAATATAAAATAATGTTAACTATGTTAGTTGAGTAATAATTAATTGAATATTAAGTTTAGAATCAAATAAAATCAAATTTATTGGAATTTATTTGTAATTAATTGGATTAATTGCAGTTGACATTTGAACACTGTAGTTATTGAAATAATTAACACTAAATTGATATGTGAATTTGCTTTTAGTTATTATAAATATTTAAGGGATCAAAAATGATAAAAATCTACCAGTTTATAAATATTGAATTAAAAAGTGATTTAATTAATTTAGTATTAATTTATTTAATTAACTGAAATATAGCCATTTTGGCCACTGGCTCGGGTTTCGACGAAACCAGTTTCATTGGATCCGTAACAGTGAATTATTATAGGATTTCAAGTTTCGTAACGATCGGACTTGTCGTTTGATCGTACGGGCTCGAAACGCCTTGAAATCAATTTAATTGAAATCAATTGAAATAATTTGAAATAAGTTGATTTTATCATAACTTCTCAATACGATTGAATTAGGACTTGAAACCTGTTCCATTGATTTTATATATATGGAAAACATTTGTTATGATATATGGGATGACCCATTTTCATTCAGGAGGCAGAACGGGCTTTTCGGGTCATTTATTGTTCAACGTGTAAATAAATCGTATCCATTCATTCTATTTTCCTGATCTGCCTATAAATACCTCATTATAAACCCTAGCCACTCCTCAATCTCTTTTGTCTGTACGTACATTCTTTCTCAACTCCTCCTTTCCAATGGCAAACAAACAAATTCTCCATTCAATTTCAAAATCAAATTCAAATCAAAATTTCAAACTCCACAAACTATATCGAATTATATATTGATTCGAAGCTCTCGACGAGCGCATCTCAGATCTGTAATTCATTTTCCAATTTGAACCTCTATCTATCCAGAAATTTATGAACTATTCTCGGCCGTACATCGAGTTGAGATCGAATTCAACTGATCGTCGATTGGAGGGTACGGGGCTGTGGAGATCGCTGCACGCAGTTTATCGGTATATTTTGTTCGGCGATTCGATGGTTGGATTGAACACGAAAATTCAATTGGGTCAAGGGAAATTTGGCGACGGCTGTCCCTTTTCTGGTGATCGATCGACACGGGAGGGGGATTGGAGGTTGTAGGCTTGGTCGACGCATCGTACGGTGGGGGTTTCGGTTGGCCGCGCGTGGCCATGGTCGGCGTTGGGCGAACGATGACTGGCGATGGCTGTTTTAGGGCATGAGTTCGGTCGCTTAGTTGAATTTATGAGAAGATGTATCTTGACGTGGCGTGTAAGGTAGCAAATTATTATCTATTTTATATATTTTATAATTTAAATTGTTCAAAATGTTCTAACGACCATATTTTTGCATACAAACTCGGATTTGGACGCGGTTTGATCCGTTGGGATCGTATCGAAATTCCGGACATTTTGACATGGGTTTGGACGAATTCTGAGACTGTTTAAATTTTGGGCTTAAATTCGATTTAAATTCAAAGGCGAGTGTTTTAACCCACTCACAACTTCTAAAATTTCTTATGTTTGTTAAATTAAATTTATGATGTGATTAGAAATTTATTTATGACTGTTTGGTATATTTTTAATCATCATCTTGGTTAATTTGAATTTAATCGTTATTTAATTTATTATTGAATATAAATTGCCAGTTAAATACATGTTATTGATTATCAGTTCTATATTGATATTTATTGATTGATTTGGACGATGTTTGTGATGGATGTGTGACTGTCGATATTGGATGAATGGATGTTTTATTTTATATCGTTATAAACTGCAAGTTCACTATGGGTTGAAATGACACATACCCGAATGATAAATAGATTAAGGAAAAATAATTATGGGTTGAAATGATAGACTCGAGCGATTTTATGGATTTTTTTATTAATTCGAGATTGCAGTTTGAAATGATATATAACCGTAACATTTTAAATTGTGGATTGAAATGATAAATATCCGTATCACTTGACCCTAGGGTAGGGAATTATATACGGACACCAGATTGGTTAAATTAAATGATTTTAAAATCCTTAATTTTCGAATTTAATTAAATGATATTTTGAAATAAAAATTTGATTTATGTAAATTGAAGTATTATTGGAAAATCAAGTTTATGATGAAATGTGAAATGGTTTAAAAGGAATTGCTTTAAGAAATTATATTGGAAGTTTAAAGTAAAATTTTAAGTATAAATGAAATTCTATCGAAATTAAGTTGTTGAAGTTGTTTGAAAATACTTTGAAATATTTTGAAATTGGAGCAATTCGAATTGATATTTGAAACTGAATTGAAACGGGATGAAATTCCATAGTTTATTTAAATTTAAAAATTGAAGGTTTGAAATTTGGTTTGTTGACTTGGAAATTGAAAATGGTCCAAATGTGTTGAAATGAAATGAATAGTTTAAATTTGATATTAATTCCAAATTCATGTTTTAATATAAATTGTTTTAAAAAAAATATTATTTCAAAAATTCTAATTATTAAGATTTCAAAGTATAAAACTATTTTAACATGTATTAATTATATTAAATCATTTTAACCTATTTTAAACCATTTAATTTATTTAAACTAATTAACCTGTTTTAACTTATTTTAAGTCTAATTAATCTATTTTAAAGCTATTTAATCTATTTTAAATCTACATTAACTATTTATAACTATTTGAACTATTTTCTTCTAAATTCCAAACTAAGTAAAATGAATGGGTTTATATTCAAATTCTCGATTTTTAAGTGAATATGGTTAATGATGTTATAACCTAAGTTGGGATCTAAATAGCATATTTGGTTTAATATGATAATTTTGAAATGAGAGTTTAACCTATTTTGGAAATATGACGTTTGAAAGGAAATATAATTTTGAACTATGATTTCAATGTGATATAATTTCGAAAGTAAGTAATGATTTCGAAAATGATATGATTTGAATTGAATAGGATATTTTGATATAAATTGTGAATTGACTTTTGAAATGTAAAAGAACCATCCGGTGTGAAATAAGCGTTTGGTTGTTAAAGAGACCGGGATCGGATATGGGCATACTCTTTGTCGATACCGAAAACCACTTTGACAACTGTGTACGCGGTGGATATTCCAGAATGAAGTAGGATGGTGGCGACGATCCTATAAGGTATATACGTGGACCTAACTCCCATGAGTTAGCATAAGGTGGCTAAAACAGGAGCAATCGACGGGCCAAGTGTGGTCATTCCTCCGATCGGGCACATTCCTTCGAAACTATATTCTGATTTGCGATTTTGGTGGCCACCCTCGACTTTTGATTTGGGAGTGTGTTCCGAGGTGGGCGATAGTAGCTGCTATGCGTTACCACCAGTCCGGAAGTGTAATTGGTATATCTACCCTGGCATTGCCTAGTTGTGCCATGTCACCTACCCTAGCGCGCCTTCTACGAGTTTGTTTTATGTCGTACCTATGGGGTATCCTCTGGCGGCCCCAGTTTACAGGGAGTTACGGTACTGTATAGACTATTGGCATTATGCAATGTGTTAAGGGGGAAATGAGTAACGCCTTAAGGCTATTTTAATAGTTTATCTTACTGTAGACATATTATAATAGCGTATTGTACTTCATAGTTGATAGTTTAACGGATCCTTAAGAGATGTGAATCCCGAACATCTCTTAAGTTACTGCACTCACGTTAGACACTGGATAAGAGATGTCAAACCCCGTAAACATCTCTAACGCCGTTTACACTCATATTTATTTACCGTTGATTTGACTTACATAAGATCTTTTAGTTCTGACTCGAGTGTTTTGTCTTTTCAATTCACTCGGGTCAGCCTGAGCATTTCAGGATTCGAAGACTTGTTTCTGGAGGACGAAGACGAAGATTGTATTATTATTTACTATATTATTCCACTGCATCATACTGTTCCGCTGCATTATCATTATTTGTTTATCTCTGATATGTGTAACTCTGATTTTGTATTGTATAAGTATAATCAAATGTTTTGTATACAGCTTCATGAACTGTTATTTGATTATTATATTTTGTCATTCCGCTGCGAGATTCTGTTTTGTTTTTTTCTCTTTCTCTGCTTTTTCTTATCTACCGCATAACAATCCGACCTTCTGTATGGTTTGAGTTGGCACGTGTGTCTGCTTAAAACGTACAAAAAGGCGGGATGTTATAATTGGTATCAGAGCCAGGTTTAGTGATAACCTTAGCTTTGTGGGGTCTGACTCAGATTTAATAGGGTAGTAATACCCTATAATGAGTCGCTGAGCGTGTATATATGAGAGTGTGTATTTGTTAGTGTTATAAAATGTTTTATATTGTGTTAATTTGTTCTGTTTTGTATTTATAAATTCTGGTCGGTACATAGGACGCTATGACATTGATAGGGACTTCTAAATGCTTAATAGGTCTCACGGACACAATATTTGCTTTGAAATATAGGTAAATGAAATAATTTTTCCTATTATATATTTTGTATATAAAATAATATTTTTACAAATGGTGTATTTGGTTGTAATATATTTGTTTGTTAGGTACTGAAATTTATAAATATTGGTTGAAAATAAGATTTGTAAATAAAATAAACATAAATTCGAAATTTAGAACTTAAGTTCCTGGGTTTTTGAAATTTTTTTTTGAATGATTTTGGAATATAATAATAATATTATTTGGAAGCATTTTCTGATATTAATATTTCAATATAATTTGAAAGAATTGTTTTAAAGAAATTTTGGAAAGAAATAAGTTATGTACTCCCTTCTCTGTCGTTGGAAAATAATTTCGGTAATGAGTGCACGCATCATCGACGTTCATTTTCGAGTTTCAAAGTGGGAAGGCCATTGTAGTAGTTTTACTACAGATCTATTTTGATAAACAAATAAAAATTTTAAGATTAAATATGATTGGATATAAAAGTTATGAGTATATATATGTATATAGTATTTTAAATGGTTTGAAAAGGAACCCGACATTTAGTTCTTAAATTTCTATGAATTAGGGATTTCAATTATTGAAATGGAATAAAAATTTTAACTATTTAATAATTGAAACTTCTATATGAAAATAAGAAATGATATGCTAAGTTATAACTGAAATATACAAGGAATTTGAAATTTGTAACTTGTAAATGAAAAGAATATGAAAATAAGAAATGATAATTATTGAACCTTAAGTTAATTAGAACAAGTAAGTTAAACTTGTGTAACTTTCAATTGCATTCTTAACGACATATATATATATATATATATATATATATATATGTAACTTACCAATTATAAAATGTTGAAATGTTAAAATAATATGTAATGGAAATTTTACAGGTAAAACTTATGTAAGGGAAGTGTTCAATAAAATTTACTTTTATAAAAAGAAATTTGATATGAAAATAGTTATAAACTTGAGTTTTGTAATACTACTAATTAAATGAAATAGAAAATGAGTACTGTAAGTAAAGGATTTTGAACTTAAGTTAATATTGAAACTATTTATAATTAAAGTAAATAATAAAATGAATGTAATGCAATAAAAAGAAATTGACATGATATGAATAAATGAAAATGAATTTTTGTAAGTAATAAAGGAAAAATAAATGAAATAAACACTGAATGAATGAATAGGAATAAAATTTTGTAAGAGATAAATGTAAGTTAAAGAAATAATCCTTGTATGAATGAAAAGAAAAATAAAAACTGTAAAATGTTGTGAAAGAGATTTAATAAGAATAACTCAAGTACATTGTAAATTATTGTTTGTTTTGGTTTATGGGTTGTTTGGGATAGGATACTTCTAATTGTTTAAGATGTATGAATAATCTATTGAGTTCATCTAAGACTGTTGAGTAAATGGTGCACTCAGTAGTTTATTTGTCATTCTAGGCGGTTAAAAATTTCTGAACCCGAACAAACCATTTGTTTGTTTGCTATTATTGATTTCATATGATGATTGTATGCCGTGATTGCCAGTGATTGTTGTTTATATTGATTTGTTTTTTTATTGGTTGAAACAACTCAAATATTTTTTTCTTTTATATGAATATTGACTTCTTTGGATTATATAAGTGAAATACAGGTATGGAAGCATTTGCTACTGCTTTTGGTTTCATCAAATAAGCGTTATTTGCCCGACCAATAGGTACGTTCTCGGATTACGGTTTTATAGCGATATCATATTATTTTCCCACTGTTGGGATATATTATTTTGAATATATGTGATATATATTGTATTTTGATATTATTACTTCTCATGAGCCTCTCCGTACAAAGGAGACTCTGCCGAAATTTTCCGTAAAAATTTGAACTTAGAAAATTTTGCAAAATGCTTTCCAAATTTTATTAGTTTGAGTAAAAAGGGATTTAATTGTTATAAATTGATATATTTTATTTAAATTATTTAAGTATGTAAATTGATTGTTTATAAATTTAATATTTTGAATACGATATATTAGTTACTTAATTCCTCCTTTTTCCTTCTTTTTCCTTTTCGAGGACGAAAAGTTTTGAGTGGGGGAGAGTGTAACGACCTGGAAATTTCGATAATTAAAAATTGTTAATTTAATAAGATTTTTATGATTTAATATTGGAAGAAATAAAATTTGTGATTCATTAATGAAATAATAACTGAAATGAAAGGTAACAATGTTAATTAAAGTAAATCATTAACAACTTAAATGGAATTCCAATCAATTGAAATAATGTAAAGGTTATACTTGGTTATACAGTGAATATAGGAAAACAAATGTAAATATTCAATTCATTAATGAAATAGTATATAATAAATGGTAATTGAATAAAAATCTGTGTTATGTAAGTAATTGTTACATTTATTTGTAAATAATGAATTTAAAAGTGTGATTAAGAGTTAATGGCAACAGTTATTGTACGTTACCTATTTTGTTAGTTTGTTAAGTTTAATTTGAAATCAATTGCAAATAAAATCACTTAATTATTGCAGTTAATGTTGATTAAATTGGTAAGTGAAGAATGTTGATTCAATAAGATGCAACCAATGTAAATTCTATACATAATATGATAATTGATGTAAATAAAAGAATGAAACCAAGATGAAATAATTAATTGAGATTTTTAAATTTTAACTAATGTGTAAAATTTACAAAATTCCAATATAATTGAAATATTACAATTAATACGAATAAAAGATGAAAATTGGAAGATATTAATGTAATGGAATATAAAATAATGCTAACCATGTTAGTTGAGTAATAATTGATTGAATATTAAGTTTAGAATCAAATAAAATCAAATTTATTGGAATTTATTTGTAATTAATTGGATTAATTGCGGTTGACATTTGAACACTGTAGTTATTGAAATAATTAACACTAAATTGATATGTGAATTTGCTTTTAGTTATTATAAATACCTAAGGGATCAAAAATGATAAAAATCTGCCAGTTTATAAATATTGAATTAAAAAGTAATTTAATTAATTTAATTAACTTAAATATAGCCATTTTGGCCACTGGCTCGGATTTCGACGAAACCAGTTTCATCGGATCCGTAATGGTGAATTATTATAGGATATCAAGTTTAGTAACGATCGGACTTGCCGTTTGATCGCACGGGCTCGAAACGCCTTGAAATCAATTTAATTGAAATCAATTGAAATAATTTGAAATAAGCTGATTTTATCATAACTTCTTCATACGATTGAATTAACACTTGAAACCTGTTCCATTGATTTTAAATATATGGAAAACATCTATTTTGATATATGGGATGACCCATTTTCGTTCCGAAGGCAAACCGGGCTTTTCGGGTCATTTATTGTTCAACGTGTAAATAAATCGTATCCATTCATTCTATTTTTCTGATCTGCCTATAAATACCTCGTTATAAAACCTAGCCACTCCTCATTCTCTTTTGTCTGTACATACATTCTTTCTCAACTCCTCCTTTCCAATTGCAGACAAACAAATTCTCCATTCAATTTCAAAATCAAATTCAAATCAAAAATTCAAACTCCACAAACTATATCGAATTATATATCGATTCGAAGCTCTCGACGAGCGCATCTCAGATCTGTAATTCGTTTTCCAATTTGAACCTCAGTCTGTCCAGAAATTTATGAACTATTCTCGGCCCTACATCGAGTTGCGATCGAATTCAACTGATCGTCGATTGGAGGGTACGGGGCTGTGGAGATCGCTGCACGCAGTTCATCGGTATAGTTTGTTTGGCGATTCGACAGTTGGATTGAGCACGAAAATTCAATTAGGGCAAGGGAAATTTTGCGGCGGCTGTCCCTTTTCTGGTGATCGATCGGCATGGGAGGGGTATTGGAGGTTGTAGGCTTGGTCGACGCATCGTATGGTGGGGGTTTCGGGTTGGCCGCGCGTGGCCATGGTCGGCGTTGGGCGAACGATGACCGGCGATGGCTATTTTAGGGCATGGGTTTGGTCACGTAGTTGAATTTATGAGAAGACGTATCGGTGACGTGGCGTGTAAGGTAGCAAATTATTATTTGTTTTATATATTTTATAATTTAAATCGTTCAAAATGTTCTAACGACCATAATTTTTGCATACAAACTCGGATTTGGACGCGGTTTTATCCGCTGGGATCGTATCGAAATTCCGAACATTTTAACGCTAGTTTGGTCGAATTCTGAGATTGTTTGAATTTTGGGCTTAAATTGGATTTAAATTTGATTTAAATTCAAAGGTGAGTGTTTTAACCCACTCACAACTTCTAAAAATTTTTATGTGTGTTAAATTAAATTTATGATGTGATTAGAAATTTATTTATGACTGTTTGGTATATTTTAAATCATCATCTCAGTTAATTTAAATTTATTTGAATTTAATCGTTATTTAATTTATTATTGAATATAAATTGCCAGTTAAATACCTGTTATTGATTATCAGTTCTATATTGATATTTATTGATTGATTTGGATGATGTTTGTGATGGATGTGTGACTGTCGATATTGGATGAATGGATGTTTTATTTTATATCGTTATAAACTGCAAGTTCACTATGGGTTGAAATGATACATACCCGAATGATCAATAAATTAAGGAAAAATCATTATGGGTTGAAATGATAGACTCGAGCGATTTTATGGATGTTATTATTAATTCGGGATTGCGGTTTGAAATGATATATAACCATAACATTTTAAATTGCGGATTAAAATGATAAATATCCGTATCACTTGACCCTAGGGTAATTATATACGGACACCGGATTGGAAAAATTAAATAATTTTTAAATCCTTAATTTTCGAATTTAATTAAATTATATTTGAAATAAAAATTTGATTTATGTAAATTGATGTATTATTGGAAAATCAAGTTTATGATGAAATGTGAAATGGTTTAAAAGGAATTGCTTTAAGAAATTAAATTGGAAGTTTAAAGTAAAATTTTAAGTATAAATGAAATTCTATCGAAATTAAGTTATTGAAGTTGTTTGAAAATACTTTGAAATATTTTGAAATTGGAGCAATTCGAATTGATATTTGAAACTGAACTGAAACAGGATGAAATTCCATAGTTTATTTAAACTTAAAAATTGAAGGTTTAAAATTTGGTTTGTTGACTTGGAAATTGAAAATGGTCCAAATGTGTTGAAATGAAATGAATAGTTTAAATTTTATATTAATTCCAAATTCATGTTTTAATATAAACTGTTTAAAAAAAATATTATTTCAAAAATTCTAATTATTAAGATTTCAAAGTATTAAACTATTTTAACCTGTATTAATTATATTAAATCATTTTAAACTATTTTAAACCATTTAATTTATTTAAACTAATTAACCTGTTTTAACTTATTTTTAATCTAATTAATCTATTTTAAACAATGTAATTTATTTAAACTAATAAACGTGTTTTAACTTATTTTAAATCTAATTAATCTATCTTAAACCTATTTAATCTATTTAATTCTATTTAACCTATTTTAAATCTACATTAACTATTTATAACTATTTAAACTATTTTCTTCTAAATTCCAAACTAAGTAAAATGAATGGATTTATATTCAAATTCTCGATTTTTAAGTGAATATGGTTAATGATGTTATAACCTAAGTTGGGATCTAAATAACATATTTGGTTTAATATGATAATTTTGAAATGAGAGTTTAACCTATTTTGGAAATATGACTTTTGAAAGGAAATATAATTTCAAACTATGATTTCGATGTGATATAATTTCGAAAGTAAGTAATGATTTCGAAAATGATATGATTTGAATTGAATAGGATATTTTGATATATATTGTGAATTGACTTTCGAAATGTAAAAGAACCATCCGGTGTGAAATAAGCGTTTGGTTGTTAAATAGACCGGGATCTGATATGAGCATACTCTCTATCGATACCGAAAACCACTTTGACAACTGTGTATGCGGTGGAGATTCCAGAATGAAGTAGGATGGTGGCGACGATCCTATAAGGTATATACGTGGACCTAACTCCCGTGAGTTAGCATAAGGTGGCTATAATAGGAGCAATCGATAGGCGAAGTGAGGTCATTCCTCCGATCGGGCACATTCCTTCGATACTATATTCTGATTTGCGATTTTGGTGGCCACCCTCGATTTTTAATTTGGGAGTGTGTTCCGAGGTGGGCGGTAGTAGCTGCTATTCGTTACCACCAGTCCGGAAGTGTAATTGGTATATCTACCCTGGCATTGCCTAGTTGTGCCGTGTCACCTACCCTAGCGCGCCTTCTACGAGTTTGTTTTATGTCGTACCTATGGGGTGTCCTCTTGCGGCCCAAGTTTACGGGGAGTTACGATACTGTATAGACTATTGGCATTATAAAATGTGTTAAGGGGGAAATGGGTAGTGCCTTAACGCTATTTTAATAGTTTATCTTACTGTAGACATATTATAATAGCGTATTGTACTACATAGTAGATAGTTTAACGGATCCTTAGGAGATGTGAATCCCGAACATCTCTTAAGTTACTGCACTCACGTTAGACACTGGATAAGAGATTTCAAACTCCGTAAACATCTCCGACGCCGTTTACACTCATATTTATTTACCATTGATTTGACTTACATAAGTTCTTTTAGTTCTAACTCGAGTGTTTTGTCTTTTCAATTCGCTCGGGTCAGCCTAAGCATTTCAGGATTCGAAGACTTGTTTCTGGAGGACGAAAACAAAGATTGTATTATTATTTACTATATTATTCCACTACATCATACTGTTCCGCTGCATTATCATTATTTGTTTATCTTTGATATGTGTTACTTTGATTTTTTATTGTATAAGTATAATCAACTGTTTTGTATACAGCTTCATGAACTGTTATTTGATTATTATATTTTGTCATTCCGCTGCGAGATTCTATTTTGTTTTTTCTCTCTTTCTCTGCTTTTTCTTATTTACCCCATGACAATCTGCCCTTCTGTATGGTTTGAGTTGGCAAGTGTGTCTGCTTAAAACGTACAAAAAGGAGGGATGTTATACATTCTTTCCATGGAATCCCTTCGAAAGTGTTCTGATGCCTAAATGAATAGATTTCCCTTAAATGAATTCCATCCTGAATGGTTGTTAGGCAATATAAACCAGGATTCCTTTCTGAAGTAGTCCTTGGACTAGGTCGAAAGGTGCTCCACCTTTTGAAGCAGTCCTAGTTTAATAGTCTACAACCCACTTTATTTTCCCTATATAAGATCGATTTAGATATTCCCATAACCCATGCATTCAACTCAATCGACACCCCATCATCACTTTTATTTTTAGCATTAAGTTAGGTTCCGATGATGATGTGTTTCGATTGGAAATGCCTAAGTCGATCTTACATATAAAATATATCAAAAGAGATTTTGAGAATAGGTTAGAATCATGTGCAATTGATCATTAGACTAGCTAATGATCTTAATGATCTTCCTCATTGTCAATATCCATTATGAACAAGCTATCTCCATTTTTATTTATTATCCAAAATGAGTTACAAGAAATTGAGCTTTCTCCCTACTTCGATTTAGGGTTTCTTCTAAGTACAATTATTGCTAAGAAAGTGGAGTAAAGAAAATGAATTCAGTATTCTAGAATTAACACCCCCCAAACTAGACCCTTTGGGTCTTATTTATAGATGCAGGTCGGTCCCTTCCGTGCTTTTGCTTTCAACTAAGTCGAAAGGTCCCCACTTTATTTGCCGCCTCAAACCTTTCGACGTCGTCGGAAGGTGTTCTCTTGTGCCTCTTGGTTTATCCATTCGCTTTCTTGCCATTGACCGGGTCGAAAGGTCCCTTAATTACACACTGTTTTGAACCTTTCAACCTAATCGAATGTCACGCTTCCTTTCAATGTTGTCGAAGGCTATGCTTCTTTTCAATGTTGTGGAAGGCTACGCTTCTTTTCAATGTTGTCGAAGGCTATGCTTCTTTTCAATATTGTTGAAGGCTATGCTTCTTTTCAATGTTGTCGAAAGGTGTCCCTGTTCTTCTTGTCATACTCTTGCAGTTCCTTCATTCTCTCTTAACCTTTTGACCTGATCGAAAGCTATGCCTCCTTTCGACGTTGTCGAAAGGTTCTTTATTATTCTTTTGCCTTTGCTGTTTTTTGAGAATTGCTTTCTTCATAGCACCTCTCGACATTGTCGAAAGGTGCCCTGGATGGATCTTTGACCAGTCCGAAAGGCTTTCTATGCTTTTGAAATGGTTACTATGGGGCTGGAGCCTTTGATTTCGGAAGGTTTAACATGTAGTTGGGGGAGTACTCTCGATTGCCTTCGAATGGGGTTCCAAAGTCAACATTGCTTGTTCAGCTGTGTCGAAAGGTTGGAAGTGGCGGATGGGCCTATCTATTTCCATCTGGGTCGAAGGCCTTTACACTATATGAGTAGTTGGTGCTTTCAACTTCTTTGATACTTGCTCAATGCATTCGAATCATCCATTTTATGTCCTTCATGATGACTTGGCCTATCTCTTCATCGAAACCTCAACCTTATTAACTTTCTTTCATATCTGTGCTATCAAGTAGATTTTATGGTTAACATTTTGCTCCCCGCCCCTTGAATGAAACAAGCTTTTGTTCTTTAGGACAAAGATTTCATAGCTTTCTTACTCTTCGTAACTTTACTTTTTCTGCAAAAATCAAAGTTAATGATATTCGCTGTTGTTACTATCACACTTACATGTATGTTTAGTGGTAGATCAACATATTAATGCCCTCATTTGCTTGGTAAGCGTCATTTGGAATTAATAAAAACCAACTTTCAACTTTGGCATCAAAAAGGCCTGTTTGAAATTTTCGATTGTCTGTAATAGACTCAACTAAATCATATCAACTATGAAACCCACCCAGATTAGGGTATTAACTTGTGAAGTTTGGAAGCTGATAACGTAACATTCAAAATTCGGATATCAATATTCAAAAATAGTTCCCTGTGTGGCACTTCTAAACCTAGATTCGAGTTTTTATAGTAAATTAAACAGGGATTAGTAAGTATTGTTTTCGTATCAAGTTCTGAGCCCAGATCATGGCACATGTCAGACAATTATATTTGTAGAGGGATCTTCAGCCCAGATTAGGGCATATATTATGAAAGCAGACTTCCATAGTAGTTGTTGCTAAGATAGAAATCCTTTGCCCAGATTAGGGCATTATGGTAAAATCAAATGATAACATCGAAACCCAGGTTCATGTATAATAATTGCAATGATCAATAATGTTCCCATACCCAATTCGGGTATAATAAAGATGATGATGGATAAAGACCCGAAACCCAGATTCGGGTATTAGTAAATGAAGTCCTGAAGTGTAGGCTCCGGAACCCAGATTCAGTTATTTGTGATAGATAAATAGAATTTGTTATTAACAATTCACGCCCAGATTAAGGTTCAAATGAGTAATTGTCTCGATACCCAGATTCAGGTATAAAATAATGAAGTTTTGGAATAAATACCTCATAACCCATATTCGGGTATTTAATTGATGATGTCTAGAAATGAAAATCCCGAAACCCAGATTCAGGTATTTATAATCAGAGCTCTGTTCTACTCCTTTGATGTGTGAACCCTTCTGGTCTTGCATAGAAATAATTTGGTTAGCTGCCTCTTAAGCTCGGACGTTTTAGTCCATGATTAGATATACCGCCTTTTGGTCTTGGAAATTTCAGTCTTTCACTTGATGAGCCTCCTTTGGGCCTTAGACATCTCAGTCCATAATTAGACGAGCCTTTATTTGGGCTAGGATATCTTAGTCCATTGTTGATTGCGCCTCTTATTGGGCTTGGACATCTTAGTCTATTGTTGTTCGGTGCTCTTGGTTAGCTCATCTTAGAGGCTGGAACCAAGGTCTTACCCCACCTCCCTCCAGGAGGCGCCCTGCCCTGGTCTTTTGCGGCGCGGACAAGGGCTTGTTCGGTGTTTTAACCCGGCCATATTATGGCGCGGATAAAGGCTTACTCCGTCCTCCCTCCAAGAGGTGCCTTACTCCGGCCATAACATGGTGCAGATAAGGGCTTGTTCGGTGCTTCAACCTGGCCATCTCATGGTGCGGATAAAGCCTTACTCCATCCTCCCTCCAGGAGGTGCCTTAACCTAACCAGAGGCGCGGCCAAGGGCTTATCCGGTGCTTTAACTTGGCCATCTCATGGTGTGGCTAAAGGATTAACTGCCCAGGAGGTGCTCTACCTTGGCCATCTCTGCGTGGATAGAGGCTTTTCTACCATCTTAGGTAGGCTATCGTCTTAGGTAGAATCCAAATATAATGAGTATTTTTCTTCCAACCATGTAGATTTTCTCTTTGTGAAAAAAAGCTCTTTATTAATCCATCTTTTGAAATATGGCCTTAAATGCTCAGCATTCCATGTTCTTGGCACCATATTGCCATCTGGGCGGCACAATCTGTAGGCTCCCGGGGAGATTACTGTACATATGATTAATGGCCCTCCTAGTTCAGTCCTAGGGTTCCATCTGCAGGATTCTTAGTATTGGTCATTACTCTACGGAGTACCAAATCCCCCTCTTGAAATGATCGAGCTCTCACTCTTGAGTTGAAATATTTCGAGATTCTTCTCTGATATTCGGCGGTTCTTACCGCTGCTTCATCTCTTAGCTCATGTATCAAGTCCAGTGACTCTCTTTTCAATTGCTGATTCTTATCAAATGCGTAGGCAATCCTTCGGTGTGAAGGTATTTCAATCTCGATTGGTAGCATCGTCTCACACCCGTATGTCAAAGAATATGGGGTATGCCCCGCTGCTGTCTTAGCGGATGTTCGGTAGGCCCATAGCACTAATGGCATCTCTTCTACCCAATTTCCCTTTGCCTTATTTAGTCACTTTTTCAGAATTGTTTTTATGGTTTTGTTTGCAGCCTCAACTGCTCCATTAACTTTTGGATGTGCGACAGAGGAAAAACTTTTAATAATCCCATTTTTGTGGCAGAACTGGGAGAATTCTTCGCTCTCAAATTATTAGAATCTCTATTGTTGGATTTTAATGATAACAACTATACAATTATGCCAAAGAATCTCTAAGCTAATTTGCAGGTACATGAGCATCAAAAAGAGACAAACAAATACGTTAAAGATGAAGATACACAGTACAAAAAAAGATGAAAGTATGTATATGGAGATACAAGAAGAGATATACATGATAGAGACAAGACGAAGGTGACAAACAAAGTATTATTAGTCATAGAGTGTCGTGTCTAGAGTTTACAAATGTTAAAATCTTCATAAAATGGTATGCACACCTATACATTCATATTTTAAATGAAAAATCAAGTTTTCAAAAATTGCATGGAGCAGGACTCGAACCCAGGTCACTAGTTTAGAAGGCAAATGCTCCAACCAAATGAGCTGTGGTAACTTTTTCTTATCAACAAAATTCAACCGGCTAAATAATACCATTCAGACGGCTGAATGCTGAAACAAAGCATAAATTTTTATGCAGTTTCAGCCGGCTGAATGGTTTCATTCAGGCGGCTGAATTAGGCCAAAAATTGCCTATTTCTTTGCTGTATTCGATTTCACTAAATTCAAAAGGCTGAATAATTATTTCAGCCGGCTGAATATTTTCAACAGCTATTTTTATGGAAAGACACTTCTCTTCATCAAAGAGAAACATCTTCAAATCAACAGTTGCACCTGTTTCTTTTCAACATTATCTTTCATCAATGGTTGCAACTTTTTAATCTCTATAAATAGATTTTAGAATTCAACAAACAAAAAACAATAACTGATATTAATATTCTTGAATTCTTATCTCTCAATCTATTTTTAATTTGCACTCTAACTGCATACAAACTTTGATCGTTGATCACTCCATCTTCCATATTTCTCAAGCACATTACACTATATATCATAAAGGAGAAGATTATAGGAAGATTGTACTTAATTGACTTATCAGTGCTATTTAAAGAGCATACTACAGTCAGATACTTTTGTTATTTGTAAAGAAGTCATGCTCGGTTGCTCAGGTGGTAGAAGTCTTGTTCAGTTGCTTAGACGGTAGAAGTCATGTTCGGTTGCTCAGGCGGTGTAAACCTATTCCTCCGGGTTAAGTGAGGGTTGCTTGTTTAATTCCAAAAGGAGTTTTGGACTGGATGTAGAACGGGAGTTCGAACCAGTATAAAAATCTCTGGTGTCATTTACTTTACTGCTTTAATTATTTACTTAATTATTATTCCGCACAAGTAGTTTATCCATATTACACTATCCTATAGCACAGTCACTTTCATTTAGTATTAGAGCCTGAGATTCTAGAGATCGTAACAACATCCTAGAATAAATGGATATAAAGAGATCTAGTCAAGGCAATAGGAAGAGGAAGGGCAATAAAGAAGAATCCAAGGAGAAAACAAACAAATGCTTCATGGCTAAACTCAGATCACAATCGGTATGCTTAGATTCTTTATATAAAGATCTTCTGTTAGCACATGATGAATTATTAAAAGATTGTAAAACCTTGAATAAAGTTAATAGAATTGCTTTAGCTAAGTTAAAAGATTGTGAGCAAGAAATTTCCAGTTTAAAAGAGGAAAATAAAATTTTGATAAAATAAACTAAATGTTTTGAAAGTACCGTAGAAGAACTTGTTTCACAAAAAGATTTCCTACAAAAAGAAAATGAGCAGTTAGAAGATAAAAACAATGATCTTTTGGAGGAAATCAATGTTTTGCAAAATAAAAATACTATGTTTGAAAAAGAAATGAAATATTTTCAAATGAAATTACGGATTTGAAAAGACAAAATGATTTATTACAATCATCTTTAGATAATTCAGAATCTCGATTTTTTCTTCTCGAAAATGAGAACTGTACGATAAAAAGGGAGAATTTTGAATTAAACAAGCAAATTGATATTTTGAAAAATAGTAATATTTCTTTTGAAAATAATAATTTTGACTTTAAAGCTAAATTTGATAAGCTTAACACTGAAGTCACAAAATTTAATAAAGGTCAAAACGATTTAAGCATGATTTTATCTAGTTCTGACCTTTACATGACAAAAGTGGTTTAGGATATAATAAAACTGATCGTAGAAATAACACTAGATACGCTTTCATGTATAGTAAAAATGTTAGTGCTAGTACTAAATTTCGAGTAAAGTCTAAATCCACATTTTATAGAAATTCAAATACTGCTATGACCAATAATGTTTATAATTTCTCTAGAAGTACAAAATCATTGACCGAAAATATGAATAAAAATTATCTAAGTATTTGGGTTCCTATTAATTGGAAAAATAGAGAAAAATACATTGATGGTTATTTTGATATGGTTGTTAATAATGAAAATTATATTTATAAAGGTTCAACCACACCTAAATGGGTATAGTTTCCAAAGACCTAACCCCCCAGACCCTAATATAGTAAGTGGGTACCAAAAATGATTTTTATTTATTGCAGGTACTCGGAGAAACAAAAGGAAAGATTTTGGAATTTTAAAGGATGTTCCATACGTTTAATAGAATTACGTGCTTATAATGAAATATGGACTTTAGCAAATATGGTAAAGTCTATTTTATTTTTCTCCATAATTAATATTGAGTTTATCCCACTATTTACAAGATATTTTATAAATTTTATTATATTCCCTCATTTTTTTGATAATGACAAAGGGGGAGAAATTCATATGCATAATAATAGAGGGAGACATTATACTTAGGGGGAGATGTTATACTTAGGGGGAGCTTTAAACATATTAATATTATTTTATATATAAAATGAATATTTTTTAAAAATTGTATAGTTGTCATCATCAAAAAGGGGAGAATGTTAGAACCTCTATTATTGGATTTTAATGACAACAACTATACAATTGTGCCAAAGAATCTCTAAGCTAATTTGCAGGTACATGAGCATCAAAAAGAGACAAACAAATACATTCAAAATGAAGATACACAGTACAAAAAAGGATGAAAGTATGTATATGGAGATATAAAAAGAGATATACACGATAGAGACAAGATGAAGGTGACAAACAAAGTATTATTAGTCATAGAGTGTCGTGTCTAGAGTTTACAAATGTTAAAATCTTCTCAAAATGGTATACACACATATACATTCATATTTTAAATGAAAAATCAAGTTTTCAAAAATTGCATGGAGCGAGGCTCGAACCCAAGTCACTAGTTTAGAAGGAAAATGCCCTAACCAAATGAGCTATGGTAACTTTTGCTTATCAATAAAATTCAACCGGCTGAATAATACCATTCAGACGGCTGAATGCTGAAACAAAGCATAAATATTTATGTAGTTTTAGCCGGCTGAATGGTTTCATTCAACCGGCTGAATTAGGCCAAAAATGGCTTATTTCTTTGCTGTTTTCGATTTCACCAAATTCAGAAGGCTGAATAATTACTTTCAACCGGTTGAATATTTTCAACAGCTATTTTTATGAAAAGACACTTCTCTTCATCGAAGAGAAACATCTTCAAATCAACAGTTGCACCTGTTTCTTTTCAACGTTATCTTTCATCAATGGTTGCAACTTTTTAATCTCTATAAATAGATTTCGGAATTCAACAAACAAAAAACGATAACAGATTTTAATATTCTTGAATTCTTATCTCTCAATCTATTTTCAATTTGCACTCTAACTACATACAAACTTTGATCGTTGATCACTCCATCTTCCACATTTCTCAAGCACATTACACTATATATCATAAAGGACAAGATTATAGGAAGGTTGTACTTAATTGACTTATTAGTGCTATTTAAAGAGCATACTACAGTCATATACTTTTGTTATTTGTAAAGAAGTCCCGTTCGGTTGCTCAGGCGTTACATATCCTATTCGGTTGCTTAGGCAGTAGAAGTCTTGTTCGGTTGCTCAGGCGGTGTAAACCTATTCCTCTGGTTAAGTGGGGGTTGCTAGTTTAGTTCCAGAAGGAGTCTGGGACTGGACGTAGAATGTGAGTTTGAACCAATATAAAAATCTCTGGTGTCATTTACTTTACTGCTTTAATTATTTACTTACTTAATTATTATTCCGCACAAGTAGTTTATCCATATTACACGATCCTATAGCACAGTCACTTTCATAAATTGCGTTCCATTGTCAGAAATTATTTTCTGGGGAATTTTGAACTTGGTTATGATGTTCTTGATAACAAATCTCAATACTTTCCTAGAAGTGATTTTCGGAAGTGGTTCAGCTTCAACCCACTTGGTAAAATAGTCAATGGCCACTATGGCATATTTCTCTCCTCCCTTTGAAATTGGTAACGGTCCGATCAAATCTATTCCCCATACATGGAAGGACCATGGACTTATGATTGCAGTTAATTGACTTGGGGGAAACCTGGGTATCTTTGAATATTTCTGGCATTTCTGGCATCTTTTCACATAATCTATGGCTTGGCTTACTATGTGGGGCTAGTAAAATCCTTGCCTTATTATTTTCTTTGCAAGCTTTGTTCCATTTGAATGGTCGCCACAAAATCCTTCGTGTGCTTCAACAATTAGTTTTTTCCCATCATTCATGCTCACACATCTCAAATAGGGAAGAGCATATCCCTTTTTATAGAGAATTCCGTTCATTATTATGAAGGTAGGGGCTTTTCGCTTTATTTTCCTTAATTCTCCTTTTATCTGATCGGAGTGTTCCTTTAACTAGGTACTCGACAATAGGTGACATCCATGTATCATCATATGTGCTATTTGTCCCTGGTTGATTCATCCTTTCATCCGTTAATTCTTTATCACTTTCTTTCTCCTTCCCCCTGGGACTTGGCTTGAGATCTCGTCATAACTAGCAATTCCTTCCCTTGCTCGGATGTTTCCTTTTTGATACTTGGCTTTTCTTGATATCCGACGGGGATAATTCATGTCTCCGGGGCTCCCCTTGAACTGGCTAATTTTGCTAAAGAGTCTGCTTGTGCATTTTTTGCTTTTGGAACTTGATTTATCAAAAAATTCTCAAACAAAGCAAGAATTCATAATATTTCCTTCACATTAATGATAACTTAGGGTCCTTTGTTTGGTATATTTGCTTCACTTGATTTACCATCAGTTAAGAGTCGCTAAAAATCTGTATTCGTGGGATTTTTAGTTCCAATGCCAGGGTTAATCCTGCAACCATAGATTCATACTCTGCCACATTATGGTTGTAGGAAATCCCAGTTTCATGGCATAATGCAGACGATGTCTGTCTGGAGTTATGATTATATACCCTGCTCCGGCCCCTTGTTCATTTGATGCTCCATCCAGGAATAATTGCCACATGGGCTTCTGGTCTTTCTCCTTTTCTGATTGTTCCTTTATAAAACTAGTACACTCATTAACAAAGTTTGCCAGTGCTTGCCCTTTGATTGCAGCCCGTGGTTGAAATTCTATATCGTATTGACTAAGCTCAATCCCCCATTTCACCAATCTTCCAGCAGTTTCTAGCTTACTTAAAACTTGCTTAAATGGAAAATTGGTTAATACCTTGACCAAATGTGCCTAAAAGTATGCTCTGAGCTTTCGAGCTGTGAGAACCAAGCAATAAGCTAATTTTTCTATAACTGGATATCGTAGCTCAGCATTCTTTAGTCGCCTGCTTACGTAATATACCGAAAGATGTGTTCCATTTTCTTCTCTAATGAGTACCGAGCTGACTGCATGTTCTAATACTGCCATGAATAGGTACAATATTTCCCCGCTTTCGGGACTTGAGAGTATCGGTGGTTTTTCCAAATGGCTTTTTAATTCCAAGAAAGCTTTCCTGCAATCCTATCCCCATTCGAAGTTCTTCTTTTTCTTAATTACATCGAAGAATGGTATACATTTATTAGTAGCTTTTGAGATAAACCTGCTTAGGGCAGCTACTCTTCCATTTAAGCTCATCACTTCCTTGCTAGTTTTAGGTTCGGCCATGTCCTTTATGGCTTGAATTTGATCAGGACTTGCCTCGATTCCTTAAGCACTTACTAAGTATCCTAAGAAATTTCCAGAGTAGACCCCAAAAGAGCACTTTTGCGAGTTCAACTTCATTTAATTCCTCCGCAATATCTTAAAAATTTCCTCCGGATCCTTAAGATGGTTCTCAAGATCGCTAGATTTTACCAGCATATCATCAACATAAACTTCCATGTTTCTTCCAATTTGTTCCTTGAACATTCCATTAACCAATCTTTGATAAGTGGCCCCTGCATTCTTTAAACCAAATGGCATTGCCTTATAGCAATAAATTCCCTATTCAGTTATGAAGCCGGTATGATCCTCATCCGGTTTGAGCATCAGTATCTGGTTGTACCCTGAATATGCATCCATGAGGGATAATAATCTGTGTCCACTTGTTGCATCCACCAACTGATCTATCTGCGGTAGCGGGAAGCAATCCTTTGGGCATGCTTTGTTTAGGTCCATGTAATCAATGCATGTTCTCCATTTTTCGTTTGGCTTCTTTACCAAGACTGGATTGGCTAACCATTTGGGATAATATACCTCTTAGATTAATCCATTTTCAAGGAGTCTGTTAACCTTCTCCTTCAGAACATCTGATAGAACTTTGTCTAATTGTCTTTTTCTCTGCTTTATGGGGGTTGCTCACGGATTGATATTAAGAGCGTGGCACATTACGGTCGGATCGATTCCCACCATATCAGAATGCGACCAAGCAAACATATCCTTATTATCTTCGAGGAACTATATCAAGTCTTTCCTTAACTCATTATCGAGATCTTTTCCCACTTTAACTATTTTAGAAGCATCCTCATAATCTATGTGGGCTTCTTCAATGTCTTCTATGGGTTTTATCCTCTCTATTTCACCTCGGTAGTCAAACTCTATGACTATAGGACCCTCCTCTTTTGAGTTAGCATCAATTCTCTTTCTCTTGCTTCCTGTAGGAATGTGCCTTTGATATATACATTTGTTAGACTTTTTAATGTTAATCTTTGCTTCAAATGTTGGATGTGAAAATCCATCATCCGAAGGTTGTAAATCAGTAAAAGAATCAAAGTAAGTAGAATACTTCCTTTTGTATTGATCAAGCATGGCACAATACATTTCACGGGAGCTAAATTGTTCTCCCCGCATAGTTCTCCCGCCTTGCTTTGTCAAAAAATTTACCATGAGATACTTTGGGGAGACAAAAGAACCAATCTCATCTAGGGCTGGTCTGCCGAAGAAGGCGTTGTAGTAGGAAGGTTGGTCAATTATCACAAAGATAGTTTCAAATGTTCGGCAAGTTGGAGGTACTCCCATTTGTACAAGTAGCTTTATCTGCCCCGTTGGAGTTGACCCCTTGTTGTTGAACCCAAATATCGACTCAGTGCTCAGCTCTAATTTGTGCTCTAGGATATTCATCTGGTCGAAAGCATGTTTGATTATGACCTTAACTGCGCTGCCTGTACCAACCGGAATCTTGGAGACAATGGATTGCCCAATTTGTGCAGTAATTATAAGGGGGTCGTTATAGGGATGATGGACTCCTTTGCGTAGCTCTTGCGGGGTGACCACCAGATTAGGCATTTGGATGTTAAGAAGTGGGCTCTTCGTTGGGGGCTCCTATTGAACAGAATAAATTCCCTCCTTGGCCTCTTTAATATATCTGCTTCGAGCCCCTTTACTACTTCCTACCGGGTGTGGCCCGCCATTGATCACATCTATCCTGTAAATTGGCGGGCTTAAGCTTAGGGGGTCTTCATCCTCTAGCACATTTATAGTGTTGCCTGGGCATTCATGGGGAAACTTTTCAGTTCATTGGGCTTTGTGCTGATCTTGGATAAATTCTTTGAGATGGCCTTACCGGATCAGCTTTTAAATTATTTCGGCCAGAACCCTGCATTCATCTGTTTTATGGCCGTAAGCTTTATGATAGGCACAATAGTCTGTTAGTCCTTGAAAAGAATGGTTTTGATGACAAAAACCTTAGGACTTGTTATAAAATATAAATACTAACATTATAGTTTAGATATATATGTATATGCAGGATATAAACATGCAGGTACTGAGAATGAAGACTGTACAGTATAGAGACTCAAGATTAAAGACATCAAGATTCAAGACTCATGAGTATCAAGATATCAAGAGTTCAAGATTTCAATAGTACAAGACAAGTATCGAGTCTAGAATTATGTTAAAACTCCTAGAAAAGCAATAACATCTTAAAATCCACTTTATTCGTGGAATGGAATCCACTTCGAGCCTGTTAAAGGGATGTAACCCTAAGTAGGATGGAACCTACGAAAAATCTAGTGGAACATCATTTTGTATCCACTAACTTTTATTCAAATGTTTTACAAAATTATATCTTGTCTTCAAAATGATTTCAAAATCTTCCTTTTTAAATCAAAAACATCTATCCTAGTTTTAAATACTTTTAGCCTCAAAATAATATTTATTTTCAATATCAAAATTATACTTGGTTTGAAACTATTTTTAATTATAATGTACTTAACTTTTAATATTTATATTTAAGATTTAAATATGAAATTATAGTAAAATTTTATATACCAAAATATTATTCTCTATACTTATTTATGTATTTTAACTATAGTCTATTTATAAAGTTTAAAATAGTTTTAATATAAGATAGAAGTTATTTTCAAAAGAAAAACAAATTATCAAAAATACCTTAGGCATGTCGACAACCCCTAGGTACTCATGTCGACATCATGACAGTTTATTTCAAAAGTTTGAATTTCAAAAGAAGTGTCTATTCGTCATATCCTTTCCCGAATGGACATGGTTGTTGTTCTACTATAAATAGGGGATATTTTAAATGAATTTATATTCATAATTTTCTTATTTCACTTCTCTTCTTCTTCCACATTTCTTTATATACATTTTTACCATTACTCTGCCGAAATCACCATTGAATCTAACTAGATCATCTCTGGTTTGATTCTCTATCACTATCTCAACAAGATCCCAGTGCTATTCATAGTTATAGATTTCTTTGTATTCAATTAAGCGAGAAAAGGTGTGATTGTAGCCTGGAAAATCAATCAAGTGAGAAAAGGTGTGATTGTAGCCTAGGAAATCAATTGGGTGAACTTGTTGCCCGTAAAATCAAGTATCTCTACCCAAAGGATTGTGAATCTGGAGTGGTGTACCTTGTGGCCTTGAAATCGAGGGTGTAATTGTAAGAATTGATTTTGAAAGGAAATCTGTACTTGTGTTGCGGGACTGGATGTAGGGTAACTCCGAACCAGTATAAAATCCGGTGTGTTCTTTCCTTTATTGCTTTTACTTTATATTTGCATCCGTGTTTGATTCTGTGATCATATCTATGTCTGAATATTGCATGCATTTGTGTTCAAATTAATATAAACTCAAAAAGAATTAGTAATTCTTTAAAGCACTATTCACCCCCCTCTAGTGTTAATTCTAGCCTTAAGATCCGTAATCCGCATTTCTCACATTTGGTATCAGAGCAAGGTTTTCAAAGTTTCATAATATGAATTTTGAAAATTTCTTTAACATGGCTATGTTTGAAAAACTTGTTAATACAAGTTTAGAAATATTCAAATCATCATTGCATCATGAGGCTGCATATAATCTATATACAAATTCAAGTTGTCTACAAAAATTTTATGATATGCAGGAAACATGTTTTATGGGTGTTGAGGAATCAATCCACAATGGACAAATTGTGCAGATCAAAAAGAATAAATGGATATTCGATAGTGGATGCTCTAGACACATGACTGGTAATCCGGATATGCTGAATGATATAATATACAAAGACGGAGAACTGGTTAACTTTGGAGACAACTCAAAAGGATATGTGATTGGCTTCGGCAATGTCAGTAACTATGAAACTTCTATTATTACTAATGTTCTTCTAGTTAAGAATCTGAAACATAATCTGCTAAGTATTAGTCAACTTTGCGATAAAGGATATAAAATTAAATTTGAAAAAGATAAGTGTCACATTGAAGATAATAATTCAACCATAATATTTGAGGGAATTAGGAAAAAGAATATTTATATTCTTAGTATGAAAGTTTCAAATGATAACCTGTGTCTTTTGGCAAATACAAGTGACCCTTGGATTTGGCATAAGAGATTTTGGCATTTGAATTTCAAACTCTTATCTAGACTGTCAAAACATGATCTAGTAAGAGGTCTCCCTAAAATGAATTTTAAAGTAGATAGTTTATGTGATGCATGTCAATTAGGAAAACTTAGAAAAAGTTCCTTTAAATTAAAAGATATGATTTCAACTTCAAAACCTCTTGAATTACTTCATCTTGATTTATTTGGTCCATCTCAAATTCAGTCAATAAATCACAGTAAATATGTTTTTGTAATTGTAGATGATTATTCTAGATTTACATGGACAATATTTTTGAAACATAAAAGTGATACGTTTGAAAGTTTTAAGAACTTTACAAAAAGGATTCAAAATCAAATTTCTGTAAAAATTATAACCATCCGTAGTGATCACGGTGGTGAATTTGAAAATGAAAAGTTTGAGGAATTCTGCAATAAAAAGGGAATAACTCATAATTTTTCATTTCCAAGAACTCCACAACAAAACGGAGTAGTAGAACGTAAAAATAGGACGATTCAAGTGTGTGCAAGAACTATGCTTTCAGATAGTAAATTACCAAAACATTTTTGGGCAGAAGTAGTTGCTACCGCCTGTTATATTTTAAATAGAATTTTAATTAGACCTTTAACTGATAAGACATCTTGTGAACTTTTTCGCAGAAAGAAACCTAAGGTATCTTATTTTAGAATTTTTGGAAGTAAATGTTTTATTTTAAATACAAAAGATAACTTAGATAAATTTGATCCTAAATCCGACAAAGGTATCTTTATCAGATATTCTAATTGAAGTAAAGCATACAGAATGTTTAATTTAAGAACTAACACCATCGAAGAAACAATGCATGTTTCATTCGATGAAAATCTCAAAAAATTTGAAGATACAAATGATGAAGATCAAAATCAGGAGTCAACTGAAACTAATAATGAAATTAATCATCCTAATAAAAAGATTAAACTTTTAAAAGATAATCCTATAGAAAATATACTAGGAGATATGCAATCTGTTGTTACAACTAGAAATCAACTAAGTAAAATGAGCAATGTCGCATTTATATCGACTATTGAACCCAAAAATCCAAAAGAAGCATCAACTGATGATTCATGGATTTTGGCTATGCAAGAAGAACTAAATCAATTCACTAGAAATGATGTTTGGGAACTTGTTCCTAGACCTGAAAATAAAACTATAATTGGAACTAAATGGGTTTATAAAAATAAAATGAATGAACAAGGTGAGGTCGTTAGAAATAAAGCCTGGTTAGTCGCTCAAGGTTATTGTCAAGAGGAAGGAATAGATTGTGATGAAACCTTTGCTCCCGTAGCAAGATTATAAGCCATTAGGATTCTACTTACTTTCGCAAATCATAATAATTTCAAATTATTTCAAATGGATGTTAAAAGTGCCTTTTTAAATGGATTTGTAAAATAGGAAGTATATGTTGAACAACCACCACATTTTGAAGATGAAAAATTACCAAATCATGTTTACAAACTTAAGAAAGCTCTATATGGTATAAAACAAGCTCCTAGAGTCTGGTATGATAGACTAAGATCTTACTTATTACAATCAAAATTTGAAATTGGTAAAGTAGATAATACTATTTTTATTAAAAGAAATAAGAATGATATTCAACTAGTACAAGTTTACGTAGATGATATCATTTTCGGATCAACTAATTTTGAAATGAATAATGAATTTTCTGAAATAATGACAAAAGAGTTTGAGATGAGTCATGTGGGTGAATTAAACTTCTTTCTAGGATTGCAAATAAAACAATTAGATAATGGTATCTTTATTAGTCAAGAAAAATATGGTAAAGACCTAGTTAGTAAATTTGGTTTGACTACTGCAAGTGGAAAAACCACTCCCATGGCAACCAATGAGTACCTAAGTAAAGAAGATCTCTTGAAAGATGTAGATCAAAAATTATATAGAGGAATGATTGTATCACTACTCTATATCACTGCTAGTAGACCTGGTATCATGCATAGTGTTTGTCTCTGTGCAAGATATCAATCCCAACCTAAAGAGACCCACTTAAAAGCTGTAAAACGTATCATAAGATATGTTAAACACACCTTCGAAATTTTGTTCATTCCTTCTGTTCTTTCTCTGATTCTAACTTCTGAAAAATTAAAACAATGGCCTCCTCCTCCAAATCAAACAAAAATTCAACCTTTTCGTTCCATTCTTCTTCAACCGGACCATTTCAACGTACTACGCTTGCATGGGTGATGAAAATGGAAGATTCCTTGAAGGATGCACTGCAACTTATGACTGAAATTCAAGTGGTGCAAATCAGAATGGCCAAAGAACAAGAACGACAAGGAAAAATCCTTAGAAATTTGCAAATGTTTCTAATGGACAATCACGCCAATCCCATCTTGATCGATGAAGAATCTTCAGGTGTTCAAGTGCAAGAGGACAGCGAGGAGGAAGAAGAAGAAGCCCCCATGGACGAAGAGCACACTGAAGATGACGAAAAAGTTGTTTGCATTGGCGAAGTGTGCTTTGACAAGGATGGAAATCTAGTCGAACAAAATGGAAATTTTTGTTTCCATTACCCAAATTGCTCGATTCATAGATCTCCCATTGTCAAGAATACACTTTAGTTTCTTTTCATTCTTTCTTATTTGTATATAATCTTACTTATGTTTTCTACACAAATGTAAATATAACATTATATAATAAATGAATTGTGTTTATCACATTATCATATATGGATTCTTAGTTAGGTGAGTTAGTTAAGAAGGGCTAAGTTTTAGATTCATAATTAAGTATTGACCATTTATGATAACACTATCATTATAATCACATATAATACAGTATTAGATTAAGGGGGAGTTCTATAGTTTGGAGTTAGTTTGTTTTTGTTGATGACAAAGGGGGAGAAGTATAAAATAGGATAGTTAGGCATAGATTAAGGGGGAGTTATTAGTTTTAGGGGGAGTTTTTAGAGAGTTATTAGAATAGAAGTAATATTTTATAAACAAAGGTTATCATCATAAAAAAAGGGGGAGATTGTTAGATCTTGAAAAGAATGGTTTTGATGACAACAACTTTAGGACTTGTTATAAAATATAAATACTAACATTATAGTTTAGATATATATGTATATGCAGGATATATATAAACATGCAGGTACTGAGAATGAAGACAATACAGTATAGAGACTCAAGATTGAAGACATCAAGATTCAAGACTCATGAGTATCAAGATATCAAGAGTTCAAGATTTCAATAGTACAAAACAAGTATCGAGTCTAGAATTATGTTAAAACTCCTAGAAAAGCACTGACATCTTAAAATCCACTTTATTCGTGGAATGGAATCCACTTCGAGCCTGTTAAAGGGATGGAACCCTATGTAGGATGAAACCTATGAAAAATCCAGTGGAACATCATTTTGTATCCACTAACTTTTATTCAAATGTTTTACAAAATTATATCTTGTTTTCCAAATGATTTCAAAATCTTCCTTTTTAAATAAAAAACATCTATCCTGATTTTAAATACTTTTAGCCTCAAAATAATCTTTATTTTCAATATCAAAATTATACTTGGTTTTAAACTATCTTTAATTATAATGTACTTAAATTTTATTTTATATTTAAGATTTAAATATGAAATTATAGTAAAAATTATATACCAATATATTATTCTTTATACTTATTTATGTATTTTAACTATAGTATATTTATAAAGTTTAAAATAGTTTTAATATAAGATAGAAGTTATTTTCAAAAGTAAAACAAATTATCAAAAATACCTTAGGCATATCGACAACCCCTAGGTACCCATGTCGACATGATGACAGTTTATTTCAAAAGTTTGAATTTAAAAAGAAGTATCTATTCATCATATCCTTTCCCGAATGGACATGGCTATTGTTCTAATATAAATAGGGGATGTTTTAAACGAATTTATATTCATAATTTTCTGATTTCACTTCTCTTCTTCTTCCATATTTCTTTATATACATTTTTACCATTACTCTGCCGAAATCACCATTGAATCTAACTAGATCATCTCTGGTTTGATTCTCTATCACTATCTCAACAAGATCCTAGTGCTATTTAGAGTTATAGATTTCTTTGTATTCAATCGAGCGAGAAAAGGTGTTATTGTAGCCTGGAAAATCAATCAAGTGAGAAAAGGTGTGATTGTAGCCTAGGAAATCAATTGGGTGAACTTGTTGCCCGTAAAATCAAGTATCTCTACCCAGAGGAATGTGAATCTGGAGTGGTGTACCTCGTGGTCTTGAAATCAAGGGTGTAATTGTAAGAATTGATTTTGAAAGGAAATTCGTACTTGTGTTGCGGGACTGGATGTAGGGTAACTCCGAACCAGTATAAAATCCGGTGTGTTCTTTCTTTTATTGATTTTACTTTATATTTGCATCTGTGTTTGATTCTGTGATCATATATGTGTCTGAATATTGCATACATTTGTGTTCAAATTAATATAAACTCAAAAAGAATTAGTAATTCCTTAAAACACTATTCACCCCCATCTAGTGCTAATTCTAGCCTTAAGATCCGTAATCCGCATTTCTCACATAGTCCCCTTCCTTCTTCTTCTCTGGATTATTCTTAGCTTTGTAGGAGGTCGAAAAGTTGACTCTTTCCTTAGTTGTAGCATATATGTAAGACAGTGGCTTGTTTAAAGTGACTGTATTAGTAACCGGTTCTGCCCATCTTGTCTTATTGTGGCCATGGTCCTGGCCAAACCTTCCCCCTTACTTCCTGGGAACTGTTTTCTTCTTGGCGTAATAAAGCTCATCCATACGGATGAACTTATCTTCTTGAAAGTGGAAGTCCTGTAGATCTTTTCAGCCATTAACAAAGTGCTGCTTCCAAAAAGGGGTATTCTCGATCAAACCAGAATGGAAAGCTATGAGTTTATCACGATCATTCATATCCTTGGCCTTTAAAGCTTCTGAGTTGAACCTTCTCAAGTAGTCCCCCATGGATTCTCCCTGCCTTTGCTTTATATTTTCCAAGACTGTATAGTCAATAGTAGGATCCTTGTAGATGCAGGATTGGGCTGAGAACTCGTAAGAAAATTGTTTCCAGGAGTAGATGGTTTTTCTCTGTATTGCCTATACCATTTGGCTGCCGCTCCTTGGAGAGTAATGAGGAATAGTTGACATCTGGCTGCCCCAGAAGCGTTATACAAATCCATCTGGCTGTCAAAAGCCATAAGATGATCATCGGGGTCCGTATCCCCGTGATATTTCATAGACGGGATTTTGACATATGGAGGTATTACCGTGGACATGATTGCGTTGGTAAAAGGTGGCACCCTCTTATTTCCAATGACATTTTCGTCCATAGTTCTTTTTCCCTTGGAATTCATAGCATCTTTGATAGCTTTCTCAGCAGCATCTTTCAAAAAAGCTTCAACATTGCTGTAATTCTTCTTACTTGAGTGGTACTCTTTAGACGTTGAACTACCAGACTATTCCAAGGATTTGTCGATAACTCTTCCCTGATGATTGGCTCTTGATTGGGGAAGTTCCTTCTTTTTCGAGGAGGTCAAGTCCACTCTGTCTTTGCATTCTTTGGAATTAGTCTTTAGATTCCTCCTAGGAGAGACCACTTCTTCTCCTTGATTCTGTTTTAGAGTCTTTGAAGACTTTTGAGATAAGGCCATCTTTAACAACTCCTACATTTCTTATAATTATTGTTCCAAACACTTGATTTTTGCTGTGTTTTCATCTTGTCATAACGGCGGTGAAGTCTACCCTGGAATGACCCCATCCAGGTTAAATGATGGAGCTATATTTTCTTCCAAGGTGGTATTGTGTATTGCTTCCTCATTAATTCCACTCAAATGCTTTGACCTCATTTTTCCTATGCAATAGAAATACACTACAGTTAGTCTGTATATAGCAACAAAGTCGGAGGTTTGAGCCCTCCTTCTAGCGCCAAAAATGTTAAAAAGAAATATTGTCAACATCCCTAATGCCTTTTACAAGATAATTCTATTTGAACATGACCATGTTATTGACCAAATCGACCAGGTTGAATGGAATAGTAAATTACCAAAACCCTCAACCTTGTCGAAAGAGATAATGAGGCTGATCCAACCTTTCGACCAGGTTAGTATAATAGTAATTGCCAAACCTATCGACCTTGTCGAAAGGGATGATGTGGCCACTCCAACCTTTCGACCAGGTTGGTATAATCGTAAATTGCTAAACCTTTCGAGCTTGTCAAAAAGGATGATGTGGCCACTCCAACCTTTCGACCAGGTTGGTATTATAGTAAATTGCTAAACCTTTCGACATTGTCGAAAGGGATGATGTGGCCACTCCAACCTTTCGATCAGGTTGGAATAGTCAAATTATCTCTATGAGTTATTTACAACATATAACTCTCGAATTCATCACTTTATTAAGTTTCAACTCCCTTGGAAGTTGAAAACAATCAATCATCAATGTCTTCTACCCTCTCTCGATCACGTCGGAAGGTGATATTTATGTCCATTCGACTTTGTCAAAAAGGGATGTTTATTTTTCAACCTCTTTGGTGTCAACATTCTTTCCATAGAATCCCTTTGAAAGGGTTCTGATGCCTAAATGAATAGGTTTTCCACGAATGAATTCCATCTTGAATGGTTATTAGGCAATATAAACCAGGATTCCTTTCGGAAGTACTCCTTCGACTAGGTCGAAAGGTGCTCCACCTTTCGAAGCAGTCCTAGTTTAATAGTCTACAATCCACTTTATTTTCCTTATATAAGATCGATTTAGATATTCCCATAACTCATGCATTCAACTCAATCGACACCCCATCATCACTTTTATTTTTAGCATTAAGTATAGGTTCCGATGATGATGTGTTTCGATTGGAAATGCCTAATTCGATATTACATATAGCATAGATCAAAAGAGATTTTGAGAATAGGTTAGAATCATGTGCAATTGATCATTAGACTAGCTAATGATCTTAATGATCTTCCTCGTCGCCAATATCCATTATGAACAAGCTATCTCCATTTCTATTTATTATCTGAAATGAGTTACAAGAAATTGATCTTTCTCCCTAATTCGATTTAGGGCTTCTTCTAAGTACAATTATTGCTAAGAAAGTGGAGTAAAGAAAATGAATTCAGTATTCTAGAATTCCCCCTCCCAAACTAGACCCCTTGGGTCTTATTTATAGATGCAGGTCGGCCCCTTTTCGTACTTTTGCTTTCGTTTGGGTCGAAACGTCCCCATTTTATATGCCGCCTTAAACCATTCAACTTGATCGAAAGGTCATGAACCTTTCGACGTCATCGGAAGGTGTTCTCTTGTGCCTCTTGGTTTATCCCTTCGCTTCCATGCCTTCACCCGAGTCGATAGGTCCCCTCATTACACGCTGTTTTGAACCTTTCAACCTAATCGAATGCCACGCTTCCTTTCAATGTTATCGAAGGTTATGCTTCTTTTCAATATTGTCGAAGGCTACGCTTCTTTTAAATGTTGTCGAAGGCTACCCTTCTTTTCAATGTTGTCGAAGGCTATGCTTCTTTTCAACGTTGTCGAAAGGTGTCCCTGTTCTTCTTTCCATACTCTTGCAGTTCCTTCATTCTCTCTTAACCTTTCGACCTGATCAAAAGCTGCGCCTCCTTTCGACATTATCGAAAGATCCTTTATTATTCTTTTTCCTTTGCTGTTTTTTTGAGAATTGCTTTCTTCATAGCACCTCTCGACATTGTCGAAAGGTGTCCTGGATGGATCTTTGATCGGTTCGAAAGGCTTGCTTTGCTTTCGAAAATATTACTATGGGGGCGGAGCCTTTGATTTCGAAGATTTAACGTGTAGTTGGGGGAGAACTATCGATTGCCTTCGAAAGGGATTCCGAAGTCAATATTGCTTGTTCATCTGTGTCGAAAGGTTGGTAGTGGCGGATGGGCCTATCTGTTTCCATCTGGGTCGAAGGCCTTTACACTGTATGAGTAGTTGGTGCTTTCGACTCCTTTGATACTTGCTCAATGCCTTTGAATCATCCTTTTTATGTCCTTCATGATGACTTGGCCTGTCTCTTCATCGAAACCTCAACCTTATTAACTTTCTTTCGTATCTCTGCTATCAAGTAGATTTTATATTTAACACAATTCTACTCTATTGGAATGCATTTTTGTGAGGTTCTCTTTGCCTTCTAGGTATGTTAAGTGTTGGGATATTGTTGGGTGTAAATAATTGGTAGCCTTAGATGACCTTTAGGTATTTCTAAATTAATTTCTCTAGTAACTACTATAAATCATCTCTAGTATGAGTTTTTGTAACTTGCAATATGAGTTCTACTTTTTATGTGGTCATAAACCACAATATTTTTGAATCATATTAAACCATAACTATAAACAATACAACTGAAAGACAATTTATTTGTATGTATTGATTAAAAACAGAACTCTACAGTTTACATCTATTTACAATGTATTTATAATAGTAGGTTTGTATATGGGCCGAGATTGTAGTCTAATATCCAATAACATAATACAATACATAATTGTATGTGATACCTCGATATTCACTTGTTATCTCAATACCTCCCCTCAAACCCGATTAGGGTTAGGGTTTGCGATTTTTTTCCCAAATATGATGTTGATGCTTTAATTCTTTAAATTTCTACTTTAATATTTAAAATCCTGCTTTAAGCATGGTTTTGCTGATGATCTCAAGCACCAGTTGAGTGATTCAACTTGATTTATGATGATAATAGCATCCACAATATTCATTTTGAGCTTTGACACTGCAAAATCTGGTTTTTAATCTGGTTTTGTAGTCATGACAGCTCTCTGATGATGGTCTGGAGATTGAATCTAAGACTTTGGCTGACTAGTAAATGGCTCCTTACTTCTTCAACTTTTAGATCTTGCTTCAATCGAAGAAAATTCTTCTTTAATAGAGGCTTTATGAGTATGTTAGCCCTTTGGTAAGTTGCTGGTACATGATTTACATTGAGATTTCCTTTTATAACATGCTCTCTGACAAAGTATAAGTCTAACTCTATGTGTTTTGTCCTTGAGTGTAAAACTGGGTTGGCTGTGAATGCAATTGTACTCATGTTATCACACCAAATTGTTGCTTTGTTGTGCGTTTTGATTTTTAGCTCACTCAACAATGATTTAATCCACATAATTTCTGCAGTAGCACTAGCAACACTTCTATATTCTACTTTAGTACTAGATCTAGAAATTGTTGCTTGTTTCTTTGAACATCACGAAACTGGATTTTGGCCTAAAAATATACAATAACCTGTTGTAGACCGTCTATCATCCATGTCTGTTGCCCAGTCTACATCAGCATATGTTGTGATGTTGATTGATTTGCTTGATTGTAGAGTTAGACCATGATTCAATGTTCCATTTAGATATCTCAAAAAAAAGTAACAGCTTTCCAGAGTTCATTTAATGGATTTTGCATGAATTGACTTGCCATATTTACACTGAATGAAATCTCTGGTCTAGTGATGGTTACATATTGTAGAGCTCCTATTATACTCCTATATTGCTTGGCACTTGAGATTGGTTTTCCCTTTATTTTTGGATAAGTGTAGATTACTCATCATGGGAGTGGGCAGTGCATTTGCATTTTCCATTTTGGCCTTCATAAGGATCTCGGTGATACACTTCTTTTGACTTGGTTGAATTTTAGTGGTTGAAACTCTTTTTACTTCAATCCTTAGAAAGTAATTCAAATTTCCAAGATCTTTAATAGAGAATTTTTTTATTTAATTGCTTTGTGATGTTTTTTATTCCTAATCCACTGCTTCCTGTAATTTGAAAATGATCAACATATATTAGTATATATCTAGCTTCATTATCATTAAATATAATGAATAAAGAGTTGTCTAATTTAGTTAAAGTGTAGCCCATTTTGACCAAAGTTGACTTTAGCTTGTCAAACCAAACACTTGGTGCTTGCTTCAGCCCATAAATTGCTTTATTCAGCTTGAACACAAGCTCTTTTGTATTGTTGTTGGCCCCGTTTGACAAGTAATGTATATGATCATTGTATGGATATTTGTTTTTATCACAGAACAGACATTTATATTCATCCCATACAATATTTGTTGGATTTCTCCCTGTATTAGACAAGTTACAAACACAATAAAGTAATCATATTTGAAAATCAATTCATTTTAAATTGTTCACAAAATTTCGACAACACTTTCTTTTTGTTCCCTATGTACATGCATATGTGTACGATACAAGGAACAATGGGGAAGTGCTGCCGAAATTTTGTTGAATCGTTTAAAATGAAATGATTTACAAAATATAATTACTACTGTGTTTGTTATGGGAAGTAGGATGACCAACCATCAAAGTGTAAAATAATAACCTAAAAATTGTGGATTATATTCATATAATAATTTGTGTAAATCTGTTTGAAAATAAAATTAAATAGCATAATATTATATATTTGCGAAAATTTAAATGTATTATTTAATTGAAAAATAAAATGTCTATACATAAATGATTAATACATTTTTATGTTTTAAAGTAGGAAAAATGGTCAATTATTTTATCGATCAAAGCTGGATGTACTAATAAAGAAGAGAAATTGGAGGCTCAATAAGTGAACATTTTCAAAATGGTGTACACGTCTTTATTGAATTTAATTTAAATAATAATGGGAATGATGAAGAAATTCGTTTAGGTGCAAATTATTAAAGCATTTGATACCAGATATGGTAATAGTTCATTTACGATAATATGGTTTTGTGCCGAATTATTTGGTGTAGGATCGTCATGGAGAACTTATAGAACCTAATCCCGTACATTCGGAGCAGGAGGTGGATACTAAAATTGTTCCACGGATCTCATAGAAGATATGGTTGAAGATGCAACACGTTCAATGTTCCCTACTATTGAAGTTGATGGTAACGATGTTATTGTCGAAGAAGAACCAAGTATTGGAGCAAAAAAATTATGATTTATTGGATGCTCCTAAGAAACCCCTTTGGGATGGTTGTACAAGCGGTAACTGCAAAATACATTGTGATGGAATCAAAATACAACTTCACAGAAGCCAGGTTTACAGCTATAGTACAAGCTGCAAAACGACATATGCCACCCGATAATTTATTGTACGAAAATCATTATGAAGTGAAAAAACTTATGTCTGCTTTTGGTTTGCTGTATTAAAAAATAGGTACATGTTTAAGTGGTTGCATGTTGTTTTGGAAAGAAGACATCAATCCTAGGAATTGTAAAATATGTAATCAAGAAAGATACAAACCAAGAAAAAAGAAGGGAAAGGAAGTTCCATACAAGCTTATGCATTACTTACCCATCACTCCTAGGCTTCAAAGGTTATGCATCTTCTGTAACCACGCATCATATGAGATGACACCGTGTGAGAACATAGGAAGAAAGTATGTTAACACACTCAGCTGATGGAGAAGCATTTTGATAAGACATACCCCGCTTTCGCAGCGGAGAGTCGTAATGTTAGACTTGGTTTATGTACGAATGGATTTTCACCGTTCTCTTAATTTGGTTCAAAATATTCATCTTGGCTATAATCGTTACACCTTAAAATTTACCTCTGTAGATGTGTATGAAAACTCCGTATATGTTTCTCACTATTGTCATCCCTACCCTGATGATCCGACACAAGGAATCGATGTATATTTACAACAGTTGTTTGAAGAGTTGAAAACATTGTGGTATGAAGGTGTTGAAACATACGACATTTAAAAAAAAAAGAATTTTCGTATATTCGCTTCTTTGCTATGGATTATAAGCGATTTTCCTGCGTTTGCAATGTTTTCAGGTTGGAGTACGGCTGGTCGTCTAGCTTGTCCTTATTGCATGGAAGAAACACAAGCATTTTCTTTACCGCATGGGAAGAAAATTTCATGGTATAACTGTCATCGGTGTTTTCTCCATATTAATCATCCTTTTTGAAAAGATAAAAAAAACTTTACAAGTAATAGACTTGAGACCTTGCGACCACCAATGATTTGATTAAGCGAAGATATTTATGACCTTGTAAAGAATTATCTAAAGATACATGAAATTGACGAACAAATTGAAATTCAAGGTAAATCGATGATTCATAATTGGTGCAAACAAAGTATTTTTTTTCCTTATTGGAAAATTCTCCTAATTCATCATAATATCGACGTGATGCACAACGAGAAAAATGTGTTCGATAATTTATTTAACACAGTTCTAAATGTTAAAGGAAAGACTAAAGACGATTTGAAATTAAGACGTTATATATAGGTAATATGCAATCGTCCTGAGCTTCATATGAAGCCAAATGACACAAAAAAACCCAAAGCATGCTATGAGCTAGACAATAACCAAGTTTTTAAAACGAAGGCAAGATTTACCTTTAATGGAAAGAATATTCCAGGCGAACAAGCGTACCAAGTGAATATCGAGGAAAATGGTGAAATTACAATAATAGATGATCAAACCGATTGTGGACCTTTAAATGATGAATCAAATGTATTAGTAGAAGCATTTGAGACCACAGAGGAAAACAATATAGAGTATGAGATCGAGTCTGAACCAAAAAACTACAAGGACCGATTTAATAATATACATGTTGAAAAAAGGTTATTTATGGGAGTATTGATGTTACACTTTTTTTATATGTTATATGTGATTATTGATGTTAAATCTTGATATGTTTACTCATAATTGAATGATATGTCTGCCATAATAAAATAATATGTATATGGCAGGTATTACAGATGTCTTTCTCTAGGCGGCGGAGTTCTTCGGAATTCGGTTCCCCCTCTTCATCTTAGAGAGGGACTGTTCGCGACGGAGGTGATGGCAGCGGCCCGTCGTAGGAGGCGCCGCGTACAGTGGTTAGATTGCTACCGAAAACAAATGGCTCGTAAGTATTAAATTTACTTCAGCATAATAAATATTATGTATGATATATTAGTCATGATTTGTTTGTATCATATTTAATGAAGGGGTTTTGAGCTTGAGCCTTCAAATATAGTGCTTAGTATATCTATTTAGGCATACATGAGCTGTATGACTACGTGCTGGTCGAAATGGAGTAGGATCCCAGAGCATGTCCAGGAAAGCATCTGGCAGGACTTCCTGGTACGTGTAAAACTATATATCATTATATATAATCACATTACAATTTGCTGACTAAGTATAAATGTATAACTTATATTTTTTCAACATATATACAGGGTGCGGTAGACCTACAAGAGGAGGATGTTTCTCTCTGCCAGCACCATTGGAACTCCAAAGTTGAAAAGAATTACTAGGATACAATGTCTACCATCAGAAAATCAGGGAAGAAGCCAAACTGAATGGACGCCAGCGTATGGGATGCTTTGGTCGCATGGTGGGGTAGCAATGAATTAGGGGTAAGTCTATCAGATGCCACCTTAATTTGTTCAGTAGAGAATACATAATTTATACCTGTAAAATATAACCTTAATTTTTAATCTGCAGGCAGAGTCAGATAGAAACTCGATGAACATGCAAAAAAATCTAGCCACACACCGTGGTGGCTCGAAATCGTTTAAGCATCATCGTGAGGACCTGGTAAATTGATTAATTGCAATTACGAACAGTTATTACATTTTTTGTATAAATTCGTATGAACAACAATAATATACACCAATTATTGCAGAAACGAGCGCGTGAGGCTTCTGTCTCGTATATGAATGTATTTGCACATACTCATGCCGTCAAGCAGACCGACGACGAGGGATCAGTGACGTATGCCTAGCATGAGGATGATAAAGCTTACGCCACACATGTAAGTATATTTTAAGTTATAAGTTATTAATAATGATCATTTAATTAGTTATAAAATATTATAATAATGTCATATAATATTTAATTGTATTTAATTTTGCATTGCAGGAAAGATTTATGTAAGCATGTGCGCAGATGCTTGAGCATTCGGGATGGGAGCAATTGACCACCGATGAGGAGGACGCTATCTTCGACTACATTATGGACCCGACACAGAGAAATATGCATTATGGCTACGACAATCAATCGATAATTTAAAAAAATTAACTAAGTTGTAAAAATTGCTTAATTTTTATAAAAGTTACGCAATAACTTAAACTTATTTCGACTTGTTTTGTAGGCTCGGGCCCCACAAAAGGCCTATCAAAAGGCTCAGGGCAATGCTGAGATTAATGAGCTTCGACAGCAGATTGCACAACTGCAGGAGCAGGACTGCCTCTGAGCAGTGCAAATGGAGCAACTGAACCAACGTTTGGCCGAGTATATGGAGTGTCATGGAGCATTCCCTTCATCTGGTGGTTCCGGAGCCGATGACGAGTCATGAGGTACGTTTTGTAGTTTTTGTTTTTGAAACTTGTGCATATATACAATGAGAGATGGTGAGGTTGATTTGTGTACATATGGTGTTTGATGTTGGTTTGTGGGGTAGATTTGTGGGGTTTGCTATTAGATGTATATATTGTACATTGATGTTGGATGTAGATATTGCAGTTGGATGATGATGGACGATTTTTTTGTATTGATTTAAAATGTTTGAGTTTTAGATGGTAATGTTTGAGTTTTATATTATTATTGATATTGATATTGATTTTAGCTTCTATATCTGGTATATATATTAATTTTGATGTGTTGTGATATATATGGATATTGTGTTGTTGAAAAAAAAATTTACCTAGATTTTACAATGTATTGATATTGATAGTAGCCGTCGTCGATTCCGTCAGAAATGGACGAAATCCATGTTCTATATTCCGACAGCTCCCGACGGCTACTAGCCATCGAAAATCACTGTGTATCTTGTAGTGTGCATATGCGACACCATAAATAATAACAAGAAGTTATTAATAGGCTTCAAATCTACAAATTATTTTATTTTTATTTGTTTATTAATTGTCATTTCAAGCAATGGAACCTATTTTGTAACAATGTTGGGAAACGAAAGTTATAATTACCTTAAAATGAAAATTTTACAATGTATATTTGGTTTTTATGATATGATTGCAGGAATCTAAGAAAGAAACCATGACTTTCTATGGAGGTTGATTAAAGTTAATTATGTTTTAATAAGGTTTAATTAAGGTTAATTAGAGTTTACTTACTATTTAACAAGGATTTGGTTCTCATTTACAAGGGTTTTAATTTATTTTAAAATCGCTTTGAGTTTAAGTAATCAGTTTTATTTCTTTCAAATTTGTTTTAAATCAAGGGATTTCTATGACGCTTACCCTTAAGTAACTCCATATGATTAGGAAAAATAAAGTGACATCTATTAACAAGATAAAACACCATTCTGCTATTACAATTAACTTGGACATTTACTTAAGTTGATTGATTATTATGTGTTAATCCCTTATATACATGTTGTTATGTGGTACCATGTTAAATTGGATAAATAAAATCAAAATAAAAGCACCATTGTGGTCGCTAAGCCTCCGTTTGATTTTGTAATAAATATTCCATTTTTCGTTTTAAATGAGTTCAAATTTATTTCAATTTGAACAAGAAATTTAAAGAGTGATTTGACAAATGGTTTTACTAAAGATGTTTTTAACTAATGGGAATGGTTTTCCATGTTATAAAAAGAAGTTTTTTGTAAAAAGTTTTATAAAGCAATTTGGAAATTTATAAGGTGTTTTTGGATAAATAGATTTATGTTTTTAAGCAAAGAAGATTTCATAAGTAAGGGAGATTTATAAAAACGGATTTGCTTATTAAAAGATGTTAAATTGATTAAGATTATTTAAAAAGTTGTTTCAACAGGAAAGGTTTATAAAGAAATTTTATAAATGAAGTGGGGTATTTATAAAAAAAGTTTTAGAAAATGATTTGGATATTCATAAAGGGAGTTTATAAAAAGGTTTGGATATTTATAAGAAATTTATATGAAAAGTTGGATATCTATAAAAGCAATTTATACAAATGATTTTGAATATTTATAAAAGTGGTTTTATAAATGAATTCAGAAGTTTGGAAAGAATTTTGAAATGGATTTGGATTTTAAGCAAAAGAGATTTCAAGAATGAAATATATTTGATTAAAAAGGATTAATCGAAAGAAGTATAAAAAGAATTTGAGATCCGGGTTTCTCTAAACCGACCTTTTAAAAATGGTGGTATGGAACATCCATTCCACACTTAACACCGAGAGAATAGTGTTTAGGGTTATCCTTACCTCCAACTTAAACAACATTTTTTTAATCCTTTTTAACATGATTTGGAAGTAAGAAGTTATTCACAAATGTTTTGTGTATATTCTTCTGTCAGAGAGATAAGTATATGAATGTTTCATACTAACGTTTTGAAAGGAGTCTTATTAAATAAAGATTTTTTTTGAGGCTTTGTGGTTTCTATGGATAAATAAATCTCAAATGGAATTAATTATTGTTTTTTTATTTGATAGTTAAATAACCGACTATCAAATATGGACCCAAAATGTAACTTTGGAAATATCTAGGAGAAACACGTGGGTTATATGGCATAGTCATCTCCGATGATGTTGTACTATGCGTATAAATCTCGTTTCGTTCTCCTAGCACAAATGAGAAGGAAATCCATCCACTAAAGGTTAGGATGTGATCTTCGCTTTTATCTTTGACTGTTTATTTCTTAAAGAACCGGTGTTGAGTTTACCGGAAACTATCGAATGTTGTTTCGAAGAGAATGGGATCAGATATGTTATCCGAAAACCACTTCGATCCAACTCAAGCGTTTTGAAGTGAAGACATCTTGAAGATAATGGAATTGAAGATGGAGCTCTTTGAAGTGCAAGGGCTGCTTGCTACTAATCCTGAGGGTGATTCCAAAATGGATATGGTAGGAGTACTGCCTTCGGCTAGTCCATCTCCTCGACAACTTGTATGGATGAATGCTGGCATTGCTTTGTTGCTTGGAGGGCAGTCTTAGCATTCCAAGTGGGAAGTGCTATATAGAAGGTAAAACGTAGCCTCAAGCCTCATCAACCGGGAATGACTAAAACATGGGAGATGTAGTAGGACTAAGTGGGTCGCTCCCATCAGGGTATGCTCGTCCAATCTAGAGTCAATATTATCTATCATTTGTTTGCTTTAGGACCTATTAACCAAGAGGTGATCATATTCGGTACTATCCAGTAAGGGGTAGGCCAGTTCTATGTCAGTAGGGGATCTCGACAAGGTCCTCTGTGTTATTTTATCTATAGATGCACCATGACAGACGGTACCCCGGTAATCCAGTCATTGTATAGAATCCATTCTCCAATAAGCACCATACGGAATTAGTTGGGTTAAAGTGTAAGATGCAAGCATTTCAACTATACTCATATTTTACATTGACCCCTAGACATTATTATAACATCTTAATGGATTTTCTATAGAAACTGTTTGGTTATCGTAAGGTAAAAACTAGTCCGTGTTTATGTGCGGTGTGGTCTTATGAGATTCCTTTGATTTAAAGGTTTTTTTTATAAAATTAAAGTCCTTTGCTTTACTCACACTGGACCCATGTCTGACCCGAAGTTTATTTTTCCTTTTCCTAAACTCTTGGGTGCTCAAATTTGAATAGGTAGCCAAGTAGTTTACGTTTTTTCATAGATTTACCTTGGAGGAGCTTGGAGCAGGTTGCTTCATCGATAGTTAGTTATTTTTCTTAATTCTGCTATATTATATGTATATTGTATATGTTAAGTAGGACAGACTGTTATAACTGTCCTAGGCAAGAATTTGTATTAGAATGACTCTAATGTAACATTTTTAAAATAACTTTGTAATATATCATGTTAAAGTAATATATACTGTTCCATTACGTTGTAAGATTCTGTTTTGTTAGTTTCTTCTCTTCTATCTTATCTTTCTTTTTTCTTTTACCCTTAATGACTCGTCTTTGGTAGTAAGAAAAGCGGAGCTTAGGTTGAGCGAAAACCTAGGCTTGGTGGGGTAAACTCATTGTAGATAGGGTCAGTAGTGCCTAGAATGGGTTTGAGTGTAAATATATGTATGAGTGCGTATTTGTTAGTGAATAAAAATGTTTTATATTGAGTTGTTTGACCTGTTGAGTGGCTTAAGAATTCTGGTCCATGAGCCTGATCAATGTTATCGATAGGGATTTCCTAAACACTTGAACAAGTTATATTGACATAATATTGTTTTAAATTTGGTAAATGAAATAATTTTACCTACGAATATATTTTCTATATATAAAAGAGGATTATTTTCAAAATCTTTGTATTTATCTATGAGGAGAGTGGGTTAGGAGTTAATAATATTTAAATTATTAGCATTTAGTGTTTAACTAGTCATGCTCATCTTGTTTTGAGCATTGACTATTGTCAGATTTATAGTAGATTTCCTTTTTCCATCATGGGTTGGGTAGATAGAATTTGTAGGAACATTGAATCGAACACCTTGTGAATTAAGTTTCACAATTTGACTATATGGTGTTCGACGATATGTATGGTTAAAAATGGGATTTTAATAAAGGTGTTTATTAATATAAAATCTTTATATGGATAATTCTTCGTCCTCATTTCAACCATCTTCTTTTCTTCGGTCGAATTATCCTCATCATGATTTCTTGCCTTATCTTTCTTATGCGCAAGAGGTAAAGGATCATCATACTTTTCATGGCCATCAGTATTCTTTGCCTCGCTCTATGAACAAGAACTGGTTTGAATCAAGAAAAAGAAGGGATTACTGTTTCAGATGTAGAGATTATAACCCCTATGCCTGTCAATGCCGAGACCCAATTAAATGTTTCGCATGTGGTAAATCTGGTCACAAGAAGTATGAGTGTTCGTTCAAATCAAACAACGAATCTGTAACTTTTAGAGATCATGGAATTCAATTTGTTCTTAAATGTTTGCTTTTAAAGAGGATTTTATTGGATCACTTATGGCAAGATCGTAATGAGGGAATCAAATATTTAGAAGATCTGTTGTTCCATTTTAATATCATAAATTCGCCAAACATCGGAAGGGGATATCGAGAAAAATTTGGGGATCCAAAACTTTATTTCGGTAAGTATGCCTCCTCTCCTAATAAGAAAAAAGAAAACCATGTTGTTTCGAACAAGAGTGAAAATGAGAATCCTAATTGTGTTAATAGAGAGGATTCAATAAATTTTGATCCTTTTATGTTCGATCCTGTTGTTGCTGCCCTTAACGATAATTTCTTACATTCGTCTGTTGCTAAGGTAGAAGGATTGGGTTTGGAATCTAGCAAAGATTTTACTCGCATTAAGACCAAGAAAGGTAAACCTTCTACCCATAAATTAGAGCATTTTGAAATTCTAACAGCCAAAAAATTTGAATGTCTTGATTCAGCGATTATTTCTGATGTTATTGGGAACGACATGGTTGTAATTGATAGTGATAAGAGTATCCTTTCCCTGTCAGATAATCCGATTGAACATCAAATGAGAGAAAATGTTCAAAACAATGTATCTGTTGATAATAATGGTGTTAGTTTTAATGATTTTTTTATCTTGAGTGAGTTCCTGTTTGATCTCGAATTTGATCATCAAAGTATCTCGTCAAATGACCAGATTTCACAATCCTCTATAGATTCTTGCAGTGATGTGTGGTCGAAGAATTTGGATTTTGTTTCGTTGTCTGTTGTTGACTTAAGTGACCAGAGTGTTATGTTGGATCATAGTAAATTAGATAATTTGTTGATGGAGGAACTTGAAGATTCTCTAGTCAGAGATGATATTGGTTATTCAGGTGTTGAGAATAAGTTTGAGTCTGGGGATTTATTTCAGTGGATCATGTCATTGGATCAGCTGAATGATATTGATATTGTCTCAGAGCTTAAAGCTAGTGTTCCTGTTGTTAATCTATCTGGATATTTTTCTGGAGCGATCTCAAAGTTGAACACTGCCGCATCAGTTGATTTGCTCACCTTTTCTGTTGTGCACGATGCTCAGCACGGTGCACACAATATCTTAATGGCTGCTTCAAACTCCTCTATGGGTATTGATAATTTGACTGATGTGAATAGGTTAGGTGTTGTCCATAATGATGTTTGTGAATCTTGTATCGGTGTTGATGCCTATGACAAAATTGGTGATAAGGCTGATCATTTTGCTGTGGATTTGGGTGGATCTGATAAACTGGAAGAGGGGTGTACAGATTCTTCTGCAGTTTTTGAGTAAGCGATATTGTGAATCAATTCTGTGAATGTAGGGGATTCGTTAGCTTTGGTGAGTAGTTGTGGCGCTATTGATTCAGCTTCTTCGTTATTGTGTGAGGAGAAGTCGGGTTCACAGTTGGATGTTCATTATGGGGAAGTAAGAAGTATTTCTACTTCTTGTTATTCTTCTTCGAAGAGTGGTAGATGGAGGAAGTCTGTGGAAGCTAGTGGGTCGGTTCGTCGTAGCATCAGGATTCGATGCAGTCATTCTCAGTCGTTAGGAAAGTTGTCTGATTCGAGAAGTGACTCAAACAAGAGCATTTACTTTTATGTTAGTCTTTTCAGATTTATAGTGTATTACTGTTGGGCATCTCGTAGAAGTTCTTCTTCACATGCTCGTGTTTCTAATTCTATTCCCAAAGCGCGTAATAATATTTGTAGGAGTAGTCCTGATGTTATCATTAGAAGAAGTCCTAGGTTGAATCTTAAGATTTCTAGGTCTATTGCTTGAGATCGGTTGTTTGGTCGGAGGACTGTTGATGCGGTGGGTGTGGTGGAGATGTTGTAGTCTGTTTCTTTTCATGGAGGTGTTTCTGGTTATCATGGCTGGCTTTGTGGAGTGGTTGTTGTAGGTTTGCTCTTTATATGGAGTTGTTTCTGTCCTTAGTTGCTATTTTTTCTGTAGTTTTCTTCGAGTGTGTCTTTAGTTTTTTAGACCCTTGGGAGGGTTGTTTTTTATTCTTTTTGTATGGGGGGTTTTTGGCTACCTGCCAGGCTTGTTGGCAGCTTCTTTATTTTTGGTATTATATATATATGCATGTGTGCTCTCCTTTTCCTAAGAGGATCACACATTTTTCTCAAAAATATAAAATCTTTATATAGTTTTATAAGATGAATTAAGAGAGATGATTTTACAAACCAGAACTATTAAATGTGTCTTAAAAATGAAAAAGGGTTTTGAGAATGTTAAATCCTGGTAGCTTTGATAAATTCCAAATGATTTTGGAAAAATAGTAGTAATCTTTCTTAAAAGTATTCTATGATATAGATATTTTAAAATAAAGTTTAAGAGTAAGGTTTTCTTTGGACAGTTCGGGAATAAGTCTTGATCTGTTTTATGATGATCAGAATAATCTTCTAAGCGATAATTGAATGTTAGCTCAGGCAGATAGGATAGTATACTTAGTAAAGTATTCTCTTTTTCATTATACAAATCGAAACAAGTTCAAATCTGAATGAACCCAAAGCAAGTGGAAGATTTTTTAAAAAACTATTTGCCTATAAATAGTATTATTTCGAGAAGAAATTTGGAAAAAAATATTTTTATTAACTAGTTCAAGTGTCTCGGAAATGACTAAATGTAGATAAGAGATGTGTTCGGATGGCAAACACTTCTCTTGGGTATTGGCCTTATTAGTAAAGGTGTATATGATACTATTTGGTAGCACCCAGTTCCTTGACATCATTTTTGAGTTACTCGAGCTATATGTACGTTTTCCAAAGGTTTTTGAAATAAAATCGGTATTGTGTTCTTGGTTCCCTTAAAAGGAAAGGTTTTCTAAATAAAAGGATATTTTGATTAAAAAGGTGGATTAATAAATGAAGTTTTAATTAGGTTAAATTTAACAAGGAGGTTCGATAAACTTTGTTTATTTAAAATGTGTCTTTTGATTTTAACATCTAGGATTGAAGAATTATTTGATGTTATTAGGCCAGCTAATAGACATTTTTACCTTAGTAGTGTCTAAGAAAAAGTAGAATCTAGGATGGAGTTGCCGGCTACTTACCAGACCAATTAGGGTAAAGAAGTTGATTTGGCGACATAGTTTCAAGGCCCAAATTATTTTTGGTCTACATCTAATAGTTAAAATTAAATAGAATTAAATATTAAATGTTCATATATACTCTTAAGATGTAGAAAAGTATTATATAAGTTAATAAATTTAAAAATTAATTCTTATGAAGCATGGTGGGAGGGTAGAAAGTAGTTAGATAGTAAGAATCATTAGATCAATACATAGGTTGTATGAAGATCATTTCTCCTTTTCACATAGTTCTCAATCCTAGACTCGAGTATATGACTGGAGGTGTTTTATACCATTCCGAATAACGATTTATCACTCGATTTTTGACGATGAGCACTGGTGAGGGTTCTTACGTGGAACCAAAAGTTGTCTATCATAGTTTATGGCAATGCAAGGAGAACAACGGTTTCTAATTAGGAGGCCTGATCAAAGTCCGCACTAGGAGGTCAGGTGAGCGATATTAGTTTGGAAGTGAAGTTATGTGATCGAGTGAATGATCAAATTAGATTTTACATAGGAATGATCTATGCACATCATACGAACAGATGAATAGTTTAAATGTTTCTGGGAATTAGAGTTGTGGTACAATTTTGGGGATGAAATTCTTTAAAGAGGGGAAGAGTGTAACGACCTAGAATTTTATAGCCTTAATTTACGAATATTTAATAAATTTTAAATATTAAAATAATAGGTTTTATAATTAAAATATAACTCTTTTAAATAATAACAAATGATGGTAGATTTGTAACGACCAAGGTTTTGTCACATTGAAATAGGCTATTGAAATATATTTTATATAATCAATAAATGAATTTTTATTAGCAAATGAACCTATTTTAATTATTTAATAACGGTGATAAAATAGTTTTCAAATTTTGTTTACCAATATAGGTAGTTCAAATAAAAATAGAAAATGTGACCGAAGAACGTTTTCTGAAATTTCGACTTTTCGACACTCGAAAGTCATCGAGAACGTTGTGCACACTTGGTGCATCATGCACACATATATGACAGGATTTGTGGTAATAAAATACTCTTATGTATATACTAACACATATTTAATTAAGCATAAAAGTGGATGTGACAAATTATGCTATAAGAGGCATACATATACATATAAACACACTTATATATATACAAGTCACCTCCATATCTTTAGTACACACACATTGATGCAGCGCAGAATGTTAAAGGCATAGGTCGCTCACGACCTAAGGAGTTAGAGGAGGAAGCGAGTGATGCTGGGAAAAGTGGTCTAACGACCTATGATAAGTCGATAAGCAAGCTAAAGAGTGGCACAACCCAAATTGGTGAAGTGTTAGGTCGCATACGACCTAACGAGGCCTTTAGGTCGCTCCAACGACCTACCGAAGATTTGCAAGCTAACGAGATACTGGAACGACCTAACATGTTTTTAACTCGTATACGACTTAGCGAGTTAGAAGATAGGTCGCAAGAAGGACTTAACAAGTTAACTCGTGTACGACTTAGCGAGTGGGAAAATAGATCGCTGGAACGAGCTAAGAGGGTGCTACGACCTAACAAGTCACGACCTATGATAGGTCGCAGGAAGACGTTACGACCTAAGTTAGGTCGCAAGGAGTTAGGTTGCAGAGTTTTGATTCGATCTAAGTTAGGTCGCGTAAATGAGTTACGACTTAAGATAAGTCGCTGGGTGAACTGGGAGTTAAGTCGCGAGGGCTTAGGTCGCGAAGTGTCTGGAACCGCTTATCTTTTAGGTCGCAAGGCTCTGGATGTCGTTGAATCTTATGCCGCATTGATCTCTGCTGTTGATTCTTAAGTCGCTGAAGGAAGCAGATGTATTGAAGATAGGTCGCGTCTGTTTAAGTCGTAGGTCGCTCACGACCTAAGAGTTGTTATAATTACCATTTGTTAAGTCGAAAGCTGTGTTTTCTTAAGTCGTCTGTTTAGGTCGTATGTTGTTAGGTCGAAGGTTATAGGTCGGAAACGACCTAAGTACTTGTAATATTTTTGAAGTTTTTTGTTGTGTTGAGTTGTAGCCTATAAATAGGCATGTATGGTCATTTGTAAAAGGTTGTTGAATATTGAATAAAATTCTCTTTTGTTAGCTTTGTGCTTTCAATTTCAATTGGTAGTCGAGTGTATCTCCTATCTCCACTTACGTCATTCGAGTGCGCTCGAATCATCGTTTGTTGAAGCCGATTCACGGTATCTTGTGCGCAAGATCAACGTCGAAGAATCGTAGATCTCTTTCCCGGTATCTTCGGATCAACGAGTCAGAGATAGCTAAGAATTCGGTATCTTCGGATCAACGAATTCGGGCATTTCAGTATCCATCAATCCATCGATTGCTACATTCAACGATCGACATTGCTTTTGTAATATCCGCTGCATCATTTTTGGTATCAGAGCTTGTTCTAACCAATCATAGTTAGATCGAGACTTGGAGCCTAATCATTTTGAAGTTGAAGTTGTTTGGCCGAGAAGTTTGAAGTTTGAGCCGTGGCCGAGAGTAAGAAGTGTTCATCATTGTTCGAAGTTGTTTGATCGAATTTGAATTGGAGGCCGAAACTTTGTCCATCGTGATCATCGCGATTTGCTACAAAGTGGAAGTTTTCGATCCGTTTCATTTTGGATCAAAGTCCGAAAAGTGTTTGAATTTTGAAGTGTTGAAGAGTTTGGAAGATTCCAAGTATGCCGCCAAGAAGAGCTAATCGCCACCAAAACGTAGAAGCTTTGTGTCGAAGAGAAGAAGCTGATGAGATGGAGCAAAGAATCAATGAAAATTTTAGTGAAAAGCTTAACGAAGGAATTGGCCGGTTAGAGAAGCTTATAACGGAGATGAATCAAAATCGGAGAAGGGTTTCACCTGAATCTAACCAGGGGGGTAGTAGAGTCTCGCCACATTCCAATCGGGACAGAAGTGTTGAAAATGATCAAGGGCGTGGGAGGAACGTGAATGATCGTGAACGGAGGAATGTAGATGGAAGGGATGATGGTGGAAGACGTAATGGTAGTAGAGATGTGGGTGGACGAGATAGACAACGATATACATCTGATTTTGAAGAGGAGTATGATGGTGGTAGTGTTCGAGGACAAGGACGAGGACAAGGAAGAAATTACTCTGAGTATGATCACAAGTGGGAGTCGGGGATGAAGACTGAAATTCCTGAATTCAAAGGTGGTATGCAAGCGGAGGAGTTTCTAGATTGGATGGCTAATGTAGAAGAGATTTTTGACTTCAAAGAAGTTCCAGAGCATCGTAGAGTGAAGTTGGTTGCTACAAGGTTGAGGGGTAGAGCTTTGGCATGGTGGCAGCAGACCAAACTTACACGTGATCGGATGGGAAAGTCAAAAGTTGAATCTTGGGAGAAGATGAAGAAATTGATGAAAGCAACGTTCTTACCTTACAATTATCAATCTTTGATGTATCAACGTTTGCAAAACTTGAGACAAGGGACGAGATCTGTGAATGACTATGCTGACGAATTTTATCAACTGATTGCAAGGAATGATATTATGGAGACAGAAGAACAGTTAACAGCCAGATTTGTTGGAGGATTGCGAATGCAGATTCAGGATATGGTTAATATGTTCAATCCAAGATCTGTAGCAGAGGCACATCAGAAAGCGTTAGCTTGGGAGAAGCAGGGTAGACGAGGAGGTGGTGTGTTTACTAATTCCAACAATCAAATGAAGGGTGCTAGTGGGAATTCTAATGTTTCTAAACCTATCAGTAAACCGATGGTGAAGGAGGCTGAGAAGGCGAAAGTTAACAATGGTTTCAAATGTTACAATTGTCAGGAATTGGGTCATAAAAGCAATGAGTGTCCAAAGCCAAAGAAGAGAACCATGATTGCAGAAGTTGAGGATGAGGATGTTGATGGAGATTGTTCTAGTCCAGTTGAGGAAGATGAGCAGGATATTGCATCAGGAGATGAAGGTTGTAATCTAATACTGAGGAGATCATGTTTGACACCGAAGCAGGAAGAAGCTAGTTGGTTGAGGAGTAATATCTTTCAGTCAACATGCACTATACTGGGAAAGGTGTGTAAATTTGTGATTGACGCAGGAAGCTGTGACAATATCATTTCAACCGAGGCTGTGACAAAATTAAAGTTGAAGACCGAGAAACATCCGAATCCATACAAATTAGCATGGTTGAGAAAAGGAGGAGAAGTGAAAGTGGATAGACGAGTTCGAGTTCCATTCTCTATTGGAAAAAAATACAAAGATGAAATATGGTGTGATGTAGTAGAGATGGATGTTTGCCACTTGCTTTTGGGAAGACCATGGCAGTATGATCGAGCAGTACAACATGACGGTCGGACCAATAGCTACAGTTTTATGTTTAAAGGCACGAAGATTATCTTAGTTCCAAAGAAGAGACAACCGGGAGAAAGTAAGTCAGAAGAGATTGAAGAGTTGAAAACCTTATTATCTCTAAAGGAGTTTGTTAAAGAAGTTGAGGAAGAGCCGGAAGTATTCTTGTTGATTGGACGAGAGAGCGGTGAAGAGGTTGAAATACCAGAAGCAGTTAAACCAGTATTGAAAGAATTTGAGGATATATTTCCAGAGGAGTTACCAACGGAGTTGCCGCCGTTAAGGGACATTCAACATCAAATCGATCTTGTTCCAGGAGCTGTATTACCTCACAGACCACATTATCGAATGAGTCCGAAGGAACATGAAGAGTTGCGGAGGCAGGTAGAGGAATTGCTTGAGCAGGGGCGTGTGCAGGAGAGTTTGAGTCCTTGTGCTGTACCAGCTTTATTGGTACCCAAGAAGGATGGGACGTGGAGGATGTGCACTGACAGTCGAGCATTGAATAAGATTACTGTGAGATATAGATTTCCAATGCCGAGGTTGGATGACTTGTTAGATCAAATAAGCGGAGCTACTATATTTTCGAAGATTGATTTGAAGAGCGGATATCATCAAATTCGTATCAGACCAGGAGATGAGTGGAAGACTGCTTTTAAAACCAGGGAGGGTCTATACGAGTGGTTGGTTATGCCGTTTGGCTTATCAAATGCTCCGAGTACTTTCATGAGGGTAATGAATCAAATTTTTAGACCATTCATTGGGAAGTTTGTGGTGGTGTATTTCGATGATATTCTGATTTACAGTGGGAGTCCAGAGGAACATTTGAATCATTTTAGAGAAGTGCTGATGGTATTGCGACAAGAATAATTTTATGCTGCAACGAAGAAATGCGTGTTCATGATGCATAGTGTTTTATTTCTAGGATATGTTGTGTCGAAAAAAGGAATACAGGTTGACCAAAGTAAAGTTGAAGCAATTAGAGATTGGCCGCAGCCCAAGACGATAATGGAAGTTCGTAGTTTCATGGGTTGGCTTCATTTTATCGAAGATTTATTCCACACTTTAGTAGTGTGATGGCACCTGTTACGGATTGTATGAAGGGTAAACAATTTTCATGGACGAAGGAAGCAGGAGTTGCTTTTGAACGAATCAAGGAGTTGTTGACGACAGCACCAATTCTAGCATTGCCTGACTTTCAATTGTTGTTTGAATTACATACTGATGCATCGAAGGTTGGGATCGGAGGGGTGTTGAGCCAGAAGGGGCGACCAATTGCATATTTCAGTGAGAAGTTGTCAGGAGCAAAGATGAGATACAGTACATATGATGTGGAATTCTATGCTGTTGTGCAATCTATTAAACACTGGAGACATTATCTATTTCAGAAAGAGTTTGTTCTATACACTGATCATGAAGCATTGAAGCATTTGCAAGGGCAAGGCAAGATTTCGGCAAGACATGCATCATGGATTGCTTATCTACAACAATTTACTTTTGTTGTGAAACACAAGTCAGGGGTGACGAATCGAGTAGCTGATGCTTTAAGTAGAAGGAGTCATTTGTTGACGACAATGAAAGTTGAGGTGACTGGTTTTGAATTATTGCCGGAGCAGATTGCAGAAGACTCTTATTTTAAGAAATTTGTTGATAAAGTCAAGGAGGGAGAAACGGATGAGTTTATGATGGTTGATGGTTTTCTGTTTAAAGGAAATCGATTATGTATTCCAGAAGGTAGTCTGAAAATGAAGATTATCAAGGAGTTACACGAAGAGGGACATGTTGGGAGAGATCGTACCTTACAGTTGATTTCACAGTCTTACTTTTGGCCATCAATGAGGAAAGAGGTAGAGAGGTTTGTGGAGCGTTGTCATATTTGTCAGGTTTTGAAAGGAACTGGACTAATGCTGGTTTATATATGCCGTTACCCGTGCCTATAAAACCATGGGTGGATATCAGTATGGATTTTGTTTTGGGTTTACCTAGAACTCAAAGGGGGAATGATTCTATATTTGTTGTGGTGGACAGATTTTCGAAAATGGCACATTTTATTGCTTGTAAGAAGACGGCAGATGATGTTCATGTTGCTCAGTTGTTTTTCAAGGAGATCTATCGACTTCATGGATTGCCAGAATCTATTGTGTCGGATAGAGATACTCGATTTCTGAGTCACTTTTGGTTAAGTTTGTGGAAAATGGTGGGAACAAAGCTGAAATTTAGTAGTGCTTATCATCCGCAAACGGATGGACAGACCGAGGTTGTGAACAGATCGTTGGGAAACTTGTTGAGGTGTCTTGTTCAAGATAATCTGAAGAGTTGGGATATGAAGTTATGCCAGGCAGAGTTTGCCCATAATCATGCTGTGAATCGAAGTACTGGGTTCAGTCCATTCCAGATTGTTTATTCGAGCTTACCGAAGGGACCGTTGGATTTAACGGTAGTGCCACAATCAAATAAGACAGTTAAGAAAGCTGCTGATTTTGTTGAAGGATTGACGGAATGTCATAAAATCGTTCAGGAACGATTGGAGAAAGCAAATGAGAAGTATAAACAATCTGCAGATTTGAAACGACGAAATGTTGAGTTTAATGAAGGAGATATGGTTTATGCAGTGTTAACAAAAGATCGTTTTCCAGTAGGCGCTTATAACAAGTTGAAAGCCAGGAAATTTGGTCCGGTGGAAGTTGTGAAGCGAATTAATGAAAATGCTTACAAATTGAAACTGCCAGATGAAGTGTATACGTCTGACGTATTCAATGTTAAACATCTCATACCATACCACGGAAATGAACTCATAGTAGAGGAGGATGGTGCAAATTCGAGGTCGAATTTTTCTCAACCTAGGGAGGATGATGCAGCGCAGAATGTTAAAGGCATAGGTCGCTCACGACCTAAGGAGTTAGAGGAGGAAGCGAGTGATGCTGGGAAAAGTGGTCTAACGACCTATGATAAGTCGATAAGCAAGCTAAAGAGTGGCACAGCCCAAATTGGTGAAGTGTTAGGTCGCATACGACCTAACGAGGCCTTTAGGTCGCTCCAATGACCTACCGAAGATTTGCAAGCTAACGAGATACTGGAACGACCTAACATGTTTTTAACTCGTATACGACTTAGCGAGTTAGAAGATAGGTCGCAAGAAGGACTTAACAAGTTAACTCGTGTACGACTTAGCGAGTGGGAAAATAGATCGCTGGAACGAGCTAAGAGGGTGCTACGACCTAACAAGTCACGACCTATGATAGGTCGCAGGAAGATGTTACGACCTAAGTTAGGTCGCAAGGAGTTAGGTCGTTGGAGTTTTGATTCGATCTAAGTTAGGTCGCGTAAATGAGTTACGACTTAAGATAAGTCGCTGGGTGAACTGGGAGTTAAGTCGCGAGGGCTTAGGTCGCGAAGTGTCTGGAACCGCTTATCTTTTAGGTCGCAAAGCTCTGGATGTCGTTGAATCTTATGCCGCATTGATCTTTGCTGTTGATTCTTAAGTCGCTGAAGGAAGCAGATGTATTGAAGATAGGTCGCGTCTGTTTAAGTCGTAGGTCGCTCACGACCTAAGAGTTGTTGTAATTACCATTTGTTAAGTCGAAAGCTGTGTTTTCTTAAGTCGTCTGTTTAGGTCGTATGTTGTTAGGTCGAAGGTTATAGGTCGGAAACGACCTAAGTACTTGTAATATTTTTGAAGTTTTCTGTTGTGTTGAGTTGTAGCCTATAAATAGGCATGTATGGTCATTTGTAAAAGGTTGTTGAATATTGAATAAAATTCTCTTTTGTTAGCTTTGTGCTTTCAATTTCAATTGGTAGTCGAGTGTATCTCCTATCTCCACTTACGTCATTCGAGTGCGCTGGAATCATCGTTTGTTGAAGCCGATTCACGGTATCTTGTGCGCAAGATCAACATCGAAGAATCGTAGATCTCTTTCCCGGTATCTTCGGATCAACGAGTCAGAGATAGCTAAGAATTCGGTATCTTCGGATCAACGAATTCGGGCATTTCAGTATCCATCAATCCATCGATTGCTACATTCAACGATCGACATTGCTTTTGTAATATCCGCTGCGTCACACATGCAAGCTCTAACATGATTCAAGGCATGGAAAGGGGGTAACGTATACAAGTGATGGGAGGGAGGTATGGTGGTTTTCGTGTGCATGGCATGTATATATATTATTTTATACAAAGGATAATTTAGTAATTTCTAGTTTTCTATGCTTATAAATACCTCAACCTTCTCATGTCATTCACTTTACACTCTCATTTCTTCATTTCCATTTTCCTAACATTCTTCTTGCATACTCTTATTTCCATGGCTTCCAAGAGAAATTATTAAGCTAAAATTAGTGAATACACTTCTAAAAATCAAGCTAAATAGCCTTACTTCATTTTCAAATATCATCCTCCACCGAAATAAACCCCTACATCCCAAAAACTCCAAGGACTGAGCCCCTTTCTTTCTAGGCCAAGCCCAATGCATCCAAGGCCGAGCCCAAGAGTGTTGGGACATCCAGGGTTCCATTTTGCAAGTTTGGACAAAGTACAACTTGTATTCAAGTTGTTAGTAAGAGTTCGATGAGTAAAGTTCATGTTTTTAAAACTTAAGTTACTAACTTTTAAAGTTGTAAAATTTATGAGTTAAAATGATGCTTAAGTATGTAGTAATGTTATATGTTGTGTACGCATGCACATATATTGATTTGGTGTTGATTGCTTATGCCAAAATTTGAGTAGGTAATAAAGATTATACCTTGAATATTGAAAAAATTAGTTAGTATATGTAAAGTAATATTCTTGCTTACGAGTATATATGCACGCCCAGGAGGACCTGCATTTAATCACAACGTGCATGAAATTATAGTTGCATCCGTGGAAGTAGATTTGACAATATCATTGCCAGCATAAACTAAACCTGAAGAAATGACCGAGAAGACCGAGACAACGAAAGAACATTCATAGAACCAATAACTTGAAAGTATTTATAGTTTTATCATTCGTTTCTTTTGTTTTAGTTTATTTTATACTACTAAAATGGAAATAATACTTGTACCATTACATGCATATGCTCTTTTAGCTAATATGGGATGTGAGCAAAAATTATTTAAATACATGAGCGATTAATTATTTAAACTTTTAAACAGTGAAATGCAAGTTTGTTAACGCCCTTAACTCATCCAGGGTGGAATTTTGGAATGAGACCCATCCATCTTTTAAACTTAATAACATTACAAAGTTAAGTTAACATCAACATGTTAACAAAATTGCACCGTAATGAGTAAAGGCATTTGCATACGTGATGACCTGCTATGGATTGCTAAATACATAGGTTAAGCATTTCAATCTGTGATGAATTGAGCATATCTGCTCTGTTGATATTACAAACTTAATGAGATTCAAAATTGGTATCTATTATGGGCCTATAAAGGCAAAAAAACCTTTGAAATCATGAAAGCTTAAAGCAATCTTTATTCATTCTCTATCATATATCTAATACCTCCAAACCCAAAGTTCAATGCTCCACGCCAAAGTTTATTACATAACAGTACAGTTCCTACTCTTTTACAGCAACAACTTCAGTAATAAGAATTATATCAAAACTAACAAAATAAATAAAATTTCTTTCTATAAAGTAATTAAAATTCAATAAATACATGCGCTAATGTATCATCTTCACTGCATGATTCTTCATCTAACTCTATATTGCAAGGAGAATGTACCCCAAAAACAGGATTATAACCTTCATCTTTCTATGTTATTTCAAAAAACTAACCATTACATATATCTTCCTTATATCTAGGTGCAAAATCTTCACCAGCTACAAACAAATGAACCCTCTTTTGTTTCTCAATCCAGCTACATCCTGGATCCTTACTAACTCCCCTCGTTTTCATTAGACCTCTAACCCATTATTATGAACACATAAACTTATATTAAGCAAGTGGTAGGTGGACATGTTATTATGAACATAGGACAGTAACATTTATAGCAGCAATAAGAATGTGTCACTTGAAAGCTCTCTAATAAAGCAGCTAGCGATTTCCCTCTCAATAAAATACTGAATTTATCCATGTCAAGCATATAACAATATTTCCACCCCTAAGAAATCAATATTATAACTGTTTAAACCATTCAGGACCAAAAACTAATGATATACTACAATTTAGTTGTCTATATCTAATTAAAAGAAAAGGATATAGTCACAGCTGAGTGATAAGCACCATGCAACAATGAACCAATTCTTAAGAAGATAAACTGAATCGTATCATAAAATGACACCTTAAATGGATATTTTTAAAATTTGTTCTATTTGAATTGCACTGGAGAAAATAAGGTGAGAGAAACATGAGTCAACTTCGTATTTGCAGTAAGCAATACTTTTTTTTAGTAATGTCAAACATAAATGATTGCTTATTATCCAAACAATCAATTCAACTTTAGACAATCAAGTTATTGATTGCCTGTCATATTTAAAACATATAATAGTTTATGCAGATGTCTAAAAAATAAACCATAAAGACAACCTTAATTTTCATCTTTTGGGTGTTTGCTAATATACTCCTTTGTAGATTTAAGCAATTGATGGTGCAAAACTGACCCAGTGTTTACCTTCATATCAAAATCAGTTATGAAAGAATAATGGAAAAAATAATATAACCAATCATTTTTATGAAGTAGAGTTTGTACGGTATCTCCTTTATAGTGTGTACTTATCAAACTGGAAACTTCACGGTGAGTACATCTCTATATAGAAATATTTAAGCTGAACAAATAACGGTATTAAGTAATTAAAGGAGCAAAAATACGGCCGATTGTAAACCATGGTTAGAGCATTTATCAAACCAACTAAATAGTGTGAAAACAAAAGTTTAAAAAGATTGACAAAACTCGTTGAAATCAACAAAGGATGATGAGAACTGAAAGCTTCCACTGTGATTTTGACATTCTTTTCACCAACAATCTATTACCTTCTTCTCCATAAGCCATGGCAGTTGGTTCATTAATGGTTCTCATCGTATTGGGACCAACAATGACACCATTATCATCTTTTATGACCTGATGTAGTGAATCATTAAAATAAGCTGGGATAAAAAAGGACAATATTCTTTACGGTTGCCCCAAGATTTGCTACCAGATCATGATGTCTTAAATTTTGCATTACATTAAAACTGACTTTTATCAAATGCTTCATGTATATCAACCATTGAATTTCAGAACTCTTCGTGAATACTAACATTGATAACCACGTTGCTTTCTTTAACCACTTGGATCAACAAACATATTTGTGTATAATCAACCATCATACTTCCATGGATCAATCTCTCTCATGTAATTCATTGAACATTTTGGGTGCACAACCCAACTATTCAATACAAAATTGATTTGACATAAGAGTTTACTCCAAGTATTAATTCATATTGGGTATACTATTTCACACCACGACATACTCTCTGACATGATTTCATGATATTGTTGCACACTAACATTCGTTTCACACCATACTCATACCTTAAAGTATTAAAATGAAACACCTCTAATCTAAATCCCTTCCCAATCATTTTTGTGAATATATTATTTGTATCAACCATCTTTTATTCCTTACAAAATTCATTCATTGAAAGTTTGTAAGTCACCAAAGTTGGCTCATCATTATTACTTTTCTTTAACTCCTTTGGCTGCAAGCTAGCACATTTGTATTGGTAACCATTGTTGTTTCAAATATATGAGCAGACCAAATATCTTCTACATTTGGGCCACATTCGATCATTACTATAAACATAGATTTATCCATCCTCCTACCTTTGTGCTTTTTCATTATTTTCTTTGATTGTTTCAAGCTTACCTATTTTCTTCGGAATAAAATCTCATTTGATCCATACACTTTTGCCATCATATATTGAAGCAAAGTTCAAATCTCATTCATGTTTGCTCAGATCTAATTCATTTGCACTCAGATCGTAGTGATGTTGGCACACAACTGAGAATTGGACTTATCTTGCCAAAGTCGCTACTGATCCTTTATAGAAAGGCTCTGATAGCAGTCTTGAGGTGCCAATTTGAGTTCTCCTCTGACTCTTAAACAGCTTTACCAATTAAAAAAAATAAGAGACGAAAATGAGAGGAGGCAAGAACAAAATACTGACAGAGAATTTAAAATTAGTAATAATAATAACTTCATTAATCATTTATATTATCAGGATTAAAGTAGTTGTACATGGAAACTGATTAATTTTAATCAGTCCCACATCACCAAAAATATCTTAATTGTTATAGTATATAAGCTAAGAGAGGAAGTTGAATTGTGTAGAGCCAATAAAATTGATGAGCTAGGGAGGGTAAGTGAAGTTAAGTGGTTAGGTTAGATTGCACGGTTGTTGAAAAATGATACCTATGTTTTTCGAACTTATAATGATGCAAAGGGCATTTTCGGAATTTCAAAAAGACACGATTGAAACTAATGGATTGAATTCTCATTATTAATAGTAGAGATGATTGTGCTATAATGTTATGATGTGGTATTGTGATTGAATGTTGTATATGGGTTCATGACATGAAGCCAGCGATTCGCTAACCAAAAGTGACTTAGAAATCCTTCTTTTTGTCGAAAAGTTGTTTTTGTTCCAAATCGAAATTTTTTTCAGTTTTAATCTTTGATTTTGGTTTTCAAAGTTCATTTTCATATTTTAAAGAAGACGAGAGTTCAAATTTTAAGTATTTAAAGCTTAGGAGTTCGAATTTCAAAAGGTGAAATTACGGGTCCGTATAGCGATAGTCGCTATACGCGTAGTTCGGAAAATTTTAACTAGTTTTCTAATCCAAACTTGTTTTCACTTAGAAATATTTTAGAAAATGTTTTCTAACTTTAGTTTAGTAATTAGAGAATAATTATTTAATTATTTAATTATTTAATGATTATTTAATTGATTAATTAATAAATAAAGGTAATTAGTATTTAATCATTTGTTAATAATGATATTTATACTTAAATATTAATCAATTAAGTGAATCATGATTTGTTACTTAATTAAAGTTAATCATTATTTAATTATTAATTAAGGATTAATTAATTATTATTTAATTATTTATTTAATATGATCATTGATTAATTATTATTTTAAAAGGGGTTTTATTTAATTAATCTTTGATTAAAGTTATTTATGTTTTAATAAGGTTTAATTACCTTTAAGTAAAGTTTAATTACTATTTAACAAGGATTTGATTCTCATTTACAAGGGTTTTAATTTATTTTAAAATCGCTTTGAGTTTAAGTAATCAGTTTTGATTTAAACAGTTTTCTTTCAAATTTGTTTTAAATCAAGGGATTTCTGTGACGCTTACCCTTAAGTAGCCCCATATGGTTAGCAAAAACTAAATGACATCTATTAGCAGGACAAAACACCATTCTACTATTACAATTAACTTGGACATTTACTTAGGTAGATTGATTGTTATGTGTTGATCACTTATATACCTGTTGTTATGTGGTGCCATGTTAAACTGGATAAGTAAAATCAAAATAAAAGCACCGCTGTGGTCGCTAAGCCTCCATTCGATTTTTTAAAGATAAATATTCCATTTTCTTTTCGAGATGAGTTCAAAGTTATTTCAATTTGAACAAGATATTTAAATAATGATTCGAAAAATGGTTTTACTAAAGATGTTTTTAGCTAATGGGAATGGTTTTCCATGTTATAAAAAGAAGTTTTTTATGAAGGAATTTTGAAATTTATAAGGTGTTATTGGGTAAATGGATTTGTGTTTTTAAGCAAAGAAGATTTATAAATAAGGGAGATCTATAAAAATAGATTTTATTATTAAAGGAAGCTAAATTGATTAAGGTTATTTAAGAAGTTGTTTAAACAGGAAAAGTTTATAAAGAAATTTTATAAATGAAGTGGGATATTTATAAAAGAAGGTTTAGAAAATGATTTGGATATTCATAAAGGGAGTTTATAAAATGGTTTGGATATTTATATGAAAAGTGTAACGACCCAAAAATTTTAGTGATTTTATTTATTAAATTAATTGAAATTTTGTGAAATATTAAACAATAAAATTTGAAATTAAAAATTTATTATTTGGAATACATCTATTTGAACATAGCAACTGGTAAATTTTCATCTGATAATATTGAAGTTTATTTTCCTGTGAAATTTTATTTCAATTTAAACCGGTTGATAACAGTTGAATTTAAAAGTTTTCCGAAACCTAAATATTTCAACAGGAGAAAATTTATTTAGAGCATTCTGAATCAGACTACGAAATTCGGACGTTCTAGCTCCATTTGGATTTTCCCGTACGAAATAGCAGCATTTTCGGTACCATTATCGACTTTTGATCGGATGATCGTACCACCAATATTTGTATACCGTTTTGATCGTCTCATCGTGCTGATCTTAGCGGTATATTCATTTCTGTATTTTGAAATCCGGTATGCAACGGAAACAATAAAATGTTTGTTGTATCGGTACCACAAATTTGCAACCATTAGCTTTCTTGTTTTCCGAACTTTGAACCGTGCAGCCCAACCAGTATAATAAATTGCATTAATTATTCAGCTGAAAGGATGGGTGACTTGCCGTTTCTTTCGCTCTACATTTTATTCGTCCACTATTTGTGGATACAATTTATTTCAAAATCTCTTTCGTATTGCTGGAACCTTTCACCTTTTTGAAAGCAAAACGTATAGTATAAAATATTGCTTTGATTTATTTTCCTATAGCCAAACTCCTTCCAGATCTATAAAAAAAAAAAGAAGAGACCTCTTCCCAACCAATCTCCTTACCACCCGAGCTTCCCTCCTCCTCTTACATTCTCCACGTCGCCGACCCTCCGCCCTTAGCCACTTCCATCTTGTCACCCACGCAACTCGTTCCCCGACCCCACAACCAAACAGAGCACGAGCTGCACCCATCATCAACACTGACCTCCCTCAATCGCTACTCTCCTTCCACTTCCCCCTTGACTTCCACGCGAGTCATCAACTCCATAGACGCGACAGCAACCTTCGCCTGCCCAGACCATCGTCCGCCGCTGTAGCCTCACCTCCGACCTGTCACACCTAGCCTCCGCCTCCACTTTCGGCCTTCATCTTCCCTTCTTCCTGTTGAGCATCCCTTGTCCCTGTTGTAAGTATGCATATATAGATTTATATATATAGTTAAGTTTATACGGTATATATTATATTAAGTTTATTAAGTTTTGGAAGTTGACTTAAGCTAGCTAAAATGGGTTAGTAGTCTGTGTAAATTTTTACGTATATTAGTTTATATAAGTTTAAAATCTACTCTGTTATATATATTTTTATGCAGGTTTTGTTTTTAACTTATGCGTACGTTATATTTAGGTTATTGATTTATGTGGCAATGATACAATTGTATATATTTAAAGTACTATAATTAAATTTTAGGTACTGATAAAATTATAGTACGTATATGTATATATTTAAATTTTGTTCCAATGATTTTATATGAATATGTTAGTTATATACCAATTTAGATATACATAGTGGTAGCAAATAGATGCTTATATTTTATTTCGTATGATGTTAGTTGCGGTGAAGAAATTGGTAAAATATGTATGGGGTATATGTTATATAGTATATAGGGAACTGTGTACGAATATATATATATTATGTAAATTTTATACTTAGCCTAGACTTCTGTTTACATGTACATATATCTCAGCCAGATCATTTATATAATAGTATATTTAACATAATATATAAATAATTATATGCATGTATTTTTGCGTGTTACAGTGTGTATATTAGCATAGATCAGTGAGGTATTTTATTATATTATGTAGGTAAGTATATATAAATGTATATATTATGTGTAGTTCACATATGTTATATATACAGAGGATAATTTATATAAGTCTTTTAGCTTATGTTGTTAGTCGCCACTTATTTTGAAAGGTTTTGTTGTTTATATCTGATTATATAATAATAAAGATTGATTTTAAAATGATATGAGTATAAGTTACATACTTTGACAAATTTTATAGCTATATGATCTGGTTATATATATTAGTATATATAGTTTTAAAGGAAATAGTCTACAGTTTCATAATGTCAGTTCACATATCAGTTTAAAAATATATGGAAGTATTATGTTATCTGTTTGAACTTTCCAAAGATAAGATAAAGGATTATTTTATGTTATGGTTATACTTTAAATATTGAGAAAGTATATGTTTTAGTTTTACATATGATATATGTATAGGTCATTCTATATATGTAAATTAAATTGAATAAAATTGACACGTGTAGGATTTTATTTTAATATAAGTTCCATTAAATATTGAATCTATATAGTTATGGGTTTATTTTAAAATTATAAGTTGTATATGATTTGTATATAGTGTATATAGTGTATATAGTTATATATATGTTCATTTATACCATTTATCTTCATCGACCACGTTCTGATTTGATTCCATCTATTCTTATTATCAGCTTTGATCATTGAATTCGTGTCGATTTTTGCTTTGCTTTGATTCGTCATTCAAAATTCAATGTCTGTATCAGTGTGCGTATCCGTGTCATCTTCTATATTCTCTAGCCTCGAAAGGTGAGCAATCACTCACGATTAACGTTCTTTTATTATTTAAATTTGATTTCATTTGAAATAGCAATTGAAATATGTTGCTGTAGTTATTTACATTGTTATATATGCTATTATCTATAACTGTTCACCTGTGACATCTGACACCAGTATCTAGTATTATATGCCTGTTATTACTATTATTTGTATCTGTTCACCTGTGACATCTGACACCCGTATCTGTTATTTATACTGATGATATATGCCTGTTGTTATATTTTTTTTAGTATCTGTTATCACTCTGCAAGTTCCCTGTTAGTATAGAATTCACTATGGGTTGAAATGATACATACCCGAACGGACTTTAGAATAGGAGAATTTCGTTATGGGTTGAAATGATAAACCCAAGCGATTTTCATTTGAATTGAAATTGGGATTACGGGTCGAAATGATATCTACCCGTATATATTTAAATTTCGGATTGAAATGATAAATATCTGTATCACTTAACCATATGATAAATATATATACAGACACCGTTGGTCCATATATATAAATATTTTAAAAATGAATTCTATGGTTTTGGAAAGAAATATATGGTTTTAATAAATGTTGAGCCTTAAATTATTATATATAAATGGGAATGATTGATTTAAATACATATAATATGTTGAGTATTTAAAATATATTTCAAAATAGATTTTGGTAATAATTTGAATAAGTTAAGGTTAGAAAGATAATTTGAATTTAGTTGAAATTGTATTCAATAAAGAATTTTATTTAATTAAACCGATTTGAAACTTATTGAAATTGAGATGTAAGATATGATTTATAACTTGGGTTTGATTTATAAGTAATTTAATGAATATTTCTTGTTTAAATAAAGCTTAAGGAAATATTTAGTAAAATGTGATTCAAGGCTAGTAAATGATATTGAATCTATTAAGTGAGTATTCCCTGATTAAATAATAATGAAGTTAAATCAAGAGCTATATGAAACTGTTAAATCTAACTTTGAAAATGTTGAATATTAAAGCTTTGAATATATTGAAAAATAAATGGTATATTTAGAACTGAATTAAATTGATGAATTGAACTTTGAATAAATTTGAATTTGGAATTTGAAGTTGATTTGAATCGATTGCGAGACTTGAGGAAATTATAAATACTTTACTTTTAAATGATTTAATATATATACTATTTTGGAAAATAGATATATTTGAAGTGAAATGATATTTGGGTTTTGACGTATAAATTAAATTGAAATGACCACGGTGTTATAGTATATATTTCTACATTGTAGATAGTTCCACGGGTCCTTAGAGGATGGTTATCCCAAACATCCTTTAAGTTACTTGTATTTCAGTTGATATTCCACTTGAGTTGGATTTATTATATAAGAATGTTAATCCTGACTCGAGTGTTTTGTGTTTTGCTTTACGCTCGGGTCAGACCGAGTGATACAGCATTTGAGACTCACCCTTGGAGTTTGGAGCTTCCTTTGGAGATCCAACTATCGCCTCAGCTTTCAGCTCTTCTAGCTGATTTGTTCAGAGAAGTCATCTGTTGTACTGGAGACTTCACTGCATTTGAGATATTCTGTTGTATTTTATTTCTAACTCTGATGTTTATATAGTAGCTTCATGAACTACTATTTTATCTATTCCGCTGCGTATTATTGTATTACTCTATGTCTGTGATTCTGTGATTGATTTATTTACTGCATATGATGAGTTTTGCCAAATTTAAATTAACAATCTGATATTTTGAATTATTCAAGTCAGACATGTGTGGATTTATTGTCGATTTGAATGGTCCAAAATAACGGGTCGTTACAGTTGGTATCAAAGCTTTGGCTCTAGGCGAAACTTAGCATATATTGTAAATTTATTTACAGAATCACTTTCGTTCGAGTTTAATCTCTTCCTTTTGACTCGATTTCCTTTGAACTTTGGAACGTTCCCTACGGTTCCAAAATTCATTCTTGTCTCTCTCTCTATTGGTATTCTTTTGATTCTGGAGTATCACATAACTCCACTTCGAATAACCTCTATAAGAATAGGCGATCCCGCCGATCTTTGAATGTTTTGTAAAGGGGTGGAACTCCTTTACAATAGGCATTGATTCACCGGAGATTTATATATCCCTCGGTTTAGATGTTGCCATCTCTTGTTATGCCGAATTCTATCTCTGGCGATCGAATGTCGATTTGCCTTAGATTTCCGCATCGATTATATTCTTGAAGTCACGGTTGACCCGGTTAAGGTCGCCCGCGATTTATATTAGTGTATCCGACTACTGTTTTGTAATTAATTATCTCATTTTCGTTCGAACTTATCTTCGAATCAGAATCCTAATTGATTAGAGTCCCTCTAAGTTGAATTTCTATCTTTGTTTTGAAATCCATTCTTGAACCATCCTTTGAAAAATCAGGCTTGTTTATATTTTAGAAATTGTTTTATATATCGAAATTATTATATTCTATATATAAAAGTGTAATGTTTTCGATAAAGATTATAAACCCTTTTAAAATAAGAATTTGAGGTTTCGAAAGGATTTGTAATTTTGAAAAACTATATAAGAAATTTGATTTACCTAAAAATGATTTATAACTAAAGGATTTTAAAATTTGAAATTCGAGAATTGAACCCCGGTGTTTTGAAATTGGTTTTTAGATTTTGAAATATATAATAATAATATGATTTAAAGGTATTTTCCGAATAAGAAATGTTTCAAATGATTTTAATAAGTTTTTAATGAGTTTCGAAGAAATTTCAAAAGAAGTTTGAGTAAATAGAAGTCCAGAACTCACTTATGTCGCTGGAAAATAATTTCGATGATGAGTGCACGCATCATCGACATTGATTTTCGAGTTTCAGAGTGAGGGAAAGGCCACTTTAATAGCATTGCTATGCGAGTGATTTTGTGAAACCATTTTGATTTCAAATTCCGAAGTAAGATTTGATATTCGAAAGATATATGTATATTTGAAATGATTTGAAGTAAGCCGGTGTTCGTTCCCCGAGTTTCGGATTTGATATAACCCTATCTATTAAAATTGATTTACTGATTTGTTGCTGATTTCCAACTCTTGAATTTGAAAATGATTTCTTCAACTATTTTGAAGGTTCGAGCACTTCCAAATCAAGGTTAACTTTTAAAAGCTAAGAAATTTTGAAAAGTATAAATTATTTGATAAAGTATATAAATTTGTTTCGAATGTTTAAGTATGAAGTAATATGATTTAAATCAGTTGAAACTGTTTTGTTAAGTATATGAATAAGGCTATTTTGAATTTTTCTAATATGAAATTTAAATTTGGAATGTTTCGAGAAGAATTTGGTCTTCAAAATATTTTGAATAAAGTTTAGTTTAAATGTTTTAACTTAGTAACATCTTTATTAAACTATATATTTAACAAGTTGGAATAAATATATAAGTTGTACGTCTGCTGTTTTATTCGCATAATTAATTTGATCCAGGTTTGAGTACACAAGTTCGAGGTGGATTACACCATTTCGTGTTATGATTTTTCATTCGATTCTTGATGGTGAATATTTGATATGGATTTTGGGCTTGATTCTAGAATTCTCTATCGTAGTATATGGCTATGTAAGGAGACTGATGGCTTCTAGTCGAGAAACCATATCGAAATCCGCATTAGGGAGGTCGAATGGACAATACTAGTTCGAAAGCGAACTTGTGTGATCGAGCGAGCGATCAAATGTAATTTTGCGAAATGATGACGTATGTACATCTTATATCCTAATATCATTGATATATTTTGACGCTGAAATTGAAAGCTGTCGAGTTAGAATATCTTTGCTTACTAAAAGAAAAAATTCCAATTTAAATTACAAAGATATATAACCCATAAAAGCAAAGATATTCAATCCCATATGGCTCTTCATACAGCAAAATTTATTTTGAAAAATTTGATCCTTATATAAGATGGACCTTACATAAGTATAAGATGATTTTGAAAACATTTGATTTTGGAAATGAATTGGTTGACTTAAATTATATTGATTTGGAAATTTGGATTTATTTTCTAAATCTATTATTTTGGAAACTTTGAAACTAAAGATATTTAATTTGAGAAGAAATAATTTGGTGAAATTGTATATGATTTTGAAAGTGAACTGATATTGAAACAAATTGAAATTTGAGAACCTTGTGTTACTAAATACTTGATTTGGGAGTTGTCGAACTTATATAAAATTGATTTGTATGAGTATGAAATTGATTCGAAAACTATAGATTTGAAAAGGTACTCAATTTGAAAGTGAAATCTTATATAATTGAAGTCTATATAAGTATGATTTGATATACTATTGATTTTGGAAAGTATTTGATTTGAAAATTAAATCTTATATATAATGGATTTTATATAAGTACGATATTTGAAAGTGATTTGAAAAGGTACTATATGATACATATTTTCGAAGTAAAGATATGGGAAGTGCCTTCTGCTTGATATCCGATTTGTGGCCACATCTTGGATTCATTCTGTCGATATTTCTCTGATTTTGGTTTTCCGGATATGATACTCGAGTGTCCTTTGAATTCCATGGCGTTACCCATGGTCTTACGATCGTGACTGCATAGCGCAACTGCCTGGCTGAGTCTTGCCTAGGGGTACGGATTGTTTCCTGGGGGATCCAGGCGTAACCATTGTGTATCCTGCAATCTGTGTAGGTCGCGAATAGTAGCGCAAATGCTTGGCTAAGTCTTGCCTGGGGGTACGGATTGTTTCCTGGGGGATCCAGGCGTAACCATTGTGTATCCTGCATTCTACTAGTCATCATGGAGTAACTCGCAAGGCTGAGAAAGCTTACGGATATGGATTGTTTCCTGGGGGACCCAGGCGTAATCATTGTGTATCTGCGAACCATGGTTGGACAAACGTTTTGTTTGTGTTTTTGATTGGATTGTACTTTCCATATCTGTTTTTAAAGGTTTTTCCGGTATTTTCACTGGGTGTTGAACCAAGTATACTAAGTACCTGGAGAATTCTAGTTTTGCGCCTGATCAACGCACTACCAGAGTCTACAGGAACAAGGATAAACTTTTTGAAACATCGAGTTATAAAAAGTATTTTATTATGAATGTATTTTATTTTAAAAGTATTTCCAACAAAGAAAATTTTGTATCAATATTTGGAATTGAAATTCTTATGGTTTGAATCAATTATTCGTGCCTGATACCAATCTTTTGAATCTACCTTATCTGCTCAGCTTTATTTATTCACCTATATCCTGTTTTTCCAGATCCTCCTTCTTTTCCTTGTTGACTATATTCTTTTAAAATATTGTTATTTATATACTACATGGTTTAATAGAAATTTTAAAGTTATAAATATTTTAGAAGTTATAAATTAAATAAAACATTTTTAAAGTAAATGATTATCTGTTTATTAATAATATTTGAAAGTATCTTGAGATAAAAAAAAATTGTATAGTTTCAAATTAATTGTTTAATCTTGACTTTCAATTTACTTTTACTTCTAGTTATCCTACCTCCTTCCTTTTCGGGGACGAAAAGTTTTGAGTTGGGGAGAGTGTAACGACCCAAAAATTTTAGTGATTTTATTTATTAAATTAATTGAAATTTTGTGAAATATTAAACAATAAAATTTGAAATTAAAATTTATTATTTGGAATACGTCTATTTGAACATAGCAACTGGTAAATTTTCATCTGATAATATTGAAGTTTATTTTCCTGTGAAATTTTATTTCAATTTAAACCGGTTGATAACAGTTGAATTTAAAAGTTTTCCGAAACCTAAATATTTCAACAGGAGAAAATTTATTTAGAGCATTCTGAATCAGACTACGAAATTCGTTTCGAGAAATTCGGACGTTCTAGCTCCGTTTGGATTTTCCCGTACGAAATAGCAGCATTTTCGGTACCATTATCGACTTTTGATCGGATGATCGTACCACCAATATTTGTATACCGTTTTGATCGTCTCATCGTGCTGATCTTAGCGGTATATTCATTTCTGTATTTTGAAATCCGGTACGCGACAGAAACAATAAAATGTTTGTTGTATCGGTACCACAAATTTGCAACCGTTAGCTTTCTTGTTTTCCGAACTTTGAACCGTGCAGCCCAACCAGTATAATAAATTGCATTAATTATCCAGCTGAAAGGATGGGTGATTTGCCATTTCTTTCGCTCTACATTTTATTCGTCCACTATTTGTGGATACAATTTATTTCAAAATCTCTTTCGTATTGCTGGAACCTTTCACCTTTTTGAAAGCAAAACGTATAGTATAAAATATTGCTTTGATTTATTTTCCTGTAGCCGAACTCCTTCCAGATCTATAAAAAAAAGAGACCTCTTCCCAACCAATCTCCTTACCACCCGAGCTTCCCTCCTCCTCTTACATTCTCCACGTCGCCGACCCTCCGCCCTTAGCCACTTCCATCTTGTCACCCACGCAACTCGTTCCCCGACCCCACAACCAAACAGAGCACGAGCTGCACCCATCATCAACACTGCCCTCCCTCAATCGCTACTCTCCTTCCACTTCCCCCTTGACTTCAACGCGAGTCATCAACTCCATAGACGCGACAGCAACCTTCGCCTGCCCAGACCATCGTCCGCCGTTGTAGCCTCACCTCCGACCTGTCACACCTAGCCTCCGCCTCCACTTTCGGCCTTCATCTTCCCTTCTTCCTGTTGAGCATCCCTTGTCCCTGTTGTAAGTATGCATATATATATTTATATATATATATATATATAGTTAAGTTTATACAGTATATATTATATTAAGTTTATTAAGTTTTGGAAGTTGACTTAAGCTAGCTAAAATGGGTTAGTAGTCTGTGTAAATTTTTACGTATATTAGTTTATATAAGTTTAAAATCTACTCTGTTATATATATTTTTATGCAGGTTTTGTTTTTAACTTATGCGTACGTTATATTTAGGTTATTGATTTATGTGGCAATGATACAATTGTATATATTTAAAGTACTATAATTAAATTTTAGGTACTGATAAAATTATAGTACGTATATGTATATATTTAAATTTTGTTCCAATGATTTTATATGAATATGTTAGTTATATACCAATTTAGATATACATAGTGGTAGCAAATAGATGCTTATATTTTATTTCGTATGATGTTAGTTGCGGTGAAGAAATTGGTAAAATATGTATGGGGTATATGTTATATAGTATATAGGGAACTGTGTACGAATATATATATATTATGTAAATTTTATACTTAGCCTAGACTTCTGTTTACATGTACATATATCTCAGCCAGATCATTTATATAATAGTATATTTAACATAATATATAAATAATTATATGTATGTATTTTTGCGTGTTACAGTGTGTATATTAGCATAGATCAGTGAGGTATTTTATTATATTATGTAGGTAAGTATATATAAATGTATATATTATGTGTAGTTCACATATGTTATATATACAGAGGATAATTTATATAAGTCTTTTAGCTTATGTTGTTAGTCGCCACTTATTTTGAAAGGTTTTGTTGTTTATATCTGATTATATAATAATAAAGATTGATTTTAAAATGATATGAGTATAAGTTACATACTTTGACAAATTTTATAGCTATATGATCTGGTTATATATATTAGTATATATAGTTTTAAAGGAAATAGTCTACAGTTTCATAATGTCAGTTCACATATCAGTTTAAAAATATATGGAAGTATTATGTTATCTGTTTGAACTTTCCAAAGATAAGATAAAGGATTATTTTATGTTATGGTTATACTTTAAATATTGAGAAAGTATATGTTTTAGTTTTACATATGATATATGTATAGGTCATTCTATATATGTAAATTAAATTGAATAAAATTGACACGTGTAGGATTTTATTTTAATATAAGTTCCATTAAATATTGAATCTATATAGTTATGGGTTTATTTTAAAATTATAAGTTGTATATGATTTGTATATAGTGTATATATTTATATATATGTTCATTTATACCATTTATCTTCATCGACCACGTTCTGATTTGATTCCATCTATTCTTATTATCAGCTTTGATCATTGAATTCGTGTCGATTTTTGCTTTTCTTTGATTCGTCATTCAAAATTCAATGTCCGTATCAGTGTGCGTATCCGTGTCATCTTCTATATTCTCTAGCCTCGAAAGAATTGAGCCGGTACAAAAAGAGGTGATAAGCCACGGAAACAATGCGTTCGGTGATGGGAAATGGACCAACATATCGAGGTGCTAACTTTCCCGATCGACTGAAACGCACAACACCCCTCATAGGTGAAACACAAATGAACACCAATAAAATCTAGACCTAAAACCAGCTTCTCACCGGCTTTAAGCCAACACGAAGAAAATTGGCATGGCCTTCCATGGAGTACCTCGAAAGGTGCCATACCAATACTAGATTGGAAGCTATTATAGGAAGAAAATTAAACAAGAATATGATCTTCCCTACTTCCACCAAAACCAAGGACACATGCACGAAAGAGATCTTCAAGAGTTTGATTCACACGCTCGGTTTGTCCATCGGATTGAGGACGATAAGCGGTGCTAAAATTAAGCTTTGTTCCCAAAGCTTTTGAAGACCTTACAAAAATCCACTAGAAAAGTAATGGATCACGATTGCTAACAATAAAAGTAGGAACTCCATGCAATAAAACAGGACATAGAGTTCAGCCAAAAGAGGTATAGTCAAAAAGAGAAGGATGAGCCTCAAGGCTACACAAAACAAGAGATGAACATGAATGGGATTCACGATCTCGAACCTCACAAGTGGTTAAAGTCTCGAGATTATTCCATTCGGATATCATCATAGAAACGACTGCTTGCTGCTCTCGGCTTAAGGGCATCGACAATACGATTTCCCTTTCTGGAAGTATAAAAATATCAAGATCATAAGATGCAAGGAGCTCGAGCCAACGTTGTTGACGCAAATTAAGTTCCTTTTTGAGAAAACAAATGTTTCAAAGATTTATGATCGGAGTAGAGAACAAATTTCTCTCCCCCAATAGATAATGACACCAAAATCTAAGAGCGAAAACAATAGCCGTGAGCACCAGATCATGAATGGCATTTCTAGTCTTGACAAGCTTTAATTGTCAAGAAGCAAATGCGATAACACATCCCCTTTGCAAGAGAATGACACCAAAACCAATACGACTAGTATCGGTGCAAACAATAAAGTCTTGGTTCCCTTCGGGAACCGCAAGAATAAAAGCATCGGAAAAGAGTTCCTTTAATCGATTCTCTTTCCCGAAATATAAGACTTTCAAAGTTATAATTAACTTTATATATATACATCTCGTATGGATTCGCACATGCGAGCGTATCTTTTCTCGTATGGATCTTTCTGACCACGATCGAGTTCTTATAACTTCTAGCTTATTGCAAGAGCATGCCCTTGATTGGTACGAGCTTCTTATAACCGAACTTGATGAGTCTGTTTTTTCTTGGACTCAGTTTCGAGAACGATTCGAACTCAAATTCATTCCTGAATCTGAGAAAGTTTTATTAGCCCGTCGCTTCCTTGAGTTGAAGCAAGGGAAGTCCACCGTTTCTGAATATGTTGCATCATTCGAGGCCTTATCTAAGTATGGTCTTGAATTCACTAGCACCTCTTATAAGAAGAATCTGAAGTTTGTCTTTTGTCTTAAAAAATATCTTAAGAAGTCTGTAATGCTTCAGCTTAAGCTTTCTTTTGAGGAGTTGGTTGACTCAGAATTTCATCTCGAAGCCATCGAGAAGGAGTGTGTTAGTGGTGATGATATTGAGGTTCACGAGAACCCCAATAAGAAGAAGTTTCCATTTCATAAGCAGGAATTTCTCCCTTCTAAGAAGAAAAAGCATGTTGAATCTGGTTCTAACTCTCAATCTGCTGGAACACCTTCTCGATGGCTTCGAGATGAAATGCCGAGTCAACCAACTCCTCAAAAGAAAGCTTAAGCTGAAGCATTAAAGACTTCTTAAGATATTTTTTAAGACCAAAGACAAACTTCAGATTCTTCTTATAAGAGGTGCTAGTGAATTCAAGACCATACTTAGATAAGGCCTCGAATGATGCAACATATTCAGAAACGGAGGACTTCCCTTGCTTTAACTCAAGGAAGCGACGGGCTAATAAAACTTTCTCAGATTCAGGAACGAATTTGAGTTCGAATCGTTTTCGAAACTGAGTCCAAGAAAAAACAGACTCATCAAGTTCGGCTATAAGAAGCTCGTACCAATCAAGGGCACGCTCTTGCAATAAGCTAGAAGTTACAAGAACTCGATCGTGGTCAGAAAGATCCACACGAGAAAAGATACGCTCGCATGTGCGAATCCAAGCTTGGACCTCAAGAACAGACTCGGAGCCTTTGAATGGATTTCCACTAAGATGAGAAAAATCACTGCACAGGCGTGCAAAGGCAGACTTGCGCAGAGGAGATGCTCGAATAGGAGCTGGAGGCTGAGTGCTCCTAAACAACTCTAAAAACTGATCGGCAAACATATAAACGCCGTCCGGATGCGAGCCGCTGGATTGCCAGCATCCGAGCGTCGTCCTCTGCCACTTCCAGCCATTAGCTGAAAGTTAAGATAAGCTAAAGATTATTCACAAGGTATATATCATTAATTCAAATATGGAATACTACAGAATAAAATGCATTCCTAGATGTATTCCCAAAATTCTATCTACCCCAAAGGCACGGAAAGAATAAAGGCACATTGATTCAAAGATTCGTAACATTCGTACTACCCTTTAATGTACCATAATATGTGTCTCTGTTCTATGTTTATCATATTTTGTTCTGAACCTGGCTCTGATACCAAGCTGTAATGCCCCACTCCGAGACCCACATTAGCAAAGTGTATTACTAGGTAACACTGTCTGCTAATACAGAGAATAGCGCTGGATAGGAGCGACCATCTATAACCTTGTCTTAATTATCTATTGAATATGCCGACAATCGCCACTTCTTACTTAAATGGATCGACATATCAAATAAATACTTAATACAAAGCCATAGGTGGCTGAAGGATCTATCAGAATAAAATATAACAACTCAAATGTAATACACATCACAGAACAGTAGATCATCACATACATATACACATATACAGATACATTACAGAGTTTACAAAATGATACATGTCAAGTGGTAAAGCAAACCACAATATACAGGCAAGTCAAAAGAATGCATATCAGAGTTACAGCCAAAAAGGACTACACAAAAAAGCTATAACAAAAAGGAGCTAGCAGAATAGTCCATGCGGAAGCAAAATAGGCTAAGTCCAATGTACCTAACCTGAAACATCTCGGTCTGACCCGAGTATAAAATACACGGGTCAGTCTAGCTAAACAAATCAGTTAGATAAACTAAATGATAATGAACATACAAGATCATAAAGTACCACAATTATCTCTAAATGAGATAACCAAATCATCTAACATAAGATGAATCATAACAAGCCTCATATCATCGGCAACTCAAATAAACAAAGGATATCATATCCCAAAACAAGCCAAAAGGCAAATAACAAATACCAATAAAGGTAACAAAAGTTTCCACAAGGTGATCGCTATATATCGTGTGGTTCTAAGAACCTACCCCGAAAGGCGATACACTAGGGAAATATAATTGTCAAAGAAACAAAAGATGCTCGAGCTCAGTACTGTATAACAAGGATCCACAAACCCGAAGGCACAAACCCGAAGGTACAAGCCTGAAGGCAACATACCCAAAGGCAACAAACCCCGAAGGCTCAAGCCCGAAGGCAACAAACCCCGAAGGCTCAAGCCCGAAGGCAACAAATCCCGAAGGCAACAAACCCCGAAGGCTCAAGCCCGAAGGTAACAAACCCCGAAGGCAACAAACCCCGAAGGCTCAAGCCCGAAGGCAACAAACCATAGTGGCGAAGGTCCGAAGACCCAGTACTGGACACCACTAACTGGCAGAATGTGTCACAACTCTCAAAAAGGAACCCGAAAAATGTTAACCTGAGTCCCATACCACACGTTCGCACTAAACGGTTTACTAACCGTTAGTCAATTTCACACTCAAAGCAGTACAAAGTTCACCTCATCTCATCAGTAAACCAGACCCAAAGGTCAAAACGGTCAAACGAATAGATTAGGAATTAACTAAAAAGATAAACACACATGTTGATAGCACGTGTTTTATTTAATCATTTAATTCTCCTCCCTCTTCGCTCGAAGTGCAAAATTGTGTGTGTGTTTTAAACAAAAATTATAAATTGGAGAAACGAGCTTTTAATACAATTTAAAAAGATCACTTTATAAAAACCCATGCATGAAATCAAAAAGGAATCATCAAAGTCAAAATGCGATACCAACTGATTGGATCGACACGAATCGATCGAAATTGGAAAACCAAAGCAAAATAACAAATGGGGCTGAAACAAGCAAATTCAGACGTCTGAATTGTATATTTCAGACGTTTGAAACTGGAGCTCAGGCAATACTTTGCCTAGGCCAATGATGGCCAAATCATATCGGAAACAATCAGATGAGTGATGATGGCTAGGGGTTTACGCCAAACGACTACCCAACCTTAGAGACTCACCAATACACTCCGACCAACATGCCCAAACAACCACATAAGGATTTTCATAGATTTTGACTTCAAACGCCAAAAATTGGAATATTCATCAAACCAATTCAATTCAAAAACAAATGGATAAGGAATATATGTTAGGAATTGCTACCAAACACTATTAAAGATATAGACGTAGATGTGAGTTCAAAAACTCACCTTTTAACCCAAAAACTCAAGAGAGAAGCTATAAAGCAAGGCAAGAACAATCACTCTTCAATTATAACCCAAGGAGCTTCAATCTAAGCTCAAGAACAAATATTTTTCTAAGTTAGGGTTTAGGAAATTTCAGAAATCAAAGAGGAATTGAGATGGAGAAGGAGAAGAGGATGCTTACCTAAGCTTCTCTTGGATTTTGGACTTGAATTTGAGTTTGCAAATGAATCTAGGGCTTAGGAATTTCCATTTCCCATTCTTTCCCCCATTTTTGCTAAAGCTTGAATGTTTAGGAAATGAAATGAGTGAATGGAGAGGAGAGGAGGCTGAGTTAGGGTATATTATGAGTTAGGTGAAACCCAAAACCAAGGCCCAATTAGAAAATAGCTAAATTCACTCAACTCCAAACATATCGATGCTTATACTCAAAAAAGTCGCAAACACCGTTTTGAACTCAATGGAAGTGGTCTCAAGTTCAAATTGTGGATTCTCAACTTCATTCCTGATTTAGACGTCTGAAATTTCCAAACCAGGCGTCTGAATTTGGAAAAATATGAGTTTACTAATTTCATTCAGACGTCTGAAATAAACGATTCAGACGTTTGAATCTGGAAAAATATGAGTTGTCTAGTACAATATTCAGACGTCTAAATTGTTCATTTCAGACGTCTGAAAATGGCAATTTTGGCCTATTTCCTTTCTGGTTTGATTCGAACAATTTCAGACGTCTGAATGCTTCATTTCAGACGTCTGAATTCCCATATGACATTTTTCTCAAATAGACACCTCCGAATCTCGATCCACAAAGACTTTTCACTAATTCGACTGTTCTTATACGAATAGTGACTTTTTCGGGACTAAAATCCGACCAACGATGCTATATTTAAATTAAACATTTAAATATACGAATCGTAAAATATCCATGTAGATCTGGTTTAACGTTTCAACTTTCAACCTTTTCTCCCCCAATAGCAACCTACGTTTTGCTCGATATAGGCGCTGCAAATATTCAACGTTATAAAAAAAAGTTCAATGACACAGTAATCAATCCTTGCTCTGATGCACACAATTATTAAAGAAGGTGCAAAAAGCTCTTCCACGAGGCAAACACAAGCATTGTACAGAGAGGTGGTGAAAGATGATGGTACAAACCAAAATGACAACCAAAAAAGATACTGATGCAAAAGAGTGGAATTAAAATTGTGTAAAAAAAAGTTAACTGGAATGTTAAATCAATTTTTGTCCTACGAAAAATATTGAACACAAAAAAGATGCAACAAAAATAGTTGGTTACAAAGTTGAGTTGTATTACCAAACGATGACAATCTCAATCGTGAATATCAAAAATCCCTGTCATTGTCATTCGTACTCTACAGGAATCAAATTACCAAATAACACCAATGTTTACCCAACTTAAACGAATAGAAGGCATACGACCAGTCGTTTTAATTGATAGTGAAAAAAATGGTGAGATCGTGTTCAAGATATGACACGACCTGGCAATAGGGGTGAGAAAACGGTCGGTTTGGTTTGGTTTTATGTACAAACATTGAAACCAATTCAAAACCGAATAATACTTAAACAAAACCAAATTAAATTGGTTCGGTCCGGTTGGTAGTTCGGTTATTGTGGTTTAACTAAGTTAAATATAAATCATCTTGCACATGAAATATATAGTTGAACGCAATGATGGTATATGCAACAGAATATTGATCAATGCTCAGTATTAACTGAAAATACTAATTTAATGCAACATTCAGCTGGTTAGACCAAGTTACATTTTACAAACAACACTAAACCCAAACAAAATTATAAACAGCAATAAAAGTTTTGCAAACCAAAATAACCCAAAACACTGTCACAGTGAAACTAACCCAAAACACATTCATTTTGCTAAGTAAGCAATTGCCAAAATGATACATCATACAAATGAAACTACACTACTAAAAATAGAAGACATGCATATCAACCTTTTCACATGTTATTAATGGGATCTAAGGCTAGCTTGCTCACATTTGCATATAACGTAAACATGATAGTTATAAATAGAAGACATGCATGAGTAAATAAAATTATAGAAAAATATTATAATTATTTACCTGCCTCTAACTGCTCCATATTACTTAAATCTTCTTCTAGATCAATTTTACTTGTAGAAAAAGAATTACGCAACCAATCTTCTGTACAAATAAGCGACTGAACTATTTTAGGTGTAAGTGAACTTCTAAACGGATCAAGAACACGTCCACCAGTGCTGAATATAGACTCAGAGACTACTGTTGATATTGGAACAACTAAAAGGTCACGAGCCATTCTTGAAAGGAAATGGAATCTTAAACTATTAACCTTCCAGTATTCTAATATATCGAACTCCTTAGAATCATTTTCATTATCTTCATTAAGATATTTCTCCAATTCTGACCTATTTACTCCAAAGTTATCTAATGCTTTTAACCTTTTAAAACGTGCTCTCAAATCTAGAACATCATCATCATTCTCAATATTTTCTACCTCAGTGGTTTGATTGAGACATCCATATTTTAATTTATACTCACTGAATACTTGAAAAGTAGCATCTTTAATAACTTGTATTTTTTCATGGTAAGTTGCAGGATAAAATGTTTCTAAACAAAACTGTATATTACCAAATTTCCAGCGAGGATCAAGCACAACAACTATATAGGTTAATATATTCATTTTCTCCAACAACCCCAATACTTATCATATTTCTCTTGCATCCTTGTTGCCATGTTTTGTAATTGAATATCATCACTCAATTGCATCTTCTTCAAACCTTCAAGTACTTTGCTAATTTCATGCAAATGAAGATTACTGATAATATATGAAGAGCCAGATACACGTAATGTGAGTTCATAAAACCTGCAAAGAAATCCACATAATTTTCGAGCATTTTCCCAATCAAACTCCGTAGGCACCCCTCCTCCTTTTTCAAGCTCACTCCTATAAAATCGATCCTCAATATCAAACCTTTCAAAAGCTTGTTCATATTGTTGTGCTGCATTAAGCATTAAATATGTGGAATTCCACCTAGTTGGTACATCTAAACATAGACCACTTTTATATTCTAGTTTTTCAAGCAAAACACAATGTTTGAAATTCTCAAACCTAGATGGAGATTGTCTAACATATCTAATTGCTGCTCTTATACGCGAGATAGATTCTCCAACCTCTTTAAGCCCATCATTCACAATTAAATTTATAATGTGAGCAATACAACGCATGTGTAAATATTTTCCTTCTAAAATGGTTCCTTTCAAATTATTGAATCTACGTTTCAAGTAACCAATCATGACATCGTTTGAGCTAGCATTATCAACAGTAATAGTAAATATCTTATCAATACCCCAATCCGTTAAACAACTTTCCACAGCTTTACCCAAATCTTCACCTTTATGATTAGATACAGGGCAAAAATTTAAAACTCTTTTTTTTAGTTTCCAGTTGTCATCAATCCAGTGAGCAGTTAGGCACATATAATTGACTCTTTGTATTGAAGTCCATGTATCAGTAGTATGACATATAGATTGACACGAGTCATGTAATATTGATTTTAATTTTTCTTTTTCTTCAAGAAATATCTCATAGCAATCTCTTTGAATGGTAAATCTAGATGGTCGATGAAACTAAAGTCCAAATGCAACAGATAAAAGATTTTTGAAACCAATACCTTCAATCGATTTAAATGGAAGCTCGTCTAGAACAAAATAATATGATATAGCTTTTCTAATCTCATTCACATGAAATTTCCATGGTTTTAAAGATCCACCACTACCATTTTCTCCCACAGTGAAATTTATTTGTGCTTGTGTTGCATCTTTGTTACAAGCAAAATCCTTACAAACAGACATATGAGTATTTAAAGCTGACGTACCATTTTTATTTGTATCAGAACAGTACTCTTTTTTGCAGTAATTGCAACTAGCTTTAGATTTACCATCATCGTCTATGAATGAAGTGAAGTGATCCCATACTTTTGATCTTTTCCTAAGAGGTTTCTCCTTGTTCCAGGTTTATTTTGAGAACCAGTAGCTAAATTGTTTGCTGGAGTAACTTCATTGTTGACCTATTAAAATGACATATGCAATATTAGTACAAATGTAATAAAGGGAAGTATGAACAAAATGAGCGGCATCTTTTGTGCTTTAAATCTATACTAGCTTACTGAATTAAGTGCTAACAGAGACTTACTTGTACATTTGTTGGATTTGGAATTGAAGCTGCATGAACACTTGTAGTTTGATCAGATGCTGGAGATGACATTTCCTGTGTTGACATGATAATATATTTCCTCTCTGAAAATACAATAAAAAGTAATAAGTATTTCACATACAATCACTATTTCATAAACTATTAAAGATGAAGTACTCAGTAACGTAGCTTGTACATCTGTTTAATATTAAGGACACCTTAAAGCAATCAGTTAACCAAATATTTCAAAACAGCAAAGACTGATTGCTATTTGGACCTCGGTTTGTAGGGAAATCTTTTATTTGCAGCAAAGTCATAGCTTGCAAAGATTGATTGCTATTCACATCAAAGATCAAAACAGCAAAGACTGATTGCACATATAATAACAAGATTTCATAACTTATTATTCACGTTTGCCAAAGACTGATTATTCACGTTTGCAGGGAAATCTTTATTTGCAGCAAAGAATAATTTTGCAAAGACTGATTATTCACGTTTGCCAAATTAACCGTTCTGTTGCATAAAAAATTCGAAAAAGCAAATTGATAACTTATTGATTCCAAATCAAATCATACAACAATAAATCAAAATTTCTTACCTATGTTGATAGCAGCCCTAAATTAACTTTGTTCGAACCAAAAAAAATAAGAGATCTGATGCGAAGAGTAACGCAACCCCACTCGGCAAGTCGCAGTCGCAGCCGTTGTCGCCTGTCGCAGGCTTGGAAGTTGGATACGATAAATCAAAATTGGGAGATCTGAAAATTGGATTTGGGTTGTTGAATTTGGGCAGAAGATAAGTAAATATAAGATAAATGAGAGAACAGGAAACGTTGTTTCCTTTGAATCCATGGAGATTGCTTCGTATTCTTCAATAGTTTTGAAAATTGGAAAACATAAAAAGTTGGGTCGGTGTATTAATGGGAAAGTAACGTGAAAACTGAAATGCCTCTTGATTTTCATCGGTTATATCGGTTGAACCGAAGTTTTCTTGTTAAAATCCAAAACCAACCAATAAACCAAATTAAACTAAAAATAAAAACCAAATCCAACCAAACATCAAAGACAACCGAACCAAACCGACCAAACCAATTTGGTTCGGTCGGTTAATTTGGTTTGAACCAAACAATTCTCACCCCTACCTGGCAATGGAAGAACAGTTACAACCATACAACATTACTTGTTCAAACAATATGGTAATACACTTTTTATAGGAAAAACCATGGATGAACATAAACACAACCAAACGGACACATAAAGAAAAACAAAATTAGTTTGTCTGTGTGGTGAGTATCTCCATACAGGTTGCAGTCTGGTAGTTGAACTGATTAAAGTTAACTTCAACACACATTCCTTTTGTATTATTTAAACTTCTTCAATTATGAAGGGGGCATTAACCATAGGACGTAACCACAATCTGCCATAAATATAACAAATGGCGCGGTTTTAAACATGTACGACTTCAATTCTAACTTGTGGTGCAAGTGACAAACCCTTTAAGACATATAGTCAAACACTTTGTTACCTATCAAAAGTTGTCCAACGCCAATGGACAATAATTGTTAATCAAGCAGAGGGGTAGACATTGGAGCACAAGATACAAAGACTGACCTTAAATACAGGACGTGTACAGCAAGGTTGGTCGCAGAAAGGGGAGCAATGTTCGTCCGCGACATGTAAACAAAATTTAGGTTGACTCATCAAGAATCCGCAAACTGACAGTGCTATATCCATGGAACCTAAGCGCACATCCAATCGTCGTTAGGCAGGAAAATACGTGTAATTTACCTGTAGCTGTCGGCGGAAGACAATTTGGGACGGAATCCGCAGTTCAGGGCAAGCTGGCAGCAGGGAAGAAGGGAGGAAGACGCATTAGTGTACCACGTTCTATGGGCGGTTTCATATGGGACGAATACGAAGATAAAAGAACATGAAAAAACGAGAGCATCTTCTACCCTACTTAAATGTAATCTCATGAAATGGTCAGGTATCCTCGTCTATTCCACAATGGGAAATATATAAAACAACTTCTGTAATAAAATGTAAGTTTGTTCTCCATTGCATGTCTAAAAGTATAATGTTTTGTACATGTGTCATTTTAGAAATAATTTAAAATTAAATAACTAAATAGGTGTGAATATATACACTTCCACATTGTGGACTACAATATCTACAATTAGACATTATGTTTCACAATGTCTTGTAAATATTTTGACACGTCATCTTCAAAATTCATTCAACGTTGCATTGGAGAAAGTAAACTTAACAAAAATGTCAATTGATGATGTGTCTTTCATTTTACATTCAGATAACAAAAGATTGGAGATGCCCAGGGTAATTACAGCATAACAAGCGGGGAGGAGAGGAATATGAAAAGAAGGCTGACTGTTTGGTTGGTTATATCCAAAAATGAAAATTACTGAATCGAAATAAAGCCAATAAAAACGAAATCCAAACCAAACCAATCAAATTAAATTTGGTTGATTTGATTAGTTATCCGATTTAGTTGAACTAAAAACAATTCACATTTTATGTTTTGAATATATATTGTATTTTGAAAAAAAGCCTCAATATATGCTTAAAGTATTCTTATTTAGCATTTTTATAGCAATTTTGACATATATGATAAATAAAATTTATTTTGACTACTAAATTAATCTTAAAAAATTATTATAACACTAATAATTTTAAAAGTAAAATAAAAGTTTGGTTAATTTGGTTAAACCGATAACCAAACTAAAAAATTTTATGGACCGATTATAAACCAATCTAGTTTCAAAATCGAACCAAACTGACCGAAATGAATTGGTTTGGTTGGTTTAACCAAAGATTTCTCACCCCTAATGAAAGGGAAGATTGAGAAGGGGAAAATTGCTTTGGATGATTGAGGTAATGTTTGCGAGAGAAATAATAAAGAAGAAGAAAAAAAAGAATCCGTAAAACATGAACTATTTTGAAATGCTTCAACCGTAGGATGTCCAACCTAGTAAGGGTAGGTTCGAGTTTTCTATTTTAGACAATCCAAATAAAAAAACAAGAATGCTACTACAACCGGCACTCGAGCATGATTTATATAGGGAAGAAATCATAGCTGATGAAATTCAAATGGTTCCCTGAAATCCACCTTTATTTCTGTGTCCATGTATTTCGTACCTCATTATCATCGGTCCTTTGTCAATGTTAAATAAATGAATCATTACTATTCTGCCTACAACCACATGATTCAAATAGTAAAAGCTCATATAATCTTCTGAATCATATGTGTGGCCTGAATTCGAAATAAATTTATAAACAGTCAACTCAATCGGCAAATGGTATAAACTTCCCGATCCTGATATAGATCTCAATAAATGATTTTAAATATATTTCCTCCTAAACATATCAAAAACCTAAATCCACGAACCCTTAAAAATAATTTTTTTTCTTTGTTTTAACCTTTAAATACGTAGTTCTTTATTTTATCAAATTACAAAATTAGAATTTCTCAATCAACTCAATAACAGGTGGCTATGATAGCACTTGTTAGAATTTTTAGTATATTTTAACATAAATTGATTATGAAACCCTGAATTCGTATTTGTTGATTAAAAGAGAAGACGAGTTGGTTTTGGATTTTCAAATTAACGCATTTGATATTGCTCTCCATGAAAGAGGGTTAAGTTTCTAAAGCTTTTATAATTTGGGACCATAACCCCTTATTTATATTGTTCGCGTTTTCTAATTTGACCCTTCAACAAATTAAAGTTGCATTCGGTATCCACGCATTAATACCATGATAATTAGATTTTTAAGCCTTTTAATCTTAATTCATAATTTGATCGGCATAGCGCATTTTATTTTACATGCATGGCTCATTCATACTTTCATTTCGCTCCACGGTTCCCTCACAATGATTCGATGTTGCGATTAGCTTTTCCATTGCATTTTCTCTCTTGGGAGTAGCTATTAGTGACATTGCATCTCCATCTGAGGTAATTTAAGTTGATAAATTGTGCATCTTCACCTGATTACACCACCCAATTTTTAATTCATTCATCCTTTTGCATATTTTGTTGGTTGACTAGGAATTTGTGTGATTAGTTGTTTTTCCTAGGAGTATGAAATAGAATTCTTTTATTTTGTTTGTTTAATCCGAGTACTTCTTATTTTGTTTACAAATGTTTGATCATTGGAAATATAGTGTATTGACCGAAAACACAGTATTCTCTTGTACAAAATATCAATACAAGAATAACAAACCAGAGGGAATTCCTTTCAAAATGACATGGACAATACCATGTATGGTTAGAAACTTTAGAAATTGTTAGTATCTACACTTCAATCCAAATCACACTTGGTTATATCAATTAAGCATAAATTTTTCTCTCGTGACATGGTGATTGATAACATGCTGAATTTTGATTGAAATTTAGTCTAGGTGTTTCTCCTTTCTAGTATGTTTGGAAATATGAGAGCGACATTATTTCTTGCCGCATGTTTAAATGTTGGATATCCACATCTTGGAGCTCGAGGAATATACTTTTTACTTACAAGTTGATGACTAATATAAATTTACAATGCCTTTAAGTTATGACTTGAGAAGGGCAATAAGGTGATGGTGGAAGGGAAAGTGTCATTTGTTAACAAGAAATCTTGTCAACGTCCCCAATACATTTTATAAGATAATTGTATTTGAACATGACCATGTTATTGACCAAATCGATCGGATTGAATGGAATAGTAAATTACCAAACCCCTCAACCTTATCGAAAGAGATAATGAGGCCGCTCCAACCTTTCGACCAGGTTAGTATAATAGTAATTACCAAACCTTTCGACCTTGTCGAAAGAGATGATGTAGCCACTCCAACCTTTCAACTAGGTTGGTATAATCGTAAATTGCTAAACCTTTTGACCTTGTCGAAAGGGATGATGTGGCCACTCCAACCGTTCGACCAGGTTGGTATTATAGTAAATTGCTAAACCTTTCGAACTTGTCGAAAGGGATGATGTGGCCACTCCAACCTTTCGATCAAGTTGGAATAGTCAAACTATCTCTAGGAGTTATTCACAACATATAGCTCCCGAAGTCATCACTTTATTGAGTTTCATCTCCACTGGAAGTTGAAAACAATCAATCATCATTGTCTTTTACCCCATCTCGATCACGTCGGAAGGCGATATTTAAGACCTTTCTACTTTCACAAAAGGGGATGATTATTTTTCAACCCCTTTGGTGTCAACATTCTGTAACGACCCGTAAATTTCGATAATTAAAAATTGTTAATTTAATAAGATTTTTATGATTTAATATTGAAAGAAATAAAATTTGTTATTCATTAATGAAATAATAACTTAAATGAAAGGTAACAATGTTAATTAAAGTAAATTATTAACAACTTGAATGGAATTCCAATTAATTGAAATAATGTAAAGGTTATACTTGGTTATACAGCGAATATAGGAAAACAAATGTAAATATTCAATTCATTAATGAAATAGTATATAATAAATGGTAATTGAATAAAAATCTGTGTTATGTAAGTAATTGTAACATTTGTTTGTAAATAATGAATTTAAAAGTGTAATTAAGAGTTAATGGCAACAATTATTGTACGTTACCTATTTTGTTAGTTTGTTAAGTTTAATTTGAAATCAATTGCAAATAAATTCACTTAATTATTGCAGTTAATGTGGATTAAATTGGTAAGTGAATAATGTTGATTCAATAAGATGCAACCAATGTAAATTATATATATAATATGATAATTGATGTAAATAAAAGAATGAAACCAAGATGAAATAATTAATTAAGATTTTTAAATTTTAACTAATGTGTAAAATTGACAAAATTCCAATATAATTGAAATATAGCAATTAATACGAATAAAAGATGAAAATTGGAAGATATTAATGTAATGGAATATAAAATAATGTTAACTATGTTAGTTGAGTAATAATTAATTGAATATTAAGTTTAGAATCAAATAAAATCAAATTTATTGGAATTTATTTGTAATTAATTGGATTAATTGCAGTTGACATTTGAACACTGTAGTTATTGAAATAATTAACACTAAATTGATATGTGAATTTGCTTTTAGTTATTATAAATATTTAAGGGATCAAAAATGATAAAAATCTACCAGTTTATAAATATTGAATTAAAAAGTGATTTAATTAATTTAGTATTAATTTATTTAATTAACTGAAATATAGCCATTTTGGCCACTGGCTCGGGTTTCGACGAAACCAGTTTCATTGGATCCGTAACAGTGAATTATTATAGGATTTCAAGTTTCGTAACGATCGGACTTGTCGTTTGATCGTACGGGCTCGAAACGCCTTGAAATCAATTTAATTGAAATCAATTGAAATAATTTGAAATAAGTTGATTTTATCATAACTTCTCAATACGATTGAATTAGGACTTGAAACCTGTTCCATTGATTTTATATATATGGAAAACATTTGTTATGATATATGGGATGACCCATTTTCATTCAGGAGGCAGAACGGGCTTTTCGGGTCATTTATTGTTCAACGTGTAAATAAATCGTATCCATTCATTCTATTTTCCTGATCTGCCTATAAATACCTCATTATAAACCCTAGCCACTCCTCAATCTCTTTTGTCTGTACGTACATTCTTTCTCAACTCCTCCTTTCCAATGGCAAACAAACAAATTCTCCATTCAATTTCAAAATCAAATTCAAATCAAAATTTCAAACTCCACAAACTATATCGAATTATATATTGATTCGAAGCTCTCGACGAGCGCATCTCAGATCTGTAATTCATTTTCCAATTTGAACCTCTATCTATCCAGAAATTTATGAACTATTCTCGGCCGTACATCGAGTTGAGATCGAATTCAACTGATCGTCGATTGGAGGGTACGGGGCTGTGGAGATCGCTGCACGCAGTTTATCGGTATATTTTGTTCGGCGATTCGATGGTTGGATTGAACACGAAAATTCAATTGGGTCAAGGGAAATTTGGCGACGGCTGTCCCTTTTCTGGTGATCGATCGACACGGGAGGGGGATTGGAGGTTGTAGGCTTGGTCGACGCATCGTACGGTGGGGGTTTCGGTTGGCCGCGCGTGGCCATGGTCGGCGTTGGGCGAACGATGACTGGCGATGGCTGTTTTAGGGCATGAGTTCGGTCGCTTAGTTGAATTTATGAGAAGATGTATCTTGACGTGGCGTGTAAGGTAGCAAATTATTATCTATTTTATATATTTTATAATTTAAATTGTTCAAAATGTTCTAACGACCATATTTTTGCATACAAACTCGGATTTGGACGCGGTTTGATCCGTTGGGATCGTATCGAAATTCCGGACATTTTGACATGGGTTTGGACGAATTCTGAGACTGTTTAAATTTTGGGCTTAAATTCGATTTAAATTCAAAGGCGAGTGTTTTAACCCACTCACAACTTCTAAAATTTCTTATGTTTGTTAAATTAAATTTATGATGTGATTAGAAATTTATTTATGACTGTTTGGTATATTTTTAATCATCATCTTGGTTAATTTGAATTTAATCGTTATTTAATTTATTATTGAATATAAATTGCCAGTTAAATACATGTTATTGATTATCAGTTCTATATTGATATTTATTGATTGATTTGGACGATGTTTGTGATGGATGTGTGACTGTCGATATTGGATGAATGGATGTTTTATTTTATATCGTTATAAACTGCAAGTTCACTATGGGTTGAAATGATACATACCCGAATGATAAATAGATTAAGGAAAAATAATTATGGGTTGAAATGATAGACTCGAGCGATTTTATGGATTTTTTTATTAATTCGAGATTGCAGTTTGAAATGATATATAACCGTAACATTTTAAATTGTGGATTGAAATGATAAATATCCGTATCACTTGACCCTAGGGTAGGGAATTATATACGGACACCAGATTGGTTAAATTAAATGATTTTAAAATCCTTAATTTTCGAATTTAATTAAATGATATTTTGAAATAAAAATTTGATTTATGTAAATTGAAGTATTATTGGAAAATCAAGTTTATGATGAAATGTGAAATGGTTTAAAAGGAATTGCTTTAAGAAATTATATTGGAAGTTTAAAGTAAAATTTTAAGTATAAATGAAATTCTATCGAAATTAAGTTGTTGAAGTTGTTTGAAAATACTTTGAAATATTTTGAAATTGGAGCAATTCGAATTGATATTTGAAACTGAATTGAAACGGGATGAAATTCCATAGTTTATTTAAATTTAAAAATTGAAGGTTTGAAATTTGGTTTGTTGACTTGGAAATTGAAAATGGTCCAAATGTGTTGAAATGAAATGAATAGTTTAAATTTGATATTAATTCCAAATTCATGTTTTAATATAAATTGTTTTAAAAAAAATATTATTTCAAAAATTCTAATTATTAAGATTTCAAAGTATAAAACTATTTTAACATGTATTAATTATATTAAATCATTTTAACCTATTTTAAACCATTTAATTTATTTAAACTAATTAACCTGTTTTAACTTATTTTAAGTCTAATTAATCTATTTTAAAGCTATTTAATCTATTTTAAATCTACATTAACTATTTATAACTATTTGAACTATTTTCTTCTAAATTCCAAACTAAGTAAAATGAATGGGTTTATATTCAAATTCTCGATTTTTAAGTGAATATGGTTAATGATGTTATAACCTAAGTTGGGATCTAAATAGCATATTTGGTTTAATATGATAATTTTGAAATGAGAGTTTAACCTATTTTGGAAATATGACGTTTGAAAGGAAATATAATTTTGAACTATGATTTCAATGTGATATAATTTCGAAAGTAAGTAATGATTTCGAAAATGATATGATTTGAATTGAATAGGATATTTTGATATAAATTGTGAATTGACTTTTGAAATGTAAAAGAACCATCCGGTGTGAAATAAGCGTTTGGTTGTTAAAGAGACCGGGATCGGATATGGGCATACTCTTTGTCGATACCGAAAACCACTTTGACAACTGTGTACGCGGTGGATATTCCAGAATGAAGTAGGATGGTGGCGACGATCCTATAAGGTATATACGTGGACCTAACTCCCATGAGTTAGCATAAGGTGGCTAAAACAGGAGCAATCGACGGGCCATGTGTGGTCATTCCTCCGATCGGGCACATTCCTTCGAAACTATATTCTGATTTGCGATTTTGGTGGCCACCCTCGACTTTTGATTTGGGAGTGTGTTCCGAGGTGGGCGATAGTAGCTGCTATGCGTTACCACCAGTCCGGAAGTGTAATTGGTATATCTACCCTGGCATTGCCTAGTTGTGCCATGTCACCTACCCTAGCGCGCCTTCTACGAGTTTGTTTTATGTCGTACCTATGGGGTATCCTCTGGCGGCCCCAGTTTACAGGGAGTTACGGTACTGTATAGACTATTGGCATTATGCAATGTGTTAAGGGGGAAATGAGTAACGCCTTAAGGCTATTTTAATAGTTTATCTTACTGTAGACATATTATAATAGCGTATTGTACTTCATAGTTGATAGTTTAACGGATCCTTAAGAGATGTGAATCCCGAACATCTCTTAAGTTACTGCACTCACGTTAGACACTGGATAAGAGATGTCAAACCCCGTAAACATCTCTAACGCCGTTTACACTCATATTTATTTACCGTTGATTTGACTTACATAAGATCTTTTAGTTCTGACTCGAGTGTTTTGTCTTTTCAATTCACTCGGGTCAGCCTGAGCATTTCAGGATTCGAAGACTTGTTTCTGGAGGACGAAGACGAAGATTGTATTATTATTTACTATATTATTCCACTGCATCATACTGTTCCACTGCATTATCATTATTTGTTTATCTCTGATATGTGTAACTCTGATTTTGTATTGTATAAGTATAATCAAATGTTTTGTATACAGCTTCATGAACTGTTATTTGATTATTATATTTTGTCATTCCGCTGCGAGATTCTGTTTTGTTTTTTTCTCTTTCTCTGCTTTTTCTTATCTACCGCATAACAATCCGACCTTCTGTATGGTTTGAGTTGGCACGTGTGTCTGCTTAAAACGTACAAAAAGGCGGGATGTTATAATTGGTATCAGAGCCAGGTTTAGTGATAACCTTAGCTTTGTGGGGTCTGACTCAGATTTAATAGGGTAGTAATACCCTATAATGAGTCGCTGAGCGTGTATATATGAGAGTGTGTATTTGTTAGTGTTATAAAATGTTTTATATTGTGTTAATTTGTTCTGTTTTGTATTTATAAATTCTGGTCGGTACATAGGACGCTATGACATTGATAGGGACTTCTAAATGCTTAATAGGTCTCACGGACACAATATTTGCTTTGAAATATAGGTAAATGAAATAATTTTTCCTATTATATATTTTGTATATAAAATAATATTTTTACAAATGGTGTATTTGGTTGTAATATATTTGTTTGTTAGGTACTGAAATTTATAAATATTGGTTGAAAATAAGATTTGTAAATAAAATAAACATAAATTCGAAATTTAGAACTTAAGTTCCTGGGTTTTTGAAATTTTTTTTTGAATGATTTTGGAATATAATAATAATATTATTTGGAAGCATTTTCTGATATTAATATTTCAATATAATTTGAAAGAATTGTTTTAAAGAAATTTTGGAAAGAAATAAGTTATGTACTCCCTTCTCTGTCGTTGGAAAATAATTTCGGTAATGAGTGCACGCATCATCGACGTTCATTTTCGAGTTTCAAAGTGGGAAGGCCATTGTAGTAGTTTTACTACAGATCTATTTTGATAAACAAATAAAAATTTTAAGATTAAATATGATTGGATATAAAAGTTATGAGTATATATATGTATATAGTATTTTAAATGGTTTGAAAAGGAACCCGACATTTAGTTCTTAAATTTCTATGAATTAGGGATTTCAATTATTGAAATGGAATAAAAATTTTAACTATTTAATAATTGAAACTTCTATATGAAAATAAGAAATGATATGCTAAGTTATAACTGAAATATACAAGGAATTTGAAATTTGTAACTTGTAAATGAAAAGAATATGAAAATAAGAAATGATAATTATTGAACCTTAAGTTAATTAGAACAAGTAAGTTAAACTTGTGTAACTTTCAATTGCATTCTTAACGACATATATATATATATATATATATATGTAACTTACCAATTATAAAATGTTGAAATGTTAAAATAATATGTAATGGAAATTTTACAGGTAAAACTTATGTAAGGGAAGTGTTCAATAAAATTTACTTTTATAAAAAGAAATTTGATATGAAAATAGTTATAAACTTGAGTTTTGTAATACTACTAATTAAATGAAATAGAAAATGAGTACTGTAAGTAAAGGATTTTGAACTTAAGTTAATATTGAAACTATTTATAATTAAAGTAAATAATAAAATGAATGTAATGCAATAAAAAGAAATTGACATGATATGAATAAATGAAAATGAATTTTTGTAAGTAATAAAGGAAAAATAAATGAAATAAACACTGAATGAATGAATAGGAATAAAATTTTGTAAGAGATAAATGTAAGTTAAAGAAATAATCCTTGTATGAATGAAAAGAAAAATAAAAACTGTAAAATGTTGTGAAAGAGATTTAATAAGAATAACTCAAGTACATTGTAAATTATTGTTTGTTTTGGTTTATGGGTTGTTTGGGATAGGATACTTCTAATTGTTTAAGATGTATGAATAATCTATTGAGTTCATCTAAGACTGTTGAGTAAATGGTGCACTCAGTAGTTTATTTGTCATTCTAGGCGGTTAAAAATTTCTGAACCCGAACAAACCATTTGTTTGTTTGCTATTATTGATTTCATATGATGATTGTATGCCGTGATTGCCAGTGATTGTTGTTTATATTGATTTGTTTTTTTATTGGTTGAAACAACTCAAATATTTTTTTCTTTTATATGAATATTGACTTCTTTGGATTATATAAGTGAAATACAGGTATGGAAGCATTTGCTACTGCTTTTGGTTTCATCAAATAAGCGTTATTTGCCCGACCAATAGGTACGTTCTCGGATTACGGTTTTATAGCGATATCATATTATTTTCCCACTGTTGGGATATATTATTTTGAATATATGTGATATATATTGTATTTTGATATTATTACTTCTCATGAGCCTCTCCGTACAAAGGAGACTCTGCCGAAATTTTCCGTAAAAATTTGAACTTAGAAAATTTTGCAAAATGCTTTCCAAATTTTATTAGTTTGAGTAAAAAGGGATTTAATTGTTATAAATTGATATATTTTATTTAAATTATTTAAGTATGTAAATTGATTGTTTATAAATTTAATATTTTGAATACGATATATTAGTTACTTAATTCCTCCTTTTTCCTTCTTTTTCCTTTTCGAGGACGAAAAGTTTTGAGTGGGGGAGAGTGTAACGACCTGGAAATTTCGATAATTAAAAATTGTTAATTTAATAAGATTTTTATGATTTAATATTGGAAGAAATAAAATTTGTGATTCATTAATGAAATAATAACTGAAATGAAAGGTAACAATGTTAATTAAAGTAAATCATTAACAACTTAAATGGAATTCCAATCAATTGAAATAATGTAAAGGTTATACTTGGTTATACAGTGAATATAGGAAAACAAATGTAAATATTCAATTCATTAATGAAATAGTATATAATAAATGGTAATTGAATAAAAATCTGTGTTATGTAAGTAATTGTTACATTTATTTGTAAATAATGAATTTAAAAGTGTGATTAAGAGTTAATGGCAACAGTTATTGTACGTTACCTATTTTGTTAGTTTGTTAAGTTTAATTTGAAATCAATTGCAAATAAAATCACTTAATTATTGCAGTTAATGTTGATTAAATTGGTAAGTGAAGAATGTTGATTCAATAAGATGCAACCAATGTAAATTCTATACATAATATGATAATTGATGTAAATAAAAGAATGAAACCAAGATGAAATAATTAATTGAGATTTTTAAATTTTAACTAATGTGTAAAATTTACAAAATTCCAATATAATTGAAATATTACAATTAATACGAATAAAAGATGAAAATTGGAAGATATTAATGTAATGGAATATAAAATAATGCTAACCATGTTAGTTGAGTAATAATTGATTGAATATTAAGTTTAGAATCAAATAAAATCAAATTTATTGGAATTTATTTGTAATTAATTGGATTAATTGCGGTTGACATTTGAACACTGTAGTTATTGAAATAATTAACACTAAATTGATATGTGAATTTGCTTTTAGTTATTATAAATACCTAAGGGATCAAAAATGATAAAAATCTGCCAGTTTATAAATATTGAATTAAAAAGTAATTTAATTAATTTAATTAACTTAAATATAGCCATTTTGGCCACTGGCTCGGATTTCGACGAAACCAGTTTCATCGGATCCGTAATGGTGAATTATTATAGGATATCAAGTTTAGTAACGATCGGACTTGCCGTTTGATCGCACGGGCTCGAAACGCCTTGAAATCAATTTAATTGAAATCAATTGAAATAATTTGAAATAAGCTGATTTTATCATAACTTCTTCATACGATTGAATTAACACTTGAAACCTGTTCCATTGATTTTAAATATATGGAAAACATCTATTTTGATATATGGGATGACCCATTTTCGTTCCGAAGGCAAACCGGGCTTTTCGGGTCATTTATTGTTCAACGTGTAAATAAATCGTATCCATTCATTCTATTTTTCTGATCTGCCTATAAATACCTCGTTATAAAACCTAGCCACTCCTCATTCTCTTTTGTCTGTACATACATTCGTTCTCAACTCCTCCTTTCCAATTGCAGACAAACAAATTCTCCATTCAATTTCAAAATCAAATTCAAATCAAAAATTCAAACTCCACAAACTATATCGAATTATATATCGATTCGAAGCTCTCGACGAGCGCATCTCAGATCTGTAATTCGTTTTCCAATTTGAACCTCAGTCTGTCCAGAAATTTATGAACTATTCTCGGCCCTACATCGAGTTGCGATCGAATTCAACTGATCGTCGATTGGAGGGTACGGGGCTGTGGAGATCGCTGCACGCAGTTCATCGGTATAGTTTGTTTGGCGATTCGACAGTTGGATTGAGCACGAAAATTCAATTAGGGCAAGGGAAATTTTGCGGCGGCTGTCCCTTTTCTGGTGATCGATCGGCATGGGAGGGGTATTGGAGGTTGTAGGCTTGGTCGACGCATCGTATGGTGGGGGTTTCGGGTTGGCCGCGCGTGGCCATGGTCGGCGTTGGGCGAACGATGACCGGCGATGGCTATTTTAGGGCATGGGTTTGGTCACGTAGTTGAATTTATGAGAAGACGTATCGGTGACGTGGCGTGTAAGGTAGCAAATTATTATTTGTTTTATATATTTTATAATTTAAATCGTTCAAAATGTTCTAACGACCATAATTTTTGCATACAAACTCGGATTTGGACGCGGTTTTATCCGCTGGGATCGTATCGAAATTCCGAACATTTTAACGCTAGTTTGGTCGAATTCTGAGATTGTTTGAATTTTGGGCTTAAATTGGATTTAAATTTGATTTAAATTCAAAGGTGAGTGTTTTAACCCACTCACAACTTCTAAAAATTTTTATGTGTGTTAAATTAAATTTATGATGTGATTAGAAATTTATTTATGACTGTTTGGTATATTTTAAATCATCATCTCAGTTAATTTAAATTTATTTGAATTTAATCGTTATTTAATTTATTATTGAATATAAATTGCCAGTTAAATACCTGTTATTGATTATCAGTTCTATATTGATATTTATTGATTGATTTGGATGATGTTTGTGATGGATGTGTGACTGTCGATATTGGATGAATGGATGTTTTATTTTATATCGTTATAAACTGCAAGTTCACTATGGGTTGAAATGATACATACCCGAATGATCAATAAATTAAGGAAAAATCATTATGGGTTGAAATGATAGACTCGAGCGATTTTATGGATGTTATTATTAATTCGGGATTGCGGTTTGAAATGATATATAACCATAACATTTTAAATTGCGGATTAAAATGATAAATATCCGTATCACTTGACCCTAGGGTAATTATATACGGACACCGGATTGGAAAAATTAAATAATTTTTAAATCCTTAATTTTCGAATTTAATTAAATTATATTTGAAATAAAAATTTGATTTATGTAAATTGATGTATTATTGGAAAATCAAGTTTATGATGAAATGTGAAATGGTTTAAAAGGAATTGCTTTAAGAAATTAAATTGGAAGTTTAAAGTAAAATTTTAAGTATAAATGAAATTCTATCGAAATTAAGTTATTGAAGTTGTTTGAAAATACTTTGAAATATTTTGAAATTGGAGCAATTCGAATTGATATTTGAAACTGAACTGAAACAGGATGAAATTCCATAGTTTATTTAAACTTAAAAATTGAAGGTTTAAAATTTGGTTTGTTGACTTGGAAATTGAAAATGGTCCAAATGTGTTGAAATGAAATGAATAGTTTAAATTTTATATTAATTCCAAATTCATGTTTTAATATAAACTGTTTAAAAAAAATATTATTTCAAAAATTCTAATTATTAAGATTTCAAAGTATTAAACTATTTTAACCTGTATTAATTATATTAAATCATTTTAAACTATTTTAAACCATTTAATTTATTTAAACTAATTAACCTGTTTTAACTTATTTTTAATCTAATTAATCTATTTTAAACAATGTAATTTATTTAAACTAATAAACGTGTTTTAACTTATTTTAAATCTAATTAATCTATCTTAAACCTATTTAATCTATTTAATTCTATTTAACCTATTTTAAATCTACATTAACTATTTATAACTATTTAAACTATTTTCTTCTAAATTCCAAACTAAGTAAAATGAATGGATTTATATTCAAATTCTCGATTTTTAAGTGAATATGGTTAATGATGTTATAACCTAAGTTGGGATCTAAATAACATATTTGGTTTAATATGATAATTTTGAAATGAGAGTTTAACCTATTTTGGAAATATGACTTTTGAAAGGAAATATAATTTCAAACTATGATTTCGATGTGATATAATTTCGAAAGTAAGTAATGATTTCGAAAATGATATGATTTGAATTGAATAGGATATTTTGATATATATTGTGAATTGACTTTCGAAATGTAAAAGAACCATCCGGTGTGAAATAAGCGTTTGGTTGTTAAATAGACCGGGATCTGATATGAGCATACTCTCTATCGATACCGAAAACCACTTTGACAACTGTGTATGCGGTGGAGATTCCAGAATGAAGTAGGATGGTGGCGACGATCCTATAAGGTATATACGTGGACCTAACTCCCGTGAGTTAGCATAAGGTGGCTATAATAGGAGCAATCGATAGGCGAAGTGAGGTCATTCCTCCGATCGGGCACATTCCTTCGATACTATATTCTGATTTGCGATTTTGGTGGCCACCCTCGATTTTTAATTTGGGAGTGTGTTCCGAGGTGGGCGGTAGTAGCTGCTATTCGTTACCACCAGTCCGGAAGTGTAATTGGTATATCTACCCTGGCATTGCCTAGTTGTGCCGTGTCACCTACCCTAGCGCGCCTTCTACGAGTTTGTTTTATGTCGTACCTATGGGGTGTCCTCTTGCGGCCCAAGTTTACGGGGAGTTACGATACTGTATAGACTATTGGCATTATAAAATGTGTTAAGGGGGAAATGGGTAGTGCCTTAACGCTATTTTAATAGTTTATCTTACTGTAGACATATTATAATAGCGTATTGTACTACATAGTAGATAGTTTAACGGATCCTTAGGAGATGTGAATCCCGAACATCTCTTAAGTTACTGCACTCACGTTAGACACTGGATAAGAGATTTCAAACTCCGTAAACATCTCCGACGCCGTTTACACTCATATTTATTTACCATTGATTTGACTTACATAAGTTCTTTTAGTTCTAACTCGAGTGTTTTGTCTTTTCAATTCGCTCGGGTCAGCCTAAGCATTTCAGGATTCGAAGACTTGTTTCTGGAGGACGAAAACAAAGATTGTATTATTATTTACTATATTATTCCACTACATCATACTGTTCCGCTGCATTATCATTATTTGTTTATCTTTGATATGTGTTACTTTGATTTTTTATTGTATAAGTATAATCAACTGTTTTGTATACAGCTTCATGAACTGTTATTTGATTATTATATTTTGTCATTCCGCTGCGAGATTCTATTTTGTTTTTTCTCTCTTTCTCTGCTTTTTCTTATTTACCCCATGACAATCTGCCCTTCTGTATGGTTTGAGTTGGCAAGTGTGTCTGCTTAAAACGTACAAAAAGGAGGGATGTTATACATTCTTTCCATGGAATCCCTTCGAAAGTGTTCTGATGCCTAAATGAATAGATTTCCCTTAAATGAATTCCATCCTGAATGGTTGTTAGGCAATATAAACCAGGATTCCTTTCTGAAGTAGTCCTTGGACTAGGTCGAAAGGTGCTCCACCTTTTGAAGCAGTCCTAGTTTAATAGTCTACAACCCACTTTATTTTCCCTATATAAGATCGATTTAGATATTCCCATAACCCATGCATTCAACTCAATCGACACCCCATCATCACTTTTATTTTTAGCATTAAGTTAGGTTCCGATGATGATGTGTTTCGATTGGAAATGCCTAAGTCGATCTTACATATAAAATATATCAAAAGAGATTTTGAGAATAGGTTAGAATCATGTGCAATTGATCATTAGACTAGCTAATGATCTTAATGATCTTCCTCATTGTCAATATCCATTATGAACAAGCTATCTCCATTTTTATTTATTATCCAAAATGAGTTACAAGAAATTGAGCTTTCTCCCTACTTCGATTTAGGGTTTCTTCTAAGTACAATTATTGCTAAGAAAGTGGAGTAAAGAAAATGAATTCAGTATTCTAGAATTAACACCCCCCAAACTAGACCCTTTGGGTCTTATTTATAGATGCAGGTCGGTCCCTTCCGTGCTTTTGCTTTCAACTAAGTCGAAAGGTCCCCACTTTATTTGCCGCCTCAAACCTTTCGACGTCGTCGGAAGGTGTTCTCTTGTGCCTCTTGGTTTATCCATTCGCTTTCTTGCCATTGACCGGGTCGAAAGGTCCCTTAATTACACACTGTTTTGAACCTTTCAACCTAATCGAATGTCACGCTTCCTTTCAATGTTGTCGAAGGCTATGCTTCTTTTCAATGTTGTGGAAGGCTACGCTTCTTTTCAATGTTGTCGAAGGCTATGCTTCTTTTCAATATTGTTGAAGGCTATGCTTCTTTTCAATGTTGTCGAAAGGTGTCCCTGTTCTTCTTGTCATACTCTTGCAGTTCCTTCATTCTCTCTTAACCTTTTGACCTGATCGAAAGCTATGCCTCCTTTCGACGTTGTCGAAAGGTTCTTTATTATTCTTTTGCCTTTGCTGTTTTTTGAGAATTGCTTTCTTCATAGCACCTCTCGACATTGTCGAAAGGTGCCCTGGATGGATCTTTGACCAGTCCGAAAGGCTTTCTATGCTTTTGAAATGGTTACTATGGGGCTGGAGCCTTTGATTTCGGAAGGTTTAACATGTAGTTGGGGGAGTACTCTCGATTGCCTTCGAATGGGGTTCCAAAGTCAACATTGCTTGTTCAGCTGTGTCGAAAGGTTGGAAGTGGCGGATGGGCCTATCTATTTCCATCTGGGTCGAAGGCCTTTACACTATATGAGTAGTTGGTGCTTTCAACTTCTTTGATACTTGCTCAATGCATTCGAATCATCCATTTTATGTCCTTCATGATGACTTGGCCTATCTCTTCATCGAAACCTCAACCTTATTAACTTTCTTTCATATCTGTGCTATCAAGTAGATTTTATGGTTAACATTTTGCTCCCCGCCCCTTGAATGAAACAAGCTTTTGTTCTTTAGGACAAAGATTTCATAGCTTTCTTACTCTTCGTAACTTTACTTTTTCTGCAAAAATCAAAGTTAATGATATTCGCTGTTGTTACTATCACACTTACATGTATGTTTAGTGGTAGATCAACATATTAATGCCCTCATTTGCTTGGTAAGCGTCATTTGGAATTAATAAAAACCAACTTTCAACTTTGGCATCAAAAAGGCCTGTTTGAAATTTTCGATTGTCTGTAATAGACTCAACTAAATCATATCAACTATGAAACCCACCCAGATTAGGGTATTAACTTGTGAAGTTTGGAAGCTGATAACGTAACATTCAAAATTCGGATATCAATATTCAAAAATAGTTCCCTGTGTGGCACTTCTAAACCTAGATTCGAGTTTTTATAGTAAATTAAACAGGGATTAGTAAGTATTGTTTTCGTATCAAGTTCTGAGCCCAGATCATGGCACATGTCAGACAATTATATTTGTAGAGGGATCTTCAGCCCAGATTAGGGCATATATTATGAAAGCAGACTTCCATAGTAGTTGTTGCTAAGATAGAAATCCTTTGCCCAGATTAGGGCATTATGGTAAAATCAAATGATAACATCGAAACCCAGGTTCATGTATAATAATTGCAATGATCAATAATGTTCCCATACCCAATTCGGGTATAATAAAGATGATGATGGATAAAGACCCGAAACCCAGATTCGGGTATTAGTAAATGAAGTCCTGAAGTGTAGGCTCCGGAACCCAGATTCAGTTATTTGTGATAGATAAATAGAATTTGTTATTAACAATTCACGCCCAGATTAAGGTTCAAATGAGTAATTGTCTCGATACCCAGATTCAGGTATAAAATAATGAAGTTTTGGAATAAATACCTCATAACCCATATTCGGGTATTTAATTGATGATGTCTAGAAATGAAAATCCCGAAACCCAGATTCAGGTATTTATAATCAGAGCTCTGTTCTACTCCTTTGATGTGTGAACCCTTCTGGTCTTGCATAGAAATAATTTGGTTAGCTGCCTCTTAAGCTCGGACGTTTTAGTCCATGATTAGATATACCGCCTTTTGGTCTTGGAAATTTCAGTCTTTCACTTGATGAGCCTCCTTTGGGCCTTAGACATCTCAGTCCATAATTAGACGAGCCTTTATTTGGGCTAGGATATCTTAGTCCATTGTTGATTGCGCCTCTTATTGGGCTTGGACATCTTAGTCTATTGTTGTTCGGTGCTCTTGGTTAGCTCATCTTAGAGGCTGGAACCAAGGTCTTACCCCACCTCCCTCCAGGAGGCGCCCTGCCCTGGTCTTTTGCGGCGCGGACAAGGGCTTGTTCGGTGTTTTAACCCGGCCATATTATGGCGCGGATAAAGGCTTACTCCGTCCTCCCTCCAAGAGGTGCCTTACTCCGGCCATAACATGGTGCAGATAAGGGCTTGTTCGGTGCTTCAACCTGGCCATCTCATGGTGCGGATAAAGCCTTACTCCATCCTCCCTCCAGGAGGTGCCTTAACCTAACCAGAGGCGCGGCCAAGGGCTTATCCGGTGCTTTAACTTGGCCATCTCATGGTGTGGCTAAAGGATTAACTGCCCAGGAGGTGCTCTACCTTGGCCATCTCTGCGTGGATAGAGGCTTTTCTACCATCTTAGGTAGGCTATCGTCTTAGGTAGAATCCAAATATAATGAGTATTTTTCTTCCAACCATGTAGATTTTCTCTTTGTGAAAAAAAGCTCTTTATTAATCCATCTTTTGAAATATGGCCTTAAATGCTCAGCATTCCATGTTCTTGGCACCATATTGCCATCTGGGCGGCACAATCTGTAGGCTCCCGGGGAGATTACTGTACATATGATTAATGGCCCTCCTAGTTCAGTCCTAGGGTTCCATCTGCAGGATTCTTAGTATTGGTCATTACTCTACGGAGTACCAAATCCCCCTCTTGAAATGATCGAGCTCTCACTCTTGAGTTGAAATATTTCGAGATTCTTCTCTGATATTCGGCGGTTCTTACCGCTGCTTCATCTCTTAGCTCATGTATCAAGTCCAGTGACTCTCTTTTCAATTGCTGATTCTTATCAAATGCGTAGGCAATCCTTCGGTGTGAAGGTATTTCAATCTCGATTGGTAGCATCGTCTCACACCCGTATGTCAAAGAATATGGGGTATGCCCCGCTGCTGTCTTAGCGGATGTTCGGTAGGCCCATAGCACTAATGGCATCTCTTCTACCCAATTTCCCTTTGCCTTATTTAGTCACTTTTTCAGAATTGTTTTTATGGTTTTGTTTGCAGCCTCAACTGCTCCATTAACTTTTGGATGTGCGACAGAGGAAAAACTTTTAATAATCCCATTTTTGTGGCAGAACTGGGAGAATTCTTCGCTCTCAAATTATTAGAATCTCTATTGTTGGATTTTAATGATAACAACTATACAATTATGCCAAAGAATCTCTAAGCTAATTTGCAGGTACATGAGCATCAAAAAGAGACAAACAAATACGTTAAAGATGAAGATACACAGTACAAAAAAAGATGAAAGTATGTATATGGAGATACAAGAAGAGATATACATGATAGAGACAAGACGAAGGTGACAAACAAAGTATTATTAGTCATAGAGTGTCGTGTCTAGAGTTTACAAATGTTAAAATCTTCATAAAATGGTATGCACACCTATACATTCATATTTTAAATGAAAAATCAAGTTTTCAAAAATTGCATGGAGCAGGACTCGAACCCAGGTCACTAGTTTAGAAGGCAAATGCTCCAACCAAATGAGCTGTGGTAACTTTTTCTTATCAACAAAATTCAACCGGCTAAATAATACCATTCAGACGGCTGAATGCTGAAACAAAGCATAAATTTTTATGCAGTTTCAGCCGGCTGAATGGTTTCATTCAGGCGGCTGAATTAGGCCAAAAATTGCCTATTTCTTTGCTGTATTCGATTTCACTAAATTCAAAAGGCTGAATAATTATTTCAGCCGGCTGAATATTTTCAACAGCTATTTTTATGGAAAGACACTTCTCTTCATCAAAGAGAAACATCTTCAAATCAACAGTTGCACCTGTTTCTTTTCAACATTATCTTTCATCAATGGTTGCAACTTTTTAATCTCTATAAATAGATTTTAGAATTCAACAAACAAAAAACAATAACTGATATTAATATTCTTGAATTCTTATCTCTCAATCTATTTTTAATTTGC